>OY728161.1:1630626255-1635426255 GCA_963277665.1 Viscum album
CTTGTTATATCATTAGGTGATATGAAGTTTTACAAGTGTTTAATTTGTATGATACCAATATGGATAGTGGATAAGAACCTGAGTGAGATATATTTGTAGAGATCACCTCTTCTTGGAAGGGTAAGAGTGAGTGTTGGTATGGAACTTCATGAAAATTCTTAACGTGTGAAATCAAATATACATTGGTTATATGTGATTTATATTTTTTGTAGAGTATCAGAGTGGAAAGACCACCCCCCTCACTAGACATCCCACACCCACCCCCCAAAACCCCTGCAGCCCCCCTACCCCTTGCATCCCCCCTTGGACAGCCCAAACCCCCTCCCCCACCTGAATATACCCCACCCCACCTGGACAGCACACCCCCACCTAGATACCCCCCCCCCCCCACCCCTCCCTAGACAACCCACCCCCCTCCCCCACTTGGAAAGCCCACCCCACTCCCCTTGGATTCCCCACCCCCCTGAATAGCCAACACCCCCTCCCCCACCTTGACAGCCCACCCCCACCCCCTGGACAGCCCACCCCCTCCCTGGATAGCCCACACCCCCCTCCCCCACACCCCTGCAGCCCCCCTACCCCATTGCAGCCCCCCTGGACAGCCCCCCCCCCCCCCCCCCCGCCCCCCACCCCACCTAGACAGCCCACCCCCACCTAGATATCCCCCCCACCACCCACCTAAACAGCCCACCCCCACCCCCGAACTGGACAGCATACCCCCCACCCCTCCTGGAAAACCCACCCCCCCCCCCCCCACCAGGACGGCCGACCCACCCCCCACACCCACCTGGATAGTGGACCCCCCCCCCTAGATAGCCCCCACCCCCCCCCCCCCACCTCCCACCTGGACAGCCCCCCACCCCACCTAGATATCCTACCCCTACCTCCCACCTGGACATCCCACCACCCACACCTTCCCCCCCCCCACCCCCACCTAGACCCCCCCCCCCCACCTAGACATCCCACCCCCCCCTGGAGAGCCCACACCCCCCTCTCCCATTTGGACAGCCCACCCCCACCCCCTGGACAGACCACCCCCTGGACAGCCCACACCCCTCCCCAACCTAGACAACCCACCCTAACCCCCCCTAGACAACCCACACCCCTCCTTGGATATCCCACACCCTCTTCCCCCACACGCCCACACCCCTGTATCCCCCCTATATCCCTCATACCCCCTGGACAACCCACCCACCCCCCCCACCTGGACAACCCCCCCCCCCCCAAACCTGGACATCCCCCCTACCCCTTACATCCCCTCTTAGGGTAATTTTATTTTAAACCATTTTATTAATTAATAAAGTAAAACCATCATTTATTATCCATTTCATTCAAAACGACCCATTAAATTTATCAGAACATGACAAATTCTATTTATAAGGCTCTATGGGTCACTTAGGAAATGTCATTGGGTAAAGGGTAAATCACCTAAATGGTTAATTCAAATTTAATAAATGGTCCAAGAACTTAGGAGGTGGGGTGGTTTTTAGGAGGTGGGGTGGTGTCTAGGGTATTTCCAAGGGGTGGGGGATTTTCCAAGGATGTGGAGGGTGTCCAGGGGGTGGGGGTGTCCAGGTGGTGGGGGTGTCCAGGTGGTGGGGGTGTCCAAGGGGTGGGGGCTATCCAAGGGGGTGGGGGTGTCCCATGGTGGGGGCTCTCCAGGGGGTGGGGTGTCCAGGGGTGGGGGTGTCCAGGGGGTGGGGTGGGGTTATCCATGTGGTCGGTGGGGTTTCCAGGGGTGGGGTGTCTTGGGGGTTAGGGGTTGTCCAAGGGGGTGGGGTTGTCCAGAGGGTTGGGGGCTGTCCAAGGGAGTGGGGGTGTGTAAGATATACAATACATATTTTAAGAAACTTCATAAGAATAGATTTCTTACAAACTTTAAGAAACTATTTATTTCATATTTATCAAAAACATTATTAAGAAAACATGATGTCAATAAATACAAAATTTTTTACAAAAAAAACTACCCAAAGGATCTTCAATCTCCCCCTTTGGATTTTCTTGAAACATTTTCAAATAACATTAACCACTCAATAATTTTCACAAATAATTTTTTCAACATTTCTAAACATATGTCAAACCATATCCTTTCACATAGATAATTTCTTGACACCATGCTATTATATAAAGAAATATTTTTTATGGAATTTCATCCCTCGGTGACAAGAAATTTTGTGGCCATGTTTAGATAAATTCCCCCTTAATTTTATAAAACTTTCAAATTACTACAACTTTTTATATCCCCAATTTTATTTTAACAACATTTTCAAATTCATACAAGAAATTGTTGTACACCTTCTTACAAAGTTGTAAATTCTCATTCCCTTTTTCAACATTATCCAAAGAATATTGGATGACCAATTTATTAAATTTAGGAAGCCTTTGGTAAAGTTTAGACATGTAGTTGTTTCCTCATATTATCAAATACTTCCCTTGGCATATATTTGATGAAAAAAAAAATTCATACTTTTTTTTAAATGTAATCAAGTATAACATCTCTAAAAATAACATTCTCCTTAATGAAGTGGTACTTATTATCAATTTGAATTGATCTTGAATATTTTAAAAAGTTTATAGAAAGATAAATGAATCTTTTATTATCACATATGATCTTCATTGGTTTTCTAACATCCATTATCAAATCATCTAGCTAAACTTTCATCCACAAAATTTGAGTAAAAACATGGGTGGAAATAATATATTCTTATTTAGTTGTTCTAAAAGTAATTGAACTTTGTTTCTTACTATGTTAAATCACACAATATTATTCAAAGAAAAAAGTTCCTCCTAATTTTGATTTTATATCATTGTAATATCTATTCCCATCAACATCATTATATCAAAGAAATTTTATATGAAATCTTATTTTACACAAAAACCCATAAGAATATATTCCTTTATATTTGAGAATTATTTTTGCTGCTAGAATATGAGATTCCATAAGATCACTTTTATAAACTTCACATAATGTAACAAAAAATAAAATGTTTTTCCTTGAAGATGTGATATAGAGAAAACTTCTTATCAATATTCAGAAGTCTTTAAGATTCACATTTTCCCTAGCTTCATCTTTACTCATCTTTATGGCAACAAAAATAGGAGTCCAAAATTATTTGGAATTCACAAGGCCAACATTTTGTAACAACACCTTTGTATAATTTTCTTGTGATATAAACATATATATATACTTCATTTGAACTTATAAACCTATAAATAAAGTTAATCCTCTGAGCATTGACATTTCATATTTTTTCATCATTTCTTCAAAAAAATATTTAAACTTTTTATCCCTATCACCTATAAAAATTATATCATCAAAATAAACAATAAAAATGGGAGTACATATTATTAATTCCTTAACATACATGTTTCTAACAAATTTTCCTTTAGAAAAGTTCAAATTCATTAGGAAACTATCATGTTTTTAGTACCATGCCTGAGGATCCAGTTTCAACCTATATAAAATAATATTCAAATTACACACCATGTTTACATCATAGTAAAATAAAAATATTTTGTGTTTCTCAATGTAAACTTATTATTTTATATCTTCATTTACAAAATCCGAGTTAACGTCCATTTGATAATCCTTATGGAAATAATGTACAGTAACTACCAATAATATTATTATAGTTTCCAATCTCACAACAATGGAAAATTTTTCTTCAAAATCAATGTCTTCCAACCATGATTAACCTTTGTAAAAAAACTTATCATTGTTTCTCAAAATTCTTCAATGTTTATTGAGATTATTTCAGAACACACACTTTTTCCTTATAACATTATTTCCTACTGGTGGTGGAACAAGCTCCCAGGTTTCATTTTTCTCAATTTGTGATAATTCTACATTCATATTTTTTACCCATTATTTATGAACAGCTACATCTAAAACTGATTAATGTTCAACCTATGAGATAAGTGATGTAAAATTATTAAAACCTAACTATATTTTGGAATGAACTATAGATTTTTTATTTCAAATGATGTTAATATATTTAACCTGTTTCTATAGATTATAAAATTTTATAGATTTTCTCTCTACCACACTCTTCATAACCAAAATGATATAATTCCCTTTTACATATTTTGGCTCACATTCATCTCCACTTTTATTATTATCATTGGAATTATTTAATTTATCTGTTGTAATATTTTTAGAAAAAATTAAGGAAGTTTGATTTTCAAAAAAAATCGCATCATAGGAATCAACTAAATTTTGAAGATTTTTATTATAACATTTCTAACTTCTTAAATTTGATTAATATACCATGAAAAGAAAATTCTTAATTTTTTCACCATAATTTTCATAATCCATATTTTTTATCTTTATTAATAAAGGACTCCCAAAAACCTTGAAATTTTTTACTAATGTTTTTTCTTATATCGCAACTCATATGAAGTAATTTTAGATTTTGGCAACACACAAAAATATGTTTTATACATTAAAAATATTATAAATAGATTCTATCCATTATAGCATATAAATTTTATATCCATGAAATATACTTATTCGCATTTCCATTAAACTTCTATTTTTCCTTTCTTCCACTAAATTTTTTTGTGTAGTGTGTGGAGAACTATTTTAGTGTTTGATTATATGTTTATTTATATGGTATTCTAAATTATTTATTATGTACTCCTTTCCATTGTCAGTTCTTAGCTTCAATATATAAACACCCATATCTATTTCAACTTTTCTTCTGAAAAATATGAACATTTCTATAGCCTCTGATTTATTCACTATAAACATTATATTAGTAATTTTAGTGAAATAATAAATGAAATTAATAAAGTATACATCAAATTTTTTTATTTATATCTCATTGTCCCATAAAGATCATAGTGATTGAAATCAAGTGGTCTAGTGGATTAGATTTCAACTTTCTTATACCTTCCTCTAACCATATTCTCTTTCTAACATGTTATACAAAAATCACCTTATTTCCTTTTTTTTGTTGGTAAGTTTATTACATCATCTAATTTGGAAGGTTTTTTCATAATTTTCTGGACAATATTCTCAAGACTTCAATGCCCCCAACTTATTTTCATCTTCAACACTTAATTAACTTGTGTTGTAAATTTCTCCCATCTAGAAATATTTCTACTGGTTTTTTCTCCCTTAGTAACAATTTTTCCATCTTTCAAAATTCTGATGATTAAAGAATATTTTTTAAGATAATTTCCTTACCATAAACATATATTTGGATGAAACTTAGTAAGTTTTTTTTGAACCCATCAACATATAAAACATCCTTCTATTTTTTTTGTTCATATTCCTTTAATTTTTAAAGAAATATTATTTCCAAAATTAATAAATCCACCTTCATGTTTTTCACCATTTTTTAAAATTTTCATATCACCTATCACGTTTTTGGAATATCCACTATCAAGTATCCAAGGTTTTATCCTTTTTCTACCTTTTACAGTGGTCTTAACAATAAAAGTTTTTTCCTTGAATTTCTTATTTCCATCTTCCTTTCTTTCCCTACATAGGAAAATTGTCCCATAACAGTTTTCATACATTATTTAAAAAATTCACCTAGTTGGTCACATTTTCCATAAACTTACTCTAGGAAATAAAATTGGTTCTGCATAGGAAACTTTCTAACATCTGAATATTTGGCCTCTCTTTCTCCCTACAACTTAGGAAAGTTACTCTATTTCATTTAATTTTTCCCCTTTATGCATGCCTATTTACAAGAAGATACTTATTCTACCAAAAATTATTTTCATTATTCCCATATATACCACAAAACTAACAATATCCACTAAATAGTGGTCTTCTATTGAAGTAGGAAATTTCTATAAAGCAGATTTGTTGAGGTTCATAATATATTTTATTACTTTATTTCCCTTAGTGTGAGACATCTTTATTATTGAGGTTATTTTCAACTATTATTGATGTTTTGTGTTGATAAAATCCTCTTTCAAAACCATATTTTCAAAAAAAAATCTAACACCATTGTGGTTAGTAAAATCATGTAAACTTTTACATTTACTGGGTGAAGGTTTCACCTGGTTCTTAGAATGTTCTTTCTCAGTACTCTATAATGTTTTAGATTTTACATCTGAGGATTTGTTGAAATTTTAATTTATATTATTTAAGGTTCTTTAAACCTCAAAAATTTCCTATTGGTTTTTATTAACCTCTTCTTCCTTAGTAGCAAGTTTCTTACAGAGATCTTTCATCATCTTTCATTATTCTGCAACATTTAGTTTGAGTTTATTAATTTCCTTAATGTACACATATTCATTTATAAGAAGATATTACTTTCCTTTATTTCTTTTATCACTTACTTTTTTCATCATTATGATTTATTTCTTGAGTTTTGTGGTTTTATCAAGATATTTCATGAGTTCGGATCTCAACTGATATTCTCTATAGGTTTCATCACCTTCTTCTTCTTCACTATTTGAGGAATCTTCCCTTTTTAAGCATATTCAAATAATGATTTAACTTTTATGAATTTTGATCTTATAAATAATTTTTTTCATTAGAATCATTTTAAAATTTCTTAGTCAACAAACTTCTTTTATTTCCAACAAAATTTTTCTTGCTGGTAGTGGATTTCATATCATTATTAAATATTTTGGTAAACTTATTCCACCTATATTTTACTTCAAAATCATCTCTATATTCTCCAACAATATTCTTATGAAATTTATAGAAAAATTATAAATTCCTCCAAAATCAAAACATTTAAGTATAATTTTTTCTCCATATTTTTCCTATACCTCTTTGGTAATTTTCAGATATAAAAGACATGATTTTTTCATTCATTTAAATATCTTCCTTATCTTTCAAATCACTAAAGTTAACATTCTCAACATCTTGTATTTTTGTCTTTCTATTATCTTAAAAATCCATTTAATCCTTGATATTATTTTTGAGTATTTTATTTTTTCTCATTTCATAAGAAAAAGTAATTTTATGTAATTCAAAAAGTGATAAATCGTTTTTTCTTATTAAGTGAATATTTTAAAATTGAAACTATCAGGAAAGTTTCTCATGAGTTTATTAATAATGGTATAATCTACCAAGATATCTTATAATCTTATGATATTTTAAACAATTTCATTAACCCTAGTAAAGTACTCCTCAGTGGTTTCTTCATCTTCTATTCTGATATCTTAAAACCTTCTACACTAGATTTTTAGCTTTTCCTCATTCACTTTATTATTAATTTTGAAAATAATTTAAATTTTTTCCCAAGATTCCTTATCCATTTTTAGACCCATCACTTTCATGAAAGAATTTTTTGAAAAATAAATTAAAACAACATTACTATATTTTTCATCTAATTCAATGTTTCTTTTGTTATAAAATATCTTAGTAGCATTTTTCTCAATGGGTGGAAACCCAACTATAATTGCATCAATTACCTCTAGGATAAGAGATATAATATAGAGTATCATTATACTTTTCCAAACCAGATTATTTTTTGCAAAAAAAAAGTAGTAATACCTCTTTTGTTGATTGAATTAAATTTTCCATGATAAGGAAATGTTAGGGGAACCTTTTCTCTGATTCCAATTGAAGTGTCTTAAGATTGTGAGAACTCTAATGTAAAATCCTAGGTTTTTAGATGAGGTATGAATCCTTTTATTTTCTATTTAAACTCTTATTTATGTTCTATTTTTTCTTAAACCCTAAGTTGGGCTCATGGGCTGTTTGGGAGGTTTTGGGAAAGAAGGAAGAAGGGGAGTCAAGGTTGGATGCATGCCAAATACACGGTGTGTATTTGGAATACATAGCGAGTATCAAATACATGATGTAAATTAGTCCATCCAGAACCTTTCACATCGTGTAATGGTGTATCCATGGAGGGGAAAAACTTAAACATTACATGGCATGTAAAGCATACACTCTGTGTAATCTAACTAGGTCGATTTTAAAAATAATAGGTAGGGAATATTTTTTTTGATAGAAGGCTTTACCCCCTCCTTTATCTATTATGTAGGAACACCATGGAATCCTAACATAGGTTTGAAATATCTCCCAGATCCAAACTTTATTTTTTCTGCCATCTGTCTCATTGAATCTACATTGGTGAGTTATTATTTCATCTTTCACCTTTCATCATTTTCCTTCATATCTATTGATTTATTTTGGTCTAAGTTAATATACCTTATTTTCTGGGTTTTCATCCATTCTTCCTTTTTCTCCTAATCTTCACTAAATCAGAGGGTGATATAGGATGATTAGTCTACCATGGACCAATGGTCGGTGGTTAATACCTTATTCTTAGGGTTTGGTTTTTTATATGCATTGTTTTCATTGTTCCGCACATAGGAACTTTTATCTTTGCCCCTAAAATTAATTGAACATTTTGATTAAATTGATTGAAAACTATTTAGGTTACTCACTAGTACCATTATATAGTTTGAGGTCATTCACCTCAACATGTTCCACCTTTGAGGGGTATTTTTAGTATCTTCCCCATGTTATGCCACCTCGTTGGGTGTGTGTGAATTCACCAATTTAGTGGGATCCTTAATGATAATTTAATGGAATTTTTAAGGTTGTGAACACTTTGTTTTACGTATTCATTTTTATATGAAAAGGATGAATTGAATTTAATTGATAGGATACAGTTACTTCCTCCTTTGCATGTTATTTCATATGATTAAAATGGGTAAATTAATTATATAGAAAATATTAAATGTGTTGGAAGAAATCATTGGACATGAATGGTAATGATTGATGAATTGATGATTGTAAAGGATGCATTGGATGAGATCCTTTGATCCTAATTCTACTGTATTCCATGGAAATTTCTACACCATGGATCTATATTGATTATGGTATTGGATGCCTCGAACATTTCTAAACCTGGGATCCTGATTATATATGATGATAAGGTTATTGATACCCCTTGAATATAGCTTTCATGGAGTCACATTGGACATGCTCTGTATATATGCGCCTTAGAATCCACCCAATTCTTTACAGAGTTTCCATTGAGATGCTCCATGGTCTCGATGAGGATGTCATGGTCTTTTATACTTTAGATCCAACCATTCGTAGTATGACATTGGATTACACAACATTGTACATTTTGGACATTATACACCAAATACATGGCATGGTCATCATAGATATTTTTTCTATGTTTTAAAGATATCCCTAGTATGGGTATCAGGTTATAGTGTTTAGACTGGGCAGTATTACACCAATTTATTTATTATTTATAGTTTACCTTGTTTGTAAAATCTTGATTATTATTCATATGGATCCATTTTTTCCTAGACAAAATCACATATGTATTTTTTAAACATACTTTTTTTAATGTTATAAATGTGATATACTACACATTACTTCTATTTATATTTCATAGATTAGACATATTATAGACATTGTTGGTGTTGGCATGCTGAGTGTTATCTCACACCAAGTTCGGGCCATCATTGGGTACCTAGATAGACTTCATGGATACAAGTAGGGACTAGGTAAATATCTCACTTTATGATGATTTTTTTGTTTCTTATGATCAAGGGAGAATAGGACCAAGGTAGACTCATGATGCTATCTAAAGATAGTTCTTTTTGGCCTTTTTTTATTTTGATACATGTACTATACTAGTTTTATATAGCCATTATTTTCCTTTAATTTTGTATAGAGACATGAAATGATCATCATATTTTATATGAATTATTTTGTATTATTGATTACTATAGTCTTTTGTATGTTATCTTCTGTCTTTGATTTATATTATCCATCCTGTATTGATCAATGTGTTTACACCACTACATTACACTCTGACATGAGGGAATAGTCTCTCTAAATACCCACCCTAGGCCCTCACTACTATTAGACATCATTTATAATATGGTGTGGTGTGCTCGAGTCCATGTGACACACCAACATGGGTCACTGTTAAGTGGAATCCAATTTGGGATGTTACAAAGTGGTATTAGAGTAGTTTTTTTCTTCTGGCTTCACTATTTTGACAAAATAGACAAGATAATAGGAATGAATTTGAATGTGGTAATAAGCTGTGTCTGGGAGTAGCTAGCTCATGTATTGGAAAAAACTAAATTACCTGAAATATGACATGTTTTTTTGATTTTCTCTACTACAATTGATTTTATTCCACCGTATGGTGATGCACTTGATTTTTGATATTCCTTATGATTATGTATTTTACTATTGTACAATGAGATGAGAGTATTTCATCTCATGAATAATTTTAGGCCACATTCCATGCATTTTTTCATTCTATATAGGATTCATTTCTTGATTTTTGTGACATTATTATATGTACCTTGTGTATTATACTTTTTGTTTTATAAATGAATTATGTAGGAAATCAATAAAAATAGTTTTTACTTAGAGTTCATGTCGTAACCTAAATGGTGTTTTCTTACATAGGCTACAACAGACACCCTAAACACTCAATTATGGGATGTTGATTCATTGACCATTGGTCATGTGGACAGAAACATGTTATGGTTTGGATTAAGTGGATGTCACACTTTTATTCATGAGGTGTATGGGCCCTTATAGATTTGAAGTGGTGACCCATTTGGTTCAACCATTTAAAAATAAATATAAAATAAATATAAATTGAAATGAAATTGAAATTTTAAAATAGAGAACTTCACCTAGACCTGGTTTAGGGTGGGAAGTAGGTAGTGTCTCAAGTACTTTTTATGGTTGTTTGAATTACCCAGTCCTAGATTTAGGAGTAGGTAGAGGGGTTTGGTTTGTTTATAAGAAGGATTCAACCTATCCTATTATTTTACCTATGATATCCTCATTATTAATATTTTCTGAGGAATGTGTTTTGAATTGTATAGACATGACACCACAAAAACCTCAAGTCATGCACTAGGAGGGTGACAATGACCATGCTCTGGAGGTAGTGGGTCATGAACCGCCAGTATAACCTCTGGTAATGCTAGTTGTAGAACAACTAGTTTTACCAGATATAGGTGATGATTTCTAGTTATGTGATGGTTTCCTTTTCATTATGAATCCTTTTTAGATAGCCTCTCAACTTTCTAAGACTATGGTAGAGTAGATGCATGTGTTCCAACAACAAAAATACTCCCACACTTTTGGGGGATGGTAGTCTACAGGCTGCTGAGTTGTGTCTGGATACTACCTTGTTAATTTTCGAGCATCTTTAGACACCTCATGATAGGAGAGTATAGTTCATGACATATATTCTTTGGGGATAAGCTAAGTGTTTGTGGGATGTTTTGAACCAGGATAATGTGATTTGAGATATAGTTTTTAGGGATTTCTAATCCAGGTTTTATGACTACTATTTTCCTAAGACCTTGAGAGATGAAATGGCCAGTGAGTTTATTCTTATAGAGCTGGGCATGATGAATGTTTTGGATTATTCAAAATTCATCATATAGATTTAGTATTTCTCACCAATTTATCTTGCTGATGATCCATCAAGGGAAAGACACTTTGAGGAAAGTCTTAATAATTTCATTTGATCACAGGACAACATGTTTCAATTGACAACTATTATAGAGATAGTGAATCAAAATCTTATTATAGAGTGGAACCTGAGAGAATATGGGGGCACATAGTAGGGCAGTTTAGCCTCTCATCCTATCGGTTTAGTATCAAGTGATGGAAAGTTCCATTTTGAGGATTCTCATGAAGGAAGTACCAGTCAAGCTATTAGTACCGGTAGTTCTATCTTATTTTATCAAAGTGGGAGACAAGGACATATTAGGAATCATTATGATTAATGCCTAGTTTATTTTCGATCATGTGGTAGGATAGGCCACCTACAACATAATTGTAGGAACTTCCCTCCAACAATCAGTAGAAGGGGATCAACTCTGCCTCCAGGTTCAGGAGTGGGATTTACAGCTCCATGTCAGATTGGGAACTAGGGTAATGATATTTGTTTAATATGAGGTGGTATTTGTGGATGAGAAATTCAAGAACCAATTTTACCTAGATAGTATATTGGGCTTGCTTTGGGTAGTGAGGTTGTTTCATAGGGCTACGATTCAGGCCAAATATATTCAATTCACCCTACACCTAAGGAGTAGAGCACTAAGCCCTCTATGGTGAGAGGTATGATCTTAGTGGAATATACTCTTTTATCATCCATTTTTTATATAGGTTATTCACATAGATTTATATTTTTACCCGTTATTGAGAGACTCAGGCTTGTTGTTTAGTTTTATGATGGCATCATGACACTCAATACTTCATTAGGGATCAAAGGGTGTACACCAATGCAGAGAGTTAACCTTGAGATAGGACGGTGTCACTTAATATGGGATATTTTTTTCCTTGAGATAAAAGGGTTTTCCATAATAGTTGGGATAGAATGAATAGTTTCCTATTGATCCCATGTCGATTTCTATCACTAGAGGGTGAAATTCACATAACTAGAGGGTGGAGTTTTTATTCACAGGGGTGAATGGGATATCCATGAGAGTTGTCCAGGACCCAAGAATCATGGAATGGGAAAGAAGACATCCTATATTTCTAGTTTATATCTAGATGATTAGGGAATGCATCAGGAGGACTTTCCTAAAGTGGTTGATTGTTTTGGGTATGTTTTCCCATATGAATTTTCTGGTTTACCTTCTGAGAGAGAGGTGGAGTTCTCTATTGAGCTAGTTCCTAGAGATACAATGGTATCTATTCCTCCTTATTGGTTGGCTACTATAGATCTATAGAAGATCAATAGGCATCTATAGGATTTGTAAGTTAATGGATTTATATGACCCATCACTTTTCCATGGGGTTCACTAGTTCGTTTGTGAAAAAGGTATAAATAACTCTTCATTTATGTGTGGATTACCGTAATTTGAACTAGTTCATAGTTAATAACTTGTATCCCTTTCCATGAATAGATGATCTATTCAAACATCTCTGAGGAACTCATGTGTTCTTGAAGATTGATCTGATATTAGGTTATCATCAGGGGTGAGTTCGACCTGCAGGTATACCTTGTATAGATTTTCATAATAGGTATGGTCTATATGAGTTTTTTGTTAGTTTGTTCAGTCTCACAAACATAGAAACATTTTATACAGATTTGATTAACTATGTTTTACATACTTATCTGGGTTCATTTGTGACAGTATTCATGGACGATTTCTTGGAGTATTCTCACAATCAACACAAAAATTCCAAACATATTTTGATTATTTTGGATACACTGAGAGATCATCAGTTATATGTTAATCTCACAAAGTTACAGTTATTAATGAATAATATTTACTTTTTTGGTCATATTATCTCAAATATAAGAGTATCAGTTGACCTAAAGAAGGTGAGAGCTATATTTTCCTGGGAGTATCCCAAGAACATCTTTCACATAAGGAATTTATTACGGATAGTTATATATTACAAGAATTTCATACAGGAATTATCATGATTAGAATCACCTATTATGGGTTTAACTAAGAAGGGTGTGAAGTTTGTATGGTCAAATACCTATGAGATATCCTTTTAGGAGCTAAAAGGGAGACTAACTTCAGTGTTGGTCTTGATTCTGCCAGATTCGGGAAGAAGCAACATTGTGTATTATGATGCATCAGGTGTCGAGGTAGGAGAAAATCTAATGTAGGAGGAGTTATTTGTGGTGTATAGGTCTCATCAATTGAGGTCACATCATAGGAATTACCCAATTCATGATCTCTAATTAGTCGTTGTTGTACATGCCTTGCGTTATTAGAGGCATTATTTATTGGGGGATCATTTTGGGGTGTACATAGACCACAAAAACCTCATGTATATATTTATACAATGTGATCTGAATTTTATGCAATGAAGGTGGGTTTAATACCTTTATTAATTTGACTTCAAGATTTCATATATGCCTGGAAATGAAAATGTATTTTCCAATGCACTACATATGTGGACTCACATATAATAAGTTCAAGAGGCCAGTAGTGAGTGGTAGCTAATGTCCTTGTTTTCAAAGATGCACTTGGAGTTGCAAGACTTCCAAGGGAATAATTTTATATCATCTTTAGTAGTGAAATCCACTCTTCTAGATAGAGTGAGTATGAGACAATAATCAGATTTTGAGGGCCTAGTCTTATGGGGGAGTGTGCTAGGTGAGGACCCACCTCCTGATTGGACTACTAGTGAGGATGAAATTCTATATATTCATGATCATGTTTGGATTATAGCTGATATACACAAGGAGATGATGCATGAGTTTCATGTATCATCTTGGGTAGTGCATCCCATCATTACCAAGATGTATCATGACTTGTGTCATCAATACTGGTGGTCAAGGATGAAACATGAGGTAGCTGGTTTTGTCATAAGGAGTTCCACCTATCAGTAGGTGAAAGCCGAACACCAACAACCAGGTGGGCTTTCACAGTAGTTACCTTTTCCCAGGTGAAAATAGGACAATGTTGCGATGGATTCTATGACCAAGTTGTTGAGGTCTCCTTGAGTTAGTGATTCTATGTGGGTTTTTGAGGACAGGATCAAGAAAGTTGAACATTTCCTTCTAATCAATGAGACCTTATCAATAGATGATATTAGGAGGAATTATATCTGGGATATTGTGCACCTTCATGGGGTTCCTCATACCATTGTATCAGATATAGATTCTCAGTTTACATCTTGGTTTTGGAAAGGTTGGTAGAAGTAATTGGGTACATGGATGCTTCTGAGCATAACATACTACCCTCAGACTGATATCTAATCATATCGTACTATACAGGTTCTTGAGGAAATGATTAGAGCATGAATCCTTGATTTTTGGGGCTCTTTGGAAAGGCATATACCCCTAATTGAGTTCTCCAGCAATAATAGATATCAAGAGAGTATACATATGGAACCTTTTGAGGATTTATATGGTAGACCATGTTGTTCACCTCTATTATGGTTAGAGGAAGGAGAGTCAATGTTTCTTGGATCACATATAGTGTAGAAGACTTTAAAGTAGGTACCATTTATCAGAAATTGTATGGATATTGCTCAGTCTAAATAGAAATATTACACTGATCACTATTAATGACCTCTAGAGTTTGAGGTCAAGGATCAGGTCTTTATACATATCTCACAGAGGCTGGAACATAGAAGGATTAGAAAATAGGGTAATATTTCTCTGAGATACTCCAGGTCATTCAAGATTTTGTAGAGAGTCGGGTCGGTAACTTATCGGTTGCAGCTGCCTCAGAGATACTGAGCCATATACAATATATTCCATATATCTTAGTTGTGTTGTTACCATTCAAACCTATATCATACTCTTCATCCAGATGAGTTTGAGTTTCAAATATATTCATCCTTCAAGGAGCATCTTATTCTTATCATTGACATGTGAACAAATGTTCTATGAGTCTGGCCAGTTCCTCTAGTACGGGTGTTACGACATCATGGCTATTTATAGAATAATACATGGGATTGGGAGGCTGATGTATATGCCTAGTGTCCATTGTTATTCTTAGACAATTCTTGACTACCCTTGTAAAGAAAATTCATGGAATAATTTCTATAAGGGGGACGATTCTAAGATCTTGGGTTTTTTGATGAGGTACAGATATTTTTATTTTCTAGTTAAACACTTGTTTAAGTTCTCTTTTTGTATTAGACCCTAAGCTAGTCTCTTGGGCTGGTTGGGTTGTTTTTTTAAAGAATGAATCATGGTGCTAAAGGTTCATTGCATGAAAAATACCTAGTGTAAATTTGGAATATATGGTGTGTATCAAATACACAAATTATATTATTCCATCCAAAACCTTTCATGATGTGTAATGGTTTTTTCCTATAGGGTAAAAACCCAATTATTACATGCTATGTAAACCTTACATGTCATGTGTTGGGAAAAAATCCCACAAGATAACATTGTAGCATTTTTGGGTTGGTTTTGTTTGTTGAAAAATCATGTTTTCATTGTGATTTGTTGAGTTACATAGATCTTGTTAACAACCCATGTTGAAAAAGAACCATGACAAATGAATGGAAAATTTGGAGGCAGTACAAAAAGATTAGTTACAAGGTGGAACTATTTTCCAGTGTTTACCAAATTTTTGGGGTCAACAATTTGGAGTTTGGTGAGCATTGAAAAATATGGATTTCCTTGAAGATCTCATAAAAATATGGAGAATCATGAGTTTTATGAATATTGGATTCATGAAGTTGATTTTTCAAACACATGAATAATGTTGACGGTGATCTCTTTTATTGTGACAAGCTTCGTGAATGGTAGAGGTGAAGAGAATTGTGAGGGAGAATTGTGGCGGCATAAAGGTTTTGACAGAAGGATCTATGATTACGAAGAGAATTATGGAAGTGGCACAAATGAATTAAAGGAACACTCCATGATTACAAAAACTTTTCCATTTAGAAAATTTCCATGGGGCTTCGCAAAGAAGAGAGAATTTCGGCTGAAATTTTAGAGCTATTTGAAATTGGATTATGTGGCATTGACTTGGCATACAAGGTTCTAGAGTTAGTGGGAAACACCTATAGATATGCCTCCATCCCTGAGAGAAGAGTAGAAAAGACTCATTAAAAATATTAGGGCTCTTGAATCGTAAAGGAGGTTCGTAGAGGAAGTGTTCTTCATGAAAAGAAAGAGCTTCGTGGTGGCTAATTGATCTCTACAAAAGAGGTGTGGTTCACAGAGGCTTGTTCGAGTTTTGTGAAAATAGTGTACTCTACGAAGGATTGAACTCTATGAATAAGTGAGCTCTGCAAAGCAGTGAGCTCTGCGAATTAGTGTGCTCTACATAGGTGTGTGCTCTACGAAGAGATAGAAACTTCGCAAAGGATTGTTTGATATTTTCAAATTAAGGATCTTTGTGAATCATTGAGCTTTGAGAAAGTGTTTTGAAAAGGGATTGCCCAATGTTCAGTGGAAAAGAGGTATTCATCAGTGGATGAAATTTTGAATTCAATAGAGTATCTACATACAGTGGATCATGCATTAATTTGGGATAATGAAAGGACCTGCAAGTCTATAAACTATGAGTGGATCTTATGAAGAAGTAGTGAGCACTTCAGTTGAGAGAATAGTGAGCTTTCAAATTGTTATTGGTTGTAAACCAGGAGGGATAGTGAGTCAACTTCAAACTTGTAAAATGTAGTTCACTTATACTAGGAAAGTTATTCAGAGGTAGGCCCCTTCCTATTTATTAAATAAAAAGAAAAGTACAACAAGAACATAGAAGAACGATTACATATCATAAGCTTCATAACCATCACAAACCCCATAAGAGCCTCCTTCCGCAGTGGTCATCTCCCATTCCATGCTTTTATAGTGATTTAGGATCTTGGCATACTTCCTTCTAAGATTCAATTTCCCAAAGATATCAAGTATTACGGGGATTGTATAAAAGAGGACCTAGTAGAAAGTGGCTTCGGTAAATATGAGTAGTATTTCCTCATCCTTCTTTTTGCTGTGGTGGTCACCTCCTATCCAGATTTCCCCTTCCCGTCCATGAGAACCTCACAATAGGAAGGCCTAACCACCACACTATGATTTTCCTTGTCACTGTCTAAGATGTCCCCCCAATTTCCAGTTACCGCGTCATTATTGAAACCATCAGCCACCCCTCGGGTCTGTACATTACATCTGTTACAGTCAATCATATCTAAACATGGCAGCTACCCATCCATCACTTGGCTGACATCCACCACCTTCGCAGCATTAACAGAATCAATCTCTTCATACTGCCCTTCAAACTTATGGCTAGCATACACCTCCTTCACTGCATCAAATAAAACACACTGCATATTGTTTCCATCTTCCATTGAAACACCCATGTCCATTTGGCATCCCTCGTCATCCTCTAACACTTGGAACCGTTTTCAGGTAGCAGCATTACTCCCTGAGGCAGCAAATTGCAGCTTATGCCTCTCAATATTCATACATGGACTTGCATCTGTCATTCTCCCATGGCCTTCAGAATTTGGAGGCATCCCCCCCCCTCATTTGGACCAGCACAAATGAGACCATCATTAGTAGCACCTTGTTTGGTTTCACCCTCCCCATGTGGAGCAGTAACAACAGACCCACCTGCAGGTTGTGCCACCATAGAATCTTGCACAATGCCATTGCCAGAAGACCCATCCCTTAGGTCATGCTTCATCCTCTCAAACACCACAGCAATATAAGGATTACCCAATCCCAGATCACCCACACCATTTCTTCTCTTTGCATCACCATCAATCTTCTTCCCCTGACCCGCGGCTCTACCATTTCTTCCCATTGGAATTGATAGAATTAAACTTTGACATTTTTCATGTCGATGACCCAGACGATGGCACCCCAGACAATAATCATTCAAGGACTCAAACACCACCACTTGCTTCCATAGTACTCCTCACCAATCGTGATCCAAATCCACTCCACTGGCGCCTTTGAAGCATCCACCTCAATGCATAGACGCGGATTAACTGGGTGACTAACCAACACAGTGTGGTCATCGGCATAGAGAAACTGCCCTACCAGATTTCCTAACATACGGATGATCGCTGGATTCTGAAAGGGAAAAGGAAGATGGGGAAAGCTTACCCAGGTCGTGACGGAGGGTGAGTCCCAGTTCATACAAAGATCAAAAGTCCATCGGAGAAGAAAAAACTGGCATCCATTGCAGCGTCAAGGAGATCGGGACCACGCACAGATTAAGTATTCATCAGAAGGAAAGTGTATCATCAAATTGTGCTTATCAATCAGACCCAACACCGCACAATCCTGCAGATCCGAATTACTAAAAAAATCTGTCGAATTCATCAACCGAAGGTCATCAGTGATTAAATCAATCCACCAAGGTCAAGTTCAGCAGATTCGATGCTCTCGAGAACTCCGATAATGAAATCGTCAGTTGAAGATCCCCAATATGCAACTTCAAAATCTTCGGACTCAAAGAGATTGATGGAAATTCAGGAAGAAAACTAGGGTTATAGAAAGGAACAAAATTTTCCTGTAGAATCGAAGGTCGAGGAAGAACCTCCGCCCCCTCCCACCTTCAGGGAGGGGGGAACCCATCCGCACTCATGATCTAGGGTTTGTCAACAATAGTTCACTTATAATGTATTTGGTACATCAGAACATTGTCAGTGTATACCCCTTTAATGTATCCCAATGTAGGTTAACCAAGTAAAATTGTTGTGTCGTGTGAATTATTTAAGTTTTGTTCATACTCTACAACGAGAAGGAGAGAGAAGATAGTTTTTTCTAAAAATGAAACAAAATCAAAAGGGGTAATTTTTTTAATCTGTCATTCCCTAATTGCCCCCCCCCCCCTCAGGGTATCTAACCTAGTGGACTTAAAATCATGTAATCTCCCTGGTTCTGTTTTTAAAATAATAGGAAAGGCCTCTATTTTCGATAGAATTCCTCAACCCCTCCTTTATCTCTCATGTAAGAACACCATGGAATCCTAACCTAGGATTTGCAGTATCTCGTAGATCTGAACTCCATTTCTTCCATATTCAATCTTATTAGATCTATACTGGTGAGTCCTTTAATCTTGTGCTTTTATTAGTTTGTATTTGTATCAATGGAGTTATTTTGGTGTAATATAATATTCCCTATTTCCATGGTATTCAACCATTCTTCCTTTTTATCTTGATCTAGAGTGAATCAGAGGTCGATACTGGACAATTGTTCTACCATAGACCTATGGTAAGTGGTATATACCTTTCCCTCAAGGTTTGGTGTTTTATATGAATTTTTTTATTATATCTCTTGTTAGAACATCTTGTTTTCCTTTAAAATAAATTAAACACCTTGATTAAATTGATTGGATTCAATTTAGGTTTCCCACTATTATATTTATATAATTGGAGGTTATTGACCTCAATCTGTTCCACCTTTGAGGTTTATTTTTTATATTTTTCCCATGTTATACCACCTATTTGGGTGTGTGTGAGCTATCCAATTTAGTGGGAGACTTAATGAAAATTTAATTGATTGTATAATGTTTTGAACACATTTTTTTACCTATTTATTTTTATATTAAAAGAATGAATTGAATTGAATTGATAGGATGATGTTGTTTCCTTCTTTTCATATGATTGAATATGATTAAAATGTGTAAATGAATTATATGAAAAATATTTAATTAGTTGGAAGAACTCATTGGTTGTGAATGATAATGATTAATGAATTGATAATGGTAGTGGATACCTTAGACAAGCTCCTTAGATCTTGATTCCATTGGATGCCATGGACATTTCTACTTCATGGATCCGTATTGACTATGGTATTGGATGCCTCGAACATTTCTACTCCTAGGATTCTGATTCAATAGGATGCCAAGGGCATTGCTTCCCCTTGGATCTGGATTGCTTGGACTCACATTGGATATGCTATGTGGACATGATCCTTAGACTCCACTCTATTTTTTAGTGAGTTTCCATTGAGATGCTCCATAGACTTGATGGGGATGCCTTGGTCTTTTATACTTGGATCTGACCCTTTATGGTCTAACACTAGATTACATTGAATATGCCATTGTGGACATTATACACCTGATAAAAGGCTTGGAATATATAACCATGGTATGGGTATTAGGTTTCAGTGATTATATTGGACATTATTACACCTATTAATTTATTCTTTACAATTTTCCTTTTTTGTGGGAGTTTGACTATTGTTCTTAGGGAGATATGTTTTGTTTGATAGGATAAAATCTATTTTTGAAACTTATTTTTTATTATTATTATACCAGTGATAAACTTAAAACTTCTTCTATTTATATTACATAGATTGTACATGTTATAGAAATCATTGTTAGTGGCCTACTGAGTGTTATCTCACACATTGTTCGGGTTATCGTTTGGTACCCAGATAGACTTCATAGATGAGGTTATGGACCAGGGAAAGTACCCACTTTATGATGCTTCATTTATTAAGAGTGGGGGAGTATAGGACTGATCTAGGATCATGATTCTATCTAGAGATAGATATTTTTAGTCTTTTTGTATTTTGATACATGTACTGTACTAGTTTGCTGCTGCCATGATTTTTTATCATTTTGTATAGAGACATGACATGATCATTATATTGTATATGAATTATTTTGGATTATTGATTACTATAATATTTTTGATGTTATATTCTATCTTTTATTTTTATTATGCTTCCACTATTGATTGGTGTGTTTACACTGATGCATTATACTCTAACATGATGGAATAGTCTCCCCACAGACATACCCTAAGCCCTTATTGCTATTTCATAGCCTCTGGAGTATGGGGAGGCATTCGTGAGGCCATGTGACCCATAATCTTAGAACACCATTAAGTGGCATCCAATTTGAGACATTACACCTGAGAATGAGGATGTCGAATTAGTAGTGATCTTTTAAAATTTTAATTTTTTAAAAATTAAACCATGTAACTTTTTAGAGTTATTATCCTTATAAACTTTATATAACAACCTCATAAGCATGAAATGATAAGAAAGTAAAACAAGGAACACTAGATTTACAATGTTTACCCTCGGTATGAGAACCTACATACTTGTTCTGGTGACTTCTATTACTCCATGGAAATTCACTATTAATAATAAGTGAATAAAACTTAAGCTAACTCTCATTAGAGCCCTTCTATCTCCCAATAGAAATGATTATGTTGAATCTCATTAATTACAATGTTTTTCTTATGAAACTAATCCACTAAAATAAGAAACTTTTCAACTATCTCTTGGAATGTTCATCCAAAAGAAACTCCATCCATTTTTCTCCATATGGAAGGTATCTATCTGGTGTTCCATGCCTTCATCTGGTATTCTCAATCTAATTCACCTCACTACCTACTCAGAAATACTATTCGATACCTCTATGTGGATCCATGTACAATGCCACAACTTAGTAAGCCTCTATCGGGTAACTATGAACTAAAACTCTATCCAGTGTCTTGGCTCCAGTGAATATCAAAGCTTCAGCTTCTTCTTAGCTCATTGCACATATTGAGAGGTGAGGCATATTTTGGCTTCATCTGTATAGGTAGGGCTCTGGCTCTGGCTTGGCTCAACGCCAGCCTTGCAAGGCTCCATCTTCTAGCTTTGTCTACACAGGAGAGGCTCCAACATCTCGGCTCAGGGAAGGACAAGGTTCGGCTTCTTCTCAGCTCAATGCTGGTCTTTCAAGGTGTGGCGTCTTCCAGCTTCATCTGCATCAATGAGTCATTGGATTATTCTTGGCTCGGCACCAGCCATGTGAGGTTCGTATTCGTCTTCCCTGGTCACCGACTCGATGGATAATCAACTCAGTTTTAGCGTGTCTCACTAGTTTTCCTAGGACCAGTGTCGGCCTCAGAGTGGTGCAGAAGGGGGAGGACTCTTGTTTCCTATCTAGTGTTCATGTGGTTCTCCTTCAGGTTTACTTTAGGTTTTTTCTATGTATTTTTTTTTTGTAGTGAAATGGTGGTTCTTTTGGAATAGTGGTTCTATTGGAATGATGTGTAGCGGCTAGTTTGAGCCTGTCACTCCCTAGATTTTCTCCCTATCTGTGGTATTCTTGTGTTGTAATATGATGAGGGTACATATATGGCTTCAATATGAGTGGATCCATGCCCCGAGTGGTATTTCTGGTTCATAACGGCTCATACCCCCTCATTGGCGATGTTCCTTTGGTATGGTGTTGGGTCATCTAGTCCCAGGCGATGATGGCTCGGCTTCGCTTTCCTTGGACCATCTTCCGGCCACTATGGTGACTACAGTGATGGTAGGAGTCTTGTAGAGTGCGGCGTGAATGGTGAAAGGGTTTGAGAAGTTTTTTTTGTGATTTTTCCAATGATCTTGATGGTGGGAAGACAGTGCATATGGATTTGACCACATGGAACAGGACCCAGAGGATGATCTAGAGCTAGCATTTCATCTTTACATAGTTTTTTTAATTTGGTTGATTGAGAGGGTGTGATTTTAGCCATTGGATCGGACCTATTCTTTAACATAGGACACTTGATTGTCGATTTTCCCTGCAATGGTGGAGAGCTCCATCATGATTAAATGCTGGGGAGGGGAAGCTCCATGTATTTAGTCTAGTTTTACTTTCTTTTACTTAGGGTGTGATTTATCTTATGTCCATGAGTTCTATGAGGTTTTCCCCCTTCTTCCCTTAAAAGGGGGCTTTATCATAATAATAATAAAAATTAAGGCCTTTAGGCTGTTGGATGGATGGAAGAGGTGGGAACCTAATTTATTTTCCTGCTCACTGAAAACAAAAAATTTCAAGAACTCTTGCTCAATTTAAATTCATTATAATCTTATCAATAATTATAGATACTTCTTGAATATTATCAATGATTCATGAAAACACAGTGTCTCCAACCTTCATTGACCTTCTTTAAACTTAGTTAGATAATATAAATTTAACATTCAGCATCACATCATCATATTTTTTGGCATTACAATGTTATGTAAATCTTCTTGAAAAAACATTTTCCAATGGTTGTTTGTCTAATGACTTATTTATAAACATTAAAAAGGATTTAATCTTCCCTTATTTTGTTTATTCAAGCTACCTCAACTCAAACACTTCTCAATACAATATTCTTAGAATCATCTGTATAATGACATCATGAAAGTTTATCGAATTTTCATTCACCTAATGAATGTTCATCCAATGGATCTTCATCTAATGGACTCAATCTAATTTACTTCCTTTGGTAGTACACTTCATAACCTTCTAACTTTGTACTTCATATAACCTTTACAAAAACCTTCACACATAAAAAAACATTCAAACAATCTATTATAAAAACTCTATTGTTTCTGTCTGATGCACCTAATCTGTTGAATATGGTTGAATATATTATTTCAACTTCTAAAGTATTAATCCAAATAATATTTATATACCTATTTATATAAAATTTTAACTTTGATTTTCTCCTTTTGAGTTTGTATAGATAAAAATAGAAAATCCAAATTATCATTTTTTTTACTCCTCCCAATTTTTAATTATTTTATTAGAATTGAAAATTTTATCCTTTTGTACTTACCCATAAAAAATAAGCATGGGTTATTCTTATCATTTTGTTTCTAGTCGTATCAACTATCCTTATGTAGTTCTTCTTTACCCTCATATATCCTAGATCTACCATTACACGGTACATTTGGGAATTGTCCATCAAGTTATTTGTGTTAAAAAAACTATGTCTGGAGGTCGGCATCTAGTGATATATGTCTGGTGGTCTATTGTAATCTTCCTACAAATATTCACCTAGAAACTTCAGCTATGTTCTATCCAACCATTTAGTTTAGTATCCTATGTTTAGTGATCTATTTTCATTTTATCTATGTCTGGTTGTTTTTCATCCAAAGATCTATGTTTGATTGATCTGTGTCTGGTTGATTAATGTATAGACTTCTCTCCCTTTGTAAAAAAGGTAAATACTTCATCCTAGATATTGTGTTTCTTCATGATATTAGGAACCTTGAGAATATTTTAGCATCATCTGAATTAAGGAAAGTTTTCCTAACATAATTAAGGAAAAACTTCCATCACTTCCTCCACCACTTTATAAAAAAAATCTTTCTTAAAAAAATTTAGCAAATATTTATCACCTTTTTAACAAAAAAATCTTGAAATTTTTTTTTAATAGGTATAAAATATTTTACATAAAAAACTACTCAAAGGAACTTCAAAGGAAAATGGTGCAATCAATGATAGTATGGGGTCATTATTGAGTAAGATCATGGATACGAGATGTTGAACCTGAGGATGACTATAATGAGAGTGGTTATTCAAATTCAAGCCAAGGAACAACTGGGAAATCATATGCATTATCACAGGATTCACTACTAAATTAAATAATGGATCAATAAACAAATGAAAAACCAAGAATACACAAACATGGAAACACACATGAGCATAGGAATAGCCACCATATCAAGTATGATCGGAAACATAGGATACTAGAATGAAGTAACACTAGGGTAAATCTATGAGTAAGAAAAACTTGATAAATAATATTTCCAAATGAAAAATAAGCATAATTTTTCATGGAAAATACAATAAATGTAAACCTTGCAAATTGAATGATATAATTAGAAAAAACTAAAAATCCCAATAAATTAAATGGATTGCATGAATTATTTTAATTGAAAACCTAAATTTTAGTATGCATGAAACTTCACATTACAAGGCAAGTTGATAACTAATATAACTCTTATATATGAGAACCTTACCCTTATATGATCCATTCCAGTAGGTTTATTCATGTGTAGATGGGTGATTTAATCTTATGTAGTGGTATTTTTTATATATTTACTCTTTAATGAAATCCATAAATTAAATAATAATTTATTTATTTACAAAAAACACTATAAATTTAATGATCAATGAAAATTGTGATTTTCCAACTATTTTATGTACTTTTATAGAAGCATTTTCAAATAAATTTAAATAAAAATTTTCTGATAAACATATATGACAATATCCATGTATTATAATATTTTTTATGATTCAAAATAGATGTGATCAATTATTTATGGAAAATAAAAAAAAAAGGTAAGGTTGATGAAAAGATCACAGTGAAAACACTTTAGAAATAAAATGACAAAAAAAGTATTTTGTGATATTCAGCCCAATTTGGAATTATATGTTAATATCACCACCTCCAAGTCCTTTTTATTATGAAAAAAAATTAATTAGAATACAAGATACAAGAAATAAGTAATAGTCCATAGAAGCTATATGAGGAAAAAAACCTTGCTAAACCAGGTCATAGAGATAAAAACATGAAACGTGGTTGTTGTGGGATACATTGATATGGAAGCCCCCATTCAATATCCAATATCTCTTAGATTTAATTTTGGTTTTTATAAATTCAAAAAAAAAATCTAAAATGATGTTTATTATTCTATGTTTATAATAAATGTAAACCAAAAAACTAGAATAAATTCACAAAATAGATTCTAAAATGTATGGAATTAAAAATGATTCAATCATCAGTGAACACATCACATGTGGATAGTATAAAATAATGTAAAAAATTTCAAAAGTCCTAAGATTTATCATAAACCTAAAATTCATATCTGTTCAAATTGATTATAATGACCAGAATCAACCAACATGAGAATTAAATTTGAGATTCAAATATGTATGCATTTACACAACAAAAAAATGGTTCACGCACATAAAGAATCTCAACATCATGATAGAATGGTGGATAATAACAATATATAGATAATAATAAAATAGAAAATAATAATGAGTAAAAAATACTTAAATAAATTTTTTATTAAAAAAAATTCAAAACCATATTTGAATTAAAATCAAGAAGAGGTGAATATTCAGGAATTAAATAGGTTGAAAAAAATGAAATCAAAAAGTAGTAAACAAACATTGGGATTTACATGCATTATCTAATTGGTCCATGTACATAAGGCATCGTCATCATAGGGTTTTCACTATGAAAAATGAAGGAGAAAAAAAATATAAATATAAGATGAACATGATGAAGCATAAAACAATATGTACAAGGAATCAAAAATGGGACTAAGTAACATTTAAAACAATTTGATAACCCCCTTACTAGAGTTTTTCATCACATTAGTTAAAGATCCATGCTAAGATGAGTCATCGTTTAGTCCTTCATGATCTATGTCTCAAATTTCTATCACTATCTAGGTTTTGTATCGCTTCCTGAGTCTGGTGCGATCAAAATTCACATCCTCTAGAATCCAAAGTGAGATTTCAACCTCTTGTCGTGGTTGATATATATGTGAAGTAACATGGATGTTCCATGGGATCATTGGATATCCTTCCAATATGAATGACAATGTGGTATACCTATACTATGATGCCACCTATAGTGAATAAGAAACATTCCATCAGGAACCCCTTTCCTCGTGATCACTCCTGGAAGAACCAAAATCACTAAACTAAAATATTCTTCTTCTTCTATCCCATTAGGAAAACCAAGCTCCAAAACAGGATCCCTCCACTCAAATTGCACACCTATAATGACACCCCCAAATCGAGGAGGATGAAGCATAATTAAGGAGACGGAAAGCATAAGGAACACATTGATTGAGAATTTCCCAATCCAAACTTCTCAACCACTAGAAGAAATATGTGGTATATAGATATAGGGATATAATAAAAAAACATATATCCATATTTATAAAACTAAAATTTTTAAAAAAAATGAAAATAAAACAGTATTATTAAAAAATAAATTTAATAAATAAAAAAACATGAATTATAAATTCATAATTCTTCATCTTGATCATTAAAAAAATCATAAGGAACAATTTAATATTAAACAACCACATAAATCCACCTTGAAAATGAAAACACTAACCCTTATGATAATTATACACCACTTACAACCATTATTTTGGGTTCAACCTAAATATGAAATCTAAAAAAGTATTAATTGTACGACTGTAGTCATACTATTAGTCTATTTTCCCAATTGTGAAACAACATGATACATGATACCAAAATAAATGACATTGTAATGATTCTAAACATGATATAAATTAAACAAATCTAAACATAAATAGAAATTCACATACACTTAATTGATTCACCCTCTAAGATGTTGCCAACAAGAAAATTCATAACCATTCAATATGTACCTACAACAAGCTACAAACATAATATTACCCATCATAAAATGAAACATATTAGAAAAATAACCTTGAAAATCATAAATAATAACTTAGTAAACTAGAAAAATCTATTCATGTAACCTATAGTAATAGAATACATGAAACAAGCATAGGAAAATAACACCATTCTATGCTTGAACCCTAAAAAACCCAAGGACCAAAACATAATATGAGGATCTATAATCTCAACCTAAGGATATCAATCATCTTAAACTAATCCAATAGGAGTGTTACTCAACAACTGGGTACCATTTCAAATCACATGCAGTCCCAAGGGTCCTAAGGATAGTCTCAAAACCTAAAAAGAAAAATAGTGATCCAAAGAATCCATCTACTAATCAAAAATTCCAACCTAGAAAATATTTCTAATGATATCTAGGAACTAATCAATACATATAGAGAGATCCCAACAGAACCACCATGAAGGTTGATTTTCATTGTATATTGGTACACTTCCAACCTCAAAGAGAGGTGAGAAACATCATTTATTGATAGAGGAAAACAAATACATATAGGAGTAAAATCATACCAAACTTAAAAATACAACGAAATGGGTTTAAAACTCCCCCTAAAGCTAGAATTGGAATATATTGGAAGAAGAGTCCCAAAAAAGAAATAGATAAGTCACCAAAAAATACCACACACACTCCCCCTCGATCTAGGTTGTCGATGTTATGGATGCCTAGCATGGTGCATAAAGAATCTAGTTGAGCTCCTAATAAGCCTTTTGTGAATACATCGTCAAGCTGATGAGTTGTTGGAATTTAGCTAAAGATGATATGTTTTTTCTCAAGGTGATGGTGAATAAAGTTAAAGTCAATATCAATATGTTTGGTTCATTCATAGAAGACTATATTAGAAACAATCTCTATGGTTGTCTGATTATCATACTAAATATAAGAAAAAGTCTATGGTGGGAAACCAATTTAATGAATAACATTATGAATCCAAATAAATTTATTAGTGATCATGTTCATCACATGGTATTCTTATTCTACACTAGATCTAGAGATGACAGTTTATTTATTGTTTAACAGAAATATTAAGTTACCAGCCAAAAAAACCACAAACCCAGAAGTAGACTTTTGAGTAGATAAGAAGCTAATGTATTCAGCATCATAGAAGGACTTAACGTTTATATGATAGTGATGTGAATACCAAATACCATAGGTAGCGTCTTTATTAATGTATTTTAAAAATTAAAAGAACAGTTTCCCATTGATATTTCATTGGATATTCTATGAATTGGATAACCATACTGATAGTGTAGTAAATATCTGGACAATTCATGGTAATTTATTTTTCCCATAAGATGAAAATACCTATCTATATGATAATATGGACCAATGGAATCATGGAGGGATTGTTTTCCTGGTTCAAGATGAGTTTCAATGGTAGTTTCTTGAGACAAGCTAGTATCCTGTAAGACATACAATGCATATTTTTATTGTGAGTGAAATATATTCATTGGATAATGGTATAATTCAATCCCAAGAAAATATTTCAAAGGAATAAGGTCTTTGATATGAAACTATTTTAAAAGATAAGACTTAAGATGGGAAAATTTCATGTGAATCATTTCCAGTAATAATAATATCACCAACATATACAACTAACAGGATACAACAATAGGATGTTTTTTGATAGAAAATAGTGTGATGCTTAATACTCTAAGAGAGAGAAAATGTAGTGGTGATAGTGAAAAATATACCAAACCATGCACAAGGAGACTGCTTGAGCCCACAAAGAGACCAATGAAATCAACAAACATAAGAACCAGCCCCTGAGGAAAGGAATCTAGGAGGTTACTGTAGATATAATTCTTCTTTAAGAAACCCATTTAGAAATTCATTCTTGAAATCGAGTTGATGAAGAGTTCAATGATGAGTAGCTACAGGAGATATGGATAATCAAATAGAGTCCATTTTAGCTGCTGGAGAGAATGTATCAAAATAATCAACACCATATTTCTGAGAAAATAATTTTCCATGTAATGGGATTTAAGGCGATGGAGGGTATCATCTGTATTTATATGGACTGTATAAATCCATTTTCTTACAACAGCCTACTTACCTTCTATAAGGGGTACCAGATCTGAGGTTTGATTGTCATCCAAGGCCTGTAATTTATCATACATTTCTTGAATCCAACCTGGGTGAGATTTATCCACATAAACTATATAAGGAACAGATTTTCCTCTAGGTCGGAGAATACATGGTAGGAAATTTAGTATATAGTATTATTCGAGAAATAATGAGTACCTTTTTGTAATTCCATAAGCAATTCATTATGCCTGGAGCAAGAGCATCTAAAAAAGTCAAGGAGATGGTGTCCTCAATCTAAGCAGTGGAATGTTTGATCATAAATGAGAATAAACAGATCCAAAGTGGTGATCATTAGAGTGGGATAATGGAGACAGGGGTGGGTGGATGGTGAGAGGAAGATATTCATAGATAGTGGTATCAGGGTGTGAAGTGGGTGGAGATAATGGAGATTTCTCAAAGGATACATCATTAGATATAATATAACACTATAAGTCTAGAGAGAAATAGTTCTACCCACACTAGGTGTGAGAGTAACCCAGGATGATACAACGAAGGGATTTTGGGGAAAATTTTAGATTAATAGAATAGGGAGGAGTGGAATGGTAGTCTAGAAGAAGGGAGGAGGTGATGTTGAAGGGAGGATAATTCACACAGAGAGGAGGAAAGGAGACCATCAAGGATGGTAAGTCATGGTTGGGACCAATGAAGGAGGTGGGGCTTCGGTGCACAATAAAGGGAAAAAATTATCAGAGCACGGTGCAGTGGATAGAAAAAATATATCATATAGAATATCCCTCTAATACCATATAGATTAGTACACTTTATACCTCAAATAGAGGGAAATACCTTCATTTATAGATAGAGTAAAATAAATACATGTAGAAGTAAAATAATGTGGGACTCAGGAATAAAAATAAATGGTTCTAACAGTCACCAAATTCCTCTCAAACGCAAGCTCAATCACCACTCTCAACAGATCAAAAAATACAAACACTGTCCAAACCAAGACACATACCAGAGAAAAATATTAGCTCTCTCCTAAAGAAAACAGGCTGAAACAAGAATACAAAATGACCATACTAGTCCTACCACAGACCTCATTTCAAAACAAGACACTATAACCAAGGATAACCTCCCACTAACTCCCCATACCCTAAAATCGAAGTCACAACTAGGGAACACCAACCAAAGGTATCCATGGGATCATGTAGACAGATAAATAGACTAAAATATCAAGGAAACAAACAATAAATCATAGATTATAAATTGTAGCCAAATAGAGTAAAAAACCAGAATGAACAAACATCAAAGTATATTAGAAATTAAACACCACTAAAAACATTTAAAGAAATGAATAAATCAATTTCAAATTTTTATGTTATAAAATTATGCCCAATTTTTCATTGATGCCATTTTTTTTGGGTGACATTAATGTGGAAGTCCTTATTCAACATCAAAGATCCCTTGGGTTTAATTTTGGTTTTCACAAACATATAAAAAAATATAAAATGATTTTTATTATTCCCAGTTCATAAAAAAAATAAATGAATAAACATGAATAAATTTTAAAAATTGATTCCTAAATACAAGGAATTAAAAATGATTCAACCAGCAGTGAACACGTCACATATGGACAGTGGCAGATACAATAAGAAAATTCAAATAGATTTCAAGAATTATCATAAAAAATAAATATCTAAACAAATTGATTCGAATGAAAAGAATCAACAACATGAGAATTAAATTTTAGATTGCAATATGTATTCATTTCCAGAATAAAAACATTTTATTTTACATAAAAAATCTCAAAATCAAGATAAAATTGACAAAAAAATGTATAGATGAATAAAATAAGAAAAAAATAATGATAAAACCAAAAAAAATATTAAACAACTTTTATATTAAATAAGAAAATTTAAAAATAATTTTCAATTAAAATCGAGTAGGGAATATTCAGTGATTAATTAGGTCAAAGAAAATGAAAGCAAAAAATATTAAAGGGGAATAGGGATTTACATGCTTTAGCCACTTGGACTATCTATATAGTGCATGATCATCATGGGTTTATCCCTATAAAAAATAGAGTTTAAGAAATATAATAGTAGTAAGGACATGAGGAAACACTAAACAACATGTATAAGGAATCAAAAAAGGGTCCAATGAACATTTAAACCAATTTGAGAACCCCTTACCAGGTGTTTTCATCACCTTAGTCAAAGCTCCATGCTGAGATGAGTCATTGTTGAGTCCTCCTCCTTTAATATTGATGTCTCATAGTTTTATCACTTTCCAGGTTCGATGTTACTATCTGATTCTAGTGTGATGCATATTTGCACCCCCTAGGATCAATAATGTGACTGAAAACTCATGTCATGGTCAATCTTTTTGTGCAGTAATATGGATGCATCAAGGCGTCATCATAGTTCCTTATTATAAAGTATGGAATTATGGTTTACCTATGCTATGGTGCCTCCTTATATGAATAAGGAACACGTGGTTTGGAACCCACTCCTCACGGTCTCACACGGGAGAACTAGAATCACCGAACCATGAGTTTTTATCATTGCTCTCTCATTTTTCAAAACCAAGCCCCAAACCAGAAGCTCTCCCTTTGAATCACACACCTGAAATGGGACCCAAAAATTGAGAAGGATAAAGGGTAATAAAGGTGAGATAAAGAAAAATGAATATATGTAAGACCAAGAATCTTTCTGACCTAACTATTAAATATCTAGATGAAAAATGTGGCACACAAACATATGGAGACAAGGAAAAAAATTTAGATCCAACCTTATAGAACCGTCATTTTAAAAAATGAAAATAATCATATTAAAAAATCACTATAATTAACAAACAAACATGAATTATAAATTCACAATTATCTACCTTAATAATTAAAATGAATAAACAACAATTTAATATGAAAAAACCCACATTATCTCTACCTTGAAAATGAAAACCCTAACCCCTATGATGATTCTACACCACCTATAACTATAAATTTGGGAACAATCTAAATAATAAATATAAAGGGTACCAACCATAAAAACTTAGTCAATCTATCAGTCCAGTTTCCCTATTGTGAATCAATGTGATTCATGCAACCAAATCAATAACATACTAAAGTTTTTAAACAATATCAAAATTAAAAAACTCTAATAATATATAGAAAAAATGTCTAGACTTATTGAGTCACCCTCTAAGACAATTCAAATGAAGAAATATGGAACTATTAAAATAGTACATGTAACAAGTATAAAACAAAGTAGTACTCAACCTTAAGAAAAAAATAGAAAAAAAAATATCTCAGAAAATTCACAAAGAATAACTGAGGAAATTAGAACAATGAAATAACGTAACCTGAAATAATAGATTAAATACACTAATAATAGGCAAATAATTCCAGTCTCCACCTAAACCCAAAAAATTCCAAGGACCAAAACATCCTAGAAGGATCTATAATCCCACCCAAGGAGATGACTCTACCTAAACCAAGCCAACAGGAGAGTTCCACAACAATTAGGTGCTGCTAAAAATACCATGTATCTCCAAGGGTCCTAAGGTCAGTCTCTAAACCTACAAGGAATATTGGTGATCTAAGGGCTTCTAGCTTCCGCACAAGAAAAAAACTATGTCAATAAAACTTCCTAATAATATATAGGAACCAACCAACACCACTAGAAATATCCTGAAAAAACTGCAATGAAGCATGATCATCACCAAACCTCTACACATGAAACTTCCTTAGTAAACACTTATCATGCCCAATCAAGACTCTAAATAATTCAACACCAGGAGACACTGCCCAAACTAGGACACAAATCATAAGAACAACCCAAAGATAAATATCAGGTCTCTTCTAAGAAAAATAAGAAAAAATACGTGAGACAAAATGACAAGACTGACACTGCCACACAACTCACTGCTAACCAAGACACTCTCACTAGACCAACCTCACACTAACCTATCCTACCCTATATTTAGATACATAACAAGATATCATCTACCAATTGTCTCTACGGGCTCAAGAATGTTGATAATTTTTGAAAAACTATGGTGATCCATGGATGTGGACACCTCAATTACATGACTAATAGAAATATTTCATTACATAAATTATCAATACCTTTTAGGTTTATACTTTTAGAGAGTTAAGACAATACAATAACTAAAAAAATTTCTACCTTTCTCGATTAAGGAACATTTTTTCCACTATATAAGTTACCAATTATTCAATAAAAAGTCTTCAACATATTCTATAAATTATCTATACATGGTACTCTTCTAGACACATCATACATGTTAATTTTCTTCATAACCTGAGGAAATTGAAACATATTAAAGGGGCGAGCTAAGATTCTTTGTAAGTGATAAACAATGAAATAGAAACATAACATGAGTGATACTTGTGGCATAACTTAATAATATGAAGATAAGAACATGAAGATAAGTGCCTGAAGAATAACATTATCATAAGTACATGAATTGTAACTTAGAAATGTGGATACAATATAAACATGATACATTCATAATCACAACACCAAAGTTAATCGCTAAGGTGTTGTAATAAAAATATTACCAAGATTTTTCAAAAAGGTATCATAAACCATTACCAATTCATGCTTCTAAGGTATCATGAACATGTCATATCTAGAGGTTAATTCTTTAACCAGTGAATTGGAGTGCTATTAGGGTGAATGATTCATGTTCCCATGGTTTTTCACCAAATTATCACAAAACATTATTAAGGAAAACATCCAAGGTATCATGAACATTTCAACTCTATAGATTAATTCTTTTCCCAATGTATTGTAGGGGTATCAAGGAACTACCTTCATATTATTAAGGTTGTTAACCAAGGTATCATAAAAATTTCAAATTTATGCTTCCAAGGTATCATAAGAGAATGTCATAGGAATGAATAAAGGCTGTTGATATAAATAGTAGGTACTTTTTTAGGATCATTAAGAATGTTTCTTTGGAAATAAGAAATATCATTGACCTTTTGAAAACATTTATAGAAATTTTTTATAAAAATAAGAGAATAATAATTTTTTTGAGAAACCATAAATAGGTAGAGAGGAAGTTTCATAGAAAAAAATAAATATGGTAGAAATATGTGTTCACATGGAAGATAACTTAAAAAGAAATTTTATGAAACACTTTTAATATTATTTTACAAATATGAAGTTATGAGTCACTTTAAAAAGTTATTTTCAAAAAGGTGAAGTGAAAAAAATTTAAAAATTGATTTTGAAAAATAAAATTTAATAATATATCTTTGAAAATACATAAATGTTATAAAAATAAATGTGGGTTGTAAGATAAAACATATGATTTTGAAAGGATGGAAAACCTTTTTAATATTTTAAAATATCTCTATTGAAAATCCACATCATAAATAGAGTAATAAAACAACCTTTTTAAAAAAATAAAAAGTTAAATATAGAGTTCACTTGAGATAACACATAATGAGGTTTCCAAATATAAAGGAAAAATTGGAAGGAAAGGAAAATATAGAAAAGGAGGGGAAACTATCATTAAAGGGGATAAGAATTATTCTTAACTATGATATAATTTTTAGGGAAGAGATTAATCAAGGTAAAATATTTCTATTAAAATTCATTATCCCAAGAGAAGAAGATAAATTAACATTAAATATAATATTATGTTGTAATCAATCAAGCCTGTAACAAGGAAGTTCCATAAGAAGCGTTATAACTCAATAAAGTGAGTTGAGTTAACAAAAACTCTTTAAATTTTGGTATCTTTTGAATCAAAATCCATTAAAAAGAGAACATGATATGGATATTAAAACCCCATTAATTAAATAAATATGGTAAAATACATTCATTAGGTAGTAATCACATCATATTAAAGATATCAGGGTGTATAATAATAAATATGACTCAAGAAATTAAATTTGAGAAAAATAACCCCTTACCTTAATTCCCAACTTTCACTAGGGTATTGGATATCCTATATAAAAAAATAACTATCTTAATAACCTATTTAAGAACATTTTTCATATATATAACTTTTTTCTTATAATTATTCTCTACATCTATATTAATTGTTATCTATTTTCAATATCATGTGTGAGTAATCTTGATCATTTTGAACTTGTTTCGTAATAGCGGTGTTTTTCGTCATTATTCTACAAATGATCATAATTCACATACTATAAAAGGTACTGTAATTGATGTCTTATAATAATTTAATATTTTATAATTTAATTTCATAATTATTTTACATATTATTCATGACGATATAGTTGGTGATGAGCTTGTTTTTGTAATATATAAAGAATGAATGGTGTTGTATTAAATAATGAGTTAAATGTTTATATTACCATTTAAGGAAAAATTTATCTACTTATCAATATCCAATATTATTTTTTCATAGAAACACTTGATATAAATTTATAGCATTGTTCTTGTAGGTGGTTAAACTGACCCAACAATAACATGCTATAATCTATGTGTGAGATGGCAATGGAAGAGATTATTTTTTATAATATAATTATTACAAAAGTATAATGAAATTATTTATATTTTATTAAGTTTATGAATCAGAATTGGGAATATTTATAAGAATAATCTAAATGAAAAATAATTTTCCACTTATAAATAAATTTTCTTCACTCTTCTTATGTTCATTTAAGGTGGTTAGTTTTAAAATGATTATTTCTTTCTAATATTACTTATATGATTCCAAATTTATATTTACATAATATAAATCATGACATAAATAACATATATATTCACTAAAACCATTTATAAAACCATCCTTTAAAGGTGGTTATGAAAAATGAAATGTTTCGTTTATAAAGGTGGTAGTCCGCTTACACACATGAGCAATGTTTTCATTATTTCGATTGAATGGGAGGGTAATAGATCCTTTTTTTCATTTTCAAAATACCACTTTTGGGTAAGTGGGAACCTCACAAATACCTGAACATCACCTGCTTACACGATTCAAACCAAAATCCACATTCAAATTTTAAATTTTAAATTTTCAAATTGAAAACCCCAAAACGCGGTTAAAGAGCGCCGCATGAGAAACCCTACATCGAGGTAAGCCACATCACCGAGCCGCCATCATCACTTCACCGGCCAAATCATTCCATCATTGTTGCCTTCGAACCATCATCACATCATCTCCATCATCAACATCAATGGCTCATCACCATCGGCCAATCATAATCCATCGTCGCCGTTGAGGAATCCATCGTCGTCGTCATCGACACACAAAAAGCCACCGTCATCGTCATTTTCATGGTCACCGCCCCTCCAGAGATGGCCCGGGAAATGTAATAAAATTAAATATTATTTTTTTATAATCATTTCAGTATATTCATATAGTTATAATGGGTTAGTATGAGATTGGATGAGAAGGATTAACAAAGGAAGTTAAAGAGTAATTAATACTTAAAATGATAATTTTGATCTTTTCTTGAAGTATCCTTCGAAAATAAAGGACTTGAGGCACTTTGTTGAGAATAAAGGCTTCCAAATGTATAGATGGGATCTATAATAAGTAAATTGGGAAGAGTTTTATGAGAATTTATAACTAGGGTGTGACTTGGAATGGGTGGAATTTAAGTCCTTTTATAAGTGAAAATGAGGGATAAATCTTTGGAAAAGAATGTAAGGTAGGTGGTAAAAATAGAATTTCTTGAGATTTGGGTGAGTTAGGTGTAGAAATTTTTTTGAGACATTTAATAATGAATTTAAAACCTAGAAAATTTATTCTATGAGGTTTATGTGTCAATTTCATTTAGTAAAATCCAAGTAACATTAGACTACTCATTTTAACACTCATTAATCTTGGTTAAAATTTAATGATGATTATAATTTTATTATTAAAAATATAAGACAAAAATTATAACCAAATTTCAATATTATAAATCCAAATTTTGGATACATTTAACCTAATTCAATTTCAAATTATGAAAAAAAATTAAATTTAAAATAAAATATAATGTGTTGAAAAACTATTTTTTTTAGAAAATATCATTTTAATCATTAAGTCTTCTTAATTTTATTTAAAATTGATCACTAATTAAATGAGTGTTAATTTGTTTTTAAATATGTTTAAACAATATATTATAGTTTTTATTATAAAATATATCCATTTGATTTAAAAATACTCAATATTAAAAAAAATTATTCTTTGAAAAATAACTTATTTACCATGGTAACTAATATTTATCTTGTTAAGATGATTTTATACCTAAAAAATGATATTGACCCCATTACTTTGATTAAAAATATTCAAATAACTTCTTATCATTCAATTTATAAAATTGATAAAAATTAATTTTAATATAAGTTCACATAATGCATAAAAAAATTTAAGACACATGTATATTCTAAGCATATACTAAATTTATTATATTCCTAGTAATAACTAATAGATGAATGTTAACTTATTTTATTATATATATTATAAATAATTTCCATTTAAACCATTATGTAACCATAATATAATAAACTTCATAGCATATGAAAAGACAATTATTTAAGAAAAATATTTCATATTATGATTTTATTTGTTATTTAACTATACTAATTGAATTTTATCAATGTATTACTATAAAAAAACTACTTATTTATATTTATAGATATATTTATTCATTTTATTTCTTCTATATTTACTTCCCAGTCCTATAACTATGTTTTAAGGATTATATGATGTTCCTTAGTTCATTTTAGTTTGATGGTTCATGTGAAGAAAGTTATTGGAAATAAAAAATCAATCACAGATTGTAAATTATAGCCAAAGAGAGTAAACAACTGAACTGAACAAGCATAAAATAATTTTTAAATGAAAAATTCACTTAACAAATCATTTAAATAAATTAATAAATAAATTTATAGTTTTGTTGACATAAAATTATTTCCAATTTTTCTTTGATACCAATTTTTTGGTATGTGTTGATTTGGTAGTTCACATTCAATATAAATAATCCCTTGGGTTTAATTTTGGTTCATAAAAACTCAAAATTAAATCTAAAATGGTGTTTATTTCCCCAATTTCATAAAAAATGAAAAATAATAGACATGAATAAATTTAACAAACAAATTTCAAAATTTAATGAATTAAAAATGATTCAATCAACATTGAATGCATCACATATTGATAGTGTAATATACAACATAAATTCAAATAACTTTCAGTAATTATCATAAAATAGAAATAAAAATATGTATAAATTGATTCTAATGAATAGAATCAAAAAACATGAGAATTAAATTTCATATTCCAATATGTATGCATTTCTAGAACAAAAAACCATTATTGTACATAAAGAATCTAATATATTTCTAAAATAGACAATAAAATAATGTATAGATAAATTAAATAGTAAACATAAATGAAAAAACTTGTAAAAAATGATTAAATATATTATGTATTATACAAAAAAATTTAAAAAATAGATATGGATTAAAATCAAGAATTTGATAATATTCAATGATTAACTATATTAATGAAAATGAAAGTATAAATTAATAAAGGGACATAGGTATTTATGTGATTCAGCTAATTGACTTACATGAATGGGGTAAGATCATGATGGGGTATTCACTATGATAAATAACAGAGTATAATAAATGTCATGAAAAGATGAAAAAAATAAAACACCAAATTGATTACTTTAACATGGATGCACCAGGGACTCATCAGATCTCCTTCCTAGCAATGATGATAATGCATTTTACCTGTGTTGTGAAACCTTCATCAAAGAATAAGGAACACACCATTAGAAACCCTTTCCCCATAATCTCTCTAAACTAAACTAAAATCATTGAACCAAGAGATGTCATCACATCCCTCCCATTCAGAAAAACTAAACCCAAACCAGGATCTCTCTCCTTGAATCGCACACATGAAATGACTCCCCCAAATCGAGGAGGCTGAAGGGTAAAAAACATAGATCCATCCTTATAAAACTAGTATTTAAAAAATAAAAAAAAATTATTATTAAAAAAATTAAAAAAACATGAATTATAAATTCAAAATTCTCTTTCTTGATAATAAAAATTCAGAAACCATGATTTAATATGCAATAATTGAGTTTTTTTGTATTTTAAAAAAAATTAAATAAGTCTAGGTTAGAAATTTTTTGAAAATTAATGTGGAAAGGTAGTATCTTTGATGCCTCCTTTCAACAAAAAAACTTATTTTAAATATTCATATTTTTATATTTAAAAATATATATGTTTGTATATTTTGATATATATATATATATATTGTGTTTATTTTATTTTCTTTAGAATTATGTCCATTAATATCTGAAAGTTAAAATGTTATGTTTTAAATAAATAAATTTTGTGACATGTAAATTATCTTTTACTTATTATATTTATGATTTTCTTTACTTTAAAATATATTTTATAGGTTGAGTCAGTTTTCAAATATCATTTAGAATGTATTTAAATTTTATAAGTTATATGCTTTCAAATTCACCTATATAAAACATAACAATATTTGAAGTTGGTATCTTTGAATGTCTATAAATAATAAAGTAGAAATACAATCGAAATGAAATTTGACACACTTAATGAATATATAAAAAATAATTAAAAAAATTCTTAAAAAATAATGAAAAGTACTTTTAGTGGCACAAAATATTATTTTTTAAACTGTTACATTTGTATTTATAATTTTTTTACATTCTGTTAATTTTCAATTATTTATTATATTTATGAAATTATTTTTATTTTTCACAAATTTTAAGATGTTTAGGCTATGTTTTAAATTTTATATAGATTCTTTTATAGTTTATATTTTATAAGATTTTAAAGTTACTTGAAATTTAATAAGTTTTGTTATGTTTCAAGTATTAGAAATTGAAATCTTGTGAAATATAAACTATAACTAAAAAGTAATTTAAAATTGAAATAATGGCTAAAAATTTGAAAATGGTTGATAGTCATAATAATTTAATAATTTTAATAGACAGATAATCATATAGAGGATAAAATACATTGTTGTTTCAAATCCTTTAAGTCAATAGAACACATATAAATAAATTAATACAATCACTATCTATGATGAGGTCCCATCCCACAATATGGTGTGTAAATGGGATGACTATATCAATATTTCCAACCTTTGTGAAGGGGTGGAGTATGATGAGCTAGAGACGGATCTTCCTCGGGTGCCAGAACCTCGAATGTGGGATTCATTAGTTTTGAATCATCATAAAGATATGTCAGATAGATGTAGTCATTGTGCACTCGATCCTTATCCCACTACATGAGTAAAAGGACCTACCATCATCTCATGGGGTAACCATAAAGAATGTGAAGGCTCGAGCATGAAATATGGAGGCATAATAAATGACCCCTGATAGAATCTCGGATAAGTTGTACTTGGGGAAAACTATGGATATCCTGACAACATGAATGAATCTCATGCCTCATGATGTACATCCCCAATCAGCTGAGGCTGGACTACTAGAGGGTCGATCTCTACCTGTAGAATAGTTGAGGCCTTACATGCATCATGATGCGGTCTACGTCATCGTTTTCATGGATCATCAACATAAGCAGCTATTGGAGGAGGTTCTTGGAAAGGAACATCCACTCCATAGGCAGGAACGTCATCTCCCAGGTGTGGATGATCAAAAATACTATCATGTAAAACATGATACGCTGGCATCATCCCCTATACTTCAGAATGGTAAACTACCTGGCTAAAAATCTCATCCTCATTTGGATCAGACATGAGGATAATATGATGTAGTTGATTATGGTATAAATAGATTCAAAATGAATTAAAAAAAGTACAAAAAACAAACTAATATAAAAATATTAACTTACCGAATCTTGGATCCTTCTACTGTGTGGAGTAAGATATAGTATAGACTTTATTCTATACCATGGCTCATACGTGAGATGCTATTCTAGATGTAATCACATGGTACACATACCCTCAATATTAAATGATTCTCATTTGTCCCAAAGTTCCAGATACTCTTCATGTCATTGATGTCAGTCGACATCCTACCTTTCTATCAGCTTCATAGAATGAACCACTGCTGACTGTCTCGGTAGAAAGGGAATACGTTGAACAAATCCAAACTCATGCATGAATCTATCAGGCCAGTTTCACTCAATAATGTGAAAGTGAATGAGAGGCACTACACCTATGGAATTGTGAATCCCATCAGTGCAGCATTTTTGTATCTGGATTGATAAATCCCAATATGGAAATCATGAAACCTAAAATGACATGTGGAATTTGTTACAAAAATTGTTACTAAAAACAAAAAATATATAATATTATAAAATTGATTAGTCAAGGAAATAATTTATATACTTACATCAGTGGGTGATAGACTATCCAACATGAGACGATACGTACCCATGTTGCGCATCGGCATCCTGAAAAAGTGGTGTGTCTAACTCCACTTATAAATTACAACATAGAAAGTGATAAATGACAAGAAATTAAATTTAATAATTCATAATAGAATCATAGAATAATAAAGATGAGTGATCATACTAGCATCTACACAATTTATCATGAAACGCATCTATATGAATCTCTAGACCAGAAATATAGGGGAGAGGGGAGGGATATACTCCCATGACCACATATGAATTAGGATGACACATCCCCAAGACCTGTGTGATCTAATCAACATGACATGCATAATGATCTATAAGTGTAATTAAATCATGAAAATCCCTACTCAACCTGATCAAAATATCACATCATGTGCAAATGCATACCAAAGTGATTAGTTCATAGTGTCCCTCAAATGAGCCATAAGATATATGCACAGGCATGATGCATGATAGTTTTCTCATCCATGTTAATGGATAACTATGTAAAGTGAATATCAAGACACCTCATAGATATCAACCCACCATCCGTAGCATCATACTTTTCCAATATATCGATACCAAGAAATCTCTGTACAAGCCCAGGCTAGTCTCCATGGGTGGATCCTATAACGACATCACCCTAGATAGAATGACTGAGTAAAAATTCCGCATCCTTAAGGGTGATGGTCATATCTCCCACAGGCAAGTGGAATGTGTGTGTCTCATTTTTCCATCTCTTAGTGAGCGTAGTAAGGAGGTGATGGTAAACAAATTTGAAATTAGATATAGTAATGTCATAGAAACTAGCACAGCATAGGTATGTTATAATGGCAGCTAGAGGTGGAATGTGATGATAATGTTGTGCTCTATGCACCCTGATCATTCTAACCCCATAGCCCGCTATTATGTCATGTGAAACATACCTATACTACTCTATTAGTATCATAGTATCCTCCATCTCTACGTAAAAAAAATGAAATAAGTTTTAAGCATAAAATGTAAATAAAACTTTATAGTCAATATAAAATTATGTCTAGTAAAATATAAGACATAACATGTTTATTCCCATTGTTTTATCAAGTTTTCATTACCAAAAGAAAAGGGAATCTCTTCATGTTTCTAAAATGATATTTCTACAGTGGTTTTAGATATTTTTTACCTTATAAAGGGTGTTTTGTAACATACAGTTTTATATTTTTATATGCATAAACATTTTGTTTTTGTTATCTAAAAAATTATTAGAAAATAAGTCACGTAATGTTTTGCAAAGTGAGTTAAAAATAATAAAAAAACATCAAATCAATTTATTTATCCATGATAAAATGAAAATTGTGATTATATAAATTTAAATGGACAAGAAAAAACCCATTAAATAAAACATAAATGCTTTACAATAGATAAGAAATACCTTGACATTTTTCAATATAATAGAGTTTGGATGAGATGATCCTAACTTTGCAAGTGAAGTAAAATCCATCTTATTTTCAAGTGGTATATTAATAAAATCTTCCAAAGGGATGTACTTAAATTTTAAATTTTCAGAATCTTTCAACCTTAAAATGAAATATTTACTGTATGTGAAATTCAATCATTAGAAATATGAAAGGTTTTGAAAATTAAAAATTTAAGTACATCCCTTTGGAAGATGTTATTAAGCTTCCACTTGAAAATAAGTTGGATTTTACATCACTTCTGAATTCAAGATAATCTCATCCAAAATTCATTCTGTTGAAAAATTTCAAGGTATTTCCTATCTGTTGTAAAGAATTCATGTGTTATTTAATGGTTTTGTTCTTATCCATTTCACTTTTTATGATCATAATTTTTATTTTATCATGGATAAATAAATTTATTTGATTTTTTCTATTTTTTACCTAACTTTCCAAAACATTCTATGACTTAATTTCTAATAAATGTTTAGATGATGAATAAAAAATGTTTTTTATAACCCAACACAGCCTCATTTTGACTTTCACTGATAAGTTAGATCTCAAATGGTGTGATTTTTAATTTATGTATTATTTCTCACATGATGGTATGTTATATGATTATTTTCTCACATTCTTTCTTTATTTTTTATCCATGGATAGTTTGACTATGCTTTCATGTCACCTCACATGTACTTTTCATATTCCTTATAATGTGAATATGAAAGGATTATTGTAATTTGATAGTAAAAGTATTCTAAAATATCATAAAATTCTAAAAAATTAAGGATTTTATCTTAACACCATTTAATTAATAATATGAAAATATCACATTGGAGACAATGCATCATTATGGATAAGAGTGTGAACTTGATCCAGTAATGTTAGGGAATAATTTCTTGTTATGACCTTCTTGAGGACATATGTTGCATCTCAAACATTTCCCTTGTACTCGAGGTTAGTAAATCTCATTCTACATCCTACTGGAATTTGGACACCCTCATTAACGCAACCTATTGATGTCAGATGTCAATATTGGATGGTCTTCAGGAATTAGAAAATATCAAAACATGCTAATTGGCATCCATAATGCAGTATAGCAGTTAGAAATGGTGTCCATTCAGTACACTCAATTAACATATTCGTTCCATGATATGTTCAAAGAGGCACATGATGTTATGGTGTGTGTGCATGGAAATCATAATGCCTAGATGTTTCCACATTGATATTTCCTTGTTTCAGGTAATACCACCAAGACTCAACCATTGCTATTTGTGATGGGGTCCAGACACTCTTGAACTTAAAATTGAGAGTCTTCTCAGTAGAAAAGGTTCACTAGATAAGATTAAGCTTCTTCAATGTTCTTTTAAATCTCTCATTGAAAGTATCTTTCATACCTTATCCCCTGTTGAACCCCATATGAGGCTTGTCTTTTTGTATCAATGAAGTACTTCACACAATGATAAAATGACTCCTAAACTTGGCCAGTTATAGGTAACTTATGAAGCCCCTTTAAGACACCATTTATGCACTCCACAATGTTTATGGTTATGTGTCCATACCTCTTTCCCCCATCATATGCTAATGTCCATTTTTCTTTTGGAATATGCATCATATAATCATACACCCCTTGATTATCCTTGTGTATTTCTTCAAAACTTTATTGAAAACTTTTTTGATACATCTCATATTCTATATAAAAGTGCTCATATTTCACATAAATTAATTTTATCTTTATGTTTAAATAGTAAAAAAAATACATTGCATACCAAGCCTCATGATTCCTTATTCATAAGTTCATTATGAAATGTTTTTTGCACTTTTCTAGAAATGTGTCTGATGCAGTAACGATGATGTAAATTTGGGGGTCTCCATGTATCAAAATCTAAATTGATTACCTAATTGATTTCTTTAAGACAATCAAGTATCAAATAGATGCCCCGAATGTGGTGGAATTGGTTGTTTATACATGCCAAAAATCAACTCCATGATTCATATTTTTCCTTCTCTATAATGGAAAATACAAGCAGTGGAAGTGAATGGTTTCTATATTGGGTTGCCAAAATCAATAATAAACCCTGGTATTTTTTATATAGAAACGTTATATCAGTATTTATGAACAATTTTCAGAAATAAAATGTAGAAATACAAGGAAGGAATGCCTAGAACAACCGATGAAATTGAACATCATATGGATTTTAAGATCTGGGAGTTTTCTTAAGGTATATTTTTGTTAATATTTTAGTTTAATTCCTTTTTTTTTGGTCAAATAAGTGTTTAAAAAAGTTCATGAGAAGGTTTGAGGGTGTTTTGAGGGTTCAGGTCATGAAAATTAGGGAAAATAAATTTCTAGGCAAGTTGCACGGTTTGCGCACGATTAGTGAAAACCATATGGAGCATCCCAGGTAATTGTGCATCCTTAGATAGAGGTTTTCACATGGTTACTACATAGTTAATCTAATCATGTATAATTCCTAGGAAACCATGTGAAGGGGGTGATTTTGAGATAGTAGATCTCACATGGTTTGTGCACAGTTTAGAAAACCATGCGGGTAAACCGTGTAGCCCAGTAAAGTTGAGAATTTACAAAAAATACATTATGGGATTTTTAAAACCAACTTGGGATTTCCTCCTTTCTTCCCCCTTGAAACCCTAGTGACGAACCAAAGCTCCCAAGAGATTCCAAGGGTGATCTTCCCCCATATCTAGGTCATTTGGAGTACCTTCAGTTGCGAATCAAAGATCTGGGTAAGTCTAATATCCTCCTTGATTCTTCTTCTCAATTAGGGTTTGTATCTTTCTTCCATTTCCTTCTGAATCTCTAAAACCCTCTTTTTTCGGTGAGATCTAGGATAAATATTTAGCATGTGGTTGAATCTGTATCTGAGGCCACATTTGGGAGTATGTTCATCAACAGATTCAATGTAGGTGGTCTATAAGTTATATCCCATAGTTTTGTTTGAGATTGTGCATGGTTGGGTTTATTTCATGGTTATCTCTTGTTGTTATTTTAATCCTTTGGTGATATTTGTTATAATGAATGTCTAAATGATGAATGGAAACCCTCATGGTCCCCATGGGACACTTAGAGGGTGACTTGACCTTTGTAGGGCCACTCATGGGGTGCGTCTGTCACGACCCGTCCTCGGGGCCCGTGCTGTGACTACCCTAAGCCCGCCTTCCATAGGCCAGGGGCTGGCAACTAGCACCAAAGGCGAAAATCCCGATAACTGGGAAGGAATTTCCTTTATAAAAGTAAACAAAACACCATAGAGTACAAGCGGAAGCAAAACACTAAGTACAAAAGAAAGTGCTGAAAAGTAAATGGGCCAGAATACAAACACAACTGAAACTGTGGCTACAATTGAACGAAAGTACAACAGAAAAAGGAAAATAGCTGGAAGAAGGAAGCAGCTCCTGGGTCGTCCTCCTCGGATCCTACCTGAAGGGTAGGTACAGATAGTGCAGCTCCTGGATCATCCGCCATGGATCCTACCTGAAGGGTAGGTACAGATAGCCTCCTCAACGCTCTCGCCCGTCAACCTCCTCCGTGTGTCGTCTCTCCGTGAAGTCCTCCTCTAGATACTGACTCATCCTGAAGTCCACCTCCAGGTACTGGCTCGTCGTGTAGTCCACCTCCAGGTACCGTCAGGTCCTCGAACACTCGGCCTCTGTCAGCACTACCCGTCGTCTGAAACCAACACAACGAGGTGCGGGCATAGCCCGTGCAGGGGTGAGTATAAAGATACTTAGTAGGGACCCCGAGACCCTCAAGGTCTCACTAAAACCAACAAGGATAACCACAAAGAAGATCTCAACAGATAACCTCTACATAGGTATATGCCCATACATATACCTAAGTTATCAAGTAACCCATCTCAATCATGAGGAAACACAAGGATCATGAAATCAACGGATAACCACTACCCAGGTATATGCCCATACATATACCTAAGTTATCAAGTGACCCATCTCAATCATGATGTAAACACAAAGGTCAAAAGTCTCAGCTCAAACCAGGATTTTCGTTAACGAAAACGTAACTGCTGAAGAGCCCCGTCTCTGGAGTGTACAGTGGTCCTGTCACGACTCCGAGGTACTTCTCACTAACCTAAGACTACTAAGGTACTCCTCCTGTCGAGTATCGCGGGTCTGCGGCCAACTATCGGGCGCTCCGTCCGCTGAGGGTCTGTCGCCAAATACCGGGCGCTTCCCCTAATAGCCTACAGAGGTACTCCTCCTGTCGAGTACCACGGGTCTGTGGCCAACTACCGGGCGCTACGTCCGTCGTGGGTCTGTCGCCAAATACCGGGCGCTCCGTCCACTGGGCTAGTCGACTCACTCCAAGTCGAGTCGGTCAAGCAGTCGTCAGGTTTCAGCCGGCTACACGGTCTCCGTACTCCGCACGCTCGTCTCCGGGAGGGTCCGCTCCACGAGCTACTGTTCAAAACTAAAAGTATCTCAAAGTCCCACGAAGAAGTATCTCAAAGGACCATCTCGTCATAGGGGTCTCAACGCAACAGACGGCGCGTCAATCGGACGCCCGGTCTGTGAGTAATTAGCCTTTTCGTCCCAGGGGCCCGGTTGGTTTCATGTGAGAACCAATCCAGCCGTAACTCAACTATACCCCGAACACTCATAGGGTATACTCATAGGGACCGTTTCTCAACGTGATCACCAACGCCGCTGACAGTTCGTCAAACGGACGTCTGGTCTGAATGATATCAGCTTTTCCGTTCCAGGGGCCCGGTTGGATTTCGGGTACAATCCAACCCGGCCACTATCCAGCAGCAACCAAATCTCGGGAGAAGTATGCCAAAAGCTCCGTCTCATCAAGAAGAAAACAACGAGACAGACGGCGCGTCAATCGGACGCCCGGTCTGTGAGTTATTGGCTTTCTCGTTCCAGGGGCCCGGTTGGTTTCGTGAGAGAACCAACCTGACCGCACTCCGATGGCATCCAAACCTCGAGCAGAGTAAGACAAAAGATCCGTCTCACTAAGAGAAACTCAACAAAGTCGACGGCACGTCAATCGGACGTCCGAAGCTCAAGATATGAGCGTTTCCACTCCGAGGGCCCGGTTGGTTTCGTGTATGAACCAACCCGTCTGAACTCAAAGTATTCCGAAACCTTGAGTCCGATATACCGAAACGACCGTCTCGTTCCAATGATCGCTATACAACTGACGGTGCGTCGGTCGGAGGTCCGTAGCCCAAGATATGAGTGTTTGAACCAACTCAGTCCGAAAATAGGGGGTCTGGGCCCGGCCCGGCCCGACCCAGTACCCCATGGGTCGGCCGAACCGGGTCGACCCTGACCGGGCGGCGACCCGGCCCGACGACCTGGCCCGGCCCGGAATTCCGGCCCGGTGCGGCGGCGCGGCCAGCGTGTCGCGCGAGCGCGCCTAAGGGAGGGGCTCCGCCCCTCTTAAATTAAAACTACGGCCCCCTTTAAGGGGCCACGCCATATGCAACCCGGGGGGTGTAACCCCCCCCCCCCCCCCGGCTTTTCCCCTATAACGGTCGGCCAGCGCAGGGCCGGCTGGTTTCTTATCGCGGGACCCCGCGGTCCCGCGCCTTCCGGCGCCGACGGCAGGGGTTCCGGCTGCCTCCTTCGTGTTCTCCGGTGGCCGGTTTTTCTGGATGCCACTTCCAGGATGGATGCAAATTCGTCCGGCGCGGCGTGACGACGTCGCGTCCTTCCGGCGTGGCCCGACTCAATTCGCGGCCTCATTCGTACCCTTGACGCGGCGCGACGGCGTCGCGTTTCTTCGTCGTGGCCCGCATCGTTCGTGTCTCCTTTCGCTCAAGCGCGGTGCAACGATGCAATACCGTCTTCGCTAATCAAAACCGAAGAAAACCAAAGGGGGGAGGGGTATCGTCCGTGTTTGTGCAGACCGATTCCCTCCCGTTATTTCGATAGTAGTTGGCGTAAAACGTTTAACCTTCACAATTTTTAATTTAAATAAAAATTGGAACATGGCCGATAGATTTATCTTTCACATTCGAAGGAAAGAATCACCAACTTAAAATAGTCGAACCCCTACCTTGGGTATAAGTCGATCGGAAGGAGGCGTCGTCGTTCGAGGTTCGTCGCGGTATGGCGTCGCGAGGATGACGACGTTGAAGGGGGACATCGGCGTTCGTCCGACTCGAGGGAAGGCGAAGCCGTCGTCGCTCGCTACCCGATTCCGCTTCCGAGATTGTTCATCGATCCGTTGACGATGAAGGGGAAGAAGAATATCCGTTGAAGAGTCTCACCGCGGAAGGGGAAAAATTCCATGGAAGGAAAACGAGCATTGTTCGTCAGAGGTGGCGCATTCTTTGCGTTCTTCGCGAAGGAGGAGGAGGAGAGGAAAACTCAGCGCAACGCTTCCCAACCCAAAAATAAAATGAGGCTAAGGCCTTATTTTATTACTTTCCACCAACGATTTCAAAATTCAAACGACGTAACCCTCACAATTAATTTCAAAGAATTAATTGTAAAACTTAACTGCCCAATTAAATAGAGGTGTTAATAAATTAAGGAAACACGTCAGTTGACTTCGTTTAATAGGGGGTACGGGTGCGTTACTTAAGAAGAAAAGAAACGATGGGGCTCGTGTGGGTCCCACCTCACAAATATCCTACCAAGTGGGTAGGATATTTTGAATTGCACCCTATCCGCTTCAACCCAGCTTAAGTAGCTTAAAGTGGTCTTTAAGCGGCTTTAAGTGAAATGAAATAAAATTGTCGTACAACTTTATTTTATTTCTTAACTTAAACCCCCAAAAATTAAAAAGCACAACCGAGCAAACGCAGCTCTGAAAGAGGCGTTTCTAAGCAAAAATTGGCGCTATGATTCCATAGGTGCCCTCAGAATTCGATTCCGAGCACCGGTTCAAAATATAGGAATTCCCGCTCATTCGTTCACTGAACGTACCCGAGCCAAACTTTGGAAATTGATTTCGGGCACACCGGGCCTCGGAATCAGGCACCGTCAGAAACTGCGTTCTTGTAAAATTCCAAAGAAAATTAAGAAAAAAAAATTTCCTTGAAATTTCCGGGTCTTTACATTACTCCCACCTCAGGGCTTTACGTCCCCGTAAAGCTTCAACAAAAACTAGGGATACAAAAACGGTACTGAGCACGAATTTGAGCCTTCCGCTCCCGTGTGCTTACCTGGAGGTTCCGTACTTCCAAAGAAAGCTCACCTGAAGAATTGATCGTTCTCATAGGATCCACTCTTGTTGATCCTCGATCCCCACTAGAACCTCCGTTGAAGTAACCCCATCGTCATTGTCCTTCTCCTCATGGTCGATGATATGGGAAGGGTCGAGCACGTATCTCCTCAGTTGAGATATGTGGAAGTAGTCGTGCACCTGGTGCAACTGGGGTGGATGGGTCAAGCGGTAAACCACCCCGCCTACCTAGCTGAGGACCTAGAAAGGTCCGTTGAACCTCGGAGATAACTTGCCGCCTTGGCCACATCTCTGTAAACCTCGTCGAGGTGATACCCGTATAAGGATGAGATCGTCATCCTCGAACTCAAGAGGCCTCCAAGTCCTATCAGCATATGGCTTCTGTCGGCCTTGTGCTGTCCTCATCCGCTCTTGGATGACCTGGACCTTCTCTAGTCTCAAAAGAGCTGTTATGATTTCTTCTTTGCAGATAAGAGAAATCCGGTCTCATCCCCTGGATGAATCACATTCATTGCCTAATACAGTCAATCCTGACATGAATGATGCATTCATGCCCTGGATGACATCGTAAGGCCTCGACGTAACTACCAATAGATCCAACTGTCACTCTCTCCTCCAAGGGTCGAGTCACACTGTCGGCATCAGTGTGAGGTCACTAGGTCTCCTCCAGTAGAAATCTCGAAAGTGAGGGTCAAGTCAACAGTCTTAACCGGGACCACTCAGTATCAACCAAACAAAAAGGACATGAAATAAAACATAACAAAGAAAAGTGTCTTTTCATTATTTCAGCTCATAGTACAAAGACACGAATGTAACAACAACAAAACTAGAAGAAACATGATCAATAGCCTCCAGGTCTGGAGCTAGTCCCGCTCCTGTCCATCTGCCTCTGGAGCTCCATGACCATAGGTCTCAGCTGCCTGAAGCTGAGCTCTCCCATGTCCTCCTGTCCCCTGCGGTCGGGGTGGGCCTCCTGGTGGTGGGGGTGGCAACACCCCGAAGCATCGTCCACCTCCAGCTGCACGACCTGCTCCTCTTCCATGGACGCCTGCTCCTTGTGGTCTTCCCTGATCGAACCTCTGCCTGGGAGGTTCTTCATTTAACTGCTGGTCATCTGCATGGCGGGTCGGACAGTCACGTGACATGTGACCAATCCCACCGCAGGAGTAACACTATCCACTCTCGGCACGTCTGGCTCTGACTCCACCCCGGTTTCCCCGCACAACTGAACCTGAGTCGTGCAGTCAGCCACTTGTAGGTCTGGTCCTCTTGGACCTCTGCGTCATCTGTCTACTGTCTGCTGCAGAAGACTCTGCTTCAAGCCGGCTAGTGGTGGGTCCTGCTGCTAGAGACTGCTCAGCAAGGAAACTCTCCACTAAGAGGGCTCTCTCCAACACCCCTTTCTGCGTCGGAATGCTGTGAGAAACAACATAAGCTCTAATCTCTCGCCTGAGCCCTTGCTAGAAGGTTAGGGCTCTGAAGAACGGGTCTCGTACCATATCTGTGGAGTAGCGTGAGAGGTCTGTGAACCTCGCTGAATATTGTGCCACTGTCATGTTGCCCTGCCGCAGCTGAAGTAGCTCCTGTATACGCACCGCTCGAAGGGTGGCTGGTACAAACTCTGCCCGGAACAGGCTCTCGAAGTCTTCCCAAAGAAGTGTCTCCTTGTCATGCATCTGGAGCATCAGGCTCCACCATCTGCCTGCTGCTGCCTGAAGAAGGCCGGCAGCAAGGATCACCATGAAGTCTATCGGCGTCCCCACTAGCCTGAAGACTCTCACCACAGCCTCCAGCCAATCCTCATCTGCCTGCGGGTCCATCCCTCCCTGGAACCTGGGTGGCCTTTGGCGCTGGAACTCATGTAGTGCGCTCAAGCGACGTGCACCCTCTGCTGTTGGGGCTGGTGGCATCGGTGGCCCAACGGGTAGTAGTACCGTTGGTGCCTCCGCTGGTGCCTCAACTAGGATAGGGCCCTGTACTGAGGCCACGTCGCTCGGTGGGCTGTCAGTACGTACCACTCTCGGGGCTCTAGCTGGTCATCTGCGGGGAGGCATCCTGAAAGAAACAAACATGACACGGTCAAACAATTATACCTGGTGAGCTGACCTGGTTTGAGCTGATATTCAAAAAAAACTTCTGGAAACACACACGCAATCAGTGTTTTCATGCACAAAGTCGGAAATCAGTTGTCAGGGTCCTGGTGTTTGGATATGTCGGCTGCCCACACCAACACTGGACTCCCTGAACTGAAAACCACACTTGGTACACTTAACACTATTGCTTCACAGAAAGAAAGATTAGAGTTCTGAGTTCTGCGGTAGAACCGACTCCTCTGATACCAATTTGTCACGACCCGTCCTCAGGGCCCGTGTTGTGACTACCCCAAGCCCGCCTTCCATAGGCCAGGGGTTGGCGACTAGCACCAAAGGCGAAAATCCCGATAACCAGGAAGTCATTGCCTTTATAAAAGTAAACAAAACACCACAGAGTACAAGCGGAAGCAAAACACTAAGTACAAAAGAAAGTGCTGAAAAGTAAATGGGCCAGAATACAAACCCAACTGAAAGTGCGGCTACAACTGAACGAAAGTACAACAGAAAAAGGAAAACAGCTGGAAGAAGTAAGCAGCTCATGGTTCTTCCTCCTCGGATCCTACCTGAAGGGTAGGTACAGATAGCGCAACTCCTTGATCATCTGCCACGGATCCTACCTGAAGGGTTGGTACAGATAGCCTCCTCAACGCTCTCTCCCGTCAACCTCCTCCGTGTGTCGTCTCTCCGTGAAGTCCTCCTCCAAATACTGACTCATCGTGTAGTCCACCTCCGGGTACTGGCTCGTCGTGTAGTCCACCTCCGGGTACCGTCCAGTCCTCGAACACTCGGCCTCTGTCAGCACTGCCCGTCATCTGCAACCAACACAACGAGGTGCGGGCATAGCCCATACAGGGGTGAGTATAACGATACTCAGTAGGGACCCCGAGACCCTCAAGGTCTCACTAAAACCAACAAGGATAACCACAAAGAAGATCTCAACATATAACCTCTACTTAGGTATATGCCCATACATATACCTAAGTTATCAAGTAACCCATCTCAATCATGAGGAAACACAAGGATCATGAAATCAACGGATAACCACTACCTAGGTATATGCCCATACATATACCTAAGTTATCAAGTGACTCATCTCAATCATGAGGTAAACACAAAGGTCAAAAGTCTCAGCTCAAACCAGGATTTTCGTTATCGAAAACGTAACTGCTGAAGAGCCCCGTCTCTGGAGTGTACAGTGGTCCTGTCACGACTCCGAGGTACTACTCACTAACCTAAGACTGCTGAGGTACTCCTCCTGTCGAGTATTGCGGGTCTGCGGCCAACTACCGGGTGCTCTGTCCGCTGAGGGTATGTCGCCAAATACCGGGCGCTTCCCCTAACAGCCTACAGAGGTACTCCTCCTGTCGATTACCGCGGGTCTGCGGCCAACTACCGGGTGCTCCGTCCGCCGTGGTTCTGTCGCCAAATACCGGGCGCTCCGTCCACTGGGTTAGTCGACTCACTCCAAGTCGAGTAGGTCAAGCAGTCGTCAGGTTTCAGCCGGCTACACGGTCTCCGTACTCCACATGCTCGTCTCCGGGAGGGTCCGCTCCACGAGCTACTGGTCAAAACTCCAAGTATCTCAGAGTCCCACAAAGAAGTATCTCAAAGGACCACCTCGTCATAGGGGTCTCAAAGCAACAGACGGCGCGTCAATCGGACGCCCGGTCTGTGAGTTATTAGCCTTTTCGTCCCAGGGGCCCGGTTGGTTTCATGTGCGAACCAATCCGGCCGTAACTCAACTATACCCCGAACACTCATAGGGTATACTCATAGGGACCGTTTCTCAACGTGATCACCAACGCCGCTGACGGTTCGTCAAACGGACGTCTGGTCTGAATGATATCAGCTTTTTCGTTCCAGGGGCCCGGTTGGATTTCGGGTACAATCCAACCCGGACACTATCCAGCAGCAACCAAATCTCGGGCGAAGTATTCCAAAAGTTCTGTCTCATCAAGAAGAAAACAATGAGACAGACGGCGCGTCAATCGGACGCCTGGTCTGTGAGTTATTGGCTTTCTCGTTCCATGGGACCGGTTGGTTTCGTGAGCGAACCAACCCGACCGCACTCCGACGGCATCCAAACCTCAATCGGAGTAAGCCAAAAGATCTGTCTCACTAAAAGAAACTCAACAAAGTCGACGGCACGTCAATCGGACGTCCGAAGCTCAAGATATGAGTGTTTCCGCTCCGAGGGCCCGGTTGGTTTTGTGTATGAACCAACCCGGCCGAACTCAAAGTAATCTGAAACCTTGAGTGCGATATACCTAAACGACCGTCTCATTCCAAGGATCTCTACGCAACTGACGGTGCATCAGTCAGAGGTCTGTAGCCCATGATATGGGCATTTAAACCAACTCAGTCCGAAAATAGGGGGTCTGGGCCCGGCCCGGCCCGACCCAGTACCCCCTGGGTCGGCCGAACCGGGTCGACCCGGCCCGGGCGGCGACCCGGCCCGATGACTCAGCCCGGAAGTCCGGCCCGGCGCGGCGGCGCGTTGGCGTGGCCAGCGCGGCGGCGAGGCGGCGCGGCCAGCGTGTCGCGCGAGCGCGCCTAAGGGAGGGGCTCTGCCCCTCTTAAATTAAAACGACGGCCCCCTTTAAGGGGCCACACCATATTCAACCCGGGGGGTGTAACCCCCCCCCCCACCCCAGCTTTTCCCCTATAACGGCCGGCCAGCGCAGGGCCGGCCGGTTTCTTACCGCGGGACCCCGCAGTCCCGCGCCTTCCGGCGTCAGCGGCCGGGGTTCCGGCCGCCTCCTTCGTGTTCTCCGGCGGCCGGTTTTTCTGGCCGCCACTTCCAGGATGGATTCAAATTCTTCTGGCGCGGCGTGACGACGCCGCGTCCTTCCGGCGTTGCCCGACTCCGGTCGCGGCCTCGTTCGTACCCTCGACGTGGCGCGACGGCGTCGCGCTTCTTCATCGTGGCCCGCATCGTTCGCATCTCCTTTCGCTCAAGCGCGGTGCAACGATGCAATACCGTCTTTGCTAATCAAAACCGAAGAAAAGCAAAGGGTGGAGGGGTATCGGACGTGTTTTTGTGTACCAATTCCCTCCCTTTATTTTGATAGCAGTTGGCATAAAACGTTTAACCTTCACAATTTTTAATTTAAATAAAAATTGGAACATGGCCGACAGATTTATCTTTCACATTCGAAGGAAAGAATCACCAACTTAAAATATTCTAACCCCTACCTTGGGTATAATCCGATCGGAAGGAGGCGTCGTCGTTCGAGGTTCATCGCGGTATGGCGTCGCGAGGATGACGACGTCGAAGTGGGACGTCGGCGTTCGTCCGACTCGAGGGAAGGAGAAGCTGTCATCGCTCGCTACCCGATTCCGCTTCCGAGCTTGTTCTTCGATCCGTTGACGATGAAGGGGAAGAAGAAGATCCGTTGAAGAGTCTCGCCGTGGAAGGGGAAAATTCTGTGGAAGGAAAACGAGCGTTCTTCGTCAGAGGTGGCGCGTTCTTCGTGTTCTTCGCGAAGGAGGAGGAGGAGAGGAAAACTCAGCGCAACGCTTCCCAACCCAAAAATAAAATGAGGTTAAGGCCTTATTTTATTGCTTTCTGCCAACGATTTCAAAATTCAAATGACGTAACCCTCACAATTAATTTCAAAGAATTAATTGTAAAACTTAACTGCCCAATTAAATAGAGGCGTTAATAAATTAAGGAAACGCATCGGTTGACTTCGTTTAATAGGGGGTGCGGGTGCGTTACTTAAGAAAAAAAGAAACGGTGGGGCTCGTGTGGGTCTCACCTCACAAATATCCTACCAAGTGGGTAGGATATTTTTAATTGCACCCTATCTGCTTCAACCCAGCTTAAGTAGCTTAAAGTGGTCTTTAAGCGGCTTTAAGTGAAATGAAATAAAATTGTCGTACAACTTTATTTTATTTCTTAACATAAACCCCAAAAAATTAAAAAGCACAATCGAGCAAACGCAACTCCGAAAGAGGCATTTCTAAGCAAAAACCGGCGCTTCGATTCCATCAGTGCCCTCGGAATTCGATTCTGAGCACCATTTCAAAATATAGGAATTCCCGCTCGTTCATTCACTGAACGTACCCGAGCCAAACTTTGGAAATTGATTCCGGGCACACCGGGCCTCGGAATCAGGCGCCGTCAGAAAATGTGTTCTTGTAAAATTCCAAAGAAAATTAAGAAAAAAAAATATCCTTGAAATTTTCGGGTCATTACAGCGTCGATACTTTCTGGACCTAAAATTAGCTAATTAAGGTCTAGGTTGTTGTGTGATCATGTAGAGATCTTATTAAGTATATTGATATTCATAATGAAAGTCCATTTGAGGTATCAATTATTTTTGGTTGGGGTAAGAGGCTTATGAAATATGTTAAATATGACTAAGCAAGTTAGTGCATGTGAAGCGGTGAATATACTAAATTGATAATGGTACGTAAAATGGGAGAATATGTTAAAAGGAATTTTATAAGGGAATTATTGAATATGATTTGTGATCTAGGCTTGAGAATAGGAATTGGGCTAAATGGACTAAGAGATGTAAACAGAAAATGTGATAATGGGTTACGGCACAATATGATTTACCATGTTTCTTGTTATGGATTATGATTTCTATATGTATTGGTTGTGTTTAGTTGTGATGTGGTTATGTGTGGTGAATGGGTGGATAAGAATATTCACATGGATTTAGGTGTTGGATAAAGGAATGAGGCTCCTCTCATGGGTCGAGTTGGACTGATGCTCTAACTCCCCCCACAATGTATGGGTTAGGCAATGGGATGGAGCTATATTCTCTTAACAGTTGCATTCCAATCGGACTGAGGCTTCTAGGTGAGGATATTGTGATGTTGTGATATGTTATCCCTAGTGAGTTATGGACTTACTTATTACCTTATTCAAATGATGTATTCCATAAACCTTTGGTGATTAATAGTGACCTAGTAATAAAAGATACATAATGAATTAGCACCATGGTTGGTATAGCTAAGTAGATATTGTCAAATAGTGCCCCCTGAATTGTTATTAATTTTATTGTTATTTATTTACACTTGAATAAAACATTTGTTAGACTAGATCTTTATAGACACTATTGTTGGTGGCCTACTGAGTTGTACTCATACCCTTCTTGGGCCACCATTGGGTTCCCGAGCAGATTTCATGCTAGCAGGTTAGGACAAGGGAAAGGGCCATATGCTATGGAGTTGGGTCAAACATGGGACATGCATGGATGAGGTTCCATACTTGGATCCATGACCATTTTGTGTATTCTTCTATTTTTTATTTTGGGTTTTCTTTACTTGGCATTATAGCATGACACAACATATTTACGATTTATTGTGGTTTGTACCCAATTTGGGAGATGTTTGACTATGCATGTTATTGGTTGTTTATTATTGTTTCCGCTATTTATATTGTGATATGATGTGGCTTACTATGGTAAATAGTGTATAGTCTCCCCATGTGACCTTTTAGACCATCGTTTCTAGTCGGAAACCACTGGCATATGGGGAGGTGTGCTTGAGGTCATGTGACGACCCGACTCAAGGAACTGATTTAGTGTCACCAAGGTCGAAGATGTTAAAAAGTGGTATCATAGGAGTTATTTTCTCTTTATTAATATTTGATTATGGTAGAAATGAGATCAAAACAGTGTCAGGTCTTGGTAATAAGCTCATTCCTAGGAGTAGCTAACCCAAGTATAGGGGAAAACCTAGTCACCCAGGGCAAGAATTTTTATTCTTTTTGTGTGTTGTTACATTTGATGATATTTCACCATTGGGTGATGCACATGTGGTGTGATGTGATAGTTCAATGATATTTCACTCGTGGCTAGAATTGAATGAGTTTTTTCATTCATGCATCATTCTAGGAACCTTTGTATATAAGTGACATGCACATAGTAGGCAAACACACATAGGATAGGTGTGTGGAACATAGAGGGTAGAATGCATTTAACCTTTTAAAGTGGTGAAAATTATGTCTAATGAAACCAATAATTAAGGAATTATACTTGATAAGGGTATTCATGTGAGTTAATTAACTTATGTTAGACATGATCTTGGTAGGGATGGTTGAGGTTAGTGCGTCGGGTATAATCAGACTTGTTTGTGTGGTGTACGTGAAATGGTTTGTTGTTGGCTAGTGAATATCCTTCCTTTATATTTATGTAATCTTTATAGTTTATTTTCTAAATCTTGTGTTTGAAATTATAGAGAAATTCCTCCATGAATATGTGTGTCATTTGGGTGATAGGAGGGTGTTGCTGAGAATGCTCCCCTAGTAGTGGAGTAAGAGGATATGTTGAATCAAGATAATAAGGAAGATAATTTCTGTGAGAATCTTGCTCATTTTATGCAGATGATGGAATGGGACCTTGGGAGGGTTGTGTCAAGTATGTTCAATATGACCAGGGAGTTTCAGTTTCATCACCCTCTGACCATTATCGGAGAGGGTGGGCTAGAGGCATGAGAGTTTTGGATAGAGTCTATCCAGACTATTCTTGATCATCCAAAGACTCCTCTTGAGAAGCGAGTCAAATTAATAGCCAACATGTTAAAAGGGAAGGCCAAGAGCTGAAGGGAAATTACGGTTTAGATGGAGCAAGCTAAAGGAATGGTGTGGAAGGATTTTCAGGAAAATTTTCTGGAACATTACTACCCAGAAAACTTGAGGCAGGAGAAGGCTACAGAGTTTATGAGTTTGACACAGTAGGTTGCGTCAGTGATGTATTATGCTAGTCATTTCACTAACGTGCACTGATTCATTCTGATGATGGATGTAGATGAGGAAACTATGTAAAACGCTTCTAGGATGGTATTAGGCATGTGATTAGGTCCCAGGTGAACATCTTACGTCTAAAGAGGTTTGTAGAGGTGGTCGACCAAGCCCTTGTCACAGAAGGGAACCGGAAGGGAGCTTTAAGAGGTTGAATTGTGGTACCAACTGGGTGGACAGGTGGTGCAACCTCCAAGGGAAGGAAGCATCATTTTGGAAGTTTCCAACAGGTTGAGAGTGAGCAAAATAGTTAGAAGAGAGGGGAATATTCTCAAGGTGGTGATCAGGTGTTCTGCTATCAGTGTGGAGGGTCAAGGAATATGCGGGGTCAGTGTCCCCAAACACTAGTTGAGTGTCGATTCTATGGCAGGTTGGGACATATACAAGGGTTCTATAAGAACCCTTAGTAACCAAGCATGTACGAGAGTCAGAGGTAGATATCGAGTGCGGTAAGGGGATCAATCACCCCATATTAGGCAGGTAGTTGGAGCTCCACTAGTTGTACCAGTAGGGGTGGTTAACATGGAACTCCAGGATGAGAACATCTGCACCAGTAGGGCAGTGCAGTGTGGGGTACTCAAGCTAGATCCCAGGGTAGAGGGACAAGATATCTTCACACAATTCAGTCTACACCTATAGGTGGAAAGACTGGACCTTCTACCATTCAAGGTATGAATCTTGTAGCTTCCACACTTGCTAATTATTTATTTGACATAGGTTCCACACACTCTTTTATATCTACACAATTCATGGTTGTGTTGGTCTTAGCCATGGAACAAGTGTGTGGGGATATGTCAATTGATACTCTATTGGGGTGCGAGATGAGGATATCAGACAGTGTAGAGGTTGTTCCTTAGAGGTTGGTGGTTGTCATTTCCTATGGAACCTGTTTTCCCTTGAGATGTCAGTTTTTGAATAGATTTTGGGTATAGACTAGTTAGTACTGTATCAGGACCATATTGATTATTACCATCATAGGGTAACATTTGCATCTTCTGATAGAGACACTTATGTCTTTCGTGTTTAGTGGGATGTATATGTAGGTCTTGCAGGGCCAATTTGTCAACAGTTGGGGAAACTCATATCCCAAGTGTCATGGATTATTATTGATGATGGAGAGGTGGAGAAACATGTATTTCCTCTTATGGTGGATCGGTTTTAGGATGTTTCTCTTGATTATTTCTTGGGACTTCTTCCTGAAAGGGACGTGGAGGTCACAATCGATTTTTTGTTAGGAGTAAAACTGGTTTTTATTCCACCATATCGAATGGTTCCGGTAGAACTCCAAAAACTGAAGGTTCAGCTAGAATAGTTGGAGGAAAAGGGGTTCATTCGACCTAGTACATCGCAATGGGGATCACCCATGTTGTTTGATAAGAAGGTCAATGGTTCATTGAGGTTATGTGTTGATTATATGAATTTGAAGAAGATGAAGGTTAAGATCTAATACCCACTTCCCAAAATTGATGACCTATTAGACCAACTGAGGGGGTGCAATAGTGTTCTCTAAGATCGATTTGAGATTGAGATACCATTAGTTGAGGGTGAGACCTTCTGACATACTATGGATAGCTTTCCAAAGCAGGTATGGGTTGTATGAATTTTTCGTGATGTTATTCGGGTTGAACAATGCACCGGCTTTGTTTATTGCGCTAATAAATCGGATATTTCACCCTTATCTGTATCAGTTCGTGGTTGTATTTGTTGATGACATCTTGGTGTACTCATGAACTATTCAAGATCTTGTTAAACATATTGACATCATCTTGAGTTTATTAAAAGATAATAGGCTTTACTCCAAGCTATAAAAATGACTGTTCTAGATTGATAAAGTGAATTTCTTAGGACACATCATTTTCGAGTCAGGCATATTGGTGGGATCCAAAGAAGGTGTAGGTTTTGGTGTCTTGGGAGCAGCCTAAGAATGTTTCTGATATCCAGAGTTTTCTGGGTTTGGCTGGATACTACCAAAGGTTCATTAGATATTTCTCTCATTTGGCAGCAACACTCTCAATCTTAACCAAGATGAGTGTTAATTTTGATTGGTCAGAGGCATGCTAAATTCTTTTCAAGAATTAAAGAAGCAGTTGACTACTGCACTGATTCTAATCCTACCTAAACTCATTAATAAGTACACCTTGTTCTGTGATGTTTTGAGTGTGGTACTTGGGGTAGTGTTGATGCAGGATGATCGGGTTATAGCTTATGGTTCAATACATTTGAGGCCTCATGAAAGAAATTACCCTGCCCATGATCTCAAGCTAGTTGTTATTGTTTATTCCTTAAAGTGTTAGAGGCACTACTTCTTAGGAGAGTGTTTCAAGGTGTTTACTGGTCATAAAAGTGTTAAGTACATCTTCTCTCAGTGGGAGTTTAATCTTTTATAGTGAAGGTGTGTCAAGTACCTACAATCCTTTGATTTCGATTTTTTTATGCACTAGGAAAAGGAAATAGTGTTGCAAATGCTTTGAGTTGGAAGACTCAGTATCAGGTAGTTTAAGAATCTAACTCTAAATGTAAAATGATGTCTTTGTTTTCTAAGATGCACCTAGAGGTGTAGGATAGGCATGGATAAATGTCCCTTACATCTATAGTGATTTATTCTATGATTTTGAGTTGGGTCAAGAAGTTTCATCTGGAAGATCCAGAGTGTTTGTCCATGAAGGAAAGTTTTAAAGGTGGGGAGTCGCCTTCTAGTTGGGTTATAGGCACGGATGGAGTTGTTTGTGTTCCGGGTCATGTTGTGGTACCAACGGGTGTACGTGAAGAGTTTATTCATGAGTTCTATGCATCAAAGTGGGAATTACATCCTGGTTTGACTAGAATGTATCGTGATATTCGTCGGCAGTATTGGTGGCCGAGAATAAAGAAAGTGGTTCTAGGATTTGTGGCATGATGCCTTACCTATCAAGAGGTGAAGGCTGAGCACCAGCTTTTATGGTGTTTTTTATAGTCATTAACCATTCCAGAATGGAAGTGGAATGATGTAACGATGGAATTTGTAGTGGGCCTTCCTAGGACACCTCAAAATAATGATACAATTGGGGTCATTGTGGATCAGTTGACTAAAGTGTCTCATTTCTCACCGATCTAAGAAACATATACAGTCGACTAGTTGGGTGAGTTATATATTCTATAGATAGTGAGATTTCATGGTGTATCGAGAACTATAGTTTTGGATCATGATCCAAGTTTCACATCATGCTTCTGGAAGGGATTAATGAAGGATCTTAGAGCCTAGGTGTTGTTGAGTACAGCATATCACACACAGACGGACAGGTAGAGTGTACGATTCAGGTAGTAGAGGACATGTTGAGAGTATGTATTCTAGATTTTGGTGGTTCATGGTAAATGCACTTGATTCTTGTTGATTTTTCTTACAAAAACAGTTTTTAGGCTACAATTCAGATGGCACATTTTCATTCACTCTATAGGAGGCCATGTAGATCTCCGCAGTGTTGGTTAGAAGTTAGGGATTCTGAGTTTTTAGGACCGAGTCTCGTGTATGAGATGAATGAGAAATTTTGGTTGATTCATAATTGAATGTAAATATAATAGAGTAGGCATAAGTCATATGAAGATCAAAATCATATACCTCTCGAGTTTTTGGTAGGCGATAGTGTGATTCTTCAGGTGTTTCCAAGGTTGGGTCACCATCAAATTTGGAAGAAGGGAAAGTTGGCACCCAGTTATGTGGGGTCGTTTGATATTGTGGATAGGATTGAACTGGAGGCTTACAGATTGTCTCTTCCAAAATAGTATAGTGGAATGCATTATGTTTTTCATGATTCACAACTCCGGCAATATCAACCTGATCCATCTCATGTGATAAATGTTGATAATGTTGAGCTTGATCCAAATGCATCCTTTGAGGAGCATCTAGTTCTTATTGTGGATCATAGTGAGTAGGTCTTTTGGGGAAGGTTTGTGCCTTTGATTTTAGTTTTATGGAAGCATGGAAATTTCCAAAAAGATACTTGGGAGTGATATTTATATATGCAGATTTATTGGCCCAATATATTTGCTTAGGAGTCTCAATGATGCTCGAGAAGAGCGGCTCGAGGATGATTCATCTTAAGGTGGGGAGGTTGTAAGATCCATTATTTTTTAAGGAATGTTTTTGTTTATGTTTCAGTTTAAGTCTTTTATTTTCGTTAAAAAAAAATTTCTAAAGTTCATGAGAAGGATCAGGGGTGTTTCGGGGGTACGGGGCATGAAAGATGAGTAAAATGAATTTTTGGGAATGTTGCACAGTTTGCGCACAATTAGTGAAAACCGTGTCGAGAATCCCAGGTAACCATGCAGCCTTAGACATAGTCTTATGCATGGTTACAGCATGGTTAATCTAATCATTCGGAATTCCTAGGAAACCATTAAAAGGGGTGATTTTGGGATAGTATCTCTCGCATGGTTTGCATGTGGTTTGGAAAATCGTGTGGGTAAACCATGCAGCCCAGTAAAGTTAAGAATTTAAAAAAATGTCATTATGGGATTTTTAACCCCAACTCAGGATTTCCTCCACTCTTCCACCTTGAAACCCTAGTTATTATCCAAATCTCCAAAGAGATTACAAGGGAGATTCTCACTTATCACTAGGTTGTTTGGAGTGTCGCCGGTTGCGAATCGGTGATCCGAGTAAGTCTAATATCCTCCTTGCTTATTCTTCTCGATTAGGGTTTGTATCTTTCTTCCATTTTCTTAAAAATCTATAAAAACCTCTTTTTATAGTGAGATAAAGGATAAAGATTCAAGAGGTGGTTGAATCCAAATCTAAGGCCATGTTTGGGAGTGCATTCATCAGTGGATTCAAGGTAGGTGGTCTACAAGTTATATCCCATAGTTTTGTTTGAGATTGTGCATAATTGGATTTATTTCTTGGTCACCCCTTATTTTACTTTTGATACTTTGGTGATATTTGGTATAATGAATGTCTAAATGATGAATGGAAACCCTCATGGTCCCCATGGGACACTTAGAGGATGACTTGACCTTTCTAGGGCCACCTATGGGGAGCGTCAATACTTTTTGGACTTAGAATTAGCTAAGTAAGTTCTAGGTTATTATGTGATCATGTAGAGACCTTGTTGAGTATGTTGATATTCATAATGGAATTCCCAGTGAGGTATTGGTTATTTTTGGTTGGGGTAATAGGATTATGAAATATGTTAGATATTCCTAAGTGATTTAGTGCATGTGAAGCGGTGAATATGATAAATTGATAATGGTATGTGAAATGGGAGAATATGTTAAAGGGAATTTCATAAGGGAATTATTGAATATTCTTAGTGAGCTAGGGTTGAGAATGGGAATTGTGCTAAATGGGATAAGCAATGTAAATGGAAAATGTGATAATGGGTTATGGCATAATATGATTTACCATGTGATTTTTATGGATTATTATTTCTATATGTATTGGTTGTGTTTAGTTGTGATATGTTTGTGTATGGTGAATGGATGGATAAGAATGTGAACATGGATTCAAGTGTGGTATAAAGGACTAAGGCTCCCCCCACTGGTCGAGTTAGATTGATGCTCTAACTCCACCAACAATGCATGGGTTAGGGAAGGGTACAGAGCTCTATTACCCTAACAGTTTCATTCCACCCAGACTAAGGATTTGAGGTGAGGATATTGTGATGTTGTGATATGTTATCCCTAGTGAGTTAGGGAGTTACTTATTCCCTTATGAAAATGGTTTATTCCTTGAACCTTGTGTGATTGATGATGACCTAGTAATAAAAGAGACATAATGATTTGGCACCATGGTTAGTATAACTAAGTAGAGATTGTTAACTAGTGGCCCTTGAATTGTCTTTCCATTGGTTGTCATTTATTTAAAATTGCATGCACTATCTATTAGACTGTATATTTGTAGAAATTGTTGGTGGTGGCCTACTGAGGTGTACTCACACCCTACTCGGGCCGTCATTGGGTACCCGAGTAGATTTCATTCTTGCAGGTCAGGACAAGGAAAAGGGCCCTATGCTAGGGAGTTAAGTTGAACATGGGACATGCATGGATAAGGTATGAGTCTTAGATTCGGGACTATTTGGGGGATTCTGTTGTTTGTCTTTATTTTCGGTTTTTTTTTCACTTAGCATTGTAGCATAATGTGACAAATTTACTATTTATTGTGGTTTGTACCAAATTAGGGAGATGTTTGGCTATGCATGTTATTGGTTGTTTCCTATTGTTTCCACTATTTATATTGTTATCCATTGTGTCTTACTCTGGTAAAGAGGGTATAGTCTCCCCATGTGACCTATTAGACCCTTGCTGCTAGTCGACAACCTTTGGCATACGGGGAGGCGTGCTTGAGGTCATGTGACAACTCATCTTAGGGCACCAATTTAGTGGCACCCAGGTCAGGGATGTGACATAGATCAATTCAGTTATCTTGATATACATGTTCGTTCATAACAATAAAGAATAAAATTCAGTTATTATGTCTCAGTATAGCTAGAAATTGCAGCAAGACCTAATATAAGTCATCCCAATCACTATAGAACTTCACAATTATCTTCTATTTCACCATCCATGCCTTATTATAGGAAGTATTGTAACCAAAATTTTGTTGTATCCTCTCTTGCACAAGGTATACAAGAACATCTTGGAATGTCTTAATCAACTCAAATATAATAGATGACACAAATTCAGCATCCAATGAAGTGTGGTCTTATGTGAGGTTTGGTTAAACACAAGTATGAGCTTCCTTAATCTTTGAAATTATCCAACCTCTAAATTAAATGTCAGGAATCTCCCTCAAGGAGAATATACAATCATCCTCATATTTATCACACCGTATGATGTATTTTGTATGGCTTGATTCTTAAAATAAATATATATAGTGCCTTTCAATATTAAATATTTGTAGTATGTTTTTAAATGCATCTTTACTTGGAAAATCCCTTCCAACATATAATATTTTTTCTAGATCACTAAACCTATCCACTGAAACAATATGAAACTCTATTTTATGTGTGATAATATTCATTCGAATTTAAGAAAATGTGTCATTACTTCCTATCAAGATGTGAAGAGTGGTGAATGATTTATTGTGGGTCGAGGATACTATACAACTAATATATTTCTATAAACTTTCACCCCAACTTCTACATCTCCATCCTCATCAACACTTTTGTCTACATCTATTCCATCATTAGAAAATTCCTCATCAGAAGTCTGATTGATATGTATATCCAGAATATCATCTTGGTTTTCCTTTTCCACATCATAGGTAATAGCCTCAATTTCATGGGATGGACTTTCTTCAAAAACTCTTGTAATTCTATGTCTTTGTACAATTGGACATTGTTGTTATACAGTTTAAACCTCAACATATAACTCCATCATGGCATCATCTGACCGCTGGGAAAATAAATTTATTACTTGGAGCCAGTTCTCATCAATACCCAATGGACAATCTAGATATCATAGTGTTGCTGGGAATTGAAAATACCTATAGATAATAGACTTGATCTCTTTATTAGGTCCCAAATTTAAGAAACCATGAAATATTTCTTAAAGTTCACTTAGGGTTACACAATCAGATTTCATAACCATTGTTGTTGGTTATGTACTATAAGAATCCCATTGCTCAGTTTGAATAACCTACATGTAGCAGTAGACATAGGTAAACCAGATTCTCTATGTGAAAATTTTTTTTTGATCAGTATTTTGGTAGTGTAAATACTATTGACGATGAGGGTTGACCATACAATCTTTATTATACTAAAATTTTAGAGCATCTATTTATATCCTAAAATATGAAACTAATGTTTTGTCGTACAATTTTTAATCCTTCTAAAGGTATGTTCAATAATTTATAAATAAAATATGAATCATCTATAGCATATCCCCTAAGAGTGTCAAACTAGGTGTGTAGTAAGGCCCACTATTGTGCACCAATTCTTAATCAAGTCTATATCAATGTGGTGTTTTTGGGTTTTACCCCTAGGTACAAATGTATTAGAGCCACATCTAGTTGTAGTATGCAGATTGGGATTTGATTGATTATATAACCACATAATCTTTATGATACTAAAATTTTAGAATGTATTCATATATCCTAAAAGATGACATCAATGTTTTGTTGTCATCAGTTAATCATTATTTAATTATTAGTTAATCATTATATAATCATTCTTTAATCATTAGTTACACATTATTTAATCATTAGTTAATCACTATTTAATTGTTAGTTAATTATTAGTTAATAAATATTTAATTATTAGTTAATAATTATTTAATCATTATTTAATCATTACTTAATCATTCTTTAATCATTAATTAATCATTATTTAATCATTAGTTAATCATTATTTAATAATTAGTTAATCATTTTTTAATCATTTTTTAATCATTAGTTAATCATTATTTAATAATTATTTAGTCATTATTTAATCATTAGTTAATCAATATTTAATAATTAGTTAATCAATATTTATTCATTATTTAATCAATAGTTAATCATTATTTAATCAATAGTTAATCATTATTTAATAATTCTTTAATCATTCTTTAATAATTAGTTAATAATTATTTAATCATTAGTTAATCATTCATTAATTATTAGTTAAGCATTATTTTTTCATTAGTTAATCATTAGTTAATCATTCTTTAATCATTTGTTAATCATTATTTAATCATTAGTTAATCATTCATTAATCATTAGTTAATAATTAGTTAATCATTAGTTAATAATTAATTAATCATTAGTTAAGAATTATTTGATCATTAGTTAATCATTAGTTAATCACTATTTAATCGTTATTTAATCATTATTTAATCATTAGTTAGTCATTTGTTAATTGTTAGTTAAGTATTCTTTAATCATTAGTTAATCATTAGTTAATCATTAGTTAATCATTAGTTAATCATTATTTAATCATTAGTTAATAATTAGTTAAACTTTAGTTACTCATTATTTAATCATTATTTAATCATTATTTAATAATTAATTAATCATTATTTAATCATTAGTTAATTGTTAGTTAATAATTCATTAAGCATTAGTAAATCAATATTTCATCATTAGTTAATCATTCTTTAATCATTCATTAATCATTTTTTAATCATTATTTAATCATTCTTTAATCATTCTTTAATCATTAGTTAATAATTCTTTAATCATTAGTTAATTGTTAGTTAATCATTCTTTAATCATTAGTTAATAATTATTTAATCATTAGTTAACAATTAGTTAATCAATATTTAATTATTAGTTAATCATTCATTAATAATTAGTTAATCATTAGTGTCACGAACCATCCCAGGTACCCTGATAACCTGATAACTGAGTCAGCCTTGACATAGCTCAAAGGGTGTTCCTGATCCCCACCGGTTGGTTACTAACACCTGGAATCATACAAGATGTAAGTGGGAACAAATTTTCCACAAAACATAGTAGAAGTAAGATAAGCAAGTCAATATGCATACAAAAGAAACTCCACTGGGTGTAATGTACCAGAAGTCAACAAGGAATTAAAGCCCAATTTATTTCAACCCTAGTACCAAAATCAGGAAAAATAACCCAAAGTCCTTAAGGACACAACTCACCATGTCCAAGGTTCAATAGTTGGATCCACCAACAAAAGACCTTTTTCCCCCTTCTCGAACCTCGAATGAGACAATTTGCAAACACTCAAAATCACTAGTAGGGTGTGAGATAAAAATCCTAGTAGGGTCTCACCACAGATTCCATAACATATGTCAATAATAGATTAACTAAAGTAATGCTTTAAATTTTAAAATAAATAGGTTTGTAATTTCAAATAATATTTAAACAAATCATTCCATGCAATTCAAATGATGGAAAAATACTTTAAGAAAAGGATTTACAAGTGATGGAATATTTCTAAAACAATGGATTAAATAAAATAATTATATAAAATAGTTTATATAAATCTAGAAGATATTTAAATTAGTTCAACAACATTGGAATGTAATTATATCTCAAATATAAAACATTCGAGCAATATGTTCATCTTCCAAACAGGAATGAAAGTTCCATGATATAGGACTCTGTACTATCTAAGTAATCATGGAAATATCTACAAACACACATCCCTCTGACATTGGCCAAAGGCGACTTGTCACCATCCCATCGGGGATGTGACCTACTGTATTTATGTTTTAGAACATTGCATAAGCATAGAGTGTGTCCAAATAACTCACAAACTACCTAAGGCTTTCATGTGCTCTTACATAATCAATGACGGACAATTTATTTTTTGACTACATAAAATACAATTAAATTTCATTCCCCCTTTTCAAATGTCAATTTTCCATTTAAAACCAAAACCAGTTTTAATAAAAAACATGACTCTTTAACAAGATAAAACCACTGGGTTTCTATAAAAACTTTTTGAGCCATTTTCACAAGTTTGAAATCAATTCAAATCTAATTCCATCAATTTAACAATCCATTTCCATAATTAAATTCAAAAATTTATTGAAATAGCTTCCATTAAAATTACAATTAAAATTCAACAATTTAAACCAACCAATTTCCAAAAATGCTCCCTAATTCAATGGAATTGGGGGTTTTCCTAATTTTCATGCCAAAACCATTTCAAATATCCCAATTCACTGGAATTGGGTTTTATTAAATCATTTAGAATCATTTTTGATCAATTTAATTTCAATTATCAATTGAAATAAATCAAACAACTCAAGGTTAATCAATCTAGATTAACAAAATAGAATCACCTACCTTTATCTCAGAACTCAACACTCACAACAGCACCCATAAATGATAACAAAGGTGTAGAAGACCCTAAAAAATCAAACTAGAAATGAGATTCAACATCATAGAGAATAGATACATCAATTTCAAGATGATCCATTGAAATCCCAAAGGAGGAGAAAGATAAAAAAAATAATGATAAGAATGCTTACCATAGAATCCACTCTGCAAGAGAAAAGATGATTTAACATCAAACAAAGGAACCTAGAAGGGTTGGAGGGCTCCAACTCTTCATAGGGATGGCTTTGGGTTAATAGAAATGAAACTAGAAAGGAGGGGGAAATGAGATCTTAGTTGTACTGCCCATTTAAAAACTATATTTGGGGTATTACATGACATGTAATCCCACTACATGTCATGAAATAGTTAAGTTTCATAACCACTGAAAAATTCATCTATTTAAAATGAAAAATCGTTCATTAAATGAATCACGATTTGTAAAGGCTCTTCATGTCGTGTAACCTTTCAGGATGTGAATCTTCTCACGACATTAACCTTCTCATGGTATACACCTAGAGACTAATACATGTTGTGTAACCTAGTTACACAGTGTGTAACCCTCTGGCAGCCTGTAGAAAACACTAGTTAAAGATGAAAGTCCAAAAAATCTCTAACTTCCCTATTATAGGTATCCTCCCAATTCATTATCAACCCTACCCATTCAATGAAAAGGAAAACCCATGATAAGGTTAAATATTTAACTATCAAATCAGTAATGGGATGTTACAACCTCCCCACCATTAAAAAACATTATGTCCCCAAAAATCCTATGAAGAAGTTTCCATGAAAAAAAGATGATACACTACTCTCTCATCAGTGTATCACATTCCCATGTATCAATATTATCAGAACCATGCTGCCATAACACACAAACCAAAGGTATCTTCCTCCCATGAAGTACCTTTATCTCATAATAAACTATCCAGACTGGTCGCTCTGTCAAAAATAAATCAGGTTCAATCTCAAGATCACTTCAGCTCAAAACCTGAGATGGATCAGAGAGATAATTTCTTAGCTAAAATACATGTAACATGTTATGTATCAAAGTCAGTTGTGGTGGAAGTTCTAAATGGTATGCAACTTTCCTCGCCTACTCAACAACCTCAAAAGGTCCCACAAAACAAAGAGCAAGTTTCCTTTGCTTCCCAATCCATCAATGACCCAGTTGGGGTGAAAATTTCAAGAACACCTAGTCACCAATTGAAAACTCCAAAGGTATACAGTGATGATTGGCAGAAGACTTATATCATCTCTATGTCACCAAAATTCTATGATTAATTAACTGGATCTTTATTGTCATCTCATATAATAAACTTGGTCCAACCAAGTAACTTTCACTAATCTCTGACCAACACAATGGATATTTACACGAACGTCCATACAAGGCCTCAAAATGAGTCATTTTGATTATAGACTGGTAACTATTGTTATAAGAAAACTCAACCATCCCCATGTGATAATCCCAAGCCCCACTGAAGTCGAGAACACAAGAGTGAGGCATATCCTTAAAATCTGTATAGATCTTTCTATCTGGCCACCCGACTGTTGATGGTAGGTCATGCTCAAATAGACCTGAGATCCCAGTGCCTCCTGAAGGCCTCTCCAAAAGAGATAAGTAAAACAAGGATTCCAATCAGAGACAAAAGTATATGGAACTCTGTGCAAAAAAATAATATCTTTCAATAGATATTTCTCAACTCCTCAACTTCGTTGGTATCACAAATGGGTATGAAGTGAGCTGACTTGGTTAGCCTTTCGATCACAACCTATATTTCATTATTTTTTCTATGGGTACGTGGAAACCCATAAAAAATCCATAGATATTTCATCCCACTTCCAAGTAGATACTGGAAGTGGATGAAGTAAACTTGAAGGTTTCTGATGTTCAGCCTTAACCTATTGGCATATATAACAGCGAAAAACAATCTCAACAATGCCCCACCTCATACCTAGCCACCATAACTTCTAGAACATGTCATAAAACATCTTTTTTGTTCATGTGTGTACCACACATTGGAAATTATGACAATACCCTATCACATCCTTTCTTTTTTCTAACGACACAACAAAGTGATCTCGATAGCATAGAACACCCTCTTTGGAGAATGACCATTGGGAAACTATCTCCCTATCATAAAGAGAGTCTCTAATTATATGAAATTAATCATCAAGATCTTGATCCTGAAGAATAATTTTGAGAAGAGCAGAAGTCAAATTAACACTGGCTAAACAAACTTCATCTACTTTCTCTTGAGCATTGATATGAAACTGTACAAAGAGAGCCATCAAATTCCACTCTCCTAAAGATTATTTCATTGTTTGGGTTGGAATTTTCCTACTCAACACATCTACAATGACATTCCATTTACCTATGGTGTAGGCTATGTCAAAGTCAAAAGATTGCAGGTACTCCACCCAATGCCTCTAGTGAAGATTCAAATAGTTTTTATAGAAGATATAACTCAAGCTTTTGTGTTTTAAACACACAATAAACCATTCTATAAAAAGGTATTGCCTCCAACTCTTAAGTTCATGCATCATAGCTTCAAGTTCAAAGCCATGGGTAAGATAATTCTTCTCGTGTGGCCTAAGCTGATGAGATCCATAGCAACTACATGATCACCCTGCATAGGAATGCATCCCAAGCTTGAATCAGATGCATCATATAATACCACATAGCCATAAACGACCTCTAGAAGAGTCAACACCAGCATGGTTGTCAAAATATGTTTCATCTTTTTCATTTCTATTGGATCCATGTAGTAAGAGGGAATAGAAACTGGTTGAGTACCAGGAATTAATTCATTGGAAAACTCAACCTCCCTTACCAGTGGAAACCCAAAGAAATCAGAAGGAAACACATCGGGAAACTCAATGATAACTAGTGGGAGATCACCACTCAAAGATTCCCATTCCTGATCAAAATCAAACACTGATATTACTTTCCCTAGTTCTAGATAAGAAGGTTCATCTCTTATTGACCTTGGTTCACATTCCCCTTGAAAGACAAGAGACACACCACTAGGTGTAATAAGGTGAACCTACCAAATATAACAATAAATCTGGGATTTACTATCAATGATCAAATTCATTCTGAAAATGACCTCAAGAGGTTTCATGTAGAGGACCATAAAATTCCAAGACAACTCAACATCTGACAGATATAAGACACAATTATGACTATGGAGACCCTGTTATCTCTTCGTTCCAAGGGGTGTAGTAATATCCATTGAACAAGATAAAATCTCCATAAGAATATTTATTATATTGATAATATAGGTTGAAATAAATGAATTAGATGCACCAGTATCAAATAGAGAAATCACAAATGATGAATATATAGTAATGGTGCCTCTCACAATCACTAGACATGTGTCTAATTTCTCTAGAGACTCTTCCACTACGTGAAGTAGCTTTGTTCCGAATTCCTGTGGATGGAATACTTTTATACATGAATCATCTGATTACCCTGTAGTTTTAGGAGGATCTGATGATTCTATTTCACTATTCAGAGTAGAATAGATATGGTAGAATCTATGTAAGTTCCCTAAATATCTGAAGGAGCTACAGTTCTTAGTTTCCTCAGTACAAACCCTCTAGGAATTTCCTAGATTTCCACACTAATAGTAAGTCAAAGGACTTCCTCCTGGCATTATAGGAGGTCTAGAATGACTCTACCATCGAGAACTACCATGAGAATCATCATGATTCTATTTTCCCTTGAAGAGACTTACACTACCACTAAGAGAAAAAGGAACTCCTATCAACCCTGACTATCCAAACAAGTCAATCTCAATCATCATTGCCCTATACAACACATAACCATAAGTGGGTAGCTTTAGCAAGAAGAACTAAGAATGGATATATGGTCAAAGTCTCAAATCGAACCATTAAGTATTAATCCTCTCATTAGATATGATCTTAGGAACAAATTTCACAAGCTCATTAAAGTTATTTGAATACTCAGTCATGGTTTTTTCAGCTTGCTCAATCTTGAAAACCTTTACATCCTTGGCCAACACTATTGACTCTGGATAAAACTGGTCAGTGAAAAGAACCTTGAATTATTTCCACTCTAAGACCTCATGTTTATTCACCATCACCATCATGTCCCACTATCTTTTGTTCGGTCCCTCTAGTACGAAGGTGGAATACTTCACCTTGATCTCATTCAATGTCTCCAAGAAATCAAATAAACGTTCAATCCTGCCCAACCATTCCTCAACATGTTGGGGATTAGTGGAGCCTTCAAAAATTGGTGTATTCTGGTGTAGTAACTCTTGAGAATGATTTTTAAGAACATCCCCCTGAGGTTCCATAGCTAGAGCCTAAAATGGAACTATAGGTGGTGCCTATCCTAGATCATGTATAATACGTACAATCACCTCAACTAGATTTGGGTCCACTGGAGGATTTGATCACTACAGTTTAGCATCAGCTTCCTCCTGGATCAAATTCACACATATTTTAAAAGGTATAATTATATACAACATCATTAGACAATAAAAAAATCATATAATGCTCAAATAGAGGAATAAGAGAAACATATTCCCAAAATTAAAAACAAACAAGATTTGGAGTTAACTCCATCCAAATCATAACAGAAAAAATACTAGACTAATTCACAAGACGTCTTTCCCTAACCACCACTGGTGACTTAAGGTTCATTACGGTGAGATCTGGCCAGGCACTCAATCTCAACAACATCCTATGTCCCAAAAAGATTTCAAAAACACATACTAACTTCAAGAAAAAATCTCAATAGCCCCATTTGATACCATTTTGTCATGAATTAGCTCGGGTACACTGGTAACCCCATAACCGAGATGGCCCTAACATAGCCCGAAGGGAATTATCGATCCCTAAAGTCTAGTGACTAGTACTTGGCATCATACAACATGAAATTGGGAACAAAATTTCCAAAAAACATAGTGAAAGCTACAAAATCAAGTTAATATGCATACAAAAGAAACTCCACTGGGATTAATGTATCAGAAGTCAGTAAGGCATTAAAGCTAAAAGTATTACAACCCAAGTACCAAAAATGGGAAAAACAACTCAAATCCTTTAAGGATACAACTCACCACATCCAAGGATTAATAGTTGGATCCACCACCAAAATATATTTTCCCCTTTATCGAACCTAAAAGGAGATAATATACAAACACCCGAAGGCATAGTAGGGTGTGATCTAAAAAACCCAGTAGGGTCTCACCATGGATTCCATAACAGATATCAATAATAGATTAACCAAAGGAATTCTTTAAATTTTAAAATAAATAAGTTTGGTATTTCAAATCATATTTACAAAAAATCATGATATACAATTCAAATGATGAAAAAATACTTTAAGAAAAGGATTTAAAAGTGATGGAATATTTCTAAAACAATGTCTTAAATATAAAATTTATATAAAACAGTTTATATAAATCCATAATTAATTTAAATCAATTCAAAACATTGGTATATATTTATATCTCAAATATAAAAAATGTGAGCAACATGTTCATCTACCAAATAGGTATAAAAGTTCAAGGCTACAGGACTCTGCACACTCTAAGTGATCATAGAAATGTGTGTATACACACGTACCTCTAACACTAGAAAATGGTGACTCGTCACCATTCCATCAGGGATGTGACCTACTGTATTTATGTTTTAGAATGTTTTATAAATGTAAATTGTGTCCAAATAACCCAAAAACTACCTAATGATTGCATGTGATCTTACACAATCAATAATGGGAAATTTATTTTAAGACTGGTTAAAATATAATTAACTCTCATTCCCCCATTTCAAATTTCAAATTTCTATTTAAAACCAAAATAAGTTTTAATTAAAAACATGATTTTTTAATAAGATAAAACCAGTGGGTTTCTATCAAAACTTTTTGAGCCATTTTCACAAGTTTGAAATCAATTCAAAACCAATCCCATCAATTTCACAATCCATTTTCATAATTAAATTCAAACATTTAATTGAAATAGATTACATCAAATTTACAATTTAAATCAACCTATTTCCACAAATTCTCTCCAATTCAATGGAATTAGATGTTTTCTTGATTTTTATGCCAAAACCATTTCAAATCTCTCAATTAACTCAAATTGGGTTTTATCAAATCAATTGAAATAAAGTTTGAGAAATTAAATTTAAATCAATAATTGAAATAAATCAAGCAATTCAAGGTTTATCAATTTGGCCCAATGGGATGGAATCACTTGCCTTTATCCCAAAACTCAACACTCGCAACGGCACCCATAAATGAGAAAGAAGGTGAAGAAGACCTTGAAACTAAACCTAGAAATGATATCCAATATCATAGAGCATAGATCCATCAATTTCAAGATGATCCATTGAAATTAAAATAAAGGAGAAAGGGAGAAAGATGAAGAACGAGTAGAATTATTATCCAAGAATCCACACAAGTGCAACGATGATTGAACACTGAATGAAGAAACCTGGAAGTTTTGGAGGGCTCTAAGATCGCCTGAGGAAGGATTTCGGTTGAGAGAAATGAAACTAGAGAGGAGGGGGAAAAGATATCTTAGCCATGTTTCCCGTTTAAAAACTACAGTCAAGGTATTACATGATGTGTAATCCCACTACATGTTGTGAAATAGTTAAGTTTCATAACCACTGAAAAATACGTCACTTTAAAATGAAAAATCGTTCATTAAATGACTCATGACATGTAAAGGCTCATTATGTCATGTAACCTTTCGGGATGTGAATATTATCATGATATGAACCTTATCATGATATTCACCTAGAAACCACTACACATCATGTAACCTAGTTACATAGTGTGTAACCCTCTAGAAGCCTGTAGAAAAGGCTGGTTAAAGATAAGAGTCAAAAAAAATATCTGACATCACCATTATAGGCATCCCCCCAATACATTCTCAACCCTACCCAATCAACAAAAAGGAAATACTAAAACAAGGTTAAATATGTACCTGTCATATCAGTAATAGGATGTTACAATTAGTTAATCATTATTTAATCATTATTTAATCATTAGTTAATAATTATTTAATCATTATTTAATCATTCTTTAATCATTAGTTAAGAATTCTTTAATCAATAGTTAATCATTTTTTAAATTGTTAGTTAATCATTCTGTGATCACTAGTTAATCATTATTTAATAATTAATTAATCAATCATTAATAATTCTTTAATCATTAGTTAATCATTCTTTAATCATTAGTTAGTCATTCATTAATAATTAGTTAATCATTATTTAATTATTAGTTAATAATTATTTATTTATCAGTTAGTCAATCTTTAATCATTAATTATTCTTTAATCATTATTAAATCAATCATTAATCATTAGTTAATTATTCTTTAATCATTAATTAATAATTTTTTAATCATTAGTTAATAATTCTTTATTCATTAGATAATAATTAGTTAAACATTACTTAATCCTTAATTAATTATGCCTTAATTATTATTTAATCAAATGATATTCATTAGTTAATTATTATTAGCTAATAATTATCTAATCATTCTTTAATCTTAATTTATTCATTAGTTAATATATAATTAATCATTATTAATAATAACTATTATTTCTAAACTATATATAACTAACTAAACTAGTTAATAAATAACATATTTCGAACTAACTAAAAACAAATCAATTAAATAAATAAATAACTTTAAAATAAATAATAAATAATTCCTCTGAATGATTCTTTGTAAAAATTAGCACTCCTTTTAGGCCACTAAAATCACCACACACAAAGGAAGAACCACCAGGCTTATTGTAGATAGAGAGTGAAACTTAGAGAGTTGAAGGAAATTTGGAATGAGGATGGGTGGTTCCCATTTATAGGCACTTTAGGGAAATGGGGAAATGGTGTAGCTACTTTTTTCCTTTATTTATATGAAAGGTGGCATCGCAAAAGGTGCCTTTCTCTTTACTTTAGTTGAAAGGCAGCATCACCCATACCAAATTTTCATGTCATCGATCTATGCCAACGAGAGTCAAAGGCAGCATTGGCTATGTCACCTTTTAATTAATAGGAAAATCGGAAAGGCCTCTGCCACCTTTTCATAGTAGTTTTCAAAAAAAAATTTAACCTTGACTTATTTAAATTTAAAAAATTGAAAAAAAATATAAAAAATATACAATAACCATAGGATATCCACCTAGAAAATGAATACCCCGACCCCTTTGATCATTTTACACTACCTACAACCATTAATTTGGGAACAAACTAAACATGAAATCTAAGGGGTACCAGTTCTACTACATTAGTCATATTTTTGGTATAATTTCCCTAACATGCTTCAATATGATACAGGCATCCCAAATCAATTAAATATTAATGTTTTTAAATGTGCTCAAAATTAAACAACTTCAAACTTAAATAAAAAACACACCTACACTTACTTGAGTTTCCCTTTGAGACAATTCCAATGAGGAAATATGGAACCAGATAACTAGTTCCTATAATAAGTAGCAAAGATAGCATTACCCATCATTAAACGAAACATGGAAAAATAAAACAACTTAGAAAATTCATAAAGAATAACTAAATAAACCATAATAATCTAGTCATGTAACCTATAAAAATAAAAAAAACACACTAAGAATAAGAAATACACACCATTATCCACTTAAACCATAAAAAAAAGTACCAAAACATCGAAAGAGGATCCAGAATCTCAACTTAAGGAGTTCGCTTTTCCTGAACTAAGCTAGCAGGAGAGTTCCTCAATAACTATGTACCACTAAAAATCTCATGCATCCTCAATGGTCCTAATGAAATTCTATAAACCCACAAGTAACATCGATGATCCAAGGGTAGCTAACTATTGTCCAAGAAAAAAGAATCCCAGTCTAGTTTCGTAAAGATATCTAGGCACCAACAAACATGACTAGATATATCCCAACAGAACTAAAATGAAGATTAATCATCACTGAACCTATTTATATGACACTGCCACTCTAAACACTTTTCAATCCCAATCACCACTCTCAATGGTTCAAAACATAGAGACACCTCCCACATCAAAACATAAACAATAGGAACAAACCAAAGTAAAATAACATCTCTCTCTTAAGGAAAATAGGTAGAAGCATAGGAGACCAAGAAATCAGGTTGACCCTTACAAAAACCTCACTACTAACCAAGACACTCTAACCCAGGATAACCTTAGACTAACCCCTCATACCCTAAAAACATATACAAAACCTGACAAAACCTACCAAAGGTTTTCATAGGCTCAAGTAGGTAGATTAATATGGGGAAACAACAAGGAAACAAACAATCAATCACAGATTGTAAATTAAAATCAAAGAGATTAAATGACTAGACTGAACAAACATTGGAGCATGCTGAAAAGTAAAATCCACTAAATAAATCATTTAAATCAATGAAGAAATCAATTTTGAATTTTGATGACACAAATTTATGTCCAATTTTTCTTTGATACCAATTTTTTGGGGTTTCATTGATATGGAAGTCCTCATTCAATGGCCAAGATCCCTTTGGATAATTTTGGTTCAAATAGACTCAAAAAAATCTAAAATGGTGTTTATTATTCTAGATTTATAACAAATAAAAACCAATAAACATAAATATATTCTCTAAATAGATTCAAAAATCCAAGTAATTACAAATGATTCAATCAGAAGTGAACGCATCATATATAGATGATGGAAAATAAAACAAACTCAAACAGCTTACAAGAATTATAATAAAAAAGAAATAAAAAACTATAAAAAATGATTCTAATAAATATAATCAACCAATAGGAGAATTAAATTTCAGATTCCAATATATATTCATTTTTATAGAAAAAAATTATTAAACATAATTATTAGGAATCTACCTAAAAATGGACACACAATAAAATAGAGTAGGTGGAATGGAAAAAAAAGTATATTTCCATTTTATAGAAGAAGAATTGCAATAGAAAAAGTAAAGGGATACGAGAAAGAGGAAGAGGAAGAAGAATCTCTCAGCGTGAAGAAGACCACTTATAAGGCCCCAGCCTTAAACCTTACTTAATCTTGAGTTATTACAAGATTACACATTGAGGATCTTTTCAAGTTTAGAGTTTTAGACAATTAGATCATGAAACTTGAATTACATTCCACATTTAGACAAAGTGGTTACATAAAAGACAATATTCATTCTTCCCATCAACGGAAACATATTTAAAATAAAACATGGATTCTTTCTTGACACATCCTTGACACTATCATCACATCATGTACCTTTCCCTTGACCTGTGAAAAACATTTCAAAAACTTGGGATGAGCATAAAAAGCTCAGTAAGGGTTATAAAAATATGGAAAGGAAACATGAGTTCATATATACATAATAATGAAATCATACTTTACCCATAAAACATAGGCACTTTAACATACCTCATAAAACCATGAATAAATCATAGAAAACATAATACATAAAGGTAACTTGAGGCATTCATAACATTCTTACGTAGGGAGTAACCCTCTTGGTTAGGTTTGGAATACCCATCACAGTATATTCCCTAAATCTCTTCGGAGAAACCTTAACGTTTCACTCCTTCGCGTTACCCAATGCATTGGAGAGCTATATCGGGCTCACCCGTCCTTAGTTTATCACAGAACCACCCGTCTTCATAATAATGCCCAAGAACCTCAACATAATCGTATCACATAAAACATGCATAAAGGAAACATAACATTTCCACCTTTAAATCACAAGATATCAATACAACATATTGATATAAAAACATTATGAAAACCATTTTCAATACCAAAATAAAAGAAAAGTAAAACATGATATTTATTTTTCTTTTAAAAAGAAGGTATGGATTGTAGAGGAAGCTGAAACCCAAATAAAGGTCACGGCGGTGGAGAAGTCGTTGTCGCCGCATACGTACGAAAAAAACATTCCCTTTTGTCATTTTGTAAAACGCTTCGTATAAAAAATATTCCTTTTGGATAAACATAAAAGTCAAAGGGGTTTATACACTGTATAAAAGAAGGTTGTGTATAAAACAAAATATGCCTCAATGAAAGGATATTGAGACGAAGTCCCATACAAAGATGGTATCCTTTGATTAAGGATAAATCAATTACATAATTATGTGTGAAAAAAGAATACACCAAATATAAGTGGATATTAAGTGTAAAATAATCAAAGTTCATTCACACATATTCAAAGGATGACATATTCAATAACTACATGTTGAACCCAAAGAAATCGAAATTGGGTTAAGAAGTTCCCTTGACAGCCTAACGGCGTCACATCAAAATGAGTTGATGAGAGATAAAAAGTGTATCTCATCACTTGGACATAAAATTTACATCAATAAGGATATATGAGAACATATCCCAACATAACAATATGTAAATTAAAAGACCCAACAAAATAAGTCTTTTAAAAAAGAGGAGGGTGAAAGGTTCCCTTACCGACTTGGGTATCTTTCAAAACATACACCCCATGAAAGAAGGACAATAAATCATTGATGTAAATACTCATAAAAGAAAGTATATTACACAAAGAGTAGAATAATGGGAAGTACATACACCACTCAAAGGAAATTGTGGCAAATTTAGCATAAATCTCACGGGAATAAAAGTGAGATGAAAAATCCCTTACGAAAACTCGGCAGCCTAACGGCACCACATAAAACTTACAAAAATGGATTGATGAGATAAAATAGGGTATCTCATCATATTAACTTAAATTTTATAGAAAGAGGAATATAAAAGAACATCCCCCAACATAACAAAGAGAAGCTTAAAAGAAGTGACATAAAGGAGAGTACTTAAAAAGAAAGAGAGAGGTTAGATCTCTTACGAAAATTCGGCAGTCTAACGGCGCCACTCAAAACTTCCAAAATGGATTGATGAGAGAGAATAGGGTCTCTAATCACATGAACATAAAAATTAAAGTAAGTGTAATATAAAATAAAATCCCAATAACAAGAAATATGAGCTTTAGAGGGAATGACATAAAAGAGTATACTTAAAAAGAAATAGTGGAGTTGGATCCCTTACCTCAAGTCCAACTTGTCTTGTTCGTTTCTTTATATTCCTGAATAATAAACTTTGGTCAATTAATAATTTCCTAAGTACCTACTTTATATATTATTATTCAGTTCATATCACATATTATAATGTTATAATAATTGTTTAATAATGTTAGTTCATATCAGACATTTTTGTCGATGTTTGGTACATGAGTCAAAAATGAACTTGTTTGAAAAAAGATTGCCCATGTAGTTATAAGTAAATAATTTCCAGAATAGTATTAATGATTAAAATATCATATATATCCATTAAATATTCATTTTATACTATTCCATATCATTTGGAGATAAAAAACGAAAAGCACCGTTCATGGAGACGGTAGGCCGTACGTACGCATGAACGCTACTTTCATTTTTTTGTCATATTAATGGAATTAAAACAAAATGAGAGATATATATAAATGTTATAATTCCAGAATGATATCCATAATTTAGATGTAATATATTACATATATATCCATTATATATATTTACTTATAATATTACATAACATTTTGAGATAAGAAATGAAATGTACCGTTCATGGAGACGGTAAGCCGTACGTACGCATGAACGTTACTTCCATTTATATTTCATATTTAATGGAATTAAAACATAATGATAGATAATAGTATTTTAATTCCAGTATGGTATCATATATAATATCATTAAATATTTCCTTTATACGTACCACATATGGTATTAACAAATCAAATCACTTTGAGGGGGCGGTAGTCCGCACTTCCTTAGATGAAGATATCGCGTTTACCCATAATGGAAACCATAAAGGTATGCCCAAAATGAAAAATAAAGAATCTTAAGGAAATCATAAACATATTATATATCATATATAAATATATTGTCATCTTAATGGACACCTTTGAACGTGTTAAAAGAATGTTGAACAATCATCGTTTCGGGAGGCCGAAATTTTCCATCCACGGAAACAGTATGTTCTTTAACCATTAGATGTAGGTGTGTGTAAGTGTAGCTCAAATAATTATTATAACAACATCCTATTATATTGAAGATACTGTATTTGTTACAAAATAAATGAATAAAAAGAGTTTAGGGGGTTGGAGAAGCAAAATAAAACAAAAGTACTCAAGTGAAGACATTACCTTAAAATCGGGTAACTCCCTTTGGTTTGAGCTCAAAGGATTTCTTGGGAAGAAATATGCCCAAAGTGAGGCTTCAAGGAGTAAGAGAGGGAATTGGAGAGACAAAATGGGCAGAGGTTTGACGAGCCAAAGGCTTTGGGAGTGTGGGTAAGGAGGTAGAGGTGGGGGCCTTTTATAAGAGGAGAGGAGGGGCACTCTTGGAAGGTAAAGAAAAGTCACTTTATTTTAAAATGGTATTCGGATTTAAGAGGTCCCACATTGATTTGTTTCAAGGATAAGGTGATAAGGGTTATAAATACACTCATCCAATAGGTTTTGGACATGTTTAAGTCTTAGATATTACATTATCTTTCCATTTTATTTAAATCGTTAAATAATGAGGTCATCGCTGCATCATCATGATGTCATAAATAATTTAATTTATTTAATGTCTAAAAATTATAAAAAAATACTATGATGTAGGAAATCTTTTTAGATTTCCAATTAATATTTATAGTCAAAAATATGATTTGTATAACCCCATGTAAAAAATTTTTTAGTAAAACATTTCATGTTTGTCTCATTTTTAATTTAACTTTAAATAAAAATATATTAATGTCATTTTCCAACCAAAGTGGCTTCATGGGGTCCCCAAGTTGACCCATGGGTTGTATTGGTCGTACATGACACATAAAATGAGGTTAGGACATGTTTCAAGTTCATTTCATATTATTAAAACATTATTTTTAACTTAAACTACACTAATTACCTCTAATCGCAATTAAAAACTTAATAAGTTACTATTCACCAAAAAATTATTTTTATCCCATTGAACCACATTTTACTTCTTAATGACAACCATGTATGTCGGATTTTTTGAAATTCAAAACACAAAGATGGCAAAATTTCTTTTAAACAGAAAAATCAGTTTTTATAAGTACCACTTAGTGGTTTCACTATTCATCAAAAATTGAAGTTTTTCAGAAAAATCCCAAAAATTCACCCTAAGATATATTTGATATTCCGAATTCAAAAATGAAGTCTATTTTACAAAATTTAAAACATATAAGTCACATTAATTAATTTAATAATTAATTCTTGCTGTCAGAGAAAATAGCGTGTTTTTATGAAATAATAAGTATCAAAAGATTGACACTGGTTTAAGTCTGATTTCAAAGTGAAATTAATTCAACGACCACTATTGGATTTAATGGTAAAAATATATTCTAATTTCACTTTAAAACCAATTCAAAATATAATCTAATCATATAAATAAATTAGATTAAAAAGAGGTTTTGAATTAAAATACAACATTTTATACTATTCATTAAAAAAATGAACTTTATCGGAAAGATACCAAAAATTTACACAAAGTAAATTTTGATGTCCCGATTCTTAAGAAGAGTTTTATTTGGTTCAATAGAATGTATAAGAGTGAACAAAACTATATTTAATGACGGTTCGCCATCAAAAAGCGATAAGTGAACCTTTAGTGAAAACTAGGGCATATACGCCTAAAATTGAATTCTTTCCGTATTTTAAGCCTTTATCTTTTATTGGATAAATGTAAAAACATTTAAAAACATATATAATCATATTTTAGTTATTTCTATCCATTCCCGCCAATACAACGGCTACATGTTAACTACCATTTAAAATAATATTATTTTATTATTAGAGTGCAACGTAAGATTCCCAAGAAACTCGTTGTTGCGTGTTGGGTACGCCATCGAGCATAGCGTCCCCTTTAAAGTCATATTAATATTTTATTCACAAATATGGATAAATATAAAAATTTAATATTCTTTATTTACCTGGGGTGTTACATCACTCTTCCTGAAGGACCTTCCATGACCTCCCAAGGACTGAATCCAACAGCTTCCAACTGAATACCAAAGAATATCATTTTTTTCCCTCTCCCTCAAGTTTCTCCCATATTTATTACCTCAACCAAACAATTAACCAGTCCAACATAACCTATCAGCATAATCCACTAATAAGGAATAAAAGAAAATATTGTCCCCACGCGAAGTATAAATATAATAATCTCACCCTACACATGGTCAACCCCTCATATCCACAGAACAGAAATCCCCACCATCCACACATGCCTAACATTTCCTCCCACCTAAAACCCCACCTTATCCTGAAGGGGAAAACAAGATTATGCCCTGAAGGCACTCAAACTCCATAATAACCTACCAATAAATTATTGTATTTTTTATGCTTTGGGAAATGTGGACAGCACCAAATATCTGCAAGTAAACATGGTTCTTCCTTCAAAATGATTTGTACAAACTATTCGTCTTTAAAAAGAACACACAGGAGGATGTCGTCCAGGTCATCCAAGACACACCCCCCCCCCACTTTCAGGTCCTTAAAATTAATAGGTGTCTATTTAACATCATGAACAAGTTTTTTAGTATTTCACAGTACCTTCCACAAACTCCCTTCACCATATATCAATATAGTAAATTGGATTGTTGCAGACAATAAAGCAACATCACGAAAGGTACTTATCTCCTTCGTACCCATCCCATCTTCTTCCCAAACAGGGGAGAAATTCTATCTCACAAAATCTTGTAAAATATAGCCAATATTTTCAGCCATGAAAACCTTAATATCAGCAAAAAGTTGAGAACAACCAATATTAACACTCCCTATTCATAGAACAAACTCCTCTATTTCCTAAAAATGACTTCTATAAATAAAGTGACTTTCCTTAAATAAACAAAACTAACACTCCTTGTTTGCAGAACAAACTCTTTTATTTACTTGAAAAAATATTTTGTAAATAAAGTTACTTTATGGGTAATAGGGAAGTATAAAGTTCCAAATGTTTCTCACATTTTTAAAATGTTACTCAGTTGCCTTTGAATATCTTGGATTGTCTTCAAAGTTTCCACATAAATAAAATTTACCCAGTAATAATCATACATTGTTCCTTCTTTTTCAGATATTTTCCATCCCTCACAAACTCAAATAAGAGCCATTTGATCACTATTATCCTCCACAAAAAATATATATTTTATCATTACAACTAATCCCATTTTATCTTGAGGAAAAACAAAAGGATTCTTAACACTAAGTTCGACCACAATTGTAAGAATAGGATTGCAGCAACGAAAAATGGAACCCATTATTAGAACTTTCCCTAGTTCAGGTTCCACTGGAAGGATTGGCAATATATTTCCAAGATTAGTGAGATTTTCATTCTCATTTAAAAAATCATTCACCTTCAAAAAATCAACACCATATTGGTCGACCAAAGGCACAAGGACCTGAAATGCAACTAACAATAATTTTATAATATTTACCTAATTTAAACCTTTTATTTGTTTGAAAACATAATTATATTCCCCTTCAAGGCCTACTCCATCCCACTGAAGGGATCATGAATCCATGAAATTCAACAATGAAGAGATCAAGTCATTGTTAAGCCCACCAAACACACAAAAAAACATGGAATTTATAACTGTTTCGTCAACCCCACCTCCCAAACTACCTACTGCAAAAGGATACTATTCATCCAGCTACCCACTATACATGAGCTTATCCAAGTCATTTTTAGATGAATCAAATGAAAAATATCCTTGTCACTAGCTCCATCTATCAATGTATTGTTTATTACTCCTAGATAAAGCATTAGAAGAACGACTAAGAACTGTGTGTTTAACTGTAGCAGCCTTCACGCCCTCCAATTTTGTGGTATATGGAACATATCATAGCTCCTTATGATATGGTGGTTCATGTACATATATGTCTAACTCCTCACCTATCCATTTCCCATAAGAGTTATTTTCTAGTATTTTCCCTAAAACATTGAACTAGAAACCTTGTTAAAGCTAATGTACAACACAAAGGGAGTGCTCCACAAAGGATTATCCTACAACAGTAATAGACGTAGCCTCTGCACAACTCCCTTTGATATAGGTTTTATACCTTAGGAAATCTTGTGAACACTCACTACAAATATAATTTCTCCAATAACTTTTAATTTCACCCCTTCTGGATAAACATAACCGGAGTCACTCTGCACAGAAAACTCATTGTTGTTGATCCCTCCATGTTCAATATGAAAACACTTTGAACCATTTGTTTGTGTTTGAATGGTATTTGGAAGACTCTCTTTCAATGCTTGATCCAGATGTTGTTGCACTACCACCTTTCCTAGCTCCAATGTTCATACAGGAGTGTCACAAGTTTGGCCCCTTGCTCTCACCTCACTACAATATTTTGAATACAAAAAATCTTGCACAGTTTTCTCCAAGCCAATATTTAACACTTCTATGCTACAGTGATCCTGATGGAAAACAACCTTATCATGTTCTGATCATTGAACAGTCAGCACAACCTCCACCCTTTTGTCTCTTAGACCCTACATGGACTACTCCTTATCATTCGTCTATTGAAGTAACTACCATTACTGGTTGTTGTCCCCACATTTATCCAAAATAATGGGCTTCAGTTGATCCCAACTCAAACCTAGATTATCTTATATCCATGACAAGAACCAACATAGAACCGTGTACTCCAAACTTAGATACACCAAATGTATTTTCATTTCCTTGATCATCCGATTGAACAAGAAATTTTTTTATGTTTCTTGATCCAACCTAAGGGGTTATATCCTTCAATCACAAGTAATTACACTCACTTCATTTCACTCCTTGTGCCTACAACTTAACCAATATCTTTTGGATATAGGATTCCACCTTCCCTATTTTCCTCCACCATATTTTTGCTTCTACATCCATAGGAAATAATTTCATCTGCCATACTTTATTTTCCATAATATATACTTTGTTTCTCTTGAAACTCATTCCCCTTGAGCTTCTCTATAACCCTCTCTTCCATATCACGCTCTTGAAAATACACCTACTGGTATTCAGACTACTCTTGAACCATCTTTTTCAAACTTTCATTCATAGTGAACATCATCCAATGTAAACTCTTCATAATTGTATCAATGGAAGCCACTCTATTTTCCATCCTTGTCTATATCCTAAAAAATGTGATCTCAATAACATTTCATGGAATAACCGGCTACATACATCCTCACCTCATAATTTTCCCAGCCACTTTTGTGACTTCCCATCATTTGTGCCCCCTCCTCCACAACAGTTTTGTGTTCCCCAGTAGTGAACATGACTGAAAACGGATCACACAACAGATGGTAGGTAGAGAAAAGAGAAAGTCTTTTATAACAGTAATTAGTTTTTATTTCCAGCAATGATTGCATCTTCCATACCTCGTGTTTGTCATGATGTGACCCACTGGGGTCTGAATTGCGACTATCCCAATCTTGCGTCCAATAGACCAGAGGTTGATGACCAGTGTCAAGTAGGAAAAACCCACACATGGGATTCATTAACCTAAATTACATGTACACATGAACACATCTCCAAACCCATACAATACTGAAATTTAAAACAATTGAAACCAAGGCATGCATAAATCTATGAACATAATCAGAGAATGAAAGTAAAGTACTAAAAGTGGTAAATAGGGCCAAATAAAATCTCAAATAAAAATTGTAGAGAGTTTAATATGCTATAATGGTGGAGAATATGATCAAATGCAAGAACCTAGAAAACACCTTGGTCTATCAAGATCATGCTAGGCTCCACCATCTCTCTTTCCTCCCAGGACACCATCAAATAGGTTATCATCTTCATAAGACATGACATGTTTGGGTAGATCCTATGCAGGGGTGAGTATAACAAAACCCAGTAGGACACCCAAAAACACTAAACACATGGAATCAAGAATATTAAACTCATAAAAATGATATAATAATAAATTAATAACAAGAAAAACCTATATATACTCAGGAAAAACACTACACCACCTAACGATCACAACCAACTTCCAGCCATAAGATTCTGCTCGAAGCATTGCTCATTCTGGGAAAATCCACTACATGAGTCATGCTATCACCAGAGACACGGATCCAAGAGGTCAAGATCATTAGGTCCCATCCAATAAATCTCACTAGTCATAGAAGACCCTAATACTCAGATAGGGGGTCACACCCAAGACCACTGGGGGACACCACGAATCCTGCTTGGATCAACCCTCAACGTAGAGGATCTTATATCAATGATATTGTGAACCCTACCGATACAGCCTGCTAGATGGAGGATCAAAATAATGTTCAAGGAGGTCATGCTAATTACACAAACCCCACCTAGGGTATAAATATGATATAAGGTCACATTCTAGTCTCATATAGGGACACCACAGACTTTATCTAAGACTCATCCTTCATAGAGGATCAAAGTCCTGAGATATGGATGTAATCTCACATCGTGCCCTCAAGGGAATGGAATAAGGGAACACAATCAACTGATACTAGTCCAAACTAAAGAAACTAAGTGCTAAAAACACCCTAAAAGGGGGTATGCAGTGTGTAATAGGGGTACATAGCATGTCCATCCAACCCATGTTCTACATGTGTGGTGCTACCTCACATGGAATGTAAATATTAATATACACGATGGGTAGTAATAGTACACTATGTGTAGATATCACTCGGCACCTTACCTGTGTTTCCTGCCCATGTCGCCTACCCATGCCCATGTACCCCTAGTTGTGCCCATGCACAAACTCATGCACACTCGGTTGTGCCCTTGTACACCTGGTTGTGTCCATCTACTTGGTCTTCTCATGCCCATGTATCCTCTGAGATACACATCGAGACTTCGAGCACGTGTCACAAGGGGTGTGACAGGTTCACACATTGTGTGATATTTAACTCTCTACGGAAACCCTAACACCACACATGGGGGTCCCATACGGCATATAACGTCAGATTACACACCATGTAAAGAGGGATTTTCCAGAATCCATGGATCTTCTCCACATTTTCTTTGTTACTAGAGTCAGCGTGATTCCCATCAGGGAATTGGTTATCAGGGGTCATTTTTCCTTTCCATCATTAATCATTGGGATTCGGGTTTGAATATACTTATAAAACACCATCGTCGAGCCATCCTTCACCACCGCATGTCAAAACTGGGAAGAATAGAATTATTCAATCTGTTTTGATCCACCTCTGAACATACTCTGTTTTCTTTTCATATTTATCATACCCTTGATCACAAACCACACTCGTGGTATCAATATTTTGTGTTGAAGAACAGTCATGAAATGATAAAATACTAGGTATTTGTCAAACCATGGGCCAAAGAAATTTCCCATGATGAACGTACAAAGAATCAGGGAAATAAATCTATAAACCATCATATGTGAGGAACAAACCTCAAACTTTTTTCATTTGGCCTCGACCTATTTTAATAGATATAGATGAATGAAGAGATATAAAATAGATGAACAATATAAATCTATCAATGTAAATCTATCATGTATGAGTGAATCGATTATTGTTTTTGTAATTGATTCAAGTTCGACCAAGATTAAAGAATGGGATGGAAATCACAAATCAACATCCTACCTGAAGTTTGGATTGATTTTTGGTGAAGAACAGTCATGTGTTTTCATCATTGGAGAGATCCATGAACTCTAATGGTGTAACGATCCTCGATCCTAATTGGATCTAATGTCTTCTTCCAAGAATGCTCTCTAATGGTCCTCTAGGTCCCCATGGTTTATCGGCCAACCATGAGACATCTCTATAACCATATATTTATAGATGAGCTTGGTCACTGAATTAAAACTAATAAAAAAATATGTCTTTATTTTATTCATTTGTGCCTATAGTAGCTTTTTCACAAACACTTGATGTTGACAAAGGTTATGTTACGCCTAGGGTAAAACTCACATTCTAAACTCAATAGTTCCATCGTATTTCTAATCTGGGCCCCCATTCATGATTTATTCTATTATTTTAGGAAACATTTGTGTGCATGGTATTAATATATTTAATATTCTTTAAAAAATTATTTTGTACTCATCGGGTCTTGGAATCTCACGTAGTTTAAGTAATTGGCTCTGAAAATAATCTAGATAATATTAAAAATATATATATGGAAAATCGGAGTTGTTACAATCTCTCCATATTAGAAATTTTCTTCCTAAAAAGAGAAAACCATACTCAAAAAGATGAAGGTACTGGGAACACATTTGGGTCTCCCACTCCCATGTTCTCTCCTAAAGATTCTCGTGCATCCATCGGACACGCACTAGGGGAATCGATCACCCAAGGATGATCCTATCCTACTGATCCTCGATATCCACTAGGTACTTAGTAATGTTATCTTCATCCTTAATAATCATCTCGGCCATTTGATAATATGTGATGGGTCATGCACATACCTCCTCAGCTATGATACGTGGAAGACATCATGTACCCATTCCAACTATGATAATAGATCTAAGCTATACATCACATCATCAATTCTACGTAGTATCTGGAAAGAGCTAATGAATCTCTGAGAAATCTTTTCACCCTAGCCAAATATCCACAATCCATGTCGAGGTGAGACCCTCAAGAACACATGGTCTCCCTCCTAGAACTCCAGAGGTCTCCATCATCGATCTGCATAGATATTCTAACCAACCTATACAGTCTCCATCCACTCCTGGATGATTTTCACCTTCTCTGTAGTTGCTCACACCAACTCTGGACCCATGAGTGATGAATCACATGGATCAATCCAACAAAGTGTTGACCTACAGGGTCACCCGTACAAGGCCTAGAATGGTGTCATACTAATGGAATAATGATAGTTGTTGTTGTACGAAAAATCCACCAATGGTAGATGATCCTCCTAAATATGGTCAAAGTCCAACATGCATGACCATAGTTTTTCCTCCAAGACCTGAATGGTCCGCTCAGTATGGCTGTCAGTATAGGGGTGAAACATTGTGCTCAAACACAACTGAGTCCCAAAGGCCTCCTACAATCCTCTTCATAATTGTGATGTAAAGTGAGTGTCACGGTCTGAAATTATTAACAAGGGAACTCCATGGAGTTGGACTATCTTCTGCACATACAAGTGTCTCAAGCTGTCTACTGAACTCTTCTCTCAAATAGCTAATAAGTGGGCCGACTTGGTGAGTTAGACTATGATCACCTAGATAGAATCATGTCCTATGAATGTATGTGGTAACACTATCACGAATTACATGGATATCCCATCCTAATTTCACTATAGAACCTCAAGGGGTTGCGCTATACTCACTAGAACACGGTTCTCAACCTTCACTTACTGACAAGTGAGGCATCGAGAGTCAAACTCTACAACACAACTCTTCATGCCTGGACACTGAAACTAAATCCTCAAAATGCCAATGGTACCATCATTAATCCTCTGAAAAGGATAGCATGATCCCCATGTTCAAAATATCCATCAAGAGAACATCTAGTGGATATCTGAGGATGTAAGATCTCACAGTTGGTATCTTCAGGTTTAGCATCCCTAACACACTGTAAAATAAGTGGGGTAACAACCATGAACTGAAGATATGAAGCACCATCCATTTCCACTAAGGAAAACTATAACGAGACTAACTAATTTGATTCCTCTTCCAATAACGGATAACAAGATCTCCTACTGAGAGCATCTGTTATTATGCTCCCCTTCCCCGAAGTATAGAAAATCTCAAAGTCATAGTCCTAGAAAAACTCAAGTCATCATCTTTGCCTCAAGTTAAGACCCTTATAAGAGAAGATGCGATTGAGACTCTTGTGGTCAGAGTATATGATAAATTGTTCACTCATCAGGTAATATTGGGACATATTCAGTGCAAAGACTATCATTACTAACTCAAGATCATGGGTCACATAGTTCTTCTCTTGTGGTCTCAACTGACATGAACCATAGACAATCACCATCTACCTCTAAATCATAACACAACCAAGATCGATCCTTGATGCATTTCAGAACACTACATACTCGATACCCTCCTCTAGGAATATCAATATGGGAGTGAACCTCAACCTCTATCTCAACTCTTGAAAGTATTGTTGGCACCTTTATGTCCACATGAAAGGCTGCTCGTTTCAGGTCAAAGCTATCAAGGGTGTTACCATTGTGGAGAAATCAAGTAGAAACCTCTAATAGTACCCCTCCAACCCAAGTAAACGATGCACCTTGGTAACACTCTTGGGTGGATCCTAAGCCAGCACTACCTCAACCTTCACTGGGTCCACTGTTACTCCTGACTCTGAGATGACGTGTCCCAAGAAGTGGACCTCTCGAATCCAAAACTAACACTTTGAGAGATTTCGATAAAGATTGTGCTCTAAAAATGTGTCCAATACCATTCTCAAGTGTCTTGTGTGATCCTCCTCAAATGTTGAGTACACTAGGATGTCATCGATGAAGAGCACCACAAATTGGTATAAGGTTGAAAGATTTTGTTCATGAGTCTCATGAACACTTCTGGGAAGTTATTTCCCTTGGAATCCAGGGATTGACCGCCTTGATGGGAGGTTCAAACATTCCGATCGGTTTCTAACAGGTTTGTTTGTAGAACCAGAAACATCCAATGATTCCACATCCATTTAAACCTACTTTCCAAAGGTATGAGCTCATTAGTTTGTAGACTGATGAGGCTTAGGAATTTTCATTGGTCGAGAGGATGGGAGCTCGGACTCATCACACCTTTTTTAGGGGAATTATTGTCTACTTTGGGACTCTCTTTATAGATTTAAGTTATGTTCGTGAATCCTTATTACATTACCAAGTATAAAATGGGCTTTCATTCAGATCTGACAATCAATGATTAAATATGTAGGAAATTTAGAGAATCTTTTATATGTATTTGAGGTTCTTCATCGATAGAGAATCATCTGTATTTATTAGAGATTCTTGGTCAATGGTATCCTTCAACACATTTATATAGAAGTCTCTTGGTCATTATGATGACCATGCTGGTTTTAAAGCCACTTAGTGGGGCACTTGAAGTTTATTGTCATTCAGAAGGACATGTATTATTTCAGAGTTGGGATCGAACCCGCATATGGGCTACCTACGTATCCTTTGTTTAGAAAAGGAATCAGAACCCACGTATTTCGAGTAAGGGAGTATGATGTTTATGATTGATGGCTCAAAGAATGATGTCATAATCACTTTTACACTCTAAGATCACGTGAGTCATGCTCGGTGTGAGAAACAAGAGGTATTGGTAAAAATTAGACAATTGTGCCATAAAAGATGCAATCATAAGAAATAATGTGGAACTTATGTATGTATGACTGCCCAAATAAATTAAGATTAGGATTTACTTCAGGGAAGAAATCCAGGAAAAGGGTCCATAAAGTAATATGTTCTTCATGGATATTTGAATGCTCTAACTTGGGGCTTACTCCTGAAAAGGAGGCCCAAATTAGGATAGGACTTGTGATTGGGTTTTACTCCTGAGAAGGAATCCCAGATCAAAGGTAAATTATGACTGGTTAAGAAGAATTAAGATCGGGGCTTACTCTTGAAGAGGATGCCCATATTTAAGATTGGGGCTTACTCCTGAAGAGGAAGCCCATATTTGAGACTGGGGCTTACTCCGAAAAAAGGATGCCCATATTTTTGACTGGGTATTACTCCTAAAAAAGGATGCCCATATTTGTGACTGGGGATTAATCCTAAAAAAGGATGCCCATATTTGTGACTGGGGCTTACTCCTAAAAAAGGATGCCCATATTTGTGACTGGGGCTTACTCCTAAAAAAGGATGCCCATATTTGTGACTGGGGATTACTCCTAAAAAAGGATGCCCAGGTTAATGAGGAGTTGGGTCTTACTCCTGAGGAGGATGCCCATATTAGGGTTCTCTCATTTTTAAAGGATGAGGTTGAATGAATGAAATATCAATCTTTAGTGAAATTAAGATGTGTAAATCACCAGGTTTTGAGAGATATTCCATAGAATTCCTTTCAGATAAGAAATTCAATCAAGAATACATGCCATAAATGGTTTATAAAAGTGTCTTGAAGACTGAATTTTGAAAAGGAGAGGTGGAATGGAATAAGAGGGATGAAATAGGCAAGAATGGAACCCAAAAAGGTAAGGGCGTGAAAGTCCTAAGATTCGCACAAGTATTGCGTGGGCGTGCAAGTCTGGTCACGTAGGTATACCTGTGCGACGCATGGGTACTTGTGCGATTGTTTATCCAGCAAGGTATACTTGAGTGATCCTTTGATCAATGCCTTTATAATCCTTTTTAAGTTCTTCCAGAAGGGAGGCGCGCAAGTTCTATTGAAGGAGTAAGGCGGTGCGCAAGTGTGGCCATTTCCCCTAAGGACTGTCCACTCAGGCGCGCAAGTGTTGATGAGTTTCAACACTTAGGCTTTCCTCCCCCTCTTTAGATCTTCTGTTCTAGGTAAGAAATTACCTTAGAAGTGTTTCGGAAGCTTTGAGAAGAGACTAGGGCACCGGGAGCTCAAATCTGAGTTTCTGGAAAAAAATCCTCTTGAATGGGGGGCCCACTGGGTCTATTTATAGGCTGAACAAGACACGGGCGGTTATCCTTTAAGTCGCGCAAGTCAATTGTGCGACCACTAGGCGGCGCGCAAGGGGACTTGCACGACAGTGATAGAACTTGTGCGGCACATGTGCTTTTGATCCCTTGTTCATGACTTTGTCGATTTTTGATGTTTTCTTCAAAGGATGAATCAATTTGTGCTAAGTCATTTCCCTTTCCATTCATTTAGACAATGTGACAAAAAGGAGCATCAACAAAATTCCCCCCTCAGAGTTGGATCCAGAGAGAAAATAAGATTTGACTCTGAGGTGAAAAAGAACAAGAAATATGGCAGTTTAAAGTCATGCATGTCAGACATAAATAGGCTAATGTTTAAGGTCGAAATAGCTTTGACCGGATGAATTAGAATTGACTCAATTCTTTGACAATTTATCTAAAAACATATTACCATACTCAAGTATGAGGGAAAAAATTTAAACTATAGCTTAAGAATATTTGAATCTGAGAAATGATATGAAAAAGAGCTAAAAGACATTAGAAGAAGTAGTTCCCAAGAATGAAGTTACCATTATTTAACAAACCCGTTAGGGGGTTGAATTATGTAGGGCCACCTAAGGGCATTGGATGCATAGTTAAATAAAATAGTATCTTTTGGCTAACAAGTCTGTTATGTAGACTGTTTATGCAAGGCCGCCTATGGGCACGTGCTGCATAGTCAGGCAAAAGAACTCTCAGAAATTTACTTTCCTAGTGCTAAAAGCCAGTGAAAGTTTATGGAGATTCAAATTTTCCAAAGTATAGAGTTCGCTGTATGGAAAGAGGTACTTGAATATGGAGAATATATTTCCAAACAAGATTATCGAAGAACTGAATAGATATCACTCCTATGAAGGTTTGACCCAAACGTAGGGAAGGAGAATATAAACCACAGACTTGAATACTTTTCAGAACATGAAAAAGGATATGAGACAAATATGTTAAGGATGACTATTTTTGCGGATCCCTACATACTTTCATTTAAGAAAAATAAGGACAAAAGAGGCATTCTTCCCAAGAATGAAGTTACCACTATCTGACAAACCCGTTAGGGGGTTGAATTATGAAGGGCCGCATAAGGGCATTGGCTTCATAGTCAAATAATAGTATCTTTTGGCTGACAAATATATTATGTAGACTGTTTATGCAAGGCCGTTTATGGGCACGTGCTGCATAGTCAGGCAAAATAACTCTCAGAAGTTTGACATTTTTGTGACTAGAAGTCATGAAAAGGGTTATAAAGATCTGAAAATATTTAAGGTTAGGATTATGACACATAAATATGGGTATTTTCCAATATATACAGAGATACACAGATCAATGCTAACCATAATCATGTTGTGGCTGGGTCCTGAATTGAAATGTTGTACTTCACTACGTATCCCATAAGGATGATAATCAAGCCATACGTAGTTATTAAACTACAGTTTAACGTCGTGTGGGACAAAAGGATTAGAGATCTTAGTTTAGGGTCATAGAGCTTGGACCATTATAAGAAATACACAGTGTGTGTTTTCATGGGGACTTTTCATCCAAGGGACTGAAAATGGAATTTGGGGTTAGGCCCAAAGACTTGGGGCTGAATTCGAGGGACACTCGAACATTCCTACGTATCCCATTAGGATGGTAATCAAGCCCACATAGTTCTAGAAATACCCTCTGTACAAATTTGGTTTGTACATGTGAAGGGTGAAAGGGGACTTTAGTATAGTAATGGTTTAACCCAAGATAAAAGGTTTGGGCATTTCCATGTATGCACGTAGTCTTTGAAATGAAACATGATTGAAAATCAATGTAAATAATTATTCCTTCTCAAGTGAGGGTATCAAATAATATTTTAGTTTATTGTCATACTGGAAAAAAGTGTTGTATAGTTTAACGTCGTATAACAAGGATGAAAGTGAACCAATGTAAAGATATTGATTCTAGGGGCAGTTTCACGAATCAACATTGTATGAGATGGAGGTGAACCGATGTGAGGAGATTGGTTTTGGACTTGAACCTTGAGAGGTTTCCTACATACCCAGCCTAGAAGGCAAGGATCAAAGTTCGCGTAGTTCAATTAAAGAATGAATTAATGATCAAGTTGTTCTTGGGGACAATGACCTAAAAATGTTGTTGTGACTTACACATGGTTAGCGGCCCAGAGAGATTGTTATGGTTGAGGTTTACTCTAAGATCATGTGATTCATACTCGGTGTGAGAAACACTAGGTAGAAACAACCTTAATGATACATAGTTTAACGTCATGTAGGATGTATTAAGGGACTATGTAGTTTAAAGTCTTGCAGTTAGGAATATTGGTGTTGCACAGTTTAATGTCATATAGCAGGGAAAAAATACAGTTTAATGTCATGTAAGATGTATCAAGGACTTTCTGTACATTTTAGAGTCATGTAGTTAGGATGATGGGGACAATATAGTTTAACATCATGTTGGATGAAAGGGGGACTATGCAGTTTAATGTCATTCAGTGAGGACAAAAGCGTACACCATTTAACGTCATGATGGACGCATTGGGGAGTTTTTTTTTCTTCCCACAGTTTAGCGTCATGTTGGACGAAAGTGCGAATAGTTTAAGGTCATATGCATGGACCGTGGATGGTTATGTAGTTTAACGTATTTCCAGATTTAAGGGACTTTTATATAGTTTATCTTCATGTAGTTAGGATGTCGGGACTTGAAAATAATTTAGGTTCATATGCATGGACCGTTGATGATGCAGTTTAATGTCTTGCTGGACCAATTTGCAGTTTAAGGTCATACCGGACCATTTAAAGAACTTTTTCACAGTTTAACGTCATGTGGGACAAAAGTAAAAATTGTTTAGGGTCATATGCATGGACCGTTGATGATGCAGTTTAACATATTTCTGGACCAAGTTGCAGTTTAAGGTCATACCGGGCCATGTTGGGGACACAGTTTAATGTCATGTTGGACCAAGTTGCGATGTATTTTGTGTTTATAAAAAATACTTCTTCAAAAATCTGGAATTTGTTGGAGTAGTGATGAGTTCTCCATCCATTGAGATTAATGAATAAGCTCCATTGGAGTAGACTCTATGTATTGAGTAAGGTCCTTCCCATTTTGGATCAATATTGGGAGGTTTCTTTCCTCGTATCATTGGAGTTCTAAGAACTAATACCAATTCTCCCTGAGTGAATGAATGAAGATGAAATTTTTTGTTAAAATCATGTGCTATTCGATTCCGATAGACTTCCAAGTGGTGAAAAGTGCACAATCTTTTTTCATCTAACCGTTCCAATTCATTAAATCGCTTTTTAGATTGTTCATCTGTAGATGACTGATCACAAATGGATACTCTGAGCGAAGGCAATTGAACTTTAATGGGCAAGACGGCTTCTATTCCATATACCAGTGAATATGGAGTAGACCGGGTTGCAGTGCAGGTGGTAGTCCGATAAGCCCATAAAGTATGAAAGAGTTTATCAATCCATGACCTCTTATCTTTATCCACTATCTTTTGCATTATATTTGAAAGAGTCTTGTTAAAGGCTTCTATCTAGTTGTTGGCCGCTACATGATACCGAGATGAATGGTTGGATTTGATGGTGTATTCTTGATACAACTTCTTCACCTCGGATGAATAGAAATTGGTGCCATTGTCTGTCAATATGGTATGAGGGACACCAAATATAGTAATTATGTTAGACTTGATGAAGCTAAGAACGCATTTAGAACTGACTTCCTTGAGAGGTATTGACTCTTCCCATTTGGAAAAGAAGTCAGTAGCAGTAAGAATGTACTTAAACTGCTTGGTCGTAGCTGAAGGATAAGTTCCCACCACATCCATTCCCCATGTGGAAAATGGCCATGATTATTTAGCAGTATGGAGAAACTCTGGAGGTTGATGAATGAAATTGGCATGTACTTGGCATGAATGACACTTCTTTGTGAAATCGACACAATCTTGTATCATTGAAGGCCAAAATTATCCAATCCTTTGAATCTGATCAGACAATCTATGTCCAGATTGGTGGGCACCACAGACTCCTGCATGCACTTCTTTCATGACATCCATTTTCTCTTCGCCATCAATGCATCTGAAGAGAACTCCATCAAAACCATGTTTGTGGAGAATTTTCTCTAAGTGATATAGGCTATCATAAAGAGTAAAATTGACCACACGTCACCGGATTTGTTCTTTCTCGGCTCTATCAGGTGGAAGTGTTCCATTTTGAAGGTATTCCCTGATAGGTGACATACATCCTGTAGTATGACCATACAGTTCAGGAATGGGACTAATTTCATTAATTTCCTCTGTTCTGATTCGAACATAAGGTGAAATTGCATGACGGCAGGTAATATTGATGGTTGTCTCGTCCCGATTTGGATCTGCTAGAGTTGTAGCTATATTAGCCAGTGCATCAGCTTGATCATTTTGTGATCTTGGGACGTAAGAAAATGTCAGTTCTGAAGGAAATTCTGCCATTAACTCTCTGACATAATCATACAAAGGGATTAGTTCTTCTTTTTTGATGGCATAATCCCCATTGACTTTTTTGATTACCAGGTCTAAATCAACTTTCAATTTTAAGTGATTCACTTGTGCTTGAAGCACTAATTCCAAGCCTACGATGAGAGCTTGGTATTCAGATTCATTATTGGTACCACCTTCCCACAATAAGAAGGAATAAGGTAACACTGCCTTTTCTGGAGAAATGATCACAATTCCTAAGCCAACTTTGTTGAATTTAGGATTTTTCATTTTCCTCCCTGTTGGACTTCTGGAAGCACCATCAATATACATTTCCCATGCTTGAGGACTTTCTTGAACAGAGAAGACTTCCTCATCAGGGAGTTCAATATCTGAAGATGTGTCTCCCACTGAAGGGTGTTCAGCCAGGAAATCAGCTTGAGCTTGGCCCTTTATTTCCTTTTGAGACACATACTGAATATTGAATTGTTGCAAAATAACTTCCCACCTTTCCAGACGTCCTGTAAGCATTGGATGACTAAGGATGAATTTGAGCGGGCTATTGCGAGATACCAATTGGACCTCGTGATGTTGCAGATAGTGTCTCAACTTCTGAACTGCAAAGATTAATGCCAGGCAGCACTTCTCAATACTTGATACTGGGTTTCTGCTTCAAGCATAGTTCGACTGAGATAGTAAAGGTTGTTTTCATTCCCAGCATCATTCTTCTGAGCAAGAAAGGCACCCAATGATTGCTCTAAGGCTGTCATATAGAGGATAAGTGGTCTTCCTTCAACAGGTGGCATAAGTATCGGTGGACTCAAGAGGTATTTCTTTAGAATATCGAATGCTTCTTGATATTCTTCAGTCCACTGGTAAGTGACTCCCTTCTTCATCAATTTGGTGAAGGGAAAACTTTTTTCCTGCCAAATTGGCGATGAAACGCCGAGTATAGGCTAAGTGTCCTTGAATTCCTCTTAATTATTCCAAATTTCGAGGAGGTGACATACCAAGGATTGACTTGGTCTTCTCAGGATCGACTTCAATACCATGATGGCATACAACAAAGCTGAGGAATTTTCCTGAGGTTACCCCAAAAGCACATTTTAAGGGGTTCATCTTCAAATTATGTTGTCGAAGCTTGCAGAATATGACTTCCAAATCATCCAAGTGATTAGAACGTTTCTTGGATTTAACCACCAAATCGTCTACATAGAATTCAAAAAACTTCCCTAAAAAGGGTTTGAAGATACGATGCATGGAATGTTGATATGTTGCACCTGCATTCTTTAAGCCAAAAGGCATTACTCGGTAGCAAGACACACCATGAGGGGCTCTGAAGTTTGTGGATTCCTCATCTTCTGGGGCCATTCGGATATGATTATATCCAGAATATCCATCCATGAAGGAAAGTGCTTCATAGCTAGCTATTTCATCAATTAAAAGTTCTGTAATCGGAACTGGGAAATCATCCTTAGGACAATGCCGATTAAGATCTCTGAAATCGATGCAAACTCTAATTTGTCCGTTCTTCTTCTTTACAGGGACAATATTATCCAACCACTTGGGATATTGAACTTCACTAATGAAGTTAGCTTTGATAAGCTTATCCACTTCAGCCTCAATTTTGGAAGCATAAGTTGGGTGTGTTCTTCTCGCGGCTTGCTTAAATCCTCGATGTTCTTCTGGTAAACCCAAATGATGAGTAGAAACATCAGGATCAAGCCTGGGAATTTATGTATAGTTCCACGCAAATATATCTCTATTTTTCTTTAGAAAATAAATATACATCTCTTTCTCTTCAAGATTCATGGACGCACTGATTAAAGTTGGGCGTGGATCTTCTTTTGTACCCAGATTTATTTCTCTGAGTTCATCCAGAGTGGTAGAGATACCCTCTTCAAATGATGGAGGAGCATCTCTGAGATCTTCCTCTTCTTCTTCATCATGTGTTATTTCTTCTATTTCTACTTTCATAGTAGATGATAAAGCATAACTTTCATGATCAGAAGAGATGTCACAATTTTCACATCTTGAAGAAAAAGCTTCCATTTACGACCCGATTGATGATGAAGGGTCTTCTTTGGGTATTAAAGAGGAGATGATGGATTGAAAATCGATATCATTGTTCACCTCCGATGTTGCTATAACTTCTTCTGGCCTAATTGGTGAAGTATAAACTTGTTGGATTTCAGCATATGAAATGAAGACGTCACCATTTGTGCTTTCATCACTGCTTGGTGGGTTACCAATTTCTCCCATGTTGTCTAGCTCGATTGCCATAATTGACATTATGGATCTTTCCATAAGAATATTTTGATTTGGGTCTATCTTGTCAATTTGAATGATAGGAAACACATAATATGTACTCACATGTGTAAATGGATTTGCTGGAATCTTCTCCAAACCATGTGGAGCATTAACTTTGGTAATCTCTTTTGTTATGGATTTCCCCCTTCCCTTCATGTGATAGAATTCCGCCTCAATGTATTGAGACTAACATGTCTTGAATGGGGAATTATCACCATACAATGTCCCAACTTGACCATCAAAACAATATTTGAGACATTGATGGTATGATGAAGGGATAGCCACATGCTGAGGTAGCCAGGGTCTTCCAAGCAAGATGTTGAAGGATGAGTCTTGATCAAAAACCATGAAATCTGAATTGGATACAAGATCTCCAAACTGAGTTCTGAGTGTAACTTTGCCCAGTGGTTCTTGTTCATTTTTATCATATCCTTGTAACATCTTGGTAGAAGGAGATAAATCAGATTCCGTGAGGCCCAATCGACGAAGTGTACGAATGGGCATGAGGTTAACTCCTGAACCATTGTCAATGAAAGCTCTTCAAACATCTACACCATTGACCTTGCTAGATAAGTACAAAGGTCTAATATTCCCATGCACAACATCATCTTCATCTTCATCAGTAAAAGATATTATTGCATGGCATTCTACAAGATTATTCTCTATGTGATAGACTTCAGCTGCAGCAATTTCAGTTTCAAACTCCTGAGGACTTGATAAAGTCTCGATGAGTGCTTCCTGAAGATCTTTTGACAGATTCAGAGCATCCAAAATTGATAACTTGGCCGGTACTTAGTCCAAGTGTTTCAATACATCATACTTTTGATCCAGAGGTCTGTGTTTCCCAACAGGAATATGTGGTTTAGCAGGTACCTTGGAAGTAGATGCTTTGGAAGTTGATGCATCTTGTATCGGAATAGGAGTTGACAATATCCCTGATTTTGGAAGATTAGATCGATTAGATCCATTTACTTGCTGAGAGGAAGAGGATGTAACCTTCAACCGGTCTTCCAAAATAATTGTGCCAGGAATAAATTTGCTATTGGTAGAAGAAGTTTCTTGTTCTTGCTGAGCTCGCTGAAGGGCTCTACCATGAGTTTCTGCTGCGTACACAGTTCTAGCAGGGGTAGAATTGGAGTAGTGGATTCTTAAAGATCCACGTCTTCCCCTGTATACTGATCCTCTAGAACTTCCTCTGATTCCCTTATTTGATACAGGGAATTTAGGCTCGTCGAAATTGAAACTGCGACTAGAATATGGATCTGTTAATTGAATCATATTAACAGAACCAAAGATTAACTCTTCGTCTGATGAAGACTCTGCCTGATTAGCCTATTTAGGCTGTGCCGTTTGGTGGGGCGGTGCCCGTGGATTTTAAGTAGATGGCATGAAGTATTCCAGAGTCAAAGGCAACTTAGGCTTTGACACATACTCATCTTCTTCTGATTCTTTTTCTTTCTTTGAATCATGTCGTTTATTTGAGTACTTTCCCTCTGATGAAGAGGGTTTTGCCGCAACATTCATAGCAGAAGACACAATCAGTTTCTTCAATTTTGTTCGAAAAATAGCATGAGTTCGGTTGATTGTCTTTCTGACCATCCAATCATCATACTTCTGTGCATTTTTTCTTTTTACTTCTTGCCATTAACCTTCCTCCTCTGGAACTGTAGCAGTGACACATGATACCTGGGATGAGGAGCCTTTCAATTTGACTTTTCCCGAGTCGACCATCTTTTGCAGGAGGTATTTGAAGACAAAACACTCCTAGATAGGATGCCCCAAAATTTGATAAAAGTGGAAATAATTGGGATGGTCTTCAACTCCTTCCTTCTTTGGCCTCTTGGCCTTTGGCAGTTGAACCAGATTATTTTCTAGAGCTGAAATGAAGTAACCAGGAACTTGTTCATTTCGGAAAGAGTATGTTTTTCTCTTCAAATCCTCAAATTGTTTTCTTCTTTGATCTCTTTGATCATCTGGACGAAACAGTATTTGTTGTTAGTGCTCAGAAGGTGGATCCCTTCGAGAAGATGAAAGTTTTGAAGTAAAAACAGGTACAGGTGCTTGTTTAAGCATAACCGTAGCATTTTCTGCTTTACCCATTCTCCTTCCTGGAGCTGATGGAATTACACGAGATTTAGCCTTAGCCTGTATAAAGGAATATTCAATCTGCTGAGCGATTGAAGTAAGGTCTCAAAACCCTCTTTTATATTTCACAGGGATCAACGGTGTGCGTAATTCATCACGCAGATTTTCCACACAGATTGGAAACAATTCCTCTTGAGAAAGTGCTAAGCTTAGGGAATATGTTAATCCCTTCCAGCGAGCAATGAAATCTGAGACCCTTTCATTCTCTCTTTGCTTATAGTTTGTAAGATCGAAAACTATTGTCTTTGGAAAAGTTGAGCTGAACTGAAGAAGGAATTTTTGGCGAAGATCCTCCCATCCGGTAATTGACCGGGATTGCAAGCTTGTATACCAGACAAAGGCTGGTCCTTGCAAGGTCTTTACGAAGCATCTGAGTTTTACTGCTTCTTGATGCTTGGGAGTTCCCATCATAGGATCACAACAAGACACATAATGCGTCAAATGCTGTTCAGGGTCGCCTGATCCATTGAAAATAGATAATATAGGGTTTCCAAAACTGGATGGAGGAGAGATTGAATATACCCATTCAGGGTAAACTTTCTTTTCTGGTTGAACATGCGCACATTTCCCTTCCATAGTTTCTAACTGAGATGTTAATGACTCAATGGTAGTTATTAACTTTTGAGAAACATCCGGTTGAACTTGGACTTGGGTAGGTGCAATGAATGGAGCTTGGACAGATGTGGTGGCTGGTGCTACAACTGATGGTAGAACTGCCAACTGTTGTTGCACTTGACCCATAGGATTAGGCTTGTGAGGGTGTACTAATAGAGGAGGATATTCTTGATCCATCTCAGTAGCTGCAACAAATTCCCTTGGCTAACTGACTCCATCTCGCTCACGAAGAAGACTAACCTGAAGTAGTTCTGCATTCAACCTCCTTAATTCCTTCATTTATTCCTCATATTTTGCAAACCTTTGCTCTAGTGAGAGAGATTGGCCTTCTCCAGAGGAAGGATATGTAACCTGATTCTTTCCCCTCCCTTTTTTGGATCTTTTTCGGAGAGGGGGAAGTGGGTTACTCAAAGGATTACCTAGGTTCTGAGTAATCCTTTGATTTCTTGTATGCACACCTTCTTCATTTGTGTCGGTGCGTACATCTTCTTGAGCAGGACCCTCTTCATCTGAGTCCCCTGAGTGAACCTCATTTGGTGGATCAGAAACAATGACATTGATGACATTGATTGATGCATAATGCATCACATACCTTCTATCATCATTTATGTGATATTGTCTTCTTCCATGTCTTTGATGAGACATTGCCTTTTTTTTATTCGATCCCTCAGGAAATTCTTGACGAACCGTAATTTGGAGGGAATCTCCTGATAATTTGGCTCTTCGTTCCTCTTGAGTTTTCTTCCCCAATCGAGAAAAGACCGAATTTCTCTGAGGAGGGGATTGATGATTTGAAAAAGTCCCCAGTCCGGTGGACTGGGGCTGTTCCTGCTGTTCTCACTCAACTCCCCGAATCCTATTTGTTGATTCCAAGGGTTGGTTTAAAAGAGTCCCCAGTCTGGAAAGCTGGGGTGGCTCTTGACATGCTATGTCTGAGACTTTCTTAAAATCTCTCTTGATCTTGCAAACCTTAGTCCAGAAATTAGCTGGATGCATTAATCTGTATCCACTTTTATCACCTGGTTCAAAAGACCATTGGATAATTTTCGACACTTCTGTCACTTGATGATGTTCTTTCTCCATACGAGAATCTTGTTCAAGATTCTTGTTTTCTTGATGCAGGATTAATTCAACAACTTGTTCTCTGTATGCTTGATTTTGAGAGGAACTAGTTGAAGCCTGTTCTTGGGAAAGCTTTTGATTACAAACAAAGCCCATTGACTGTGGCCGTCCATGGGTAATAACATTGCATGAGACCATTTTCGATGGGCTTTGCTGACTGGAGAGAACCGTGAAATGCAGTGCTCCATGAACACCCCATCCTCTGACACGAATACTAGATGGGGAATTTGCAATTAACTGACATAATATTCTTAGTGTGCCAAGGCATGAACGTTGAAGCGATATCTGTTGTTTTTCAGCCTTCAGATATCGAGAGAATGATAGAGATGCCAAATCAATCTAATGTTGTAACCCTTCTATTATCTTAAGATGATTTTCATATTCATCATAAGATAATACTTTCTTTTTCAACTAACAAAGAGTTTTCCATATGTTGAGACGAATATCATGGATTCCATCTTCCGTCAACATCTTTGGAATGTCATACTGAGAGTTAGCCAGAGGCCAAAACATGACTGGTACTTCACCTTTTTCCAGTTGTTTTCTCATGTTCATCATTTCCTCTTTATCATTCAATGAATATTCTTCTACCTGATTTGACCAGAGTTGGTGTTTCCTTGTTGCTTCATCAGATTCAACAAGATTGTTAGAGAAATCATTGATCAAACTAGAAGATGCATTAATTAGGGGTGGTTCGGAGAATGACCTACACCCTGGGCTATCTTCTGATTGATAAAGTATTTCACCTACTGGTGATAAAGCATCAGACATGATTGGTTTCTCATTTTCAAGTGCCTCAAGATAAGAGGGCTTTCTCGGCACTACATCGCCCACTGGAGAATTTTCCGGGCAATGTGAATCACTACTACAGAGAGGACTTTCACAGCGAAATTCATCATCGTGGGGAGGACCACCATAATGGGTTACAGAAAAAGATGAGATCTCTTACTCCTTGGTCTTCTGACCACACAAAGGGTTCCTGTGGATCTCATCTGAAGATGAAACTTCAAGATCGACCGAATTGTCATGAATCAAGCCTTCATGGGGAAGTGTCTATTGAAGACCTTCAGAATTAATGTTCGCATTATTGGGAACTGAGGGAGTAGAATCTTGAATTCCAATAGATAAATTTCTGAGGGCTTCAAGAACTCCATCATCGATCAAGGCCTTGTTACAGATTGGCTCTTGATCTCCTGACTGTGGTGGGAGGGTCTTTTTCTTAGACGCCTTCTAACTCGCCTTGGAAACCACTTGTTGATGAAAGTGGCTGCTCTGAGTAGGTGTATATGCCTGATCAGGAAAGATGGTCAGGTTAGGCTGATGATCTCCACTCAAATCAGGTGTATGTGCCTTACTTGGTTGTTCGTATGATATGGGGGAGTATACCCCACAACCCTCTTGGGCTGGAAAAGATGTGTGTGTCTATTCTGGATTGAACTGTTGATGTGTCACTCCACTGGTAGGGATAGATTTATGTGTCTTTACCTGAGATGCTGCTGAAGCTATTATAATATCCTAGAAAGCATCCAGAATATGAGCAAGGATTTTCTTTTGCTCTTTCACCATTGATAGAATATGCTTGGTGACTTTAGCTGCCGGAACGGGGATATACGTCCATTCCGTGCTTGGAGTAGGTGTATGTGCCTGCTCTTGTCCTCCTTTTACTTTCAGTGAATCCTGACAGTACTCAAGTATGGGGGCAGAGAGTTGAGTCTGCCTCTTGTTTGTCACTGGGGCTTTCCGACTGACTTCTCTGAATGCTACCAAGCGAGACTGTTGGTAGTCTTGATTAATACTAGCAGGTGTATGTGCATGTTGATTTCACTATGCCAAACATGGTTGACGAGCTTCATCATATGTAGTCAGAAAAGCCTACTGACTAACTGATGATGTATAAATAGGTGTATGTTCCTGCCTATAGTACTCCGCCGGAATTGCCTGGTGGAATCGGCGTGATGCTTCCAGACAAGTCTTCTGGACAGCGGAATTAAAACGGGTAGGTGTATGTGCCCGCTCATTGCTTGCCACCAATTTAGGTTGGTGGACTTCTACGGAGATGGCAGAGATGAGAACCTGCTCAATGTTGACTGGATTCCGCCTATGGTGGTTCATATTGCCTGCTCGGGTTCGAGTAACCTAAGCCAAACACCTGGAGTCGGTACCCTCATCATGTTGAGGGTGCACTGCCGCACGAGTCTGGCGGAGATTGTTGGTGGGAACCCTCGGGAAGGACTCCTGTCTACTTGAATTAAGGCCCTGAGGGACCTTCTCATTCACCTCCTCAAAATAAGGGAGTGAATGGTGATTGCGTTCCGGGGATAACGACCTGAAACGGTTGGAGACGGTAGTCAGCACCACCTACTTCTTGATCACTGGTCGTCGTTGTTTGGACGACCGGTATGAGTTGTTCACTTGGAGGGCTTGTCGGGCAGCCTCCATAGTTGGGATGGTACCGTGTTGACGGTACTCCTTAACCAGCGCATGTGATACCCAGCGCTGAAGATGCTGAGTAGGTGATGTCATCCTCAGAACAAATGATGATACATCAGGAGTAGCAGTAGTGGCATTTGCAGCAGCAGTATTCACAGGTGTGAATTTGAGAGCAGACATTCTATAAATGTAGAAGATCTTGGAAAAGAGTGCCTGTTTGATATAACAGATGTAATCAAGATAAATTCAGCCACTACATCTTTTGGATGAGTACATATGCCAATGATTGTTTTTATTGTCCCTCTCATTGAGTTTTAAATAGGGTCCTAACAAATAGGTAAAACATTATTTTAACTTGGTTAAGGATTCACGTCGGGTTCACCATTTTTTGTTTCCCTCGGAATCTGGGGATTGACCGCCTTGATGGGAGGTTCAAACATTCCGATCAGTTTCTAATAGGTTTGTTTGTAGAACCGGAAACATCCAATGATTCCACATCCATTTAGACCTACTTTCCAAAGGTAGGCGCTCATTAGTTTGTGGACTGATGAGGCTTAGGAATTTTCATTGGTCGAGAGGATGGGAGGTCGGACTCATCACACCTTTTTGAGGGAAATTATTTTCTACTTCAGGACTCTCTTTATAGATTTAAGTTATGTTCGTGAATCCTTATTACATTACCAAGTATAAAATGATCTTTCCTTCAGATCTAACAATCAATTATTAAATATGTAGGAAATTTAGAGAATCTTTTATATGTATTCGAGGTTCTTCATCGATAGAGCATCATCTGTATTTATTAGAGATTCTTGGTCAATGGTATCCTTCGACACATTTATATAGAAGTATCTTGGTCATTATGATGACCATTCTGGTTTTAAAGCCACTCAGTGGGGCACTTGAAGTTTATTTTCATTCAGAGGGACATGGATTATTTCAGAGTTGGGATCGAACCCGCAGATGGGCTACCTACGTATCCTTTGTTTATAAAAGGAATCAGAACCCACATAGTTCGAGTAAGGGAGTATGATGTTTATGATTGATGGATCAAAGAAGGATGTCATGATCACTTTTACACTCTAAGATCATGTGAGTCATGCTCGGTGTGAGAAACAAGAGGTATTGGTAAAAATTAGACAATTGTGCCATAAAATATGCAATCATAAGAAATAATGTGGGAATTATGTATGTATGACTGCCCAGATAAATGAAGATTAGGATTTACTTTAGGGAAGAAATCCAGGAACAGGGTCCATAAAGGTATATGTGCTTCATGGAGATTTGAATACTCTAACTTGGGGCTTACTCCTGAAAAGGAGTCCCAAATTAGGATAGGACTTGTGATTGGGTTTTACTCCTGAGAAGGAATCCCAGATCAAAGGTAAATTATGACTGGTTAAGAAGAATTAAGACTGGGGCTTACTCCTGAAGAGGATGCCCATATTTAAAACTGGGGCTTACTCCTAAATAGGATTCCCATATTTGAGATTGGGGATTACTCCTAAATAAGGATGCCCATATTTGTGACTGGGGCTTACTCCTAAAAAAGGATGCCCATATTTGTGACTGGGGCTTACTCTTAAAAAAGGATGCCCATATTTGTGACTGGGGCTTACTCCTAAAAAAGGATGCCCATATTTGTGACTGGGGCTTACTCCTAAAAAAGGATGCCCATATTTGTGACTGGGGATTACTCCTAAAAAAGGATGCCCAGGTTAATGAGGATTTGGGGCTTACTCCTGAGGAGGATGCCCATATTAGGGTTCTCTCATTTTTAAAGGATGAGGTTGAATGAATGAAATCTCAATCTTTAGTGAAATTAAGATGTGTAAATCACCAGGTTTTGAGAGATATTCCACAGAATTCCTTTCAGATAAGGAAGTCAATCAAGAAGACATGCCATAAATGGTTTATAAAAGTGTCTTGAAGACTGAATTTTGAAAAGGAGAGGTGGAATGGAATAAGAGGGATGAAATAGGCAAGAATGGCACCCAAAAAGGTAAGGGAGCGCAAGTCCTAAGAGTTGTGAAAGTATTGCATGGGCGCGCAAGTCTGGTCGTGTAGGTATACATGCGCGACGCATGGGTACTTGTGCGATTGTTTAACCAGCAAGGTATACTTGAGCGATCCTTTGATCAATGCCTTTAGAATCCTTTTTAAGTTCTTCTAGAAGGGAGGCGCGCAAGTTCTATTGAAGGGGTAAGGTGGCGCGCAAGTGTGGCCATTTACCCTAAGGGATGGCCACTCAGGCACGCAAGTGTTGATGAGTTTCAATACTTAGGCTTTCCTCCCCCTCTTTAGATCTTCCGTTCTAGGTAATAAATTACCTTATAAGTGTTTCGAAAGCTTTGAGAAGCGACTAGGGAACTGGGAGCTCAAATATGAGTTTCTGAAAAAAAAACTCCTCCTGAATGGGGGGCCCACAGGGTCTATTTATAGGCTGAAGAAGACCCAAGCGGTTATCCTTTAGGTCGCGCAAGTCACTTGTGCGACCACTAGGCGGCGTGCAAGGGGACTTACGCAACATTGATAGAACTTGTGCGGCACATGTTCTTTTGATCCCTTGTTCATGCCTTTGTCGATTTTTGATGTTTTCTTCAAAGGATGAATCAATTTGTGCTAAGTCATTTCCCTTTCCATTCTTTTAGACAATGTAACGAAAAGAAGCGTCAATAGAAGTTTGTCATGATGAAAGGAATCACCAATTACTCATAGTGACTATAGTGACATCTGAATGTTGTCTTCGGTATATCCTCATCATGTTCTCTCAACTGGTGATAGCCTAATCTGGGGTCAATATTCAAGAATCATCGCACCCCTCTCAACTAATCCAAGAGGTCATCGATCCTTGTTAGTGGATAATTATTCTTCAAAATCACCTGCTTCAAGCACCAGTAATCCACACATAACCTCGAACTCTCATCTGCCTTCTTGGTGAAAAACATTGGGGCTGCCCTAGAGAAACATTGGGTCTCACAATTCCCTTCTCCTAAAATTCCTTCAACTGCACCCCCATCTCTTGAAACTCTATGGGATCCATCTGATATGCTAGTTCAAATATCAGGGCTATCCTGGGGGTGTAATTAAATGCATAAGTCTAGCTCATGGTGGGAAAGTAATTCGGTCACATCCTCAGGAAAAGCATCCTCATTCACTATCACTGCCATAGGAAACTAATAGCCCATAGCATCCAATGCTCCAACAGTCATATTTTACACCTGGTGAGTAATTAGCTACACTATTCTATGTTTGAGATCGTCATACTCCACCAAGGTTTCCTTTTCACCCAAAAAATAAAACTTCATCCCATCACTGCAGGCACACCACATCCTACGCCTAAAACGGTCAATCTGGACATGAACTGTGGCTGGACATGAACTATGGATATCCAGTACATACCTAAGATTATGTCATTAATCATCATCACAACTAAAAAGATATCTCTTATAAAGTTCTCACATTCAAGCATCAGAGCGCGTTGTCGGTAGAAGTGTGCAATCGTTGAGTCGCCACCTATCGAAGTCTCCAACTATAAGGGTCGAGTCAAAGGCTCGATCGTAATCTTTAAGTCTTGAACCAAAGAAGTGGTAATAAATTAATGAATCTCACATGTGTATATATATACTAAATTTAAGGTAAAAAAGTCATAGATTGTACCTTGTATCATCCCTATAGCCTCGGGTTCATAGGCTTCTATATCCTATAGTTGGCCTCGTCCTTGGCCACCAACTCCCTGAGCTTAGTGAAGTGCCCAGATCAGTGTGAATCACTGAGAGGGGGAGGGGGTGAATCAGTGATCCCTTAAAACTTTTTACTAATTGATTCTTATCAATTAAACCTCTATGGCTGGTTAAAGCCTCGATCCACTCTTCTTGTATCTCTCAACCTTTCCCGAATGATGCAGTAATGAAAAGGCACAGGACACAAGGATTTACAAGGTTCGGCACCAAAGGCCTACATCCTTGCCATGCTCTCCCAGCATGGATTCTCCATTATAACCTGTTAAAATTACAATGGTCGATACAGCTTTCCACCGTATCTCTCCTGAGTCCCACAGGAGGGTCTTTATACTGCGTCCCACAGTGTTACCAGAGTCCCACTGGCCTGCTCCAGAATCCCACTGAAGACTTCTTCTCCCTGAGTCCCACAGGGTCTTCTCCTGTCTCCTCGAGTCACACGAGTAGCTCTTCTTCTCTTTAAGATTCTTCAAGTATATTCAGCAGTCTGGGATAAAGACTGCTGGCCTTGCTCTGTACCTCTGATCACTTGTGATGATCAGGTCTTCTCTTCTTGCTCAGGCTTTATCTCCTTCTATAGGATGACCTGGCTTCACTTTTCAAGAATCTTCAACAGCCTCTGAAAGGTCTGTTGGTCTTGCTCAAAACTTCTGAGGCTCTTCTCAATTACTGAATACTCAGACAACTGATGTCTTTAACTTCAGTCTGGTCCAGTCTCACTCACTTCAACTTCATGCACTGAGTTCATGGCAGCTCTTCATCCTCATGCACTGATAGCATGGCCTTATCAATATATTCTTCAAGAACTTTCAGTCTTGGTCAACTCAAATGCACACAACCAGATTTGGCTTTGTTCACGTGTGCATGTGCATGCATGCAAGCATGCACTCCCCTTTCCTGCTTCTTGGTGTGATAAACCCACTAAGGGTGTAATTCGTTTTAGTACACACACTTCTTATCACTTCACACACTTTGTTCCTTTTTGTTTGCACACTAAAGAGTGTGTTATACTTTAGTGTGAGATGTCTCCTTCTTCACTTGATGCACACACTTAGCCGTAGGTTCTTTACTTGGCACTTGTGCACACACTTGGGTTCTCCTTTCTTTGCACACCTACTTCCCGTAGGGCCTTCTTCTTTATGCACACACAAAGTGTATGTCTCGGACAAGGTGTGTTCAACCCGAACTCCTACTCAAGTGAGGCGCGCAAGGGGTGCGGCCCCTCCTTCTCTTCACAGCCGAGCTATTGCCACTGGCCGTGGGTCGCGCAATCCACAAGGCGCGCAAGTGCACAAGGCACAAAGCCGTGCGCAAGGGTGCTGCCTAACCTTCCCTGTCGCGCAAGCAGTGGCGGGCAGGGGGTCCTCTTCTTGTCGCGCAAAAAGGTAGCGCGCAAGGGACTCCTTCGGGCCAAGGATGGCACCGAGGACTTCAGCCGCGCAGGGTGCACGCAAGGGATCTCACCGCGCAAGTGTGCGCGGGGCTTCGTCTTCGCGAGGCAGAGGTGCACTCACGGTTCTCCGGATCTTCAACAAAGGATCAGCAAGCAACCTCGAGGGCTCGGCCTCTCTTTATATAGGCAGAGGCGGTGCGGTTCATCCGCGTGATAAATCTCAAACTCCCGAGATCTTCGGATCTTTAAAAATCGTTTCAAATATTTATTTTTATCCTCTGTTTCACGCGGGATCTTCCTCTTTCTTTCCTCCTCGTGCATGCGATTTAGAACGCATGCACAGCCTCTGTTTTGGCCATCCCATGCAAAACATGAATCAACATAGCCTCGGCACCTTCGGTTTGCCTCGGCCGAACATCAGGTTCTCCATTTCGTGCATGCAGGCTCATTTTAAACCATGGACGAGTTCCATAGGGCCAGACGATCTCAATGGACCCTTAAACTTCAACAATGGTGGCCGGAATCTTCAAAACTGTCGTTGGGAGGCGTCTGGTTCGAACGGAGACTGCGGGAATGCGCGGGGAGCTTCGGCATGGCTCGAGGTTGAGGATGAACGTTGGGCCGTTGGATGCGGCATTTGAAATACATCGGACGGCTGCGATCTGGAGATCTCGCGCGGGATGCGATGAGCGGCGGAGATCTGGCGCGCGATCAATCGTGCGGCCAGGATGTCTTCCGCGGGAAAATCCCGCGTCCCACATCGAAACGAAGCCTGGTTTTCTCGCGGCTTATCAACTAAGCGCTGCCGAGAAGCGCTCAGTTGAACTTCCCCCTCCACGGTGCCGCCCCGCACCGTGTTCTCCCTGAGGGCGCGCTCTGCGCCCACTCTGCTCCCTGCGGGCGCGCTCCTAGCGCCCACTATGCATCCTCCGGGCGCGCTCTGGCGCCCATGCTGCGCAGGCCTGATCCCCTGCGTGGCCCCGGCTTACACACGGCCCCCCTGCCTCTCGGGCTGGCCACATGGGATCCCCCCTTGGGTGTGGCGCCTTAGGCCCACATGTGCCTTGGGGGTTGAACCCTTAAGGCTGGCCCTTGGTGGCTAATTTTTTGCTTGAGGAAACACTTAGGACTTTGTTTAAAAACAAAGTAACCAAGTGAGAATGCCAAATTCCACTCCAAGCCATTCTTCTTCCCATCTCTATTCTTCTTCTTCTTCTTAAGAATTCCTCCATTTCTTCTCCTCACATGATCTTCACTTAGGATATGGAATTCAAAAGGTTCATCTTCATCAATTGAACTCCTGAATTACAGATTTCTTCAATGTGCTTCATTGATCCAATTAGAGATCAATTGGATCTTCTTCATGTTCACATGCACTAAGTGATAGTGCATGGACTTCATTAAACCACTTCATCCACTTAGAAGTAGTGAATGGATCTTCTTCAGCTCCTCATGCATTGTCAATACAATGCATGGTCTTCAAACAATGTTGTGACTTTGTATCCAGTTGATACAAGTTCTATGAACTTAAAGATCAGCTCAACAATCGTCAGATGTCCATGGAGAATGTTTCAACCACAATTTCCAATACCACTTAGTGAATCTCCTAAGTGACATGCATCTTAGTACCATGGTCATTCTCCTTCACCACCAACACCATCACAACCTTTGTCATTCACCTCTTGGCATTCCTTGACTTCCATTCATTCCAAGACAACTTCATGCCTCATTGACAACAAATGCAACACAGTGCACTTCAATCTCCCCCTTTGTATTTGTTGTCAATATCACAACTTCAGCACATATGAATGGGTCAATATGTGTGCCCAATCTTTTCTCCCCCTTATTGGCAATCAAATGCAAAGGTGTGGTGTGGTTCTCTTTCAAAAATCTCTTCCTCCCTTTGAATAGCATTTTCTTGAAAAGCACTAAGAGAGGGATGATGTCACATGTTCTCTTTAGCAAAGAACCTTTAGTAAATCAACTCTAAGTCTACTTGGGCTAACCCGGTGTAGAAAACAAGAGTGATGTAACCAAGGAACTCAATGCTGTCCACATTCACTGTAAACATGTGAGATCATGCTTAGGGGTTTGAAATTTTCAGATATTCAATGAATTTGCTAAATCCTGCACAACTTCACAAAACTCATTAGAAAGTTCAGTGCAATGATAAATCTCCCCCTTTCATCCATTTGCCTTCAATCCATACTCCCCCTTAATTGACAAGATAAACTCAATTAAGAAACAAGGGATGAAAGTATGATTGGAATACCTTCACTTTTCTCAAGATGGTATTAATCTAAGAATTCCATCTTCTTCAGATTGGCTCCCCCTCAAGGGGTGCACTCCATTCTGTCCAAACCATCCTCCAGCTGAGAATGATCATCATCTTCAATTCCCTGCAATGTTAGCACATGTATATACCATGAGTATAAGGGAATAAGATGGATCCTCCTTGGTTCATCAATGTGAACAACAAGGTTGAGAATATTCTCTCAACCGAGATGTCCCATTTTCACCAGTCTTCACACTTGCACATTTGATATTCATTGATGATTGTGCTGGTGTGGTTCTCAAAACATCTTCATGTGAAACCTTCTTCTTCCCTTTTGCTTTAGCAATTGCCAGAGCTTCATCTTCAACTCTTTGTAGTTCTCTGGCAAGTTGCAACTGATGTGGCCATATGACAAGTAAATCATTTGGAAGAGTGGCCCCAGTTCTGGAAGTTCCACATGGTTCTTTGGATGCTGCTAAGCTACCTCTCTTAGGCAACTTATTTTCAATCAATCCCTTCTTCTTCTGGATTGATTGTCTTCTGGAGTTCAGTCTGCTTCTATTTAGTTTCATGGCTTCTTTACAAAGGTCCATGATGTGTCCTTTCTTTCCACAGTAGAAGCATATTTTCTTGGTGGTCCTTTTGGTGCATCACCCTTCTTGGATTTAGATTCCAAGGACTTCTTTTCCTTTTTCATAACTCTTCTTGGGAGCATCTTCCACTTTCTTCTGCTTGCTTCCCAAGGAATCTCTCTTAGCCAGGTTCAGTGATCTTTTCTTCATTCCAGCTTCGGATACATTCGGAGATTGATATGTATCAACTCTTTGACCACTTTTGCAACCATCCCAGATGTTTTCAAGTAATCCAAATCTATTTGCAGTAAACAGATGTCTCTGGACCTGTGGATGTTGCTTCCTTCCTTCTGGCTTGCTCCCCCTTGGCATGGGCTTCCTCTGTGCTTTTACATTTAGTGGATTGTACCAACAATCCTTTGCACAGTGCCCATACTTATTACAACACCAACATTGACCCACAAATCTTGACTTCTTCAGTCCTTCTGATTTTAGGGTACTTTTCTGGAGCTGCTGTGTTGTTTCAGGAGAGCTCTGCTTCTTCATTTTCTTCATCCATACTTGATTGGATTTATTCTTCCATCCTGCACTTTTAGTAGAAACACTTTTAGAAGCATGAGTACAAGATGGTATGGATGGTACCTTCTTTTTAGAAGATGTTGCCCTTTCATTAGAGGATGTCTTTATTTTAGAATCATCCTTCTCAAAGCATACTTGAGTAGCAACATTTCTACTTTCAGCTGACTGGGAGGATTCAGCTTTGGGTGATTACAGATTTTTCAATATCACCTCTAGTTCGAAGCATTTCATATTGAGGGAGTTCTTCTCATCCTCAATAGTTCTTAGCATTCCTTCCCAATTTTCTTTCAGCTGCTCTAACTGGTCTTCATGCACCTTCTTCAATTCTAGCAATGAATTGTCAAGCTCCTTCACCATTTTGACTTTTTCTTCAAGTTGAGCATCTCTGACAATCATTGACACTCTATGCAGCTTCTCCAGTGCATGGAACACTTCTTTGACTATTATCATAAAGAATTCTTTCTCATAAAGGCTTCTTTGCAATTCTTCAGCAGTGTCTTCATACATTTTATTGCAAAGGGAAATTGTTTCATCTTTGGCTTTCACTAGCTTTCTGAGAGTGTTGGATACGCCAACCCTTTTTGCCAATTGATCTTCCATTGCATTGGCTTCTTCTTCTAACTGTGATTTTTCTTCATGAAGATCATGGATGCCTGTAGCTATACACTTTTCCACTTCCATGGGAACTGTCTCTTGAAGATATTTGAGTGCACTCTGAAGATCATTCAGTGTTTCAACTTCATCACAGCTAGGACAGTCTTTCTTCATCTTCTTGGCCTGTTTCTTCTTTCTATTTTTCTGAGTCTTGGCAGATATCTCCATTTGAGGTTGGTCACTCATTTCCTCAAATCTGCACTTCATAAAGACTCCCTTGGATCTTTTAGAGGTAACCTGCCTCTGATACCAATTGAAGTGCCCAGATCAGTGTGAATCACTGAGAGGGGGAGGGGGTGAATCAGTGATCCCTTAAAACTTTTTACTAATTGATTCTTATAAATTAAACCTCTATGGCTGGTTAAAGCCTCGATCCACTCTTCTTGTATCTCTCAACCTTTCCCGAATGATGCAGTAATGAAAAGGCACAGGACACAAGGATTTACAAGGTTCGGCACCAAAGGCCTACATCTTTGCCATGCTCTCCCAGCATGGATTCTCCATTATAACCTGTTAAAATTACAATGGTCGATACAGCTTCCCACCGTATCTCTCCTGAGTCCCACAGGAGGGTCTTTATACTGCGTCCCACAGTGTTACCAGAGTCCCACTGGCCTGCTCCAGAATCCCACTGAAGACTTCTTCTCCCTGAGTCCCACAGGGTCTTCTCCTGGCTCCTCGAGTCACACGAGTAGCTCTTCTTCTCTTTAAGCTTCTTCAAGTATCTTCAGCAGTCTGGGATAAAGACTGCTGTCTTTGCTTTGTACCTCTGATCACTTGTGATGATCAGGTCTTCTCTTCTTGCTCAGGCTTTATCTCCTTCTACAGGATGACCTGGCTTCACTTTTCAAGAATCTTCAACAGCCTCTGAAAGGTCTGTTGGTCTTGCTCAAAACTTCTGAGGCTCTTCTCAATTACTGAATACTCAGACAACTGATGTCTTTAACTTCAGTCTGGTCCAGTCTCACTCACTTCAACTTCATGCACTGAGTGCATGGCAGCTCTTCATCCTCATGCACTGATAGCATGGCCTTCTCAATATATTCTTCAAGAACTTTCAGTCTTGGTCAACTCAAATGCACACAACCAGATTTGGCTTTGTTCACGTGTTCATGTGCATGCATGCAAGCATGCACTCCCCTTTCCTGCTTCTTGGTGTGATAAACCCACTAAGGGTGTAATTCGTTTTAGTACACACATTGCTTCTCACTTCACACACTTTGTTCCTTTTTGTTTGCACACTAAAGAGTGTGTTATACTTTAGTGTGAGATGTCTCCTTCTTCACTTGATGCACACACTTAGCCGTAGGTTCTTTACTTGGCACTTGTGCACACACTTGGGTTCTCCTTTCTTTGCACACCTACTGCCCGTAGGGCCTTCTTCTTTATGCACACACAAAGTGTATGTCTCGGACAAGGTGTGTTCAACCCGAACTCCTACTCAAGTGAGGCGCGCAAGGGGTGCGGCCCCTCCTTCTCTTCACAGCCGAGATATTGCCACTGGCCGTGGGTCGCGCAATCCACAAGGCGCGTAAGTGCACAAGGCACAAAGCGGTGCACAAGGGTGCTGCCTAACCTTCCCTGTCGCGCAAGCAGTGGCGGGCAGGGGGTCCTCTTCTTGTCGCGCAAAAAGGTAGCGCGCAAGGGACTCCTTCGGGCCAAGGATGGCACCGAGGACTTCAGTCGCGCAGGGTGCGCGCAAGGGATCTCACCGCGCAAGTGTGCGCGGGGCTTCGTCTTCGCGAGGCAGAGGTGCACTCACGGTTCTCCGGATCTTCAACAAAGGATCAGCAAGCAACCTCGAGGGCTCGGCCTCTCTTTATATAGGCAGAGGTGGTGCGGTTCATCCGCGTGATAAATCTCAAACTCCCGAGATCTTCGGATCTTTAAAAATCGTTTCAAATATTTATTTTTATCCTCTGTTTCACGCGGGATATTCCTCTTTCTTTCCTCCTCGTGCATGAGATTTAGAACGCATGCACGGCCTCTGTTTTGGCCATCCCATGCAAAACATGAATCAACATAGCCTCGGCACCTTCAGTTTGCCTCGGCCGAACATCAGGTTCTCCATTTCGTGCATGCAGGATCATTTTAAACCATGGACGAGTTCCATAGGGCCAGACGATCTCAATGGACCCTTAAGCTTCAACAATGGTGGCCGGAATCTTCAAAACTGTCATCGGGAGGCGTCTGGTTCGAACGGAGACTGCGGGAATGCGCGGGGAGCTTCGGCATGGCTCGAGGTTGAGGACGAACGCTGGGCCGTTGGATGCGGCATTTGAAATACATCGGACGGCCGCGATCTGGAGATCTCGCGCGGGATGCGATGAGCGGCGGAGATCTGGCGCGCGATCAATCGTGCGGCCATGATGTCTTCCGCGGGAAAATCCCGCGTCCCACATCGAAACGAAGCCCGGTTTTCTCGCGGCTTATCAACTAAGCGCTGCCGAGAAGCGCTCAGTTGAACTTCCCCCTCCACGGTGCCGCCCCGCACCGTGTTCTCCCTGCGGGCGCGCTCTGCGCCCACTCTGCTCCCTGCGGGCGCGCTCCTAGCGCCCACTATGCATCCTCCGGGCGCGCTCTGGCGCCCATGCTGCGCAGGCCTGATCCCCTGCGTGGCCCCGGCTTACACACGGCCCCCATGCCTCTCGGGCTGGCCACATGGGATCCCCCCTTGGGCGTGGCGCCTTAGGCCCACATGTGCCTTGGGGGTTGAACCCTTAAGGCTGGCCCTTGGTGGCTAATTTTTTGCTTGAGGAAACACTTAGGACTTTGTTTAAAAACAAAGTAACCAAGTGAGAATGCCAAATGCCACTCCAAGCCATTCTTCTTCCCATCTCTATTCTTCTTCTTCTTCTTAAGAATTCCTCCATTTCTTCTCCTCACATGATCTTCACTTAGGATATGGAATTCAAAAGGTTCATCTTCATCAATTGAACTCCTGAATTACAGATTTCTTCAATGTGCTTCATTGATCCAATTAGAGATCAATTGGATCTTCTTCATGTTCACATGCACTAAGTGATAGTGCATGGACTTCATTAAACCACTTCATCCACTTAGAAGTAGTGAATGGATCTTCTTCAGCTCCTCATGCATTTTCAATACAATGCATGGTCTTCAAACAATGTTGTGACTTTGTATCCAGTTGATACAAGTTCTATGAACTTAAAGATCATCTCAACAATCGTCAGATGTCCATGGAGAATGTTTCAACCACAATTTCCAATACCACTTAGTGAATCTCCTAAGTGACATGCATCTTAGTACCATGGCCATTCTCCTTCACCACCAACACCATCACAACCTTTGTCATTCACCTCTTGACATTCCTTGACTTCCATTCATTCCAAGACAACTTCATGCCTCATTGACAACAAATGCAACACAGTTCACTTCACTTAGTATAAACCACCTAGGGGTGGTGATGGTAATAGTTCAAACATCTAACCACATCATGCTAATATTTCATACCCCCTACCACATTAGTTTCCCTATAGACCACCCTTCTTATTCCCATGTCTCTGCCTTGACGGTCCCTCAACCATCTCTCGATCAGATGTGCGACGGGTCGGACAATATCGTGTCAGATGTCATCGGCCTTCGCAGGAGAAACACGGCCTCTCCCTCAACTAATTTGATCAATATTGATATACATTCATCACTGAACCTATTTCCTCGGATCACCTCCTGAAGTGTTTGATATTCTTGGATCCCTACGACTATCATCGGCTAACTGTTGTCAAGGTCTCAGCTCTTGGGTGCCTGCTACTAGCACCCATTATTGGCGCCTGCTCTACCAGTAATCTTTTCACCACTAAGGCCTGCTCAAGCACTCCAACATAAGTGGGAATGCATATGGATATCAATGAATACCTAATATCTTAGTATAATACCTGCTAAAAGTTTCATGTTTTGAAAAAATGGATCTTGAACCATATCCATGGTGTATCGTGAGAGATCAATAAATCTCATTGAATACTCCACCATTATCAAAGTTCCCTACTATAGATGTAGAAGATCTGGGATATCACTGATCACAATGTGGCTGGATAAAACACTTCCTTGAAGAGATGTTGGAAGTCAGACTAAGAGAGAATTGTCTCATCGTGTGACTGAGTAATTAAACTCCACCACCAACCAACAGGTCCGTAAACAAGACTCACTGTGAGGACTATCATTTGATCTACATGTGTACTCACAAGGCATAAAACTCAAGAGACTGCCTTTAACAAGTCCTCAGACACCTGAGGATCTGGCTCGCCCCAAAACCCGGTAGGTCGCTGCCTATGAAACTTATGCAGTGCACTTAGCCTACGTGCATCCTCAATTGGCACTGCTAGCACTAACTACTTCTCAACGGGTGGTGGTATAGATGGTAAACCACATGAAGGTGTTGTCTTTGGTACAAGACCCTATACTGAATCCTCATCACTTTACATATGATCCTTATGACCACACAGTAAAATCCTAATTGGTTGTCTTCTCGGGGGCATCCTGAAATAAACAAGACGTATCACGGTCAAAGAGTATATCTGGGAAGATCACTCAAGAATGACATGGAAACCACAACCCATTCCTATATAATTCATGTACCAATATTTTACCTATAACCAATGTCTACATGTACCGAGTCAAAAGGTAGGTAATTAGAGTCCTGGTGTATGGATATGTCAGTCATCGCACCAACACTAGAGTCACTGGCCTGAAAGTCGAACTCGAAACACTTAAAATTGTTTCCCCAAACCAATCTCATAGACTCTGATCCTAATGAATAATTGAATACTCTAATACCACTCAATAATGACCTAACCCAGCAAGGTTCAAACCGCGACTACCCCAAGCCTGCCTCCAATAGGCAGGGGGCTAGCGACCAGCGCCGAGTAGGCATATCCCACACATGGGAGGCATTGGCCTAAATTACTTTCACACACACACACATATCCAAGCTTATAAAATGTTGAAATTTAAAACAACTGAAATCAATGCATGCATGCATCTATGATCCCATAATTAAAATATGATAGTAAAGTACTGAAAGCAATAAAGATGGTCAAATACAAGCTCAACCAAAAACTTTAGAGACTCTAACATGCTCCAAGGGTGAGGACTATGATAAAATACAAGCTCCCAGAAAACACTTCAGTTTTCCAATCTCATGCTAGGATCCACTATCTCTCTGTACTCTCAGGACACCGCCAAATGGGTCATCATTTGCATAAGACATGACATGTGTGGGAAAATATCATGCAGAGATGAGTATAACAATACCTAATAAGAAACCCAAAAACACTAAACATGGAGCATTAATAATAGTCAGCTCATAACAATGATATAGCAATCAATGCATAATAATAAAAATCCAAATATACTCAGGAAGAAAATTGCACCACCTGGAAATCACAACCAATTATCAGCCATAGGATTATGCTCAAAGCAATGATCATTTAAAGAGAATTCATTACATGAGTCAAGTTATCACCGGAGGCACTCATCCAAGAGGTCAAGATCATTAGGCCCCATCCAAGAAATCTCACTTGTCAAAAAAGACCCTGATACTCAGATAGGGGTCATGCCCAAGACCGATGAGGTACACCGTGAACCCAATCTAGATCAACCCGATATGTAGGGGATTATATGTCAATGATTCCGCAAACCCAACTGATACAACCTGCTAGATGGAGGATTGATTCCCTACTCAATGAGTTCATGATGATTCTATAAACCTCACCTAAGGTATAAAGATGATGGAGGATAACACTCTAGTCTCACAAAGGGACACCATGAACTCTATCTGAGACTCATCCCCCAGAGGGGATCAAAATCCTGAGACATAGACATAATGTCACAGTGTACCCTCGAGATAATTGATCAAGGGAACATGGTCAACTGATAACGGTCCAAATTGAAGAAATGAAAGGCTACAAACACCCTCAAAGGGGGTATATGGCATGTACTAGGGGTACATTGTGTGTCCAATCAACCCATGTTATGCTCGTGTGGTGTTTCCACATACGGCATGTAAATCTATATATACATGGCATATATAGATCACATGGTGCCTTACCCATGCTGCTTTCCCATGCCTGTGTATCATTGGTCATGCTCGTGTACCAACCAATGCACACCTGGTCGTGTCCATGTACACCTGGTCATGTTCGTGTACTAGGATTTTTTAGGCTTGTGTATCCTCTAAAATACACACTAAGCATGTTTCACATGGAATGTGATGTTTAACTCTCCGTATAAACTATAACACCGCACAGAGGGGGCCACGCGGTGTGTTATGATAGATTACATGTTGTGTAACACGGGATTTTCTGAAATCCACAGATCTTCTTGGCATCACTGCCAGCACTTCCATCATTGTGATTCCCATCATGGAATCACTGATCAGGGGTCATCTGACTCTTGTTATCATCGATCACTGAGATCTGGGTTCAGATATTCTTATAAAACACCATTTTCAATCCATATGACATCATCGCACATCAAAATCGGGAAGAATGGAATCTTTCAATCCATTCTGATCCACCTCCAATCATACTCGATCATAGTCGCACCTTGATCATGAACCACACTTGCAACAACAATCCATTACACTGAATAATGGTCATGCAATAATCAAATATTGGGTATTCGTCAAACCATGGTCCAAAGAAATTTTCCATGATGAACATGCGAAGAACATGGGGGAAAATCCATAAACCATCAGATGTGAGTAATGAACCTCAGACTTTGTTTGTTTGGCCTTGATCTGTTGTCGTAGATATAGACAAACGAAGATGGATAAAGTCAACAAACAATATACATCCATCAATTTAAAAATAACTTCAACGCATGAATCAATTCTTATTCTTGGAATTGATATACGTTAGACTGGGATTAAATAATGGGATGTAAATCACAAATCAATGTCCTACCTAGAGTTTAGATCAATTGTTGACAAAGAATTGTCATGTGTTGTCGTTGTTGATGAGATCCATGAACTCTAATGATGCAACAATCCTCAATCTTGATCTGATCTGGTGTTGTCTGCCAAGAACACTCTATAATGGTCCTCTAGGTCTCTCAGTTTATCATCTAACCCTAAGACATCTCTATAACTCTATATTTATAGAATAGATTGATCACTTCATTAAAATAAATAAAATAAATTTATTTATTTATTTATTTTATTCATTTACACTCATGACATATTTTTCACAAATGCTCGACACCGATAAGGGTTATGTCATGTCTAGGATAAAAATCATGTTCTAAACTCAACGGTGACCTTGAATTTCTTATTCGAGCCCCCGTTTATGATTTATTCCATTTTTTCATGAAAACTATGCATTCTTGATATTAATATATTTAATATACTTCAAATATTTATTATGGGACCATCGGGCCTTAGAAACTCACGTCATATGAGCGTCTGGTTTCGAAAATAATCCATATAATATCCAAAAATAATACATGGAAATCCAAGTTGTTACAGTGTCAACCATCTATCGTGTCTCACTCTATTCAAAAAATTTATGAATCAACTTCACCAAAAAATTGGCCACTGCACACATCTCCTTTTTTGGAACATGATTCCCTAGTCATGTTGTGTTTCCCAAATGCATACTCTCTCTCCAGCTACTGGCAATCTCAGATCACCTTCCCTCCTCGAGCTATTTCCCCAGTGGAGTCACCAAAATTGTTAGAAGTCTACCAAACAATGTCCTCATAATATAATAGAAGGGGGATAGACAAACTGTATATTTCCATTGGAAATAAGAATAATTATAGGGAAAAAATAGGAGAAGAGGAAGAGGAAGAAGCTCTCGATGTTAAGAAAACCACTCTTCCCGAAGGGCCTACCAAGACCTCCCAAGGATCGGCTCTGATAAATTCCAACTAAATACTAAATAATATAATTTTTGCCCCTCCCCCACAATATTCTCTAACATTTATTACCTCAATAAAAAAATTAACTACCCCAACCTATCCTTCCAGAACAACCCACTAATAATTAATAAAAGACAATACTTCCCCCACACCTGGAAAAAATATAATACTCTCACCCTACACATGGTCAACCCCTCACATCCACACAATAGATAGGTCCACCAGCCACACATGCCTAACAATAATTAATTTAAACATTAAGATAAAATGGACAACAACAGCTTGTAGAGATGAATAAAACAACAAACAATAATGATGAAACTAGAAAAAAATGCTTAAACAAATTTTGAATTTAAAAAAATCAAAACTAGATTTGAATTAAAATCAAGAATTATAGAATATTTAATGACTAACCAAGTTGAAGAAAACAAAAGTGGAAATTAGTGAAGGGACACATGGATTTGCGAGCTTATGTCAATTGGCCTACATGCATGGGGAATTATCATCTCAAGGTTTTCACTATGAAAAATAAAGGAGTACCAAAAATAGCATGATACGATGAATGTGATGAAACATAAAACAGAATGTATAAGGAATCAAAAACGAGACTAAGGGAAATTTAAATAAAGCCGAGATCCCCTTACCATGGTTGACATCACCTTATTTAAAGATCCATGTTGTGACGAGTAGCCATCATCAAGTCCTCCTCCTTCATGATCCATGTCACATAGGTCCATCTCTATCCAGGTTCAGTGCAACTATCTGAGTCCAGTGTGATCTTGATTCACATATTTTGGGTTCAAGAACAAGATTGCCACCTCTTGTCTTTTTTTATCTTCAAGTCTAATAACATGGATGTTCTAGGGGGTCATCATAGCTCCTTTTCAGTAAGGATTTCAATTCACTTTACCAGTGTTGCGGCCCCTCCTTTGATGAATAAGGAACACGCTATTGGGAACCCTCTCCTCGTGAGCTCTCTCATCTGAACCAGAATTTCCAAAATAAATATTTCACTACTACTCTCTAATCCAAAGAAGCCTATCCCCAAACCAGGATCCCCCCCCCTCTAATCATACACCTGAAATAACACCCCCCCCCCCAATCAATGAGGTTGAAGGGTAATGATGGAGAGGGGAAATCTCAAGGAACATGTGGATGATCGAGAATCACCAAAACCTAACCTCTCAATAGCTAGATGAAACATGAGGTATGTAGAGATAGGTTAACAAGGAAAAAACATAGATCCAACCTTATAAAACATGCATTAAAAAATGCTAATTAAAAAAGGCATATTAAAAAATCAATTTAATTGACAATAAAAAAACATGAATTAAAGATTCATAATTCCCCACCTTGATAATTTAAATGCATAAACCACAATTTAATATGAAACAACCACATAATTTCCACCTTATAAATGAAAACCCTAACCATTATGACGATTCTACGCCACCTACAACCATTGATATGGGAACAATCTAAACAGAAAATCTAATGGGTAATATTTTTAAAACCATAGTCATACTATTGAACCAAATTCCTTAAAATTCATTAATGTGATACATGTTTCCCAAATCAATAATAATCAAATACTGCTAAACATGCAAAAAAAATAAACTTAAACATAAAAAAATGTACATGCAGTTACTAGAGTCACCCTCTAAGAAGATTCAAATAAGGAAATATGAAACCATCTAACAAATACCTCCAACAAGCAAAAATCAAAATAGTACTCATCCTCAAATGAAACATGAAAAAACAAAACATCAAAAAAATCCACAAAGAATAATTCTGTAAACCCAAAAAATCTAGTCATGTAACCTGATACAATAGAATAAACACACCAAGCATAAGAAATTCACATCAATCTCCACCTTAACCCCAAAAAATGATGGATCAAAACATTTTAAGAGGATCCAAAATCTTTAATTAAGAGATCACTCTACCTATATCAATCTTGTAACATCCCGGATCGGGTGCCACTGAACCAATACCCCAAGTCAGACCACCACATGACCTCAAGCACACCTCCTCGTATGCCAGAGACAGCCAACTAGCAGCGGGGGTCTAAAATGGAACAGTAAGGAGACTATACCCCCATATCAGAGTGCACAACAAGGATAAAATAACCAAATATTATACACATCATAGTAAGTAGGAAGAATAAATAAATTGAAACTGAAACATGATATAATGAAATTAAATACAATAAGGGCTCTAAAGGCCATGTAATACATACAACCAACACCCACTGGTCCAGTTACGTAACATACCAAAATAAAATTAACTAAAAAAAGGCTTCACAACATCACTGAGCCAAACCCATCCAGTCATCTAATACCACTCGATCAATCCTACTCGACCAAGCCATACTCAACACAGGCCTCATCCCATACTTCTGCCTGTAACAAACATGTGAGATTCTTGGGTACCCAAGTGCAATAGAAACATGAGAAGGGTGTGATTAAACTTAGTAGGTCACCACCAGCGGTGTCTAAAGCAAAAACTAGTTAGTGAAATAGTTCATGCATAAAAAGGGGATAATAATATACTATAGTTAAATAAAACATGTTTCATTATTTATCACTATTCAGTTAATCACTTTTATTATTGGTTTCAAAAATTATCTATTTCCATAAAAATGCGCCTCGAACAATTTCAGATGTCTGAGCCATATATCACAGGGTTAACCAGTTGGTAATCAGGAAGCCTTGGTCCAAGAATCCAATCGGGGTCCAGAACACTATGTCTGACCATCCCAACCACTAGGTCACAAGTCAGCAAACACGGAGCATTAGTCCATGAATCCAACTGGGACTCAAAATGTCATTTCCAACCATCCCAACATTTAGATCAAAATTCAGAAAACATGGATCATAAATCCATGAATCTAATCGGGACTCATAACTCCATGTCCAACCATCCCAACCTTGATATGGAATTTCATTTCCATACACTTGGGTTCAGGAGTGCTAGTCGTTCCCCTAAAAAACTACAATACACTGAGGGATCCTAGAGCATTAGTATGGCCCGCTCAAAACCAGGGAGTGGAGAATCATTCCAACATCCCAAAACCATTAGACATAGTTCAATAAACATGGATCATCAGTCCATGAATCCAATTGGAATTTGGTACATCATGGGTGCCCATCTCCAATCATTCCATTATCCATTATTACCATTTCGTTCAACATTTACATAACCCATTACTTTCATCACATTAAACCAAATTCACAATTAAACCATTTAACCCATTATCCACATAACACATTCGTTAAATGTTCTTTAAAAAATTTAACAATTAACACGCCCTCTTTTTATCATTTCCATTACCTTTCTAAATCACCACACTTATCATTATCCAAATGGACCTTTAAATCAACACATTGATCAAATAAAATCTAACCCCTTTCAAATTCAATCAACACTAAAACCAAACATTTTATTTAACATTTCAAAACTACCTTTAAAAGATATGTCTTTCCCTTTGAAAAACTAACAATTCCCAAGACCTTCATATTCTATGAAAACCATTTTAAGAGTCACCAAGTTCCTATTTAAAATCAAAATTTAAAATCAACTTAGAACCCTTTTAGAATCACCTTGAGGTCAACACCTCATTTCAAAACAAGAATCATTGCAAAACATATTTTTTCCCTTAAACATCCAAAATCAGGTCAAAATCCAACACGCACATTTAAAACCACCTAAAAGTCTCATGGTCATTTTCATAAAACTTATCACAAAAAACATTCCACTTCCAAAGATCGACACACCCCATGGGTGGCCATAGGTATAGTATCACATCACCATGAATCGAAAAAGACTCGTGGATGGTCCATGGTATCCATCTAAATCCAAAAAAAATCCTAAAACAAGAAATAAAGCATATAAAACATAGACAATGAACATATAAAACAACTATTAAGACTATGAGTAAATCCCTTAGACCACCTTCCTCATTGGGGAAGCTTTTCGAAACATTTCCAAAGCATGAAGACCTTGTCAAGATCCATCCAATCAACATCCAAAGCCATCATCACCCAATCAAGCTCATTACGATTATACAAACTCTATTATTACACTAAAAATAACAATTAATTAATTATAACAATTATAATCAATTAATGAGATAAAATCCAATAAGTAATAATGCTAAAAAACTCACTGGGTCATTGTGCTGCATCGAAACTAAAGCCAACCACTCACTGAAGACCCATGGCATAACCCTGACTACATTCTAAGCTAAATCCCTAAGAGGAAATACTGAATTGACCACTAAATAAATTAAACCATTTTGAAAAACCTATGAAAATTCACTGTGGTCAAATACCTTGACAAAACGTCATGCAAACAGACAATTATACCATGCTCTGGTGGAATCATCGGAACACCTAAACTAGATATCCCAAAATTAGAGAGAAACAAGAAGAATAAGAATAAATAAAACCACCAGAGTAGGATAAATCACCTCAAACGCCAATAAATCATCATGAGCACACCAAAATTAAAGGGAGGGAATAGGAGGAAAGGGATTGGGAACCCCTTGGTTCGGGTGCTTGGAATGGGGGAGAAATGGGTGATGAGGCTGAAAAACCCAAGGGGGAATTTTGGTAAAATCCACCTCTTTAATGAAATCTCGGCAGTCACACGGTTTTCCAAACCGTGTACCAAACGTGTGATTGGCTCTATACAAGGTCACCCATCACACGGTTTAGCTACACAGTTTATCAAACTATGTGTCAATCGTGCACACTCCTACTCTCTAACACCCACACCTCGCACTATTGGGTCACACGGTTTGATAAACCGTGTACAACATGTGTGCCATGCCTTGGAACCTTCTCAGCCCCATATGATTCCTCCTTTTTCCTCACACAGTTTACCCCAAATCATACTATAATTGTGCAACCCAACCATACCCAGTTAAAATTGAATTGAAAACCTCCTGAACATCAAGAGTTCACACAGCTTCTCCTAAATTGTGCATCGTTTCCAAAAAACACCCAAAACCTCTTAAACTTAACCCAAAGTCTCTAAAACACATCCGAACACCTGGGATACCTCACAAGCACCAGTCCCCATCCCTAAACAATGAATTTCAACTCTTGAAACTCGATTTTGAATCTTAATTCAAAATTTAACTCATCCAATAATGAAAACTCAAATTCCTCCAAAACAAATCGATTCATCTAGGATGTGGGATCTTACAAAGTCGATAGGAGAGTTCCTCAACAAATAGGTATCACTAAAAATCTCATGCACCCTCAAGTTTTATAAGGAAAATCTATAAACACATGAGGAACACCAGTGATCCAAGATCACCCAGCTACGTACTAAGAAAAAATCATATTAGTCTAGATTTCTAATGATATCTAGGAACCACACATCACTAGAGAGATCTCGACGGAACCGCTATGATGTTCGATCATCACCGAACCTATTTACATGACACTACCTCTCTAAACACTGCTCAAAACTAATAAGCACTCTCAACATGTCAAAAAATAGAAACAACACCCATACCAAGACACAAACAATAGCTAAATATCATCTCTCTCCTAAGGTAAATAGGCCGAAACACTGGACACCAAACAATCGGACTAACCCTGCCACACGTTAATAACAGACACTCATCCAGACCAACCGCACACTAATCCCTCCAAACCCATAACCATAGACACAAATATAAATCACCTATTAAAGGTATCTATATGATTTAGTTGGTAGATAAATAGGTTAAAATAATAATGAAACATACAATCAATCACATATTGTAAATTACTTCCAAATAGTGTAAATGATTAGACTAAGAAAACATCAAATCATCCTAAAAATCAATGAACAAATCATTTAATGTAATTAATAAAATAATTTTAAATTTTGATAAAATAAAATTATACCCAATTTGGATTTGATACCAATTATTGGGGGATGTGATGATGTGGTAGTACAATTTAAAGACCATAATCCCTTGGGTTTAATTTGGGTCTATAAAAACTCAAAACATAATCTAAAATGTTGTTTTCATTATTCTAGGTTCATAAAAATTATAAACCAATAAACATTAATAAATTCTTTAAATAGATTCTTAAATATATGGAATTACAAATGATTCAATCAGTAGATAACACAACACATATGGACAGTGGAAAATGCAAAAACAAAATTAAATAGAATGCATGAATTCTCCTAAATCAGAAATACATATCTATAAAAATAGATTCTAATGACAAAAATCGACTATCATGAGAATTGAATTTCAGATTTCAACATGTATGCACTTCCATAACAAAAACAAGTTCTCTCAAATAAATAATCTCAACAACAAGCTAAAATAGAAAAAAAAACGACATGTATAGATGAATAAAATAGAAAAAACAATGAAAAATGAGTAAAAAATGCTTAAACAGCTTCTGTATTAAACAAACAAGAAGCATAGGTGCTTGGGCTGGGGATTATTTAGATATTATTTAGAGATTTACCGTATTGAAGAAAATGAAAGTGGAAAGTAATAAAGATACATAAGGATTTAAATGTTTGGTCCAATTGGTATACATGGATGAGGCATGGTCATCATGAGATTTTCACTATGAAAAATAGGGTAAAAGAAATAGCATGATGGGAAAAATGTGATGAAATACAAAAAAATATCAAGGAATCAAAAATAGGACTAAGGAACATTTAAACCAAGTTGAGACCCCCTTACCAGGGGTTGACATCACCTTAGTCGAAGATCCATGCTAAGATGAGTCATCATCGAGTCCTTCAAAATCAATGTCACATAGGCCATTATTTGTCTAGGTTTAGTGTTTCTCTATGATTTTGGTGCGATCTAGATTCATGTTTCAAGAAGAAGACTTTAATCTCTTTTTATGGTCGATATCTTTGTGCAACAACATAGATGCACAAAGGGCTCATCGAAGCTCCTTCCCAATGAGGATGAAAATGTGGCATACCTGTTCGGTGATGCATCCTTTGACAAACAAAGGAACACACCATTGATAACCCTCTACTCATGATCTCTCTTAGTCAAACCGTAATCACCAGGCCAAGAGTTGTCTCTAATTATCTCCCATTTAGTGAAACTGATCCTCAAACTAGCATCTCTCCCCTCGAACCACACACCTGAAAAAACACTAAAAAATAAAGGATTATAAAGGGAAATGAAGGTAGGTGAAAGATCAAGGATGGTCGAGAATCGCCCCAACCTAACTAATTAACAGCTGGATGAAACAAGAGGTACACAGAGATAAGTTGTCAAGAAAAAAAGTGTGGATCCAGCCTTATAAAACAGGCATTAAAAAACTAAAAAATAAAAAATAAATATTTAAAATGCAATTTAATTAACAAAAAAACATGAATTCTAAATTTAAAATTGTCTAACTAGATAACCAAAATACATAAAACACAATTTAATATGAAACAACTACATAATCATGACCATGAAAATGAAAAACCTAATCCCTATGATGATTATGCACCACCTACAACCATCAATTTGGGAATAACATAAACAGGAAATCTAAATGGTGCTAGCTATACGACCTTGGTCATATTATCGATCTTCCCTAATGCGCATCAACATGATAAAATCTACCCAAATCATTGACATTTTAAAGTTCCTAAACATGATCAAAATTAAAAAACTCTAAAAATTAACTGAAAACACACTTTCACTTAAATAAGTTTCCCTATAGATGATGCCAAAGGGGGAATCTGGAATTAACTCACCAGTACCTACAACAAGAAACAAACACAGAAGTACCCATACTCAAACAAAACATAGCAAAAAAACATCTTAGAAAATTCAAATTAAATAACTCAATAAACCATAAAATTCCATTCATGTAACCTACAACAATAAAACACTCCAATCATAGGAAAAGCACAACAGTCTCCAACTGAGCCCCAAAAAAACCAAGGAACAAAAAAACCTAAGAGGATCCAGAATCTCCACCTAAGGAGACTACTTTACCTAAAACAATCCAACATGTTAGTTCCACAACAACTGGGTATCACTGAAAATACCATATAACCCTAAGGGTATCCATCTACCAACCAAGAAAAATTCATCCCAGTCTAGCTTCCTAACGATATCTAGGAACTAACCAACACCACAAGTGAGATCCTAATAGAACATCCATGAATCTTGATCATCACCAAACCTATTCACATGACACTACCTCCCTAAAAACTACACAGGACCAATCACCACTCTTAACAGGTCAATACCTAGAGACACTTACCAAACCAAGATGCAAACCAGAGGAACAAACTAGAGCTAAATACCATCACTCTCCTAAGGCAAACATGTTGAAACAAAAGAGACCAAACAACCGGACCGACCCAACCACACACCTCATTGAAAACCAAGATAAACTCACCCAGGCTAACCTCACACTAACCCCTCCCACACTAGAACTGTAGATAAATAGGGGAAAATAGAAAGTAAAGAAACAATATCACAGATTGTTAATTACAGCCAAGGAGATTCAATGATCAAAGGGTACTGCAAAGAAAATTCCACTAAAAATCATAGCAAGAAATAAATTGATTTCAAATATTAACAACATAAAATTAAGCCTGATTTGGCTTTGGTACCAATTGTTGGGGGATAGGTAGATGTGGTTGTCCCCATTCAATGGCTAAGATCCCTTGGTTTTAATTTTGGTTCGTACAAAATTAAAAAAAAATCTAAAATGATGTTTAATATTCCAAGTCCATAAAAACTATAAACTAATAAAAATTAATAAATTTCCCAAATAGATTCCTAAATTTTGAGGAATTAAAAATGATTCAATAAGTAGTGAACACATCACATATTAATAGTAGGAAATACAACAACAAAATTTAAACAGATTGCAAGAATTATCAAAAAATAGTAATACAAATAGGTACAAATTGTTTTTAATAACCATAATCAACTAACATGATAATTAAATTTCAGATTCTAAAATGTATGCATTTATAAAATAAAAACCAGTTCTTGCACATAATGAATCTCAACAAGCTAAAATGGAAAACAATAGTGTGTAGAGATGAATAAAACAATAAACAGCAATGAAAAAACTTTCAAAAACTTTTTTAAATACTTTCTTTATTAAATAAAAATTTCAAAACCAGATTTGAATTAAAATCAAGAAGCAATGAATATTAAATGATTAACTAGGTTGAAAAAAATAAAAGCAAAAAGCAATAAAAGCACACAATGATTTACGATCTTCAGCCAATTGTCCTACGTACATGGGGTAGGATCATCACAGGGTTCTCACTATTCAAAATAAAGAATTATAAGAAATATCATGTCAGAAAGAATGCTATGAAACATCAATCAACATGTAAAAGGAATAAAAAGGTATTGAGGAAAATTTTAAGGAAGACAAGACCCCTTTACCATGTGTTGACATCAGCCAATTGGCTTATGTACATGGGGTAGGATCATCACAGGGTTCTCACTATTCAAAATAAAGTATAAGAAATTGCATGACAAGATGGATGCTATGAAACACCAATCAACATGTACAAGGAATTAAAAAAAGACTGAGGAAAATTTAAATGAATACAAGACCCCCTTACCAGGGGTCGACATCACCTTAGTCGAAGCCCCATGTTGAGACCAAGTCACTGTTAAGTCCTTTTCCTTCAGGATCAATGTCACACAGGTCCATCACCATCCAGGTTTGGTCACTGTATGAGTGTGGTGCGATCAAGATTCGTAACCTCTAGGTTTTAGAATGATACCACCACCTATTGTCATGGCTTATCTCTATGTGCAGTAACATACATGCACCAAGGGCCCTTCGGAGCTCCTTCCCAATAAGAAAAAAAATGTGGTCTACCTATGTTACATCACCTCTTTGAAAAACAAACAACACGCCATTGGGAAACCTCTCCTTGCGATCTCTCTCAGATGAACCAAAATCTCTGCACATGGAGATGTCTCCTATAATCTCCAATTTGGAAAAACCAAGCCCCAAATTAGTCGCTCTCCCATAGAATCTCAGAACTGAAATGAAACCCCCAAATCAAGGAGGTTGAAGGATAATGAAGGTGAGGTAAAGAACAAGGGACACATGGAAAACGGATAATCATCCCATCCTTACTACTCAATACCTGAATCCCCAACCTTAATACTCAATGCCTGAATGAAAAATGTAATACGCAAGGATATGGAAAAAGGGAAAAAAACATAGACCCAGTCTTATAAACCAACATTAAAAAAATGAATATAAAAAAAGGCATATTAAATAATTAATTTTATTTAAAAAAAATATATATTCACAATACTCCACCTTGATAATTAAAATACATAAACCACAATTTAATATGCAATAACTACATAATCTTCACCTTGAAAATTAAAACCTTAACCCCTATGATGATTCTGCACCACCTAAAACCATTAATTTGGGCACCAACCTAAATAAAAAATATAAAGGGTACTATTAGTACAACCTTAGTCATAATATCAGTCTATCTACCCTAACATGCATCAATGTGATACATTCTACCCAAATCATTGATATTCTAAATATACTAAACATGCTTAAAATTAATCAACTCTAAACATAAATAGAAAACACATATTTACTTACCTGATTTGCCCTATGAGATGATGCTAATGAGAAAATCTAGAACCAGATAACCAGTACCTAAAGGAAGCATCAAACACACCATTACTCATCCTCAAACGAAACCTATAAAAACAAAACAGCTTAAAAATTTGAAAAATAATAACTCAGTAAAAAAGAACAATCCATTCATGTAACCTGAAGTAATAGAATAAACCCACCAATTATAGAAAAATAAAATTCGTCTCCACATAAACCCTAGAAAAACTAAGGAACAAAAAATCCTAAGAGGATCTAGAAATCTCTACCAAAAGAGATAAGTCTACCTAAACAAAGCCAACAATAGAGTACCTCAACAACTGAGTACCGCTGAAAATCCCATGCAGCCCCTAGGATCCCATGGAAAATCTCTAAACCTGTGAGGTACACCGGTAATCTAAGGGTACCCAACTACTGACCAAGAAAAAACCATCCCAATCTTGTTTCCTTATGATATCTAGGAACCAACCAACACCACTATAGAGATCTTGACAAAAATGCCATGAAACCCAATCAATACCGAACTAATTCACAAGACACTACCTCTCTAAAAACCACTCAGACCCAATATCAACTCTTAATAGGTAAATAACTAAAGACACTTTCCAAAACAGGACACGAACTTGAGGAACTAACCAAAGCTAAATAAAAACTCTCACCTAAGGAAAACAGGCAGAAACAAAGGAGACCAAATGATTGGACTTTACCTACTACACACCTCACCACTAACCAAGATACTCTCACCCAATCCAACCCCAAACTAACCCCTCCTACCCTATATCCAGAGACACAGCCAGAAATTACCTACCAAAGGTCTCTACAGGCTCAATAAGGTAGATAAATAGGTGAAAATAGTGATGAAACAAACAATCAAAAAAATTGTAAATTACAGTCAAAAAGAGTAAACGATCGGACTGAACAAACATCAACGCATGATGTGAAGTAAAATCCACTAAAAATCATTTAAATTAATAAATAATTCGATTTTGAATTTTGACGACACAATATTATGCCTAATTTACCTTTAATACCAATCATTGGAGGCTATTTTGATATAATAATCCCCATTCAATGACCCAGATCCCGTGGGTTTAATTTTGATTCATACAAAATCTAAAATTATGTTCATTATTCTAGGTTCATAAAACTATAAAAAACAATGAAAAAAATATAAAATAATTCTTAAACATATTTTTTATTAAAAAAATCAAAAGAAAATTTGAATTAAGATTAAAATCATTTGACGCATGCCTATCGAGGGGCATGGAAAAAAACAATAATATTTTTCCTAGTTCAGCACAGTGGATAACCAGGGTCATCTCTGTTGAGGAGCCTTTAAATTTGGTTCACTTGTTTCTTTTATATCAGCTAAACTATCTATTTTTGTTTTTATTATCTAATGAAAGTGATAAAAATATTTTTTTGTTTTTTTATATGAAAAATCTAAACTATCATGTAATGAAAATAGAATAATTTGATGAAGAAATAACATTTTGGGGGTGTTTAGTCTTAGTTTCAATCTTTATTCTTCTTTATGAGTTTGATTCTAGTTTGAAAACTCAAAAATCTCATGTTTAAATCACAATTCTTTTCTAGAATAGAAATAGCTTGAGTTTTATGTAATTGGGGACCATCACCCAATCCGGGACATTAACCTCACCCAAGCATACTACTCAATTCAATCACAAATTTAGAATAAATTTTAAGGGAAATTCAAGAACACCTTTACCTCCTCTCGGGCCAAATCTCGAGGTTAGCCTCTCATTTCTGAGAGTAGGAGATCATAGTGGTGGATTGATTAGAGTGATAGAGAGAGAGAGAGAGAAATGAAGGATATATATGAGAATAAATAATTTATAATGATATTTAAAATAATAATAATAATAATAATAATAAATATTATTATTATTATAACTAAGAAAATAGTTTTTGAAAAAGGAGAGGGAGAAAATAAAATGGCTTTAAAATAAGAATGAGATAATTATAAGAATGATAATAATATTACTATTATTATTATTATTATTATTATTAATGATAATAATTATTTTAATTAAAATAAGATAATTGACAAAAAGAATTGTGGGATGGATGGATAAACACAAATGCATTGATTAATAAAACTAAAATTTAAATTTAAATTCTAAACTAAGACAAAACTAAAATGAAAATAAAATAAAAATAATAAATGAGGGGGGGGAGAAGTGTCTCGTGCCCTATTGGGATCCCTCCTTGGTTGTGGGTGTTGAGCTGATGATTTGGAAAGGAGGCGACGAACTCTTTTTATAGGAAGAATTATTCATCTAAAATTTTGTGCATTTTTTGCCTATTAAATGGACGATTCACATGTGTACCCCTTCATAAATGTTTTTCAGAATTCTCTTTGACGTCTCCTCTCATAATTTCATCTCATTTAGTCATTGTATGTATGAGTTATGATTTTTTAATTGGAGGTTTCGTTTTATGGATGAGGGTTCCCAGTAGATTCATTCAAAAGTATAACATCCAATGGAAACCTTAATAACTTCAAAACTCCTTACAATTATTTTTAGAGGCACTAATGTGTGTCCTAGTTCTATCCAAGTTTTAATCACCTCAATTTAAGGTGTGTAGGCCAATATGTAGTTTCTTTATGGTGGTGGGGTCCATGCTGTCCTCCTGGAAAAATCTTCAACTTCATTGATTTATTAAGGCCTTTAGATGGTTGAATAAGCCCCTGGTCCAGCAAACAAAGTTGTAGGAAATCAAAATAAGGATTCTAACAAAAAACAAATCACTCAATTTGGAGTTATTTTTTTTAATAAATGACTAAAATACCCTTGATGTAAAAATCAATCAAAAATCCAGAATTAAGCACTTTTCACAATTTAGACCATTTTCACTCTATAATTCAAAATACCTATTATTTTTATAAAACAATTAAAAACATGGGTTTTATCATTGAAAAAAATTAAAAAATATTCATTATTTGATTAAAAATATGCACATAAATTTTCTCTTTCAAATACACCCATACTTAAATCATGCTTGTCCTCAAGCATGAAATCTCAACATAGAAATTAGAGGACGCCAATGTTACCAATATTAAAATTCCAATGCAACAAAATCAAAAAAAAATCAATGTGAAATCAAACTTTTAAAAATAAACATAAAATATAAATTTAATTTCCCATTTTTCAAAGAAACAATCAAATCATGTATTTTACTTTTGCCCTTTGAAAAATGATGGAACTTCTCATTTCATTCATTTAAGATTCTCAATTCATTATTATTAAACATCCCACATCAGGATTTACAACATCTTTGAATCTTTCCTCTCATATATCATAATAAAAATCATGTAGAGTTTTTCTCATATCGCGAGAACATGCTCCTTATCCATAGGCTTGTAAATGAACTACTTTCTCCACATTGTAAAGAAAAAATGCACATAAAATCATGGGAACTTTCAATAAAGGTTCAAATGACTCAGAGGCTAAAGGTTAGTAGGATTTGATGCTTTAAAAATTAAGGCACAAGGAGGAGGTTTACCTCTTAAGTACAATACATGATATCAAAAAAAAGTGTAATGAAATGCTCCCATTGAATGTAGCAACACCCACTTCCCCAATACTCAAAGTAATGTTGTGATCAAATTGTGCATAATTAATGATTTGTGCACCCTCTTGAATATTTTTTTACTTTTTTATTTTTTTCGTTTTTTAAAAGTTATGATTAGATAAAACCCCACATCCACAAACTAACCACATACAATCAGAATATCATCGGTCTGAAAAATGGTAATTTTTGGTTCTCCCAAATCACAACCCATTTTCCCATTTTTTTGGATCTTTTTTTCATTTTTTAATTTTTTTAATTCAAGAGGGGAAAACAATAGAGTATAATGAATGATTTCACGACCTTTTACAATTCCCACAATAGAACCACCACACTTTTTTCATACAATGTATATCATCTCGTCTACCAGGATTCCCTTTATACCCACACTTAAACTTTAAAATATTACAGAAATACTAATAGAGTAGGAATGTATGAAAATGACTTGAAACATGGATCATCCCTAAAAATGTCATTAATGGTCTCTATGTGATAAAAGAAGGATGGATGTAAAGATGGTTTTTTAGGATAAGTGGCTTTTCAAAGGATTCCTCAATCATTTTAAATGTGTTTTTGAATAGTCATAGCTTTGAAAAGTTTCAATACAAGTTCTAGCAAGTGACATGGCCCAATATCACTCAAGAAATATGCTCAATAATAAATAGGAATAAATAGGAATTACTTGGTATAGAAATCCTCTCGGGAATGAGATATATGATTTGGGAAAATCACTCAAATCATGATTAATAATAACATATCAATTCACATGAATTTCATAAAATCAATGCATGAAAAAAATTGTTGGGGAATTTCATTTACACGAATCAATCAATTCCCTTAAACCATGATTCCTCATTTAAATATCCATGCTTCACTTAAAAATTTAATTCTCCATTTTACTCATTCAATCTCATTAACATTGAAATATAAAACATGAAATTACATGATTCCTAAAAAACTCATGTCTCCTAGACTAGTCAAGTAAATCATAATTCAAGTGTCGACATGAAATTTTAACTTTAAAGATCAAGACATGTTGTGTTCAAAAATTTAGAGAGTTTAAAAGATAAAATACTAAAAGTGAACTCCCATTTTCCATGAAACTTGTTCCTTCCCCTTCACTGTCTAGGGCTTCCATCTACCATCTTGAACCTATAAAAGACAAAAACTCAATTAATTATAAGGATCATTTAATTTAAGCTCAAAAAATATAGAGGTAGTGGGTTTCATGTTGCACTAAATCTAAGAAAATAAATTGACATCTAAATTCCTAAAAAACAAATAAAGATGAATCTTGGTATGATCCCCCAAGTGGGCCCTAAATGTTTACTACCTCTAGAGGGTAGTACCAGCTTTTATCCAAAGTTAGATGGTGGGTGAAGATTATTTGATTTGAACCACCACATGTGGCTTTTCCCAGCTTATGCTTCATCCTTCTGGGTGAGTCATGATCCATGAATAGAGTACACTAAATCCTCTCCATTCACAATGAGGTATAACTTGCATGGAATGGGTAGGATGAAGTATGGATCATTCTCTTTCTTGGTTGATACTCGTACAACCTCTTCTTCTGTGTCCAGTGGTTTCTCAAGGTATGTTGCATCAAAAGAATAATCAATGGGAAATTCATAGTGTAACTCTCTTTGAATAAAATTAAAACATGAAATATCAAGATAAAATTCTTCCCCATAAATGTAATCATCTTTTGTCATGGTTTCATTAGGAAAATCCACTAGCATCAATTCATGAACTTCCTTGAGAAAATATTCAACATGTCTAGGGATCTCCAAAAGTTAGTCTGCAGGTGCACATATATCTTAATCCTCTTCCTCCATGGCATAGCAAAGATTGTCTAAATATGTAAAATCAAAACAACAGGGAGTGATGTATAATTCTATTTCAATAAAATCAAAAGATATAGAGTATAATAAGTGATCAAATCCCTTCCTTGGTTTAGATTCAATCAATGCCTCAGTGGTAAGTCCCTCTTGAAGTAGACTCTCTGAGGATGGAGGTAGGTAGTCAGGCTCCTCCATATTGACTTCAAATTCCACCACTTGGTTGTTTTCTTCCTTCTCTAATGATGGATCTTCTTCTTTGTATTATATGGGAATATCAAGAAATTCCTCACAATTAATCAATAATTCATCCTATCTTTCTTGATCTCCCACTTGTAGCTCATCAGGTAAATCTTCCTCCTTTTCCACCTCATGTTCTTACTTTGGCTCAAGGTTGGGTTACTCCATTAATGCATGAACATAATCAAATTCTCTTTCAGCTTTTCTCATCAGATGTTCAATTCTTTCTCTAATTTCTTTCACTTGAGCCCTTTTAAAATATTCTTCTTCTTCTTTTTGTTGCAGAACCTATGAGTAATTTTTCCATACATAATATTCTCAATTCGAATACATCATTAAAGTTTTTTTTAGTTTTTTTTAAGAAATGAAATCTACCTTAGATGTGAAAATAGAATAAGTAAATGAACTACTGATTAGCTCCTTGGAAATGATGCCAATTTTGACGCATGCCTATCATGGGATGGGGAAAAAACATTTATATTTTTCCTAGTGCAGCACAGTGGCTTACCAGGGTCATTTCTCTTGAGGAGCATTTTAGTTTGGGTCACTTCTTCTATAACACTTAAACTATCTCTTTTTGCTGTTTTTATTATCTAATGAAAGTGATGACAATATTTTTTTTTTATATGAAAAATCTAAACTATCATGTAATGAAAATAGAATGATTTGATGAATAAAGAACTTGGTTTTGGGGTTTAGTCTTAGTTTCAGTCATTATTCTCCTTTATATGTTTGATTCTATTTTGATAACTCAAAAATCTCATGTTTAAATCACTATTCTTTTCTAGAATAGAAATATATTGATTTGCATGTTGTTTGGGGCCATCACCTAATCAAGGAAATTTTCCTTGCCCAACTATACTACTAGAGTCTATCAAAAATTTAGAATAAATTTTAAGGGAAATTCAATAACACCTTGACCTCCTCCTGGGCCAAGTCTTGGGGTTAGCCTCTCATTTTCGATAGTAGGAGATCACAATGGTGGATAGATTGGAGCGAGAGAGAGAGAGAGAAATGAAGGAGATATAGGTGAATAAATAATTTATAATGATTTTTAAAATAATAATAATATTATTATTATTAATTAATAATATTCTTATTATAACTAAGAAAATATTTTTTTGAAAAAAGAGATAGAGAAAATAAAATAGTTTTAAAATAATAATGTGATAATTATAATAATGATAATAATATTATTATTAATACTAATAATAATGTTCTTAATAATAATAATAATATTATTATTATTATTATTATTACTAATAATAATGATAATAATTCTTCCAATTAAAATAAGATAATTGAGAAAAAGAATTGTGGGATGGATGGAGAAACACAAATGCATGGATTAATAATACTAAATTTTAAATGACAATTGAAAACTAAGACAAAAATAAAATTAAAATAAAATAAAAAGTAGAAATTAGGGGGGATAGGAGAAGCAGTGGGTCATACCATAGTGGGATCCTTCTTTAGTTGTGGCTGTCGAGCTAATGAATTGGAAAGAAGGTGATGGCCTCCTTTTATAGGAAGAATTATTCCTCTAAAACTTTGCGCATTTTTCGCCTACTAAATGGACGATTCATGCATGTAACCCTTCATAAAAGTTTTTCAAAAATTATCTTTCATGTATCCTATCAAATTTCAGCTCATTTGGTCACGAAATGTACTTGTTAAGATTTTTTAATTGGAGGTTTCTTTTTCTGCAGGAAGGTTCTAGGAAGCTTCCTTCAAAGTATAACATACAATGGAAACCTTAATGACATAAAAACTCCCAAAAATTAATTGTAGAGTCGAACCTATGTTTCCTAGTTATATCACAGGTAGAATTGCCTCAATTGAAGTTGTGTAGGCCAAGATGTAATTCTGTTATGGTGGTGGGGTTCACATTGTCCACCCAAAAAACAGTTCAAATTCATTGATTTTTTAAGGCCTCTATATGGTCTAATGAACCCCTGGTCTAGAATTCAAAGTTTGAGGAAATAAAATAAGGATTCTATAAAAAAAGAATCACTCAATTTGGAGTTATATTTTTTAATAAATTATCAAAATATCCTTGACGTAAAAATCTTTCAAAAATCCAGAATTAAGTACTTTTCACAATTTCAACCATTTTCATTCTACAATTCAGAATACCCCTTAATTTCATAAAAAATTAAATACATGGGATTTATCATTGAAAAACATTAAAAAATATTCATTATTTGATTACAAATATGCACATAAATTTTCTATGTTAAATACCCCCACACTTAAACCATGCTTATCCTCAAGCATAAAATCTCAACATGGAAATCAAAGGACACCAATGTTACCAATATTCAAATTCCAATGCAATAAAATAAAAAAAAAATCAATTTGAAATAAAACTTTAAAAAATATAAATAAAATATCAATTTAATTTCCCATTTTTCAAAGAAACAATCAAATCATGTATTTTACTTTTTCCCTTTGAAAAATGATGGAACTTCTCCTTTCATTCATTCATGCTTCTAAATTCATTATTATTAAGCATTACACATCATGATTTACCTCAACTTTGAATATTTATTCTCATCTCTCATGATAAAAATCACGTAATGTTTTTTCTCATATTATGAGAACATTCCCCATATCCATAGGCTTTTAAATGAACTACTTTCTCCACTTTGTAAAAATAAAAGGCACATAAAATAATGATAAATTGCAATAAAGGTTCAAATGACATTGAGGATTAAGGTTGGTAGGATACGATGCTTTAAAAATTAAGTCTCAGAGATGAGGTTTATCACTTAAGTACAATTCATGATGTCAAAAAAGTGTAATGAAATTATCCCCTTCAAAGTATCAACACCCACTTTCCCAAAACCCAAAGTAAGGTCATGATCAAATTATGCATAATGAATGATTTCTTCACCCTATTGAATATTTTTTTGCTTTTGTACCATTTTTTCTTTTTTCAAAAGTTATGATTAGATAAAACCTCAAATTCATCACTTAACCACATACATTCAGAAGATCATTGGTCTAAAAAATGCTGATTTTTTGTTCTCCCAAATCATAACCCATTTTTCTATTTTTTGGATCTTTTTTTCATTTTTGTAATTTTTTTAATTCAAGAGGGGAGAACAATATATTATAATTAATGATTCCACAACCTTTTACAATTCCCACAATAGAACCCACACACTTCTTTCATACAATGTATATCATCTCATCCACCATGATTCCCTTAACCCCCACACTTCAACTTTAAAATATCACACAAATACTAAGAGGGTAGGAATGTATAAAAATGACTTGAAACATGGCTAATTCCTAACAAGGTCATTCATAGTATCTATGGGCTAAAATAAGGATGAATGTAAAGGTTATTTTTTTAGGATAAGTGGATTTTCAAAGGATACCTCAATCATTTTAAATGTGTTTTTGCACAATCATATCTTTTAAAAGTTTAAATACAAGTTCTAGCAAGTGACATGTCCCAAGATCACTCAATAAATATGATCAATAATAAATAGGAATAAATAGGAAGTACTTGGTCAATAAATCCTCTCGATAATGAGGCATATGATTTGGGACAATCACTCAAAGCATGATTAATAATAACAGATCAATTCACATGAATTTCATAAAATCAAAGCTTGAAAAAAAATGGATGGGGAATTTCATTTACATGATTCAATCAATTCACTCAAATCATGTGTCCCCATTTTAATATCTATGCTTCACTTAAAAATTTAATTCTTCGTTTAACTTATTCAATCTCATTAAAATTGAAATCTAAAACATGGAATTATAGGATTCCTAAAAAAACTCATGTCTCATAGACTAGTCAAGTAAAACATAATTCAAGTGTGGGCATGCAATTTTAACTTTAAAGATCAAGACATGTTGTGGACAAAAATTTAGAGAGTTTAAAACATAAAACACTAAAAGTGAACTCCCATTTTCCATGAAACTCAGTCCTTCCCCTTCACTCTTTGTGGATTCCATCTACCATCATAAACCTATAAAAGACAAAAACTCAATTAAGCATAAGGGTCATTTCATTTATGATAAAAAAAGATAGGGGGAGTGGGTTATATATTGCACTACATCTAAGAAAATAAATTGAAATCTAAATTCCTAAAAAAATAATAAATATTGTTATGATCCCCTATGTGGGCCCTAAATTTTTACTACCTCTATAAGGCAGTACTAGTTGTTATCCAAATTCAGATCGTGGGTGAAGCTTATTTGATTTGAACCACCACATGTCGCTTTTCCTAGATTGTGCTTCATCCTTCTGGGTGAGTAATGATCCATGAATAGAGTACACTAGATCCTCCCCCTTCACAATGAGGTATAGATTGCATGGTAGGGGTAGGATGATGTATGGATCATCCTCTTTCTTGGTTTCTACTTGTGAAACCTCTTCTTCTATGTCTTGTGGTTTCTTAAGGTATGCTACATCAAAAGAATAGTCAATTGGATAGTCAGAGTGTAATTCTATTTGAATAAAATTAAAACATGAAGTATCAAGATCAAAATATTCCCCATCAAAGTAAGTATCTTTTGGATTGGATTCCCTAGGAAAATCCACTAGCATATCTTCATGAACTTCCTTGAGAAAATATTCAACATGTACAAGTATCTCCACATGTTCCTTGGCAGGTGCACATATAGCTTTATCTTCTTCCTCCAAGTCATAGCAAAGATTTTCTGAATCTATAAAATCAAAACAATAGGGAGTGATGTATAATTTGGTTTCAATAAAATTATAAGAGATAGAGTATGAGTAGTGATCAACTCCCTGGCTTGATTCATATTCAATCAATGCCTCTGTGGTAAGTCTCTCTTGGAGTAGACTCTCTGAGGATGGAGGTAGGTAGTCGGGATCCTCCATCTTGACTTAAAATTCCACCACTTGGGTGGTTTCTTATTTATATAATGATGGTTCTTCTTATTTTTATTGTATGGGGAGATTAGGAAATTCCTCACAATTAATAGAGAATTCATCCAATATTTTTTGATCTCTCACTTTTAGCTCATCAGGTATGTCTTCCTCCTTTTTCACCTCGTATTATTACTCCGGCTTAGGTTTGGGTTGCTCCATTAATGAAAAATCCTAATCAAATGCTCTTTCATCTTTTCTCGTTAGATGTTCAATGCTTTCTCTAAGTTCTTTCACCTGATCCTTTTAGAAAATCTTCTTTTGTTGTTGTTTTTTCTACACATGTGAGTAATTTTTCCATGCATAATATTCTTAATTTGAATAAATCATGAAAGTTTTTTTTTAGTTTTTTTAATAAATTAAATATAGCTAAGATGTGAAAATATAATAAGTAAATGAACTATTTATTATATCCCTCTAAATGGTTCCAGTTTTGACTCATGCCTGTCATGGGGAATGGACAAAAATAGTTATACTTTTCCTAGTGCAGTATAGTGGCTGGCCAGGGTCATCTCTCTTGAGGATACTTTCAATTTGGTTCACTTACTTCTTCTATATCACATAAACTATCTATTTTTGTTTTTATTATATAATGAAAGAGATAACAATATTTTTTTGTTTTTTTATATGAAAAATCTAAACTATCATGTATTGAAAATATAATGATTTGATGAAAAAAGAACTTGGTTTTGGGGTTTATTCTTAGGTTCAATCATTGTTATCCTTTATATGTTTGATTCTAGTTTGATAACTCAAGAATCTCATGTTTATATCACTAGTATTTTCCAGAATATAAATAACTTGAGTTGAATGTTTTTGGGGACTGTCACCCAATCAGGGAAATTCACCCCTCCCAAGCATACTACTCAAGTATATCACAAATTTATAATAAATTTTAAGGGAAATTCAAGAACACCTTGAACTCCTCTCAGGACAAGTCTTGGTGTTAGCCTCCCATTTCTGAGAGTAGGAGATCACAATGGTGGATGGATTGGAGTGGGAGATAAAGATAAAGGAAGGATATAGGGGTTAATAAATAATTTATAATGATTGTTAAAATAATAATATTATTATTATTAATTAATATTTTTATTATTATAACTAAGAAAATAGTTTCTGAAAAAGGATAGGGAGAAAATAAAATAGCTTTAAAATAAGAATGTGATAATTTTAATAATGATAATAATAATAATAATAATATTATTATTATTATTATTAATATTAATACTAAATATAATGATAATAATTCTTCTAATTAAAATAAGATAATTGAGAAAATGAATTGTGGGATGGATGAAGAAACACAAATGCATGGATTAATAAAACAAAAATTTAAATTAAAAATGAAAACTAAGACAAAAATAAAATGAAAATAAAATAAAAAGAAGAAATGAGGGGTAGAGGAGCAGCAGTGGCCCATGCCCCTAGTGGGATCCCTCCTTGGTTGTGGGTGTTGAGCTGATGATTTTGGAAGGAGGTGAGGGCCTCCTTTTATAGGTGAAATTCTTTCTCTTAAACTTTACGTGTTTTTGGCCTAATAAATGGACGATTCACACATGGAACCCTTCATAAAAGTTGTTCAACATGCTATTTCACATATCCTCTCAAAATTACAGCTCATTTGGTCACCTTATGTATGAGGTATGATTTTTTAATTGGAGGGTTCTTTTTTGGATGAAGGTTCTAGAAAACCTTCTTAAAAATTATAGCATCCAATGGAAACCTTAATTACTTCAAAACTCCATAAAATTAATTTTCGAGGAGAACCTATATTTCCTCATTCTATCCCAGGTAAAATCACCTCAATTGAAGTTGTGTAGACCGATATATAGTTCTGTTACGGTGGGGGGGTCCATTTTCTCCGTCTGAAAAAATATTCAACTTCATTGATTTTTTAAGGCCTCTAGATGGTCTAATTTTCCACTAGTATAGAAGAAAAGGTTGGAGGAAATAACATAAGGATTATAAAAAAATAATCACTCAATTTGGAGTTATATGTTTTAATAAATGATTAAAATACTCTTGATGTAAAAATATGTCAAAAAACCATAATTAAGCACTTTTCACAATTTAGACCATTTTCATTATATAATTCAATATACCCATTATTTTTATAAAACAATTAAATACATGGGTTTTATCATTGAAAAAAATTAAAAAAATTAATTATTTGATTAGAATTTTTCACATAAATTTGCTCTGTCAAATACCCCCACACTTAAACCATGCTTGTCCTTAAGCATAAAACCTCAACATAGAAATAAGAGGACACCAATGTTACCAATATTCAAATTCAAAATGTAATTAAATAAAAAAAATCAATTTCAAATCAAACATTCAAAAATACACATAAAATATCAATTTAATTTCCCATTTTTTCAAAGAAACAATAAAATCAAGTATTTTACTTTTTCTCTTTGAAAATTGATGAACTTATCCTTTCATTCATTCAAGATTCTCAATTCATTATTATTAAGCATGTCACATCATGATTTACCTCACCTTTGAATCTTTCCTCTTATCTCTCATGATAAAAATCAAGTAGAGTTTTTTTCATATCATGAGAACATGCTTCTTATCCATAGACTTGTAAATGAAATACTTTCTCCACTTTGTAAAGAAAAAAGGCACATAAAATCATGAGAAATTTCAAAAAAGTTTCAAATGACTCTGAGGATTAAGGTTGGTAGTATTTGATGCTTTAGAAATTAAGGCTCAAGGAGGAGGTTTATCTCTTAATACAATGCATGATATCAAAAAAGTGTAATGAAATTCTCCTCTTCAAAGTAGCAACACCCACTTCCCCAAAACAAAAAAGTAAGGTCCTGATAAAATTATGCATAATGAATGATTTGTGCACCCTCTTGAATATTTTTTTACTTTTTTACTTTTTTTTCTTTTTTTGAAAGTAATGATTAGATAAAACCTCACATCCATCACCTGACCACATATGATCAGAAGATCTTCAATCTAAAAAATGGGGATTTTGTATTCTCCCAAACCACAACCCATTTTTCTCTTCTTTTTATCTTTTTGTCATTTTTTTCATTTTTTTAATTCAAGAGGGGAAAATAATATAGTATAATGAATTATTTCAAAACCTTTTACAATTCCCATAATAGTACCCCCACACATCTTTCATACGATGTATATCATCTCGTCCACCATGATTCCCTTTACCCCCACACTTCAACTTTAAAATATCACACAAATACTAAGAGGGTAAGAAAGTATAAAAATGACTTGAAACATGGCTTATCCCTAGAAAGGTCATTCATGGTCTCTATGGTCTAAAAGAAGGATGGATATAATGGTTATTTTTTTAGGATAAGTGGATTTTCATCCTCAATCATTTTAAATTTGTTTTTTCATAGTCATAACTTTGAAAAGTTTCAATACAAGTTCTAGCAGGTGACATGTCCCAATATCACTCAAGAAATTTTCTCAAGAATAAATAGGAATAAATAGAAAGTACTTGTTCTATAAATCCTCACGGGAATGAGACATATGATTTGGGAAAATTACTCAAATAATGATTAATAATAACATATCAATTAACTTGAATTTCATAAAATTAAAGAATGAAAAAATTGTTGGGGAATTTCATTTACATGAATCAATCAATTCCCTCAAATCATGAGTCCTCATTTTAATATCCATACTTCACTTAAAAATTTAATACATGGTATTATAGGATTCATAAAAAAACTCATGTCTCATAGACTAGTCAAGTAAAGCATAATTCAAGTGCGGGCATGAAATTTTAACTTTAAAGATCAAGACATGTAATGGAAAAAAATGTATAGAGTTTAAAAGATAAAACACTAAAAGTAAACTCCCACTTTCTATGAAACTTGGTCCTTCCCCTTCACTGTCTAGGGATTATATCTACCATCATGAACCTATAGAAGACAACAACTCAATTAAGAATAAGAATCATTTCATTTCAGCTCAAAAAAGATAGAGGGAATGGGTTGCATGCTTCACTACATCTAAGAAAATAAATTGACATCTAAATCCCTAAAAAACAAATAAAGATAAATATTGGTATGATCCCCCAAGTGGTCCCTGAATTTTTACTACCTCTGTAGGACAGTACCAGCTGTTATCCAAAGTTAGATGGTGGGTGAATCTTCTTTGATTTGAACCACCACATGTGGATTTTCCAAGCTTTGGCTTCATCCTTATGGGTGAGGCATGATACATGAATAGATTACACCAGATACTCCCCCTTCACAATGAGGTATAGATTTCATAGTGGTGGTAGGATGAAGTATGTATCGTCTTATTTCTTGGTTACTACTTGTGAAACCTCTTCTTCTAAGTCCAGTGGTTTCTCAAGGTATGTTGTATCAAAGGAATAGTAAATGGAAAAGTCAGAGTGTAATTCTATTTGAATAAAATTAAAACATGAAGTATCAAGATCAAATTATTCCCCATTAAATTAAGAATCATTTTGCATGGTTTCCTTAGGAAAATCCACTAGCATATCTTCATGAACTTCCTTGAGAAAATATTAAACATATCTAGGGATCTCCACACATTCCTCGGTAGGTGCACATCTAGCTTCATCTTCTTCCCCCAAGGCATAGAAAATATTGTCTAAATCTGTAAAATCAAAAAAATAGGGAGTGATGTATAATTATGTTTCAATAAAATCATAAGAGATAGAGTATGATAAATGATCAACTCCCTGGATTGGTTCAGATTCAATCAATTCCTCAGTGGTAAGTCCCTCTTGGAGTAGACTCTTAGAGGGTGTAGGTAGGTTGTCGGGCTCCTCCATCTTGACTTCAAATTCAACCACTTGGGTGGTTTCTTCCTTATCTAATGATGGATATTATTCTTTTTATTTTATAGGTAGATTAGGAAATTCCTCAAAATTATTCAATAATTCATCAAATCTTTGTTTATCTCCCACTTGTATCTCATCAGGTACGTATTCCTCCTTTTTCACCTCATGTTCTTTCTCTCGATCAGGGTTGGGTTTCTCCATTAATGCACAAACATAATCAAATGATCTTTTATCTTTTCTTGTCATATATTCAATTCTTTCTCTATGTTCTTGCACATGATCCCTTCTAAAATATTTTTGTTGTTGTTTTTGTTGTTTCGCCTATGATTAATTTTTCTATGAAAAATATTCTCAATCCGAATACATCATGAAAGTTTTTTTTAGTTTTTTCAAGAAATAAAATCTACCTATGATTTTAAAATATAATAAGTAAATGAAATTTTGATTAGATCCCCAGAAATGGTGTCTGTTTTGACGCATGCCTATCGCAGGGTGTGGAAAAAAACAATTATATTTTTGATATTACAACACAGTGGCTGGCCAGGGTCATTTCTCTTAAGGAGCCTTTCAGTTTGGTTAACTTATTCTATATCACCAAAACTATCTCTTTTTATTCTTTTTATTATCTAATGAAAGCGATGACAATAATTTTTTGTTTTTTTATATGAAAAATATAAGCTATCATATAATAAAAAAAGAATGATTTGATGAAGAAAGAACTTTGTTTTAGGGTTTAGTCTTAGGTCTAATCATTATTCTCCTTTATATGTTTAATTCTAGTTTGATAACTCAAAACTCTAATGTTTAAATCACTATTTTTTTCCAGAATATAAATAGCTTGAGTTTCATGTCGTTGGGGACCATCACCCAATCGGGGACATTTTCCTCACCCAATCATACTAATAAAGTCTATCACAAATTTATAATAAATTTTAAGGGAAATTCAAGACCACCATGACCTCCTCTCAGGCCAAGTCTCGAGGTTAGCTTCTCATTTCTGAGAGTAGGAGATCACAATGGTGGATATATTGGAGCGAGAGAGAGAGAGAGAAATAAAGTAGAGAGAGGAGAATAAATAATTTATCATTATTGTTCAAATAATAATAATAATAATAATAATAATTATTATTATAATTAATATTATTATTATTATAACTAAGAAAATAATTTTTGAAAAATGAGAGGGAGAAAATAAAATTGATTTAAAATAATAATGTGATAATTATGATAATGATAATAATAATATTATTATTAATATTAATACTAATAATAATGATAATAATTATTCTAATTAAAATAAGATAATTGAGAAAAATAATTGTGGGATGGATAGAGAAACACAAATACATGGATTAATAAAACTAAAATTTAAATTACAATTGAAAACTAAGAAAAAAATAAAATGAAAATAAAAATAAATAAATTATCAAGGAGAGGAGAAGTAGTGGCTTGTGCCCTAGTGGGATCCCTCCTTGGTTGTGGGTGTCGAGCTGATTACTTGGGAAGGTAGAGAGGGCCTCCTTTTATAGGTAGAAATCTTCATCTGAAACTTTTCACCTTTTTTTCCTATTAAATAGACAATTCACATGTTAACCCCTTAATAAAAGTTTTTCAACATGATCTTTCACATCACCTCTCAAAATTTAATCTCATTTGGTCATATGATGTATGAGTTATGATTTTTTAATTGGAGGTTTTTTTTATGGATGAAGGTTTGAGGAAGCTTCCTTCAAAGTATTACATAAAATTTTAACTTAATGACTTCACAACTCCCACAAATAAATTTTAGATACACGCCTATGTGTCCTCGTTCTATCCCAGGTGGAATCACCTCAATTGAAGGTGTTTAGGCTGAGATGTAGTTCTTTTATAGTGGAAGGGTCCATGTTGTCCACTTGGAAAAAGTTTAGATTCACTGATTTTTTAAGGCCTCTATAAGGTTGAATCAGCCCCTAGTCCAGAAGAAAAAGTTGTATCAAGTAAAATAAGGATTCCAAGAAAAATAATCACTCAATTTGGAGTTATATTTTTTAATAAATTATACAAATATCCTTGATTAAAAATTTGTAACAAATTTATATTTAATCACTTTTCAAAATTTAGACCATTTTCATTCTATAATTCAAAATACCAATTATTTTTATAAAACAATTAAATAATTGGGTTTTATAATTGAAAAAAAATTAACAAATACTCATTATTTGATTAAAAATATTCACATAAATTTGCTCTGTCAAATACCCTCACACGTAAATTGTGCTTTTCCTCAAGCATAAAATCACAACATAGAAATCAGAGAACACCAATGTTACCAATATTCAAATTCCAATGCAATAAAATCAAAAAAAATCAATTTGAAATCAAACTTTCAAAAATCCACAAAAAATATCAATTTAGTTTTCCATTTTTCAAAGAAACAATCAAATCATGTATTTTACTTTTTCCCTTTGAAAAATGATGGAACTTCTCCTTTCATTCATTCAAGATTCTCAATTCATTATTATTAAGCATGCCACATCATGATTTACCTCACCTTTTAATATTTCCTCTCAAATATCATGACAAAAATCAAGTGGATTTTTTCTCATATCATGAGAACATGCTCCTTATCCATATGATTGTAAATGAACTACTTTCTCCACTTTGTAAAGACAAAAGGCACATAAAATCATGAGAACATGCAATAAATCTTCAAATGACTCTGAGGCTTAAGGTTGGTAGGATTTGATGCTTTAAAAATTAAGTCTCAAGGATGAGATTTATCTCTTAAGTACAATGCATGATATCAAAAAAAGTGTAATGAAATTCTCCCCTTCAAAGTAGCAACACCTACTTCCCAAAAATTCAAAGTAAGATCATGATCAAATTATACATAATGAATGATTTGTGCACCCTCTTGAAATTTTTTTTACTTCTGTAATTTTTTTCTTTTTTCGAAAGTTGTGATTATTTAAAACCTAACATCCATCACCTAACCACATACAATCATAAGATCATCGTTTTGAAAAATGGTTATTTTTGGTTCTCCCAAATCATAACCCATTTTTTACTTTCTGGGGTATTTTTTTCATTACATTAATTTTTTCATTTTTTTTAATTCAGTAGGATAAAACAATAGAGTATAATGAATGATTCTACAACCTTTTAAAATTCCTAGAATAGAACCCCCACACTTCTTTCATAAAATTTATATCATCTCATCCACCATGATTCCCTTTACCCCCACACTTCAACTTGAAAATATCACATAAATAATAAGAGGGTAGAAATGTATAAAAATAACTTGAAACATGGCTCATCCCTAACAAGGTCATTCATGGTCTCTATGGGATAAAAGAAGGGTGGATGTAAAGGTAGTTTTTTTAGGATAATTAGATTTTAAAATGATGTCTCATTCATTTTAAATGTGTTTTTACACAGTCATAGCTTTGAAAAGTTTCAATACAAGTTCTAACAAGTGACATGTCCCAAGATCACTCAAGAAATATGCTCAAGATTAAATAGAAATAAATAAGTACTTAGTCTAGAAATCCTCTCGGGAATGAGACATATTATTTGGGACAATAACTCAAAGAACGATTAATAATAACATATCAATTCACATGAACTTCCTAAAATCAAAGCATGAAAAAAATGGTTGGGTAATTTCATTTACATGAATCAATCAATTACCTCAAATCACGAGTCCTTATTTCAATATCCATGCTTCACTTAAAAATTTAATTCTCCATTTTACTCATTCAATCTCATTAAAATTGAATTCTAAAACATGGAATTACAGGATTCCTAAAAAAAACATGTTTCCTAGACTAGTCAAGTAAAGCATAATTCAAGTGTGGGCATACAATTTTAACTTTAAAGATCAAGACATGTTGTGGAAAAAAATGTAGAGAGTTTAAAAGATAAAACAATAAAAGTGAACTCCCATTTTCCATTAAACTTGGTCCTTCCCCTTCACTATCTGGGGCTTCCATCTACAATCATGAACCTATAAAATACAACAAATCAATTAATCATAATGATCATTAAATTTAAGCTCAAAAAATATAGAGGGAGTGGGTTCCATGCTGCACTACATCTAAGAAAATAAATTGACATCTAAATTCCTAAAAAACAAATAAAGATAAATCTTGGTATGATCCACTAAGTGGGACTAGAATTTTTAATACCTCTAGAGGGCAGTACAAGATTTTTTCCGAAGTCAGATGGTGGGTGAAACTTCTTTGATTTGAACCACCACATGTGGCTTTTTCCAGCTTGTGATTCATCCTTCTGGGTGAGGCATGGTCTATGTATAGAGTACACCAGATCCTCCCCCTTCACAATGAGGTATATCTTTCATGGCAGGGGAATGATGAAGTATGGATCATCTTCTTTCTTGGTTACTACTTGTGAAACCTCTTCTTCTATGTCCAGCGGTTTCTCAAGGTATGCTGCATCAAAAGAATAGTCATTGGGAAAGTCAGAGTGTAATTTTATTTGAATAAAATTAAAACATGAAGTATCAAGATCAAATTTGTCCACATCAAAGTAATAATATTTTGGAATGGTTTCCTAAGGAAAATACACAATCATATCTTCATTAACTTCCTTCAGAAAATATTCAACATGTCTAGGGACCTCCACATGTTCCTCAGAAGGTGCACATCTAGCTACATCTTCTTCCTCCAAGGCATAGAAAAGATTTTCTAAATCTATAAAATCAAAACAATAGGGAGTGATGTATAATTATGTTTCAATAAAATTAGAAGATATAGAGAATGAGAAGTGATCAACTCCCTGGCTTGGTTTAGATTCAATCAATGCCTCAGTGGTAAGTCCCTCTTGGAGTAGACTCTCTAAGGATGGAGGTAGGTAGTCGGACTCCTCCATCTTGACTTCAAATTCCACCACTTGGGTGGTTTCTTCCTTCTCTGATGATGGTTATTATTATTTTTATTATATGGGGATATCATGAAATTCCTCAAAAGTAATCAAGAATTAATCCAATCTTTATTTATCTCCCACTTGTATCTTATTAGGTATGCCTTCCTCCTTTGCCACCTCATGTTCTTGCTCCAGCTCAAGCTTGGGATGCTCCATTAATGCCTGAATATAATCAAATGATCTTTCAGATTTTATCGCCAGTTGTTCAATGCTTTCTCTAAGTTCTTGCACCTAAGCCCTTATAAAATCTTCTTCTTGTGGTTTTTTTTCTACACCTATGAGTAATTTTTACATGCATAATATTCTCAATTTGAATACATCATGAATTTTTTTTTGTTTTTTTTAAGAAATGAAATCCTCCTAAGATGTGAAAATAGAATAAGTAAATGAATTGTTGATTAGCTCCCTAGAAACGGTGCCATTTTTGACAAATGTCTATCGTGAGGCATAGATAAAAACAATTATATTTTTCCTATTGCATCGTAGTGGCTGACCAGGGTCATCTTTCTTGAGGAGCTTTTCAGTTTGGTTAACTTCTTCTATATCACCTAAATTGTCTCTTTTTTCTGTTTTTATTATCTAATGAACGCGATGACAATATTTTTGTGTTTTTTTATATAAAAAATCTAAACTAGCATGTAATGAAAACAGAATGATTTTATGAATAAAGAACTTGGTTTGGGGGTTTAGTCTTAGGTTCAATCATTATTCTCCTTTATATATTTGATTCTAGTTTGATAACTCCAAAATATCATGTTTAAATCACTATTATTTTCCAAAATAGAAATTGCTTGAGTTTTTTGTCGTTGGGGACCGTCACCCAATCAGGGATATTCGCCTCACCCAAGCATACTACTCAAGTCTATCACAAATTTAGAATAAATTTTAAGGGAATTTCAAGAACACCTTCACCTCCTCCCGAGCCAAGTCTTGAGGTTAGCCTCTCATTTTCGAGAGTAGGAGATCAAAATGGTGGATGGATTGGAGTGAGACAGAGAGATAAAGGAATGATATAGAGGATAATAATTAATTTATAATTATTGTTAAAATAATAGTAATAATAATATTAATTGATATTATTATTATTATAACTAAGAAAATAGTTTTTGAAAAAAAAGATGGAGAAAATAAAATAGCTTTAAAATAAGAATGTGATAATTATAATAATGATAAAAATAATATTAATAATATTATTATAATAATTATTAATATTAATACTAATAATAATGATAATAATTATTCTAATTAAAATAAGATAATTGAGACAAAGAATTGTGGGATAGATGGAGAAACACAAATACATGGATTAATAAAACTAAAATTTAAATTATAAATGAAAACTAAGAAAAAACTAAAATGAAAATAAAATAAAATAAATAAATGAGATGGGATAGGAGCAGAAGTGTCCCATACCCTAGTGGGATCCATCCTTGGTTGTGGGTGTCGAGCTGATGACTTGGGAAGATGGTGAGGGCCTCCTTTTATAGGAATAATTCTTCATCTAAAACTTTGTAGGATTTTGGCCTAATAAATGGACGATTCATGCATGGACCCCTTCTTAAAGGTTGTTTAAAATGGTCTTTCACGTCTCCTATCAAAATTTCATCTCATTTGTTCATCAGATATTTGAGTTATGATTTTTTAATTGGAGGTTGTTTTTTCTGGATGAATGTTCCAGAAATCTTCCTTCAAACGTTTAACATCCAATGGCAACCGTAATGACTTCAAAACTCGCTCAAATTAATTTTAGTGGTGAGGATATGTGTTCTAGTTCTATATTATGTTTAATAACCTCAATTGAAGGTGTGTAGATCAATATGTAGTTACGTTATGGTGGTGTGGTCCACGCTATTCTCCCGGAAAAATCTTCAACTTCATTGATTTTTTAAGGCCTCTAGATGGTCAAATCAGCCCCTAGTCCAGAATAAAAAGTTATAAGAAATAAAATAATTATTCTAAAAAAACTAATCACTCAATTTGGAGTTATATTTTTTAATAAATGACCAAAATAAACTTGATTTAAAAATCTGTCAAAATCCAGAATTAAGCACTTTTCACAATTTAGAACTTTTTCATTCTAAAAATCAAAATACCCATTATTTTTATAAAACAATTAAATACCTAAGTTTTATCAATGAAAAAAATTAAAAAATATTCATTATTTGATTAAAAATATTCACATAAATTTTCTCTTTCAAATACCCCCACACTTAAACCATGCTTGTCCTCAAGCATAAAGTCTCAAAATAGAAATTAGAGGACACCAATGTTACCAATTTTCAAATTCCAATGCAATAAAATAAAAAAATATTATTGTGAAATAAAACCTTCAAAAATACACATAAAATATCAATTTAATTTCCCATTTTTCAAAGAAATAATCAAATCATGTATTTTACTTTCTCCCTTTGAAAAATGATGGAACTTCTCCTTTCATTTATTCAAGCTTCTCAATTCATTATAATTAAGAATGCCACATTATGATTTACCTCACCTTTAAATCATTACACTCATCTATCATGATAAAAATCAAGTATAGTTTTTTCCATATCATGAGAACATGCTTCTTATCCATAGGCATGTAAATGAACTAATTTCTCCACTTTGTAAAGAAAAAAGAAACATAAAATCATGAGAACTTGCAATAAAGGTTCAAATGACTCTGAGACTTAAGGTTGGTAGTATTTTATGCTTTAAAAATAAATTTTAAAGGAAGAGGTTTATCTCTTAAGTATAATGCATGATATCAAAAAATTGTAATGAAATTCTTCCCTTCAAAGTAGCAACACCCACTTCCCCAAAACTCAAATTAAGGTCATGATCAAATTATGCATAATGAATTATTTGTACACCCTCTTGAATATATTTTTTACTTTTTTACTTTTTTTTATTTTTTTGAAAGTTACGATTAGATAAAACATCACATCCATCACCTAACCACAAAAGATCAGAAGATCATCGGTCTGAAAAATGGTGATTTTTGGTTCTCCCAAATCAAAACCCATTTTTCTCTTTTTTTGGATTTTTTTTCATTTTTTCATTTTTTTAATTCAAGAGGGGAAAACAATAGAGTATAATGGATTATTCCACAAACTTTTAAAATTTCCATAATATCACCCCCACACTTCTTTTATACAATGTATATCATCTCGTCCACCATGATTCCCTTTACCCCCACACTTAAACTTTAAAATATCATGAAAATACTAAGATAGTAGGAATGTATAAAAATGGAATGAAACATGACTCATCCCTAACAAGGTCATTCATGGTATCTATGGGATAAAATAAGGATGGATGTAAATGTGGTTTCTTAGGATAAGTGGATTTTCAAAGGATGCCTCAATCATTTTAAATGTGTTTTTGAAAATTCATAGCTTTGACAAGTTTCAATACAAGTTATAGCTGGTGACATGTCCCAGGATCACTCAAGAAAAATGCTCAAGATTAAATAGGAATAAATAGGAGGTACTTGGTTTATAAATCCTCTCAGGAATGAGACATATGATTTGGGACAATCAATTAAAGTGTGATTAATAATAACAGATAAATTCACATGAATTTCATAAAATCAAAGAATGAAAAAAATGGTTGGGGGATTTTATTTACACGAATCAGTCAATTCCCTCAAATCAAAAGTCCTCGTTTTAATATCCATGCTTCACTTAAAAATTTAATTCTCAATTTTTACTCATTCAATCTCAATAACATTGAAATATAAAACATAGCATTATAGGATTCCTAAAAAAACTCATGCCTCTTAAACTATTCAAGTAAATCATAATTCAAGTGCGAACATGAAATTTTAACTTTAAAGATAAAGACATGTTGTGGAAAAAATATAGAGAGTTTAATAGATAAAACACTAAAAGTGGACTCCCATTTTCCATGAAACGCGGTCCTTCCCCTTCATTGTCTGGGGATTCCATCTACCATCATGAACCTATAAAAGACGACAACTCAATTAATCATAATGAACATTTCATTTAATCTAAAAAAAAGATAGAGGGAGTGGGTTTCATGTTGCACTATATCTAAGAAAATAAATAGACATCTAAATTCCTAAAAAACAAATAAAGATAAATCTTGGTATGATCCCTCAAGTAATCCCTTAAATTTTACTGCCTCTAGAGGGTAGTACCAGCTGTTATCCAGAGTCAGATTGTGGGTAAAACTTCTTTGATTTTAACCACCACATGTGGCTTTTCCCATCTTGTCCTTAATCCTTCTGGGTGAGACATGATCCATGAATAGAGTACACTAGCTCCTCCCCCTTCACAATGAGGTATAGCTTTCTTGGCGAGGGTAGGATGAAGTATAGATCACCCTCTTTCTTAGTTTCTACTTGTGAAACCTCTTCTTCTATGTCCAGTGGTTTCTCAAGGTATGATGCATCAAAAGAATAGTCAATGGGAAAGTCAGAGTGTAATTATATTTGAATAAAATTAAAACATGAAGTATCAAGAACAAATTCTTCCCCATCAAAGTAAGTAACTTTTGGCATGGTTTCCTTTATAAAATCCACTAGAATATCTTCTTGAACTTCCTTGAGAAAATATTCAACATGTTCATGGAGCTCCACATGTTCCTCGACAGGTGGACATCTAGCTTCATATTCTTCCTCCAAGGCATATCAATGATTGTCTGAATCTGTAAAATCAAAACAATATAGAGTGATGTATAATTCTGTTTCAATAAAATCATAAGAGATATAGTATGAGAAGTGATCAACTCTCTGACTTGGTTCATATTCAATCAATGTCTTAGTGGTAAGTCCCTCTTAGAGTATACTCTCTGAGTATAGAGGTAGGTAGTCGGTCTCCTCTATCTTGACTTCAAATTCCACCACTTGGGTGGTTTCCTTCATCTCTGATTATGGCTCTTATTCTTTGTATTATATGGGGAGATCAGGAAATTCCTCACAATTAATCAAGAATTCATACAATATTTGTTGATCTCCCACTTGTACCTCATTAGGTATATATTCCTCCTTTTCCACCTCATGTTCTTGCTCTGGATTAGGGTTGGGTTTCTCTATTAATGCAAAAACATAATCAAATCCTCTTTTATCTTTTCTTGTTATATTTTCAATGATTTTCTAACTTCATTCACCCAATCCCTTCTAAAATATTCTTGTTGTTGTTGTTGTTGTTGCACCTATGAGTACTTTTTTCATGCATAATATTATCAATTTGAATACATCATGAAAGTTTTTTTTAGTTTTTTTTAAGAAATGAAATATACCTAAGATGTGAAAATATAATAATTAAATGAACTATTTATTAGCTCCCCGGAAACGACACCATTTTTGACACACGCCTATCATGGGGCGTGGACAAAAACAAGTATATTTTTCCTAGTGAAGCATAGTGGCTAACAGGGGTTGTCTCTCTTGAGGAACCTTTCTGTTTGGTTAACTTCTTATATATCACCAAAACTATCTATTTTTGTTGTTTTTATTATCTAATTAAAGTGATGACAATATTTTAGTTTTTTTATATGAAAAATATAAAATATCATGTAATTCAAAAAAGAATGATTTTATGAAAAAAGAACTTGGTTTTGGGTTTTAGTATTAGCTTCAATAATTATTCTCCTTTATATTTTTTATTCTAGTTTGATAACTCAAACACAAAATATCATGTTTGAATCACTATTCTTTTCTAGAGTAGAAATATCTTGATTTTCATGTCATTGGGGACCATTACCCAATTGGGGACATTCACCTTGCCCAAGCATACTACTCAAGTCTATCACAAATTTAGAATAAATTTTAAGGGGAATTCAAGAACACATTGATCTCCCCTCGGGCCAAGTCTCGGGGTTAGCCTCTTATTTATAAGTAGGAGATCACAATGGTGGATGGATTGGAGAGAGAGAGAGAGAGAGAGAAAGGAAGTAGAGAGAGAATAAAAAATAATTTGTAATTATTGTTAAAATAATAATAATAATAATTAATATTATTATTATAACTAAGAAAATAGTTTTTGAAAATGGAGAGGGAGAAAATAAAATAGCTTTAAATAAGAATGTGATAATTATAATAATGATAATAAGTATTCCAATTAAAATAATATAATTGAGAAAAATAATTGTAGGATGGATGGAGAAACACAAATGCATGGATTAATAAAACTAAAATTGAAATTACAATTGAAAACTAAGACAAAACTAAAATGAAAATAAAATAAAAAGAAGAAATGAGGGGGTGAGCAGTAGTGGCCCATGCCCCAGTGGGATCCCTCCTTGGTTGTGGGTATCGATCTGATGATTTGGGAAGAAGGAGAGGGTCTCCTTTTATAGGCATAATTCTTCCTCTGAAAGTTTGAGCATTTTTTGGCCTAATAAATGGATGATTAATGTGTGGGCCCCTTAATAAAAGTTGTTCCACATGGTCTTTCACGTCTCCTCTCAAAATTTTAGCTCATTTGGTCACCGGATGTATGAGTTATGATTTTTTAATTGGAGTTTTCTTTTTCTGGATGAAGGTTCTAGGAAGCTTCCTTCAAAATTATAACATCCAATGGAAAACATAATGACTTAAAAACTCCCTCAAATTAATTGTAGAGGAACGCCTATGTTCCCTTGTTCTATCCCAAGTATAATGACCTCAATTGAAGGTTTTTAGGCCAAGTTGTATTTATGTTATGGTGGTGGGGTCTACATTGTCTTCCTGTAAAAATCTTCAATGTAACACCCCAATATTTCATAGTAAGTTATTTTCTTTAAAGTAATTCAATAGTTTGCGCTACACACAACACTGAGTTTGAGCGCACCACGACTTACCAAACTAGTCTTTCAAAAGTGGTTATGAATAGTATTAACTAAATTTTGAATTTTATATACTTTATATAATTTTAGAATCCATATTATGTGTTTCTTAGACATAATATAAGAACAAATTCATTTTTTCAGATAAAATAAGTATTTTTTAAAAAAATTAATTTTACCACCTTTTAATGGAAAACTCTTTTTAAAACAAATATTTGACACTTTTATATATTCAATTTAATGAAATTAAATTATTCTTCAGAATCGGGACATAAAAAATTTATTTTGAATAAATTTTTGGTACTTTTCTAATAACTTTCATATTTTGATTAATACTGAAAAATACTAAATTTTAATTGAAAACAAATTTTTTAATAGAAATAATTTATAAGGTTAAATTATGTATTTGAATGGTTTTTAAGTATAATTGGATTATATTTTTATCATTTAATACAATGTAGATCATTATAAGTAATTTCACATTTAAACTTGACATAAACACATGTCAATTTTTTGATAATTTTTAATTTTTAAAAACCCGCTTTTCGGTTTCGACAACGGGAATTGATTTTAAATTAATTAATGAAACTTCTATGTTTTTAATTTTTTAAATTAGAATTCATTTTTTAATTCAAAATATAAAAAATATCTTAGGGTGAATTTTTGGTATTTTTCTGAATACATTCAATTTTTGATGAATAGTGAAAAACATTGCATTATAGTTTAAAACCGACTTTTTATTTAAATAATTATTTATTTTATTTAAATTTATTTTAAGTCAAAAATTATATATAATACCTATAAAAGTTCAATGTAATTCATTGGAGTCATTTTATAATAAAATTAGATGTATAAAATTTTATTAAACTTTTTACCGTCTTTTACCCACCTTCTAGGAGCACTTGCAAATTTTCATAAAACTTGATTTTACCAATTCTGTAAGTTGAATTTCAAAAATTCAAGAGACACGGTTGACATCAGTAATTAAAATTTGGTTCAATAAGATGAAAATATTTTTGGGTGAATAGTAACTTTTGACTTTTATTTACCACGGTTAAAAGTAAATAGGGTAATTAAGTGTAAAAAAAATATTATAATTACCCTAACACATGTCCTAATTCTATTGGATAAGTATAATTCGAACAAAAAAACCTTAGGAATAAAATATGTTCCTCTTTGGTCTACTTGGATTAGATTAGGACATTTATTATTATTTTATTTAAAGAAGAGTTAAAAGAGTTAAATTCAAAGTCTAATAACTAAACCATTTTTAATATAGAGTTATACATAATATAAATTCAACTATAAATATTAATTATAAAGGTAAAAATATTTCCTAAATAATTTTATTTTATTTATAATTTTTAGACATTAAATAATTAAATTTATTTATTCCACAATAATGATGCAGTAATTACCTTATTAATGAAAGATTAAAATAATTGATATTATAAATATCCAAATAAATGTAATTTGAGACTTTTGGTGAATTCAACTAATTTTCTAGGTTAATATGACATGTTAGGGTTGATTAAATAATTTTTTTTCGAAGTAATCTTGTTGTTATGATTTTCACAAAAAACAAATACTAAATAATGTCAAAATTGACATAAATGAGTTTTTTAAAAAATAATATATTATTGGTTGATATAATATTTTTAAAAATCTAAGGTTCGTCCAAAGGGATTAAATAATATTATATATATTATTAATGATCCACTTGAGGTTCTCTTGGAAGTTTAGAGAAATTTTATTAACCATATAGTGTAAGAATATAAGAAGACACGGTAAAAGTTAAACTATTTAACTAAGAGTTAAATCTAAATGATAAGGTTAAAATGGTAACCTAAACTTGTCTAAAACCTATTGGTTGAGATTTTTTCAACCCATCCCCACTTTATCTTTGAAATAAAACATTTTTAAGCCATTATAAACCAAAAATTATTTTATTTTAAAATAATATTTTAAGTTTTTCCTAAAGTGACCCTCACCCCTCTTATAAAAGGGAACTTCCCCTTCTCCCAAAATCACACCTCCAAATCCATTTAACTTGGACAAAACCTGACCAAATATCCTCCAAACTTCCCTCACATCAACCTAGAGTCCTTACTTTGATCATAAAGACAACCTAAGGGGCCCTTTTGATCAACTCAAAAGGAAACACCCGAAGAAGATGTAATAATTTCACCACCATCTTTCAAGTTATTTTCTTCTTACACTTCCTCTTTATTTGTTGTTTCCATACCAAAATAATAACTCCACTACCTCCTACATACTGTGATGTTATTATAAATATGTTTCAATCATATTCATTATTCTATCCATCCTATAAATGATAAAGTCACCATACATGCGTATGTACGACTTACCGTCACCACGTCGTGGTGTAGTTTGTTATTCAAACACTTAATTATTTGGATGGGTATAATAATGAGTATAAATGATGTAAATAATAAATATAAAATGTTAATTATTATTTATATATGATATACCATCCAATTATATACGATTTTACCATCAATATAATGATATTGTCGCTCGTGCGTACGTACGGATTACCGTCTCCACGACGCGATGAGATTCATTCCCACGTTCACCATTCAACGATGATTATAAATATATATATTATTAATAAGTATGTAATATATGACATAATAATTCTACTATATATATATATATATATATTTATGTACTTACATATATCTTATTCACTTACTTCTGTTCAATATGATATGAAAACAGAAATAGCATTTATGCGTACGTACGGCCTACAGTCTCCATAAATGGTGCCTTCCATTTCATATATCTATCTTTAATAAATATTTATATTCTAAATATATATAATATATAAATCAAGGTTTATATTCTGGAAGTATTTTAATCATGATCTAAATGATACGATCAATAATAACAGGTTAAAACACGTACGATAAAGAAAGCGATTATTACCTAAAATGTTGATTTAACATAGAAATCATTATTAAATGGGTAGTATAAAGTCATAAATGAATCATGTATGATATAATAAATATAAATATTTTTCTGTTATAATTTAATAACATACTATGGTCATTATACAGGAATATAAATGTACCCTTGACCAAAAGAAAGTGCAAGGTAAGGGGTTTCTTATCTCAGTTTTAATTCCGTGAGATTTCCATTGTCTGCCACTTATTTATTGCATGTGGTGTATTGTGTACTTAAATTTGGTATATATTATCATTATTATATTTATATTCATGGTATTCTGTGATTCATTTGGTGGTTATTAACTTTTGGTCATACGACTTGATTGATTACAACATGGTAAGGGGTTTCTTATCTCACTTTTAATTCCGTGAGATTTCCATTGTTCGCCACTTATTTATTGCATGTGGTGTATTGTGTACTGCCATTTGATATATATTATCATGATTATATTTATATTCATGGTATTCTGGGATTAATTTGGTGGTTATTAACTTTTTTTCATACGACTCGATTGACTACAACATGGTAAGGGGTTTTCATCTCACTTCTTATTTCTGTGAGATTCATGCTCTATTGCCACTATTTCCTTTTGTGTGATGTATGTACTACCCATGATTGTATTTATTATGTAATATTATTTAATTTATGGGTATTTACATCTTCATTGTATGATCCTTATTTCATGGGGTGTATGTTTCATAAGTCACCAAATCGGTAAGGGAATTTCTAATTTCAATTTCCACTCAATGGGTTTTATGCAAACTTCATTGATTATTTTACTCCAAGAATATGTGTGAAATCACTATTTATTTATTTATGTAGTAATTTACACACCCCTTTATGTGGTTATTATTTTGATACACATAATAACTTCATTGATAAATTCTCAAGTCATCGATATGAACTTGATAAGAGTAATCTTAACTCAATTTTCATTCATTGAGTTAAACATCCAAGTCATTGGTGTTGTTGTTACAAGAATATGTGTGAATGTCCTATGATTGTTTTACACTTAATATCCAATCATACTTAGTTTATTTATATTTTCTACACATAATTATGTCATCGATTTATCCTTAACCTAAGGATACGGTCTTTATAAGGGATTTCATCTCAACTTACATTCCATTGGGATTTCTTTGTTGTTATGCGCCAATTCACTTTTATTTGGTGTATATACTATACTTTGACATAATATATCATGAATCCCTTTATTCTCATGATATTATAAAGTTTTTATTACCTAAATTATTTTTATTTAAGCATCTCTCATTTGGTTAGAAACTCTAACTAAAATATCATTTTAAATTTTTTAAAAATTTATTCTTCTAAATCTTTCTCATTATTGTCCATGTTTTAAAAATGGTTTTAAGGATTTATTTATATGGAAATTAATGTTTTAAAATTAAAATTCCTTTTAAAAGTTTCAAAGTGGTATGGGAAACTTTGATTCAAAAATCTATTTTAAATTGCTTCTTGATAAATAGTGATACTTTTGAATGTTTTAAAGAAAAAGGGGGATACTTCTCTCAAATAGTTTTGATGATTATTTTCATCTATGTCAATATCTTTCATTATTCTCTATTGAGGTTAATTTATTATAATACAATATTCCATATTGTATTGAATGAGTTATGTTTGACTGTGGATGTTCTATTTTAATACCATTCATAGTTTGTGGATAAAGTATTAACATTTTATATGCTAGTTTTAATACGAATTTTTAGATTATGTTTCACCCTTTCATATGAGGAATTCATTGGAATTATTAAGTGATGGGTGGAGCCTTCTATAGATCCTCGATGCATCGATATGTCTCATGAGACAAACTAGTGTCTTGGCACAAGCCCTTGACAAAATATTATTTGTAGTCTTGGAACAAGACCTTGACTATGTGGTTATGAAGTCTGGAATTATGTATTCCATCATTATGAAATTGTCTATTGATATTACATGTGATTATTCGACTAGTAGAATATCCATGTGGATAATTAAATGGCATTATTTGATTTATATTTTCCTTATTTTGCTGAATTTTAAGTTAAAAATTCTTGTGTTCTAGTCTTATACGTTGCCTTAAATGTTTGTTCTTATTTATGACAGTTTCTGCTATATTGTAATCCTTACTGAGCATCTGAGCTCACCCCTTTCTTATGTTTTATTTTTCCTAGGATGCAAAGAAGTATATTACGATTAACCTATAGGAATAGGCTAAGGGATATAAGAGTGTTCAAAGGGGACACAATGTTTTTTTTAATCTCATTATGTAATGTAAAACTTATGTATATATCTAGTACTTCCAAGGATACTAAACTGATCGGTATTTCGGGACATGATTCATTGTATCATGTCATTGTTATGTAATAATGCACCGATTTTGGGTAACTAGGGTTAGGGTGTTACATTCAACATCATTGATTTTTTAAGGCCTCTAGATGGTTGAATTGGCATCTAGTACAGAAGACAAAGCTGGAGGAAATAAAATAAGGATTCTAAAAAAAGTATCACTCAAGTTAGAGTTATATTTTTTAATAAATGACCAAAATACCCTTGATGTAAAAATCTGTCAAAAATAAAAAATTAAGTACTTTTTACAATTTAGATAATTTTCATTCTATAATTCAAAATACCCATTATTTATATAAAACAATTAAATACATGGGTTTTATCACTGAAAAACATTAAAAAACGTCATTATTTGATTAAAAATATCCACATAAATTTTCTCTATCAGCAGTCAATATTCTACAATTAACCAGACTAAAGAAAATTAAAGTGGAAATTAGTAAAAGGATGCATACAGTAACAAGGATGCACCAAGGGCTCATCAGAGCTCCATCATATAATGTATGATGACCTATGTTGCAGTGCCTCCTTCGGCGAACAAGGAACACCCCACTAGGAAACCTCTCCTCGTGATCTCTCTGAGTCAAACTAGAATCGTTGAACCAGGATATGTCATCGTTTCTCTCCTTTTCAGTGAAATTGATCCCCAAACCAGGATATCTCCCCTTGAATCACACACATGAAATGGCTCCACCAAATCAAGGTGGTTGAAGGGAAATGAAGGTGAGGATAAGTTCAAGAAACACATGGATGATTAAGAATCACACTACCCTAATCAGTAAATAGCTGGATGAAACACACGATACACTAAGATAGGGCACCCAGGAAAAGAAAAAATATAGATATAGCCTTTTAAAACTAGTATTTAAAAAAAATAAAAAAAAGGCATATTAAAAAATCAATTTAATTAACAAAAAACATGATTTCTAAATTCATAATTCTCCACCATGACAATTAAAATGTATAACCCAAAATTTAATATGCAACAACCATATAATATACACCTTGAAAATGAAAACCCTAACCCCTATGATGATTCTTTGTCACCAATAACCATTAATTTAGCAACCTAAACAATAAATTTAAAGGGTTTTGGATTGTCATACATGCTTCCCAAATCAATAACATTCTAAAGCTAATAAACATGATAAAAATTGAACAAATCTACAAAAAAAATAGAAAATAAACTAGTACTTAACTAAGTGGTCCTCTGAGACGATGTCAATGAGGAAATTTGGAACCAGCTAACTAGTACATATAATAAACATCAAACACATCAATCCCTATCCTCAAATGAAACATGGAAAAATCAGAAAAATCACAAAGAAGAATTTAGTAAATTATAAAAAACCATTCATATAACCTATAACAATAAAATAAACACACCAATAATAGGAAAAGCACACTTTTCTCCACCTGAACCCCAAAAAACCCAAGGAACAAAACATCCTAAGAAGATCTAGAATGCCCACCTAAGGAGATCACTTTGCCCAAACCAAGATAATATGAGGGATCCTCAACAACTGAGTATTTTTTTAAATATCATGCTACCCCAAGGGTCCTAAGGATAGTTTCTAAACCCATGGGGACCATCGATGATCCAAGGTTATCCATATACTGTCCAAGAAAAAACTACCTCAATAGAGCTTCATAAAGATATCTAGAAACCAACCAGCACCATCAGAGAGATCCTGACAGAACCTCCATGAATCTTGATCGTCACCGAACCGATTTACATGACACTGCCACTCTAAACACTTCCCATGAACAATCACCACTCACGGTAGTTCAGTACCTAGAGACACCACCCAAACCAAGACACAAACTAGAGGAACAAACCAGAGATAAATATCAACTCTCTCCTAAGGTAAACAGGCAGAAGCATAGGAGACCAAATGACTAGACTAACCCTATTAGACTAGTTCATACAATTGAATCAAGAGGGGAAATATACCCAGAAATAATTAAGTAGAAATAATCCAACCAATTTTTTATTCATCAAGAATCGTACAGAGATGGAAGTTTGAAAAACAAAAGCCTTCTATCAAGAATTGGTTAGGGAGCATCCAAATCCTTCGAGTAGTTCTTGATTAAAGGAACTCCTGGAAGGGGACCACCCATCCCATCTACTACACCTACAATAAAAATTCTCTAATCTTTTTTTCTACCCTCAAATGACCTTTTTGTACCCTATTATACTCATCTCACCTACTACAAGAAGATTACAATAGTGCCCCTGGAAGTAATGAGTTTTTACTCTCCCCTTACTTATTTACCCTCTTGAATATGTATAAAATGTGGTCAGGGTACAATAGGTTCAGCCAAGTCATTCCTAACAATTCGTCCCTCCGCAAGATGCACCTTGTCCTCAAGGTGAGAGTTTGAAAAGTAGATTCTTCCTCATTTCACCTAACAAGACACAAGCTGTAGGAATTCCCATGAGCTTCTTTGGTATCTAGAATTTTGGATGGTTCTAATCTGTGAGAAGTATCACTGTTTGATATGGCAAGAAAAGCAGTTTTCTCAGGAAAATAACCCACATCCCCCTTAAGCTGGGAAACATGGAAGGCAGGGTGTATGTGGCTAGTTCCTAGCAATGAAAACATGTAGACAGTAGAACCTAACTGAGCCAGAATTCTGAATGGCCCATAGTATCGAGCATATATCTTTGTACATAATTTCTTTGTTTGTGATGTTTGAATGTTAGGAAGAAGCTTAACGAATACCAGTTATCCCATATCAAAGCTGAGTTGAGTGAGTACCACATCCCTATCCTCCAAAGCAGTAGCAACAGACTCCACCTGAGTTTTGCCAAGAACATACTGCAAAGCAGTGGGAGGTTTCCTTCCATAAAAAACTTCGAAAGGGGTCATCTTGGAAGAAGCGTGAGAAGCTGTGTTGTAGAAATATTATGCCCAATGGATCCACTTGGCCCAAGAAAGTGGATTCTCAGAAGCAAAACAATGTAAATACGTCTCGAGGCTCTAGTTAACAACCTTAGTTTTCCCATCCAATTGGGGGTGATAGGAAGAACTCATTTTAAGTTTTGTTCCCTCAAGGAGAAAAATCTCCCTTCGGAAATAGCTTAGAAAAAGAGGATCCCGGTCACTAAGGATTGAGCGAGGAATATCGTGTAAGCGAATGATCTCCATAATGAAATTTCTTGTGACAACCTTCACTGTGCATGGCTGTTTGAGAAGCATAAAATGTGCATACTTGAATAATCAATCCACAGTAACCATGATAACATCACAACCTTAGGACCACGGTAAGCCAAAAATAAAATTCATTGAAATTTCATCTCATACCAACTCCAGAATAGGTAAAGGTTGGATAAGACCAATAAGGGAAAGTGCCTGGTATTTCTACCATTTACAGGTGTCACACTACCAAACAAACTAAAGCACGGTCTAGGATATACCCTTGCAAAATAAGCCTACAGATAATATTTTGTAAGTCTTAATGTAACCAACATGACCCCCTATATCGGAGGAATGGTAATAATGAAAAAAATTGGGAATTAAAGTTGAACATTAAGAAATAAATAATATTCCCTTGTAATAAAGTAGGCCCTCATGGTACCAATAATCGAGTCATGAATCGGGATACTAAAGGATGTCTGTTATCAAATGTCGGAGATCCTCATCATGCTGTAATTCAGTTTTGATGGTAGTTTTTTCCATCCAAAAAGGCTCATACATGGTTGTACAAAGTAAGGATAGGTTGGAGGTGCCTGTAGGAACTTCTTCTGCTAAATGTGACAATGAATCAGCAGCCCGATTGGAAACTCCAAGATTATAGATCACGTCAAAATCTATTTCTAGAAACATATCTTGCCAACATTGTTGGTTAATGTTAGTGATGCGCTAGTTCAACAAGTGTTCAAGGGCCTTGTGGTCAGTGTAAACTTCAATATGTATTCTCATCAAATATTACTTTCAATGGATTATGGACAACACTAAAGCCATAAACTCTTTTTCATAAACTGATTTGTTTAAATTGGATTCAGAAAGGGCCTTACTAAAATAATATACTGAAAGAACACTATTGTGGATGCCCTCAAATGATTAGTGTGATTTTAGGGTACTTAGGTGCAGCAGAGTGGCTGTCCAAGGTCGTCTCACAAAGAAGGAAGTGAATTTAACAACTTTTTAGAGGTATTCTAAAGATAAAATAAAAAAGAATGAAAACACTACTTTAAAGGATGGGGTTTGTTTATATTTTATAAATATAGAATAATTTTACTGGAAGAAGATTGTATATTTTTTTGTTTTTAGTTTTGAAATGAGTTTCGATTAAAATGACACAACAAGAAGATGTTTTTTAGAAAATATTTAAAAGAAGTAATAGATCTAACTCTACCTCTTAAATCAATTATTTATCATTATCATTTAAATTAACATCCACTTAATTATGATCCCTTAACTTGTTAACCCTCTAACTCTACGAGAATTAACCTTACCACAAAGATGAAGTAAATTTAACCCTAGGCTAACTTCAGAACATGCAATCGCAACACCCTACTTTGATTGATGTTCTAAGATTATCTTATGGTCAGTGGTAAATTAAGGAACATTTACCCTCTAGAAATTAGAATTAATTGAGTTTATGGATTATATTTTAACACTACAAATTGATCCCGTATGGCTTTGTATAACCGATTAAGTTCACACTCTCACAATTTACACAAAATCTCGTCCTCGCGTGTTTTTGTTTCAATTGTTCAATTGATTACTTAGTTTCAATTAAATTAAAAACACAATTAATTGATCATATTATTTGAATTATATTATATCATTTATTCAAAATAAATTAATGTAGAAGGTGAGAGATAGATTGATTACTAAAGGACTACTCTTCCATGGGTGGCGTAATCATCGTAGAAGCGTATTGCATTTGCAACGGTTTATAATGGGTATAACCCAATAACGCTTATACTCAAGAATTCCAGCCCAAAGAGGAAGATTAATAGAAGAATAAATTTTAATAAAACAGAAGAAAATAGAATAAATAAAAGAAGTACAATGAAATTTATTACACAAACAGAATCATTACAACATGAAGGAGAAGAAGAAGGCTTCGTCGAAGGGATCCTTGCTTCAAGATATACCCTTATTTAAATGATTGGATAATTGGAGTGGATCCACTTATCCACTTCCATAAACTTCCCAATTCACTTCCCAACCCCACCAAATGAGAAAAGCACCAATTTATAGATTGGTGGGGAGGCTAGGTTCAAAGTGGTTTCAAGTGTGAATGGGGAATCTCGGCGAAATATTTTATGTCAACTTGAACCGCTCATTTGACCACCAAAACGCGTGAATAAAATGTCCTTCTAGAAGGATTATCCAAGAGAAAATGAGTCATGTAGCTCTTCTCAAAATTTGGTCATGATCCAAGCATGGATGAAGAAGTTATGGACCAAATACAGAACACATGTCCATTCTTCCGATTCCATCCCACCATTGACTTAATGGACCATTTACTCAATCCCAATGCACTCTTTAGCTCTAGTGTCATGAATAAAAGTTGTATAAAATTAAGTGAGGAACACTGTTACAAAATATTAAGTTCAAATAGTAAATATTAAAATATTTATCTTTAAAATACTACAGTACATTTTAAAAGGGTAAAAATGGAATTTTCATCAAATTTTCAAATGAATGATCTAATCCCAAATATTTCATAAATGAATATATTTATCACAATGTGAGGAAATTATATCATTTATTATCAATAAAATATCCAAAAAATAGTGTTTTATCAACTCCATCACACTTACCCTTTTGCACTCCTGGGCAAAACCTCATATCAAGTAAACATCAATATGAAATCAAAACCAATTTTAAAACACATATCCTTTAGATTCAACAATTCCACACCAAGAAACAAAAAATATAATGCCTCATAAAAAACAATTATTTCAAGTTCTCCTTTTATATTATTCAATATATTTCCACTTCATTTATCCTCCCATGCACACAACACTTACCTCACTTGAATTTTCTCTTATCACACAAATATCAATTTTTTTTGCAATGTCTTTCTCATCCAAACTCATAAAAGGGTCACTATAGGCTTGATAAATTCCTAAATTACCAAATGATGTGAGTAAATTACATATTTTTATCATGAGGACTTTTCAGGGTTGTTCTGTGGCTTTCAGTTGGTAGGATTTAGATGTGAAAAACTCTGAGGATGAATGAGGAGGGCTTGACTCTTTTTGAAGAAAATTTGCATTAATCTAATTTTCACTTAAATATGGTATCCTTATTAATCCCCATAGTATCAATTCAGCTCCATAATCATAAAAATTCATGGAAATTTTGCACCATTCATCATTTCAGCAACAAAAATGTCAATCTTCTCAAACATGTTTTTCTTGAAAGCTCCAGATTGGAACAGCTTTCAATATAATGATTTTATTCAACAGAAAAAACAACTCTTCAAAATTTAATTTTTCACCCAAATCATCACAGAATGTGGTATCACAACACAAGATATCTTCCCCCACACTTAAGTTCAACTATATTATGCAATTTAACTTCAAGAGTTGGTTGGATAGGGAAAATTGGCTTGTAATGTGGCTAAACTAACAGGTTGTGCGTGGCTTCTAAGGGCTACAAGGATTAAATGTTCAAGGTAGTCCATTATAAAAAAGGATTATTTGAAATAGGGGCTTTAATACCAAACAAATTCCTCAATCATTTAAACATAATTACCTCAAACCCTCAAGTTTTGAGCAGAATAAATCAAATTCTGGTTAGATCAAGAATTGTTTGGTTCTCTCAAGAAGTGAGGTGAATGTAAAGAATATGAAAATAATGGTTCAGAAGCCTCATAGGAAAGTGATTTAAAATATAAAGACAGTGATATGTGGCATGGTATTCAAAATTTAGTGTACTTTTCATGAAATTGCTAAATATTTGAACTTGAAACAAAGTCATTTCAGTATTCATTTAAGCTTAGTTTCAAGGAATAAATTGTTTCACTTATTGATATGGATTTCAAAATGGTGATGAGAATAATTTCAGCTCAAAAGTTTCAAAAAAACACAAAAAATTGAAAAATAAACACACAAATTTTGAAAAACACGCAATTTTTTTTAAAAATAGGAAAATAATTGAAATTACTAAACTAAAAGGTTCCCTCCCCCACACTTAAAATATTTCATTTTCCTCAATGTGAACCCATGAGATGATATATGAACATGAAATGTATGATTTTAAATAGGACAAAGAGTAACAAAGTTAAAGGGTTAGGAACAGCCTGATGTGCTCAAGTGATGATGGGGTCATGTAGTGTGATAAAATCCATTGCATCAGTAGGAAGTCCCTCAATGTATCTCTTCAAACGTTTCCCATTGAATATAAATCTCCTTCATGGGTCCTCTTTTGTGATCTCCACTACACCATAAGGAAAAATATTATTCACAACATAAGGACCTAACCATCTGGAATGCAACTTACCAGGCATTAGCTTCAATCGTGAACTATAGAGAAGCACTTTCTCTCCAACATGAAACTCCCTTTGTTGGATCATTTTTTCATGATCTGCTTTTTATTTTTCCTTATAGAGCCTTGAGTTATCATATGAAGATAATCAAATCTCCTCATGCTCTTGAATTTTTAGCTTCCTTTGGATTCCATCTTGGGCCAAATCCATGTTGCATTTCTTTATAGCCCAATAATCCCGATGCTCAACCTCCACGGGGAGATGACATGCTTTTCCAAAAATAATCTGAAATGGGGACATACTAATTGGTGTCTTTTATTCTGTCCTATAAGCCCACAATGCATCATCCAAGAGCTTGCTCCAATCCTTCCTATTTGGATGCACGGTTTTCTCTATAATCCGTTTCAACTCACGATTTGAAAGCTCGGCATTGTCATTTGTTTGGGGGTGGTATGGTGTCGATGTTTTGTGTGTCACCCCATACTTCCGAAGGAGGGAAACCAAATTCCGATTGCAGAAGTGTCTCCCTTGTTCACTGATGATGGACTTCGGTACTCCAAACCTACAAAAAATTTGTGCTTTGACAAAGTCCACAACAACATGAGAATCATCAGTCATGGTGGCCTTAGCCTCCACCCATTTACTCACATAATCAACAGCAACCAAAATGAACAAAAAACCAAAGTAACTAGGAAAATTACCCATAAAATCGATGCCCCATACATCAAAAATCTCACAGAATAGTATGGGTTGTTGGGGAATATCATGTCTCCTAGAAATTTTCCCAGTGTGTTGTCAACGAGAGCATGACTTACAAAACACATGGGCATCATGGAATATGCTAAGCCAATATAATCCAGAGTCTAAGACTTTTCTAGCAGTACGTTGGGGTCCAAAGTGTCCACCACAAGAAAGTGTATGACATAAATGCAAAACAGACTCAAACTCATGATCGGGAACACACCTCCTAATGACCTGGTCACTACACATGTGATAGAGGTGAGGATCATCCCACACATAAAATCAAGACTCAATTTTTAATTTTTGGACTTGATGCTTCTTCAAATTTACTGGGATTTTAGAGGCAAAAATTTAATTAACTAAATCAGCATACCAAGGATGTGTACCTGAGATGGTATAGAGATACTCATCAGGGAAAGTGTCCTGAAGTGTTACCTGGTCCAAGGTGTCATCCTCTAGTGTTTGAGTAAGCCTACTCATGTGGTCCTCCACCAAGTTTTCTGACCCATTTTTTTCCTTTATCTCAATATCAAATTCTTGAAGAAGGTGCATCCATCGGATCATCATGGGCTTTGCATCTGGCTTCTTAATATAACATCAATAAACTAATTTTCCGTGGTTGTGTAATTTGATTGGGCTGAATCTAGTGTCCTTGATGCATAGGTGATCACATGTGAACATCCCTCCACTCTCTAAGATAAGACGGCTCCAACCACAAAGTTGGAGGTGTCACACATAACCTCAAAAGGAATCTCCCACCGTGGGGGCTGTATGATCGGTGGAGTGGTCAGACACTTCTTTATCTCATCAAAGGAAGTCCTACAAGAATCATCAAACAAAAAATCAGAATCATTTTGAAGTAATCATGACATAGGAAGAACAATCTTACTAAAATCATTGATGAAGCGCCAATAAAATCCTACATGCCCTAGGAAAGATCAAACATCACGCACACATGAAGGATAGTTTGAGGATGAAATAATGTCTACCTTATATCTATCAACCTCTATCCCATGTTTTGACACTACATGCCCTGATAAAATGCCATGCTCTACCATGAAATGACACTTTTCAAAGTTCAGGACCATATTCTTATCAATACAACAATTCAACACCTTTCCCAAACTACTTAGACATTCGTCAAATGAATACCCATACACTGTAAAATCATCCATAAATACCTCCAAGCAGGTCTCAATAAAATCAGAAAAAATACTCAACATGCATCTCTAGAAGGTACCTGGGGCGTTGCAAAGTCCAAATGGCATCCTTCAGTAGGAAAACGTACCGAAAGGACAAGTTAATGTTGTCTTCTTCTGATCCTCAAGAGCAATAGGAACCTGAAAATATCCAAAAAATCCATCCAAGAAGAAATAATGTGTTTTCCCAGCAAGTCTCTCAAGCATCTGATCAATAAATGGGAGTGGATAATAGTCCTTATGAGTAGATTGATTTAGTTTCCTATAATCAATACACACGTGGCAACTATTTTGCACCCTCATTGGAACTAACTCATCTTTATCATTTTTAACAACAGTAACACCACTTTTCTTAGGCACAACCTGAATAGGACTTACCCACTGAGAATCTGAAATGGGATAGATCATACCTGCCTCGAGCAATTTTTCAACCTCTTTTTTAACAGCCTCCAGAAGGATTGGATTGAGTCTCCTTTGTGGTTACCTCACTGGTTTAGCCCCATCCTCCAAAAGAATCCTATGCATGCAAATGGAGGGGCTAATACCTGATATGTTAGCCAAGGTCCACCCGATTGCCCTGATGTTATCCCTCAAAAGATTCAAAAGTTTTTCTTCATGTTCAAAAGGGAGATTGTTAGCAATGATAACAGGTAATTTCTCACCACTTAAAAAGTATGGGTATTTGAGATTTGGTGGAAATGGATTGAGTTATAGTATAGGGGGGTGTATGGATGGAGACATAGAATGAACTGAAATTTGTGCATAAAGAGAATTAGTATCAGAATATACATCATCAAAATCAGAGAATAAAGCATCAAATCCATCAGCATACTCAACAGCCATGTCATAATTAGAGTTCACATGATCAAAATCACAATATGATTCCATTTCAAAATCAAATCTAAGAGAGTCATTTTCATTAGAAATAGTTGTGGAAGTACTCTTAGACATCAAAATAGAACCAATACTCATAATCTCCCTAAGAATAGGACAATCAAATTCCATGGGGTTTTTATTTGGTGGTTCAAAATGGGAGATAAAAAATGAAGAATGATCCTCTGAGGGGTACTTCATGGAATCCATAACATTAAATATCACAACTTCATCCCCAAACTCCATGGAAAGTGTACCCTCATTGACATTTATGATAGTTTTTGCAGTTTTGAGGAAGGTTCTACCTAAGATAATGGGAGCATGAGAACTTACCTGATCATCCTCCATGTTAAGCATGTAGAAATATGCTGGGAAGATCATGTCTCTTACCTAGACAAGTGCATCCTCAAGGACTCCCGCTGGATATGCCGTAGCTCTATTCTCCAATTGCATCACTACTCTTGTCGGTTTCAGCTCACCAACCTGCAAATAAGAGAATACAGAGTGAGGAATCACATTTATGGAAGCTCCCAAATCACAAAGTGCATCAAAAAAGTTAAACTCCCCTATGGTGCAAGGGATGGTGAATATCCCTAGATCCTTTCACTTTTTCGGTATTGCTAGAGTTGGTGTAATGAGTGCTGACACATTCCTTCCAAGATTTATACTCTCATTTCCCTTGAGGTCTCTTCGATTGGTATAAATTTCTTTCAAGAATTTCTCATAGCTTTGGATTTTCTTGATGGCATCAAGTAGAGGAATGTTGATCTATACACGCTTGAATGTGTCCAAAACCTCCTTTTTCATTTCTTCTTCATCCATCTTCTTGGTTTGAACAACCCTTTTTGGAAAAGGAAGGGGTTTAGGAGTAACATCATTAATATTTTGCTTACCTTTATCTTTCTCCTTGAGTTTCTCATTAGTTGATGTAGAATTGGGATTTTTTAGAGTTGAGGTGAATCCAGGTGGAATGGTAGGTGGAGATGTATCATTTGTTTGCTTCCAACTTCTCAATGTGATGGCACTGACATTCCCCTTGGTATGTGGAGTAGGTTGGGATGGTATATTTCCAAAATTCTTACTTACTAGTTCATGGAGGGCAGTGGCAATCTGGCTCATTTGAGTCTTCAACTCCCTCAGAACCGAACCTTGACTCTTCATCTCATTCTGTTGATTAAGAAAAAAAAATTCAAAAGGTCATCAGTGTTATAATCTACCTTGGATGGGGTATTCCCTTATTGTTGGCTTGTTGATGCTTGAGATTCAAATCTCCTTTGGTGTTGTTGGAAACCCTGCTGGTAAGGTGGAGGCTGCTAGAAGTTTTGTTGAAAGGATGGATTTGTTGTTGTCCAGAGCCATACCTCATGTCTGATTGATCCTTCCACCCTTGGTTGTATGTTGTATCAAACTTCTTTTGGGGATATGTTTGTTGTTTTTGTTGCTGATATGGTCTCCTAGGAAACACTGCTGCACAATCTTCTATTTCTTCTAATTGGGGGAAACATTCAGTTGGGTGGCTTGTCTCAGTGAAAATACCACAGGGACTTAAAGGAGGGGTTTGGGATGTCTTTTGTGCCAAAGCAATATGTCTCACCATAGTTGTCAATTATTCCAACTTGGAATCAATCAAATGACTTTCAAGAGGAGATGGACTTACCTGATGTACTCCCCTGACATGTGGTGTACCTCGATCACCAAATTGTTTGGAGTTTTGGGCCATTTTGTCGATCAACGCATGTGAAGCTACTAGTGTCTTGTCCACCAATGCTCCTCCAGCTGCAGCATCCACCATTCTCCTCTCCATAGGTGTGAGTCCTTCGTAAAAGTATTGGATGAGGAGTTTCTCACTAATTTGGTGATGTGGGCAGCTTGCACACAACTTCTTGAATTGTTCCCAGTACTCATACATTGACTCACCTTAGGCTTTCTTAATCCCAGATATCTCCTTACGAATGGAAGTGGTCCTTGATTATGGAAAAAATCTCTACAATAAAAGACGTTTCAAATCATTCCAACAAGTTACATCTTTGGGTTGTAAATAATAAATCCAATCTTTCGCAGCTCCATCAAGTGAGAATGGGAATGCTCTTAATTTGATTTGGTCTTCAGATAATTTTCTTGGTATTAAGTTTGAGCAAACCACATTAAATTCTTTAAGGTGTTTATTAGGATCCTCACTAGAGAGGCCATGAAATTTTTGAAGCAGGTGAATTAATCCAGATTTCAGTTCAAAGTTCGATTCGAGATTTGGATATGCAATGCAATTTGGTTGATAATTAATATCGGGTGCAGAAAATTCTAGAATAGTTATATTAAGTTTATTTCCATTATTTTCAGCCATTGGTTCTTGTTTTATGGTGGAATTATAATTTATTCTAATTTGAATGTTTTGATATTGGAGTAATTCTACAACTGGTTGAATGTTGAAACTTCCTGTAGACTGAGAATGTCTGATTTGTGCCCTAAGGCTACATTCAATCTCAGGGTCAAGATCTAAAAGATCTTTGAGATTATTTCGTGTGAAAAATCAATGAAAGATGAAAAGAAAATAAAGACAAGTGGACCATAATAAAAAGAAAAGAAGTTTGAGTTGGTCCGATAAAAATAAAATAAGAGAGTAAGAGAAAAAAACTTGAGAAAGGGGAAAGAAGAATGAAAGAGTAGAAGAAAAGAATTAAATGAAAAATAAAATAAATACCTATAAATGGTTGAATAAATTACTTGCCTCCCTGGAAATGTCTCCAATTTGAAATATCGTTTTTGTGGGCACCCTTAAATGATTAGTGTGATTTTGGGGTACTTAGGTGGAGCAGAGTGGCTGACCAAGGTCGTCTCTCAAAGGAGGAAGTGAATTTAACAACTTTTTAGAGGTATTATAAAGATAAAATAAAAGAGAATGAAAAAAATACTTGAAAGTATGGGGGTTGGTTTTAGTTTATAAATATAGAATAAGTTTTTGGAATAAGAGTGTATATTTTTTTTTAGTTTTGAAATGAGTTTCGATTAAAATGACACAACAAGAAGATGTTTTTTAGAAAATATTTAAAAGAAATAATCGATCTAACTATACCTCTTCAATAAATTATTTATCATTATCATTTAAATTAACATCCACTTAATTATTATCCCTTAACTTGTTAACCCTCGAACCCTACGAGAATTAACCTTACCACAAAGATGAATAAAATTTAACCCTAGGCTAACTTCAGAACATGCAATCACAACACCCTACTTTGATTGATGTTATAAGATTAGCTTATGGTCAGTGGTAAATTAAGGCATATTTACCCTATAAAAATTATAATTAATTGAGTTTAGGGATTATATTTTAACACTACAAATTGATCCCATATGGTTTTGTATAACCGATTAAGTTCGCACTCTCACAATTTACACAAAATCTCATCCTCGCGTGTTTTTGTGTCAATTGTTCAATTTCTTGCTTAGTTTCAATTAAATTAAAAACTAAATTAATTGATCATATTATGTTAATTAAATTATATCACTTATTCAAAATAAATGAATGTATAAGGTAAGATATAGATCTATTACTTAAAGACTACTCTTCCATGGGTGGTGTAATCATCGTAGAAGCGAATTGCATTTGCAACGGTTTATAATGGGTATAAACCAATAACGCTTATACTCAAAAATTCCAACTAAAATAGGAAGATTAAGAGAATAAGAAATTTTAATAAAATAGAATAAAAGAGAAGAAATAAAAGAAGTACAAAGAAATTTATTACACAAACAAAAGCATTACAACACGAAGGAGAAGAAGAAGGCTTTGTCGAAGGGATCCTTGCTTCAAGAGCTACCTTATTTAAATGGTTGGATAATTGGATTGGATATACTTATAATCTTACCTCAACTTCTCAATTCATATCCCAATACCACAAAATGAGAAAAAAACCAATTTATAGAGTGGTGGGGAGGCTAGGTTCAAAGTGGTTTCAAGTGTGAATGGGGAATCTCGGACAAATATTTTATGCCAACTTGAACCGCCTATTTGACTACCAAAAAGCATGAATAATATGTCCTTACAAAAGTATGATCCAAGAGAAAATTATTCATGTAGCTCCTCTCAAAATTTGGGCCTGATCCAGGTATGGATGAAGAAGTTATGACTCAAATAAATAACTCATGTCCATTCTGCTGAGTCCAGCCTACCATTGACTTAATGGCCCATTTACTCCATCCAAATTCACTCTTTAGCTCTAGTGTCCTGAATAAAAGTTGTATAAAATTAAGTGAGTAACACTATTAAAAAATATTAATTTCAAATAGTAAATATTAAAATATTTATCTTCAAAATACTACAGTACATTTTAAAAGGGTAAAACTGGAATTTTCATCAAATTTTCAAATGAATGATCTAATCCCAAATATTTCATAAATGAATATATTTAGCACAATGTGAGGAAATTATATAATTTATTATCAATAAAATATCTAACAGAATATTGTTTTATCAGATACTAAGCGGCCAACCTACATTAAGACGGCTCTCAGTCCTCTCCCAGATGCATCATACTCAATCACAAAGGTGCTGTGAAAATTACCAAGGGCCAGAAGTGGTGCGGAGAGCATGTGATGTTTCAATTATGTGAATTCTGATTATTCTAGGTTATCCCAAATAAACTCATCCTTAGTCAAATCAAAAGTGCTTTTGTGACCTTCCTGTAATTTCTAATAAATTTTATGTAGTATCTGGTAAGAATCAAAAATCCACACACCCCTTTTACGTTTTGTGGATGATGCAAATTGGAAACACATTCTAACTTCTTCGGTTCAATGTACACCCTATCTCTTGAGATAATATGACCCCAATATTCCATTGAGGATTTACTTAAAGAGAATTATTTCCAATTGGCTGAAAAAATTTCTGCATGCAGCAAGCTGAAAATAGTTTCAAGATACTGCAAGTGATCGGTCCAAAGCGTGTTGTGCACAAAAATATCATCAAAGAATACCAACATAAATTTTTGAAGTAATCTCCTGAATAAGTTGTTCATAGGGGAATGGAAAGCGGTTGGTGCATTCATGAGCCCAAAATGGATTAAAAGGAATTCGTAATGCCCCTCATCAGTTTTGAAGGCCGTTTTACAAACATCTTCAAGTCGCATCTAAATTTGGTGGAAACCAGATTTCAAATCCAACTTAGAGAAATATCTAGAACTATGGAGATCATAAAAAATTTCTTCGATGACTGGGATTGAAATTTTATTAGATACCATAATCTTATTGAGTGCACGATAGTCCACACATAATCTCCAGCCGTCATCCTTTTTCTTAACCATAATTATGGGACTAGTGTAAGGAATAGGACTATCAAAAATGAGGCCAGCACTAAGTAGATCCGCAATATGATACTCAACCACATTTTTTATGTGATGATCTATTTTATAAGGTCTGATATTGACCATAATTTCCCCATTAATTAGGGTAATTACGTGTTCTATAAGCTGGCATGAAGGGATCCCAATTGGTTCTTCAAAAGGGGAATGATACTTGTTCAATAGATCTGTGAGATGTATGGAATCAGGCTACAATCTAGGAGCTAGGTCATTGTTGGAAACCACAAATTCTTCTTTCCATACCCAACCTTCTATAGAAAAGGTAGATTGATGCAACAACTAACCCATATCACCTAGTTTGTCAAGTAGTTTGTTGATACTCGACATTTTTACCTCCTTCCCATCCCAGGAGAATTAAATGGTTTTTTTTACTTCAATTTTTCATGACATAACCCAAGGTTTTGATTCGTTTCATTCCCAACACTAAATCAGGACCTCCAATATCAAAAACAAAATCATCCACTGATAAAGTGTCCAAGTACACAACCCAAATTGTTGGAAAAATTCCCTATGATATCGTGCAACGTTCATCACCCAACCTGATACCGAAGAGTGTATTATGAGAAACTACCAAATTTAACACTTTGATGAGAGATTTGGAGACAAAATTATGAATTATGCTGCTTTCTACGGGAACAACAATGGGCACACCCAAAACGAGCCCAAAAAAAGTAATGAATCGGACTGATTTTCCCCTATACTACGGAACTCAACCAGTTCTTATAATTACTCATTGTCAAGGGATAAAGATGGAGATTCTTGTTGTTTGTCATCTGTTTTAGTGGTATCATCTAGTGGTTCATCAACTTCATGTACTAAAAGTTGTAAATTTTTATCGGGACGCCGATGTAGATGACTGTAAGGCTGAGCGCAGTGGAAACAAAGTACTTTTTATTTCTATTTATCACGCTCCTTCCTACTGATGGCCTTCAAAACAGGCCATTTATGATCCCCACCAAAGTAATGTGATTCAAGTCCTAGACAATGTCAACATCTTATATTTATTGGGTGGTTCATGGGTAGACAATCTATTCTCAATTTCAAAATGGGTCTTTAGAAAACACATAGGATCACCGTTAGTTTCTTTACCAAATCTATCCATCAAGGCCATCTTAAACTGCTCCCAATGTAGAACATGATTTGAACAGTGCCATGAGAGAAACAAGTAGAGATCGGTATGTTCCATACAAATCTGGGAATAAGGTACTTTTATATTTTTAGGAGTTTGGTTGATCAAGAAATAGGTTTATGCCTTAGAGAGCCATCCAAAAGGGTCATATCTAGAAAAATGTGGTAACTCAACACATTTTGTGATATAAAGAAAATTTTATAGAGGGGGACATTGTTATGAAAACTTCCTAAATTATAAACAATGGTTTGCGAGCCATGGTTATTACCATTAAAAAAAGGCATGATGCGGAAATGTTGGGAGTCGCAATGACAGAAAGAAACAATTCACAAAAGAGTAAAAGGGAAAAAACAAAAGAAGAACTTGGAAATAAGGATTTACGTGGTTCGGGAAATGATACCTACATCCACAGAGAGGCAAAAGTTTCCCTATATTCCGAAAGAACAATTACAAGGAGAGAATCAGATTTTCTTGCACTTGAAACCCTAGTCTAAAATGGACTAATAAGGAGGATGAAGAACTATTCCACCAACCGTCATAAAGTCTATTTTTCTATAGTGAAAGGCGGATGGAAGTCCTCATAGCTACAGTGAAAGGTGGTCACCCAAGTCAAAATTGCTGCAGTGGATGATGGCTGGAAGTATAAGGAGCTACAGTACTGTTGACTCCAAAGTTTGACCTGCTACTGTGCCATGTCGGTGTTGGTCGGTCAACTCTACTACAGTGGTCAGAGATGCTATAGTACCCCCCCCCTAGTATTTAGGCCCCTACAGCAAGGGAAAATTTCCCCCTACAACCCACAAAAAGCTCACTTCGGAGCTTGACCAACGAAGATTACGGCCTGGTGCGCATTACAGACCACAATAATTTGGCCCAAACATCATCCAAAACAGATCAGGCTACACCAAACCAAAAAGATGCGGCTATAGATATCTAACTGTGAGTCCCATATTCAACATGTTGACTATCACGCAAGGTGGGGTCCTTGTTCTTGGAAAACATGTGCTCCTCTAAGTCACGAATCCTAAGAAAAATACATTCCTCATATTGTTGTAACAAGTTCCTAAAAATTTGATGACTATCTGTCTGTCCACGGAGGTGTAGGTTCCAGGCGCATCAGAAGCACGTTGGTGGGTGTTCCCAACTTAATTTTTTTCCATTAATGACGATCAATATGAGATCTGTCGTAGTAATAAAACATCAGATCTTCGAAATAGAAGAAAGAACTAAAGAAAAGTGGGGGAGCGCACATGAGCCTTAGCCGGGTTGGTAAGGACTCCATAAGTGCATCCAAGCGACCTGGGATCAAATCCAGGCGGAGGCATCATTTTCGGTACTATAGCAGTACTGTAGCAGTACTGTAGCAGTACTGTAGCAGTACTGTAGTAGTATTGTAGCAGGTACTATAGCAGGTACTATAGCGGGAACTGTAGCAGGTACTGTTTGGCACTATAGAAGCCAGGAATATACCCCCGTTTGGGCCTTCAGGCCACCGATTTAGTCCCTGAGTCCTTTAAGGCCTTCAGGCCACCCAGGCCTTCAGGTCAATAAGGCCTTCAGACCACTTCAAAGCCTTCAGTCCACCTTTAAGTGCAGATACAAACCAGAAAACCTACAAGGAACAAGTTATACAAGGAGGATGAGCAAAGAGCTTTCACCATAGCAGAAGCTAAACGGATTAAAAGAATGAGAGGTTATGGCACCTGCCATTGGGACAAGCCTGTGAATGCACGGGAATGCCTAGACGAACATCCATGTGGAGGTGGAGAGATGATTTCATGATGAAGATGTTGGGGAGGAGCAGTTCCAAGTAGTTAGTCTGGGTTGTATGTAATGCTTGAAACCTACAGGTAATGAATTCCTCTAAGTCCAATGGGTCGTGTAATACTTATACCTACGGGCCTTGTAAGGGTTCCACATCACCCCTTGAAAGGTGGATTATCAAAAATAAATAAAAAATGAATGCCTTCTGGCCGTTGGATGAAAGAAAAGTGGGGAGTCCTGGAACCATAGAAAGGATCATCATATGTTGGTTATAATTAATTTAATTAAAAGACAATAATTACCTTGATGAAATTCCCACTCTATTGATGTTTTTGGTCACGATCTGATGTGATCTGTCATTTCATTATAGAATCCAAGTGTAGGATTCCTCTAGCGGTGATCCACATGTTCTTAATATATCTCTGGACGTCATCAAAGGGATCTCTAGGTGCTATCGTGGAAGAGCCTTCACTTGCGTTGTCTGCCTTCGATCGTCTTGAGAGTCGATTCTAAAGCGATCTCCTTGATCCGGTGGAGGAGGATCTCTCTCATAGCTTGAGAGCATTCTTGGAAGAAAATAATTCTCTCTTGGCTTGAGAGATTTATCTAGATCTGTTGTGCACAACCCAAAATGGCTAGGATAAGGAGAATTATATAATAAGTATTTTAATTACCTAGAATAATAAAATGAATTAATTACCTGAAATCATTTATTCATTTTATTTAATTCATAGTAAGACCTCATGTCTAATAATAATAGTTGACTATTATCATTACTTGACATGTACCCAACAAATTACACCTAATATTATTTAATTAAATAAATAATATTATTTCTCACAAATCCCCAGAAAAACTACACGGCATGTATATTAATATACACGATGTGTGCTTTTGTTTTTCCATTTTCTTTATTTCCTCCGCCACATTTATTAGACCTTGAATAATGGCTATTTATTTCTCAAATAAATATCACTTCATTACTCGCTAATAAATATATTATTTCACCCACAATATATTCTCTCAAATAAATAGTGTTGAAATAAATGTGATCAGACATCCTTGAATAATTATTAAACCAAAATTGGGAATAATCATTATTCAACTTGTTAAATTAATATTTAACTTAGATACTTGGACACACTTAGTGTGTGGCCCTCTAGGCCTCTTTCCCAGTGGCATTAGGAAGAGCCTACCTAAATTCCAAGGTTAGAATCTAGAAACACGCCAAGGAACCCATAGAGAAATAATTTAATTCCACAATGATGTGTCACCTCCTACAAACACTTACCGTGTAATGTAATCCCTTTTTCTCAATATCACGAATCAAGCGAGTTGCATGCTAGTGTCATTAACCCATGTGCTCGATTATTATTTCTTTGAATTTTTGGAATTAAACTCATCCATTCCTTACCATGGACATAGATTTATTTAGGATATATCAATTCCATCAAAGGGCCAGAGATATCTACTTCCATTATGGAATAGAAGGGAAAATCCCTTCTCGCATTATCTATTAATGTAGTATTACTCGTGATGCACCCAACATATCTTACCTCGCTGTGAACAGTGTGTCATCATAGTTTTTGTCAATACATCTAATTGAACAAGTTGTAATACCCATTAATAATAATCTTAAAGTCTAAGGACCAATTCACATGTCTTCAGATGAAAACATCCAATTACACTATGAAATGTGGATTTCCTACCGGTGGGTCTCGTTCTCATAATATCCTCGTGGATATTACCCAAGGTGCACACCATGAGAAGGTGCCTTAAATTTTTATGAGTCCTCACCCCTAATGGCCTGTATTATTTGTGTCCCTCAAATAACATCATCCGACCATATAACATATATTCAAGAACAATGTTATGGCACTTCTGGGTTCTCATTAGAGCAGGGATCTGTTATGACCTATTAGTGCAACAACTGTCCTTAGGACATTATCACATGCATTGTCATGCAGAAGAACAATCAATATGTGATAAGGTATTTTTTAATGAATAATGTACAAATTAGTTGGTTCTAGGCCACCAAATCCAACAGACTCCCACTTGGACTGGAGCCCACTGCTAACAACCTTTAACCCACTAGCTATCACATGATATTCATGCTTCTACTGAGATAGACCTTTAGTCATGGGGTCCACCACATTCTCTTCCATGGACACTCTGCTCACTGCAACGTCACCCCTTTGATAGAAATCCCTCAATAGGTGATACTTTTGTAGAATGTGCTTTGTCCATTGATGTGACCTTGGTTCTTTTGTAAGAGTCACTGTTGTATTATTATCATAATACAATGTGATAGGAACTTTATTGATAGGCACCACATCAAGATCCTAGCTAAAAGTTATGAATCCAAAAATCTTCTTTGGCTGCATCAGAAGCCACTATATATTCATACTCCACTGTAGAATCAGCGACAACTGGCTACTTTGAACTCTTCCAACTCACAACTCATCTATTGAGACAGAAAACATATCCTGATTGCGACTTCAGATTGTTCTGATATGTTTGAAAACCAACATCAGCATACCCTCTGATGACAAGCTCCTTGTCTCCTCTATAAACCAAGAACATATCCTTAGTTCTTCTCGTATACTTAAGGATAATCATAATAGTAGTCCAATATTGTTCTTCTGGATCTGCTTGATATCTTCCTACCATGATCAGTTCATAAGCAACATCAATATTGGTACATAACATGGAATACATGATGGATCCTATAGCCTAAGCGTATGGGATCTTACTCATTCTATCTTTCTCTTGTTGTGTTTGAGGAAACATTTTCTTATAAAGATGTAAGCCATGTTACATTGGAACCAATCCCCTCTTAGATTGTTCCATACTAAATCTCTTTAGTATCTAGTTAATGTATGTACCTTGACTTAGTCCAAGAAGCCTCTTATATATATCATGAATTATCTTGATCCCTAGAATGTAGTTTGCTTCACCCAAGTCCTTTATGTAGAAATAATTGTTCAACCAGTCCTTAACTGACTGTAAGACTGGTACATCATTTCCAATAAAAAATATTTCATCAACATATTCTACTAAGATAACAACCGCATTACCATTAAACCGCTTATAAACATATGGCTCACATTCGTTCTTAATGAAACCAAATTCCTTTATGGATTCATCAAATATAATGTTCCTTGACCTGGATGCTTTCTTTAATCCATAAATGGATTTCTGCAACTTGGAAACCTGTTTGGATTCCCCTGGTGTCACAAACCCTTATGGTTGTGTCATATAGACATCTTCCTGAAGGTTCCCATTAAGGAATGTTGTTTTGACATCCATCTACCAAATCTCGTAGTCATGGTAAGCTTCTATGGAAAGTATGATTCTTATGGATTTAAACATGGAAACTGGTGAGAAGGTTACATCATAGTCAATTCATTGATGTTGTCTGAATTCTTTATCCACTAGCCTTACTTTATAGGTTCTAACTTGACCTTCCATTTCCAACTTTCTCTTGAATACCCATTTGCATCCAAAAGTATTTACATCAATTGGCTCATCGACCAGAACCAAGACTTGGTTCTGATACATGGAATCCAACTCAGAATTCATAGCTTCTAGCCATCTTGTAGCTTCTGAGATTTCTACAGCTTCCTTGTAGGAGAGAGGTTCATCATTGTCCAAAAATAATGATTCACCATCCTCGATGACTTGGAAACCAAATCTCTCTGGTTCTCTTTCCTCTCTTAATCTCCTACGCAGTACTTGTGTTTTTGGAAGCTCCTCCACAGGGACTTGTGGAACTTCTTTCTGTACCAACTCATGTGTATATTGAGTATCAACTTCATAGAAGTCAATCTTTATCCCACTATCCTTTTTTAGGATGTGATACCTCTCAAAAAAACGGCTTATCTGGAAAAATTCACTTTCTTGACTGAAGGGTTATATAGGTAATATCCTTTCGTTTCCTTGGGACATCCTATGAAGATACACCTTGGGCCCCGGGGTGCTAGTTTGTTGCCTGAGAGTGCCTTAACAAATGCCTCACATCCCCATACATGTGTGAGCGACTAAATGGGTTTCTTTTAATTCCATTACTCATAGGGAATTCTATTTTCTGCCTTTGTTGGTACTCAGTTTAATGTGTATGTTGTAGTTTGTAATGCATATCCCCAAAAAGATAATAGAAGATCTACATGACTCATCATCAACCTCACCATGTCCAATAAGGTTTGGTTCCTCCTTTCACTAACACCATTCCACTGTGGTGTATAAGGAGGAGTGAACTGAGATAGAATCCAAGACTCCCTTATAAGATCAATAAACTCTTGGTTCAGATATTTTCCACCTCGATCTAGTAAAAGTTTATTTATCTTCTTACCAAGCTGACTCTCTACTTCATTCTTGAATTCCTTAAATTTCTATATGGATTATAACTTATACCTCATTAAGTAGATATAGTCATATCTACTCAAATCATCAATAAAAGTACTGAAGTAAGAATATCCACCTCTAGTTTCTACTGAAATGGTCCACAAACATCAGTGTGCACCAATCCTAGAAGCTCTGTGGCCCTTTCACCCGGTCCAATGAAAGGCAGCTTGGTCATTTTACCTTGTAAACAAGTGTGACATCTATCAAGTGGTTTTAGCTCATTAGAGTCTAAATAACTATCCTAACAGAGCTTTGTCAAGCGCTTCTTGTTTACATGACCAAGACAGTGATGCCAGAACTGTGTGTTGTGTGAGTCATGTAAATTTTTTTCGTTATTGATTGCCAGCACTTGGTTTTTGTAATTTAATACATAAAAATCATAATTTAATACATACAAACTGTTATTCAAATGGATCATACCATAACATATATTTTTCTTATAAAAGAAACAACCCTTATTTAAAAATTTGAAAATAAATCCATCCATATCCAAACAAGATATAGAAATTATGTTCTTGGTAACACTAGGCACATAATAACAATTATGTAAAACCAAAAGCATTACAGTTGGCAATGAGAGATGGTAATCGCCAATGGCCAATGCAGTCAGCCTCGTGCCATTGGTTGCTCGAAGATCTACCTCTCCTCTAGCAAGATTTATAAATCTACTTGGTTCCTATATTTGAATATAGATGTGATCCCCACAAGCTGTATCTAATGCATAATGTGTAGAAATGGAAAGATTACACTCAATAACGAATTCACCTTTAGCATCCCTATGCTTCTGGGTGTAGTTCCTCTTCCAATGACCTTGCTTTCCACATGAAAAACATATCCCATCTCATTCCTTTCCCTACCTATGGATCTTCCCTTTCTTAGAGGGATGGTGTTCAGGGGCTTCATACCATTTATGAATCCTTATCCCCTTTTCCTTGTCCTTTCTTTTCTTATTCACCATAATGACTGTGGGTTTGTCACACCCCATATCCTTATCTACCTGAAAAATTAAGTTCAGAATTTATGATAGAATCTTCTCATTTTTTCTCATGTTATAGTTGATAATAAAGCTAGATAAGGTCTTGGTTAGTGATGATAGGTTCAGATCTGTACGCAACTCATTCGTAAAATTAATCCCTAATATGTACATGCATTCAATTTAGCCAATAAGCTTGACTACATGAGTCCTAGCTAGTATATAATCTCCATGATTAATTGTAAACAGAGTGTTGGAGATCTCATATCTCTCCTGTATCTCCTTCTCTTGATAGAGATCCTTAAGTTGAGACATCATGTTATATGCATCCATGTTTTCATGTTGTTTCAAGATCTTGTTAGAAATAGTCGATAGCATGAAACATTGGACATATGTTGAATCATACAAATGTTTCATGTAGTGAGATAGTTCCTCATCACTGGCCTCTTTTCTAGGAAAAACTGGAATAGGCTCATCCAGCACATACAATTTCCTCTCATGGAAAAGGATGACGTGTAAACGCCTCTACCATTCTTAGAAATTGGTGTCGGTGAGAAGGTTTTCCTTCTAAAGTATGGTTCACAATGATATGTTTGAAGTTATTTTTCTTGTCATTTCTACAAATTAAGATGAGAAAAGTTTTAGAACATTATCATGATAAAACTAAGACAAATAAATAATTTAATACTTATTAGTCTCCCACTATGTTATCGAAATCCAATAGCCCTCACCATTGACTTTGGAATATTCTGTTTCCAGAATATTCTAGTGTAAAGGATCCATATTTCCCTTTGTATTACCCCAACTAGGGTTGTTCAAGAACCTTTAAGGGTTTTAGGTAGGCATTCTAAATTCCAACTACATTAACTCACTGCTTCTTGATCCGTTGAGTGGCCTCCCCAATCCTGAAATCCTTTTATTTTGGATTTCATGAACCTTTGACTCTTGGTCACACCAAGTCCTACTGTGGCAGTCAACCCTTGATGTGAACCAAATCAATTCAACCTAAAACCTTGAATTATAATTCCCTAATAATTTAAAACACCCCAACTAGGGTCGGTCAAGCACTTTGAACTATGGTTCGATTCTAACCAAGATTATGGAAGCTTATACCGAATTAATATTTTCTTTGAGTAATTTTATCCTTATACATAAATTTATATTTTATTATCTTTGATTACATGATTGTTAATATTAAGTGGGATATAATTAAGTGATTAACCATGTCTAAGATACTATTTATGAAAAAGCTGATTTTATTTTAGTTCCATCTTGCATGCTTGTTTAATTCATTAATTGTGTGATCGTGACAATACACCCACAATAAATAAACCATGAAACTGACAGAAATAAAATAAATGGTATGATCATGATATTTTTCTATTGGTTAGTTTATCTAGCGATTGATAAACTAACACAAGACCTAGGGGAGAAACACCTTGAACCTTTTGGGTTCATGTTTACATCTTTCCACCTGTCCACCTTTGTATCTCCTTGGATTGGTTTTACCTTGGATCCAAACTTGAGCCGCCTCCACTAGCTTGGGATATCCATCCATTACATATGCTTTTATCTCACTTTCATGTGAAGAGTAAAACGGGGTTTTACATAAAAGAAACCTTCGGCATGCAGGCCCTGCATATTAATGAGAAGAAGGCCCATAGGCCAATAAATTTAATTTAAATAAATAAATTTAACGAAACCATTCGCATACAAAGGTCTTGGTCTAGCTCATGATCATCCATACATGAAACGGTATTTAAGCATAAATAAAACTAGCATTCAATTCTTTATTTGTTCTTATTTAAGATAAATCATGCTCGAATCAATTAATTATCTTTAATTAATCAATCCTTTTATCTTAAACCTTTTTTCTAAATTTCCTTGAGATTCTCATCCATCATAATTTTAAACAAATAAATTTATTTAAAATAATCTTTGTACGTAACTTGTACCTTGGAGGAAACCTGGTGAATTCTCATTCATAACTACCCAATGAGTAGAAACGAACATTAAGAAGATGCTAAATTTAACACATATATATAAAACACCTATCACGTGTTGTACCTCAGCTTTACGCCTGCATTATGGTACGTCTCAGGGGTTTGTATAATAAAATAATAAATTTTAATAAATCTGCGTAATTTGGATGATTACACATCATGTAGTTTTGACTACATGGAGTTTACTTTTGTTCACCATCCATCTGAAGTATAACACCAGGGACATGGTGTGTAGATGTACTTTGAAAATCTTCAGAGTACACAGTGTGTTTAGTGGGACACACGTTGTGTAGTATCCGCGTTACACGGTTTCCATCCAGGAAAGTTGTGTATGGGTTACATGGTCCAACCCTAACCCAAAGGGACTACACACCGTGTTTAGTGGGCCACATAGAATGTAATCCAAAAACTGTGTGCCACCTTTTCCTAGTCAACACAGAGAATCTTAAAGACTTAGATGGAATCCAATGACACGGCCTAGTTTGGCAGACAGTCCTGGGGCATGGAACCTATATTACACAGTGTGTACTATCTAATACATGACATTTGTTCTGGTGTTGTATGGCTAAGAAGCTTTGGCATCTCCGGATGAGATCCTCTATTTTATTTTAATTAAAATTAAAAGAAAAAATTGATCCTGTAAGGTGAACGAGAAACAAAATAGGAGGAATAGATCTCAAGATTCAGATTTAAAGAACGATTAACTTAAATTGAAACAACTAAATTATTAAAATTGTAAATCACCAAAAAAATTAAATAATTATAATCAATGATATAACCTCCCTCTGATCCAATTTTAGTTTCCGGGCGTAGTAGAACCACATTGGTGGGTGTTCCCAACTTAATTTTTTTGTCGTTAACGACAATCAATCTGAGATCCTTCATGATAATAAAATGTCGGATCTTCGAAATAGAGTGAAGAAGAAAAGAAAATTATGGAGTCTCATAACCATAGAGAGTATCATCATATGTTGGTTATAAATAATTTAATTAAAAGACAAAAAATACCTTGATGAAATTCTATCTCCATTGATGTTTCTGATCACGATCCGATATGATCTATTGTTGTGTCATAGAATCCAAGTGTAGGATTCCTCTGGCGGTGATCCAAACGTTCTCTACGTATCTCTGGACATTGCCAAAGGGATCTCCGGGTGCTAGCACGGAAGATCCTTCGCTTGCGATATCCGCCTCCAATCACCTTGAGAGCCGCTTGCAAAGCACTCTCCTTGATTCAGTGGATGAGGATATGTCTCATAGTTTGAGAGCGTTCTTGGAAGAAAAGAATTCTCTCTTGGATTGAGATATTTCTCAAGATCCGTTGTGCACAACAAAAAATTGATAGGCTAATGAGAATTATATAATACGGATTTTAATTACTTAGAATAATAAAATGAATTAATTACCCGAAAGCATTTATTCATTTCATTTAATTTTTAGTAAGACCTCATGTCTAATAATAATAGTTGACCATTATTATTACTTGACATGTGACCAATGAATTACACCTAATATTATTTAATTAAATAAATAATATTATTTCTCAAAAATCTCCAGAAAAACTACACGGTATGTATATTAATATACAGGGTGGGTACTTTTGTTTTTATATATTCTTTATTTCCTCCACCACATTTAGTAGACCTTGAGTAATGGATATTTATTTCTCATATAAATATCACTGCATTACTCGCTAATAAATATATTATTTTTCCCACAATATATTCTCTCAAATAACTAGTGTCGAAATAAATGCGATCAGGAATCCTTGAATAATTATTAAACCACATTTGGGAATTATCTTTATTTAACTTGTTAAATTAATATCTAACTGAGATACTTGGACACACTTAGTGTATGTCCCTCTAGGCCTCTTTCTCAATGAAATTAGGCGGAGCCTACCTAAATTACAAGGTTAGCGTCTAGAAACATGCCAAGGCACCCATATAGATTAAAGTTAACGCTGCAATGACGTGTCACCTCCTACAAACGCTTACTGTGAAATGTAATCCCTTTGTCTCAATATCTCGAATCAAGCGGGTTGCATGCTAGTTCCATCAACCCATGTGCTCAATTATTCTTTCTTTGACACTCCGGAATTGAACTCTCTCATTCCTTACCATGTCCATAGATTTAATTAGGCTACATTGTAACACCCTGAGAATTTAAGAAAAATATTCTTTTTAATTTCATTAATGTATTGTGTTGTACGCTACACCAAAAGGAGCTTTCACAACACGCATCCTTGACTTGACTTGAATTACACGCAATCACGACCTTCCTCGATAGTGTGTGTAGTACGCAATACCGAGTTTCACTAAACAACGATATGCTATTAAAATATTATTAAAACTAGCCGTTATGAATAGTAATAACCACTTTTTGAAATTTTTTAAATTTTATTTTTCAAAATGGACTTCATTTTTAGATTCAGAATATCGAAATTATCTTAGGGTGAAATTTTGGTACTTTTCGGATAACTTTCATTTTCTGATGAATAGTGAAAATTACTAAATTTCAATTAAAAACAACCTTTTTAATCGAAATAATTAATAGTGATAAATTATTAATTTGAGTGGTTTTAAAGTATATTTAGAATATATTTTTACAATTTAATACAATGTTGGTCATTGGATGTAATTTCACATTTAAAACAGACATAAACAAGTGTCAATCTTTTGATAGTTATTATCTCTTAAGAACACGATATATGTTTTGACGACGGGAATTAATTTTTAAATTAAGTAATGTAACTGATATGTTTTGAATTTGGTAAAATAGACATCACTTTTGAGTTCATAATATCAAATATAGCTTAGGCCTAATTTTTTGTATTTTTCTGGAAACTTTCATTTTTTGATGAATAGTGAAACCACTAAGTGGTAGTTAAAAAAAATAATTTTTCATAAAACTTAATTTTACCGCTTCTGTGAGTGGAATTTCAAAAATCCGAGAGACACAGTTGATTTCAGTAAGTAAAATGTGGTTCAATGAGATGAAAATAATTTTTGGTGAATAGTAACTTTTTACTTTTTTTTACCATGGTTAAAAGTAAATAGGGTAATTAAGGGTAAAAATGATATTATTATTACCCTAACACATGTCCTAATTCTATTGGATAAGTTTAATTCGACCAAAAACAACCTTAGGAATAAAATATGACCATTTAGGCCCACTTGGATTAGATTAGGACATTTATTATTAATTTATTTAAAGAAGGGTTAAAATAGTTAAAATCAAAGTTTAATAAGTAAATAATTTTTAATATAACGTCATACATAAGATAAATTCGACTATAAATATTCATTAGAAAGATAAAAAGATTTCCTACATAATGGTATTTTATTTGAAATTTTTAGACATTAAATAATTTAATTTATTTAGGACACAAATATGATGTAGTAATTGTCTTATTAATGAAATATTGATATAATTGATGTTATAAATACCAAAATAAATGTAATTTGAGAATTTTTATGAATTACACTAATTTTATAGGTTAATATGACATGTTATTATTGATTTAATTAACTTTTTTAGAACTAATAATTCTGTTATAATTTTCACAAAAATCAATTACTAACTAGTGTCAAAATAGACATAAAATAGTTTTTAAAACAAATATTATATTATTAATTGTTATTTTATTCCTAAAAATCTAAGGTTCATCCAAATGACTTAGATAAGGTTATATATATTAATAATAAACAACTTGGGGTTCGTTTGGCTTGTTATAGAAAGTTTATTAACCTTATAGTGTAAGAACACAAAAAGACAAGGTAAAAGTAAAATTATCTAACTTAAAGTTAAAACTAAATGATAAGGTTAAAATAGTAAACTAAACTTATCCAAATTCTATTGGATGAGAAGATTTAGACCCCTCCCCACCTTAGCTTCGAAGTAAATCAATTTGAAGCTATTTAGAACTGAATTTGGCTTTATAATAAAATAATATTTTTAGTTTTTCCAAAAGAGCACCTCTCCTCCCTTATAAAAGGGCACCTCCTCCCTCTCTTCCTCACACCACTTTGAGCCTTCAAGCATGGTCAATACCTACCAAATTCTCTTCTCCACTTCCCTAGAAACATCCTAGAGGTCCTGGTATTCTTCAAAGACCAATTTTAGTGCCCTAAGAGGAGGAATCAAAGAGACGCTTCAAAGAAGAGGTAATGTCCGTTACCGATTCTTTCAACTTTATTTCTTCTTCCACTTATTATTCTTAGGTTGTTTCATTATAAAGTAATAACATAAGTATCACTAATATACTGATATGTTATTATAAGTATGAAACAACCATATTTCACCATTTATCCATCCTATGGAAAACGAAATCATCGCACGTGCGTACGTACGGAAAACCGTCTCCACGCCGTGGTGTAATCTATTTTACACCACCACCTTACTTGGATGGGTATAATGGTGTAAATAATAACTATATATGATTATTTTAAAGTGATATTGATTATTAAATAGTATACATACACTCCAATACAATTCCATGATCATGAGAACGATATCATCGCTCGTGCGTACGTACGGACTACCGTCTCCACGACACGATGAGATTCATTCCCCACGTTAACCATTCATGAATTATTATAAAGTATATATAATAAGTAATAATGAAATATATGAAATAATAATGATACTGGATTTATGTGTATATATATTTATGTCATCTACATAATTCCATTCAACTCAATAAGGAAACGAAAACAGCGTTCATGCGTACGTACGATCTACCGTCTCCATGAATGGTGTATTTCTTTCCATTTACTGATCTATTATATATATTTATATTATGAATATATATTATATATAAATCATGTTTTATATTCTGTAATTAATTAATCATGACCTAAGTAATCATATGAATAATTACAAGTCAAAACACAGATGACAAATGAAACGATTTTACCCAAAACGCTCTTCAACATGGAATTTACAAAAGAACGGGTAATATAAAGTCATAAATGAACCATATATGATATCATAACAATGATTATGATTCTGGAATAAGTCAATGACATTATTTAAATCATTATATAGGAGGTTCGGACACTTACGAAGCAAATCGGACCTAAGGTAAGGGATAATTTTGCAAATTTCATTTTTATCTGAGATTGCTTATTCGTAAGTATTTACTAGGGTTATTTATATCATCCAAGTCCATGTTTTAAAAAAGTGTTTTCATGTATGTTTAAATTCATTTTTACCCATTTTTGACTTTTACTACATGGTATGTAAGTAATCTTTCTTTTGTTTACGTTACGAGGTACTTTTTTGACTTTTCCGACAAAAGTACGAGAAGAATGTTTTTTTTAACTTATACAGAATGAATGGATTTTTAAAACATTATCTCCAATAAGCTTCCTTTACAAGTTTTCAAGTTTATTTTTAATAAAATTCTTTTAGTTTATAATTGTATGACATGTTAAGAAAGGAAAAGTGTTTTTGAAGTAGAAAGGATATTTTCCTAAAGAATGGAGTTCAAATGTTTTATCAAAATTATTTTCCATCTAAGATAATATAGGGTTCTGTTTCTATCCCTATTATTACATTGATTTGATTATGTTATGATGGAAATATTTTTATGAATTCCTTTATCTTATATGAATTGTTTTATGATGTCATGATGTTTAAGATTCCCATTTTTATTACATGGGTTATGCTATGATGTATGGTTTATGATTTTGTGGCACACATAAGAATGGAATCATTATGATATGGGTGGGACCTATATCTCCCTCCAATGCATTGGGTAAAGATTTTATATCTCATGAGATAAACAGGGCTGGTACGGAAGGTTAAACTGGTTTAGTGAAACATGACTGAAACGAGGAGTGAACTCAGTTCAGAAATGGACTTTGTCCACTAAGATAGTCTTGGAAATGAGTCTTGACTAATAAGAAATGATTCTCTATGATTATGTGTGTATGCAACAAAGTTCCACATTTTAAGTTATGATTATTGGGATTACATTTCACTACTATGATTTATCCCATGTTATGATATTATGATCTCTTTTGGAGGTTAAGATTTCCAAAATGTTATGTTCTTAAGAATATGATGTGAATGATATTTCTTTTGTTTACCCTTACTGAGCATTTGATCTCACCCTTTTATGTTTTCTTTTCCCCAGGATATAAAGAAAGGTTTTAGGTATAAAAAAAGGAAGATCTTTATAGGAGATGTTGAAGATCTTTCACCACGATTAGAAGATTATATTCCGAGTTTCCAAAGACACTAAACTATTATGGTCCTTGTGTGTGTGTTTTTGTTATGTACTAAGTATAATGAAAAAGTAATGTAATGTCCATGTACGTTAAGCTTCAGGTCTCTATAGTTGGTATCAGAGGAAAGGTTTAGTCAACCTTTGGAAACTAGGATGCGAAAACTTTAGTGAGATCCCTAGAGATATTTCTAAGTTATGTCTAGGGATGTCCCTAAGGTTAAGTATAAGTATAGGTTATAGTACTAGAATTACGGTAACCCAAGATGTTAGATATTGAAGTTACTCCCCCTTTATTATATTGTTTTCCTTATCGTGATTTTTGCCTCTCACACTATTCTTTTTGGGTTTTAGACGATGGATGGAACCCGAAGGAACCGTGTTGATCAATGTAATGGACAATGCAATGATTGTCCTCTTGAACAAACAAATTTTATGGTAGATGGAGTGAAAAATATTATTGTTATACTTACACAAGCTATGAATCATTTTGGACTTCCAAATGAGCAGATAAGGGAACAATATTCTATTGAGTCCTTCATGAGGCAACGTCCACCTTCTTTCAGTGGGTCTTATGATCCACTTGTTTCTGAACAATGGATCAGTACTACTGAAAAGATATTTTCAGTTCTTCAATGTTCTGAACATGATAAAGTCATCTTAGCAGTGTATCGTTTGGAAGGTGATGCTGATCAATGGTGGAATCTTATCAAGAATACGAGGCCAAGAGATGAAATTGAGTCCATGGAATGGGATGAGTTCAAGAACTTATTTTTCAATAAGTACTTCCTTCGTATTCTTAGAAAAAAGATGGAGAAGGAGTTTCTTGAACTAAATCAAAAGGATGATGAATCTGTTGGTATATACGAAGTGAATTTTACAAGGCTTGCAAGGTATGCATCTGGATTTATCATCCAACCTGAAAGTAAAGTTGATCGATTCTTCAGTGGCTTAAAACCAAATCTTCGAAGGGAATTAGCTATAAGAGACTTCAGTAGCTATGAAGAAATTGTGCGTTGTGCTATCAAGGTAGAAATGGAAGTTGGTGTTACTTATCCATCTCATAGTTTTGACAAGAAACGAAAGATGGAGTTCAAGGAGAAATCTCAGAATAATGGTGAAAAGAAGATGAATGTTTCCTTATGCTCAAAGTGTGGAAAGAAGCATGGTGGAGATTGTCTTAAAGGGACTAGAAAATGTTTTAAGTGTGGAAAATAAGGTCATCGAGCAGCTGAGTGTCGAAGTAATGGAAAAAGGGTTTCTAATGATGTGAATAAAGAAAAGACTGCAGAGAATGCACCACCAACACTTCAATGCTTCAAGTGCAAGGAAATGGGGAATTATGCTAATAAATGCCCTAATCCAAGGGTTAGTGATGATTGACATGTGCAACCACTTAAGGCAAAGGACAAAGGGAAGTCACATGCGATCACTATTGGGGATGTTGAATATGACAACAATGTGGTGGAATGATTAAGTGTTTATGTAATGGGATTCCAAAATAATGTTGTATATAGTATCATGGAATATTGGAATATTTATGTATTGGTCTATTGTGGTTTTCAATGGTACCGGTAACCATGGAATGTGATTGAGATATTTTTGAAAAAAAAGATGATATGCGCATAATGAAAGGAAAATGAGAAAATGAAATGTTTGACCGTATTCATGATCTCATGACTGATATAAGGAGAAGGTTATATCATGGTTTGAGTATATAGAATTTTTGGATTTTGGTATGTGGAAAGAGTTAACTTTTGACTGCATTCATGTTTTCACTAAGGTTCAATGGGTATTCATTCTTCAATAAAATACATGATTAAGGTATTCACATGTTTGTAATTTTACCAACAAGACATATCTCATGATATATGGGGATAAACAATGGTATTAACATGCTAGTTGTATGAACTCTTTGGTAATCGTTTTCACTATAATATGAGATTGGATAGCAGTATTTTGGATAAGTCTAAAGATTGGAATGGATTATGTTGGACATAAGTTAGTATTGTTTAAGGATAGAAGTTTTTTCGATATTATTTATGGGATGTTATAGTAATATAGCTTTAGAAAAAGGAAAACCTGCAGGACAGGCGACAGCCCATCGCGTCGCACAAGGCTGTGGGAATCGAACCCACAACCGAAGTGCGACTGGTCTTTATTGCCTACCACTGGCCTATAGGAAGTCCCTGTTTAGTAGAAACTAGTTTTATTATATTAATCAGTATGATATATGATGTATAAGTCCATTTTAGGAACCATATATGATTAATCTCACTATAGATGGACTTGTGTATTTTTTTGATAACTTTTCTAACCTTTTGTTTGAGACAGATGGAATGACCCATCATTCTATCACATGATCTTCTAACACATCACGAATGACAAATTCAACTTCATTTCATTAAGAGATGAAGTGGAAATTGTCCAAAGAACGACCAACGGTGATACTATACCAAAATCACGAAAGTATTTCTTCTAATTCCAATTTCATCAACTTTAGGGAAATGATCTTGAAAACCAAAAATGTTGTCCTGTTGCTCTTATATTTGATGAATCAGATGGTACCTTAGATCGTCACAAATTTATGGATTTGTGATTTCTGGCTTTTCCATAGCCATGTTCTCTACCACTCTCCATCAGAACATGATGGTTAGATTTCTCTTCTATATCCATATTTTCACCAATGTGGAAACCCAGTGATTAGTTTATTTGGGTAACCGTTACGTTTCATACTTTTGTTTTTAAATATTGGTTTTGGTATTCTTTTTTATGATGTGGGTTTCTATTAAAGAAACTTTCCAGTTGTAAACCATTTATAACCCCGACGAATTTCGAGGGCGAAATTCATTTTAAGGGAGGTAGAATGTAACACCCCGAGATTTTATGAAAAATATTATTTTTAATTTCATTAATGTCTTGTGTTGTACGCTACACCAAAATGAGCTTGCAAAACACGCATCCTTGACTTGCCTTGCATTACACGCAATCACGACCTTCCTCGATAGCGTGTGTAGTACGCAATACCGAGTTTCACTAAACAACGATATGTTATTAAAATATTATTAAAACTAGCCGTTATGAATAGTAATAACCACTTTTTGAAATTTTTTAAATTTTATTTTTCAAAATGGACTTCATTTTTATATTCAGAATATCGAAATTAGCTTAGGGTGAAATTTTGGTACTTTTCGGATAACTTTCATTTTTTGATGAATAGTGAAAATTACTAAATTTTAATTAAAAACAACCTTTTTAATCGAAATAATTAATAGTGATAAATTATTAATTTGAGTGGTTTAAAAATATATTTAGAATATATTTTTACAATTTAATACAATTTTGGTCATTGGATGTAATTTCACATTTAAACCAGACATAAACAAGTGTCAATCTTTTGATAGTTATTATCTCTTAAGAACACGCTATATGTTTTGACGACGGGAATTAATTTTTAAATTAAGTAATGAAACTGATATGTTTTGAATTTGGTAAAATAGACATCATTTTTGAGTTCATAATATCAAATATAGCTTAGGCCTAATTTTTTGTATTTTTCTGGAAACTTTCATTTTTTGATGAATAGTGAAACCACTAAGTGGTAGTTAAAAAAAATGAATTTTTCATAAAACTTAATTTTACTGCTTCTATGAGTGGAATTTCAAAAATCCGAGAGACATGATTGATGTCAGTAAGTAAAATGTGGTTCAATGGGATGAAAATAATTTTTGGTGAATAGTAACTTTTTACTTTTTTTACCACGATTAAAAGTAAATAGGGTAATTAAGGGTAAAAATGATATTATTATTACCCTAACACATGTCCTAATTCTATTGGATAAGTTTAATTCGACCAAAAACAACCTTAGGAATAAAATATGACCATTTAGGCCCACTTGGATTAGATTAGGACATTTATTATTAATTTATTTAAAGAAGGGTTAAAATAGTTAAAATTAAAGTTTAATAAGTAAATAATTTTTAATATAAGGTTATACATAAGATAAATTCGACTATAAATATTAATTAGAAATCTAAAACGATTTCCTACATAATGGTCATTTATTTGTAATTTTTAGACATTAAATAATTTAATTAATTTATGACACAAGGATGATGCAGTAATTATCTTATTAATGAAATATTGATATAATTGATGTTATAAATACCAAAATAATTGTAATTTGAGACTTTTTATGAATTCCACTAATTTTATAGGTTAATATTACATGTTAGTATTGATTTAATTAACTTTTTTCGAACTAATCATTCTGTTATAATTTTCACAAAAATCAATTACTAAATAGTGTCAAAATAGACATAAAATAGTTTTTTAAAAAAATATTATATTATTAATTTTTATTTTATTCCTAAAAATCTAAGGTTCGGCCAAATGACTTAGATACGGTTATATATATTAATAATAAAAAACTTGGGGTTATTTTGGCTTGTTATAGTAAGTTTATTAACCTTATAGTGTAAGAACACAAAAAGACACGGTAAAAGTAAAATTATCTAACTTAAAGTTAAAACTAAATGATAAGGTTAAAATAGTAAACTAAACTTGTCCAAATTCTATTGGATGAGAGGATTTAGACCCATCCCCACCTTAGCTTCGAAATAAATCAATTTGGAGCTATTTATAACCGAATTTGGCTTTATAATAAAATAATATTTTTGGTTTTTCCAAAAGAGCCCCTCTCCTACCTTATAAAAGGGCACCTCCTCCCTCTCTTCCTCACACCACTTTGAGCCTTCAAGCACGGCCAATCCATGCAAAATTCTCTTCTCCACTTACCTAGAAACATCCTAGAGGTCCTGATCTTCTTCAAAGACCAATTGTTGTGCCCTAAGAGGAGGAATCAAAGAGGCGCTTCAAAGAAGAGGTAATGTTCATTACCGATTCTTTCAACTTAATTTCTTCTTCCACTTCTTCTTCTTAGGTTGTTTCATTACGAATTAATAACATCAGTATCACTCATATACTGATATGTTATTATAAGTATGAAACAACCCTATTTCACCATCTATCCATCCTACAGAAAACAAAATCACCACGCGTGCATACGTACGGAATACCGTCTCCACGCCGTGGTGTAATCTATTTTCCACCACCACCTTACTTGTATGGGTATAATGGTGTAAATAATAACTATATATGATTATTTTAAAGTGATGTTGATTTTGAAATAGGATACATACACTCCAATACAATTCCACGATCATGAGAACGATATCATCGCTCGTGCATACGTACGGACTACCGTCTCCACGACGCGATGAGATTCATTCCCCACGTTAACCATTCATGAATGATTATAAAGTATATATAATAAGTAATCATGAAATATATGACATAATAATGATACTGGATTTATGTGTATATATATGTATGTCATCTACTTAATTCCATTCAACTCAATAAGGAAACGAAAATAGCGTTCATGCGTACGTACGGTCTACCGTCTCCATGAACGGTGTATTTCTTTCAATTTACTGATCTATTATATATATGTATATTCTGAATATATATTATATATAAATCATATTTTATATTCTGGAATTAAGTAATCATGATCTAAGTAATCATATGAATAATTACAAGTCAAAACACGGATGACAAATGAAACAATTTTACCCCAAACTCTCTTTAACATGGAATTTACAAAAGAACGGGTAATATAAAGTCATAACTGAACCATATATGATATCATAACAATGATTATGATTCTGGAATAATTCAATGAAATTATGTAAATCATTATACAGGAGGTTCGGACACTTACGAAGCAAATCGGACCTAAGGTAAGGGATAATTTTGCAAATCTCATTTTTATCTAAGATTGCTTATTCGTAAGTATTTACTAGGTTTATTTATATCATCCAAGTAAATGTTTTAAAAAAGTGTTTTCATGTATTTTTAAAGTCCTTTTTACCCATTTTTTACTTTTACTACATGGTATGTAAGGAATCTTTCTTTTGTTTACGTTACGAGGTACTTTTTTGACTTTTTCGACAAAAGTATGAGAAGAATGTTTTTTTTAACTTATACGGCATGAATGGATTTTTAAAACATTATCTCCAATAAGCTTCCTTTACAAGTTTTCAAGTTTATTTTTAATCAACTTCTTTTAGTTTATAATTGTATGTCATGTTAATAAAGGAAAAGTGTTTTTGAAGTAGAAAGGATATTTTCCTCAAGAATGGAGTTCAAATGTTTTATCAAAATTATTTTCCATCTAAGATAATATAGGGTTCTGTTTCTATACCTATTATTACATTTATTTGATTATGTTGTGATGGAAATATTTTTATGAATTCCTTTATCTTATATGAATTTTTTTATGATGTCATGATGTTTAAGATTCCCATTTTTATTACATGGGTTATACTATGATGTATGGTTTATGATTTTGTGTCACATATAAGAATGGTATCATTATGAGATGGGTGGGACCTATATCTCCCTCCAATGCATTAGTTAAATATTTTATATCTCACGAGATAGACAGGGCTGGAACGGCAGGTTAAACTGGTTCAGTGAAACATGACTGAAACGAGGAGTGAACTCGGTTCAGAAATGGACTTTGTCCACTAAGATAGTCTTGGAAATGAGTATTGACTAATAAGAAATGATTCTCTATGATTATGTGTGTATCCCACAAAGTTCCATGTTTTAAGTTATGATTATTGGGATTACATTTCACTACTATGATTTATCCCATGTTATGATATTATGATCTCTTTTTCAGGTTAAGATTTCCAAAATGTTATGTTCTTATGAATATGATGTGAATTATATTTCTTTTGTTTACCCTTACTGAGTATTTGAGCTCACCCTTTTATGTTTTCTTTTCCCCAGGATATAAAGAAAGGTTTTAGGTATAAAAAAAGGAAGATCTTTATAGAATATGTTAAATATCTTTCACCACGATTAGAAGATTATATTCCGAGTTTCCAAAGACACTAAACTATTATGGTCCTTGTGTGTGTGTGTTTGTTATGTACTAAGTATTCCGAAAAAGTAATGTAATGTCCATGTATGTTAAGCTTCGGGTCTCTACAGTTGGTATCAGAGGAAAGGTTTAGTCAACCTTTGGAAACTAGGATGCGAGAACTTTAGTGAGATCCCTAGAGATATTTCTAAGGTATGTCTAGGGATGTCCCTAAGGTTAAGTATAAGTATAGGTTATAGTACTATAATTACGGTAACCCAAGATGTTAGATATTTAAGTTACTCCCCCTTTATTATATTTTTTTCCCTAGCGTGATTTTTGCCGCTCACACTATTCTTTTTGGGTTTTAGACGATGGCTGGAACCCGAAGGAACCGTGTTGATCAATGTAATGGACAACGCAATGATTGTCCTCCTGAACAAACAAATGTTATGGGAGATGGAGTGAAAAATATTATTGTTATACTTACACAAGCTATGAATCATTCTGGACTTCCAAATGAGCAGAGAAGGGAACAATATTCTATTGAGTCCTTCATGAGGCAACGTCCACCTTCTTTCAGTGGGTCTTCTGATCCACTTTTTGCTGAACAATGGATCAGTACTACTGAAAAGATATTTTCAGTTCTTCAATGTTCTGAACATGATAAAGTCATCTTAGCAGTGTATCGTTTGGAAGGTGATGCTGATCAATGGTGGAATCTTATCAAGAATACGAGGCCAAGAGATGAAATTGAGTCCATGGAATGGGACGAGTTCAAGAACTTATTTTTCAATAAGTACTTCCCTTGTATTCTTCGAAAAAAGATAGAGAATGAGTTTCTTGAACTAAAGAAAAAGGATGATGAATCTGTTGGTATATACGAAGTGAATTTTACAAGGATTTTAAGGTATGCATCTGGATTTATCATCCAACCTGAAAGTAAAGTTGATCGATTCTTCAGTGGCTTAAAACCAAATCTTCGAAGGGCATTAGCTATAAGAGACTTTAGTAGCTATGAAGAAATTGTGTGTTCTGCTATCAAGGTAGAAATGGAAGTTGGTGTTACTTATCCATCTCATAGTTTTGAAAAGAAATGAAAGATGGAGTTCAAGGAGAAATCTCAAAATAATGGTGAAAAGAAGATGAATGTTTCCTTATGCTCAAAGTGTGGAAAGAAGCATGGTGGAGATTGTCTTAAAGGGAATATAAAATGTTTTAAGTGTGGAAAAGAAGGTCATCGAGCAGCTGAGTGTCTAAGTAATGGAAAAAGGGTTTCTAATGATGTGAATAAAGAAAAGACTGCAGAAAACGCACCACCAACACTTCAATGCTTCAAGTGAAAGGAAATGGGGCATTATGCTAATAAATGCCCTAATCCAAGGGTTAGTGATGATCGACATGTGCAACCACTTAAGGCAAAGGACAAAGGGAAGTCACATGCGATCACTATTGGCAATGTTGAATATGACAACAATGTGGTGGAATGATTAAGTGTTTATGTAATGGGATTCCAAAATAATGTTGTATATAGTATCGTGGAATATTGGAATATTTATGTATTGGTCTATTGTGGTTTTCAATGGTACCGGTAACCATGGAATGTGATTGAGATATTTTTGAAAAAAAAAAGATGATATGCGCATAATGAAAGGAAAACGAGAAAATGAAATGTTTGACCGTATTCATGATCTCATGACTGATATAAGGAGAAGGTTATATCATGGTTTGAGTATATAGAATTTTTGGATTTTGGTATGTGGAAAGAGTTAACTTTTGACTGCATTCATGTTTTCACTAAGGTTCAATGGGTATTCATTCTTCAAGAAAATACATGATTAAGGTATTCACATGTTTGTAATTTGACCAACAAGACATATCTCATGATATATGGGGATCAACGATGGTATTAACATGCTAGTTGTATGAACTCTTTGGTAATCATTTTCACTATAATATGAGATTGGACAGCAGTATTTTGGATAAGCCTAAAGATTGGAATGGATTATGTTGGACATAAGTTAGTATTGTTTAAGGATAGAAGTTTTTTCGATATTATTTATGGGATGTTATAGTAATATAGCTTTAGAAAAAGGACAACCTGCAGGACGGGCGACAGCCCATCGCGTCGCACAAGGCTGTGGGAATCGAACCCACAACTGAAGTGCGACTGGCCTTTATTGCCTACCACTGGCCTATAGGAAGTCCCTGTTTAGTAGAAACTAGTTTTATTATATTAAGCAGTATGATATATGATGTATAAGTCCATTTTAGGAACCATATATGATTAATCTCACTATAGATGGACCTATGTATTTTTTTGATAACTTTTCTAACCTTTTGTTTGAGACAGATGGAATGACCCATCATTCTATCACATGATCTACTAACACATCACGAATGACAAATTCAACTTCATTTCATTAAGAGATGAAGTGGAAATTGTCCAAATAACGACCAACGGTGATACTATACCAAAATCACGAAAGTATTTCTTCTAATTACAATTTCATCAACTTTAGGGAAATGATCTTGAAAACCAAAAATGTTGTCCTATTGCTCTTATATTTGATGAATCAGATGGTACCTTAGATCGTCACAAATTTATGGCTTTGTGATTGCTGGCTTTTCCATAGCCATGTTCTCTACCACTCTCCATCAGAACATGATGGTTAGATTTCTCTTCCATATCCATATTTTCACCTATGTGGAAACCTAGTGATTAGTTTATTTGGGTAACCGTTACGTTTCATACTTTTGTTTTTAAATATTGGTTTTGGTATTCTTTTTTACGATGTGGGTTTCTATTAAATAAACTTTCGAGTAGTAAACCATTTATAACCCCGACGAATTTCGAGGGCGAAATTCATTTTAAGGGGGGTAGAATGTAACACCCCGAGATTTTATGAAAAATATTCTTTTTAATTTCATTAATGTCTTGTGTTGTACGTTACACCAAAAGGAGATTTCACAACACACATCCTTGACTTTCCTTGCATTACATGCAATCACGACCTTCCTCGATAGCATGTGTAGTACGCAATACCGAGTTTCACTAAACAACGATATGCTATTAAAATATTATTAAAACTAGCCGTTATGAATAGTAATAACCACTTTTTGAAATTTTGTAAATTTTATTTTTCAAAATGGACTTCATTTTTAGATTCGGAATATCAAAATTAGCTTAGGGTGAAATTTTGGTACTTTTTGGATAACTTTCATTTTCTGATGAATAGTGAAAATTACTAAATTTTAATTAAAAGCAACCTTTTTAATCGAAATAATTAATAGTGATAAATTATTAATTTGAGTAATTTTAAAGTATATTTAGAATATATTTTTGCAATTTAATACAATTTTGGTCATTGGATGTAATTTCACATTTAAACCAGACATAAACAAGTGTCAATCTTTTGATAGTTATTATCTCTTAAGAACACGCTATATGTTTTGAGGACGGGAATTAATTTTTAAATTAAGTAATGAAACTGATATGTTTTGAATTTGGTAAAATAGAAATAATTTTTGAGTTCATAATATCAAATATAGATTAGGCCTAATTTTTGGTATTTTTCTGGAAACTTTCATTTTTTGATGAATAGTGAAACCACTAAGTGGTGGTTAAAAAAAATGAATTTTTCATAAAACTTAATTTTACCTCTTCTGTGAGTAGAATTTAAAAAATCCGAGAGACACGGTTGATGTCAGTAAGTAAAATGTGGTTCAATGAAATGAAAATAATTTTTGGTGAATAGTAACTTTTTACTTTTTTTACCACGGTTAAAAGTAAATAGGGTAATTAAGGGTAAAAATGATATTATTATTACCCTAACACATGTCCTAATTATATTGGATAAGTTTAATTTGACCAAAAACAACCTTAGGAATAAAATATGACCATTTAGGCCCACTTGGATTAGATTAGGACATTTATTATTAATTTATTTAAAGAAGGGTTAAAATAGTTAAAATCAAAGTTTGATAAGTAAATAATTTTTAATATAAGGTTATAAATAAGCTAAATTCGACTATAAATATTCATTAGAAAGCTAAAAAGATTTCCTATATAATGGTAGTTTATTTGTAAATTTTAAACATTAAATAATTTAATTTATTTATGACACAAAGATGATGCAGTAATTATCTTATTAATGAAATATTGATATAATTGATGTTATAAATACCAAAATAAATGTAATTTGAGACTTTTTATTAATTCCACTAATTTTATAGGTTAATATGACATGTTAGTATTTATTTAATTAAATTTTTTAGAACTAATCATTCTATTATAATTCTCACAAAAATCAATTACTAAATAGTGTCAAAATAGACATAAAATAGTTTTTAAAACAAATATTATATTATTAATTGTTATTTTATTCCTAAAAATCTAAGGTTCGGCCAAATGACTTAGATACGGTTATATATATTAATAATAAACAACTTGGGGTTCGTTTGGATTGTTATAGTAAGTTTATTAACCTTATAGTGTAAGAACACAAAAAGACACGGTAAAAGTAAAATTATCTAACTTAAAGTTAAAACTAAATGATAAGGTTAAAATAGTAAACTAAACTTGTCCAAATTCTATTTGATGAGATTATTTCGACCCATACCCACCTTATCTTCAAAATAAATCAATTTGGAGCTATTTAGAACCGAATTTGGCTTTATAATAAAATAATATTTTTAGTTTTTCCAAAAGAGCCCCTCTCCTCCCTTATAAAAGGGCACCTCCTCCCTCTCTTCCTCACACCACTTTGAGCCTTCAAGAATGGAAAATCCCTGCCAAATTATCTTCTCCACTTCCCTAGAAACATCATATAGGTCATGGTCTTCTTCAAAGACCAATTTTAGTGCCCTAAGAGGAGGAATCAAAGAGGCGCTTCAAAGAAGAGGTAATGTCCGTTACCGATTCTTTCAACTTTATTTCTTATTCCACTTCTTCTTATTAGGTTGTTTCATTATGAAGTAATAACATCAGTATAACTCATATACTGATATGTTATTATAAGTATGAAATAACCCTATTTCACCATCTATCCATCCTACGGAAAACGAAATCACCGCGCGTGCGTACGTACGGAATACCGTCTCCACGCCGTGGTGTAATCTATTTTCCACCACCACCATACTTGGATGGGTATAATGGTGTAAATAATAACTATATATGATTATTTTAAAGTGATATTGATTCTGAAATAGTATACATACAATCCAATACAATTCCACGATCATGAGAACGATATCATCGCTCGTGCGTACGTACGGACTACCGTCCCCACGACGTGATGAGATTCATTCCTCGCGTTAACCATTCATGAAGGATTATAAAGTATATATAATAAGTAATCATGAAATATATGACATAATAATGATACTGGATTTATGTGTATATATATGTATTTCAACTAATTAATTCCATTCAACTCAATAAGGAAACGAAAACAGCGTTCATGCGTACGTACGGTCTACCGTCTCCATAAACGGTGTATTTCTTTCCATTTACTGATCTATTATATATATGTATATTCTAAATATATATAATATATAAATCATGTTTTATATTCTGGAATTAAGTAATAATGATCTAAGTAATCATATGAATAATTACAAGTCAAAACACGGATGACAAATGAAACGATTTTACCCAAAACGCTCTTTAACATGGAATTTACAAAAGAACGGGTAATATAAAGTCATAAGTGAACCATATATGATATCATAAAAATGATTATGATTCTGGAATAAGTCAATGACATTATTTAAATCATTATACAGGAGGTTCAGACACTTACGAAGCAAATCGGACCTAAGGTAAGGGATAATTTTGCAAATCTCATTTTTATCCGAGATTGCTTATTCGTAAGTATTTACTAGGGTTATTTATATCATCCAAGTCAATGTTTTACAAAAGTGTTTTCATGTATGTTTAAAGTCCTTTTTACCCATTTTTTACTTTTACTACATGGTATGTAAGGAATCTTTCTTTTGTTTACGTTACGAGGTACTTTTTTGACTTTTCCGAAAAAAGTATGAGAAGATTGTTTTTTTAACTTATACGGCATGAATGGATTTTTAAAACATTATCTCCAATAATCTTCCTTTACAAGTTTTCAAGTTTATTTTTAATCAGCTTCTTTTAGTTTAGAATTGTATGACATGTTAATAAAGGAAAAGTGTTTTTGAAGTAGAAAGGATATTTTCCTCAAGAATGGAGTTCAAATGTTTTATCAAAATTATTTTCCATCTAAGATAATATAGGGTTATGTTTCTATCCCTATTATTACATTGATTTGATTATGTTTTGATGGAAATATTTTTATGAATTCCCTTATCTTATATGAATTGTTTTATGATGTCATGATGTTTAAGATTTCCATTTTTATTACATGGGTTATACTATGATGTATGGTTTTTGATTTTGTGGAACACATAAGAATGGTATCATTATGAGATGGGTGGGAACTATATCTCCCTCCAATGCATTGGGTAAAGATTTTATATCTCATGAGATAGACAGGGCTGGAACGGCAGGTTAAACCGGTTCAGTGAAACATGACTTAAACGAGGAGTGAACTCAGTTCAAAAATGGACTTTATCCACTAAGATAGTCTTGGCAATGAGTCTTGACTAATAAGAAATTATTATCTATTATTATGTGTGTATGCCACAAAGTTCCATGTTTTAAGTTATGATTATTGTGATTACATTTCACTACTATAATTTATCCCATGTTATGATATTATGATCTCTTTTGCAGGTTAAGATTTCCAAAATGTTATGTTCTTATGAATATGATGTGAATGATATTTCTTTTGTTTACCCTTACTGAGCATTTGAGCTCACCCTTTTATGTTTTCTTTTCCCCAGGATATAAAGAAAGGTTTTAGGTAAAAAAGGAATATCTTTATGGGAGATGTTGATGATCTTTCACCACGATTAGAAGATTATATTCTGAGTTTCCAAAGACACTAAACTATTACGGTCCTTGTGTGTGTGTTTTTGTTATGTACTAAGTATTCCGAAAAAGTAATGTAATGTCCATGTACGTTAAGCTTCGAGACTCTATATACATCAATTCCATAAAAGGGCATGATATATCTACTTCTGTTATGGAACAGTAGGGACAAATCCTTTCTCGCATTATCTATTAATGCAGTATTACTCATAATGCACCCAACATATCCTACCTCGCTGCAAACAGTGTGTCATCAAATTTTTCATCAATACATCTAAGTGTGTGAGTTGTAATAGCCATTAATAATAATCTTAAAGTCTAAAGACCAATACACATGTCCGTGGATAGAAACATCCAATGAAACTATGAAATGTGGACTTCCTACTGGCAAGTCTCATTCTCATAATATCCTTCTGGATTTTACCAAGGATGCGTACCATGAGAAGGTGCCTCAAAGTTTTATGAGTCATCACCCCTAATGGTCTGTATTATTTATTTCAATCAAATAACATCATCCAGCCATAGAACATATATTCAATAATAGTGTTATGGAAGTTCTGGGTTCTCATCATAGCAGGGATCTGTTGTGACCTTTTAGTGCAACAGATATCTTTAGGATATTATCACATGCATTTTCATGCAGAAGAACAATCAAGATGTGATAAGGTATTTATTAATGAATAAAGTACAAAGTAATTGGTTCTAGGCCACCAACTCCAACAAGAGGAGCATATCAAGATTGGAATAAAGATCAGACAGAGTGATCACATGCTATCTCATGTTGTTCCACATCTTCAAAATGTTGTTGCTGAGACGCGAAAGCAGATTCTAGGGAAACTAAGTTGTTTTCCATTCTGGTATGCATGCAAGAATGAGAAGAGCGTAGGAATAATTAATAGGAAAAAAGCTCAAGTAACAGGAAAAAAGATCAAGTAACTGGAAAAAAAGCTTGTACAGAAGTGTGGAGGACACCTGAGGTTGAAAAAGAACTGCTCGATCAAGAATCTTGATTTTGATCAAGAATTGGTTACTGCATAATAATCCCAAGAGGAGCGGTGAACAACATCAGATGTGATGTTATGTAGGGGAAAAATAAACTCGCACTCCTTTTGTAGCATCTGAAACACAATTAAGGCACCAAAATTGTTAGACTAGTTCATACAATTGAACTGGGAGGGGGAGATACACCGAGAAAGAATTAAGTAGAAAGAATCCAACCAATTTCTTATTCACTGAGAATCATACAGAAATAGATGTTTAGAAAAAAAAATCCTTCTATCAAGAATTGATTAGGGAGAATCCATCTCCTTCTAGTTGTTCTTGATTAGAGGAACTCCTCGAAGGGAACCACCCATCTGGTCTGTTGCGCCTGCAATAGCAATTCTCTAATATTTTTTCCTACCCTCAAATAGTCAGCTTGTACCCTATTATATCCCTTCTCACCTGCTACAAGAACATTACAACACTTCCCCTAGTGGTAAAGAGTTATTACTCTCCCCATATTTACCCTCCTACTATAAGTATGTATAATAGGTGGTTGTGGTACAACAGGTTCAACCAAGTCATTCCTAACAGACCCTACCACACACCTCGCTGCTAACTAATAAGACACTCTTACCGAAGCCAACCTCACATTAACCCCTCCCACCTGAGAACCATATACACAACCGGGAAGCACCTACCAAAGATCTTTATGGGCTCAAGCAAACAGATAAATAGTGGAAAACAATAAGGAAACAAGTAATCAATCAGATATTGTAAATTACAGCTAAACAGAGTAAATAACCAGACTGAAAAAACATCAAAACATATTGCAAAGTAAAATCTTCTAAACAAATCATTTAAAGCAACAAATAAAACAGTTTCAAATGTTGATGAAACAAAATTATGCCTGATTTGGATTCGATACCAATTTTTGGGGCTTCATTGATGTGGAAGTCCCCATTCAATGACCATAATCCCTTGGATTTAATTTTGGTTAGCACAAACTCGAAATGAAATCTAAAATGATGATTATTATTCTAGGATCATAGAAAATATAAACCAATAAACATGAATAAATTCACCAAATAGATTCCTAAATCCATGGAATTACAAATGATTCAATTAGTAGTGAACATATCACATATGAAAGATGATAGATACAACAAAAAAATTCAAACTGCATGTAGGAATTCTCATAAACCAGGAATAGAGATCTGTACAAATAAATTCTAATGACCAGAATCAACCAACATGAAAATTAAATTTCATATTCCAATATGTATGCATTTCAAAAACAAAAATCAGTTCTTGCACATAAAGAATCTCAACAGAAAGCTATAATGGACAAAAAAAGCATGTAGATATGAATAAAAACATCATACAATGGAAAAAACCAACAAAAAAACTTATTGAAAAAATTATGTATCAAACAAAAAAATTAAAAACCATGTTTTAATTAAAATTGAGATGCAACAAATATTCAGCGATTAACTAGGTTGAAGAAAATAAAATCGAAAAGTGACCTGGGTATTTACGTGTTTCGACTAATTTTCCTGAGTGCATGAGGTAGGACATCATGGGATTTTCACTATACAAAATAAAGGAGTACTAAAAATAGCATGATAGGATGAACACTACTATAGAATCACCCTTTATCAGTACTCAAAATAAGCATTGTCAGTGCTAAAAAAAACATTGATGTGTGAATAAACTTTAAGTCATCTGTGTTTATCAAGGCTAGAAAAAACACTAATAAATACCCTCTTTATAAGTTCTAAAAAAAGCATTGATAAAGAGGGCTTTTATGGGTACTAAAAAATAGTGCTGATAAAACTAGAAAAATATATTCCTTTCAAATTATTTAGGTACTCCACTCACACCACCCACCCTCATTATCATCGCCCCGCTAACCCTTTGTCAGCACTCACCCCTAGCCCCCCCCCCCCCACTCATGCATGACACCCATCCTACCTCACCCTTTGTTAGTGATAGCCCCTATTAGTGCTTTCCCCCATCCCTACTCAGCCGCACATGCTTGGATTCGAACCTGAGAGATCCATGTACAAAGTGAACACACTTATCACTGTTCTATCTCCTTTTCATCTATATTTTACAAAATATCTATTTATTTATGTATATTTACATACATATTTTTTCCATATTTAATCATATATTTATATATATTTATATAATTATTTGTAAATACTTTTATAATATATATGTCCATGTGTGTGTATTTATGTGTTTCATGAATACACATGACTGTGTTTGTATATATATATAACATATTTATTTATTTAAATATATTATATATTAATATTAATTTATATATATTAGAATATATAGATAAATATATATTTGTTTGTTAATATTTCCACACTCACACACAAATATTTATATATAAACATTATATATACATTTGTATAATGTAAATAAAATGGTTAAATCTTTTTTTAAGTAAAATGAATAATAATTATTTCTATATGGTTTATATATCTAAAAATATATTTTACATGTGAATATCTTTAAATATTTATTTATAAAATTAAATTTTTACATGTAAAAATATACAAATATGAATATATATATATGCATATATTTAATTATAATTAACACTAAAATATGAATAAAAATGACCGTTATAAATCCATATGAAAGAAAGTCTTCAGAATAAATTTAGTATCCACTGAAAAAAGATAAAAAAAAAACCTCTTAAATGGATCTAAAATTCCATCAAATATTAAAAAATTAGGGTATCCCAACTAAAAACTTAGTTTTAAAGTACTTTCAGGCCTTTTTTTAAACCAAAAAAAGGGGAAAAAGTCTCTTAGGTCTAAATGGTGTAGATCTCTTCACATGCTTTGATTTGACATCTCATAGGGCCAAAACAGACACCCGAATAAAAAGTTATAGACGTTTGAAGTTCAAGAAATGCTTCTAAATTATCTTAAGATATTGATTAATTTATTAATTTTTTCTACCACTAAAATGTTCTGAAATGTATATTACTCAGTACTAATTAATCAATTGTTAATTAATATTATTTTTAATTATTTCGTAAACCATTTTTTCACTATATATTATATATTAAGTGTAAATACATGTTTAGTATTATATAAACCATATTTAAGAAAATATTATTTATATATATATATATCAATAGAAACATTTTTATATTAAAATATGATTTTTGATCATGTATAAATTTTTTATAAAGGTCAGGCTTATCGGTACTAAAAAGGCGCTGAAAAAAGGGTCTATATCAGCGCTAAAAAAGCATTAACAAAGGGTGTCTTATCAATGCTAAAAAAATTATGAGAAACAATATCTTTTATTAGTTCTCCAAACAATTACATATAAAAGGCACCATTTTTTAGTGCCAAAAAAAGTGCTGACAAATGGGATAATTTAATAAGGTGAAACCTATCATAGAGGAACATTATGAAATGCTAAACAACTTATATAAGGATTAAAAATTGTGACTATAGAACATTTAAACCAAGATGATACCCCCATACCAAGGGTTAGAATTACCTTAGTCGAAGCTCCATACAGAGACGAGTCATTGTTGAGTCCTCCTTCAAGATCGATTTTTCATAGTTCTATCTCTATCTATGTTTGTTGTCACTGTCCAAGTTCGATATGATCAAGATTCATGTCCTATGGGTTCAAAGAACGAGACTACCACTTATCATGGTTGATCTCTGCGTGCAGAAATAAAGATGCACTAGGGGCTCATCAGAGCTCCTTCTCAGCAAAGAAGACAATGCAGTCTACCTATGTTGTGGCACCTCCTTCGTCGAATAGGGGACATGCTGTTGGGAACCCTTTCCTTATAATCTCTCGCGGCCCAACCAGAATCGTTGAACCAGGAGTTCTAGGTACAACCATAAGGATATACCCCTATGAAAAGTTGACTATCATGAAATATCATATTGGTTTTTTCTTAATATGTTTGATAGATTAAGTTATTGATTCAAGATGAGTTCAGAGGCAGAATCATAAGAAAGATAAACAAAAAGCAAGAAAAAGAGGACATAGAATTTAATGTGCTTTGGATCATTTGGGATCCAACATGCACGAAAAGAGAATCACCCACACACACATATTTTATTATGCTCAAACAAAAAGGAATAAAAAATACAGAATGCAAACCAGAAAGAAACATCCAAAACCTGAAGCTATAGGATCATAAAAAATATTTACCAACCAAAGAGAATCTTTCCACTACTCGGGAAAGATTCATCAATGGTAGGTGGATGTTGAGGGCCTTGAGTTGAATCTGAAAACGTATCCACCAGAAATATCCTAAGGTGGTTTTTCCACACTTCATCTCATCGAAGGATCGTCCAGCAAAATATGACAAACTGAAGGGTTGAGCCTGTCTGTGGAAGAACGCATTGGGAACTATGTTTTCCCTCCACTAGAAGAGTGAAAAATCATTAGGGAGAAAAAATATGGAATGAATTTTCTTGTCTTGAAGGATGATTCCATAGGGAGAGTCATTAAAACCTCTAACAAACACATAGGCTATCCTGACCACCCATCCAATATGAAGGTACCACAGAGTTCTTCAAAAATAGAAAAGAAACCATGAAAACAAAAATTGAAAATAGGTTGTGTAACATAAAGGTAAACATGAAAAGGTATTTTTTGCGTGAAGGTCCCAGTGTAAAGGTACCATGAGCAAGACCCCTAATGCATAAGGGTAATATAACTCGCTACATGAAGGTAGAGTGTAAGGATCCCACTACGAAAAAGTCTCATGTAAGGGTAAAAGACAATGCACAGGGGTACGTGTAAGGGTACCGACCGTATGGGGGTACACGTGTATGGGTAATGAGACTCGCACGTAAAGTTAAACCATGCTTATGTAAAGGTACAGATCCAAATGAATAAGGGTGACCACTTAAAGGTTCCATCCACATAAGGGTAACCAGAAGCCTCATGTAAGGGTAACACTTACGCTATGTAAAGGTAAGGGACACCCACATAAGGGTACCCAATCCCATGTAAAGGAAATGATGCTCGTACGTTAGGGTACCACCTTAACATCCAGAATCAATATTTGAGCATAATAATAAAGGGAGAAATAAAATTCACTTTTTCATACATGAAAAACAAAGAATACATGGAAGAAATAAATGAAAACATTTCATATGAAAATCAAACGACAAATCTCCACCATTTTCATATGATATTGGTGATTTTCTTGCACCTATTGTCGTTGAAATGTGTCCAAGTTCACTAAGTCTAAACAGTGCTTGAACTTAGATAATGTCGTAACCTTAGTTAAATTATCGGCCATATTGTCATCAGTGTGTATCTTATTGATGCACATGGTTAGTAATTCAATGACTTCTCTAATAAAATGCAATCTAATTTCAACATGCTGAGACCTACCATAGCATACTAAATTTTTATCCAGCTGTAAGGAAGATTCACTATCAGAATACATAGTTATTATAGAATTACAACGACTAAGTTCAGAAAGAAAATCATTGAGCCAAATTTCCTCTTTGATAGCCTCGGTCAAGGCTATATATTCATCTTTAGTGGTTGTGAGGTTTTCCAAAGATTGCATATTACATTTCCAAGACATCGGTTCTCAACAAGTAATAAATACATACCCTTTGAAGGACTTTATGGTGTCTATATTCCCTACATACACTACTAGAAAAGCAGGTATTTGCGACGGGATCCCGTTGCAAATAGCCATTTGCGACGGGGTCCCGTCGCAAATAGCCCGTTGCTGAAAACGCCGTCGCAACTAAACTTATTTGCGACGGGATCGTCGCTAAAGCCTTTTTTTGCGACGGGCATTCTCCCCGTCGCAAATAGTCTTCCGTATTTTTGTAAAAAACTTTTTAAACAGTTATTGCGACGGGCCCGTCGCAAAAACTCTTTTTTAAAAAAATAAAAAAAATTAATAATACTAGTATTTGCGACGGGAACCGGGACCCGTCGCAAATACTATTCATAGTATTTGCGACGGGACCCGTCGCAAATACTCTTTTAAAAAAAATAAAAAACTATTAATAATACTAGTATTTGCGACGGGCATAGTATCCCGTCGCAAATACTATAAAAAAAATAAAAAAAATAAATTATTAATAAATTATTTTAATTAATATAATAATAGAATTATAATTTACAAATGAAAATAATAAATTATTTTAATTACTATAATAATAGTAGAATTATAATTCAAAAATAAAAATAATAGAATATTAATAAATAATTTAATTAATATAATAATATTATAATTATAATTCATAAATAAAAAAAATATTAATAAGTTATTTTAATTAATATAAAAATAATAGAATTATTTTACATTCAAATATTAAAATAATTCAAGTATTACAAAAAAATAATTAAATTATAATATTATAAAATTTTAATATATATATAAAATTTTATTATATAAATAAAATTTTAATATATATATAAAATTTAATATTATAAAATATAAATATTATTATTATTCATATTAATATTGTTATTTAAAAATATAATATTATTAATATTTTATAATGAGACAGAAACTACGAATAGAAAAAAAAAATATTTTGATTTCACAAATTTTATAACAGAAATACAAACTCTAATCTGTAGGAGGGGGGGAGGGGGGGAGGTGGGGGATCTGCAGATGGTGGTGGAGGAAACTCCATCCCTAAAGCATGAGTGAGTCGGCGCATGTACTCCATCTGCTCCTGATGCTGCTGCTGCCACCGACTCGTCTGCTCCTCGTACAGCTGCTGTTGGCGTCGACGCTCCTCCTCATGCTGCTGACGCATCTGCTCCTGCTCCTGTCGGAGACTCTCTATTTGTGCAGTCTGAGATCGCAACTGCTCCTCATACTGTGTAGAAGAAGATGCACGAGCTCCTCTCGAGCTGGACGCCGACATCGCAGCACTGCCATAATAATCTCCGGGAGTCATTCGAGAGCCGATACCAACTACCCGGCCCTTCTCGAAGGCATACTGGGTGGCCTGCATCCATGCCGCCTCATCAAACTGACGGGCAGTGGTCTGATCTGATGCCTCGGCCTGACTCTCAGGCCGGGCCTGTGCCGCTGCAGCCTCATATGACTCCTATAGTTGCAATTTAAAATTAAAATTGTGAATATATTATATGCAGTTAATTTTTAAACTTGAAAACAAATAATACTGACCACGATGTGATGCTGACGATCACCTCTGAGCTCCCCAGTAGCAGGATCACTATACATCCTCCGATATACGTCGTACTCTGTAATATCGGGGTGCTCGACAGCCTATAAGAATAAAAAATAAACTGTTAATATTTATAGTTATATAAAATATTTATAAATAATGTACGTACCAGATGCTGTCTATGAGTACTGAAAGAACGACTCCCAGTTCGATGAGTCACCTCCTGCCTCCCCCGATTCTGCCTCCCCACCGATGATCTCCTCTGAAAGGCACCACTCAACCAGTGCGCACATAATCCATCCCATACATGGGATGAAATGTACTCTGGTCGGTGTGCTCTACATGACTCATCAAAATCTGACACTCCTGCTTTCTTCATCGCAGCTTTTCTTAAATTGTGCAAAAACTGACGAAGGCGATCACGCATGGCCACCTCCCATGCCTCGTGGATGGCGTCACGCATGGTATCCTCGATCGGATACCATAAACCCTACAAATAAATCAAAATATCAAGTTAGAAATGAAATAATTTTCAAAATAAAAATTATTTATTTACGTACGTACCAACCAATGGCCGAACATGGCCTGCTGCACATCAATGAGAATCTGCTCCCATGTGGTCCACGGCTGAGAGAAATAGTTGCGCAAAATAGCGCTGCCCTGTCCGACTGATATATGCGAAAAACTGAAAAAAAATAATAAACATTTATTATGTGAATAGATTAATGAAATCTTAGTCAAATTCACAGGTTATTACACAGGTTATCACACCTCTGGGTGCGCGGATCAAACCCAAGACGTGGACGTCGCTCGGGGACGGGGTCAGGAATCATCAATCGTGCAAGACCGCGCCCCCTCCGCGTACTCCCTGGAGCGCCTGCAGGCTGAGGGTCATCTGCCAGCAACTCATCCGCATCGAAAGGCAGGTCAGCCTCCGCCAACTCACGAAATGTGGCCTCGTCCATCTGAAATAGAAAATGTTAATATTAGCAAATAATTGATAATTACTATTATATATACATATATACATATTATGATTGTATATAAATACCATGGAATTCTATAAGTGTTCATCTTCATCATCATCTTCATATATGTCAATGTCATCTTCATATTCCTCCTCAACATCATCGATATCCATTCGAGTTGCAGTTGCTTCATCTCTTACCATTTCAAATTCATGTGTGACATCATTAACATCATCGTCATCACCGACTCTTAAATGTGGGGTGTCGTCATCGATACTCATATCTCTTTGTAAAAAAGATTGATTTTGAGTACTCTCTTGAAAAACTTCAATTCTTTGCACATCAGTGAAAGCACATTCACTTTGACTAAACTGATTGTCTCGAATTTTGATTTTTATTACACTCCACCAATCAGTCAAGTCTCTTGATGTTGCACAGTACTTTGCATAATAAACTTGATATGCCTGTTGAGCCAATAAGAATGGTTCATTTACTGCGAGAACACTTTTACATTTAATATCGATGATTCCATGAGTCGGATGAACACGCACGCCTCTCTCTGTATCCAACCACCGACATTTGAACATGGTTATGTAATGTTGTCCAAGATAACAGAGTTCAATGATTTCATCAAGTATGCCATAAAAGTCAACTTCATTTTCTCGATGATGAGATCCTCTCAAGCTAACTCCACTGTTCATTGTTTTTTTCGATTCCCCATATGCATGTGTGTGGAATCGAAATCCATTCACCACATATGCATTATAAGTTTTAACAAGTTTGGAAGGTGGGTTACTCAATACACACAGCCGTTTGTCAATTTTATCAGCATGTCGAGACACCTGAAGATTTGTGAAATAATTATCAATATAGTAAACTATACATTGAATGAGTTGCTAAATGATAAAGAATTTATGTTACCAGTTTTTGAAACCACTGAGAGAAATTTTTCAGTCGACGTTCTTCGAGAGCAGCTGCTGTAATTTGTGGAATTTGTTTCTTGATATGATTATCATACAACCTATAAAAACCAAAGTTATTTACTGTAACATAAATGATAGAATAAGTGATATAAACACTTACAGTACAACTGATGTCATCTCTTCACAGTTGAGCAGAACATACGTATGAGCTCTATGATGTTCATCATCTGAAAGCCAGCGTTCAGAAACTCCACCAAAACCAAGCTCTGACTGGTTGAAAACAGATAATTGATTGTCGATTTCATCAATATTCCTCTCATTCCGTCCCATTCGGTTGTGTTTTGAAGGATACTCAGATTCAAAATAATGGGAGCAGAAAAAAGATATTTCCTCTTGCAAATAAGCTTCTGCAATAGATCCTTCAACAGATGCTTTGTTGCGTACTTTTCTTTTCAATTTTTGCATGCATCTTTCAAATGGGTACATCCATCGAAACTGTACCGGACCTCCACATTTGGATTCATATGGAAAATGTAACATCAAATGTTCCATTGAGTCGAAGAAAGACGGCGGAAATATTTTTTCCAGTTTACATATAATTACAACAACATCTTTTTCAAGTTTGCCTAGAGCATCATAATCTGCCGTAGCCGCACAAATTTCCCGAAAAAAATGAGACATGTCTGTTATGGAATCCCAAATCACAGAATTCAACAGAACTCTTAATCCAATGGGTAGAAGTCTCTCCATTATAACATGACAATCATGACTTTTCAATCCAGTAATATGACCATTCTTTACACATCTACCCAAATTGGAAGCACAGCCATCTGGAAGTCTCAAATCTGCAATCCACTGACAAAATAATAAACGGTTTTCTTTAGACAGTGTATAAGCTGCTTTTGGTTTCAGTAACCTTTCTGTTCTGACATTCTCAAATAGTTCCAATTCTGGACGCCTGCAAATTTGGGCAAGATCTAAACGTGCATTTACATTGTCTTTGCTCTTTCCTGTCGTATCCAAAACTGTATGAAACAAATTATCAAAACAGTTCTTCTCAATATGCATGACATCTAACATGTGTCGGACCAACAAATCAGACCAATATGGCAAATCCCAAAATATGCTACGTTTAATCCAATTGTGTTCTTTCCCAAAACCAGAAATTTTCTGTTGGTTTATTGTGGGACCAAAAGTGATGGGAGGTAATGAAAATACAACCGATTTTAACTCCGAACCTGATAGCATTTTTGGAGGTCCATCCCTTTCAGCTGTTCCTTTTCTGAAATGAGATCTGTTTCTGCGAAAAGGATGATCAGCTGGAAGAAATCTGCGATGACAGTCAAAATAACAAGGTTTCTTTCCATGAATGAGCATAAATGTTTTGTTCTCTCCCATACAGTAAGGACATGATTTCTGACCATGTGTACTCCAGCCAGATAACATCCCATAAGCCGGGAAGTCACTTATTGTCCACATCAATGCTGCTCTCAGTATGAAATTCTGTTTCGTTGCAACATCATATGTACTGACACCAGTACTCCATAATAAATTTAATTCATCAATCAATGGCTTCAAATAAAAATCAATATTTTTCTTCGGATGTCCTGGAATTAGTAAAGTCAAAAAGATATATGGCTCCTTCATCAACATCCATGGAGGTAAATTATACGGAGTTAAAAAAATAGGCCAACATGAATATTGACTACCATAAGATCCAAACGGACAGAAACCATCAGTGGAAAGGCCCAGTCGAACATTTCTAGCTTCTAAAGCAAATGATGGATGCACTCTATCAAAATGTTTCCATGAATCACCATCGGCTGGATGATTCAAGCTTTTATCGGTTGAAATATTCTCTTTATGCCATGACATCATTGTCGCTGTATTCTTAGACATGAATAAACGCTGAAGTCTGGATGTAAGCGGAAAATATCTCAACTGTTTTACAGGAATCAAACCAGACTTCCCGTGTTGTCCTTCTTTATATCTCAGTTGCCCACATGTGGGACAACTATCCAACGACTCATTTTCCCCTGAATATAAAATGCAGTCATTTGAACATGCATGAATCTTCTGACAAGTAAGTCCCAAATTTCGAACCAACCTCTTACTTTCATAGTAATTTGCAGGTAAAACATTTCCTTCGGGTAACAGTGTTTTCAGCAATGAAAATATCTGGTCAAAACATGTGTTTGACATTCCGTTATCTGATTTGATAGCCATAAATTTTGCAACTGCTTCTAATTTTCTCATCTTGCAGCCAGGATATAATGCATCCTCAGCAGACTTCAACAACTCATAAAATTCAGACGGTCCCAACTCAGGATTTGAAGCTATATCAGCCGGAGTTTTTGTATGTTGAACAGATGAACCTGCAACATCATGTACTAAATCTTGAAATCGGGATGGATCTAGAATCAAGTTGGTATCACCTGCTCTGGAACTGCGTTCACCATGTTGATACCAAAAAACATAATATGCTTGAAAACCAAAACGCAAGAGATGTTCCCCCACTTTGTCAAACGTGTCAAACGTTCTCAATGCACATTTTCTACAAGGGCATTTTATCTTTCCTTCTGAAACAAATTCTGAATTTGATGCCGCAAATGATAAAAAAATCTCCACACCCTCTATATATACTGGATTTAAACCAGAACCATTTGAATTTCTACGTTGATTTATCCATATGCGGTCATCTAATAATGACTGTTGACGACCTCGTTGTTCCATATTTTTCTATAAAATATAAAAGCATTACTGGTTTTGAATAATTTGTTAGAAAAAACACTCAAGCAAGGATTGAATATATTGAGAATAAAGCAAAACCTGTTACAAATATTGATAATTTTAATATTATATTGATTTTTTATTTTTTTTAATAATACTAATATAATTTTTTTTATAAATATTAATTATATAATAATAACATCATTACATTATTAGTATATTTTATTATTAATATTAAAATAATATAATTTTTTATATTATATACAATTCTCCTTTCATCTGTGTGTTTCACATTCTGTCTCCACATGTAATAAGGTAATTATTCCTAATTATTCCTAATTATTCCTAATTATTACAATCTATTACAATTTATTACTAATTGTTACTAATTATTACAATTTATTACTAATTATTACAATTTATTGCTAATTATTACTATTTATTACTAATTTAGCAATACTTAGCAATACTTAGCAAAAGGAAAACTGCTTGAATAATGAAAGGAAATTTGGTAATCATCGTTGTGGAGATGATTATAAATTTTCCCTTCATTATCCAAGCAGATTTCGTTTACTAATTATTAGTAATAAAAAAAATATTATCAATATTTACGAAAAAACAATATTAATATTATTAAAATAATAACAAAAATTAAAAAATATTAAAATTATCAATATTCATAACAGACTTTGTTCTATTATTAACATGTTCAAATCTTAAAGGGTCGCCAATTGTCAGGTCATGCGCAATAAAAAGTTTGTGTCAGTCATGTCTAATGTAAACTCTATAATTGTCCTTGCATGGTTGATCACTTCGCAAGTAATGTTGCAATCAGACAAACCAAGTCATTCCCTTCTTATCTATAAGAATTATCTCACATGAACCTTTACATAGATCATTCTTCCTTAAAAATTTGAGGGGATATCATTATTTTTCCCTTAAATTTTCAAGGAAGAATGGTCTATGTAAAGGTTCATGTGAGATGATTCTTATAGATAAGAAGGGAATGACTTGGTTTGTCTGATTGCAACATTACTTTTGAGGTGATCGACCATGCAAGGACAATTATAGAGTTTACATTGGACATGGCTGACACAAACTTTTTATTGCGCATGACCTGACAATTAGCGACCCTTTAAGATTTGAACATGTTAAGAATAGAGCAAAATCTGTTGTGAATATTGATAATTTTAATATTTTATAAATTTTTATTATTTTAATAATATTAATATTTTTTTCATAAATATTGATAATATAATTTTTTTTGCTAAGTATTCTTGAGTATTCCTGAGTATTCCTGAGTATTCGTGATTATTCGTGAGTATTCGTGAGTATTCATGAGTATTCGTGAGTATTCGTGAGTATTCGTGAGTATTCCTAATTATTACTAATTATTCCTAATTATTCCTAATTATTCCTAATTATTTGCAATTATTGGTAATTATTGGCAATTATTGGTCATTATTACTAATTATTACAAATTATTGGTAATTATTACTAATTATTGGTAATTATTACTAATTATTCCTAATTTTTACTAATTATTCCTAATTATTACTAATTATTCCTAATTATTACTAATTATTCCTAATTATTACTAATTATTACTAATTATTCCTAATTATTACAAATTATTGGTAATTATTACAAATTATTACTAATTATTGCTAATTATTGGTAATTATTCCAAATTATTGGTAATTATTCCAAATTATAGGTAATTATTCCTAATTATAGGTAATTATTCCTAATTATTGGTAATTATTCCTAATTATTTCTAATTATTCCTAATTATTGCTAATTATTACTAATTATTGCTAATTATTGCTAATTATTGGTAATTATTACTAATTATTGGTAATTATTGCTAATTATTGATAATTATTACTAATTATTGATAATTATTGCTAATTATTCCTAATTATTCCTAATTATTCCTAATTATTACTAATTATTCCTAATTATTACTAATTATTCCTAATTATTACTAATTATTCCTAATTATTACTAATTATTCCTAATTATTACTAATTATTACTAATTATTCCTAATTATTTGCAATTATTTGCAATTATTGGTAATTATTACCAATTATTGGTAATTATTCGTAATTATTGGTAATTATTCCTAATTATTCCTAATTATTACTAATTATTACTAATTATTACTAATTATTCCTAATTATTCCTAATTATTCCTAATTATTCCTAATTATTTGCAATTATTCCTAATTATTTGCAATTATTGATAATTATTACTAATTATTGGCAATTATTGGTAATTATTGGTAATTATTACTAATTATTACTAATTATTACAAATTATTGGTAATTATTGGTAATTATTCCTAATTATTACTAATTATTACTAATTATTACTAATTATTCCTAATTATTACAAATTATTGGTAATTATTACAAATTATTACTAATTATTGTTAATTATTGGTAATTATTCCAAATTATTGGTAATTATTCCAAATTATTGGTAATTATTCCAAATTATTGGTAATTATTCCAAATTATAGGTAATTATTCCTAATTATTGGTAATTATTCCTAATTATTGCTAATTATTCCTAATTATTGCTAATTATTACTAATTATTGCTAATTATTGCTAATTATTGGTAATTATTACTAATTGTTGGTAATTATTACTAATTATTGATAATTATTACTAATTATTCCTAATTATTACTAATTATTCCTAATTATTACTAATTATTCCTAATTATTACTAATTATTCCTAATTATTACTAATTATTACTAATTATTCCTAATTATTCCTAATTATTCCTAATTATTCCTAATTATTCCTAATTATTTGCAATTATTGGTAATTATTGGCAATTATTGGCAATTATTACTAATTATTACTAATTATTGTTAATTATTGGTAATTATTCCAAATTATAGGTAATTATTACTATTTATTGTTAATTATTACTAATTATTACTATTTATTGTTAATTATTACTAATTATTACTAATTATTCCTAATTATTACTAATTATTTGTAATTATTACTAATTATTACTAATTATTACTAATTATTGGTAATTATTACTAATTATTAATATTTATTCTTAATTATTAAAAATTATTACAAATTATTCCTAATTACCATTAACTATGAACAATACTAATAATTTAAATTTATTAAGTAAGAAAACAATATAAACATAATTAAATTACAACTAATCAAAAATAATTGAAATTAATACAAAATTAAAAATAAATATTAAATTAAAATGAACATAAATACCTTGAAAATTGATGAGCTCTGATCGTTCTTCAAAACTTTAATAACAGCTCCGAAGAAAAAAATTAAACTGAACAAAAACTCAAATTTAGAAATAGAAATTTTAGAGCAGAAGAAGGTGGAGAATGAGAATGATTTGAGAAAAACGGATGGGGGTATTTATAGGTTAGATTATTAGCGACGGGTCCATTTGCGACGGGAATCCCGTCGCAAATAGTATTATTTGCGACGGGCACCGTCGCAAATACCTTCGCCCGCATTTATTACGGTCAACCGGTAAATAGTTATTTGCGACGGGACCCGTCGCAAATAACATACTATTTGCGACGGGAATACTTTCCCGTCGCAAATACCTTTTACCGCCGCCGGTTATTTGCGACGGGAATACTTTCCCGTCGCAAATAGTTTTCCCGGGCTTTGGCGCCAAATCCAGGGAAAACTATTTGCGACGGGGAAGCCTATCCCGTCGCAAAAGACTACTTATTTGCGACGGGTAAAGACCCCCGTCGCAAATAAGTTTTTAACGGGACTATTTGTGACGGGATTTATTCCCGTCGCAAATAACCCGTCGCAAATACCCATTTTTCCCGTAGTGATAATCCAAATCTACATAACCAACAATAGGATCAGTAATGTCAATATTTTTTCCATAACATAAAGACAATTATTGAGCTTGAGAAATATATCTAAGCAACTATATCAAATCTTTATAATGTGGTTTTCAAGGATTAATCACAAATATACTAAGAGTACAAGCAACATATACAGCATCGGGTCGCACATGAGCCTCATCCCAGTTGGTGAGGTTTCTCTATGTGCATTTATGAGACCCAGGTTCAAATCCAGGCGGAGGCATAATTCTGGTACTATAGCAGTACTGTAGCAGCACTGTAGCAATACTGTGGCAGCACTGTGGCAGCATTGTGGCAGCATTGTGGCAGCACTGTGGCAGCACTCTGCGGACTGTAACAGGTATTGTTCGGTACTGTAGCAGCCAGAACTATTCACCTTGGGCCACTAGTTTGGGTTTGGAGTCCTTAAGGCCTTCGGGCCACCCAGTACTTCGGGTCAGTAAGGATTTCGGGCCACCTCAAGGTCTTTGGGCCACCTCAAGGCCTTCAAGGCCCCATGATATGCAGATGCACAGACAGATTCTACAAGGAACCAGCTTCAGAGGAGGATTCAAGAGCAGAGCACATTCGCTAGAGTAGGGCTAACGGATTTGGAAGAATGAGAGGGTTTGGCATTTCCATCGGTATTGGACCTGTGCAGCTTTACACAAGACAGCTAGTCGAACGACCATGCAAAGGTGGAGAGATGATCACGATGCAGATGCTGGGGAGGGGCGGTTTCAAGTTGTCATAGTCTGTATGATTTCCATAAGACCTATGGGTCCAATAATGTCTCCAAGCCTATGGGCAATGCAATCTCTAAGACTACGGGCCTTGTAAGGGTTCCCCCTCATTCCTTGAAAGGAGGGTTATCAAAAATCAATAAAAAATAAGGCCTTCGGGCCATTCAGATACAACATCGGGTCATGTGAAAATCATGGCATACATGAGGTTACCTGCCACACTAGCATATGGTACCTTAAATATAAACTTAGTATCGGATTCAGTAGTAGGAGATTGAGATAGTGAGAGCTTAAAATGTTATGCTATTGGGACATTATCAGGTCTTAAGCTTTCAAACAGATACCTCTTAAGAATTTTCGTAATATAACCATATTGTGAAAGGAAGAGAAAATTCTTATCTTTATTCCATATTACTTTCATCCCCAAAATTTTCCTAACATTTCATAAGTCTTTCATTTCAAAAACATCCTTCAACTGAGACTTAACAAAAATGATAAGTTTCATATCCTTGCAAATAACAAGTATGGAACCAACATATAGCATCAAATAGAGCATAATAGATTTGATAGTTTTGAAATATACACATGCATCATATTTTTTTATATTAAAACAATTATTAAGAATGAATGTATCAAACTTCAAATACCACTGGTTAGATGTTTGCTTTAGGTCATACAAGGATTTATTTAAAAGACATATCTGGTTGGCTTTGAAATTGTTTAAATAACCATTAGGTGGTTTTGTAAATAGTCTCATTATATCACCATGCAAGAATATTGTTCTCACATGAAGCTTCTCAATGTGCCAACCATAACAAGTAACAAAATAAAGTAACAAACGAATTGATGAATGTTTAACCACAGGATAATTTTTTTAGAATAATCAATTCCCTCCCTTTGGAAGAAACCTTTATCTACAAGCCTAGCCTTAAATTTGATTTTTTTTCTTCATTGGGGTTATCCACCTTCCTTTTAAATATCCACTTGCAGCCAATTACTTTGGCATTTGGTGGCTTAGGAAAAATAATTTGTGTACTATTATCTTTTAAAGATTTGATTTCATCTTCAATGGCAGTGAACCAATGTTTGGAGTCTCTGTCAATAGTATCTTTCTTGTAAGTTAGGGGGTCCTCAGATTTGATATTTTGGGAAACATGGAAGGATGTTTTTTCATACAATTTAAACTAGGATGGGGGCCTGATAGCCCTCTTGGCTCTATCCTGATTAAGTTGGTAATCAGCTTGAGCCTCTTTCGTATCACCATCTGATTCAACAAAAGAATCAGGTTCACTACGGTCTCAAGGATATGAGGTTCTGGTGGAACAGGCTCAGTTAGAGACTCAAATTGGGTTTTATTATCAGTTTGGACAGCCTCATTTTGAGGTGTGTTATCATTGTTATTATTTATATATTTTGATCTAGAAACCACAGACACATGGAAAACAACATCCCGACTTATAATGCATTTTTGGTAACTTGTCTTTCCAACCCAAAGTTTATACCCATATCCCCCTGGGGATTTCCTATGAATATAAATTTAAGGCATCTCGGTTTTAGCTTATAACCTTTAATATGAGCATAGGATGTTCCTCCAAAAAATCTTAAATTGCTATAAGAAGGGGGTCAGTTACACCACAACTCTTGAGGGGTTTAAAATCCATTTTCTAAAGAAGGAGATTGGTTGATAAGATAAAATGTTGTAGATGAAGCTTCTTCCTAGAAAGATTTGGGAAGCCCTGAGTGTGTTAACACACCTCAAACTCATTCAATTATGGTTTGGTTCATGTTCTCTACCAAACCATTATGTTGGGGTGTTTCCCTAATAGTCTGATGTTTAACAACACCTTATAACTCACAAAATTAGATGAAGTCAAGTGATAGATACCCTAATACATTATATGTTCTTAAAGCTTTAAGCCTTCTACCAATTTGGTTCTCAACAAGGTATTTGCAAGTTTTAATGGTTTCAAAGACAACAGATTTATTTTGAAGGATATAAATCCATTTTCTTCTTTAGTTTTCATCAATGAAGGTTACAAAATAAGAGACTCCACCATGAGAGATGGTCCTAGCTGGTCCCCAAAGGTCATAATGGACATATTTTAAAGGGTGTCCAATTTTAAAGGAGGATCTATTCAAGAGGACTCACTTAGCCTTTCCTAAAACACAATCTTCATAGAATGGAAGGTTACCTAGTGTTATACCAGTCAACAGCCCTTGATGGATCAACACCTCTAAACCTTTGGAGCTTACATGCCCCAATATTCTATACCAAGAATAGCACTGTCTGAATTTGTGACATATGTACTACCAAGTTGTCTATGGTGTTTCCTTCCATCTAAAACATAAAACCCATTAACAATACGTCCTTTGATTATAGTCCTAGATCCATTGAAGATCCTTAGACCACCAGAATCAGACATGAAAGTGTGCCCTTTCTAGTCCAATACACCTATGGAGATGGGGTTTCTATGTACTTGGGGCACCCACCTTACATCTAGTAAGGTCGCTAAAGAGTGATTGTGAAGCTCTAACATAATTGAGCCTCTATCATGAACCCGACACCTCTTGTTATTACCTAGCACATCGGTTTCCTTAACTCTCTCAGACAGATTAAGGAAAACATCTTTAATAGGGAACATATGAAAGGAACATCTTGAATATATCACTCATTCATTAGATATATTATTAGTAGTAACATTTAGAACCTTAGTAGTGTCAAAAAACACCAATTATTAAAGATTAAGCTGGTTCATCAGGTCTAAAACATTGTTTTTTCTTAGGTTTGCACCACTCTGGAGCAATATGTCTAGCTCTGCCACAATTATAACAGGTAACTTGATTTCCCTTAAACATTGATTTTTTTATGTTATTTAGTATTCCTGCTACTTCCCTTATTCTTATCTTTATTTTTGTTCTTACTTTCAGATCTACCATTAGTGAAAAGGCTTTCTACCTCAGATTTTACTTTAGGTTTAGCATGTTATTATTCAGAAAGAAGGGCTGATTTGTCTTTTTCTAGTTCTAGAGAGTATCGTTCAAACATCATGGTATCTACTAGGGTATTATAGGAACCATAAAGTGAAATTAACAAGATAATATCTTGGTCTTCAGAACCAATTTCAACATTGATATTAGATAGATCTAATAGAATCTTGTTAAATTCTTCAAGGTGGGTTCGAATTGGAGTACCCAGGCTCATCCAAAAGTGAACAGACTGCATTTCTTGCACAACTGACCAACAAATGAGGCAGTCATATATAGTTTTTAAAGTTTTAACTATATACCAGAAGTAGTTGTTTCATATGCTACTTCTCTAAGAACTTTATTGCATAAGGATAGAAGAGTCGAGCTATGGGGATATTGCAAGGTGTCAACAAGGGCATCTTGATAAGTGGTTATAGTCTATCAATAATCAAAATAAGAAACTATATGTTTTATAGGTTCATGAAAAGCATCAATAAGTCCCTAGCCAAAGTTTGAAGTTGTTATCACTATCAAATCTTTTTATTTCATATTTAGTGGATTCTAACTTGTTCTCCAATGGCACTAAAACCAAATTGTTAGGGACAACACTAAGAATGCACCCCCAAAAGCAGTTGAGGGTCACTGAATATCATATTGGTTTTCATAGATTAAGCTGGCAAGTCAAGATGAGTTCAGAAGCAGAAGCAGAAGCAAGAAAAATAGTAGGGAAGAAAAAAAGGACACCATATTTAACATGCTTCGAGATCCTTTGGGATCCTATGTGCATGGAAAGAACACCATCCACACACACATATTTTTTATGCTCAAATGAAATGGAATCAAACAATACAGAATGAAAACTAGAAATAAAAAACCAAGAACCAAAGCTATAGGATCGAAAAAATGTCTTAAAAATCTCAGACAGTCTTACCACTGTTCGGGAAAGCTTATGGCAAGCAAATGTCAAAACACCTTGTGTTGAATCTGAAAATGCACACTAGAGGTGCGCTTAGTCTGATTCTCCACTGGAAATCACCAAACTTAGTTCGACGACACTTCAGTTCGGCCACACTTCTTGTCGTAGGATCGTCCATAAAAAGATAGATGACAGGATGAAGGGTGGAGCTTCGCCAAGGAAGAACACACATGGAACTAGGATTTCCCTACACCAAATGAGAGAAAAAGCAGTGGGAAGCAGGACGATTGAATTAATTTTCCTTCCTGAAAGGACTAAGCTACAGGGAGTCATTAAAACCTCCCACAAATGCACAGGATATCCTAACTACCCATCCAATCGGAAGGTATGACAGAGTCCTACCAAAACAGAAAAGATCCCATGAAAATGAAAATTAAAGAGGTTGTGCAGCATAAAGGTAAACGTGTAAGGGTATCCACTACGTGAAGGTCCCCACATGAAGGTACCATCATAAAGGTACCTCGAGCCAGACTTGATGCATAAGGGTAATATAATCCGCTATGTAAAGGTTTGTTGGGTCAGTTTATCTTCTTTAGATAACGGATAAAAATAAGAGAAGAACGCAACGATTTTTATAGTGATTCGGGACACAAAGATCCTCTGGTCCACTCTACCAACACTCTCTCAACAAGCTTAGTGATTTTCATTAGTAAATCCTTTTACTGGGAACCTCTACAACTAAGTATGAGCAGTTGATAACTTTACAATAAGGTTTTTACAAGACCTTATGATTCTTTTACAAAGAACTGTAAATCCACAGATTAGTCTGAGAATCTGATACTCCCACACCACCACAATTGAGTCTGAGCAGCTGATACTCCATTAAATCAATAGATATTTATTTGATTGAGAACACAAATTTTGCTCACAGTTACAGCAGCAACTAACAATTGTAATTGATCTTTAATACAGCACAGCAGCAGCAAAGATACTCTTCAATGTCGAACATTCTTTCCTTAAACACCAGTAGTGAAAACACCAGACATATGTTTAAACATGTATGTCTCTAAAGTATATCTCTAGAAAAATGCTTTGTCGGACTTGCTAAAGAAGATTTAACCATAAGGTATAACAGCAGTGACATCAATAGCAGCGACTAGATCAAAACATGTACGCTTCAAAGTGTATCTCTGAAGACGACAATACATTGTTATTTACAAAAACACAACTTTTAATATATCTCTATATTGTATGAATATGAATCTATGTATTTTTTAAGACGATCATCTCACTATTTATACTGACGATCATACAGCTCCATGTCAAACTAACTCCAGAAATACCGCATAATAAATCATAAATTTTGAATTCAAACCATTCAAGATAGTCGCAACTTCCCTTAGAAATAACAACTATTTAATCCGTTGAATACGAACATTTGAATCGTTCGTAACACAACTTTGAAACGATATTTACTTCCGTTGAGACCGTCGCAAAAAACGCAGAAAATATTTTTAATTTAAAACTCAGTCGTTTAATAGTCAAATGTAGGGTTCCTTACCATGACGAAAAACTCCAAACGCGGGGTTGACAACGTACGGTTGTTTACAAACGTAGGGTTGATGAACCATATGTTTATTCCTCAAACATAGAGTTTCTTCTGAACATAGGGTTATTGATCCATATTTTCATTTCAAACATAGGGTTCCCAAACCATATATTATGCTTACAAACATAGGGTATAAACAATGTTTTCAGACTACCTTTAAACACATCATGAATACTTCAAACAAATATCCTTCGCAAATTGACGACTTGTATACGCTTCCAGAATAAAAATAAATATTCTAACGAATATTATTTTCCTAAAATTCACTAAAAAACAACTTTATTCCTAATCGATTTTTTTTTCATTTTCAAAAAGCCGCTTTAAGGGTAAGCGGGAAACCTTACATTTCAGCAGTACCAGAAACCACAAATTTCAAATTTCAAAATATAGATTTCAAAATGCATCATCACCCATTTCGGTTCCTGTGAATCACAAGCCACGCACCTGCCTCGAGTCGCACCAAACACGTCAAACATCCTGTCCTTTCACCTACCCATCATCACCAGAAGAATCCCACCCGTGGATCAAACCACCAAAACACCATCCATCGTGCCGAACCACATCATCTCATCACCAAAGCAGGACTTCCCAGGACATCGAAACCACCAGCCAAACCAGAAGACAGTTGCAAAAACGAAGAGCCTCCATACATGATCTCCTCCAAACAAGATGAACCCCTAAGCATAAAACTTAAACAAACCTGATATCGTCAAATCAACAACTGAAGAACACCTTCATCGCCGGCCAAAATCTATGAAAATCACCCTCAACAAGAAGAACCAAAGTGACACCATCGAAAAATTGAACCCCATTGTCTGCCAAAACCCACATCCCAAAACCCCTTTTGAACCCGCCATTCCAGATCCGACCAGGAGGGAACGGAGGGATTAGAGGTCAGGGCAGTGCTTTGAGTAGATCGGGACACCAATAGCCACCACAAAAGATGAGAACAAGCAAAAATACGATTCAAAGAAAAGAAGAAGAACCGAAGAGGGAGGCCACGCAGGTTACCTGTCCGTCGTATCCCACCTCCCAAAACCATCAAGGAGCCACCACTTTGGGACCGACTTGGAACGGAGCGGGGGGGGGGGGCGTCAGGCAAGGGCAGAGATATGGTCAACCGGAAACTGGACAACGGAAAATGAAATCAAAGGGGGGCCAACACGGGAGTGCTTGAAGAATCCTTTGACCGCTAATCCACCAAACCCAAAACCTTTGCGAAGCCGCTGCACCGGATCTGACCTGTGGAGGGTACAGAGGAAACCGAGGTCAGAGAGGGGAGAAGAGGACGCGGGTTTCAACAGCAACAGCCCTTGACAGAGACTGTACAGAGGAGACAAAAGGAGGAAGAATGGAGAGAAGAGGAACGGTGATCGAGCGTGCCGCCACCCCAATGCTTAGGGTTTCAGGAGAAAACCCTAGGCGAAGTTGAAGAAATGAATCAACACATGTTCAACAATCTCCCTCTTTTTTATGATCACAAAACCCATAACAAAAACCAAAAAATAAATATTAAAATTAAAAAAGTTACAAGAAATTTTCATAAATATAAATTACTTAATTAAAAGCACATTTCATAAACTTATTAATCTATCCTTCATAAATTTGTCCCCCGCAAATTTCAAATGAAATTTTTCATCAATTTCTCCCTTTAATATAAATTTATCATATTAACCTTTCCATATAAATGTTTCCCCTTTTTATGACATAAAAAAAAGATGAGTTTTTTAAGAAAAAAATTGAACACATGCAGTATTAAAAACTCCTCCTAAATTCATGCTTCCTTTAAAAAGATAAAATGATATAGACAGGGAGCCATGAAAATATGGAAGATATTATTCAATGAATAATGAGGGTTTGTATCAAATGTATTAGACCATTTAATTCATGTCATAACAATAAAATATTTAAAATAACTCTTTAAGACATAATAGATATTCAAGGAATTAAGTGTATAATATTTAAAAAGAAATTATGAAACAATTTATAACACATATTTTTATCAAACACAATTTTGAATAAAAAGAAAATATTTTTTTATAAAAAAAATCTACAGGTAAAAAGAAAAGTTTGGGTGTTATGAAGGATTAGACGAATCATCCAAACTTTCCAAACTTTGAACTTTTTCACTTAAATCTGCTAAAACTTTTGACAGTTGTTCTATTCTGCTTTGAACATCTGCAAAACTTTGATAATAGCGAAGAGGATGAAAACTGCTCAACCAGAAACTCCTTTAGTTCATCAAGATTCAACTTAGTAACAACTTCACTTTTGAGTATCTTCGTCTGAATTAACATTTCTACTTTAAACGTTTCAGTCTTCTTTTGAAATTGAACTTTCTTTCACGTTATGATACTCCTTTTGTAATGTATCAAAAACTGTTTTTGAAACAAATGCTTTTTACAGCTCTTCGTACGAATTTCCAAACACATTCAGATCAGCATGCAACTTTTTCTTCATTTAAAGTACTAACCTTAAACAGAAGATCTTCATAAGACATGTCACCTTTAGGTATTTGAGATGAAAAAACTTCCGGTTCATCATAACCATAAGGTTCCATATCTTTCTCAAAAGATTTTTCAAACAAATCCTTATCATACGAAACCAACTGTTCTCTTAACAGATCAAAAAAAGGATTATCTTTCGTTTTCTGTTGAGGAAGACTTTCCTCTGAACTTGAAGTTCTTAATCGCTTCATTTTGCTCATACTAATTTCAGAATTCTTTGAACAATATATTTCGAAGAAAATAGACAAATAATTTTAAGGTTTTTGCAAAGAATACTTTGGGTTTTTTAAAGAGAAAATGATACGTTTTGTTCTGACAAATTATAGATGACGCTTCATATTCTCAAGCCGAAAAAAAAGGATAATCATTTCATAGTTAAAACTTTGAAAAGACATTTTTACGTAAGAAATCTATTATGTAAGAAAAATAAACAAATAATATTTTTTATGAACGCGAAAATGATAAGCTTTAAAAGATTTAAACAAAGAATGTAGTTTTTCATAAACCTATTTTACCAATACAATTATATAGACTAAGTTTTAATGGTTTAACTTTAAAGAGGAAGGATGAATTTAACAATTTTAGCATAACAGATCTCTCCCCCTATATAAAACAATTAATGCTATAAAAACATATATATGGAAAATAGTATTGAAATGCTTTTTGGATTTAGAGATTCCAGTTCTAAGGATTTTTTTATAACAAACTACTTCAGAGTTAATCACTTCTTTGTTAAGATATAGATTTTCATATACTCCTTAAACAACCACTTAATATTTAACGATGTAGTTCAGTGGTGTATTCCTGCAAAATATCAAATATATGTGACTTTTGATACCCATATGTTTATGGGTTTGGCGGTGTTAGCAACTGAACTTTTGGGTAACCACATCTATTTATTTTGTATAGAGATTTTACTATTCAAGTTAAATAATTTTTTTGAACAATTGACATTCTTAACACCAAAAAATTGAGATTTTCTAAACCAACAATCATTTGCATAATGTCCATTAATACCACAATAAAAACATTTAACAGTTAACATGTTTTTGCTATTTAAACCGGGAACAAAATAATTCCTATATAATTTTGGTTTTTCACCATTACTACCAATACCAAATTTTTCTTTATGAATTTTATTTTTACTAAGAATTTGATTCAAATAATTTTAACCTCTAATAATCATACTAGATGCTTGTTTTAAAGTCTCAATGTCAACCAATAATTCTTTAATTTTAATTTCATGCAGATCATAAGAAGTTTTGATAGAATTAGATTTCAAATCCGTAATTCTTTTTAACAACCTTTTTTTATCTAATAAAATAACATCCTAAGTTTTTCTAATTTTTTTATGATCTTTTTTAAAAAGGTTCAAATTTATCTTGTAGCATAACTTATTTAATTCTTCATAAGAAAGTTTTTCAGAATTTGAGTTTTGAAAGTAAGAAGATTGTACCTCGTCAGTATGAGTCATAGACATACCATTTGTTTTTATGTTTTGCTTCAAAGCTTGTAGAAGATTCATCATTTGAACCAAAAGAATTACTTCATGTAGCCTTCATAATTTTCTTGCTTTTTCTTTTATAATCAGTTTTCCTTTGAGCTTTAAGTAAATGACATTTAACCTTTGTATGACCTTTCACTTTGCATTCACAACATCTGTTCTCTTCAGTCCCTTTCTTTTGTTGTATAGTTTTTCAAACCTTTTGACAAAATTTGACAAATCCTTATCTAAATCAAGATGACTTCAATTAGATGATTCATCCAATGTACTTTTGAGAGCAACTTCTTCATGTTTGATATGATTTTTAGTTTCAACCTGCATCTCAACTTCATATATCATCAAGGTTCCAATTAGTTCTTTCATTGTCAAATTTTTTACAGGTGTGGATTGACGTATAACAGCAGATATTTCATTCCACTTGAGGGAAACTCCAAATACATTTAATGCTTGATGTGATTGTTTGACTGAATCTCCCAAAATGTTACATTATTGACAATTTTTGTCAATCTCTCATTCATCTGAGTGGTGATTTCACTATCATTCATTTTGCAAGTATCAAACTTTAGCTTTTCAGTTTTTTATCCCAGTTGTCTAATATTTTTAGTTCCTTCTTAGGCAACAAAAATAGTCTGTCACATCTCATATGCAGTGGAAATAGAGAAACTCAATTAAACTCATCTGTTCCTAAACCATGGACAATAGCATTCATTGGGTTTGAATTAAGATATATTCCTTTTCTTGATCATCTCATTTCTCCAAATCTTCCTTAGAAATTTCATAAGGTTTAACAACTTTCAAATAAACTTTTATTCTGAGATTTTTCAAATAAATAATCATGCGAGCTTTCCAACATCCTTAATTATCACCATTAAAATAATGAGCATGAATCATCCACATACCTTATTTAAGATCACCCATTTTCGAGATTTGTCTTTGTCTAAATCTTTAACTAAAGCTTGTTGGAGCCTTTGATGTAGCACAATAGAATACTTCCACCGATAACACTTGTTGGTATCGAGTAAAACGATAGAACCCAGCCTTTTGATAGTTATTGGTATCAAAAAAAGAAATAGAATATTCAGGGATTTGTACCAAGAGAAAAATGTCAAATAGAGCTCGTTCCTTTGTTGGGTCGGTTTGATTATGACAAAGACACCGGGGGTGAATTGTGATTCTCTAAAACCTTCAACATATTCAAAATAACCCTCTTAATATGCAATGTATTTTCTTTAGATAAGTTAAGCATCAAATAAAAATAAGAGAACAACACAACAATGTTTATAGTGATTCGGGACACGAAGACCCCCTAATCCACTTCACCAATACTGTCTCAGCAAGTTTGGTGATTTTCACTAATATGTCCTTTTACCAGAGACTTCCACAACTGAATACAAACGGTTGATACCTTTACAATAAGACTTTTACAAGACCTTTTGGTTCTTTTACAAGAAACTATAAATCCACAGCTTAGTCCAAGAACTTGATACTCTCACACCACCACAATTAAGTCCGAGCAGTCGATACTCCAATATATCAATAGAGATTGATTTGATTGAGAACACAAATTTTGCTCACAGTTGCAGAAACTGACAGATGTAATAGATCTCCAATACAGCACAACAGCAACAAAAATACTCTTCAATGTCGAACAAACTTTCCTTAAACAGCAGAAGAGAAAACACCATACATATGCTTAAACTTGTATGTCTCCAAATTGTATTTCTAACCAGACGCCTTGTCAAACTTGTAGAAGAATATTTAACAATAAAGTATAACAACAGTGACACCAATAAAAGCGACTAGATCAAAACATGTATGTCTTCAAAGTATATCTCTGAAGACAACAATACGTTGTTATTTACATGAACACAGCTTTGAATATATCTTTATATTGTATGAAAATGAATCTGTGCATTTTTTAAGACGATCGTCTCAATATTTATATTAACGGACAAATAACTCCTAGGCAAACTAGCTCCAGAAATACCACATAATAAATCACAAATATTTGAATCAACCCATTCAAGATAGTCACAACTTTCCTTAGAAATATGAACGGTTTAATCCGTTGAACACTAGCATTTGAATTGGTCGTAACACAGCTTGGAAACGATATTTACTTCCGTCGAAACAATTGCCAAAAACACGAAAAATATCTTTAATTTAAAACTCCGTCATTGAATAGTCAAACGTAGGGTTCCTTCACATGACGATAAAACTCCAAACGTAAGGTTGACAACGTACTGTTAATTACAAACGTAGGATTGATAAACCATACGTTTATTCCACAAAAGTAGAGTTGTTGATCCATACTTTTCATTCTAAACGTAGGGTTCTCACACCATACGTTACGCTTACAAGCGTAGAATATAAACAGTGTTTCCAGAATACTTCATGTCCTGAATACTTCAAACAAATATTCTTCGCAGATTGGCGACTTGCATACGCTTCCAGAATAAAAATAAATATACTAAGAAATATTATTTTCATGAAATTCACTTAAAATCAACTTTATTGGTAGCATAAATGTGGGAGTTTGTGAGCATCAAAATCAAAAAGAAATTAACAAAAATGTTGAATAAACACATGCTCAACAAGGTTGAGCGTAAGGATCCTGATGCATAACTCATGTAAAGGTACATGCAATGCACAAGAGTATGCGTAAGGGTACCGTCCGCGTGAGGGAACATGCATAAGGGTAATGAGACCCGCATGTAAAGGTAAACCATGCTTACATAAAGCTACAGAGTTGAATGCATAAAGGTAACCACGTAAAGGTTTCACCCACGTGAGGGTAACTGGAAGCCTCATGTAAGGGTAACACTTATGCTTGTAAAGGTAAGGGACACCCACACAAGGGTGCCTAAACCCATGTAAAGGTAATGATGTATGTACTTAAGGATGCCACCTTAACACCCAGAATCAAAATTTGAGCATAATAATAAAGGGATAATTAAAATCAATTTTCTATGCATGAAAAACAAATAATAGATGGTAAAAATAAATAAACAAAATCCATATGGAAAATCAAGCAACAAGGAGATGTTGTCACTGCTCTCCCATTCGGCTAAACCGATCCCCAAACCAGGAGCTCTCTCCTCGAATCACACACCGGAAACGACACCCCCAAAATCAAGGAGGTTGAAGGGTAATGAAGGTGAAGGCAAGCACAAGACACATGTGGACAGCTGAGAATTGTCCCAACCTAAGTGCTCAGAAGCTAGATGAAACACGTGGTACACATAGATAGGGCAGCAAGAAAAAAAATGTAGATTCAGTCTAATATATCCAACATTTAAAAAAAATGAAAATCAAAAAAGGCAATTAAAAAATCAATTTAATTAAAAAAAACATGAATTCTAAATTCACAGTGGTGTTAGCGTCCTACCTTCCTGTATGAACACAAACAACTCACCCAGTACATAAATAATACTACAGAATATAGGGGACAAAACAAATAAACAAAAAAGGACTCGCTTATTAAGCCTGGTCTCAATACCAAGACCTTGTTATGATTTGAAGAAGACAGAACTGGTGCCTCTGAGTTTACTTCATGTGATATGGATTGTCCTGATCCAAATATAAACCCCATCTCCTCTGATCTCCACTAGACCACTACTCAGGGTTCAAGTAGTGAGGATCAATGTGTCTAACTCATAATGAACAACTATAGGATCTTGGATGAACAATCCCTTCTAGATTTCCCACATTGAAACTCTCTCATTGAACTCAAACTTATCTCTGGAATTCTCTTTCATCAAATCTCCCATTGTGGAATGAAATCCCAATAGAATGACTCCTTCAAACAAAGGGACAATGCCATCATGATGGGCAGGCAAAGCGATAAAATCTTAGGCAATGATGACAAGTGTGGACACATGAATGGCCCAGATCAAATAGGTGATTCAAGCGACAAGTCTGGACACGAGGCCTCATCTAACTGGTCACTAGGTAAATGGAACGAATCAAATAGTATTTGGAGGGGGAAAACACACCCGAACAAAAACACTATGGATCAACATGATCAGCGACTATGAGAGAACCCTTAAAAACCAAGTAAGGATCCCGAACAATCCAGGAACACAGAAAAACTAATAAAATACACATAATAAAAGAGACTAATAAACAGAAACATTGCAAGGGGAATACAGTATTGCATGCTACTTAAGATAAGAAATTTAATTGAAAACATCAATTAACACAAGCTAGTTGGATCTGGAAAAACTAATGCTCTGTAGACCTAAATGACATCCACTTTGTGATCCAGATGCGAGGTGACAATAACTGAAGTCGCTCCAAGGGGATCCGGCCGCTTTGATCTACAAAGCGAGCAACAGACATGGAATAACATCGAGATTCGATACCGGTATGTGGGGGAGACTGAATCAGAGGATGAAGACCTAATACCAACCGAGTCAGATCGTAAGCAGTTGCAGAAACATGCCTCACCGGCCCTCACAACCGCGACTGAAATGGTCGATGGCTCGTGACATTGCCACTGGATCTGCTGAACTGAAAGCCCGAGCAGCATATCTAGGGCATCGAGTGTAGAGAGAGGCTGAAACGAGGATGCCATCGTGTAAGAGAGAACCCTTTGAATCGTCATCGGATAAGGATAACCGGGTAAGAATAGCTCATCTCTAAAATTACTACATAGATCCTAACTAGACCATGTGTTTATTTAATATCTGTCCATGATACATTTAAAATCGTTTTGGTAATTAATCATGTTATTTGCATCATCCACGGAGTATTTTATGACCATTTAATGTTTTTTCACACAAAAAAACCATAATTACGGAGTGTGCACGGTGTTTTTCATGTGTTATGAAATTAAAGACATTGTATAATCTTTTACTCATTAATTATGGAGATGAGGACATGACAATCACGAAGAAGCCAGTCGTAATCAACGACTATTAAGGGGATGAAATCAATGAGAATATGTTCCATTTCGTTAGGGTATCCTAGAGGCTTGGTGGTATTTATAGAAGAAATTAAAATCAAAAGTTGGAAATGAGGGTCAAATGCATACACTTAGAGTGATTGATCTTTTCAAGGATAAAATATTAATGGTTGAGAATATTTGGTGACTGGGATTTTTAAAGTTCTTATTTTTTTATCAAATTATTCTCTAAAATTTCATTCTTAATGCTCTAGAAATACGTGATGCTTATATAAATGAATGAATGGAAAAATGTTAGTTGGATTGAACATAATTGATATGAGATGGAATTTCATAATTTCACAAACAAGGTGTTGTTGTTGGAAAATATAAATATATTGAAAGAAAAACCTCATATGAGAAAAATGCTAACATAATATTGTTTGGGATGATATATTTATTTAACGTGTGAATTTTTTTTTGGGAACCTAAGTAGAGCCACTTTCTATAATCAAGACACTCAAAACCTCACATTTTCAATATTTTTTAGGATAAGAGAGGCTCCAAAGGATTTCAAGGAAAAATAAAAATAATAAATTGTTAGGATTACCCAGAATCTTATATAAAATCACTTTTATCAATATCATTGAGGTCATCATTTTTATTATATAGTATAATTATTTAGTATTGCATGATTTTAAGAAAAATAATAATAATGCGTTTAAGATTTATAAGCAACGTCACATAACAAAATTTGTGATATCCCTTGATCATTGATGATGACACCCCATAAGTGTTGGGCCACATTGAAACCATCACTACTTATAAGAGTTGATGAGAATAACTGGATTGACTAGAAAACTGTAGAGGAAGTTGTTTCCTTATATCATGATCAACCATGATCAATTGTAGATTGAGAGTTTATTTTGTAATAAACGCCTAAATTATAGGAACCCATAACATTGAGGCCTCAAACGTTTGGTCACTAATTGAAGCCTCCATCGAGGAAACGTAGGGTTCTGCCATGGTGGGGAGGATAACGAGGTGGAAACCCGCAACGACTTCCAAGGGAAGATGTATATGTACTATTAGATCTACCACATGGTTGAAACATGGTTTCTTGATACGAGATGACCTAAACATGACATGAATATATTTTATATAAATTCACATGTTTATACATAACAAATCACAAATAAACCACACTCCCATAACCCAAAGGATTAGTATCTTTGAATATTAGCAACATCACCATCTTATTTTCCAACACAAGGTGCATTTCTACAGTTAATATTCCTCATAATCAATTCCCTTCTAGACATATCATGTATAGCTCTCTTATGTATTATCTTAAGAAATAGGAAACATAAGAAAATGGTTAGCTCAAATACTCAATAAATGGGAAGACATAATTAGTCAAAGAGGACTTATCATTAGATCGTAAACATGTGAGGAATGTAAAAATTGATACAATGGCATGATTAATGGAATAAGATCACGAGGTCATAAAAAGTGATCACAAGGAATAATAGAGTGATCGTAGATCAAGAAATTGTAAAAGGCATAATATATACCATTGCATGTGAATGGGAAATCAACAATCATGAACCATGGCAAAATAATGTTGTAATTTAGAATGATATAGAAATGTGTCACATGCATAGAATATGATATCATAAGCATATGTCAAGATTAAACACCAAGACATGCATATCACAGTGGACTAAGCTGACCAGCTATGTCCAATAACATAACGGACCGAGCTAACTACCCTTGTCCCACCTCACTAATAGTGTCTAAAGGTAGTGACTTACGAAGGTATTGCAAAGACAACATAGCTTACATGAGTTGTTGAGAGTATGTCAACTTCGAATGTCACTTTCTCCAGCCCCTAAGTGTATGCAAGTTCCCACCGTAGCCTAGTGGAAGATCCTTATAAGGTTCCACTATACCAATGTTGACTCGGGGCCAACCTTAGCATTATGTTTTCACTAGTGGAATATATATGGACTATATGAGATTATATCACACCTACAACATGCCCAATGTTATGAAACCCTATTTTGGGGGAATTTATACCATCATAGTGACATAGTCTAAGGGATATCCAATGTATCCTTAAGCGGAAACACAGGAGGTGCCACAATAGTAAGGTGTCCTCAAGTCCCATAAGTTTAAGAAAAATTTGTCTAATGTTTTTTCTTAACACTATATTAGCTACTCACTACAGCCTTCACATGAGGTTTAGAATAAGCCAACTATGCAATGTAGCCTACATTGTGTAATAAATTTCTTGCACATATTGAATTATCAACAGATGCCTCTGAACCATTTATGCACATTCTATAAGGTATAAAAATATTATAGATGGTGAATTTGAAACATGGAAGAGGGGAAATCCCCTGGGCCATTGACAAAAGGAAATTTTAACATGCCTTGCATGCATAATATATGGGGACCAAAATCATATTCATTTTATCAGTCTATCAAATCAAGAAAAGGACCTAATAAACTAAAAATGTGATGACATATCCTAGGAGGGAGAATCAAGAGATCATTGAGTCAGGACCTAAAATCAATAAAGGAGGAAGAAAAATGTACATTTGGAATCATATCTCACAAACTCTATGCTTGTACTAGTGATATATGTGTAACATCCCGAACCTGAATAGCCACCCGAACAGTGCTAAACGGGTTGGGTGTTACTTCCTTAGGAGCACCTCCCCGAACGCCAAAGGCTGCCGACTAGTAGCGAGGGTGTAACATGTATAGTAGGGAGGCTATACCCTCTTGGAGGATAATAATGGTACTGGCCAGAGTAATAATATATAATATACAATAGAAATAAATGACTCAGCAGACTTGAACCAGACCCGCAAAGTGGAAGCACAATCAATAGCATATAAACAATAGAAGCAAAATAGAAACAACAACAGAGGAAGGTAAACAAACAGCATGCCAGCACTCAATTGCAACAACTACTAAACAACGAGCATGAATCCATACTAGGTCATACATGTCAATATATATATAAATGGTTCCAATAGCTAACCAATAGTTTCTACATATTAAAGTAATCATACTGATACAGAAAAGTGGAAACTAAACAAGTAAACTCAAGTTAGGCATGACCTCAAGGTCCATACCATCTCTATGCAATAGCTAATATAATCCAACCCCTGAAGCCGGTCTCTTTACTGCACATAAATCCATAAAGTCAACACACGTCCCTAAGGACCTGTGCAGGGTGTGAGAAGAATCTCAGTAAGATACCACCCAATGGTGCGTACCTAATATAAGTGTTTAAGTAGACATGCATTTATAAGAAAAGTGGTAAATAATACGATGCACAATTAAACATAAACTCCACTGGTGCTCAGCAGACACCACAGAATGTCACCTGCTTCGGCCAATGCCGGAATCTCTATCATGTAACCTGACACAATGTGCCCCCTGACACCTCGTGTCTCAAGTACTGACGTCCTGAAGGCACGCCCAAACAATAATAACCCTGCTCGAAATCCCACTCCTGCCCATGACACAACAACCGGAGGAGCAGTGATGCCTGCCCTTAAATATGAACCAGAGGGACAACGATGTCTTCCCTCAAATCAGTAACTGAAGGGACATCGATGTCTACCCTCAAATCAGTAACAGGAGGGACATCGATGTCTGCCCTCAAATCACAGCGAGCCTCTGCCCCCAACCTGATAACCTCGATGCTATCCCCTGAAGGATCCTCACCTTTCACATGGCTTTTTATGGAAATCACCCCAAACCAATTGTACCTAAACACATCTATCGGGGCCTCTACCCAACGAGTGGTCAAAACCACCTCATCACGGAGTCTACCTGTGTGAACACTACTCAAAGTTCCGGGTGAGCAGTAATCACCAAAATAAGTTCCCAAGCCACAACATCTCTAACACCTCATGCCCCTTTGACCATGCCACTCAAGTCCGATGGTCTCTCTATCCAAGTAACCTGAGCCATTTGAAACCTAACAGTCACACTACCTCAAGTCGGTGTCCATGACGCCCAATCCTATGGTCAGAACCACCCAATGTAATCTGGGCCAAGCCCAACCTGTGATTAGAATCACTCAACAATACTAAGGTCATGCCCAACACAACCCAAAGGTCCTAGCATATGAAATATCACACATCACATATATATAATCAAAATAAATACTTATAACAGGAAAAACAAACTAAACAGTTGAATTTTACTATCCATGTTCTCCCTTAATCATGCTTTACAAGTTTATACTCAGCAGTTTAAATCAAAACAATTCAATTATACCCATTTTGGCACCCCAACCAAAATGCCCAAAATGAGAAACGACCTCTAACCTAGACTTGATCAATCATAACAAGGTGAGGGAATGCCCAATAATGTCCCATAAGGCATACAATAAATTTAATATAAGGAAACATGGGGCTCGCTCAATACCCGACATCGCGCTAAAAATCCACAACCCCCAAATGACCACAAAAACACGAAAAAGGTATGAACCACCTACCTGAGACTAGTAGACATAGGCACGTCTGGTATCGATCTCCAATTTGAAGCTAATATTCGTAAATCTACGTTTCCATCAAATCCCAACAATTTCCATCGAATGGGAACTGCGGTGTGTGAGGAAAAGAAACTAGAACGAAAGAGGGTGCACATGTTTAGCCTTCTTGATGCGATCCCGCAACCACCGACAGATTTAAGAATGAATGTCAGATGAAGAATCTAGGAGAAGAAACATTCTCAACCTCCCAGAGCATCATAGTCTGAAACCGGGGAAGAAGAAGATAGTTCTAGAAATTAGACATGATGCTCTACCATATAAGCGAATAAAAAATAAAAGTACACGACATGTATGAAGGACTAGATGCCGTGTAGTAGCCTTGCTCATACTTAGACTTAAGAGGAGGTAGACACATGGATTGGATGCGCCACACGAGTCAATACACGACTAAGATTCAGCCGGTATATGGAAGGAAGATACACGACGTGTCAAGTGACACTACACGTTGTGTAGTATGAAAGTTTTACATAGTCACCACACAACATGTACTTGGTCAGCACACAGATAGTACACACCTAACCCACACATGGTGTGTACTTGGGAGTGCACAACATGTAATCTAGAAATTTCCAGAACTTCCTAGATTTTCCAAGTTTCTTCAGAAACAAGTCAAAAATTCAAACTAGGTCAGGATTTTGACTCGTTCCAAAAACCCAGGTTCTTACAATCTCCCCACCTTAACATAGCTCATCCCCGACCTATCAAACAAAACCCAGAGATGGCACCGAACATACCCATCCTGGTCAAAGTAACCCGGAATACCCTGGTCTTAAAGGTTCTGGATAAACTCATCAAGGGGATCCCCACCTTAGGAATTGCCTAACTCAATCTCAACCCGACAAAACTCCAACCAAGAAAAGGTACAACGACCTATTTCCTAGACCCATGGTCCTCCCATGACGCATTGTCACTTCTGCACCACATCAGTGCTCCCGTATCATTTCCAACACCCAAACGCATCCCACACCGCATCAGTGTCTGCCTCCACAAGGTCTTACATCCCATGGACGCTAAAAAAAAACCTGGTTCCTTTCCCATCAAGTAACCTGCATGTTCAATGCCCTGATGACCATGACACCTCAAGTAAACCACATCCTCGATGCTCTTAATGTTATGCATCTCTCTCTCCCACCCACCACACACACACATATATATATCACACACCCAAAATGGTGTTAATATGACTAACCAACATCTTGTCAGTCCACATATATCCTGTGCACCTCATGCACTCAAAACGAACATACCTCAATGGGCCATGCCAAAAAGAAAATAAGGAAGTCACGACCACACCCGCAGTGTACCTCTAACCATCATCGGCTCACCAACCTACTTATCCCCTGGCAGCTCCACAATGTGAACTTGACCTAACACATGGCTTCCTGAAGCCTTTCCTCCCTACGGTGTTGCACCAGTTGCTAGCCACTGACCCTCAGCTGGGTCCCATTGTCTTTGTCATGTCCTCCTCGTGCAGTTGAACCTCGAATACTGTCACCTGGTACCAAACTTGAACCAACTCTAGATGCCACAGTCTGTCTTGGTCCCTACCTACCAGCTATCTGAGAAGGCTTCCTGTAGAACCTCTCTAGATGTTCAACCTATCCACATGCCTGAAACTCCTTTGGAGGCCTATCGCACTGAGTTCGGGCATGCCCTGGCTGCCCAAACTGAAAGAAAACTACTGAAGAACTACTACGAGGTGGTCTAGCTAAGTCCCTAGACTAACTCCCCTGCTAGAACTCATCCCGTCCTCACTTCCTACGATCTGAATCATCTTCTGAAGCCATCATCTAACCTAAGTGAGAACTCTCTTTATCATTGACCTCCACTATGAGCACCTGATTCACCGCCTCTGAGAACAAACCTAGCCTAAAGATATTTACCCAGATATGAATGGCATGTCATAAGCCATCCTTGAATCACCTCACCCTTGTTGAGTCATTGTTTACCAAACTAGGTGCAAAGAGAGACAACTCAGTGAAAGTTGTTGCATAGTACATGACATACATGTCTCCCCGCTGAAGGCTCAAGAACTCCCAAGCTCTCTCAACCCTCAGTGTCTCTTGGTAAAAGTACTCGAATAACCTATCCTTGATGTCCTTCCATGATATTCCCTCATGTATATGAGCCTGAACCTGTACATCCCACCAACGCTTCGTCGGTCCTCTTAGCATGTACATCGTTAGCTTGACCCTTTATCCAGGAGGCGTCTCGAGCTACTCGAAGATCATATGCATGCTCTTTATCTAGTTCTCATCCGCATGTGGACCACCCTCACCCTGAAAAAGTGGTGGGTGTTGTGACTGGAACTCCCACGTTAGATATTCCATAGATGGCTCTGTACCTTGTGCACCTCTGTCGATCCCCTAAAAGACACATACCAGGCTAGTTCAGAGATGCTCATCGAGCCACAACCCAAACACTACCAAACTCGACTGTTGTCCTGCCTACACTGGATCTTAAACCTGATCATGTCCCTAAGCATGTACCTGTGGCTCATGATCTTCCTACATCGAATCTTGAACCTGATCCTGCTCCTGTGGCACTGTACCATCTCCCTCCTGATGCTCCATTTGAGTCATCCAGAAGGAACCCACTAAATACCATAAATGGACAGACAACCCATATATATACACACAATATATTCAATATAGATAAGGAAATCAGTAAAGAGGAAACATATAACAACTACCCTTACTCTCCCTTATCGCAACCATGCCCACAACATCCCAGCCTCATGACCTCCTTACCCAACCTCAATAGAGACAAGTATCAAAAGTACCTCAGGTCATGCCCGTACTGACAACCAACGTTTCCTCAAACCGATGACTGAGTTTCCCAACCTTGATGATCAAAATAACCTCAACCATAATACCTACCTTTTCATGCAAGATCCAAACCCAAATACCCTGTCACATGCAATTCTACAATATATATAAATCATGGAATATTACATTAAAATCAAAAAACAATTCTATCAGGATTTTCACCCTTCACATTTCAAAAGAATCTATAGCATGATAATTGATATTATTCACATGGTATTATCACTTCACAAAGAATACATGAAATTATGAAATTGAAATACCCTAAAAATGTGCTTATCAAAAGCCAAACAATCACACCTTTCCATTCCAAGCCAAGGTCCAATTCTCCTTCACCACATAGGGTCAAGGGTCACATATCACAATCAATAATATCACACACCAAGTGAGCCATCGAGGTGGAAATCATATAAACTATAATCTGAGAAAAATCAAAACATCAATTATCACCCAAAGCAACTTAGTCTATCCCTTGTACCTAGGGCTGCAGGCACCCATGCACAAGCTAGAAACCAAGTTCCAATAACCTATCACCAGTCTACTATATACCAAATAGTAAAACCAATAGATATAAAAAGGTAGTCTTGATCTCATTAGTAGTCAGTAAAAAGCTACTACTAAATCCCTATCAAGAACAAACTCATTTGATACCACTTTGTAACATCCCAAACCCAAACAACCACCCGAACAGTGCTAAACAGGTCGGGTGTTACTTTCTTAGGCTCACCTCCCAAAATGCCAAAGGCTACTGACTAACAAAGAGGGTGTAATGGGTATAGTGGGGAGACTATACCCTCTATGAGGATAATAATGGTACTGGTATGAGTAATAATATATAACATACAGTGGAAATAAATGACTCAGTAGACTCGAACCACACCCATAGAGCGAAAGCACAATCAATAGTAGATAAACAATGAAAGAAAAATAGAAACAACAACAATGGAAGGTAAATAGATAACATGCCATCACTAAATTGAAAAAACTACTAAACAATGAGCATGCATCCATACTAGGTCATACATGTCAATATATATATAAATGGCACCAATGGATAACCAAAAGTTGCTACATATTAAAGTAAGCATGATGATACATAAAAATGGAAACTAAACAAGTAAACTCAATCTAGGAATGACCTCAAGGTCCATACCATCTTCATGCAACAACCAATACAATCCAGCTCTTGAAGCTGATATCTTTCCTACACATAAATCCATAAAGTCTAAATGAATCCTAAAGGGCCCGCATAGGGTATGAGACGAATCTCAGTAGGATACCACCCAATGGTGTGTACCTAATATAAGTGTTTAAGCAGACATGAATTTATAAGGAAAGTAGTAAATAGTACGATTCACAATTAAACATAAACTCTACTGGTGCTCAAAAACCACCATGGAATGTCACCTACTTCAGCCTACAACAGAATTTCTGTCATGTAACCCGACACCATGTGCCCCATGACACCTCGTGTCTCAAGTACTGATGTTCCGAAGGCATTCCCAAACAATAGTAACCCTACTTGAAATCCCATGATTTCCCATGGTACAACAACTGGAGGAGCAGCGATTCCTGTCCTCAAATAGGAACCAAAGGGGCAACGATGTATGCCCTTAAATCAGCAATCGGAGGGACAACGATGTTTGCCCTCAAATAAGTAACTAGAGGGATAGCGATTTCTGCCCTCAAATCATGGCAAGCCTCTACCCCCAACCTGACAGCCTCAACACTATCCCCTGAAAGATCATCACCTTCCACATGGCTACCTATAACAATCACCCCCAAACCAATTGTACTTAACCACATCTATCGGGGGCCTCTACCCAACGAATGGTCAAAACTACCTCATCACGGAGTCTACCTATGTGCACACTATTCAAAGTTTTGGGTGAGCGATAATCACCAAAATAAGTTCCCAATCCACAACATCTCTGACACCTCATTCCCCTATGGCCATGTCGCTCAAGTTCGATGGTCTCGACATCCAAGTAACCCGGGCCATGCCTAACCTGACAGTCACACTACCACAAGCTGACGTCCATGACACCCAATCTCGTGGCCAGAACCACCCAATCTAATCTGGGCCAAGCCCAACTTGTGATTAGAATCACTCAATAATACCCAGGCCATGCCCAACACAACCCGAAGGTTCCAGCATATTCAATATCACAAATCACATATATATAATCGAAATAAATACTTCTAACAGTAAAAACAAACTAAACAGTTGAATTTCACTAGCCATGTTCTCCCTTAATCATTCTTAACAAGTTTATACTCAACAGTTTAAATCAAAACAGTTAAATTATACCCATTTTGTCACCCCAGACCAAAATGACCCAAATGAGAAATGACCTCTAACCCAACCTCACTCAAGCTTAACAAGGTGGGGGAATTCCCAATGATATCTCATAAGGCATACATTCAATTTAATATAAGGAAACATGGGTATCACTCAATACCTGACATCGCACTAAAAAGCCGTAACCCACAAATGACCAAAAAAACACGGAAGAAGGTATGAACCACCTACTTGAGACTAGTAGACATAGGCAAATCCAATATCGAGCTCCAATTAGAAGATGATATTTGTAGATCTATGTTTCCGTCAAATCTTGACAATTCTGCTCGGATGGAAACTGCGGTGTTTGAGGAAAAGCAACTAGAATGAAAGAGGGTGCAAAGCTTTAGGCTTCTTGATGTGATCCCACAGCCACTGACAGATTGAAGAATAGACATCAGATGAAGAATCTAGGAGAAGAAATGTTCTCGGCCTCCTAGAGCATCAAAGTCTGAAACCGGGGGAGAAGAAAATAGTTCTAGAAATTAGACGTGATGCTCTACCATATAAGTGAATAAAAAATAAAAGTACACAATGTGTATGAAGGACTACATGTCGTGTAGTAGCCATGTTTGTACTCTGACTTAAGTGGAGGTAGCCACAAATATTGGATGTTCCACACAGGTCAACACACGACTAAGATTCATCTGGTAATTGTAAGGAAGATACACGGTGTGTCAAGTGACACTACACACCATGTTATAGGAAATTTTTTACATGGTCACCACAAAGAATGTACTTGGTCAACACACATATAGTACACGCCTAACCCACACACGGCGTGTAATTTGGAGTACATGGCATGTAATTTGGAAATTTTCAGAACTTCCCATATTTTCCTAGTTTCCTAAAAAAGAAGTCAAAAATTCAAACCAGGTTGGGATTTTGACCCGTTCCAAAAACTCGGGTTCTTACAATCTCTCCACCTTAACATATCTTGTCCCTGAGCTATCAAAAAAACCCAAAGATGGCACCGAACATACCCATACTAGTCAAAGTAACCTGGACTAACCTGATCTTAATGGTTCTGGCTAAATTTCTCAAGGGGCTCCCCACCTTAAGAATTTCCTAACTCGGTCTCAATCCAACAAAACTCCAACCAAGAAAAGGTCCAATGACCTATTTCCTTGACCCATGGTCCTCCCATGACGCATCATCACTCCTTTACCTCATCAGTGCTACCGTGTCATTTCTGACACCCAAACATATCCCAAACCGCATCGATGTCTACCTCCATGAGGTCTTGAATCCCATGGATGCTAAAAAAAATCTAGTGCCTTGCACATCAAGTAACCTACATCCTTGATGCCTCGATGCCCAAGACACATCAAGTAACCTGTATCCTTGATGCTCCTGATGCTATGCATCTCACACACATATATAAATATCATACACCTGAAATGGTGTCAATCCCACTGACCATCATCTAGTCGGTCCATGTATATCTTGTGCACCTCGTGCACTCAAAACAAAGATGCCTCAATAGGTCATGCCAAAAAGAAAATAAGGAAGTCACGACCACACTCGTAGTATACCTCTAACCGTCGTCAGATCACCTACCTGCTCATCCCCTGGTAGCTCCACGGTGTGAACCTGACCTAACACACAGCTACCTAAATCCTATCATCCCTACGGTACTACACCAGCCATTGGCCACTGACCCCTTAGACGGGTCCCACTGCCTCTGTTGTTTCCTCCTCATGAAGCTAAACCTTGTCTACTGTCACTTGGTATCGAACCTGATGCAACTCCAGATGCTACAGTCTATCCTGGTCCCTACCTATTAGTTGTATGAGAAGGCTTCCTATAGAACCTCTCTAGATGACTGACCTGTCCACATGCCCGACCCTCCTTTGGAGGCCTATTGCACTGATTCCGGACATGACCTGGCTGCCCACACTGAAAGAAAACCACTGAAGAACTACTACAAGGTGGTCTAGCTAAGTTATTAGCCTGACTGCCCTGCTGAAACTCATCCCATCCTCGCTTCCTACTATCTTAACCATCACCTGAAGCCCTCTTCCATCCTAAGTGAGACCTCTCTTTCTCGTTGCCCTCTGCCATGAGCACCTGATTCACTGCCTCTGAGAGAAAACCCAACCTAAAGATATTTACCTGGATCTGAATAGTATTTCGTAAGCCATCCTCGAAGCACCTCACCCTTATTGAGTCATCACTTACCATACCAGGTGCAAAGTGAGATAACTCAGTGAAAGGTGTTGCATAGTCCATGACAGACATGTCTCCCTGCTGAAGGCTCAAGAACTTCTGAACTCTCTTAGCCCCCAGTGTCTCTGGATAAAAGTGATTGAAGAACCTTTCCTTGAAGTCATTTCATGATAGTCCCTCATGTTTTTGAGCCTGAACCTCCACATCCCACCAACGCTTCGCTGATCCTCTCAGTATGTACGTCGCTAGCTTGTTTCTCCGCCCAAGAGGCATCTCGAGCTGCTCGAAGATCATCTGCATGCTCTCTACCCAGTTCTCAGTCACATGTGGACCACCCTCACCCTGAAGAAGTGGCGAGTGATACAACTAGAACTCCCACGCCATATATTCCATAGATGGCTCCGTACCCTGTGCACCTCTGTCAATCCCCTGCAAGACACGTACCAGGCTAGTTCGAAGCTACTCATCAAGCCATAACCTAAACACTGCCAAACCCAGCTATTGTCTTACCTGCACTGGATCTTGAACCTCATCATGTCCCTAAGACTGTACCTACATCTCATGCTCTACCTGCACCAGATCCTGAACCTGTTCCTGCTTATGTGGTACTGTACCATCTCCCGCCTGATGCTCCATCTGATTCGTCCAGAAGGAACCCGCTGGATACCATAAATGGTCAGAAAACCAATATATATATATACACACAATATATTCAATGTAGATAAGGAAAGTTGTAAAGAGGAAACATATAACAACTACCCTTACTCTCCCTTATCGCAACCATGCCCATGACATCCCGGCATCCCGACCTCCTTACCCAAAATAGAGCCAAGTATGAAAAGTACCTCAGGCCATGCCTGTCCTGACAACCAATGTTGCCTCAAACCAATGACCAAGTCACCCAATCTTGATGATCAAAATCACCTCAACCATAATACCTACCTGCTCATGCAAGAGCCAGACCCAAATACCCTACCACATGCAATTCTATAATATATATAAAGCACGACATAGTACATTGCAATCAACATGCAATTCTATCAGGATTTTTCACCCTTTACATTTAAAAAGAATCTATAGCATAGAAATTTATATTATTCACATGGTATTATCACTTCACAAAGTATATGTGCAATTATGAAATTAAAATACCCAAAAAATGTGCCTATCAAAAGCCAAACAATCATGTCATTCCATACAGATCCAAGGTCCAATCCTACCTTACTGCATCAGGTCAAGGGTTACATATCACAATCAATAACATCACACACCAAGTGAGCCACCGAGGTGGAAATTATATAAACTGTAATCCGAGAAAAATCAAAATAGCAATTCCCATCTAAGGAAACTTGGTCCATCCCTCATACCTAGGGCTGTAGACACCCAATCACTAGCTAGATTCCCAGTTCCAATAACCTATCTCCAGTCTACCATATCCCAAATAGTAAAACTAGTAGAAATAAAAAGGTAGTCTTGATATCATTAGCAGTCAGTAAAAATATTATACTAAATCCTTGTTAAGAATAAACTCCTCTTATGCCACTTTGTAACATCCCAAACCCAAATGACCACCTGAACAATGATAAACAGGTTGGGTCTTACTTCCTTAGGTGCACCTCCCTAAACTTCAAAGGCTGCCGACTAGCAGTAAGGGTGTAACAGGTATAGTGGGTAGGTTATACCCTCTTAGAGGATAATAATGGTACTGGTCCAAGTAATAATATATAACATACAATGAAAATAAATGACTCAATATACTCGGACCAGACCTGCAGAGCGGAAGCACAATCAATAGCCGATAAACAACACAAGCAAAATAGAAATAACAACAGCGGAAGGTAAACAAATATCATGCCAGTAATCAATTTCAACAACTACTAAACAACAAGCATGCATCCATACTAGGTCATACATGTCAATATATATATAAATGGATCAAATGGATAACCAACAGTTGCTACATATTAAAGTAATCATGCTGATACATAAAAATGGAAACTAAACAAGTAAACTCTAGATAGGCATGACCACAAGGTCCATACCATCTCTATGCAATAGCTAATACAATCCAGCTCCTAAAGCTGGTATCTTTCCTACACATAAATCCATAAAGTCTACATGTATCCTGAAGGGCCCGTGCAGGGTGTGAGAAAAATCTCAGTAGGATACCACCCAATGGTGTTTACCTAATATAAGTGTTTAAGTATACATGCATTTAAAAGGAAAGTAGTAAACAGTACAATGCACAATTAAACATAAACTCCATTGGTGCTCAGCAACCACCATGGAATGTCACCTTCTTCAGCCAACCCCAGAATCTCTATCATGTAACCCGACACCATGTGCCCCCTGACACCTCGTGTCTTAAGTACTGATGTCCCAAAGGCATGCCCATACAATAGTAACCCTGTTTAAAATCCCATGTCTACCCATGGCACAACAACCAGAGGAGCAGTGATGCCTGTCCTCAAATAGGAATCAGAGGGACAACGATGTCTGCCCTCAAATCAACAAATGAAGGGAGAGTGATTTTTGCCCTCAAATTAGTAAATGGATGGAGAGAGATGTCTGCCCTCAAATCATGGCGAGTCTTTGCCCCCAACCTGATAGCCTCAACGCTATCCCCTGAAGGCTCTTCACCTTCCTTGTGGAAACCTATGGAAAGCACCCCCAAAACAATTATAAATAACCGCATCTATCGGGGGTCTATACCCAACGAGTGGTCAAAACTACCTCATCACAGAGTCTACCTGTGTGCACAATACTCAAAGTTTCGGGTGAGCGGTAATCACCAAAATAAGTTCCCAACCACAAAATCTCTGACACCTTATGCCTCTACGACAATGTCACTCAAGTCTGATAGTCTCGCCATCCAAGTAACTTGGGCCATGCCTAACCTGAAAATCACACTGCCTCAAGCTGATGTCCATGACGCACAATATCGTGGTCAGAACCACCTAATGTAATCTGGGCCGAGCCCAACCTGTGATCAACATCACTCAATAATACCCAAACCATTCCCAACACAACCCGAAGGTTCCATCATATGAAATATCACACATCACATATATATAATTGAAAGAAATACTTCTAATAGGAAAAAAACTAAACAGTTTAATTTCACTAGCTATGTTCTCCCTTAATCATGCTCAAAAAGTTTATACTCAGCAATTTAAATCAAAACAGTTCAATTATACCCATTTTGGCACCCCGACCAAAATGCCCCAAATGAGAAAAAACCTATAACCCAACCTCGTTTAAGCATAACAAGGTGAGGGAATTCCTAATGACATCCTATAAGGCATACATTCACTTTAATATAAGGAAACATGGGTCTCGCTCAATACCCGACGTTGGGATAAAAAGCCGCAACCAAAAAATGACCATGAAAACACGGAAGAAGGTATACACCACCTACATGAGACTAGTATATGTAGGTCCATCTAGTATCAAGATCCAACTCAAAGACGATCTTTTTAGATCTACATTTTTGTCAAATCCCGACAATTCTGCTCGGATGGAACTGTGATGTGTGAAGCAAAAAAACTAGAATGAAAGAGGGTGCGTGGGTTTAGCCTTCCAGATGCGATCCCGTAGACACTAAAGGATTTAAGAACAGATGTCAGATGAAGAATCTAGGATAATAAATGTTCTCAGCCTTTCAAAGTGTCATAGTCTGAAACCGGGGAAGAAGAAGATAATTCTAGAAATTAGACGCAACACTCTACCATATAAGAAAATAAAAAATAAAATACATGGTGTGTATGAAGGAGTACATGCCATGTAGTAGCCTTGTATGTACTTTGACATATGATGAGGTATCCACACAGCTTGGATTCACCACATGGGTCAACAAATGACTAAGATTCAGCTGGTATGCAAAAGGAAGATACACGGCATGTCAAGTGACACTACACGCCGTGTAATAGGAAATTTTTACATGGTCAAAACACGACATGTACTAGGTTAGCACAAATATAGTACACACCTAACCCACACACGGTGTGTACTTGGGAGTACATGGTGTGTAATCTAGAAATTTCCAGAACTTCCCAGATTTTCCCAGTTTCCTCAGAAACAAGTCAAAAATTCAAACCGGGTTGGGATTTTGACCCGTTCGAAAAACTCGGGTTCTTACAATATGAGCCCAAGTAAGGCTGCTGGAAGATTCTTCCTAATAGAGGAGGAATTATAAAAAATTATATAAATTGATTGATCATTGATCAAAGGAATATGTGTAAGATGAGTAATTAATCAAAACTAGGTTAAACCTCCAAGTGTTATCTTAGGTTGGAGAAGTGCATCATCATTCAAGGGAGTTTTTTAGATTATTTATATAACATGTTATGATTTCTTCTCCCCTATTTATTAATTATATATTTAACCACATGTTCCTCAAGAAATTCCTAATGGTATATGTTTGATTTTTTTAGGTAATTCTCATTTTTTTAATCTATAGTGAGTGTTTCTAGTATGACCATGTCATTTTATATAATTGTTATTTATATGGTCATTGAATAAATGCATAGTGAGTGTAGGTGGTGGAGAGAAAATTTTTTCTCACATAAATTTTGAGTATCTGAATGATTATATAAAGTTATGCATAAGGAGTGTAGTGTAGAAATTAATGTCGAATATTTACTCATAACATTGTACAGAACTCTATAAATCTTAGTTAATAAAGTGTAATGGGGGGGCATTGTATAAGTGTGGTCGAAGACCACGTTATTAAGGGATTGACAAAGCCAAGTTGAACAACCAAACAGAGGGAGGTAGTGGAAACACAACACTATGTAATATAAAACAAATCTATCCTAGCGAGGAGAGTTATGAAGACTTATAAGGACACATACTCTCATTAGAAAGGCTAAGAGATCATCTCGTAAGAGAATATATAGGTTTTTAGAGGCGGTTTCTTATGAAATTAGCATGAATAATAGGTAAAATCAATGATTTTGGTGGATTTATAATTTCCAATGTATGTGAATTTCTACTCCAAAAGTAGTAAATATCCATGTTTTCAAGTGAATGGTAGGATTAATTTATTTATAATCATCCACCAATCTTCACATACATAACATTCACCGTTGTTTTACTACTTTGTAATAAAAAACCAATCAAGGACAATAGAAAACCAACACAACCTTATAGAAAGAAATGACCCAATACACTATTGGTATTGTATTAAGATTCCCCTGTAAAATTCTAGGGTAATGTGCAACTAATTACATGTTGACAACATGAAATTTTGGTGATATTTTTGAGTATTGGTTTTAGTTTTCTATTATTGTTAGAGGAAATCAAAACAAAAAATAAAAAACAACTATAAAAGCTATAAAAATCCTAAAAACTAAAAAACACTAAAAACATGTAAAAATATTAGTGTCTATTTTTTTAATGACCATGTTGATATATATGTTTCTTATATCTTGTTTTATTTGTTTTTACAAAACTTGTAACTCAAAATAGGATTTGTATTTATAGAAATATTAATAGGCTTGAGTGGAGTGATCAACATTATCATGAACCAACTCAGGACATCCCTAATCTAGACACCCAAGCTAGTGTGAAACATGGCCTGAAGATCATTCTTGATCCCCAAGGGCTGGTGAAAAGCACTTAAGAATTAAAGAAATACCATATGAATGTTTCACCCATAAAAAATATTGAAAACAAGATCTGTAAATAAACAAAAAAAATAAAACAACACTCCAAAACATATCATAAATTAAATAAGACTTTGAAAAAGTGTGTAATATGTTAAGGCAAACCCATATACAAAGCAATAAAATATATGAGTGTTCCTGAGGAAATATTAATACCATTTTAAGAGATGCAAGAGAATAATCCAATAAACTATAACACATCTCTATATGACATGTGGGTCAATGCCCCACCATGCCACCACAATAACCCCAAACTGAAAAGCATGAGAACCCAACGCCTATAAATGGATCATTTCCCTTACCTACACTATAAATAACAATGTCTACACACACCCATTGGGTGTATGTAGGGCATGGGTACAAAGCCCAGTGGATTCCCACCAAGTGTTTCATAAAAAAGCTTTATTAAATAAACCAAATTATGCTCTTTGAATAAGTAAAAAATAAAGTGATAAGCTTTCATAATTTTACATAAAATGTTAAGAATAATCTATTCATAACAGTTTTAATGAAATTGATGATTAAATAATAAATTTGAAAATAAAATATTCTAGTGCCATGGTAAAGAGTCCTAAGGTATATCAGGTCAGGTCTAACTAGGATCCTCACACCTCATTGACCAAGGTAAATAAACCAATTGTGCATGAATACCTAGAACTTGATCTTAGGGATAAGTGATAACCAACATGTGTCTCAATTAATTACCAATGTTTTAGTTAGAGTTTTAATGTATATCCAATTCTATAGAAACAAACTAAACCAAGTATTTATTTTCCTAAATTACTCACCTAATACCTAGGCTTTCATGGGTTGTCCCCCTCTCATGGAGGAACCATTTAAACAATTAAAATACATTTCAAATGGTGTTTCATCAATAAAATTTTCTCTTTATCAAAAAAAATATAAATATCCCCAAAATCAATCCCAAAATAGGCCCTAAAAATCAATTTCGTCACCAACTCATTTATAAATTTCAAAACCATTTTCAAGGAATCAAATCCATGACATGAAAAAAAATTAAAAACCAATTTAAAAAATGTGCAAGAAAACAAGGTTCATATGAAAAAACCATCTTATGAAACCACCCACCTCAAAAAAATAAAATTTCCAATAACAAAATGGGATCCACAAGTTGAAGGGAGAAGAGACTCATAGAAAAAAAAAGAAAACCCTAAATCATGATATCCCAATCAAGAAATTCGGATCAAAAAAACCATATGACACTTTTGACTTTGAGTGGAAGGAAAATACAAGAGCTAATGATGAAAGACCAAAGAAAGATGGGGAAAACCACTTACCATAATGATCCTTAAAGTTCCAGGGTGAATCCACATTAAAATCACACCAAGAACAAAGGAGAAAAGAGTTCTACATGAGAGAGATACAAATGGATTTGACACTAAAAAAAGGATGGGAGAATGGGGTTAAATTGAACCAAGGGAAATTAGGGAAAACTAAAATTTTAAATACTTTCTTGATAGGTTCATGGAATGAAACAAAGATTCACACCATGATTTCTTCAACTCGATTAGTTCATGGCATGAACAGGTGGTTCATGTTGTGAACCACCAATTACAAAAAAATAGGTTCTCTGCCTCAATAAATTAATGATGTGAATGATGTATTTATGTTGTGAATCACTAAAACAGTAGTAGTGCAACTCCTTCAAAGAGATAAAACACCAAAAGGATAGACAAAATCATCAAGAGACAGAAAAAATAAATCCAAATAAACATTTAATATTAGAAAGAAATACTAGGATATGACAATCCTCCCCACCATATTAATTTCTTTCCCCAAAATGTCAAGGTGAAGAATATTGATCCAAGAAGAGGTGAGTTCATTACTTCCTCACATTCAATTATTACTCCAAAGTCTCATGAGAATATATTATATACTTCTATAACAATTAGACCAATAGAACGGATTTCCCACATAAGATCTTTTAGTAGGAATCAACAATTTGAACTGGTTTCTTGACTATTGATATATCCAACTCCAAATCGAGTTCATTCAAATTCAGAATGTGTGAAGGGTCAGGATGATACTTCTTGAGTTGGGATATATGAAATACATTTTGCATCATCATCATATGAGGTGGTAATTCCAATAAATAAATCATATTTCCAATCATCTCAATGATCTTAAAAGGACCCATGTATCTTAGAGCTAATTTCCCTTATTTTTCAAGCCATTGGTGACCACATAGGGGAGAAAATTTCAAGAACACATGGACACCAACTAAAAAATCCAAAGGAAGGTGTCGACGATCTTCATAATACTTATATTGACTATAGGATACTACTAAACATTGATAAATAGTTTGAAATTTCATTGTTATCTATTGAATAATAGTCATCCCAACCAAATAAGTTCCACCCATCTCAGACCAACAAAGGGGTGATCTGTAAGGAAAACCATACAAGGATTAAAAGGGATCCATTCTAAAGGAAAACTAGTATATATTATTATATAAAGATTTAATCAATCCCTAATGACAATCCCAAGTACCTCCAAAGCCTAAGATGTATGCACAAAGCATATCCTCCAGAATCTGAATTACCTGCTCTGTTTCACTACAAAAAAAATACCTGATTAGAGGGGGATATTTTTTAGTTTAGAAGAGGTTATAACCCCTTATAAGAACATTATCATTGGTTATAAGGAACTGTCACTAATGTGCCTGTATACTCTTGTTATAGGCAGTTTTGAGGAACCGCTGGTAAAGTAATGAAAATTTAGTGGCAGTTCAATTAGAGTCGGTTAAACCCCCTCTAATTTCATCATAAAATCTCAATTTAGAGGGGGTTTTAACCCCTTATAAATTATTGATATAACTAGAAGCAGTTAGAAACCACTACTAGTTGAGTTTCATGATCCATATTAGGGGTGGTTCTGAAGAACCGCCTCTATTTAATACTGATGTAGAGGGGGTTTTAACCCCCTCTAATTTGAACATATTAGAGGCTGTTCCTGTACCATGCCCGCACTCACACGACCCTATGGTTCTTGTACCACACATCTCACCCATGCCCTATACCTCTACCCTCCTGTGAACACGCACACCATGCCACCCATAGAAATTTATGAAGTTTTTAAAATTTTATGGGAACAACGAGATTCGAAGACCAGACCCCTTGAATACAACTGTTGCATCTCTACCACTATGGTCATTTCACTTTTCTATTTTATTTACAAATTATTGTATTTATATATATAACGAAACTATTTAAAATAAACATTTAAATACATATATAATTATATACATTAATATATACATTTTTATATTATATATTTATGTATTTATATTATATTAAATTTATATATTTATATAAACTATATATTGTATATGTGTATTTACATACATTTGAGTATATATTTTATAATTCTATTTATGTTATGTATATACACATATATTTATATATTTATAAATATATTTATGTAAATTATTTCTATACTTAAATACATATTTATATATTATATACATGTTTATTTATATGATATATATATAAGTATTTATTTAATATATTTATATAATGACTTTAAAAATATATTAATATAATGTATTTCAATACATATATTTATTTGTATAAATTGTATTATATTATATATAATTAATATTATATGAAATACATATATAAGAAATATAATTTATACAAATATTTATACTATATATAATTAATATTACATGAAATGCAATTTAGATAAATATTGTATATGAAATAAAATTTATAAAAATATTTATATAATGTTATATGAAATATAATTTATAAAAATATATTATTAATATTATATGAAATACAATTTATACAAATATTTATATAATGTATTTCCATACATATATTTATTATTATGAACATTAATATATATGTATTTCAATAAATATAATTTTATAACATTATGTACATTAATATATATGTATTTCAATAAATATATTTGTATAATATTGTGTACATTAATATATATCTATTTGTATAAATTGTATATCATTTAATATTAATTAAATATAATATAAAATCATAAACATATTATTTAAAAATATATTTATTATTATTGTAATATAAATTATAAAAACTACAAGCTTGAGTTTTTATATGATTTATTTTTTAAATAAATTATATTTATGTATATATTTATATAATATGTTTATTTTTTATGTTATATATAATTAATATTATATGAAATGTAATTTATACAAATAAATATATATAAATGTACATAAAATTATAAAATTATATTTATATAAACATATAAATACAATATAATACAATCATATAATTGGAAATATATAATATAATTAAATTATATATATATATATATATATATATTTACTAAATCAATTTATAGTTACTATGGTATACTAAAATATATATAAAATAATTATATGATATATATAAATTTATATATAATAAAATATTTATCATATAATATATATTATATAAATAATATATATATATATATATTTAATTTTGTATATATTATATTTATTTGTCTACATAATATAATATAAATGTATTTATACATAAATATATAATAAAAAAATACTTAATATAACATATGTATAATATAAATCATAATATAAATGTATGGTATTTATAAAACTATATATAAAGTTTATATATTTGAATAAATATATTTATAATTACATTTATATTATGTATTCCAATATTTATATATGTATGCATTTTTTTTATATGTATAAGTATTTATTTAAAGTATTTATATAATGACGTTATATATATATATGTTTATAATGCATTTAACTACATTTATATAATATTTTTATGTAATATATATATATATATATATATGTATATATATGTACACACACATGTGCACCCACACATATATATTATAAAATTTGAATTTATAAGAGATTTATTTTAAAAAATAAATACAAATTTAGCGGGGGTTAAAAAATCCCACTAATCAAAGGGATTAGTAGTGATTCATGAACCCCCTCTAATTCCTTGAATTAGTGGGGGTTGAAAACCCCCTATAATATCATAAATTAGAGGGGATTCACAACCCTCTTTTATATATTAAATTATAAGGGGTTCACAACCCCCTCTAATTTCTTAAATTAGAAAGGGTTCAAACCCCCCTATAATATAAGGGATTAAAGATAGTTCATGAACCCCCTATAATTTAAGAGATTAGAGGGGGTTGTGAACCCCCACTATCTCCTTTAATTTTTTTTCATGTTATATTTATATATAGCCTCTAATATATATCCAAACGAATATTATATATATATATATATATATAGTTCCTCTAAAATCCAATCGAACATATAGGGCCACTAATTATTAAATTTGTGCTGGTTTTGACACAAATACCTCTAAAATCTTACCAGATATTACAAAGAAAAAATGCTAAAAATTTTAGGTGGGGGGTTGTGCATAACCCCTTCTAAAAAACCGCCACTAATCTGCTGTTTTTTATAGAGTTTGTATTTCCATCTAAGGATGATAAGATATACTCAGTTTAAATTTAGATCCCACTACCTCTTGGTGGAATTTCCAAACCTAAGAGTTAAACCAGGGATCCCTATTTGAAATGATAGCTAATGTTACCATGTGTAACCACATAATCTCCTGCACGTACAAATTTTCCAACCCATCAAACTTGGTGGTATATTGAATCAGAATAAAATGAGATGACTTGGTAAATCGATCAATCACCACCCATATCACATTCTTTCCTTAGGGAGTCCATGGTATTCCAATGATGAAGTCTATGAACATCTCATCACATCGCCATATTGGCCCAGGGAGGGGTTAAAGTAGACCAAAATGTATTTAGTGATTGAATTTAATATGGTAGAATATACAATAATGAGATATGAAATTAGTTATACCTATATTCTAAATGGTCCATCATAACCAACATTTCATGTTATAATTCATCTTAGTAGTGCTTATATGAACAACCCAATGAGAGTAGTGACAATACTGTATCACAATTGTGACGTCCCGACCTAGTAGCCACTGAACGATTCCCTGAGCCGGTTGGCCACATGCCCTCAAGCATGCCTCCCCGTATGCCAGAGGGTTCCGACTAGCAGTGAGGGTCTGGTAAGTCAGTCTTGGGGAGATTATACCCTCTGTTATTAGAATAAAACACCAACAAAATAAAATAAAAATATCCAAGTACAGAAGTGTATAAATAACTAGAACAATGCCATGGCATATGATCGTCAAACCAGAGAATACAATTGTAAACTAAAAGGTAAAATATGCTATGTCAATTAAAATTTCAAGTGTCTACAATGCAACTGAAATTAAAGACCCAACAACTACCAAACAGATTTCAAACCACATTTGGTTCCCTTTCCCATGCTCTATTCCCAAACTACAACCTATTCCAAGGCCTTTCCCTTATCATGTCCTAAAACAACAAAGTCTGTTTAGGTTCCGATCAGGCCGCCCAAATAGGGTGTGAGTATAACTCAGTAGGCCACCACCAATGGTGTCTAAAATGAGTCCATTCAAAATATAGTTCTTGTAGTTATATAAAGCAATAAAGTCAATGCATAAATTAAATAGTTATCACATTGTAATTTAATACTTAATCATCACATTAGGCCACTTCAATCCATGTTTCCCAAATGAATCACCATTCATTATTATCATTCATTTGGTGTAGGTCATCATGACTAGAACCCCAAATCTCAGTTGAAACATCATTCATTATCATCATTAATCATTTGGTGTAGGACGTCATGCCTAGCACCCCAAATCTCAGTGAATGTAGGATGTCATGCCTAGCACTAGAATACTCATTCGGTGTAGGTCATCATGCCTAACACCCTTACATATAATCACTTAGATAACTATTGTGGAGGAACGCCATGTCCAAGTCCAAAATTCTACATTGGTCTAGGATTTCATACATAGCACTACAAAATCTGAGCCATTTAATCATTATTTAATTCACAAGAATTTTCCACATTAATCATTTACTAATCCAATGATTTGTTAAACATTAAGAAGGCCATTAGTTAATTCAAAAATTAATTAAGCACATAACCCATTAATTAATTCATCAATTAATTAACCAATCAATACCATTCTCATTACATAATTAATTCTTCACAATTAATTATTCATTTCAAAACCCATCAAGTCATAATTAATTCTCACAATTAATTATCTTTAAATCCATACAACATTTCCTAATTAATTCCCCCAATTAATTATCTTAATACAATCAAATAAATAACTCAAATACAAGATCACAACCCATAATTAAATCTCCAAGATATCAATCACTTTGGGAAACCCCCCATTCATTTGTTACGTGATTCAATTATTAATAAATCACCAAGGTAAACACACATCAATTAAACTTCCCTAATTACCCCCATTTAGGAAATCATTTATCAAGGGAATCAAGTAATTTCATAAACTCATACACATATCATAAATCATGACTATGGGAGTTCAATTTAGGCCACCTACCTTGGTTTATTAATGGAAGTTAGCCTAATAGAAATCCCCAAAATCTCAACAGCACAACATCATTGATCAAGCTCTAGATCAAACTCCCTAAAATCAAAATTAAGATCAAAGGCATCAAGATCTTGAAAATCTAGATCTAGAATCAGAATACTAGATCTATATCTCAACCCATAGGTTTTGATCTATGTAAACAATGAAGATAATCTATGAAAATAATTAAGAAATATGGAGGAAAGAAACGGGAGAAGCATCAAGATGAAATCCACTTGCTGAGAGGAGAGTAGATCTTCAATCTGGGCTTCCAATCTCGAAGAACGGTGTTTGTATTGCCTTGGTATCCCTCCATAAGGCTTTGGGAACACCTAAAATATTTCTAGCCCGATCCAAGGTTGAAATATGGGAGTCCCGGGAGGTTCGGGTGGTTTTAAAAGTGATTTTCGGATATTAAAAACTACACGCACGGTTTCCTAGGAAAAGGTGCACGGTTAGGAAAACTGCATGCCAACCATGTAGACTCCACTGCCCACTTCTGCACGGTTGGCACATCTTGGTTGCATGATTAGGAAAACCATGCGCCAACCATGTAGACCCCTCTATCAAATTTTGCACGCTTGGCATAGTTTGGTCGCACGGTTTGTCAAACTGTACGCAAACCATGAACATCCCACTATCCTTTAGTTTTTCTTAAAAGTCCACCCAAACAAACCTCAATCTTCTAATCCAAGTTAAAGGTACTTAAAATATTTAAAAATTACCTAAAAATGCGCCCGAGATGACTCCAGAAAAGGCCGGGATGTTACAATCTCCCCACCTTATAACAACTCATCCTCGAGCTGCACTCCCACAATTCTCTAAGATTTTGAGCCAAAAAGATTGGGACATTGAGCCCTCATGTCTTCTTCTCATTCCCAAGTTTCCTCTTGAACATTTCCATGTTTCCATAACACATGAACTAACAGAACGATCTTTCCCCGTAACACTTTCTCACTGTGACCCAACACACATACCGGATGCTCCTCAAAGGTTGCATCTGTGTCGAGGTCAACTTCCTCCACATAAATTACATGATAAGGTTCGGGGTGATACCTATGTAGTTGTGAAACATGAAAAAAACCATTCATAGTGCTGGATTTCTATGAAAGTGCTAATCGGTATGCCACTGGCCCGATTCTCTCTAGCACCTCAAACAGTCCCACAAACCTCGGTGCTAACTTGCCCTACCTCTATATCCTATGGTGACCCAATCTAGGCAACACCGAAGGAATACATGATCACCCTCTATAAAATCTAGGGTTTGTATCTATCTATCAGCATACAAATTCAATCTACTCTGAGTCGTATCCATATGTTTTCTAATCAACTACACCTGCTCTGATTTCTCCTGAATGAGTCTTGGTCCTAACAGCTCCGACTCACCTGCCTCTAACCAACATAGAGATGATCTAAAAGGTATAACATAAAGTGCCTCATATGGTGCCATCTATATAGTTTCCTGATAACTATTGTTATAGTCAAACTCCACTAAAGCCAAGTGTTTTTCCCAAGAACCACTAAAGTCAAGGACACATGCTTGCAACATATCCTATAACACCTGTATGGTACACTCTGACTGCCCATCTGTCTATGGGTGGGAGATCGTACTTAACAAAACCTATGTACCAAGTGACTTCTATAATCCCTGCCAGAAGGATGAAGTAAAGCATGACTCGCGATCTGAAACTATAGTCTGTGGCACCCCATGCAAACAAACTATGTCTCTCACATATAGTTATCCCAACTTCTCTACCGTAAAGGTTTCCTTAATAGGAAAGAAGTGTGCTACCTTTGTTAGTCGATCCACAATGACCCAAATAGAATCATTCTTCCTAAAGGTATTTGGAAGTCCTACCACAAAATCCATAGTCACATTATCTCACTTCCATTACAGAATAGGTAACATTTGCAACAGGCCTCCAGGTCGTTGATGCTCTGCTTTCATCTACTGACAGGTGAAGCACCTTGTTACGAATCCTGCTATCTCCTTTTTCATGTTTGGACACCAAAACTATCATCGAAGTTCACAGTACATTTTTTTCACCCTAGGATGCACTTCCCACCATGAAGAATTAAATTCTCACATGAGTTCCTCTTACATACTCTTAGGCACACAACAACCCGATTTTTCACATAGATGATTACATCCTCATCTATTTTCCAGTCTGAAGGTGTATCCCCACCTTCAAGGATTTAACTCAAGTATAAACATTTTGGATCTTCATACCGCCTATCCCTGATCCATCTCAAGAGCGTAGAATCCACTGCTATAGAAACCAGAGTCATCCTCTTATGACTCTCTTAAACTACCACATGCATTTCTGCCAGTAAGGTCATCACCTTCCACTCTGCACTTGACTCATGTACCAACTGAGTCTGAGTTTGTCTACACAAGGCATCAGCCACACTATTACAATTCTTGGGTGTATATTCCATTTCAAAATAAAAGGATTTCACATACTCTACCCATTTTCACTATTTAAGATTCAAGTCATGCTGTGAAAAGATATACTTCAAGCTTTTGTGATTCGTAAAAACTGTAAAATTTTCACCCAAAAGATAGTGTCACCAACAATTAAGATTATAAACCACTGATACTAACTCGAGGTCATGCGTAGGGTAATTCTATTCATATGGATTCAATTTCCGTGACCCATAAGCAATGAATTTATCCTCTTTCATCAACACAGCTCCGAGTCCGACCCCAAAAGCGTCACAAAACACCGTGTACTTCTCACTTGCCTTAGGTAAGATCAAAATTGGTGCCGAAGTCAAGCACTTATTCAATTCCTGGAAATAATTATTGCATGCTTTTGTCCAAACAAACTTTATCCCTTTCTTGGTCAAACCAGTAAGTGGTGATGCCAATCGGGAAAAGTCTTGGATGAACCTCCTATAATAATTAACTAATCCCAAATAGCTTCAAATATCAAAAAAATTCTTAGGCTACTCCTAATAAATCACTACCTGAACTTTCTCTAGGTCAACAACCACACCTTCTTCTGAGATGATGTGCCCCAAATAGTGTACCCTGTCAATCCAAAACTGACATTTAGATAGCTTGGCATATAACCGATTCTCTCTTAGTGTACCAAGAACGATGCCAAGATGTTGGACATGATTGTCACGAGTCTTAGAGTACACTAAGATGTCATCCAAAAACACCACCACAAACAGATCTAAGTATGGATGAAAGATCTTATTTATCAAGGCTATAAACACTACTGGAGCATTTGTCAATCCAAAAGGCAATAATATGAACTCATAAAGGCCAAAACTTCTTCTAAAAGCAGTTCTTGGTATATCAAAAGTCCTAACTCTCACCTGATGATACCCTGATCTCAGATCAATATTTGAGAACACACTAGCCCCCTTTAACTGGTCAAACGAATCATCGATATGTGAAATAGGATATCGATTCTTCATAGTCATTTTATTCAACTTCCAGTAACCAAAACAAAAGTGTAAACTCCTATTAGCCTTCTTTGAAAACAAAATAGTTGATCCCCAAGATGACATACTTGGACGGATAAACCCCTTATCCTCCTACTCCTCCAACTACATTTTGAGCTCTTGAAGCTCAGTCGGTGCCATTCTATAAGGTGGAATAGATACCGACATAGCTCCCATCATGAGATTAATAGTGAATTCCACATCTCTATTAGGTGGCAACCATGAAAATTCTTCAAGAAAGACATCCTAAAATAGTTCTACTATTGGTGGAAGGACGTCTTGCATACCACACACATCATCCAATAAAAGACTATCAATTTAGGTCATAAGCTCTCCCAGTTGTTGAGTAATTGGCCCAGCTCTTCCTGTATGGATATCCCATTCTCCACTAAGGACATATTGATCACCCTCAGGATATACAAAGGTCACTCTTCTGCGATAACAATCTATGTGGGCTCGGTATGCGACTAACTAGTCCATACCCATAATTTGGTCAAAGCCCGTTATATCAAGGAAATATATATACCAAAGGAAATGATACTCTCCGATATATAGAGAATATACCTTGCATAAACAGATATTCCTAGTCCATGTCCCCAATGGTGTATTGATATTCATCATCCCACCTACGAACTCCACCTCCAAGCTCATGACATTAACAAGATTTGCAGATATAAAGGAATGAGAGGCACCAATATCAAACAAGGCAGTAGCTAAAGTAGAAGCAACTAGAATAGTACTTCTCACTATCGATGGACCAGTCTCGCTCTTGAAAAGTGTAGGCTACACTACATGTATCTATCCTGTCCCTCTTCTCTATGTTGTTGTCTGATTCCCTTGAGTAGCACCACTCTGCTGATATGGGAGCTCATTCCATAAAGCACCATGCCCACTTCCTCTACCACCTCTTCTAGTAGAACTCCAGCTTCCAGACCTATATGGTGTAGAAGACCCCCTTTCCACACTCTAACTCTGAGAAACCGCTCCCTCAGTACCAGCCTGCTGCTGCCTCCTGCAGAACCTCTACAGATGTCCCATATTGCTACAAAATTGACACTCCATTGGTGGTCGGGGACAATGAGTATGATAATGTCCCTGCCTACCGCACTGGTGGAAAAGTACATTAGAAATATCTAGTGTTACTGTTCCTCCTGACCGTCCACCTTACTTTCCACTGTCCTGACTAAGATACTCATGACGTCACTTTCTGCTCTCAGAAGGCATACCCCCTGATCGTCCAGCTACTTATCCAATACTGGAAGCCTCCTTCAGGTTCCCCTTTGAAATGAGAGCCTGATTAACCACTTATGAATATTTCTTCAGCCTAAATATATTCACCTTGGACTTAATTTCACACTTAATTCCATCCTGAAATTGTTTTTCCAATGATGCCTCATCTACTGCCAAAGATGGATCAAAACGATGTAAATATGTGAAACGTTTAGCGCACTCTATTATGGACATGATTCCTTGTGTCAGATGCATAAACTCTGAAGCCTTCTCTTGTCTCAGCATGTCTGGATATAAGTGTTCCAAGAACTTCTCCAAAAAGTCCTTCCATAACATACTATCAGTATGTCCTGATCATACCTGAATGTCCCACCAGTGCTTCGCAGAACCCCGCAACATATAAGTAGCTAACTTGACCCTTCTCTCAGCCAAATCCTCCAAATGGTCAAGTATCATCTTTATAGATTCAATACAGAATTCAGCTCCATCAGGTCCACCCTCTCCAGTAAAAGTAGGAGGGTACTATAGTTGAAACTCCCTTGTCAGCTCATACATGCTTTTCTGAACCCATCCTGGGTAACTCTCCATGAATTTCATGAAACGAGCAAAGTTATCTTGGAACTGTTCCCATTATTCCTCATCTTACACAAATGGTACCTGAAGCTCCCTGTTTGGAAGTTCATTCTGGGCCATACCCCTCAGTATCTCCCTCAACAAGCGTCATGGAGGCATGCTCCTACAAGTCCAAACACACGTCTTAGGTCTCATAACACAACCTTATAACATTTATATAAGGGAAGAAACTAACACAAGAAGTTTCAACATGTCATTTCTCCCTTTTCTCTCTACACGATTAACACTGAGGCCTTATCATTACCCTTAACCATCCTACTCCTAGGTCTTGGTTAACAAGGGTATATTCATTCTCATTAATTAATAAACCATTAATTAATAACATTATCTCAAATTAATTAATTCAAAAATTAATTAATTAATCATTCCCATTTCATCAATCAAGGTTCTCATTAGACACCCATTTATTCTCATTTTGCATTATTATTTTTTCACTATAATGAAAAATAGTTCAACTTAAACAACTTACCCATAACTCATTTTCCCATGAGTTCCTAGAATGATGCATGTTACAAAAAACCTGAGTGCCTAGAATGATTCATGAAGACTCAAATATCATGCCTATTTAGGCCAAGAATCAATATACAATAGTTTTCAAAAAAAATATCACATCACACCACAAGTGCATCACCCAAGGTGAAATAATATACAAATGTAACAACAGACAACTATCACAACAATCCCACCCTGAGTACTCAGATTTCCCCTGTACATGGGTTAGAAAATCCCATGCATGAGCTCATTACCAAGCCTCGAATATTCCTAGTCTCATTTATACCTTTTCCCAAAATAGTAATACAAAATAAGAACAAAGAAAAGAAAAATCCTTTGATACCACTTTGTGACATCCCGACCTAGGATCCACTGAACGGTGCCCCAAGTCAGTTGGAAACATGCCCTAAAGCACGCCTTCCCGTATGCTAAAGGGTACCGACTAGCAACGAGGGTCTATTAAGTCAGTCTTGGGGAGACTATACCCTATTATCAGAATAAAACACCAGTGAAAGAAAATAACAATATCCAAGTATGGAAGTGTATAAATAACCAGAAAAAAACCATGACATATGATAGTCAAACTAGAGAATGCAATAGTCAACTGAAAGGTAAAATATTCTATGCCAATGAAAATTTCAATTGTCTAAAATGTAACTAAAAGTAAAGACACAATGACTCCCAAACAGATTCTGAAACACATCCGGTTCCCTTTCCCATGCTCCAATCCCAAACTGCAACCTATCCTAGGGCCTTTCCCTTATCATGTCCTGTAACAAAAAATTATGCTCGAGTTATGATCAGGCGGCCTAAATAGGGTGTGAGTACAACTGAATAGGCCACCACCAATGGTGTCTAAAATAAGTTCGGTCAAAAGATAGTGCATGCAATTATATGAAGCAATAAATACAATGCATAAATTAAATAGTTATCACATTGTTATTTAATACTTAATCACCACATTAGGAAAATTCAATCCATGTTTCCAAATTGAATCAACATTCATTATTATCATTCATTTGGTGTAGGTCGTCATGCCTAGCACCCCAAATCTCATTTGAAACATCATTCATTATTATCATTAATCATTTGGTGTAGGATGTCATGCCTAGCACCCCAAATCTCAATGAATGTAGGACGTCATGCCTAGCACTCTAATTCTCATTCGGTGTAGGTCATCATGCCTAACACCCTTATATATAAGCTCTTAGATAACTATTAGGGAGGAATGCCATGTCCAAGTCCCAACTTCTACATTATTCTAGGATGTCTTACCTAGCACAAAAAAATCTCATCCATCTAATCATTCTTTAATTCACAAGAATTTACCACATTAATCATTTACTAATCCAATGATTAGTTAAACATTTCAAATGACATTAGTTAATTATACAATTAATTAAGCACATAACCCATTAATTAATTCATCAATTAATTAACCAATCAATTCCATTCTCATTCCATAATTAATTCTTCACAATTAATTATCCATTTTAAAACCCATCAAGTCATAATTAATTCTCACAATTAATTATCTTTAAATCCAAACATCATTCATAATTAATTATCCAAATTAATTATCTTAATACAATAAAATTAATAACTCAAATGCTAGATCACAACCCATAATTAAATCTCCAAAATATCAATCACTTTGGGAAGCCCCCATTCATTTGTTCTGTGATTCAATTATTAATAAATCACCAAGGTAAACACACATCAATTCAACTTTCCTAATTACCCCCATTTAAGAAATCATTTATCAAGGGAATCAATAAATATCATAAACTCATACACATATCATAAATCATGACTGTAAGAGTTCAATTTATACCACATACCTCGATTTATTAATGGAAGTTATCCCAATGGAAATCCCCAAAATCTCATCAGCACAACGTCGTTGATCAAGCTTCAGATCTAACTCCCTAAAACCAAAATTAAGATCAAAGGCATCAAGATATTGAAAATATAGATCTAGATTCAGAATCCTAGATCTAGATCTCAACCCGTAGGTTAATATCCACATAAATTATGAAAATACTCCAAGAAAAGAATTAAGAAATATGGAGGAAAGAAATAGGAGAAGCATCCGGATGAAATCCACTTACCGGAAGGAGAGCATATCTTCAATCCAGGCTTTCAATATCGAAGAACGGTGTTCAAATTACCTTAGAATACCTCCGTAAGGCTTTGGGAACACCTAAAATCTTCAAGCCCCAGCCAAGGTTGAAATATGGGAGTTCCATGGGGTACATGTGGTTTTAAAAGAGATTTCCAGATATTAAAAACCACACACATGGTTTCCTAGGCATAGGCACACTGTTAGGCAAACCGTGCACTAACCATGCAGAATCTACTACCCACTTCTTCATTGTTGGCATGATTTGGTCACATGGTTAGGCAAACTTTGCACCAACTATATGAAATCCTCTGTCCAATTTCACACGCTTGGCACAGTTTGGTCGCACGGTTTGTCAAACCATGCTCAAACCATGCACATCCCAATGTCCTTTAGTTTTTCTTTAAAGTTCACCCAAACTCACCCCAATATTCTAATACAAGTTAAAGTTACTTAAAATATTTAAAAATTACCTGAAAAAGTGCCCAAGATGACTCTATAAAAGGCCAGGATCTTACAAAAACCCTTCTCATAGGAAAAAGAACAACATACTAGTTTCAAAAGAAAAGAACTCCCTCTAGGGATATAGACCATTCGATACTGGTCTCCCCATAATATAAAAACTCCAGGATACTCAAAAATTCATCATCCCATTTCTTCTCCTAGAAATCCTACTCGAGAAGAGACAATGCCAACAGAATGCTCACTAGAGAAACATTAGTCCCTTCCTCCTTTATATTTGGGTACATGTTAGTAAATAGTACCATGAGGTTCCATTCTTCTTTTGATTATTTAACAACCTGATAGGTAAATTTACCATTGATGGAATCAATGAAAATATTCAAATTTCCCTATTTTTAGGAGATTTCAATGTCAAATGATTGAAGGTACTCTACCCACTGCATCTGCCTAAGGTTCAGGTCCTTACGAGAAAGGATATATCCAAACATTTTATGGTCAGTATAGATGGTGAACCTTTCCCCCAAAAGTTAGTGTCTCCAAATATTAAGGTCATGCATGAATACTTCATGTTTTAGGTCATATGTGGGGTACTTCTTCTTATGATTCCAAATCCAATGAGAGATATACGCTACCACATGATCCCCATGTATCATAACACAACCCAAACATGCACCCGATGCATCATAAATCATCACATAACCCTATTCAGCTTCTGGTAAGACAAGGATGGGAGTCGATGTCAAACAAATTTTCAATTCATCAAAGGAATCCTTCCATATCAAATCCATAATAATTTCACTCCTTTCTTATTGAGATAATTCAATGGTGTTTCTAACTTCAATAAATCCTTTACAAACCACTGGTAATACCCTACCAGACCATATAAACATCGAATCTCAAAAACATTCCACGAGTACTCCCATGGAATGGTGACCTTGATCTTTTCAGGATCAACTAAGATGCCATGTTCTGAGATAACATGTTTGAATAAATTCACTTCTCAGATATAGAAGTGAAAATCTTTATAGCTTAGCATAAGGTTAGCAATTTATTAGGGTTCTAAAAAGAGTTCTTAGATGAAGCTCATGCTCTTCCTTAGTTATTGAATAAACCAAGATGTCTTCCATGAATACCACAATGAAGGAATCCAGAATATTGGGTTCATTAGTGCCATAAAGACTGTAAGAGAATTAATTAGGACAAAAGGCATCATAAGGTACTCAAAGTGACCATACCTATACTTGAAGGTAGTATTTGGAAGTTTTGACTCCTTGATTATGAGTTGGTGGTATCCCATTCAAAGATCAATTTTTGAGAACAATATTTCCCCCTTTAATTGGTAAAACAAATTGTTGATGCGGGGAAAATGGGTATATATTCTTGATCATCACCCAGTTGGGATTTTAATAGTTAACACATAAACAAATAATTATATCAACCTTCTTAGCAAAGAGAACTGGGGTAGTCTATGATGATACATTTGAACGGATGAAGCCCATGTATTCTAAATCATCCAACTAGATTTCCAACTCCTTTAACTTGGTTGGTGCCATATGGTAGAAATATATAGATATCAATTGAGTCCCCAACACAAATTTTATAAATAACTCCACTTCTATTTCTAGAGGTAGACCATAAAATTTAGTTAGAAATACCTCTATAAATTCCATGGACACTAGTAGAAGTTTACAACCAGAGGTCTCTTCTTCAATCTCAACAAAAAACAAGGATATATATTTACTAATATTTGTAAGAGGTGGTCCTACTTAGCTATACCTCATATCCCAATCTTCTTGAAACATCTGAGAGATCCCATTAGGGGAAGTAAAGGACACCCATTGATGATAAAAAATAATCTGAGCCTTATGGGTAACCATCCACTCTATCCCAATAATAACATTATAGAAATCCATTTCAAGGACTAATAAATCCCAAGCTAACTCTACCTCAGATATAGAAAAGGTGCACGAGGGGCATCAAAATATCTACCGCCACATCTTTCTGAGGGGCATTCCTAACTCTAAAATATAAGTCATGAGTTCTTCTAGGATATTTATAAGATTCAAATAGTGGGTTGATATAAAATAGTGATAGGAACCATTATCAAATAGAGAAATTTCAATAGATGAAGTAATTAAAATAATACCTCTCACATTCATAGGTCCCACATCGATTTCTATAGGTGAATCTTTTATTTCATGAAACTGTTTTATTCTAGAATATGACTACTACTTACCCCCAACATACAAGACTACACTTATTTGAATCTATCCATGAGATGAGAAAACTTTTCCTTCAAATGTTTGTGGCTATAAACCCACTACCTTAGATGTATCTAACTACACTACTAACCCTCTATGTGCAGAAGAGTTGAAACTTATTCACTGGGAAGAGAAGGCCTGAAAAAATCATTGTAAAAGACCCAATCATACATAAGAGATGAAAAATTTTAGATCTTCTGAGCATGCATGTTTCATGTACCCTATCTTTCCACACTGGTAGAAAGTTGGAGGACCTATGCTTTCCACTGTAGAGGGAACATAAAAGGTTTGATACTGGGTAATAATGCCACTTCCTTTTTTAACCTTTGTAGAGACCCTGTTCTTTCCTTATAAGAATTTGAAATATATATAGAAATATATTTGGATCCAAGTGATAATATGATGCATGATTCAAAGTCTTGGTGTGCCCGCAATTAATTTTATAAAAATATTAAACATATTTTATATCACACATGGAATTTTTATCAAAAATAATGGAATAACTCTTAAAAAAAGTCTCAAATAAAAAATATGAGACCATAATTGAATCTGGAATGCGAGGTTTACCCTAGGAACAACCTAAAGTTGGTTGGCATGGGGTGTTCAGATAAAAAAACCTTTAGAGAATGTGTTTAAATTAAATTAATTGATTAATTTAAATTACATAATCCTAAAACCTCTATAAATATGCTGCTATAGAAAATATAAAGGGTTAGCCAAATATCCCTAGGATCATTGAGAGGAGAGTTCTACCACCCGTCATTAGAAAATTGAGATCAATTAATGATGAGTTTCCAGATTAAGGCGAATCAAGGTGCAATGAATGTAATGGATATTCCTCCTTCATTGGTGAGCACATTATTCACCAACGAACGATCCAAATTGAGGTTGGACTTTTCATATGTGGATTTTCACTCTTATTATTAAATGACTAAGAATTATATTTCTTAATTATTTTATCTAAATCAATTTGGAACCTTTGTATTCACCCTTGTCAAATTAAATTGTTTATTTAATTGGTTTATCCTTGATATGCCATGATTTTCACCCAATCTTCCCTAATTTGTATTCATTGGCCAAGAAATTTTAGACAATAATTGTCTCACCCTTGTTTACGTGCTTTTACCATACCTTTATTTTCATTATTCATCATTGTAACACATAGTCATGATTCAACTATTTTAGGGTGGGACTGAGTGAAATCAGACCCTCAGATTCATGGAATATTCACGTGTGATGAACAAATCAATGATTTGGTGATGGATAAAGATGTATTGCAGGTTGTGGGATATTTTTTACATGGATTTGGGATTTGGGACTGAATGGTGATAATGGGAGGTGCACATTGCGGGCGATATACCACCGTAGATCAGGAGATACCAATTTCTGGCCATCGAAGGGAAAAAATGATGAACTGAGGATCTTTTATTTGATTTCAGAAAACGTAGAGTCATGATTTAAGGTAGTGGAGGCATATCTAGAGCATGCATTGTGGATCTAAGATTATAGAAAAAAACCAACGACACACCCTGTAGTCTGAAGAACACTCGGCGTGTATCCCCTTAGCTACAACGACTAGGGTTTCAGGTGAGATAAAAATCACACACTGTGTGGGACCCCCACACACTGTGTGACTCTATGATGGTGACCGGACATGTACTTAGGAGTACACAGACATGAGCCCCATTGGGTGTGTGTGTACAGATGCATAGGCAAAGGACTCCCATATTAGTTATTCCTTTTAGCACTTGTCACTAGACCCTAGCCTATAGAGGTGGGATTTAGGTAGTTATGCCATGAGCCCCATTGGGTTGGGTCGTGATAGATTGGTATCAGAGTAGTTCATTCCTTGAGATGGTGTTTGGAGTATTCCCCTTACGAGGATTAGGTTGGGACTTAGGGTAATAGTGTGAAAGTGTTTTGAGTGCGGATTTTAGGCCAGGGAACCTAGTGTTGGTGCGACGACTGATGTACTCATTCACTAGGACCTAGACTACCTGCTTGTCAACTTGGTATTCTGAGACATTGTTTGTAGGGAGTAATGGTACATGCATCCTATAGGATTGAGACTTTTGACTATCCTTCTCGATTCATATCCCCCCACATATATATATATGATTATCTAACTGTGGTAAGTCTTGATTAAATTTTCCGGATGCCTCCATGAAGATAACCAGTCGGGTTATTGATTATAGATCATGACAATGATCCTATGAGTGATGAGGTCTCAAATCTGAGGCCATTGCGCATGATCCTTCCTCCAGTAAGGAAGGTAGCAGTACCCCCACCAATCAAGCAGCAAAATAGTACTAGTAGAGAAGGATGAAGATATGCGCAGGCTTAACACACTCTACGAGTTCCAGAACCAGAGGCCACTAAGGTTCCACGGTGATCCAGATCCCCAGGAAATGAAGGATTGGCTGGAGTTGGTGATCCAAGTTTTCAGGGTTACCTAGACACCAACTAATCAGTAGTTTCACTAGAACCTAGTTTTTTTTTTCACATAGAAACTGGGAACTTATGGAGTCTAGTCACATAGATGAATGATGAGTCAACACTCTCATGGACCGACTTCCAGTAGCTATTTCATGAGGAGTGAAACCCCTCATGCTCATGCTCAGTTCGAATTCAGGAGCTTCTGGAGCTGCAATAGGTAGGGATGATAGTTGATGAGTATTCTATGAGGTTCACAGACCTTGAATGGTACTCCCTCGACATGATTTGAGATGACTACTTTCAAGCATAGAAGTTTGAGTAGGGTATCTGCAAAGACATCCATGCTAGTGTGGTACCCCAATGAATTTCCACCCACGTCAAGGTGTTGGAGAAGAACTGGTGATAAAGAGATTCCTATCATAGGGACACCAAATAATTTGAGTTGATAATGGGAATCATGGGGTTGAGTCATACATAGTATCTAGTAGGCTCAGTCAGTAGGATCTCAATGCAGAAGATCCTATCATGACCAGACTAAGACATATGGTCATGCAGCATAGGGACTGCACAAGGGATTAGGGAGTCTTGGAGAGGGGCAGTGTTATGAATGTGATGGGAGAGATCACATGGTGCATGATTTACTGAACCGACATGATGAGGAGGGTAAAGAAATAGTAGATGGACCACCACAGTAGAGACAACACCATGATCATTGATCTCCCAAGTGAGGGTAGGGTAGCCCCATGGGAGGTGGAGTTAGAATAGAATCGTGTTGGGTTTCAGGAGGATGATCTATGAGTGGTGGACAATGTTATGAGCTATTTTCACCACTACCAGCATGCAACCAATGTCAGGCTTAGGGAGCTATAGGTTGGAGTTGTGGGCAGCTACAGGCTATGAAGGCGTATGACCCAAAGACACACGAGATGATCAAAGGTACAATATGTGATTATTCTACTCTTGCTTCAGTACTAGTAGACACAGGTGTGAGTCATTCATTAATCTTATTAATCATGGTGTGAGGGATTTTTCTCTTAATTGAGATGTTATCCCATCAGTCTTTCCTTGATTTTCATACAAGGAACGCTTCTTCGATATATTTTATCTGTCGACAGTGCAAGCTGCCACTTAGTGGAGAGAGTTTCTTGTGAGACCTTTTGGTCATCACAATGAAACCTTATGATACCATATTAGGAATGTATTGGTTTTATATGGTTTGAACCCAAATTTATTATCATCGTATATGAGTCATATACCTTCTCATTGATGGGATGCGATTTTCCTTTATGGGCGAGAGAGATCTCACTGCAGGGCGAGTGTATTTTATGAGTAGGAGGCTGCATCCCAATATCCATTAATTAGCGAGTGTATCCCTTAGAACAACAGACTCCTCAAGTATTTGAATTCCTTTAGTCATGAAGGATTTTATGGATGTCTTCCCTAAGGAAATTTCAGGACTATCTCCAAGGTGGGAGATATATTTTTTTATCTAATTATACCTTGGGACCACTTAGATCTATTTTGTGGAATATTGGATAGAACCTATAGATATTTTGGAGTTAAGGGTGTAGTTGGGAGACCTTAGAGTGAAGGGTTTTATTATACTCAGTGTGTCCCCTTAGGAAGCTTCGGTGTTGTTCTTGAAAAAGATAGATGTGATCGTACAACTTTATATAGATTATCATTGTCTGAACCAGGACACGATAAAGAAAAAGAACTAATTTATAAGGATTGATGACCTATTTGATTATTTGTGAGGTGTAAGATGGTTATCAAAGATCAATATCAGGTCTGGCTACCACTATTTAAGATTTCTCTAGGTTGATATTCTGAAGTCAACATTCTGATGTCTCTACAGATACTATGAGTTTCTGGTGATGACTTTAGGTGTGATGAATTCCCCCACCATGTTTATGGCTTTGATGAACTGGATTTTCCAACCATACATGGACCATTTTGTTTTAGTCTTTATTGACTACATAATCATATACTCTACATTATAGTAGGAATATGAAGAGCACTTGAGGATGGTCTTAGATTTTCTTTGGGATCACCATATTTATGGTAATCTATCAAAGTGTTAATTCTAAATCCTCAAGGTTTACTTTATGGGGAATGTAATTTCTGAGCATAGACTAGCTATGGACCTAGTGAATATTGATGTATTTATTGCTTAGGATACACTCAAGAGCGTGTCAAAGGTGTGGAGTTTTCTTAGCTTGGTGGGGTACTACCGAATGTTTGTGGTAGACTTCTCTATAATTGCATCCCCTTTGACCACTCTGATGTGAAAAGGGAAATATTTTACCAGAACTGAGTAGTGAATGATATCCTTTAAGTATTTTAGTCTAAGGCCGATGAGTGAACCTATTTTGAGACTATCAGAGGAGGGCATGAAGTACATAGTATATTACAATGCCTCTAGAGCTGGGCTCAATTTCATGTTGATGCAAAGGAAAATAGTTATCACATATGGGTTGATGCATTTGAGACCCCATGAGAATAACTATTTAACTCATGAACTAGAGTTATCAATAGTAGTCTTTTCTCTGAGGTTATGGAGGAATTATATTTTGGGAGAGTGATTTGTTGTTTAATCAGACTATCAGAGTCTTAGGCATGTCTTTATGTAGAGAGACCTAAACCTAATACAAAAAAGTTTTTTGAAGTTCCTATAGGACTATGACTTTGAGATAGTCTATACTTCAGGTAAGGGTAATGTGGTGGCAGATTCTCTTAGCAAGAAGTTCTAGGCTCATTTGGTATAGGAGGCATCAAATTAGTTGGCTTCCTTGTAGCTGACCCTGATTGAGGAGGATGGTGCATCTTTTCTTCAGTTGGTGGCATCGAATCCATTGCTTCTCCATCATGTGAGAGATTCCTAGTTGGGAGACATCGACTATGAGGTCTTATGTGACTAGAAATCCTTAGGAGATTCACCTAATGGATTTTATAAAGGAGGGAGTCACATCATCATATTCTAGGGATGAATAGTGGTCATGGTCATGTTGTGAGAGGAGGTGATGATGGATTTTCACACATCACCTTTAGTTGTACATCCCTATGTGGGGAAGATGTATAGATACCTTTAGTTTTAGTTTTAGTGAGCTGGAATGAGGTGGATCATGGATTAGTTTGTCTCTTGATGTCTCACCTGTTAGCTGGTGAAGACTAAGCACTAGGTTCTGATAGGTTTTTTATAGACCCTTGTGATCCTAGTGTGGAAATGAGATGAAATATTCATGGACTTTGTGATAGGTATTCCAAAAATAGTGAGAGTCCATGATTCCATTTGGGTGATAGTTGACCAACTTTCGAAGTCGGCACACTTATGTGCTATTAGGGAGCAGAGTTTGGTGGATATTTTGTGGTAGTTGTACATACATGATATTGTTCTCCTTTATGGAGTGTTCTTGAAAATTATCTTTGAATGTGATGCGAAATTCATTCCATGATTGTAGATAGGCCAACGTGAGGCATTAGAGACCCATATGAGGATGAGTACAACCTTCTCCCCCAAACAGATGGGCAGACTGAGCGCACTATCTAGGTGCTAGAGGATATACTGATGGTTTGCATGTTAGAATTCAGCTAGAGCTAGGAGGATCACTATCCATTGGTATAGTTTGTGTACAATAATAGATATCACTTTACTACAAGCATGAAACCATTTGAGGCCCTGTACGAGAGTCCTAGTAATTCACCCTTATGTTAGAGTAAGATTAGAGAGACATATTTATTTGGGCCAGAGATAGTGCAGGAAATGATGGAGAAGGTCCAGGTGATATGTGATTAGATGAGGATAGCCCAGGGTAGATGTAAATCTTATGCATATTAACATCATAGGCCTTGGGAGTTTGAGTAGGAAGACCACATTTTTCATAGTATCCTCACAATGAGGATTGAAGAGATTAAACTGAGGAGGAAACTTATCCCTAAGGTTTATCAGGCCGCTCGAGATCTTATAGAAGGTTGGGGAGGTTACTTACCGCTTGGCCTTACCCTCATGGTTGGAGTGGGTGCATGACGTTTCTTATGTGTCACAGTTGAGAAGATACATGCATGATCTGACACACGTTATTGATTAGGTAGAGTTGGTCATTTAAGATTGATCCAATTTCATGGAGCACCTAGTGGCGATTGAGGATCGGCCAGAGAGGACCCTGCATGGGAAGACCATCTCCTTGGTTTGTGTGTTGTGGCAGTACAAGAGTATGTAGGAGAGATCCTAGGAGTAGGGGATCTAGATGCGAGATCAGTATCCCCATATTTTTATTTATATTTTTCATTTCAAGGATGAAAAGCATAAAGGATATAATAATGTAAAGACTCTATTTTTACCTTCTAAGACTTTGAAATATATTTAGAAATATATTTGAAGCCAAGCAATGAGATGAAGTGTGATTCTGAGGACCAACGTTCCTGAAATTAATTTTATAAAAAAATTAAATATATTTTATATCAAGTGAAAATTTCTATTCAAAAATAATGAGATAACTATTAAACAATATTTCATATCAAAAATCTGAGACTGAAGTTGAATCTAGAACATGTGGTTTACCCTAGGCACAACCTAAAGTTGGTCGGTGTGGGGTGTTAGGATAAAGAGACCATTGGCGGGTGCATTTAATTTAAATTGATTGATTAATTTAATTATTTAATTTAAATTACCTAATCTTAAAACCTCTATAAATATGGTGATATATAAAATCTTCAGGTCTAGCTGCATAACCCTGGGATCGTTGAGAGGAGAGTATCACTCATCATTGGTGAATTGAGATCAATCAATGACAAGCTTTAATGAAGAGAGTTTTTAGTGTTGTTTTTACCCTATTCAATAATTTTATCTCCTAACTATTTCAATATAGCAGCATCCACTATGACAAAATTCCCATTTAGAGGCAGGTTTTTTTAATCTAGCGGCGGTTTAAACCAATGCCAGATGGTTATGCGACGGTTTCAAAAAACCGCTGCTAAAATTGGTGTCGGCATTCAACACATGGTAGTTCCTTAAATTTAGTGAAAGTTTCTGGAAAGTTTCATAGAACACATATTTTTTGGCAGTTTTCTTAGTTTTAGTAGTGGTTTTCCCTTAAAAAAATAACTGCGATCTAGTGGCAGTTTTTAACTACCTCTATATTATGAACTTTTTACCAAAAAAACCGCCACTAAAGTGGATAAAACCAATGCTAAGTAAAAAAATTTCATATTTAGTGGGGGTTTTAACCACCACCCTAAAAAAATACTATAATATTGTAGCGATTTAAACTACCTTGAAAAAAAATATATATCTAGCAGTGGTTTAAACCACCGCTAAATCATGAATTACAAAAAAAACAAGATACAAGTTATACAACCTCAGAATCTGTAGCCAAAACAACATAATAGTAACATTGAAATTTTTTCTAGATCATCAAATATATCATCAACATACAAGGAAAACAACACATGCTAAAACTAAATAATCAACGTACTTTTATTCTCACCAAAACATAAAGAATCGACACATTGACCAAGGAAAATAACTCATTGAAAGAAATAATACATTTCTCAATACATTGAAAGAATCAAACAAGAGAAAACACATTAGAATAATCAATAATAAATAATACATTGAAAGAATCAACACATTTAAAGAATCAATAATACATTTCTCAATACATTGAAACAACCAATAAATTTCTCAATACATTTCTCACTGAAAGTATATTGATTCTTTAAACTATTACACAACACATTTCCAAGGAAAACATAAATTTAATACATTTAAAACTAGATATAAAGAATCAACATACTTTCATTAAAATGAAGCTTCACATGTTAAAACTAAATCCACTAAAATTACAAACAAGATAAATTAATTTAATAATAAATAAATAATTCTCAATATGAAACCATCCATCATGAATACCATTTTCATCAAAATGGTCATTAATGGTTCAAACCCAATAAGAAATGCTTATCCAAAAGAGAAATCACCCTAAATATCCATAAATTATATACAATTCTACAAGAGAGGATTAAAACTAACTCGGATTTATACAAAGGGTAAATACTTTATGAAATCCCATGACTTCCAACACTGATCCCACCTCTTGATGAGATCATGAAAAACAAAAAAAATGCCTCTATGTGCCTAGTCTGACAAGAATCCACATAGTCTGAGTTACCTGATTACATCCCCATGACCTATCTAAGACTAACAAGGTAGAGCTCAAAAAACTGGGTCCATGCAAAAATAGAGCACAAAAATCTCCCAAAATGGAGATCACCCAACACAAAAATATTGAGCTCTAACCAAGAAAGTGAAAACAAGAGGATAATAATCGAACATAGGGTCTGATAGATAAAGGTTATCTTATATGTTATAGGCTTGAGATATCATTGTATGGATAAGTGATACAGAGCATTAGTTTGGTGAGAGATAACATAGAATGATCCTTGGTCAGTAGGACTGGGTCATGATGTGAGATTTGGAAAATTGTATATACTTTCCTATAATGGCTAGGGTTAGATAGATATTATGGTCTTAGAGAAAACCATGGGGTTTTGTATCATGACTTGACCTATAGGGACCCTACTTGGGATACTAGTAAGATGAGAGTGACACCACATGTTCACCCCTAGTAGTTGAAGGATTAGAGACAATCATAGAGTAATAATATCACTGAAGTGGGAGGCTTTATCCTATTGTATGTGAACATACACACACACACACTCAACTCCATGAAATAGTGCATAGGTATAATAATATAAAACCTCTTGGTGTAAAAAATCACGTAGTAACCTCTAAGAAATACATAAAAATGAGATAGATAGATATCCAAGAAAGGAAAAGAGTGAAACACATGCCTAACCAAGAAGAAGGAAAGTAGGTCCCAATATAGAAACGACTAAAAGTGAAAATAAGAGGAGTTACCAACTCAAGATTTCTAAGTTTGACCACCAAACATGGTTAGTGCCTCCACTTACTTCTATGTTCCATAGATACTAGGTCCACTAAGGACACCATCTACCAGTTTTCTGTATAAGAAAAAAAATTATGCATGAAAAGCTCATGTAGGTGTGAGTATAAACATACTTAGTAAGGCACCATGAAAAACAAGTGGGAAATAATAAAATATAATAGTCAGATCAACCTATATGTAAAAGAGATACAAGAAACTAAACATCATATATGATCATAAAGAAATTTCAATATCCATAGTTAGCTGAAACAAAACATATAGACACATGGTTATACAATACATACATAAGGAACCTGAAAGGTGCTTTTGTGGGCTCTTTCAAATGATGTTCAGATTCAGGTTATTTAGGTGGAGTAGAGTGGCTGACCAAAGTCATCTCTCAATGGAGGAAGTAAATTTAACAAAATATTAAAGGTATTATAAAAAATAAAATAAAAGATAATAAACACACTACTTGAAAGGATGGTGGGATTTTTGTCGTTTATAAAACTAGAAGAAGTTTTCTGGAATAATATTTTTTTTTGTTTTTATTTTTGAAATGAAGTTCGATTAAAAAGGCAGCACAACAAGAAGATGTTTTTTAGAAAATATTTTAAAATGCGTAATCAATCTAACACTACATCTTAATTTATTAATTAATCATTATAATTTAAATTAATATCCACTTAATTAATATCCCATAATTTTTTAACCCTTTAACTCTACGAGAGTTAACTTAACCACAAAGATGAAATTACATAAACCCTAGGCTAGCTTCGGAACATGCAATCGCAACACCCTACTTTGATTGATGTTCTAAGGTTAGATTATGGTTAGTGGATAATTAAAGAACATATCCACTCTGGAAATGAGTATTAATTGAGCTTAGGTATTTTATTTCAACTCTAAAAATTTATCCCACATGGTATTATTTTACATATTAAGTTTGCGCTCTCACAATTTACACAAATTCTCGACCTCACATGTTTTTGTGTTAATTGTTCAATTGCTTACTTAGTTTATTATAATTTAAAAACTAAATTCATGGATAATATTAATTAAATTACATTAGATCATTTATTAAAAATAAATTAATTAATAATGATAGAGGTTAATCGATTACTAAAAAGAACTATTCTTCCATGGGTGGTGTAGTCATTGTAGAAACATTTTGCATTCGCAAGGGTTTAGAAAGGGTATAACACAATATTGTTTCTACTCTTGAATTCCAAACCAAATAGGAAGATTAATAGAAGAAGAAAATTTGAAATAATAGAAGAAAATAGAAGAAATTAAAGTGTAACTAAGAAGTATATTATGCAAACACAAACATTACAATGCGAAGAAGAAGAAGAAGGCTTCAACGAAGGGATCCTTACTTCAAGAGATACAATTATTTAAATGCTTGGATTATTGGTGTGTAACAACTTATCCTCTGACCTAAACTTCCTAATTCACTTCCCAATCCCTACAAATAAGAAAAATACCAATTTATAGAGTGGAGGGGAGGCTAGGTTTAAAGAGGTTTCAAGTGTGAATGAGGAAATTAGGTCAAATAAATTAATACAACTTGAACTTCCTGTTTGACCAACAAAACGTGTGAATAATATGTCATTACATCATTATTATTTGTGAGAAATGTATTCCTAGAACTACACTAAAAATTTGGGCCTAATCCAATCACGTATGAAAAAGTTATGACCCAAATACAGAACCATTGTCTAATCTGGAAAGTCCAACCCAAATTTGACTTCATGGCCCATTTGCACCAACCAAATGCATGATTTAACTCAAATGTATTGAATAATAGTTGTAGAAAATTAAGTCAGGAACACATTTAAAAAATATTAAGTTCAAATAATTCAAATAAAATTATTTATGTTTGAAATACTGCAGTGAATTGTTAAAGGGTAAAACTGAAAGTTTTATCAAATTTTCAAATGTATGATCTAATACCAAATATTTTATAAATAAACATATTTAACATAATGTGAGGAAAATTTGTCATTTATTATCAATAAAAAATTCAAAAAAATTGTGTTTTATCTACTCCCCAACACTTACCCTTTTTCACTCCTGGGAAAAATCTCATATCATGTATTCCAAAAAATTGTGACAAGTAAACATCAATATCAAATCAATTTTTTTTTAAAAAATATCCTTGAAATCCAAAAATTCCACACCAAGAAAAAAAAGATATCATAACTCATAAAAAACCATTATTTAAAGTTATCCATTTATATCATTCAATATAATTCCACTTCATTCTTCCTCCCATGCACACAAAACACTTACCTCACTTGAATTTTCTCTTATCACAGAAATGTCAATTTTTCAGTAATGTCTTTTTTATCCAAAATCATAAAAGGGTCACCATAGGCTTGATAAATTATTACATTTCCACCCGATATGATTCAAGGAAATATTTTTATCATGAAGTATTTTTAGGGTTGTTCTATGACTTTTGGTTGGTAAGATTTATATGTGAAAAATTCTGAGGCTGAATGAGGAGAGATTGACTATTTTTGAAGAAAAATTGCATTATTCTAATTTTCACTCAAGTATGGTCTCCTTGTCACTTCCATTAGTATCAATTTAGCTCCATCATCATCAAAACTCATGTAAAGTTTACACAATTCATCATTTTGGCAACAAAAATATCAATCTTCTCAAACACAGTTTTTCATGAATGCTCCAGGTAGACACAACTTTCTTTCTTTATTGGAAGTTCCAGAAAGGCACAACTTATTTTATCATGAAATATCTAGAAAGGAACAACTTTCAACATAATGATTTTTTTTCAATAGAAAACACATCTCTTCAGAATTTAATTTTCCATCCAAAGTATCACAAAATGTGGTAGCACAACACAAGACAACTTCTCCCACACTTAAGTTCAACTTGATTATGCAATTTCACTTCAATAGTTGGTTGGATAGGGAAAATTGGCTTGTAATGTGGATATACTAATAGGTTGTTCATGGATTATAAGAGATAAAAGGATTAAATTTTCAAGGTAGGACATTATAAAAAGGATTATTATGAAATAGGGATTTAATATAAAAGAAATTCCTCAATCATTTAAAACAAAAGTATATCAAACCATCAAGTTTTGACAAGAATAAATCAAATTTTGGTTAAATCAAGCATGGTTTGGTTCTCTAAATAAGTGAGGTGAATGTCAATAATTTGAAAATAATGGTTAAAAAGACTCACAATAAAGTGATTTCAAATATAGAGACAGTTAGATGTGGCATGAGATTCAAAATTCAGAGTGATTTTCATGAAATTACTAAATATTTGAACTTGAAACAAAGTAATTTTAAGCATTAATTTAAGATCAGTTTCATGGGATAAATTGTTTCAATTATTTATATGGATTTAAAAATGGTGATGAGAATCATTTTATCTCAAAATTTTCAGAAACATAAATAAATTAAAAAAAACAACACACAATTTTTTTGAAAAACAAAAAAAAAACAATTGAAATTACTAAAATAAAAGGTTCCACTACCCACTTAAAATATTTCATTGTCCTCAATGTAAACCCATGAGATGATATGTGAAAATTAAATGTAGAATATTAAATAGGAAAAATAAAATAAAAGTGAAAGTGTTAGGAATAGCCTAATATAATCAAGTGATGATGGGGTCATGTAGTGTGATGAAATCCACTACATCAGTAGGAATTCACTCAATGTATTTCTTAAAATATTTCCCATTGAATATGAAGATCCTTCCAGTTTCCTCTTGTGTGATATCCAATGCACCATAAGTAAAAAATTAGATACAATATAAGGACCTAATCATCTAGAATGCAACTTAAAGGGAATCTGCTTCAGTCGTGAACTGTAGAGAAGGAATTTCTCTCCAACATGAAACTAACTTTGTTAGATCATTATATCATGAGTTGATTTTGATCTTTCCTTGTAGAGCCTTGAGTTCTCATATGAATACAATCAAATCTACTCAAGCTCTTGAATTTACAGGTTCCTTTGAATTCCAGCTTGAGCCAAATCCATGTTGCATTTCTTTATATCCCAATAAGCCCAATGCTTAAATTCCACAAGGAGATGACACACTTTCCCAAAAATAATCCGAAATGGGGACATACTGATGGGTGTCTTGTATGTTGTCCTATAATCCCAAAATGCATCATCCAAGAACTTGCTCAAATCCTTCCTATTTGTCTGTACGATTTTCTCTAAAATTTGTTTCAACTCACGATTTGAAACCTCATCCAAACCATTTGTTTGGGGGTGGTATGCTGTTGATGTTTTGTGTGTTGACCCATACTTACGAAGGAGGGAAACCAAATTCCAATTGCATAAGTGTGTCCCTTGGTCACTGATGATAGCCTTCGGTACTCCAAACCTATAAAAAATATGTGTCTAAAAAAATTCCCCTATAGTATGAGAATCATCAGTCCTAGTGGCCTTAGCCTCCACCCATTTACTCAAATAATCAACAGAAACTAAAATGTACAAGAAACTAAAATAACTTGGGAAAGGACCCATAAAATCAATTCCCCACACATAAAAAATATCATAGAATAATATGGATTTTTGGGGCATCTCACGTCTCCTAGAAATGTTCCCAGTGTGTTGGCAATGAGGGAATGACTTACAAAACACATGGGCAACATGGAATAATATAGGACAATATAATACAGAGTCTAAGACTTTCCTAGATATCCATTGGGGTCCAAAGTGTCCACTACAAGCATGTGTATGATAAAAATGTAAAATATACTCAAACTCATGACCAGGAACACACCTCCTAATAACTTTGTCACTACACATGCTCCATAGGTATGGATCATCCCAAATATAAAATCTTGACTCACTCTTTAAAATTTGGACTTGATGTTTCTTTAAATTTGCAGGTATTTCAGATACAACAAGGTAGTTCACTAAATCTGTATACCAAGGATGCGTACCTAAGATGGAATAAAGATTCTCATCAGGGAAAGTGTTCCGAAGTGGTACCTGGTCCAAGGTGTCATCCTCTAGTGTGTGAGTAAGACAAATCATGTGGTCTACCACCAGGTTTTTTGACCCCTTCTTGTCCTTTATCTCAACATCAAATTCTTGAAGAAGGAGCATCCATAGGATTAGTATGGGCTTTGCATCTGGATTCTTCAAGAGGTATCTTAGAGCTACATGGTCAAAAAAAAACTACTTTAGAGCCCAATAACTATGAACAGAATTTATCTAAAACAAATATGATGGAAATAAACTCTTTTTTCATGGTTGTGTAGTTTGATTGGGTTGAATCTAGTGTTCTCAATGTATATGCAATCACATGTGAACGTGCCTCCATCCTCTATGATAAGATAGCTGCAACCACAAATTTGGACACATTACACATAATCTCAAAAGGAGGCTCCCACCGTGGAGGCTATATGATAGGTGGAGTGGTAAGAAATTGTTTTATCTCATCAAAGGAAGTCCTGCAAGAATCGTCAAATGAAAAATCATAATCCTTTTGAAGTATTCATGACATAGGAAGAGAAATCTTACTAAAATCTTTGATGAAGCACTGATAAAATTCCGTATGCACTAGGAAAGATCTAACATCACACACACATTAAGGATAGGGTAGGGATGAAATAATATCTACCTTAGATCTATCAATATCTATCCCATGTTTTGACACTACATTACCTAATAAAATCTCATGCTCTACCATGAAATGACACTTTTCAAAGTTCAAGACCAGATTCTTATCAATACAACGATTCAAAAGCATTCCCAAACTATAGATACAATCATCAAATTAAGACCCATACACTATAAAATCGTCCATAAATACATCCGTGTAGGTCTCAAGAAAATCAGAAAAAATACTCACCATGAATCTCTGGAATGTACCTAGGGAATTGTGAAGTCCAAATGGAATCCTTTGGTAGGAAAAAATATTGAATATAAAAGTGAATGTTGTCTTCTCTTGATCCTCTAGAGTAATAGAAACCTGAAAATATCCAGAAAATCCATCCAAGAAACAATAGTGTGTTTTCCCAGCTAGTCTCTCAAGCATTTGATCAATAAATGGGAGGGGCAAATGGTCCTTGTGAGTGCACTGATTTAGTTTCCTATAATCAATACACACACGCCAACTGTTTTTCACCCTCATTGGAACTAACTAATCTTTATCATTTTTAACAACAACACCACCACTTTTCTTAGGTACAACCTGAATAGGACTCAACCACTGAGAATCTAAAATGGGATAAATTATACCTTCCTCGAGAAAATTTTCAAAATCATTTTTAATAACCTTCATAAGGGTTAGATTGAGTCTCCTTTGTGGATGCCTAACCGGTTTATCCCCATCCTCTAAAAGAATCCTATGCATGAAAATGGAGGGGCTAATACCTAATATGTCAGCCAAGGTCCACCCAATTGCCCTAATGTTCTCCCTCAAAAGATTCAAAAGTTTTTATTCATGTTAAAAAGGGAGATTGTTAGAAATTATAATAGGTAATTTCTCACCACATAACAAGTATGAGTATTTGAGATTAGGTGGAAATGGATTGAGTTCCAATGAAGGGGGGTGGTGAATGGATGGGGACATTGAAGGAACTGAAATATGTGCACAAAGAGCATCAATATCAGAATATAGATCATCACAATCAGAGAATAAAACATAAAATCCATTAGCATACTCAATAGCCAAGTCATAATCAGATTGAACATGATCAAAATCAGTATATGAATCTACATCAAAATAAAATCCAAGAGAGGATTATGTATCAGAAACATGTGTGGAAGTGCTCTTAGACATCAAACTGAAACCAATGCTCATAATCTCCCTAAGCATAGGATAATCAAATTCCATGGGGTTTTTATTTGGTGGTTCAAAATGGGAGATAACAAAAGTAGAATGGTATTATGAGGGATACTTCATGGATTCCATGACATTAAATATCCCAACATCATCTCTAAACTCTATGGAAAGTGTACCCTCATTGACATTTATGATATTTTTTGCAGTTTTGAGGAAGGTTATACCTAAGATAATAGGATCATGAGAACTTACATGATAATACTCCATGTTAATCATGTAGAAATCTTCTAGAAAGATTATGTCTCTTACCCGAACAAGTACATCCTCAAGGACTCCTGCTGGATATGCCATAGCTCTATTTGCCAACTTCACTACTACTCTCATCGGCTTCAACTCACCAAACAGTAAAGAAAAAAATGCAGAGTGAGGGATTATATTTATGGAATCTTCTAAATCACAAAGATAATTAGAAAAGTGAAACTCCTATATGGTTCATGGTATGGTGAATGTACCTGGATCCTTGCACTTTTCTGGCATTGCTTGATTCAGTGTAATGAGTGCAAACACATTCCTTCTAAGATTGATCCTCTCATTTACCTTGAGCCCTCTTCGATTAGTACAAAGTTATTTTAATAATTTCACATACCTTGGGATTTATTTCATGGATTCAAGTAGAGGTATGTTGATCTCCACATGCTTTAATGTGTCCAAAACCTCTTTTTTCATTGCCTCTTCAGCCATCTTTTTGGTTTGGAAAACTCTATTTGGAAATGTAAGGGGTTTAGGAGGAACATCATCAATATTTTTCTTACCTTTATCTTTATCCTTAGGTTGATAAATAGATGGTGTGGAATGGGGATTTTCTGGAGTTGAGGTGAATCCCAGTGGAATGTTAGGTACAGATGTATCATTCATTTGCTTCCCACTTCTAAATGTGATGGCACTAACATTCCCCTTTGGATTTTGAGTAAGTTGGGAAGGATTTTTTTTGCAGTTCTTACTCACCAATTCATGGAGGGTAGTGGAAATCTGTCTCATTTCTTTCTTTAACTCCATTATCTTTGAATCTTGACTCTTTATCTCATTCTATTGATTAAGAAAAATTTGTTTCAAAAGATCACCAATATTAGAATATACCTTGGTTTGAGTGTTCCCTTGTTGTTGACTTGTTGATCCTTGAGCTTCAAATATCTGGTGCGGTTGTTGGAGACCCTGCTGGTAAGGTAGAGGCTGATGCAAGTTTTGTTGAAAAGGGGGCCTTTGTTGTTGTCCAGATCCATACCTCATTTCTTATTGATCCTTCCACCCTTGGTTGTATGTTGGTGAAAAATAATCAAGATTCTTTTTGGGATATGGTTGTTTTTTCTGCTAATATGGTCTCCCAAAAACACTTATTCACAATATTATATTTCTTGTAGTCGGGGGAAACTGTTAGTTGGGTGGATTATCTTATTGAAAATGCCACAAGGCCTTGAAGGAGTGGGTTGGGATGTATTTTGAGTCAAATCAATTTACCTCACCATAGTGGTCAATTATTCTAACTTGGTATCAATTAAATTACTTTCAAGAGAAGAAGGACTTATCTGATGTACTCCCATGACATGTAGTGTACCTCGATCGCCAAATTGTTGGGAGTTTTGGGCCATCATGTCAATCAATGCACGTGCAGCTACTGGTGTCTTATCTACCAATGCTCCTCCAGCCATGGAATCCACCATGCTCCTCTCCATAGGTGTGATTCCTTCATAGAAGTACTGGATGAGGAGTTTCTCACTGATTTGGTGATGTATACTGTTTGCACACAACTTCTTGAATCGCTCTCAATACTCATACATTGACTCCCCTTATGCTTTCCTAATTCCTAAAATCTTCTTATGAATGAAAGTGGTCCTTGATGATGGAACAAATCTCTATAAAAAATATGTTTCAAATCATTCCAACATGTTACATCTTTAGGTTGTAAATAATACATCCAATCCTTTGCAGCTCTATTAAGTGAAAATGGGAATGCTCATAGTTTTATTTGATCTTTATAGAAATATCTTAGTTTAAGAGTTAATAAAACCACATTAAATTATTTTAAATTTTTGTTTGTATCCTCACCAGATAATCCATGAAATTTTGGAAGAAGGTAAATTAATCTAGATTTCAGTTCAAAGTCCAATTAGAGATTTGGGTATGTAATACAATTTTGTTGATATTTAATATTAGGTGAAACCAATTCTAGAATGGTTCTATTAAGTTTATTTCCATTATTTTCAGCCATTGGTTCTTGTTTTAGGTTTTATATAGAAGTATTTTAAATTTTAGTGTTCCCAGAATGAAGGAATTCTCCAACTGGTTTAATGTTGAAACTTTCTGTAGACTGAGAATGTCAGATTTGAGCCTAAAGGCTATGTTCAATCTCTAGGTCAAGATCTAAAAGATCCTCAGGATTATTTCATGTCATAAATAATATAAAAATAAAAATAAGGAAAGTGGACCATAATAAAAATGGGAAGTTTGAGTTGACGGTCCAAGAAGAAGAAGAAGAAAATAAAAGAAGAAAAAAAAATCAAATTGGGTAAAGAAAGAAAAAAGAGAAGAATAGAATAGAATGTAAAATAAAATAAATATATCTAATTGGTTGAAATAATTATTTTCCTCCCAAAAAATGGTTCCAATTTGAAATGCGCTGTCGTGGGTGCTTTCAAATAATGTTCAGATTCAGGTTATTTAGGTACAGTAGAGTGGCTGACCAATATCATCTCTCAAAGGAAGAAGTAAATTTAACAACATATTAAAGGTATCCTAAAACTAAAATAAAATATAATAAACATACTAATTAAAAGTATGGGGCATTTTTTATCGTTTATAAAACTAGAAGAAGTTTTATCAAATAATATTGCATTTTTTTGTTTTTGTTTTTTAAATGAAGTTCGATTAAAATGACATAATACGAAGATGTTTTTTTAGAAAATATTTTAAAAGGCGTAATAAATCTAACTATATATATTAATTTATTTATTAATAATTATAATTTAAATTAATATCCACTTAATTATGATCCCATAATTTTTTAACCCTCGAACCCTACAAGATTTAACTTAATCACAAAGATGAAAATACTTAAACCCTAGGCTAGCTTCATAACATGCAATTGCAGCACCCTGCTTTGATTGATGTTATAAGGTTAAATTATGGTCAGTGGTTAATTAGAGAAAATATCCACTCTATAAATGAGTATGAATTGATCTTAGGTATTTTATTTGAACTCTAAAAATTTATTCCGCATGGTATTGTTTTACCGATTAAGTTTGAGCTCTCACAATTTACAAAAATTCTCGACCTCGCGTGTTTTTGTGTTAATTGTTAAATTGTTTACTTTGTTTATTATAATTTAAAAACTCAATTAATGGATCATATTAATTGAATTAAATTATCTCATTTATTCAAAATAAATTAATGAAGAAGGATATAGGTCGATCATTTACTAAAAAGAACTACTCTTCCATGGGTGGTGTAATCATCGTAGAAACATTTTGCATTCCCATGGGTTTAGAAAGGGTATAACCCAATATTGTTTCTACTATTGAATTCCAGACCAAATAATAATATTAAGAGAAGAAGAAAATTGAAAATAACATAATAAATTAGAAGAAATTAAAGTGGAACTAAGAAGTATATTACGCAAACACAAACATTACAACGCGAAGAAGAAGAAGAAGGCTTCGACGAAGAGATCCTTGCTTCAAGAGCTACCCTTATTGAAATGCTTGGATAATTGGTTTGTAACCACTTATTCTCAGCCCTAAAATTCTTAATTCACATAAAAACCCATCCAAATGAGAAAAGTACTAATTGATAGATTGTAGGGGAGGCTAGGTTTAAAGAGGTTTAAAGTGTGAATGGGAAAATTTGGCCAAATAAATTAATCCAACTTGCAATGCCTATTTGACCATAAAAATGCGTGAATAATCTATCCTTCTAGAAGGATTATTTGTGAGAAAATTCTTCCTCGATATCCTCTAAAAATTTGGGCATAATATAAGCATGTATTAAGAAATTATGACCCATATAAAAAACCAATGTTCAATCTGGCAAGTCCAGCCCAACTTTGACTTCATGGCCCATTTAAACCAACCAAATGCATGATTTAACTCAAATGTCCTGAATAAAAGTTGTAGAAAATTACTTTAGGAAAAAATTTAAATAAAATTAATTTCAAATAATTCAAATAAAATTATTTATGTTCAAAATACTACAATTATTTTTTAAAGTGTAAAACTATACTTTTCATCAAATTTTCAAATGAATGATCCAATACAAAATATTTTATAAATAAACATATTTAAAACAATGTGAAGAAATTTTTTCATATATTATCAATATAATATTCAACAAAATTGTGTTTTATCAGCACCTGTTGTCCCAATCCAATATAAAATATAAGAAAAAGATAAAAAAATACCCACATTAGATGTACTGATACATAAATAAAACCTATCCACTAATCATTGCCCTATGATGAACTCTGCTCATCACCCTCTCCATATCCATCTCTACTTACTACTACCAGAACCTGTAAAACAATTATATTAAAAATTAAACAATGTGGTATATTTATATTTAAACATAAAATCAATAAATTTTTTTGAACTAAATGATTTTGAAGTTGTGTGATTTACCTTCTCACCATCAGTCATCGCTAAAAAATCCCGAGGGCCAGATCCAGCCATCTTCTGATATAAATCATTCAATGATTTCTTAAAAATGGATATCTCATCCCCCTATTCCTCAATTGTGTTTTTCATATAATCAATATTTATCTGAGAATCTTGGGGTGGGGAATTACTAATACCAGGATTAGATGGACTTGCAATCCTCGTTTGCCTATCAAAGACCTCAGATTGTAATGGTCCCAAACCTATCCCGTGCACTCGACTAGGATGCTCCTTCCCAAGGACTTTACCAACTGGGTCATCCTGGGAGACTGAGCAGGACTGTGTGGAATTGACATCCCATAATTATTTATTTTTTACTTATAAATAAAATATCAATCATATTAGAAGCAATATATATTAACATAGTGACAACTTATAATAAGTTATTATAATGAAAAATGAATTCATAACCCAACTTCTTTGGCAAGATCATTAACAAAACTCCCATTATGTTTTTTATGAACATTCAACCACACTTATTTTTAGGATGTTTGGTAGCCTAAACTCTATGAATTAATTAAATAAAGATAAATCAACAATTTAATATATTAAACATATAAAATTGTCTAATAAATATTTAAACTAATGAAAAGATTACCAGAGTTTATCAGCTTCTATAAAAACTCTTTGACCCCTTAGTGTGATTATAATGCTTCCTCTTTGGTATTCCTTTCATTTAATCAAATAAAATTAAGTTTAGAATATATATTTCAAAAAATTCATGTAGAAAAAAATAGAAATGATAACAGATGCACAATACTAGCAAACAAAATATACACAATAATGATAATTAATGACTGCACAAATGACATAAGTGGTTGATAAATTAATGGATAACTGTACATACAATCATTTTCTCCTTCAATAATGTCAGTTTCCTACTCCATCATTAATTCATCTATTTCATCCACTCTTTAAAGACTAATATTTTCAATATCATGATGGAAAATAAGTCCACTTCTTACTATTGATGTGATTCAATATCAAAGGTCAAATCTTCCACTTCATCACCCATATCATACACATATCTTTGTTTTACATGAGAAACAACACTCCACCATTCATCCACAACATATTTCACATAATATACCATTTTCTCTTACGATGATAAGATATATGGATCATGTAGTTCACGGTCACCAACATCCATCATGCGAGACAAGTTCACAGAAGTAAATTGCAAGGAATATCTTTTTACACCCCTGATAATATCAACCTAATTTTATTTGAATAAAACAACTGAAAAATATATGTGTTAGTTTAATTTGATAATATCAGTCAACTTTCCATAGTATCCCACTTCAAAAAATGTAAATATGCCACTATTTTGTGTTTTCAAACCCTTTTTCTGATCAACTGTATGGAATCTAAATCCATTCATGTTGTAAGTGTTGAACTTTCTAGCTTGTTTCAGAGGACCTTAAGCAAAAAACTTAAAATATTATGAAAAAGATACTTGAGTATTAGTATTCCTGATCTAAAATAATTAATATACATGATTAGATTTACAAAATATATGTATCAACCTAATATCCGTATTGGTTGCAATATTTATGAACTTACACATCGTGAAAACCATTCTAAAATCTCTTTATTAACTTCTTTTGTTATATCTTTCTCATTTTGGGTTCATCCTTTCATTCATATATTTGTTTGTATCCTCAAATAATTAATAAATGGACCTACAATTTCAATATTCAACAACACATATCTATGTGCCTATAATAATTTCATTTCTATTAGTCTAACATTTGAGCTCCTCCCAACTGATCGACAAATAACATGATTTTTTTATTTACCAGGTATTTTAGATTGATTTGATGTGTCATCAACATGTCCAAATTGATTGAATCATGTCTCAATATCATCCATGTATCTAGAACAAAAGTTAATACACTCCTTTTCCAAATAGCCTTCAGTAATTGATCCTTTAGTAATAGAGTCTTCAGGTTGAGGTTTATTTTTCACGTATGATTTCAAATTCCTAAGATATCTATGAAATAAAATAAAAAAACATAATTATGTATTTAATTAAGTGCCAATAATTGTTTACTAAAATAAAAAACATATAAATAAAGTACCTCTCAATTGGATACATCCATCGATAATGTACGGGGCCTCCTAATTTATCTTCCTCAACCAAATGCACAGTTAAATTCATCATGATAGTAAAAAATGATGGAGAAAAGATCATCTCCTATAAAGACCTGAAGAATTCCATGATTTTTTTAATTATATGAGAATTTTACGAGTCCGCAAAAATTGACGGTGCGTGGTTCCGAGGCCCGGTGTGCTTCACATGAATTTATGAACTTTTTTTTAGGTACGTTCAGTAAACGTGCGAGTGGGTTTTTGTAAAATTTGTACCAGTGCTCGAAATTAAAATCTGAGGACACCATTGAACTCGTAGTGCCGATATTTTCTTAAGGATACTTTCACCTTGACCGCATTAGGATGAGGGTGAAATTTAGTTTTCATGTTTTTTGTGGAAATAAAAATAAAATAAAGAATAACTTTTATTTTATTTTTAAAACCTCCCAATTTGGATGTGTAATGGTGGGGACCACCCGAGCTTAAAACCACCTAATTTAAAATTAGTTGTGGGGACCACCCGAACCCCTCTTAATAGGGGAAAACCTTTCAACTCTCCATTTAATTAATTGGGCCAAATATAATTAATTAAATGTGTCAACTTTAATTTTTTGCCAACATGGAATTAAATTGTTAAACTTATTTCTTTTATATTGGATCCTCTTTACCTTTGAGAGGATTGGTTGGCAATGGAGAATTGGGAGAGAGCCTTGGAGAACTTTGGAGAAACACCTTTCTCCAACGAATAATGCTTTCTCCAATGAAGAACTTGCCATCTCCAACGAAGAACGCCCTCTACAATGAGGAACGTCTTCAACGACAGGGTACCGATGTCCATCTTTACCTCCTTTACTGACTTCATCTTCAATGAACAACAAGGTAGGGTTTTGTATTTGTATACCCCTTACTACATTCTTGATGTTCTTCATGATTCAAGAATAAACAAGCCTCTTTCTACCGTTCTAACACGGAGGGTTCGGGCCAAACGAACATGGCCCGACCTCTCCGCAACCTTTATGAATTTGGATGGTCTTAAACTAATGGAGACGTCTCGATACGAGTTCGGATGTCTATGGAAGGAAGAACGAGCCACTAGGGCGCACCCGGTGACATGAAGAATGTCGTCGGTGACCGTGCCGGTGACCGACACTGGTGGGGCTTGGGAACGGCAGCCAACACTCCGGCCGGCTGCGTTGATGGAGGCGGCGTGACCACGCCGTCGGAGAAGGGCTGCGACCCATCGGCCACGACAGAGTAGAGGCAGCGACCGATGCACGTCTGACCGCGCAAAGGGGAGGCGGGGGCGTGCGTCCGCGCTGTGGAGTGTGCGGGAGCCACATCACAAGGCCACGATGAAGAAGGAAGGGCGGTTGGATTACTGCCGGCCGCCGGTGGAGGCACGACATGCGACCGCACCTTGCAGAGGAGGCTGGCCGTCCAGCCAGCCACGAGCTAGCGAGCCGCTGCACCGTGGGCTGCCTCATCGCGAGCCGCACCACGAGCCACCTCACCATGGGCCACACCATAATCCGGACCCATTGGGCCGAGCTGGACCCAGGTCGGGCCAGGTCGGGCTGGGTTGGTCCGACTGGGTCCGACCGAACCCAGACCAACTTCAACCCCCTTTTCATTTTTTTGGCCATATCTTGAGCTACGGGCATCCATTTGACGAACTGTCTATGACACTGGAAACCTTGGAATGAGACGTTCCTTTTGGTATAACCCACTTTATTTTTGGATAAAGTTGGGGTATGGCTGGGTTGGATCAGACACGAATCCAACCAGGCCCTCGGGACTAAAAGGCCAATAACTTACAGACTGAGCATCCGATTGACGCACCGTCTGTTGCGTTGAGCCCCCTATCACGTGAAGGTCCTTTGAGATACTTATTCATGGGAATTCATGGAAGTTAGAGTATTTACCTATGGCTTGAGGGGCAGATTCACCTGGAATCAAGTGAGCTTAGTGCGGGAACCCTATAGCTGGCTGTAACATGAGAAAGGGATCCTATGTGGGTCTGTGATTTGGGATCCTATGTGGGTCTGTGCTTTGTGATCCTATATGGGTCTATGATCGAGATTCCCACTTGGATCTTCTCTAGGAAATCTATGTGAGACTACTCTAGGATCCTATTTGGGTCTGCTGTATTAGGATCCTATGTGGGTTTGATGATTTAGGATCCTACGTGGGTCTGCCTCTTAACATAGTAAGATGATTGAGTAGTTATGTCTAATCATCTTACTACCATACCTATGTTATACCTAGTTTGACTTGAGTCCTTATATTCATGGTAATACCTTTGTGGTATTCTTTTGTGTGGCACACCTTTGTGGTACTTACCTTCGTGGTAATACCTTAGTGGTATTATTCTGTGTAGCGTACCTTTATGGTACTGACCTTCATGGTGATACCTTTGTGGTATTCTTTTGTGTGGAGTACCTTTGTGGTACTTACCTTCACGTTGATACCTTTGTGGTATTCTTCTGTGTGGCGTACCTTTGTGGTACTTACCTTCATGGTGATACCTTCGTGGTATTCTTCTGTGTGGAATTACCCTCGTGGTACTTACCCTTGTGGTGTTACCTTCATGGTATTCCTTCCTTCGTGGGACAGTCGAGCTTTGAGATAAGGATTTGGGCCTTGAGTTTCCTCATGAATGAGATGGATATATTTTATAACTTAGGTATATGTATGGGCATATACCTAAGTAGGGTTTTCAAATGTTTTCATGCTTTGTGGTTTATCCTTTTTGGGTTTTGTGAGACCTTCGAGGGTTTCAGGGTCCCTACTGAGTATCGTTATACTCACCCTTGCACGGGCTATGGCCACACCTTGTTGTGTTTGGTGCAGATAAAGGACAACACTGACTAAGGACAAGAGTAATAAGACTGGAGGTAGCTCGGAGGTGGACATTAGACGAGTCATACCATAGTGACGACCGTTTGAGAGCTGTACCTACCCTTCAGGTAGGGTCCTTGGTGGGAGTTCACAGGAGCTGTTTCAGTTTACTTGTACTTTTCAGTTTTCCTATACTTTCCAGTTGGGCTCGTATTCTGGCCCCTTTTTCTTACTATACACAATCTTTTTACTATACAATTTACTTGTGTTTGTATCTTGTTGTGTGATTGGTTGAGTGTGTTTATAGGATATAAAGGCAATTCATTCCCGGTTTTAGGGAATACGCCTTTCAGTGCTAGTCGCCAGCCCCTGGACTATGGAAGGCGGACTTGGGGTAGTCACAACACGGGCCTCGAGGGATGGTTCATGACATCTCCATTACACAAAGTGTCAATACAAATATCTCTTGAAGGTTGTCAAGATGAAATGAATGTAGAGTTTTCTAACATAGTTGTTTGAAAAATGTGCAAAATTGGAGTACAACAACAATAACCTTTTCAAGAAATAATGTACACAATGCCAATGGAAGTAACTTATATAATAAAATATGTGAATTGTGGATTTTTAATCCATGTAACCTAAGATTATTTAATTCAACACAACTTGAGATGTTAATTGAACACCCATCAGATACCTTCACATGTTTTAAAATTCGAAGGAATGTATCTTTATCCCTGTTTTTCATTGAAAAAATTACTGGAGCATACTTTATATTCTCATCTGGCCAGAGATCACATTTTCTATTCATTTCTTGTATGTATTTCTGAGCATTGAGATTATCCTTAGACTTTCCATGATCATTAAGCAATGTGAAGATCAAATTATCACCAAAAATTATTATCAATATGTATCACATCAAGATTATACAACAACAAATTAAATTCACAATACAGAAGTCTGAAGAATATACTTTTTTTCTTCCATTATTGCATTCTGATTTCACTTGACGATGCACTTCGAACTCGTTTCCCACTATCATTAAAATGATGAACCTTCCCCAATTCTGTTTCAATATTTCCAAGTTGTGCCAATATTTTAGAACCACTTAATAACTTTGGAGGTGGTATATGATCAATGAAACCATCGAATTTTGACTTGTTCAGCCAAAATATATGAGATGCATCGAGAAATATTCTATGACACAAGAAACACCATTTTTTTACTGTGATGTAACCATTTGGTCTCAAAATCAAAGTTAAAAATATGAAAAGCCAAACCTGTGTAAGTGTTCCAACCAGATAAATTCCTAAGTCCAGGGAAGTTACTAATTATCCACATTAAAGCAGTTTTCATTTTAAACATTGTTCTAGAAGATTTATCATAGGTCTTAGCATCGTTTCTCTATAACTCCTGTAATTATTCAATTAAAGGATACAAGTATACATCAATATCATTTCCAGGCAATTGTTTTCTATGAATAATTATCGAAATGATAAAAGATGTTTGTTTCATACACATCCATGGAGGAAGATTTTAAGGGATCAAAACAATAGGAAAAATGCTATAACTGGTACTCACAGTCTCAAATGGGTTGAATCCATCAACAGCCAATCCCAATCGAACATTCTTAGGATCAGATGAGAAATATGGATGTAATGAATCAAATGTATTCCACAATTGTGAATCTCTTGGATGTCTCATTAATGAATCATTGTTATTATATATAGAATGTCACTTCATGTGTTTGGTATTCTTCGATGACATGAATAATATCTGCAATCGAGGATTTAAAGGAGAGCAACGCAAAAACTTTTCATATGTGTTATTTTTCTTCTTCTTCATGATAGTATGTGGATTCAAGCTTCCAATATCACCCCTATAATTCTATATAGAAGAAGAACATTTTGTGCAATCCTATATGCTTGAATCCTCTCCCCAATAAAGCATCACATTATTTGTAAAAAGACTTAGGGATATTTTCTTTAGGAAATGCATCATGAAATAATTCCAATATCATAACATCACATTATTTGTAATTACACATAGGCATTTTATATAGTACAACTTCATCAGAAAAGAAAGTTTTGAATATTTCAAACATTAACTATACAACTCTTGATTTTAATCATTAAATAAACCATGAAACACATCTGTCTTCTCAGTGAAGTTTTCTCTTCCACCAGTCTCCATAGAATCAAGAGGAGGATCCAATAATATGTTATAATCTTGATCTAATTATACTATATTCTAAAAAACATCACTTTTCACATTTCTATTTCTAGATCCCTCAACTGGTTTTTTTATATGTTTTGATGTTTTTGTTGGTGACTTGAAATGACAAATGCATCATTTATAAGGTTTTTCATTTCATTTTCCATTGCTGATGAAGTTGGGAGCTCATTCTATGGATTAAAATCAGTGCCCGAACTTTCTGTAATGTTCGATTCTTTGTTCCAAATCCAACACAAATATTGAGTGGGGAATTTCTTCAATATAAAGTGTTCATAAACTTCATATCTCTTTAACCATATTCTAAATTTACATTTAGTACATGTACATCTTATTCTCCCATCGACAAATCGATTGGAAATTGAAAAATCTAAAAACTCCTCCAAACCCTTAGTATACTGAGGTGTGCTCCTCGGTAATGTGATTCAACTTTTATCCATATATATCACAATGTGACTACACATTATTAAAAAAAATTAAAACACATAACTATTACTAAATAGGAAAATAGATTCATATATACTAGTTGAAAAAATATGAATATGTTAAATAAGGTTTTCCTATATAAATACACAAGAATGGATCAAGAATCAATTTTCATGACTCCGTGATTTCAATCACCAAAATTATAAATAATTATATTTATGAAGGGATCAATCATATAACATAAATTACTTGAGGTTAAATACTTTTGAATATAAAATGTAAACATAGTTGAAAACATAAAAGAACATTTTGAAAACATTTTTAACATTTACTTAAAATAAATAGAGAAGATGTCTTTTATAGGATTAGGATCATCCTAGTCTATTACAGGACATATGTGACCTCTTCCTTTTGTAGGTTCAAGAAAAAACCCAAGATTTTCTAAGGTGATTCCCTAATCTATCACTTAGTCTTTTGAAGTTGTAGATAGAACCTATTATATTCTACAAGATGGAAAAACCTTTGTTATTACCTTTTGATCAGGTAATAATAATCATACACTACCTTTTAGATGTACATATAACCATCTATGAAATAATAATTATTGACACTTTTGAAAAATAATAGAACTATTTGGACTATTAGAATACGTTGAAGAAGAAACTAGTGTAGAGTAGTGAACTTCGAACCTTCTTTAATTGATATAGAATAAATAAATATAGGGCAAATAGAAATGCCTCAACAAATAAATATAATGAATCCATGAAGTTCTAAATGTACTTCATATTATTTATCCACTTATTTCCTTAGCTTTTATTTATAGACAAAACAAAAATGGATAACATTCTTTAGAAATCCATTGAATCTTCTACACATGGGTGTTTCCTAATTCTTCATCATACATTTACAACCCAATAATTAGAAATTAAAATAGAAACATATTACCGTTTAATGTATCACACTCAAATTAAAAAATACTCAATGTATTTCATTCTTGGTATCATTTTCTTGTGCCAAAGGCTTTCAACCATTCAAACAGATGAGAGATGCTACTACTTAAATATAATAGAGAAATGTTTTACCTATATAGCCCACGTAAGGGTAAAATAATTTTTGCACAAGTTTTATAAGGGTACTTCATAATTTTTATAATTTTCTTAAAGGTAACCTTTAAAATATACAGCTCACATAAAGATAAGATGCATTTTACACAAGTTGTGTATAGGTAATTATAATGCTATGTAAGGGTAAGAACAATTATAAGCATTGCATAAGGGTAACTAGTAAAGTTGTGTAATGGTAAGCATTTACTTAAACTGGTCATGTAAAGATAACTAGAAAAGTTTTATAAAGTCACTCAGAAGTTACATAAGGGTAATAAGCATTTTCTAAAGCACACATATAGGAAAAACATAAATTCCACACACTATTTAAAGGTAGCTAGTTCACTACACAAGGGTAACTTACATTTTTTTAATTCCACTTAAGGGTATCTTAGAACTTGTGTAAAGGTAATAAAAACATGCGTAAAGGTATGAAATACTTGTGTAAAGGTAAGAATCACTTGCATAAAGGTAAAAAACACTTGTGTAAATGCAAGTAGAGCTTACGTAAGGGTAAAAACCAGAACAGAAAGCATGGATAAGGTTACAAAGGTACATATGTGAAGGTAACATGCAAACTATAAATTTCATGTAAGGGTAAGAAAAATAGTTATGTAAGGGTAAACAGAACATTAAACTAAATATGTAAAGGTAGAATAGAATTTTTGTAAGGGAACAAAAAATTTACTTAAGGGTAACATGAACTTTGTAAGGCTTATGTAAAGGTAAAAATAATCTTTAGAAAATTAATTTTCATATGTTTCAAACAAAAATAATTATAAATAATAATAAAAATAATATGAATAAATGGTGAACATTTAAATAACAATTAAATTCAATAAAATTATCATAAAAACTATGATTAAAAATAAAACAATTAATTTTCAATGATACAATTAAAATAGATTCAATTGATAAAAACATTTTTCATTCATTTACAATAAAACAAATAAATAGGTGGGTATTAAAATTATAATTCTTCAAATAAAGTAAAACTTTAATTCCCATAATCATTTATGATGGGATTTGGGGGAATGAAAACTAACTCAACAAACCAAGAGATATACTCCATCATTGAATAACATACCTACTCAAACTTCTAGGAGGTATTATCCATAAACACAGAACATATAATTCGATAAATACATAATTCAATATGGATAACACATAAAGGATACCCAATTACTCATAATAGTTATAAATCATATCAAACCATATCAAAAAACCCAAGAAAACAACTCAAATCAAGATGTAATTCATAAACACCCTTGGTAAATCCATTTTTTATATAGTAAAGAGCTAGATAGAAACTCCATTTTACCGACCACTTGACGATGAGGGGCAGCGAGGCGAGGTGCGACGAGGTGGGGGTCAGGATCAGTGACGAAGGGTGGTGAGGTACAATGAGGGATAGCAAGGCGAGGGCTGGAGAGGAACAGCGAGGCGAGGCGTGGTGAGATGAGGCGCAGTGAGGGACAACGAGTAGCGGCGATGGGTGGTGATGAGGCTAGGGCTTCGGTGAGTCGGTGAGGTGGGGGGGGGGGGGTAGGGGGTGTCAGGGGTGTTGGGGGAGGGGGAAAGTTTCGTGTTTGTAAAAAAGTTTAAATTTTTAGTGGTGATTTATAAAAAAACCATCGTGAAATTATTTTTAAAAAAATTAGTAGTGTTTTAGTAAATCATCAATAAAAAACCGTCGCTAAACACTCAGTTTGGTGTAGTGAACTATGGTTGTCTCCCAATGAGGATACCACTATGGAGTTTCTTTCTCATGATTTTTTCTATTTTTAACTAGCTAATATATTTCTAGGGGATTTTTCTATGACATAAAATAAGACTATCCTAGTTATCTAAATTAAAATACATGGAAATAAAAGAAAGCAAGAAGTGGATGAAATAAAATTAGAGAGAACTAGTCCTCATCTGTGCGTATGCACAACATATTAAATTAATGGGTTTTCTTTGAAAATAGAACACTATTTGTAAAATTTACCTAGTAATAATAATTTTTATTAATTTTTAATTAGATATTATTCGTATATATAAATGAAATAAATGAGAGGAAAATTTAGATACAACAAAATAAAATTTGAACAGATACAGGAAAAGAAGTTTATATTTTTAGAAGGAAGTTTGCAAATTGTTTCAAAATGCATACAAGTCTTGCTACTCTGCCATTTTGGGAAGAGGATTAATTTGAGTAAAAATTTTTAGAACCCAATCTATAATTACACAATAGACTATGAACTGCATGTTTTGAAGACGTTTTGATGATAAGTGATTTATGAAAAGTGTTCCAGGATCATTGCAACATCTCTTCAGCTTTATTTTCCTAAAAATTAACTTTGCAGATGAAAAATTAATTATATAGATTAATAATTTGTAATGAATATTTAAATACAAAAATCCAATCTAATAATTAAAGAGAAAAAATTTCATGGATTTTAGTATTAATATGTGAAATGAAATCGTGGGTCCTTGTTTTACTACAATAAAATGAATATCACAGTAGTGAAATATTTTGTAGTAAGACAAGATGATATCAAGTAATGTCTAGATTCTAGGCATATGACACTTCTAGTTGTATATTGAAGAGATAATTTAATGGTAAATAGTAATATAATGTTATCATAACTACTGTGATTATTTAATTTCTACATTATACTGCAATACAAATGACAGAAATAAATTGCAATTAGATCAAATGATAGGGAATATAGTATTAAATGAATTGATATGTGATTGTCAGATGTATAAAAATGTATAATACTATTACAGAGTGGAACATGAATGAAATAAATGAAGTCGTTACATTAAATGCAGAGGAATGTATCAGTTAATAAATAAATCGTGTACCTGGTATTTGTAGGGTCGTCCATTTATTGGGCATAAAATACATGTTTCTATGATCTAAAAACCCATCCACTGGTCATATTAAAAATATCCACATAGTACATGATACAATTTTAAAATACATGTATCACATGTGTTTCATAGTAAAATTATAAGAAATTAATAACTAAGAGAATAAAATGATAAACTTATTATGAAATCCCCAAACGCTTCTTTGTTCCATAATGCTAATTATATCTCCTAAATCTAGTTATAGTAAACCCTGTCACATTGAATACATGAAAAAAACTATGCATTAATATTGACTTTATTTAAAGGAACTCTATTAATCAAAGATATAATGTTCATGCATATTCAAGGAAAAAGTGTTATAGAAAATGCTATAACTCTAAAAACCCAACATGGACTATTATTAAGAACCTTCCCACGATGTGAACCCCTACCCCTATTCAATCCAAAACAAGTGAAAAAGGACAAAGAAGTACGTGATCACAAGTGATAATGCCAATTTTTATATGAATTGAAATATAACAATAGATATGGAGATACAATTCATGGACTTATCCATCTCTCATGTTGCTAGGACTTTGGAGGCTAGTGTGGAGATATAATGTTGAATGTCATAACTAATTTGGTCGGTTCAGTCACTATAATATTACAAAATGGAATCCAATTATAAGGAATTATAAACATTTTCAAACAAAAAAAATTTAAAAGGGTTTATATTAAAAAATATAATCCTTAATAACACATAAATGCATGGTGCACCTTTGACTCAGCAGATTGAATTCAAAAAACAATATCAATTTGATTGAATACATAAATACCCTTATCAACTTCATTTTTGTTGATACATCAATATCCATACCATATATAGACTAATATCACATCCTAAACAATATAACCATAGAAATGATATTTACTCTATAGGCATAATGCATGTAATATATGAATAATTATACGCAATAGGGATACTGGTATTTTTTATTTTATAAAAACTCACCACCAAAGGTGAGCCATATAAATGAAAATGCATCAGATCTACGTTTAAACTCAACTTTAACCTTAAATTACAAGAATTTAAAATAGATAACGGAGTGTTTTGGGGAAATTCAAGATGTACATGAAACTTGGATAACAGATTACTTGTACAAAAAAAGGTAGGAAATGGGGAGACATATAATACTCACCTCACAGAAAATTATTCAAATACAACATTGGGATTTGGATTCAATGTAGATTTCATAAAATGACAACAAGGTGGAGAGGGATATAGGGAGGAAGCGGGGAGTCAAATAATGGTGGCAACAGTAGCTTAAGCTTATTAAATATCACTTATTGAAGTCTAGGAAACACCTGATGGAGTCTGTTGCTGCAATAGATGGCCGTACTTTTTAATGACAATACTCCAACCTACTTGCAGCATCAACATCATTTATCAACAGATTTTGTCACCCTCAGCATCCAGTTAAGAAAAGGTCTATCCTGTGCTTCTTAAACCCCCTTATGACTATGGAGGATGTCATCTATGACCCAATGGAAGAAAATTCATAATCCAAAAAGTAAATAAGGAGAATAAAAATTTTAATAGTAATTTTAATAAAACTACTGTAATATAACAATAGATATAAATATAGTGGGTTGGTTAAAATTGAAAGGTTTAAACATCCTAAATGAACCTATGAAAGGAACCTGCGAAACATGACTCTGAAGACGAAATGAAATTAGTAAAACCATAAATTAATACATAATTGGAAATCATGTATTATGACTCCATATAGAATATATATTTTTATAATGATCAGATGCATAAGAAGGATACTCATTATCAAGTTGTGTTTGAAAAATTGGCTGAGCATGTTTTATACCATCAACATTGTGCATGTTTGCAAGATTGGGAAAAGAATCTATGCTACATTAAAGAGTTCACATGGCAAAAGTATGTGGAATTGAAATAGTTTCCATTGACCCAACAATAAATTGTGTAGTGGATGTAAGTGAAGAAATATGAGGATGTAGTGTTCCAGATGATGATTGTGATTTACTGCCAACCAACTGGCTGCCATCTGATTCTCGGTTTAAGCCTAACCCCTTACACTACAAGGCAGTAAATTAGAATACTTTCCCTAATGGAAAAAACAAAAAGAACTAAGTGCAATAAGTAAAGTGATAGAAGAGGGTGAAGTGTCATAAAAAAACATAGTATATATCATTTTACCACCAAACATAGGGCATAACATACATATAAAAAAGAATGAATTAAAAGTTTCACTCAAAGATAACATAATGATTAAAAAGGGAACACACACCACTGGAATTTTCATTAGATTGTTAGTCAATTCCTTTTACATTTTCAAACATTTCTTATATTTTTAAAATGCATCAATAGATAGGTTTCCATTCTTTCTAGTAGCTAAAATGGCCCATCTATAGTGGATTATCTAGGAACCTCATGATATCTAGTAATACTAACTCCCTTATTTTCATATGTGGTGAAAATTGTAGATAACTTTATAGGAATAGGGTGATTATGGGACAAGGTGGTAACTTAATCATCCCTTTATAGAAAAATTGTGGGTTCCAGGGCACCCCCTACAAACAGAAACAGTGAAACATATAAATCAGCATAAAATAAAAATTATTGAATCTATACATTCCTAATTTCTACATCAAATGTGGAATTTTCCCATTTCAGTATTCCTTTATCATAGATAATGATGAGTAGTATGGATTAGGGGAATAACATGATAATGAAATTGATAATTTACATAGAATTAGTGAATTTTACAACGGTAGTTGTCTAATGGAATGAATGTTGAAGCAGTTTAGAGTTGATTGTCATAGAAGTAATAATTGCAACAATTGTGGATAATATAATGAATTAATACAGATAATTAATCATAATTTATAAAACAAAATCAAGTATATATTAATAATTATCTAACAACTTGTGTGTTGTTGTTTTGATACTGGTCCCCACTGAAATTGCTCTCAATTCCTGCTGTTAATTGTAGCAGAAAAGTCCTGGAAAATAAGAAGAAAAAAATAATGATGTAAAGGTATGTATTTAAGAAATAATTATATATACTTTAGGGAGTAACATGAAAATGAAATTGATAATTTACATTGAATCAGTGAATTTTACAATGGTAGTAGTCTGATGGAATGAATGTTGAAGCAGTTCACAGTTCATTTTCATTAACATTCGGAGACTAAGAGTCATACAAAACAATCGTGTGATGTGATAGTTTATAGATTTTCTTGGGGAATATACTATAATTTTGGCAATCAATCACATTTATAATTCTCCTTTATGTATTCACATGCACTGAGAGAAAAAATAGGAAATATAGAACAACTCCTAGCTTCCTTGTAAGGCCAATATTAACATCCCTACACCTCATCTTGAACTGTCATAGAAAACAATACATCATTACATTAGCAATACATAACAATGAGAATTATATAATAAAAAAAACAAATAAACATTAAATTAATTCATCTAGATAATAAGAAAATAAATTAAAATAATAATGATGAGAATAAACATTGAATAACACCAATAAAACATACCACATTAGTTGTTACATTTTTTTAACAGTAATGTATGTTCATTAAATACAAAAACCTATGTTGTCTGAATTTTGTTCTTCTATTTATTTTCCTATAGTAGCCAACCAAACATAAATTTTTAGTCCAGTACATTATAAGAAATTGATTTATGATTCTACCTAACTGTCTATGTCAACATAACTGTAATAGTTTCCATATTATCTATGACACCATTGATGTATGCATGCGTTTGTAACCTCTTAGAAATTGATGTATCATGAGAAAATGATTTTTCTCTACAATATATAATTATTTGCATAAAATAGTTTACTATTATATATTATTTATTATATATTTTATATACATATATAAATGTGTTTGTGTGTGTGATGTTAAATATTTGTGTTAAAATTGACAGCATACCTGTACATGAAAAAGTACTATAGTCCCCATGAGTAGTACGATTTAATCTGTCTCACATTGAAGAGTAAATCGAAATGAATGATAGTTTTTTAAAGGTAATGGAAATATGTAAAATCATGAGTTGTGATTACCTTGTCATGGAGGTATATGATGAATCTGATAGATAGTTTACGTCATTCATGATAGTAACTGAAATTATCAATGTAACTTTAAGAAGATAATCAATACACGAGGTGTGGTTACCTAATCAAGGAGGCAAGTGATGAATCCGATATAATGTTATCATCAATAATGATAGCTATTGAAATATGTGAGGCACATGTTAGGTGATGATTATATAGTTTGTGCATCCTAGAATTTGTTGTTAATATAAAAGTGACATCATACTCATAGAAAGAAATTGGAGATCAACCGAAGGCATTTGGTCGTTTATTTCACTTGTTTTCTCTTGAAGGAAATTTATTTTGACTTGTAGATTGTAGAGGTACTATACATGAAGAAGTTAAAAACAAATTCTTTGCATTATTCTGCAATGTAGTTAGAATAAATTGGATTTAAAAAGGCATATACCGAATAAACTGACCATTAATAGATAATGGTGTTGATGGCATGTTAATCACTCAATTTGTGATGCCATTTTCAGACAATAGTTCACTTATTGAAGTAGTAGAAAAATTTATCGATGTCATTGCTGAATTTACATTAGATGTTGACATTGTTATTGTGACAGTAGTAAGTTATACAATTACTGAAGGAAAGATAACAAATATATCATTTACAACTAAAAAAAATAGAAAACTAACAATTGTTTTGTCATTCCTTCATTATTTGTCTCCTTTGAAACCTTACATCTCTAGAGGTCAACAGGAAATTCCTGTTTGGTTTGGGTTTCTTTATATATTAATGTAAAGATTTTCAAGGAAACCATTTTATGCAATGTGAGAAATAAAGGAAATGTAATATACATATTGAAGGAAATCAGTTAACTGGCTAAAGATGTAATTTCGTAGGTGTATAAAACTATAAAAATTTGACACATTAAATCTATAAATAAGAGAGAGGGTAATCTGAAACTAATAAATAATGGTAGTTATCTTTTCAATAATATTAGAGAGGCATAAAAGGGTTGCATGTTATCATCTAGTGCAATAGTAAGCTTACCCTTGTGTAATTCCAAGTAGTTGTGTTAACTGCCAGAATAGATTTCAATGATGTTATACTAGTCACAGTAGATTCTAATTTATCATAGTCTATATGGTAACCAGAAACGTCATGTGTACTAATTATAAATACATTAATTTAAAAACATACCTCTATTAGGAAGTTAAAAATTAGACTACCTCAGTAGAGGAATATATCTTACTTTTAGTAATATAGAATGAACATATGAGCCATAAGTTCAGAAGCAGTAGTGGTGTCGCAGATGAAGATGATACCTGGTCAGGAGAAATATGTTGCGTGGATCCTGGTAAGTGTATTGTGCATAGTGAGTCGACTGCAGTGGCTTTCAAAAATTGGATTTTAGTAATATGAGTCTTATCGGTAAGGAGATATGCCTCGACATTAATATGTAGCTAATCTGACTTGAAATGGAGTGAAGGATACTGCTTGACTTTCTAGCACCGTATTACCCCCATAAATCAGTTGATTAGAAAAGGGTTTCTAGTTATTGAACATGAACATGTAGTAGTTAGGGTTACGATGAACAGATTCCAATCGACGAACACATGGAGTAGGAGGTAGTCAAATATTTAATGTGAATGGTGGAGTAGTGGTAAGAAATCGCTGTCTATTGATGAAAATGAAGAAGAATGTTACAAATATCCATAAGATTTGATGGTGCATGGTATCTGCAGGACTACTAGGTAGAAGATGGCGACAGAGGAGGGCTTAAGAAGGAGGTAAGAGTTGGTTAAGACAAAATCTACGGAACCCTAAATTCAGGTAGTAGAGTGAGAATGTAGAGCTCAGAGGAAGATGGACGGAAGAAAGGGATGATGAAGCTGTGAGCAAACCTTCGACAACAGAAGTTGATCAAAGATGGAGACTGAATATTGATGGAAGAAAACCATAAAGGCATTAGGAGCTTTTGGGAGACAAAAATGTGATTGAATTATTGATAGGGATTCGATGAAGACGGATGAAGCGGTATGGGAGACGTGGTGCACAGGAGAAAACCATGGGATGAAATGGATGTAGACTGTGCTCGTCTTGGGAGGAAGAAGATGGAAGTTGGTAACCCTAAGCACGAGGTTGGCTCGCGGTAATTCATTCGTTGGAGATGAAAAGCGAGGGGCAATGCCAGGGTGATAGCAGATAGTGGATGGGTTATTGGTAATTTAATACCAGATTTAGGTGACGTGGTTGAATGTGGTGGTGACACATAAGTAGAGGAAAACCCAGGTTTAGTAGATATAGTAGATTCAGGAATGGTTCAGCGAACTTCTCAAGTGATTCTACTGGATTCATCCATTCCTTATTGATTTGAAAAGATTCATTCTATAAATTCTCTCAACACACAGTTCAAAATATCTGAACTATGAGTCTCATTAAGTTTGTTGAGTCAAAATCCTTAACCAAGATTTCAGTTTCAACCTTCTTTAATCAAGATCCGATCAAAGTATTCAACAAATGCAAAATACTTTGATAGAGTCGAAGTGATGTGTTCACAATTCTTGATCGAGATTTGAGAAGCTTCAACAATAAGAACCGAACAACAAGCTCTTAACCAGACTAACTTAACAGTCAACATCCATTGAAAACCACACACCGATTAGAAATTTATTGATCAAATAATGGAAGATAAAATGAAACAAAATGATAGAAATATAATTATCAAACATCAATTGATTATTAAATAATTTCAATTCTAGAAATTATTTATAGATTGAAAGAAAAAAAATAAAATCTCAAAATGAAATCACTAGAGAAAACTACAAGGTAAAACCACATAAAAATTAACCGATCATTTCCGGTGGAAGTTTAATCTCCATATCCATACACGATAGCATATCTTATTCAAGTTCAGAACCACGGGTTCATGGTGGTCTCTCCTTTCAAAGCTGCTATTGTGGATCCGGTCTTCATTAGTGGCCACAGGTATTAATGACAGTGGATTCAACCCTCGAATATGCTTGGAATGGCGGTGAGGTGTTCAATAACAACTACCTTACAACCGTATTCAAAAGTATTATCTTACGGGGTTGATGATTTTATATTATACAGACCACTGAAATTTATCTTATGCCGACCACTAAAATTTACCTTACCCACTAGCAGTCTCTTGGTGGGCATGGTATATTTTATTGGCACTTCCAAATTCTTAAAAAATCTCTTATGGGAACAACCTAAAATCCTTCTATGAAAAATTGAATTCCCTCATGCAAATACAATTCATCTCATACTGATTTTCTGAAAAAAAAATCTTATGTTCACTGTATTTCTGAATTTCAAAAATTTTATTAGAGCTGTATCCAGAATAAAAATACAATATTAATTATTGATAAAAAATAAAATCATAATTTCACTTATAAAATATTAAAAAAAACAAAACATAAACATTTAAATTAAATAGTAAAAACTAAGTATATTTTTTTTTGTTAAATTCAATAAAAGAAATTTAATTAGAAACAACTTGATTAGAATAATTAACTAATTAATTAATTTATAAAATAAAGAAAAGAAAAAATTTAAAGAATAATTTAATTATATCTACATGTCATAAATTATTAAATTATTTAAATAAAAGAAATTAAATACTAAACTTTAATTAATTAATTAAATATTAAAACAATGGAAAATATAAATTGAATTAGCATAACATAAAATTAAACAATGACATCAAAGTAATATTTTAAAATAAACTTCAAAATTAAATAATAATTTCAATGTTAAATAAAATTATAATTAAAATAAAAAGAACCATTAATTAATCATAAAAAAAATTGTTTTAAGAGTTATATTATTTAAAAATAAAATTATCATAAGTGTAAATTAATTAGTTAAAACATCATTATAACAACAAAAACATAATTAATTTAAAAATATTATGTGGAAAAAATGTATCAAAATAAAGCCATATCAATCTTCCGAATCAAGGCGAAAAGAGTCGCAATGAACACAACAAAACTTCCTACTTAATTGGATAGCATGTTCTTCACCAACGAATGATCAAAATCTAGGTAGGGCTCATCATATATGGATTACTTCCCTTATGATTAAAGGACTGAGCATGAAATTTCTTAATTATTTGATTTACATCAATTTGGAACCTTTGCATACGTCCTTGTCAAATTAAATTTGTTATTTAATTTATTTATCCCCAATATGTCATGTTTCTCACCCAATATTCTCCAATTTGTATTTTTTGGCTAAAAATGATTAACTAATGATCGTTCCACCATTTTTATGTGTTTTCCCCCATCATTATTTGTGTACTTCATCGTTGGACCATGAGGTCACAATTCGACTATTTCTGCATGAGACTGAGTACGATCAGACCCGCAAATTCATGGTAGATTTGTGTGAAGAAAATGTATCAATGATTTAGGAATGAATCAGGATTCGTTTCATGTTTTGGGTGATGTTTTCCATGGATCTAGGATCCGAGATCGAACGATGACAACATGAGGCAGGCGTTGTGGGCGACAGACCACCATGGAGTAGGAGATATAGATTTTCAGCCACCAAAGGGCCATAAATGATGAAAAAATTCTCTTTCCTTTGATTTTAGATAGCCTAGAGGCTTGATTTGAGGTGGTAGAGGCATATCTGGAGTGCACACGATAGATTTGAGATTCTAGAAAAAACTTGACTACACGTCATGTAGTTTGAAGAACACAAGGTGTGTATCTCCATAGTTGCAGTGACTAGGGTTTAGGGTGAGATAAATATCACATGCCATGTGGGACCCCCATATATTGTGTGACATGGTGCTAGTGACCTGACATGTACTCTGGGAGTATACAGACTCAGGCATGTCCAGACACATGCTGTGAACTGGCACACGACCGGGGTACACAGTGACAACCTAAAGGACACATACAAGATTCCATGTGGGAGGACACACCATGTATTAGAGTACATGAGCATGAAAAATATTACATAGACATGACCATGAGCAAAGGTAGGACCTTGGGTGGCTGAGGCACACCATGTATAACTACATGGGAAATGAGCCATGTACTGGTGAGGAAACGACCATACATCAGGGTGGGACTACATGCTATGTGGTTCCCCTTACATGTCATGCACTTCCCCTTTAATGAAACTTATACATCTTGTATCTCCTTCGTTTGGACATAGAATTTAGATCAGAAGTAACATATCATGATTATTTTTCCACATAGAATGTGATGGTTGCATTCATAGTGGATTTTGGGATACAATGAAAGATGTTCCATGTGTGAAACTTCTTTAGGTGGCACTTGACAATGACAACGGTCAGAAAAGATCATCAGAGTGGAACCCTCCTAATGGGATAGGGCATATATCCTATACCTATAGAGTGTAACCCTCATAAGAAGTCAAAACATGGGTCCTCAATCTACCCATCTACATAGTGGAACCCTTCTGATGGGATAGGGTATGAGTCCTATATCTATCTACCAATAGAGTGGAACTCTCCTAAAAATATAGTTCATGGGTCAAATACCAATAGAGTGGAACCCTTCTATTGGATCAGGGAATGATTCCCCTATCTATCCACTGATAGAGTGAAACCCTCTTGCAGAGTCAGGGCATGGGTCCTCTATCTATAGGTTGGAACCCTATTGTTGGCATAGAGAATGGGTCCTCTATCTATCTACATAGCATAACCCTTCTACTTTACCAAGGCATGGGTCCTCCATATAGAGATTGTGACCCCTTGACTGTGTGATATAGTGGTGAGGTGTGGTTTGACATGGATGCTTCTTTGGATAGACACATTATATGCTGAACATCATTGATGGACCTCTTGGAACTGTTGACAGACTCTTTTCCTAGGGTGGTCTATGAGATGGGGATCTCATTTCTCTCTCATTTGGGTTTCTTTTATGAGTATATATCCCTATTTATTGGTTATCGTTTCTCTCTTGCTATGGGTTGAGTTATCTATTCTCATCATGTATCTTACTTCTCCAACTTTATCTTTAAGGGTTTCCTACTGGGTATGTATATACTTACCCCTATATGGGATTTTCCCACATATGTCCTGTCTTATGTAGATGAAAAATAGGTCGACAGTGATTACAGAGGATCATAGGGATACCCTAGTACATTTGACTGCATATGGTGGTTGGGGCTTGGAGATCTAGATTCAGGATCTCTCAACACTTTACTTTTCCAATTTTTTAGGTTGGGACATCTTTCTAGAAGGGCATGTATTTTTTCCCTTTTTACTTTTCAGATTATATTTTCATACTTCTATAATACCTAGAGGTTTTACAAGCATGGTTATTCTCTAAATTTTGCATCTTTTATTATTATTCCTCTACACTTTTGCATGGATATGGTTGGGTGTGTATGTGTAGGTACTTAGGAAAAGGCCTCCCATATTAGTTATGTATTTTGGTGCTTTTCACCATCCCCTAGCCTATGAAGGCGGGCTTGGGGTAGTTGTGGCTCGAGCCCTGCTATGTCGGGTCGTGACAACCTTGTTTTGATTCCTCTTCCTTCAATAAGGACCACTATAAATACCACCTTATAATGGATGAATCCCAACCAATCCCGAATTTCCTTCCTAATCATGTTCTACCATCAACACCCTATCTACAACCTTAGAATATAAAGGAAGTTTTAGTATGAATACTTGATAAAGGATATCTATATGTAAACCCATATGAAACCTTTGGGCCTTCATCTTTTCATTTGACACAACCTCATGTGAGAAAAAAGAGAGTTTGAAAAAGTGTTTGGAATCCACCTTTATCATCCAGTCACCTTTTTTAAGGGTGAGGAACTCCATGGGATTATCTAAAACCATCATTTTGGGTAAAACTACTGAGTAAATATTTCTTTAAAATCCTTCCCCTCCAAAATTTCATGCTGCTTTTCCATAACCACCAAATCCCACCACTTCAACTAAATCCTTCAAGATTAAAAACACCAAACATCCCTTAATGAAATCTAAAGTCTCCATGATGTCGAAGATCCTTTCAATTTTCTTAAACTAGTCCTTCACACCCTAAGGATCATTAGATCCTTGGAAATATGGTGGTTTTCGGTGGAGAAACTCTTGGGCTTGATCCCTATCTCCACCCTTCTTTGGATTTACATCTCTAGCTTGAGTAGGAACTATAGATTCACTTTGGTTTATAGCATAGACCGTGCATACTACAACCTCGATAATATTATAATCAACCTAAGGATTTTTCCCATAGAGTATTATCCACAACACTCTCCTAAGGATTCCCTGGAATTCTTCTAGGAGGCATAGTACTACACAACATTAGATAAATAGGGAATTAATAAAATAGAGAAACAACCTTAATCCAAATCATATAAATATCACAAACCTTAATGAAACCTGAAGTAAAATTAAACATAACTCAAAAAATACCATTTCTATACATCCCGTGGAAACTTAAGGCTAGCCATGATGGGAGCTGGCCAGGTACTTTCTCGCAACCTTATGTATCGATAATCCTAACTCATGTAAACCAAAACATGTAAAATCATATACACCAAAAACTAGGCTCTAATAAAAAAATTTCATGAACCAACCTAGGATATCCCTAAATCGGTCACCTGGGATAGTTCATGACATGGATAGAAGGGGGATTTTGATCCCCAAGGGCTAGAAAAAGGTGGATAATAAATGAAGAACTACCTTGGGATTGATTTAGCCCATAGAAAAATTAAAAATATGATCTGTTAAGAAATATAGAATAAAAAAATGCTTTAATAAATATCATAAATAAAAGATTCCAAACAAGTGTGCAACATGTCAAGATAGATCCTTATAGAAAACATGAAAAATAAGAGTACGACTGAGGAAATACTAATAATTATCCATGAGATACAATAGAATAATCTAAAAGACTGTAACATGTCTCCATATAACATGTGGGTCAGTGTCCCACCATTCCACCACCATAACCTAAACCCAACCAGCAAGGTAACACACTGCCTTCAAGCAGTATCTTTCCCTTACCTCCATCAAACATAAAAAAGTCTACACACACCCATTGGGTGTATGTAAGGTGTGAGCACAATTCCCAGTGGAGTCCCACCAAGTGTTCCATAAGAAGAATTTATTAAATAAACCGATTATTATCTTTAAATAAGTAAAAATAGAAGATAAAATTTGCATAATTTTACATAAAACATGATGAAAAACCACTTTAAAATAGTTTAATGGAATGACATGAATAAATAATCAATTTGAAATTAATTAATTTTAGTACCATGGTAAAGTGTCCTAAGTTATATTAGTCAAGGTAGGACTTATACCAACACACTTCAATGACCAAGGAAACTCAACCAAGTGTGCACAAATCCCTAGAAATTGAGATTAGGGATAAGAGATCACCCACATGTATCTTCTTTATATAATAATGTTTTAGTTATTTTTATAGAATATATCCAATTATAGGGAGGCTAACCACACCTTTCTATTCTCATCCTAAATTACCCACCTAATACCCAGGCTACCATGGGATTTCCTTTTCTCAACGAGGCACCATTTTCACAAGTAAAAACAATTTCAAGGGGTGTTTCATAAATAAAAATTTATCTTTATCAAATAAAATATAAATAGCCTAAAAAATGGTCTCAAACCATGATCTTCAAATCAATTTTAGCTCTAAATAATTTATAAAATTCAAAACCATTTTAAATGAATCAAAACCACACCTTTAAACAATTTAAAAACCAATTTGAACATGTGAAAGGAACCAAGGATCATATAAAAAAGTAATCTTACAAAACTACCAACCTTGAACACTTGGATATGCCAATAACCAGATTGGTTCTATAAGACAAAGGGATAATAGACTCCTAGAAAGCAAGTGAATATTATAAATCATTATATCCTAATCAATAAATTTATTTCTAGTAAACCCTTGGCCACCATAGTCTTCTAATAGAAGGAAAACACAAGGGAGAGGGATGAAAGGTCAAAGGAAGATGAGTAAAACCACTAACCATGATGATTCTTCAAGGTCTAGGGTGAATTACCATCAAAATATCACCAATAATAAAGTAGTGAAGAGGTTTAAATGAGAGAGATACAATCGAGATAGGAAAATAGAAGGGGGAGAATAGGGTTAAATAAAATCAATGGAAACCAGAAAAAATTAAAATTTTAAAGGATGGTATGATAGGTTCAAGACATGAAACATAGATTGAAACCATGAATTTAGTCAACTTTATTTGTTTAGGGCATGAATAGGTGGTTCATTTCATGAACCACCAATTATATAAAATAGGTTATCCACCTTGATACATTCATGACTTGAATAATGTATTCATGTTGTGAATCACTACAAAATCAGAATTATAGGTCATTAAAAGAGCTAATACATCCAAATTATGAATAATATTAACAATATATAGAAACTATAAATCCAAAAAATCATTTTTTACTGAAATGGAATATCAGGATGTGAAAAACATGATATTACTTGTGACATTTTCAAGGTATTGGACTAACATTCAAGATCTAAAATGGATTAAGGATGATCTAACCCCAACAAGTGGACTAAAAATCTAATGATAACTTGTCCCAAACTCAAAAATTGTGCAACATCTTGAGTTTTTAGAATGGGTCAAAATTTAGCCCCATTTTGAACTTTTTCTATTAATGGCTATGTAATTTTCTATATCATTGATCGAAATCAAATTACAAGAGTTCCATTAGATTTATACCATGTTTTTACATGAGTTTCAAGCTTTGGATGAAGTATCAGGTGTTCGGAATATGCTTCGGGAGCATCAGAGTCCAAATGGCATGTTTTGGAATTTCAAGTTAGGGCGCACGATTTAGGGTAAACAGTGCATCCCCTTCTAGGTAACTGTGCGACTCATTTTGAACTGCCGCATGGTTTGGGTAAACCATGCGAGTGAGGCACATGACCATGTGAGGTTCTCTACAATTTTTGTAGAGGTCTTCCACATGGTTAGGTAAAACCATGCAAGGGTTCCCTTTTGGGTTGTAGCTCTACACTGCATCCCGCACGGTTACCCCATGGTCTGGAAAACCGTGCGGGTAAACCATATGGCCTATACAAGGTGTTTTTTTAATTTTTAATTTTTCTTATTTTTTCTTCTCACTTCCCTTTTTTCTCCTTGGTTGTGTGTATAGCAGGAGGAAACCTCCTTCTCTCCTCTGATAAATTTTGATCCTATCACTTCGTCTGAACTCCGATCTTCAATCTGTTGGTGGCGTTGGAACACCATAAATAAGGATAATCTCAACCTAGCCACTTCTTCATTTATCGTCCACCTCATGGAGTGCTAAATATATTTGATCTGTTTCACACTATTTTTAGGGCATTGTATGGAAACTCAGATATACTCTAATATAATTCAAATTAGATCTCAAGATCGGATGTTACCACGCCAACGAGTCCAAGGTAGGTGGTGAATATCTTGATTTATGTTTTTTTAGACATTTTGGGGGTGCATCTTTTAACGTTATTTGTGGTATTTTGAGTGAGACCCATTTATATATGTTTCTTCATATCAAAATGACTATGTGACCCCATGTGATGTCGTTGGAAATTCCCTTACCTTTTTTTCTTGAGAAAGGTCGGGTTAGAGGCCGTTGCACCTTGGGAAGGTTTGTACGGGGGTGTCAAATTCATTTAAATTGATTTTTTTAAATTGTTCTGGATTAGTTAATGGAACTCGAGGCATTCAAGACCTCCATGATAAATTGGTATTTTTTTAGTTGGTGAAATTCAATTGTAGTAAATTGAATTACTTATTTAAGAAAATTATTTATATGTATTTTATTGTGATACACTATTGAGACCCTTGGGGTCATAATGGGCATGGCCTGAGGACTTGAGGTGGCTAGGCCAATAATATTGAGATAATGCTGATTGTCTGGTTGGTCTGGGATTGGATACTTGGGTGGTTTTGACCATCAATTGGGCATCATGGATATCAGATTAAGGTGGTGAGATCGTCAATTTGGGAATGTCCTATGATATTGGGATGGAAAGGCCATCAGATTTGAGCAACATAGCTGCAGGGGCACGAGGTGCCAGTTGATGTGTTTTAGGTTATATATTTGATGATTTCCTCTCACTTGTGCTGACCAAAGTGCTAAATCGAGTCATGTGCACACATGATGACTCCATAATGAGGTAGTTTTTACCAATCATGTGTGTAGAGTCCCCCGGTAGTGCGGCTTAGAAAATGGTTTAGGGGTGGTTACCATAGAAAGCCATATGGAAGGTGAGGAGACTTAATATGTTAGTGTTTATGCATTATGCTTCTTGTTAATTTATTATATCTTTACTGCTTAAACACATATTCTAGTTATGTACCTTTGGGTGGTATCCCACTGAGACCAGTTTTCACATCCCGCATGGGTCCTTCAATATGCATGTAGACTTTATGAATTTACGTTTAGGTAAAGGATCAACCTTAGGGGATGGATCTTAATAGCTTCTTGCATGGATTTTGGCATGATACCTTGAGGTTGTTCCTAGATAGAGTTTTTGTTTTAGTTTCTTTTCTATATCAGCATAATATATATGTATAACTTATACTAGTCAACCATTGGTGACCCTATTTTGTATATTGACATATATGGCCTATTATGAAATGCATGTTCTACTTGTTTGTTTTAATAATAGATAAAAATGGTGTGTTAGGAATTATGATCTATTTATTTATCTTCCATTAATTTTTTTTTATTTATTGATTCTACTATAATATTACTTGTTATTTATTGTGCTTCCGCCATTGGTGGGTCTGGTTCAAGTCTTATAGTTCTTTCATTATGTTCCATGTTATGTACATTATTACTCAGGTCATTATTATCATCATTCCAAAATGATATATCCTCCCCACTATACCTAACCATAAAACATTTTTATTTTATTTTCAAAGGGAATATTACAAAAAGATCACAAAAAGATCCGAAAAGAGACCCCCCATCATGGTGGTCTGAAATAGTGGAGACCTAAAGCATCTTCTTGCATGAACTTGAGCCCCTCTTTAGAAAAGGATCTGAGGCTAGAGAAGTGGATGGACCTCTTGTTGTGTGTATCCTTAGAGGACAAGAAGTCCACAACCATGTTCCCTTCACACCATGTGATTGTTCATGAGATCTTTACACCTTCTTATTGGATACGTGATTTCCCATGGGATGTTTCCATTGCATGCAAGTGATTTTTAGAGTGTCAAGGAATTAGTATCGATGCCTCTAAGGGTGATATTACTCTAGTTTCATAGCCTTAGATCTATGACCATTTCTTGTTCCTCATCTTGTAGAGAGTAACCACTACCATAGTACACCGTAAAGGCCACAATGACCGATCCCCACTTATCATTGATCACTCCTCCACCTCGTATGATGCCCATGTGACAAGACCTATTTAAGTTGAGTTTGAGGTACTGGAGATGAGGTTTTCATCAAACCCACCATCCCTGCCCCGGTCTGTTAGTGTTGGAGGGGTAGATTGACACCAAAAGGGGTATTATGGAGGGATATGTCTTTCATTCCTTGCATAGACTGATTAGGTCCATTATGGTGTTCTTGGTTTTGAGTGCAATACTTGTTCTGGTACCGATTGTGTTTTTGTGACGTGCATCGTTCCTTGCTTTCTAAAGACAATAGTATCCAATATTGAGAATTATTGAGTGGGATTTCCTTTCTAGGCCTTGATTGCCTGCACCCTATAACCAATGGTTGAGGAAGGTCTATTGTGTCATTTCATGTACATACCAACCTAATAATTCCCCAAACATTTCCCACACCTATCCTTCTGATTCACTTTTGAAGAATAAAAGACTGATCGATTCCATTTTTGGTTCCCTATAACAATGAAATCTAGATGCTAGGTGAATACCCATTCGATGGATGTTCTCATCAGTAGGCAGTGCTTTATTTCTAACATGAAATATCATAAAGTTAAATTTGGATGAGATCTATTTGCACCATAGAGTCTCTCCCCACTCATCCCAACTATCTAGGTCTATCCTAAGTCTGAGGAAATATCTTATTGAGAAGTCTCTCGATGCTGATCTAGTGAAGATACATTTGTTCGGGTCTTCATTTAGAACTATGATATTAAGAATTTCTTGTTGGGTCTCATCCAAGATCGCCTGTAGAAATATGATATTTTCTTATGCCTCCTTGAAGGTGATGTCTAGGGAAGGGAATCCTAGAAACCATAGTTTCCCTCCCCCAAATTCTAATGCCAAAAACTAATGTTCCCCTTTCCTAGAATCCAGCGGGTGTGGAGCTATAGGAACCCAAGATGAGGCTGAATTATTTTCCATATGTTTGAGGACCTTGATCTCTATATACTCGCATCCAACCCATATTTTTCTTGTATAAGCTGTCCCCATAAATACTTCCCCTCTATGACCTCCCAAGATAATTTAGCATGCAACCCCTGCATAATCCCTTCTATACTCTTTAGGTTGATACCTCCCTCTGATGTGGGTCTGGCTAGTCTCTTCCACGATACCCAGTCGTATTTTCCATCTATTTGGTCATCCCATAGAAATTTAATCATCATGTTATCCATGTTGAAAATAAAAATTTTTGGTACTTTCAATATGGATAGTACATGCATCGGGATGGAACTTAACACATTATTTATGAGAGAGATTCTTTATTCGAAGGATACGAACTTGTTATTCCAATTATGGATGTGCCCTAACATTATATTTATGAGATTGTAAATGTGATGAATTTGTAGCACGTTTGGGCCAACTGGGGAACCCAGATAATCCATCAGGAGAGATCCTCTCTGCATTTCTAGCATATCTTCTAAGGCCTTTATCATTCTGTTAGTGAATTTGTTTGCTGTATAGAATTTTTTTGTCCCAGTTGATCACTTGACCACTCCACATAAAATAATCATCCAAAATTATGTCAATAACCTGAATTGATCTCCTTTTTCCATTGATAAACATTATGGTTTAATTAGAAAACATCATGGGAGAGATAACCCTGGTTTCCTACCTGTTGTGGTAGGGGAGGATCCGACTCGAACTAATACCCTTATTAATATACTGGCTCAGTGCATCCTGAGCGAGGATAAAAATCATAGGGGATAGAGTTTCCCCTTGTCTGAGACCCCATACTGCTTTTAAAAATCCAAATTTCTTTCCCATGAAGGATGTGGTTAGACAAAACGAGCTAAAACAACGAAAGAGGAGATCAATGACCCATGAGGAGAACCCCATGCTGGAGAGAACCCTTAAGAGGAAGTTCCATTCCACCATATCATATGATTTTCTCATATCTAGTTTGATGGAAAGGTTTTTCATGAAGGTTTTGAGGTTAATGTCACTGATCACCACTTGCACCACTCCAACTTCTCCCTATATGGTTCTACCTTTAATGAAACCATATTGTTCGTTGGCTACCCAACTTAGTAGGAATGACGCAAGCCATTTTTTGAGAATGCTTTAAAGTACCTTGTATGGTATATTTCACATATATATTGGATAATAATGATCCATAGAGTGAGGATTTATACCCTTAGGAACCATAAAAATATCTGTAACACAATCAATTCATGGAAGGTTTCTTCTATGGAAGAAGTCCCACACCACTGAAATTAAGTCCCTCTTAACAATGTCCTAGGAGATCCTATATAATGATCATGGGATTCTATTAGACCCCAAAGCACTATATGGATTTAAGGTTCATATCACCTCACGTACCTCCTCCTCTTCTAGGATCCTCCTTAGGTACTCATTGTCCTCCTCATTCACCCTGTGGGGTATGGCATCAAATAGTTTTTCGGGTCCACCTGAATATCCTCTTATTATATAGGGGTTGGGTCATGTGGGTAAGGATTTGAAGTATTCATCCACTAGGGACCCAAACATGTACCAGTCATTGGAGTAGTATTCTTCCTCCATGATTATGTTGGGACTCTGAAATCAGAATTTCTCCTTGATGTTGGTGTGAAAGAAACTGATGTTGCGGTCACCTTCATGAAGCCATTTAATCTTGGAAGCTTCCCAACCTAGACATTATTACTTCAGTAACATATTTTCCATTAGATTATTCTTGATATGAGGATCATAAAAGGTTGAATCACCCCATTAATCCTCCCGGATTACCTCCATCCTGTCTATGTCTTTACTGATTTCTTCCAAGTCCTAACCTCGAGGGGGGGGGGGGGGGGAGGTTTAATCTCTAGAATTGGATGTTTCCTTTGGTTTTACTAATATTTTTTTGGATAGATATACATGGGTTCCCTTGGTGGTTGTGATTCAATTCCTCCCTTCTGATATCATGAAAGCCAATATACTCCTCCCATGTCTGAGAGAACTGAAATAATTCTTCACTATTCAACCTAGGTGATAGGGAGATCTGTAGAGGTGAGTGGTCTAATAAAACCCGCACCAGATGAGTGATTTTCATGGTGGTAAATGAAGATATTGTTAGCCCATTCACCAAGAATCGGTCAAGTCGACACCAGATTCGACACCTCCCACACTAATTGTTACACCATGTGAAGCATTCCCCTATAAATCCCACATCCATCAAACCATTCCTACCCATGAAGGAGATAAAGGACTAAATGGAACCCCTGGTGAATGCACCCCACCTTTTTTTCCTATGGATATGATAATATATTAAAGTCACCCAACCATACATGGAGTTTCAACTAGATTGAAGAAATCTAAGTCTCTCCATAGGCCCTCCCTTGATAGATCATCACATTTCACATAAAAAATGAGAAGAAGAAACCATGGGACCCTGATTGATTATAGTTGTTATGAACTGATCTGAAGCACAAAGTTGATTGAATGATATGTTAAATTTCTAGAAAAACCATATGTTTGTGTTTTTAGGGCTTCCATGCATGAAGTTGAGAACTCTCAACCTCTACACACACTCCTTTATACTTTAAGATTCCTATTTAGGCTTCAGGATTACCACTGTCGAGGCTGAGTTGTTGGAGAGTTCATTGGATATAAAGTCCAACTTTTCTCATGAGCCCAGTCCATGAGCATTTCATAATAGTAGACTAAACATTAAAATAGATACATATGGATTTTACCCTAGACCTATGACCTTACACCTCCTAAACTGATTTTGGGATCACCTTAGATTTAGATTGAGATATAGTACACATTCCTATTTGAACCTTTGGATTAGAGAACAATGGGGATCAGGTGTTGGTATCTTCTTCCTATGACTCCCCGTGCTTGTTTTCTATTGAGTTAAATCCATCCGGGTCCAGGGGATGAGAGATGATCACTGGTGAAGATATTGAGATCTGGTCCCGCGACTTGAGGAAAAACTCCTCTGGAGAAATTTCACTAATGTGGATGTTGGAAGTGGTTGGGGGAACATGCAATAATGCATTATTTTATCTAGAGGGGGTAGTAGAGCCAGACTGAAATATACTAAGATTTGGTTTGAGGAGGCATGCCTAAGATCATTGGAACCCAACCCGATAACACTGTTTGGGTGGCTAATTGGGTTGGGGATATTACAAATGGTATCAAAGGGTTTCTTTGACCTATTTTCTTGGAATTACTATTTGGGTAATGATAGAATAGAGATTAGGATGTATTCATAACTAGATTTAGAACTTGTACTTGGGAGTCTACAACCCCATGTATGAGGGAAAAACTCATTTGCCTTGGTGTGATCTGTTTTTCTTTTTTTCTCAGTTACAATTGATATAATTTCCACCTCGGTGCCTCATTTGGAATGCGATTGTTAAATTGGTTGTGATATGTGACCCTTGACTTGGTGAGGTAAGGGAGAACTTAGAACTTAGCCCGATGAGGCAAGGTGTGATTTCTTGCTTATTTGTATTTTGATAGACACATGTTAGGGCATTTCAATTTTATAAATGCATGTATGCCTTGTAAAATGATTATACCATATGATAAATACCAATATCCTTGATAAAGGTGATATGTCGTGATATAAAATTGTTCATGACTTATGATTTGTAATAAATATATATATGTTAAATTGCATGTGAGATGTGAAATGGGCCTGGATCATATAAGAGCAGGTCAGTATAATGACATGGGGTGATTTTGATCAGTAGGTTGGGAAACCCAGTTATAAATTTTAGGTGGAGTAGTTCATCAGGATGGGTGAGGCCCAATTATTATATGATACTTGACTCTATTGAGGGTGGGTAAGGAGACCATGAGGCCAAGATACCATGGGTCAAGGTTTAAATGGGGAATGGTAAGGTTAGTGAGATCACACCACCTTTTAATTATTTACCTATTTGTGTAATATATGTTATTTATTGTTTGTATAACCATTATATGGTATTTAGCGGGTTCCTCCAAGACGAATCGATGTAGATTTAGGCAGGTGATGCATTAGTGACGTAAGAGAATGAGTAGGTTTAGACCCTTGAGGGTTAGACAAAACATGTACATGATTAGGTACAAGTTTTAGTGCAGGCAGTGAAAACACCATATTTCATTGCTTTTGGGACATGTCTTGATGAGCAGCTTTGGTCGAGCCTAGTATGAGTTATCAAGGGTATCGAAAGGGGTTCTTAGGGAGAAGACCCATAAATGAAATATATAACGTGATAAATATAGTTACAATACCCATTACTTTTTTAGGGTGAGGATGGTCTACAAGTGGTTGAGAACTAGATTCAAAGCATGCAGATGATCTTTGAGAAACTCGAGATGCCTCCAGGTAGGAGGGAGAATCTGGTGATGTACATGCTTAGAGGTCCATCTAAGCATTGGTGGGATATATAGGTTCAATAAGGTAGACCTGAGTTTTTGTCTTGGAAGGATTTTGAGTCCATATTCTTCAATCACTTTTTCTCGAAGATGCTGAGAGCAGAAAGGGATCGAGAGTTCCTAAGCCTTCAGTAGGGTGACATGTACATCATGGACTATGAAACATCATCCACTTAATTATCTAACTTTTCATGCAACATGGTCAGTGATTACACCTATAGGGTGATGTGCTTCGAGGATGGTTTACGACACCACATTTGAGTGCAAGTAAACATCTTCATATTAGACTCATTCTATGAGGTAGTGAACCAGGAGCTCATAGCCGAGGGAAACCAAACAGATAGGTCATTATCAAGATAGGAAGTGGCTTCATGATATTTCATTAGTGACACTTCTGATGGTAGTAAATGAGGTTAGGATGAGTTCCAGTAGGGAGGTTAGTCCAAGGACTCGAGCAGACCACCTCATAGTGGCTCATATACAGTTTGCTTCCAGTATGGGCGGCCAGGACATGTACGGAATCAATGTGAGAGGCCTCCAAAGAAGTACTAAGCATGTGGGAAGGTTAAAAATCTTGAGAGGCTATATAAGAGGCCTTCTATTTAATCTGAAGATCAAGTTAATGGGCATACTCAGGACCTTGAGGTCGATTCAGGATCGGTACTAGGTGAGGGTAATTGAGAATTAGCTACACATTGTGGTCATGGAAGAGATAATGGGACCTGAAATTGGGGTCAATACACAATGGATAGAGAAGCACCACATTTAGGTCAGGTGTTAGGCAGTTGAGATTTAGTCCAAGTGCATATCATGGAGCTACCAAGGTTTGAGTGGTCTGGTGAGCTGACGATAGTTAGAGGTACACTGTGGGTGTGGCCATGATTTAATTTTGTTTTTGTTTGACATGGCCTATTGAGGCATGTCTGTATGAGTTAACGAGGTGTAAGAGTTTTATATTTGGACTAACCAGACACTGGTCAATAGTTTTTTCATCGTATCAGAGGTGTTATATATATATGTGTGATGTGTGATGCATGAGGTTCAATGTATTGAGCATCATTGGATGCAGGTTGATTATGGTGCTCGACACCAGGGATCATTGGATGTGGGTTACTTGAGGTGTGAGGCATATGGGCACTAATGTGGTGTGTTACTTGATTGAGGTATGATGCACCATGAATGTTGAACATCTGTTGAGATGTGGGACCTCATTGTTCCATGGGTTCCATGGGCTCGAGGCAGGCACAGATGCAGTGTGGGACTTGATGGGTGTCTGGAATGACATAGAAGCACTTGATGAAGTGTGAGAGTGATAATTCAGCATGGGAGGACCATGGGTCTAGGAATTGTTCATTGGACCAGCTAGTTTTTTTTTGAGTTTTTGTCGGGATGGATCGAGGTTGGTTACTCCTAAGGTGGGGATCCCCCTCTTGAGGTAGGTTGATACGAACCTTTGAGACTGGGGTAGTTAGGGTCTATTTTAAATGGGATGGGTATGTTTGGTACCATATTCATGTTTTTTTATATCTTAGGTATGAGTTATACTAAGGTGGGGAGATTGTAATATCCCAAGTTTTTAGAATGGGTCAAAATTCACTCCTTTTTTGAACTTTTCAATTAGTGGCTATGCTCTTTTCTGTATCATTGATCAAAATCAAATTCTGAGAGTTCCATTAGATTTATGTCATGTTTTTACATGATTTTCAAGATTTGTCCAAAGCCTTAGTTGTTTAGAAGAGGTTTTGGGATAATTGGAGGTCAAACGGATTGTTTTGGAATTTTAGGTCAGGGCACACAGTTTAGGGTAAACCGTGTGACCCCTACCAGGTAACCGTGCGACTCATTTTGAACTATCACATGGTTTATGTAAAACATACAAGTGAGGTACGCAACCATGCATAGTTATCTATAATTTTTTCAAAGGTATTCTACATGGTTTAAGCACAGTTAGGTCAAATCATGAGCAAACCATGCGAGGGTTCCCTTTTGAGCAGTAGATCTGCACTGTATCTTGTATGGTTATTTCACGGTTTGGAAAACCGTGCGGGTATACCATGCAACCTGTACAAGTTGTTTTATTAGTTTTTATTTTTTTCTTTATTTTTATTATTTTTCCTTCTCCCCTCACCTTCTTTCTCCTTGGCCGTGCACACAGTAGAAGGAAACCTCCTCCTCCTATCCTCCATTGGATTTTGATCCCATATCTATGTCCGACCTCCAATCGTCGATCTGTTGGTGGAATTGGAATCCCATCAGTAATGCTAATATCACAATATCCTCTTCTTTGTTTCTCTTTCACCTCACGAAGTGCTAAATATGTTTGAGTTATTTTCCCCTATTTTTAGGGTGTTAGATAGAATCTTAGATCTAATCCAATCCGCTTTGAATTGGATCTCTATATAAAACATGCCTATGTCTAAAAGTCCAAGGTAAGTGGTGCATATCTTGATTTGGGTTTTTGCAGACATTGGGGTGGTGCAAATTTTAGCATGATTTTGGGTATTTTGAGTGAGACCCATTTATATATGTTATTTCATATCAAAATGACTGTGTGACCCCGTGGAATGACATTGGGCATTCCCTTAGCTTTTTCACTCAAGAAAGGTTGGGTTAGAGGCCATTTCTTCTTGGGATGGTTTGGACAGGGGTGTAAAATTCATTTAAATTTATTTGTTTATTTATTTTTGGATTAGTTAATTGAACCTGGGGCATTCAAGACCTCCATGATAAATTAATATGTTGGTTTACTTGATGCAATTCAATTTTTGTAAATTTAATTGCTTTTTTAAGTGAATTATTTATATGTATTTACTTTTGATACACTGTTGAGACCCTTGGGTTCATAACGAGCATAGTCCATGGACTTGAGGTTGTTAAAACATTAGTATTGAGGTGATGTTTATTGTCTAGTTATGCTTATCTTGGATACTTGGGTGGTTTTGACCATTGGTTGGGTGTCATAGATGCCATATTGAGGCGGCGAGGCCATTAGGTTGGGCATGACTAGTGATATTGGGATGAAAAGACAATTAGATTTGAGTGACATGGCCGCAGGGGCACGAGGTTCCAATTGACATGGATTAAGTTATATATTTGGTGATTGTCGCTCACCCATGATGGAAAAAGTTCTGAATTGAATCATGTGAACATTGGATGAATTTGTGATGAGGTGATTTTGACCACTCATGTGGGTAGAGGTCCTTAGTAGTGAGACATAGGAAATGGTTTTGGGTGCTTGCTGTAAAAAGCCATGTGTAAGGTGAGGAGCCTATGGATGTTAGTGTTGAGGCTAAAGGTTAGGGGTTGAGGCCTTCTATGATTGAGTCTGTGGTCCTGGTCTTATATTAGAGTATGAATATTATATTTCCTCAGGACGTCATGCCATGGGTTGACAATGATTTTATTTTTAGGAAAAACATCATTGTGCCTCCGGACATCGGGCTACAAGCCGATGAGTGTTTTGAGTAGGGGTCCAATGGACCAGATACTAATGATTTGGGCATGCCTTTGAGACATCATTACTAACTAAGGCACAAGGTGTCAGGAGGCATGAGATACTAGGTTAAACGATTTGAGGTGGAACCCGAGGGTTCATCTGGTCTTAACATCAGGGTTACCTAGGGCCATAGGCCAAGGACCCTCCTTACTTCTGTTATTCTGGCATTGACTGAGGTAGATGATGGATTTTTTGGTGGTTGTTGAGCACCAGGGTAGTCTGTGTTTAACTTACACATTGTGCTGCTTATTAATCTATTATATCACGCCTTCTTAAACACATATTCTAGGTATGCACCTTTGGGTGGTATTACACTGAGACTAGTTTTCACACCCTACACGGGTCCTTTAAGACGCATGTAGGATTTATGAATTTATATATAGGTAAAGTATCTTCCTCAATAGATGGATCTTAGTAGCTACCTGTATGGAGTTTGGCATAGGGCCTTGAGGTCATGCATAGCTAGATTTTCTGTTTTAGTTTCTTTTCTGTATCAAGATTCTATATATGTATTACTTGTATTGGTCAGCCATTGGTGACCCTCTTTTTTATATTGACATGTATGACCTATTATGAAATGCATGCTCCTTTTGTTTATTTTAGTATTAGCTATAAGTGGTTTGTTGGTAATGCTGATATGTTTATTTATCTTCCACTAAATTTTTTTATTTATTGCTTATTATTGGACCCTCTATGATATGTTAGTTTTTATAATCACAAATTATGTCTAACTACAGATTCTACTCTTTAATTCCATTTAATATCTCCAAGTAAATCAATTATATCATACTGAACAATATAATTTAATAATAAAATAACTTTTATTTATAAATCCATATGTTTACAAGTGTATTTTTACATGTATTTTTGGATGTCACTTAGTCATGTAATGTTATGTGTAAGAAATGCTCTTCATAGAGTTTTTAGATTTTATGGAAATGAATCGATGTTTGACACACCGATGTTCAACACACCGATGTTCGACACACCGATGTTCGACACACCGATGTTCAACACACCAATGTTTGACACACCGATGTTTGACACACTGATGTTCGACACACTGATGTTCGACACACCGATGTTTGACACACTGATGTTCGACACACCAATGTTTGACACACCGTTGTCCGACACACCGAAGATGACTCACCAAAGATGACACACCAATACTAACTCACCGAAGATGATAGACCGATGCTAACACACGAAATATGATAGACTGATGCTAACAGACTGAAGAAGATAGACCGATGCAAATGACTCACCGATAGTCATAAATAACTATTTCATTTTTATTAATTCAAATTTATTTCTAATGGTCATATTTAGAAAAATTAATGTTTCTAAAATTATTTAATATTGTCTATAGGAATATCTGTAGACAGTACGAGGTATATTCATGTGCGGAGATCTTCATGCCTAGTGGACCTTGAAGTATAAAAGGACTTCAACCTCAACTTAAAAGAGTGTGGAAGAGTTCAAAAAATACACTGAAAAAAGGCTTAGTGAATACACAATATTGAAAATAGAGGAACTCAAAGCTTGATATCACAAGAAGTTTTACAAGAAACAACCTACTAAAGATTGTTGAACATCCTCACAAAAGAAGAGCCGAACTTTTTCACACCTGGAAGCAAGATTACAAAAACTGCAACACTCTATTCTGAAGCCAACTTTCAGAAGAGGACTCGAATATAATTTTATCTACATCCATTGAGTCCAGATCTTTACTACACAAAACACAGAGAAATATAAACCCTATTCTTCTTTCATAACTCTATTTTGATCTTGTGGTTACTTTTTGAGCAGTGTGTATATCTATTTGTATCACACGCATTGTCTCCTGAGCATAACTGAAGGATACCAGAATATCCTCACACTCAATCCCATTTTATACTTGCATCCCATGTAGAATTGTGGAAGAGATCCCATGTGGTCTGTTTATTAGTTTTTCCCACAAATAACTATGGTAGAGGTCAAGTGTGACCTGGATAGACCTATGTACTATTGTGAACCCCGATCCAGGGTGTGTATCAAAAGTTTATTAATATAAAATTCTTGGTGAAAGGTGATCACCAAGTGAAGAGGACTAAGTCTCAGCATGAGACTGAACCTCTTGTTTTAACCCACGTGTTGTTTGTCTTATAATTTTATCTGTTATGTATTTCTCACATTAAGATAAAATAAACTTTGATAGTTAGTTTATAAAGTGTTTATATCTATATGTAATTAATAGATTAGCTTCAAATGCTTTTCTAATCTTAGATTGGTAAAACTGAGAACTAATCAATCTTCTATGAAACTAATTGAACTTTCACTACTTTTATAAATTCACTAAAAACTAACTTTGATTATTATTTTAATAGCGGGATGCTATTTTAAAAAACCATTTTTAATAGAAATTTTTATAGATACTCAATTCGCCCCTCTCTTGAGTCATCTACTCCGACCAAAATTTGGTATCAGAGGAATTTTGAAAGTTATTGTTAGTCTTTCAAATTGTATCAACTGTGATTATAGTTGTATTTCAAAGATCTAAAATTTTCTGTTATTTATAAATTTTTATCTCTTTGACATTTTGTTACAATTAATATCATGGAAAATAGACTAGAAGGGGCTACTACCAATAGACCACATTTCTTTAATGGAACTAATTATGCTCAGTGTAAGCTTAAAATGAAAATACATCTAAAAATCATGAGATTTGAAATCTAGAGTGCTATTGAAAGTAAATATGCAATTCATAAAACTGATAGAAATACTTGGGATGAATCTACCAAGACTAACTATAACAATATTGTAAATTAATGAATGATATATACCGTGCACTAGGAGATGAAGTGTTTAACCGTATCTCTACTTGTAAAACTGCACCTGAAATTTGGGACACTCTATCTGTTTCTCATGAAGTAACATCTAATGTTAAAGAAATGTGATTAAATACTTATACTATTAAATATGACAACTTAAGAATGAATCCTAATGAGTCAATTTTTGATATGTATCTCAGGTTCAATGAAATTGTGAATACCATGATTTCCTTAGGAAGAGAAGTAATATCCAAAGAGCAGATCATGCAGATTCTGCGATGCTTACCAGAATGATGGCATGGAATGTCTGTGTCTATTAGAGAATCATGTGATATTTATAAGATTCCAGTGAAGGAATTGATTGAAAAATTAATGATGTATGAAGAGGAATTAAAGGTAAATCAAGAAGAGGATGAACCAAAAAAAAAGTCTGTAGCCTTCAAGACAACTTCTTCTTAAATTAAAGACAAGGAGAAATTTCAAGTTGCTATGGAAAGCTCAAGTAGTGATTAAGTAGCTTCAGATAGTGATGAAGAAATGGCCTAGTTGGCTATAAGATTCAAGAAATTCTATAGGAAAAATATTTTTTTCAAAAATCCCAATTATAAAGGCAAGTATGATAACAAGGGTAATTGGAAAAAGGATTAGAAGAAAAATGAGAAATTAGAAGAGATCATTTGCTATGAATGTAAAAGGAAATTACATGTCAAGGCTGACTGTCCAAAGATGAAATACAAGAAAAAGTATTAAAATAAGGATAAAAGGTATAAGAAAGCAATGAAGGCCACCTAGAGTGCCTCTGAGGACAGCTTAAGTGAATCTGGCTCTTCTCAGAATGAGAAAGATGATGTGGCTAATATGTGTTTTATGAAAAACATAACTGAGGTAACCTTAGACTCTCCTGTACATAATTCTTATTATTCTAAAAGTGAGTATGAGAATATGAAGAATTATGAATTATTCGAATATTACAATATGTTAGAAGAAAAATGCAATTAGTTGAAAGATAAGTAGAAATCGTTGAAGAAATATCACGTTTTTAGCGTGACTTCTAATTCTGAACTTATAACTGAAAACGAAAAAAATTCTCAATTGCTCAAGGAGAACAATGAGTTAAAAATTTCTAATGAACAATTAAAGAAAGATTTAGAAAAGTTTACTAATGGGAAAAATAATATTACTAAAATTCTTGGTAAACAAATAGATCCTAAGTATACTTCTAGGATAAGATATCAATCGAGATAAAGGAATTTATCCAAATCACATTTTATAACCAAATATGGAAAATCTGCTACCTTTTTCAAAAACCAGAATTGTACGTCAAGTTCCAGTTCCAAAAATTCATTTACTGTATCCAATTCTTCTAGACTAAAAAGAGTATTTTTCAAACACACTATATTATGCATATAGGAAACCCATAAGACAATTGTGGGTACCTAAAGCTTATATTACTAATGTATGTGGACCCAGACAAATATGGGTATCAATGTCATTTCTTGGTTAAACTGTTTTGTAGGTAAACTACCTAAAGAGATATTCTAAAAATATATGGTACTTGGACAGTGGCTATTCAAGACATATTACAGGGGATTTTTCAAGATTTAAAATTCTTATCAAGATTGATGGAGGACATGTCACATTTGGTGACAATGGTAAAGGAAAAATCATCAACCTAGGCCAGATTGGTAACCCTAACTCTATTTCAATTTCCAAAGTACTATATTTTGATGGATTAAAGTATAAACTGCTCAACATATCTCAATTGTGTGATGATGTATTTAATGTTAAATTTAAAAATGATGCATGGAATTTTTTTGATGCCAAGAATAATTTAGTATTTACTACTTTTAGAAATGATAATGTATATTCTATAAATCTAGACACACTAGCCTCACAAAATGTCTCTTGTCTAAATGCCTTTCACAAATAGTCTTGGCTCTAGCATAAAAGACTATAACATTTCAACATACACTCTCTTAGAAAGTTAACTAGAAAAGGCTTAGTTTGAGATTTAACCAAATTAGTGTTTCCAGACAATAAGGTCTGTAATCCTTGTCCAAAAGGAAAGCAACATAAAATATCTTTCAAACCAAAGAAATAAGTAACTACTTCTCAACCTCTCGAGTTGGTTCACATGGACTTGTTTGGACCATCTAGAGTTTCAAGTCTCAATGGGAAGAAATTTGTTTATGTTCTTGTGGATGATTTCTCTAGGTACACCTGGACCTTTTTCCTAGCTCATAAAAGTGAAGATTGTTCACCTTTTACCAAGTATGATAGGTCTGTAGAAAATATCAGTGGTTTTAAGATTAAATCATTAAGAATTGATCATGGACATAAGTTTGAAAATCAATATTTTGAAGCTTTTTGCTCACAAAATGGTTATAATCATAACTTCCTTGCTCCTAGGACACCTAAACAAAATGGTTTGGTTGAAAGAAGAAATAGAACCTTACAGAAAATTACTCAAAATATGCTTAATGAATATGATATACCCATTTATTTCTGGGCTGAAGCTATTAATACAACTTGTTACATAATAAAAAGAGTCTTAATAAGACCCATCCATAAAAAAACTCCTTACTAGTTGTGTAATAATAGGTAACCCAAAGTATGTTATTTTAAAGTATTTGGATGTAAAGTATATATTCTAAACACTAAAGATAATTTATACAAATTTTCCTCCAAAAGTGATGAAGGAATATTTCTTCAATATTATACATCAAGAAAAGCCTATAGAGTCTTTAATAAGAAAACCAAATGTGTGGAGGAATCTGTACACATCAAGTTTGAGGAAGCAGATCTATATGACCCCAAGACCTCACTAAAAAATATTGAAGAGGATATGTCCAATCTATACATTAATGAAAAAATATAAAATCATCATATGAAGGAATCTGTGAAAACATCCAATTCTAGAAATTCTCTAGATCCTAACCATAGTAAACCAAATTAACCCAACCAATCTAAAATATCAAGTCCTACCTTCTCTAGACCGACCAGGACCCTTAAGAATCATCCCTTAGATGTTGTTGTTGGAGATTTAGATAGATGAACACAAACGAGAGATTCCATGAGGAACCAAGTTGAACATCAAGCTTTCTTGCCACAACTTGAACCTAAAAATATCAATGATGAATTTTAAGTAATGGTCATGCAAGAAGAACTGAATCATATTGAAAGAAATAAAGTTTGGAAACTTGTAAATAGACCAAAGGATACTTTGACCATAGGAACCAAATGGGTGTTTAGAAATAAAGTAGATGAAGATGGAAATATAATTATAAATAAATCTATACTAGTTACACAAGGATATAATCAAGAATAGGGAATTTATTATGAAGAGACCTTTTCACCGGTGGCTAGACTTGAGGAAATTAAGATCTTACTTGCCTATGCAGCACACTAATATTTTAAACTTTATCAAATGGATGTCAAAAGTGCATTCTTAAATGGTTATATAATTGAGGATTTTTTTGTTGAACAACCCCTAGGTTTTACAAATCCACCTTTTCCAAATCATGTGTTCAAATTATTGAAAGCTTTATATAGTTTGAAACAAGCTCCAAGAGCTTGGTATAGAAGGTTGAGTAACTTTCTAATTTCTAAAGGCTTTACAAAAGGACTCATAGATCCTACTTTATTTATAAAAATAATTTCAAAGGAAGTTTTAATATCACAAATATATGTAGATGATATTATATTTGGATCTTTTAAAAACTCTTTATGTAATAATTTTTCAAACATAATGCAAAGTGAGTTTGAAATGAGTTTAATGGGTAAACTTAAATATTTTATTGGATTTCAAATATTTCAAAAAAAAAGAAGTTATTATTTTAAATAAAAGTAAGTACACTAAAGATATTTTGAAAAGATATGGATTTGATAGAATAAAGAGTAGTGAAACCCCTATGAGTTCTACATGTAAGTTAGATCTTGATGAAAATGGAAAATCAGTTGATCAGACTACTTACAGAGGAATGATTGGGAGTTTGCTGTACTTAACTACCAGTAGGCCAGATATTATGTTCTGTGTGTGTATGTGTGAGATATTTCAAGAAAATCCAAAAGAGTCACATTTAAATTATATTAAAAGAATTTTCAAATACCTCAAATATACAACTAACTTAGGACTGTTCTATCCTAATGGACAACCTTTTGATTTAGTTAGCTATTTAGATACAGATTTTTGTGGATGTAAGTTAGATAGAAAGAGTACCTTTAGAACACTTCAATTTTTGGTAAAGTCACTAATATCATGGTGTAGTAAAAAATCAAAATTCATTTGCATCATCAACTACTGAAGCAGAATACATTGCTTCTGGTAGTTGTTTTGCACAAATTTTGTGGATGAAACACACCTTATTAGACTATAGATTTCAATTCAGACATATCCCCATAAACCGTGACAACACAAGTGATATTAAAATTTCTAAGAATCCAATTTCTCATTCTAGAACAAAGAATATTGATGCAAGACATCAATTTTTGAGAGATCATTATAAAAAAGGTGATATAACTCTTGAATTTATTGGGACTGAACATCAGCTTGCTGATATATTCACTAAACCCTTAAATTACGAGATAATGAATTACATCAGACATGAACTAGGAATGATAAATTAGTAATATCTTCTAAAACCTATCTCCTAAAACCGATCTCCTAAAATAGATTTCCTAAAACCGATCTCATGAAATCGTTCTCCTGAAACCGATATCTTGAAACCGATCTCCTGAAACCGATTTCCTGAAATCAATCTCCTAAAACTGATCCCCTGAAACCGATCTCCTAAAAACGATTTTATGAAACTAGTCTTTAGAAACCGATATTGTGAAACCAATCTTGTGAAACCGATCCCTGAAACCAGTCGTATAAAACCAATTCAATATCACCGATGTTTTTAAGGACTCTTTTGTAATTATGTCTATTTTAAATGAAACTACGTTGTTTTGTATTCTTTTTTCTATGTTTAAATTTTATGTTTTATGATTTCCAATCCCTAAATGATATATTTAGTTCAATCTATCCTGATCTTTCACCTTCCCACTACTGTAAAGCCTTATACCCTTCATCACTCTACCTCTCGACCCTCGTACTCAACTCTTTAGAAATCCGAAGCCTCGACATGGCAAGGACCAAGTATGCTATGGAAGATCCAATAAAATCACCTTTTTCTAAGCATAAGAATGGTGAGTCCAGTGGGACTGCAAAACCGAGCTTAGAAAGCCAAGTGGTTACGACTGAAAAAGAAGTTTCTACTGAGTGGCTTCTGTCAAGAAAGTCATTTTTATTAAAAGTACTGGAATTTCAATGGTGGATGAGCTGGTTTTCTAACAATGAAATACCTTATTATCCCCAGCTAGTGCGTGAATTCTATCAACATTTAAAGATATATCTAGATGAAACTGAGGTAGCAAGAACGAAGTCAGTAGTAAAGGGAAAGGAAGTAGCTTTTTTGTCTAAGGAATGGGCTGAGTGCTTAGAGATGCCTCATGAAAGTGTCTATGCTAATTATCTGAGTAATATTACACCTTCCTCTAATTTATTCTCTTATGAAAATTATTTGAAGGAGATAACTAGAAATAGAGAATCTAAGAGGACTATTGCAAGTGAGTTTAAAGGATAACTAAGATTATTGTTTAAGTTTATTCAACATCAAATTTTCCAAAGAAAGAAATATTCTCTGCTATGAAGTATCAGGATGTATTACTGATCTATTTTTTGAAACATGAGATAAAAATGAACCTGTGTAGGTATCTAACGGTTCATGTATCTGATTTGATAAAGCCATCCAAGAAGGAAAATTTTTTATACTATCCGAGGATAATCTATGCCATGTTAAAAATGTTAGGTTGTGTGGAAGATGGATATGAAGTGATAAATACATGAAGTGGTTACTATCTTCAAAAAGATATTTGTAAAAGGATGAAGATATTCTGTAACCCATGGAAGAAATGTTGGGTAGGTGACGAGGAAAGTATGTATGAGGATTTCAATCTAGTTGACCATCCTACTAGACTAAAGGATCAAGTTGATATAGGTCTCAAACCAGGAGAAGAACCTGTTTATTCCAATGAGGAAGCTGAACCTGAAGTGACAAGGGAAGAAGGATATCCTTTTGATGATAGGAGTGATCCTGATATTGCTGAAAGTCTAAAAGATTTGTCTTATGGACCTACCAGTCCACCTTTAGAATTACCCTCAAGAGAACATTTATTAGGAGATGAGGATGAGGAAGAGACCGAGGTTACTGGAGTTGAAGGATATGTAAGTAAATTAGATAAGGAGTATGATGATGATGATGATGATGATGATGATGAAGGAGGAAATGATGAGCATGTAAGTGATTCTTTAAAAGTGGGACAACAAGTTGTGGACATATTCAGTGAGGAATCTATACATGAAGCTGGTGATGGTGTTGAGAATGTTGAACAAGAGGCTGTTGATCATAGAGATGATGAGAATGAGGATAAATCACCCCATCCTAATGATGAAAATCAAGAAATCATTCAGTAATTGAATTAACTTATGGATAGTGGCCTTGAGGAAGAAGATGAGGATCAAATACCTCAAATTGAGGAAGTTCCTGGAGAAGTTGAAGTGGCTGGAGATCATGAAGAACCTAAAGTTCAATTGGTTCTTGTACCTAGAAATGTTGTTATGGCTAGAGGACTAGATAAAGAAGTTGATGAAGATGATGTTGTTCCTGATCCTCAGGGAAGAAGGGTCGGGATTGATACTGTTGATCCAAGATACTGGACCTATACTAGAGAGTGGAATAAGGATCCAGGATACATTATTTTTAGTTTAGAGTATGAATCAGATGAGGAGAGGGTGCCTCCTCCCCCTGTTCCACAATTCTAAGCTGAACCAGAACCTGTTTCACCTGTTCCACCAGTTGCACCTACAATAGTAGAGCCAGTGGAATAGACCGTTCCCAGTGACTATGTTATTAAGGCTGATTTGGAACAATTCAAAAATGATATATGTGAGTCAGTGATAGCCTCAGTTGGATCCAGAAGTGAATCCTCTACTTCAATAGGTATTTTAGATGTTGATGTAGTGAAGATTTCAAGAATAGTGATCCAGTAGATTCAAACGAATCTCATTACCATATCAGAAACCATTATTAGGAACAATACTTTGCTGAGATAAGAAGTAAGAAAGATGATCGATGAGTTAAATTCTCTAACCTCTGACTTCAATACCTCCTTCAGTGGTGTTTTGGAAGTTCTTAATAACTTGGCGACTCATTTACTCAGTGTGGATCTAAAGAAGCTGAAAGAGGAGCTTGGAAAAATGTCAACTGGACCATCTAGTTCTAGAATTGGGAAAGGCGTTGTTGTTGATTTGGAGTCTCTCAAGGCTAAGATGGGAGAGGAACTCCAACATCTTCAGAGTGTTTCAGACAAAGAATCTCTTGAAAAGGTGCATCGAAATATAGACCTTGTGTACAATATGGTTAGGTAGTGCACCAATGAATCCTCTACTTCTCAGAAAGAGATTAGAGAAAAGGTGGATAAGTACTTTACTAAGATTTATACCAAGGATGGCCTCATAAATATTTTCAAGTTTCTAGTAGAGAATATCCAAATACCCCTGTCACCTAAGTCTTCAAGAATCAAGTTACTCAACTGAAGGAGCTTACCCCTTTTCTGAATAAATTCATGGAGAATAAGGATGACTTCAATGAAGATATGCAATATGGTGGTGAAATCATTAATGATTTCATCAATCTCCTTAATCTATATCTGTATGTCTAGGATAAAGCCATTGTGGTCCCTCCTACAGCTTCCTTCGGTACTGTCTCTCAACCTCCTGCTTAAATGACTATCTCTCAGGCTGTTTCCCAGATTCGACTGGTCATTATAGAGAAAACTCCCATTCGTGTGTTATTAGAAAGAAGGCCTAGCCTTGCAGCAAATGTACCTATAAGTGTTGCCCTGCCTAGTGTTATCTTCAGACCACCTCTATCCTCTGCCACTCCCAAACCTTCTCATCCTCCTTTGGATTCTTTAGATAAAGGAAAATCCCCTCATAAACCAAACCCTTAGTGATGGATTGTATTTTTTATAGGGATTTGATCTTTTGGTTTTCCTTTTACTTTTCTGCATCTTAATGGAAATCATTATAGTGTCTTTATTTTATGATATTTCTCTTTTTCTTTTGTGCTTATTTTTTTACTAATCCCAAAAGGGGGAGAAAAGGCATAAGGCATACATTATTTATCTAAGAATAGGCATAAGGCATACATTATTTATCTATGAAAAGGCATAAGGCATACATTCTTTGTCTATGGGGAAGCATTTTTGGTATAGAAAACATGGAATTTCCCTACCATAATCCTTTTATTTAGGGGGATATTTGTTTTAAAACCTCAAACAAGATAAGTCTTTAGTTATATTTCATAATCTCCTTCAGTTATGTATGTTATTCCCACTTATTTTTTACTCCTTATATTTGTATGTATGCTATAATTTGTGATTATCAAAAAGGGGGATATTTTTGGACCCTCTATGATATGTTAGTTTTTATAATCACAAATAATGTCTAACTACAAATTCTATTCTTTCATACCATTTAATATCTATAAGTGAATCAATTATATCATACTGAACAATATAATTTAATAACGCAGTAACTTATATTTATAAATCCATATGTTTACAAGTGTATTTTTACATGTATTTTTGGATGTCACTTAGTCGTGTAATGTTATGTGTAAGACATGCTATTCAAAGGTTTTTAGATTTTCTTGGAAATGAACCGATGTTAGACACACCAATGTTCGACACACCGATGTTCGACACACCGATGTTCGACACAACGATGTTCGACACACCGATGTTCGACACACCGATGTTGGACACACCGATGTTCGAAACACGATGTTCGACACACCCATGTTCGACACACCGATGTTTGACACACCGATATTCGACACACCGATGTTAGACACACCGATGTTCGACACAACGATGTTCGACACACTGATTTTTGATACAACGATGATTGATACACCAATGTTCGACACACTGATGTTCAACACACCGATGTTCGACACACTGATGTTTGACACACCGATGTTTGACACACCGATGTTCAACACACCGAAGATGAATCACTGAAGATGGAAGACCAATACTGACTCACCGAAGATGAAAGACTGCTTCTAACACACCAAAGATGACATACCAATGCTAACAGACTGAAGAAGACAAACCGATGCAAATAACTCACTGATAGTCATAAATAACTGTTTCGTTTTTATTAATTCAAATTTATTTCTAACGGTCATATTTAGACAAATTAATGTTTCTTAGATTATTTAATGTTGTCTGTAGGACTATCCCTAGACAGTACGAGGTACATGAACATGCAGAGATATTCATCCCTAGTGGACCTTGAAATATAAAAGGACTTCAACATCAACTTAATAGAGTGTGGAAGAGTTCGAAAAATACACTGAAAAATAGACTGAGTGAATATGAAATATTGAAAATAGAGGAACTAGAAGCTTGATCTCATAAGAAGTTTTACAAGAAACAACCTACTGAAGCTTGCTAAGCATCCTCACAAAAGAAGAGTTGAACCTTTTCACACCTGGAAGCAAGATTACAGAAACTGGAACACTCTATTCTGAATCCAACTTTCAGAAGAGGAATTGAATATCATTTTCTCTATATCCATTGAGTCCAGAGCTTTACTGCACAACACATAGAGATTTCTAAAACCTATTCTTCTTTCATAACTCTATTATGATCTTGTGGTTACTTTTTGAGCACTATGTATATCTGTTTGTATCAAACACACTATCTCCTGAGCATATCTAGAGGATACCAAAATATCCTCACTCTCAATCCCTTTTTACACTTGTATTCCACATAGAACTGTGGAAGAGATCCTGTGTGATCTGTTTATTAGTTTTACCCACGAATAACTGTAGTAGAGATCAAGTGTGTCTTGGAAAGCCCTGTGTGCTGTTGTAAACCCCGATCTAGGGTGTGGATCAAAAGTTTATTAATATAAATTTCTTGGTGGAAGGTGATCACCAAGTGAAGAGGACTAAGTCTCAGCTTGAGACTGAACCTCTTATTTTAACCTCTGTGCTGTTTATATTATAATTTTATCTGTTATGTATTTCTCACATTAAGATAAACTGAACTTTGATATTTAGTTTAGAAAGTGTTTATATTTGTTTTTAATCAGTATATTAGCTTCAAAAGTTTTTCTAATATTAGATTGCTAAACTGAGAACTAATCAATCTTCTGAGAAACTAATTGAACTTTCACTAATTTTATAAATTCACTAAAAATTTACTTTGATTATTATTTTAATAGGGGGATTATATTTTAAAGAACCATTTTGTTAACATAATTTTTTTATAGATACTCAATTCACCCCCCTCTTGAGTTATCTAATCCGACAAACACTTATTCTATTACTTATTATTGATTGTGCTTATGCCATTGGTGGGCCTGGTTTGAGTCTTATTAGTCTTTCATTCCATTACATGTTGTGTACATTATTACTTGGAAAATTATTATTATCATTCCTTGAAAGTATATACTCCCCACTATACCTCTTTAAAACCCTCGTAGCTAGTTGATAGCCTTTGGCATTCAGGGAGGCACACCTAAGGACAATGGAACCTGACCTAATAGCACTGTTCGGGTGGCTAATTGGTTCAAGAACGCTACCAATTTATACTAGACATCCTTAATGAAATCATTTCATACCAAGTTAAGAGTGAAACCCATATGATGAATCTTGATTTAATCATACATGAAATTATTAAAGAATGGATCAGCAAATTAGTGGAGAAATTGAAAATGATCCAGGGTATTCAAAATAATTTTGTTATTGTTACAGTAAGAGCGGAACAATAAGAAAATGAAATGGAAAAACATGAATTTCATGGGAAATAACTAGATAATGATGTTCATAAAGAATATTAAGTATAAGATAATGAGTAGGAATTCACAAGTGAGGTTTCAAGCTATAATAGAAATAATGAAGAACCTAAGGAAGACCTATATATTTCATTATCACCATCCCTTGACCTATATGGAATCTTATTCATCCTATAGAAGGTGGATCAACTCTTATATTCCACTATACATGGGAAAATATCATGGTACCTTATAAAATTAGAAGAAGGACATTTTTTGAGAGACTGGAAATATCATAGTAGAGTTTTCATATGATAAAGAATTAGGGAATCTTACATGTGGTGGTTCATTTTAAGTAAACCACACCCCAATACGACTAGGGTTAGTTTTTTTAAAAGATCTAACTAAAGGTATCTAAACCCAAGTACTAGTTGTGAGGAAGTACAATAGAAATAGAAATAGTTTTCATTTCCTTATTTTAATTTCATTTATATTTTAATAATTTAAATTAATATCCACTAAGTGATTACTTGATTAAGTAGGATAGTAAAATAATGAATAAAATAAGAAAAAATTTAATGAAATCACATTATATGAATATAAAAACAAAGACATATAGTATTTATATATTCATACAATTTTATTTGAATTCTATTTCAATATCATTCATTAAATCTCCCTGCATATATATATAAAGTAAGAACCAAGTGTGGGGGAGTGATTTTAAAAAGTGTTGTGTATGAGTATCTCCTATGAAATTTTCTATCAATCACGCTCTAAGATAAAAAATCACACTAGGAACATGGAAAATCTTAACTGAGAAACCAGTGTAATTAATTCTATTTGAATAAAATTCAGGTGGATAAAAATTGATAAAATGTTCACTAGATTATTGAAATCAAACATGGGTGATTTTCTTACTATGAAAAAGTAACACCTTAGGGATCCAAATAAAACAAATAATTCATAAGTCATATGAACTGGTGTAAAATGAGCAGTTGGTAACTAACTAGAAGTTTCCCACTATAACTTTCATAGGGTGTGTGAGTGAAAAATCAAATCCATAAATAAGAGTAATGGGGGATTTGAGAGCCATTTCTCTATAACCTACTTACATACCTGGTAATAAAAATTCACCTTAGGGAATTTAGACCGTAAGGGATAATCTAGTTCTAGATTTTCCATATTTATTGAATAATTGAATTGAACAATAAACAACATAAGAAAATTTAAAAACAATGTATGTACAAAGTTATTAAGGGAGATATTGAGGTCAAATAAAGAAGGGGGAGATGGATTATTACATTAATGCATAAGTTGAATCAAGTAATTCTAAAATGGAATAGTGGTCAAAAATATTAAGAGAGAGGGATTTAAGAAGGTGATCATCATATAAATCTTGATTTAACTATTTTATTTTCATTTAACCTTCTTTGACTCAATACTAAAATTTAAATTAAATTGAAAAGGAGAGAGAAATTTTCCATAGAGTAATTACCTGATGAAAAGTAATCACTCAAGTGTAGGGGAGTGTGATTAGTATATTTTTGTAATACTTTTTATTATATTTTTAATTTTATTTTATATATTTTGAGGTTTTTTCATTAGTTAGATGTTATAATTTATATATTTAGTAAATTATAATCCTAATTTTTGGACTTATCCAAATATATCTAATTTCATTGAAATTATGATGTTTTTTGAATTATGATTTATGGTCAATCCTTTATATATATTTTTGTGTAAATAATTTCACATGAGTTATCCTTTGTCGACTAAAAAGACAAATTATTAGGTTATGTATGATTAACATAATAATCCCAAGATAGTGTTTAGAGGAAAACATAATATATGTTTGAGGATACTAATACACCACCTAGACAACATGATCTCATGACCTTAACTAAAGAAGGAGTTACAAGGACAACATATCTTATTCTATACAAAGATATTTTATTAGTGTCTATTATAGCCTATTACATCCCCTATGAGTAAGTTAGCTCCCAACATATCTGAGGAAAAGAACCTAAGAAGGTGTCTCCGTGCTAATGTCATCCCGCTATGGGACATTACATTACATTAACACCAACAACATTTTATTATTCTAGATGAGTTTATGTCACATCCCTAATGTACTTATCATTACAGAACCTTGTTTAGGGTAAATTTGTATTGTTAGAGTTTTATAGTTTGAGGTATATATAATATAAACTTAAGAGGTAATATAGGAGGTTCCACCAAAATAATGTATCCTCAAGTTCTAATGATGCTTGAATTATAATATAATGTTGTTCATATTTCACACCTAAAACTATACTAGTTTCTCAGTGCACCCTCTATATGAAGGTAAGAATATGGAAGTAATGTAATGTAGACTATTTTTCTCAAACAAATTCATGCACATCTTGAATTATCAGTATATTCTACCAGATCCACTCATGCATGTTTTATAAAGGATAAAATATTGAAGATAATGAATTTAAACCATATAAGAAGAAGTAGAAACTTGGTTATTGATGAATGAAACTTTACATGTGTACTTATGCACAATATATGGAAACAAGAACAAATTTATTCAAAATTTCTAATAAAATCGCGGAAAGTCCCCAGAAAACCAACCTTGTGTTGATATATCTTAGAGAGAGGGAGAATCAATTGACAATGGAGTCATGCATTAAAATTAATAATTGAGGAAGCCCATTTTACACATCAAATCACATCTTTCATATCATATTCCATGTGGAAATTATGGACAACCCTATGGAAGGAATCTTGAAGAAGCTTCCTAGTTATTGTGGAAGAAAAATAGAGAAATGGACCAATCAATCAAAAAACTGATCATTGATTGAAGGAAGACAAAAAAGAAGGTGAATTATTACAAATTATAGGAGATATAAAGGAGTGATACCAAGTGGGTTGAGTATATCACCGGTCATGGGAGTTGGTTGGAGTCTTCACATGAACTAATTAACTTCTCTATTGTTATTTAATTCTTTATTTGATTGTGTGCATTCGAGGTTATTCTTAATAGTATATGATGGATTTTGTTTTTAGGAAATTATATTATATTAATTTACTATAATTATTTATTGTATGATCCATTTTGGGTACGTAATTCCTATTTTTATGGTTAATGAGCTACTGTGTAGTGATTGTGGGTGGTGGAGAGAAAGTGAAAGCTGATATATCTTCTAAGTATTTGAACACTACTATTAATTAGAGTAATTTTAGTGTAGGGTACAAATGAAGGTCAAAACATCACTAACCAGATTAGGAAAAACTCAAAATATCAAAGTGAGTGATGTGTGGAGGAGTGAAACCATGGAAAACTATGATTGTAAACCACATGATTAATGGCTTGGAAAACCTAAGTTGAATGCCGAATCTTTGGTAGGTATATATATCACAACACTATGAAATTGAAAAATAATTGATGCTAGTAAAGAGATCTAGGAAACCAAATGGGAACCTAAAATCATGTTAGGAAGTCTCAAATATCATATATAATTAGTCAATGGTATTTTATTAGGACATCATCTTAAAAAATAGGTAAATATTATTTATTTTGGTTCCTTTAAAATTCCCCATAAAAGTGACTTGACAGTTCAGTAGAGGGGACTCGCTTAAGTTATTAACTCTAGGATTAGTTTAATTTCCTTTTATGTGTCAACCTATATTAACATAAATCACTATCACTACTATTATAATGATTTTTTATAAATAAAAAACTATGTAAATTAGTAAACCAACCAATACCTATGGAAATAAATAACCCGACACTCTTCCAAAGTTGTGTTATAATGACTCTATGCACTATCAAGGGAATGTTTCGGTAAATATATGTTTACAACAAGAAATTTTTTATAATAAATTTAGAAATTTAAAATTAAAACATAATAAGAATGGATGATATATTTTCTAGATAATGAAAAATAAAATTAAAGTGAAATTATGATTTTTTTTTTCTGATTTTGCAATTCTTTCATAAAAAAATACGCCCCATTGAAAATAATTTTTAAAAGGTTATAAATGAAATTTAAAACATCATTTTAATAATAAAACCCCATATAATTTTACCTTTAATAGAAATAAAGGTAATATAGATAAAACATTGAGTGAAAGATATAAAGTTTTATAGATGTTGAAAGGAATACTATTTAATCAATGTTAACAATATAAAATTACCCACAATGATGAGAAAATAGTATTTTAAATAAAATGAAAGTGGAATATGAATGTTATATAATAAAATGCATATTTATAATTTATAATAATAAAAATAGAGACTAGTGTTACGACAGAATATGTACATGGAAGATAAGAACTTATTATAAAAGGTGAAAATTATCCTTTATGAAGCCTTATTTTTATAAAGTAAGAATAAATAAAAAAGATTATTTTGAAAATGAAATTTAATTTCTAAAAAATTTAAAAGAAAATAAAATATTATATATAAAAGGGGAATTATATATATAAAATATAAGAACATATTCAAAGAAAAAATATTATTAATCATTCTATCATGAAATCCCTTTCCTTAGATTCCCACTTAATCAAACGAGCTCTAACTCACTATATAATCTACAAAGGTGAATTATTGATCTATATAAAAAATTTATCTATATTTATTTTATCTAATATAATTTATTTATATTAGTTTATTACCTATTTATTAATCATTTTGAGTTAATATTAATCTCTAGGTGATTGTTTCTCTATTTGTTATTTTCTTAACTTGATATTGTGGTTTCAATACTTATTCCATGATCATATATTAATCACGTTTTCAAAGATATTAGAAATTATGTCAATATACTTTGTAAAATTATGATGTCCCATAAATATTTCAAGGATATTAAGGTAATGATTTTTAAATAAAAGATTAAAGTTTCCCTTTTTTGTGAATATCAAATCAATAAAAAAGTATTGATTTTATTATAGAATATTATTATATATACACACACTAAAATTTTAGATTTATAAAATGGACTAAAATTAATAATAAATACCATTAATTACTAGTTTATTGGTTTCCTAAATCATTCATGATGAAAATTTTATAACATCATTTATATAGGTGGTTAAATAGATCCTAAATAAGAACATTATATAACGAATGAATGTGTAAGAATTTATTGATGTATTGTTGTAAAATCACTTATATAAAATAATAATTATAATAATTATATGTTATTAAAGTGTTACATTAGATTTTAAAATATGTATAGGAAGACAATAAATAAAATGAAAAAGGAAAAGGTAACACATACATTGAATAATTGAAAATATCTTAAAGACCCTCTTGGAAATGAACACTTCAGGACTAGTTGTGACCAGAACCTCCAAAATGTGAGGATAGGTTATTATATAGGAAAATTAGAATGATATAGGAGTGGAAACCGAATTATATGTGTGTTTTAGAGTGGGTGGATGAAGGTCCATTTTTATGGATGAGTTTGAGTGGAATATTTGCAAATACTCATTCCTTAATGTTCAAAGAATTTAATCTTACAAGGAAACTAGAAAAAAGATGCATAAAGGATAATTATAGTTTATTTATCCCCCCACACATTTTAGTGATAAGGTTTAGATTTATTTTATCACTTCACACCATAATCTAACCTTTCATATTATTATACCCTATATTATCTTGAAAACGTTTTATCTCAATAAATTATTTTTTTAACAAAAAAAATTATCACATTACCAGATTCTAAAATAATTATTCCAAATATTAAATCCATATCATAAAATTTAATTTTTAAAAATTATCAAAAATTCACTTTAAAATAAATATATATAATTATAGAAATATTTTTTTTATAAAAATATGTTTTTATAAATTAAATTAATTTATTCTTATTTATTACAAAATAATAATAATTTTATGAATATTATCTAATTTTTTATATAAAAATAATAAATTTCATTAAAATAATGTTTTAAAAGAGATTTATTTAATAAAAATACATGATGTATAAAAACAAACATTTTTTAAAATATATAATACTTTTAATAATAAATTATTATATTTTTATATCATTATATAATTATTTGATATATATTAATTAAATATCAAAGTTTTCTTTAAAATTTTACTAACATCCATATATGAAAGATATAGAATATCAATATTATTACTGGATACATATATATCCAATTACCTTATACACAATGATCATATATCTAATGATGATATATTGATCATATTACCATTCTACTTTCCTATATAAAACCTTACATACTTCTCTCTAAATTTATTCAACCCATTTCTCAGCATCTCTAACATATTTCGAATGTGTTTCATTCACTCCATAGTTTCAATTAGTGGTATAATATACATGGGTTCCCACAAATATAAACACTTTGATATTATTATATGTTTATTTATATGTGGTTTTATTCCTCACATAATTCACCCATTTATATTTCATTTATCTTTTATTTATTATCTTATTTTAAATTGTAATATCATATCATATAAAAATAAAGTCATTGTTCATTTTAGGTAAGTGTTGTGTATAGAACAAGTTATCCAATACGAGGGATTTATTAAAGGGAATTTTACACTGACAATATAGGGTATTACACCCCCCTAAAAATTCCACCCTCAAATTTTCATTACATAGATGAACATAGAAAATAATACTTTTATATTATTACATCTATAGGTTCCCACATATCTTCCTCAAACCTATGATTTCTTCAATGTACAATAACAAGGTTTGTGGACTTGTTTCACTGTACTTTATCTCTTTAATCCAAGGTCTCCAATAGCTATTCCTTATAAGAGGGATCGTGTTTGAGTCATACAACCTTTGAGTTTTGTACATGCAATTTATCTTGTTTTTAATTTAATAAAATGGTCACACATAATTAATCTTCACTTGTGTGAGGTTTATTTGAATTCCTATTGATAAATAATATTCCTCACATGATAAAGAATCTAAATAGGTCCAATGTATCTGGAACTCAACTTTCCCTTCTTATTAAATCTCATAACCCTTTTCTACGATGATATTTTAATGAATAATTTGTATCCAACTTTGAAATATAGATCTTATAAATGATTATCACGATAGATATTTTATTTAATTTGTGATTATTTTATATGTCATTGATTGGATTTAATATTCTATGTCATATCTAGAGTATTATCTAGTCCCAATAATTTCCTCTCTCCCATTTCAACCCATCAAATTAGATTTTTTATCTCTTCCTATATAGAGCCTCATATGGTTCCATTTTAATTCATGATTGGAAATTTTTTTCACACATAAACTCAAACAGTTGAAAATATTGATCACAACCTCCATTAAAATCCATTATGAAAGATATAAAAATTTAATCAAATTTCTAAGGCCATTTTATATTGAATATCAATTTGATGATAATAATCAGTGCTAAATTTTATATTTTTATCTAACATTTTCTTAAGACTTCACCAGAAATTTGATGTGAAACTTGGATCTCAATAAAAAAAAATTAAATGTTATACTCCAAAAATCATAACAACCTCATTTGTGTATATCTTATAAAAATGATTGAGTAAGAAATCACCTCAAATTGAAATGAGGTGTTTCAACATTATAATTCATTTGGACACAACCCAAATTTCATTTCATTATTCTGAGGTCTTTATAAGTCCCACCATAAAATTCATGGATGAATTCTCCCATTTCCATATGGGTATGGTTAATGGTTGTATCATCCCCTTATACTTTTTATGTTTCCCTTAACATTCTAGTAGAACATTAATTGAGTCATATAATTTAAAATACTTCTCTTTATATTATCCCACTAGAAGTACTCCTTAATATCTCTATATATCTTTTTTCTACTTGGGTGGATAAAGAATGATGATCTATGTGCACCATATAATCGAAACTACCTTATGTTTAGAAAAGATGAGACTCCTATTAATGTTCCAATTCTTATAACTCCAATATTGTCTTGGTTGAACCCAAAATATTTCCCAACATCTTTTGTAGATCTATATCATTATTTTATACCTCCTTGATCTTTAAATTGATAGTTGGTTAAGTAATCATTTGGGAAAGGTAGGATTTCATCCCTTCACTTATTATTTCCATATGCATCCTTTTTATATCCCTGAAAGTTGGGTCCTTATAAATCCTCATCAAAGATAAGGCAACGCGATCCCTTTTCTATAGACCATTAACCTGATTGTATGAATTTCTAGGATACTAGTATACTAATTATTCATAATCCTTAATAAACTCAAATAATATATATTAGAAGATATCCCTATCCTTCTAAGTGGACATATACTTCAATCACTTGTGATCATTTTTTATATATAATTTTCTCCATAGTGATAATGTCTTTAAATATTTAATGTAAAAAACATCACTACTAACTCCAAATCATGTGCAAGGTAATTTTTCACATAGACCTTTAGTCGAAGTGAGACATAAGATATCACTTTGTCATTTTTAATAATAATAAAACCCAAATCCTTTTTTAAATTATACATGTAAAATACAAACCCATCTCTATTATAAGGTAGCATGATAATGAGTGTAGTGAAAAACCAATTCTTAATCTCCTTGAAATTGTTTTCACATTATTTTATATACGGAAAATTTAATCCCTTCCATGTTAATATGATTATTTTATTATAAAATCATGGAAAAATTCACACAAAGAATCAATAATATCTAGTCAATCCATGAAAACAACGGATCTCTATTATAGAAGTTAGTCATATCCATTATTCAATCACCCATAACATTAAGGGATCTATATATATACCCCACATTCCTTTGAATGACCTAATTATGCACCCAAAATTAACCCTTACTAAATATATCACAAAAATTAATTCTTTCAAATGGTTTTTAACGGAATCCTTAAATACACATCATATTATTCCATTCTCTTAGAATATATGAGAATATCATCAATAAATACGACCATAAAATTATCTAGGTAATCTCTAAGGGCTCTATTCACCAAACCCATGAATATATTAGGTGCATTTTTAAGTCTTGAAATCGTCACTATGAATTCATAGAGTTAATATTTTATATGGAAAAATATATTTTGTATATATTCTCTCTATACCCTTAGTTGATGATATATAATTCATATATCCACCTTTGAAAATTATATATCCCCTCTAAGTTAATATAATTAGTCATCAATATAGGGTATATGATAATTTTTCTATATTGGGATCTTATTAATATCATGATTATCAATGAAAAGATGCATCAAACCATCCTTATTCTTATCAAAGTGAAATAGTGCACCTCATATTGGTGAATATAAGTATTTGGAACCCTTTAATAAATTTTCTTATATTTTCTTCTTAAATCACTCTAATTTGATTAGGGTAATTCTTTAAGGAATATTTGATATAAGAATAGCACCATGTATAAGTTCATCTGAAAAATAAATCTCACGATTAGAAGGATGACCAAGAAAATATTTGATAAATACATCAACATATTCCCATGCAATCAATATGTATTAAATTTTGAGTATTCCCTAACCATTTTGGTGAAATATATTTTATTATTAGGTATCTATAACCATATTATGGAATTTGTTTCCAAAGGAAGTTAATAATTGTACATGCATCAATATATAATCACGAGATGATTTAGGATATGAAATGGGGTTCAATTATCTAGAAAATTATCATTGGTTCTATGTAAAGTGAGCTAATCTATTCCAACTTTCACATTGAATTCAATGAGGATAAGAATAACTCGATTTATAAGATCTATTATAGTGATTCAGGGTTTTACTTAAGAAATACATCACTCATTCTTGTGTTTTGGAGGCTCAATCCCTTCAAAGGGGTAAAATGGTAAATGTACCCTAGTAAATGTCTTTAGAAATTTTTTAACCTTGGTCTAAAATTCAAGGAGATTCCGAGCCAAATAAGTTTTTCAAAAAATTTAATATGTATTTAACAAATTATTTATTATCCTGAATGTGTGAATTTCAATATCACTTCAAAGAAGACATAAATGGAAAATTCATCAATGCTATTTTTATCAGGATGAGGGGTTTATCTTTTAGATAGGTAAAAATATTTTTTTTATGACCCATAAACTAATCTTGTTTCAAGAAATTAATAAAATACCTAGTTAGATAAAACCCTATATTTATAAATAACATCTTTAATACCCCAGAATATGGTTAGCCTCTATTTATGACACAAAACCAAGAGATTTAGAATGAATTATTGATCAAAGATAATTTTCATTAAGAAGGTGTTGTTGAATATTTGAAATAATGATGGATCTTTAATTTTTTAGTAATTATTTCCTTCAAGTTTGGACTATTTCATATTTATCCTTCATTATTTATAGTAATTAATTTATATCCCCCATTCTACATATTTTCCCATTTCAATGATTTTTTATATGTATTTATATTTTTATTATTGTTTCATTATTGGATCTTTGTGTGTTGTACATCAAGGATAAATGCCTGAAATAAGAATGTTGGTTATATAAGCCTCCATCCACCCTCCAGTTACCCCTCACGGGAAGTGATTCAAGAACTATACACTACCACTAACCAATTTTTTGTGGAGATATGATGTGAGGGGATATTGAATTTCTTTTTTCACACTAAAAATATTATTTACACCCTCTTTGACTTAGGTGTGGTGGAATGAGATGGTGATGCTTCCATGTACTCTCACAGTGGCCAGTTTTTGGATATATTATAAAGGTTTCCATGGTGTGGGGAAATGTGATTGATGATGGGTGTAAATTATTGAGCATGGTGGAATAATGAAATTATAATAGTGGAAATGGGGTAGCTTGAGTGGTAGGGTCATTTCAAGTTTGATGGAAGGGAACCTGATCAGGTGAACAAATGGTGTAATAATGTTTCTGTGAGGATATAGCTAACAAGTAAACATTAATAATAGGTGTTATGACTCTAATTTCATTGAGAATGACCTATTGTATAAATAGTTATAGTAAAGGTGGATATATATTTTAGGGTTTCCTAGAAACAATAAATAAATAAAAAGGAATATATCCCTAGGGAACACATCATTCCTTACCATGAGAATGGCTAGGGTTTCCAAGTAAAAGTGAAATATCACATGGTGTGTAGTTTATAAACACATTCCCTTTTTTAAGGTTAAAAAACCCATAATACAATTAAATAGACACCCAAACCATCTCTCGATACTCACATGCTATGTCACATACTAGAAGCATTGTATAGGTTTAGACAATGTGGCTTGGGTCTCGAAATTGCATGCCAACCCTGAGGTTTGTTTTCAGCTCACGGAACTTACAAGATAAGAAAAAAATGGGTTTTATAGACAACAAGAACATCATGATATGCTTTGATTCAGAGGAGAATCTGATCAAATCTTGGTGTAGTGCTCCATGTCTCTGTAATGGGTCTCGATTATTCCTCATTATATGGAACTAAGACTTCCATATGAAGTGTGATTCTCATTCATCCAAGATTTGGGTTAGTCTCTCTAACCTAACATTACCATTTCAAAACCCTTATATTATTAGGATGCTAGAGAACCTTATAGGTAAGTATTTTTGTTTTGATATCCAAACCAAATATATTTGTCATCTTATTAACCCCCATATTTGTGTGGAAGTAGATGTCTCTAGATTTGATCCTAACTTTGTTTGGATTATAGTAGGTGAAGAGTTTCGTTGTAGATAACAAGTTGTTTATGAGTCATGGGCTGATTTTTTTTCTTCTGATTTTTAGAAAATGGTTCACTAATTGACGACCTGTAGTCATGGTTATAGATAGTTGAATAAGAAAAATAGTGTGAGAATAACAAGCAGTGATAAGGATCTTATGTCCAACGTGGTGGATGGTTCCTATGGTCAGGGTCCAGTGGGTGTGGAGACTACATAAAAAGAAGTATAAAGTGATTCTTGGGAAGGAAATCCCTTGGTGGTTGACATATTCATCCAGTTGAGAAAAGTCCTTGAGGTTTCTCAACCTTATGTGAATATTTCCTTAGAGAAAAGAATTTCAAAAGTGAAAAAGGAGGCTGGAGTTAAGGTTCCCCTAGGTGGTAGTAGGCATAAATCCAAAATGGAGTTTCAAATGGTGGATGATAGAGGTCTCAAGACTCCCTTGGGTGATTCATATATGCAGGTGGTGTGACTAGGGAGTTGTATTAGTGATAATGCCCAGGAAGAGGTTTCTAAAGAACCCAGGGAGGGTAATACTATAGGTTTCAAGACAAGTACTAGAAAGGAGGTGGTTGTCATTGAGTTGGGAAATCACTTTGAACGACTATCTAATGATGATATGGTTCAGGAATATGAGGAATAGATGACCAGGACCACTATGTATGGGAATAAGGTCCTCAGGAATAAGTCTAGTGATAACTCTTTTAGCCAGTTTTCAGTTGAAGTAGAGGATAAGGTTCAGGGTAGTAGGCTTCCAAGTTCAAGGAGAAGTAGGTTCAGGAAGGGAATCCGTAAAGACAAAAAGGATTACTCATATTTTCCACATCCAATGGAGACACATTCAGTGAAGAAGTTTAAATCCAAGAAGATATACAATGATACCCCCTTTCCACTAAGGTTTATTGTCAACAACAGAAGCTAGGTGTTGTGCTTGATCAACCCTTGGAATTTCTTAAGAGCTCAGAAGAAGAAGTGGTTGAATATATTCTATCACTTAATGCTACTGAAGAAGAATCTACCAGAATTATGGGGTGGTCATTAAAGGTGACTCTAAATGAGGATTAATATTCCTATATTGACAATAAGGACCTAGTTTTTGTTTGGGGATTGAATAGTGGGAAGATCAGCCTTGAAGAGTACATCTAGTCTTGGGATAAGTTGTAATTTTAGTTCAAAGATCATATAATGGATGGAACAGAGACCCATGTAAACAATATCACTTGGAAATTATTTTTTAGGTTAAATATGGTAGGCTTAAACTATCCTTTAATGCCTCTGTCATTTTCTTTTGTGGTTGAACTTATGGTTTCTCACTTTTTCCTTAAAAGTGTTTGAATAATAAAAATTTAATTTTCAGCCAGTCATGCCAACTAAACCTCAATCCCCATAGAATATGTCAAGATTTGTAACATGTTATATATTTAGTAAACAACATGACTAGAATATAATGGTAAATTCCCATTCACCACATGTGAATCAAATATGGAGTCGACTAGTAGCATATTTCATATACTAGGCTATTCCTTATATTTATCATATATTCTCACCTAAGTGTTATATTTGATCAAGAAAATATTATATTGTGATCATTTACACACATATTTCTCATTTATAGGGTCCTATTTTTGACAAGAGATAAATTTTGAGGCATTTAGGTTAGATTAAATATCTCTTCTCTATGGTGTTGATGGCTGGGTTTAGATAAGATGGTCAAAGAAAGAACGCGGTTCTATATCCCATTGTCAACATGTTGATGAAAAGGTTGGGTATTCCACATGCATTTTAGAGATCAGTATTTCACCAAGTATCGTGGTTCAATTTTCTCTATAAGTTTCTTGTTATATGGAAATACTTTGATGTTTGGAAATAGTTGTAGATATGGAAAACCATAGAAAATATCTTTGAGGATAGAGGATAATTAATTATTGATACAAAGATTAAGTGGATTAATTTATTTCCATGAACCCATTAATCTAATATTATGTATTTAATATTTGATAATATTTATAGTATTGGTCATTGAATCCTAGTATATTAGGTCTTAGTAACCCTCTTAAGTCATTAAAGGATAATAAGTCACTCTAATTTCTAGTGTCTGTGGGATTATTATAAGAGTTGGAGAGTAAAAATATATAAGGGTATTATTGTTATTGTATCTTCACTATACCTCAATTATTATTCTCTTGATGTGGAGAGTAATGTGATATTTTTTAGGTAAAACCATAGTCTATACATTCAAAAAAAAGATACAGACCCCCCATATGATAAACAGGGATCACAACCACTCATCCCTTGAGACATCATATGGGTCATTATTCCATAGGGGTTGATAACCCATCAACTATCATGATTAATTTAGCAAGATGAGGGTCCCAAAAAATATTTAATGAGAGTTTATATACAATTTTTGAATCTAGGTTTCTTAGGTGTTGTTTGATTTCCATTATGGGGTCAATACTCCATTGAACATGGTATATCTCCCGATGTGGTGTTGATACTCCATTACTTCTAGGAATTTGATTTAATAATTTTTTTTCAAGGTTTCTAGATTGTTTAACTTTAAAAAGTTATTTTTCCAAGAACAATAATACACTTATGGGACCATCCTTTTATGTAGTACCCCCAGTTTTGGGTACATAAACCTTTCCTCATGTTTTTTTATGTAAAAGGGAATTTTATTGAAATGGTGTGGCTTTGAATGGTTTTAATGAATAAAATAGGATGTTTCCATAAAATAATGTTTTTCAAAAAAATATGATGTTTCCATAAAATAGGGTGTTTCTGTAAATAGTTTGTTTCTATAAAAGAGGGTGTTTCCATAAAATATGGCGTTTCTATAAAATAGGGTGTTTCCAAAAAATAATATGTCTCCATAAAAGTGGGTGTTTCCAAAAAACAAAGGTGGTGTTTCCATAAAAAAGGTGTTTCTATAAAAATGTTAGGGGTGAAGTATGGGAGATTTTTGGGGGACTTGGAAGGAGTTTTGGGACTAAAATGAAGGTTGCACGATTTGTGCACGGTTGGCCCAAACCGTGCAGTCAAACCATGCGCAGAGGTAAAAACTAGATCCTATTTTCTAGGAACTTTCTCATTTCTGCTCTAATTATTTCTTATGGTATTTAAAACGTCCCTAATTCAATATTTCTATCCCTAGATGGTTGGATAACCTTTCCCACATGATTTGGAGCCAACTCAAATCCCTCCCTTGGTGATTTCAATCCCGATTCTTGCAGTAAGTGCCCGATATTCATCATTTTTATCTCGTTTTATTAGATGTCATTATTCCCTATTATTTTTTTCTTAGATCTACACATTATGTGGGTATATCTAAGATTTTTAACATCAAATAAAGCATGATCTAGTGTTCTTCTAGATAGTGGAGGAGATCTAAGTCGTTTCTTGGAATGTTGATCTGATTTTTGAGGTACATCACCCTTCTTTCCTGTTTTGTCATGTTTTATTAGATATTATTAGATCTATTTCTCTGATATTACTTATTTCTCAGATCTACACCTATCATGGTTATATCTACATTTTTGGATTCTACCATTCTTAGAGAATCGAACCAGCTTCTTGTGCATTCTTCATCTGTTGTCGAGTTTCGTCAAAACCTTTGAGGTAGGTGGCTTTACTCTCATCTCCTCTTACTATAATTGATTGGATTAGTTTCAAATTGATTAAATAGGATAATATTTATTGTGAAATCTTTATTTAATGCATGGAATAAATCTATTTAGTTATGATTTATTGTTTTTGGTAGATTTGTGAAATCATGATAAATTGTTGTGAAAATTGTTTTAGTTTATTGAATTTAAAACGGTGATTTAAAATGGTGGATTTTCTAGAACTTATAAATGGTTTGATTGGGAAGGGGTTTTAATAAAAATATGTTTTATTTAAATGATTTGGAATTATAATGGGTTTAATGAAAAATGGTTTTCAATAAAAATTTGATTTTATTGAAAGGGTTGTTTGGGAATGATCTTTGGGCATATGTGTTGTGTGTTCATATTGCATATACGAGGCTTGGTTAAAATATGACATTGTTCTTGTTTCCAAAGTGTTAATGGCACATGAAAAACAATTACCTTGGGATGGATTGGTATATCGACGAGAAACCACTCATGAGTATGGAACTGTCATAACGTAGCTTGTATGGTTCGTTGCATGGGTGTGTTGAATGGTTCGAGTATGAAAAAAAGTATATTGCAAAATGGTTTTGAAGCTTCTTTAGTATTTTTCTAAAATATTAGATTTATGGAAAATTGGTTTTAATTTCACTTGTACACTTTTGTTGCAAATAGTTTTGGAGCTTGTTTATATTTAGTTATAACCTATTTTGGAAAAAATGTTTTGTATGAACTATTTTATAATAATGTTTCTAACTCTTCTATCCTAGTGGCGTGAGTAGGGAAGTAATTGGGGATATCCTACTGAGTTTTATACTCATCCATACTTTGTAAATTTGGTTCTTTTACATATTTTATCTTCCAGGACAGGGGAAAAGGTAATGTTTCATATGTTATTATCACCACTTTGTGAGGCTCGGGCTGTTTGGTGATCTTGGAGAATGGGACACATAGAGCTTGGAGTCTTGTGTTATTATTGGATTCATTAGTTGGTTTCCATTTGTTACATTAATATTTGTTTAGTATTTTTCTATTTCATACTTTTGAGTGGTTTTGGTATGAATAAAGTAGTTGAGATGTATTGATTTTATTCATGCATATATAGTGAGTTGTTTGGTTATGAATTTCTTGGTTAATAGTTTTATTATTAAAGGTTAAATCATCCCCCAATTTTATTGAAACCCTTTATAATTTATTACAATACTTTGGCATGTTGGGGATGTCTCCTAAGGTCTAGTAATGATCCATTTTATTCTCAAGAAAATGATAATTACCAGGTCATTACAAATGGTATCATCTTGTTCGGTCCTTTCCTAACAAGAATCCATCCATGTTATTGGTCTTGGAGTTGAAATTACTTCTTGTATATTCCTTGGGATGGAATCTTAGAAAGGTGTAGGATTTTTCGAATTTGAAATGCATAACATAAAAGGACATAGCTAACCCTTTTATGCTGAACTTCAAGTTACCAGGGAGTTGGGTACAAAAGTGTTTTGGAGACACTTATAGGATTTTGAAATCTCATTGTCAGGGGTTTAGCCAATGAGATGAGCATGAAATGCATTGTAGATGAATGAATTCCCACTAGGATTATATATTTCATTTGGAGTAATAATTTATGATTTTGTGCAAATGATATTTTTTTTGAAAAATATAGGAATTGTTTTTCAAATGAAAGATTTTAAAAAGAGGAAATAGTTAAGGTATTTTGAAAATGATTGGATTTTACAAAAATCAATTTGAAAGTTTTAAAAAAAATGGTTGAACATGGGAAAATGATGTTTTTTTAAAAAACAATGCTGTGATATTTGATGTGATAGAATTTGAAAGGTTAATCCATCAGTTTCTAGAGAGTGAGACTTATAGATTTTGTTATTGGTCTAAAAAATGGCACCTGGTAGGTGTTATGGGAACCAGTTGGAAGAAGCTATTGAGAATTTGGTTTCACCCGAGCCACAGGTGAACCAACATTTGGTCCAAAGCATCACTCAGGCTTTTCAAACTATTGAGTTGGGACTGCAATCAGATACCTTGTTTATGATATATTTCACTAATGGAAATCCAAGTGGAGGAAGTAAAATTGTCTTCACTAGAGGAGCCGAGAACTCTAGCACTAAGATGAAGAGAAAGTGGGACACCTATTCACTATGCTTAAAACTTGAGATGATTACTTCTATGATAAAACTGCAAAATGATCTATGGGAAAGAGAATGTCAAGCCTTTGTGTGTAGATCTTGTTCTATAACTATTGATGGAGATGAACTAAAGTGGGACTTCTCAATGTTTGATATAGATGTCTATGATGTAATCCTGGGTATGGATTGGTTGAGAATGTTCAAGGCTCGCATTGACTGTTATAGTAAAATTACCAGTTTCATAAATGAGGATGGCATCTAGAATATTATCAGAGGAGAGCGGGTTATAAAGAAAGGTGAAATGAGATTGTTGTAATCAAATGTGGGAACAATATTTTACAAGCTGGTGGCATTGACTTTGGAATCCATGGAAGAGATCAAGGATGTCAGTTTTCTAGCAATTGTGGATCAATTTCCAGATGGATTTCCCAAGAACTTCTTAGGGTTACCACATATAAGGGAAGTGAAGTTTACAATTGATCTCCTCTCAGGGATCAATCCCATTTCCCTTCTGTCTTATAGGATGAAACCAATGGAGTTGAGGTAGATAAAAGTGCAGTTGGAGGAGCTAGAAAGCAAAGGTTTCATTCGGACAAGTACATATTTGTGGGTAGCATCGATCTTATTCATGAATAAAGTATATGGAACTATTTTCTTGTGCATTGATTATAATAAGATTAACCAATTTATGATAAAGAATTAGTATCCACTACCATGCATTGATGATCTATTCGATCAATTGAGGGGAGCCTAATGGTTCTATAAGATTGGATTTAGATCAGGGTATCATAAATTGTGCATTTGGGGGGAAGATATTTTGAAGACAGCTTTCAGAAGAATATATGGACACTACGAATATATAGTCATGACTTTCCTTCTAACAAATGCACCAATGGTATTCATGTAATTGATGAATTAGATATTTCATCGATATCTGGACTCTTTTGTTGTCGTGTTTGTCGATGACATCTTGGTGTATTCAAAGATAAGGTATGAACATGAGAAACACTTGGAAACAATGTTGGGAATCTTGAGAGATCACCATTTATATGAAAAACTATCAACGTGTAATTTTTGGATACAATAGGTATGCTTTCTTGGACATGTGATTTCTAAAAAAGGTGTTTCAGTGGACCCTAAAAAGATAGAAGTTGTTATCTTGTGGCAACCACTGAAGAATTTCATTGAGATATGAAGTTTTCTTGGTCTAGATAGCTACCACTGAGGCTTATTATGTGACTTATCATGACTATCCTCACCAATGATAGCTCTGAAAATGAAGAATGATCAATTCCAATGGATAGAGGAGTGCCAAAAATATTTTTATGAGTTAAAAGTTCCCCTTATATCGAAACCTATCCTGATTTTTCCAAAACTATGACATGAGTATATAGTGTACTGTGATGCTTTGGGATTGGGGTTGGGATATGTTCTCATGCAAGGAGACCATTCTGTGGATTATGGTTCAAGGTAGTCAAGAGTACATGAGAAAAATTACCCAACATATGATTTGGAGCTAGCTATAGTTATCCATGCCCTAAAGAATTGGAACCATTATCTATTTGGTGAGAAATTCATTATGTTCATCCAGATGTTCGACTTTGAATTGATGTATACACCAGGAAAATGGAATTCGGTGGTAGACACATTGAGCAGAAATTCATATACTAAGTTGGAAAAGGAGGCTTCTGATGAATGACAGTTGATGTCGGTCCTAGAAAACATGCATGTGGAATGTGAAGAACAGGGTGATGTTACAGTTTTATTTTCATCTACACTAGTTCCTAATTTAGTAAAGTTAGTTAAAGAGGCACAAATGTATGATGCAGAATGCCTGGTTATGAGTTCAAAACTCAATGGTGGGGAGAATATTGAGGGCTGGAAACTTGATGGGAATGCAGTGTTGTGTTTTAATGATTGGATGGTTGTATCTATAACTTTTCAGGAACAAATTCTTCATGCTTATCACAATTCAATATGGGATGTACATCTGGGTACACAGAAGATGTATAAGGCATTGATGGTGAAGTTTTGGTAGAGAAACATGAAAAGAAAAGTGGTTGAGTTCATTTCAAAGTGCTTAACTTGTCAGCAAGTTAAGGCAGAGCATCAGAGACCAGCAGGTATGTTTCAGTCTTTGAGTATCCCAATCTGGAAATGGGAGAAGATAGCTATGTATTTTATTACAGGCCTCCCAAGAATGGTTCAGAAACACGATTCCATATGGCTTATAGTAGATCAGCTTACCAAGTCGGCCTATTTCATCCCTATTTGTGAAACTCATATGGTGGAGGATCTATCCAAAATATATATCCAATAAGTAGTAAAGAGACATGGCGTACTATTTTCAATTGTGTTAGGAAGATATCCGAGGTTCATATCTCACTTCTAGAAATCCTTACAAAAATTCCTTGGAACTCAGTTAACTATGAGTACAACATACTATCCTCAGACATAAGACCAGTCTGAGAAGATGATACAAATGTTGGAAGACATGCTGTGAGCTTGTGTAATGGATTTTGGCGGCTCATGGGAGGAGAATATTCCCTTATTAGAGTTCTCATATAATAACATCTATCAAGCCTCGATACATATGACACCGTTTGAAGCATTATACGAGCGTCCTTTTCGTTCTCTATTATGATGGGTGGAAATAGGTGAAACTTCTTTAGTTGGGTCTAGTCTTGTCCAAGAAACAACATAGAAGATTTATTTGATTAGAAATATAATGGGGATAGATCAAATTCTTCAAAAATCATATATAAACCATCATTAACAGTTTTTTTCCTTTATAGTGGGTGATAATGTGTTCGTAAGGATTTCTCCCAGGATCAGATATTATCATTTTTGGAAGTAGGGAAAGTTATCTCCTAGATACATAGGTCCATTTGAGATACTAGAATGAGTTGGAGAGGTGGAATACCATTTGGCACTACCACCATGGTTCAGTTCAGTGCACAATGTGTTCCACATATACTAACACAAAAATAGTTTTTCCCAGCGCCACACCTTTATCAGCGCTAACGAAAAAGCACTGATAAAGGGGGGTACCTTTGTCAATGCTAAAAAAAGCGCTGATAAAGGGTACCTTTATCAGCTCTAAAAAAAGTGTTAATAAAATTACCACTTTTTTAGCACTTTTTTAGCGCTGATAAAGGTCCCCCCCTTTAACAGTGCTTTTTTTAGCACTATTAAAAGTACCCCCCTTTATCAGCGCTTTTTCGTTAGCGCTGATAAAGGGGGGTCTTTATCATCGCTTTTTTTAAAAGCGCTGATAAAGGGTCTACTTCCAAAAAAAATTCATTAAAAAAATATATTAATATTTAAATATATAGATATAGTTATATTGATATAAATATAATAAATATTTTTTAAATATAATTTTAAATATATTTTAGATAAGTATAAATATAGAGTTACACTTAATATATAAGATATTTAGTGAAAATGGCTTATAAAAAAATTAAAAAATATTTTTAATTAATAATTTGCTAATTATTATGGAGTAATAGTCATTTAATAACAATTTGAAGATTAAAAAATTAAAAAAATTAAAAAAATATCCAAAATATGTTGAAAACGCAACTCGAACTTCAAACGGCCATAACTTTTGATCCGGGTGTCCGTTTGAGCTCTACCACATATCAAATCGAAGCCTGCGACAAGATCTATATCATTATGACCCGAGGGGAGCCCAATTAAGGTTTTTCGAGGCCAAAAAAGGTCTAGAAGGCCTCCAAAACGTAGTTTTTAGTCGGGGTACCCCGATTTTTTAACATTTTGTTGATTTTCAGCCTCGTTTAAGGGGGTATTATTGGATTTTTTTGGTGGGGACTAAATTTATTCCAAGGTATTACATACATATTGATATTATTTCTTTGAAATTTTATCTTTTTTTATAATTGACTTATATTTATAATCAAATATATAACAATATATACATATTTTTTATATATTCACACACAAAAATTTAATTATAAATATAAATAATAAAATATATTTACATATAAAATATATTAGCTTTCTCTAAATAATAACTAATATCCATTTTATTTAAAATAAAAATATATGAATATTTATATACATATATATTAATCTAACTATATATATATATATTAATATAACAATATATATATATTAATATAACTGCATATATATATATATATTAATATTACTATAAATATATATATTAATATCACTATAAATATATATATTAATATCACTATAAATATATATATTAATATAACTATATATATATATATATTAATATAACTATATATATATATTAATATAAATATATATTACTATACGAATAAATATAACTAAATATATATATATAAATAGAGATATATATTAATATAACTATATATATATATATTATATATATTAATATACAAAAAAAAATAACTAAATAAATATATATATATATAGAGATATAATGAAATGTAAAACAAATCAAAATAGAGGAGTGGTAAGGGCTTAGGCATGTAGGGGGGAGGTCTCGAGTTCAAAACCTGGTGAAGGCAGGGGCGTGCGCGCATGGGGGAATATGGGAGGTAGCGCTGATAAAGGGTGGAGGGGGTGCGTGGGGGCGCTGGAGGGGGCAGAAAAGCACTGTAAAAGGGGGGATCAAGCGCTATAAAATCCCCCCCAATTGGTAATTTTTTTTTAATTTTTTTAACTTTTATCTGTGATTTTAATAAAGCACTGATAAAAGGGGTCCTTTATCAGTGCTAAAAATAAAGTGATAATAAAGGAAATACTGATAAAGGACCATTTTATCAGTGCTAAAAGAAAGTGCTGATAAAGGACCCTTTTATCAGTGCTTTTTTTAGCACTTATAAAAGGTGTCTTTATCAGTGCTTTTTGGAGCACTGATAAAGGGGACCCCCATTTATTTTTGCCGACTTTAACAGTGCTTTTCTAGCACTGATAAAAGGGGGGTTTTTAGCACTGATAAAAAGGGTATTTGTAGTAGTGGTATCTCAGTTGAAGAAGTTTCAGCCTAATCCTGACCATGAGATCGGATAGGATCATGTAGAACTAGAGACAGATTCTTCTTTGGTACATATCCCAATGTAGATCATGGATAGGCAAGATAAAGTCTTGTAGGGAAAAATCATCAGCCTAGTGCGGGTTTTATGGCAACATGGTTAGATTCAAGAAGAGACTTGGGAACGTGGGAAGGAAATTAAAGAGTAGTGGCTAGAACTCTTTCTAGGCAGTAATGGTTTTCTATTTTACTAGGATGGAAAGACCAATGGTGGGGAGAATTTAGTACCACTGGTTTCAAGTACGCAACCCTTTCCTCACGTTTTTTATGTAAAAAGGGAATTTTATTGAAATAGTGTGGCTTGAATGGGTTTGATGAATAAAAGAGGGTGATTCCATAAAATAGGTTGTTTCCATAAAATAGTATGTTTCCATAAAATCGGGTGTTTATATAAAATATGCTGTTTCCATAAAATATGGTCTTTTTATAAAATAGGGTGTTTCCATAAAATAGGGTGTTTCCATAAAGGAGGGTGTTTCCATTAAAGAGAGTGTTTCCAAAAAACAAAGGGGTGTTTCCATAAAAAGGTGTTTCCATAAAAATGGTAATGGTGAAGTATGTGAGAGTTTGGGGGGACTTTGAAGGATTTTTGTGACCAAAATGAAGGTCACATGGTCTGTGCATGGTTAGCCCAAACTGTGCGGTCAAACCATGCGCAGAGGTCAAAACTAGATCCTATTTTCTAGAAACTTGCTCGTTTTTGCTCTAATTATTTATTTTTGGGATTTAAAACGCCCCTAATTCAATATTTATCTCCCAATAAGGTTGAAAAAAATTTTCCACATGATTTGGAGCCAACCTAGAGTCCTCCCTTGGTGATTTCAATCCCAATTCTCGCGGTAAGTTCCCAATCTTCATCGTTTTTGTCTCATTTTCTTAGATCTCCTTATTCTATCTTCTTGTTTTCTTATATATACACATGATTTGGGTATATATAAGGGTTTTAACATCAAATAAATCAATATATTGTGTTTTTATTGATATCGGGGGAGATCTAAGCCATTTCTTGGAATCATGATCCGATTCTTGAGGTATGTCACCGTTCTTTCCTGTTTTGTCATGTTTTCTTAGATCTACTTAGATATACTTATTCTATCCCCTTTATTTATCATATATAAATCTATCAAGGATATATATATATTTTTTGGATTCCAAATAATTCAATATTGAGTCATGATCTTGCTAGGAGAAGAGATCTAAGGTCGTTCTTAGAGAATCGACCCGACTTCTTGTGTGTTCTTTGTCCGTTGTTGAGTTTCATCAAAACCTTTAAAGTAGGTGGATTATCTCTCATATAATGTTTCTAGAATTTATTTTATTAGTTTAAAATTGAGTAAATTGGATAATATTTTTTTAAACCTTGGTTTGATACATGGAATAAATCTCTTTAGTGATGATTTATCATTTTAGGTAGATTTGTGAAATCTTGATAAATTGCTGTGCAAATTGTTTTAGTTTCTTGAATTTAAAATGGGGATTTAAAATGGTGGATTTTATAGAACTTATAAATGGTTTTATTATGAAGGGGTTTTCAATAAAAATACGTTTTATTGAAATGAGTTGGCATTATAATGGTTTTAATGAAAAATGATTTTCAATAAAAAGGTGATTTTATTGAAAGGGTTATTTTGGAATGATCTTTAGGCATACGTGTTTTGTGTTCATGTTGAATATACGAGGCTTGGTTGAAATATGACATTTTTCTCGGTGCCAAAGGGTTAAATACACATGGGAAATAATTACCTTCTGACGAGTTGGTAGATTGATGAGAAACTGCTCATGAGTATGAAACTGTCATAACGTAGCACACATGGTTGGTTGCATGGGTGTGTGGAATGTTTAGAGCTTGAAAAAAGGATATTTCAAAATGGTTTTTAAGCTTTGTTTGTATTTTTATATAATATTATATTTTTGGAATATTTGTTTTAATTTCACTTGTACACTTTTGTTGCAAACAATTTTGGAACTTGTTTATATTTAGTTATAAACAGTTTTAGAAAACTTGTTTTGTATGAACTATTTTATAATAATGTTGCTAAATCTTCTATCACAGTGGCGTGAGTAGGGAATTCATTGGGTATATCCCCCCTTCTTTGGCACATTGGTGCTTTTTTATATGCTATCTACTAGGATAGGGGAAAAGGTAATGTCTCACATGTTCTTATCACCACTTCGTGATGCTTGGGTTGTTTGGGGATCTTAGAGCATGGGGAATGTGGAGCTTAGAGTATTATGGTCTGATTTGAGTCTTTAGTTGGTTTCCACTGTTTAATTTGATATTTGTTGAGTCTTCCACTATTTCATACTTTGGAGTGGTTTTGATATGAATAAAGTAGTTGAGATGTCTTTCTTTTATTCTTGCATCATATAGTGAGTTGTTCGGTTATGGTTTGATTAGTTAATAGTTTTATTATTAAAGGGTAAATCATCCCCCACTTTCATTGAAAACCTTCAGCATTTATTTCCATCCTTTGGTGTCTTGGGGATGTCTCTTAAGGCTTAGTAATTATCCATTGTATTTTCAAGCCAATGAGAATTAGTGGGTCATTACATTTTACATATTCAAAAAAGATATGATCCTATAGAGGTTAACAATATATAATGATTAATGACCTTATATATAAGTGTTTCACTCTATTTATACCCTTTGAGTGATGATAATATTTGAGGTCATGAGTGAGAAAAATGGTTGATTATTTTTATTTCAATTCATTATCATTTAAGAATGGAGGTACATTATTCCCTTGATTCATGAGGTCAAAATCCATGACACTCATTATGATGAGGTCATTATTTTTTAGGTTTTACCATAGTGTTATTTGATAGTAAAGTCATATCATCAATTTATCTCATTTTTCATCATCCTTATTGTATACCTTTTTCAAGTTGGGCGGTACTTTAAACATGTATTTTTTTGGGGCATCCAACTGGGTATTTTAATACTCACAACTGCATAGGACTATGGCCCACATGTGTTGCATCTATTGAGATGACATAAACATTAGGTGTGATGTTAGAGGATTTCAAGTTAGAAGAGAAGGCGATTCATGATACTTGGTGGTATCAATTTCTATTGATGTTGGTATTAATAGTCTTAGTAGTATGGAGGTGTCCTCTTTATTCTAACGGTGGATATTTTATTCTCATTTTCACTATGTTCCATGATTTCTAGATATGAAGTTTTTTTATTATTCATGGATAATTGGTTTACTTTTATGTATTATTTCTTCCATTTTTTATTATTTAATCATATATCCTTTTAGAAATTGTTGATATATTGTATTATTGGGGACCTATGGATATTTTAGGATATCATTAGGTTAAGGCCTAACATGTGTTTTATGCCTTCCTAGTACTAGTCACCAGCCCCTAGGATTATGGAGTTAGGCCTAGAGAGGCACATCCGGTCCATGTACCAGTCAAGGTGGGGTCTCAATGGGCCAGGTAAAGTCAGTGTGGTATTAGATCGGGCATATCCTAGGAATATATTTTGGAATTAAGAATATTTTTAGGTTTGTTCAAGAATTTTGAGAAACAATGTTTAATGTTCTTGAATATAGTTATAATTCATGGGAACCAAACTAGAATACAAGGGACGACATATTCTGATAAAAGGAATTTGATAATATACTAAATAATTTGAGTAAATAGAGAATTGTTTATAGGTTACCATTAATTTGGTTCATGAATTATATAATATTTAGTACATTAAATCTTTAAATTCAAGGAATTCTAATTTTAATGGATCAATAATATGATGAGGTTATCGAATTCTTTATAATAATGAATTCATTAGAGATGTGGAATGTAGATTTTGCATATAATGTGAGCAATGGGGATACTGATAATAGTTTGAGTTTTCTAATTTGATGCCATCCCATTATTCTATTAGACCAATACCTAGATAATTTTCTCAATATAAACCTACCACTAAAATAAGCCTTCCAATTTTAACAAGGACTATGTATATCCATGGGGTTGGTTTCCCCCTTCTCAATCTATCATTTATGAGGCACTAGTCCCCCATATATTTAACAAGGTCATGAAACTATTATATTGATGCATCATTGACATGATTTAGGGTTCTCTATCTATCATATGGGATTCAGTACTCCCTAATAATGTATTAATGCCTAGGAAAGGGCCAAACATGCACATTATGGATTTAGGTACCCCCTCATGGATCTAAGGTTTGGGTTATCTTCTTTGGGTTTAGAGTTAGTACCACCATGATCCTAAAAAGGATTGGGTTCCCCATATTATAGATACAGCTGGTATCCTCTCTATCAACATACTTCCCTCAAAGAGGGTTTTCTCCTCTATCGATGATATGTGTGTGGATACTTTATCAATAGAGTTGGTAACCATATGATGATATAGGTGTGGTTCCTCTATTAATATAGCAGGTAACCCCTTGACGATAGGGGCATGGGTGCTCTATTAGTAAAATATGGTTCCCCAAAAAACTAGAGTATGGGTCCTCCACCAATGAAGACAATAACCCCCTAGAAAAATACATATTTTTAGTGATAAATTGGTCCTTCACTATAGCTTAGTGATTATTGAGAGTTCATTTAGAATATTATAGTTGTTTTAATTTCATGGCTATGGGTGGGGAACTTGGATATTCTATTGATGTGACCATTATACCCAATTATTCTCTATTATCTAGGGAATGATGGTCATGGTATGTTTGAGGCTAGAAAAGAGAGTCTATGTTAAATGGGTTTTATTAGAAGTTTTATCCACATTCTGAATAAGATTTCCTTTTTTGGTATTTTTTTCTATGATTGGAAGATATATAGTATATGATGATGTTCAAATAATTTTTTTCCAATTAATAAGGATTTATTTGTTTCCTCACATTAATATTCATTCCAAGGTTATAATATTTTGAAATATTTAAGGTTTTGTTTTTCATTGGTAGATTATTGGATAACAATCAATTACCATTATGGTTGTCTTGAATAGGTGTTAAAAAATAATACTAGAAAAATTTTGAGAACCTTGTTCCATTACTTATTATACTCTTTAGCATAGTTTTGTTATTTTTTTTATAATACTATACATTGACTTTTAGGGGTGTTGGAATAAAAATTATTGGATTTTTGGTGAGAATTAGTGAGACTGTCAATGTGGGTTTGGTTACTTATAAAAGAGGTTGGGTAGTAATATTTCACTCATGGATCATGTTAGGTAATCATGATAGATCTTTTTAACATAGGTCATCTTAGTGGATATTGGGATTTTTATGGTGTATGAATCACTATGTATCCATTTGAACCCATTTTACTGCACCGCTAGCAATATAGTGAGAAGATGTACTGTGGTTATTATTTTTGATATCTATTTATGTGATATATGTATATGTTAAATAAGTTATACAAAAAATAACTTAATTTTTTCAGATGTCATCCTGGGGTATAGAGAAAATAGATTGGGTTTATTTGAAAGGGTTAAGACCATCTATAACAGACAATAGTAGAATGTGTCACCAAAGAGACGATGATCATTTACATGGTGGTTCAATGATATTTTTTATAAATTTTTAATGCAATCATCACTAAATTTTGTGGAAGAGTGTTGAAATAACAACTAGTTCAGCTCTGATAGTACATAAGAACCTAACTTGTGATAGGATTTTGGGCATTTTACCACTAAAATGGTCAAAGGAAATATGGAATGAGGGGTTTAGTGTTACCCATGTAACTTTTATTGGAAAAATTAATACATAAACCATATAAAAAGGTTTTGATAAGTAATTTTACACCTCTAAGAACATATCAACATGAGATATCATTTTAAGATTTGGAAGAGTTTTCATTTTTATAACCAATGGTAGGGATCTATGTCATTAGATTGTCTTTGTAAGATAGTACTTTTGGGATGATTATTAAAATATATTGACCTCAATGCTCAAATTATAGATTCCAATATTAAAGAAAAATTTCTTATTGATATAGGTGGTTCATATTTTTTCTTCATACCAATGAAAATGGTTTCCATTGTGTTGGGAAAGGAATTAGGTGAAAAGGATTAATAATCTCCACAAAATTAAAAATTTTGTATGTTTTAGGGAATACCATTGAAATGATCTTGAGTTGATTATTACTTATGAGAAAGTAGTATTCTCAAAATTGGAAGACCTAAATTAATTTTATAAAAAGAAGATTTATTTACATAGTTTTTTATGTTCTAAGAAATTGTATATTTTTTATAATTTCAGAAGCAATAGGAGAAAATATAGAGGTGTATCATCTTCTCTTATAAGGATATTCACTGAGAATATCATTAACACACTATGAAATTTTCATTTATGGGATTAAAAGTTTTATGGTGAGGTGAATACAGATACATAAGTTTTTACTTTAAAAAGACACAACTTATTCCAGATTTTCAAAGTCTTGATCCCATTTAACGGGTAAAACTATAAATTCACCCAAGTAAAAAACTTAAGAACAAATTTATTATTATTTCTTTTATCTTGGGACATGGTGATTACATTTGGTATGGAGTTTAGTGACATACCTAGATGGTTAAAATTTCATATATATTCAATATTTACATAATAAGTTAATTATTATCCCATTCATTTTGAAATTAATATCTCCTAAATGAAGACTTAGATGGAAATTCTATCACCATAGTTTGACTTGAGATGGGTTTTAATTATAGGAGTGGTATAATTATTATTTGGGTTTTAGTACCCTGACCAGACCTATTTTAGAAAATTAATAAAATAATTAGTTGGATAAAACCCAAGTACTATAAAAAACAATATTTAATCCCTTTTACAATGGTAATCCACCAATTATAACATATAAAATATATATTTATAGTGAATTAGATATTGGAGATCATTTTATTTGAGGTAGACTTAGACAATCTATAAAGGGAAGACAAATCCTTGATTATTCAGAAACATGTGTCATTTATGTAGGAAAATTAATGATTTTTGCCTCATTATTCATGATAATTTTATCATATCATTTATTATTAATCTTTTTCCTATTGTAATTATTTTTATGTCCAAGTTTATAATTTTTTTATTTAATTATTGGATCTTTATATATTTATCATCAAGAATCAATACAAGAATGAGGAATAATGGCTAGATTATCCTCTATAAACCCTACCTTTACCCCTTATGGACAACATAGACGACACTAATCACTATCATCAACTATTTTGGGATAGTATCATGATGTTAAGGTTAATATAGGATTTAATATTCAGTCAAAGATAATTGTCTTTTCACCCTTTCTACCTCTCATTCATGGTGGAATGAGGTGATGAAGTTTTCCTCATCATTTATATTTCTTAGTAGTGTGCGAGATGATAAATGTAGCTATGGTGTGGGGTTATACAGTCAATGGAGAGTAAAAAAGGACATGATGTATTGGTGGATATGAAATGAAGAAAACAATGGAGCCTAAGTAGTATAAATGGATTAGGATCGACTGAAGGTTATTAGATCATGCACAATAATGGAATGATAATGGTTGAGTGAGGAGGTAGTGGCTAGGTAAGCATTGATAGTGAGTGTAGTGGATCCATACATGGGGTAATGGCCAATTGTAAAAACTTAAATGGAAATAGAAGATCTAGTAGTTAGGGTTTCTAAAAAATAAAAAAGTGATCACATAGTGTGTGATCAACAAAATGATCATATATAACATTATATAGGACATATAATATACATAGTAGATCAATAACATATTCTTTATTATGAAAATGAATGATAAATTCAATGTTTTCATTTATTTTAGTTATTTGAATCACTATTGTCCAAATAAAAAAGTCCTCATTTTGATCATGGAACTACTGATTAATGTGACTACCCGTTTCCAAGCCCTATCATTCATGGATTGGTATTATAGGTATAATTAGATCTGAATAGATCATAAATATGAGAAATAAGTTACATTTAGAGAACCACAAGGGATATATTTCTATTGGGTAATTACCTTTAGTTTCAAGAATGTTGGGGCTATGTACCAACATGTTATGCATCACATTTTGATTCCCATCATGAGGATGATTGTGTAAAGTTATATGGATGATCTGGTAGTAAAATACCAAAAGTGTTGATGTTATCATTCCAAAATTGAGGTAATTATTTTCCAACATTTTATAGAAAAATTTAATGGTGAACCCATTGATATGTGTGTTTTGGGGTACATTATTAAAATTTCTCAGTTCTTTGTACAACCACTATGGTATTGAAGTCCATACAATTAAAACTATATAAATACATGGTATGAACCCTCCTAAAAATATTTGGGAGGTGAGAGGAATTCATGGGATCCTCACTTAAATTAATAATTTTACCAAAAACCATGCAAGAAAATGTTTTAACTTTAAAAATTTGATAAAGAACAGAGAAACATATTAGTGGGATAAATATTGTTAGTGGTATTTTGATGAACTCATGCAATATATTTTACACCCTTCAGTATAGATATCGATCATGGAAGGAAAGACCCATATCCTATATATAGAGATTATAGAGAAATCCCTTGGTGCTCTCTTTTCTTACAAAAATGATGCCAATAAATATAACAACTTATAATAACTTAGTAAAACTATATTAGAAGATGATACAAAATAATCCAATATCAAATAAAATCCCATGTATTGATCATTATAATGTAAAATATTCTCCATTACTTTTAGAACCATGAGGTCCTATTGATCTCCCACATGGATTAAATCAAGTACACCCATGTTACCCATATATTGATAGGAATATTTATAAGATTTCATTCCATTATATAATAATTTCCCATCCACTTATTTCCCAAGTAGAGATAAAATGAAAAGTACTAATAGATTTCTTAACAGAGAAACCTATATTGGAGGAATCACTATTGAATATATAACACTATAATAAAGAAGTTTTTTTTTCTATGAAACCTCTCAAACATGGAAAATTTACTTCAATGGTTCTTCTTGAAGTCTGATTGGGAAAAGGATAGTGGAGTTGAAGCTACACCAGGCCAGTTTGGGGATTATTTTCATTTCTTAGATGAAGGTTCTCTTACCTTCCTTTTCCTTCTATTATATGGGTGAACTAATAATGTGGATGAATCTCATTTTTTCATCATAGATATAGATCTAACCATTCAAATAATAATTTCCTAAGAATATTTTAAAATGTGACTTAAAACTAGTGATCAATGCATTAATTAATGACTATACCATTAATAAAGAGGATGTGACAACCCTTATTGATATTGTATGAGAGTTGATAGAAAAGTTTACATTGTAACATGTGCTATCTCATATTATATGTTCTTTGAATGCTTGATTTGATACTCAATCCAATGAAAACACCACTCTTATGAACCCTGGTTAGGATAAAATAGTAATATTTATTGCACATCAGATAGTGGTCTCTCTATTTATCAGTAAGGATGTATAATAAGTAAATGAAGTTGATACCAAATCTTCTCAAGGGGAGACATTATCTTCATAATCTCAATTTAAAATTAATATGATGTTTTCCATAGTGTAGTATCTTCAAAATGTGTCTCTTTCACAAGATCAAGATAAGGAAAAAATTATTCATTGAGTAGAAAATTTTGTCCTTTTTGAAGGTCTAAATTCCCAGAAATTCCTATAAAAATGAGGCTTTTATAGCGTCTTAATCATATGTATTGAAGGAGGAGAGACACTCACTATAATTCAGGAAGTCCCTACTGGCACCTGTAGTTCTCATAAAATGGGGACTCAACTCTTTTATTAGATCATGAGTCTTGGGTATTTTGGACCATCAATGATACATGAGATCATGGAATTCATAATGAAATTTCATTTGTGGTAGATACATGATAACATGGAATTCATAATGAAATTACATTTATGGTAGATACATGTTAACTTTATCCATCACCAACCAAATTTATTGAACACCTCTAAAAACTACTATCCATTTTTTATCTGGTGTATGGATTGTATGAGTATAAACTTTCAAGACACTATTAGGAAGTTCAAATTTATATGCAAAACTATCAAATTCTTCTCTCAATATTTAAAATATATTCATCTAAAGGAGGTTAGGATGAATTTTTTGATTAATTTTTTTTAACATCATCACTAGGTTTTGAGTTCCTCAAAAAATCTTAATGGATAATGAAACTAATTTTTATGCCTCTGAGCCAAAGAAGTTTTATTTAGAGTAAAGCAATTAGCCCAATCACTCAACTTGATACCACATGATTGTAAATGGGAATATAAAATCATTATATAAGAAATTTTCAAGTATCCTACATAAAATGGTATAAGAAATTAGAATAATTTCCCTAACAATATTTTTAATACTCTATGGGATTATCACAATACTACCCATACTTAAATTAAAAAAACCCTATCATCATGGGTATAAGAGAGGGAAATAGTCATTCTTACAGAAGTTTAGTTTCCCAAACTCCATATAGATATTTTAGATTAATTAATTGAGGAAAAATAATCCCAAATCTATCTAAATGATCTAGATTGACTCAATGAGAAAAGTTTGCACACATTTCATAAATTTGAATTCCATGAAAATTGGGTTTCATAATAATTCAGCAAGAAGGTCTACCTTAAACTCTTTTGATCAAGGGGAATTGGTGTTATATTTGAGAATACCAATTGATACTAAGGTAGAAACCCCTAAAATTATAATAAAAATCAATGGAATTTACATCATACACAAATTCTACTCCAATTGAGCATACTCCCATATCACAATGGATAGAGTGCATATTACACTCACCATCAATTCAAGATATTTAAAGAAATACTTCACATAATATTACTTGTGGTTTCATGGTCATAATTTTATGAACTTAAATTACAAGACACAATAGTCCTTGTTACATGACCAAAAACCAAAGGAAACTAAAGGCTTTTTCATATGATGTTAAAATTCATGATGTATGGTCAATTACACATGGCTTATAAACTACATAGATTTTCCTGTTTTATACAACTTAAAATCCTTACATAAGATCCATATTTATATAAGAGATCCTAGTGTATGGTCTTACCTATCCATATTGTTATTCCTTTAATAACATTGTACTTGAAAAAATATTCCTTCTTTTTTTAAGAACCACATATAGATATTTTCACATTATCATAAGAAATATATTGATTCTCAGGTTTTATATCCCACACTAAATAATAAATTCCATCAATTTTAATCTTCCACTCAATGCTAGTGTTTTCTCTCTCACCAATTCACATCATATCCCATCCAATGACCCCATATTAGGATGTAATAATTTTATTCTTCCCAATTTTTAGACCTCTACATATTCATGTTAGGTTTCATCATTCCTTCTCTCACTAGGGTACTCATTTATTTCACCTGACATATCCTACACATAAGCTAGATATATATAGAGACATCTTTTTAAGAACTATGTATAGTATTATTCCAATTATTTCAGGATATGTAGTGATGTCTGAAACCTAAATATTGGGCCTATAGGAAAATTTCATCACCATTAAACCCTCTCCCAATGTATGGTCACCTTATACAAGTCATGTCTTTTTTTTACATTAGAATTTTTATTGGGATAATAAATTTTATTCACAGAACTACATATATATTGATATATGTTATATTGATATATATAGTGATGTCCAAACCACATTTCATAGACTAATCCATAATTTAATATCCACTTTTATTCCCCTTCAATACTCTATGACATACCAACACTACTGGAAATTAACCCTTTACCAATGGTTATAAACCGTTGGTAAAGGCCAGATAACCGTTGGTATAATATATACCAACTTTTATCCAAACCATAGAGAAGTAATCTGTAGGGAAAAAAATATGCCAACAGTTTCTAGAAAACCATTAGTATATGTTATTAAATCTACATTATACCAATGTTTATGTCAAACCATTGGTATAACTTTTCACAAACGGTTTGAAACCATTGGTAAACATACAATTCAAACAGTTTCAAACTGTTGGAATATAGTTTTGTAAAGCTTTTTACCAATGATTTACACAAACCTTTGGTATATATAAACATTTCACTTATATCCCAATGGTTTTTAAACCATTGGTAAAGTATTTTTACCAATGGTTCTCTTAGAACCATTGGTATAAAACACATTCACAGCCCTATGCCAATGGTTTTAAACATACATAATTTATTTAGAATTCAATTCAGAATTGAGATGACAATTAATTCATATAGATTTAACACATAATGAATATACATAATTAATTCATATAGATTTAACACATAATTCACCCTACAACTATACACATACAGAATTAAAATATAATTCATAAGGTAATTATAAACATACATAATTGATTTAGAATTCAATTTATAATTGAGATGAAAATTAAATGTAAAATTCAGAATTCAATTCATAATTGAATACTGAATTGAATACACACATAATTTAATTATCAATTATAAATACAATACATAAAAAACTGAATATGTAATTATATGTGTTGTAAAGGATTAAGAATACATACAAAATTTCATTTTGTATAACACATACACAATTGAATTCCGAAATTAGAAGCTAATAACCCCAAAATAAGGAAATAGATAAATGACTTCAACCAAACACAAATATAATGTCCCATGGTTTCGGGCAGGTGTCTTTGGGCTTAGTGATGATGATAATGGGTGTGTGTCAATGATATTGTGTGACTTAGGGAATATAGTTTTCCTTGGCGTATTAAATGTCATTTGTTTTAGAATAGGGGTAGGAGTTCCTCACATGATAAGTGGATTGTGTGAGGCTGGACAATAGATCCTTGTGCTAAAGTATCAACACAATCCGAATACGTTTGGTTGGTTTTCCATATGCCATTTGTTTTTACTTAAAATAATGTCCATTTTAAACAAAAGACAGACACTTATAGTGATACCAGCCACATTTTTCCTTGGATTGAGGCAGGGTTGACTCGTACATGTCACATATGACCCATGGATTGTTGTACTAAAGTATCAACACAATCTGAATGTGTTTGGTCGGTTTTCTGTATGCCAGTTGTTGTTTTCACTTAAAATGTTGTCCATTTCAAATAAAAGTGAGACACTTTGGGTGGTATCGGCCACACCATGCCTCATATTGAGGCAGGGTTGACTCGTACACATCACAAATGACCCATGGATCCTTGTACTAAAGTATCAACACAATCGAAATATGTTTGGTTAGTTTTCTGTATGCCAGTTGTTTTTACTTAAAATGATATCCATTTTAAACAAAAGAGATACACTTAGAGTGATACCGGCCACACCATGCCTTGGATTGAGCTGGGGTTGACTCATATATGTCACAAATCACTCATGGATTGTTTTCCTGAAGTATCGATACAATTTGAAAGCGTTTGGTTGGTTTTCGGTATGCAATTTGTTGTTTTCACTTAAAATCCTATCCATTTCAAATAAAAGTGAGACAGTTTGAGTGGTACCAGCCACATCGTGCCTCAGATTGAGGCGGGGTTGACTCGTACATGTCAAAAATTACCCATGGATCATTTTCATAAGGTATCAACAGAATCCGAATGCGTTTGGTCGGTTTTCCATATTCAGGTTGTTGTTTTCACTTAAAATATTGTCCATTTCAAATAAAAGGGAGACACTTTGAGTGGTACTGGCCACACTGTGCCTCATATTGAGGCAGGGTTGACTCGTACACATCAAAAATGACCCTTGGATCATTTTTCTAAAGTATCAACACAATACAAATATGTTTGGTTTGTTTTCCGTATGCCAATTGTTTTTACTTAAAATAGTGTCCATTTTAAACAAAAGAAATACACTTAGAGTGATACCAGACACACCATGCCTCATATTGAGGCATGTCTTACTTTCTCAAATTACATATGACCCATGTATCGTTTTACAAAAGTATCAACACAATCCGAATGCATTTGGTCAGTTTTCCATGTTCCAGTTGTTGTTTTCACTTAAAATGTTGTCCATTTCAAATAAAAGTGAGACACTTTGAGTGGTACCAGCCACACCGTTCATCTAATTTAGGCAAGGTTGAATCTTACATGTCAAAAATGACCCATGGATCCTTTTTCTAAAGTATCAATAGAATCTGAATATGTTTAGTCAGTTTTACATATTCTAGTTGTTTTTACTTAAAATGATGTCCATTTTAAACAAAAGACAGACACTTTGGGTGATTCCAGACACACTGTGCCTTATATTGAGGCGGGTTTGAATCGTACATGTCAAAAATGACCCATGGATCCTTGTGATAAAGTATCAACACAATCCGAATGAATTTGGTTGGTTTTCTGTATTCTAGTTGTTTTTACTTAAAAGAGTGCCCATTTTAAACAAAAGAAAGACACTTAGAGTGATTCCGGCCACACTGTGCCTTATATTGATGTGGGGTTGACTCGTACAGATCAAAAATGACCCATGGATAGTTTTCCTAAAGTATCAATAGAATACAAATGCGTTTGGTCAGTTTTCCATATGCCAGTTGTTGTTTTCACTTAAAATGTTGTCCATTTGAAATAAAAGTGAGACCCTTTGAGTGATACCGGCCAAAACATGCCTCAGATTGAGGTGGGGTTGACTCATACATGTCAAAAATGAACCATGGATCCTTGTACTAAAGTATCAACACAATATGAATACGTTTGGTTAGTTTTCCATATGCCAATTGTTTTTACTTAAAAGGGTATCCATTATAAACAAAAGAAAGAAACTTCGAGTGATACTAGCCACACCATGCCTCATATTGAGGTGGGTTTGACTCGTACACGTCACATATGACCTATGGATCATTTTCCTAAAGTATTAACACAATCCGAATGTGTTTGGTTGGTTTTTCATATGTCAGTTGTTGTTTTTACTTAAAATGTTGTCCATTTCAAATAAAGGTGAGACACTTTGAGTGGTACCGACTACACCGTGCCTCAGATTGAGGCAGGGTTGACTCGTACATATCAAAAATTATCCATAAATCGTTTTTCTAAAGTATCAACACAATAAAATATGTTTGGTCGGTTTTCCATATGTCTGTTGTTTTTACTTAAAACAGTGTCCATTTTAAACAAAAGAGAGACACTTTGAGTGATATTGGCCACACCGTGCCTTAGATTGAGGTGAGGTTGAATTGTACACATCATAAATGACCCATGGATCATTTTAATGAATTATAAATATAATCAGAAAGCGTTTGGTTGGTTTTCTGTATGAAAGTTGTTGTTTTCACTTAAAATCCGGTCCATTTCAAATAAAAGTGTGACAGTTTGAGTGGTACCGGCCACACCGTACCTCGAATTGAGGCAGATTTGACTTGTACATGTCACAAATGACCCATGGATTGTTTTCCTAAAGTATCAGTAGAATACAAATGTGTTTGGTTGGTTTTCTATATGCCAGTTGTTGTTTTCACTTAAAATGTTGTCCATTTCAAATAAAAGTGAGACACTTTGAGTGATACCAGCCACACTGTGCCTCAGATTGAGGTGGGGTTGACTCGTACATGTCACAAATTACACATGGATACTTGTTCTAAAGTATCAACACAATACACAGCTCCCAAGAGATCTTAATGGAGGATCTGTTTCGACCCTTGGGCGTTTTTGAGTACCGTCAAGTGCGAATTGAAGATCTGGGTGAGTCAAATCCCCTCTGTGCTTCCTCTTTTCGATTATGGTTTGCACTCTCCTCTCATATTCTCCCAAAGCTCTAAAACCCTATTTTACATTGGTATTTAGGGATAATCTTGAAGAGATCTTAGATTTGGATCTGAGATGCTGAATTAAGAGTGTGATTGTCTCTGGAATCAAGGTAGGTGGTCCTTAGCCTTTCGTGAATTGTCCTGATGTTTTATATATTCCAAATCGCCGCTCTCCCAATGTTGGGGTGTTAGGTAGGGGGGCTGTTCGGGGTCCAGGGAGGAGGGTGAGGGGGGGGGGGATGGGGGTTGTTCAAGGGGTTATCCAGGGTCTAGGAAGGAGGGTGGGGGGGGGGGCTATCTAGGGTCGATGGAGGAGCGAGGGGGGGGGGTGTCTATGGTCCAGGAAGGAGGGGGGGTGTCCAGGGAGTTCCCAAACACACAAAACTATACAAACATCCTCCAGATACACCTACATAAAAAACAGACACATAAAAACATCCTTGCATAAAAAATAGACACATAAAAATAGCCTAGCCTGCATAATACACTACATACACCTACATAAAAAACACACATAAATAGAGCACAAAAAACAGACACCCTGTATAACACATTGCATAATACACTGCATACACCTCATTGCATACAATAGCATAAAAAAAGCACAAAGAAACATATAAAAACATACTTCAAACACCACAAAAAACACCTTCAATAGCACAAAAAAAACACATATGTCTAGAGAGAGGGGAGGGGGCTATCCGGGGTCGAGGGAGGAGGGTGGGGGGAGGGGGGCTGTCCGGTCCAGGGAGGAGGGTGGGGGGGATATCTAGGGTCCAGGAAGGAGGGGGATGTTTGGGGTACAGGGAGGAAGGTGGGGGCTACCCGGGGGGCTGTCCAGGGTCTAGGGAGGAGGGTGGGGGAGGGGGATGTCTGGGGGGCTATTTGGGGGGATGTCCGGGGTCTTGGGAGGAGGGTGGGGGGTTGTACAGGGGGATGTCTGGGGGGGCTATCCAGGGGGTTGTCTGGGGTCCAGGGAGGAGGGTGGGGGGGGGGGATGTCCGAGGGTCTATACAGGGTCCAGGAAGGAGGGTGGGGAGGCTGTTCGGGGGGGGGGGGGGGGGCTGTACGGGGTTTAGGGTGGAGGGTGGGGGGCTGTCTAGGGGCTGTCCAGGGTTAGGAAGGAGGGTGGGGAGGCTTTCCAGGGGGCTGTCTGGGGTATAGGGAGGAGGGTGGTGGTGGTGGGGGCTATCCAGGGGATGTCTGGGGTCTAGGGAGGAGGGTGAGGGGGGGGATGTCCGTGGGGCTGTCTGAGGTCCATGGAGGTGGGTGGGGGGGCTATATGTGGGGCTGTCTGGGGGCTATCTGGGGGCTATCTCGGGTTCATGGAGTCTGGGGATCAATGTATTATGTGGATCAATGGAGTCTGGGGATCAATGGAAAGTGACACATTACTTAATGTGGCATGCGAGATGGTGTTCCATTAGATTTTGACTTCCAGCAGGATGTGCCACATTTTATACAATCATTTCATTCAGTAGTTTCCTCCTAGAATAAACTGCAATCTTTCAGGAAAAGCTGAATTTTTTTTCTTGAAAATCCAAGTTCCTCAACTAACTTCCATTCCATATAGTGGTTTGAGGTAATATCTGCATCACCTAGAAGTAAATCTTTCAAGAAGGTAAGAATGTAATCGATTGCTGTATTAGAAATCCCATACATAGTTTTCCCATGAAACAATCGGATTAAAAATTCCAGCGTTCTCATTTTATCACATCGTCGATATACTGGAGTCATGGCAGCATCATTCAATTTTTGACCCAGAAAATATCATCATTTTCATTAGATGCATCATCTGTCCTCATATCAAAGTCTTATTGAGTCTAAATACTTTCTTTTTCATGATAATGAATAAAAAGAAACTGGTCATCTAACAAATTCTCCAGTCCAGTCCTTTCATTTCGATCATCAACAATTTAAGATTTAATTTTCTCCCCACTGTTATACCACACATAGTAGTTTTCTTGAAAACTATATTTGGTTATGTGGTAGCTAACTTTTTCACAGCTCAACTAAGGTCTACCAACACAATTAGAACATGGGAAGTGTATGCGACCACTATCTGAAGAATTGTAAAATGAAAAATCTAAAAATCTCTCCAAATTGTTTTTAAAATCTCTTGAGATATGATCGGTTTCATACATCCAACGTCTATCTATTCTGTAAAAATAATAGTTATAAGTCATTTAGTCATAATTAATTCAATAATATTGAATTTTAATCTAAAATATATTTAAGTAAACTATAAAGGAAGGAGTTTCTAGTTGATGTAGTGAACTATTAAAATAATGTAAAGATATTCTATTTCAGTTATCTATGCCTAAATTTGAGGTGAGATGTGTTTTGTAATTTTTTTATTTATCACATATAAGAAGACACCATATACCTCATAGAACATTGTTCAAGATATTACAAAGTTAATACTTTTCATGACATATGCATAATATGTAAAGAGAGTTTTTTAAATAAGCTATTGATGCTAAAAAATGGAAATATTGTGAAAAGTTAGTACATTTCATAACACCCAAACTAAAGTCCACAGAAAGTACCATATCACCCCACTAAAAAAAGGAAAACCACCTACCCCACTACCCAAACCGTCCCCAATCCCTTCACATGGATCATCCTTATATCCATTACCCACCTCGAGAAAATATGACTAAACAAACCATTTACCATCTTTGAGTGGGGATGCATCTCACCAGCACCTCCATTAGTTTATATGACTCACTAAATACATAAAAGGAGTGGCTATGAAGACTTCAAATCAAGTTGATTCATATAATCATGACACTTAAATTGTAAAATGATAATAAAAAACAAATCAAAATACACTTATTGGGTATGACATGCCACACACGTCACCACCTGGTTTAGGTCAAATCAAAATAGAAACAATTAATAAAAGATGAAAAAAATTAAAACTAAGTTAAACCTTACATATTTGGAGTGTAGAACTAAAAAATCGATTGACTTCAGATATATTTATAAGGAGGAAGGAGATCCAATCCTATGTAAAGAGATAGGCCTATAGTTTAGAATCCAATGGGTACTTCCCCAAGGCTTCCTAAATCATAATCACTATGAATCCAAGGTATATTTAACCAAGGTATTCTAAACCAAATCATCATGAATCAAAGGGGTTTACAAATGAAAATAAAATATATGTTTTTAACATGAATCCTTGGTTGGTTTCTTCAAGGAATTCAAAATCATTAATCATAGAACAAGTACTCAAAAATTAAATTAAAATTTATTTATATTAATTTTCAATAGGTATCATATAAGAGGCACATACCTCAGGTCCCATTATGTGTTATAGGCATCCCAAATCATTCAATAATGTTCAATAACTCATTCTTGGCACCCCTATGGTCACACCTTTCATTACAAAATTAGTTCCCAAGTCAAGCGCACCGCACATGTGGATAAAGTTTAGGCTTCTACACTAATAGGTTGTTCATGGATCGTAAAGTGGTTTAATTTCATAAATTATAGGAAAAAAATTTATTTTTAAATTTGAGATTAATAATAAAGTATGTCAATGATACTACACATCATAAAGAACATAAAACAATGATACTTTTAAAGGATAGTTTATAAACCTTCTTCTATCTACTCACAAACATCTACTAATCAAGTATTAGTCATTGATTCAAAATCAAATAGTGTGAATCATAAAATTTTCCAAAATCACTAGAAATAGGGAATAATGACATGATCTCTCTAGATAGTGAAATAAATGGAGAAAGGTTGAGAATAGAAGGATATCCTTATAACTAGCTCATAGTTGGGATGAACACCCCTAGAAATGGATAAGATACCTCAACTCACCATGATATCTCACAGAGTTTGGTAGACCACACACCAACTATGTCAATTACCTCAATGAGGGATTCTATGTCTGTATTTGGGAAGAGGTTTAAGGAGTCTAACATGGATGGGGGAGTTGAAGCTGATCGGATGGAAGACATCGGGTTAGGGTTCACCTGTGCGGGGCCTTCTGAATATCAGGGGAAATTGGGGCTTTTGGAAATCAGGGCTTCTAGAATCGGTTTTTCTACATTTGGGGGGACGTTTCCCAACGGTTTTTAAAAACCATTGAGAAAATTATGGACTTTACCAATGGTTTTTACAAACCGTTGGTAAAGTGAGAAAATTTTGTAGATTTCCCAATGGTTTCTTCAAACCATTGAGAAATCCTTCACTAACTCAACCTTTACCAATGGTTTATTCAAACTGTTGGTAAAGGAACCCTATACCAATAGTTCTGTTGAACCATTGGTATAAAAGCATTGGGAAAACCCAAATTCCCAGCTGTGCAATACTGGTTAGTTCTGAGCTGGATTATTCCAATTACCTTTGAAAATTATATTCCCATATTCCATACTTTATACCTTAATAATTTGAATCACAAAAAAACATTCACGGATATTGTAAATGAGTACATCAAATCCCAATGGATCCCTTGTTTGGTGATATTATATGGGTTTCATATCTATCCCACTTATAATAATCCAAAGGGATGTATTTATACTTGAGAGTGTTGTACTATAAAACTGAGATAGACAAACTATAAGAGGGGGATAAATTATAGGTTATAATCCAACTAAAAATTTTCTACCACCTCAAGAGTAAAACAATCAAAAATAAAAACATCATATTCTCCTATATATTATCAGAGTGTAAAAGTGAAAGAATAATGAAAATTTAAGGTTTCAAATTTTAATAACTTCCAAAAAAAATATTTAAGCACACAAATAAACTAAAATTGAAACATTGAAAAGTTAAAAGTGATGCATTAAGTAAGTATTGAAATACTTAAACACATAAAGAATATTATTACTAAACACATTCCAATCAATGAAAGTAATTTCATTTATATGAATTGGAAGGAGGATCAAAAACCTGATCTAGGTATCCCCATTCCAAAACCTAAATAACCTTGACTATAAACCCATCGATCGATATTCTATATTCCTATACCTAAAATATCTTGAGTGTTCAACTATCAGAAGGCATTAGTGTCCTAAACCTAGAAACTCTATATTCTAAACCCGGAATCCCTTGATCTTGAATGATCAACACATTTCTATCTTCCATTAAAAAATATTCAATCTAGCTGATCATAAGAAGATTGCTTCTACATCCAGAAGATCATGAAATAACAGTCAGTAGCAGTTCTCTCTTCCTTATAGAATCCAGAGAAAAAACCCATTTTAAGAAAAAAAAATAATAAAAATTATATCACTTATAATGAAATTCTAAAAAGTGGACGCTCTAAGTGGAAACACTCAGAAATAAAAATAGTATAATCAGAAGCACAATCAGTAATAAAAGGTTTAATGATTAAAAATAAAAAACATACATTTAAGATAAATCTCATCTGCACTTTTTACTTCATATCTTATAACCCTTGATCATGAGGTTTCATTTATAGATAAGGTTATAACTAACTCCAATGTTTATATTCTATATTCTTTGGGATTAGTTGTAACTTCATCGAAAGATTATTCAACATATTATATTGAAATTTATGTATATCCACATATTCTAATGAATTTAATTAAAACTACTAAAATTCTCTATCATCATGTAAAATAACTTTGACATGGACTTTCATCGCTATGGATTTTCAAAAAAATTTGTACAAGCTTAAATTATTTGGATTATATGTTACAAAATTTTTATCCTACACATAAAAAACCACTAATATCTTTGAGTTGAATAAAATTTATAAATAGTGTATTGTGATTTTAAAAATATAGGAAGAAAAAGGAGCCATTGACTAAAAAATATCCCCTTTTTAAAAAGCACACAATATATTGGTAATGATAATTTCAATTGAAAACTTAGAAAGAGATTCTAACTTTAGTTTTGATGTATCCAAAAATATATCCCCTTTAACATATAAACAAACTTATTAGATATGTAGATAAATTTCAAGATAAATTGTAACATCCCAGGTAAATGAAGAATAAATAATTTTAATATTTATTAATATTTGAGAATTAAATATGAATTTTAATTAAAAGGGGTTGCTATGTTCGATAGCGTACCCGATACGCAACGATGAGTTTCTTTGAAACTTACGTAGCACACTAGTAATATAATAATATTATTTTAAATGTTAGTTAACAAGTAGCCGTTGTACTGGAGGGAATGAATAGAAATAACTAAAATATGAATAGATATGTATTTAAATGTTTATACATTTACCCAATAAAAGATAAAAGCTTAAAATACGGAAAGAGTTCAATTTTAGGCTTTTATACTCTAATTTTCACTAAAGGTTCACTTATCACCTTTTAATGGTGAACCGTCATTAAATATAGTTTTGATCACTCTTATACTTTCTATTGGACCAAATATAACTCTTCTTTAGAATCGGGACATCAAAATTTACTTTGTGTAAATTTGTGGTACCTTTCTGATAAAGTTCATTTTTTTTATGAATAGTGTAAAATGTTGTATTTTACATCAAAACTGCTTTTTAATCTAATTTATTTATATGATTAGATTATCTTTTGAATTGGTCTTAATGTGTAATATGAATATATTTTTACCATTTTATCCAATGGTGGTCATTGGAATCAATTTCACTTTGAAATTAGACTTAAACTGGTGTCAATCTTTTGATACTTATTGTTTTGTAAAAACACGCTATTTGCTCTGGCAGCGGGAATTAATTATTGAATTAATTAATGTGACTTATATGATTTGAATTTTGTAAAATAGACTTCATTTTTGAATTCGGAATATCAAATATAGCTTAGAGTGAATTTTTGGTAATTTTCTGAAAAACTTCAATTTTTGATGAATAGTGAAACCACTAAGTGGTAATCAAGCAAACTGATTTTTCAGTTAAATGAAAGTTTACCACTAATGTGTATTGAATTTTGAAAATCCGACATACATAGTTGTCATTAAGAAGTAAAATGTGGTTCAATGAGATTAAAATAATTTTTTGGTGAATAGTAACTTATTAAGTTCTTAATCGCGATTAGTGGTAATTAGTGTAGTTTAAGGAATAAATAATGCTTTAATAATTTAAAATGACCTAGACACATGTCCCAACCTTATTGGTTGTGTCATGGCCGACCAAGAAAAGCCATGGGTCAACTTGGGGACCCCATGGATCCACTTTTGTTGGGAAATGACATAAATTACTTTTTATTTAATGTTAAAGTGAAAATGACACTAACATAAATTGTTTTACTAAAACAATTTTTAAGTGGGGTTATACAAGTCCAAATTTCGATTATAAATAGTCATTGGAAAGATAAAAAGATTTCCTATATCATAGTATTTGTTTTATAATTTTTAGACATTAAATAAATTTAATTATTTATGACATACTAATGATGCAGCGATGACATCATTATTTGACGATTTAAATAAAATAGAAAGATAATGTAAAATCTATGAACTACACATGGCCAAAACCAATTGGATGAGTTGATTTAGATGCCTTATCACCTTATCCACGAATTCTATCAATGTGGGACCTTTTAAAACCGAATCACATTTTCAAATAATGTAATGTTTCTTTACTTTCCAAAAGTGCCCCTCCTCTCCTCTTATAAAAGGCCCCCACCTCTACCTCATTTCACACACTCTTCAAGCCATTGGCTCGGCCAACCCCTGCCCATTTGCTCTCTCCACATCCCTCTCCTCATCCTAGAGGATTCCCCTTGGGCAGAATCCTTTCAAAGGAAGCCTTTAGGCTCAAATCAAAAGGAGTTACACTTTTTAAGGTAATTCATCCTCTCATGATCATTTGTTTTATTTTGCTTCTCCAACCCCCTAAACTCTTTTTATTTACTTCTTTTGTAACAACACCAGTATCTTCAATATACTAGGATGTTGTTATAAGATTTATTTGAGCTACACTTCCACACAACTACATCAAATGGTTAAAGAACATAAGGTTTCCGTGGATGGCGAAATTCTGCCTCCCGAAACGATGATTGTTCAACACTCATTTAACACCATCAAAGGTGGCCATTATGATGTCACTATTTTTATATATGATATATAATATGTTTATGTTTTCCTTAAGCTTCTGTTTTTTTTCATTTTGGGCATACCTTTATGGTTTCCATTATGGGTAAAACACGATATCTTCATTTTAAGGAAGTGCGGACTACCGCCCCCTCAAAGTGATGTGATTCGTTAATGCCATATGTGGGACGTGTAAAGGATGGATTTAAAGTTATTATATATGATGTTATACTGGAATTATAATATACCTATATATATCATTATCATTTATTTCCATTAAATCATGAGATAGAAATGAAAGTAGCGTTCATGCGTACGTACGGACTACCGTCTCCATGAACGGTGCATTTCATTTCTTATCCCCAAATGTAATTTATTATTAAAAGTACATGTATATAATGGATATATATAATTAATGATATATATAAATGATGAATATAATTCTGGAATTAAAATATACATACCTCTCATTTAGTTTTAATTCCATTAATATGACAAAGAAATGAAAGTAGCGTTCATGCGTACGTACGGCTTACCGTCTCCATGAACGGTGCATTTCATTTCTTACCTCTAAATGATTATGTAATATTTTAAATACATGTATGTACTGGATACATATGACATATATGATATCTACATCATGAATACCATTCTGGATATAATGAAACATTGACCAAATTAACAACATGTAAGTGTAAGAAGTCTATTTTTGACTTAAGAACCAAATACCGACAAAATGAACATTATTAACTTAAATGATTACATGATGTTCATAACATGGTATAAAAGGAATAATGAACTTGGAAAAGATTCATAATCAAGTAGAGATTAACTAAAGTTTATTATTCAGGAGTTTAAAGAACGGTCGGGTCAAGTCAGATACGAGGTATGGGAACTTCTTAACCCAATTTCCATTCTTTGGGTTAATCTCCTACTTTCAAATTATGTCATTATATTATTATGTCGTATCTTGTATTTGTACTTTATTTATGTGTACTTATAGTGAATACACATAATGTATCTATTTTATTTTAAAAATTATCTTTGTATGGGACTTCGTCTCAATCTCCTTTCGTTGAGGCATATTTTATTTTATACACAACTTTCTTTTATACGGTGTATAAACCCCTTTGACTTTTAAATTTATTCAAAAGGAATCTTTTTTATACGAAGCGTTTACTAAACGACAAAAGGGAATGTTTTTGTCGTACGTATGCGGAGACAACGACTTCTCCGCCGTCGTAACCATTATTTGAGTTTCGGCTTCCTCTACAAGCCATACCTTCTTTTTAAAAGAAAATTAAATACCATGTTTTACTTTTCTTTTATTTTGGTATTGAAAATGGTTTTCATAATGTTTTTATATCAATGTGTTGTATTGATATCTCGTGATTGAAATGTGGAAATTCTATGTTTCCTTTATGCATGTTTTATGTGATATGATTATGTTATGGTACTTGGGCATTATTATGAAGACGGGTGGTTCCGTGATAAACTAAGGGCGGGTGAGCCCGTTATAGCTCTCCAATGCATTGGGTAACGTGAAGGAGTGAAACGTTAAGGTTTCTCCGAAGAGATTTTAGGGAATATACTGTGATGGGTATTCCAAACGTAACCAAGAGGGTTACTCCCTACGTAAGAATGTTATGAATGCCTCAAGTTACCTTTACATATTATGATTTCTATGATTTATTCATGATTTTATGAGGTATGTTAAAGTGCCTATGTTTTATGGGTAAAGTATGATATCATTCTTATGTATATATGAACTCATGTTTCCTTTCCATGTTTTTTTTATAACCCATACTGAGTTTTTATGCTCATCCCAAGTTTTTGAAATGTTTTTCACAGGTCAAGGGAAAGGTACATGATAAGATGATAGAGTCAAGGATGTGTCAAGAAATAATCCATGTTTTATTTTAAATATGTTTCCATTGATGGGAATGAAGAATACTATCTTTATGTAACCACTTTGTTTATATGTGGAATGTAATCCAAGTTTTATGATCTAATTCACTAAAACTCTAAACCCGAAAAGATCCTCAACGTGTAATCTTGTAATAACTCAAGATTAAGTAAGGTTTAAGGCTGGGGCCTTATAGTTGGTATCAAAGGTCGGTTTAGACAACTTTAGGAGTTAGAAAAGTGTTAAATTATAATATGATTGAAATGATATAGCATTTACGGATTACCATGTTGCTTCGCCTAAGATATTTCGGTGTTCAGAATGGTTTTCCGCAGAGGAAACAGGGAAGCAGTGCTAGGAAGGCATACAGAAGGAAATAACCTTCCGAATCAGCATCCAGAAATGGTCGGAATTGGAACTGAACAGTTTGTTGCAGTAATGGCGCAGTTGACTCAGGCGATAAATGGTGGTGGTATCCATGCACGAGATCAGCCAGAACAACCGCAGAGGAACATGTCAGTGGTGGAACATTTCATGAGGCAACATCCCCCATCATTCAGAGGATCATCTGACCCTGTGCAAGCTGAAGGGTGGATTAAAGCACTAGAGAAGATTTTTGATGTCATGGGGTGTTCAGACAATCAAAAGGTTAGTCTTGCTATTTACCGTTTGGAGGGTGAAGCAGATCAGTGGTGGTCTATGGTTAAAAATATCAGGGACGCCGATGAGATTGATGCTCTTGACTGGGATGAATTCAAAGGTATGTTTCTTGAGAAGTATTTTCCTAAGGCTGTTCGACTTAGGATGGAAAAGCAATTCTTGGAATTGAGGCAAGAGGAAGACTCAGTGGCTGCCTATGAAGAAAGGTTCACTCGATTGGCAAGGTATGCTCCCAATTTTATCCGGGACCTTGATAGTAAAATCAATCGTTTTTACTCAGGATTAAAGCCAAAGTATCGAAGGGCATTAGCTTCTCGAGAGTTTAAAAGTTATGAAAAGCTTGTTCGATGTGCTGAGAAGGTGGAAATGGAGTTTGCCGATGACCAAGTTTTCTATAACAACCAGCAGAAGAAGAGACCGAGGTGGCAGGAGAAAGGTAAGAATTCTTCAAAAAAGTCTGATGGTAAGAAAACTAAGTTTCCAGTTTGTGATAAATGTGGAAAAAGGCATGCTGGGGAATGTCTTCTGAATTCTGGAAAGTGCTACCGATGTGGTAAGATGGGACATAAGGCTCGTGATTGCACTGAAAAGGATCAAGGTGAAGGTAAGAATAAATTTGATTTACAGTTAGTGAAATGATTTAAGTGCAATGAGATGGGTCACTATGCAAACGAGTGTCCGACAAGGAGCTTGAGTGATGGGAAGCAGTTAGACTACAAGCAGAAAGGGGTGGTGAAATCCTTTGCAACTACTTCAGCAGATGTCGGGCCATCAAATGAAGTTTTATCAGCTCTAGGGAGCTCAGTTTTTTTCAAAGATTGACTTGAGATCGGGGTACCATCAGCTGAAGGTAAAGGAGGCAGATGTTCCGAAGATTGTGTTCCGTACTAGATATGTCCAATATGAATTTGTAGTTATGCTTTTGGGGTTAACCAATGCACCTGTTGTATTCATGGACCTTATGAATAAAATTTTCCATGAGTTCTTGGATAAGTTTGTGTTTATGTTTTGAGATTTGGGAAGAGATTGTGTGTGCCTTGTGATTCACAGTTGAAGAGAGAGTTGTCATGTGAAGCTCATAGTTCTCCGTTTTCAGTTCATCCGGGCAGTACTAAGATGTATAGAGATCTGCGGGAGTATTACTGGTGGGATGGAATGAAAAGAGATATTGCTGATTTTACTGTGAAGTGTTTGACTTGTCAGCAGGTTAAAGCAGAGCGGCAGTTACCAAAAGGGATGCTTTAGCCTTTACCAGTGCCAGAGTGGAAATTAGAGAATATATCCATGGACTTTGTTGTTGGATTACCGAAGACATCTTGAGGTAATAATGCAATCTGGGTTATTGTTGATCGCTTGACCAAATCTGCTCATTTCCTTGCTATACGAGATACTTTCTCTCTTGATCAACTTTCCCGTTTGTATCTTAAAGAGATAGTCAGGTTACATGGAGTTCCTCTCTCCATTGTATCAGATCGTGATCCCAGGTTTACTTATAACTTTTGGAAAGGCCTTCAGAAGTCGTTGGGTACTGAATTAAATTTTAGTACAACTTTTCATCCTCAATCAGATGGGCGGTCAGAACGAACAATTCAGACATTGGAGGATATGCTACGAGCTTGTTCTATGGATTATCAGGGAAGTTGAGACCAACATCTTTCTTTGGTTGAGTTTTCATATAATAACAGTTTTCATTCTAGTATACAGATGGCACCATTTCAGGCATTATATGGGAAGCGGTGTCGAACTCCAGCTTTCTGGGATGAAGTGGGTGAAAGGAAGTTGATGGGACCAGAATTGGTAGAAGAAATGGCAGAAAAAGTTCAGCTGATTCAGAAACACATGAGAACAGCTCAGAGCAGGCAGAAGAGTTATGCGGATAACCGAAGGAAGGATCTATCTTTCGAGGTAGGTGATCATGTTTTTCTCAAGGTTTCTCCTTGGAAAAGTGTGATGAGATTTGGTAAGAAAGGAAAGTTGAGTCCAAGGTTCATTGGACCATACGAAGTTCTAGAGAGAGTTGGATCAGTTGCTTACCGAGTGGCTTTACCTCCGAGTTTATCTCAGGTACACAATGTTTTTCACGTTTCGATGTTGATAAAGTATATGCCAGATCCATCTCCTGTTTTGAGTCCAGAGGTAGTTCAGCTGGAAGAGAACCTATCTTATGAGGAACAACCGGTCCAGATTCTTGACCATAAGGAGCAAGTGTTACGGAATAAGGTGATTCATCAGGTAAAGGTTTTTTGGAAAAACCATGTGATTGAAGAGGCAACGTGGGAATCTGAAAATGCTATGAGGGATAAATACCCCCACTTATTTTGATAAGTGAATAAAATTGCGAGGACGCAATTCCCAAAAGGGGGGAAGGATGTAACATCCCAGGTAAATGAAGAATAAATAATTTTAATATTTATTAATATTTGAGAATTAAATATGAATTTTAATTAAAAGGGGTTGCTATGTTCGATAGCGTACCCGATACGCAACGATGAGTTTCTTTGAAACTTACGTAGCACACTAGTAATATAATAATATTATTTTAAATGTTAGTTAACAAGTAGCCGTTGTACTGGAGGGAATGAATAGAAATAACTAAAATATGAATAGATATGTATTTAAATGTTTATACATTTACCCAATAAAAGATAAAAGCTTAAAATACGGAAAGAGTTCAATTTTAGGCTTTTATACTCTAATTTTCACTAAAGGTTCACTTATCACCTTTTAATGGTGAACCGTCATTAAATATAGTTTTGATCACTCTTATACTTTCTATTGGACCAAATATAACTCTTCTTTAGAATCGGGACATCAAAATTTACTTTGTGTAAATTTGTGGTACCTTTCTGATAAAGTTCATTTTTTTTATGAATAGTGTAAAATGTTGTATTTTACATCAAAACTGCTTTTTAATCTAATTTATTTATATGATTAGATTATCTTTTGAATTGGTCTTAATGTGTAATATGAATATATTTTTACCATTTTATCCAATGGTGGTCATTGGAATCAATTTCACTTTGAAATTAGACTTAAACTGGTGTCAATCTTTTGATACTTATTGTTTTGTAAAAACACGCTATTTGCTCTGGCAGCGGGAATTAATTATTGAATTAATTAATGTGACTTATATGATTTGAATTTTGTAAAATAGACTTCATTTTTGAATTCGGAATATCAAATATAGCTTAGAGTGAATTTTTGGTAATTTTCTGAAAAACTTCAATTTTTGATGAATAGTGAAACCACTAAGTGGTAATCAAGCAAACTGATTTTTCAGTTAAATGAAAGTTTACCACTAATGTGTATTGAATTTTGAAAATCCGACATACATAGTTGTCATTAAGAAGTAAAATGTGGTTCAATGAGATTAAAATAATTTTTTGGTGAATAGTAACTTATTAAGTTCTTAATCGCGATTAGTGGTAATTAGTGTAGTTTAAGGAATAAATAATGCTTTAATAATTTAAAATGACCTAGACACATGTCCCAACCTTATTGGTTGTGTCATGGCCGACCAAGAAAAGCCATGGGTCAACTTGGGGACCCCATGGATCCACTTTTGTTGGGAAATGACATAAATTACTTTTTATTTAATGTTAAAGTGAAAATGACACTAACATAAATTGTTTTACTAAAACAATTTTTAAGTGGGGTTATACAAGTCCAAATTTCGATTATAAATAGTCATTGGAAAGATAAAAAGATTTCCTATATCATAGTATTTGTTTTATAATTTTTAGACATTAAATAAATTTAATTATTTATGACATACTAATGATGCAGCGATGACATCATTATTTGACGATTTAAATAAAATAGAAAGATAATGTAAAATCTATGAACTACACATGGCCAAAACCAATTGGATGAGTTGATTTCGATGCCTTATCACCTTATCCACGAATTCTATCAATGTGGGACCTTTTAAAACCGAATCACATTTTCAAATAATGTAATGTTTCTTTACTTTCCAAAAGTGCCCCTCCTCTCCTCTTATAAAAGGCCCCCACCTCTACCTCATTTCACACACTCTTCAAGCCATTGGCTCGGCCAACCCCTGCCCATTTGCTCTCTCCACATCCCTCTCCTCATCCTAGAGGATTCCCCTTGGGCAGAATCCTTTCAAAGGAAGCCTTTAGGCTCAAATCAAAAGGAGTTACACTTTTTAAGGTAATTCATCCTCTCATGCTCATTTGTTTTATTTTGCTTCTCCAACCCCCTAAACTCTTTTTATTTACTTCTTTTGTAACAACACCAGTATCTTCAATATACTAGGATGTTGTTATAAGATTTATTTGAGCTACACTTCCACACAACTACATCAAATGGTTAAAGAACATAAGGTTTCCGTGGATGGCGAAATTCTGCCTCCCGAAACGATGATTGTTCAACACTCATTTAACACCATCAAAGGTGGCCATTATGATGTCACTATTTTTATATATGATATATAATATGTTTATGTTTTCCTTAAGCTTCTGTTTTTTTTCATTTTGGGCATACCTTTATGGTTTCCATTATGGGTAAAACACGATATCTTCATTTTAAGGAAGTGCGGACTACCGCCCCCTCAAAGTGATGTGATTCGTTAATGCCATATGTGGGACGTGTAAAGGATGGATTTAAAGTTATTATATATGATGTTATACTGGAATTATAATATACCTATATATATCATTATCATTTATTTCCATTAAATCATGAGATAGAAATGAAAGTAGCGTTCATGCGTACGTACGGACTACCGTCTCCATGAACGGTGCATTTCATTTCTTATCCCCAAATGTAATTTATTATTAAAAGTACATGTATATAATGGATATATATAATTAATGATATATATAAATGATGAATATAATTCTGGAATTAAAATATACATACCTCTCATTTAGTTTTAATTCCATTAATATGACAAAGAAATGAAAGTAGCGTTCATGCGTACGTACGGCTTACCGTCTCCATGAACGGTGCATTTCATTTCTTACCTCTAAATGATTATGTAATATTTTAAATACATGTATGTACTGGATACATATGACATATATGATATCTACATCATGAATACCATTCTGGATATAATGAAACATTGACCAAATTAACAACATGTAAGTGTAAGAAGTCTATTTTTGACTTAAGAACCAAATACCGACAAAATGAACATTATTAACTTAAATGATTACATGATGTTCATAACATGGTATAAAAGGAATAATGAACTTGGAAAAGATTCATAATCAAGTAGAGATTAACTAAAGTTTATTATTCAGGAGTTTAAAGAACGGTCGGGTCAAGTCAGATACGAGGTATGGGAACTTCTTAACCCAATTTCCATTCTTTGGGTTAATCTCCTACTTTCAAATTATGTCATTATATTATTATGTCGTATCTTGTATTTGTACTTTATTTATGTGTACTTATAGTGAATACACATAATGTATCTATTTTATTTTAAAAATTATCTTTGTATGGGACTTCGTCTCAATCTCCTTTCGTTGAGGCATATTTTATTTTATACACAACTTTCTTTTATACGGTGTATAAACCCCTTTGACTTTTAAATTTATTCAAAAGGAATCTTTTTTATACGAAGCGTTTACTAAACGACAAAAGAGAATGTTTTTGTCGTACGTATGCGGAGACAACGACTTCTCCGCCGTCGTAACCATTATTTGAGTTTCGGCTTCCTCTACAAGCCATACCTTCTTTTTAAAAGAAAATTAAATACCATGTTTTACTTTTCTTTTATTTTGGTATTGAAAATGGTTTTCATAATGTTTTTATATCAATGTGTTGTATTGATATCTCGTGATTGAAATGTGGAAATTCTATGTTTCCTTTATGCATGTTTTATGTGATATGATTATGTTATGGTACTTGGGCATTATTATGAAGACGGGTGGTTCCGTGATAAACTAAGGGCGGGTGAGCCCGTTATAGCTCTCCAATGCATTGGGTAACGTGAAGGAGTGAAACGTTAAGGTTTCTCCGAAGAGATTTTAGGGAATATACTGTGATGGGTATTCCAAACGTAACCAAGAGGGTTACTCCCTACGTAAGAATGTTATGAATGCCTCAAGTTACCTTTACATATTATGATTTCTATGATTTATTCATGATTTTATGAGGTATGTTAAAGTGCCTATGTTTTATGGGTAAAGTATGATATCATTCTTATGTATATATGAACTCATGTTTCCTTTCCATGTTTTTTTTATAACCCATACTGAGTTTTTATGCTCATCCCAAGTTTTTGAAATGTTTTTCACAGGTCAAGGGAAAGGTACATGATAAGATGATAGAGTCAAGGATGTGTCAAGAAATAATCCATGTTTTATTTTAAATATGTTTCCATTGATGGGAATGAAGAATACTATCTTTATGTAACCACTTTGTTTATATGTGGAATGTAATCCAAGTTTTATGATCTAATTCACTAAAACTCTAAACCCGAAAAGATCCTCAACGTGTAATCTTGTAATAACTCAAGATTAAGTAAGGTTTAAGGCTGGGGCCTTATATAAATTCTCATAATATAGAACTCCCCAAATAGAATTTCAAATGCTTCCCCTAGTGAAAATATCAATGAATAAATCTTGTAATATCCAAATTTTCTCCCATGCGGTGATTTTTAAAAATAACCACAAGAGTTATTAAAATATTGAATATATAAGTAAATATTTGATAAAATAATTTACAAAAAAATTATAAAATGAAAATAAACTTTATTCAATAGTTATGTTTTAAAATATACATAAATAAAAAAAGAATGTATAAAAAAATACAGTAAGAAGAATTTAAAGATGTTAAAAATTAGAAAAATTAATTCTCCTTTTGGGGGTTCTTAGATTAAATTCTTTAGTTAATTGATCTAATTTTTTTGATCTTCTAACTTCACCCATTGAGACTCAATAAAATTTTGTTTCTCATCTACATTTTTATTTAAAATCATAGTAAAAATCTTTAACTCTTTAATGGATTTAATATGTTCATCATAATTCTCTCCTTAATATTTGAAATAAACTTCAAGATATTACAACCTTTTACAAAGAATCTAAATTGTCCAAAAAAAGGATAAATCTCATTATGAACTTGAATATATTTATCAATAAAAGTTAGATATTTTGAAAATATTTTTTTCTTTCAAAGATAACTGTGATAGTATTATGTAATATTTCCCAATCTTATACTCATATCAACAACTGAATATACTAATTAGTTATTCCAATTTTCATTTTTAAAGAGAACCATATGATCTTGAATAATATTATCTCTAGAATTAAGTTTCCCCAAACCAATGAATAGACAATCAAATTTTCTCAGAAAATGAGATTAAAAATTAATTTTTTTCTCAAATAATTTTGACTTGGTACTTGCAATAGAATATAATGGACTATTAGATTTAAATTATATTTCTTCATGCACTTATGGTTTATCTTGTAGAATATTATCTACCTTAAAAGTGTCATCCAGAACATTGATTGGATCTTTATGTTTGTCAATATTAATTCCATTATAGAAATTTTAAAATAATGATCATGGATGGATTAGGTTTTGATCTAGAATTTCCGACTTCTCCTAAAAAAATTATTTATTTTGAATACATTGAGGGAGTTATAGTAAAATATTATAATGTATGAACCATAGATTTATTTGATGAATAATCCTTTTCAGATTCTTTTACAACCACTTTCATATGGACATTAAATTATACCCAGGAAACTTCCTCATATATAACTTGATCTTATTTTGATGGAATTTTATATTTAACTTTCAATGGAATAACATGTTGAAATATTATTTTTCATTATAATTATTTATGATTAATAGGGGAAAATGATGAATATTTTTCTAGAATATTCATCACTATCTCTTTTACTTTGCTGATAAAATCAAGATTTTTCTTGATTGAAGCTTCTTCCCTAATCTATGATTGAATAGAAATTGATGGTAGTATTGTTCTTGTAAATTGATATTTTTTTAACTTTAGAGAATATTTTTATTCTTATTATATTCCAATAACTTCTGATTGTCATCTTACCTAAATGCATTAATCCCATATTTTTTATAATTAACAACCCTATCTTTGTTCTTCTTTTTTAACTATTTTAACTTCTCTTTATAAGAATCATTATACTTTTCTACAAATATATAAAAATACTCTTTAGAATTAACCCTTGGATAAAGATATTTTCTCTATTAAACTTATCTTTATTTATATTTATTCTTCTTCTTAGAAGATAATTTTGTAGCTAAGGAAACTTCTGGTGCTTTCAACTTTTCAACCACCTTCTTCTAAATAGATTCTTTAGGTTTCTCTAAAACTCAAATTTGAGGACTTCTGAATATATATTTTCATATTTGGGTCACAAAAGGATCTAATTTAAGAGATGGTATCAATATTTAATGGATTATACTTGACTATTTTATCACGATCTTCATTCTTCACAAACTATTTCTTAAAAAACATTACAAACAATTGGTTCAACATATGGGGGTACAAAAAATATTTAAATTTACAATTCCAGTGTATATTTCTTCAATGAAATACCTTATAAACTTAACCAAATTGAGTTTCTACATGTTATTAATAAAATAAAATAGATATCTATCCTATATTTTATAGTATCTTTTTATCCTTTTCATGGAAATAGGATGAACTGAACCCACTGGAAGACTATTGATCAAGCAGTTTTAAACAGATCCTTCCAAAAACATATGACATAATAAATTTTTAGTGAATTAAAATTTGAATTTATCAAATATCATGGATAATTTTTTTATGAAATTATAAAAAACATATAAAAAGATATTATAATTTTAAAAAGATAAAGAAAAAAATATTTCAAAAATATTATACTATTAAAAAAATAAAAACACATAATTCTTTGGAAGTTATCTACTAATAAACCTGTTTAATATTCCTATTTATAATATAGTTATAGAAAATTTATTTCTTAAATAAATATAAACTCTATAAAAATTAATGATGTTTGTTTGAAAAGATAGCTAAAATTAAGAACAAACATCCCTAGATAGAATGAATTAATTCAATATATTAATAATTACATTAAAATATTCAAAAATATATCTTAATAAAAAATTCTTAATAAATATATGTTCTAATAAACAAAAAAATAAATTTTAATGGGTACCAGATATTTAAATTCAACTATCAGTATGTAGTGACATCACATGATCAAAAATTAAGTTTAAGGAAACCTAACCTTTTTAGGTTTGATTGAATTCACAAAGAGTACCTTTGGTACCCAAATCTATTTATCTTTCTAATTTTCTTAGGTATAAATTTCCTTATAAAAAAATAACATTTTCTCCAAAATGAATAAATTCTATTTAGAGAAAATACTTATTCCAATTTCCTCCTCTATAACACATTATATAGAAAAACAATTTTCTTGGGACAATGTAATTCGATTGATATACAAATCTTATAGTGTTTTCTTACCATTTATAGAAGTAATTATCTTAACTCTTATTTGGAAATATATCTTCTAAAAATATTTTCTTATGATATTTTAAGTATAAAATAATTTTTTCGAACTCTCAATATCTGATTTTAGCTTTACAACATAAATTTTACCTTTCATTCAAGTGAAAAAATTATTTTATTTTTTCTCTAAAGTTTATTATTGATTATTCTAGTCAATATAATTATGAATAAATTCCAATGAGTTAAAAATAATTTTAAATTTTATATTAGAAGTCAGAAAATAAATCTTTTCTCTTGATCAATAAAAATTCAAATAATGTTTTTTATTCTAATTCTTGATCATTTCTAAACCATTTTCCATTATAGTTACACAAGAATTCGTTTCTTTAAAACTAGAAGTAATTTTAATAACATCACCTTTTAATTTAGAAATTTTATCATTATTGGAAATCAAATAAAAATTTAATTTTGAAACCAAATTTATATACTTACATAGCTCAATTTTATTCTGAACTACCTTTTCTTTGAATCCTATGTTGGGTTTTTTATAAATTCTTGAAATATTCCCAAACTTCAGAAATGTAATATTGTAATTCTTATTGTGAAGATTTTATATTATCAATATATTTTTTCACTTTCCTCACCACTTTTATCATTATCATATGAATATTGTTAATATTTTAATGAAAATGGACAATGATATCATAGAGTTAGATCAAATATCCCTTCAAAACTTCAATCTATTATAAATTTCCATTATTTTAGTATTTTAGTATAAAAAGCTATAATTTTGTGACTATTATTACTATTTTCACCATCATCTAATAAAATATCAGTAGTATTGTCTCCACCACCCGCACTCTAAGTGTAAAGTACTTTCAGAATCCAATTTACTTTCTTTATAGAATAGTTATTAGATAGATTTATTTCTTTTCTTTTAAACTCCATAAATTCAGGTCTTATGTTACCCATTTTCTTACATTCCAAACAAATAAATTACAAAGTGTCATATTTTATGTTATAATTTCTATACCTTTTAATTTTATCCTTATTTTAATCTCTTTGAAAATTACCTCTTCTAAATGTCTTCATTTCTGTATATAAAAGCTCATATTCATCAATTTATGAAGCATTATCATATGATGATATTTTAGAATTTTTGATAGATATACTAGTTTTTATAATATTTCCTCTTGAATTTAAAGATCTAGAAGTTAATGAATGTGAAACAATATTTTTATTCCAGTAATTTTCAATATCTCTTTTTAACCTACCCTCATACTAAATTAGAGTTCTAATAATATCATCCATATTCAATTTTGAAATGTGCTTTATGTAAATTATAGTTATTCTATTGGATTCCAATTCCTTTGATATAATGTAAATAACTTTCTCAACCAATTGATCATATGATAATAATTTCTCACTAAGATATTATAAGTTATTAACAATCATCCTCATACATTTATTCACCTGATGAAAACATTCTAAAACTAATAAATCAAAGTATCAATAGTGTTCTATTAGCATAACTCAGTTAGTATTAAGAAATTTAGAGGTTTTGAAATGTGTAACTTCTAGAATCCTCTATATACCACATGTTTTTATACATGAAGAAACTAGCTATATATGCTCCATTTAAATGAGAATAGAATAGTATTCCTCTCATAGAAATTCAATTGAAATTTATCTCACTCTTATCAAGTAAAAATTGATACTTATTTCTCTATAATTTTGTAACTTTTGATTAGCATAAAAAAATTTTACACACTAGTATTTACAATGTATATCCATATTAGATCACATATGCATTTATAATAACCACCCTTAAATATTGACGATTGATTCATATTTAGATTATCTATAGAACCAATAGGTATTCTTTTTATCCATAAAGTAATGTATTTTCTCCACTACACAGTTAGTGTAAGTAAATTGAGATATTTTTGATAAAATAATGGAAATTTAAAAGAATACTATTATTATTAGTCTAAAAAATAGAGACCATATATGATACCAAATGTTGTACTAGAAAAATAAGGTAGGAAAACTATAAGAGGTGGTGAGTTGTAGTTTAAAATCCAAATGAAAATTTTCAGCCACCTCAAGAGTAATATAATTAAAAATACAACCTTATGATTGAACCACTTATTATCATAGTATAAAAGTGTAAGAAAAAAGGAAATTTAAATTGTTATAATTTTAACAGCATTCAACAATAGTATTTAAGCACAACAATAATTAAATTGAAACACAAAAAAAATTATAAATAATACGTTGAGTAAGGATTAGAATCCTTAAACTCCTAATGGGTATTATTACTAAACACATTCTAATCAATGAAAGTATTTTATTTTATAACATTCAGTATGTGGATAAAAAAAATAATCTAGGTATCCCCATTCCAAACATCAAGATATCCTCAAATGTATACCCTTTGGTCGAAATTCTATCTTCCTATCCCCACAAGCCCTTGAATATTCACCTATTAGAAAGTTTTTATTTTCTAACCTCATACACTTTGTCTTCCAACCCTAGAATACCATGATCTTGAAGGATCTAAATAGTTATATATTTCTTTTGGAATCATTAAATCCAGATAATAAAAAAAACTCACTTCCACACCTGAAATATCATGACATAATGATCAACAACATCTCTAACTTTCTTATGGAATACCTTGATAGAATAGTTAGAAACATAATAAATATAATAAGAAATTTTAGTGTAGTTAAAATGATATCCCCACAAGAATATTATTTAAGTGGAAACACCCAAAATAAAAACTAATATTACCAAAAGCACAATCAATAATAAGATTTTTTAAGATTCAAAATGGAAAGAAAATATTTTAGAGAAATATTATATTTACTTCATGATTTGTTTCTTTTGATCCTATATAATATAATTATATTTATATACTATGTTGTAAATAACTCAAAATTTTGGATTTTGAATTCTTCTAGATCAGTCGTAACTTCATTAGAAGATTATTGACCATATGTTGATGAACTTAGAGTATCTACACATCTTCCAATGAAGTCAATCAACACTATTACATTTCATGATCACCCTATAAAATAACATTGATAAGAACTTTTAGTTCTCATAATTTTCAAAAAAATAATTACATATATAATTGCTCTGTATTTAAGGTTATATGATTTTCAACCTCTACAAAAAAAATAAAGTTGATCAAAATTTATATAAAGTTTATTATGATTTTAAAAATAAAGTAAATAAAGTATTCATTAAATCAACATAGATAGGATTATCTAAACCCATAAAATTTCAATATCATTATATTGGAACCCATCATTTGAATATGGTCAATGACCATCCTTAGTATTCTCATTTAATGACATAATAGTGTTTTATTTATTCAAACATGGTAAAAAATTATCCCTGACTATCTCTTTTTATTTTATTATTTCTTAATTCAAACAAGTTAATTTAAAATTTACATCACCGTCATCATCTATTTAGTGTTTTTTCAGAACTAGTGACTAAGAATATATTCAAAAAAATATCAAATACATAACACATGTCAAGAACATTTTAAATAGTTGACACCCGATGTTAGTAACGAAACTATAGAACTATTTCACATAATATCTATACCAAATCATCTCACAACTAGAGAAGAACATATAAAGAAAAAAAATAGAGATAAAAATTTAGGAAACATAATGAAAAAAAGTAATTTACTTAATTTAAACATAGTTTACTCTATGAAAATAATATTTAAATATTGGATTATTTGACAAAACATATAAGTTACAAGATACTTAAATATATGAACTATACTTAGAAATGGAATTATAATATTATTAAATTATACAAACATAAAGTGACCCCACCCATTTATTTATATATGAGTCTAGTTAGTTATGCCTATTCAATCACCATATTATCTTTGTATATGATCATCACCCAATCAATATAAACCCTTACGTCCTAATAAATACACTCACACAACTTACATATTCTTTTCAAAAGATCACACTATGGAACTCATCATTCACTTCTTAAACACTTCTTGATAACACCACCTTCTGTGTCTAATCTAGGATTCCTAGTTCAACTATGACTTTACTTCATCTAGTTTCAAATAAGAACTTTTGAAAATTTCAAATTTCAAAATTTTCATACACATTGCATAGAAATCAGTTCTTCATTGGCATGATTAACAATCTCCCACATAAAGACTATTTTTTAGGATTAACCAGGTACTTTGGGTTACATTTACTCTCCCTCATTTCCTTTTGTAGTGTCATAATTGTCCTCTCCCATGCTTCTTATCATCCATGCCCCAATTAATCACACCACTAACCTAGAATTCTCTAGACTAATACCTTCATAAAATTTTCAACCAGATTTTGATATCAATAAAACTTCCATAATTCTTTCACTCCATCCTATAATAACTTTTAGTTAAATTTATAAATCATATAAATATTATTTTTTCTATAATGTAACAATAAATTCCTCCAAATATGAATTGTGATATGACTACCATATAATAAAATTTTATTTTATATCCTTCATTTGAGAACCTCTAATATCGCATTCATTTTGATCAACTTATTCTTAGCTTCTATGGTTACTGCATACTCTACAATAACTGTAGAAATCAAAACTATTTTTTGAATTTAGGATATATAAATCACAATCATTCATCAAAAATTGAATGCATAGACAATGGAATATCTACTTGTGTTAAAATCACCTATAAATTCCAAATCCACAAACCCCTACAATAGTTCGTCTACTCCAAAATAGAGTAACATTTCTGTTGAATATTTAAGAAACTAGAGCACCCACATCAAAAATTCATAATATTCCTTTCCTAGATATTACATGAACATGCTGATGAATCATACAACATATGCAATGCCATACCTCAAATATACCATGAAATATATCAATATTTCTATTACCCAGGCATATGGAACCGACATCACGTATGAAACCTCATCTTCCATTCTTAGTTTTTTATCCTCATATAACTTTAAATGGATTATCGGGGGAGTTTATACAATATTAGATTCACTCATTCTAAATAATTCCACCACTTTTTGGATATACTATAATTATGATAGAAACATGGTTATGAGATTTAATTCCCTTCAAATTCACAACCTCAATATCTTAATTATAGAACCATGATATCCTATCTCAAATTTTCTAAACAATTAATATTTTAGATCAAAAGTTTTATCTCTCCTTTGACCTATAATAAGTATATCATCTACAGAGAGAAGAAGTTTGATGAATCTCCCATCATGAAACCAATTCTAGTAATATAAATGATCTGTATTACACTAGATGAATACATTCTCTTATGTAAAGTCATTAAACTTCCATTTAAAATTCTTGGGTTCCTGTTTTAGTCCATAAAAACTATATTTTAACTGACAAACCAATCATTTCAATAAAACTTTCATGAAAAATTTTGGTTTCTTATTGAATATTTCCTCTTATAGATCACCATGAAGGAATTTAGTCATCACATATAACTAATTAAGATTTAGAAGCTCTAAAATGACATTTTTGATCCCTATTTACATTGTTAAAGTCCTCACAACTAGAGAAAATATGTTGGAGAAATAGACATATTTTATTTCATAAAATACCTTTAAACAATTTATTAATTATACCATTTTTACCATACGCTTATTCTTTCAATTGGTAGACCTACTTGTTCTACATAACTTTTTTCATAGTAGGATTTTTTATTTTTTGCCATGTTTCAAGTACATATAATAAATCCATATCTTCTTCCATTGATATTTTCCAACATATCGAGTCACTTAGACTTGCTACCCCTTAAAATATATCTATTTCTCCATCTTCCATAAGAATCAATATGTTTATGTCACTTAAAAACCTCTAAATTGTGTCACTAGCCCTGGCACACCTCTACAACTAAATCTACAACTCTACCCATTTTGAAACCACTACTTCCATAACATCACCTTTCAGATATATTCCCATTGATTTAGCCATCCTTATACATTCAGGAAAAATATATGTTGATGATACCAATATAATTTTACTTCCATATAAAACCTCACATTGTAGATGGTATAATATCTTTAAAAGAGTTTTACTTCCTAAACTAACTATATTTTCTTGAATTCCATCTAGGTAAACTTTTTCATAGGTAGATTATTTGTTATCTACACCTTTTTAAATAATATTTTGATCATTTAAAAGGCCCCCTCATTAAAGAGTTAATTTTTACTTATTATTAACTTTGATAAGTCATTATCCCATAGTCAAAAAATAAATTATTCATCACCATAACAAAAAATGAAACACACATGAGAATTTTCCTTTAGTTTTTCCCACTCCATATAATCAATGTGGATATAAGAGATATAAATCTAAAATTTGAGATGTGGGATATTTTATATCCTCCTAGATTATAGTTCTTCTAATCATTATTTACCCAATATAGTGAAAAAAAATTTATTCACAAGATAGGCAACACAGTTTACATCCTCCACCCAAAATTCCATAGGGATGATAATAAATGATCTCATACTCTTTGTCCTATTATTCAAAGGTTGATTCATCCTACCCATGAAACCATCACAATTTTGTGTTTTGTTATCATATTCTCAAATGGTATTCCCTTATACCTACACAACCTCCAAAACTCCCTACTTTTATATTCTCCCCCTTTATTAGACCTCATGAATTTCATCTTATTTATAGTCTCTATTTCCACCATGGATATCCATCTAAAAATGGTCCCCAAAACCCTAAATTTTTTCTTGAGAATGAAAACCAACACTTTATGTGTTTCATCGTTGATAAATTTACAATAGTACACCAAGAATCCATTAGAATAAACTGGGATTGGACCCTATACATTATTATGAATCAGATCTCATAGAAGATTCTTCATTATCATTACTCCCATATTAAAGGACACCTTTTTTACTTTCCAAGGATACATTCTATGAAAATTATGTACTCCATAATTTTAAATTTTAGTATTCCCTTTGTATCCATGACACTCATCCCCTTCTCAACTATTTGTCTAAGATGTTAATTCTATAACCTTATAGATCTAAAATTTTATTTCCAGTATAGATTTATTATTTTTGATTCTCAATTAGATTCAATGTTCTATCCTTTACACCTTTAGCCCCACCATGGAACCCTGTGTGGCTTTCCACATTCCATCCATAAATGGTGTATTGAAAGCCATGTCATCCAATTTTTATACCTAGATCAGATTATTCTATAACCTCATTACATGTCACACCCTTTGGAACTCTGATAAGAATATATTTTTGGATCATATGGAAACATGACCTTTACCATGATCTTGAGAGTTTTATAATTTACATGGAGAACCTTGGAAAATCATCCTAAAACATAGTTTTTCATACTCCCCTATCATATGTAGTGTAGAAATTATACTTGAATTCAACTATCCATTACTCAATTAGACTAGCGACACTCAATGCTAAACTATTATTATAATCCAAAATAGGATATGTAGATGATATTCTGGAAGAATACCATCCATAATTAACCCATTGACCTCTATAATATTTTTTCAAATACCTAATCTTCCAACAATGATAGAATTTGGGTTTAGGATCAAATAAATCACCCTAAATCCTCTCTCTTCTATTTTATCTTAATATAATTTTTTTACAAAATAGATCACCCCTAACTTCCAAACTAAAATCATTTATAGTAGAGGATTGGGTTTCTTACTTAGAATTTCATCATTCAGAATTAGATAACAAACATTATCAAACTCTAATTATTAATTACTAATAAAATGGATCACCATGGTAGAGATCACATCTGTTGATTCCAAAATTAATGAGAGAAGGGCCAGTTTCCACACTTCACCAGTGAAATTTAAGACCACTAACTCAAAATTATTTTTAATCATGGTGAAGTCATTGAAAAGATCCCCCACCAATATTCCTTTTAGAATCTTGATACCAAAAAGTCACTACATCATAAAAACTATGTTTATAGTGGTTTTATTATCATATATTTTTAAAAGTGTAGTTATAATCTCAGTTGCGGTCTTCACTTCATAGATATTGAAAACCAACTATGTGCTAGCATCATCTGAAAATATTTTAGTTACTACCAATCAAGGCATATTCTTCCCTTTAACATAGGTTATTGTTTAACTCCATTTAACTAAAACTATAGATATCTATAGAACAGATAGTATTTAATATGAATATTCTATAATATAAAACATGAACACTTAAATTTATCAATTTATTCTATTCTCTATTCCAACTCCAACCTTTCAGAATAAATAAACTCCCAAAGAATATAAAAATCATAAATCATTAAAGAACTGTATACCATAATTCTCCTACAAGTTCATGCCCAAAATAATTCTCTACATCGAGCTATGAATTTATGAATAGGGTCTGGAAAGTAAAAAGAACCTAAGTTTTAATGCAACTTATTATACTGGAACCATCGATTCATAATATATTCATTAGAACCTTTAACTATGAAATAATGGTTTGGCACATCCTAAATAGACAATAATTGATGTTAGAAACCTAAAATTATAAATATTCACCAGAATATATATACTGAATCACCTTATGTCAAATTAAGAGATTTCAAATTATAGTGAAAATAAACAGCAAATAAAAAAAGTAGAACAACAATAACATTGATTTTACATGGTTAAAACAAAGTATCACTTAGTGGGTGGAACACTACAACCTTTACATTATGAGGGAAAACATCCAAGGTTTAAGATACCTAAATATTTGAACTCTAATAAAAAACATAATAAAGTCAAAGATGAATAGTGGTAATATATAAGTGAACACACCCATATATTTATAGACATGTCCATATAGTTCTTAAAATTCCACCACTATCTGATCTTTGTGAATAATGTTTTCTCGGTCAAGAAAACCACCAAAAAAAGAATTAATACATTGAATCAACTAGAATCTATTGGTGAATAGTCTATAATTTATAAATCATCCTCCAATTCTTTCACACTTTGGGAAAACTATACTACCTATGTCCATTATGAAATTATTGGTTATTTTTGTGCACTGCATCTTTTTCCAAAATGAAACTTTCAAAAATTTCTCCTTTTTAAAAGATTTATACATTTAGCTAAATAATAGGTTCTTTACAAGAAAACCTAAAATTTAAAGATGTTTAATTTCATATGCTCTCAAACACCTAATTTTTATTACTAAAGTTTCCCTCTATAGTCAAAGAACTATGACCATAAACTACATTAACCTTTCATATGAGGTTATCTATAATACTATTAATTACTTCATTCATATTTGGATAAATTTTACCCTACTATTTTATTGGAAACTTCACATTTTGAAATTGTTATATGACCTTAAAAATTATCCATACTTTATTCAAATATATGAGACATAAAAAAATACAAAAATTAGTATGAGCACCAAGACTATAAAATGAGTGCACCCTTTCTCTAAGACTATATATAGTATCATTGGGGGTATCCATTCATGTTGGGTTGGAATTTACCCCTTATTTTTCTAGACTAACTTATCTTTTGGTCAAATATGTGTAAAAATAAATTTCATTCCTCTTATGTATGACCTGAAATACCATTAAAAACCAACAAAAAGTGACATAGTAGTATCCATGTTAAAAATATATAAAGACCATCCTAGGAAAAAAGTAAAGTAAACATTTATTAGGAATTTCCCCCATGGATAAATAAAAATTTATATAATAAAAAGTACAAAACTTTGTTGTTTTAAAAACTATAAGGTAAATTGATTGCATCACATTTCACTATTTTATTTCACCCTTACATCACTGTGTTAAACTTATTTTATATTCTGAATTAAAATTATTATAAAAAATTTCAATTCATGATTGATTCAATTATTTTATTTTTATCACTGTTAAAAAGGTTAATTTAATTTTTTTGATGATTTCATTGTATTTGGTGGTGATTTGGGGGATCCAAAATGAAGTTCAAGCAAAGTAGTCCAAAATGCATAGGAGCCTAAGAAACCATGTTGATTTAAATGCACACTAAAAATAATAAGTGCATCCAATTGGGATTGAATTTTTTGGTCTAATCCTAAATTTAGTGGGATACAAATCTTTTGAATACACCCAATACCAATTCTTCTATTAAGGGACCCATCCAAACCAATCTTTCCAAGAATAGGAATATGATAGAAGTAAAAAGTGGTGTTCTGTATTTAAACTATATCTAGAGCCATGGGCCTAAAAATGATTCCAAATTTTCAATGTAGATATTAAATAGGTGGGGAAAAATTAGTTTTTCAAAAATAATGATAATACTTTCTAGTTTCCTAAAACCATGGGCCATGTGGTTTTATGAAATCTGGATGCCCAAAACCACCTTTCACTTTTCCTATAAATTGGAACCTTGGTCACCCCATTTGAAAGTTCAAACTAAGAGAAAATATTTTCCTTTTTGAGACCCAAAGGATTCTTATCATCATTCAAGAAGTTCAAGAGGCCCCTATCCTCATAGGTGGATCAATCATGAAGGTGGACTTCCACCCGAGCCTCCTCCTCCTCTTGATGGCAAGGTAAATGGTGGATGATCATTTCAAGGGAGATACACATACTTTGGAGAGAGTTCTGACACTTATTATTCTACTAGTTTTGTGTAATTTTTGTTTGAATTATTTCACTTATGTTTTATCTTAACACGATTCTACTCTAAATTCATTTATTTGATTAAATTAAGTGAAACACTTTTCATTTCAACACCGATTGAGTTGAAATTTAAAGTGGGAATATTTTGTTATTTTGATTAGAAAAAATAAGAAACCTCTTTTTCTAATACATACTTGAGATATCAGTATTACTTGGAATCCTCCACTCTTTTCTTTAGGTCCAAACCATGAATAAATAATTTTTGTGTCAAGGGGTGGTTCTTTGTGCACCATTTTAAGTGGAAAAATGGGAATTGATATCTCAAAAACCCTCAAAAAAATGATTCCATTAAGACATATTTATTTTTTAGAAAGATAAAATAAAAAATATGTGTAGTGAACTTGAAATCACCTCCTAATCTCATAATCCTAAAAACACCACCTTCATTTTTCAACTATTAAACTCTTTAATTAAGTCATTTTATTTTTAAAACTTTTTTCAAAACCACCCCTATATTTTAATCAGTTTTATTAAAAATACACACTTTAAACCTCAAAATCTCCTTGAGAGATGACCTAGGGTCTTCCTTATACTATAAATAAATTTTAAAAACTTAATTAATTTGATGTGTCATGAAAAATAATTCAAATGTTTTCACTTTTATTGGGGAGAGCTTTTGTTTTTAATGTGATTTTTTTATAAAAACATTGTGTATTTTGTAAATATTTGTGTGCTTACTTTATTCTTTAAAATTTTCAGTTTATTTCTAAAATATTCATTTTTAGGCCTCTTTCATTATGCGATATTCATCAGAGGAACTAATTCCTTTCGAACACAAACTAGAGAGCATCTTGTCTCATCAACACCAAGAAGCACCAAACAACCCCTTAAAAGAGGACATACAAAACATTGAAACTCTTATAGACCTTTATTATTATTTTGGAAACAAAATCAAAACTAAAATAAACTTGTATAATATGGATGAAAATAATCAGACATTAAAAGAACCAACCTCACCTGATATAGAGATTCATTCTGCATACATTCAAATACAAGTCAATGCACGTAATTTTAAAATAAAATCTAGTTTAATTCACTTATTACTAATATTTCATGGGATTAAAGAAGAAGACCCACATAAGAAATTAAATTATTTTCATACTATGCATTCAAAATTAAAACCTGCTAATTTTTATGAAGAAAAATTAAAGCTTAGTTCATTATCATTCTCTTTAGAAGTCATTACAAAAGATTTTTTATATTATGTTAATTCTCTTATTAGAAGTTGGGCAGAGATGAAATGACTTTTTCTTGAAAAATATTTCATAACCTATTGAATTGAAACTATAAGAAAATAAATCTATGGTATAAGTCAATCATAAGGAGAAACAAATAATGAATACTGGGAAAGATTTAAAATTTTATGTTCAAGATTTCCACACCACCAAATAAGTTATCAACTTTTAATGGAGTATTTTTATGAAGGTTTAATTATTATTGATCGAAACATGATTGATTCTACTGCAGGTGGTGTGCTAGTTGATAAAACCCAATTACTGTAAGGACCCTCATTGAGAAAATTGCATAGAACACTCAACAATTTGGTTCAAGATCTAGTGTACCCATTCGAGGTGTCCATGAGGTGCAAAGCACTGAATTTGAGAATAAGGTGGACATGAAGTTTGAAGAGGAAAGTACCCTATTCTGATATATTTCTCTTTCCAAAGGGAAACCCCAATATTCTCCTAATATCCATTGTGGTATCTATTATTTCAACACCCATTATTCTGACCAATACCCCCAATTGAGAGAAACATATGATATTTTTTAGAAAATATTTCTTGGATGCCTCTACAACAGACCAATTAAGAAAGAACCATGCTATCCATACAACCCTAGGTGGAAATAAAATTAAAACTATAGATAAGAGGGGTATTAAAACTAACCTCAATAACCATGGAACCAATTGGGGTAGAGTAGACATCCACCACCATCCAGAAATCCTCAACCACCATAAAGGCATTTTCAACAACCCCCTCCAAAACCCAATCCTAGAATAGAATACATGATTAAAAAAAATGGATATGATTAATCTCCAATTCCAACAGAACACCCAAGCATCCATATAATACCTAAAAACCCAACTAGGCTAACTAGCCAACTCAGTGGGGGGAATTAAAAGTCATGGGTCGAGTAAACTACCCTCTCAACCAATAATAAACCCTAAGGATAAGGGAAATGTTCTATAACCCTTAGGAGTGAAACAAAACTAAAAATCCAAATGACCTCTCCCTTAGAGTCATACCCTTCTAAGGAAACCACCATCCCAACCACTGAAAATGGTCCAAATATTGAAGAACCATATCCTGAGAGAATTCATTCAAAAGGAAAGTATGTTTCATTTTATGAACCACCAAACCAATCCTCTTATATATGGTTTCAATTATGAAACTCTTCTGATAAATTCAATAATTTTTTAAATAAATGTAATTTTAATAAAATAAACATATTTAATAATATTTATTTAAATATTAATGACAATATAATTTAATTAATTCTAATATAATTTTTGCAAGGGTTAGAAAGTGGTTAGTGTCATAAAAACTATTATTTTCTAATAAATAATGATTTTTATTTAAAAGAAAAAATTCTAATATTTAGAAAATTAGTTTGTTAAAATAAATATCATTTTTTAAATCAGAAAATTGAAATCAGACAATGGAATTTTTTTTATAATTTTCTGAGATAGGATAATTCTTGGGTAAAAATTAAATACGGTCAAAATATAAAGCATGTATTATGAATTAATAATATCCCAAAAGTGATGTAATAAATACTATAAACCGAATCCATAACCGAAAATAGATATCCCTTTTAATATAATGTTTTTAAAGTTATTTTATTAATTTTAATAACCTTTAATTAATCCTCCAAAACCTGTATTATATTTTAATATTTTAAAACCAATTTTTTATAAACATGGCTCACATCCACTTCAACAATAGTATGATTTTAATATGTTCAGTTTTAGGCCTTATAAAATATTGAAAAAAACTCTTATTTGGAAAATACCATGGGAAAAAACATGGGCAGGCTTGTGTTTTTTATTATTTTATTACAGTGTCAAACCCCATGTTTAGAAATTAATAAAGAGTTCCCATCTCTTTTACTATAAATACCCACAAAACCTCTTATTATTATTCAATTAGAACCCATTGATCATGAATTTAATCTTCTTATCCCTCTATAAATCATTCCCAAGGTGTTCCCAATATCTTATGTAGATCCTCTCAAGATTTTTAAAAGAAACTTCTCATGGTAAGAGAACCTATTCTCTTGCTTTTTATTCCAAGAAATTTATTTATAATAATACTTTTTTATTTATAATTGTTCGTGATGTAATGTAATTTTACACATACATCCACAATCCTTATGATTACCAAGTAATAAGAGCCCACCTTTAACTCTCATTAACACCTACCATGAACCTTTTTGTACACCTATTATGCTGTTGAAATTATCCTTTTATTTCCATGCCAAAATTTTATGTTGTGAATATCCATCACCATGTATTCACTTAGATGTAATTATAATTCATTGATTAGAAACATCCTTGAATGTGACCCCAACTCTTTAATCATGGGATTAAAAGTGATGAATGACATTCTTATATTGTATGATCTATGTGGCACACAAATGCATATACATGATATGAATGTGACTGGTGGGCCTAAAATTATATATCTCTCCAATGAATTATACAATGATTTTATCTCATGATATACCATGTATGGTGAATGAGAGGACTATGTTATGATGTATTTGTAATTAGCCTTGACTTATGATTATGATGTTATGTTTTATGTTGTTTCCACATTCCTATCTTTTCTTGATGTTATCATCTTATATCATGCATCAATGTTCATGTTTACGATTCTAACCCTTTTTTGTCACATCGATATACTTCTTGACTTACATGTGTTACTTTCATCATGTGATGATTTGATTATTCCATTACTAATATTTATACCTCACCTATTTGTTATGTACATCCCTAGGTTATCCCGTGTAGTATTAGATGATCAATGTATTTTAATGGCATGTTATATAGTTTTAAATAATTTCTTCGTATCATTATTTCAAGTTAATATTCTATGTTTCTAATTTTAAAATGAAACTAGTCCTCTCAATATTATAGGATTGTATTATGTGAATCTTTATGTAATAAATCCTGAATTAAGGTTTATAAAAGATATGGGTTGTCATAGTTGGCATCAAAAGAATGGACTATTTATTTTTGGGAATTAGTTTTATAAAACCTTAGTTAAATCCTTAGGTATAATACTAGACATAGGAAAAAATCCCTAAATTTTAGTAAAGTATAGAGTATATGGTTTTCATGAAATAAAATCCATGTATGAATACTACAAGTTGATGTGACACTAGCATAGTTTCACCTAGGGGTAATAACCTTGAAAAAGATGAATTAGGTATTAACTCAATCATCACCCAATGAATGACAAAGAGGCCTTGTTACACACCTGATTTGAATCTCCCTAAGGATGGGCTTTAACGAATTCAAAAGCTCTTTATGAACCATTATAAAGGGAAAAAATCTCATAAAATTTGATTTTAGGAAATAGGCCATGGATAACTTAGATTGAAACCTAGAAATTCACAGGTTAAGGAATGTATGTCATTTATGAGTTATCAATTCATTGTTCATAAGATTCCATTTTTATATTTTTAATAGTTTTAAAATTATCATCCGTTGGTATATTTTGGATAAAGTAAATTATTAGAACCAGAATCAAATAGTGAAAGATAGCCTTATAATCCATTCATAAACTTCAAATGTGCAATGTGAGTATGATTCTACACATTATTTCATATCACACAATTTTATTATTACTATTCAAACACCACCTCGAAACATAGAAGTGGAGGTATCAATGAAAATGAAGATCAGGGAAAATATTAAATCCAAAGTATATAACTTCTCCCCTTTCCATATTTTTGGACCGAATATTATAAAAAAGAATGTGATACTAAGTTTATAAAAATTTAATAACTTTATAGGTATGGATTATCTTTCCTTTTATAAGGATAACATAAATTATTTGGATAATGAAATTACCCTCGATATCACAAATCTCCTTACAATTATATACAAGTGTAAGGATGAGGGTGAATCTCCTTTGGAATCATCATCTCAAGCATAAATATTATTCCCTTATGTGCAATAATATCTAGCTCAAAAGATTGAGACTAAGTAAAAGATAATCCTTAATGAAATGCCAATCGTGAGGGAATACACTAATGTTTTTATCTAAGAATTTTTTGGTCTTCCTCTTTACTAATAGGTTGAGATCTTGATCAAACTTTTACCCAAAGCTTTTCTAATATATAAAACTCCATATAGAATGGACACTATTGAACTTGAAGAGATTAAGAAGCAACTACATGAGAATCTGGATAAAGGGTTTATATGACCAAGTAATTCACTATGGTGTTCACTATTCCTATTCATCAAGAAGAAGGATGAGTCAATGCACCTTTGAATTGATTATCATAAGCTCAACATTATCATGATAAAGAATAAGTATTCCCTGCCATATATTGATGACTTGATCGATCAAATATGTGGAGAAAAATAATTCTCTAAGGTGGATCTTTAATCAAGATATTATCAAGTAATTATGAAGAAGTTGGATATCCTAAATTATTATTTTCATTTAAGGTATGGGCACTATGAGTTCATTGTAATTCCATTTGGATTCACTAATTCTCCAGCTATCTTTACGGACTTAATGAATAGAGTCTTTAGAAATTATCTTAAAAAAATTATGGTAGTATTTATAGATGATATTCTTATCTAATTTGAAAGCAAGGAGGGTCATGAGGAGGATTTGAATATTGTATTTAATACCTTGCGAATGGAAAATTTATATACATAGTACAATAAATGTCAGTTTTGGATTGATAAAGTAACATTCTTGGGGAATGTTATCACTATAAAATGAATATTTGTGGACCCTTTGACAATAATGGAAATTGAAGGATCACCCAGATTAAAATATGTGATATAGATCCATAGTTTCCATATACTAGCTTGGTACTCACAATTATTTGTGAGGAACTTCTCATGATTGTTAATCCCACTTACCAAGCTAACTCCAAAGGGGGTGAATATTTTCTATACCTATGAATATAAGGATAAATTTAAAGAATAAGTGGATAATCACTGCACTTGTACTCACATTACCCACCAGTGTGAAATGATTTTTGATCTATATAGATGTTTCCAAAAAAATCCTTAGGTTGTGTACTCATTAAAGATAAAAAAGTGACATTATATTACTCTTTCAATTACAGATCAATGAGGAAAACTACCCAATGAATTATCTAGAATTGGCTGTAGTAATCTTCACATTGAAGATTTGGTGACATTATCTCTATGGAGAGAGATGTGAAATATATATAGATCATAAAGGCCTTAAGTATATATTCTAAAAAAGAGGTCAATATACTCCAAAAGGTGGTTATAACTGATCAAGTATTATGATTTTCAATCTATTACTATCATAGAAAGGAGAAGAAAGTGGAAGATGCTCTATGTAGAATGGATCCTGAAACCCTATCTAGGATGAGGATTGAAAGGTATCCAATATTCTTGGATATTCTAAATAAGGATATGGGAATAATAAAAGGATCCTAATCCTACCTTGAGAAAATAAATACTCAACTATCCATTGTTGATATGATCAAATAGGTATAGAAAGACTATAAAGAGAAACAATGAAAGATAAAAATATTCCAGATTTCAGCTTTTCTAAAGATTGATTCATAAGTTTCGGAACTCAAATATATGTCCCATAAAAACCAGTGTTGAAAAGGTAACTTTGAGGTACTGTGAATAGATCATTTTTATATATTCATCTAGGAACCACTAAGATGTATAGTGTAAGATCCCACCTTTTCTAAGTATGTACCTATTTAAGTTTTTGTTGAATATCTTTTAGTTGGGTTATTATTCTTTTAAACTATGGTGGATGAAACTTTAATTTGGGGGATGGAGAGATTTTTCCAATGAAAATGACCTAAATTTTGAGGATGTATGTTTTTGTGAATTAGTGGAATCTAGGTATAAATGTGTCCAAGGTCATAATGGGATTCTCCTCCTACTTAGGTGGAGTTGAAGGCTTTTTGATCCTTATGTACAAATCTATAGTGGATACTACCTGTAAGACATGTTCATTCCATGTAAGTAATATATGATGTGAATCCATAACATAGAAGAATCCATGAAATAGTTTTAGTATGTGACTTTTTTATAGGATATGAATTTGTTATGGATCTTGAAAATGTCGATTTGTGTATTTTTAACCCAAGGTGATGTGTTATTTGGCTTATGTTGAATTCATGTTGTGAAATTTTTTCATGAAATGAATTCATTAGGACCAACATTTTTTATTCACACTACACATATGATTTATTTTCATACCTTATGCAGCCTCCTCTCTTGAACCATAGGGAGACTGTAGGTAATTTTTAGGTGATTACATACCTTCAGGATATCTCGATCTAGTATTTGATATTCAGTGTGTTCCTTCAGTTATGGTTTTCTCCCACATTCAGATATGCTTCATTTTAGCAGTGTGTTCTCCTGACCACTATTGAATCAGGATATGATATTCATTCTTGTGTGATCTAGGTTTTCCTTATTGATCTCATTTACCTTCTTTATTCATTGCTATTCCTTATTGAGAGTGTTTCTTTGATCACCAGATAAAGGTAGATGGTCTAGAACAAAGCTTTATGGTCCGTTTCTATTTGTTTAAGTGTGTTCAATACCATGTGATCATGTCGATCCAATGTTCGCATTAACTAAAAAAATAATGGGTGATGATAATAATGTGTTTAGTCCTCTCCTTGAATCTCTTTAGACCCAATAGTGTTGAGACCTGGCTTATGGCTACCCATTGGGTGAGCCTACCCTTGAAAAATAATGAAATTTCTATCAGATTGAAACATGAATTAGCATAATATGAGAACTCAGGTGATTTCATGTGATAAGATCACTTGGAAAATGAATTACCTATTTATTGAAATGATTATAATCACTTTGATATGAGATGGGTGTGTACACTAGGATGATAATGGATTAAGACATAACTTAATGAATGAAAGGGTAATTGAAATATAAAAGGTAATTGGATGAATTAACCATTGTGTCTTATGATGATATGTTGTGTTATTCTTTACATTATGACTTGTATTACATGTTATATTGAAATGATTATATAAATGGATTGGCTCAATTATGCTAAAATTATTATATAAAGGGATTTTTGCAGTTATACTGAAATGATTATATAAAGGTATTGTCTTGGTTATCCAGAAATGCTTATTAAAGGGCTTGGTCTGATTATGCTAAAATTATTATATAAAGGCTTTAATATGATTATTATAACATTCTTATACAGATGTATTTTCCTAGTTATGTCATAACTCTATGGACTTTTAGTTACAGTTGGCATGGTGATTCCACATTCTCAGAGTTTTTTTATATGGTTCCAAATAGGATTAATTGTTATATTGTATTAATTGATTAATTAATACTCCTATTTATAAATTTATTGCACGCACTTACTATCAGACTAGTTTTTTTATATACGATGGTGTCAAACTACCGTGTTTTACTCACACCCTATTCAATAAAGTATTTAGTGCTTGAGAAGATTATATGGATGTAGGTTTGGATAAGGGAAAAGGACCTTGTTATTGATTACTACATACTAGATGGGTTGGAGCTTTGATATGGGACTAACGTGGGGATCGGGACCGCGGTCTTGGGTGTCTTATTGAAGTTATTTTGTATTTTATATATTTTATATTCATATTTACACTTAGATACATTACATCCTATAATTATATTATTATTTTTATTATTACATTGATCAGTTGAGTTCACTATTTGGTTTATCTGCTGTTATCACACTATTTATACTATTTCTCCTACTATGATATTTATTCCGCTATTATTACAACTCAATACCATGAGGTATAGTCTCCCCAATATGTTATTTACACCCCCACTACTATTCAAAAGTCTTTCACATATGGTGAGTAATTATTGAGGTCTAGTAACCAACTTAGTTTGGAACCTGAGAGTATTCTAGATCAAGGGAAATTACAAATTGGTATCATAGGCATAATATTTTTCATTTCTATTACTCTACTATTTGGGAAAGGTAAAAATGAGATTAGGAATGTGTGTGGACCTTTTAATGATCTTGTTTATGTGAGTAGCTAACCCATGTATGGGAGAAAACTGAGTATCTAAGGATGGGACTTCTATTCATGCTATTCACTTGTTACAACTGATATTATTTCAACTTGGGTGATTCACATGTTGTATGATGTTATTTTTTATTTAGATTTACACTCATGGATTGACATGGTGTGAGATGAGTATGAATGCATCATGATAGGAATGTAGGGATATGTATTAACATGAATTGTTCATGACAGAGACATATTTATTTCATGTGATATATTTCTTGTATAAACTGTGAAATGAAAACCATATTTTATCTGATGAAAAAGGGAATAAATGAACTATTATAACATTCTAATTCACTAATTAAGCTAGGTTTAAAGAGACTAGGAACTAGTGGTTATCTATTTTTGTCACCTATTGAGGCTGACCTTGATTTTTATCTAGTGTTCTAAGGAGTGAATTTTTCTTGTATGAAAAATTCATCCTCATTGTATTTGAAATCAGTGTCAGGATAGAAGTAATCAACATACTCATAGAACAGTTAAAACAGAATTTTTTGTATCTCCTAATATGCATTTTCAACTTTTTGATTGCTTCCCGAGGGTCATTCGATTAATTTAAAGGGATACTACTTGCACTAAACCTTCAATGTCTGAGTTTATGAGAGAGTTTTAGTAGCAGAATATGATTATGTTAATTAGAGACGGAGGCCCTTAGAAAGCCAAGTTTTGGATTGAGTCAGTCCAAATGATCTTCAAGCACCCCAAGACACCCGAAGATAGGAAGGAGAATCTTGTTGCATACATGCTTCATGGACTAGCCAAGCATTAGTTTAAAACTTTAGAGAAATCCGGGAAGTAATAGAATTTATCTGGGAAGGAATTAGAGAAAAATATACTAAACCACTTCTACCCAAAAATATTGAGGATTATAAGGCTTTCAAGTTCATGCACCTGAAGTAGGAGGGCATGTCAGTGATGGACTATGCTAGATGTTTCACTGACTTGCATCACTTTGTTCTATCTTTAGTAGATGATGATATTTTCAATATGAGTCATTTTGAGGAAGGTATTCCCTATGAGATATGGTTATAGGTGAATGTATTTCACTTGAGTAGCTTTTATGACATGATGAATCAGGATCTCACAATAGAATGGAATCTGAGATAGGCCTTGAGAAACAACCATTCTATTTCATTCTGAAAAACTGATATTTCTTATTATAGTGGCAAGAAGAAACACTTTGAAATTTACCACTAAAGAAATAGTGGGAAGAGTAGTGAGGGTAGTGGGAATCCCTATTACGAATTTACTTTATGATAGTGATATAAGTGTGGCATGTTTGGTCATAAGTCACCTCAGTTCCCATACCCTACTTTGGAGAGTCATTCATACAATGGGTTGGTCCACCTATTGAAGTTTTGTAGGGAGATACAATAGTAGAGTAGTGGAAGGGGATTTGGATAGGTACAATAGTCTGGGAAGGGCTCATCTACCCCTCAGTATATTTGTATATGGAGTTCCAATAGACATTAAGGTCGAGGAAATGGATGGGGTATCCTAGTGTAGGTGTGGAAATACCACCCAAAGGGTTCATCACAAGGGATTTATACTGGATCCCGGGGAAGAGGGGCAGGTCAACTACTTGCTATATGGTCTCCTACAACTGGTTTGATTGTATGAACTTCTACTGTCAGAGGTAAAATTATTGTATCATCTATTATTTATTATGATCTTTTTGATACAATCACGTCAAAATCCTTTATATATTCTCTTTTTAAAAATGGTCTGGGCTTCATTGTGGAATAATTGGATGGTGTATTAACCATTGACACAACATTGGGAGTGTGGTTAAAGAATATTAAATGTTGAAAGACATGTTCTTTAGTAATTTTCAGTTACTATTTATTTTGGGAATTGTTTGTGATGGAAATCATAGGTTTCAATTTGGTTCTAGGTATGGATTGGTTAGTTCTATACCAGGAAAACATCGAATGTTATCAAAGGATAGTTACATTTCTATCTCCAGAAGGAGAAAACTATTTTCACAAGGATGAGTGTGATCTTCTGGTTGGTCATTCAAAAACCAATTCAGTGCAGATTATATTTTCTCATGACTCAGATAGACAATATTGCTGTAGATGATAGTGGAATATAGAAATATACTTTTCCTTGAGTGCTAAACTATTTTTAGGATGTTTTGACTGAATATTTCTATGGATAATCACCCAAACGGGAGATCGATTTCCTAATCAATTTGGTGGTGGTATTAAATCTAGTTTCTATCATTCCTTATAGAATGGAACCAATAGTGGTTTAGTAATTAAAAGTTTAGTTGGAAGATCTGGAAGTGAAGGGTTTCATACAATCTAGTACATCACCTTGGTGTTATCTCACGCTTTTCACCTTAAAGACTAATAAGAAATTGTACTTGTGTGTGGAATATCAGAGATTGAACCAAATTATGTTCAAGAACTAGTATCCCCTTATTCACATTTATAATATCTTCGATCAACTGAGAGGTGCTCAGATTTTCTCTATGACTGACTTGAGATCAAGGTATCATCAATTGAAAGTGATTCCATCAGGAATACCCGAGACTAATTTTAGGAGCATGCATGTCTTGTATGAGTTTTTGGTGATGCTGTTTGTTATGAAAAATGCTCTGGAGGTATTCAATGCCTTGTTGAACTAGATTTTATATCCTTTCCAAGATCACTTTGGGGTGTTTCTTGTCAAATACATCTTAATGTACTCCCAATATATAGATGATCATGCTAAAAAACTTGAAATCATCTTGAGTACATTTAGAGAGCATCATATTTATGCCAATCTAACTAAATTATATTTCTGAATTGATAAAGTCCACTTACTGGGTCATGTTATCTCAAAGGAAGGAGTGTTAATGGACCCCAACAAGGTTGCAGCTGTAGTATCTTAGGAGCTTCCCAAGAATGTCTTTGAGATTCATATTTTTCTTAATCTAGAAGGGTATTATCGATATTTTACTTGAGAATTATTATATCTAGAAGCTTAAATGTCTGATATTACCAAGAAAGGGGAGAAGTTTGTTTGGTCAGATAATTGTGAGGGAGTTTTTCAAGAGATGAAGAGTAGGTTGACCCCATCACCAATTATCAATTTTCATATGTCAAGAAAGGATTTTTACATGTACTGTGATACATCTAGAGTTTTATTATGAGTACTTATAATACATGAGGATTTAGTGGTTGCACATAAATCTGAACAAATAAGACCTAAAGAAACTTTGTGATGTTTTTTCTTAACAAAGGTTTTGAATTTTTTGATAACTAATCTTTTGTAAAAGAATATTTTTTAAAAAATAAGTGAAATTTTCTAAGGAGAGTCACCATTGAATAATATCTATCATAATGGAAAGTTCCATCATAATTAAGGAAAATAAGACTAACTTTGAGAATGAAGATCAAACTGAATCTGAGAAGGAAAATCAGATTGACTCTAAGAAGGAAAATTAGATTAACTATGAGAAGGAAAATCGGTCTAACTCTAAGAAAAAAATTAGAATGACTCTGATAAGGAAGATTGAAATCAATCTGAGAAGAAAAATCATACTGACTATGAGAAGGAAGATCAGACTGACTCTGATAGGGAAAACTGGGATGACTCAGAGAAGGAAGATCAAATTGAATATGAGAAAGAAAATCATATTGACTCTGATATGGATAATAAAACTGAATATGATCAAGATAATCATACTAATGATGAGTAGGATAATCAGAATGAATCAGAGCAAGATAATCATATTAAATATGAGAAATATAATCAGACTAAATCTGAGTAAGATAATCATACTGAGGCTAATCAAGATAATTAAACTAAATTTGAGAAATATAATCATACTAAAGCTGAGAAAGATAATCAAACTAAACCTGAGAAAGATAATCAGATTAAAGATGAGAAAGATAATCAGATTGAAGCTGATAAAGACAATTATACTGAAGTTGAGAAAGATAATTAGATTGAAACTAAGAAATATAATTAGACTAAAGCTGAGAAAGATAATTAGACTCAATCTGAGAAAGATAATCATAATTATGTTGAGTAATATAATCAGATTTAAGAAAATTTAGTATGTTTAAGAAGAAAAATTTCATAGAAATCGTGAGAAGGTTTGAAGAAGTCAAAGATGATTTTTAAATGTGAGCAGCTTTTGGAGTTTTGAAATTTTACTAAGTGGGATTTTTTTTTCAGTTTCCTGCCTTTTCTTTTATGAGTTGCCTATAAATAGAGGAAAAATTCATTCAAACTTTGTAACTTTTTCATGAGTGTAAAAAAGGTGGAGCGCTATGGAATTTGATAAAGAGTTTATTTTAGAAATGGATCTCATTATTTGACCGTACATCTGTTATTTTGTAAACTGGGCTGAGAAAAATTATATTGATAAGATTGTATTGAGTTGATCAGACTGCAGAATATCAGACCTAGTTTTTTAGTAGAGTTTAAGAAGTGAATATTGATAAAGGGAATATTATATTGATTCAATCATATTGATTCAATCAGACTGGGTTCATCAGACTAAAGGCCATCATACTCAGAGTCATCAGACCTAAGAATTTTTTTGGAGTAGATTTAACAAAGTCTTTACTCTTTTATTTTGGATAAATTATGTTGTAAGGAACTTTGTAAACTGATGGGAGTCTATATAATCATTCCTATCAAAATATAGAAGGTATCTAATAGGATTTGGCACCAGTTGTATTCACTTATTCATAATAATGAATTTCTATAGACCCAAGGGAGTGGCTATGGAAAGGATGTAGGTTCTCACATTGAGACTGAATCTTGTAAATATCATATTCTTTACTTTCTTTCTTACTTTTCATGCACAAGTATTTACTAAAAGTTGATAATGAAACTAATCCTAAAAAGTTGAACAGGATAAGTTTCTTAAAGTCTTGAAACTCATAAAAAGTGAACAACTGATTCAACCCCCCTTCTTAGTTGTTTTTTGATCTTTTAAAACTTCAATTAGTATCAGATCTAAGAGTCCATTTTTGAATCCTTATCATGGATAATCTCAATTCTATCGAAATTAGAAAAATTCCTAAATTTTATGGAAAAACTTATTACGGATGAAAAAATAGGATGATTCCTTATATCCCATCTCTTGGATTGGAAGTTGTTAATGATGCTATAATAGGGTTCACACCTATTTAGAAATATTCCCCAATGACTTTGGATGATAATAGGAAAATCAAATTTGATGGAAAATCTATAAATAATATCCTTATTTCCTTACCATAAAATTTTTATATAAAGGTGATGGGTCCCAAAACATCAAAGAGTATATGGGATAAGCTGAAAAGTATATTTGAAGGGAATACTAATGTGAAAGAAGCAAAGCTACAAATCTGGTGTTGTATGTATGAATACATAAGTAAGAGAGATGAAGAAACTATTGATGAATACTTCACCAGAGTAAATGAATTTTTTAAAACATAATAGGATTCAATGACGTCCTAGAAGATTATAAAATTATGAATAAATTTATGAGAAACTTTCCTAATATTATTTATTTTAAAACTTTTTATTTATAACATAATTATTATTTATCTCTTGATAAATTGCATAAATTTCTTGTTTCTTATGAAATGAAGAAATCTATAATGTTTGAAAATAAGATGAAAGATGAAATGGATTTTGAAGCCATGAGAAAAATGAAAATACAAGATAATGAAGATGTTGATCCTTGTAACTCCGAAGATAAAGATGATGATTAGTTTAATGAAAAAAATCATGTCACTTGTATCTAAGAATTGTTGAATAGGAAGAAGAAAGTATAGATGTAAACTTACTCTAAATTTTTTTTAGTGTGGTGGAATTGGACACTTTTCATTGAATTTTATGTATAAAAATATTGAATTTTATCATGATGATTCTGATGAAAGGTCTCGATAGAATAAGTGTAATTTTTTTATAAATAAAAAAATTCATCCAACAAATATAAGAAGAAGTTCATGAGATAAAAAAGAATTATACTAAGTAATAAAGTATAATTAGACTCAAATTACAACAATTATTTGAAAGATTAATGTTTAAAAAAAATTCATAACCTTCATTAAAAAAGTTGAGAAAACAAAATATTACTTAGATAGTGAAGAAGGTGGTAAAGAATCATATAGAGAGTATCAACTCAGAATATTTTTTTTCATGTCTTGAGTAAAAAAACTATTACAAAATAAATAATAGTAATAAATAAATATTATGAAGAATTTAATAAAGGAATAAAATATGTCATCAAGAAGGAGAAAGAATACATTCAGAAGATATTAAGTTACAAATTTATAATTACTGATAGAACTCAAATTAAATATTAGGTTAAATCCTCACCCACCAAAAATAATGTTTCATATGATTTTTATAAAATTTTAGGTTCAAAAAAAATATTGGGAAATATTGGGTTGAAAAAGAGTATAAGAAACCTATTTCGTCTAAAAAATATGAAAACTCACTTACAAGTAAATATGGTTCATGCCAAAATATTGTTAAATGAGGAAGAAGTCATCAACCTCAAAAAAGTTTCTACAGAGAAAGATCTTACTTTAATAGGAAATGAAAATTTTATGGCTATATCTAGTGTTGTGGAATCTATGAAAATAGAGATTATAATTGTTGGCATAATGTTTCACTTCCCAAAAGAATGTTTGAACAAAGTGAAAGTAATGGTGGAAGGAGGATGAGTAACTTTCCTAACCCACAGGAATTTAGAAAAGAAAAATCACAAGATGTTAGAAAATTTCCAACAAAAAATAAATTTGAATGTCTAGATGAAGTTTGTGGAAGATGTTATCAGGATATTTATAATGCCAAAATATTTATGAAACTCCATTCAGAACAAGTTTCTTATAATAGAAAAGAAAAGGAATATGGAAATAAAAAAGTTGAGGAAATATCTTTTTTTGTTGGGAAAGATTTAAAAGTAAGTAAAAGGAACAATGTCACAACCATGATTTCATTGTGAGGTATTTTTATGTTTATTTTTAGTCTAGTTTTTCACTTATGGGGTTACTTTGATTTTTTAGAGAAAAATGAGACAATTTGGATATACAGAAGGTGGCACATGGTTTAGAAAATCATGTACCCTTGAGAAGGTAATCGTGCAACCAGGTGGTGTTTTGGAAAATTTATCATCACATAGTTAGCACATGGTTTTTAAACCATGCAGAATAACTGTACGACATGTCCTTGTTGGGAAATGGGAAAATAAATGGTTACCACACAGTTTGGAAAACTATGTGGTCTAATCATGCAACCTATCCATGTCATTAAAAATTGGATTTTTACCTTTTTTACCTCTCCAGATTTAACCCCAAATCACCCATTTTCTTCCCCACTCGGGATTATCATCCCTAGTAACCTCCATATATCCCTATTTATCTATTTTACCTCTATCTTTTATGTGTATTGGGTGTTATTTATTCAATATTCTTCATGTAAGTCCCTCATTTCTTTGTTTCTCCCTCTCTTCTAGGGGTTTACCTCTCTTTCTTTGGGGTTTCATATCTCTAGTGGGCTGGGTGACATTTTTAGGGTTGAATCTTGATTATTGGGGTTTTATATTGATGTGTATGGTTAAATCTTTCCATTATAGGGTTCTCTTGATGTGCAGTTGTGGTTTAGCACCATTTTTCGGAAAGTTCTACACTTGAGGTTGGTGGTTCCATGATAAAACATTATTTGGTGATTTTAATATATTTTCTTTGATTCTTGGTTATGTTCTATGGATTGTATGTGAGGTGGGAAAAGTGTTTTTTAAAATATTCAAGGTTCTTTGGTGTTAAAAAATGATTTTCAAATAAATGGGCTATGTTCCATGTGTATTTCATATGTGCCCCTTGTTTTGTGTCTTGAAGGCATTTGATAAAATGTGTAGATGATGTGAAACGTATTTTGAAATGGATTTGGTGTGTATTTGGTTTAAAAAAGGGGGTTGGATATGGAAATGGTGGTTTATCATGGGTTTTATGGTGTTTGGATTACATATATGTGAAAGTGATGTTGTATGTGATATGGGAAATGAGAATTGAGCACAAAGGGAATCCTAGGTGACTAGGTGGGCAGACTAGGACTAGTGCACTAGATGATTCGGAAGTGACTTGTCCCAGTTTCTTCTAGCAAGATTGATGATTATAACACTAACTAAGTATTTTTGATGATTGGAGACCACTAGACATGTGGGATGTTATCTTATAGTGGATCATGCATGAGAGTGTTGTTGGTTGTTGTTGCTATACCATGTTTCACCAAGACACTATGTACTTAGTGTCCCATTTAAGCTAGTGCCTATAAGGTTTTCCCATGACATAATGATATTTTGTGGTACTGTATCTACTACTAGTATATGATGCACTTGGTTTATTATTTCAAAATAAAATCATATTTTCCTTTAAAATTATTTCCATAAAATTTTTTCTAGTTTTTATTTGTAAAACATGCATGTTAATTTATCTTATAATGATTATAGCATGAAATATATTTTATTAGTTGGAATACTACTGGGCTTCGGCTCAAACCCTACTTACACCTTTGGGTGTAAGCAGACATGGTTATTTTTGACACAGATAAAATAAAGATGTTTAGAGATGGTGGTTCGGGATTCTAGTGGTTTTCCCTTGCAGGTGTTGTGGTGGTAGCTTAAGGATGATGCTCCTCTTATTTCATGGTGGTTTTTTGGATAGTGTGTTTTTCCATTTTGTTTTATCCCCTTTGTGTTTTTGTTTAAATATTGTAAACATTGAATCAAATTTTTTTTATTCCATGTTTTGTTATGATTTTTTATTTTTGGTTCATTTATTATAGTTGGTTGTTTATGATTATTTACATGGGTGATATCATTCCCAAGTTTTATTATTGATACCCATGCACTCATTCCCTTAGAGGCATAATGTTTACTGAACCCAAAACTCCTAGATGTTGTTAAAAATGAGGTAACAAAATTATCATCTATTGGAATCATTTATCCCATCTATGACAGCTAATGGGTCAGTCCGGTGTAAGTTGTTCCTAAAAAAATTGGTCTAATGGTAATAAAAAATGAAAACAATCAACCCATGTGTAGAATTGTGGGCATGTCTGTATAGACTATCACTGACTAAACCAAAACACTATGAATGACCACTTCCCATTACCATTTATTAACCAGATTATAGAGTGGATAGTAGGAAAGTCCCACTATGGTTTTATTAATCAGTATTTTTGATTGTTTCAGATCTATATTTCACCCTAGGATTAGGAAAATACAACCTTTACTTACCCCTTTGGAACATTTTCATATAGGAGGATTCCATTTGGCCGGTTCAGTGCTCTAGGTTGTTTCTAGTGATGCATAGTTAGTATTTTTTCGAACTACCTAGATAATTTCATGGAAGTATTCATAGCTGATTTCACTATTTATGGATCCTATTTTGTTTAATGTATGAGTAGTATTGGTTATGTACTACATCACTGTATTAAAAAGAATCTTGTATTAAATAATGAGAAATTCCATTTTATGGAATGATAAGGTATAGTACTTGGGAATGTCATTTATAGGGATGGTATCCATGTGGATAAATCAAAAGTGGATTTCTTTTCTTCCCTACCATTACCCAAATTTTTTTGGGATGTATGGTAATTCTTAGGTCATACTGTATTTTCTCATCTTTTCATTCATTACTTCAGTAAGATTGAAACCCTACTCCCCCTATTACTCCAAAAATAAAAAGAATTTGTTTTTGATAAATAATGTGAGGAATCTTTTAATAAATTGAGATGGAGTCTCAAATAACCCCCAATTATCCAACCACCTTTGTTGGATTTACCATTTTAGATCATGTGTTATGCTTCTAACTATGCATTTGGGACAGTATTATCATAAACGGTTGACCGAGATCCATATGTCATAGCCTATGCCCCACACACACTGGACCTTACCCAAGAAAACTAAAACACAAATTAAAATGATATTCTTTCCATTATGCTTTCCTTTTTTAAATTAAGGTCATACCTTTTAGGGTCTAAAGTTATTGTGTTATTAGACCATGCAACCATTCAGTATCTACTTAAGAAATCAAAATCCACAACACATCTCATACACTAGATGCTCATACTTTAGGAATTTAATCTAGAAATTAGGGATAAAAAGGAGAAGATAATGTGGTAGCTGACCATATTAGTAGGATCCCACCGTCCTTAGACATTTACTCATCCCCTTGTATTCCCATAAATGACATGTTTCCTGATGAGCAATTATACTGGGTGTAATATTCTATTCCTTAGTATGTCGAAATTGTGAAATATTTTGTGGTATATTTCATTCCTAATAATTTAAGAAAACCAAGCTGATCGTCTAAAACACAAGTCCCATTGGTACATTTGGGATGACACCTACCTTTGGCGCAAATATAGTGATCAATTCCTTAGGCATTGTGTTCCAAATGGTGAGTTTTGATCTGTCCTTAGGTTCTGCCACACTCTTTCTTCTGGGGGCCACTTTGGGCCCCAATTTACTTCTTGCAAGGTCCTCGATTATGGTCTCATTTGGCCAAAATTATTCTGGGATGCCCATGATTTTTTTAAAACTTTTCCTCATTGTCAAATAATGGGGAATGTCTCTAAAATAAATGCAATTCCACAAAAACCTTTACTCTTCCATGAAATTTTTTATGTTTTGGGAATTGAAATTATGTAGACAGTTCCCAATTCTCTTGGAAACTTGTACATTATTATAGTAGTTTATTACTTGTTAAAATGGGTAGATGCATGATCCATGAGGACAAATTATTCTAAGAAAGTTTTTGAATTTTTTAGAACCCAAATTTTCTGTAGGTTTGGATTACCTTGGTTCATCATTAGTGACTGGGGTTCTCATTCTTGTAACTGAACAATGTAATCACTTTTTTTTGGTATGATTTTGGGCATCAAGTTTCTACTTAATATCACCCACATACCAATGTTCAAGCCAAGGTGTTTAATAGATAGGTAAAATAAATTCCTGATAAAACAGTTCAACCCAATAGAAAATATTAAAGTCTTAGCCTCGATGATTCATTATGGGATTACCATATTGCCTTAAAAACTCCCATTATCATGTTACCATATGGACTAGTTTTTTTTAAAGAGCTATCACCTTCCTATGAAGATATATCACTGAGATTACTAGGACATTAAACAATGACACTATAATATTTCAAGTGAAGGTTCTTAGAGGAATTTACAGATTCAGGAGATGGAGGAAATGCATCAAGATTCATATGAGAACTCTCGAATCTACAAGGAGTGAACCAAGGATGACAATGACTATATCATCCTTCATTTTCAATTCCACATTGGTATAAGGTCCTCCTTTTCAATACAAGGATGAAGTTTCATCCAGGTAATCTTTGTTCCCCTTGGTTTGGACCATAAACTATTAATAATGTATATCCATTTGGTTTTCTTTAGATTGAAAATGATAAAACAAAACAAACCTTCACTATCAATGGGTAGTGTTTGAAGCACTTTCACGAAGCCATTATAGACTCCCTGATGGAGGAATTCAAGAATCATCCTATTAATGACACCCCCTAGATTTCATCCTTCTTTCCCACATTCTCTTTTATTACAGTGAGGAAATTAAATACTCTAGGTGTGGGTGGATGGGTATATTCCTGGGTTAGTTAGGAACTTTCATAAATTTCTTATTTTCTCTTTTTTTCTTCTTGAATAGTATTTTTACTTCCCCCACTTTCTGACACTCACTTGTGTACTGAAATTTTCATTTTTATTTCCCACTTAATCATGGGAATTATTGAAAATACTTGAGAAAATTCCTTATTTTATGTTGTTTTAACATTTAAAAAAATTGTTTCACTTATGTAATGTGTGTTTTATCATGATTTTAACATTAAGTTATGAATGTTTCTAGAAAATTGGTTGTTTTTTGATGATATAAATGGTTGTATCACTTCGAAACCATTGAGAATAATGGTACCCTTTATGTGAGTAGTTTATGGGAAAATTATATCACTTAATATCTCCACACATATTTTCACCCAACCATGAAGTGTGATTTTTTCTCACACAATAGAAGGTAAATATAATTTAGGTTAATATTTTTCATCTTTCTAAAATGATTTTTCCATCTTTTAATTCCTTATCTGATATTTTTCATTACTGTACCAGATTGATCTATACATGTGTACCTATTATCCGATTATTATACACCCTAATATATATATATATAAACCAAATCAAAAAACACAAAAATATGGATTGTATCATGGTATGGTCAGAAACCACTCTTACTAGATCTTTGATCTTGTTATAACTATTACAATTAGTGTCATGAGGGGATCAAATAAGGGTTGAGTGATGAGTGTGACATTTGTTCCAAGTTCAATTAAAAAAAACAAAAATAATTATAAATGAGGGGAGTGATGAAATGTAAAACATATAGGGATATATAGGTTAGGAGCTTAAGGTTTGAATTTTTAGAATGATTAAGTGAGTAGGTCCTGAAATTTGATTGCAAAGGATGTAGGCCAGGTTTGGTGGATAGAATCATTTAAGTATATTTTTTTAAAATAACCTATATTTATTGGATATAAATTGGAAAGAATAAAATGAAATGGTTGTCACAAAAATTTTTGGAGAGTTAGTGACATTTTTTAAATTTTATTTATTTTCTCAAATTTATATCATTCATCTCCTTGAATTTAGTTTTGATACAATTTATGAGACATATTTTTCCACGATCAGTAAGAATAACTCCTAGGTGTGGTTTTTGATTTGATCACATTGATATAATAAATTTAATATTAAATTATTAATCATTATGAATTTGGGAATATATCCATGAATAATTTTTGGAAATGTGACTTTTCCCAAGATTGCAAATGTTTAGGTGTGGGGTTGTGATCGTATCGAGTTTCATTATTTTATTTCACCCTTACATCAATGTTTTAAACTAATTTTTTATTTTAAATTCCAATTATTATAGGAAATTTCAGTTCATTATTGATTTAATTATTTTATTTTTATCACTATTAAAAAGGTTAATTTCACATTTTTTATGACTTCATTGTAGGTGAAGGTGATTTCGAGTATCCAGAATGAAGTTCAAGCAAAGCGGCCCAAACTGCATTGGATCCTAAGAACCCATGTTTACTAAAAAACACACCCTTCTACTAATAAATGAATCCAATTGGGATGAAATTTTCTGAGATGATCAAAAATTCAGTGTTATACAACTCATTTTCATACACCCAAGCCCAATTAATCCATTAAGGGGCCCATCTGAACTGATCTGTCCAAGAAAAGAAATCTGATCAAAGTCAAAATTGGTGTTTTTTATTTTGACCATATCTATAGATTCAGGCCTCCATATGATGATAGATTTTCTGTGTAGATATTAAATAGTTTGGGAAAAAAGTTTTTAGTTTTTTTAAAATTAATATAATACTGTCTGGATGGATGAAACCATGGGATAAATGGTTTTTTGAAATATGAATTCCCAAAACATCCTTCCACTTTGCCTATAAATTAGAACCTTGGGGACCCCATTTATAAGTTAGAACCAAGAGAAAATTTCTACCATTTTAGAGACTTAAATGTTCCTATCCTTATATAATAATATCTAGAGGTCCCAATCCTCATAGTGGGATCAAGGATTAAGGAAATGTTCCACCTGATCCTCCTCATCCTCTCGATGCCGAGCTAAAAAGTGGATGATCATTTCAAGGGAGATACACATACTTGGGAGTGAGTTCCAAAACTTTTTATTCTACTGGTTTTGTGTAATTTGTGTGTGAATTATTTCACTTATGTTTTATCTTAACATGATTCTCCTATGAATGAATTTCTTTGGTTTAATTAAGTGAAACACTTTTCATTTCAATATCAATTGGGTTGAAATTTCAAGTGGGAATCTTGGGTTATTCTGATCAGACAACACAAGAATCATACTTATCTAACACATACTTCAGATATCATTATTATTTGGCATCCATCACCCTATTATTGAGGTCTAAACTTTGAAAAAATGAATATTGTGTCAAGGTGTGGTTCTTTGTACATCATTTTAAGAGGAAATAGGGGAATATAAATTTTGACAACACTCAACCAAATAATTCCATTAAACCATGTGTTTTTTCAAAATAATGAACAAAACAAGATTTGCAGTGAGCTTAAAATGAACTCCTTCTCTCATAATCCTAAAAACACCACCTTCCTTTATGAACTATTAAACACTTTAATTAATTAATTTTATTTTTAAAATAGTTTTCAAAACTACCCACCTTTTAGTCCTTTTTTAAAAAATACGTACTTTAAACCTCCAATGCTCCTTTAGAGATAATATAGGGTCTTCCCTATATAATAAATCAACTTTAAAAACATAATCAATTTGACATGTCATGAAAATGCGTTCAGGAATCCTAATAAGAATCTATCTTTCTTATGACTAGGTCATTTCTTTAATTGTTTAGCAAAAAAATTAGAGCATTGAAATAAAAAATAATTGAAGCCTCTAGGGATCAATAAATAGGACTAGTAAAATTAAAGATATACCTGATGGGTTTATAAATCCATGAAAAAGTTATAGAATATCCCCATCCCCATATATATTGGTTTATATTATAAGTTAAAAATTCATAATGATTTATTTTCAAGGTATTTTAATCCTTCTTCAACTTTAACTCTACCATAATAACCACATTAAGGATTTCCATTTTTCTAATTCACACATTTTTTCTTGACTAAGTTGACTAAAATTGTCTTATGAGGATGATAAATGGACTACATATCTAAATCACATATATCTATCCAAATCCCAATTATAGGAGTAAATTAAACCCCTTCCATTTACCATACAATAGGTTATTCATGGATTACAGTGATGAAAACTATGTTACAAATCTATCCTATAAATATGTGTTTGAGAGAATATGCATCAGTGATAGTGGATTGATTCAATATTTTCATCATTGACTCAAGTGTATTGAATTTATGATTTATAATATGTAATTATAATTTAGTGATATAATAGATTTGATTACCATTTTAATTATTCTTTTTGGGTTTTTAATAGTTATGAATAGATATTATTTGAATTAATAATGGTGATAGAATTTGAAACTTATTTGAAAAAAATATTATACTGATTATTAAGTTAAAGGGGAAGGATCATCCATAACTTGGAATATTTTCCTAACTACCAATAAAAGTATAAGGGGATAGAATTGGAATGACAGTATAAATAATGTTTTATAGACTCTTAAAGTAAAAACATAGATCACCCAGAGATGCTGATAGTTCAATGAATTTAGTCTAGTTTCATGGATTCTATCTTCTCCTAAAAAATTATATTTTTAAGTCTATAAGAAAAATTTATTTCTACCTCCTTGACCTCTTAAAAATGTTTCTAAAGTTTTTTACCTTTTATTAAACATGGAAAATCATATGATGAGAGAGAATTTATGGGTATATCCTCCCATCAATAAATTATTGATGTTCAAATACAAATCAATTTTACCAATTTTTTTTAGGATTGATACATCCTATTGTTCTATAAGGTGAGCTACAATTTCAACCCTTTAAAGGTCTAGTTAAATATGTTGGGCCAATTCCCTCTCATCAACTTTTATTTTTTATGTTGGAATTGATTTCATGATAGTCAAACCGCCGTATATTGATAGGATTAACATATAATGGAGTTTGGGTAACTTGTAGAGTAACTATCCCTTAGGGGGGTTTCATATTAACTTCCAGATATACCAAAACACCAGCTGTCACATATCCTATTGAAGTATGATGAACATAAGATCTGAATTGAATAATAATAGAGAGTATGACACACATTCTAGAACCGATTCAATCAGGGTAAACAAAAAACTAATATCTTTAAAGATTTCTATTGTATCTAGAGATTGGGACACCAATTTAGTAGCTTCATCATTTTTTGATCAACCTCTTGTGGTGATATCACTACAAAAAATCCAATGAATATTTATATAAATTATTTAGAAGATTTAAAATCTTATATTGAGAAATAGTGGTTCTTATTTCCATTATTAGGGGTGAAAAAATCCCTCCCAATAATTTATCCACTAAATTTTCAGATAAATATACTATCTATCACCATCATCGTTTCTATAGTTTCTTCATCAGTTGATGCGAGGGTGATGATTTCACTCACTATTATAATTTCATCAGATTAAATGGTCAAGGTATCCTCCCTATGAAAATTTGTTTCAACACCTTTATTCAATAATATTAGGAGGGCTATAAGGTCTACTCATGACCCAAAATCATAAGTAATAGAAAAACTATATTGTGAAGGAATGAGAGCTATTTCCCCTTATTTATGGATCCATGCATGAGTGTTTTATATATAAAAATCATAATAAAATAAATATATAAGTCAATATATGATGTTATAAAGTGATAAAATTGGAATTGGGTTGTTATAAGACACATTTTTATCTAGATATTCATTAAATCCACTAAATTCCTTGTGAGATAATGTGAAATATTCAATAGCTATATCAAAGAATTTTCTTACTCCTTTATCTCATTTTTTAAGCCTTGTAAGTTCTATTAGACCTATTATAGAAGGATGATTAAGATTATAATAATAAATTACTGATGTATTTAACAATATACATAAGTGGTTTTCCTCCAAATATTCAATGATTCCAAGTGAATACACTACTCATATCCTCTCTATTACATTTAGAGACCTCAGCTGAGTCTTGATAATTTTATCTCTCATAATGGGAGTGTAACGACCTAAAATTTTATAAATGAAATTCACTTTTTGAATGGATAAATTTCTTATAAAATAATGTAGTTATGTAAAGCACATGCATTATTTTAGTCATTTTGAAATGTTATAAAAAAAATAATTTCTAATTTAAAAAAGAATTATATATCATAACCATTGATAATATTCCCATTACACAATGACCATTAAGATTAGTATATATTAAGGGTTATAATAATGTATAATTAGCATAGATGGAAGAAGTGATAACCCACAATTTTTAGATCATACCCTACGAAACCCATTTATTGAAGATTCTGAGGGAGATGACATCATCAGTATTTTCCATTGACCAATCCCAAGATGAGATTTAATAGCTTAACCATGAGGAAAACCATTTATGGGAGAAGTTAATGATTATCAAGATCATGACCCAAACTATGTTCATCGAACCACCCCAAGAAAGTGCTACCACCACACACCTTACCCTTATCATGTATACTGGTGTAATTAGGGGATATATATCTAGACCCTAGTAGTAGTAATTTTTATTTATTTTTATTTAAATTAATTATTATATTTTATTATTAATTTATAAAATATTATATAATAGGTTTGATAAAAATTAGGTTTTGATACAATGAAATCAAAATTGTATTTTTGGGAAATATATTGTTTTAATTAAGACACACTTTTGATAAATTCAATAATTTTATAAATAAATTTAATTTTAATAAAATATTCTTATTAAATAATATTTATTTAAATATTAATGACAATATTATTTAATGAATTCCAATATAATTTTTTAAGGGTTATAAAGTGGTTAGTGTGATAAAAACTATTATTTTCTAGTAAATAATGATTTTTATTTAAAAGAAAAAATTCTAATATTTATAAAATTAGTTTGGTAAAATAAATATCATTTTTTAATTCAAAAAATTGAAATCACACAGTGGATTTTTTTTATAATTTTCTGAGATAGGGGAATTCTTGGGTAAAAATTAAATATGGTCTAAATATAAAGTATTTATTATGACTTAATAATATCCCAAAAGTGATGTAATAAAAACTATAAACCGAATCCACAACCAAAAATAGATATCCCCTATAATATAATGTTTTTAAAGTTATTTTATTAATTTTAATAACCTTTAATTAATCCTCCAAAACCTGTATTATATTTTAAGATTTTAAAACAAATTTCTTATAAATATGACTCACTTCCACTTCACCAATAGTATGATTTTAATATGTTCAGTTTTAGGCCTTATAAAATATTGAAAAAAACTCTTATTTGGAAAATACCATGGGAAAAAAACCTGGGCATGCCTATGGTTTTTATTATTTTATTACGAAGTCAAAACCCATGTTTAGAAGTTAATAAAGAGTTCCCTCTCTTTTACCATAAATACCCACAAAACCTCTTATTATTATTCAATTAGAACCCATTGATCATGAATTTACTCTTCCTATCCCTCTCTAAATCTTTCCCAAGGTGTTCCCAATATCTTATGTAGCTCCTCTCAAGCTTTTTAAAAGAACCTTCTCATGGTAAGAGAACCTCTTCTCTTGCTTTTTATTCCAAGAAATTTATTTATAATAATAATTTTTTATTTCTAATTATTCATGATGTAATGTGTTTTTACACATCCATCTACAATCCTTATGATTCCCAAGTAATAAGAGTCCACCTTTAACTATCATTAACACCTTCCATGAACCTTTTTGAACACCTATTATGCTGTTGAAATTATCCTTTTATTTCCATGCCAAAATTTTATGTTGTGAATACCCATCAACATGTATTCACTTTGATGTAATTATAATTCATTGATTAGGGACTTCAATACATGTAACCCCAACTCCTTAATCATGGGATTAAAAGTAATGAATGGCATTCTTATATTGTATGATCTAGGTGGCACACAAATGCATATACATGATATGAATGTGACTAGTGGGCCTAAAATTATATATCCCTCCAATGCATTATACAATGATTTTATCTCATGATATACCATGTATGGTGCATGGGAGGACTATGTTATGATGTATTTGTAATTAGCCTTGACTTATGATTATGATGTTATGTTTTATGTTGTTTCCACATTCCTATCTTTTCTTGATGTTATCATCTTATATCATGCATCAATGTTCATGTTTATGATTCTAACCCTTTTTTCTCACATCGATATACTTCTTTACTTACATGTATTACTTTCATCATGTTATGATTTGATTATTCCATTACTAATATTTATACCTCACCTATTTGTTATGTACATCCCTAGGTTATCCCGTGCAGTATTAGATGATCAATGTATTTTAAGGGCATGTTATAGAGTTTTAAATAATTTCTTCGTATCATTATTTAAAGTTAATGTTCTATGTTTCTAATTTTAAAATGAAACTAGTCCTATCAATCTTATAGGATTGTATTATGTGAATATTTATGTAATAAATCATGAATTAAGGTTTATAAAAGATATGGGTTGTCATAGTTGGCATCAAAGGAATGGACTATTTATTTTTGGGAATTAGTTTTATAAAACATTAGTTAAATCCTTAGGGATAACACTAGACATAGGAAAACACCCCTAAATTTTGGAAAAGTATAGAGTATATGGTTTTCATGAAATAAAATCCATGTATGAATACTACAAGTTGATGTGACACTAGCATAGTTTCACCTAGGGGTAATAACGTTGAAAAGGATGAATTAGGCATTAACTCAATCATCACCCAATGAATGACAAAGAGGCCTTGTTACACACCTGATTTGAAGATCCCTAAGGATAGGCTTTAACGAATTCAAAAGCTCTTTATGAACCATTATAAAGGTAAAAAATCTCATAAAATTTGATTTTAGGAAATAGGCCATGGATAACTTAGATTGAAACCTAGAAATTCACAGGTTAAGGAATGTATGTCATTTATGAGTTATCAATTCATTGTTCATAAGATTCCATTTTTATATTTTTAATAGTTTTAAAATTCTCATCCCTTGGTATATTTTGTATAAAGTAAATTATTAGAACCAGAATCAAATAGTGAAATATAGCCTTATAATCCATTCATAAACTTCAAATGTGCAATGTGAGTATGATTATACACATTATTTCAAATCACACAATTTTATTATTACTATTCAAACACCACCTCGAAACATAGAATTGGAGGTATCAATGAAAATGAAGATCTGGGAAAATATTACATCCCAAGTATATAACTTCTCCCCTTTCCATATTTTTGGACCAAATATTATAAAAAAGAATGTGACACTATGTTTATAAAAATTCAATAAATTTATAGGTATGGATTATCTTTCCTTTTATAAGGATAACATAAATTATTTGTATAATGAAATTACCCTCGATATCACAAATCTTCTTACAATTATATACAAGTGTAAGGATGAGGGTGAATCTCCTTTGGAATCATCATCTCAAGCATAAATATTATTCCCGTATGTGCAATCATATCTAGCTCAAAAGACTGAGACTAATCATAAGATCATAGTTAATGAAATGCCAATCACGAGGGAATACACGAATGTGTTTATCTAAGTTTTGTTTGGTCTTACTCTTTACAAATAGGTTGAGATCTTGATCAAACTTATACCCAAATATTTTCTAATATATAAAACTCCATATAGAATAGACACTATTAAACTTGACGAGATTAAGAAGAAACTACATGAGAATATGGATAAAGGGTTTATATGCCCAAGTACTTCACCATGGTTTTCACTGTTCCTATTCATCAAGAATAAGGACGAGTCAATGCACCTTTGAATTGATTATCATAAGCTCAACATGATCATGATTAAGAACAATTATTCCCTGCCATATATTGATGACTTGATCGATCAAATATATGGAGCACAATACTTCTCTAATGTGGATCTTTAATCAAGATATTATCAAGTAATTATGAAGAAGGTGGATATCCTCAATTCTTATTTTCATGTAAATTATGGGCAATATGAGTTCATAGTAATGCCATTTGGATTCACTAATTCTCCAGCTATCTTTATGGACTTAATGAATAGAGTCTTTAGAAATTATCTTAAAAAAGTTATGGTAGTATTTATAGATGATATTTTTATCTACTTTGAAATCAAGGAGGATCATGAGGAAGATTTGAATATTGTATTTAAGACCTTGAAAATGAAAAATTTATATACATAGTACAATAAATGTGAGTTTTGGATTGATAAAGTAACATTCTTAGGGAATGTTATCACTAGAAAATGGATATTTGTGGACCCTTTGACAATAATGGAAATTGAATGATAACCCAGATTAAAATATGTGACAGAGATCCATAGTTTCCATTTACTAGCTAGGTACTCAAAATTATTAGTGAGGAACTTCTTATGATTATTAATCCCACTTACCAAGCTAACTCAGAAGGGGGTGAATATTTTCTAGACCTATGAATACAAGGATAACATTAAAGAATAAGAGGATAATCACTGCACTTGTACTCACATTACCCACCTGTGTGAAAGGATTTGTTATCTACATAGATGTGTCCAAAATAATCCTTAGTTTCTGTACTCATTAAATATAAAAAAAGTGACATTATATTACACTTCCAATTAAATATCAATGAGGAAAACTACCCAATGAATTATCTAGAATTGGCTGCAGTAATCTTCACATTGAAGATTTAGTGACATTATATCTATGGGGAGAGGTGTGACATATATATAGATCATAAAGGCCTTAAGTATATATTCTGAAAAGGAGCTCAATATACTCCAAAAGGTGGTTACAACTGATCAAGTTTTATGATTTTCAATCTATTACTATCATAGAGAGGCAAACAAAGTGGCAGATGCTCTAAGTAGAAAGGATCCTGAAACCCTATCTATGGTGAGGATTGAAAGGTATCCAATATTTTTGGATATTCTAAATAAGGATATGGGAATAATTAAAGAATCATAATCCTAACTTGAGAAAATAAATACTCAACTATCCATTATTGATATGATCAAATAGGTATATAAAGATGATAAAGAGAAACAATGAAAGATAAAAAATATTCCAGAGTTCAGCTTTTCTAAAGATAGATTCATAAGTTTCGGAAGTCGAATATATGTCCCATAAAAACCAATGTTGAAAAGGTAACTTTGAGATACTGTGAATAGATCACGTTTCTATATTCATCTAGGAAGAACTAAGATGTATAGTGTAAGATCACACCTTTTCTAGGTATGTCCCTATTTAAGTTTTTGTTGAATATCTTTTAGATGGGTTATTATTTTTTTAAACCATGGTGGATGAAAATTTACTTTGGGGGGTGGAGATATTTTTCAAAAGAAAATGACCTAAATTTTGAGGATGTATGTTTTTGTGAATGAGTGGAATCTAGGTATAAATGTGTCCAAGGTTATAATTGGATTATCCTCCTACTTAGGTGGAGTTGAATTCTTTTTTATCTTTATGTAGAAATATACAGTGGATACTACCTGTAAGACATGTCCATGCCATGTAAGTAATATATGATGTGAATCCATAACACAGAATAATCCATGAAATAGTTTCTGGATGTGACTATTTTATAAGATATGATTTTGTTATGGATCTTGAAAAGGTCGATCTGTGTATTTTTAACCCAAAGTGATGTGTTATTTGGCTTATGTTGAATTCATGTTGTTAAAGGGTTTCATGACATGAATTCATTAGGACCAACATTTTTTATTCTCACTACACATATGATTTATTTTAATACATTATGCAGCCTCCTCTCTCGAACCATAGGGAGACTCTAGGTAATTTTTAGGCGATTCCTTATCTTTAGGATGTCTCGATCTCGTATTTGATATTCAGTGAGTTCCTTCAGTTATGGTTTTCTCCCTTATTTAGATATTCTTTATTATAGTGGTGTGATATCTTGACCACTGTTGAATTAGGATATGATATTCATTCTTGTGTGATCTAGGTTTTCCTTATTGATCTCCTCTACCTTTTTTATTCATTACTATTCATTATTGAGAGTGTTTCTTTGATCACCAGATAAAGGCAAGTGGTCTAGAACAAAGATTTATGGTCCGTTTCTATTTGTTTAAGTGTGTTCAATACCATGTTTTCATGTCGACCCATTGTGCGCATTAACTAACAAAATAATGATTGATCATAATAATGTGTTTAGTCCTCTACTTGAATCCCTTTAGACCCAATAGTGTTGAGACCTGGATTATGGCTACCCATAGGGTGATCCTACCCTTGAACGATAATTAAATTTCTATCATATTGAAACGTGAATTTGCATAATATGAGAACTCAGGTGATTTCATGTGATAAGAACACTTGGAAAATTAATTACTTGTTTATTGAAATGATTATAATCACTTTGATATAAGATGGGTGCGTACACTAGGATGATAATGGCTTAAGACATATCTTAATGAATGAAAGGGTAATTGAAAGATAAAAGGTAATTTGCTGAATTAACCGTTGTGTCTTATGACGATATGTTGTGTTATTCTTTACATTATGATGTGTATTACATGTTATACTGAAATGATTATATAAATGGATTGGCTCAATTATGCTAAAATTATTATATAAATGGATTTTCGTAGTTATACTGAAATGATTATATAAAGGACTTATCTTGGTTATGAAAAAATAATTATAAAAAGGGCTTGACCTGATTATGCTAAAATTCTTATATAAAGGCTTTAATCTGATTATTCTAACATGCTTATACAGATGTATTTTCCTAGTTATGTGATAACTCCGTGGACTTGTAGTTACAGTTGGCATGGTGATGCTATATTCTCAGAGTTTTTTATATGGTCCCAAATAGGATTAATTGTTATATTGTATTAATTGATTAATGAATACTTTTATTTATAAATTTATTGCACACACTTACTATCAGATTAGTTTTTTTATACACGGTGGTGTCAACCTACTGTGTTTTACTCACACCCTATTCAATCAAGTATTTGGTGCCTGAGAAGATTATATAGATGTAGGTTTGGATAAGGGAAAATGACCTTGTTATTGATTACTGCATGCTGGATGGGTTGGAGCTTTGATATGGGACTAATGTGGGGATCAGGACCACGATCATGGGTGTATTATTGAATTTATTTTGTATTTTATCTATTTCATATTCATATTTACACTTAGATACAATCCATCCTGTAATTATATTATTATTTTTATTATTGTATTGATCATTTGAGTTCACTATTTGGTTTATCTGCTGTTATCACACTATTTCTACTATTTCCCTTACTCTGATATTTATTCCGCTATTATTACAACTCAATACCATGAGGTATAGTCTACCCAATTTGTTATTTACACCCCCACTAATAGTCATAATCCTTTCATATATGGTGATTAATTATTGAGGTCTAGTAACCAACTTAGTTTGGAACATGAGAGTATTCTAGATCAAGGAAAATTACAAAGTGGTATCATAGGAATAAAGTTTTTCATTTCTATTACTCTACTATTTGGGAAAGGTAAAAATGAGATTAGGAATGTGTGTGGACCTTTTAATGATCTTGTGTATGTGAGTAGCTAACCCATGTATGGGAGAAAAGCTGAGTACCTAAGGATGGGTCTTCTATTCATGCTATTCACTTGTTACAACTGATATTATTTCAACTTGGGTGATTCAAATTTTGTATGATGTTATTGTTTTTTTAGATTTATACCCATGGATCGACATGGTGTGAGATGAGTATGAATGCATCATGATAGGAATGTAGGGATAGGTATTAACATGAATTGTTCATGATAGATACATATTTATTGCGTGTGATATATTTCTTGTATGAACTGTGAAATAAAAACCCTATTTTATATGATGAAAAAGGGAATAAATGAACTATTATAACATTCTAATTCACTAATTAAGCTAGGTTTAAAGATACCATGAACCAGTGGTTCTCAATTTTTGTCACCTAATGTGGATGACCTTGATTTTTATCTAGTGGTTTAAGGAGTGCATTTTTCTTGCATGAAAAATTCACCCTCATTGTATTTGAAATCAGTGTCAGGAGAGAAGTAATAAACATACTCCTAGCACAGTTGAACTAGAATTTTATGCATATCCTAATATGTATTTTCAACCTTTTAATATCTTCCTGAGGGCCATTTGATTAATTCAAAGGGATAGTACTTGCACTATACCTTCAATGTCTGAGTTGATGAGAGATTTTTAGTAGCATAATATGCTTATGTTCATTAGATAGGGAGGCCCTTAGAAAGCGAAGTTTTGGATGGAGTTAGTCCAAATGATCTTCAAGCACCCCAAGACACCCGAATATAGGAGGGAGAATCTTGTTGCATACATGCTTCATGGACTCTCCAAGCATTAGTTTAAAACTTTAGATAAATACAGGAAGTAATAGGATTTATCTGGGAAGGACTTAGAGAAAAAGATCCTAAACCACATCTACCCAGAAATATTGAGGATTATAAGGATTGAAAGTTCATGCACCTGATGTAGGAGGGCATGTCATTGATGGAATATGCTACATGTTTCACTTACTTGCATCACTTTTTTCTATCTTTAGTAGATGATGATATTTTTAGGATGAGTCATTTTGAGGAAGGTATTATCTATGAGATATGGTTATAGGTGAATGTATTTCACTTGAGTAGAATTTAGGACATGATAAATCAGGATCTCATCATAGAATGGAATTTGAGATATGCCTTGAGTAAAAACCATTCTATTTCATTTGAAAAAACTGATATTTCTTATTATAGTGACAAGAAGATACACTTTGAAATTTACCACTAAGGAAATAGTGGGAAGAGTAGTGAGGGTTGTGGGAATACCTATTTGGACTATGCTTTATTATAGTGATATAAGTGTTTCATGTTTGGTCATAAGCAGCCTCAGTGCCCATACCCTACTTTGGAGATTCATTCATACAATGGGTTGGTCCACCTATTGAGGGTTTTTAGGGAGATACAATAGTAGAGTATTGGAGGGGGATTTGGATAGGTACAATAGTCTAGGAAAAGCTCATCTACCCCTCAGTAGATTATTATATGGAGTTCTAATAGACATTCAGGTTGAGGAAATGGATGGGGTATCCTAGTGTAGGTGTGGAAATACCATCCAAAGGGTTCATCACAAGGGAGTTAGACTGGATCCCTGGGAAGAGGGGCAATTTAACTACATGCTATACGGTCTCCTACAACTGGTTTGATTGTAGGAACTTCTACTTTCAGAGGTAAAATTCTTGTGTCATCTATTATTTATTATGATCTTTTTGATAAAATCACGTCAAATTACTTTATATATTATCTTTTTAAAATTGGTCTGGTCTTCGTTGTGGAATAATTGGATGGTGTATTGACCATTGACACAACATTGGGAGTGTGGTTAAAGAATATTAAATGTTGAAAGACATTTTCTTTAGAAATTTTCAGTTACTATTTATTTTGGGAATTGTTTGTGATGGAAATGATAGGTTTCAATTTGGTTCTAGGTATGGATTGGTTAGTTCTATACCAAGAAAACATTGAATTTTATCGAAGGATAGTTACCTTTCTATCTCCAGAAGGAGAAAACTATTTTCACTAGGATGAGTGTGATCTTCTGGTTGGTCATTCAGGACCAATTCAGTGAAGATTATATTTTATCATGACTCAGATAGACAATATTGCTCTAGATGATAGTGGAATATAGAAATATACTTTTCTTTGAGTGCTAAACTATTTTTAGGATGTTTTGACTGAATATTTCTATGGCTAATCACCCAAACGGGAGATCAATTTCCTAATCAATTTGGTGGTGGGATTAAATATAGTTTATATCATTCCTTATAGGATGGAACCAATAGTGGTTTAGGAATTAAAAGTTTAGTTGGAAGATCTGGAAGTGAAGGGTTTCATACAATCTAGTACATCACCTTGGTGTTATCTCACCCTTTTCACCTTGAAGGCTAATAGGACATTGTACTTGTGTGTGGAATATCAGAGATTGAACCAAATTATGGTCAAGAACTAGTATCCCCTTATTCAAATTTATAATCTCTTCGATCAACTAAGAGGTGATCAGATTTTCTCTATGACTGACTTGAGATCAAGATATCATAAATTGAAAGTGATACCATCAGGAATACCCCAGACTACTTTTAGGAGCATGCATGGCTTGTATGAGTTTTTGGTGATGCTGTTTGTTATGTAAAATGCTCCGGAGGTATTCAATGCCTTGTTGAACTAGATTTTACATCCTTTCCCAGATCACTTTGTGGTGTTTCTTGTCAAATACACATTAATATACTCCCAATATATAGGTGATCATTCCAAAAAACTTGAAATCATCTTGAGCACATTGAGAGAGAACCATATTTATTCCAATCTAACTAAATTATATTTCTGAATTGATAAGGTCCACTTACTGGGTCATGTTATCTCAATAGAAGGAGTGTTAGTAGACCCCAACAAGGTTTCAGTTGTAGTATCTTAGAAGATGCCCAAGAATAACTTTGAGATTCAGATTTTTCTTAATCTAGAAGGGTATTATCGATATTTTACTTGAGAATTCTTATATCTAGAAGCTTCAATGTCTGAGATGACCAAGAAAGGGGAGAAGTTTTTTTGGTCAGATAATTGTGAGGGAGTTTTTCAAGAGATGAAGAGTAGGTTGACCTCAACACTAATTCTCAATTTTCATATGTCAGGTAAGGAATTTTCCATGTACTGTGACACATCTAGAGTTGTGTTAGGAGTACTTATAATGCATGAGGATTTAGTGGCTACACATTAATTTGAACATATAATACCTAAAGAAACTTTGTGATGTTTTTTCTAAACAAAGGTTTTGAATTTGTTGATAACTAATATTTTGTAAAAGAATATTTTTGAAAAAATACGTAAAAGTTTCTAAGGAGAGTCACCGTTGAATAATTTCTATCATAATGGAAAGTTCCATCGTAATGAAAGAAAATCAGACTAACTTTGAGAATGAAGATCAAACTGAATCTGAGAAGGAAAATCGGATTGGCTCCAAGTAGGAAAATCAGATTGACTATGAGAAGGAAAATCAGGCTAACTCTAAGAAAAAATTAGAATGACTCTGATAAGGAAGATTGAAATCAATCTGAGAAGGAAAATCATACTGACTAAGAGAAGGAAGATCATACTGACTATGATTGGGAAAACTGGGCTGACTCAGAGAAGGAATATCAAATTGAATCTGAGAAGGAAAATCATATTGAATCTGATATGAATAATCAAACTGAATATGATCAAGATAATCATACTAATGATGAGTAGGATAATCAAAATGAATCAGAGAAAGATAATCATATTAAAAATGAGAAATATAATCAGACTAAAGCTGAGTAATATAATCATACTGAGGCTAATCAAGATAATCAAACTAAAGTTGAGAAAGATAATCATACTAAAGATGAGAATGATAATCATACTGAACCTGAGAAAGATAATCAGACTAAAGATGAGAAAGAAAATTATATTGAAGCTGATAAAGATAATCATACTGAAGTTGAGAAAGATAATTAGATTGAAACTAAGAAATATAATTAGACTAAATCTGAGAAAGATAATTAGACTGAAGCTGAGAAAGATAATCGGAATTAAGTTGAGTAATATAATCAGATTTAATAAAATTTAGTATGTTCAAGAATAAAAATTTCATAGAAATATTTTGAAGGTTTGAAGAAGTCAAAGATGATTTTTAAATGTGATTAGCTTTTGGAGTTTTAAAATTTGACTAAGTGGGCTTTTTTTTTCAATTTCCTCCCTTTTCTTTTATGAGTTTCCTATAAATAGAGGAACAATTTGTTCAAACTTTGTAACTTTTTCATGAGTGTAAAAAATGTGGAGAACTATAGAATTTGATAAAGAGTTTCTTTTAGAAATGGATCTCATTATTTGACCGTACATCTGTTATTTTGTTAACCGGACTGATAAAAATTGTCTTGATAAGATTGTATTGAGTTGATCAGACTGAGGAATATCAGACCTAGTTTTTTAGTAGAGTTTAAGAAGTGAATATTGATAAAGGGAAGATCATATTGATTCGATCATATTGATTCAATCAAACTGGGTTCATCAAACTGAAGGCCATCATACTCAGGGTCATCAAACCCAAGAATTTTTTTGGAGCATATTTAACAAAGTCTTTACTCTTTTGTTTTGGATTAATTATTTTGTAAGCAACTTTGTAAACTGATGGGATTAAATATAATCATTCCTATGAGAAGATAAAAGATGTCTAATAGGATTTGGCACAAGTTGTATTCACTTATTCTTAGTACTGAATTTCCATATACCCAAGGGAGTGGCTATGGAAAGGATGTAGGTTCTCACACTGAGACTAAACCTTGTAAATATCAAGTTCTTTACTTGCTTTCCTACTTTTCATGCATTATTATTTACTAATAGTTGATAATGAAACTAATCTTAAAAAGTTTAAGGGGTTAAGTTTCTTAAAGTCTTGAAACTCATAAAAAGTGAACAACTGATTCAACCCCCCTTCCTAGTTGTTTTTTGATCTTTTAAAACTTCAATTAGTATCAGATCTAAAAGTCCATTTTTGAATCCTTATCATGGATAATCTCAATTCTATCAACATTAGAAAAATTCCTATATTTTGTGGAAAAATTATTATGGATAAAAAAATAGGATGATTCCTTATATCCCATCCCTTGGATTGGAAGTTGTTAATGATGCTATAATTGGGTTCACACGTATTTAGAAATATTCCCCAAAGACTTTGGATGATAAGATAAATATCAAAGTTGATAGAAAATATATAAATTATATCCTTATGTCCTTATCATAAAATTTTTATATAAAGGTGATGGGTTTAAAAACATCGAAGAGTTCGTGGGATAATATGGAAAGTATATTTGAAGGGAATACTAATGTGAAAGAAGAAAAGCTACAAATCTAGTGTAGTATGTATGAATACATAAGTAAGAGAGATGAAGAAATTATTGATGAATACTTCACTAGAGTAAATTAATTTTTTACAACATAATAGGATTCAATGATGTCCTAGAAGATTATAAAATTATGAAGAAATTTATGAGAAACTTTCCTAATATTTTTACTGTAAAACTCTTTATTTATAACATAATTATGATTTATCTCTTGATAAATTGCATAAATTTATTGTTTCTTTTAAAATGAGGAAATATACAATGTTCAAAAATAAGATGAAAGATGAAATGGTTTTTGAATCCATGAGAAAAATGAAAATACAAGATAATGAGGATGTTGATCCTTGTAACTCCAAAGATAAAGAGGATGATTAGTTTAAGGAAAAAATCACGTCACTTGTATCCAATAATTGTTGAATAGGAAGAAGAAAGTATGGATTTAAACTTACTCTAAAATGTTTTGGGTGTGGTGGAATTGGACACTTTTCTTTGAATTGTCCCAAGAAAAATGTTGAATATTATCATGATGTTTCTGATGAAAGATCTTGATAGAATAAGTTGATTTTTTATAAATAATAAAATTCATCCAACAAATATAAGAAGAAGTTCACGAGATAAAAAAGAATTATACTAATTAATAAAGTTGAATCAGACTCAAATTACAACAAATATTTGAAAGATTAATGTTTAGAAAAATTCAGAACCTTCATTAAAAAAGTTTAGAAAACAAAATATTACTCAGATAGTGAAAAAGGTGGTAAAGAATCATATAGAGAGTATCAACTCAGAATATTTTTTTTTCATGTCTTGAGTAAAAAAACTATTAAGAAAGAAATAATAGTAATAAATAAATATTGTGAAGAATTTAATAAAGGAAGAAAATATGTCATCAAGAAGGTGAAATAATACATTTAGAAGATGTTAAGTTACAAATTTATAATTACTGATACAACTCAAATTAAATATTAGGTTAAATCCTCACCCACCAAAAATAATGTTTCATATGATTTTTATAACATTTTAGGTTTAAAAAAAATATTGGGAAATCTTGGGTTAAAAAAGGGTATAAGCAACCTATTTCATCTAAAAAATATGAAAACTCACTTAGAAGTAAATATGGTTCATGCCAAAATATTTTTAAAGGAAGAAGAAGTCATCAACCTTAAAAATTATTCTACAGAGAAGGATCTTACTTTAATAGAAAATGAAAATCTTATGGCTATATCTAGTGTTGTGGAATCTATGGAAATGGGGATTATAATTGTTGGAATAATGTTTCACTTCCAAAAATAATGTTTGAACAAAGTTAAATTAATGGTTTAAGGAGGATGAGTAACATTCCTAACCCACAGGAAGTTAGAAAAGAAAAACCACAAGATGTTAGAAAATTTCCAACAAAAAATAAATTTTAATGTCTAGAAGAAGTTTTTGGAAGATGTGATCAGGCTATTTATCATGCCAAAATATGTATGAAACTCCTTTCAGAACAAGTTTCCTATAATAGAAAAGAAAAGGAATATGGAAATAAGAAAGTTAATGAAATATCTTTTGTTATTGAGAAATATTTAAAAGTAAGTAAAAGGAACAATGTCACACCCATGATTTCATTTTGAGGTATTTTTATGTTTATTTTTGGTCTAGTTTTTCACTTATGGGGTTCTTTTGAGTTTTTAGAGAAAAATGAGAAAATTTGGATATACAGCAGGTGGCACACGGTTTAGAAAATCATTTTCCCTTGAGCAGGTAATTATGTAGACATGTGGTGTTTTGGAAAATTTCTCATCACATAGTTAGCGCAAGGTTTTTAAACCATGCGGGATAACTGTACGACATGTCCTTGTTGGATAGTGTCAAATAAATGGTTACCACACAGTTTTAAAAACCATGTGGTCTAATCGTGCGACCTATCCAGGTCATTAAAAATTGGATTTTTACCTCTCCATATTTAACCCCAAATCACCCATTTTTTCCCCACTCGGGATTCTCATCCCTAGTATCCTCCATATATCCATATTTATCCATTTTACCTCTATATTTTATGTGTATTGGGTGTTATTTATTCAATATTCTTCAAGTAAGTCCCTCATTTCTTGGATTCTCCCTCTCTTCTAGGGGTTTACCTCTCTTTCTTTGGGGTTTCATATCTCTAGTGGACTGGGTGACATTTTGAGGGTTGAATCTTGATTATTATGGTTTTATATTGATGTGTATGGTGGAATATTTCCATTATAGGGTTCTCTTGATGTGCAGTTGTGGTTTAACACCATTTTTCAGAAAGTTCTACACTTGATGTTGGTGGTTCCATGATAAAACATTATTTGGTGATTTTAATATACTTTCTTTGAATCTTGGTTATGTTCTATGGATTGTATGTGAGGTGAGAAAAATGTTTTTGAAAATATTCAGGGTCCTTTGGTATAAACAAATTATTTTCAAAGGAAATGGGCTATGTTCCATGTGTATTTCATATGTGCTACTTGTTTTGTGTCTTGAAGGAATTTGATAAAATGTGTAGATGATATGATACCTATTTTGAAATGGATTTGGTGTGTATTTGGTTTCAAAAAGGGGTTTTTATGTGGAAATGGTGGTTTATCATGGGTTTTATGGTGTTTGGATTACATATATGTGAAAGTGATGTTGTATGTGATATGTGAAATGAGAATTGAGCACAAAAGGAATCCTAGGTGACTAGGTGGGCAGACTAGGACTAGTTCGCTAGATGATTCAGAAGTGAATTGTCCCGGTTTCTTCTAGCAGGATTGATGATTATAACACTAACTAAATATTAATGATTATTGGAGACCACTAGGCATGTGGGATGTTATCTTCTAGTGGATCATGCATGAGAGTGTTGTTGGATATTGTTTCTATACCATGTTTCACTGAGATACGATGTACTTAGTGTCCCATTTGAGCTAGTGCCTATAGGGTTTTCCCATGACATAATGATATTTTGTGATATTGTACCTACTGCTAGTATATGATGCACTTGGTTTATTATTTCAAAATAAAATCATATTTTCCTTTAAAATGATTTCCATAAAAATGTTTCTTGTTTTTCTCTATAAAACATGCATGTTAATTTATCTTATAATGTTTATAGCATGGAATATATTTTATTAGGTGGAATCCTATTGGGCTTTAGCTCAAACCCTACTTACATCTTTGGGTGTAAGTAGAATTAGTTATTTTTGACACAGGTAAAATAAAGATGTTTAGAGATGGTGGTTTGGGATTCTAGTGGTCTTCCCTTGTAGGTGTTGTGGTGGTAGCTTGAGGAGGATGCTCCTCTTGTTTCATGGTGGTTTTTTGGATAGTGTCTTTTTCGATTTTGTTTTATCCCCTTTGTGTTTTTGTTTAAATATTGTAAACATTGAATCAAAAATTGTTATTCCATTTTTGGTTATGATTTTTCATTTTTGGTTCATTTATTATAGTTGGTTGTTTATGATTATTTACATGGGTGATATCATTCCTAAGTTTCATTATTGATACCCATGCACTTATTGCTAGCCTTTGGGGATGGGAATAACCTTTGGGCCATGCCACATGCCGGGTATGGTTGGAGGGAACTCTAGTTTGGTTTGTGAAAAAATGGAATTAGAGTGTTTCATACTCTTTTTGGGTCATATTTTTTGGGATGAGTCTAGATAGACAGGAGTTAGGGTTTTAAGGACTTGATGTTATGGTTATGAGTAGGGTGCCTAGCTAGCACACCTCATGATAGAACTTGAGTCACCATGGGATATCTGGATTTTTGTTTGAATTCTACTCCAGGTGAGATATACATGCTGCAGACTGTATATGGACACTAGGTGGAGGTGGAGTGGTATGTTTTCTATATAATTGTGATGGGTTTGATTTGTTTGGATTTATGAAATGTTGGTATTTTATGTTATTACTGAAAATTTTTAGAATGGTTGTACTAATTTTTTTCTTGGGGTTATTGCTTCTTATATAAAAATGCCTCCGCAGGGAATTCCTATACAATCACCGGAAGAGGCTGGAGAGAGTTATCCATCACCAATTGATCAAATATTAGTGGAAGTTGTGGTTTGGAATATTTAGTATTTGGGATAGGGAGAATATAATGGTCCTTATCTGGTTATAGAAGATGAATATACTCCTAGGAAGGACAAATCTCTGGAGTTCCTTACGAACAAGCCTCATTCTTTCTGCGATAGCATGGAACATCAGGAAGTAGAAGATTGGATCGAGAAGATAGATTGAATGTTTTAATTTTTTGACACTCTTGGGGAAGTGAGGGTTAAATGTGACTCATTCTTTCTTGAAGGTCCCAATAAAAGGTTGTTGGACTCAGCGGTGCAAGCTAGAAATAATGATTAGATAAATTCAAAAGACTTCAAGGATATTTTCAATGATCTGTATTTTCTTGAGGTTTTAGATTATTCCTTATCCAAGAAGTTTATGTATATTTTTCAAGGGGAATGGTCCATGATGGAGTATGATAACCAATTTTCTGAGATAGTTTGGTATGCACCTAAAATCATTTCCAATGAGAGGATGAAGGTTCAAAGGTTTGAAAGGGGGTTACAGCCATAGATTTATTCTTAGGTCTTTTTATTCAAGCTTAAGACCTTTACTGAAGTGGTTGACCATGCGTGTATGTTGGATATTGACTGCAAGATAAAGTTCAATTCATCTGGTGATATTTTAGAAATGTATAGTGGTATTTCATCATAGAAAAAGAGGAAGTGAGATGATTAGGGGAAGAAGGGAGGTTGTTGTTTAGGGTATCCTTCCCAGCAGTCTTCGTCTGTGTCTTATGATGTTGGGTCAGTTGTTTTCCATCAGTGTGGGAAGGTAGGAAACATTTGACCAGTGTGTACATCTCCTTTCTAAAATCACCATCAGTGTAGAGATATGGGATAAATGTAGTGTTTTTGTAAATTAACGCTCCCATATCAGAGTGGTATGGGATTTCTAGCTTCTAGAGGGAAGTCAGCTCAGTCAGAGTCATCCAGGATGGTGGAATCCTTGTTAAGAGGTCATGGAGGAAGGGATGGTCAAACTTCTAGGAAGAGTTATTTCAGGGAACGGCTACAAACTATTGGTCATTCTCAGAGTTAGGCTGAGACTAGGCAGCTTCATGCAGTGGATTGAGCACTAGTTGAATCATATGCAAGGCCTGTGATAGTTTGATGTACCATTTTGATTGCATCTTCTGTAGCTACTATTTTTTTTGATACAGATGCTTCTATCTCTTTTATATCTACCTACCTTTTTGATGTTCTAAAATTACCAACTAAGCTTATGTTGTATGCAATGGAGTAGGTAATACCTATTTGTAAGAAGTAACACCTCTTTGTAAGAACCGAGAGTAGGGTCTCATGTGTTTGTCATGTGCACTCACCGTGTCAAGGGTCAAATCGGAATGCGATTTTCTAGTCTTGGATATAGACCTATTTGATATAATCCTTAGTATATATTTGATGGTGTGATTTCAGGCGCATATCAATTACTATAAGAAGTGAGTGAGTTTCATGGAATCTAATGAAAGTACCTAGGTTTTTCATAGAGAATGAGATCCTCATTCGGGTTGTGCTGGACCTCCACTCTCAAAATTGGATAATATAATTATTCAATTATAATTTCTCACGTTGGAGGATGACAGTGGTGTACCTGAGGGTAGGTTACTTCCCATGGGGGATGAGTTTTTAGAGATTTTTTCAGAGGATTTTTCAGGTTTTACTTCAGAGTGGGATGTGGAATTATCGATTGATTTGGCATCGGGGACACAAATGATATCTCATCCCTCATATCGTATGGCCTCGATAATTTGAGGGAATTTAAGGTATATCTAGATGATTTGTAATCCAAAGGATTCATTAACTAGAGAATATCTCCTTGGACTTCCCCGATCTTGCTCATGAAGAAGTCTGATGGATCCCTCTGATTGTGCATTGATTACCAGAAATTGAACAAGGTGACGATCAAGAACAAGTATCCCTTACACTAAATTTATGACTTTTTTGACTAGTTAAAAGGGTATAGGTGGTTCTTTAAGATTGATCCACATTTTGTTATCACCAAGTCCAAGTGAGAGAGGTGAACATCCCAAAAATTGAATTCTGAAGTAGATATGGCCATTTTGAGTATTTAGTCATGCCTTTCAGGTTGAAAAAAATGCTCTAAAGGTTTTTATGGAACTCATGAACATGTTATTCCACCAATATCTTTATTCATTTGTCATGTTATTTGTGTATGACATCCTGGTCTATTCTGGGACCCAAGAGGAGCATGAGCAACAATTTTGGACCATGTTGGACACTCTTCAGGAACATTGAATTTATTCCAAGTTCTCTAAATGAACCTTCTGGATCAGGTAGGTGAAGTTTATGGGATATGTAATCTCTGAATAAGGTTTTTTAGTGGACCCCAAGAAGATTAGTGCAGTGATTTCATGGGAGGAGACAAATAATGTCTCTGATATCAGGAGTTTCTTAGGCTTGGTAGGTTATTATACGTGGTTTGTCTGAGATTTCTCTCAACTTTTTCTTCATCCATAAAAACACTCACCCAAAAGGGGTGAAGTTTGAATAGAGCCTAGAGTGTCAGTATTCTTTTTGAGAAGTTAAATAAGTGATTGAATACTAATCCTGTGTTGATCTTGATAGAATATGTAAAAGGTTATGTGGTTAATTATGATGCCTCAGGTTTGGGTCTTGGGTGTGTGCTTATGCAAGGTGACCATGTGGTGGTGTATGGTTCTCACCAAATATGACCACATGAAATGAACTACCCAACCCATGTACTTGATTTATTAGTAGTGATTCATGACCTAAATAACTGGCAGCATTATCTTTTTGGGGATAAATTTGTGGTTTATTCTGATCATAAGCACTTGGCCTAAATTTTCTCCGACAAATATTTGAATTTGATGCAGCGTTGATGGGATGAGTACCTTGACATGTTTTATTTCGATATAGTATATACCCTAGGTAAAGGTAATGTTGTGGATGATTCCTTGAGTATGAAGGTTCTAATTTAGGCATTTAAAGAGTTTAGTGATGAGTGGACCTTGATGGTTTTCTTTTCTCAGATGCATTTTGAGACCAAGGAACACAATGGAGGAGCATTCTTGTCCAGTGTTCAGTTGGATCCTTCTATTTTGGAGATGATTTAGTAGTATCAGGCTGATGATGATTTGTTCCAACATTCTATACAGTTCCTTCATGGTGGGGAGATGCATTGTGATTGGTCATTGTCTTATGAGGGAATCTTGTGCTTTAAGGGCATATTTGTGGTGCTGTTATCTCAGAGAAAGGTAGTGATGTAGGATAGTCACCAGTCTTAGTGGGAGGTACATCCCAGTGATACTAAGATGTATTATGATGTATGTTGGAATTTATTGTGGCTAGATATGATGTGAGATATAGATAACTTCGTATTGATGTGCTATACAAGTCAGAAAGTAAAAGCAGAGCACCAAAGGCCCTCTAGTTTTCTCCAAAAACTACCCATTTCTACATGGAAGTGGAAATAAATCACCATGGAATTTATCATTAGATTAACTAACACACCTTGGAGAAGGAATTAAATTTGGGTGATGATTGATGGTTTGAACAAATATTTCCATTTCATTCTGATTAGAGATTCAGAAAAGGTGGATGAGTTGGGTCGATTGTATGTTCAAGAGGTTGTGAGGCTTCATGGTGTGCTGTCTAAAATTGTTTCTGATAGAGAACCCCAATTTTACCTCTCATTTATACTCATTCCTTCAAAATTAATTGGGTTCACAAGTCAAATTGATCACTGTATACCATCCTCAAACCGATGGTAAGACAAAACGAGCAAATCAGATTTTGGAAGATATTCTCTGAGAATGTGTCTTGGATTTTGGAGGATCTTGGGAAAGAAATTTGGGACTGGTTGAGTTTTCATATAAAAATAGCTACAATTCCTTGATTTGAATGTCAAATTTTGAGGCTCTCTATGGTCGGCTATGCCGGTCCCCCTTGTGTTGGGATGAGGTGGGTGAAGCCTCATTGTTGGGGTTGAGCTTAGTGCATGAGACATATGAGAAAGTCAAGTTGATTAGAAAAAAATTGTTAATAGCTCAGAGTCTCTGAAACACTTATGATGACAAGAGACTCTATGATTTAGAGTTTTTTTGGGTGACCAGGTGTTCCTGAAAGTTGAACCCTGCCTAGGTCATCGCCATTTGGGTAAGCAAGGGAAGATAATGATGAGGTTTGTTAGACCTTTCGAGATCAAAGAGTAGGTTGGAAAGGTGGAATAAAGGTTATATTTTCCCTCTCAGTTGATGTAAATTCATGAAGTAATTCATGTTTCCCAGTTTATGAAATATAACCCAGATCCATCTCATGTGTTGAACTGGGAAGAGTTGGAAATAAGACTAGATTTTTTAGTGTTTGAGCAGCCAGTGCAGATTGTTGATTCCCAAGAGAAAGTGCTTCATGGGAAGTGTATCTCGCTGGTCTGGGTTCTTTGGTATCATGGTAATGATGGATATGATACTTGGGAGCAGAAGTTGTAGGTTAGGAAAGAGTTTCCATTTCAATTCACTCATAAATATTTGAGTTGAATTTCTGGGGGAGAAAAGTTTTCATGGTGTGGAGAATTATCATAACCATGACTTCTTTTTTGAGGTATTTTTCTATTTATTTTTGTTCTAGTTTTCCCCTTTAGATTTCCTTTTATTTTTTTTGAGAAAAAATGAGAAAATTTTGGTAAATAATAGGTGGCGCATGGTTTGTAAAATCATGTGCCCTTTCCCAGGTAAACGTACGGTCAGGTGGTGTTTTGGATAGCGGCTCATTACACAGTTAGTGCAGAGTTTGTAAATACTGTAGCCTAAACATGTGGAATTTTCTTGTTGGATATTTTCAACTTTAGGGTTTGGAAAACCATACGAGATAATCGTAGGGACTATCCAAGTCATTTAAAATTTGGTTTTTACAATTTTTACCCTCACCATATTTAACCCAAAATCACCCATTTTCTTCCCCACTCGGGATTCTCAGCCCTAGGCGCCTCCCTTCAGCCCTGTTTATCCCTTGGACCTCCATTTTTGAGGTGTATTTGGTGTGATTTCTTCTAGATTCTTTAATTAAGTCCCTCATTTCTCTGTTTCTCCCTCCCTTCATGGGTCTTCTCCCACTTTATTTGGGGTTTCATATCTCTAATGGGTTGGGTGACATTTTTAAGGTTGAATCTTGATTATTAGGGTTCAATCTTGTCATGTATGGTTGAATCTTTCCTTTATAGGATTTTGTTGAGGTGCGATTATAGTTTAACACCATTTTATGGAATTTTCTACACTTGAGGTAGGTGGTTCCATGCTTAAAAAATATTTGGTGATATTAATATTCTTACATTACTTCTTGGTTATTTTCTATGGATTGTATGTGTGGTTCTAAAAGAAGTTTTTGAAAAGATTCAAGGTGATTTGTTATTGAAAAATGAATTTTCAAAGAAAATGGTCTATATTCCACATGCATTTCATATGTGCCCCTTATTTTTTGTGTTTAAGGAATTTGATAAAATGTGTAGACGTTGTGAAACCTATTTTGAAATGGATTTGGTGTGCGTTTGGTTTCAAAAAGGGTTTTAGATGTGGAAATGGTAGTTTATCACGTGTGTTATGGTGTTTGGATTATATATACATGAAATTGATGTTTTATGTGATATGTGAAATAAGAATTGAGCATAAAGGGAATCCTAGGTGACTTGGTGGGTGGGCTAGGACAAGTATGATACGTGATTTGGAAGTGGATTGTCCTGATTTATTTTATAAGTATTGAATATTACAAAACTAACTAAATATTAACGATGATTTGATACCACTATGCCCATGGGATATTACCTTCTAGTGGCTCCCGTATGAGAACACTATTGGTTGCAGTGGTTATACCATGTTTCACTAAGATACAATGTACCCAATATCTCATTTTAGCTAGTGCCTATAGGTCTTTCCTGTGACATAGTGATATTTTGGGATATCATACTTATCGTTGTCATATGGTGCACTTGGTCTATTATTTCAAAAGAAAAGCATGTTTACCTTTAAAATGATTTCCATAAAATTTTTTCTAGTTTTATGCTATAAAATTTTCATGTTAATTTATCTTATAATGTTTATAATAGTGAATTTGTTTTATTGAGTGGAATCCTAATGGGTTTCGGCTCACACCCTAATTACACCTTTTGGTGTAAGTAGACTTGGTTATGTTTTAAATAGGTAAAGAAAAAATGTTTGGAGATAGTGGTTCGGGATTCTAGTGGTCTTCCCTTGCAGGTTTTGTGGTGGTGGCTTGAGACAATGATCCTCTTATTGCATGGTAATTTTTGGGATAGTGTATTATTCCCTTTTGTTATAGCCCCTTTGGGTTTTTGTTTAAATGTTTCAAACATTGAATCTTAAATTTTTTATACCATGTTTGGTTATGATTATTTAGTTTTGGTCCATTTATTAGAGTTGGTTGTTTATGTTTATTTACATGGTTAAAACATTTACAAGTTTCATTTTTGATACCCAAGCACTTATTTCCAGCCCATGGGGATTAGGAATGCCCTTTCGGCCATGCCACAGGTCTGGTCAGGTGTTGGGCTGGATGGAACTTCATATTTCTTCATGAAAAACAAACCATGGATACTTGATATTTTTTTTCTTCACATATGATAGGTGATATAAGATTTTTGAAATATGTTGAAAGTCACGATGGTGGAGAAGTTATATTTGGTAATGATAGTTCTATAAAAATCATAGGAATTTTAATGGCTCATATTGAAGAAGAAAAATTGAAATATAAGGAATTCTTATTTGTTTATGGGATAAAAAATAACTTACTAAGCATGAGTCAAATTTTTGATGAAGGAAAATAAATGATATTTAAAAAATATAATTGTTTTATCAAAAGTTTAAAATATGGAAATATTATAACAAAAGAATAATGAACTAGTGGGGGTATCTTTTAGATCAAATAATTTTACAACTCATGTTATCTAAGTGTTGAAGTTGAGAATAAGTTCTGGCACTAGTGGCTTGGCCACCTTGGGCATAAAAACATGAACAAAATTTTTAAAGTTAATGCTGCTCGTTATTTTATGGAATTGAAAAACATAGATAAAGATGTTTCTATTACTTTTCCGAAATAGAAGATTACTAAAAAATGTCATAATCATGTTGAGATTTAGTCTGCCAGACCTCTTGAACTTATTCATTCAAATTTATATGGGCCGATGAGACATCAATCAATAAAAATAGATTTATAATTTATCACTTTTATTGATGATTTCACTCCGATAACAAATATCATGTTTATGATACACAAATCATAGTTCGTGTAAAAGTCTAGGTTTTTCAGAAAATATGTTGAGAAATTAGTGAGGGGTTATATAAAGAATTCAAGAATAGATAATGGTACCTAATTCACAATAAATACTTTTTAAACTTATTTGAGAAAGTAGGGTATCAAACATATGTATAGTGATCCCTATACTCCACAAAAAAATGGATTAGAAGAAATAAAGAATATAAGTTTAATGGAAATGGGAAGAATTATGTTAGTAGAATACAAAATTTTAAAGTTTTTCTGTAGAGAAACTGTTATTACTACGATAAATATTCAGAATAGATGTTTGTTGAGACCTGAATCCAACATGACTTCTTATGAAATGTGGTGTAACAAAAAACCATCATTGAAGCAATTAAAAGTTTTTGGATTACTATGTTTACTTAAAATAAAAAATTCGAATATATGAAAGTTTGATGAGAAGGATAAATAAGGGACTTTTATGGGTTATTCACCCACTTAAAGAAGTTACAAATACTAGAAAAATTCTTAAAAAGGTTAGTGGACTCATATGATGTGAAAGTAATTGAAAATAAAAATTCCTTAAAAAAGGTTGTTGAGAATTATATGGTGGATAAAATATAGATTTCCAATGATAATGAGTCAAAACATCCTTACCAAGATTCATAAGAATCATGTGATGAGGAAAGTTCATCTAGAAGAGAAACTTTAAAATTTACTACCTAAAAAAATATGTTGAGTCCAAAAAAATTATTGAAAATCAGAAAGCTCCAATTTAGACCAGAATAAAGTTGGGATTATAAAATCAAACTTCAGTTTTATCAAAAGGTGAACTAGATTTAGTTTCAAAATATATTCAACAAAATTAATGGGTGGATGATATTAATGAAGAGTTGGATTAGATTGAGAAAAATGAAACATGGGAACATGTTCCACAACCAACAAATAAAAATATTATCAAAATAAGGCTAGTTTACAGAAACAAATTTAATGAGCCTGGATAAGTTTCAAGAAATAAATCAATACTTGTTTGTAAAGTATATGCATAAGTGGAAGGTGTGTATTTTAAAGAAATTTTTACCCTAGTTTCAATATTAGAAACTATTAAAATGTTTCTGTCAGTGGAAACACATCGAAACTAAAAAGTTTATTAGATGGATGTAAATTCATATTTCTTAAATGGTGATATTGAGAAATAAGTTTACAATTAACAACCTTGTGGTTTTCAACTTGGTAATGATGAAAATATGTCTTGTAGATTTAATAAAGCCTTGTATGGGTTGAAAGAAGCCCCACGTGCCTGGTATTCAAAACTTGATAGACGTTTGAGAATGTTGAGTTTTTCTAATGGAAAAGTTGATATAAACATATATGTGGAATATGTTGACTCTATAAATCTAATTATAATTTTTATGTGGATGATATAACTTTTTTTGGGGAGGAATAAAAAGTTTTTAATGATTTTTATGAGAAAATGATGAAGAATTTTGAAATGTCAATGTTGGGTGAATTAGCTTTCTTCCTTGGATTACAAGTTAAAAAAAAAAGAAAAATAAATTTTCTTATCTAAAGAAAAGTATGCCAGGGAATTTTTAAAAAAGTTTAGGATGGAATAATCCAAATAAGTTTCTACTCCTATATCTATGAGAAAAAAGTTGAGTAAATATGAGTATGAAAAATATGTTAATCAAGAAGACTTTCTGAAGCTGATAGGAAGTCTACTTTACCTTACAACCTTATGGCCTGATTGTTTTTATGATGTGATTTTATGTTCCATGTGTAAAAGTATTCCAAAAGAATCAGATATGTTGGAAGTAAATAGAATTATGATATTTTTAAAAGGAACAACTTCACATGGGTTGTTATACAAAATAAATTTTGAGATAAATTTTTTGGGTTATACTGATGTTGATTGGGATGGAGATTGTAATGATAAAAAATTAACCTCAGAAGGAACATTTTTCTTGGTTGAATGTTATATAATATGGCATAATAAGAAAAAAAATTCAATAACTTTGAGTACAGTGGAATAAAAATATGTTACGACTACTCAATCTTGTACTTAGATGTTGTGGATAAAATTTCAGCTACAATATTTGAAAGTAAAATTTATAAACTTTTGATGATAATTTGTGATAATAAAAGTGAAATTGATCTTTCTAAAAATCATGTCTAACATTCAAGATCAAAACACATTGATATAAAATTTAACTTTATTAAATATAATGTTTATTCAAGATATTTTTTACTATAATATATCTTAACGAAGTATCAAATTGATGATATCTTCATGAAGGAAATTCCAAAATAAAGGTTTGTTGAGTTGAGGTTAAAACTTCATGTTCAAGCTCCTCCAATGTCTTCTTAAATCTCATAATGAAGTTCCCTCACCGTGCTTTGGGTTATGTTGTAAAAGGGGGTGAGAAAGTGAATTTTTTTTACTTTTTAATAAATTTTTACTTATATTTTATTTATGAATATGAAGCTATGGTTATCAAAAATGGGGAAGAGAAAAATAAATGTGAGAAAAGTTAAAAGTGAGAAAAGTGAGAAAATATAAAAGTGAGGGCGAGTTTATCTTAACATGGACAAAAAAGTTTCTTACCATCGAGGGATGAAATTCATTAAAAAACATTACTTTTTCCATTAGTGTGGTGTCAGAAAACTCTCTTTTGAGAAATGATATGTTTTGGTAAAAAGTAAAAATTTGAGTTATAAAAAGTATATGAGAGTTGAAAAAAGTTGTTAACAAGTGTTGTCAACAAATCCAAAGGGGGGTATTGAAGAATCTTTGTTATGTTTTTTCTTAACAAAGATTTTTTATTGGTTGAAAAATATTATTTTAAGGAGGATGATGAGTAATATCCCACTCAGGTGTGGGAAAACCCTATCACTTCTTGTGATAGTGTTGGGCCCTTTATTAGAGGTCGGGCTCCCTGGTAAGGTGGGTCTGACGGTTCCCTCATATTCATATCTATCTGAGTTTTCAAGGACCTCAAACCCTCCTTCCTTCTTGATATCACTTCTTTCATAGGTTCATGCTATCAAGATATTACTGAAGGAATCAAAATCACTCAAGGGGTCACCAAAATTATTCTTTTCACCTTCTGAAGTCAATAAAGCTACTACACTTCAATCATGTACACTGGTGAAAAAATTTGGTTCGGACTTGCCACTAGTGGGAATCTTCAAAAGGTATGTGAATTCTTCTTGGGGGTTGTAGAGAGAGGCAACTATTGGGATCCTTAATCACTTCTATTTCATTATTCATATTCATTCTAATGAGGATATTTCTCAGGCCTGGTCATGTGAGTCACAAAGGTGTGACAATCATCCATTAATCTTATTCTGGTGGACTGTGGATTTATTTAGGGGCCATGATTTTAAGCACTCAACATTGTGGATCATTTTTCCTAGTCTTCCACTTCTATTTTAGTACCATGGTGTCTTAAAGGTAATCAGATACTAGATAGGGTGTTTCTTATGTGTTTATGACTTCACTTATCACATGTTACATCCCTGGTGTGCCCGAGTATGTGTCGAGATGGTCATTTCAAGTGTTTTTCCTTGTCACAACTGGCTATCGGTTGATGATGAGGATTAATTATGGAAAAATATTCTATGAGGAGGTTGTAGGATTTTGATTGATCTACTAATGCTAAAGTAATAGGAAATCCAAATTCATTCATTATGGTGGTCTTCATCATAGAGGCCATTTCCCTGATCGAGATGCTAGGGTGGATGTGTCACACTTGGTGGATTATGGTTCTGTTTAGGCTCCAGATACTTCTCAAGTGATAACTTCCTCCTTTATCCATGATCCTCTCTTGAAGACCACTTTCCCCCTGAGTCCTACTCCAAGCACCTCTATGGAACTGTATGGGGTTTGACATGATAAATGGGATTAGAGGGAGGATATTTTCAACCCATAGGTTGTCTATAATTCTCTATTTCCTCTTTGTTTTTTTGGTTAGGGGTCTAATGGGGGTTTGTCCATTGGTTCTTCCTTGTAACAACAATGTGGTCCACCCCTCTCTATGGGGTCTGTAGGTAATGTTCCTATTGTGGGGGGGGGGGGGCTTGGTCCTATTTAACCCTTACTAGATTTTGTGGTTCTTGTTTTAGCTACTAAGGCTCCCCCGTTCTCTATAGTGAATAAGGGTAAAAAACTGATGTTTTATGATGATGTTTTTACTCTCTATCAAGAAACAAAGGAAAAAATTTGCAAGCATACCTCCTCATCCAAGATGGCCAGCTTGGTTGTTCTTAGAGTAGGGTATCTCTTCCGTTGTCCTTAGTGCTAGGAAGGTAGGGCAGGACTTGACATCCCAACTTTTCCAAGGATGACATAAAAAAACCAAGGAAAGGTATATTTGAGCTCTCAATTTGACAACCCTTCAGAGGGTCTTGGAATGGAAACTATGAAATCTACTTTTCAATAGGGTGATAGTTCATCTTCTCATAAATATTGTTCTAGAATTGAGGTGTGACCTCCATTATGCAGCCTCAATATGAATATCCCCATCTCCCCCTTAGGGGGTAGGCCAAAAAGATAGTTCAAGTGTACAATGATAACTCTGTTTTCATGAGGATTCAAACTAGAAATTTTTCAAAGTGAGAAATCGGATGCTACCCATTTCCGAATCTTGATTTGTGGCTCAACATAGGTTAGTTTGAGTTCATTTTAGGGTCCAAGTATTTTTTTTTTAATTTTGGATTTTTAATTTTAAAGTATTGGAGTGTGTTATGGTGATGTTTCAATTTTTTTTTATTTTGGTATGGAGTTAGTTTTGAGGTTCCCATTCAACCATAAAAGTGATTTTTCAAAAAATGAAAAAAAGGGATTATGACTATTTGTTAATAACTAATCTTTTGTAAAATAATTATTATGAAAAAAACATATAAAAGTTACTAAGTAGAGTAACCATTTAATACTTTCCATCATAATGAGAAATTCAATCATAATAAAGAAAAATCAGATTGACTCTGAGAAGAGAGATCAGATTGACTATGAGAAGAAAAATCAGACTGAATCTGAGAAGGAAAATTGGAATGACTCTAAGTAGGAAAATCAGACTGAATATGAGAAGGAAAATCATACTGAGTCTAAGAAGGAATATAAAAATGACTCTTGGAAGAGAAATCAGGTTGACTATGAGAAGGAAGATCAGACTAACTCCGAGAAGGATAATCAAACTGACTCTAAGAAGGAAGATTAGACTGACTCTAAAAATGAAAATTTGAATGAATCTGAGAAGAATAATCAGAATGAAGCAGAGTAAGATAATTTATTGAACATTATAAAGGTAATTAGACTGAATCTAAGAAATATAATCATACTAAAGCTGAGAAAGATAATCATACTGAAGCCTAAAAAGGTAATCGTACTGAAGCTGATCAAGATAATCAGACTGAAGCTGGGAAAGATAATCATACTGAAGCTGATAAAGATAACTAGACTAAAGATAATAAATATAATCATATAAAAGATGAGAAAGATAATTATAATGACTCTAATCAATATATTAATACTGAATTTGATAAAGTTAATAATACTAAAGTTGAGTAAGATAATCAGACTAAATCTGAGGAAGATAATCAGGCTGAAGCTATGAAAGAAAATCGGACTGAATATGAGAAATATAATCAAAATAAAGAAAAGTTAGTATGTTTGAGAAGACTGATTTTGTAGAAATATTGAAAAGGATTAAAGAAGTCAAAGTTGGAGTTTAAATGTGAGTGATTTTCAATGTTTTGAAATTTTAGTAAGCATGAAATTTTTTTCAGTTTCTCACCTTTGAGTTTATGACTCTTCTATAAATAGAGGTAGAATTCATTCACACTTTGTAAATTTTTCAAAAGTGAAGAAAAGGTGAAACACAAAGGAATTTGAGAAAGAGTTCCTTATGAATATAGATATCATTAGTTAACTGGACATCTATTGTTTTGCTAACCAAACTGAGAAACATCATATTGAGAAGATTGTATTGAGTTGATCAGATTGAGAAAGATCAGACTGAGTTTTTTAGTAGAGTTTAAGAAGTGAAGATTGAGAAAGGTAATATCATATTGATTCAATCATACTGAGTCAATCGGACTGGGTTCATTAGACTGAATTCCATCAGACTTAGGGTCATCAGACCTAGGAACTTTTGTGGAGTAGATTGAAAAAAGTCTTTACTATTTTTTTGGGAAACTTTCTAAATTGATGAGAGTAATTATAATCATTCCTATAAAAAGATAGAAGGTTTATAATGGGAGTTTGAACAAGTTTTATTCACTTATTTTTAATAGTGAATTTTCATAAACCCATGAGAGTGTCTATGATAAGGATGTAGGTTCCCACACTGAGGTCAAAAATTATAAATCTCATGTCCCTTAATTTCTTTACTATGTTTTCATGTATGATTATTTATTAAAATATGACAAGGAAATTAATCTTTATAGGTTCTAGGGGTTATGTTTCTAAAATCCTTGAAACTCATAAAATGTAAACAAGTGATTCAACCCCCCATTCTAAGTTGTTTTTTGATCCTTTGGAACTTCAAGACTACATGAGAGGAATTACATTACCAATGATATGGATTTAACTATAGTGATATATTACGTGAGATGATGGAGACAATATCTTTTGGGTGAGAGGTTTGTGGTGCACATAGACCATAGGATCCTCAATTACATCTTTTCCCAATGGGGACTGAACCTTTTTTAGATGATGTGGGTCAAGTATCTATAATATTTTGGCATTGAACTCTATTATATACCATATAATGGAAATATCATTTCTGATACATTGAGCTGGAAGACACAGACATAGGTAGTGTGGGAGTATTTCAATGAGTGGTGGATGATGTCACTCTTTATAGATTTGTATCTAGACGTTTAGGAGTCTCAGGAATGAGTAGATTTGTCCCCGAAATCTGTGTTACCCATGATTTTGGAATGGATCAAGACTGATCAGTTATCTAATTTGAAGGGATTATATTTGAGAGAAAACATATATGGTGGGGATCTACCATTAGGATCGTCTTTTGGGAGTGAAAATTCTCTAATTTTTCATTTATGATTATGGGTCCCTATATTCTTGCCCGAGAAGCTAATAAAGGAATTTAATTATTCTAGATAGGTGGTACACCCATGTTTGAAAATTATTTATCGTGATATATATATATATATATAGCATTGGTGTTTAAGAATATAGAAAGAGATAATGGGATTCATAGATAGATGCTTCACCTGTTAGCAGGTTAAAACCAAGCATTAGAGACTTACTGGGATATTGAATGCTATGCCCATTATAGAATGAAAATGAGATAATTTCTCTATGGAATTCATAATAGGATTACCCAGGACACCCTGTAAGAATTATGTATTATGGGTGATCATAGATCAACTTATTAAGATCACCCAATTATTTCTTACCCAGAAGGCCTTCAATATTGATGATCTAGGTAGTATCTACATGTGTTGTATAGTTCAACTACATGGTTTTATGAGGAATATCATTTTTGATAAAGTCCTTTTTTCACACCTCAGTTTTGGAAGGGTATTTAGAAGTTTCTGGGATCACAAGTTCTTCTAAGTACAACCTGTCATCCTCATAATGATAGCTAATCTGAATGGTCGATCTAGAATCTATAGGTTATGTTACAAGAGTGTGTGCTAGATTTCATAGGTTTGTGGGATTATCATATGGCTCTTAGAGATTTTTTATATAATAATAGGTTCTAGGAATCAATCAATATGGTACCTTTTGAGTATTTTTATGGCAGGCCATTTCATTTTCCTCTTTGTTGGTTTGAGGTAGGTGAGTCAACGGTTGTTAGACCTAGTCTCATGAAAGAGATGTTTGAGCATGTTCATTTGACCAATAAATGGTTGGTGACCACTAAGAGTGGGTATAAATATTATGACGACTTGTAGAGACACCATTTGGAGTTTTAGGTTGTTCATCATGTATTCCTTCAGATGTCAACTAGGTTAGGAAAATGATGTATAAGGAAATAGGGAAATCTAGAACCCAGATTTTTCAAGTCATTAAAGATAGCGGAAATGGTCAATCCAGTGTCCTACCTATTAGCACTCATAAAGTGCTATAGTTCTAGGAATGACATGTTTTATGTATCACACCTTCCTTGATCTCATCTTGACCCTTCTCATGTGATAGATGTTAATAATTTCAAGCTTGGTGTAGATTCATCATTTGAGAAGCATATGATATGAATTGTGGACCATAGTGAGAAGTATCTCTGAGGAAAGACCAAACCTCTACTATGAGTTCAGTGGAATCATGGACTTGTTCAAGAGGATACCCAGGAGAGGTAGAATGATATGTGATAATATTGGCCATATTTGTTTACTGATAACCCATAGTGATTCATAGAGAATATTAGGGATGATCTATTATACAATTGGGAGGTTGTAAGATCCCATATTTTCCAAGTATTCCCCTATTTGAGTTTTGGTTGAATCACGTTTATTTGGGTTCTTCTTCTTTTAAACCTTGGTGGTTAAAACTTTTCTTTGGGAGATAGAGATATTTTTATGGGTAAAATGAACTAAAGTTTCTGGGATGTATTTTTTATTTAATTAACAGAGTTTAGGTAAAAATGTGTCTAAGGTCACAAAGAGATTTTCCTTGATCTTGGTTGGAGTTGAAGGATTTTCAAGCTTTCTATAGGAATTTGTAATGGATACTGCCTACAGGACATATTTGTACTATGTAAGTAATACACTACATGAATCTATCACTCAGAAGAATCCATGAAACAATTTTAGGACATGAATGTTTTCCATTCCATGATAAGGTCGGTTGGTGTATTTTTAACCCGAGGTGACACATTTTTTGATACATGTTGAATTTATAGTGTGAAAGGGTTTCATGATGTGAATTCATCAGGACTAGTAGTTTTTATTCATGCTGCATGTATGATTTATTTTTATACATCATGAAATATCCTCTCTCAAGCCCTAGGGTGACTTAATATGATTTTTAGGTAATTCATTTCCTTATAGATGTACCGATCTAGCATTTGATCTCCATTGAGTTAATTTGCATTGGTTCTCTACCTTTTCTATTATCCACCATTATAATGTCATGATCTCCTATCCACCATCATATTAGGATTTGATCTTGATTCTTATGAAATCTTGTTTTTCCTTATTGATATCCTTCAACTTCATTCTTCATCGGCATTCCCTATTGAGAGTGTTGATTTGATCACCATATAAAGGTAGGTGATCTAGAACAAATCCCTATGGAATATTTCTATTTGTTTAAGTGTGTTCAATACCTTGTGATTTTTCTGCTCCAAGGGTAGGATCACCCTATGAGTTGGAGCTTGGAGAAGGGATCTACATGGGGATCGGGTCTAGGGTCTTGGGTGTATTAATTGAGTTGTTTTTTCTTTTAACTATTTTACATTCATCTGGACACTTATCTAAAATCTAGGCTGTCATTACATTATTTTTTGTATTGGTGGATTAATCAGTTGCCTCCACTATTTTTTATCTACTATTATCATATCATTTCCATTATTTTTGTTACTTTTCTACATATTTCTATATTATTATAACTCAATATTAGGGGATATAGTCTAACCACTATGTTCTTTATACCCCCACTACTAGTTTACAACCTTTGGTGTATGAGGAGGCATGCTTGAGGTATAGTAACCAACCTAGATTGTCCATGTGAGAGTTCCATATCAGGGGATGTTACATATATAGATTTGAAGAAAAAATATTGGTGGGATAATATGAAGATAAATATTTCAAAATTTGTATCTCTATGCTAGGTATGCAAATAATTCAAGGATGAATGATTAAGTCTAACTATATAATGAAACTATTTCCCATACCAGTATGAAAATTGGAAAACATAACCATGATTTAATCATAAGACCCCCTTGGACATCTAAATAAAATAATTCTATTTGTGTGGTAGTTGATCAACTTAAAAATTTGACACATTTAATTATTATCAAGGATTATTTCTCTCTCATCTAACTCATTAAGGTATACATAATAGAAGTGGTAATACTATATGAAGTACCACTCTCCATTGTATCTGAACAAGATCTGAGGCTTAACTCAAGGTTTTGGAGAAGACTTCAATAAGAATTCAATACAGAGCTGAGTTTCAGTACCACATATCACCCTCATAAGGATATAAAATATAAAATAAATATTCAAACTTCAGATGATAAAATGTGATCATGTTCAATGGATTTCCAAGGATGTTGGGATCATCACCTTCCCCTTATTGAGTTCTCATATAATAATAATTTCTATTCTAGAATTTAAATGGAATCTTAGGAAGATTTGTGAGGGAATAAGTGTTAGAATATAACATTTTGGGATGAATTTACAGAATGGAAGCTTATGGGACCTGATCATATCCATGAGATTTAATAGAAGGTTTAAAACATTAAATGTTATATATAATTGGCATAAAGTTGATAGAAAATATATACATAAAATCATCTATGAGACCTAGATATTTAGGTTAGAGATAAAGAATTCATTTATATATAATCATGGTATAAATTAATGAGGTTTGAGAAAAAGGGAAAGCTTACTCCAAGATACATCAAATCGTTTTAGATTCTTTATCCTGTTAGAGTTTTAGACTATTGACTAACACTCCCAGCTAACCTATCTTAGGTACATGATGTGTTCCATGTATCCCTCTTTAAAATGTATGTAATATAACCCTCACATGCACAGAATCCATAGGTGGTATATTTTTAGATTGATATTTCATATGAGAATAAACTATTGAAGTTCTCATATCACAGAGAAAATTCTATAAGAAATAAGGAAACTCACCTAGTTAAAGTACTATGAAGGATCCACAAGTTTGAGGAAACAACTTAGGAATTAGAATAGGTGATGAAAAATAATTACCTTAATCTATTTTATTGTACAAAATTAAATTTTTAGGGTGAAACATCTAAATGGGGGAAGAATTTAATGACCTAAACTTTTATAAATGAAATAACCCTTTTAATTAATAAATGAATTATTAATTAATGTAGTTATAGAAAACACATGAACTACTTTGGTCTTTTTGAACCATTATAAAATATATCCTATCATATTTAAAAGGCCATTAAGCATCATAAAATTGATAATATAACTATCATACAATGAATATTAATATTTCTATATATTAAGGGTTATGGTAAAGTCTAATTAACATAGATGGAAGACGCAATGATATCATCTAGTAGGATCATACCCTATAAAGAACATTTAGCAGAGAATTTATAGGATATGGAATCCATAGTATTTTCTTTTAACCAATCCCAAGATGATATTCAATAACCAAAACATGAGTGAAATTTTCTATTAGAGAAGTTCAAGGTTATCAAGATCACAAACCAAATTATGTTAGTTTAACCACCCCAATAAAGTTCCACCATCACAAAACATACCCTTAGAAAAGATTCTAGTGTAATAAGTTGTTATGTATCTAGACCACAATAGTATGAATTTTTATATTTTCTTTTAAAATAATTATTATATTTTATTTTTTACTTTATAAATGATTATATATTAAATTTGATAAAAGTTAGTTTTTGATATGATGAAATCAGAATTGTATTTTTGGGAAATATATCATTTCAATTAAGATACTATTTTAATAAATTAAAGAATTTTTTAAATAAATTTTATTTTAATAAAGTATTCTTATTAAATAATATTTATTTAAAAATAAATGATAATATAATTTAATGAAGTGAAATTTATTTTTTTAAGTGTTAGAAAGTGGTTAGTGTCATAAAAACTTGTATTTTACAGTAAATAATATTTTTATTTTATAGTAAAAATTCTCAAATTTATAAAAATATGAAGGTAAAATAAATATCATTTCTAAAATCAGCATGTAAAAATTATCCAATGGTTAATTTTTCATAATTTTTTGAGACAATCAACTTTTTGGGTAAAAATTAAATATGGTATAAATATATTGTATATATTAAGACATCATAATTGCCCAAAAGTAATGTAATAAATACTATAAAAGACATATAATACCAAAAATATCATCGCCTTTAATAAATTTTTTTATGTTATTTTATTAATTCTAAAAACCTTTAATGAATCCTTTAAAACCTGTATTATATTTCAAAGTTTTAAAATCAATTATTTATGAACATGACTCACTTCTACATCACCAATGATATTATTTTAACATTTTTGGTTCATTTACTTATAAAATATTTAAAACCACTCCTCTTAAAAAAAACACGAGAAAAAACAATGGTAAGGTTTGTGGTTTTGATTATTTTATCACATAGAGTCCAAAACCTAAGTTTAGATATTAATAAATAATTCTCTTATATTTATCTATAAATACCCACATAACCCCATATTTTTCTTCACTAAAAAACCATTGATCATGAATTTACTCCCCTCCACCTCTATATATTCCTCCCTAGGTATTCACAAGATCTTAATAATCTCCTCCCAAGCTTCTAAAATCACCCTCTCAAGTTAAGGGATCCTCTTCTATTCCTTTTTATTTCAAGTATTTTTTTGTACTAAGCCTTTTTATTTCAATTTTTTTTAGGTTTTAATGTTTTTTTACACATCCCATTACTATCATTATGATTCCAAAGTTACAATATACCACCTTTTAGTCTCATCAAACCCTTCCATTAACCTTTATGTACACCCATTATATTGCTGAAATTATCCTATAATTTTCCATTCCAAAATTTTATATTATGAATACCCATCCCCATTTCCACTCAATGTTATTCACTTAGATGTTTGTATCCTTTATTTATTGGGAACTTCTCTATATGAAACCCCCACTCCTTAATAATTATATTAAAATGATGTAATAAATTCTTATGTTGTATGATCTATGTGGCACACAAATGCATGCATATGATATGAATTAAACATGTGATCCCATAATTATATATCCCTCCAATGCATTTATTAATGTTTTTATATCATGAGAGACTATTTATGGCATATGGGAGGTTATCATAAGATCACTATGTTATGATGTATATGTGGTTATTGTAACACCCCGAGATTTTATGAAAAATACTCTTTTTAATTTCATTGATGTCTTGTGTTGTACGCTACACCAAAAGGATCTTGCAATACACGCATCCCTGAATTGGCTTGCATTACACGGAATCATGACCTTCCACGATAGCGTGTGTTGTACGCAAAAACGAGTTTCACTAAAAAACGATATGTTATATAAACTAGCCGTTATGAAAAGTAATACCCACTTTTCAAAATTTTATAAATTTTATCCTTCAAAATGGACTTCATTTTTGGATTCGGAATATCGAAATTATCCTAGGGGTAAATTCTGGTATTTTTCTGAAAACTTTCAATTTTTGATGAATAGTAAAAACACTGAGTTATTGGTTAAAACCGACTTTTTATTTAAATAATTATTTATTTTATTTAAATTTGTTTTCGGTCAAAATTTATTCACAATACCTATATAAGTTCAATTTAATTCATTGGAGTCATTTTATAATACTTTTAGATATATAAAAATTTTATTGAACTTTTGACCGTCTTTTACCCACCTCCTAGGAGCATTTGTAATTGTGCATAAAACTTAATTTTACCACTTCTGTGAGTTGAATTTCGAAAATCCGAGAGACATGGTTAATATCAAAGAGTAAAATTTGGGTTAATAAGATAAAAATAATTTTTGGTGAATAGTAACTTTTTACTTTTTTTTACCACAGTTAAAAGTAAATAGGGTAATTAAGGGTAAAAATGATATTATTATTACACCAACACATATCCTAATTCTATTGGATAAGTGTAATTCGACCAAAAACAACCTTAGGGATAAAATATTACCCTTTAGGTCTACTTGGATTATATTAGGACATTTATTATTATTTTATTTAAAGAAGAGTTAAAATAGTTAAAATCAAAGTTTAATAACTAATTTTTTTTTAATATAGGGGTATACATAAGATAAATTCGACTGTAAATATTAATTATAAATATAAAAATATTTCTTACATAACTATATTTTATTTATAATTTTTAGACATTAAATAATTTAATTTATTTATGACACAATGATGATGCAGTAGTTACCTTATTAATGAAATATTAAAATAATTGATGTTATAAATACCCAAATAATTGTAATTTTAGACTTTTTATAAATTCCACTAATTTTTTAGGTTAATATGACATGTTAGTATTTATTTAATTAAATTTTTTAGAACTAATCATGCTGTTATGGTTTTTACAAAAATCAAGTACCAAATAGTGTCAAAATTGACATAAAATAGTTTTTAAAACAAATATTATATTATTAATTGTTATTTTATTCTTAAAAATATAAGGTTAGGCCAAATGACTTAGAAAATGTTATATATATTAATAATGAACCACTTGGGGTTATTTTGTCTTGTTATAGTATGTTTATTAACCATATAGTGTAAGAAAACAAAAAGACACGGTAAAAGTTAAATTATTTAACTTAGAGTTAAATCTAAATGATAATGTTAAAATAGAAACCTAAACTTGTATAAAACCTATTGGTTGAGAGTATTTCGACCCATCCCCACCTTAGATTCAAAATAAATCAATTTGGAGCCATTATAAACCAAATATAAATTTATTATAAAATAATATTTTAAGTTTTTCCTAAAGTGCCCCTCTCCTCCCTTATAAAAAGGGCACCCCTTCCCTCTTCTCTTCACACCCTTTTCAGCCTTGAATCTCAGACAAAACCTGAAAATTCCTCTTCTAAACCTCTCTAGTTATATCATTGAGGTTCTGGTATTCTCAAAAGACCAACTCTAGTGCCATAAGAAGAAGTTTAAAAGAGGTGTGTCGAAGAAGAGGTAATCTCTTCTACCGATTCTTTCAAGTTTCTTTCTTCTTCAACTTATTCTTATTTATTTGTTTGATAATAAATTAATAACATAAGTATCACTCATATACTAATATGTTATTCTAACTATGAAACAACCCTATTTCACCTTCTATCCATCATACGGAAAACGAAATCAACGCGCGTGCGTACGTACGGAATACCGTCTCCATGTCGTGGTGTAATCTCTTTTTCCACCACCACCATACTTGGATGGGTATAATGGTGTGAAGAATAACTATATATAGTTATTATAACATCATAACGATTCTATAATATTATATCATCCACTCCAATTCAATTCAATAATTATCGGAACGATATCATCGCTCTTGCGTGCGTACGGATTACCGTCTCCACGACGGGATGAGATTCATTCTCCATGTTAACCATTGAAGAATGATAATAAAGTATATATAATGAATAATAATGTAATATATGACATGATAAAGATACTGTATTTATTTATATATATATATTTCATCTACTTACTTCCATTCTAGTCAATATGGAAAGGAAAACAACATTCATGCGTACGTACGACCAACAGTCTCCATGAACGGTGTATTTCATTTTATTTATCTATATATTATATATATATATATATGTACTGAATATATATATGATATATATAAATCATGATTTACATTCTGGAATTATATAAATCAAGATATAAGTAATAATAATATTAGTAACAACAATTCCAAACACGTACGATAAATAAAACAATTTTACCCAAAACATTGCTTTAACATGGAATTTACAAAAGAACGGGTAATATAAAGTCATAAGTGAACCATATATGATATAATAAAAATGAATATGATTCTGTAATAAGTCAATTAAATTATTAAAATCATTATAAATGAGGTTCATATACGTAAGAAGCATATCAGACATAAGGTAAGGGATAATTCTGCAATCTCATTTTTATCCAAGATTGCTTATATGTAAGTATTAACTGGGGTTATATTTTTCATCCATGTCCATAGAAATGTTTTTCATAAAGTGTTTAATATTCTTCCTTGTATTTTTAAAGTCATTTTTACCCCACTTTTACTTTTACTTTGTGTTATAGAAGGAATCTTTCTTTTGTTTACCATACATGGTACTTTTTTACTTTTCTGTTAAAAGTACGAGGAGAATGTTTTTTTAACTTATACGGCATGAAAGAATTTTTACGGTTTCATAACGCCTAATTTTCATGACGATTCCTCTACAAGATTTCATTATTATTTTCAACAAAATCCTTTTCTCATAAAATATTATGGCATTTTGTGAAAAGAAAATGATTTTGAAAAAGAAAGGATATTTTCCTCAAAAATTAATTTCAAGTGTTTTATCAAAACCATTTTCCATACAAGATGACATTATTTAATATGTGTATGTTTCAAGTATAATGTCTCTATGATTTACATGGTTTCACTTTTCTTATGATGAAATGATATTCATTTGTTTTATATGGATTATGTTATGATGAGATGATGTTTATGAAACCCATTTTATTCTTTGGGTTATGATGAATGATTTATGTTTATTTTGTGGCACAAGTAGGAATTATTTCATTATGCGATGGGTGGGACCTATATCTCCCTCTAATGCATTGGGTAAAGATTTATATCTCATGATATATACATGGCTGGAACGACAAGTTAATCCAGTTCAGTAATATAGGACTGGAATGAGGAGTGAACTCGGTTCAGTAATGGACTTTGTCCACTAAGATGGTCTTGGTAGCAATGCCTTGGCTACTATGGAAATCATATCAAGTGCTTAATGGTTTGCTATAATTACATGTTTTCTTCCCAAGCTATTTTATCAGGATTGAGGTTCCATTATGATATATTCCTTACGTACTTCCAAGATTTATGTCTTTACTCAAGATTTTTATGTTTAGATTTTATGTTCAAGTTTTTGCATTAAAATGTTTATGGATTGTTTTATGTTCTCTATGTTTACCCTTAATGAGCATTTGAGCTCACCATTTTTATGTTTTTTTCCCCAGGATATAAAGAAAGGTTTTAGGTAAGAAAACAAAAGGGGAAGATCTTTATGGGAGTTGTTGAAGATCTTTCACCATGATTAGAAGATTATGTTCCAAGTTTCCAAAGACACTAAACTATTACTGTCCTTTGGTGTCTGTTTTTGTTATGTATTAAGTATTCCGAAAAAGTAATGTAATTTCCATTTATGTCAAGCTTTGGGTCTCTACAGTTGGTATCATAGGTTTGGTTTAGTCAACCTTTGGAAACTAGGATGCGAGAACTTTAGTGAGATCCCTAGAGATATTTCTAAGGTATGTCTAGGGATGTCCCTAAGGTTAAGTATAAGTATAGGTTATAGTCTTAGAATTATGATAACGATCGTGAATAAAATATGATTAAACCTAAGATATTAGAGATTGAAAGTACTCCCCTTGATTAATTTGTTTACCTAGTATGATTTTTTTCCTGTCACACTATTATTTTTTGGGTTTTAAAAAATGGCTGGAAACATGAAGATTCACGATAATGGAGGTTATGATGGACAATGGAATGAAATTATTCATGAGAAACCAAATGAAACAGGACTTTGATGTCTAAACATCATTATTATACCTAATCCGAAATCTCATAATATGATTAATAATCTCAACTTTGGTAAGTTTCCTGGCTCAGATAATAAGAGAAAGATGGATTTTCATGATGATCATAGAGGAATGAAAGTTCAATTTCCATCATGTAAATCATGTGGTAAGAGGCATCAGGGAGAATGTTTCAAAGGAACTAGAAGATGCTTTGGGTATGTAAAAGAAGGACACAAAGCCAATAATTGTGAAGGAAAAGGTTCAGTTAACACTATGGACAAGGATAATGGTATTGCTAAGACATCAAAAACGGTTAAATGTTTTAAATGTGGAATGTATGGGCATTATGCAAACTAATTCTCTAAGGGAAAATTTCATGAAGAGAATCAACATGGTCGTATGGGTGGTATTTATGTTGATAATGATGAAGAGACTACATATGATATTTGAGATGAAAGAAATGATGAGGCTCAGTCAGTGGTTTAAGAAGGTAGTTTAATGATTGTATGTTTATCAAGAATAATGTATGGTACTATGGAATAAAGAAAAATCTAAGGATTGTTACACTGTTGTCTTTCCTTGAGTTTTTGAAAGTATATGATGAATGTTACTAGTAACCATGAAAGGTTATTCAAATATTTTTGGAAGGTATATGATATGCGCATAATGAAGGGATAAAGAAAAAATGAAATGAGCTCATGACTGATATAAGGACAAAGTTATATCATGGTTTGAGTATATAGAAATTTTTGGATTTTGGTATATGGAAAGTGTTAAATTTTGACAGCATTCATGTTTTCACTAAGGGTCAATGGGTATTCATTTTTCAAGAGAATACATGATTAAGGTATTCAAATTTTTGTAATTTGACTAACAATATATATCGTATGATAAATGATGGTATTCACATGCTCGACAGATGACATTTCTAGTAATTGTTTTCTTTATACTATGATCTTGGACAAAAGTATTTTGGGATAAGACTAAAGATTTGAATGGATTATGTTGGAAATATGTCAGTATTGTTTAAGTCTAGAAATTTTTTTGATATTATTTACAGAATGTTATAATAATATAGTTTTAGAAAAAGGACAACCTACAGGACGAGCAACAACTCGTCACGTCAGACAAGGTTGTGGGAATCGAACCCACAACTGAAGTGCGACAATCCTTTATCGCCTACCACTGGCCTACAGGAAGTCCCTGGTTAGTAGAAACTATTAAGCGGTATGATATATGAAATATAAGTCCATTCTTAGAGCCATATACATTTAATATTTCTATATATGGACTTATGTATATTTGATAACTTTTTCTTAACTTTTGTTTGAGACATATGGAATGACCCATCATTCTATCACATGATATTCTAACACTTCACATATGAAAAATTCAACCCCATTTCTTTAAGAGATGAAGTAGAAATTGTTCAAGTCATGAACAATGGTGTGATTATACCAAAATAAATTAACTATTTCTTCTAATTCAAATTCTTCAACTTTAGGGAAATGATCTTGATAACCAAAAATGTTATCCTAGTGCCCTTATATCTGATGAATCAGATGGTACCTTAGATCATCACAAATTTATGGCTTTGTGATTGTTGGATTTTTCATAGCCATTTTCTCTACCACTCTCCATCAGAACTTGATGGTTATATTTCTCTTCCATATCCATATTTTCACCTATCTTCTCTTTTGTGGAAACCCAGTGAGTAGTTAATTTGGGTAACCAGTACGTTTCATACTTTAGTTTTTAAAGATAAGTTTTGGTATTCCTTTTTTACGATGTGGGTTTCTATTAAAGAAACTTTTGAGTAGTAAACCATTTATAACCCTGACGAATTTCGAGGGCGAAATTCATTTTAAGGGGGGTAAAATGTAACACCCTGAGATTTTATGAAAAATATTCCTTTTAATTTCATTGATATCTTGTGTTTTACTCTACAACAAAAGGATATTGTACTACACACATCCCTGACTTGGCTTGCATTACACGCAATTGCGACCTTCCACAATAGCGTGTGTTGTACGCAAAACCAAGTTTCACTAAACAACGATATGTTATATAAAATAGGCATTATGAATAGTAATACCCACTTTTTGAAATATTATAAATTTTATCTTTCCAAATGGACTTCATTTTTGGATTTGGAATATCAAAATTAGCCTAGGGTGAAATTTTGGTATTTTTCTGAAAACTTTTAATTTTTGATGAATAGTGAAAACACTGAGTTATTGGTTAAAACAAACTTTTTATTTAAATAATTATTTATTTTATTTAAATTTATTTTAGGTAAAAATTAATAAAAGATACCTATATAAGTTCAATGTAATTCATTGGAGTCATTTTATAATAATTTTAGATATATAAAAATTTTATTGAACTTTTGGCCATCTTTTACCCACCTCCTATGAGCATTTGTAATTGTACATAAAACATAATTTTACCACTTCTGTGAGTTGAATTTCGAAAATCCGAGAGACATGGTTAATATCAAGGAGTAAAATGTTGTTCAATAATATAAAAATAATTTTTGGTGAATAATAAATTTTTACTTTTTTTTACCACGGTTAAAAGTAAATAGGGTAATTAAGGGTAAAAATTATATTATTATTACACTAACACATGTCATAATTCTATTGGATAAGTGTAATTCGACCAAAAACAACCTTAGGAATAAAATATTACCCTTTATGTCCACTTGGATTAGATTAGGTCATTTATTATTATTTTATTTAAAGAAGAGTTAAAATAGTTAAAATCAAAGTATAATAACTAAAACATTTTTAATATGGGGGTATACATAAGATAAATTAGACTATTAATATTAATTAGAAATATAAAAATATTACTACATAATGGTATTTTATTTTTAATTTTTAGACATTAAATAATTTAATTTATTTATGACACAATGATGATGCAGTAATTACCTTATTAATGAAATATTAAAATAATTGATGTTATAAATACCCAAATAATTGTAATTTTAGACTTTTTATGAATTCAACTAATTTTATAGGTTAATATGACTTGTTAGTATTGATTTAATTAACTTTTTTCAAAATAATCACGCTGTTATGAGTTTCAAAAAAATAAAGTACCAAATAGTGTCAAAATTGACATAAAATAGTTTTTAAAACAAATATTATATTATTAATTGTTATTTTATTACTATGAAATATAATGTTCTGACAAATGAATTAGATAATGTTATATATATTAATAATGAACCAATTGGGGTTCTTTTGGCTTATTATAGTATGTTTATTAACCATATAGTGTAAGAAAACAAAAAGACACAGTAAAAGTTAAATTATTTAACTTAGAGTTAAATCTAAATGATAAGGTTTAAATAGAATCCTAAACTTGTATAAAACCCATTGGTTGAGATTATTTCGACCCATCCCAATATTATCTTCGAAATAAATCAATTTTGAGCCATTATAAACCGAATATGACTTTATTATAAAATAATATTTTAAGTTTTTCCTAAAGCGCCCCTCTCCTCCCTTATAAAAAGGGCACCCCTTCCCACTTCTCTTCACACCATTTTCAGCCTTGATGCTCTGCCAAACCCTACCAATTACTCTTCTAAACCTCTCTAGTTTTATCATAGAGGTTCTGTTCTTCTCAAAAGACCAACTCTAGTGCCCTAAGAAGAAGTTTAAAAGAGGTGCGTCGAAGAAGAGGTAATCTCTTCTACCGATTCTTTCAAGTTTCTTTCTTCTTCAACTTCTTATTCTTTATTTGCAACATCAGTATCAATCATATACGGATATGTTATTATAAATATGAAACAACCCTATTTCACTTTCTATCCATCCTACAGATAACGAAATCACCGCGCGTGCGTACATACGGAATACTATCTCCACACCTTGGTGTAATCTGTTTTTCCACCACCACCTTACTTGGATGGGTATAATGGTGTGAAGAATAACTATATATAGTTATTATAACATCATAATTATTCTATAATATTATATCATCCACTCTAATTCAATTCAATAATTATGGGAACGATATCATCGCTCGTGCGTACGTACGGATTACCGTGTCCACGACATGATGAGATTCATTCTCCATGTTAACCATTCAAGAATGATTATAAAGTATATATAATAAATAATAATGAAATATATGAAATTATAAAGCTAATGTATTTATTTATATATATATGTCATCTACTTACTTCCATTCAAGTCAATAAGGATAGGAAAACAATGTTCATGCGTACGTACGACCTACCGTCTCCATGAACGGTGTATTTCATTTAATTTATCTATCTATTATATATATATATATATATGTACTGAATATATATATATATATATATATATATATATATTATATATAAATCATGATTTAAATTCTAGAAGTAAGTAAATCAAGATATAAGTAATAATTATATCAAGAACAACAAGTCCAAACACATACAATAAATAAAACAATTTTACCCAAAACACTGCTTTAACATGAAATTTACTAAAGAACGGGTAATATAAAGTCATAAGTGAACCATATATGATATCATAAAAATGAATATGATTCTGTAATAAGTCAATGACATTATTTAAATCATTATACAGGAGGTTTGGATACGTACGAAGCATATTAGACTTAAGGTAAGGGATAATTCTGTAATCTCTTTTTTATCCGAGATTTCTTATACGTAAGTATTTACTGGGGTTATATTTTTCATACATGTCCATAAAAATGTTTTTCATAAAGTTCTTAATATTCTTCCATGTATTTTTAAATTCATGTTTATCCCTATTTTACTTTTACTTTGTGTTATGGAAGGAATCTTTCTTTTGTTTACCATACATGGTACTTTTTTTACTTTTCCGTTAAAAGTACGAGGAGAATGTTATTTTAACTTATACGGCATGAACGAATTTTTACGGTTTCATAACACCTAATTTTCATGATTATTCCTATACAATATTTCATTATTATTTTCAACAAAATCCTTTTCTTTTAAAATTTCATGGCATTTTATGAAAAGAAAATTATTTTGAAAAAGAAAGGATATTTTCCTCAAAAATTCATTTCAAGTGTTTTATCAAAACCATTTTCCATACAAGATGACATTATTTAATATGTGTATGTTTCAAGTATAATGTCTCTTTGATTTACATGGTTTCACTTTTCTTATGATTAAATTATATCCATTTGTTTTATATGGATTATGTTATGATGGGATGATGTTCATGAAACCCATTTTAATATTTGGGTTATGATGAATAATTGATGTTTATTTTGTGGTAAAAGTAAGAATGATTTCATTATGAGATGGGTGGGACCTATATATCCCTCTAATGCATTGGGTAACGATTTATATCTAATGAGATAGACATGGCTAGAATGACATGTTAATCCGGTTTAGTAATACAGGACTGGAACGAGGAGTGAACTCAGTTCAGTAATGGACTTTGTCCACTAAGATGGTCTTGGTAGAAATGCCTTGGCTACTATGGAAATAATATCAAGTGCTTAATGGTTTTCCACAATTACATGTTTTCTTCTCATTCTATTTTATTAGTATTTATGTTCCATTATGATATATGCGTTACGTACTTCCAAGATTTATGTCTTTGGTCGGGATTTTTATGTTTAGATTTTATGTTCATGTTTTTGAATTCAAATGTTTATGGATTGTTTTATGTTCTATATGTTTACCCTTACTGAGCATTTGAGCTCACTATTTTTATGTTTTATTTACCCCAGGATATAAAGAAAGGTTTTAGGTAAGAAAAGAAAAAGGGAAAGATCTTTATGGGAGATGTTGAAGATCTTTCACCATGATTAGAAGATTATGTTCCATGTTTCTAAAGACACTAAAATATTACGGTCCTTTGGTGTATGTTTTTGTTATGTATTAAGTATTCTGAAAAAGTAATGTAATGTCCATGTACGTCAAGCTTTGGGTCTCTACAGTTATCATTGACTTATGCTTATGATTTCATGTTTTATGTTATTTCTACCTTCATATGTTTTCTTGATGTTATCATTATATATCATGCTTTAATGTTCATGTTTATGTTTCTCACCCTTTTATGTCACCTTGATATACCTATTTAATCACATTTATTACTTTTATCATGTTATTCTTTGATTATTCCTTTACTAATATTTACAACTTACCCCTTTCATATGTACATTCCTAGGTTGTCCCATGCTGTATTAGAAGATAAATGAATTTTAAGGGCATGTTATGGAGATTTAAATAAAGTGTTTGTATCCCTATTTTATGTTAATGTGATATGTATCTAATTTACCAAATACACAAAAACTCTCAATATTACAGGATTATATTTTGTGTATATTTATATAATAAATCACGATTTAAGTTGTATAAAATATTTGGGTTGTCATAGGAGGACTCCATGGTCACTCCCCAGGAACCCCTTCCAATAATTAGGGTCTCATTATCAATAAAACATGTGTCCAATCAAGATACTGGAACCTTATTAGAAATAATCAAGATTTAATCTTAGAGTACCATGATTCGATTCCAATAGTTGAATTCCCAACTCTTGCACTATATAAGATCATGACATCGTTGTTCCCTCTTTCCTCATCATCTCAATATGATATACAAGGCATTGTAATCAAATGAGTATATAATATTAATTCCTTAATAATCAACACCATGAGGTGACTTGTTGGGGTTCAAGATCTATTATATCTAATAAGGTTTTATTACCAAATGGGTAATATTACACTACTTCTTCATCCTATTATCCTTACTCATATGGTTCCCATTTTAAGATGTGAGACACTATAATGATAATGAAGCATGATGCCCATTTTGAATAATAATGAAATGATTATGGTCAAATAACTAGTAATATCACCTATGTGAATATGTGTTTCTATTAAATCTAAATTTTATTGACATCTAATCAATGGTGGTAGACTATATTGCCTCAATCCTAGCTTATATTTTCTAAGAATTGGGAAGCTATATAAGATGTATCTCCCTTCTATCACTAGAATTTCCATTTGAAAATGTTAAAAATCATCTTCCACTAGGCATACAAAATCCATTTATTTTTCAATTGGTATTACATTCATAGTGTATTTAGAGGATATTACCAGTGTATTTTCTTCCTTTATATCCTATAGAACTTGGGAAATCTAATTTTTCATCCACTAATTGAATACTTTAAGATGAAAATTTTGGATGAGATATTTTTATCATAAAATTTTAAGGATAAGGAAATAATCCCATTCTTCATCAATCAATATGTTTATTACCCATTTAAAAACACTATTTTCCATCATTTCATATACAAGTTTTGTGTTAGGGACCCTATCATCAATGGAAAGTAATATAATCTTAGACTCATAGACATATATTTTGACATTGGTTGGACAATTCACAAGGTTAATATTGGTAGGAACATTCATGTTACAAATTTTTTGGATGCGTACACCACCTTAGAGGGCAGTTCATAAATCTATAATCATGTTCTTGATTGGTTAGCTATCCCAAAAGTGGAAGGCCTTGACTTATTGATAACTTGCAGAGACTAGAGATACCCCATTATATTTGAGGGAGGACCTAGGTTCTATAACCTTTAATTTCAATCCTAGTTTTTCATACCAAAACATAAATTCCCTATAACCTATAACCACATCCCAACTATGGATTAGGGAATATTAGTTTTTTGATTATGATCTATTGGAAAATTCTGATTGTTTTTTCTCTAGATAGTCTAACGAATCATTCATAACATTGTCCTTTTAAGATTTTTTGGTCCCCTATTTTTCCTTCTTCAGGGATGTGGACTTGGTTACCCTTAGTATGTTTTTTTATCTATCACGAGGATATGAGTACAACCAAGCATGGACATATCTAAGAATAAAGATAATGAAATAATTTAGATAAGGTAATTTTATTTCAACCTAATACTTCTCCTAAATCATCATTAACCATAATTATCATGAAACCTTGGGATTTTATTCCATCCTCACATCCATGGGTGGTGCTGAAACATTCCATTATTTACACTTGAATTTATTCACAACTCTATATAGTGTATTATATCTATATACGATGTAAAAATCTATCCAGGATTAAAAAAATACTATTTCTTTAATTATGAAATATATCTTCTCATAACCATTATTATTACCATTTATAACTATCTCTATATATATATGTCACTGTAAGGGATGTAATTAAACTTTGAATACATTGGCAGAGCTATTAACACCTTATCGTCTTTCATTAATATTATCCTAATAGAATATACAACTGGGATAAATGGCTTGGACTTGTGTTGGTTGGAGTAGATTACTCAAGAGGGGGTGGGGGTCAATTGAGTATCTATAAAAATTTCAATTAAAAATTCACTTAAAAATATTCTCCAATAAAAATGAATACATGTCAGTTAATCAAGGTAATAAGGTTGTAATTGTTTGACTATTCAAATAACTTCACAGAAGATTGATTAATTCTCAGTAATATCAATGTGAGTTATTGATACAACTTTTGAAGCTATTATAATAAGGGAGAAAGGCTAGAGGTAATTCTTTCAGTCCCTTGGATGATGAGTCTGATTGGGATTATGATGAGTATAATCCTCTTGAATTTGATTACTGATGCCATTGACATTTTATGTTTTAGAATGAGGGCAGTTTCATCTTGTCTGACCCCATTCCCTTGCTGTTACATGTTTTTGCATTTCACGAATAAAGAGGCTTCCCTCACCTTTTTTTAAAAAATAATAATAAGGGAAAATAGTTATAACTTCTATCCAAGACTAACTATCAAAGTAAAATTTAGTTTTCTAAAATATAAATTAAACTAGAGAAATTCTAAATCAAAAGACATAGAGGATAAAACAAGTGGTTCAGTCTCAAGATGAGACTTAATCCAATACACTTGGTGATCACCTACCACCAAGAAATCTATATAGATAAGATATTGATCCACATCGTGTATTGGGGTAAACAATAGTACACAAGACTATCCAGGTCATACGACCTCTTCCACTATTCTTCGCTGGTATAAAATACCAGGTCACCCAAGGACCTCTTTCACACTTATCCGTGAAAGTAAACATATGTAATAATATGTGAGAGGAAGGATATATTGTATCCTTCAGTTTAATATAGGAGATAGTTTGAGTTTTAATAAATACACACACACACACTGCTCGAAAGATAAAAATAGTACACACCAGAGAAAAGATGATGTGAAAGGGTTAGATGTGCTCTGAGTGTTATTCTATGAAACTTTTGACTTATAGGATGAAGCATATGCATGTTTCGATTCCTCTTGTGAAAAAAAGAGTATTGCAAGTATGGTTCTCTAGTTTCCAGTTCGATGGTGTAAGCTACGTAGCTCGTGTTCTTCTTTGAGTTGGTACTGAAAAGATGTTTGAGGCTCTGATCTATAATAGTTCAGCCTTCATGGTTCAAGAGTGATTCATGTGTTCTTATGTGTTTTTGTTGCATGAATCAGTTAGATTTTTCAAATGTTTATTCCTCTACATGTTGCTCTAGTTCCATGCTTTCCTTTTTGTTACCTGGTGCATGTGTTAGAGATGACATAATGCATGTATTCTGCACCTCTTACTATTAGGTGACATGTCTACAAAGAAACATTAATTATTTCATTGCCTTTAAATAAATCAAATACGACTGTTAGAAATTAAATTGAAAATGACAAAACAGATTAAAGAACAGTGCCATAGTTTTTCTTGAAAAGGTATCACTTGGAAACAGTTTCACTAGGAAATGATGTTTTCTTATATTCCTTTGAGCAATGATAAAATCATGATTCCATAGTTGTAATGATATCTAGATCTAATATCACATATTTAGTGTCAGGATCACAGTGTATCAGGATGGGATTCTAGTTCTTTATCAAAACCTTGAACGGTGACTTCGTGATGGTAGTAAGGAACCAGTGTCACATACTATATGAGATCTAAAAACTGGTTACATTTTCTGGGTCATGGTGTTTGGATTATGGTGTCAGGGATTACGGTGTCTGGGTTTACAATGTATAGATTACAGTGTCAGGGACTTTTCCAAAATCCAGAACTGGTGGCAGACTTACGGTTTCTCAGACTAAGACAAATATCTGTAAAGCTATCATAGGAAATAACATGTACAAAATGAATTATACTTAAGCTTTAATATAATAAAACATTATAGAAAAAAATTAAATATAGTTTACAATAATAAAACATGATTTATAGGAATAATGATCTTTTGAAAGTATATTTAAAGCATAAGGAAACTAACCATATCTACACATGATTTGAGATCGATTAAATAAGGTGAATAAGATTTATGATCAATTAAACATGATTAAAAATTGAGGAGTCCAACAATCTCCCACTTTTTGATGATCACAAATCATAAGAGTTAGATTTATGTTCTCAGTGTGCTTTCTCCCATTTTTTGGATTATAAAAAAGAATATAGGAAAAATAAAAATGGACATTGTATGAAGGTAAATAAGACAATAGACAAGAATAGTGAACATTGAATTATATAGAAAGATATTTTTATTTACAAGAATTTGGAAAAAGTAAAAAAAATCCTTATCAAAATAAAATTTTCACTTTTATTCAGCACTATCTATCTTCTATTTTCCCTTGGAGACAACATCAGAAGGGGCTAGAGGAGCATAAATAGAGTTTGAAGAAGGGATTGATCCAACTGTCAGAGAAAGAAGGGCTATCCCATCAAAAATATAATGTTCCAGAGTGGGCTTGGATGAAGACTGAGACAAGGATTGTTTAAGGATAATAGGTCTGATCTAGCTCAGAGCTTGAGAAACCGACATTGAGGTAGAATCAAAAGCAGTGGACGAGGAAGGAGTTAAACTAGGCTGCATAGATGCAGCTGCAGGAGCCACAATGGAATTTCTTTGAACATCAAGATAAAGCTTCAACAATTGAATGAAATAAATAATGATCTCACCACCATACTGAATTTCCTTCTCGATATCATCTTTTTTCTCCATGAAATTTTCCAATATGGAAGTGAAATATTTTAGATTTTGGACTTGAGTCTTAAAGGCATGAGTGACAAGAGTAATTTTCAAATTATATACAAGAAATTTTAAATTATTAGTCATATTATTCTTAGAGAAAATACTATTAAAGTGGAAATCCACTTTCTTAGTAATATCTTCCTAATCACCATTGGAAATATTTGAATAAATCCTCACCAAGTCAAGTACTATGTTACTATTCTTGATAATAGTAGATAAGCTTTCTTTGTCAAATCCACTTAACACTGAATGAAGTTCCTCCTTAACAACAGTTCAAAGCATATTAATGTCTGTAGGTTGATATGACTATCCAGAGGAATTGGAGGCATTAACGGTTTATATGATAGACTTTAGCTACTTTAGAACTTTTTGAAGACATCCCTGGAACTCATCTGTCAGCTTGTTAAGACCAAAAACAATTCTACGCATCTCATTGACTATCTTGATGTTTCTTTTTGCCAATTTTTCACAAATTGAATTCAATTTTAGTTAAATTAGAGATGCAACTTTCTATGTAATATTATCACTAACATCCTCAAAATGATGGACAATAGGATCTTGTCCTGGTTACAACACTTTTTTTATATCTTCAACAATAGATCTGAGAGTATTTACCTCATAACTCAACTGTTTGTTCTCAATTATAATGTCTTGTATTTAATGAATAATTTTTGGTTGAATTTTACATATGATTTCCTCTAACAACAAGGAAAAATCTCTTTCAATAATATTTTCCATAGGAGCAGGCTGGGAGTTCATGAGATTTTCAAATCCAACTAAAAGAGTTTCTCCAAAAGCTTTTAGATCACTGTGACTCACAGAAGAAGAAGTTTCTTGTGAGGGTTCATGAATAGAAGTTGAGACAGGTTCATGATCTTTAGTATATATTACATCAAGAGAAGAAACTAGTTTCAATTGAAACACAGTGGAAAGGTCTATTCCATTAACCAAGGCCTCCTGAGTATTGTATGCATCAAAGTATGTATGAAACTTATACTAGGTATCCATAGTTCTTTGATCAACAGGATTGGGAACTTCAACACTTTATAGACTAGGGTGCTTCTCCCCCTCAACAGGTGCATCTCTTACAGGACTAAGATATTCAGTCCCTTGATCTATTTCCAAATCTTCTTCTCTAATAGCCTCACCCATTTTTTTTCTATCCTGCTAAAAGGCTTGTTCCATTCTTTCCTCAGTATATGGGATAAATTCAGGATCAGTTTGTAGTTTTTCCCCAACAGTATCCTCTTCCTCAATATTAAGTTATTTTTATTTTTCACTAGCAACATATTCTTTTCCAGAAGTAGCTTATTCTTCTAAATCAACACTTCTTTTAGTAAAAGGTACATCATTATCAACTACATTTTGTAGAATAGGTAGAACACTGTCCTCTTTGTCCAAGAAAATTCCCTTCTTAGGTGAAACAAATGCATCTTATTATTCTTCTTCATCAGAATAATAAACCAATTCATATGGTTCTAAACCATGACTAGATATTTTCTTAGGTCTTAAAGAATTCTCAATCGGATTAAACTTTTTATACAACCTTTCACTGTCCTCCACCCAATATTTTTTCCAAGGATTCTAACTTATTTTCACCCTTTTTACTGTATCTTTTGAGATAAAAATCTCATAATATTTGATGACTTCTTCATTCGGGCAAACCACCCCTTTAGAAAAAAACATTGCAGGGATTAACCTTGAATAGAATAAGGAACTAGACTTTGAGGCTGTCTTAATCAATTCACACATGTGACGTATAATATACTTACATAGATTAATCTTGTGCCCATTTTTTTAAGATGTATAAAAAATACATCTTGATACTTGAGAGTAGAAAAATATCATTTCCTTGGACTAATAAGATTTTTGGATAAACATAAACAACAACCCGGTTTCTCCATTCAACTCAGTGGCAATTTCCCTTATTTTCTTCTTATTTGCAGTCAAACTACCTAGTTATTCTTCTAAGAAAAAAATATCACTACGGGGAGGAGGACCTCTGTGTTAGTACTCAAATATTATTTTATGAGGTATCACTAGGAATTCAAACCATAAAATCAAGGAAAAATTAATACTTTTACCATTAATCTAACATCTTATAATAAAACCATCATCAGTATCAAAAGAAAACGGGACATACTGATAAAACTAAGAAACATGTTTTGGATAAATTGGCCTTTCTCTTTTGTGAACCAATTCAGCCATCTCTGATCTTCCAGTACTTTAAAAAATAATGGCTTACTTGTCAGCAAAAAATTAGGATAGATTTCCTTTTCTGGTACTACTATCATCTCAACAAGATTTGGATTCAACGGTCCTTCGAGCATTACTTTTGGTGCCCTTTTCACTTTATTCTGATATTTTCACTTCTCAGGAGTTTATGAAGATGGGTGCATCATTATGGGCATTCAACTGGGGTTCAAGAGGGATGAAGGGCTAAAAGGGGACTTACAGTTTGAAGAAAGTGTTTTCGGTTTTGAGAGAAGAGATATCAAGTGAAGAAAAAAGTGAAAGATGTTGGGTTTTTATCATTTATGGATTTCAAGCTACACAAATTCAAAATCATGGTATAAAAACAATAAAATAATAAACACAAAAATACAAGTAATAAAATATAAATAAAATGCAAACTGATTCATTAAGGTGAGACAAGAACAAATTGTCACGGGGAGATCAGAACAAATTGTCACGATGAGACTAGAACTGATTGTCACAGTTTAATCCTTACGGTGTGACTCCAAAAAGTTCAACCGTATCATTTGAGATAGTATGTGAAAGAAAATAACCAAGAGACAATAACCATGGGATCATAAACATGAAATAGTAACTTCAATATAGTAACCTATGAAACCATAATATTGAGACAATAATTCTAAGACAGTTACTTGTGAAACTACAAATCATGAAATCATAAACTGTGAAACAATAAGATGTGAAATAATAAGTTTTGAAATAGTAAGTGGGAAACATTATGTTTTGAAATATTACACTTTCTACTTGAGATTTATCATACATAATTCATTTATGATGTAATTTATCATTTCATAATTTAATGGTTTAGTGAATATATCAGCAAGCTAACATTCAGTTTCAATGAATTCCAAAGTGATATCACCTTTTTGATAATGTTCTCTCAAAATGTGATTTCTTACATCAATATGTTTTGTCTGGGAGTGTGAAACAAGATGCTTTTAAATGTAAATAGAACTTATATTGTTACAATTTATAGGTGCATTTTTGAATTTATATCTATAGTCTAGTAATGTGTGTTTCATTGAAAAAATTTGTGCACAAAAACTACTAGAAGCTCTATATTCCACTTTGGTAGTAGATAATACAATAGAGTTTTGTTTCTTACTACACCATGACACTAGAGACTTTCCTAAAATGTGAAATGTTCTAGAGGTGCTTTTTTATCTAACTTACAACCACCAAAATTAGCATTAGAATAGATAACTAACTCATATAATTTTCCTCTAGGATAGAATAGTCGTAGATTGGGTGTATGTTTGAGGTATTTTAAAATAATTTTAAAAAAATTTAAATGATAATCATTAGGATTTGGATGAAAGAAATTAAATATACATGCACTAAACATAATATCAGGTTGGCTAGCAGTTAAGTAGAGTAAGCTTCCAATCATTCCTCTGTAAGTGGTTTGATCAACAGATTTTCCATCTTTATCAAGATCAATCTTACAAGTAGTACTTATTGGATTATCACTACTTTTAGTTTTGTCCAAGCCAAAATCTTTTAGAATATATTTAGTATATTTTATTTTATTTAAAATAATACCATATTTATTTTGAATGATTTGAAATCCAAGAAAGAATTTTAGTTCACCCATTAAAATCATTTCAAATTCACTTTGCATCATTTTAGAAAACACAATACATAAATAATTTTTTAAAGATCGAAAAATAATATCATCTATATAAATTTGAACTACCAAAACATCATTGGAAAAAATGTTTTATAAGAAGAGTAGGATCAGATATACCTTTTGTAAAACCTTTGGAAATAAGAAAATTACTTAATCTATCATACCAAGCTCTTGGAGCTTGTTCTAAACCATACAACGATTTTGATAATTTAAAAACATGATTTATAATGTGAGGATTTGTAAAACTAGGGGTTTGTTCAATAAAAACATCCTCAGCTATATAACCATTTAGGAATTCACTCTTGACATCCATTTTATAAAGTTTGAAATTTAGATGGGCAACATAGGCAAGTAGGATTCTGATGGAATCAAGTCTCGAAACAGGTGCAAAGGTCTCCACATAATCAATTACTTTTTCTTGACTATATCCTTGTGAAAAAAGTCTAGCATTGTTTATAACTATGTTACCAACTTCATCCATATTATTACTAAACACCCACTTAGTGCCTATAGTAAAAGTGTCTTTGGGTCTGTCAACAAGTTTCCAAACATTGTTCCTTTCAAACTTATTAAGTTATTCTTGCATAGCAGTCTCCCAAAATTCATCATTGATAGTATCATTGATGTTTTTAGTTTCATGTTTTGAAAAGAAAACTTGATGTTCAACCTGATTTCTAAGAGAATCTCTAGTTTGTGTTCTTTTAACTAAATCTCCTACAACAACATCTAAAGGATGGTTCTTAAGGGTTCTAACAGCTTTAGAAAAAGAGGGGATAGTGATTTCATGTTCTTCAATAGGTTCATGTTCATTATGGATTGAATCTGAAGAATTTACAGAGTTGAAAGTTTTTAGATATTACTTTATAGGATAGAGGATTTAAAATTAATGTCTAGAATTGACATATCATCCTCAAGATTATCTATAAAAATCTCAGGCTCACGTGGATATATCTCATCAAACTTAACATAAACAGATTCCTCCACACATTTAGTTCTTTTGTAAAAAACTCTATAGGATTTACTAGAGTTTGAATATCCTAGAAAGATTCCTTCATTATTATTGGATTCAAATTTGTCAAGATTTTCCTTAGTATTAAGGATATAGACTTCACAACCAAAGACCTAATTATTTCACATTGGGTTTTCTATTGTTCCACATCTCATATGGAGTTCTTTTATGAATAGGTCTAATCAACACTCATTTAATAATACAAAATGTTTTATTTATAACCTCATCCAAAAAATAAATAGGTAATTCATATTCAATAAGAATGGTTCTAGTAATTTCTTGCAAGGTCCTATTTCTTCTTTCTACAACTCCATTTTGTTAAGGTGTTCTAGGGGAAGATAAATTATGAATATAGCTGTTTTGTGAGAAAAAGGATTCAAAATATTGATTTTCAAACTCATGACCATGGCCACTTCTTAGGGATTTAATTCTAAGTCCACTAAGTTTTTCTACAGTTTTAGCACACTTGGTGAAATAAGAGAAAGCTTCACTTTTGTGAGCCAAGAACAAGGTCCAAGTATACCTAGAAAATTCATCTACAAAGATATAAACATAGTGATTCCCATTTAAACTAGAAACTCTAGATAGTCCAAAAAAATCCATGTAAACCAACTTGAGAGGTTTATAAGTTGAAACTAATTTCTTTGGTTTGAAGTAAATTTTTTGTTGTTTTCCCTTTTGACAAGGATTACACACTTTATCATTTGGAAACTCTAGTTTGGGTAGATCTTTGACTAAAATTTTTCTAGTTAGATTTCTAAGGGAGTGTATATTATAGTGTCATAGTATTCTATTATAGAGCCAAGAATCTTTGTTAAATACACTTAAACATTAAGTATTTTGAGAAACTAAATAATCTATGTTAACAAAATATACATTTTCATTTCTTAATGCAGAAAATAATAATTCATTTTTAGAATTAAAAATGTTACAAGCATCATTTTCAAATTTAACATGAAATAAGTCATCACATAGGTGTTAAATTCTAAGTAGATTATATTTCAATCCATCTATAGAAATTACTTTAGAGATTAAAACTGAGTTAGAGTTACCGATTTGGACAAGGCCAATGATTTTTCCTTTGGCATTGTCACCAAAGGTGACATGTCCACCATCAATCATTATTATATTCTTGAAACATGAATATTCTCCTATCATGTGTATTGAACATGCACTATCCAAGTACCATAAGCTTTTACAGGATCTCTTCGAACAATTTTCCTACAAAATAGTCAAATAAAACAGACTTTGGTACCCATATTTGTTTGGGTCCAGTAATATTAATAACTAGTGATTTAAGAACTAATATCTACCTCATAGATTTCCTATAAGCATTATGTAAATTATTTGAGAAATAAACTTTATTTGGTCTAGAAAAGCTAGAAACAGTAGATAATGTATCATATTTTGAACTAGAAAAATGTTTTACTGAACTATGAATAAAGCTACATGTTCTAGATTTAGAAAAAAATTGGTTTTTCCAAAATTTCTTTCACCAGGTTGATATCTAATACCATTAGTGTATTTGGGAGAATTCTGTTTACCTAGAATTTTTACAAAGGTATCTTTACCATTATTAAACCTTTCATGGTCCTTTTTCAATTGCTCATTATATAGCTTCAATTCGTTGTTTTCTTTGAGTAATTAAACATTTTTCTCTCTTCCAATAGTAAGTTCAGATTTAACAGTTGAGGTAAGGGCATATTGTTTCTTTAATGACTTGTATTTATCCTTTAGTTCATTACATTTCTCTTCAATCATATTTCAATACTTGAACATTTCTTATTTAGACATATTTTCAGAATTACTATAATCTCCAGAATAATAAGAATTTTCTATAGGATATTCCAGGGTTAACTCAGATGTTTTTTTCACGAAACACATATTTTCTTTGTTATCTTGTTTATCTTGTGAAGAATCTGAGTCACTTGAACTATCCTCAGAAGCACTACAAGTTTCTTTCATTTTATTTTAATACTTTTTATCTTTGTCCTCAGATTTATTTTTTTACTTGATCTTTGGATAATCAGCCTTTACTTGTCCCTTTCACTTGCATTCATAACATAATATCTCATCTAAATTTTCATTTATTTTCCAATATTTCTTCCATCTCCCATTTTGATCATATCTTCATTTGAAGTTAGGCTTTATAAAAAATTTATTCCTTTTTTAAAATTTCTTAAACCTTCTAGCTAATTGATCCATCTCCTCATCACTATAGGTGATGATTGGTCACTATTGGAACTTTCTACAGAGACTGGTAGTTTCTCCTTTTCTTTGTGTTTTGAGGTGGTGGTCTTGAATGCCACAAATTTTCTTTTGGGTTCATTATCCTCTTCCTTGTTGACTTTTAGCTCTTCTTATTACATCATTAGTTTCACAATGAGTTATTTGATAGGAAATTTGTTGATGTCACATGAATCTATAATGGAGCCAAAAGTTCCTCTCCATCTATCAGGTAGGCATATAAGAATCCTCATAATTTGTTCTTTGGCTGTAACTTCTCTTCTGAGGGAGATCATTGTGTTTATTATTTCATTTAACCTGAGATACATATCAGAAATAGGATCATCAAGCTTCATTTTAAAATTACCATATTTAATTTTATAAGTATTAAGTCTCATTTTCTTAAGAGTACAGGTTCCTTTATGTGAAATAGACAAAGTATCCCAAATTTCATGGGCTACTTTACATGCATAAATTTTGTTAAATTCTTCATCTCCTAAAGAGAAATATAATGCATTTAGGGCATTGCAATTATTATTGTAAGCAGTCTTAGTTGGGTCATCCCAAGTAGTTCTATCATTAGCAGGAATCTTGTACTCTGCTATAATTGAAGACCAAATTTCAAAACCCATAATTTCCAAATGCATTTTCATTTTAATCTTAAATTGTGCAGAATTAGTTATATTAAAAATAGAGGTTTTTTTGTTGCAGAACCTTTGAGTTTATTATCCATAATAAAGAGATAATTTTAAAGATATATAAATTTATAACTAATCTAAATTTATAAATATTTAAAGTACAACTAAAATCACAGTTGAAAAGATTTTAAAAAATAGAGCCTTAACAAGAATAAAATCCTTTGATAAAAAATATTGGTCAGATTAGATTACTCAAGAGGGGGGGGGGGGGTGAATTGAGTATCTATAAAAATTTCAATTAAAAATTATCTTAAAAATATTCCACAATAAAAATGAATACATGAAAATTAATCTAGGTAATAAGGTTTTAATAGTTTTATTGTTCAAATAACTTCTCAAAAGATTGATTAATCCTCAGTAATATCAATGTGAGTTATTGATATAACTTTGAAGCTATTTTAATAAGGGAAAATTGTTATAACTTCTACCCAAGACTAATTATAAAAGTAAAATTTATTTTTCTAAAATATAAATTAAAGAAGAGAAAGACTAAGTAAAAATACACAATGGATAAAAAAAGTGTTTCAGTCTCAAACTGAGACTTAATCTACTCCACTTGGTGATGACCTACGACCATGAAATCTATATAGATAAGAGATTAATCCACACCATAAATCAGGGTAAATAATAGTACACATGACTGTCTAGGTCACACGACCTCTTCCACTCCTCTTTATGGGTATAAACTACCAGGTCACATAAGGACCTCTTCCACACTTATCTGTGGGAGTAAACATATGTAAGAAGATGTGAGAGGAATTATATCTTGTATCATTCAGTTTAATATAGGAGAAAATGTGAGTTTTAATACAGACACAAACTCACACACACTACTCAAAAGATAAAAACAATATACAACATAGCGAATATGATGAAAAATGGTTAAAAGGTCTATGAGTGTTATTCTATATAGATCTTGACTTGTAGGATGAAGTGAATTCAAGTGTTGAGTCCTCTTGTAAAAAATAGAGTATCTCAAGTATGGTGCTCTGGTTTCTAATTCGATGGTGTAAGATAGGTAGATCATGTTCTTCTTTGAGTTATTACTACGAAGATGTTTAAGGCTCTAATCTATGGTAGTTCAGCCTTCAGGGGTTGAGAGTGGTTCATGTGTTCTTTTATGTTTTTGTTTCATGCATCAGTTAGATTTTTTGAATAGTTGTTCCTATACACATTGCTCTAGCGCCTCAATTTCCTTTTTGTTACCAGTTATATGCGTTGGAGCCAACATGATTCATGTATTCTGCACCTCATACCTCATACTGTCAGGTGACATGTCTGTAAAGAAACATTAATTATTTCAGAGCCATTAAATGAATAAAATATGACTCTTAGAAATTAAACTGAAAAAAACAAAATGGATTTTGAATAGTGTAACAGTTTTTCTTGAAATGGTATCACTTGGAAAACAGGGTATGATGTAAAATATTTAAAATAATTAACGGTGTTCCAACATAATCTATGCAACATCAGATGAATAATTTATATACCACCTGACTTCCCCCACCTTAATATTACTGATCAACTAGTAAATTTGGGGAGCCTCTACTTTATTATGAACTATAGTCAAAGGTCTTTCCATTATTATATAAGAAATTCATTAGAGTCTTACTTGATATAGTATAGAAAATAAATAAAATAGAAGGGAATTGATGTGTTAAATAATGAAATACGACACAAAAAATTAATGGGTAAATACATAAAGTCAATGATTAAACCCAATTCATTCATGCTAAAGATATTTTTCTCAAAATATATGGCTAGGGGTTTCACCCAATTTCTTCATCTTGATTTCATTAACAAAATATGCATTTGGTTATTTCTTGACCAATCATAGGTTCCCAATATCATGGTCTAGGTGGTAATATTTTGTGACCAAATAAGCACTCCCAGGTTGACACCCCAATCAAAATACCAAATCCATAGAAAATTAGTGGAAACTTATCAATAATTGGTCACATGTTGAGATCACATGAGTGACAAGAGGGTGATTCAATCTGTAGGGCTCATATAAGATAGATATATGTTTACTAAAAAAGTTTCCCACCTATATTAATAAAATAGGACCACACCAACTCTATGTCCCACACCCACATGATCTTTATTAGTATCATGTGGTGCCCATACCGTTGCTGCACACACGCTCATCTTCAGAGGAATATGTCGTTTCCACCAGCTTCACATGCACACAGTCTTCTTAAAAATGAACATACATATCTTTCAAAATGTTCCTAATGTTTTATTCAATTTAACCTATATCTAAATTTAATACCCTAAAATTTTAAAAGAACACTATGTTTGATATCGTAAAGACATTCAAAACCCTGATAAACGAACCAAAAAATATTAGTATTTAAATATGGTCGATAGAAACTAGTCATTTAATTAGATGATATGAATATGAGTAAATGAATTATAAAAAAATATATAATTTTCCTACTCAATAAAAATTTATTGATTAATTATTATGAAATAAATACACATTTTTTAGTAATGTGATTTTATTCTTAAAAAATACATATTTCTTCAAGAATGGTTTTATTAATTTTTATGAGTGAATGTTATAATTAATTTATTAAAATTTCATAAAAAGTATTTCATAAGAATTATAAATTTTTTTAAATCATCATATCAAAATTATCTAATATGATATTTTGGGATTTTTTTCTGAAAATATTGATTTTTTAGTGAATAGTGGAAAATACTGATTATTATAAAAATGTCATTTATTTTTATTAAATAAATTAATTTAAAAGTAATATTTAAAATAAAATTAACATTATTATTCTTTTATTATATAAAGTCTAATTAATTACATATTAATCATCATTATTCATGATTTTAGTATAGTTCATTTTTGGGATTAAATACTCATTTTTCAAAAAATTATTTTTCATTGTGTTTTTGTCATAAATTATTTTTTTATACTTATAGAGATTGAGTTTTTAATTAGTAGGTTAAAATTTGGTAAATAGGTACTTTTATTTTTGTTCATTATGAATATTAATCCTAGAAAATATTTGTCACCTCAGTAAGTTTAAATCGTGTAATTAAGGCTAAATATAGTGTGATAAAGCATAAAAAATAACCATGAAACTTACCATTAATCTATTAGATGAGTGGGGTTAGAAAATAATAATATAATATTTAATTTTATTTCAATTTTGTACCATTTTTATTTTAAAATTACTAATATATTATTTTAAGTAAAGAAAAATACAAAATGTCACTCTCTTGCGTTTAAATTTGTCTTATATGCTTACATGGGGATTAAAATAAGTTTCGAATGAATATTAAAGGTTATTTTGAGAATTATGAAATTATTTTTATTATGTTAATTTATTTTTAATTATTATTTATTATAAAATCCCCTTAAATGCTTATATAACACTGACATAGTGCTTTTGCAAGTAGTAGAAAATGTAAGTAAATGATTTTAAAGACATAAAATTTCATATTTTTTTGATTAAATATGGATTTACACTAATTTCATGATTAATAATAATGAATAATTTATGGTTAATTTTTTTATATTTTAATTCTAATCTAGTCATGATGTTTTTAAAGTCAAAATATGTGAATAGTTATTAAAATGATATTAATGCTATTTTAAGTTATATAATATTTTGTTACATGATTTAAAAATAATAGAATATTTAAAGAGAAAAATTTGGATAAGTAATGGTTTAAAATTTAATATATGGACCATTTATGAATTATTTTTTACCTTATAAGTATATTTATAACCCTTAATGATTGAAAAATGTATTACCACGATTAAGGATTAAAAGGGTTAGCTAGGGGTTAAACTAAAGAGATAAAGGTTAAAATGACCTAATTTTTTTTAAAATAATTTTTATGAGTTTATTTAGATCCTATATCATATTTAATTCTAAATTAATCCAATTTTGAACCAATTTTATATGAATGCGACGTTATAATAGTTTAATGTTTTCCAAAATTACAAGAGTACCCCTCCCCTCACATATAAAAGGGAGCCTCCTCTCCTAACATACTCACACATTTTGGGAACTATATCTCAAACAATATGTAACATCCCAGGTAAATATAGAATAATACATTTTCATATTTATTAATATTTTTCTGAATTAAGTATTAATTTTACTTTAATGGGGTTGCTATGTTCGATGGTGAACCCTCTTTAAATATATTTTTGGTCACTCATATACATTCTATTGGACTGAATAAAATTTCTCTTTAGAATCGGGACATCAAAATTTACTTTGTGTAAATTTTTGGTATTTTCTGATAATGTTCATTTTTTTAATGAATAGTGAAAAATGTTGTATTTTAATTCAAAATCTCATTTTAATCTAATTTATTTATAAGTATAGATTATCTTTTTAATTCGTTTTAATGTTAAATTAGAATATATTTTTACCAGTTAATCTAATGGTGGTCATTGGAATTAATTTCACTTTGAAATTGGATATAAACAAGTGTCAGTCTTTTGATAGATATTGTTTCTTAAAAACACGCTATTTGTTTTGACAATAGGAATTAATTATAAAATTAATTAATGCAACATATATGTTTTGAATTTTAAAAAATAGACATCATTTTTGAATTCAGAATATCAAATATAGCTTGGGGTGAATGTTTGGTATTTTTCTGAAGAACTTCAATTTTTGATGAACAGTGAAACCACTAAGTGGTAGTTAAACAAACTGATTTTTCGTTTAAATGAAAGTTTACCGCTTCTGTGTATTGAATTTAAAAAATATGACATACATGGTTTTCATTAGTAAGTAAAATGTGGTTCAATGGGATTAAAATATTTTCTTAGTGAATAGTAACTTTTGAGTTTTGTTAACCGCAATTAGAGGTAATTAGTGTAATTTAAGATAAAAATGATATTATAAAAATATAAAAATATCTTGAAACATGTCTTAAACTTATTGGATAGGTCATGGTAGACCAAGAAAATCCATGGGTCAATTTTTGGGACCCCATGGAGTCACTTGAGTAAGATAATGACATTAATACCTTTTATTTAAAGTAAAAATAAAAATGTCACAAACACGTATTGTTTTACTAAAACAATTATTACATCAGGATATATATGTTATATTTTTGACTATAAAAATTCATTGGAAATAAAAAAAGATTTCCTACATCATGGTAATTTTTTTATAATTTTTAGACATAAAAAAATTAAATTATTTATGACACAATGATGATGTAGTGTTTACATCATTAATGAATGATTTAAATAAATAAGAAGATAATGTTTAAATTAATATCCAAAACTTGTACAATTATTATTGGATGATTTTATTTTGATCATGGACCACCTTATACTATACTTTAATGATTTTTTGATCTTTAGAAACCGAATTTCATTTTATAATAAAATAATAGTTTCAAGAGTTCCAAAAGAGCCCCTCCTCTCCCTTATAAAAAGACCCCACTTCCTACCCATCTCTCACACTTCTCAAGATTTTTGGCTTGTCCAAACTCTACTCAAATAAGATCCCAATATCCCTCTCTTCATCCTATAAGACTTATCCTAGAAATAAATCTCTTCAAGAAACCCTTTTGGTTCAAACCAAGAGGAGTTACCCGATTTAAAGGTAAAGTATTCTCTAATGTTCTTTTGTTTTATTTTGCTTCTCCAACCCCTTAACTCTTTTTATTCCATTATTTTTTAACAACACCAGTATCTTAAATATTCTATTATGTTTTTATAATATGGATTCGAGCTAATCTTACACACACCTACGTCTAATGGCTAATGAACATACTGTTTCTGTGGATGGCGAATTTCTGCCTCACAAAACGATGATTGTTCAATATTCTTTTAACAACTTTAAAGGTGGCCATTAAGATGTTGCTATGTTTATATATGATATGTATTATGTTTATGTTTTCCTTATTCTTCTGTAATTTTCATTTATGGCATAACTTTAAGGTTTCCATTATGGGTAAACAGGATAATTTCATTTTAGGAAGTGCGGACTACCGCCCCCTCAAAGTGCTTTGATTTGTTAATGCCATAAGTGGGATGTATAAAGGATTGAGTTAATGATATTATATATGTTATTATACTGAAATTATAATATACCTTTATATCATTATGATTCCATTCCATTAGATATGAAATAGAAATGAAAGTAGCGATCATGCGTATGTACAACTTACCGTCTCCATGAACGGTAAATTTCATTTCTTACCTCTAAATGTTTTTTAATATTATAAATGCATGTATATACTGGATATATATGATATATATAATATCTACATCATGAACAGAATTCTAGTTATAATGGATATTTTACCACATGAACAACTTGTAATTATAAAGAGTTTATTTTTGACTCAAGTACCAATGATCGTTAAAACGACCGTTATTAACATAAATAATTACATAGTGTTCATAACATGGTAAAAAGTGATATAAAAGGAATAATGAACTTTAAAAAGGTTCTTAAGCGTGTAGAAATTAACTCAAGTTTATTATTCAGGAGATTAAAGAATGATCGAGTCAATTCGGACACGAGGTAAGGGACTTCGTCTCAATCTACATTCATTGAGGCATATTTTGTGTTATACACAACTTTCTTTTATATAGTGTATAAAACCATTTTGACTTTTAATTTTATTCAAAAGGAATATTTTTATACGAAGCGTTTTACTAAATGAAAAAATGAATGTTTTTGCCTTACGTATGCGACGACGACGACTTCTCCGCCGCTGTGACCATTATTTGAGTTTTGGCTTCCTCTACAAACCATAACTTTGTTTTAAATGAAAAATAAATACCATGTTTTACTTGTCTTTTATTTTGGTATTGAAAATGGTTTTGATAATGTTTTTATATCAATGTTTTGTATTGATATCTTGTGATTGAAATGTGGAAATGCTATGTTTCTTTTATGAATGTTTCATCTGGTACGATTATGTTATGGTTCTTAGACATTGTTTATGATGACATGTGGTTCCATGATAAACTAAGGGCGGGTGAGCCCAATATATCTCTCTAATGCATTGGGTAACATGAAGGGGTTAAACGCTAAGGTTTCTCCAAAGGGATTTAGGGAATATACTGTGATGGGTATTCCAAACGTAACCATGAGGGTTACTCCCTACGTAAGAATGTTATGAATACCTCAAGTTACCTTTATGGCTTTGGATTTCTATGATTTATTCATGATTTGATGAGGTATGTTAAAGTACTTATGTTTTATGAGTATAGTATGATTTCATTGATTCTTATATATACATGGACTAGTGTTTTCATTCTGTATTTTTATATACCTTACTGAGATTTTTATGCTCATCCCATGTTTTTGAAATGTTTTTCACAGGTCAAGGGAAAAGTATATGATGTGTTGATAGTGTCGAGAAAGTGTCATGAAAGAATCCATGTTTTATTTTAAATATGTCTCCTTTGATGGAAAAAATGAATATTGTCTTTTATGTAACCGCCTTGTTTAAATGTGGAATGTAATGCATGATTTATGATCTAATTCTCTAAAACTATAAACCTGAAAAGATCCTCAATGTGTATTCTTGAAATAACTCAAGATTAAGTAATGTTTAAGTTTGGGGCCTTATAGTTGGTATCAATGGTCGGTTTAGATAACTTTAAGAGTTAGAATTCTTTTAAATGATTATCCATAAATATTTTTTCTATGGTCAAATTGAAATGATATAGCATTTGAATATTATGCTGTTTCTTCATCTAAGAAATGTTTGTTCAGAATAGTTTTCCGTAGAGGAAATAGGGAAGCAGTGTTAGGAAGGCATATAGAAGGAAATGACCTTCCGAATCAGCATCTTGAGATGGTCGAAATTGGAGCTGAACAGTTTGTTGCAGTAATGGCGCAGTTGACTCAAGCGATAAATGGTGGTGGTATCTATGCACAAGATCAGCCAGATCAACCGTAGAGGAAAATGTCAGTGGTGGAACATTTCTTGAGGCAACACCCCCCATAATTCAGAGGATCATCTGACCCTTTTCTAGATGAAGGGTGGATTAAAGCACTGGGGAATATTTTCAATGTCATGAGGTGTTTAGAAAATCAAAAGGTTAGTCTTGCTGTTTACCATTTGGAGGATGAAGAAGATCAGTGGTGGTCGATGGTTAAAAATATCTGGGATGCTGATGATATTGATGCTCTTGACTGGGATAAATTCAAAGGTATGTTTCTTGAGAAATATTTTCCTAAGGATATTCGAGTTAGGATAGAAAAACAATTCTTGGAACTAAGGCAAGAGGAAGACTCAGTGGATGCTTATAAATAAAGGTTTACCTTTTTGGCAAGGTATGCTCCAAATTTTATCCGAGACCTTGATAGTAAAATCAATCGTTTTTGATGATGATTAAAGCCGAAATATCGAAGGGAATTAATTCTCGTGAGTTCAAAAGTTATGAAAAGCTTGTTTGATGTGCTGAGGAGGTGGAAATGGAGTTTTCTGATGATCAAGTGTTCTATAAAAACCAACAGAAGAATAGACCGAGGTGGAATGAGAAAGGGAAGAATCCTTCAAAAAGGTCTGATGGTAAAAAAACTGTGTTTTCAGTTTGTGATACATGTGGCAAAAAGAATGCTGGGGAATGTATTTTGAATTCTGGAAAGTGCTACCGATGTGGTAAGATAGAACATAAGGCTTACACTGGAAAAGATCAGGGTGATGGTAAGACCAAATTTGATTTACAGTTAGAGAAATGTTTCAAGTGAAATGAGATGGTTCACTATAAAAACGAGTGTCTGAGAAAGATCTTGATTGATGGGAAGCAGTCAGACTACAATCAGAAAGGTGTGGTGAGATCCTTCGCAACTAGTTCAGGAGATGTTGGGCCATCAAATGAAGTGGTATCAGGTATTTTGTTTGTTTTTTCAGATTTTTCCAATGTATTGTTTGATTTGGGGTCTACACATTATTTCAACTCTGAAAATTTTTCTAGTAATTTGGGAATTCCATCTCAAGAAATGACTCCTGAACTTCTGGTAAAAACACCTGGGGGAAATGTTAAGGCAAGAATATTTTATAAGAATCTTCCTATCCTTATCCTTGGAAGGAATCTACTTGAAAAACTTATTGTTTTAACACTATTAGAGTTTGATGTTATCTTGGGTATGGATTGGCTCTCTGTTTACAATGCTAAGATTGACTGTAGAGCTAAAGAAGTTTTTTTTCAGAAAGGCTTTCAGTTTGTGTACAAGAATGAACCCTCACTGTTAATAACATAACAAGAGGCTGAGAAACTTGTAAAAGATGGAAATTAATGTTACCTTGCACATATTGTTGAAAAAAAAGAACAGTTCATATTAATGATGTCCCAGTGGTAAATGAGTTTCCTGGAATAATACCAGATCGAGAAGTTGAATTTACTGTTGACTCAGTTCCTGATGCTAATCCAATTTCAAAACCCCCTTATCGAATGGCTCAAATTGAACTTTTAGAGTTCAAGGAGCAATTGCAAGATTTATTAGAGAATGGTTTCATTCGACCTAGAACATCACCATGGGGTGCTCCTGTCTTATTTGTTAAAATGAAAGATGGTTCAATGAGACTTTTCATTGATTATATAGCCTTGAATAATATCACTATTAAGAAAAAATATCCTTTGCTTCATATCGATGATTTGTTTGATCAGATCCAGGGGGATCAGTATTTTTCAAAGATTGACTTGAGATCAGGGTACCATCAGTTGAAGGTAAAGGAAGCATATTTTCTGAAGACTGCGTTTCGTACAAGATATGACCATTATGAATTTGTAGTTATGCCTTTTGGGCTAACCAATGCACCTGCTGTATTCATAGACCTTATGAATAGAATTTTCCATGAGTTCTTGGATAAGTTTGTGGTTGTTTTAATTGATGATATTTTGGTGTTTTCAAAAATTAAAGAGGAGAATGAAAGTCATTTAATGGTTATTTTGAAAACCTTAAAACAATAGAAATTTTATGGGAAATTCAGCATGTGTGAGTTTTGGTTGCAACAAATTTCTTTCCTTGGTCACATTGTTTCTAAAGATGGAATAACTGTTGATCTTGAAAAAAAAAGGTTGTTGAAGAATGGCCAAGACCCACAAATGTAACCGAGATTCATAGTTTTCTTGTTTTGGTAGGCTAATACCAAAGGTTCGTTAAATATTTTTCTCGGTTATCTAGTCTAATGACTAAGCTAAATCGGAAGGGTGTTAAGTTTATCTGGACAAAATAATGTGATGATTGTTTTCATGAATTTAAAATAAGATTGGTGAATGCTCCAATTTTGGCACTACCTTCCAGGAATGGTGGGTTTGTTATCTACAATGATGCTTCATTGAAAGGACTTGGTTGCGTCGTAATGCAGAATGATCCGGTAATTTATTATGCTTCACGACCGTTGAAAACTCATGAGGTAAATTACCCTGCACATGATTTGGAATTAGCTATTTTGTTTTCTCTTAAAAAATTTGGAGGCATCATTTGTATGGTGAAAAGTGTGAAATATATACTGATCACAAAAGTTTAAAGTATATATTCACTTAGAAAGAATTGAACATGAGACAGAGGAGATGGATGGAATTAATCAAGGATTATGATTTTACAATTCATTACCATCGGGGAAAAGCAAATAAAGTGGCTGATGCTTTGAGTCAAAAAATTAATGCTTCATTAACAATGTTGCATTTGGAATGTGATCTCTTGGTTAAGGATTTGATTAAATTTGGCATAGAAGATATTGGTGCAGTATGTTCTTCTGTTTTGTTTCAGGTATCAGTGAAATATTCTCTATCAGATAGAATTAAGCAAGCACAAAAGAAAGACAGTGAGTTGCAGAAAAAGGTATAGCTAGTTCAGAAGGGTAAGTTTCCCGAATTCAACATTTATAATGATTGTGTTTTGAGATTTGGGAAGATATTGTGTGTGTCTTGTGATTCACAGTTGAAGAGAGAGTTGTTATGTGAAGCTCATAGCTCTCTGTTTTCAGTTCATCTAGGAAGTACTAAGATGTATAGAGATCTTCGAGAGTATTACTGGTGGGATGGAATGAAAAGAGATATTGCGAATTTTACTGTGAAGTGTTTGACTTGTCAATAGGTTAAAGCAGAGCGACAGTTACTGAAAGGGATGCTTCGGCCTTTACTAGTTCCTGAGTGGAAATGAGAGAATATCTCAATGGACTTCGTTGTGGGGTTGCTGAAGACACGTCAAGGTAATAATGCAATCTAGGTTATTGTTGATCTCTTGACTAAATCTGCTCATTTCCTTGCTATACGAGATACTTTTTCCCTAGATCAACTTTCCCATTTGTATCTTAAAGAGATAGTCAGATTACATGGAGTTCCCCTCTCCATTGTATCTGATCATGATCCTAGGTTTACTTATAACTTTTGGAAAGGCCTTCAGAAGTCGTTGGGTACTGAATTAAATTTTAGTAAAGATTTTCATCCTCAATCAGATGGGCAGTCAGAATGAACAATTCAGATTTTGGGGGATATGGTACGTGCTTGTTCGATGGATTATCAGGGAAGTTGGAACCAACATCTTTCTTTGGTTGAGTTTTTTTTATAATAAAAGTTTTCATTACAGTATACAAATGGCACAATTTGAGGCATTATATGGGAAGCGGTGTCGAACTACAGCTTTTTGGGATGAAGTGGGTGAAAGGAAGTTTATGGGACCAAAACTGGTAGAAGAGTTGGCAGAAAAAGTCCAGCTGATACAAAAACACATGAGAATAGCTCAGAGCAGGCAGAAAAGTTATGCGGGCTACAAGAGGAAGGATCTCTCTTTTGAGGTAGGTGATCATGTCTTCCTCAAAGTTTTACCATGGAAAAGTGTGATGCGATTTGGTAAGAAAGGAAAGTTGAGTCCAAGGTTCATTGGACCATACGAAATTCTGGAGAAAGTTGCATTAGTTGCTTACCGAGTGGATTTACCTCCATGTTTATCTCAGGTACACAATATTTTTCATGTTTCGATGTTAAGGAAGTACATGACAGATCCATCTCATGTTTTGAGTTCATAGGTAGTTCAGCTGGAAGATAATCTATCTTATTAGGAGCAACCGGTCCAGATTCTTGACCACAGGGAGCAGGTATTGCGGAATAAGGTGATTCATCAAGTAAAGGTTTTGTGGAAAAAACCACATGATTGAAGAGGAAACATGGGAATCTGAAAATGCTACGAGGGATAAATACCCCCATTTATTTAAGTGAATAAATTGCGAGGACGCAATTCCCAAAAGGGGGGAAGGATGTAACATCCCAGGTAAATAAAGAATAATACATTTTCATATTTATTAATATTTTTTTGAATTAAGTATTAATTTTACTTTAATGGGGTTGCTATGTTCGATGGTGAACCCTCTTTAAATATATTTTTGGTCACTCATATACATTCTATTGGACCGAATAAAATTACTCTTTAGAACCGGGACATCAAAATTTACTTTGTGAAAATTTTTGGTATTTTCTGATAATGTTCATTTTTTTAATGAATAGTAAAAAATGTTGTATTTTAATTCAAAACCTCATTTTAATCTAATTTATTTATAAGGATAGATTATCTTTTTAATTGGTTTTAAAGTTAAATTAGAATATATTTTTACCAGTTAATCCAATGGTGGTCATTGGAATTAATTTCACTTTGAAATTGGATATAAACAAGTGTCAGTCTTTTGATAGATATTGTTTCTTAAAAACACGCTATTTGTTTTGATAACGGGAATTAATTATAAAATTAATTAATGCAACTTATATGTTTTGAATTTTGAAAAATAGACATCATTTTTGAATTCAGAATATCAAATATAGCTTGGGGTGAATTTTTGGTATATTTCTGAAGAACTTCAATTTTTGATGAACAGTGAAACCACAAAGTGGTAGTTAAACAAACTAATTTTTTGTTTAAATGAAAGTTTACAGCTTCTTGGTATTGAATTTCAAAAATAAGACATACATGGATGTCATTAGTAAGTAAAATGTGGTTCAATGGGATTTAAATATTTTTTTTGGTGAATAGTAACTTTTGAGTTTTGTTAACCATGATTAGAGGTAATTAGTGTAATTTAAGATAAAAATGATATTATAAAAATATAAAAATATCTTAAAACATGTCCTAACCTTATTGGATAGGTCATGGCCGACCAAGAAAATCCATGGTTCAATTTTTGGGACCCCATGGTGCCACATGAGTAAGATAATGACATTAATACCTTTTATTTAAAGTAAAAATAAAAATGTCACAAACACGTATTGTTTTACTAAAACAATTATTACATGGGGATATATAAGTTATATTTTTGACTATAAATATTAATTGGAAATATAAAAATATTTCCTAAAACATGGTAATTTTTTTATAATTTTTAGACATCAAAAAAATTAAATTATTTATGACACAATGATGATACAGTGTTTACGTCATTAATGAATGATTTAAATAAATAAGAAGATAATGTTTAAAATAATATCCAAAACTTGTCCAATTATTATTGGATGACTTTATTTCGAGCATGGACCACCTTATCCTCGACATTAATGATTTTTGGAGATTTAGAAACTGAATTTCATTTTATAATAAAATAATAGTTTCAAGAGTTCCAAAAGAGCCCCTCCTCTCCCTTATAAAAAGACCCCACTTCCTACCCATCTCTCACACTTCTCAAGCCCTTTATCTTGTACAACCTCTACTGAAATAACCTCCCAATATCCCTCTCTTCATCCTATAAGCCTTATACTAGGCAGAAAGCACTTCAAGAAACCCTTTTGGTTCAAACCAAGAGGAGTTACCCGATTTAAAGGTAATGTCTTCTCTAATGTTCTTTTGTTTTATTTTGCTTCTCTAACCCCTTAAAATCTTTTTATTCCATAATTTTGTAACAAAACTAGTATATTTTATATACTACTATGTTTTTATAAGATGGATTCGAGCTAAACTTACACACACCTACGTCTAATGGCTAAAGAACATACTGTTTCCGTGGATGGAGAATTTCTGCCTCACGAAATGATGATTGTTCAATATTCTTTTAACACCCTTAAAGGTGGCCATTAAGATGTAACTCTGTTTATATATTATATTTATTATGTTTATGTTTTCCTTATGCTTTTGTATTTTTCATTTATGGCATACCTTTATGGTTTCCATTATGGGTAAACACGATAATTTTATTTTAGGAAGTGCGGACTACCGCCCCCTCAAAGTGATTTGATTCATTAATGCCATATGTGGGATGTATAAAGGATGGAGTTAATGATATTATATATGATATTATACTATAATTATAATATACCTTTATATCATTATGATTCCATTCCATTAGATACGAAATAGAAATGAAAGTAGCGTTCATGCGTACGTAGGACTTACCGTCTCCATGAATGGTGCATTTCATTTCGTACCTCTAAATGTTTTGTAATATTATAAATTCATGTATATACTGGATATATATGATATATATAATATCTACATCATGAACAAAATTCTGGTTATAATGGATATTTTACCACATGAACAACTGGTAATTATAAATAGTTTATTTTTGACTAAAGTACCAATGATCGTTAAAATGGCCGTTATTAACTTAAATAATTAAATAGTGTTCATAACATGGTAAAAAGTTATATAATAGGAATAATTAACTTGAAAAAGTTTCTTAAGCAAGTAGAAATTAACTCAAGTTTATTATTCAGGAGATTAAAGAACGATCGAGTCAAGTCGGACACGAGGTAAGGGACTTCATCTCAATCTCCATTCATTGAGGCAAATTTTGTTTTATACACAACTTTATTTTATACAGTGTATAAACCCCTTTTTCCTTTTAATTTTATTCAAAAGGAATATTTTCATACGAATCGTTTTACTAAACGACAAAATGAATGTTTTTGTCTTACGTATGCGGTGACAACGACTTCTCCGCCGCCATGACCATTATTTGAGTTTTGGCTTCCTCTATAAGCCATAACATTTTTTTAAATGAAAAATAAATACCATGTTTTAATTCTATTTTATTCTGGTATTGAAAATGGTTTTGATATTGTTTTTCTATCAATGTTTTGTATTGATATCTTGTGATTGAAATGTGGAAATGCTATGTTTCCTTTATGCATGTTTTATGTGGTACGATTATGTTATGGTTCTTGGGCATTGTTTATGAAGACGGGTGGTTCCATGATAAACTAAGGGTGGGTGAGCTCGATATAGCTCTCCAATGCATTGGGTAACGTGAAGGGGTTAAACGCTAAGGTTTCTCTGAAGAGATTTAGGGAATATACTGTGATGGGTATTCCAAACGTAACCATGAGGGTTACTCCCTATGTAAGAATGTTATGAATTCCTCAAGTTACCTTTATGTCTTTTGATTTCTATGATTTATTCATGATTTGATGAGGTATGTTAAATTTCTTATGTTTTATGAGTATAGTATGATTTCATTGATTCTTATGTATGCATGGACTAATGTTTTCATTCCGTATTTTTATATACCTTACTGAGATTTTTATGCTCATACCATGTTTTTGAAATGTTTTTCACAGGTCAAGGGAAAAGTACATGATGTGTTGATATTGTCGAGGAAGTTTCATGAAAGAATCCATATTTTACTTTAAATATGTCTCCTTTGATGGGAAAAATGAATATTGTCTTTTATGTAACCGCCTTGTTTAAATGTGGAATGTAATGCATGATTTATGATCTAATTCTCTAAAACTCTAAACCTGAAAAGATCCTCAATGTGTATTCTTGAAATAACTCAATATTAAGTAATGTTTAAGGCTGGGGCCTTATAGTTGGTATCAATGATCAGTTTAGATAACTTTTGGAGTTAGAATTCTATTAAATGATTACTCGTAAATATTTTTTCTATGGTCAAATTGAAATGATATAGCATTTGAATATTACGATGTTGCTTCATCTAAGACATGTTTGTTCAGAATGGTTTTCTATAGAGGAAACAAGGAAGCAGTGTTAGGAAGTCATACAGAAGTAAATGACCTTTCGAATCAGCATCTTGAGATGGTCAGAATTAAAACTAAACAGTTTGTTGCAGTAATGGTGCAGTTGACTCAAGCGATAAATGGTGGTGGTATCCATGCACGAGATTATCCAGATCAGCCGCAGAGGAACATGTCAGTGGTGGAACATTTCATGAGGCAACACCCCCATCATTCATAGGATCATCTGACCCTGTGCTAGCTAAAGGGTGGATTAAAGCACTGGAGAATATTTTCAATGTCATGAGGTGTTTAGAAAATCAAAAGGTTAGTCTTGCTGTTTACCATTTGGAGGGTGAAGCAGATCAGTGGTGGTCGATGGTTAAAAATATATGGGATGCTGATGAGATTGATGCTCTTGACTGGGATGAATTCAAAGGTATAATTCTTGAGAAATATTTTCCTAAGGCTGTTCGACTTAGGATAGAAAAAAAATTCTTGGAACTGAGGTAAGAGGAAGACTCAGTGGCTGCTTACAAAGAAAGGTTCACTCATTTGGAAAGGTATGCTCCAAATTTTATCTGAGACCTTGATAGTAAAATCAATCATTTTTACTCAGGATTAAAGTCGAAATATCTAAGGGCATTAGATTATCGTGAGTTCAAAAGTTATGAAAATCTTGTTCGATGTGCTGAGGAGGTGGAAATGGAGTTTGCCGATGATCAAGTGTTCTATAAAAACCAACAGAAGAAGAGACCGAGGTGGCATGAGAAAGGGAAGAATCCTTAAAAAAGTATGATGGTAAGAAAACTGTGTTTTCAGTTTGTGATACATGTGGTAAAAAGCATGTTGGGGAATGTCTTTTGAATTCTAGAAATTGCTACCGATGTGGTAAGATAGGACATAAGGCTCGTGATTACACTAGAAAAGATCAAGGTGATGGTAAGACCAAATTTGATTTACAGTTATTGAAATGTTTCAAGTGCAATGAGATGGGTCACTATGAAAACGAGTGTCCGACAAAGAGCTTGAATGATAGGAAGCAGTCAGACTACAAGAAGAAAGGTATAGTGAGATCCTTTGCAACTAGTTCAGCAGATGTTGGGCCATCAAATGAAGTGGTATTAGGTACTTTGTTTGTTTTTTTAGATTATGACAATGTGTTGTTTGATTCATGGTCTACACATACTTTCATCTCTGAAAATTTTTCTAGTAATTTGGGAATTCCATCTTAATAAATGACTCCTGAACTTGCGGTAAAAACACCTGGGGGAAATGTTGAGGCAAAAAGATTTTATAAGAATCTTCCTATCCTTATCCATGGAAGGAATATACTTGCAAACCTTATTGTTTTAACACTAGTAGATTTTGATGTTATCCTAGGTATGGATTGGCTCTCTATTTATAATGCTAAGATTGACTGTAGAGATAAAGAAGTTTCTTTTCAGAAAGACTTTCAGTTTGTGTACAAGAATGAACCCTTACTGTTGATAACATATCAAGAGGCTGAGAAACTTGTAAAAGAAGGAAATTAATGTTACCTTGCACATATTGTTGAAAACAAAAGAACCGTTCAGATTAATGATGTGCCAGTGGTAAATGATTATCCTGATGTTTTTCCTGATGAGTTTCCTGGAATAATACCAGACCGGGAAGTTGAATTTACTGTTGAATTAGTTCCTGATGCTAAGCCAATTTCAAAACCTCCTTATCGAAGGGCTCAAATTGAACTTTTAGAGTTGAAGGATCAATTGAATGATTTATTAGAGAATGGTTTCATTCGACCTAGAACATCACCATGGGGTGATCCTGTCTTATTTCTTAAAAAGAAAGATGGTTCAATTAGACTTTTCATTGATTATAAATCCTTGAATAACATCATTGTTAAGAAAAAATATCCTTTGATTCATATCGATGATTTGTTTGATCAAGTCCAGAGGGCTCAGTATTTTTCAAAGATTGACATGAGATCGGGGCACAATCAGTTGAAGGTAAAGGAAGCAAATGTTCCGAAGACTGCATTTTGTACAAGATATGACCATTATGAATTTGTAGTTATGCCTTTTGGGCTACCCAATTCACCTGCTGTATTCATAGACCTTATGAATATAATTTTCAATGATCTCTTGGATAAGTTTGTGGTTGTTTTCATTGATGATATTTTGGTGTTTTCAAAATGTAAATAGGAGCATGAAAGTCATTTAAGGGTTATTTTTCAAACCTTAAAAGAAAATAATTATATGGGAAATTTAGAAAGTGTGAGTTTTAGTTCCAACAAATTTCTTTCCTTGGTCACATTGTTTCTAAAGATGGAATAACTGTTGATCCTGCAAAAACAAAGGTTGTTGAAGAATGGCCAAGACCCACAAATGTAACCGAAATTCATAGTTTTATTGTTTTGGCAGGCTATTACTGAAGGTTCGTTAAATTTTTTTCCTGGTTATCTAGTCTAATGACGAATCTAACTCGGAAGGGTGTTAAGTTTATCTGGAAAAAATAATGTGATGATTGTTTTCAGGAATTGAAAAGAAGATTGGTGAATGCTCCAGTTTTGGCACTACCTTCCAGGAATGGTGGTTTTGTTATCTACAGTGATGCTTCATTTAAAGAACTTGGTTGCATCCTAATGCAGAATGATCAGGTAATTTCTTATGCTTCACGACAGTTGAAAACTCATGAGGTAAATTACCCTACACATGATTTGGAATTAGCTGTTGTTGTTTTCACTTTAAAAATTTAGAGGAATCATTTGTATGGTGTAAAGTTTGAAATATATACTGATCAAAAAAGTTTAAAGTATATATTCACTCAGAAATAACTGAACATGAGACAGAGGAGATGGATGAAATTAATCAAGGATTATGATTGTACAATTCATTACCATCTGGGAAAAGAAAATAAAGTGGCTGATGCTTTGAGTCAAAAAAGTAATGCTTCATTAACAATGTTGCATTTGGAACGTGATCCTTTGGTTAAGGATTTGATGAACTTTGGCATAGAAGATGTTGGTGCATTATGTTCTTATGTTTTGTTTCAGGTATCAGTGAAATCTTCTCTATCAGACAGAATTAAGTAAGCACAGAAGCAAGACAGTGAGTTACAGAAAAAGGTAGAGCTAGTTCAGAATGGTAAGTTACCTAAATTCAACATTTATAATGATTGTGTTTTTAGATTTGGGAAGAGATTTTGTGTGTCTTGTGATTCACAGTTGAAGAGAGAGTTGTTATGTGAAGCTCATAACTCTCTGTTTTCAGTTCATCCAGGTAGTACTAAGATGTACAGAGATCTCCTGGAGTATTACTGGTGGGATGTAATTAAAAGAGATATTGCTGATTTTACTGTGAAGTGTTTGACTTGTCAATAGGATAAAGCATAGTAACAGTTACTGAAAGGGATGCTTCGGCCTTTTCTAGTTCTAGAGTGGAAATGAGAGAATATCTCCATGGACTTCATTGTGGGGTTGTTGAAGACACCTCGAGGTAATAATTCCATCTAGGTTATTGTTGATCGCTTGACTAAATCTGCTCATTTTTTTGCTATACGAGATACTTTTTCCCTAGATAAACTTTCCCATTTGTATCTTAAAGTGATATTCAGATTACATGGAGTTACCCTCTCCATTGTATCTGATCGTGATCCTAGGTTTACTTCTAACTTTTGGAAAGGCCTTCAGAAGTTGTTGGGTACTGAATTAAATTTTAGTACAACTTTTCATCCTCAATCAGATGGGCAGTCAGAATGAACAATTCATATTTGGAGGATATGCTACGTGCTTGTTCGATGGATTATCAGGGAAGTTGGGACCAACATCTTTCTTTGGTTGAGTTTTCTTATAATAACAGTTTTCATTCCAGTATACAGATGACACCATTTGAGGCATTATATGGGAAGAAGTGTCGAACTCCAGCTTTTTTGGGATGAAGTGGGTGAAAGGAAGTTGATGGGACCAGAATTGGTAGAGGAGTTGGCAGAAAACGTTCAGCTGATACACAAACACATGAGAACAGCTCAGAACAGCCAGAAAAGTTATGCAGACCATAGGAGGATGGATCTCTCTTTTGAGGTAGGTGATCATGTCTTCCTCAAAGTTTCATCATGGAAAAGTGTGATGCGATTTGGTAAGAAAGGAAAGCTGAGTCCAAGGTTCATTGGATCATATGAAATTCTGGAGAAAGATGGATCAGTTGCTTACCGAGTGGCTTTACCTCCAAGTTTATCTCAGGCACACAATGCTTTTCTTGTTTCGATGTTAAGGAAGTACATGCCAAATCCATCTCATGTTTTGAGTACAGAGGTAGTTCATCTGGAAGAGAATACATCTTATGAGGAACAACCGATCCAGATTCTTGAACACAGGGAGCAGGTATTACGGAATAAGGTGATTCATCAAGTAAAGGTTTTGTGGAAAAAAGACATGATTGAAGAGGAAACATGGGAATCTGAAAATGCTATGAGGGATAAATACCCCCATTTATTTAAGTGAATAAATTGCGAGGATGCAATTCTTAAAAGGGAGGAAGGATGTAACATCCCAGGTAAATAAAGAATAAGACATTTTCATATTTATTAATATTTTTTTGAATTAAGTATTAATTTTACTTTAATGGGGTTGCTATGTTCGATGGTGAACCCTCATTAAATATATTTTTGGTCACTCATACAAATTGTATTGGACTGAATAAAATTCTTATTTAGAATCGGGACATCAAAATTTACTTTGTGTAAATTTTTGGTATTTTATGATAATGTTCATTTTTTTATTGAATAGTGAAGAATGTTGTATTTTAATTCAAAACCTCATTTTAATATAATTTATTTATAAGGATAGATTATCTTTTTAATTGTTTTTAAAGTGAAATTAGAATATATTTTTACCAGTTAATCCAATGGTGGTCATTGGAATTAATTTTACTTTGAAATTGGATATAAACAAGTGTCAGTCTTTTGATAGATATTGTTTTCTTAAAAACACGCTATTTGTTTTGACAACGGGAATTAATTATAAAATTAATTAATGAAAATTATATGTTTTGAATTTTAAAAAATAGACATCATTTTTGAATTCAGAATATCAAATATAGCTTGTGGTGAATTTTTGGTATTTTTTTGAAGAACTTCAATTTTTGATGAATAGTGAAACCACTAAGTGGTAGTTAAACAAACTGATTCTTTGTTTAAATGAAAGTTACCACTTCTGTGTATTGAATTTCAAAAATCCGACAAACATGGTTTTCATTAGTAAGTAAAATGTGGTTCAATGTGATTAAAATATTTTTTTTTGGTGAATAGTAACTTTTGAGTTTTGTTAACTGTGATTAGAGGTAATTAGTGCAATTTAAGATAAAAATGATACTATAAAATTATAAAAATATCTTGACACATGTCCTAAACTTATTTTATAGGTCATGATATGATTCATTTTAAATTAATACATTAATGTATGGTTATAAAATTGTATTTAATGAATAAAAATAATAATTATTTCATGATTATTATTCTTGTGATTATTTAACAATTACCACTTTTACCACAATCAATATACTGAATTTGTTTTGTAACAATGAATCGAACATCCTCAAAACAAACGACGTGAACTTAACTAATTATTTTATTGAATATGTAATAAAAATAAATGAAATAAATGGTTTAATCATAAGATAATAAAAATTAAATTTTTTATTAAAAAACTAAATAATTAATGCTATTTTATTATACTGGAGTTAAAGGACATAGATCGTAAGTCTGGTCTCAAGGTAAGGGGTTTCTTAACACAATTTTCATTCATTGAGTTATAAATTTAATTAAATGGATATGTTAATATAATATTATATGTGAAATTACCTATAATTTTATTATGTTTCAATTAAATTTTTTTCTATGGATTTATAATTTTTACACATAATCACTTCATTGATTAATTCTAGATTCAATGATATGATCATTGTAGGGATTATTCATCTCAATATTGTTTCGTTGAGACTTTTTTGATATTATGAACCTATTTATGTTTATCAAATGTACATAATTCAATTTTTACATATTAAATAATGAATTATTATTAATTCATGGTATATAAAGATACATTTCCAATTATTTCAACCAAGTTTATTTGACTTGAAATTTACCAAGTGGTAAGGGTATATTGTAACATCCCAAGTAAGTAATGAATAATAGATATTTTTATCTATGCCTATTAATGAATTAGATAGTGTTTTAGAGGCTTAAAATGAAAATAAATCCAATCTTAAGCATGTAATACACTAATATTTTTAAAAGATTGTTTTACTGCCTTTTAATGGCAAACCATTTTTAAATCTATCTTTTGACAATTTTATAAGCTATGTTTGTAAAAATAAACTTATTCTTTATGATTGGGACATCAAAATTTACTTTGTGTGAATTTTTGGTATTTTTCCGATAAAGTTCATTTTTTAATGAATAGTGAAAAATGTTGTATTTTAATTCAAAGCCTCTTTTTAATCTAATTTATTTATATGCTTATATTATCTTTTTAATTGGTTTTAAAGTGAAATTAGAATATATTTTTACCATTTAATCCAATGGTGGTCATTGGAATCAATTTCACTTTGAAATTGGGCTTAAACTAGTGTCAATCTTTTGATACTTATTGTTTTATAAAAACACGCTATTTGTCATGATAGAGGGAATTAATTATTAAATTAATTAATTCATCTTATATGTTTTGAATTTTGTAAAATAGACATAATTTTTGAATTCATAATATCAAATATATCTTAGGGTGATGTTTTGGAATTTTTCTGAAAAACTTCAATTTTTGATGAATAGTGAAACCACTAAGTGGTAGTTAAAGAAACTGATTTTTTGTTTAAATGAAACTTTTCCACTTCTGTGATTTGATTTTCAAAAATCCGACATACATGGTTGTCATTAAGAAGTAAAATGTGGTTCAATGAGATTAAAATAATTTTTTGGTGAATAGTAACTTTTAAGTTCTTAATCGCGATTAGAGTTAATTAGTGTAGTTTAAGGTAAAAATAATGTTTTAATAATATGAGATGAGCTTGACACATGTCCTACCCTCATTGGATGTGTCATGGCCGACAAAGAAAATCCATGGGTCAACTTGGGGACCCCATGGAGCCACTTTGGTGGGGAAATGACATAAATAACTTTTTATTTAATGTTAAAGTAAAAATGACACAAACATGAGTTATTTTACTAAAACAATTTTTACATGGGGTTATACAAGTCATATTTTTGACTATAAATATTCATTAGAAATATAAAACGATTTCATATATCATGATAGTTTTTTTATAATTTTTAGACTTTAAATATATTAAATTATTTATGACATCATGATGATGCAGCAATTATCTCATTAATAAAGGATTTAAATAAAATGAAATGATAATGTAAAATCTATAACCTACACATGTCCCAAACATATTGGATGGGTGTATTTCGAACCCTTATCACCTTAACCTCTAATTATATCAATGTGGGACCTTTTGAATCCAAAACTCATTTTAAAATAAAGGAAAATTTCTTTACTTTCCAAGAGTGCCCCGCCTCTCCTCTTATAAAAGGCCCCCACCTCTACCTACTTACCCACACTTCCAAAGCCTTTGGCTCGGCCAACACCTGCCCATTTTGTCTCTCCACTTCCCTCTATTACTCTTTGAAGCCTCACTTTTGGCAGAAGTCTTTTCAAGGAATCCTTTGAGCTCAAACCAATGGGAGTTACCCGATTTTAAGGTAATGTCTTCACTTGAGTCCTTTTGTTTTATTTTGATTCTCCAACCCCATAAGTATTTTTATTAATTTCTTTTGTAACAACTACAGTATCTTCAATATACTAGGATTTTTTTATAATAAGGATTCGAGCTACACTTACACACACCTACTTCTAATGGTTAAAGAACATACTGTTTCCGTGGATGGCGAATTTCGGCCTCCCGAAACGATGATTGTTCAAAATTCTTTTAACACCTTCAAAGGTGGCCATTAAGATGACACTATATTTATATATGATATATAATATGTTTATGTTCTACTTAAGCTTCTGTATTTTTCATTTTGGGCATAGCTTTATGGTTTCCATTATGGGTAAACGCGATATCTTCATTTAAGGAGGTGCGGACTACCGCCCCCTCAAAGTGATTTGATTCGTTAATACCGTATGTGTGACGTATAAAGGATGAAGTTATGATATTATATATGATATTAAACTGGAATTATAATATACCGTTATGTAATTATGATTCCATTCTATAAAATACGAAATAGAAATGAAAGTAGCGTTCACGCGTACGTACGACTTACCGTCTCCATGAACGGTGCATTTCATTTCTTACCTCTAAATGATTATGTAATATTATAAATGCATGTATATACTGGATATATATGATATATATGATATATAAATCATGATTATAATTCTGGATATAATGGATACATGGACAACTTGTAATTATAAAGGGTTTATTTTTGACTCTAGTACCAATGATCGTTAAAACGACCGTTATTAACTTAAAAAATTACATAGTGTTCATGACATAGAAATAAGTGATATAAAAGGAATAATGAACTTTAAAAATGTTCTTAAACATATAGAAATTAACTCAAGTTTATTATTCTGGAGATTAAAGAACGACCGAGTCAAGTCGGACCCGAGGTATGGGACTTTGTCTCAATCTCCTTTCATTGAGGCATATTTTGTTTTATACACAACCTTCTTTTATACGGTGTATAAACCCCTTTTCCTTTTACGTTTATCCAAAAGGAATATTTTTTATACGAAGCATTTTACTAAACGACAAAAAGGGAATGTTTTTGTCGTACGTATGTGGCGACAACGACTTCTCCACCCCCGTGACCGTTATTTGAGTTTCGGCTTCCTCTACAAGCCATACATTTTTTTAAAAGAAAAATAAATACCATGTTTTAATTTTATTTTATTTTGGTATTGAAAATGGTTTTCATAATGTTTTTATATCAATGTGTTGTATTGATATCTTGTGATTGAAATGAGGAAATTCTATGTTTCCTTTATGCATATTTTATGTGATACGATTATATTGAGGTTCTTGGGAATTATTATGAAGACGGGTGGTTCCGTGATAAACTAATGGCGGGTGAGCCCGATATAGCTCTCCAATGCATTGGGTAACACGAAGGAGTGAAACGTTAAGGTTTCTCTGAAGATATTTAGGGAAATTACTGTGATGGGTATTCCAAACGTAACCAAGAGGGTTACTCCCTAGGTAAGAATGTTAGGAATGCCTCAAGTTACCTTTATGTCTTATGATTTCTATGATTTATTCGTGATTTGATAAGGTATGTTAAAGTGCCTATGTTTTATTGGTAAAGTATGATTTCATTCTTAGTATATATGAACTTATGTTTCCTTTCCATATTTTTTAAACCATACTGAGCTTTTTATGCTCATCCCAAGTTTTTTTGTAATGTTTTTCACAGTTCAAGGGAAAGGTACATGATATGATGATAGTGTCAAGGAAGTGTCGAGAAAGAATCCATGTTTTATTTTAAATATGTTTCCGTTGATGGGAAAAATGAATACTATCTTTATGTAACCACTTTGTTTAAATGGGGAATGTAATGAAATTTTTATGATCTAATTCTCTAAAACTCTAAACCTGAAAAGATACTCAATGTGTAATCTTGTAATAACTCAAGATTAAGTAAGGTTTAAGGCTGGGGACTTATATTTGGTATCAGAGGTCGGTTTAGATAACTTTAGGAGTTAGAATTATATTAAATGATTATCCAAAAATATTTTTTTATGGTCAAATTGAAATGATATAGCATTTGAAGATTACCATGTTGCTTCATCTAAGACATGTTTGTTCAGAATGGTTTTCCATAGAGGAAATAGGGAAATAGTGCTAGGAAGGCATACCGAAGGAAATAACCTTCCGAATCAGCATCTTGAGATGCTCAGAATTGGAACTGAATAGTTTGTTGCAGTAATGGCACAGTTGACTCAAGCGATAAATGGAGGTGGTATCCATGCGCGAGATCAGCCAGATCAACCGCAGAGGAACATGTCAGTGGTGGAACATTTCATGAGGCAACATCCCCCATCATTCAGAGGATCATCTGACCCTGTGTTAGCTGAAGGGTGGATTAAAGCACTGGAGAAGATTTTCGATGTCATGGGGTGTTCAGACAATAAAAAGGTTAGTCTTGCTATTTACCGTTTGGAGGGTGAAGCAGATCAATGGTGGTCGATGGTTAAAAATATCAGGGACGCCGATGAGATTGATGCTCTTGACTGGGATGAATTTAAAGGTATTTTTCTTGAGAAGTATTTTCCTAAGGATGTTTGAATTAGGATGGAAAAGCAATTCCTGGAATTGAGGCAAGAGGAAGACTCAGTGGCTGCCTATGAAGAGAGGTTCACTCGATTGGCAAGGTATGCTCCAAATTTTATCCGAGACCTTGATAGTAAAAATCAATCGTTTTTACTCATGATTAAAGCCAAAATATCAAAGGGCATTAGCTTCTCGTGAGTTTAAAAGTTATGAAAAGCTTGTTCGATGTGCTGAGAAGGTGGAAATGGAGTTTGCCGATGACCAAGTGTTCTATAACAACCAGTAGAAGAAGAGACTGAGGTGGCAGGCTAAAGGGAAGAATTCTTCAAAAAAGTCCGATGGTAAGAAAACTAAGTTTCCAGGTTGTGATAAATGTGGCAAAAGGCATGCTGGGGAATTTCTTCTGAATTCTGGAAAGTGCTACCGATGTGGTAAGATGGGACATAAGGATCGTGATTGCACTAAAAAAGATCAAGGTGATGGTAAGTCCAAATTTGATTTACATTTAGTGAAATGTTTTAAGTGCAATGAGATGGGTCACTATGCAAACGAGTGTCTGACAAAGAGAATGAGTGATGGGAAGCAGTTAGACTACAAGCAGAAAGGGGTGGTGAAATCCTTTGCAACTACTTCAGCAGATGTCGGGCCATCAAAGGAAGTTGTATCAGGTACATTGTTTGTTTTTTCAGATTATACCAGTGTGTTGTTTGATTCGGGGTCTACACATTCTTTCATCTCTGAAACCTTTTCTAGTAAAATGGGAATACCATATCAAGAAATGACTCCTGAACTTGTGGTAAAAACACCTGGGGGAAATGTTGAGGCAAAAAGAATTTATAAGAATCTTCCTATCCTTATCCGTGGAAAGAACCTACTTGAAAACCTTATTGTTCTACCTCTAGTAGAGTTTGATATTATCCTGGGTATGGATTGGATCTCTATTTACCATGATAAGATTGACTGTAGAGCTAAAGAAGTTTCTTTTCAGAAAGACTTTTAGTTTGTGTACAAGAATGAACCCTTACTGTTGATAACATATCAAGAGGCTGAGAAACTTGTAAAAGATGGAAATGAATGTTACCTTGCACATATTGTTGAAAACAAGGGAACTGTTCAGATTATTGATGTGCCAGTGGTAAATGAGTATCCTGATGTTTTTCCTGATGAGTTGCCTGGAATAATACCATATCGGGAAGTTGAATTTACTGTTGACTTAGTTCCTGATGCTAATCCAATTTCAAAACCCCCTTATCGAATGGCTCAAATTGAACTTTTAGAGTTGAAGGAGAAATTCCAAGATTTATTAGAGAAAGATTTCATTCAACCTAGAACATCACCATGGGGTGCTCCTATTTTATTTGTTAAAAAGAAAGATAGTTCTACGAGACTTTGCATTGATTATAGAGCCTTGAATAACATCACTGTTAAGAACAAATATCCTTTGCCTCATATCGATGATTTGTTTGATCAGCTCTAGGGAGCTTAGTTTTTTTTCAAAGATTGACCTGAGATCGGGGTACCATCAGCTGAAGGTAAAGGAAGAAGATGTTCCGAAGACTGCGTTTCGTACAAGATATGGACATTATGAATTTGTAGTAATGCCTTTTGGGCTAACCAATGCACCTTCTGTATTCATGGACTTAATGAATAGAATTTTCCATGAGTTCTTGGATAAGTTTGTGGTGGTTTTCATTGATGATATTTTGGTGTTTTCTAAAAGTAAAGAGGAGCGTGAAAGACATTTAAGGGTTATTTTTCAAACCTTAAAAGAAAAGAAATTGTATGGGAAATTCAGGAAGTGTGAGTTTTGGTTGCAACAAATTTCTTTCCTTGGTCACATTGTTTCTAAAGATGGGATAACCGTTGATCCTGAAAAAATGAGGGTTGTTGAAGAATGGACAAGACCCACAAATGTAACAGAGATTCGTAGTTTCCTTGGTTTGGCATGCTATTACCAAAGGTTTGTTAGAAATTTTTCACGGTTATCTAGTCCAATGACTAAGCTAACCCGAAAGGGTGTTAAGTTTATCTGGACAAAAGAATGTGATGATTATTTTCAGGAGTTGAAAAGAGGATTGGTGAATGCTCCAGTTTTGGCACTTCCTTCCAAGAATGGTGAGTTTGTTATATATAGTGATGCTTCATTGAAAGGACTTGGTTGCGTCCTAATGCAGAATGATCAGGTAATTGCTTATGCTTCACGACAGTTAAAAACTCATGAGGTAAATTACCCTACACATGATTTGGAATTAGCTGCTGTTGTTTTCTCTTTAAAAATTTGGAGGCATCATTTGTATGGAGTAAAGTGTGAAATATATACTGATCACAAAAGTTTAAAGTATATATTCACTCAGAAAGAGTTGTACATGAGACAAAGGAGATGGCTAGAATTAATCAAGGATTTTGATTGTACAATTCATTACCATCCGGGAAAAGCAAATAAAGTGGCTGATGCTTTGAGTCGAAAAAGTAATGCTTCATTAGAAATGTTGCGTTTGGAACGTGGTCCTTTGGTTAAGGATTTCATGAACTTTGGAATAGAAGTTTTTGGTGCAGGATGTTCTTCTGTTTTGTTTCTGGTATCAATGAAATCTTCTCTATCCCACAAAATCAAGCAAGCACAGAAGCAAGATAGTGAGTTGCAGAAAAAGGTAGAGCTGGTTCAGAAAGGTAAGTTGCCTGAATTCAACATTGATAATGATTGTGTTTTGAGATTTGGGAATAGATTTTGTGTGCCTTGTGATTCACAGTTGAAGAGAGAGTTGTTATGTGAAGCTCATAGTTCTCCATTTTCAGTTCATCCTGTCAGTACTAAGATGTACAGAGATCTGCGGGAGTATTACTGGTGGGATGGAATGAAAAGAGATATTTCTGATTTTACTGTGAATTGTTTGACTTGTCAGCAGGTTAAAGCAGAACGGCAGTTACCGAAAGGGATGCTTCAACCTTTACCAGTGCCAGAGTGGAAATGGGAGAATATATCCATGGACTTTGTTGTGGGATTACCGAAGACATCTCGAGGTAATAATTCAATCTGGGTTATTATTGATCGCTTGACTAAATCTTCTCATTTCCTTGCTATACGAGATACTTTTTCCCTAGATAAACTTTCTCGTTTGTATCTTAAATAGATAGTCAGGTTACATGGAGTTCCTCTCTCCATTGTATCTGACCGTGATCCCAGGTTCACTTCTAACTTTTGGAAAGGCCTTCAAAAGTCGTTGGGTACTGAATTAAATTTTAGTACATCTTTTCATCCTCAATCAGATGGGTAGTCAGAACGAACGATTCAGACCTTGGAGGATATGCTACGAGCTTGTTCGATGGATTATCAGGGAAGTTGGGACCAACATCTTTCTTTGGTTGAATTTTCATATAATAACAGTTTTTATTCCAGTATACATATGACACCATTTCAGGCATTATATGGGAAGCGGTGTAGAACTCCAGCTTTCTGGGATGAAGTGGGTGAAAGGAAGTTGATGGGACCAGAATTGGTAGATGAGTTGGCAGAAAAAGTTCAGATGATACAGAAAAACATGAGAACAGCTCAGAGCAGGCAGAAGAGTTATGCGGATAACCGGAGGAAGGATCTATCTTTCGAGGTAGGTGATCATGTTTTTCTCAAAGTCTCACCATGGAAAAGTGTGATGCGATTTGGTAAGAAAGGAGAGATGAGTCCAAGGTTCATTGGACCATATGAAATTCTAGAGAGAGTTGGATCAGTTGCATACCGGGTGGCTTAACCTCCGAGTTTATCTCAGGTACACAATGTTTTTCATGTTTCGATGCTGAGAAAGTACATGCTAGATCCATCTCATGTTTTGAGTCCAGAGGTAGTTCAGCTGGAAGAGAACCTATCATATGAGGAACAACTGGTCCAGATTCTTGACCACAGGGAGCAAGCGTTACGAAATAAGGTGATTAATCAGGTAAAGGTTTTCTGAAAAAACCACATGATGGAAGAGGCAACATGAGAATCTGAAAATGCAATGAGGGATAAGTACCCCCATTTATTTGATAAGTAAATAAATTGCGGGGACACAATTTTCTAAAGGGGGGAAGGATGTAACATCCCAAGTAAGTAATGAATAATAGATATTTTTATCTATGCCTATTAATGAATTAGATAGCGATTTAGAGGCTTAAAATGAAAATAAATCCAATCTTAAGCATGGAATACACTAATATTTTTAAAAGATTGTTTTACTGCCTTTTAATGGAAAACCATTTTTAAATCTATCTTTTGACAATTTTATAAGCTATGTTTGTAAAAATAAACTTATGCTTTATGATTGGGACATCAAAATTTACATTGTGTGAATTTTTGGTATTTTTCCGATAAAGTTAATTTTTTAATGAATAGTGAAAAATGTTGTATTTTAATTCAAAACCTATTTTTAATCTAATTTATTTATATGATTAGATTATCTTTTGAATTGGTTTTAAAGTAAAATTAGAATATATTTTTACCATTCAATCCAATGGTGGTCATTGGAATCAATTTCACTTTGAAATTGGGCTTAAACTAGTGTCAATCTTTTGATACTTATTGTTTCATAAAAACACGCTATTTGTCATGACAGCGGGAATTAATTATTAAATTAATTAATGCATCTTATATGTTTTGAATTTTGTAAAATAGACATCATTTTTGAATTCAGAATATCAAATATAGCTTAGGGTGAAGTTTTGGAATTTTTCTGAAAAACTTCAATTTTTGATGAATAGTGAAACCACTAAGTGGTAGTTAAAGAAACTGATTTTTCGCTTAAATGAAAATTTACCACTTCTGTGATTTGATTTTCAAAAATCTGACATACATGGTTGTCATTAAGAAGTAAAATGTGGTTCAATGAGATTAAAATAATTTTTTTGTGAATAGTCACTTTTAAGTTCTTAATCGCGATTAGAGGTAATTAGTGTAGTTTAAGGTAAAAATAATGTTTTAATAATATGAGATGAGCTTGACACATGTTCTACCCTCATTGGATGTGTCATGGCCGACCAATACATTCCATGGGTCAACTTGGGGACCCCATGGAGCCACTTTGGTTGGGAAATGACATAAATAACTTTTTATTTAATGTTAAAGTAAAAATGACACAAACATGAGTTATTTTACTAAAAAAAATTTTACATGGGGTTATACAAGTCATATTTTTGACTAAAAATATTCATTAGAAAGCTAAAAAGATTTCCTACATCATGATGATGTAGCGATTACCTCATTAATAAAGGATTTAAATAAAATGAAATGATAACGTAAAATCTATGACCTACACATGTCCAAAACCTATTGGATGGGTGGATTTCTAACCCTTATCACCTTACCCTCGAATTATATCAATGTGGGACATTTTGAATCTGAAACTCATTTTAAAATAAAGGAACATTTCTTTACTTTCCAAGAGTTCCCCTCTTCTTCTCTTATAAAAGGCCCCCAACTCTACCTCCTTACCCACACTTCCAAAGCCTTTGGCTCAGCCAACACCTGCCCATTTTGTCTCTCCACTTCCCTCTCTTACTCCCTGAAGCCTCACTTTGGGAAGAAGTCTTCCCAAGGAAGCCTTTGAGCCCAAACCAAAGGGAGTTACCTGATTTTAAGGTAATGTCTTCACTTGAGTCCTTTTGTTTTATTTTTCTTCTCCAACCCCATAAAATCTTTTTATTCATTTATTTTGTAACAACTCTAGTATCTTCAATATACTAGGATGTTGTTATAAGAAGGATTCAAGCTACACTTACACACACCTACATCTAATGGTTAAAGAAGATACTGTTTCTGTGGATGGCGAATTTCGGCCTCCCAAAACGATGATTGTTCAACATTATTTTAACACCTTCAAAGGTGGCCATTAAGATGACACTATATTTATATATGATATATAATATGTTTATTTTTTACTTAATCTTCTGTATTTTTTATTTTTGGGCATACCTTTATGGTTTCCATTATGGGTAAACGTGATATCTTCATTTAAGGAAGTGCGGACTACCGCCCCCTCAAAGTGATTTGATTTGTTAATACCATATGTGGGACGTATAAAGGATGAAGTTATGATATTATATATGATATTACACTGGAATTATAATATACCTTTATATCATTATGATTACATTCTATAAAATACGAAATAGAAATGAAAGTAGAATTCATGCGTACGTACGGCTTATCGTCTCCATGAACGGTGCATTTCATTTCTTACCTCTAAATAATTATGTAATTTTATAAATTCATGTATATACTGTATATATATGATATATATGATATATACATCATGATTATAATTCTGGATATAATGTATACATGGACAACTTGTAATTATAAAGGGTTTATTTTTGACTCAAGTACCAATGATCGTTAAAACGGCCGTTATTAACTTAAATAATTACATAGTGTTCATGACATGGAAATAAGTGATATAAAAGGAATAATGAACTTTAAAAATGTTCTTAAACAAGTAGATATTAAATCAAGTTTATTATTCAGGAGATTAAAGAACGACCGAGTCAAGTCGGACCCGAGGTATGGGACTTCGTCTCAATCTCCTTTCATTGAGGCATATTTTGTTTTATACACAACCTTCTTTTATACGGTGTATAAAACCCTTTGACTTTTACGTTTATCCAAAAGGAATATTTTTTATACGAAGAATTTTACTAAATGACAAAAGGGAATGTTTTTGTCGTACGTATGCGGCGACAATGACTTCTCCGCCGCTGTGACCGTTATTTGAGTTTAGGCTTCCTCTACAAGCCATACCTTTTTTTTAAAATAAAAATAAATACCATGTTTTAATTTCCTTTTATTTTTCTATTGAAAATGGTTTTCATAATGTTTTTATATCAATGTGTTATATTGATATCTTGTGATTGAAAGGTGGAAATGATATGTTTCCTTTATGCATGTTTTATGTGATACGATTATGTTGAGGTTCTTGGGCATTATTATGAAGACGGGTGGTTCTGTGATAAACTAAGGGCGGGTGAGCCCGATATAGCTCTCCAATGAATTGGGTAACGCGAAGGAGTGAAACGTTAAGGTTTCTCCGAAGATATTTAGGGAAATTACTGTGATGGGTATTCCAAATGTAACCAAGAGGGTTACTCTCTACGTAAGAATGTTATGAATGCCTCAAGTTACCTTTATGTATTATGATTTCTATGATTTGATGAGGTATGTTAAAGTGCTTATGTTTTATGGGTAAAGTATGATTTCATTCTTATGTATATATGAACTTATGTTTCCTTTCCTTATTTTCGTAACCTATAATGAGCTTTTTATGCTCATCCCAAGTTTTTTTGAAATGTTTTTCACAGGTCAAGGGAAAGGTACATGATATGATGATAGTGTCAAGGAAGTGTCAAGAAAGAAATTCATGTTTTATTTTAAATATGTTTCCGTTGATGGGAAAAAATGAATACTATATTTATGTAACCACTTTGTTTAAATGTGGAATGTAATGCAAGTTTTATGATCTAATTCTCTAAAACTCTAAACCTGAAAAGATCCTCAATGTGTAATCTTGTAATAACTCAAGATTATGTAAGGTTTAAGGCTGGGGCCTTATATATATAGTCTCAAATTGTCTTATTTGGGACATATGTTCTGTTATACACCTATGTTATTTTATAAGGTGTATCTACTTCCCCTTTGATATTATTTATAATTAATTTCCTTATTTTAATAGAATTTATTGTTTCATTTTATGTTATTTATTTCATGGGGGTTTGGATTCAAAAGTTTCTAAAGTGGAAAGGATTTCAGCTACAATCTCATTTCTTTTCAAGATTATCAATGATAAATTTTAATTTACTAAAATTATATATATATTATCCTTAAAAAAATTTATTTTATTATACTCTATATAATTATGTAATTTTTATGTTTAATTACCATTTTTATCTCTTTGTTAAAAAAAATGTTTTATAAAATATTTCGATGAAAAGTTGACCTTATTTCACCTTTTTTGACTAGAAAAACTTTTTATTCCATATCAATGTTTTGTAAAATGTTTTCAATAATTTTCTTGTTGAAAATTAAATGATTTATTAATTTATTTTCAAGTATATTTTAATTTATTTATAATGGTTTTTAAAAGGAATCCTTTTAAAATTGTCCATACAACACATTTTGAATTTTTTTACCAAAGTGTGAAAGCAATGATTTATTTTAACATATAAAGATAAAACAATTTTTTGTGTCATAGTGATTTTTTTTAAATTGAATATTACTCTTAAAGTTTAGAAATTTATTTTTAAAGAAATTTTTTTCCTAATATTCTAGATATTTTTAATTTTTAAAGTGATTTTCTCAAAGTGGAAAGGAAATTTTATTCAAGAATGTATTTAATGACATTTTCATGGTATTTATATTAATAAATTATATAAAAAATAATTTTATTTATAATAAACTAGGTATATATTATAATTATACCATCATTATTCTTTTATTTTATAGATTATGATTATTTTAAATATATTTTCATAGAACTCATTTCTTTTCCACGGTTTAACCAAGATATAAAGGAATGATGGTTGGTTTCAAATGTGTTATGTTTAAAACTGAAAGATTATAAATTTTTTATTCATGATATGGTAATTTGAAATTATTTATAATTATGGGTGATTCTAATATAGATCATAATGAATTGTGATCCTGATATAGATCACGATGAAGGGTGAGCCCGATATGGCTCTCCAATGCCCTGGTTAATGGGATGGAGTTAACCAGTTATAGGTTTCTCCTGAGAGATTAATGGAATTTATTATTTAGTTTATTACATTTTTAAATGTAATTGTAATAGTGATATAAAAATTATGTTCCAAGTTTCCAATATGTTTTATTTATTCTTATATTAAGTTATAATGTATCCTTTGCTCAAGGATTGTTTTCACATGGATCATGACTGTTGACTTATATAACTCTTTTCTTATGTTAAAGATTTAGGACATGTATCATGAATTATGATCTAGGTTTTTATGGGTATGAATTATGTTATGTTATTCCCATTCACTTTGATTATGTCATCATACCCTTATGTCCATCATATGATCACTTATGACATTCAATGATTAATGTCTATTTTTATGCTTACGAAGTGTTTGATCTCACCCTTATTATGTTTTACATTTCCTTTGGTTATGAAGATTGATGTAGAATTAATTTTATAAGATATATTGAAGTATTAATATAGAATAAGAAAATTTGGGTATAGTGTGAATATGATCCTTCAAAGAAATGGGTATTATTATGTAAGTGTTTGTCATAATTATCTAAAACTTTAAACCTTGAAGGTGCATAGGTATGTAAGTTATCCAATATTTCTATTAAATGTTTTATGTTTTGGATTGCTAAAATTGGGTCATGCTTATAGGTATAAAATCAATAATGGTAAAGATTATGTTTTTAGTACTGAATCCGTAATTATAGTTTTAGAGTAGTTATAGTTGGTATTATAGAAGGATTTATATAAATTTTTAGATTAGGATGTTTTCATGATGTTAACTTAAGATTTAGGGATACCATCATGAGTTTATAAGTTTAGTATTTATAATAAGTTTAAAGTTATAGAAACAAAATTTGAGGATTTAATTTATGACATTTTAAAGTGATTAATAATATTTCCAGAGATGTTTTATTGGTTTGAGGTATGTGTAACCCTTATGCTTAATGTGAATGATTATCTTAGAAGAATGCTATTATATTTTTGGGGGTTTAAAAATAAAGGTATAAAATAAACTTTAAGGTTAAATAATTATTTAATATTGAGTCTATTAAGGTTATATAGGATATAGGGTTAATTATTTGTGAACTGATTTAATTTGAACATTGGGTATTATTATTGAGTTTTGGAGATTAACATATTATTTCTTCGTATAAAGGTTTATTCATTGTGGGTATTATCTCACCTTGTGCTAAAAATTTTGGTGTTAGTAAATACATGAAGAATATATTTTCATCCTTTTATATATATTTTGGTTAACCAGAAGTTGATCATAGTTCTTCATGCCCTAAATATTCATGCTCATTATTTGTATTAAAAGCTAAGATGAAGGTGGAATCATTTTTTAACATGCAACCAAAGGATGAAATATCATTTATGGATTTAAAGAAAATAAATTAAGTATATTTTCTTATGTTCTTAGTCTAAAAGGTAAAGTAATTCCATAAATCTAGTAACAAAATATTGAAATAAAAATGTTATCCTTTTACCTTTATTTATGATAAATCATCAATCATTTTCACACGTCATTGATTTATGGTTTTATGGTCATTGAATTTTTTATGATCATTAAATTTCTTACGATTAATGATCTTTTTTACTCTCCATCATTATCTATACATTAAATTATTTTTATGTCTATATTTTCAATTCCTATTAATTTTCACTTATTTGGAAACCTAGTTATGCATTATTCTAAATAACCATTATATTTCCCTTTCTCTTTTTCAAATGAATGTTTTATAAATATTTTTTCTGAAGTGGGTTTTCAATAAATATATTTTAAAATTCTAAAACCTTGATTACCACACTCAAGTTAAAATTTTGAGGAGATAATTTATTATGTGGGTGAGAGAATGTAGTTCCCTGTTATTTTAAAAGAACACTTTGTTTAATAGTGTATCTGAAACATAACATTGAACTTAAACAAACCACAAAATATTATTATTTAAATATGAACGATATAACCTAGTAGTTGAACCAGATAATATGAATAATAGTAACTAAATAATGAAATATATATAAAATTTTCCTACTCCCTAAAAATATATTTATTAATTATTAATAAATAAGAACTCATTTTTTAGTTAAGTGATTTTATTCTTCAAAAAATATATTTTCTTTAAAAATGGTTTTTATTGATTTTTATGAGTGAATATTATAATTAATTTATACAAATTTCAGAAATAATATTTGATAAAAATTATATAATATTTTAAATCATTATATCCAAATTATTATATGATGATATATTAGGATTTTTCTTAAAATATTGATTTTTAGTGAATAATGAAAAATACCGATTTTTCTAAAACTATTATTTAATTTAATTAAATAAATTAATTTAAAATTTCAATTTTTAATTAAATAAAAATAAAAATAATTTAATTATATATAATATAATTAATTATATAGGAGTTGTTATTATTCATGATTTTGATATAAGTTTATTTTTGGGATTAAAAACACATTTTTCTAAAAATTATTTTTAATTTCATTTTTTATTTTTATGTTAAATTAATTTTTTTCACTTTATAGATTGAATTTTGAAAAATTTATTCCATATTTTAAATCATGAGGTTCCAATTTGGTAAATAAGTCCCTTTTATTTTCAGTAATTATGAATAGTAACTGTAGTAAATATTTGTCTCCTTAGTAATGGTAAATCAGGTAATTAAGGTTAAAAATAATGTGATAAGGCATAAAAATAACCCTAAAACTTTAATATGATATATTTTATGAGTTTCTAAACCATAATTATCCTTGATTATATTATTTTGAAATTTTGGGCCATTTGTTTTTGAAAATGACATATATATTATTTTAATTAAATAAAATACAAAATATCACACTCTTTCCTTTAAATTTCCATTATATATTTACATAAGAATAAAAATAATTTTTTAATGAATATTAAAATTTATTTTTATAATAATGAAACTAATTTTATGATGTTAATTTATTTCTAATTTTTTTTATAATATAATTACCTTAAACACTTATAACACACATACACTGTTCTAGTTCAAGTAGTATAAAATTAAAGAAAATGATTTTAAAAACATAAAAAGTAATATTTTTTGGATAACATATAGTGTCACATTATTTTTATAATAATAATTTATAATTTATGGTTAAAATTTTTAATTCTAACTCCATATCTGTCTTTATGTTTTTAAATTCAAAACGTGTGAATAGTTCTTAAAATGATATTAATGATATTTTATGTTATATATTATTTTGATACATGATTTAAAAAGCATAAAAATATTTTAATGGGAGAATAGTAATGGTAAAGTAACTAAAATTTCATCCATTTAGAATTTATAAACCAATTTTTACATTATAATAAAATTTATATCCCTTAGTGATTGAAAGATGTATTACAACAATTAAGGATAAAAATGGTTAATGGGGTTTAAACTAAATACAAAAGGGTTAAAATGACATAAAAACTTATCTAAATACTATTTTATGAGTTTATTTAGATCATATATCCTCTTTAATTTGATACTAATCCAATTTTGAACCACTTTTCCATTAATTGGACTTTATAATATTTTTAAGTTTTGAAAAAATTACAAGAGTGCTCCTACCCTCACATATAAATGGGTACCTTATCTACACCCTTAGTCACAAATTTTTGGAACTCTATATCATCCAAGACATACAAAAACTACTTAAAACATTCCTATATATGAACTAGAGGTTTTGGTCTCATCAAAATATCAACCTAAATGGATTAAAGTGTAAGAAAATTTGTTTTTTTTCTGTAGAATAGGTATACTCTTAATTGTATGGTTTCATTTTACTTATTCTTATAACTCCTTAAAAGTTTCTTAAAACATAATGAAATAATAAAATAAGTATCTAATATATAATTAAATTTCATTATGACTATGTTATAAACCTTTTAACCTCCCTTTCCATCAAATGGATAATGAAAACATCGTTTGTGCATACATGTGGACTACCACCTCGATGAAGTGATATATTTATTTTTCCATGATCACCTCTCACGAGATATTTATAATTATGTATTTAATATATATATATATATATATGATAATAATTAAATTAATATCATTCTATAAATATAAAATATAATATATTTTCTCAAAATTTCCATTTGTTGGAAAATGCTAATATAATTTGTGTGTACGTGTGGATTACCACCTCCGTAAAGTGATGTAAATTGTTTTTTTGTATGAATTTAATGGATGGTTATAATATTGTACTTAATGAATAAAAATGAAAATTATTTTATTATTTTTATTCTATATATGATGTAAAAATTATCACTTTGACCAAGTTCAATATATCTAAGTTGTTTTTCAATTATGAACTGAACATCCTCAAAACACGCAATGTGGACTTAACTAATTAATTAATTAAATACTTCATTTAAATAAATGAATCAATTAGTTTAATTATAAGGGAAAAACTTTTAAAATTTTATTAAATAATTAAATATTTAATATAATTTTATTATATAGGAGTTAGTGGACATACATAGCAAGTATGGACTCAAGGTAAGGGGTTTCTTAACTCAATTTCCATTTATTGAGTTATAATTAGACATCAATGAATATATTATGCCAATATGACATGTGAAATAAACTATATTTTTATTATAATATACTTCCACTTATTTGATGTAGTTTTATAAGTTTTATACATCATCACTTCATTGATTAATTCTAACTATATTGATATGATATTTGTAAGGATTCTTTATTACAATATTGTTTCGTTGAGACTTATTTGATGTTATGGAACTATTTATGTTAATAAGGTTTATATATTTCAATTTATAAATTTTATATCATAAATTATACTTAATTAATTTTATTTAGAGTTATAATTCAAATTATTTCAACTAAGGTTATTTGACTTCAAAGTTACGAAGTGGTAAGGGTATATTTATTCAAATTTTCTTCTTTGGGACATATGTTATGTTATACACATATATTATTTTATGAGGTGAATATAATGTCCCTTTGATATAATTTATCATTAATATCATTATTTTCATGGTATTAAATGTTTCATTTTATGTTATTTCTTTCATGGGTGTTATGACTCAAAAGTTACTAAAGTGTTAAGGATTCCTGTTACAATATCATTCTTTTTTAGGATTGTATTTACTAAATTTCTATTGCGGTAAATTATATTTATATTATCCTTTAAAACCTAATTTATTTTATTCACCTATGGATATTTCTATAATTTTTATGTTCAACCACCATTTTTCTCTCTTTGGTACTCAAAATAACCATATTTGTTTTAACAAGTGCAAACCTTAATTCTCATATTTCAGTAAAAAAATATATCTTCCATCTCTATGTTTTCTAAAATGATTTAATTAATGTTATTATTTACTACTAAATTATTTTATAGAATCATTTTCAAGTATATTTTACTTTATTTACAAAGTTTTTATAAAGTATTGTTTTTATCATTGTTGTTATGACACATTTTGACTTTCTTTACCAAAGTGTGGAATGACTGTTTTATTTTAACATATAAGGATTCATCACATTTTCACACCATCATGAATATTGTTTTATTTAATATTACTTTTAATGTTTCCATGGTTATTTTAGAATATTTTTTCCCTAATATTCAAGAAATTTTTATTTTTTAAGTGTTTTTTTAATGTGAAAAGGGTATTTTCCGAAAGTATATTTTAACAAACTATTAACGGTATTTCGATTCATCAATAAAAAAAACCCTTGATGTTACTTATGATCCACTAGGGATATATTGTAATGAAACCATCCTTATTATTTCTATAGATAGATTAAAATTATTTTAGGCATATTTTCATAGAACCCATTTCTTTTCCACAGGTTAAAAAATCTATAAAAGAATAGAATTTGTTTTCAAGGGTATTATGATGAAAAGAAAAAGATTATAATTTTTTTATTCATGATAAAATACTTGTAAATTATTGATAATGTTGGGTGAGTCTGAAATATATCTCGATGATGTGTGTGACCGATATAACTCATGATGATGGGTGAGCCCGATATAGCTCTCCAATGCATTGGGTAATGGGATAGAGTTAACCAGTTATAGGTTTCTTGTAAGATATTATTGGACTTTACCAGAAAAGTTATTCTATTAGAAATATTTATTGTAAGAGTGATATAAAAATTATGTTCCAATATTCCAAGATGTTTTATTTATGATTTCATCAAAGTCTAATTTATCCTTTGATTAAGGATTATTTTCACATGGCTAATGATTTTTAAGTTATATGAATCTTGTCTTATGTTAAATAATTATACCATGTATCATGAATTTTGATCTAGGTTTTGATGGGTATGAATTATCTTATGTTATCATCATGAAATTTGATTATGTTATCATACCCTTATGTTAATCCTATTCTCACTGATAAAATTCAACTCTTAATGATTATGTTTACCCTTACTGAGTGTTTTATCCCACCCTTATTTTGATTTCCATTTTACTATGTTGTAAATATTTATGTTATGTTAATTATGTATAGAAAGGATTCATGTGAGAATAATTTTATAGTAGGTGTTAAAGACATAATGTGGATTAATAAAAACCAGATATAGTGGTAAAAATTCTCACTTAAAGACACATGTATTCTTATGCAAGAGTTTGTTATAATTCTATAAAACTCTAAACCTAAAAGGTCCTTGGGTATGTAAGTGATCTAATATTTTTTTTGATGTTATATATTTTATATGGATAAAATTAGGTCATGTTTATTGGTATAAAATACATAAAGTTAAAGATTATGTTTTTATCACTGGATTCAGGAGTTAAAGTTTGTAGATATTATATTGCGGTCCTTATTTCCTTAGATTTTGATCCAATTTTTCTCAATCAGATCCAATTCAAAGGGGGGATTTGTTATACCTAAAAATTTACTATTGATCAGGATTGGTGAAATTTTAATAATTTTCAATGTAATTTCTCATTCTTAGCTATTTTTCCACTCTTCAATAGGCCTATGTGCACCTAGCCTATCATATTATTATACTTATCTAAATGTCTGTAACAACACACTTCACTGTAGGTTGTGTGATTTAGAGGGAATTTGAATTTTTGTATCAAAGTATGAGATTTTTGAAGAATTAGGATTTGGATCAAAATCCAAAGGGTTATAACATTCCAATTTAGTGTTTTTAGACATGGATAGAGGCTTGAGAGGTGTTTTATGGGCTATTGTAAATGTTAGAGCATGGTTGGGGTAATGCTTAGTTGATGTCTCTACTATAGTCAGGGCACCATGATGAAAAAATTGGTATTTCATCATCGTGGAATGTGGTTGAGGATCCCAAAATATAGCAGTGATGTGATATTATATATTGGTGTGGTTGGGGAAAGATCGATTTGTAGCCTAGGGGTTGCACCGTGGAGGTCCTTTCAGAGGATGAACCTTGACCTACCCCTAAGGATGGATACTTCATAGTTAGAAATCTGTGTCGTAAAATATACTAGTGAGGAATCCATATGATGTTTCCAAAAGGTAGTGTTTTATAGGGTTATCAGGAGGTAATCCCTTGGGATTCCATCCAAAGGTGGGCTGCACTGTGGAGCACTGCGCCACGCACCAACCAAAGGAAAGGGGTGGTCCCTAGTGCCATATTCTTGGGTGTTGCACTGAAAGGCACCTCGAGAGAGGGGTATTTACATTGTGTCCCCTATAAAAATTATGAAAAGGTTCCCCAACTAGTTTTTAGAGGTAAATTTTTATATTTCCATAGGATGTCATATTTGGAACCCCTTGGGATCCCATAGGTTTGTCCATATGAATGAGAGGGGAGATCCCCCCTTGGATCATCCTTTTCTCCCCTACCCCTTGATCTAATTCATATAAGAGGGGTTTTCATGTGGATTCTTGACAATATCCCTCCCCTTATCTCAATTATTCTTCCCTTTTGTTACTCTTTTGCATTCAGTTTTCTAATTCGGATTTTAGAGAGACGATCAAACCCGAGCATGATAAAATCATCCTACTTGATGGGTCTTTCATACATGACTTATAGAGGAGGTCCTAGAAATATTTATTTAAGATTTAATATGTAATTTGGCCTAATATAAGTTTAATTGTGGATTAATTTAGGATTTTAATCAAATTTGTGTGAAATGGGATGTCAATTTGGGTATTTTTTGTGTCTTTGGTCTAGGTGAATGTCTGGGTTAAAACGCATCTCGTTTCTCATGGTTTTAGTTTCATGAGGTCACTGATGAGTTTGGAATTGATTATTATAATGTTTATTTTTATTTTAACTGATTATTAAATTAATTTATTGTTTTTTATTGATGAGACAGGTGATCACAGACTCAGATGAGGTCAGTATGAGTTTGGGATGTATTTTTAAATCGCAGTTTGAGGTAGGTATTCTTGAAATTTCTAAGTCTTTTATTCTATTATTTATTTTATTCTTGTGTTATATCATCCTTAGTATTTTTTTAAAAATTTCATAACTTGTGTAATATTACCTAATAGATTGGGATGGACCCAATTTAGCCTAATAGTCAACATGGACCAGATAGATTATTAAACAGATCAATAGTGTCACCCTGGTCAAATGAGTGTTGGTGGAACTCTTTATGGAATGGTTGCTGGTGTGTGTTTATTTTCAATGATAAATATATATCCTTTTTATGATATTATTTTTTAAAAAGGGTTTGGCTCAAAAGGGAATATAATGGAAAGTTAGTTATTTCAGATATGGATTTTTAAAGGGATAAGGAAATAATTTACCTAAGAAACGGATTCATTAACTGAACTAGTTTTCAGGATTCTAGGAAATAGTTTCAAAAAATTGATATGTCCCTACAATATTGTTATATCCAATGGGATACGAAATTTTATACATTATTGTTTTACATAATAACTCTAAATATAAATTTATAGAATAATGGAAGTGTGGGGCAGATCCCATGAAGAATAAAGAAACTTAGATGGGACCTATTAACTAATTTTTATGTATTCTTAATCTTTTCACTAAGTTGTGAATAAACTAAACTAAATAAATATACCAAATAAATGAGTGAATTGAAATAATAAACTTAAAAAATTAAAATTTTGAATTGAATTGATCTATATGGAACTTCTAGTGGTTATAGAGACACCATCAACCTATTTTTATGGTGGAAATAATGGTTCTATGGTGACCTAGTTTGGTGAGGATGTTAAATAGTGATGCAGCAGGCTGCGGTGTGGATTTCCTTCTGTTCGAGTAGAGTGATTTGAGAAAGGTCCTATGTAATAACCCATGCAATGATTGAATAAATATTTTTCATATTTATTATTATTCATGAAATAAATAGTTATATTCATTATAAAAACATTATGTAATTTTTAAATTAATGAAAAAATAGTTTTAGTAAAATCTTTTCTTATAAGGTTTTATTTAAAAGTTAAATTTTAAAATTATAGAATTTGAATTTGAAAATAATTTTTTTTTTGAATTCAGTATTTTAAAATTATCCAAATATTATTTTTTGATAATTTTCTGAAATGTTTTATTTTTCAACTAATAGTAAAAAATATGGTTTTTTATTGAAAAATATATTTTATTTTAAATTATTTATAAATTAAAATTCTATTTTGGATTAGTTTTAAAACTTCATTCGTCCATTTTTATTTAAAATAATCCAATTTTATTCTTTGAAAATAATTTTACACTTGTATTTAGTATAAAAGCATTTTTTACCTAAAAACTAATTTTTCTAAATAACTATTTTTTGTCACGTTTTTTAGGATTAAATTTAAATTAAATTCTGCATATTTTGTATTTTGAATCTTGAAAAATTACTTCCATATTTGGAATCACTAGTTCCTATTTTGGTAAATATTTCCCTTTTATTTTTAATCATTATGAATAGTGATCATAACAAATTATGTTACCACGTTAAAGGTAAAATTGGGTAATTAAGGGTAAAAATAATGTAACGTGGAATAGAAAGTAACCGTAAAAATTAAATTAATTTTAGTTTATGATTATATTTTATCCATAATAATCTAAAATTTTAATATACAACCTTTTTTATATGACCACGTTTTTTACCTTTATAATATTTTATGTAAAGAAAAGTAAAAAAATGTCACCCCCTTTGATTTATTATCTTTATATTTTTTGACATAGGGATAAGAAGAAGGTATGTTTGGTTATAAATATTAATTATAAATATATATATCTTTCATTTATCGTGATAATTTATTTCTACTTTTTATTAATGAAATAATTAGTGTAAATGCCAATGCAACATCAATACAATGTTTATTCAATTATCAGAAAAATAAAATAGAAGATATTAAAAATGTTAAAATTAATATTATTTGAATGAATTATTGTGTTTCAAGATCTTTGAATATAAAAATTACATATTATATATATATTAATGTATTAAAATCGAATTTCATTTTTTTATTGTAGTTTTAAAAGTCAAATTAAATGAATACTTCTAAAATTGAAATTAATATTATTTTAAAATAAGAAATATTTTATTAAATGATTTAAATCTCCAAAAAATCCTATGTTTGTCTAGTTATTGGGATATGGTTTAAAATTTAAACTATTTTCCATTTATAGTTCAATTTTTCTTATATATTAACTTTCTTTATCCCCAAAAGAGTAAAATATTTAATACCACAATAATTATCAAAAAGGATTAAAATGGGTTAAAACAAAAAATAAGGGTAAAAACATCACATAAACTTGTATAACTTTTATTTAATGAGTCTATTTAGTGATAAAATCATCTTATATTCTAGTTTTATCAATTTGGGTTCATTTTAATGTGAAAATAAATTTATATTAATTTAATATTTTAATAAATTCCAAGAGTACCCATCCCCTCTCTTATAAAAGGGAACTTAATATTATCTTTTATTCACACATCAAGAATAATTTGGTTCAGATAATACCTGAAATAATACCTTACTTAAAACCCTACCAGTTTCCTAGAGGCTTTTTTTATCATAAAAGTATCCTAGGGATGATCTTTGTGTAAAACTTTAGTGGTTGTCCAAAGAAGAGGTATATTTCTTAATCAAGAATTTTCATTTTATTTATTTTTATACCTCATTACAACATTATTAATAAAATATGAAATAATAAAAACAATATCTTCCAAATAATGACATGTTTTTATTTTTATGGTATTTCCTATATCCATCTACTCTTCCATCAAATGCGAAATGAGACCATCATTCGTGTGTACGATAGACTACCACCTCACGAAACAATGTATTTTCTTCCATCACCCCTCTTAAGAATTATTGTAATTATATATTTAATGTATATATATTATATTAATGAAATACTTATTATTATTAAAGGATAATATATCATTTAATTTCTTAATTATCCATTCATCAAAAAATGACAACATCATTCATGCATATGTGTGGACTACCACCTCCATCAAGAGATGTGATTTGTTTTTCATCACCAAATCACATAGATAAAAAATATATAAAAGTATATTTAAAGTAATAATATAGTATTTATGATATGATGATAATTTTTTTAAAGATAAAAAATACTTAACTTCTTTCCATAATTATCTTTAAAAAATGTAAATGTTACTCATGTTTACGTACGACCTACCGTCTCCATGATTGTAAAGTAGTTAATTTTTTGTAACCATAATTCATTATTGATTTTAAAATAATAATTTAAGTATTGAAATTATAATTAATTCATTATTATTATTCTATATATAATGGGATAATGACCTATTTGACCATAATCAACCTACTGAAGTCATTTTGGACAAAGGATTTGAATATCATCAAAAAATTTGACATAAAATTAATTGATTAAGTAATTGAATATAAACTGATAATAAATAAAAAAAATGAATAATAATATTGAAAAATGTTCTTATGTTAGTAAATAATTAACATCAATTTATTATTTAAGAATATAAAAAACATACATGACATGTCAGAATCGAGGTAAAAGGATTTATTTTTTTAAAAAAAATCCTATTTTAATATTTCACTTCTAAATTGTTTTCTTCAATGACCATGTTATTCTAAATAACTCAAGAAAATTATTATTTATTTTTAAATGGTCAAAAATGGTCATTTTACCATATATAACTTTCTTTATAGTGTCTTAAAATGGAATCTTCTTATGGGTTTTCTAAAGGACATTCTTTTAAAAACACTTCTTTAAAGTTTCCCTTACAACTATTTTTCTTCCATGTCCATATTTTTTTTATTTTTTTATTAATTTATTTATATGGACATAAAAAATTATAATATACATTTAAGTCTCTTTTTAATTTCTTTCAAATTTTTTCAAAAGGGATTTTATCTAGGTAATGTTTGGAATTTCTTTATGAAAGATGAAAGGAATATTATATTTTAACATATATGGTGGCAATGATTTTTTCCATCGTCGTAAATGTTATTTTTTGTTTGGATTAAATTTTAATATTTCAGGTTTTATTTAAATAAAACCCTCTTTACCATTTGTTCTGGGTATTTTTGTTTTAAAAATGGGGTTTTAAAAGGAAGTGGTATTTTAATATCTGAAAGTGTTTTGCATATGGGTTCAAAATATTTTTTCAAGGGTTTTGTGATGAAAATGAACAAGAATAATTTTTTATTCATGATATGGTACTTGATCATTATATATGAGAAACAAGTGATCATGATATAAATTATATGATGGATTAATCCCTATTATAGCTCATTAAGATAGGTGATACACATTATAGATCTCCAATACATTGAGTATTATTACTTATCTTCAGAGTAAAGTAGGAGAGAATTAACCAATGTGTTATATCTTATAGATTAAAATGGGATCCAATTATTTCTAACTCAAGTTTAAAACATGTTATGAATATGATACTCCATGTTTCCATAAACAGGTGTCTATTAGCTTGCTATGAGTTTTAAAATTTTATTTGAGAAAAATGTGTGTGTTTTCATATGGATATGATTAATTTATTATTCTTAAATAATAATGTGATAATGGTAAGTATTTTATGTATTTTTATATTTTTTACTAAACTAATAGATTTATTCTCTTTTAGCCCTTACTAATATTTTTTACTCATCCCAAATTTTAAAAATGTTTTTCATAAAGTTTAAGGATGAGTAAGAATAAAGAAGAATTCATGTTGCAAGTCATGAAGATTTTTCATGATAAGAATATGTTTTTTATTTATAAAGTTTTATATTATGGAAAAAATGGAATCTTAGTAGAAGTGTCCAATTATAATTTATGGGTTTATTATGTATGACTTATTACCTAATTCTCTAAAACTCTAAGCCATAAATATCCTCGAGAATGTAAGAAAATGAATTCTTGACTAAAAACTTAGGACTAGGTAATGTTTAAGTCCAAAAACTTATAGTTGGTATTAGAGTGAAGGTTTAGAGAATTTATGAGGTTAGGATAATGTAAGTAGGGACCCTTAAGTAATTATAATTTATAGTTATCATGATATAACATTTTAAGATTAACAGTTTATTTATCTAAACTACATCAGTTAAAAATGGTTTTTTCATATAGAAAGTAAGAAAGATAAAGTAGAAAGGTATCAAGTGGAAAATGTTCTTCCATATCAGCATCCTAGAATAGTTAGAATTAGAACAGAGTATTTTTTTGTGATGGATTAGATGAAATAGGCTATAAGTGGCAGTGGAATTCATGTTATAGAGAAACTAGATTTTCTATAGAGGAATATGTCAATAATTGATCATTCCATGAGATACTACCCTATATATTTTGGTGGAGCATCATATCTAGTGGCAGATGAAGAATGAATAAATACTCTAGAAAAAATATTTGATGTCATGGGGTGTTCAGAATTTTAAAAGGAAATCCTTTCCATTTATTATTTTGAAGGTGATACTGATCGATTGTGGTCTTTGGTTAATAATATCAAAGAGAAAGATGATATTAATGCCATGGAATGGGAAGTATTTAAGAATATTTTCCTTGAGAAATATTTAACTAAGGTTTTTTAAGTCATAATTTAAAAAAAATTCTTGGAACTGAAGAAAAAAATATAAATATTCAGTAGCCACATATGAAGCAAATTTTACAGGGCTGGCAACACATAGATGCAAAAAGACCTTTGAGATCATTTCTAGTAGGATAGAATGAAAAGAGATATTATTGAATTTACTATTAAATAATTGACATTTTTACTCGTTAAAGAAGAAAAAAAATTACTAAAGTCGATTCTGTAGCCTTTTAAAACACCAGAGTGGAAATAAGAAAATATTTCCGTGAATTTCATGGTTGGATTTCCAAATATATCTCGAGGTAATAATGCAATTTGGGTTATTATTGATATATTAACTAAATATTTTCATTTCATTACTATTAGTGATACTAAGTTTTTAGATCATCTTTATTAATTATATATCAATGATATAGTTAAGTTACATTGAGTTCATATCTCTATTGTATCTGAAAATGATATCAGGTTTACTTCAAATGTTTCCAAAGGAATTCAGAATTCATTAGGAACTGAATTAAATTTTAGTACTACCATTCATCCTTAATATATTGGATTGTTTGATTGACTGATTAAGGCATTGTAAAATATTATTTGTTCTTTTTTAAGGTATTAATAGGGAATTTGATATCATCATATTGTATTATTTTAGTTTTCTTATAATAATAGTTTTAATTCTAGTATACAGATGGAACCTTTTGAGGAATTATATGGAAATCAATACCAAACTCCAGTTTTTTGACTAATTAAGTGAATGAAATATATTGGTTAAAGAGTTAGTAGAGAAAATTGTGGAGAATGTGAGAATTATTCAATAACATAAGAGTACCTCTTAGAGCTTTCTGAAAATTTATGTGGATAACCAATATAAAGGTATTTCTTTAGAGGTAGGAAATCATGTTTTTTCTTGAAGTATCTTCTTGGAAAATTGTTATGTGTTTTTGTAAAAAGGGGAACCTAAGTATAAAATTCACTAAACTATATTAAATCCTAGATAAAGTTGGAATATTTTCCTACCAAGTGGCCATGCCTTTGAGTTTATCCCAGGTACACAATGTTTTTCATATTTTGATGTCAAGAAAATACGTGTCAGATTCATCTCATGTTTTTATCCTCAAGTTAGTTTATATAGAAGATAACATTTATTATAATGAAAAAATATTACAAATTCTTTACCATAAAGAGAAAGTGTTACAGAATAAAGTGATTCAACATGTTAAGTTTTTATGGAAACCCCTATGGTTGAAGAAACAACATGGAAATATGAAATTTCTATGAGAAAAAACTATCCACAATTGTTTAAGTGATGAATAAAATTGTATGGAAACAATTACAAAAGGTGGAGAATAATTAAACAACCTAGGTAATCATTGAATAAATAATTTTTATATTTATTAGTATTCATGAAATAAATAGTTATATTAATTATCAAAAAATTATGAAAATTTTAAATCAAAAAGGAAATAGTTGTATTAAACTCATTTATTATAAAGTTTTATTTAAAAGTTTAATTTTAAAATTATAGAATTTTAATTTTAAAAAGAAAATTTATTTTTTAATTTAATGTATCAAAATTATCCTAATGTGATTTTTTGAGAATTTTCTGAAAAGTTTGTTTTTTCAATGAATAATGAATAATAATGATTTTTATTGAAAAGTTGTATTTTATTTCAAATAATTTATAAAGTAAAATTATATTTTGAATTAGTTTTTAAATTTCATTAGTCTCATTTTATTAAACATAATCCAATTATATTATTTGGAATGAATTTATTACACGATTAAGTATAAAAACATTTTTTGTACTTAAAAAGGCGTTTTTTCAAAAAAATTGTTTTTCATCACGTTTTATGGGTTTAATTTTAAGTTAAATTATACACCTTATTTATTTTGAATCATGAGAAATATATTACATATTTTTAATTAGGGTATTAAAATTTAGAAAGAAATTCCCTTGTATTTTTAGTCTTTATAAATAGTAATCATAGTAAATTGTTTACTATAGTAAATGTAAAATGGGTTAATTAAACTTAAATATAATGTGATATGAATTATAAATTAACCTTAAAACTTGAATTAATTTTATTTTATGAGTATATTTTGCCCATAATCATCTAAAATTAAAATATATTACCTCTTTTTGTCAAACATCCATGATTTGGAACTTTAAAATATTTTATGTAAAGAAAAGTAAAATGTTATTCTCTTTGTTTTATTATATTTTAATTTTTAAAATATGGATAAAAAGAATTTATGTTCAGTTATAAACATTTATTGGAAATATAAATTATTTTTCTTTATCATTGTAATTTATTTCTAATTTTTAGTGATGAAATAATTACCTTAAATTTCTGCATAATGCTAATAGACTATTTATTCTATTAATTGAAAAATAAAATAAATTATTTTAAAAAAGTTAAAGGTAATGTTATTTGAATTAATTATTATATTCCTGAATTTTTAAATATAAGCATGAAAAATTAGAGATGTGTGAGTGCATTGTATTTGAATTCCTTTATTTTAATATATCTTTAAAATAAAAATTAAATTAATATTTATAAAATTAAAATTAATGTTATTTTATATTAAGTAATATTATATTAATTAATTATGTTCCATTTAGGTTCCAATTTTCCTTTTATATTAACTTTCTTTACCTCTAAAGAGTAAAATCTTTAACACCGTAACAATTGTCAAGAAATGTTAAAAAGGGTAAAAAAAAGATAAGTGTGAAAACATAACCTAAACTTGTCCAATTTTTATTATATGAGTGTATTTAGACTCTTATTAATATTATATTTTAATATTATAAAATTTTAGGCATTGTAATGTGAAAATTAAATTATATTAATTTAGTATTTTAAGAAATATCAAGAGCTCCCTTCCCCTCTCTTATAAAAGAGAACCTATTCATCTATTTTCTTCACACCTTAATAACCATTTTTAGCATCCAAGATCAACCCATATACCTTCCTTATATCCCTATCCACATCCTAAAGGGATTTTGTTTGAATATAAAACCACCCAAGGGAAGATTTTGGTGTAATCCTTTAGTGGTTTTCGGAAGAATAAATATAGTTCTTAATCAAACATTTTCATTTTATATCTTATTCTTCCTCATTAAAAAAATATTAAAACATGATAAAATAATAAAAATAGTAACAGAAATATACTAATTTGTTTTTTTGTTTATGTAATGACCTACATACATGTCATATTCTATCAAATGGGAAATAAAATCATTATTCGTGTGTACGATGAACTACCGTCCCACGAACAGATGTCATTCATTTTTTATAATATTATCTTAAGGATGGTTGTAATGATAGATTTAATATATATATATATGATATTAAGGAAATATTTATCCTTTTTAAATGATAATATATTATTTAATTTATTACCTTTCCAATCACTGAAAGATGATAATTTTGTTCATACATACTTATGAACAACCCCCTCCATGATGCGATGTAATTTGTTTTCCATAAACACATCAAATAAATGATATATATAAGTATATTTTAAGAAATAATATTTTAGTTATGATATAATTATCATTTATAAAAGTTAAAAAAATAATTAACTTCTTTCTATAATTATTGTTGAAAAATGGAAATGTTACTCATGCATATATATGACTTACTGTCACTATGATTCTAACGTAATTTATTTTTCATAAAAATATTTCTTGATTGTTTTTAAAGGTTTATTTAAAGTATAAAAATTATAATTATTTTATTATTATTATTATGGTGATTATAGAATAATGATATCTATTTCCATAGTCAACCTACTGAAGTCATTTTGGACATATGAGAAAAATATCATCAAAACATCCAACATAAACATAATTGAATAAGTAATCGAATATAACATGGTAATAAATGAAATAAAAATGAATAATAAAATTTAAAAGGGTTATTAATAAAGTAAATAAATAGCATAATTTTATTATATAAGAATATATAGAACACATTTAGCAATTTAGACTTGAGGTAACGGATTTTTTATAAAAAAGTACTCTTTTAAAGTTTCCCATACAAATTTTTTTATTACATGATCATGTTTTCATAATGGTTCAATAAAATAATTTTTTATGGTTAAATTCATGATAAAGATAATTTTTTTATATGTTACTTTATTTATAATGTTTTTAAAATAAATATTTTTAGGGTTTTATATAAGGGTATTTATTTTTAAAAATAATCTTTTAATGTTTCCCTTCCCACTCCTTTTCTTCAATGTAAATATTTTTTTTTTAAAAATATTCTTAATGTATTTATTTATAAATAAAATAATTATAAATGAAATTTTATTTATTCTTTTAGCTTATTTCAAATGTTTTCAAAATTAATATTTATATAGAATGTTTTTACTTTATTTTAAAGGACAACAGGAGTATTATATTTTAACATATACTACGGTAATGACTTTTCCCACCATTATAACCACTATTTGATGTTTATATTATTTTAAAATATTTAATTTTTTTTAAATAAACACCATATTTCCATTTTTCTAGATATTTTATTTTTAAAATTGGTTTTTAAAATTAAATGGTATTTTAATATCTAAAAGTGTTTTTCATATGGCATTAAAAGAGTTTCTCTGGGGTTTTGTGATGAAAGGGCACAAGAATAGTTTTTTTATTCATGATATGTTAATTGATAATTATATATGAGAAACAAGTGAGAATGTTACATCATATATGATGGGTTGAGCCCCATTATTTATCATGAATATAGGTGACCCCGATATAACTTATATGATGGGTGATCTCCATTATAGTTTTACAAAATATTTTCTAATGTTCCTTGTATTAAAATACATTAATGAGGGAGTTAACAAGTCTGGTTTCTCCTATAGATTTAACGAGTCCCTAGTTATTACTAACATGGGTTTAAAATAGGTTATGAATATGATGCCTAAGTTTCTAACAATGAGTGTTTATTTACTTTCTATTAATTTTAATATTTTATTTGTGAAAAAAGTTTGTGTTTTTCATATGTAAATGATTTATTTTATATTTTTAAAGAATTAAGTGATAATGGTATGTATTTTATGAATTTTCCTTTTTTTCATTGAACTAACTTATTTTTTCTTTTATGTTCATTGATGAGCCTTTTATAATCATCCCATGTTTTAATAATTTTTTCCATAGGGTTATAGGAGGGGTAATCATGATGAAGAAGTCTAGTTTAAAATCATGAATTTTTTTAGGGAAAAACACATTTCATTTAAAAAGATTAAAATTTTGGAGAAATTTATATTTATTAGAGATTTCCACGTGTAATTTATGAGTTTATTATGTATTATTTATGAGCTAATATCTCAAAAACTAAAACATAAAGATATTCAGGAATGTATGAAAATGATTTCTTGACTAAAAACTCAAGATCATGTAATATTTATGGTTGGGATCTTATATCCAGAGTGGGATAATTTTTGTTAAAATTTTCAATACCCAAGATTGAGACCATCCCACATAAAAAATCTATATAATATATTTATCTTTAATATACATGGGGGAAGTATGACATTCTAAGTATTTAGATACATCACCGAACCATGTCATGGATCCCTTAGCTCTTTCATCACCAAACTTTCTCTGTGCGTACACCAAGTGATCCTCTAGTTATCTTGTCATGTTTTGGGTGCCGACTCGTGAATAAATTCACTTGGTAATGTGCTCTCTCATGTGAAACTCCTCCCTTGGATAGTGTTTTGACCTCCTTTTTAACATTGAATGAAAAAAATTTCCTTTAAAAACATATTTAGAAAACATTTAATTTAATTTTATAAAAATTTTACTTTAAATAAATAAATATATATATATATTCTAAAATACATCTTAAATATGTTCAAGAAATAAATACAATAGGGTAGTGAATAATTAAACAAAATATATCAACTAAATTAAAAAATTAAAGAAACTAAATTTAAAAAATATATTTATAAAATATAGTCATCAAATCCCCCGACACTTATACCTTGATTATCCTCAAGAATAAACTCTCCACATAAATCTCAAAGGATTCCCATGATACTAATATTTAAATTCCAAAGTAACTAAATGAAATAATTATCAATTAGGAAATAATTTTTCAAGAATCACATAAGATATATTAATTAAACTCATTACTCATCGAAGAAACTAAAAAAATAATGTATTTTAATTTTCCCCTTTAGAAGTGATGAAGCTTCTCCTAATATTTTTTCACAATTTTCAATCCATTTTTAACATGCATATGATGTTTAATATAAATTACTTTTAATTATTTTCTCCCATTACTGAAGGTAAATTTTAAATGTATTTATGATTATACAGCATGTACATGCTCCTAAAAATAGGCTTTTAAGTGATCTCAAATATCCACCTCATAGAGAAAAATATCACAAATAATCATGATGGATTTACATAGAGGATCAAGTGACTCAGAGGATTTAGATTAGTATTAATTGATGTGAAATTATTAAGGATAAAAAGGTGGTTAACTCTAAATCACCCTGAAAGATACAAAAATGTGTATCTCAATGAAATAATCCTTCAAGTATATTATTACAACCACTTCCCAAACTCAAAGTAGGCTCATGAAATCCAATAAGAACATAATAAAATGACACCATTTTTCTTAGTTTTATGATTTCTTTTCAAAACATTCACTTGGGGAAAATCTCATACTCCTCATCTGACCCATGTTTTCCTCCTCATGAAATTAATTATAATATTTTTAACTAGGTCATTTGTTGAGATAAGGGTTATTTTTTAGCTACTAATGACACAATCCATTTTTTACCTTTTATTTTATTTATTTATTTTTCTTTTTTCTATTTCACTTTATTTTTCAATTTTTTAGGAGGTATAATAATGAATTATAATGAAATTAATTCACGAATCTCCCTAATAACCTAAAACCACACCTAAAATCCTATTTATAATGAATTAAATCCCTTTTAACCATTAAAAAGACCCTCCAAACACTTGAAACCTTGAATATCATGAAAAACACTAAGAGTTATGTTATAAATGACATATTAAAATAGTAATTTTGTCATTCCTAACAAGTCCATTCATGGTTTCATAGATATAAAATAAGGATAAAAATGTACATTTGGATCAAAGGATAAAAGGATGAATAAGAAAAACAACTCAATTATTTAAAAAGTGATTTTTTTAAATAATTTTTTAATAATATTCAATGAAAGTTATAATTTTTTTATATTCCCCATGAATATATCATGTAATAGGTATTATAAATAATAGAAAAAATTAGGATTATAACCCTCTATATACTAGGAAACATATAAATTTGGGAGTTCACTCATGGAATATGCGACAATAACATACTAAGTAACATAAACTCTAGAAAATAAAAACATGAAAAATGTATGGAAAATTTCATCTACATAAATTAAGTAGCCTCTATAATCATGACTCATAAAATACATACCCCTATGATTATCTTTAGTCAACCATATCCCATATCTCACTCATTTAATTTCATTAATATTATAATCTAAAACATGGAATCATGGTTTTCCTAAGTAATATTGTATCATAGATAAAAAATAAAGAAAAAAATGTAAGTGTGGAATACATATTTTTCTTTTAAAAATAGAAAAATGTATTCTAAAAAAAATGTAGGGGTATAAGAAGGAAAATAATTAAAAATAATATTTCACTTTCATCATTATGCTCTTAATTTATTCCATTACACTTTTGATTATCATAAACCTACAAAAGTAAAACATTTAAGTGAAATAATAAGATCCATACTCATGTATTATCAAAATTATAAGAGTATTGACACTATATATAAAAATAAACTCCTAATAATAAATTCCAATATTAGAACCTAAATTCCTAAACTAGATTACTAGAGATTAATTCCAAAAAAATAAATAAAATTAAACTTAGGTTTCCTCTAGAAAATATAATTGTTTATGGTTATTCATCTTCATCTTACCTCTTTTTCTTACATAATATGAGTATCATATAGAGTTACTTTGTTTGGATTTCACATTTACTAAAATTTCAGATCAATTGGTGTATCTTCTATACTCTTATTCAATGAATATAACTTAAATCATTTCTAAGGAGGCCACTCGATAGTGGAAAACCTCAAATATTATAGTAGTAGCTCATGTGATATCTATATTTTATATAATTTCTCCTTTACCTCTTCCACCTGTTACTTTTATTCAACATTTTCAATGATATTATTTATGAAAAAAAATTATCCTTTCTATTTTACTTCTTCTTATTATCACTTTTTAATTGATATCGGAGAATCTTCTACATCAAATATTTTAATAATATACTTGTACTCATCCTCTATAACCTCTAATATGTTATTCCAAAATTCAAAAGATTCAATTGTATTCTTCATCTACTTCCTCCTATGGATCATTAGTAATGGGAGTGTATTCCTTGAAATTTTTAAATTTAGTTTTATATTGAGAGTCAGGAAAAAGGTATACCTTGGGTTTAGATTCAAGTTTATCTATGCTCTCAGATGGATACATAAGTTTTGGTTCACTATAGTATTTATCTTTGTAATATTAACTTTATTCCTCATCCTCCTTTACCATCCTCTCCAAGTCTTTACAAACCTATTTGTGGAAAATTTTAGGCCATATATAAGTTCCTCTTCATCACTTGGGTATAGTTGTGAGATCCTCTCTTCCTGACTATAGATCCTTTACTATTCTCCAATTTAGTGTTAAGGTTCCATGATGTGAATAATATTTTTTTACTTCTCATTCAATATGAATTATATCCCTACCATCACAACCAAAAAATCCAATGAATTAAGGGGAAATAGAAATACATAAAAACCTAATCCAAAATCAAAAAATAGAAATGGGATGACGAAAGAATTGATATATTCAACTAGTTTTTTGACTATTACTAGTTTTTAATCACCTTTAAAAGGTCACAGAAAACATGATATTTCCTTATGGCGTTGTTACTTAGAGTGGGATACCAATATATAGAATTTATGTTTTCTTTGATACTAACACTAAGAATAAAGGCATATAATAGAGTCAGTTTGGGGTTGATCCCATGAATAATAAATAAACCTCTCTATGACCTCTAAACCAATTATTATATATTCAAAATCTAATCACAAAATTGATAATTTAATAAACTATATATTTAAACCAAATTAGTGAATGATTTGATCTAATGAACTAAAATAATGAAAATGATAAAGAAATGGAAATTCATATACAAGGATGGGTTCTCATTAGACAACTCAACTTCACCTATGAAATAAATCAAATTATTAGTCACAGAACTTATTAAGATATCTATTTCTTCTTGTTTATTCCAAAATAAAAATAATTAAGACCATAGAATCCTTTGGTTAAGGTAACATAATAAACTTTTATGGATTATGTTATATCTCAAATGTGAAAGGTAGAGTTAAGTTATCTCTTAGTATCAACTCCCCACCATAAAATTGGGCTTCTTACACTAATTTTCATCACTCTCACTAGGAAAATAAGATACATGGTATGAATTAATTTCAATTAGATAGTAATTAATACAAAAACTTACGCATGTAGAAGAATGAATACCATTATGTACACATCATTTTCATCAATTCCACCCTCTACTATAACACTTTTCCACTCATGATTAACTATTCATAAACAAGGGATAAAATATGAATTATAGAAAATGGAATATAAATTACTGTGATAAAATAAAAGTGTTGAGTAATAATGAAATAGTTACTTGAATTGTTTGTGATGACTAACATACACATACAAAGTCACATAGTTGGAAAAAAGGTAAAAGAAAACCAAAACTATATACCTTTGGGTGGTTGATTAAGATCCATATCCTACCACTTTTTCTTCAATACTTGGAACTATAATCACACCAATTCTCACTAATCCCTCTTGATAATGATCTTTTTCTAGTTTCCCTTGGTTTTCGTTCCCATTCAAGTGTGCAAATCAGCCTCCTTTATATAGATAAGTACTCTTCATGAAATAACTCTATATCTCCCTTGAATCTGTATTCTATATCTATTGGACATATCTTTTACTCATTAAGTAATACATATATGACATGATATACATGCGTGATCATATATACATATCCCTTTGAATATTCACTAATTATCCATGAGGGATAAAAGTTCAGTCGATACTATATCTACAAGTATCTACTTTATATCTATAACTTGTCGTATGGAAAATGGGTTGTAGCATAATATGATCTCATCTACTCTAGGATATAATAAGATGAGAGGGATACAGTTCAAGGATCCCTTGACCAAGAACTTCATTCCTTTACACATGGAACACCATGCTTAGGCCTACACTAAAATAGTGACCATTCTAGTTTAGTATTTTTACTATATACTGCAACATAATAATCCTTTATGAATCTTCCTTGAATGTGGCTTTCATCTTAACCATGATATAAGATTATTTATTCAAGTGTTTAGCTCAATGTTTTCATCTTCACATCGGCCACTATCGACCATACCCATTTTCCTCATGACATAACTATCCATATTTTAGGTTTTTAAAGCCTCCACTAGTCTGACCTCGAATCTCCACCATGTTTAAGGACTCAATGTTTTATCATCAACCATTCCCTATTGACCATTTCCTCTCATGGAATTTCACTCTTCATGGTGATATCTATTTCTAATACATGAAACACTTTAATATTTTCACTTGGTATTTAGAGTGGTTGGATCAAGCTCAATGAAACTTATAGTGGCTATAATGGAATCATTGATCTCTACCTATGGTGTAAATTGGGTTTATAAAGTGACCTAGTGTGATGAAAATGAACTATGGGGAAATGGGAAATGACGTGAATGCCCCTCTATTTGAGTAAAGGGATGTAAGAATGGTCTAGAGTGGTATCGTCTTTGTTAAAATATAAAATATCTAGGATTGAGTACATCCCATATCAAAATAACTCAAGGGATGGATCTTTTTTATATACACGAGGGTGGAAGGTCATTCTCATAATTCAGTTGTGCTTTTAACCCATGTCATGGATCCCTTAGATATTTCCTCACCACACTTTCCCAGTGCCTATATGCGTTGTGTGATCCAATAGTTCTCTTGAATTGTGATTTATTCCCACCCACACCAGGATTCATGTGGTACTGTACTCGCTCGAGTGAAAATAATCTTCAAGACAATGGTTTGGACCATTTTCACCTTAAAAATGATTTTTTTTCCATTAAAAGTATTTTCACAAACCTTTTTTTTACTTTTTTAAAAACTTCTTTAAAATCATACATCTTTATTTCGTTTTTTGAAAATACATTTTAAATTCATGCTACCCATAAATATAACAGAATAAAAAATAATTATAAAAAAAGTATTGATTGAATAAAAAAATATATGAAATTAAATATTAAATATGTATGCATAAAATATATTCATCAGTTGTTTTGTTCTATTTGAACTCATTAGGTTGATTCTATCTTTTTTAAATCATAATTTCTTTTATATGTACCCCTTTTGTGATTTCCATATGCGCATTATTACATTATGATGTGTGACTTTGTGTGTTGAATGATGGTGTTGGTTTTGGTATCAAACCCCATGTTGTTCGGCAATTTTCTGGTTCACCCTTATAGTGTCGAGGTGGGTGTTGGTATATTTCTGAGACATGGTGTAAGGTATTGAGTAAACAACATGTTGGTGATGAGTTGGAGAGCTCGTTATATAGGATGTGAGCCCTGTTGGTTGTTTCCTATATGTCTTGATTGTATGATTTTTTGTGATGGATTTTTTGTGGGTAATACAAATCCTGAGTCCTAGACCCATCTTGAATTAGAAGGTTCTGGTAAGACTATTATGGGAGTAATGGGTAACTAAATATGTGTAATGTTTGGGAAAACCTTGAGTGATAAGGTATGGCTTGATATGGGTTGTGAAACCTCCCTTGATTGATAAGGGTTTTCCATGATACTCCATGTGTTCCATCCATTAAGTGATAAGGGATAATTAGTATACTTGATTTTCAACCGACCTAGATTATTTAGGTAGTAGTCTAGACTTTTCATAAAACCCTACCATATACCTTGAAGTAGTGGTTTAGTTTTGTTATGACACCGTACCCTATATCTTCGGCTATGGGTTGAACTTAGTGTAACACCACACCCAGAATCTTTGGGTATGGGTTTATATGTGTTGTTTGAGGTGACTCTATCATCCTTATATCTTAGAGCCAAAGTCGGTGGGGTCATCCATTTTGGTGACCCAGTTAACACATGATGACCTGACTTCTATGCTTGTATGTGAATTTTGTGTTATGTTTTTTGGTGGGTCTGTTGCGCAGACATGAAAAAAATCATTAAATATATACATCATGCTTTTACAATTTATCACAAAAATACTCAATATTATGGATGCATTAGGTATTATTATTGGGTTGTTGGACTCATACCCTACCTGAGTAAATGAAATGGGTTTTGATGTTGGTGTATTGACCTTCATGTTTTCTCTTAGGTCATATATACTATTTTTAACTAGATATACTTTAGTGTGATAGGTTTTGGAGGCCAAGGATTTAGTTGGTTTCATAATACATGTTGGGCCAGAGGATGTGTCGTTTAGTTTTTATATTTGTTCATTATTCTTACAAGATAGTGTGCCACTTATTTATATGATTTTTATTATATGTTTATGTATTATTACTAATTTTTTATATTTTATGCATCATTTAGATAGTTTTACTAATTTTAATTCTAGACCATGAAGGCCCACTAGGTTCCCTTTTTATTTTTCCATAGAAATTTTTGGGATGTCTATTACACTGATGTGTCATGTCAAATTTTTGGTAGAGTCGGGCATGACCCTCATGCCTTATTTGAGGGTATAGTCTCCCCATGGCCACCTTAGGCCCTCATAACTTGTCCAAAGCCTATAGATTATGGGGAGTCATGCTTGAGGTCTTGCGACGACCTCTCCCAAGTGTTTTTGGAAGATCTAGGCTAGGGAATTTTAGTTAGTATGTTATATGTATCCAATTATGTAGCTCAACACTATAAACACTAATCCTACCCAAAATCAAATATCCATGCTATGTGTGCCCACACCTTGGAACCATACCCATGAATTCTAATCCATTATATATCTTCAGTTCACGACCCAAGTACACCCATTCTTGGGACCATCCTTAACCACCACCTGCATACCCCAGTTTGAAAACTAGGGTGCTCCAGGTGCTAATGAGTAGTTACCATGGAATTAATTGGGCATCGCTTTCCTTTTCTTATAAGCGAAAACCCAAAAATTTTTTTTTGGGAACATGTGTGATGGTATAGGTAATATATATAATATGGATACATATTATAGGATCTTATACCCCAATCCTTTAAAGACCCCCCTCAAGTTATATTTAGATCAAAACCTTAGGAAAATAAAGGAAGGATAGGATATTTGTGTTATTCAATTATTTTGAGACATGAAACATTCAGGAGAGATAACTTCACACATACCTCATCAATAATATGTTAAAGTACCCTAAACTTGATAATTCTATGTGTTTCACTTCATATATGATTTTGTAGAAGTATTAGCATTGAATTTCATTACTTGAGATCCCTAAAGGCCTCCATTTTGGCGATGATTTTCGCAAGCTTTCCAAGGGACCTCACAAGGGATATGCTTCACCCAAACTCTTTGTAGGCCATTACTTACGTAAAATTTAATGAGGACCTCACTTGATATATACCTCACCTAAGATCTCTAGAATCCCTCAATAGGGAATGATTCCATCTAATCTCTCTGAAGGTCATTATTTGGGAGCTTCTTCACCCAAGCTCTCCAGGGCCTTCAATTGGTCATCTATTATTCTAATATCTATGAGGGATATCATTAAGGATATACATCACCAAATTTCTCTAGAGTATATTAATAGGGAACTACATCACCCAAGTTTCCTAAAGGTTTTCACTAGGTTATCACTTTGCTTGAGTTCATTAAAGAACCTCACTATGAAAACACATCACTTTGTATCTTCGGAAGCCTCACTAAGGAGTTTTTCACACTCCCAAGAGCTTTAAATGGGTATAAATCTACCCAATACCACTATTATAAGATATACCCAACACTAAGGACCATATATGGGCACCTCATTTGTCTAGAATATCAACTTAGGAACCATACCCAACTTGGACACCTATATTAGCTAAATACAAACCTTTAACCCTAAAGTCCTAAATGAACTTATTGGCCTCATTTATTCAGTGTTGAATTCTCTAAAATTTCATCTTATCTAGGCCTCCTCCATGACCAGCTAATTTACATCACTAGGATATTGGAACACCCCCTATCACCTTTTTATTATGTGTTCATTTGATAATGGGAATCAAAAAAATTATAAAAGATCATATACTTACTATCCATCCTAACCAATGTGATCCTATAGATACAACGAATAATGTATTCCATTAATAATTAGGATCTAAATTTAATATAACTAGTGGAATTTTTCCTTGATCTACCCCTATGTCACACTTGACATTCCTATTCTAGATTGACATCATGTCCACCAGTCGCTGAAACGACCCTTTAAACACCTTAACCAATCTATTTAATAATTAATAAACATAATATAGGCCTCAAATATGGTTTAATAATCAATTATTCCCCATTAATTCACATAATCTATGAATCCAATAATCATTACCTCCTACATAGTTACTAAAAAAAAGGAGATGAACACCAATGCTCATACAACCTAGTGTAAACCCCATCATACCTTAAATTGGATTATCTAGAAGGTTGAGACGGAAAGGGCCACTCATGAATAAGTTTTATAATAAAACCACATCAAGGAATTCACACCTAGTATTATATTATAAAATACTTTAAAGTACTTGAAACCCATCTTAATTCTATGACCTTAAACTAAAAGTCAAAATGGTCTTAGATTTTTCCCTTAAAAAGAACACCATTGGTCATATTTGTATGAGTTTAAATGGAACCACTATTGTAATTTTTTACATTAATTTAAAAGATACAACATTACTTGTCAAATAGAACTGAATTTAATGAGTTCAAATTCCCTTAAAAGGGATAAATAAGAATCCCCTTTAATGGGCATGATCCTAAACCTACAATATCTATTGACTCCTTGGATGGTGATAATTTCTAAAGTTACCAACATTATGGAACTAAACAATAACATAAATAACCAATTAGGGAGATGATAGAGAACCTCTCATATATATTATCAATGAATGTATGGTATCAATCGATCACTTTCAATACAAGGATAACTGATATTTTTTTTGGGAAGGATTCCAAAAACATGTCTTACATCTATAAGAGAGTCCTAGACTAGATAATAAGGACCTTTATTGGATGATTTAACTTCTTATCCTCTTGATTTTGATATGAAATTCAAAATGTCTTTAGGTAATTCTAAAAATCACCGACCATTAGAAAGTTGGTTTAAAAACGTGAATTCTAAAACATTAAAATAATTTTTAAAATAGTAATAAATTATACTAAATTAAGAAAATATTAATTACTAAGTAATTCATAATTATTATTTCAACAATTATTCATTTTTAATTAAATTAAAATATTATGTTAATTTAATACTTAAAATATAAATATATATATATATAATATCTAATTTTTTTTAATTTTAATAAAAATGAATAATTTAGTGGAATTTTTTTTGATATTATATCAATAAATTAATTACTATTAATAAATATTTTTTTATAAAAAACATAAATAAATTTAAAAATATTATTTTTGTTGTTGTTTTTATCCTTATTGCTATTTTCACATTTTTGTAAATAATTAATTAAAGTAATCATATTTAATTTTATTTATAAATAGAATCATGATTCTTGGATATGTGGTAGATTTATTTTCTATAGAAAAAATATTTCAAATAATCAAACATCCAAAATGGTTAATAAAATGTATTCAAAAAATAAAAATTATAACAACATATGGTTAATATCAATTGGATACTGACATGTAGACATGTAAAGTAAAGAAAAATAATTAATTATTTTCCCATAAATATATCTAAAATAAGTAATTTATATCATTATGAGAAAATTTATTAAATGAATATAAATATACCTTATGGGGAAATTTAGACTTGTAACATATAAACCTTTATTAAAAATTAAATATACAAAAACTATGTAGCCCTTTGACATGAGTACCCAAAATGGGTTTAGGTATGAGTTTCCACTAGGGCTCAAATATATTTAACAATAATGAGAGATTGAAAATTACTATCAATATATAGAGTAAAAAAATCATTACCTTTAAATAAAAACTAAATATTTACTTATAATTAAACATTTAAATAAAATTTATTTCAGATTTATGTATTTTTAACAAGCACATAATTTGAGATACACTACACAAAACCATTTATACAATCATAATGAAAATAATTAAGTTAAATTAAAAACATTGGACATTTACCATCTATGGATTGTCTAGATCCTTGATATGATATCTGACTAAAAACTATCATATCCCTCATTTTACATTACTCCTATAATTCATTGGTATTGTATAAATAATTCAATCGTTTTCTTCCTTATGATATTAAAGATTTAAAGTCCTTAATATTTTAAAAAATCATTCCATTAAATTTTTATTGATTTTTTTAATAAAAGTAAGGTGGAGGTAATATTTCAAAGTACATAGTTTAATCGCACGATTTCCAAACTATTACAGTTAACTATATATATTTAATAATGTTGAGGAAGTAAAGAAAGAATTATTCCATACATGACTAAATAACTATTTTGGCCAACTTTTTATTTCATGAAATTTATGGAAATAGGGAATGCATGGTTAAATAAATATACATGTCAACCATTTAATTTTATTAAATTTTTATATAGAGGAATGATATACTAAACAACTTTTCATTCTGAATATTTAACCAAAAAACATTAATTATATTATTTCAAAATGAACAATTTTCCTATGTTGACCATCATTAAAAAACTAATAACATTTTTACTATCCATAGGTCTATTATTGGGTGTTTTGAATGGTTTAGTTAATATAAATATTAATATATCAAATTGGTAAAATTAAACATAGTTTGATGGTAAGGAAAATATAGTTCCACTGTCATATTCTCATTATCTTCTCTCCCTCTAAAAAACTCTATCATGATATTTAACCAAGAGTTTATGAATCTTGATATTGTGAAATTAATGTTAGGAATTAAACAATCCAACTGAAAACATGATTAATGAATCCAGGTATGAATAATTCTAAAACTCTCATCTAAGGTGGATTATTTCAATCCTTTCCAATGAGGGTTATGAAACATTAATTTATTTTGTACATGTTTCTTTATTAATTTATGATTAGATATTAGCTTCGATTTATAAAATCTATTTTGGTTGAAATTAATTTTATATTAAAATTCATGGACTTGGTTTTGAAAAAATCACAGTATTTGATTTGGTAAAACATTATTTTTAGTATCACGGATTTATTTGATGAATATAGACTTTGTGTCTTAGAAAAGATTATTATTTTTTATTTCTATAATTTTTTTTTATTTTCAATGATGTTTGTATTTAAAAATTTATATTTTTTTTATAAAATGTCTTCAAAATATTTAATTTTTTTAATAAAATTAACAAAAATAGCGTTGAAAAAATAATGAAGCAAGGTAATGTGAAATAAAAAAAAGTATCAGTAAATATAGATATATATATCAAAGAATTGATGGATATATTGGGACTGACATGGTTAAGATGGACCAAAATATAAATGAGGAGAACTATGAAGGTAAATACCTATATAAATAATGATCCATTATGTATGTCACTACAATCCTAATTTTATATAAACTATATATTATTTTATCAGGATGACCATAAAATATATGTTGTGTTATGATATCATACCGATGTATATAATTTATGTTGTTAATAAAAGCAGTTTTACTATCCTTTATGTGAATAAGGTGAGGTTGATTATATTTTATGAAAATTATTAGATGTGTTTCACTATTCTATTTTTTTTTCTAAAAACAGTTGTTTTATATTTGGGAAAGGTTATTTGATGAAAATGATATTTTTATAGAATGAAATGTTTTTTTCATAAATTTAATTGATTTGAAAATATTTGAATTTATCATGAATGAGAATGAAAGGATCCATTTGGTGTGATCCTACTGGGTATTATTTTAATCCCATAAATATACATACCTTGGTTTCTATGTACTTTTTTTATATCTTAATGTGGGAAAAATGAATTCTTCATGTTCATTTAGGATGAAAAATAGGTGTTTATATAGAGGAATAATCTATTGGTGTTTAGAAAAAAGTGTGATAGAAGAGTATGGACTAATCATGGTTGATAAGTCTTTTTCAATTTTCACTTTATTTTTTTAGTTGGTCATGATAATGTTTGTTTTATTTTTCTAATATAATCTATATTTTAATTACCATTTTTTTTAAAGATTGAATTTTTTTTCTAATAAAAATTCCATTTTATAGTGTTTTTAAAATGTATGTTAAAGGAAAATAATTCCCCATTTTTTTATTTTACCCCTTGGTAGTAGTTTCTAGAATTTTGAGATTGGGGAGGGTACTTGAGTCTGTGAATTGCTCTATGGAGTTCTAGTATCCATGTTAGGAAATATATATTTTATATTGAAGTATATTTTAAGTTTAGTCTCATGAATTATGTGTTGGGATTAGAGATAGTTTGGTCGATAATAAAAATGAACCTATAAAATAGTTTTTTCAACCTCTTCATATCTTACCTATAAACATAATGAAGTTAAAATATAAACTGATATTTGAGAATATTTCATAGGTTATTTTGTTATTATTTATGGTATGTGAATAAAACCATAATGGTTTCAGATGATTGTGTGATTATGCATCATGTAAAACATGTCTATAAAGTACATGGCATGAGAATTTATTTTTATAATAATTTCAATATATTTTTATGCATTTTAAAATAATTTAATTACTAGTAAATGGTTTTGAAAATGAGTCTCTTGATAATTTATTTTGAAAATAGTTTTATTGAATTTGGACTTTGATAAATATATTTAAATTTTTTAAAAACCATTTATTTGAAATTATTTGGGGAAGTTTGTAAAAAACAAGATTAGGGAAAGGATAGTCCAAAGAATTTTTGGATAAAAAACTTATATATAAATTGTAATGATTTTATTTGAGTTATCTAGAAATAGTTTGATTATTATTGATGAAAATATTTGAGATAATATGTTCCATTATTCTAGGTTTGATGATAATTTTCTATAATTTTATAAAATCCCCCAAATAAATAAAATATTCATCAATAAGAAGTTGAGAACATGAGAAATGTTCTAGTGAGTTTGGAACCATTTGTTAGTGTTATCCAAGTAATTATAAGAGAATAAACTAAGAGATTACATGTGGTGTGTTTTTTTATTTGAGTTTAAGAGACAATATAATCCTGTGTTTAAGGGTTAAACAAAGGTTCATGATGGTGATGATTGGTTAGAGAGTATTTATAGAATTTTATAATTCTTACATACACCTAGGTATTTGAAGGTTGGAATCTTTGCTTACATACTGGAGGGTCCAACACTATAACAGTGGGATATAGTGATAGTAGAATATTTGAATAATAATTATTCATGTGGGTAATTTCAAAGGTTTATTATTTAGTAAATTTTATTAATATATGTTAAAATAGAAAAAATATAAGGAGTTTTTGGGTTTTTAGAAAAGTAACATAATATTTATAGAGCGTGAGACATGTTTTGTAGTGTTGGTTTGTTTTTCAAAAGATTTAATAACCAATGAAAATATTTAAGGATTATAGATTCCATATATAGATTAAAATGGATATTTGGTCAAAGGTCATATAATTTTATTTTACTACCCATGATGAGGTGGTATACAGATATGCAATAGTTGAAGATGAGAAAAATAGACACTCAAAGTGAAGGTGCATTTTTCACTAAATAGACGAGGGTAAGAATTATTATATTAAATAGAATATGAAGAAGAATTAATTCTAGTATGAAAGTAAAGAAAATGATTTTTCTTGTATATTTTCTTTTTTTAGGGAATATCCAACATGGTTATTATCAGTGTGACAACATGGGGTACTTAAAGTAGGATGATCCTAATAAACTTATGTTATGCCACCAAGGGATGAAGAATGAAATATATAAAGAAGTATTATATATAATTATAATGAGAATATATAATTATGTATTCTAATAATATATACGTATCAGTGATTATAATTTATAAGTATTAATAGGATAAGTATAAATCTTAGGATAAGATAAGTGGTAACTCATGATAACGTCAAATCATTACATAAAGGGATAGTTTTTCACCATAATGTATCAACCATTAGAATTTTTAATGTTGGAAACTAATAGTATATTATACCATACCAATTTTATTTACTTTAATTATTTTATTTATTTATATGAGTGAATATCATTCAATCATATATGTATGAGTAGTAGATCAATTAGGAATTTATATATAATTAATTCCCCATTTAAAAAATATTTATACATCAGAAGGGAAAATATTAGAGAGAGGATTAAAATAAACATATCATTCTATTATGATAAATTATGTGAATATCTCATGGAATTTTTGATATTTGAGATATATTCACATAGACACATCATTAGAATGGATAGAATATTGATATATAAGATAAAAATTTAACTATTATAGTAATAGAGTTTCTTTTATTTTACCTAATGATTATAACCACACATTTTTAAAGGATTAAATATTAATGAAATTTTGGAAGACCCTATCAATCAAGACCATAGGGATTAATCTTTTCAAACAATACGATAGGTTTAGGTAATAAAATAATCAAATCATAAATCCAAATTGTTGTTAGTGATGGAATGATATATTAATGTGTTTGTAAAAGATTTTTTAGAATAACCATAAAAAATATAATTATCTATTATCTTTTTTCTTATAAAAAGTTTGATGTATTGACCTTTTTTTCACATATATATTATAAATATGATGGAATTAATGGTTTGAATAAATAGACAAGAGGATAAGTGATTTATTTAGATAATTGGTTAAGCATGAGGAGTATCTATTACATTTTCTTAGAAAAAGTATGATATCATATGATTGTACATTAACAAATAAAATCTGAATCTGGTGATAGTTAAGAATAAATAATAGCCACTTTAAATTAATGAATTATTTTCTCATCTTAGAGAATCGAAGGTATTTTCAAAGATTCATCTTATATTAAGATATGATAAGATAATGATGATGGAATAAGACATTATGAATTTGAGTATTTAAAACTAGTATAGAAACTATAAACATTGTGGAATTCAATTAGGCATGACTAATTCTACCAAAGTCAGTATTAATTGGATGGATTATATTTCATATAAATGGAATAACTTATTTTTTAAAATTTTATTCAATTAAATAATTATTAACTAAAAAATAAATTAGAACATAAAAGATATATAAAAATAATTTTAGAAACATTATAAGAAGATTTTTTTATTTAATAGGTTGTATAAATTAAAATTTTTAGTTTATGAAGTGAAGATATTTGTGAATTTTTTCCCTAAAGGTAGAATTTTAGTTGATCAAGATTAATTCATGGTTATGAGGTCATGGGAAAAAGTAAGAAACACTTTCATGATTCAAATCATTATCATGTAGTCTTAAAATTTAGGATATTTCATTCAATATTTATAAATTTTGTAATCACCTTTGAGAATAAAAACATGGAAGGGATTGAAACTTGTATAGTATGAGATGTTTGAGTAAGCTTTCATTGAAGTAATGAGAATGATTGATAAAACCAAACTGTTGATATTTCTTGACTCTAATTATGGATTCATTATACACTAATATACTCTTGGAGGAGTCTTTAGAGGCATAAACAAGCGTGGAGTAAATTTTCTGGTCTTTGAATCAATAAATCTATGATGACATGATAAGATGAACACTATTCATGAATTAGAATTAATTTTGGGTGTAAATGAATTGTAGAGATTGATATAATACTTGTATAGTGAGTAATTCATTGTATATTAAAGTGATAAAATATTTAATTAAATATTTAATTTTTATTTATAAATCAATAATAAAAATATCAAAAAATTATATAAATACATATTTTTAATTGTGGATTATTTAATAACATACATTAAATGAATTAAAATTTAAAAATTATATATAAATATAATATGAACTGAACTCAAAATAAATAAATAAATAAAAGTTATCATTTTAATACCATTTAAAAATTTATTATTGATTAATTAATAATAATTTTCATAATCAGGTTCTGGTTTATGGTATCCTAGAAGTACTATCCTAAACCTTCCCATTTATTAATCTGGTTTTCAATTTGCTACCCTAGCACTACAAATATCCATTTAACAACTACCCTAAACATATTTAATTTGTTCTGATAGTGTCAGGTTCCAAGTTAATGGTTACCCATTTCCATCCCATGTGAATTTTAATGATAATATATTTAATAATTTTTTAATTCCCACCAATGAAAAGTTTCACATTCCATTATTTTAAGGATAACTACTTTATATGTCACAATTCTCATACAATTATGATAAAAATTAGATAAATAATCAAGAATTAGAATAAAATAATTTAACATGGTTCACTCTCCAATATTGATGGGATATATCTAGGATATATAAGAAACTCAATACAATAAGTAAAAATAAATAAAACCATTTCCATTAAGATTGAAAGAATAGATAAGTTAACACATTATCAAGGTTCAATACCTTTACAAGATTTAGGTATATCTCACTAACCACAAATGATTACTCCCAGTTAATATATCTAAATGAACTACATTAATTAATAAATAGAAATTATAAGTTCATGGGACTCTATAATTTTTTTCAATAATTAAAAAACTAGAACATCATACTTTAAGAATGATGCATTAGTTATGTTAGAATTAATTATTATGTTAATTTATTTATTCTTATTCCTATATATACTCTAAATATTGATTAGAAATAGTTATACCTTTTAAATATTAAATATATATACTCTATCTTTCCAATATTAAATATGTTTCACTCTTAGTCCTCCCAAATTTTCATTTAACTTTTTTAAACCCTTAACTCTTTTTATCATCCATCATTTCATGCTTTTATCAATTTATTTTCCTCCATTTTGATTCAAAAAATGGATTTCAAGTATTATGTTTTAATCAACTATATTTACTACATATTCAATTTTAAATTCAACCTAAAACATTCCTTCAAAAAGGATACTTCAGGTGTCATCTTTTATACTTCCAAATTAATTATTCTTATATTATTAAGATATAAAACCAAATTCTCTCATTAAAATATCCATTATCATTTTATATATCGATTCAAATGTTACATTTAATATTTATCTAGATCTTTTATTAATGATTGTATATGAAATTATAGTCTTGTATCATTGAATATAAAGTAATAAATACCCAAAACTCGATTTTATAAGCTAAGATAATTCTATATACATTTAGTGATTTTTGAATTTCATCCTCTCAAAACTCTACTAAATTGAATAAATATATCTTTCATGTTACATAAAAATAAAAAATTTATCGCATGTAAGTCCTAATATATCTCAAACACATCCAAATTTATCTCGTGCATATCTTGATTTAACTTAAAAAATTCATGATATTTCTCACAAAAGTCCTGAATTATCTCACACAATTCATGGAAAATCCTATAACACCCCAATATTTTATAATATGTCTCTTTTTAAATTTAACTTCTTCACTATCTTATGTTACACAGAACATCGAGCTTAAAAAATAATTAAATATTATTATTTAACTATGATGATTTTCACCTAGATTTTGGAATGACGAGAATGAATGAGATTACATAAATTAGAAAAATATATTTTAAAAATGTTTATAAAATTAATTCATTAGTTAAAAATTAATTATAAATGAAAATAAATACCAATTGAACATAAATAATGTGTTTTTATGAAAAACTATTTTTATAACATAATGTAATTTTATCTTAATAAATTAAATGAATCACCATTAGTGAAAGATATTAATAAAATTTATATGTTATATATTTAATACAATGTTTTTAAATTCATCCAAAAATTTTTATAGACTTAATATAATAATAAATCCAATTTTAAGCATAAAAATATATATTTTCTAAAAGGAAATTTTACCACCTTTTAATTGCCCACTTGTTTTAAATATAAATTTTGACACCTATAAATTATATTTGAAAAAAATAAAATTCATTTTTAGAATAATAATTTCAATATTATATTAGGTTGAATTTCTATTATTTTTTAGAAAATATTTATTTTCTAATGAATAGTGAAAAATAATTTTTTTTAGAAAATTGACAATTTCACTATATTAAAAGTCTATTTATTATTTTAATTTGAACTAAATATAACTTAAATAATATTTAGTTATAAATAATATAATTTATTTCCTTTTAACCATCATTATATCATATTTTGGTATAAGTACATTTTAGGCTTAAAAATAAATTTCCAAGAAAACTTGTTTTAGTTGCATTTTATCAGATTAATTTTAAATTAAATTCTACCACTTATCATTTTGATTTTTAAAAAATGGATAATATATTTTTTATTGTAAGATAAAAATTTATTAAATAGGATCTGTTTATTTTTGGTCAATATAAATAGTAGCTTTGGTATTTTTATTACCACGGTTAATGGGTAAATTTGAAAATTTAGGCTAAAAATAAAATGATAAGGATTATAAAATTACCCTAAAATTTTCTCAAAATTTTATTAGATGATATATATTTTACCGTCAACACATTAGGTTCTAAATTGAGTTATTTAATATTCACTTTTCCATGAAAATGACTTTAATATTATTTAAATTAATAAAAATCACAAAATGTCACATTCATATCTTTAATAACCATATTATTTTTAATATGGTGTTATTCTAAATATATATTAATATATATATATTATTTTTAAAGAAAAAATATTTATCTACATCATTGTATCTTATTTTTAATTATTAGTGAAGAAATAATTAACTTACATTATTATACAATGATGATGCAATAATTATTTTATTATTGAAACAATAAAAAAAAATGATAATTTTAATTTAAAATTAAATTTCTCCAATTTATAAAATTATTTTCATAAAATGGAGTCCATTTTTAAAATCTACACATCGAAAAATGGATAAGGTGATTTTTGATATTTTTCTAAAATAGTTGAATTTTTAATGAGTAGTGAAATACGATAATTTACGGTATTTAAAATTATAATCCAAATATGTGAATTTTTGATTCATTGATGAGGTAAGTGTAATATACAAACCTAAACCACTAGATCTAAGCTAGAATGCTGCATGAACTCATGCATGCCTCCCTATACGCAAGAGGTTGTCGACTAGCAACGAGGGTCTTGAGTGAAACCTTGGGGAGACTATACCCTCTCTATCATGTAATAGGATTGATAATAATGAATAAACCAAATAATAAAAAATTATAGTAAATGTGAAAACAAAATAATGACACACATATAAGAGCTCCCAAAGTGGTATTCTTGTCTGAAATATAATGTTCTAAAAACACAAGAAAAAAGTTAATAAAAAACCATCTGTCGGGTACTCCGGTGTCTATCCTAGTTTTCTACTGCTCTAAGATCATCACTCAATCATCTACCATAGGGCCCTCTCCCTTCACCAATCTCTAGTAATGAAATCTATAAACACAGTAAAATTTCTGAGTAGGGTGTGAGTACTAGACTCAGTAAGACACCACTAATGCATCCTTACCATAAGAAAACAAATACATATAATGGTGTATATCATGACATAAGTAAATGGTCAGTACATGTGTTGAGTCATCGTGCATTGACCAAGCCACTATGAAACCCGACCCCACCTGCTTCGGCTCATTGCTAGTAATAAAGTCAAGAAGTTACGTACCTCCATCAAGGAAATAAGGCTCACCTATCCCACTGGTGGTTGTTACATGAACACCTCATGTTTCATCAAGAAGATCCCTAACCATCTTAACCTTTTAAAACTCCCAAAGACCAAGTCCATAGAAATAAATGATTGATATCTATCAGTTATACACTCCCAACCCACTTAACCTTTTAAAACACCCATGGCCCAAGTCTATAGAAATCAATGACCGGTATCTATCAGCTATGCATCCCAAACCCACTTAACATTTTAAAACACCCACAACCCAAGTCCATAGGAAGATTTTATTGGTATCTTTCAGCTAGTTACTATGAATTATCCTCTTTTGGGGTAGCCATATCCACCTTTAATGATATTATGATTTCATTAGGTGGGGTAGTTGTCCACCGAGACATATAATTCCAAAAATTAGTGTTACACCTAAGTATCTTGATACCTATTGCACAATTACACAGGTAATGCACACACAACAACACATGTCATAGTAAGGAATGATAATTCACATCAAGATCAAAGTCTAGATAATCACACAAAAACAAGTACACCCACGGATACTCACACACCCACATGAAATTAATCATAAGCATGGGTTAGTATAAAATAAACATCACATCATGATAACATCATATATATATATATATATATATATATATATATATATATATATATGTCCCAAAATGGGAAGGAACCTCCTTCCTCAAATTCGTTAATGTCAGCGACAATGTTCTTCAAAGATTTCTTTACCTAAACCACATTCTCACACCAACCAGAAATTCAATCACACGCTGAAAAATCCTTGAACCATACCTATTTCAAAATTATTTATAATTTTTTTATATATTTGATAATTAAAAATATTTAATTAAATATAAAGAGATTACATTTATGTCTTAAAAAAATACATGGAATAAATTTCTACTCATCGAGAAGAATCCAACGGAACTAATATAACATCAATTCGATAAATATGAAATAAGATATTGAGGAGATAGGTTTAGAAGAATAAAATAAAATAGAAGATAGAGAGAGAGTAATATAGGGGAGATGGATCATAAATAATGAGAACCCTACCCATACCATGCACACCACCCCAAATCAAATTTATAATACCTTTTCATCATTCAATTTAGAAACATTTATTAATTGCATCAATTATTTATTAATCTCTCCTATTAATTCCATGTGTTAATCCATCATCATATTGGGAATTTCATGCACATATACCATGATTTAGAGTTTAATATTCATTATTGGTATTGAAATGGACACCTGAATTTTAGGTTCATGCTACCACTGTCGGTGCGTCAATATGAAAACAGACGAAAGAGTTCTGATGGAAATGATGTTTTAACAAAAATTATTTTGTCAATTTAATAATAATTATGATAACAAAAACAATTATTATTATTATAAAGTATCTTTTACCATTAATGTTTCTCCAAAAACATTCATTAAACATCAATACTAGTTAATAAATTAATATTAACCCTACATTTTCATTTATTTAGTATTGGGTAATAATTTCCCCATTATTACATTTATCAAAAAAAATATTCAGAGGTGGGGAAACATTGTTCATCATTTTAGTGAAAAAGAATGTTTAATTATGCATGTACTTTTTCATTAATTTTTTTGACAAAAAATAATTATACTAATACACTTATCATTATTAAAATTTTTTATCTTCCCAAAAAATATTAAAATACATGTTATTTTAATTTAATTATAATAATAGTAACAATAACTATTATTATTAAATATGTTTCAACACTGTCACCATTAACATTTTAAAATAATATTCTATTTTATCCAAATCTTAATAGAGGAAATATTTAATTTTCCCCATTAATGTGTTGCATATTTTAAATTGGTCAAAATGGTATAAAGTTAAAGGTTTAAAAAATCTTCGATGGGTAATAATGGAGTTTGGAGTAGGAGGTTAGGGGTGAAATTAGTTTTAAATAATTAGATAAAATCAAAAATTTAAAAAAAAAATTAAATAAAACCTAATGCCCATTCCACAAAAAATTTATTTCCCCAATAGGGTAAACCCCCCATTCTGGACATAAAAATGGTCTCATATTTCTCAAACGATGCATTGTTTTAGAGATATTAATTATTTACTATTTTAAAAATGGATTAAATATTTAATTAAAAATAAAAGGGTTTTATCGTGAGTGATCCATCCAAACGCCTAACACTTACATATGTTATACCTCACTTTGGGTAAAAACTACATTCCAGACCTCATAGTTTTCTCTGATTTCTCATAAGATGCACCATTTGATAGTTATCCAATTAATTTGGATAAATAATTCACACATAATTTAATATTTTTATTTCCTATTCTCCAAGTCTCTACAAGCTTAGAATCTCGCACTTACTCAGTGCCTAACTCTGAAAATATTCGATTTAATATTAAAATATATTAATTGTGTTTTTACTATTATGAAAAATCTTTAAAAAATTTATTAAGTAATTTTTAATCAAAAATTACATTTTCACATAAAAACACTTATAAATTTTCTATAAGAGGGTTTTTTATTATCTTTAAAAAAATTAAGATATTACAATTCTACTCCTTTATCGACTTATTATCCTTGAGATGTATCCCTAGAAGTGTTGCTAAAATAACTCAAATCACTATATTCGAACACTGTACTAATAATTTCACATCTCTATAATAGGATGAACATTATGAATATAACATGTCCTACCAGTCTATGGGATCACACAACAAATTACATAAGATTCTACCCACAACCTAAGGTATAACCCTCCTAGCCCCAACCCTTGTCTCCACCCCTTAGTCAGATTTTTCATATATATATACTAACAAAACAACATGCTTAGTTAAAATAATTAATTACAATAAAAATATGTCACACAACATGAAAACACAGATATATCACACAGAACAAACTATCCCAAACAGATATCACAAATCAAGGCATTTAATTAATGAACTATTATGAAACAAAATAATAGGTATATATATGGAATGTGATCCTATGTTCCTATTCATGATGCATGAACATATGATAAATCTCATAAATCATATATAAACATTATGTGCATCACCTAAGGTGATTTTAATCAATGGTAACATCAAAACATAAGTTTTCCATATAATTATAACTTGGAGGTCCATTATACGGTGTTGTCCAGGTACTGAAATAGTTCACCTTATTGAGTCCCAACTATCCTAGATCTAGTCTACCCTTCCCCAATCAAAGACAAGATAAAAAACAAGTTAGTGAGTCCTAATCCTCTAATACCATTTTGTAACATCCTGACCTGAACCACAGGATCTGAGCTGGAATGTGAGATGACCTAATGCACACCTCCCCGTATACAAGAGGTTTATGACTAGAAGTGATGGTCTCGAGTGAAACCATGGGGAGAATATACCATTTGTATCATTTCATAAGATCAATAATAATGAATAAACCCATAAATAAATAATCAGAGTAAATACAAAAATAGATTAATGACATACGTATAAGAGCTCCTAAAGTGGTAAGACTGTCCAAAGTATAAAACAGTAAAAAAATACAAGATAAAAGTAAATAAACAAACATATGTAGGGTAATTTGGTGTATTTTATGATCCACTTAGGCTCCAAGATCCACTGCTCAATCATCCGCCATAGGGCCCTTACCCTTCAACATATCTATAGTAACGAAATCTACAAGTGCACCAAAATGACCGAGTTGGGTGAGAGTACAAGACTCAGTAAAACACCACCAATAATTCCTTAATATATGTTCAAAAATATATATAATTGTGTATATAATGAAATAAGTAAATTCTCAGTAAACATATATGTGTCAGGTCATTGTGCACTTACTAAGCTACCAAAAACCCTATACCCCACCAACTTTGGCTCGTTGCTGGTAAGAAATTCAAGAAGTTACGTACCACCACTGAGGAAACAAGGCTCACCCCACCCTACTGATGGTTATTACTAGAACACCTCATTTTCCATCAAGTATATCCCTATCCTACTTAACCATTTAAAACACACATGACCCAGGTCCGTAGAAATCAATGACTGATATCTACCAGCTATGCATCACTGGCCTGCTTAACCTTTTAAAACACCCACAAACTAAGTATGTATGAATAAATGACCATATCTATTATCTATGCATCCCCATCCCTCTTAACCATATAAAACACCCACGACCCATGTCTGGAGGAAGCAATAACTGGTATCTTCCAACTAGCTACTATGCATTCTCCTATGTTGGCGTAGCCGTGTCTAACTTTAAGGATATTATGAATGTGTTAGGTTTGGTAGCTGGAGACTAAGCTGCATAACTCCCAAACACAGTGTTCCACCTAAGCATCTTGATACCTACAATTCAATTCCATAGGCTATACACACAACAATATGTGTCATAATAAGGAATGATAAGTCACACCAAGATCAAAGTCAGGATAATCACACACAAACAAGTACTCCCATGGTTACTCACACACCCACACGCAATTAGTCACAAGAATGGGTTATTCCAATATAAAAATCACATCATGATAAAATTATATATATATATATATATATATATATATAGCAAAAATGGGAAGAAATCTCCTACCTCAATGTTGTAAATATCAATGACAATGTTCTTAAAAGGCGTCATCACCTGAACCATATGCGCACACCAACCATAAATTTGATCACGCACTAATGAATCCATGAACCATACCCGTTTTTACATTATTTAGAGTCATAATTATCTCTGGTAATTAAAAATAATTAATTAAATCTAAACAAATTACCTTTCTTTGTTCAAAAAAATCTTAGGGATAATTTTTTACTCATCGAAACGAATCCAATGAAACCAAAAACTCATCAATCTGATCAATATAGAATAAGAGATTGAAAAGAGTAGTTTATAAGAATAAAATAAAATAAAAGAAGGATAGATAGAGAGGAATAGAGGGGATATAGATTAAAAATAATGGGCTTTCTACCCATTCTTTGCGCACCACTCCATATCCAATTTATAATATTCTTTCGTTAATCAATTTAGTAACATTTATTAATTTTATAACTTATTTATTAATATCTTATATTAATTTCATATGAAAACACATCATCATATTGGGTATTTCATGGACCTTCACCATGATCTTGAGCTAAACATTCACGATTGGTTTTTTAAATGACCTCCTAAATTTTAGGGTCACGCTGCCACTGACAGTGCATCAATATGGCATCATAAAAAAGAGTTTTAGCGAAAATGGTGTTTTGACAACTATTATTTTCTCAATTTAATAATAATAATAGTAATAAAAACAATAATTATTATTATTATAAAGTATCTTTCACCATTAAAGTTTCACCAAAAACATTCATTAAATGTTGAAAATTGTTAATAAATTAATATTGACCCCACATTTTCATTTATTTAGTATTAGGTAATAATTTCACCGCCATTACATTGATCAACAACAAATATTCACATGTGGAAAAATTTCCTTCACCATTTAAGTGAAAAATAATATTTAATTACACATATACTTTTCCATTTATCTTGTTTGACAAAATATTATAATAATAATACATTTATTATTAATGATATTTTTTTCATATTCCAAAAAAATATTAAATTATCTGTTATCTTAATTTAATAATAATAATAGTAACAACATCAATTATTATTATTATTAAATATGTTTCAACATTATCACCATTAATGATTCAAAATAATCTTTAGTTTCATCCAAACTTAATGGAGGAAATTTTTAATTTTTCCCCATAAATTTATTGCAATTTTAAACTGGTCAAAATGGTGTAAAATTGAAGATTTGAAAAATTTTCGATGGGAAATAATGGATTTTACTACATGAGATTAGGGGTGAAATTCCTTTTAAATAATTAAATAAAATTAATTATTTAACACAAAAAATTAAATAACACATAATGCTCATTGCACATAGAATTTATGTCCTAAATAGGGTAAACCCCACATTATGGACCTAATGGTGATTCATATTTCTCAAATGATTCATCGTTTTAAAGATATAAATTATTTATTATTTAAATAATAGATTAAATAAATAATTAAAAATATAATGGGTTTATTGCGAGCGAGCCACCCAAATATCTGATGCTTACAAATGTTATACTCCACCTAGGGTTAGCACTACATTTAGGACTTAACGGTGGTCTCATATTTCTCATACAATTCACCATTTGATAGTTATCCAATTAGTTTGGATATATCGTGTATGCATAATTTAATATATTTAATATTTTTATTCTGTATATGTCAAGGCTCTACGGGCCTCAGAGTTCCGTACTTACTCAGTTCCTAACTATAAAAATATTTAATTTAATATTTCACAATATGTTAATTGATCTTTTACCATTACAAAAGATCTTTAAAACATTTATTAAGTGTTTTTTATTGAAAAAATATATTTTCACAAAAAAACACTTAAAAATGTTCAACAAGAGGATTTTTTATTATCTTTAAAAAAATTGGTATATTATAGTAAGCACTCATTGGTTCAAACTCACATTCTCTATTTACTATATTTATTCATGGGAATCAAAACTATTGATAGTATTGATCTAATATAATACAATAATGAATAAAATAATAAAAAATATCCCTCTCCTCCACTATAAACAACATCCCTCACCACCCCTTCTCCTCAAACCTTCTAAGCCTTTGATCTTGATTATATTATACCCAATTCCTCTCCCAAAACCTTTTCCCATGTTATGGTCTTACTGGTATCACCAAAAGTCAATTTCGAAGTTCCTTAAGAAGGTTCTCAAGGAGATGACACTTAAGAGGTAAAACTCCCCCTCTTTCTCTTTTAATTTCTCTTATTATTTTATCCTTACCTCATATCCTGTATCTAAAGTATCATGGTAACTCCAGTAACATAAATATACAATGATTTTATTATATTAATGGAATATTCATCATCTATTATTTTATATATTTCTTTTTATTCTAAAATGAAATCATCGTCCGTGAGGTGTCGATTCACCGCCTTCAGGGATGACGAGTTTTCATTTTTCATTACTACCTTCTAGGGTGGTCATAAAACCATTTTTATGGTTAAAACTGATTAATATTTGTATTAAAACTTATTTAATGTTTTGGAACCATTATATAAACTTATTATTAAAAAAATGATACTAATTCACAATGGTCATAAAAACAGCCAAAATAAATTAAATCATTAACATTTTATCCAATGAATCATACTCATTCCACATAAAAAAATGATATATGAGATCATATAATTTTTTTAAGTTCATTAATACTAAAAAATTTCACTTATGGAGAAGTTAATCCCATATGAAAATAACTTCCATATTTATAGTCCAGGGAACTGATCATAAAACCATGAAACAAACGCTCCCAAAACAACAAAATTAAACATTATAACCCATCAAAATAGCCATAAATAAACTTAATAAAATTTTAATAAATAAAATTTATGTCGAAGAGGTTCTGAATTAATTAATTAATGAGTATAATTTTATTATCCAATTCATTAAGTACAAGTGAATAACTATTTTGTACATAAGGCATGGGATTTATTAACTCAATTTTAATTCATTGTCTTAAAATTGTATGTCATTGGTTATGTTATGCTAATAATATGTGTGAAATTACCTCTTATTATTTTATAATATATTTCCACTTTTATTTTGTGGATTTAAAATTTTCACATATAATTATTCCCTTGATTTATCCTTACTCTAATGATATGATCTTGGTAAGGGTTTTTCTTATCTCACTTTTATTTCTGTGGGATATTTCTTATTCACCAGTTATTTATTTGTGGTGTATATATAATTCCCTTTGATATATCATATCATGAATCTTATTATATTCATGGTATTAAATTTTTTATTTGATGATCATTAATTTTATGGGGTATATAGTTTTACTATTTCAAAAGTGGTAAGGGAATTATTAACCCAATCACTATTAAAAAAATAGCATTTATGTTAGAGTTTTAATGTCAGTTATTTAAATATTGATGTTAACATCATTTTAACATTGTTTAATAAAATAAACATTGTTAAAAATACGAAAAACTCATTTATTACATTATTTTTTTTAAAACTGACATGATATATGAGTTTTTCAGGTTGGTTTTAAAATTACTGATGTGAAAGATAAAATTTCATATCGCGCCAATGTGGGATTAAATTTTTTTGAAAACATGCCTTTGAAATTTTCAATTTCTGCATAAAATTTATTATACATGGTTTTATTTTCAAGTAAATATATATGATTTCATGCTCTATATATATTCATTTCATGATAAACTCTTTTGACCATCATTAGAATCCCACTGGTTCAACTCTCAAAATCTTTATCATCATTCCACTGATTCTTCCTTCAACAAAATCTTCATGTTATTTATAAATTTTTCCATGATTTAATGTGTTTTTGATCAGTTTTCACATTTTATAACCCATTTAATTATTCATTTTTTATTATCATGAAGAATCATTCATCAAATGATGTTAAAACAAAAAAGGTTCTTTCGAAGTCAAAAATTCCTTCTAATCTCTTGCAGCTTTATTTGCCTCATGAGATATTTCATTCGAAGAAAATTATATCAATGAAGAGTATGGAATCTTGAAAACAATATCAAAGATTTATGTTTTATTGTCTATATTACATTAGGTTTTTTTGATCATTTTTTCTTTTAACTATCATGTATTTTTATCTAATGGAGTAATTGTATTTGTAAAATTAAAAAAAATGATTTTTTACATTAGTTATATTATAACAGATGTAAAAAATAGATTTTTTACATCAGTTATAAAATAAATGATGTAAAAATACATAGAAAATAATGATTTTAATGTTGGTTATATTAACAAATGTTAAAAAATATGACATTTATATCATCTACAATAACATAGCCTTTAAAACCAATGTTAAAAAAAAATAATAAACCAAACATGAAAAACATATTTTTGTACTTGTGAATTTTCATTCATTAGGTTGAAATTATACTCTATTGATTATTTTATATTGTTATTATATTCCAAATGACTTTTGATATCTTAATTTTTATTTCCACATTTTTATGCTTATTTACAACTGATACAAATAATTTATTCATTTGGTTAACACTCGCACCTTATTTTAAAAATACTTTTTAAATGTTACTTTTTTTTCAAAATTTAAAATAAATATTTTTTAGCTTATATGACATGAGAATATTTTTCTACATTCATGATGACTTAATGACTTGAGGAATCCTTTAAATTTTTACATGGTTATTTTAGAAGAATTTTTTTCCTTTATAATTGTCTGACTTTTTAAATAAATGACTCCAAAGTTAAAAAGGGTATTTCTCTCAAGAAATTTTCAATAATTTTGTTAGAGTATTTTCATCTATGTTAGCACACTCTGTTGAATCTTATTCTTAATTTATGTTGATATCTTGTAATACCATCTACCATATTTTATTGAATGATTTAAAATCATTTAGAATGGGTATGTACTATCTTGATACCATTCAACATATTACTTTGGATAGTTTATGATTATGTTTACTGATTGGGGAAATTATTTACATTTCATATACTAGTTTCAATATGAATGTATATGTGGATTATATTTCACCCATTTCATATAAGGAATGCATTAGAATTAGTAAGTGTTGGGTGGGGCCTGCTATAACCCCTCGATGCATTGGTAGGTCTCATGAGACAAACTACACTAGTGTTTGGCCGAGACCTTACCCATTTATATAGAATTGTTGACCGAGGAATTGATAGTATGTTTATGGTGTCTTACATTATGCATTCCATCATTATGAGATTAGTTATTGATACTCCATGTGATTATTAGACTTGTAGAATATCCATGGTTATGGTTTATTATCATGTGATTATTTATACGACATTATTTGATAAACTTTTATTCCTAACATATTATGGTCCAAATTATATTTTAATGGATTTTTTTTTCAGTTATTCACCTTGACTTATTGTTTATGTTTTTTATGATATATTACACTATATGGTTACCCTTAATGAGCATCTGATCTCACCCCTTTCTTATGTTTTATTTTTCCTCATGATCCCAAGATGTATATTATGATTGACATGTAGGGATAATCTAGGCGAATATAGATGTTTCCAATAGAGTTTAAATAATGTATTTCATTTCATATTATAATGTAAAACTTATATTTGAATATTTTCTCCAAATATACTAAACTATTAAGTCCTTTGGGACAGGATAACTTGTACTTAGTACCAATGTTATAAAGTAAGGCTTCAGCTTCAAGATACTAGGGTTTGGGTCTATACAGTTTGTATCAGAGAAATTCTCATATAAACCTTGAGAACTATATTTATGAAATACTAGATTAGGGAATATAACCCTAAGACATTATTTGAGGATAACTATAGAAGAAAATACCAAAAAAACTATGTTTATGAGATTATCTATGCACAAAACTTTCATTTTATATCAAGTATTTCACTAGTTTTGGGATTATAAATTATGTTTCATAGTGATATGATCTAATATAATGTATGTAATCATTTATAAATATAAAATCACTAATGTATTGGTAACCTCACCAATATAAATGATCCAAAGATTAATAAGGATTAAATATGTCACGAACCGTCCTCGGGGCCCATGCTGTGACTACCCCAAGCCGGCCTTCTATAGGCCAGGGGCTGGAGACTAGCACCAAGGCGTAAATCCCAACAAAAGGGAAGGCATTGCCTTTGAAAAGTAAACAAGAACCACAGAGTAAGCAAGAGGAAAATTAAAAACTAAGTAAAAATGGTACAAGCTGTGCTGAAAGTAAAAAGGGGCCGGAAATACAAGCCCAACTGCAAAGTACAACTGAAAGGAAAAACAACAACTGAAAGGAAAAACTGCAGTGTCGAGCCGTCCTCTGTAAGTCCCACCTAAAGGGTAGGTATAGATAGCCTCCATAGCTCCTCGGTCCAGCCGTCCGCTCCGAGTACGTCCCGCCCAGTGGTCCACCTCCAGGTACCGTCCTGCTCCGTATGCCTCCACCTCGATCAGCGTTGCCCGTCGTCTGCAACCAACACCATGAAGTGCGGGCATAGCCCGTGTAGGGGTGAGTATAAGCTACTCACTAGGGACCCCGAGACCCCCGAAGGTCTCCGAAAATCCACAAAGGATAATCCAAAAAGAAAAGATACAATCACGAAGTAACATATGACACGGCTTAGGTATATGCCCATATATATACCTAAGTCATCAATTCCCGCTCGACCCCAACGTCCGCGCCCAAGCACAACCCAGTCCACACAGGAAATAAAAACGTATACCCACACAGGATAGCTCAACACAATCCATAAAAGAGATTAAACAGTAAATCCATGGAATAACCAAGAACTCAACAGTGTTCATGAGCCTCATGAACAAGATCTTCCAGCCATACTTCGATCGATTTGTCGTGGTCTTCATCGACGACATTTTGGTGTACTCGACGATGGAGGAGGAACACGCCTACCACCTGCAGGTTGTACTAGACACACTCCGAGAGCACCAGCTTTATGGAAAGCTCTCAAAGTGGTAGTTCTGGTTACGTGAGGTCCACTTCTTGGGGCACGTCATTTTTGAGGCGGGAGTTGCAGTGGATCCCGCGAAGATCGAGGCAGTGCTAGCTTGGGAGCCACCCTAGAGCGTGACAGAGGTGCGGAGTTTCTTGGGCCTAGCCGGATACTATCGGAGATTTTTGCCGGACTTCTATAGAGTTGCGGCCCCACTCTCAGCGTTGACGAAGAAGGGGAAACCCTTCGTGTGGTCAGACAGATGTCAGCAGAGCTTCCAGGAGCTGAGGCAGAGGTTGACCAGCGGACCTATCTTGAGGTTGCCTGAGGAGGGAGTTGGATACGTAGTCTACTGCGATGCATCAGGGACTGGACTCGGGTGTGTCCTGATGTTGGAGTGGGCCATGATTTCCTATGGATCACTTCAGTTGAGGCCGTATGAGCAGAACTACGCTACCCATGACCTGGAGTTAGCAGCAGTGGTTTTCGCTCTGAAGACTTGGCAGCACTATCTGATGGGCGAGCACTTTACAGTCTTTTATGACCATCAGAGTCTCAGGTACATCTTCTCTCAGAAGGACCTGAACTTGAGACAGCGGCGATGGCTCGAGTTCCTCCAGGACTATGACTTTGAGATAGTCTATACTCCTGGGAAGGGGAACGTGGTAGCCGATGCCCTCAGCAGGAGGACGGGCATCCAGCTACTTGAGGAGGAGACAGAGCAGCTAGCCGCCTTGCAGATATCCTTCGTGGATAGAGATGGAGAAACCTTCCTTCAGTCTCTCACAGTCTCTCCTCCACATCTACAGCAGGTCAGAGAGGCTCAGCGTGGGGACGCTGACTGTGAGACACGGTGTGCACAGATATCCTCGGGACAAGCACCTGATGGTTTCTCCCTTGGAGCAGAGCACAATGTCCTTTTCAGAGGACGTACCTTGGTACCAGTCGCTTTACGAGAGGAGGTGCTGAGAGAGTTTCACACTTCTCCTTTGGCGGTACATCCTGGAGTGGCGAAGATGTACCAGGATCTCAGATGAAAGCACTGGTGGCCGGGCATGAAGAAGGCTGTGGCAGAGTTCGTTTCACGGTGCCTCACCTGCCAGCAGGTGAAGGAAGAGCATCAGGTACCAGCAGGCATGGTATAGCCCTTGGAGGTCCCGGAGTGGAAGTGGGACGGGATATCTATGGACTTCGTGACTGGACTTCCACACACTTCCAGAGGTCACGACTCCATTTGGGTGATTGTTGACCGACTCACCAAGTCGGCACACTTCTTACCCATCCGAGAGCAGGGCTCAGTAGAGAGCTTGGGGCGTCTCTACGTTCAGGAGATTGTATGGCTTCACGGTGTTCCATCGACTATCGTCTCCGATCGGGACACTCACTTTACTTCCCAGCTTTGGAAGGGGTTACAGGAGGCATTCAGGACGCGACTACATCTGAGCACCGCCTTTCACCCTCAGACGGATGGTCAGACGGAGAGGACCATTCAGAATCTCGAGGACATGCTCCGCGCATGTGTCCTCGACTTTGGTCGCAGTTGGGAGGACCACCTACCCTTGGTGGAGTTCGCGTACAACAGCAGCTACCACTCCACCATTGGGATGGCACCCTACGAGGCATTGTACGACAGGCCTTGCAGATCTCCTTTGTGCTGGACAAACCCTGGGGAGTCAGCACTTGTGGGACCAGAGATGGTCCGGGCCACGACAGAGAAGGTCCAGGTCATCTAGGAGCGGATGAGGACAGCATAGAGCCGGCAGAAGTCATATGCTAACAGGAGGCGAAGGCCACTAGAGTTCGAGGATGGTGACCACATCTTCTTGCAGGTCTCACCTCGACATGGGTTGCGGAGATTTGGCCGAGGTGGCAAGTTGTCTCTATGCTTCATCGGGCCTTTTCAGGTCCTCAGCAGGATTGGCAAGGTGGCTTATCGCCTGGCTCTACCACCTCAGTTGCACCGGGTGCACGACTTCTTCCACGTATCTCAGCTGAGGAGATACGTGCACGACCCGACGCACATCATTGACCATGGGGAGCTAGACGTGGATGATGGGGCAACTTTTGAGGAGGTCCTGGTGGAGATAGAGGATCGAAAGGAGCAGGTCCTACGTGTGCGATCGATTCCTCTTGTGCGCATCAGATGGCAGCACGGGAACCTCCAGGAGAGCACATGGGAGCGAGAGGCTCAGATGCCTGCTCAGTACCCACTTTTGTTTCCCTAGTTTTTGTTGTATCTTTACGGGGACGTAAAGCCCTGAGGTGGGAGTAATTTAAAGACCCGTAAATTTCAAGGAAATTTTTTTCTTAATTTTCTTTGGAATTTTACAAGAGCGCAGTTTCCGACGGCACCTGATTCCGAGGCCCGGTGTGCCCGGAATCATTTTCCGAAGTTTGGCTCGGGTACGTTCAGTGAACAGATGAGCGGGTTTTTCTAACTTTTGAACTGGTGCCTGGAATCGAATTCCAAGGGCACCGATGAAATCGCAGTGCCCGTATTCGCTTAGAAACGCCTCTTCCGGAGTTGCGTTTGCTCAGGTGTGGTTTTTAATTTTCGGGGTTAAAGTTAAGAAATAAAATAATTTTTTGACAACTTTATTTTATTTCACTTTAGCCACTTGGAAGCCATTTGAAGCCACTTAAAAGCGGCTTAAACTGAGTTGATCCGGATAGGATGCTATCCAGAAAATATCCTACCCCCTCGGTAGGATATTTGTGAGGTGGGGTACGCACGAGCCCCACCGTTTCTTTCCGCTAAGTAACGCACCCACGAAAACCCGTCATTATCAAAGTCAACTGACGCGTTTTCTTAATTTCTTAACAGACCATTTAATTGGGTGGTTTATTTCGTAAATTAAATGAGCTGTTTCTTTCATTGAATTAATTCAACGAATTGAAGGGTCATTACTTACTCTTTTTCGTGTGTTGGCATAATAATAAAATAATACCAACTAGTATTTTGAAAGTTTGCGCGTTGAGAGGATTTGAAAGAATCCTTGTATCTTCTTTCTCCTTTGAGAAGAACGCGAAGAATGCAAAGAACGCGAAGAACGCCGTCATCCGCGGAAATCGACGACGCTCTAATCTGAGACGTTCTTCCCCGCCCCGATCTCCGATCACCAACCGTTTGAGGTGAGTGATTTCGGGTTTCTTCTAAAAGTTCTTTGTGGTTTAAAACGAAACACAGATTTAATTATTTTATAATTAAAATCTGTTGTTTCTTGGTCCGTTGAGTTCGCCGACTCAACGCCGGATTCTGCGACGAAGCGACGCCCTTCCGCGACGATGCGACGATCTCCACCTTCCGCGACGAGCAATTCCGCGAAGAACGCTCGCGAGCGATGACTACGAGGTAAGGGTTTTATTTCTTGGAAATGCCCTTTTTTCCCTTGTCGTTTCCGTTCAAATTGAGGAACCTGTTTTATAAAACAATTTTATTTCATTAAAAATTGTTTTCGGATATGCGTTCATGTGTTGAACTTTATTCCTCCCGTTGATTATCTCTAACGCGGAGGGTGCGGGCCAAACGAACACGGCCCGACGACCCTCCGCCGTTCTTTGTTCTTGTGCGGATTTGACGGGCGACGACGGAACGTGCCGTAACGGAGGTTTGATGATTCCACAGTGAAGAACGGGTTCCGGGAGGAGCAGCGGCGCAGACGGGAAGAAAATCGGGCCACCGGAGCGACTCCGGCGGTGCCGGCGCCCGGAGGCGGCGGCGCCTGGCGCGCCGCCTGACGAGACCGTCGCGGCACCGACCGCGGCGGCGGCACTCGCGGGACGCGGCTGAAGCCGCGTCCGGCCACCAGGGAGACACCCCGCGGGTGTCGCGGGGGTGTCACGCGGGGGGCGGTGACTCCCCCCCCCCCGCGTCACTCGGTACGTGGCTTCAGCCGCGTCTGGTTGTCTGGCCGACACCCCGCGGGTGCCGCAGGGGTGTCACGCGGGGCGGCGGCTCCCCCCGCGTCGGCCGCTCGGCCGCGCGGCCGAGCCGAGCCGGGCTGGCCGAGCCAGGCCGGTCCGACCGGCCGGGCCGCGCCCTGGCCAGGCCAGACCGGGTCTGACCGGGTCAGACCGGGTTCGGCCGACCCAGGGGGGGTCGGGCTGGGTCGGCCAGGGCCCGGACCCCCCGTCTTCGGACACTTTTCGTTCAAATGGCCGTATCTTGAGCTACGGGCCTCCAAACGACTCACCGTCAGCGGAAACGCGATCCTTGGATCGAGACAGTCGTTTCGGTATATTACACTCAAGGTTTCAGAGTACTTTGAGTTCGTCCGGGTTGGTTCGTACACGAAACCAACCGGGCCCTCAGAGCGGAAACACTCATATCTTGAGCTATGGACGTCCGATTGACGTGCCGTCAGCTTTGTTGTTTTCCTCTAAGTGAGACGGATCTTTTGGCACACTACACCCAAGGTTTGGACGTAGGTGGAGTACGGTCGGGTTGGTTTTGCCTTAAAAACCAACCGGGCCCCTGAGACGAAAAAGCCAATAACTCTCAGACCAGGCGTCTGATCGACGCGCCGTCTGCGACGTTGAGTTCCTATTGGCGATACGGAACTTTTGGATACATCAACTTTGGAATTTGTGTCAGTTGATGTATCAGCCTCTCGGCTCGTGGAGCGGACCCTCCCGAACGAGCTTGCTGTGTGCGGGAACCCTAGTGCTGGCTGCGACTGCTACTTCGACGGCGACGACCGTGCAAAGATCCTCAGTGGACTGCGGGGACGACCGTGCATAGATCCTCAGTGGACTGCGACGACGACTATGCAGAGATCCTCAGTGGACTGCGATGACTACAACACTCAGCGATCCTACGTGGATCAGTGCTACAGGTCCTGTGTGGGCATGATCCTGTGTGGGTCTGGTCCTGTGTGGGTCAGCGCTCAGCGGTTCTGTGTGAGCCAGCGCCTACAGGTCCTGTGTGGGTCCGATCCTGTGTGGGTCATTGCGGGGGTTAGTTACCTATCGATACTTGTGGGTCCGACGACTTAGCTGGATCAATGATCATCTTTATCGTCATCCGAAGAAGTATACATGTGTGAGCTGAATCTCGTGTTACTCTCCTTTGTGGATTGTGTTGAGCTATCCTGTGTGGATTTACTGTTTACTCTTCTTTGTGGATTGTGTTGAGCTATCTTGTGTGGATTTACTGTTTACTCTCCTTTGTGGATTGTGTTGAGCTATCCTGTGTGGGTATACGTTTTGCTTTCCTGTGTGGACTGGGTTGTGCTTGGGCGCGGACGTTGGGGCCGAGCGGGAATTGATGACTTAGGTATATGTATGGGCATATACCTAAGCCGTGTCAGATGTTACTTCGTGATTGTATCTTTCCTTCGTGGATTATCCTTTGTGGATTTCAGGAGACCTTCGGGGGTCTCGGGGTCCCTACTGAGTAGCTTATACTCACCCCTGCACGGGCTATGCCCGCACTTCGTGGTGTTGGTTGCAGACGACGGGCAGCACTGATCGTGGTGGAGGCATGCGGAGCAGGACGGTACCTGGAGGTGGACCACTGGGCGAGACGTACTCGGAGCGGTCAGGTGGACCTGAGGATTAGTGGAGGCTATCTGTACCCACCCTTCAGGTGGGACTTCCAGTGGACGGCTCGACGCTGCGGCTTTTCCTTTCAGTTGTTGTTTTTCCTTTCAGTTGTACTTTACAGTTGGGCTTGTATTTCCGGCCCCTTTTACTTTCAGCACAGCTTGTACAGTTTTTACTTAGTGTTTACTTTTCTGCTTGCTTACTCTGTGGTGCTTGTTTACTTTTCAAATGCAATTCCATCCCTTTTTGTTGGGATTTACGCCTTGATGCTAGTTGCCAGCCCCTGGGCTATGGAAGCTGGGCTTGGGGTAGTCACGGCACGGGCCCCGAGGACGGGTCGTGACAAATAATTTTAAGACCCATAAATTTCAATGAAATTTTTTTCTTAATTTTCTTTGGAATTTTACAAGAGCACAGTTTCTGAAGGCACCTGATTCCGAGGCCCGGTGTGCCCGAAATCATTTTCTGAAGTTTGGCTCGGGTACGTTTAGTGAACGGACGAGCGGGTTTTTCTAACTTTTGAACCGGTTCCCGGAATCGAATTCCGAGGGCACCGATGAAATCGCAGCGCCGGTATTCGCTTAGAAACGCCTCTTCCGGAGTTGCATTTGCTCGGGTGTGGTTTTTAATTTTCGGGCTTAAAGTTAAGAAATAAAATAATTTTTCGACAACTTTATTTTATTTCACTTAAGCCACTTGGAAGCCACTTGAAGCCACTTAAAAGCGGCTTAAACTGAGTTGATCTGGATAGGATTCTATCCAGAAAATATCCTACCCCCTCGGTAGGATATTTGTGAGGTGGGGCCCGCACAAGCCCGTCCGTTTCTTTCCGCTAAGTAACGCACCCGCGAAAACCTGTCATTATGAAAGTCAACTGACGCGTTTTCTTAATTTCATAATAGACCATTTAATTGGGTGGTTTATTTCGTAAATTAAATGAGCTTTTTCTTTCGTTGAATTAATTCAACGAATTGATGGGTCGTTACTTACCCTTTTTCGTGTGTTGGCATAATAATAAAATAAGACCAACCAGTCTTTTGAAAGTTTGCGCGTTGAGAGGATTTGACAGAATCCTTGTATCTTCTTTCTCCTTCGTGAAGAACGCGAAGAAGGCGAAGAACGCCGTCATCTGCGGAAATCGGAGACGCTCTAATCCGAGACGTTCTTCCCCGCCCCGATCTCCGATCACCAACCGTTTGAGGTGAGTGATTTCGGGTTTCTTCTAAAAGTTCTTTGTGGTTTAAAATGAAACACGGATTTAATTATTTTATAATTAAAATCTGTTGTTTCTTGGTCCGTTGAGTTCGCCGACTCAACGCCGGATTCTGCGATGACGCGACGGCCTTCCGCGACGACGCGATGATCTCCACCTTCCGCGACGAGCAATTCCGCGAAGAACGCTCGCGAGCGACGACTACGAGGTAGGGGTTTTATTTCTTGGAAATGCCCTTTTTTTCCCTTGTCGTTTCCGTTCAAATTGAGGAACCTGTTTTATAAAACAATTTTATTTCATTAAAAATTGTTTTCGGATATGCGTTCATGTGTTGAACTTTATTCCTCTCGTTGGTTACCTCTAACGCGGAGGGTGCGGGCCAAAGGAACACGACCCGACGACCCTCCGTCGTTCTTCGTTCTTGTGCGGATTTGACGGGTGACGAAGGAACGTGCCGCAACGGAGGTTTGATGATTCCGCAGTGAAGAACGGGTCCCGGGAGGAGTAGTGGCGCAGACGGGAAGAAAATCGGGCCACCGGAGCGACTCCGGCGGCCCGCGGAAGCCGGCGGCGGCGCCCGGCGCGCCGCCGGACGAGACCGCCACGGCACCGGCCGCGGCGGCGGCGCTCGCGGGATGCGGCTGAAGCCGCGTCCAGCCACCAGGGAGACACCCCGCTGGTGTCGCGGGGGTGTCACGCGGGGGGCGGCGGCTCCCCCCCCCCCCCCCCCCGCGTCACTCGGGACGCGGCTTCAGCCGCGTCCGGTTGTCTGGCCGACACCCCGCGGGTGCCGCGGGGGTGTCACGCGGGGCGGTGGCTCCCCCCGCGTCGGCCGCTCGACCGCTCGGCCGAGCCGAGCCAAGCCGGGCAGGCCGAGCCAGGCCGGGCCGCGCTCTGGCCGGGCCGGACCGGGTTCGGCCGACCCAGGGGGGGGGGGGGGGTGTCGGGCCGGGTCGGCCCAGGCCTGGACCCCCCGTCTTCGGACGCTTTTCGTTCAAATGGCCGTATCTTGAGCTACGGGCCTCCAAACGACTCTCTGTCAGCGGAAATGTGATCCTTGGATCGAGACGGTCATTTCAGTATATTGAACTCAAGGTTTCAGAGTACTTTGAGTTCGGCCGGGTTGGTTCGTACACGAAACCAACCGGGCCCTCGGAACGGAAACGCTCATATCTTGAGCTATGGACGTCCGATTGACGTGCCGTCAGCTTTGTTGTTTTCCTATAAGTGAGACGGATATTTTGGCACACTCCGACCGAGGTTTGGATGCATGTGGATTACGGTCGGGTTGGTTTTTCCTTAAAAACCAACCGGGCCCCTGGGACGAAAAAGCCAATAACTCTCAGACCGGGCGTCCGATCGACGCGCCGTCTGCGACGTTGAGTTCCTATTGGCGATACAGAACTTTTGGATACATCAACTTCGGACTTTGTGTCAGTTGATGTATCAGCCTCTCGGCTCGTGGAGCGGACCCTCCCGAACGAGATTGCTGTGTGCGGGAACCCTAGTGCTGGCTGTGACTGCTAGTTCGACGGCGATGACCATGCAGAGATCCTCAGTGGACTGCGACGACGACCGTGCAGAGATCCTCAGTGGACTGCGACGACGACTGTGCAGAGATCCTGAATGGACTGCGACGACTACAGCACTCAGCGATCCTACGTGGATCAGTGCTACAGGTCCTGTGTGGGCCCGATCGTATGTGGGTCAGCGCTCAGCGGTTCTGTGTGAGCCAGCGCCTACAGGTCATGTGTGGGCCCGATCCTGTGTGGGTCATTGTGGGGGTTAGTTACCATTCGATCCTTCGTGGGTCCGACGACTTAGATGGATCAGTGATCATCTTTATCATCATCCAAATAAGTATACCTGTGTGAGCTGAATCTTGTGTTACTATCCTTTGTGGATTGTGTTGAGCTATCCTGTGTGGATTTACTGTTTACTCTCCTTTGTGGATTGTGTTGAGCTATCCTGTGTGGATTTACTGTTTACTCTCCTTTGTGGATTGTGTTGAGCTATCCTGTATGGGTATACGTTTTTATTTCCTGTGTGGACTGGGTTGTGCTTGGGCACGGACATTGTGGATTGTGTTGCGATACAATCACGAAGTAACATCTGACACGGCTTAGGTATATGCCCATACATATACCTAAGTCATCAATTCCCGCTCGGCCCCAACGTCCGTTCCCAAACACAACCCAGTCCACACAGGAAAGAAAAACGTATACCCACACAGGATAGCTCAACACAATCCATAAAGGAGAGTAAACAGTAAATCCACACAGGATAGCTCAACACAATCCACAAAGGAGAGTAAAGAGTAAATCTACACAGGATAGCTCAACACAATCAACAAAGGAGAGTAACAAAAGATTCATCTCACACAGGTATACTTCTTCGGATGACGATAAAGATGATCACTGATCCATCTAAGTCGTTGGACATATGAAGGATCGATAAGTAACTAACGCCCGCAATGACCCACACAGGATCAGGCCCACACATGACCTGTAGCACTGATACACGTAGGATCGCTGAGTGCTGTAGTCATCGCAGTCCACTGAGGATCTCTGCACAGTTGTCGGCGCAGTCCACTGAGGATCTCTGCACGGTCGTCGCCGCAGTCCACTGAGGATCTCTGCACGGTCGTCACTGTTGAAGTAGCAGTCGCAGCCAGCACTAGGATTCCCGCACACAGCAAGCTCGTTCGGGAGGGTCCGCTCCACGAGCTGAGAGGCTGATACATCAACTGACACAAAGTCCGAAGTTGATGTATCCAAAAGCTCCGTATCATCAACAGGAACTCAACGTCGCAGACGGCGCGTCGATCGGATGCCCGGTCTGAGAGTTATTGGCCTTTTCGTCCCAGGGGCCCGGTTGGTTTTTAAGGCAAAACCAACCCGACCGTACTCCACCTACGTCCAAACCTCGGGCGGAGTGTGCCAACAGATCCGTCTCACTTAGAGGAAAACAACAAAGCTGATGGCGCGTCAATCGGACGTCCGTAGCTCAAGATATGAGCGTTTCCGTTCTGAGGGCCCGGTTGGTTTCGTGTACGAACCAACCCGGCCGAACTCAAAGTACTTCGAAACCTTGAGTGCAATATACCGAAACGACCATCTCGATCCAAGGATCGCGTTTCCGCTGATGGCGAGTCGTTTGGAGGCCCGTAGCTCAAGATACAACCATTTGAACGAAAACCGTCCGAAGACGGGGGGTCCGGGCCCGGGCCGACCCCCCTGGGTCGGCCGAACCCGGTCCGACCCGGTCGGACCGGTCTGGCTCGGCCAGCCCGTTCCGGCTCGGCCGAGCGGCCGACGCGGGGGGAGCCGCCGTCCCGCGTGACACCTCCGCGGCACCCGCAGGGTGTCGGCCAGACAGCCGGACGCGGATGAAGCCGCGTCCCGAGTGACGCGGGGGGGAGCCCCCGCCCCCGCGTGACACCCCCGCGACACCCGCAGGGTGTCTCCCTGGTGGCCGGACGCGGCTTCAGCCGCGTCCCGTGAGTGCCGCCGCCGCGGCCGGTGCCGCGGCGGTCTCGTCCGGCAGCGCGCCGGGCGCCGCTGCCTCCGGGCAGCGGCGCCGCCGTGCCGGCGACACTCGCCGCCGCCGGCTTCCACAGGCCGTGGGAGTCGCTCCGGTGGCCCTTTTTTCTTCTCGTCTATGCCGCTGCTCCTCCCGGGACCCGTTCTTCACTACGGAATCATCAAACCTCCGTTGCGGCACGTTCCGTCGTCGCCCGTCAAATCTGCACAAGAACGAAGAACGACGGAGGGTCGTCGGGCCGTGTTCATTTGGCCCGCACCCTCCACGTTAGAGACAATCAACGGGAGGAATAAAGTTCAACACATGAACGCATATCCGAAAACAATTTTTAATGAAATAAAATTGTTTTATAAAACATGTTCCTCAATTTGGACGGAAACGACAAGGGAAAAAAGGGCATTTCCAAGAAATAAAACCCCTACCTCGTAGTCGTCGCTCGCGAGCGTTTTTCACGGAATTGCTCGTCGCGGAAGGTGGAGATCGTCGCGTCATCGCGGAAGGGAGTCGCGTCATCGCAGAATGCGGCGTAGCGTCGACGAACTCGACGGACCAAGAAACAACAGATTTTAATTATAAAATAATTAAATCCGTGTTTCGTTTTAAACCACAAAGAACTTTTAGAAGAAACCCGAAATCACTCACCTCAAACGGTTGGTGATCGGAGATCGGGGCGGGGAAGAACGTCTCAGATTAGAGTGTCGTCGATTTCCGCGGATGACGGCGTTCTTTGCGTACTTCGCGTTCTTCACGAAAGAGAAAGAAGATACAAGGATTCTGTCAAATCCTCTCAACGCGCAAACTTTCAAAAGACTGGTTGGTCTTATTTTATTATTATGCCAACACACGAAAAAGGGTAAGTAACAACCCATCAATTCATTGAATTAATTCAACGAAAGAAACAGCTCATTTAATTTACGAAATAAACCACCCAATTAAATGGTCTGTTAAGAAATTAAGAAAACGTGTCAGTTGACTTTCATAATGACGGGTTTTCGCGGGTGCGTTACTTAGCGGAAAGAAACGACAGGGCTCGTGCGGGCCCCACATCACAAATATCCTACCGAGGGGGTAGGATAGTTTCTGGATAGCATCCTATCTGGATCAACTCAGTTTAAGCCGCTTTTAAGTGGCTTCAAGTGGCTTCCAAGTGGCTTAAGTGAAATAAAATAAAGTTGTCGAAAAAATTATTTTATTTCTTAACTTTAAGCCCGAAAATTAAAAACCACACCCGAGCAAACTCAACTCCGGAAGAGGCGTTTCTAGGAGAATACCGGCGCCACGATTTCATCGGTGCCCTCGGAATTCGATTCCGGGCACCGGTTCAAAAGTTAGAAAAACCCGCTCGTCCGTTCACTGAACGTACCCGAGCCAAACTTCGGAAAATGATTCCAGGCACACCGGGCCTCGGAATCAAGTGCCGTCAGAAACTGCGCTCTTGTAAAATTTCAAAGAAAATTAAGAAAAAAAATTTCCTTGAAATTTACGGGTCTTTACAAAATATTTTATGGTCTTATGTCAATATTTTAAAGGGAACAAGTTTATCAAACATTCTCATCAGATGAGGATATAGTCTCCTATGCTAAAGAGATAATTAAAGAATTATCTAAGTATTGTGACTTAGGATAGAAGCATGTGAATAAGATTACATGTAGGAAAATTTTATATAAATTAAAGAAGATAAATAATTGTTTTCATACATGTGATAATTGTGGGAAGAAACACCCCAGTACTTGCTTAAAAGGAATGAGAGTTTTCTACAACTGTGGAGAGAAAGGACACCATTACCATGATTTAAAAGGTAATAAAAAGGTTTCAAATTTTAAATGTTTAAAATTTAAGGACATGATACACTATGAAAATCAATAGCTCAAGCGTTAAAGGAATATACCTCAAAAGAGACTAATTGATCGTGGTTAAACTTTTGCTACTAACATAGAAAAAGAAGAATTATTAATATTAATATGTTTGGATTCAAGAATTATGTTATTTGATTATTTTATCTATAATTATCTAGTCATAAGAATCATGAGATATATAAGTATTGTACTGTAGTACTTATCCTGTAAGGAATTTGAAGCATGTGATGAATAACACCAGTAATCAAGAGATGTGATTTTATTGCAAGTAGATCTTCTTTGAAACACAAGGCTTGGGAAAGATAACTATATATATGTTCTTGATGTTGTGATAATAATAAATAGATGTTTATGGGATAGGACTGGTGACCATGAATGTGGTTAGTGATTTTATGGTTTATGTTGGAATTATTAGATATTTGGATTTAAGGAATATATTCAACAACCTCAAATTTTAATCTTGAAAGCATGCATGTTATCATAAAGGTTTAAAGGAGGTTTAAGGTATTTATATATTTAGTATGTGATAATAATAGCTATATTATTTTTGGAAATCTTATGTTATGTTTATTTTGGAAATTTAGTGACCTTCCTACAAATTTTTTTGTTCGTTTAATTTGGAAAGAAATGTTTCAAATGAGTCTTAATATTAGTTACTTGTGGAATGGATTAAGTTAAATATTGGAAATTAATATTTTTTGATAATTTTTTTTACCATTTCTAATTTATAAAACATTTAAAGGCCAAAGGAATGTCTTAAAGACTATATGACTTGTGAAATGTGCTTCAAGTATGAAAAAATAATCTTGAATATCCATTTCTTGGGATAAGATTGAAGCACAACCAAAGGATGATATTATGACTTAGAAAGGAATCAAGTAATTTTATTTTCTAAAGTGATTATCTACATAGTAAAAGAAATACTTAAATCTTGGAAAATGATTTTGGAAAAATAATTTCATATGTTTACAATTCTTTCTAAGAAATTACTGGTCTTTTAACCGATAAAACATTTACAGTTTTGTTATCGTAAAATCTCTAATAACCATGTTCCCTATTACTATCCATCCTAAAATGATAGTTAGATTTCATTTCCATTCCCATGTTTTCACTTCCCAATAATGTTATCCTATAGTGAAACCTAGTTTTTTGGAAACCATCACATTTTCATTTCAATCTATTTAAGAGTAAATTTTATTAACCCAATTTATAATGTGGGTTTTCCACAAATGAATTTTCAAGTATCAACCTTTGATTTTCGAAGTGTAATTTCAACATTGTGAGAAAAAAAGTTATTTAAGGAGGGTAGAATGAAACACTGCAATATTTTATGGTATGTATCATTTTAAATTTAAATATTTCGATAGCTTACATTACACAAAACACTAGTCTTAAACAAATGATTAAATATTATTATTTAGTTGTGATAGTTATCACCTAGCCATTAAAATAGATAGAATAAATAAGATTAATTAAATTATGAAAATATATTTTACACATTTTATAAAAATAATTCATTACTTTCCATTTAATTATAAATGAAAATAAAATCAAAGTGAACATAAAGGATGTGCTTTTATAAAAAAACTATTTTTATGATGACAATGGTATTTTATCTTAATAAATTAAATTAATCACTATTAATAAAAGATAATAATTAAATTTATATTTTTAATATTAAATAATGTTTTAAAATTAAACCAATAATTTTTATATTCTTATGATAAGAATAAATCTGATTTTAAGCATGAAAAGATTTATTTTCTAAAAGGAAAATTTTCTGCCTTTTAATGGTGCACTTGTTTTAAATATAATTTTTGACATGTTTGTAAATTATATTTCAAAAAAAAAACTTCAATTTTAAAATTGTAATTTAAAAATTATCTTAAGGTGATTTTTTTATTTTTTTAGAAATTATTTATTTTCTAGTGAATAGTGAAAAATACCGATTTTTATAAAATTTTCAGTTTTTTATATTAAACATTTATTTATGATTTGAATTTGATCACAATATAAATTAAAAAATAGTTATAAATTATATAATATATTTCATTAAAATAATTATTATAACTTATTTTGGTATAGGTATATTTTTGGCTTAAAAATGAATTTTCAAGAAAATTGTTTTTAGTTGCATTTTATCAATATAATTCAAATTAAATTATTTCAATTATGAATTTTAAATTTTTAAAAATGGATTATATATTTGGAATCAAAAGTTTCAATTTTATTAAATAGGATCCTTTTATTTTTGGTCACCATGAGTGGTAACATTGGTAATTTTTAATATCATGGCTAAAGGGTAAATTTAAAAATTTAGGCTAAAAATAAAATGATAAGGATTATAAAATTACCCTTAAATTTTATCAAATTTTATTAGATGATTAATATTCTACCCATAAAACAAAAGGTTAGAATTTGAGTTATTTAATGGACACTTTTCCATGAAAATGACTTGGATATTATTTAAATTAATGAAAATAAAAAAATGTTACATTCATATTTTTAATAAACATATTATTTTTAATATGATGTTATTATAAGTATATATTCAACTATAGATATTCATTTGAAACATAAAATATTTATTCACATCATTTTATTTTATTTTTAATTTTCCTTGAAGAAATAATTACCTTACATAATTATACAATGATGATGCATTAATTTTTTTTATTAATGAAACAATCAAACAAATGATGATTTTAATTAAAAGTAATATTTATCATATTTAGAAAACTATTTTCATAAATTTTATTCATTTTTGAAATCTACATGTTAAAAATTATTTAGAGTGAATTTTTGGGGTTTTTTCTAAAATACTTGATTTTTTTATGAATAATGAAATACGGTAATTTATGGTATTTAAATTTATAATCCAAATACATGATTTTTTAGAGTCATTAATAAGGTAATAACCCATTGGTTTGAAATAATATACCCCAATTACTATATTTATTCATGGGAATTAACACTATTGATAGTCTTGATCCAAAAATTATAAACTAATGAATAAAATAATCAAAAAATACCCTTCTCCTCCACTATAAATACTACCCCTAACCACCCCTTCCCCTCACACATTATAAGCCTTGGATATTTCTTATATTCTACCCAGTTCCTCTCCAAAATATTTTCCCTACATTCTTGTCTTCTTGGTACCACCAAAATACCATTTACATGTTCTTTAAGGAGGTTCTCAAGGAGACGACACCTAAGAGGTAAAACCCTCCCTCTTTCTCTTTTATTTTATTTTATTTTATTATATTTACCTTAACTCCCCTATACAAAGTGTAATAGTAAATATATTATCATACATATAATGTACTATTATTATTTTAATTTGATATTCATCATCAATTATCTTCTCTACTTCTTTTTATTCTAGAATGAAAATATCATCCATGATGCATTGATTCACCGCCTTTGTGAACGATGAGTTTTATTTTTTTATTACCACCTTCAAGGCTGGTCTTAAAACCATTTTTATGTTTAAAATGAATTATAATATATGTATTAAAAATTATTTAATTTTTTGGATCCATTATATAAATATATAACTCAATAAAATGATACTAAATCATGATGGTTGTAAAAAACACCAAAATAAATTAAATCATTAACATCTTATCTAATGAATCTTACTCATGTTATATTACTAAATGATATATGAGATAATATACACTTTTGAAAGTTAATTAATACTAAATAATTTCTCTTATGGAGAATTCATTCCAATTTGAAATTTACTCCTATATTTATACTCACGGGAACCGACCATAAAACCATTAAAAGAATGCTCCTCGAACAACAAAATTAAACATTATAACCCATTTAAATGGGAATAAATGAACTTAATACAAATATAATAAATACAATATATGTTTTAATTTTTTTTAATTATGTAATTAATTAATATAATTTGATTATCTAGGACATTAAGTATAATTGTAGAACACTTTCAAACATACGATAAGGAATTTTTAACTCAATTTCCATTCACTGGGTAAAACCTATATGTCATTGGTTATGTTATGCCATGAATATTTGTGAATTTATCTATGATTAGTGTATTTTAAATTTTATTTAATGGATTTAATTTTTTAACATTTATCACACAAAATTATTCCACTGATTTGTCCTCACTCCAATGATACGATCTTGGTAAGGGTTTTTTCTCATCACAATTTTATTTCTATCAGATATGACTTTTTCACCAATTATTTCTTATGTATGGTGTATATATGCTATACATTGATATATAATATCATGAATCTATTTATATTCATAGTATTCAATGTTTCATTTTATGATCATTAATTTTATGGGGAATACGGTTCAACTATTTACAAAGTGGTTAGGGAATTATTAAACCAATTTTCATAATTTGGGTTAAACTTCTAATCCATTGATTATGTTTTGTTTTTATTATTCACTAAATTAATTTTCAATAACTTAAGTTTTATTTCCAATTGTTTCATTTTTATTTATAGTTGTTATAAATAATTTATTCATTTGGTTAATTCTCACAATTTCTTTTAAAAATGCTCTTTTAAATGTTTCTTTTTTCAAAAATATAAAAGAAATATTTACTTAAACTTATATAGAATGAGTATATGTTTTCAATTTCATGACACATTAATTCCATGGGAAATAATTTTCATGTTTACAAGTTAATTTTTAAATAAAAAATTTTCTTTTATAATTGGATTACTTTTGAAATAAATGATTCCATAGTAAAAAAGGTATTTCTCTCAAAACAAATTAAATAATTTTGTTTGAGTATTTTCATCTATGTAAACAACCTCTATTTAATCTTATGATTAATTTAGGTTGATCTATTATGATACCATATACTATATTTTATTTAATGGTTTATTATAATTTTGATTTTGGATTAACTATCTCGATATTATTCTCCCTATTAATCTGGATAGTTTATGATTATATTTACTGATTGGAAAAATTATTTACATTTCATATGGTCATCTCAATATGAATGTATATGTTAATTATGTTTAACCCATTTCATATGGTGAATTAATTGGACTTATTAAGTGTCAAGTGGGTCTCTCTATAGCCCCTAGATTCATCGAAAGGTCTCATGAGACAAACTAGATCTTGTTTTTTCTGAGGCCTTATGCTTTTATATAGAATTATTTGCCGAGGAATTGATGGTATGTTTATGATTACCCACATTATGATTTCCCTCATTATGAGATTAGTTATTGACAATAAATGTGATTATTCAACTAGTAGAATATCCATGGTTAAGTTTCATTCTCAAGTGATTATTTATACAAAATTATTTGATCAATTTTTATTCCTACTATATTATTCTCTAGATTATGTTTTAATAGAATATTTTATTAGTTATTGACCTTGAATTATTTTTTATGTTTATTTATAATATCTTTAATTGTATGATTACCTTTATTGAGCATCTAAGATCACCCTTTTCTTATGTTTTATTTTTTTCCAGGATCCCAGGATTTGTATTGTGATCGACATGTAGGGATAGTAGAAAGGAAGAGGGTTGTTTCCAATGTAGTTTCTATGTTATATTTAATTTCTTGTTGTAATTTTAAAATTATGTTTGAATCTATTTTTACAAAGCTATTAAACTATTTGGTTCTTTGGGATGCGAGCAATTTTACATAGTAACAATGTAATAATGTAAGGCACCAACTCTATGATACAGGGTTCTGGGTCTTTACAAATTCAACCCAGTACCATTCATCTATGATTTTTTTCATAAAACATTATTCATCCTCATCACCAATATCACACATGTTTCTTTTTTGATTAATTCTTTCAAAAAATATCTCATGTGTATTTAAATTTTTTTACATCACTTATCACTATGACATATAACATTGAGAACCACCTCATACATCTATGTTTGTTATGTAATTTTGTGTTCCTATTTCAAAATATCAAATATAATTTTTATATAATTAAATATAATTTCAGATAATTAATTTTCTATTCCTATCATATATTCACTAATATCATTAACCTATATGGTTTCACTAAAATAATATATGCACATTATTCATCATAACCACTTTCCAAATTTGAATATAAGACTTTATAACAATTAAATATTCCACTCCTCATCTATAATTCTCAAGGTTCGAACCATCATATGATCTTCTACAAGTTCCTTTAATATAAATCCAAAGCACGTAGATAAATAACATATTCAATGATTCCCATCACACATTGTCCTTAATCCATTTATCTATTTTAATTTTATTCAACTCCATGCATAGTTATTTTTAGGTACAGAATTAAGCTACACCTTAGGTTGAAAATAAACTCTAACACTCAAACATACCTTGTATGAAACATTATTTTACTACCATTATCAAGACTCATTAGTTATCCATATCAATAATTTACAATATTTGATAAATATTAATTTAAATAAAATATTAGAAAAAAAATTTATATATAATAAGTATCAATATACATTTCATTTTGTTTTGTCTCATACTCTAGGAAAAAGATGTTTTATTTTATATGATTTGATTATGTAGTCTCACACACAATTTGTGAAGGATTGATAAATTCTATTAAACTAAATATTTTATTGGTATTGTTTCATTGGGTGGTGGGAGGGGAAGATGATATTATGGGTTTTCTCAAAACAAGGACACTTCTACCATTTTGAATCAAGTAATATTTGGAAAAATATCCATTTTATGTCATAAGTATATATTTTATCCCTTAAAGTGAAGGGTGATTATAAACATCTTGACTCTAGAAGATAATATGACTCTTAATTTAAATAATATAGGAGTTATTCACTCAACTATAAACAAATAAGTTTTGATGAACTTTCATAAATTAAGTTTGGTTATGAATCTTAAATATACAAAGATATATCATGATGTTAAGTGATATTTCTAGTGGCCCAAGCTAAATATTAAGATAAATGGTTTTATTTCTAAATGTTTGACCTATCAAAAATTTAATGACGAGTATCAATGACCCATGAGGTTATTGCAACCTTTTCTTATGTCAATATGGGAATAGAAGAATATATTTATAGACATTTTGATTGGTATACCTTAATCAATATTTGAAAATGGTTTGATTTGAGTAATATCATATCAAATTACCATGTATGATCAGTTATTACCTATCGAAAATATATATCAAGGTAAGGATTTTGGTATAATTTATGTGAATGTTGTCACTAGAAATCATTGGTTATAAATATATACTATGTAAAATAGGATACATATTTTATTTTATAGTTGTGGATGGGATTCAAAATTATATAATTATTTAGTTGAATATGATTATGAGTTAGCATCCATAGATAAATAAACAAATGGATCATACCATATAAAGTTTTAGGATATTATTTGATCATGTGTAGTGGAATTTGGTATACCATCTAAGGATTATATTTAATTGATGTAATTACCATATAAAAATAGTATTAGGAATTAATTATTATAAAACATTCTAAATAATTATGTATAAGACCACATTGGAAGATATTGTATTAAGATTATGTGATAGATAAGGCTCTCTTAGGGACTAATGTTTAACATTAAATGAATGATCACATTCAGTTAATTGGGTATAAGATGGAGATATCTCAAAATTGGTAAAACATTATATATATCATCCCTGATGACCCTTGGAGTTTGTGTTGGGTTATCATTTACTTTTTCTAATATCCCCATAGTTGGGAAATAAATGCCTTGGGAATTAAGGGAAATTATCTCCCTACTTGTTTGAGTTGGTTCCCTAGAATCAACTTGCTTAGTGCTTATATTTTTTTTTATTAAATATATTTTCTTATCATATCATGATTTTTCTTCTATATAATATTTTTATGTGATATTGTCTTTATAATATATGTCGTGGTGAAAAGTCATAACATTTCCCCACTATGATGAGAAACTAGAGGTTCCGCAACATTATTCTTGAACCTTGTTCTATAGACATATGATATTTTCTGATGGGACATAGACAATATAGGATATCATGGTTATGAGTATCATAATACATTAAGACACATTCTCATGGTGTTCTTTCTTGATATTCTCATAGATAAGTGATTATGATAATAAGTCCATCAATTGGAAATCCACATTTCTATGTTTCATTAGATGACCCTATCTGTGGACATGTGTATTGACCCTTAGACATTAAGATTATCGTTAATGGATATCATGAAACACATAATTTTATGTATTGATGAAAACCATGATGTCATATGTTCATGGTGAAGTACGATATGTTGGGTGTGTCATGATTGATATAACATTAATGTATAACATGAGAAATGATTTATTCCTTTTATCTCTTGATGAAAGTTAATATCTTATGCCCTTTGATTGGAATGGGACCATCAAGAAAAAAGTGGCCATGGTATTTTATGGGTGAGTTCATTTCTAAAAAATAAAAGAACGATTCATCAAGAATATAGGTTGATGGAACCAGTATGCAACCTACTTGATAAGAGATATTATGATAAAAGTATTATATTATATATTAAACATTCATAGGAGTTTGGATGTTATTGTGATGTTAACTTCTTCATATATAGATTACATGGTGTGTTTCTAGATGAAAACCTTTGAATTTAGGCATCCATTCCTGATTCCATCGATAAAGAGTCCAAGAGGGCCACCCACTAAGTGCATCCACTATCTAAGTTAAATTCTATCATTGAATTTAACAAATTATAATAAATAATATTTATTTAGGTTTGGTTTAATGACATAATTTAATCAATTTTTTTTGAAATAATAAGTGACTGAAATAATAATTATAAATATTTATTTTCAAGTTTGGATAATATAATATTTATTATATTTATCTATGAATAATGGAGTGATATTTATTTATTAAATAAATAGTCATCATTCAAGAATCAATAAATGTGGATGAGAGAAAGTAGACAAGTTTAATGGTTTGATTGTAAATGGTATAAATGAAATTTATTTATATTCTTTATGCATTTCACATGTCAAGAATTTAATGATAATATTGATATTATTATTATTATTATACATGGTGTCAACTAAGAATTATAAAATTGTGAAAGGGATTGTATGCGATTTTCCAACCCTAAACATGAAAAACTAAATATCTAATTATATATCATTCTGAAAGCACAATTGGAATGAACAATGGATATAGTTAGACTCTATAAATCCTTAAGGAGAGATAAATAGATATAGAGTGATCTACTCTCCTCCTCTCTCAAGCTAATGAGAGATCATCAAGGCTTCTTCCACTATTAAGAAGAATTCTTTTGTGGTCAACCATGAACAACGTACGCACTTAGGATTAGCCGTGATAGAACCTGATGATTATATGACATAGTTAAAAGATTATGGTCCATGTTTGGGTCAATTATAGAGGGATTATACATTTGGATCCTATAGCACAATGATGGTGCGATGATATCCATTCCACCAAACATCAATGAAGGGGGAATTACAAGTCAAGTAAATTCTATATATGCTTATAAATTAATTATAAATTACATGTGAAGATCCTACATACATGGTTTTGGAATTTTATTCTAGTCAAGTAATATACATTTTCATTTGATATGATCTTTTGACCATGTAAAGGAACAATTACACGTGATTAATGAATAAAATTTGAGCTGGTCATACTAGCAAATGATGATTATGCTATGCCCGGAACCTATAAGTGGTTTGAGAGAAATCACATATTTAATTTATTATTGTTTGATTGGTTGAATGAGTTTTAATTTTTTTTTACTTAAAATGATTCATTTTAATATCCAAACTTCATCCTATCTTTTTTTTTCATTCTTGATAACATAACTAGTAACTGGTTAGAGATTAAATAATGAAGAAGCATTCGATTCACACCATTTTGAGGTAATTAAGGATCTTCCTATACAATACTATAGTACACAACTTGTACTTCATGAGTACATGCCATGTAGTTTTTCTTCCAAATGCATATCACATGAAAAATTCAGATATATTTGATCCAATTAGATCTAAGATCCGACAAAAGCAGATCAGCATGTGGATCTAAGAATACTGGCACATGACATATATAACTACACACTATATAAGTACCTTATATGTTGTGTATTCCCTATATTATCATGGATTAGAGCTCAATGTGTTCCTGTGTGTCGTTTATTCGATACATTACACAATGACAGAAATGAAATCTAACTTTGAGGTTACACATCATGTATTCCCAGTACACACCATATACATAGAACATGTCCATAACAAGAAACAAGACCATACTGAGGGCATGTTCTGTGGAAATGGGAATAACACAGTACACATTGTGTACTTATTTATATGTTGTTTATTCTTATGTCTACATTGTTATCAAATTTTTTTGTAAGGAATAATTAAATTTATAATTAAGACTATTTATAATGTGTTCTATGTGTTATTTATTAAACAGTACATGCCATGTCATATGATTGAATATTATATATTAAATTAATTTACAAGTTAAATTTTGATGAACACATGAGGTTGCCTCCAATTATAGTTGTGCACTATATTAATTTTAAATGAAATTAATTTTTTTAAAATTATGAATGAAAGTGAGTTAAGGATGATTTTATGGAATTAATATAAATTTAACTAATTTTATTAATTCAGGGTGCATTATCTCAATTAAAGAATAAATTAATGAAATTGATTCGAGATTGTAAATGTATGCTTGTTTCTTGATGTGAATGATCATGAGATTAGGCTATCCCTTGTGTGTGATTGGTTCATTTTACTTTCTTATGGTTAAATTATTATTGATTTTATGTGATTCATACCCTCATCTTATTATGTAAGGGACTATGTTCTTGTGGATTATTTTATATAAACCCCAGTTATCTAATCCATTGGATCCCCTCACCTGCATGTGAGAAAAATCATATTTAAGGATGGAGCTCCCAAGTGAGTGGAGGTGATCTGAGTCAAGAAGATGAGGTGAAATCAATCAAGGCGATGCATAAGGGACATGGTGAAATATTGAAACATGAAACAATATATGACTTAGGGTGTTTTCCCCAAGGTTTAAGGGTTATTTTTTCATATTACAGACAAAATAACAATCAAAGAATCTCATGATCATGCCACTTATATTTTAATTTCGTTAGTTTCATGGTTAATTATTTATGTTAGTGAATACTTTATAATCACCTAATAAATTAATTAACAAGAATACAATATGGAATAAAATATAATCATACTATGGATAAATGTTTTATCAGACATGGTTAATAACTTGAGTAAAATCCACTTAATATCAACAAGAGATGTAAATGAATAAAATGGTATTAATAAATTAGGATAAGAAACCCCCAATTAAAATATAAATTTTGATTATGCTCCCACTAATTAAGTTATAATTGACCTCATAGCTCAATGTTCTTGACCAACCCATGTTTGGGTAATTTCAATTGTCATGGAAATTTTAGCCTCAAGCTTTGGGTTGTCTCCACTTATTTTACATCTAGGGTTGACTGCCCAAACAAGGCTTGGTTTAACTAAGAGGAAAAGGTTGTGAAAATATCAAAACAATATTTTTGGATTGTGGAGTACACTCAACAGATAATGGAATGATGAGTTAATTTTGTTGGAAATTTACGCCTACCTAAAACCCTTCAAATAGTTTTTGAGGCCTAATTATGGGCTATGAGAAGGGGATTTTGATGCTTTATATTAAAGTATCTAAGTGAAAAGATATTATAAAATTTATGGATAAGGATATAAGGTTTCAAAAAATAGTGCGATATTAATAAGTATTTAAATAATTTTTAATTTAGTAATCAATTTATGAAATAAAAATACTAATTGTCTGGTATTAATTTGTAGAAAATGGCAAATCAAACAACTTTGAAAATATCATTTTGATCCATAATAGAGAAGGATAACCTTCTCACCAATTTATTTCTTGGAATGGTATAAGTTCTTTCACATTATAGTATTCCCGGATTGGAAATTGTACATACTAGAAACCCCACTTCCTAAGTCACATTCCAATTAGGCTAGTTAGGAAGACATATCTCTCTATTTGATGCATGTGGATGAAATAATGGATATCCATTGTTTTATGTTATCCACCATCTACTATGATATTTTATAGAAAATTGAGGATATAGATTTGTATAACATAGTTCCTTACCTTTGAGATCTCTATCAAAAGAGGCTGAGATCAAATAGATATGAGATCTTTAATGAAATTTTCACATGAAAACATAGTGAGTTAGCTACAGTTAGGGGATATGTGGTCAAGATGATTAGAAAAAATTGATAACCTAGACATATTGGGTTTTAAAATCCTCGATGTGTTTCATACATCTCATTCTATCCTCACTATCCAAAAAATTATCCAGTTTTATTATAATTATAATATGAACAATAGTGAGACGATGCTCTTAGAACTTCTTACTCTTATCCGCCATGTTGAATACATGGGTAATGAAAAAACAATCATCCTTATGGTGAATAGTAATAAGAGGAACATTGAAAAGTGGAAAAGGCACATTCCAAGTGTAAATATCTAAAACATCATCCCTCTAAGAAGAAGAAGATTTATAGGAAAGGAAATGAACATGATGCGGTATATTTTTCATGTTTCAAGTAGGGCCACTAAAAGAGGAGTTTCACATATCCAATGAATAAAGGTAAAGATTCAGGTGCATTAATTATCAAGGGTAATCTTTCCATATCTACACATTTGATATTATATACTGCACGTGGTGCTCACATTTGTATCCAAATATAGGAACCATGTAGATTTCAGAAGATTACCAGAGATGAGGTGGATCTATGGGATACCAATAGAGGAAGGCTGGCTAATCTAGCCATTTAGACTACCATATCACATTGTTGACATGATTGATTTTGGTTTTAAATTACTGTTATTATGTGCCTAGTGTTACAAAGGACATTATTTTCACTTCTTTATATATGGATGTATTTATTTTTAGCTTTCTAAATAAGGGTTGATACTTTTATAAAGATAACATATGTTATGGTAGGGAACAAATGAGTAACGATCTTTATGTATTAAATTAATAAAAACAAATATGGATAATAGATAATGAAACTAATATGCATGACTCATATAACAACTAGTTGTAGAATCATCATCTTGGTCACGTAAATGAAAAGTATTTGAAAAATTTATATCAGGATTTTTATTTAGACTCTTTTGAGATAAATCTAATTGAAAGATGTCATGCTTGTTTATAAAGAAATATGACCAAAATACCATTTGGTGGTAAACTATAATGGGTCATAGAGCTTCTAGAATTAGTAAACACAGATGTGTGTGAACCTTTTAAAGTATAATATAGAGGTTTATACTCACAAAATTCTAATTTTACCGACAAATTGAGTAGGTATAGTTATATATAATTAATAAATCAAAAGATTGAATCCTTTGAGAAGTCCAAAATTTCAATAATGGGGTTGAGAATTATCATAGTAATAAGATAAAGAAACTTTGATTGAATCGAGGTGGTGAATATAATAACTAATAATTTTTTTACTTTATAGAGGAGTATGGGATTTTATCTCAAATCACTCCAAATTATACACCACAATGTAATAGTGTTAGTGAAAGGAAGAACAAAACTTTTTTGTACATGGTAAGGTTGATTATGAGTCACACAATCCTTCTGTTATCCATTTGGGGATATGAATTATAGAAATAATTATACATACTAATACGAGTACCAACCAAAGAACAAAATATTATTACCATTGAGTTATGGAGTGTAAAGAATCTGATTTTTTCACATGTTCATGCATGGGGTTACAGGGTGTTTGTAAATTTTATCCCAAATAAAAAATTAGCATCTTGGGGAATGAAGTGTATATTTATAGGGTATCCCAAGGAGACAAGGGGATATTATATATACAACCCTTCAAACAAGAAATTAATTTTTAAAAGATATTCTATCCTTATTTAGAGGGATAAAATACTCATGGAGGATAGTGGGATAAAGATTGCCTTTTATGAATTTTATGTTCAAGATATACAAGAGTTAGTATAGAAACTGATTCCAAAGGTACTCAAGAAAAAACGTGTTCCTGAACCACAAGTTCTATCTAGGAGTATAAGAGAGGTAAGATAACCATATAGATATGGTTTTATAGTCACTGATGATGGTGAATCATTATTTGTTGATAATTTTGATACTATATCTTATAAGGAGTTAATAGAGAACTCAGTGGCTGCATGATGGAAATACGACATGAATTTTGAGATAGATTCCATGATTTTGTGTTTCGATTGATCCAATAGGTAATGTAAATACTGTTTGATGTAAATGGGTATTCAAGAAAAATATGGACATAAAAATTAAACTAAATACCTATAAATCATGGATTTTGGGAAAAGGGTTTAGATAATGTCAAGGCATTAACTACAATGAAACATTTTCTTTAGTTTCCATGTTTAAATCCATTAGAATCTTACTTTCCATAGAATATTACCATTACTATGATATTTGGAAAATGGATGTCAAAATAACCTTCCATAATGATAAACTTTAAGAGGATTTGTATATGACACAACCAGAAGGGTTTGTGACACTAGTAAATTCCAAAAGGCATGCAAGTTGTAGAGACCCATTTATGGATTAAAGAAATAATCAAGGTCATGGATCATTTGATTCGATGAATCTATAAATGAATTTGATTTCATTAATAATGAATGTGATACATGTGTTTACAAGTGGTTTAGTGGTAGTATATTTTTTTAATAGTAGTGCACCTGATGAAATATTACTAATTGGAAATGATATACCAACCTCACAAGAGGTTAAGGCGTAATTTAGAATGTGGTTTTCCATGAAGTAATTAGGAGAAATATCCTATATTATAGGGATCAATATCATTCATGATAGATCCAAGAGAATACTTAGACTAAGTCAAGGTACATATATTGACCAGATACTGAATATGTTTATTAAAAAACTATCTAAGAAGGGATTGATTCCTGTTTCACATGGTATACATATTTCCATGAAAATATGTCCTCAAAAACTATAGGAAGGGGAGAGAATGAATAAGTTACCATACTATTTTGTGGTAGGATTTATCATGTATTCCATGTTGTGTACATGGGTTTATATTTCATAATATTTAATAATGGTAGGAAGATATCAAGAAGATCCAAGTGAATAAAATTAAAATGTTGTTAAGGTCACCTTAAGTATTTGAGGCGTACTGAGGATATGTTCCTGCAGTATGGAGGAGATGAATAACTTGTCATTAGGGGTTATAAAAATTCTAGTTTTTATAAAAATTAGTATGATTTTAAGTCATAGTCTGGATATTTATTTTGTCTCAATGGGGGGGGGGGGGGTGTGAGCTGGAAGAGTTCTAAACAACTAATTTGTTCCTATTCTACAGTAGAGTTTGAGTATATTTGGCTTCTGATGTGGCCAAGGATTCATTTTGGATTGAAACATTTGTCCAATATCTTGATGTGGTACCTAGTAGTAAATATTATATCACATTTTACGATGATAATACTACATGGTGGATCTATCCAAAGATCCTAGGTCACACTAGAGGAAAAAGAACAGACTTTGGAAGTTTTATCTCTTAAGGGATTTTCTCAAAAAGATGAAGCTTCATAGAGTAGATTATCCATGGGAGAAAAAAATAGAATAACCCTTTATGAAGGCCTATTATTAAAATAATCATGAGTATAATGTGAGATCCATTGGAATGATGGTTGTTTTCAGTTAGCTCTAGTGAAAGTGGGAGTTTGTTGGAGTTTGTTCCCTAGAACCAACTTTTTTAGTACTTGATTACATGTTTTTATTATTAAATATGTTTTATTATCACATAATGATTGTTATTATGTATACTATTTGTATGTGATGATTTACATAGAATATATATAATTATGAAATTTTATAGTAGTTCCCCGCTATGATGGAGACCTAGTGGTTCCATGATATTATTATTGATCCTTGTTCTATATATAAATGATGTTTTCTAATGGGATATAGAAAATACATGCTATTAGGGGTAGGAGAATCATAATACATCGATACACCTTCTCATGTTGTTTAAACTTGAAAATATCTATGATATAATGTTATGAGAAGAATCTCATCAATAGAAAATCCACATTTCCATGTTTCATTTGATTTTCTATCTGCATATGTGTGAATCAATCCTTAAAATTTATGATTATCGTTAATGGGTATCATGACTTGTGTATTTTTATGTATTAACTAAAACCATGATTTCATATGTTTACAGAGAAGTAAGATACATTGGGTGTGTCATGAATGATATAACATTAATGGATAATACAAGAAAGGATTTATCCATTTTATCTCTTGATGAAAGTTAATGTCTTAAGAACTTTGATGGGAATGAAACTACATGAATAAATAAATGTACATGGTTTTTTATGGGAATTTACATTTTTGGAATGTAAAATAAAGATACATAAAGAATATAGGTTGATGGAATGGTCATGAAACCAGATTGATTTGAGATATTGGAATAAAATCATTATATTACGTGGTAAATGTTCATAAGAGGTTGAAAATTATTGTGATGATAACTACATTATCTATGTATGAATTGGAATGTTTCTAGATTATAACATTGGAATTTTGGTGGTTATTCCTAATTACACTGAGAAAAAGTGACTAAAGGTTCACATACTTAGTGTATCCACAATCTCAATTAAATTATATTATTGAATTTAAAAAGTTAGAATAAATAATATTTATTAATTTTTTTGATCATCATAATTTAATCACAAGTTATTAGAATGAATAAGAGAGTGAAATAATAATAATAAATATTTGTTTTCATTTTTGTAAAATATATTATTTATTATATTTATTGATGAATAATGAAATGATATTTATTTATTAAATAAATATTAATTATTCAAGAATCGATAAATGTGGATGAGGGAACCCAGAACGAGTTTAATGGTCCAATTGGAAATGGTATAAATGATATTTATTTATATTCTTTATGTGTTTCACATTTAAAGTGTTTAATTATAATATTTATATTATTATTATTGGACATCTGGTTAACTAAGAATTATGGAATTGAGAAAGGCATGAGTGTGATTTTCCAACCCTAAACCTTCCAAAATAAATATCTAATTATATGACTTTCCTAAATCACAATTGGTGTGGAAAACGGATAGTTATGGGACAATATGAGGACCTAGAGAGAGATCAAGAGATTTATAGTACTCTAATACCCTCCTCTCTCAATCTAATGAGAGATCATCAATATTTATTCCTCTCTTAAGAAGAATTCATTCATGGTCATCCATGAACAATACAGGCATTCAGAATCGACCATGCTAGTACCCAATGATTATATGGAATCATTCAGATATTATGGTGCCTGTGTGGATCACTGCTAGAGGGATTATATTCTTGGATCCTACATCGCAATGATGGTATGACTAGATCCATTCCATCGACTATCAACGAAGGGAGAATTACGAGTTAAGGTAATTCTATATCTTCTTATAAATTAATTATAAATTACATGTGAAGATCCTTTCCACATGGTTCTAGAATTTTAATCTAGTCAATTAATCTAATATTTTCATTGGAAATGATATTTTGATCATGTAAAGTAATTATTACCCATTATTCACGATTAAAAGCTGATTTGGTCATACCAACAAATATTTTTTCACTGTTCCTAAAAACTACATTACTAAGTAGTACTTATCAAGATTATGTAATGAAATATTGAACTATATTATTTCTTATCATTTCCATTGAAGTTTGTTATGATTTATGAAGTATTTAATTTTTCTTATCAAATTAAATATAAACCAAACACATCTTATGTTTTTATTAGTATTTAGTTGATTTTATGAGTGATAAGACCTTTATTCAAAGGAAAGTATGGATTATTGACATACAAAAGAAGGTCTTGAGGGTAAAAATCATCACATTGATGTAAGTATTGTGGAAAAATGGTATATTTAAAAAAATCACATGTGATATAGAATATCATCTATTAAAGTATTGACTAGATTATTTTGGAAGGTAGAGTCTGATAGATTTCTAGTGGAGGAATATCATTTGATTTGGAAAATATTAACACCCTTGATCTATTATGTAATCATTAGATTGAATATTATCTGATTTTTTGATTTAAAAATGAGGTTGGAGGATATTTTTGTAAACATTATTGATTAAGAGCATGGTTTCAATACCTTTTAGTCTAAATAGGTATTTAAAGAATCATAATAGAGTAGGGAATGAAATATTAAATAATTGTGCAAGATAACTATGTATTTAAAGAAAAATAGTAAATTTTTTAATATATGGTTGGGTTTATAGTTAAATATACACACTATATTATAAATATCTCAACTATTTAAGGTTATTCTATCACTATTTGAATTTTATATTTTTTTTGGGTATATTTTATGTTGAAGAGAAGTTGGGATGGGAATGAAAGATTTTGGATAAAGGGGAAATAAAAATGAAAAGTCCCCATGGGTCTTTGAACCAATGGGTAATTGTTGGTCTTATAATGAGTATCCAATATGATAGAGGGCGGTGAGGTGGTTTTGTTTTAGACCATAGGGTACCTAGTGCTTTCTATTGGGTTTTAAATAGTTTTCTAGGGGAAAATTCCCATAATAATGGGAAATTTTGTTTATTTTACCCTTAAAGATGATGCTATAATGGTGGGGCTTGGGTTTATATACCTATTTTATCATGTTTATTAATTTCTCAATTTCTCCATCTCCAATTTTCTTCTCTACATAGATCCACCTAGAATCATGGTTCAAGTGGCTTGATTTGGTTTTTGAAGCTCTTTTTTTGGCTAGGGAAGCCCAAACACCTATTCTTGGTAAGAATAGCCATCTCCCCTATAAAATTAACTTTTATTTAGGTTGAAATTTTTATAAGTCTATGATAATTCAATTAATAATGAATTCCATGATGTTGGATAAAATCTTAATTTACTCTTTTCAACGTGTAATATCCATTTGAGTTTTCCCTGAATCTATATTTGATCATGAGCATGAAATGGGTGATTTTTTGGTATCTATTACATGGTGTAAGAAACTTATTTGTGAAAAAATATAAATATCTAATTATTTAAATAAAATATTATGAATTAATCCAAGAACAATGGTTATTTTTCCTAAAATTTTATTTATAAGTTTTCTTAAATGACCTATTTACTTGAATTTGTAATTACTTTTTACCCATTGATTAATGTTTTTGTTAATCTTAGATGAGGAATACATATTATATTTTATTTTTAAGTAGGTACGAATTTATTAGAGTTAGGTGATAGGATGGTCTCTTAGTTACCTAAAATTTTATACCCATTCCCTAAATCTATGAAATGAAATTGAGCTCTGGCATCGTTTACCGAATCTCATGTTCCACAGGATGAGATGATGCCCTAAACTTTTATACCCAATCCCCAATCCCATAAGATAATATTATTCCATGAATTTTTATTTGTATATAAATCAATAGGAAAGGCTTCAGGATTTCTCTACCTCAAGCCTAACATTGATATACATCTATTTTTAATAAAGGTAAGTGAACTTTAGGACACTCCCAATATAGGGAGATAATGATTTTAAATAATTAATGATATGATTTATAGAGTATAATGTATGTTTAATTCCTTTTTATATTTCTTTTATAGACATATATTGATTCATCCATGTATTTGAGTTTATGATAGGGGGTGGGGTGGTGATCACCTACTAAGTCATCACTCTTACGCTCAACATGTTCCCCAATAGGATGTGCATAGAACTCATTACATATGATCCATGTAAAGGGAATACACCAAAATGAATGATATAGTACCACATAGAGACTAGGTCGTGGGATATGTATTTTATACCTTCTTATGGTGAAAAAGGTACATGTACTAATGTTATCCTAGATGGATACCATAAGAGAAATCACCTAAGAGGATACCTATTATGCCCCTTAAACCATGTTTTATGTGATAACATTTTTAATATTATATATCTATCTACCTTTTCTATTTTTAGTAATTTATAGATGTTTAAGACTTATTTTTATAATTGTTTCATAAAAATAAAGTTATTTCATCATTTGTAATTGGCATGATTGGTTAAATATGTATCCATGTTGTCTATTGGGGTTCTTAAGGCTTATGTTTGACAACCTCAAGGGTCATGATAGACACTAAATATGAAATTACTCCATTTATATTTAGGTTCCTTGGGGGAAACCATCTCCCACTGACACATCACTTAACCCTTGGGGTTTACATTGACCTCTATTGATCAAGAGGTGAAACCATGGTATTGTGGAAACCCAGCTTATTTTTATTTATATAATCATGCAATAATCAGTTCAAAATGAAATCATAACACACCTTAGGGTTTTTGGGGATGGAACCTGAGAGTATCCATGAAACATAAATATTAGGACTCCTAAAGTAACACAAAAATGTAATTGTCATATATAATTATAATAGAATCCCAAGTTTCCAGGGGTGGTCCAAGGTCAAAGTTCCTAATTTTATTTTTCATTACCTTGAATCTGTCCTAGGCGCTTGAGTCTCATGAATCATATTAGGTGTCAACAGGTAGGAACTAGTGAGACTATATGCCATCAAATATTCTTTCTTGTACTTGATTATGTTATAGTTAATATCAATTATAAGTTTATATTAACCATAACATTAAAAATAAATACATATATTTTTATTTTGTATTTATTTTTAATGAGTATGTTAATATGAACTGATAGTTCATTTCATAATTGGAAATGTTTGTTATTCACCTTATTCACTAATTTAGTACTATTATTTTATTATTTTATTCCCATTTTCTTATTAAATCAAGTTTATTATACCTTTCAATTGTGATTGAATGTATGAATAATTATATAACAACATTGATGAAAATTGTTTTGAGAATAAAAGGTTTTTAATAAATAAAGATTGTATGTAAGAGAAGAAAATGGGAGGTCAGACCTAGTATAGTTAATGTAGTTATATAATTTTTTTATTGTTAAAAAAAGATAGGAAATTGATGTTATTACCTACTTTATTATGGATTATTTTATCTATATAGGCCACCTTCCAATAAATAAGGGGAAAATGATAATGCTTCACCAACTCAACCTATAGTTTTTCCTTATTTCTTTGATTATCTTTCTGAATTGCTTCATGTTTCTAGTCAAGGGTTCCTTTAAAGGAACCAATAGATTTTAAAATTATGAAATAATTATAGTTTAACCATCCATAGATATTAAAGGGCGTGGCTTCTCTAAAAGAATACGGGGAGTGAATAATTGATATCCACTATATCATGGATAGAATATAGACCCTAGAAAAATCCTAGGTGACGCAAGCCATATTTATACTAAAAGTGGTATCTCTTCAGTAGTGGCATGTTTTTCTCATGGTTAAGAAATACCAAGGACTTAATTATAATATTTTGTAGGAACTCTTCATAAATAAATTATATCATGATATGTTTCATTAGCTAAACATGAAACAGTTCATGAATATTTAGTAGGGCTCAATGATCATGATATAACAGACTGCAAATTTTATAGACATCCTTCAATTTTTTCAATACATAAGTAATGATAGAGTCTAAGTTGAGGTGCTTTGAGATGGGCTTCAAAGTGATGTTATAGACCCACGTGATGTTTTTTATCCTTTCTAATTTATCTAATGTGTTCAAGAAGGGTTTTCTTACTAATATAGGTTATAAAAGAGGAAAAGGAGTGGGTATCATATTTATAGGATGATTTTTCAGTGAATCATATTCTAGCGTTCGAAAGTGATGATACAAGAAAGTAAAAAGAGGTGTTTCCCACTAGGGTTTTATGGAAGTATAACACTTTCATACCTTAATTTTTGGATACCTCTTATGAAGTAAAATTGTAACACCCCGAGATTTTATGAAAAATATTCTTTCTAATTTCATTGATGTCTTGTGTTGTACGCTACACCAAAAAGAGCTTGCACTACAGGCATCCCTGACTTGGCTTGCATTACATGCAATCACGACCTTCCACTATAGCGTGTGTTGTACGCAAAACCGAGTTTCACTAAACAACGATATGTTATATATACTATCCCTTATGAATAGTAATAACCACCTTTTGAAATTTTATAAATTTTATCTTTCAAAATGGACTTCATTTTTGGATTCAGAATATCGAAATTAGCCTAGTGTGAAATTTTGGTATTTTTCTTAAAACATTCAATTTTTGATTAATAGTGAAAACACTGAGTTATTGGTTAAAACTAACTTTTTATTTAAATAATTATTTGTTTTATTTAAATTTTTTTAGGTCAAAATTGATACACAATACCTATATAAGTTCAATGTAATTCATTGAAGTCATTTTATAATAATTTAAGATATATAAAAAATTTATTGAACTTTTGACCGTCTTTTACCCACCTCCTAGGAACATTTGTAATTGTACATAAAATTTAATTTTACCCCTTCTATGAGTTGAATTTCGAAAATCTGAGAGACACGGTTAATATCAAGGAGTAAAATGTGGTTCAATAAGATAAAAATATTTTTTGGTGAATAGTAACTTTTTTACTTTTTTTACCACGGTTAAAGTAAATAGAGTAATTAAGGGTAAAAATGATATTATTATTACACTAACACATGTCATAATTTAATTGGATAAGTGTAATTCGACCAAAAACACTTGGATTATATTAGGGCATTTATTATTATTTTATTTAAAGAAGAGTTAAAAGAGTTAAAATCAAAGTTTAATAACTAATTTTTTTTAATATAGGGTTATACTTAAGATAAATTCGACTATAAATATTCATTAGAAATATGAAAAGATTTTATACATAATGGTATTTTATTTATAATTTTTAGTTATTAAATAATTTAATTTATTTATGTCACAATGATGATGCAATAATAACCTTATTAATGAAATATTAACATAATTGATGTTTTAAATACCCAAATAAATATAATTTGAGACTTTTTATGAATTAAACTAATTTTATAGATTAATATGACATGTTAGTATTGATTCAATTAAATTTTCTTTAATTAATCATGTTGTTATGAGTTTCACAAATATCCATTACCAAATAGTGTCAAAATTGACATAAAATTGTTTTTAAAACAAATATTATATTATTAATTTTTATTTTATTCCTAAAAATCTAAGGTTAGATAAAATGACTTAGATAAGGATATATATATTAATAATGAACCACTTGGGGTTTGTTTGCATTTTTATAGTAAGTTTAGTAACCATATAGTGTAAGAAAACAAAAAGACACGGTAAAAGTTAAATTATTTAACTTAGAGTTAAATATAAATTATAAGGATAAAATAGTAACCTAAACATGTCTAAAACTTATTGGTTGAGAGTATTTCAAACCATCCCCACCTTAGCTTCTAAATAAATCAATTTCGATCTATTAAAAACTGAATATGAATTTTTTATAAAATAATATTTTAAGTTTTTCCTAAGGTTCCCCTCTCCTTACTTATAAAAGGGGCACCCCTTCCCTCTTCTCTTCACACCCTTTTGAGCCTTGAATCTCGGAAAAACCCATAAAATTAATCTTCTAAAACTCTCTAGTTATATCATAGAGGTTCTGGTCTTCTCAAAATACCAACTCTAGTGCCCTAAAAAGAAGTTTAAAGGAGGTGCGTTGAGGAAGAGGTAATCTCTTCTACCGACTCTTTCAAGTTTCTTTCTTCTTCTACTTTTTCTTATTTTGTTGTTTCATTATAAAGTAATAACATAAGTATTAATTATATACTTATATGTTATTATAAATATTAAACAACCCTATTTCACCTTCTATCCATCCTATGGAAAAAGAAATCACCGCGCGTGCGTATGTACGGAATACCGTCTCCACACGGTGGTGTAATCAGTTTTTCCACCACCACCTTAATTGGATGGGTATAATGGTTTAAAGAATAACTATATATGATTATTATAACATCATACTGATTGTAAAATATTATATCATCCACTCCAATTCCATTCAATAAATATGGGAATGATATCACCGCTCGTGCGTACGTACGAATTACCGTCTCCACGACACAATGAGATTCATTTTACATGTTAACAATTCAAGAATGATTATAAAGTATATATAATAAGTAATCATGAAATATATGACATAATAATGCTACTGGATTTATGTATATATATATGTATGTCATATAATTAATTCCATTCAATTCAATAAGGAAAGGAAAACAACGTTCATGCGTACGTACGACCTACCGTCTCCATGAACGGTGTATTTCATTTCATTTATCTATCTATTATATATATATATGTACTGAATATATATATTATATATAAATCATGATTTACATTCTGGAAGTAATTAAATCAAGATATAAATAATAATAATATAAATATCAACAAGTTCAAACACGTAAGATAAATAAAACAATTTTACCCAAAACATTGCTTTAACATGGAATTTACAAAAGAACGGGTAATATAAAGTCATAAGTGAACCATATATGATATAATAACAATGAATATGATTATTTAATAAGTCAATTACCTTATTTAAATTATTATACAGGAGGTTCATATACGTACGAAGCATATCAGGCCTAAGGTAAGGGATAATTTTTCAAATCTCATTTTTATCCGAGATTGCTTATACGTAAGTATTTACTGGGGTTATATTTTTCATCCATGACCATATTTTTTTTTCATAAAGTGTTTAATATTATTACATGTATGTTTAATTTCATGTTTACCCCGATTTTACTTTTACTTTGTGTTATGGAAGGAATCTTTCTTTTGTTTTCCATATGAGAAACTTTTTGACTTTTCCGTTAAAAGTACGAGGAGAATATTTTTTAACTTATACGGAATGAAAGGATTTTTATGGTTTAATATAGCCTTATTTATATAAAGCTTACTCTATAAGATTTCATGGTTATTTTCAAAAAAATCATTTTCTTTTAAAATTTCATGGTATTTTGTGAAAAGAAAATGATTTTAAAGAAGAAAGGATATTTTCCTCAAGAATTCATTTCAAGTGTTTTTTCAAAACTATTTTCCATATAAGATGACATTATTTAGTATGATTATGTTTCAAGTATAATTTCTCTATGATTTAAATGGTTTCAATTTTCTTATGATGAAAATGATATCCATTTGTTTTATATTGATTATGTAATGGTGGGATGATGTTTATGAAACCCATTTTATTCTTTGGGTTATGATGAATGATTTATGATTTTATTGTGGCACACGTAAGAATGATTTCAATATGAGATGGGTGGGACCTATATCTCCCTCCAATGCATTGGGTAAAGATTTATATCTCATGGTATAAACATGGATGGAATGAAAAGTTAATCCGGTTCAATAATACAGGACTAGAACGAGGAGTGAACTCTGTTCAGTAATGGAATTTGTCCACTAAGATGGTATTGGTAGCAATGCATTGGCTACTATGGAAATCATATCATGTGCTTAATGGTTTCCACAATTGCATGTTTTATTACCATGCTATTTTATCATGATTATTGTTTCTTTATGATCTATGCCTTACGTACTTCCATGCTTTATGTCATTGCTCAAGATTTTGATGTTTAAATATTATATTCATGTTTTGAAGTTAAAATGTATATGGTTTGTTTTATTTTCTCCATGCTTACCCTTATTGAGAATTTGAGCTAACCCTTTATATGTTTTATTTTCCCCAGGATATAAAGAAAGGTTTTATGTAATAAAACAAAAGGGGAAGATCTTTCTGGGAGATGTTGAATATCTTTCACCATGATTAGAAGATTGTGTTCCAAGTTTCCAAAGAAACTAATCTATTACGGTCCTTTGGTGTCTCTTTTTGTTATGTATTAAGTATTCCGCAAAAATTAATGTAATGTCCATGTGCATCAAGCTTTGGGTCTCTACAGTTGGTATCATAGAGAGGTTTAGTTAACCATTAGAAACTAGGATGTGAGAACTTTAGTGAGATCCTTAGAGATATTTCTAAGTTATGTCTAGGGATGTCCCTAAGGTTAAGTATAAGTATCGGTTATAGTCTTATAATTATGGTAAAGATATTAGAATTAAACATAAGATGTTAGATATTGAAGGTACTTACCCATTATTATTTTCTTTTTCTAGCATGATTTTTTCCTCTCACACTATTCTTTTTGGGTTTTATAAAATGGCTGGAAATAGGAAGATTCACGATAATGGAGGATATGAATGACAATGGAATGATATTCTTCATGAGAAACCAAATGAAACATGATTTTGATGTCCAAACATAATTATTATTCCTAATTAAAAATCTCATAATATGATCAATAATATCAACTTTGGTAAGTTTCCGGACTCGACTAATAAGAGAAAGACGGAGTTTCATGATGATCATAGTGGAATGAAAGTTCAATTTCCCTCAAGTAAATCATGTGGGAAGAGGAATCAGGGAGAATGTTTCAAAGTAATTGGAAGATTCTTTAGGTGTAGAAAAGGACACAGAGCTTGTAATTATAAAGGAAAATGTTCAGTTAACACCATAAACAAGGGTAATGGTATTGCTAAGACATCAACTATGGTTAAATGTTTTAAATGTGGAATGTATAGACATTATGAAACCCGATGCCCTAAGGTAAAGTCTCATGAAGAGAATAATCAAGGTCATATGGGTAGTATTTATATTGATGATTATGAAGAGACTACAAATGATATATGAGATAAAAAAATTGTTGAAGCTCGGTCAATGGTTTAAGAAGATAATGGAATGATTTTATGTTTATAAAGAGTAATTTTGTATAGGTAATGGTATTATGGAATAAAGACACATCTAAGTATTGTTACACTATTGTTTTTCCTAAAGTATTTGAAAGTATATGTTGAATGGTACTGGTAACCATGAAAGGTTATTCATACATTTTTGGAAAGTAGATGATATGCGCATAATGAAGGGATAAGGAGATAATGAGATGTTTGATAGTATTAATGAGCTCATGAGTGATATAAAGACAATGTGATATCATGGTTTCAGTATATAGAAATTTATGGATTTTTGTATGTGGAAAGAGTTAAATTTTGACAACACTCATGTTTTCACTAAGGTTCTATGGTAATACAAGATTAAGGTATTCACATGATTGGAATGTGATCAAAAAGATATATCTTATGATGTATGGGGGATAAATGATGGTATTCACATGCTTGTTATGTGACCTTTCAAATAATCGTTTTCTTTATACTATGAGATTTGACATTTGTATAAGCCTAAATATTGGAATGTATTATGTTGGACATAAGTCACTATTGTTTAAGGCTAGAACTTTTTTCGATATTATAATGTATTTTTAGAAAAATGACAACCTGTAGGACGGGCGACAACCCGTCATGTCGGACAAGGCTATGGGAATCGAACCAACAACTAAAGTGCGATAGGATTTTATCGCCTACCACTGGCCTACATGATGTCCCTGGTTAGTAGAAACTAGTTTTATTATATTAATCGGTATGATATATGAAGTATAAGTCCATTCATGGAGCCATATATGTTTAATATCTCCATATATGGACTTATGTATATTGAATAACTTTTTCTAACCTTTAGTTTGAGAAAGATGGAATGACCCATCATTTTATCACATGATCTGCTAACAATTAACGGAAGACAAATTCAACTTCATTTCTTTAAGAGATGAAGTGGAAATTCTTCAAGGCACAAACAACAATAAGATTGTACCAAAATAAAGTAAGTATTTCTTTTAATTCAACAATTCTTCACCTTTAGGGAAATGATCTTGAAAACCGAAAATGTTGTCCTAGTGCCCTCATATCCAGTAAATAAGATGGTACCTTAGATCATCACAAATTTATGGCTTTGTGATTGTTGGATTTTTCATAGCCATGTTCTCTACCACTCTCCATCAGAACTTGATGGTTAGATTTCTCTTTCATATCCATATTTTCACCTATGTTCTCTTATGTGGAAACTTAGTGATTAGTTAATTTGGGTAACCGTTACGTTTCATACATTAGTTTTTTGAAGATAAGTTTTTTGTATTCCTTTTTACGATGTGGGTTTCTATTAAAGAATTTTTCGAGTAGTAAACCATTTATAACCCCGAAAAATTTCGAGGGCGAAATTCATTTTAAGGGGGGTAGAATGTAACACCCCGAGATTTTATGAAAAATATTATTTGTAATTTCATTGATGTCTTGTTTTGTACGCTACACCAAAAGTATCTTGCACTACATGCATCCCTGACTTGGCTTGCATTACACGCAATCACGACCTTCCACGATAGCGTGTATTGTACGCAAAACCGAGTTTCACTAAACAACGATATGTTATATAAACTAGTCGTTATGAATAGTAATACCAACTTTTTGAAATTTTATAAATTTTATCTTTCAAAATGGACTTTCTTTTTGGATTTAGAATATCAAAATTAGCCTGGGGTGAAATTTTGGTATTTGTTCTGAAAACTTTCAATTTTTGATGAATAGTGAAAACACTGAGTTATTGGTTAAAACCGAATTTTTATTTAAATAATTATTTATTTTATTTAAATTTATTTTAGGTAAAAATTGATACACAATACCTATATAAGTTCAATGTAATTAATTACAGTCATTTTATTATAATTTTAGATATATAAAATTTTTATTGAACTTTTAGACCGTCTTTTACCCACCTCCTAGGAGCATTTGTAATTGTACATAAAACATAATTTTACCACTTCTGTAAGTTGAATTTCGAAAATCTGAGAGACACGGTTAATATCAAGGAGTAAAATGTGGTTCAATAAGACAAAAATAATTTTTGGTGAATAGTAACTTTTTACTGTTTTTTACCACGGTTAAAAGTAAATAGGGTAATTAAGGGTAAAATGATATTATTATTACACTAAAACATGTCCTAATTCTATTGGATAAGTGTAATTCGATAAAAAAAACCTTAGGGATAAAATATTACCCTTCAGGTCCACTTGGATTAGATTAGGACATTTATTATTATTTTATTTAAAGAAGAGTTAAAAGAGTTAAAATCAAAGTTTAATAATTAAAACATTTTTAATATAGGGTTATACATAAGATATATTCGACTATAAATATACATTAGAAATCTGAAAATATTTCCTACATAATGGTTTTTTATTTAAAATTTTTAGACATTAAATAATTTAATTTATTTATGACACAATGATGATGCATGAATTACCTTATTAATGAAATATTAACATAATTGATGTTATAAATACCAAAATAAATGTAATTTGAGACTTTTTATGAATTAAACTATTTTTCTAGGTTAATATGACATGTTAGTATTGATTCAATCAACTATTATCGAATTAATCATGCTGTTATGAGTTTCCCAAATATCAATTACCAAATAGTGTCAAAACTGACATAAAATTGTTTTTAAAACAAATATTATATTATTAATTGTTATTTTATCCCTAAAAATCTAAGGTTCGGCCAAATGAATAATATAAGGATATATATATTAATAATGAACCACTTGGAGTTCGTTTGTCTTGTTATAGTAAGTTTATTAACCATATAGTGTAAGAAAACAAAAAGACACGGTAAAAGTTAAATTATTTAACTTAGAGTTAAATATAAATGAAAGGTTAAAATAGTAACCTAAACATGTATAGAAGCTATTGGTTGAGATTATTTAGACCCATACCCACCTTAGATTCTAAATAAATCAATTTGGAGCTATTAAAAACCGAATATGACTTTATTATAAAATAATATTTTAAGTTTTTCCAAAGGTGCCCCTCTCCTCCCTTATAAAAAGGGAACCCCTTCCCTCTTCTCTTCACACCCTTTAGAGCCTTGAAGCTAGGAAAATCCCTGAAAATTTCTATTCTCAACCTATCTTTTTATATCATAGAGGTTATGGTCTTCTCAAAAGACCAACTCTAGTGCCCTAATAAGTAGTTTAAACGTGGTGCGTCGAGGAAGAGGTAATCTCTTCTACCGACTCTTTCAAGTTTCTTTCTTCTTCTACTTTTTCTTCTTTTTTTGTTTCATTATAAAGTAATAAAATAAGTATTAATTATATACTTATATGTTATTATAAATATGAAACAACCCTATTTCACCTTCTATCCATCCTACAGAAAACGAAATCATCGCACGTGCGTACGTATGGAATACCGTCTCCACGCCGTGGTGTAATCAGTTTTTCCACCACAACCTTACTTGGATCGGTATAATGGTGTGAAGAATAACTATATATGATTATTATAACATCATATAGATTCTAATATATTATATAATTGACTCCAATTCCCTTCAATAAATTTGGGAACGATATCATCGCTCGTGCGTACGCACGGATTACCGTCTCCACGACGCGATGAGATTCACTTTACATGTTAACAATTCAAGAATGATTATAATGTATATATAATAAGTAATCATTAAATATATGACATAATAATTCTACTGGATTTATGTATATATATATTTATGTCATCTACTTAATTCCATTCAAGTCAATAAGGAAAGGAAAACGGCGTTCATGCCTACGTACGACCTACTGTCTCCATGAACGATGTATTGCATTTCATTTATCTATATATTATATATATATATATATATGTACTGAATATATATATGATATATAAATCATGATTTAAATTATATAAGTAAGTAAATCAATATATAAGTAATAATAATATCAAGAACAACAAGTGCAAACACGTACGATAAATAAAACAATTTTACACAAAACGCTGCTTTAACATGGAATTTACAAAAGAACGGGTAATATAAAGTCATAAGTGAACCATATATCATATCATAACAATGAATATGATTGTATAATAAGTCAATGACATTATTTAAATTATTATACTGGAGGTTTGGATACGTACGAAGCATATCGGACCTAAGGTAAGGGATAATTTTGCAAATCTCATTTTTATCCAAGATTACTTATACGTAAGTATTTACTGGGGTTATATTTTTCATCCATGCCCATAAAATGTTTTTCATAAAGTGTTTAATATTCTTCCTTGTATGTTTAATGTCATGTTTACCCCTCTTTGACTTTTACTTTGTGTAATGGAAGGAATATTTCTTTTGTTTACCATACGAGGAACTTTCTGACTTTTCAATTAAAAGTACAAGGAGAATGTTTTTTTAACTTATACGACATGAACGGATTTTTAAACTTTCATATAGCCTTATTTTCATTAATCTTACTCTACAACATTTCATGGTTATTTTTAAAAAAATCATTTTTTTTAAAATTTCATGGCATTTTGTGAAAAGAAAATGATTTTAAAGAAGAAAGGATATTTTCCTCAAGAATCCATTTAAAGTGTTTTGTCAAAACTTTTTTCCATAGTAGAAGACATTATTTAGTATGATTATGTTTCAAGTACAATGTCTCTATGATTTACATGGTTTCACATTTCTTATGATGAAATGATATCCATTTGTTTTATATGGATTATGTGATGGTGGGATGATGTTTATGAAAACCATTTTACTCTTTGGGTTATGATGAATGATTTATGATTGTTTTGTGGTACACGTAAGAATGATTTCAATATGATATGGGCGGGACCAATATCTCCCTAAAATGCATTGGGTAAAGATTTATATCTCATGAGATAGACATGGCTAGAATGGAAAGTTAATCTGGTTCAGTAATACAAGACTGGAATGAGGAGTGAACTCGGTTTAGTAATGGACTTTGTCCACTAAGATGGTCTTGGCAGCAATGCCTTGGCTACTATGGAAATCATATAACGTTATTAATGGTTTAAAAAATTACATGTTTTATTCCCATGATATTTTATCATGATTAATGTTTCTTTATGATCTATTCCTTATGTACTGCCATGTTTTATGTCATTGCTCAAGATTTTGATGTTTAAATATTATGTTCATGTTTTGAAGTTCAAATGTATATGGATTGTTTTATTTTCTCCATGCTTACCCTTACTAAGCATTTGATCTCACCCTTTATATCTTTTATTTTCCCCATGATATAAAGAAAGGTTTTAGGTATGAAAACAAAAGGGGAAGATCTTTATGGGAGATGTTGAAGATCTTTCACCATTATTAGAAGATTATGTTCCATGTTTCCAAAGACACTAAACTATTATGGTCCTTTTGTGTCTATTTTTGTTATGTATTAAGTATTCCAAAAAAGTAATATAATGTCCATGTACTTCAAGCTTTGGGTCTCTACAAAAATCATTGTGGGTCCCTGAGATAAATCAAATCAAAATTTACCTTTACAGAAATTAACTATCAGTATTGAATACAATATATCCATTTACAAAAATACTAAAACTTTGAATGGGTTGGACAATGAAAACATCCAAAAAAATAATTGTAGTTCAGTTAATAGATCCATCAACCAACATTAGTCATCTAATTTTTTTTATTTTAGGTCAACAAGGGTTCCAGGGAAGTTAGGGTTTGTTAAAGTCTATGAAATATTCCGTATAGGGATTCATGCCTTAGGGTTAAGAGGAGGATTCAAGTGGAATATAAATTTAAAATCCATTTATCACTGAGAATGAAGTGGGTAAATATATTGTTATAATTATAATTCTAGTATCCTCTATATTATTTTATACATTATTCGATATAGGTGCTTTATATTCCTTTATTTCTAAGTAATGGGTTTTCCTCCTTAGTTTGAAGTGGTGGTATCAACTACCTATATGAGTCTTGATAATCTACTAGGTTATATAATATATCCACCCTAGGATTAATTATCATGAGATTATTAGTGCATTTATATGGTAACCATTAGAATCTTATGATTCTGAATATGAACAACTTCAATATCCATATTTTAATTTATTGGTTGACTATGTTATAAGAATGCACTAATATCTATACTAGAAGGGTTTCAATCTAATCTCTAGTAGGTGTCCAATATAAACTCCATGGGTAATAAGCGTTATAATCTAGTAAAGGATCACCTAATTAGGGAATAGTGGGGGGGGGGGGGGGGTTATGAATAAAAATAAATAGTCCAGTCCTTGGGGTAGGGGTTGATAAAGGGAAACAAGTATTTTCTCTAGTAGTGAATATTTACTCTAATGTGTTCCCTGATGATTTAAAAGAACAAATCAAAATAGAGAAGTGGATTTCACTATTGATATTCTACCCCAATTTAAAACTATATCAATTCCACCAAACATTATGAATCCAAAAAAATTTAGGAAATTCAAGGTATAGTTGAAGGATCTAGAGCATAAGGTCGTCAAGATGTGCACTTCACCTTGGGGTGTGCTGGTTTATTTTTCTATGAAATTAGATAGTATTTTAGACCTATGTATAGACTACCAAAATATAATATATGTAAAAATTATGAATCACTAACATTTTCCTAGAATCTATTATCTATATGTTAATATTATAAGGGAAAAGTGGTCTTCCAAAATTGAATTATGTTCTCATTATCATTAGCTTTAGGTTGGGTCAGATGATATTACAATGACTGCATTTCAAACATTGAATATTACTTAGAATGTCTAGTGATTCCTTTTGGTCATACCAAGTCTTTAACAAAATTTATAAAACTAATGAATTTGTATATTAATAATTTCAAGGACTCAATCATTTTTGTCTTTGTTGCTAATGAATTAATCTATTCTAGGTCTCAGGATGAGCATTCTCGATATCTCTATATTGGTTTGGAGGAATTTACAAAACATCAAAAATGTGAAAAACTAATTATTTAATTATATATTAAAGAAGTAGAGTTCCTTGGGAATTTGATTTTATAATAAATCATATCTATTGACCCAGAAATGGTGGATTTTATCATTCCACGGAAGGTTCCATCGAAGTTATTTGAATTCAGGATATTCTTTGGGTTTTTAGGATATTACTATCACTTCATACCAAATTTTTTGAGGATAACTACTCATATGGATATGTTTAATCTGAATGGGGTTGAATTTATATGGTATGATCAATGTGAACCTTCCTTTTAGAAGCTGAAGAAAATGATGAATTCGGTTCCCATTCTTATCTCACCCTAGCTTGGTGAGTGTTCCAATGTGTATCGTAATTCCTCATCTATTGTTATAAATCACTTTCTTATAAAAAAAATCCTTAAGTAGTGGCTTACGATTCAGGGAAACTATATCCCAATGAATAAAATAGGACAACTTACGACCTAATATTGTCCACCATTGCGAGTTAAATAATTATTTAGAGGAACGATCTATTGGGTGAGTATTTTTTGGTGTTTAAAAACCATAAGAGTCTGAAATACATCTTATTTAGTGGGAATTAAATCTTAGGAATATTTTTTGGGTGGAATACTATCATACATTATATTTCGATATATAATAAATTATAGGTAAAGGAAATTTCGTTATTGATACACTTAGCTAGTAAATAAACCCTCAAAATCATGATATGCTAAATAGGAATGGATAATGATGTTTTTTATGGTCAAAAATCATCTTTACATGGTGGAATATCAAATAGGGATCCACCAACATGACATTGATCTCTCAATATCCTCCATGGTGTGCATCAGGGACTCCTATATTTCAATACCCGGTTGTACCATTATTCGAGAGAGGTTCAACATCTAGGAGATCCATGAAGAGATCACCCAATATTCTCATCACTTATAATACATTCATGAGTACCTTTTAGTCCCCACATGTATTAAAGGAGAATGTGATAGATTAGTACATTCCTGAAGGTTGGTTGTACACCCTAGGATCTAGAAAACATACTATTATATTCATCACTGAATCTATTGGTTCATAATTAAGAAAGTAATTGTTATATGTTTTTAAATTTCCTCACACGTCAGCAATAAAGCCTCCTAAAAGGAAAGGTACATTTTTATACTAGTCTAAAAATCAAGTTTTATTTTTAGACTTGTCTACTGAAAACTTAAATTACTCTATATATAAAAGGTAAGGTACATTTATATATGAAGAAAGCCTTTTGATATACTAAAATCACTCCATATATATATATATATATATATATATGTATTGGAAAATAAATTTGAATTTTTAGACAAGTCTACTGAAAACTTATAAAAAGAAAGGTACATTTTTAGTGATTGTGGACCATATATATAATTATGTTCAATTTTTACCTATTAAAGAAGCATTTATAGTCAATAATATTGGAAAGAGGTATATTAAAAGGATATTGATGCTTTATGGTGTACTAGCTAGTGTAATATATGATATAGATTCATGGTTTACCTCTCAATTATGGAATGAAGTTACATAATCATTTAATTTATATGTGAAATTGTGTATACTCTTTCATCATTAGATAGATCGCCAATATGAATAGACTATTAAGATATTGAAAATAGGATTTGATCCTATATTATTGAATTTAATATATCATGTGATGATCACTATTAAATGATTGAATTCTCGTATAATAACTATTATCAATCATTTATCGAGATACATTTTTATGAGGCATTATATGGATTAACATGAAACTCTCCTATATATTGGATATACATATGTGAATCATTTAGAATTGGTCCTAATCTATTCCAATAAATTAAAAAATATGTAAATTTTATTTTGAAGAATCTGAAGGCAACTCAAAGATGGAAAAATTCATATAGTAACCAATATAGGATACTATTACAATTTAAAGTTTGTGTTCATATATTATATTAGGAATTATAAAAATTGGGTTAATTATGGATGAAAAAACATTAAAATATAATAATGTGATATACAAGACCCTTATAAATCCCTAGATGAGTTGGGGATGTTTCTTATCTATTAGCCTTACCTTTAAAATTTAGTTCTATGACTAAGAATTTTCATATTTCTCAATTGAAAAAGTATATACCTAATCCCTCACATATGACATATTAGAATTATGTTGATATGGAATATGAAATTCCATATCTTGATAATCCTTTTAGTACCATTAATCAAAGCTAGAAATTACTTTAGGGCATGGAAATTCCTCTCATTCGAGTCATGTGGCAATAAGGAAATATACAAGAATAAATTTGGGAGTGTAAATCTAATATTAATAAGAAATGGATGAATTTATTCACACAATATGTTATATGAATCTTCTTGATGATGATAATATTTATGGTGGGGAGGTTATAATGAGCTATATAATTTTAGTTTTGTCTCTATCTATAATTTTTTTTCAATTTAATCTAATGTTTGGTATATTTTAAGTTGAAGTTGATTTAAGAGTAGAATTTTGGAGTTTAAAGGAATGGAGAAAGAAAAAAGGGAAGCCAAACTTAGGTATTGGAACCATTGGAAAACTGGTGGTCCTGGACTAGGTACCCATTGTGCTGGAACTAGGTGAGGTGGTTATTTTAACCACTAAGTACCTGATGCTTTCTATCTTGCACCATATATATTTTTTTGGGAAACTTTCCCTTAATAAAGGGGTATTTTAGTCATTTTAACTCTAATTTGAACCCTAAAATGCCAAGTTTCAGAATTATCCACCTATTTTCTCTCATTTCATCATTTATAAAGTTCTCTATCTTATTTGATTCTCCATGTGGATCAAACTTCATGTTTTATATAAGTGGAACAATCAAGTTATAGAAGCTCTTATTTGTCTAGGAATGTTCTTATTTATCCATAATATCCCTCTATTTTGGCTTTATTCCATGGAAATGTGTATAATACATTTCTCCAGATACCTAGGTCTTATGAAATATATATAATCCATCGTATTTATTCTAGTATAATCTGTTTGACAGATTTTCCTAAGAGAATCTAAGGAAATTCTATAATTCCACTTTTTAAATTCGATCTTCCTAAATCACAGAGAATAAAAATTTTGCATAACTTTTATCACATGCTAGGAAAAAATGATTTTTGTGGAATTATTCTTCCGCTTAGACCGCAAGGATTCTACTATATCTACTTTTGGTAGTTGTACCCCTCTTTCCTCTCATATTACATAAGGTCTAGTTTGGAATTGGAATATGGTTGAGTCAATTAAATTAATAGTGAATGTTTTAATGATGAATAAATTATTAATATACTATTTTGAATGTAGAGAAACTATTTTATTTTTCATGAAATTTATAAAAGATTATAAAAATTCCTTGGGATATCATTATGTTTCTATTTTAGGGTAGTATTATTTTATTTGTGATGAATTTGAAATGTTTAATTACTACCATAAATTTTTAAATAAGACTCGAAGAATACTATTTATGTTTTCTTTAAAAGTGATTTAGAAGTATGATTGTATAAAATGTTTACACAAATTTCTATGTGTTTTTCACATGTTTTTTGATTTTTGGTGTGTATATTAGAAGGATTATACTATTTCTATAATAATATTTCCTTTCTAACCTATTACTTTGTGAAAATTCAGCTGGTGGTGGTGTTTTTTGGAAGTTATGAGGTATTTGCAGAGTGGATGGTGGAATTTTATCTTAAATTTTATCTAGAAAAGGATTTTATGGTATGGAGACTTATGTTGTGCCTAAAGGGGGTCAATGCGACACCGATAGATCGGTAACAATGTCGATCCTTAGAGGGGAAATTTTAACCACATTTCCATTTTTGGTATAGTTGTGGCATATTTACTAGTAAAACGTGTGGAGTCCAGGTGGATGGATTCTTGTGGTTTTTTCAATTTTGGGGTAGCTACACTATAGATATGTCCTACGACATGAACTACTTCATGGTGGTTGAATTCAATGGCAAGATGATTTATCCTACACAGTGACCATTCTACTATTTTTTTAGATCTACAGCAAGGACCATGCGATCTATCTTGAGCATGTCATTGACCATCCCCACTATGAAATGGTCCCTTTTTAGTTTTTTCCTGTGTTAGTGTGTTTCAATTTTTGTGAGGGATGTTGTATCATGGCCTAATGTTTCAACATTCAGCTATAAATTCAGGGATCCCTTAAAACCCAATATTCCTATAATCTTTCCTCTTTAAATTTGGTATAATCCCAAGATATTTTAGATTCCTTTTACTCTCTATTTGTGGGAGTTGATTCTTGGAATTTAGAGGCTGAGCATTGGAAATTCTAATGTTATTCTCCTTTATTCCTTTTCACTTTTACCTTGTTTTGAATTCCATGGGAGGTTATATTTTGGAAGATAAATGGTTTGAGTGATGTTGTGGATATATTTTCATAGAGGATGTTATGTTATAGGGTTTTGATCACTTATTACTATGATCTTGGTCACGAGGAAGTCCATTCTTCACCGTACCATTGTAAAATGATCCAGGAAGCTTTTTTTGAGGGAGGGGATCCTCAATATCTCTATTTATATGTAAAAATGTGGGGATTTCATTTTTTTTATTCCTCCAGTTAGATGGTATGGGTAATCTTAAGAAGATAATTAATTGGATAAACCTAAAATTGAATGGGAATGGGTAATAATATCATGGGTTTTTTATTTTCTGTGACATTTCCAATATGATGATTCTTAACTATCATCCTTATTGAAAAGAATGGATATTGGGAGCCTTTTATGTAATATTGTTAATGAGAATTATGATACCCTTGATGTGTTTCTTGATTTAGTCAACCACACATGAAAAAGGATAATAAATTATATGTGGATAATGAATTGGATTCCCAGAAAAAAAACTAGAATTTTGTGTTAATACCCATGCTAAAGAAGAATAAATGTTATATGAAAGACCTTGAACTTGGATTATGGTAAGAGTTGTGGATTTCAAGATGTGTTTTTGTGATTCCTTGTGTGATGTGGGTTGTCGTGAGGTGGTGGTGGTGATCGACTGGGTTGCAGTGTATGTTGGGTAATGAAGCTGTGGTAGGTTGGCATGGGATGTGATGTGGACTATTGGGTAGTGGTTATTATGTGCGGTTATTATAGTAATATTTCTCATCATATGATATATTTTTGTGATGATTAACATGGGGTTTATTAGCTATTATGTGGTGTGGTTGTGTTAGTTTCTTGGATAACCATTGGGGAAACTTAAAATATTGAAAATGAAATGAAACAGGGTGGCTAATGAATAAGCATTGGCTAAATTTAAATATGATAATGGGTTTAAATTGATGTGTAGAAATCAGATAAAATGAATTGTTGATAAATGATTAGGTTGTGTTAATGTGAATGAAATGTATTAATAAATGGGAGTTAGTGGAAACTCATAATTCTATAAATGGAGAAACCCATAAATCGAAAGTGGAATTGTGTGGATATGATTGATTGTTGTGTTGTGTGATGCATTTAGTGGTGGTAGTAGTTCCGATAGATGTCATGATATACATGTGTAGTGATGTTGAGTATACTAGGGCAGTTAATGTTAACCCATAGGTTTAGTATTTTTTGTAATATATCTATCATTTATTTTATGTTATTTCTTTATGTATGATACCCAATTTGGATAAACTTATTGATGCATAAATTTTTTATGTTCCAGGTGTTCCCCTAATATCTTGGCCGATGGTGAGTTTGATGGCTATCTACCCCTTCTTCCTTGATATCCTAGTAGCTGTAGTGATGATAAGAGTTTGTGTTAGAGATTACATAGTGATTATGTGAGTTGGTGTTGGATATTACCCAATGATTATATAGGTTTGTGTTGGAGACAACCTAGTGATGATACAAGTTGGCGGTGAATATTACCCAGTGTAGGTGAGGATGTGACATATGGTGAGGATCATTTGTGGTAGGAGGAGGGATTAATATTGATGTCATTCACATTCATGATACCCTACTACCCTGATTATTTGATGAGGTTTTGGTGTGATGATGAAATATGGTAGTACCAGATGATAGACCCTACAAGAGGTTGGGATAGGTAGGGATGTGTCCCAACCCATATTATTGATGGTTGATAAGCAGATGAGATATGAATGGAAGGGATGAGAGCATATGAAATTTGAAATTATGGCATAAGAGTGGATAACTAGAGGGGAAGATCTTATAGGGAGCCTACCTATATTTTCTTCTAATACTATGTTACTACATCAGATAAATTATTTGGTGAGCATGACTTTGTGTGATCAAGATTCGATAGTTGACCTATTTAGGTGCATGTTAGTTCTACTATTTATTCACTGATGCGTTATTCTGTTCTTTTCACATGTTTATGAGAGGCATTGTGTATGATCCCACTACGTATACATGTTATTCTCACACTATATATATATAAACTATTTTTAGGTTTCTAATAGGATTTAAAGGACTGGTCTAGGATTTACTAGCATAAATATTAGATCTTTTGTTGATTTTATACCAAATGACTTTTATCTTAGTATTTAATTGGAGTCTTTTATATGTATCTATTTGCATTGTTCATGAATTGTGGGATGGTTTGGGGGTTTCTTTTTATATTTTATGTTATATTTTTGTTGGAATTTTTTCTTTCTATCACCCGATACTATATTACTCTTGAGTGTAATGGCTTCTATATGTGATATTTTTTCGCCCGATGCTTGTCACCAACCTAAGAGAAACTTGTGGTGAGACCCACGACATCATTATCTATCTTCCTTTATTTTCATCCTAAGAAGGTTAATTTTGAGGTAGGGGGTTGTGATAAAGTTGTATCATAGGTTTTTTTTGGGATATAGGACAAAGTTTGAGGTTGTGAACTATGAGTATTTCATGAGTTTCTAAGAAAGTAGTGCCATTTGATCCTGGTATATGATATAGGTCAGAGATACTGGATAGAACATAGAATTTTAGTCCCCCCAATGATCCTATATAAGGGTATTGAGTCTATAAAACATTCAATTAAGGTGGTCTTATTTATAGGGTAACAACCTTTGATAGGTTCATGCATCATACTTGTTTGTATCTATGTCTAAATTAGGGTGATTTTTTGAAATTAAATGAAAAATAAATAAATGAACTTGGATAAAAATTACATGTTAATAGGATTAGGGATTATTCTTATTTCCCAATAAGGTCTCCTAGTCATCATTTTTATACAACTCAAGTAGGAGAGTTTCTATGGTTTATCTGGTTGATCATAGGAGGATTACCCCAATAGAAGAGAATGAGGCTTAACATATGGTCTTGCATACCTTTTAATGGTAGATTTTGGAGAAGTATGGGGGGATTGTATCTAATTGGGATACAGATAGACTTTTAGAGGACTTTGAAACCTCTTTTGGTTTTATTTGAGCTCGAGTTGAGTTTTGGGTTCTATTTTTAGTAATTCATATGCCAAATATGTGTGATAGTGGTGGATGCTCTATCTTGGTGAATGGATGGAAGAATATGTTCTATTGGATGACTTTTAGAATGAGTTCCATTTGGAATTTGTATCATCTATGATGAAGTCGAAAAATAGGCCGGATATTCTCTTCCTTCAGTAGGGATTCTTGAGTGTATGATATATTGGGATGAAGTTCACGTGCCTCCTTCAATTTTACCTTGATTACATTCTATATGATGAGTTTAGTGCATTACATCTGGAGGAGGAACTATGCCCAATGATTAAGTATGTAGTCATCCCAATTATTCCCCCTACATATCTGGAAGTGTGGAAGAAGGTTGAGGTTATCAATTAGATGTTATCCCTAGGAGGAGATCCTTGATAGAGTGTCCAAAAAAGAATCTTGAGGATCATGGGATTTAGGTAGTGGATCTAGGGTGTCTAGAAAGTCAAGGTTTGGATCATTAGGGAACCGAACTTCATATACCTCTTCACATAATTCTACGGAAGGTGTCTCCCAAGAACCTACCGAGGGATTCCCATTTTCATACTATGTCTACATGGGTCAAATTCATCGATAATATTAGTGTTTGATGACTTAGGGTAGGTAGCATTAGTTGGGTGCTCGAGCCCCTTTTCAGTAGCTGTAGTAGTTTCCTTTGAGGAAGTACCAGCTTTAGGGACCACTAAAACTTGTTCAAAAGATAAGGGTAGGTGTATTTAGAAGAGGTTATCCTTAAGATAATTCCCACCATTAAGGAATTAGGCTTTATCATGTTCATGGATGCCTTTAGTAGAGAGACAGAGGATCTGGGCATGGATAGATTCATGTAATGGAGGAAAAAATATCGGTAGAGACAAAGGTTTTATGAGGTATAATCAGTTTATCATCTACCCATATTTGTGACTTGTTTAATTTGGGAGCCTCACCGTCCTTTCTTAGTCTTAATTTGGTCGATTCCTTGGAACTGGGGGTGAAGATACTTCTTGTACCCTTAGTGTTATACATGATTTTTATAGGTTATGTTGCGTTGTTTGATGTGTGTCGAGTATGTATACTGGTGATGGGTCAACACCCATCAGTAGGGGATTTATTTTATCAACAAATATATTCATATGATGTTTAATTTTTATGAATTGGCTATATTCCATGCATGTAGTCATCGAATTATTCCTGAGGAGAGTTACATTTTTTATGTGGAGGGATAATGAGTGGATTTAATTAGTGAGTAAAGTTATCAGATGGGTGGAAGGAAAGAAGTACCTCCTTTATTTTAGTTGGAAGAGCTGTTAGTGGACGATCAATTAGAGGATGTTCCCATGGTTGTGGAGGTGTTCCCAGATGTCTTTCTAGATGAGCTTGTGACACACCCCAATCAATTCTATGTCAAGTTTGGGATAGGGTTACATCCAATTGCGTCTTTGATTTTGACGAATCCCTATTGAATGATGTCTATAGAGCTAGATTAGTCAAGGATGTGAATTGATGATGTAATGTAGTGTGATTTCATTCAAACTATTGTTTCTCCTTGGAGATCTCTATTTTTGTTCTCCATGAAGGTTGATAATAGTTTGGGGTTATATTTAAACTAATTAAGCTTGAATTAGGAGATAGTAAAGAACTATTACCCCCTCCAAAGAATTGATGACATGTTCGACCAGTTGAAGGGATATAGTTGATTTTTAATGATTTAATTGTAGTTTGGATATCACCAGATGAGGGTTAAAGATAAGGATAGCCATAAGAATACCTTTAGGTGTAGGTATGGACACTTTGTGTTTGTGGTCATTCCATTCAAGGTCATTATTTCACCAACTTTGTTTTTAGGGCTCCTAAACTCTGTGTTCCATGAGTTACTGTACTAATTTTTAGTCATGTTCATTAAAAACATATTGATCTACTTGAAGTCTTAGGAGGATCATTCAAATCATCTCGGATATATCTTATATATTATTATACACCATAATATCTATGGAAAACTATATAAGTAAAAGTTATAGACATGATAGGTGTATTTCCTTAGGCATGTGGTGTCTCATTAGGGTGTGTCTATGGACCTGTCGATGGCCAATGCAGTTTTTTCTTGGGAATAACCCAAGAATATGTTGTGGGTTTACCATTTCCTTGGTCCTGTTGGCTATTACTACAGGTTTATACCTAATTTATCGTATATTGTAGTTTTTTATGATATTTTTGACTATGAAGGACAAGGAATTTGTATGAATTGATCTATTCCTTGCGGCGCTCGACTACTTGAAGGAGATATTAGTCAGTTCCCCAGTGCTTCGTTTTCCTAAAAAGGGTGTGATCTTTTAGGTTTTCCATAATGTGTTCTTTTTAGGGTTGGGATGTGTCTTGATGCAATATAGGAATGTGATATCTTATAGTTCTATTTAGCTATATCTCCATGAGAATAATTATACCACCCATGAGCTAGAGTTGGTGGTAGTTGTATTCAAACTAAAGCTGTGATGACATTATCTCATCAATGAGTGCTTTATAGTTTTCCCGAAACATAATATAATTTTATATATTTTCTCTTATAGGGATATATATTTGAACCAATATAGGTGGATGAATTTACTCCAAGATTATGATTTTTGAAATTTCCTACACCCCAAGAAAGGAGAATGTTATTGCTGATGCACTTAGTTGAAATTCCCAATGAGATATGGTTCGAGAGAGCACATATGTTTGGAAAGGGATAAAGGAACTTGCAATGGTGCATCTTGATTTTGGGGAAAGTAGTGACCAATGTTTTATTCATCAAATTACCATGGAATCATCCTTCATGTATTAGATGGAGGAGTCTTAGTGGGAAGAATCAGATTTATAAGTGATGTGTGATTGTGTTGGCCATGGAGATGCTCCATAAGAATGTCTATAAGATAGTTATAATCAGATGTTGTTCTAGGGGACGCTGATCATTTTTTTGGAAATGTGTTAGGGATTCCTTTATGAGTTTCATAGCTCAACCTTATAGGTATATCTTGATCCGACTAAGATATATCACGGCTTGAGGTGACACATTTACTGTATTGAGATAAAATATTTGATGTCTAAGTTTGTAGTGAAGTTTTTGGTTTGTTAGCAAGAGAAATATAAACATTATGCAACCCTTTGATGCCCCCTAGTGTAAATGGGAGGAAAAATATATGTATTTAATCACTAGGTTAGCCTAGGAATAGGGAATATGTTATGCAGTTTGGTTGATTTTGGCCTGGATTACTAATTAAACTCACTTCCTAGTGACTTGTGAATTGATTATTATAGATGATTTAACATGGTGATATGTAGATGATGTGGTTAGGCTTCATGGGGTATCGAGGACCATCATCTCTAACCTGGATCCTCATTTTACCTCATAGGTCTAGAGAGGATTATAGCATGCCTTGGGCTCCTAGTTGTAATTTATCACTACTTTTCACCCTCAAATAGATGTATAAAAGGTTCATACCATCTTGAAACTAGAGGATATGTTGCACATGAATCTTGGATTTTAGAGCATTATGGGAAAAAACCTACCTCTGGTTGAGGTTTCTATAATAAAAATATAAATTATCCATTATCATGGCTCTGTTCGAGGTGTTTAATGGGTAGCCATGTTATTCACCATTGTGATGGATAAATGTTGGGGAGTCAACAGTTCTTGGTCCTGATGTAGTGCAGAGTCAAAACAAGAAGATCTAGATGGTTTGAGGGAAGATGGGGGTGGTACAAGAATATCATAAGTCCTATTCTAATCATAGATGTAGGCCCCTAGAGTTTTAGGTTAGAGACTATGTGTTCTTGAGTGTCTCTCCTCTTTGGGGGTAATATGGGTTTGGTAGGGGGAGTAGGCTTTATCACTAGTTCATCTATCCTTTTCAGGTGTTGAGGTATATTGAAAAGGTGGAATATCATTTTGAGGTTACACCACTATTATACACAATTCATGACATATTATTTATATCCCATATTCATTGGTACCTTTATGATGACTCCCACATCATTTAATCGGGAGAGTTGGTTATTGAGGACCACATGACATACATGGGGTGACCATTAGAGATATAGGATCGTCCAGATAAAAAGTTATGTGGATGAACCATCCTCTTGGTTCGTTGGATGTCGTAGCATGGTGTCTTGGAGGAGAGTACTTGGGAGAATGAGATGCAAATTCATTCCCAGTACACGATGTTGTTTTTAATTTTTCCTTATTTTTTCTACAATGATGATATAATTCTTCAATCTTGATAATTTTTGAGATGTTCCTTTTTCCTTTCTGATGATGTGTATTATGGATTCTAACATTTAAAGAGGTGAAAAATATACATTTTGAGGATAGTGAAAGCGTGTGATGGGTCATTCCTAACATTTTTTCATGATTGATGATCAATACAAGATTTACATGATGATAAATGTTGTGATCAAGAGATTTGGATAAAAAAATAAAAACATAGGATAAAACATCGAAACCAAAACATAGGATCATCAAAATTATTTATAATTAGTTTAATCAAATAAGAAATTACCATGTAATAAATTATTTATTCATTAATGGATTTGAAAATGGATCTATGATATACCATCATTTCATTGTAGGAATCAGGGGTAGATTCCATCTAGTAGTGATCCACACATGTTCCACAAATCTCCAAACCATTCCATAGAAATATCTAGGTGCTAGCGTGGTAGATCTCGACACCTGCTTCATTCGTCTTTGATCAACTTGAGGATAAATTCCCAATGATTCTTATTGATATCTATAGACTCGAGAGTGGATGGTGGAGGAAGATTAATCTATGTTCTTAAGGGAATTATTGGATAAGGGAGTTCTCTAGGGATTTGAGAGGATTATTTGGATTTGTTGTGCACAACAAAATGAATTACTGAAGAATAATATATTTGGGGTTATATACCACTAGGGTTAAAAATAAATAATTGAACAAGTGACCTTTATAATTTATCTAATCCCTATAGAACCACATATCTATAATAATAATAACATTAGTAATATTTCTTTACATACACTAAACTCATAAAATAAACTATATATTATTTAAATATTCAATATATATTATTTCTCACTGAACTATTAAACTCATCCTTCCATTCCTACAAAATATTTATCAGTCCTTCAATAATGACTATTTATTTAATAAATAAATATCATTTTAACATTCACTAATAAATAAATAAATATTATATTCACTAAATAACCATTAAATATTTATTAAATATTCCACTCACATAATATTCTATTGAATAAATGGTGATGGAATATATGTGATCAAGCAAATATGAATAATTATTAAACCTCATGTGGGAATAATATTTACTCAACTTGTTGAATAATAAATAAATAATATATTATTTAACAAATATTCTTGATACACTTAGTGTGTGACCCTCTATGCCACTTTTTCAGTGGCATTAGGTGAAGCACCCTAAAGTCCATGGTTAAAATCTAGCAACACGCCAAGACACTCATGGAGAAATAATTTAATGTTTTAATGACATAATACCTCATATAAATTCTCACTATGTAATATAATACCATTATAATGATATCTCTAATCAACAAGGTTTCAAGCTGGTGCCATCAACCTATATGCTCGATGTCTCTTTCTTTGATTTTCTAAAAACCGAACTTGCCTATAGAACACCATGGCCATAGATTTACTTAGGATATATCATTTTCATCAAAGGTAATAAGATATCAAGTTTTGTTAAAGAATAAAATGGATAAATTTTTCTTCTCATTATTCATTGACACAATATTACATGTGACAATCACAACATATCCTACCTTTCCATGAATATATGTCATCACATTTTTCGTCAATACATCAAAGTAAGAAACTTATAACACTTATTAATAATAATCTTATAATTATAATGATAAATACACATATCCTAAGATAAGAACATATAATGAAACATATAAATGTTTATTTTCTACTAATGGGTCTCATTCCTATAATATCTTAAACTGGATATTACCAAGGGCATACACCAAGATTTGACGCCTCAAAGTCTGATGAGTATTCACCCCTAATAACCTGAATCATTTTGTCCCTCTAACAATTACATCCAACTATAGACCATATATTTAAGAATAATATCATGGAACTTCTAGGTTATCATCATAGTAGGGAACTATAATGACCTTTTAGTGCTCCAACTATTATTAGGACATTATGATATACTATGTTATACAGAAGAACAATCATTATGTGATAAAGAGTTTATTAATATTCAAAACTATAAATATTGGTTATCATAAAGTATACATAAGTAGTGTTTAGGGAACCAACTCCAACATAATCCCACATTCACTAGAGCCAATCCCTAAAAACATTTAGTCCAATAGCTCTCACTGATACTCATGCTTTTGCTCAGATATGATTCTAGTCAAGGGGTCTCCCATGTTTTATTTTATAGAAATTATTCTTACTGCAACTTAACCCTTTGATAAAATCCCTCATTTGGTTATACTTCTGGAGTATGTACTTTGTCCATTAGTGTACCCTTGGCTCTTTTAAAAGAGCCACCTCTACAGTATTATTATAATACAATGTGATAGGTTCTTTACTTCGAGGCACCACATCAATCTCCTTGAAAAAGTTTTGCATAAAAAAGAATTCCCTGGATGCATCAAAATCAACTATATTCTCAAACTTCGCTATAGAATCAGTAAAAAATAGCTGCTTTGAACTCTTATGGCTCACAACTGCTCTGTTGAGATTGAAAATGTATCCTGAATATGAATTTAGATTATTCTGATCTATTTGAAAGCTAACATCAGTATAAGCCATGATGACTAGATCCTCATATTCTCAATACGCTGGGAACATATCCTTAGTACTTCACATATACTTGGGGATAACCTTAATAAAAGACTAATTTTGTTCTATTTAATCTTTTTTATATCTACCTACCATGAAAAATTCAAATGAAACATCAAGTATAGTACATAACATGGCATAAATGATTGATCTTATCACTGAAGCATATGTGATCTTACTCATTATCTCTTTCTGTTGTTGTTTATTAAGATAAATTTTCTTTAAAAGATGCATACCAAGTGACAATGGAATCATTCTCCTATTGGATTGTTCTATACTAAATATCATTAGTATTAGATCAATGTATTCTCTATGACATATTCCAAGAAGCCTCTTAGATCTAACAAGAATGATCTTGATCCCTAGAATATAGGCCTCTTCACCCAAGTCCTTCATGGAGAAACAATAGTTTAACCATTCTTTAATATAAAACAAGACTAGTATGTTTTTTCAAATAATTAATATTTCATTAACATATACTACTAGGATAATGACTGCATTTCCACTGAACCTCTTATAAACACATGGCTTACATTTTTTCTAAATGAAACCAAATTCTTTTATAGCTTCATCAAATCAAATGTTCAATGACCTAGTTGATTTCTTCAATCCATAAAAAGATATATGCAACTTGAAAATATTATTGGAGTAAAAAATCCTTCTAGTTGTGTCATATAGGCATCTTATTGAAGGATCCCATTAGGGAAATTTCTTTTAACATCCATATTCCCAATTTCATAGTCAAGGTAAGCTACTATAGAAAGTAGAATTATGATGGAATTAAACATGAAAATTGGTGAAAAGGTTTCATAGTATTAAATTCATTAATGTTGTTTAAACCCCTTATCCACTAGCACTGATTTATAGGTATTTACTTTACCTTGTATACATACTTTTTTATTAAATACCTATTTTCACCCTACAATATTTACATCAACTGGTGACTCGAACAAAACCCAAAACTAGTTTTGATACAAGGAATCCATTTCAAGATTCATGGATCCTTTACATCTTGCATCTTTGGTCTCTCTATTAACTCTTTATAGTAGAGAGGTTCATCATTTTCAACTAATAATGAGTCACTATCTTTGGTGACTAGAAAACTATATCTCTCTGGTTGTCTTACCTCTCTAGTTATCCTACATAGTACTTGTATTTTTAAAATTACTTCTACTATGGGGACCTATATAATCTCTTCCTCTTCCAAATCTTGTGTATCTTGAGCATCAACTTTATCGAAGTAAATCTTTCTCTTACTATCATTTTTGAAGATGTGATCTTCAAGAACCTTTTTTTTCTATGAGGTATGGATCCTTTAAATTTTTGTCTAATTCTTTATTTTGGGCTGATTATGAATGCCTAATGATTTCATCAAGGTTTCATGGGTGTTGAGGGCTTGTTCGAAGTTTGCAACCTCAACTATTGGAGAAAAATATCGGGTCGCACGGTTAGTAGAAACTGCATGAGTTGGTTTTCAGAATTCAACTAACCATGTGAGCGATGGATAGAGGTCTTCAAGAGGCTGCCTGATTTGAGGAAACCACACACCGACCTAGGGAACATTCCTATATGGGTAGATCTATAAGAAGAGTCATGCAACACAACTTGTATATGGTTAGTTAAACCATTTTCATGAAACCAAATAGGGTCCCTCCTTAAGTAGTGGTAGGTGTATGGTTAACACATATTTTGGAAAATCATGAAAACTAGTATTTTGTTTGGGTAAAATGACCATTTTCCCTTATATATATCTTAACCTCACCCCTCCTCTCATTTTTCCCTCCAGTGGACAAGAGGCACTTTTTTCTTCTATTGAGGAACTCCAAAGCCTCATAAGCTAGGATTCTTGATATCTTTATCATTAAAACTCTGATTCGAGATCTAATCATTATGTTGGATTCTTCTAGGTATGCTATTCAGTACTTAGACTCAGTCCATCATTTTCATTCTCCCCAAGAAAACTATTTTCATGTAGTCTCATATGGCTCATTTTTAGGGTATTGGTTCATTCTTCCATTTTCTTATGATATAGGACAAACCAAGGGCTAATACTAGACAAGGAGAGCTCTATAAGCTCAAGTTAGGTGGTCTATGACTCATCCCTCAAGTATAACCATTTTTTAATCTTCTATTAATTTTCACATGCTGATATCATTAGGTGTTGGTTATTAAATTCGTATGGAATGCTTATAATCATTATAATCATATCTCAGAGCCCTTTCTATGTTTGATGATCACATAGATGGAGGTTATGAACTCAATGAATTCCACCCCAATTAGGGCTATTCCTTGATTATACCTTGGTAACCCATGTGGGTTTATCTGAGACATAATTTGGGCACATGGATTAACCTTTATAATGGATAAATATCTTAAATTAAATGAATTATGAATCATTAATGGCTAAAACATGTGCAGTTATCACTTGACCCTTATAAGGTAAGTGTTTTAATTAATTAATTAAACTTTAAATGCTAAATGGAAAGTATATTTATAAGCATCACTTGTCTTAATTAATTATAAATGAATTGATTATGGTTTTATGCCATTAGTCAGCTTTGTCGTGTTTATGAGATGTAAAGTAATGGACCAAATAATTTAATATTCAATCAAAGTAACAATGGGTTTCATGTCCTCTATATAATAAACACATTAAATATTTATAAACTGAATTTCTAATTGGTAGTGGGTCCTAATTAGCCTGGTCACCTAGTACGAAAGATAGTGTAATGGACCTATTGAATTATTAAAAGGTATGCATATTACATGGTATGAATTAAATAAAGAATTATGCATAAGGTTCCTATTTCATGGGGACCTTTTTATATTTATAGGAATGGTTAGACTTGATCCATCCTTGTATTCCTGTGGGAATTCTTTGAGCACCCATAGGATTCCATTCTGATTCTAGGATTTGATTACCAAGGGAGATACCCACATTATAACATGGTCCATGTCTACTAGTGGATTCCGGAAATGATGTCATTGGATATATGACCATCTTTTCAAATATTATGATACCTCTAATAAACTCCTTAGATATAGATTGATGTCTTCAGACATGTGTGACCATGGATTCACCCCATTGGGCCCATTCATGCTTAGACCGTTTTACATTGGATGAGATCCTTGGTCTCAGTTAGAACTATTTATAATGGAATTACATTGGTTATTCCCCTTGGGTTACTCTCAAACTCCTTTACTATCAGACTACATGAGCTACTACTATGATTTGGTTGTCCCTTAAGGTAATGGATTCCTTGGTTATACCTTGGATCCTCTATTATTATTATCATGATATTTTTCTATTATTTTTATACTTTATGTGACCCATCTATATAAACTGAAATTAAACGAATTAATTAAATGATTTCACATTTAGAGACATTACCAACCAAGGATAAATCAGGTATTATTTTTCACTAAAACATTGATTTACATTTATATATAACTTCACACTATTTAGTTTATATTCAAAGACTATATTTTTATAGATGTTATTGATGATGGCTTATTGAGTTTATCTCAAACCCTCTCCAGGCCACTATTGGTACCCTAGGAGACTATATGTATGCAAGTGTTGATAAGGGGAAGCATCCCACTTTGGACACATGACTTGCTTGCATGCTTAGGTTGGAGCTTGGTAGTAGATGAATGGGCCAATGCTTGAGATGCTTGGATTGTTTTTGGATTATTTTTTATTCTTTTATATAGCATGTATTGACTGTTTTCATATATACAAATTTCTAGTGTTTTAGAGACGTGAAATTACATCATTATTTTTTGTATATGATTAAGTTTGTAACTTTTGATTATTATTTAGTTCTTGGATATTTATCCTTATTTCCTCTACTAGTAAGATTATTCATTGATATCATTCTTCATCTATTTATATTTTTATTATATTCATTGTGTTTTACTCTAACATGAGGGTATAGTTTCACCACAGTCACACCCTAGGCCCTCTTTTCTAGTCATAAACCTATTTCAGATGGGGAGCGCGCTTAAGGCCAATAAATCACCAGATCGGGCCACCCATTTAGTGGCTTCTAGGTCGAGATGTTATGAAGTGGTATTAGATGAGTTGTTATTTTCTTTTGTATTATTGTTTTGTAAATACAAAAAACAAATTAGGAACATGTTGGGACTTGGTTATAAGTTGTTCATGGGAGTAGATAACCCCCATTCAGGGTTAATACCAAGTTTTCTGGGAATATGAAATTGTTATTCTATATATGGATTATTATTATTGATATCCTTTCACCTTTGGGTGATGCACATGATTTGTGTTATTTTGATATACATTATAAATATTGACCTTGTCTTGATAAGGCAAGTATAAATGTTATATAAATTATTATAGGAACTTATAATTCACATGTCATGCATATGCCATTCCATATAGGTTCATTTTATTGCTTGAATTAATTGTTTTTTCTATTATTGTTGAGTGATCCAAGGTTATTATATACATTCCTGTGCTACTAACATCTTATATAGGGTAGGGGATTAGTTATTTAATGTGTCCTCATCATTCTAAATATGGTTTTACTATATAGGTTGATGGTTTAGTTTTAAATAGCTAGTTTCTACCCATGTCATCTATATATCTCTATTTACATGAGCTACTCTTTTGCTATGATTAAGTTACTACCAGTTTCAGTTTATAAGGAGTATGGAACTTGTGAATGTTAATATATTATTAACCAAGTTAATCCATCATATATTATCCACTAAATCTTGAGACCAAATATAGAGGGGGTTGAAGGAAATTAAATGGGTTTTTCTTTCAGTTATAAAGTGTATGTGACATTATTATATGGGAATGAAGATCCATTTAATTGAACCTTGATATAAGTAAATATGAAAATTAAATATGTAAATATAAATATTGACTAATAAAAATCAAATGGTTTCTAGTAAATGAAAAGGAAAAGTGTATTTGACCTTTGACCTACTATAACCTTAAAAAATAAAATATGAACACTTACCAATACCTTGGCCTTTTAAGTTGGTTGTTGGGGTAGTAAATTGAGTAGGGATACCTTATTCTTATAACCTTCTTCATCTAATGATTATATATTCTCTTAAATCGTTTTTTAGGTGTTTTCTTTGAATTTGTTGAGCTATGACACCAAGATTTCCTCCATTCATGTGCCAGGTGGGTGGTGATAACCACACTCTAGATGTTGTGGGACCTAATCCACCAATGATTCCTCCTATAGTGCTACCTAAGGAACCCTATAAAATCCCCAAACTAGTCCCTAATGATCAGTTTTTATAGGATTTCCTATGTAAGATGTAGTGTATGAAGGGTTCTCAACAGACTGCACCTACTATGACTGATTTGACTCATGAGTTACAGCAGCAGTATCCTCCCATATTTTTAGGGGATGGTGGGCCATAGAGTGTTGAGTCTTGGCTAAAGGACATTATTTCTATCTTCAATCATTTTGATATCCCTTTAGAGTGGTGGTTCACACTTTCCACTTACATGCTTTGTGATTTTACCAAACACTATTGGGATGTGATTAATCAGGCTATTCGTTATCAAGGCATGGTTCGATTGGACTTCCAAACTACCTTCTATGATTAATTTTTCCTTAGACAATGAGAGTTTACCGAGCTATAGATTTTATACACCTAGAGCATTATGATATGTCTATCATGTACTATTCATCACGTTTCACTGAATTTCAAAGTGTTTGACCACTTCTAGCTAGTGACGAGATATCATAAGCGCAACATTTTGAGGATGGGATCAATTATAGCATCTTCTTACAGGTAAATGTCTTTATCCTACCTACCTTTTTTAAGATCATTAATTACGATATTATCACTAAGAATAGCCTGAGAGAAGCTGAATGTACCAGGCATAAAGGTTTATATCTGGGGAAGGGTAGTAGTTCTTCTAGTTGTAGGAAGTACAACTATGAGGTTTCTCATCAGAGCATTGGTTTCCAGAGTATCCACATGGGAAGCTCCATTATATTCCATATGCGTGGATGACAGGGGAATTCTAAGCCTTAGTGTGATAGAGACCCTATTGAGTGACATGCTTGTGAATATATGGGATATATTAATAGATTTTATCAGAACATTCCACCTGCTTCTAGTTGAAGAATATCCACACTAGCTCCACCATTAGGTGCATGATCAGTTGTTCTGCATCAGATAGGGATTTGGAGTAGCACTGAAAAAATAGGCCGAGGAGGCAGTCACTGAGAAAGTAACTAGACTTATAACTACCATCACTAAAAGAGTGGACCTCCTCAGGCTAGTACGACTATAGAATAGTGTTGTGGATTAGGATATTTTCATTCCTTACAGCTGATACAAAAAGATCAGAGTGCATGACCATATATTGTACACGATACTATTCAAGAAGCCTCTACTATTGTATCATCTTTATTGATACAGGTTCATCTCACTCCTTTGTATCTTCATATAATGTGGAAAGTTGTAGGCAATAAATTTAGTACTTATGTGGTGTGATAACCTAGGACACAACATTGGGTGTGTGGTATAAGGGAGTATGCCAATGAATGTACTTATCTCTTGAGGTTGGCGGTTACCCATTCTTATGGGACCTCTTTGCATTCAAGATGACAGGCTTCGATGCCAGTCATGGGATAGATTGGTTGGTTCCATATCACGCCTATGGAGAATGTTATCACTATAGGGTGTCGTTTACATTAATAGAGTGAACAAGTTATCTACACAATGTTGAGCAGGATTTCTAAGCCAGTAGATCTAGACCAGAGCATCATGGGATAGGTGGATCGACCACCCAGATTTATAGTCTTTTCATGGAAGAGAAAAGTTTACATCTAATAGATTTTCCTCCTATGGTATTTCATTCCAGGTATGTTTTTACTGATGATTTTTTATGGATTAACTCCTTATAGAGTATTAGAGTTTATGATAAATCTTTTTCTAGGAGTATCTCTAGTTTCCATTCCTCCATATAGGATAGAACAAACTGAGCTCTAGGAGCTCAAGTGATAGTTGTAGGATCGGGAGTCTATAGGATTCATCAGACCCAATACTTCATGTTCGAGTTTACCGATGATTGTTTTACAAAAAGGAAGATGAAACCATTCATTTATTCATGGATTATAGATGGTTAAAAAAGTTTACAGTTAAGAACTGGTATCCATTTCTTCAAATAGATGATCTCTTTGACTAGCTCTGAGGAGCTAGTGTATTCTCGAAGATCGACCATGGAATGGGATATCATTAGGTGTGAGTCGGAAATTTAGATATATCTCATTCAAAATTTCATATTAGTTATGGTATACATGAGTATATAATTATGTTGTTCAGTCTTACGAATGCATCCTCCATTTTCATGGATTTGATGAATAAGACTTTCCACCCCTATCTGAAATATTTTATCATGGTCTTTATGAAAGACATCTTGGTGTATTATTATACTTGTAGAGAACATGATAAAAATCTTGAGATCATTTCGAATACACTGAGATAACATTAAATGTATTATCATTTTTCTTAGTTCCACTTCTATATTGAAAAAGTTCACTTCTTGGGTCATATTATCTCAGAATCAGTAGTATTAGTTTACTTAGGGAAGGTGAGTGTTGTGGTTTCTTGGGATAATAAAAATAAATTTTTTAATATATAGAGCTTCTTGGGGATGGATATATATTACAGGCATTTCATACATGACATATCATGCCTTTATACACCTCTTATTATTATTATAAAGAAGGGAGTAAATTTCTTTTGGACAGAAGCATACGAGAATTCCTTTTTAGGACCTAAAAGGGAGGATTATTTCAGCACCAATTTTGATTATCCCAAAGAAAAGAAGAGGATATACAATGTTCTATGTTATATCAGACATAATACTAGGTGAATTGATGATATAGGACGATATATTTTTTGCATATAAGACTCACTAGTTGAGACCTCACATGCATAATTAACAGATGTATAACCTTGATCTAGAATAAGTTGTCCTTACCTTACACTATTGGAGACAATATCTAACGAGTGAGTGATTTGTGGTGTATATGGACCACAAGATCCTAATATATATCTTTTCACAGTGTGAATTGAATCTCAAATAGAAAAGATGGGTTGAATACCTTGAGTATTTTTATTTTGAGCTTACCTCTATGATTAGGATGGCAATGCAGTAGTAGATGCACTGAGCTTGAAAACTTAGGTACATTCCATACAGGAAGCTAGTGATGAATAGAAATTGATGGCCCAATTTTATGAGATGCATCTAGAGTTCCATGAGAGTCATGAGTGTAATTTTCTTATAGCCTTATTAGTTCCCACTTCTCTCCTTTAGAGGGTAAATAGAAGGAAATTTTCATATCCTAAAGTCTTGGTTCTCCAGGAGAGTATTTCAGGAGAGGACCCACCCCCCAGGTTGGTTTGTTGATAGAGATGACATCCTAAATATACGTGGGTGTATCTAGGTTTTTACAGATATGAGAGAGAAACTAATGTGATATTCCCATTCTTCTCAGTGGGTAGTTCATCCAGGAATCTCTAAGATGTATCATGGTATGCGATGAAGATATTGGGGGCCTGGGATGAAATGTTATATAATAGGTTATATCACTAGATGGTCCACCTATCTATGAGTGAAGGTGGAGAACCAATGATATGATCTCTTGTTACATGCATTACTAGTCCTAGAATAGAAATGGATATATGTTTCTATGGATTTTGTAGTCATCTTATTGAGGTACCTTGAGATAGTGATGCAATTTGGGTAGTAGTGGATCGGTTGACAAAAGTATCCCACTTTCTTCCCATCTGAGAGAATTTATCAGTTGATGAGATGGGAATAATATATTTTGATGAGATAATATGTCTATATAGTATCCCTAATACTATAATTTCATAAAGGGACACTCGTTTTACATCAAAGTTTTGTTAGGGTTTAAAGGGAGCTTTGGGTACATAGGTTCTTCTGAGCACAGCTTTTCACCCCTATATCGATAGCTAGTCAAAATGAAAAATACTAGTTATAAAATACATAATCATATAATAATTCCTTTATTTTTATGGTTATTGGTAGAATAATATTGTTCTCTTCAAGTTCACCTATAATAATATGTTTTTGGAAATGATTTAGGTGGATCCTTCTGAGGCCTTGTATTGTAGGTCATTCCATTCACCCCTATTATGGTTAGAGATAGGAGATAAAGTTGTTAAAACCTACATTTGTGTATATTGTATTCTACAATTAAATATTTATAAACCCACCATAGTAATATTTTATGGAAAATTATCACATTTTAAGGCTTTTTGTGGATTTTGAGCTTAAATGGAAAAAATGTCTTAATTTTTGATTTTAAATGTTTTATTTTTATTCTATATTTCAAACACAACTTTTTATAAACTGAATAAAATTTTGAAATTATTTTTGTAGTATTTAATACATATTGGGAATCATTTAAAATTTCTATATCGAAAGCTTAATATATATTTTGGAGGCCCAAAATCAGCTCAAAATCCAAGCCTTGAAAACTATACATAGATCTAAAATGTTTTAAACATGAGATTATATATCTAAGTGGGATAGAAAAATGATTCTTAAATTATACATGGATCTATATAAAGAATTATTGAAGAACTTTCATGAAGGTATACACACATGAATCTAGATTTTTCAAGGACATAAATTCATGGTAACTTTCTACATTGGAATACGGAGGGTCACCTAGACAGAATTAAAGTCTTAGAGTAAATCAGTCATAACTTATACATATGGTGCCCAATATAGATGAAATTTTGTCGGTGATTTTAGATAAATAATTGTATCAATTTTATGGAATTAACTATTTCCTAAATTTTTGATTATAGGAGGGTAAATCACAGATAAACTCAGAGATCAAAATTGGATCAAAATTGTCTCACCAATTATGTCTATAAATTATCATCTCTTCTACCTCTTACAAGGATATATATTTCAAGGGGAAAAGGTGGATTTTAGTTTCTTTAATAGTTATTTATATTTTTATTATATATTATCTTAGTTATTATTATTATTCTTATGTTCATTTCACTTCTCTTTCATTTTCTATTTTCTGTTCCCCCACCATGATCCTTTTAGTCTCTATGCAAGTGGAGAACTAACTCTCACTGTTGTTCGAGGGGGCGAGGGAGTGGTGGTTTTTCAGTTTGTTGTGCCTAACTATTTATCTTTATTTTATTATGAGAATTTTAAAAGTGTTATAATATGTTTGGTGGAGGGTTCATCCCACTTTCACAGGTATTTTGTTCTTCTTCCCATTTTAATCTTTTTTCTCTCCTTCATCATCCTAATGTTGCATCTAGGGTGGAGTAACATTATGGTGATGATGTGAGTGAGTGTTAAATTTCATGTGGAGGGTCAGTGTGGGATAATAACATTTCATGGGAAGGTGTTGAGTGATAGGGTTTATCTCAAAAATGAATATAATATTGAGAAATACATTTTCATTAAAGAAAAATGATTTTATCACCATGATCTCCCAAGAATGAAAAATATTATTCACTAAATTCTTTATGTCATTTAAGTGTGGATGATTTTCAACTATAGACCATTCAAAGATCTGGTGCTTTTATAATATGTATATCATCACTCAGATCAAAGACTTGGCGATTGTTCTTTTTTATAGTCATTTTTTGTGATTTTTCTTTTTAATGAGGGGGGGGGGTGTTTACAGAGATTAATTAAATTGTTTAATGGATGATGTTTGATTTATTTAAAAATTTTATAAATATTGGGTGAGTTTGTTATTGGGAATTTAAGCTTATGATATCATTGATCTTTGCTTTATATTGTATTAAATTAACTCCCATTTCACAAGATGACTTTGATCAGAATTCCCAAGTATTAAGGCTATAATCCAATAGTTAAGTTAACTAGGGTTATAATTTCAATTAAAACATTTTCATGGTAGTGTATTTATGGTTCCAATAATCTATATAATACACATGTTAAGAAAACATCTCATTAATTCATGATATTTTAAGTTCAATATACACAATGTTAACCTAAATAATACTCAACATGAAAAATACCTCAATCACTTAATATCCTCAAATTATGACTCAACCCAATGGAAAATTTACCCATACATTTATATGGTTATTAATTTGGTTTTAATGATTATAGTTATGAGTTTAAAATAAAATAACAAAAATGGGACATGAAAAGAGTGGTGCGTCGAACACACACACGAAATGTGAAGAGAAGAAAAATTACACTTTAGATTGAATGAGAAAGCAAAAGAAGAGAATGGTTTTCAACTTGATTTAAACTATTTTAAGAAAATTAATATTAAACTACATAAGGTATATGAGAATGAGATATTATGAAGAAGATATCATTCATATTGTAACAAAATTACAATAGAAGACATAAAATATTGCAAATTAAAATGAATGAAAAAGAACATGAAAACAAAGAGAGAAGGAAGGATATCTCAAGTGAAATATTGAATTTGGAAGGACCTCCCTAGCCTTTGAAAATGATTTGGTCATGAAAATGTATCCCTCTATATTCTAAAGTTCCAAACCCTTGCAAGGAGAAGAGGGGAATGCATTTAAAGCCCAAGGAGGTGGACAGTTTGCATTCCAAAACTTCCCCTCAACTTGGCTCGACTATTTGGACATACAGATAGGTAAATATCGATATATCATCTTCTTTAAAGTTACAGATATTTATTTTTATTAGAAAACCACAAAATTCGACCGCTATAGGAACTTTTTAGCCAATGTTATTACTATTTAACAAAAAAAATTCATTCTGTCCTTTTTTCTGTTGAGTTTTTCCCATGGTATATATGTGAATGCATTTTAGGATTGGAAGATGCCTTCAAATTTTAAAACTTTATTCTTTAAATTCTGACGCCTATATATTGGATTTAACACAGAAAAATATCAGCTTTAGTTGATGGATTTATTAGGAGAAAATTCATAGATTGTGTGAGGATTTTAAAATACGAACAGATTGTAGGTCTGGACATATAAACATATTTTGGGACTATCTTTGTTAGAGTTGGGCCTTGAAATTTTTATCCATGATTATTTTGGATATTAAATAATATATTATATAGTATCATAAAATTTGGGATTCTGTATTGATCCCATAAATTCAAGATCATGGATGGTCTGGTTTCTTCATAGATTCTTTGGGTCTTCTTGTGTGGACCATATGACCCTTTACATGGTATAATTGGCCAAATATTCTTTCTAATGATATGTTGTAAATTGAATAAGGAATAATAAAAAACAATAATCAAACAATTTGTATCATTAGTGTGAGATTTATAATTATAATTTTAAACTGAATTGATTGGATTAGTTAAAATAGTGCATAAATTATATTTAGTAATAAAACAAGTGTATTTCACACTAATTATGAACTTTTACACAAAAATTACTAAAGGGAGTAGGCAAAAAGATATGAATAAATGAATAACATCAACCCCACCACACTTAGTCTTGTGTGTTTACTCATGTGAAACAAATATAAAAACATAACAAAATCATTATCACTCTCCAACAAATATAAAAATTTTGTTTTCTCCAATCAAGGGAGGTTTAGACCATTTCACTCATCCATATTTAATTCCACCACAAATTGTTACAAAAAAAGGTTCAAAAAAAAATTATTTTTCCGTGCACAAATTTAGAAATGGAAAACATGGGCACTCAGAAGTCACTACTATCATGTTGATAAAAAAATTATTTATAGAGGTTCACTCATTCACCAACCAAAAGAGAAAATATTAGTGTTTTAAAGAGATCTCAGCTTCCATTCCATATCTTAAGGTGAACAAGAATCAAGAGGTCTTTTTAGGGGGGTTTTAGGGCTATAGGATAGTAGGAATTTAATGTCACTATAAGAAAACTGTGTTTTAGCGGCGGTTTTTAAAATCACCACAAAAAAACCAGTTTTAAATTTTTTAATTTTTTTAAAATATCTTCTAAAGAAATAAATTTTTTAACAGTATTTTTACAAAAAAAAACCGCCGCAAAATAGTGGTGTTTTTTTAAAAACCTCTGCAAAATATAAAAAAAACATAAGAAAATTTAAAAATACTATATATTATATATTATTTGTTTTTTTATTTACAATCAAATATAGTTTATTATTTATAATTTTATATTTTTATAGTGTTACAATTAATTAATATTTATAATTATTAGTTAATAATATTTTTAAACTGAAAACAAATCTCTAATAAGTATAAGAACATACTTCGACATCAAATGACCATAACATCTGATCCGAGAGTCCATTTCAGCTTCACAACCAGTCAAATCAAAGTTCATCAAATGATAAAAAACCAAGTGATATTTATATTATGTGACAATCAAAGGATAAAAAATATATTCAAAACTCAAAAGTCAAAAATCAAACTCAAACTTAAAATGACCATAACTTTTAATCCTGGTGTCCGTTTGGGCTATACCACATATCAAATCGAAGCCTACGACGAGCTCTACACTGCTTAGGTCTGGTACCAACTCTCCAAGTATTTTTCCCTTTTTATTCCTCCAGAAAGGCCCAGAAGGCCTCCAAAACAGAAATTTTAGTTGCAAACACCGATTTCTTAAAATTCAAACGGTTATAACTTTCAATCCAGGTGTCCGTTCAGCCTATACCAGATATTATATCGAAGCTAATTTCATGATATTTGATTTGAATAGTTGTGGCACTCGAAAAGGAGTCTCAGATCATAGTTTATGGCGATTTTAGGGTTTTTAGGGTTTTAAGATGTTCTTAACATTTTATGTTTCATTTAATTAATTATTTGTTTATTTATTTAATGATTTATTTATAAATGAATTATTAATTAATGAATTATTATTTATTTAACTATTATTTATTATTATTTATTTATTATTTAGTTACTATTTACACATTAATTATTAATTTATTTTTAATTAATTTAATAATTAATTATTATTATATTATTATTCATTATTTATTTATTTGTTTATTATTTATTTATTTATTTTTCATTCATTATTTATTAATTAATTATTAATTATTAATTAGTTATTTATTATTTATTAATTACAAATTATTAATTATTAGTTGTTAGTTATTACTAATTATTATTTATTTATCTATTTATATATTTATATATTTATCTATTAATTTATTTATATATTATATATTATTTATTCTTTTTCTTTATTATTTTTTCCTTTTTTTAATTTACAAAATATTAATTTATTATTAATTTATTATTAATTTATTTATTATTTGTTATTTATTATTTATTGGTTATTTATTAATAAAATATTAATAAAATATTAATTATTTATTAAATATTGAATATTGAATATTTCATATTAAATATTAAAATTTCAATATTAATTATTAATTAAGAATTATTAATTTTATAGTTATCAATTATTAATTATTGGGTTTTATTAATTATTAATTATTAATTAATTATTATTTATTTGTCTATTTATATGTGTTTGTATGTATGTATTATTTATTATTTATTATTTGTTAATTTATTTTTAGTTTACAAAATATTAATTCATTATTAATATATTATTAATTTATTTTTTATTTATTTATTTATTCAATATTCAATATTTATTATTAATTAATTAATTAATTATTAATAATTTATTAATAATTTTTAAATTTTTTAAATTTAAATTATCAATTAGTAGTTATTAATTCTTAATGATCAATTATTAATTATTAGTTACTATTAATTATTAATTATTAATTATTAATTAATTATTATATACTATTTAGTATTTAATGTTTAATATTTAATATTTAATTTTTAATATTTAATATTTATTAATTTAATATTTATTAATTTACTTATTTATCTATTATTTATTAATTTATTTTTAATTTGTAATTTATGTATCATATATAAAATTATATTTGAATTAATTTATTATTTATACATTACTTATATATATTATATGTTATATATTATCTATTATATATTATATATTATCTAGTATATATTATCTATTATATATTATCTATTATGTATTGTCTATTATATATTATATATTATATATTAGGCATTATATATTATATATTATATATCATGTATTATATATTATATATTACATATTATATATTATATATTATATGTCATATGTTATATATTAGATATTATTAACTATAAATTATTCATTATTAATTATTAACTATTAATTATTAATTATTAATTATTTATTATTGATTAATAATTGTTGATAAATAATTATTGATTAATAATTATTTAGTATATATTTATTTGTTATGGGTTATTTGTTTTTCCAATTAATATATATATGTGTATAAGTATATTAAATTCGATTTATTGACCACATGAAGAGCATGCTGGAGTGGTAAAGTGTCTGGAGAATAAGCAAGAGGTAAAGAGTTCAAATCTCACCCAACGAAGAATTTCTATATATGACATGGGTATGTGCATGAATGTGGACTTGTGCATGGACATAGACTTATGCATGGAGATGGGAATGTGCGTGGTAATAATATATAAATAAATTATGAAAATTAAAAAAACAATAATAAGTAAATAAATAAATAAATAATAAATAAATAAATAAATAAATAATAAATAAATAAATAAAATAAATAAATAAATAAATAAATAAATAAATAAATAAATAAATTACGAAAATAAAAGAATAAATAAATTACAAAAAAATAAAATAAATAATAAATAAATAAATAAATAAATTACGAAACTAAAAAAAATAAATAAATTACAAAAAATAAAAAAATATAAAGAAATTACTAATAAAAAAAATAAAGAAATAAAATATTTTAAAAAATGAATTTTTTAAAAAAATTTAAAAAATCAAAATAATAAAAAAAGCGATTTAGAGACGGTTTAAACTGCCGCTAAAAACATGCCACTAATTATTTCCCGACACACAATTTAGTGGCTGTTTAAATTGCCACTAAATACAAATTTTGGCAGTGTGTCTAAGAGAGAGGAAAAGAGGGGTAAAACACAAACATGGAAATGGAAATGCACTATTTGAAATAAGGCATGGAAGGTTATGGAAAAGCTTATTTATAAGAGAATTATTATGTGGAGGATGGCTGAAAGCGTGGCCAATTATCACCTATCGACTGGTCAAAGTTCCGATGCTCTGCTAATGTGTATAGTTGGACTAATGTAGAATCCTCTACAATGATACGTTTTAATGGTCGTTTGTTATTAGATGATTGTATTCTAATTGGGGGGGGGGGGTTGTTTGTAGATCTTATGAAATGATTGATTGATTAATATTGATTTAACAAATTTATAAAGATTTGAGTGAGTTAATTTTTAGGGAGTTAATCTTGTGATATCCTTGATCTTTGCTTTACATTGAATTTAAATTAACACCCACTTCACAAGATAATATTGATTGGAATTCATAAGTGTCAAGGCTTTAATCCAAGCCTTAACATAACTTAGGGTTCTAATATCAATTAATGTTTGTTGATGGTAGTGTACTTATGGTTCCAACAATCCATGGAAACCACACGTTAAATAAAACAAGTCATTAATCCATGACATGTTAAATCCAATATACATAATGTTAATTTGAAAAATATTTATTGAGTAAATACTCTCAATAACTTAACATCCCTAAATTTTGACACACCCCAATAATAGACTTACTCATCTATTAAGATAGTTATTAATCTGGTAATATATGTTAATGGTGATGAATTATAAATAGAACAAAAAGAACGGGATTAGAAAAGATTTGTGCATCGAACACACACACACACGAAGGGTGATCAGAATTAAAAACGAATAGTAGATTGAATTAAAAAGTGAAAGAAGGGAAGGGGATTCAACTGTATTTAAACTATTTTAAGAACATTAATATGAAACAAAAGAAGGTGGATGAGAATAAGAGATACTGAAGAATAAACTTTCCTTAAAATAGAAATACAAAAAACGACACTTACGAGATTACAAATAAAGAAAAGCACAAAAGTAAATGAAATCAATGAGAGGAGGAAGGGACTCTCAAGTGAAAACATGAGTATGGAAGGTCCTCCTAAGCTTTCAGCTAAGCTTTTTTCGTGCCAATATGTGCTCCTCTATTTTAAAATTCCAACCCCTTTGAAGGAGAGGAGGGGGATGTATTTATAGCCCAAGGAAGTGGACTGTTGGAATTTCCAATATATCTCTCCACTGGGCTCGATGATTTTGACATCCTGACAGCCTAATCCCGAGATATATCCTTTTTCAAAGTTGTATGTAATAATTTTTATGACTTCTATAAAAATTTGGAGTCATTTGGACCAATGGATCCAAAGTTATGGTGGTTTGGTTAAACAAAGTTAAACTGCCCATTTCAATCCATGCTTTTTCTATGGAAAAATGTGAATGGATTTTGGAATAGGAAGATGCCTTAAAATCCAAATGTTTTCTTCAAGAAATTCGTCCACTATATCCCCTAATTCACACTGAAAACTATCATCTTGATTTGATGAATACATCACGAGATATGACATGAATAGTGTTCTTAATTTAATTCCCAGCTATAATGGTGGGATGAGTTTAAATGAATCAGTTGGGCCCCTTGTATTTGGATTTGGGCATTGAAATATTTATCCAAGACTCCTTAAATTTTCCCCAGAACCTTTGAGGAGAATTATGGAATTTTAAATTTTAGAGTGATCCCAGTAATTCAATCTTCATGGATGGTCTAGTTTCTTCACAGATTTTGTAGGCCCTCTTGTGTGGTCCATATGATCCTCCAAATGGAAGAATTGGCCCATGATCCCTTCTAATGAAATGTTTTATATTGAATTAGGAATCCTAGATAATAATAACCAGACAATTTTTATTAGTAGGGGGAGAGTTATAAATAATATAATAAACTGACTCAATTGGACTACTTCTAAAAATGATCAAAAATTATACTTAGTATTAAAACATTAATATTTTACACAAATTATGCACATTTAATATAAAATCAGTAAAGGGATTGTATAATAATTAATAAAAATATTAATAACATAAACTCCCCACACTTCGTCTTGTTCATGTCCTCATGTGCAACAAATATAAAAACATGACAAAATCATTTTCACTCACAAACAAATATTAAAATTTTGTTTTCCTCAATCAGGGGAGGTTTAGAAAATTTCACTCATCTATTTTGAATTACACTTCAAATTTTTATATAAAAAGTTTTCCAAAAACAACTCTATTTTTTCATGCTCAAATTTAGAAATGGGAAATGTGGACACTCAAAACTCACACCTCTCATGATGATAAAATTCATTTGTGGAGATCACTCTTTCACCAACCAAAAGTGAAAATCTTAGAGTTTGAAAGAGCTCTCAGCTTCCAACCCCTATTCAAAGTGTATAAGAATCAAGAGGTCTTTTTAAGGTGTTTTTTATGGCTATGGGATGGTAGGAATATAATGTCCAAGATAAAGAAGAAGAGGGGTAAAACCCCAACATAGAAAAATAAATGCAGATTTTTTTTGAAATGAGACATGAAAGGAAATGGAAACACATATTTATGAGGGAATTAAAATGTGAAATAAGACACAAAAGTAGAAGGAAATATTAAGGTAATGAGAAGATGAAATATTTAGAGAACAAAAAAGTTCTCCCAATGACATCTAAATATAATGCAAGTGTTCTTTTTTATTCTTCTTTTTCTTCTTTTCTTTTGAAAGTTGAACTTGAAACAGATTTCAAACTCATATCCCAAACCATGATTAATCTACTGAATACAGTAATTTTAATATTTATAACAAGATCAAAGGCTTAGAAATAGTGATTTTTGACCCACCCAAGACACAACCCATTTTTTTTTTATTTTTTTGTCATTTTTTTAATTTTTTATCTTGAACACTTGTCGATAAAATTTGAACAATATGTCATAAGAATATATACATTTTCAAGCCCTAGTGAAGGACAACCTATACCCCATACTAAAATGGATTCTGGCCCTCAACCATATGATAATATGGTGAAATCAACAGAGGATACTGAAAATGAAATCCATCCCCCCCACACATAATTTTAAAAAAAAAATTATGCAATAAAAATCCTAGTTGATTTTGTGTGGAAAAAGGTATTGGGCTTGTAATGTGGCTATAAAATACAAGGTTTTAATAGGCTCAAAGGGGATTTAAAAAGAAGGATTAATGTAAGGGAAATGGGAGGCTATTTGGCTATTATGATTCTCATGTGGTTCAGAAAATGCCTTTATCATATTAATGCACACTAAAGTAGTAAATTCATCTTGAAGGTCCACAAACTCATGAGTCACAAATGAGGGTAAAAAAACTCATTTTTAAAAGATGGCCATAGGTAGCCTTGGAATGAAAGATAATTTTGTTCCTCATGGCTTGGAGAAATCAGTTTCCAAATCTAAAAGTGAGCATTCAAAATTTATTGGTTTTGACACAATATTCTTTATCCAAAGTCATGATGAAAATACAAAATTTTTGAGATGAAAACATGTCTGTTGACTCCCCAAAAGGTTAGAAAATGTTTCAAAACTCGATGGTGAGTAAGCATGAATCATGAATTTTTTCGTATTTTTTTTGTTATGATGATTTTTTTTGTTTCGGTTTTTTTTAGTTTTTAATAAAGACTCCGTCACACAAAAGAGAAATAGAAAAAGAAAGGTTTTGATAAAGAAATTGGTAAAAAAATTAAAGATAGAGGATAAAGAAGAAATAGGTAGAGGGAGGAAGAGAGGCAGAGAGAGTTAAATGGAAAGTAGTTACCTTTGGTTTGGACTTGGTGGATTGCTATCTCCATCTAGTGGTGAGTCGACTGCAAAATCTGGGGATCCAGTGGAAGTCGATGTTGATCCAGGATCTTGCGTCCTCTCACGGTGATGCTTTAACCAATGTCAATTAACCGTGAATGTCTTTTTGGAAGAGGGGTCTTGGACTTGCACTGTACCAAATGGGTAAACATTACTAATAAAAAAAGGAACTTCCAATGAGAATTAATCATACCTATGTGAAGCTAAAATTGAGAATTGAAGAGAATTACCATTTCCCCTTCATGAAATACCTTTCTCAGGATGTGTTTATCATGGAGTGCCTTGGATTTTTCTTTTTATAGATTAGAATTCTCTTAAGAATCAAGTTGAAGCACCTCCAATTCATCCAATTGCAAAAATATTTCTTCACCAGATTTTTCAATATCAAAATTATCGGTTTTCACAACCCAAAATGACTTATGTTGGATTTAAACTAAAAAATGACACGCTTTACCAAAAAATATCCTAAAAGGAGACATCCCAATGAGTGTTTTATATGCAGTTAGATAAGCCCAAAGTGCTTCACCAAGTCTTTCAGGCCAGTCTTTTTTGGTGGGTTTTACAATTCTCTCAAGCACTCTTTTCTCTTATCTATTAGAAATTCCAGCCATGCCATTTTTTTGGGGGTGATATGCAGTTGAAGTTTTATGTACAACCCCATTCTTTTTCAAAATATATTCCATGGTTCTATTACAAAAATGGGTTCCTAAGTCACTAATCAAGGCATGAGGCATGCCAAATTTGTATAATATGTGTGTCTTTAGGAACTCACTAATAGTATGTGAATCATCCTTTATAGTGGGTTTGGACTCAATCCACCTAGAAACATAATCAACCGCAATAAGAATGTATGAGAATCCATTGGAAGGGGGGAATGGTCCCATAAAATCGATACCCCAAACATCGAAGATCTCACAGAAAATTAAATGATTTTGGGGCATTTCATTTCTCTTTGAAATTGTGCCAAACTTTTGGCAAGTGGGACATGATTGACAGAACTCATGTGTGTCCTTGAAGAGTGAAGGATAGAAGAATCTAGAGTCTAGAACCTTTTGGGAGTTCCTTTGTGGTCCAAAATGGCCACCACCATGCATTTAGTGACAGAATTATAAGACGAAGGAATGTTCATATTCATCAAAACATCTCCTTATTACCATGTCTTCCCCAGTTTTCTAAAGTTTATTTTATTCCCAAAAATAATATTTTAAATCACTTTTCAACTTCATTTTTTGTTCATTTGAATTTTTTTGGGAAAAACACCAAAAAAAAGTAATTTACAATTGGGGAATACCATGGTATTTTTGGAGTGAGAGTTGAAAGGTGATCAGATGTAAATTATGGACCAATTATTTCAGAATGAGAATAATTACAAATTCTACTCAAGTGATTAGCCATCGGGTTCTCTTTTCCTGATCTATCATTGATTTCAAGGTCAAACTCTTGGAGCATAAGGATACATATTATTATCCTCAGTTTGGAATCACCTTTCTTGAGTAAGAACTTTATAGTAGAATGGTCTGTGAAGATGATGATTTTGGCACCTAAGATATTGGGACGAAATTTTTCTAAGGAAAAAACCACTACTAAATGTTTCTTTTCAGTCACATTGTAGTGAGATTGAGTTTCATCCATTGTTTTTGAGGCATAATAGATAACATGAGGAATTGTTTCTCTTCTTTTACCAATAACAACCCCAACAGCTCTATCAGAAGCATCGCACATAAAATCAAAGGGTAAGGACCAATCTGGGGGTTGGATTGTTGGGGCAGATGTAAGATCATTTTTGAGTTCAACTAAGGCTCTCTTGTAAACCTCATCAAAATGTAAAGTGACATCATTTTTGAGAAATAGAGTGAATGGGAGGGAAATCCTACTGAAGTTATGGATGAATCGACAATAGAAACAAGAAGGAACAAGGAATGAACAAATGTCTCATACAAAAGTGGGTTCTGAATGTTATTAGATCACTTCAATTTTTGCAGGATCGACTTCAATACCATCTTTTGAAACTATATTCCCTAGAACAATCCCATTTTCAACCATGAAGTGACATTTTTTAAAATTTAACACAAGATTACACTTGACACACTTTTGAAGGACTATAGAGAGTGAGTTCAAGCAATATTCAAATGACTCACCATAAATGGTAAAGTAATCCATGAATACTTCCATGCAGTGTTCAATGAATTCAGAAAAGATACTCACCATACACCTCTGGAATGTTTCAGGAGCATTGCAAAGGCTAAACTGAATTCTCCTATATGCATATGTTCCAAAGGGGCATTTGAAATTAGTATTTTCTTGGTCCTGAGGTGCGATTGGGATTTATAAGTATCCAATGTATCCATCAAGAAATAAATAGTGTGACTTTCTATCTAATCTTTTTAGAATTTGATCAAGGAATGGAAGAGGGTAGTGATAATTTCTTGTTTCAATATTCAATTTCATATAGTTGATGAACATACGCCATTTCTTCTTTACTTGAGTTATCACTACCTCCCCATGTTCATTTGTGACAACAGTTATACCACCCTTCTTAGGTATAACTTGAATTGTAATAACCCATTCACTGTCAGAAATTGGGTAGAAAATACCATCTTGAAGAAGCTTAGTGATCTCTTCCCTAACTAACTCCAGGATGAGTGGATTGAGTCTTCATTGTGGCTGTCTAATTGGTATAAATTATTCCTCAAGATGGATGTGATGCGTGAAAAGAGCAGGGTTGATTCCAGGTACGTTATCTAGGGTCCACCCTAAGGCCTTTTTGTTTTCCTCTAACACTTGAACCAGTTTGGACTCCCTAATTTCAGTAAGTGAAGTGGAAATAATGACAGGATAAGAGTGATCATAGAAAAGGAATGCATATTTTAGGTGTTCAGGAAGAGGTTTTAGATTAATATCATCACTCATTTGTGGGTTATACATCCTAAGAATGGATGAGGGGACTTCAACTACTTCATATTCATTTTCTTTAATACTGTCCAAGGTGGAGCAGTAGAGATTAGAGTTGATGTGGGATTCAAGAGAGTTTTCAAGATCCTATAGATTGATAGAGTCTATGAATGAGAGGTCAACATCAAATTAACCATTTACAACTTGGTTAATCATGGTACATATTTCACAAGATCATTTATCATTTAAACGTGAAGAACATGATGGATTGGGGTTCAATTTACTCTTAGAAGTTTACTCAAAAGCATGGATTGAGAATATAGAGTGATCCTCTGATGGGTATCACATGGCTTGAAAAGTGTTGAACTTGACCAGTTGGTCACCAAATTACATGGATAAGATGCTTGAATGGACATCAATCTTAGTTATAGCAATCATGAGGAATGGTATTCCTAGAATTAGGGGAGATTGAGAAGATTTCGTCTCACCTTCAATGTCAAGGACATAGAAATTAGTAGGAAAGATAAGATCATTGACACGAACAAGGACATCCTCGATTATACCCTTAGGACTATCAGTTCTTCGATTTTCTATCAAAATGACAACACCCATTGGATGTAAGGGACCTAGAACAAGGTTATAGAAGATGGATTTGTTCATGACATTAATTGAGGAACCTAGGTCTATGAGTGCATCATCGAAGTTGGAACTTCAAATTTGGTATGGAACTATAGAGGTCCTTGGATATTTTCACTTTATGGGAATATACTATTGGGTGGAAACATTTTCAAAGGTCCTAAGTTGCCTCTTGTGGGTGCACAATTCCATAAGAAACTTGGCATACTTAGGGATTTGTTTTATGTCTTCTAATAGGGGTATGTTGACTTCAACATGTCTAAAAATGTTGATCATTTCAAGATCATTTTCAAAGGACTTCTTTGGCGTAGAAACGGCTTGAGGAAAAGTAATTGGGTTCCTAAGTATTATAGAATGATGTGAGGGAGTGGTTTCAGATTCCTTTTCATGTTTCTTTTTTTTTATTTTCTAGGTCCAGATTTAAAGGTGATTTAGATGACTTATCCTGAGGCATAGCAATTTCCTTTCTCTATCTAAGTGTAGTTGCACTAACATTACCATTGGGGTTGGGTAATGGTTGAGTTGGGAGTTGGGAAGAATTTTATTGTTTTTGCTGGCTCATGTGAGATGCATGTTGACCAATTTGGGTTTCAATGTTTTTAATACTAGAATGGGTGAAGGAGGTAAGGTCTTGAACTACACTTTCCCATGGTTTCTTGGAAGAAGAGGCTTGTCTCGGATTAAGATTTCCTTGATTTTGGTTCTTGGGGAAGTGATTGTATTAGTTTGAGAATTGAGAAGGATCACAAGGATAGTGGAATCCTGGAAGAGGATTGATCCTTTGAGGTTGAGGAATAAAAAGATAAGGTTGTTGGAAGTTACCAACACCTTGAACATATTGGAACTGGTTTGGGTTTTGATGAAAGAATTGAGGGGTATGAGAGACAGAATTACTATGACTCAGGCCTTGTTTATAGGAAGAAGAGAAGGGATCAGAGTGAGGTTGGTTGAAGTTTCTAATGAACTTATCAGATTATTGAGGGTTGGGGTTCCACTAAGCATATGCTGCATTGAGCTCCATTGGTCCAGATGAACCAGATTGATCCTCTTGAAGTTGTGGAAATGTGTTAGTTGGATGAGATGCAGAGTTGCAGATTCCGTAATTTTTGATAGGTCCTAGAAACATTGATTGTGTAAAAGATGAAGTTGGGGATTTGGTAGCCAGAACGAGTTGTCGCATAAGACCTGTAAGTTCACTCATCCACTCTATCATCTTGTTCGGCTCTATCAACTGACTATTTTGGGCTTGTTTGACTTGAGCATGTGCTCGAGTATGGAATTGTTATGTGTTTGCACCCATGTTTCTTATAAGATCTCATGCAGCTAAAGGAGTTTTATTAATAAGAGAACCGCTACTTACGACATTAATGAGGGTTCTCTCCATAGCCAATAAACCCTCCTAGAAGTATTGAATCAAGAGTTGGTCAGGGATTTGGGTGTGTGGGTAGGTTTCAACAAATTTTTTGAACCTATCCTAGTAATCATGGAGTGATTAATTTGGGGATTGACGAATACCACTTATTTCCTTTTGCATAGAAGCAGTACGAGAAGCAAGAAATAATTTCTATAAAAATAGTCGCTTCATGTAATTCCATGTGGTTATGGGACCAGGAGAGAGGTAGTAAAGCCATGAATTAGTAGTTTCAAATAGGGAGAAAGGGAATGCTCGGAGTTTAATTTGTTCCGCAGAAACACCTTGAGTCTTCATGGTAGAGCACACTACATGAAACTCTTTAAGGTAGAGATGCGGATCCTCACTGGCTATCCTGTGAAAATGAGGAAGAAGATGAATCAAACCCGATTTGAGTTCAAAGTTAGAATCTATGTTTGGATATTGAATACCAAGAGGTTGGTAATTCATATCAGTGGCAGCGAGTTCTTTAATTGTTTATTCCCTAGGATTGTCCATATCTAATTCAATTGGTTGGACAAGGACTGTTTCTTGAATGATTTGATTATCTCTTAAGTTCCTCCTAAGTTAGAAATGAGTTCTCTCAATTTAAGGGTAAAACAAATATAAGGGATTGTTTGGGAGGCTACGGGGCATTCAGAGAGATTTTGTAAGAAAGCGGAAGATGATTTATTCTTTTTATTTTTTTCAGTTTAATATTTTTTTGAAAAGTTAGGGTTTTCTTTTTCTTTTTCTTTTTATTTTTTTTTTAATTTTTTTTTTGTTTTTTTACAATAACCAAAAAATAATTACTATATAATGCACTATCCCCAACAACATTGATATTTGAAAGCACATCCAATTGTCGCCTATCGACCGTTCGAAGTTCTGATGCTTTGTTAATGTGTGTAGCAGCACTCGGGTCGAATCCTCAGCGATGATACTTTTTAATAGTCGTTTGTTTTTAGTTGATTGTATTCTGATTTGGAGGGGGGGGGGGTTTGTAGAGCTTATGAAATGATTGACTGATTACGATTGATTTAAAAAATTTATAAATATTGGGGTGAGTTCATTTTTAGGGAGTTAATTTTGTGATATCCTTGATATTTTCTTTACATTGCATTTAAATTAGCACCCACTTCATAAGATAACGTTGATTGGAATTCCTAAGTGTTAAGGCTTTAATCCAAGACATAAATTAACATAGGGTTCTAATATCAATTAGAGATTGTTTATGGTAGTGTATTTATGGTTCCAACAATCCATGGAAACCACATGTTAAATAAAACAAGTCATTAATACATGACATGTTAAGTCCAACATACACATTTTAATTTGAATAATATTCATCGAGAAAATACTCTCAATAAGTTAACATCCCTAAATTTTGACTCACCCAAATAATATAATTTATCATATATTAAGATAGTTATTAATTTGGTAATATATGTTAATGGTGATGAATTATAAATAGAACAAAAAGAACGGGATGAGAAAAGATTTGTGAATCGAGCACACACACACACACACGAAGGGTGATCAGAATTAAAAACGAACATTATATTGAATTAAAAAGTGAATAAAGGGAAGGGGATTAAACTGTATTTAAACTATTTTAAGAACGTTAATATGAAATTAAAGAAGGTGGATGAGAATAAGAGATACTGAATAAGAAACTTTCATTAAAACAAAATTACAAAAACAACACTTACGAGATTACAAATAAAGAAAAGCACATAAGTAAATGAAATAAATGAGAGGAGGAAGGGTCTCTCAAGTTCAAACTTTAGTATATAAGGTCCTCCCAATCCTTTGGAAAATATTTTTTCGTGACAATATGTGCTCGTCTCTTCTGAAATTATAGCCCCTTTGAAGGAGAGGATGGGGATGCATTTATAACCCAAGGAAGTGGACTTTTGGAATTCTCAATCTTTCTCTCCACTTGGCTCGACGATTTGGACATTCAGACAGCAGAATCTCGAGATATCTCCTACTTCAAATATGTAGATAATAATGTTTTCAGACTTATCTCAATATTTGGAGTCATTTGGACCAACGAATCCAAAGTTATGGCGGTTTTATTCAACAAAGTTAAACTATCCATTTCAATCCATGATTTTTCTGTGGCTAAAATGTGAATGGATTTTGGAATAGGAAGATTCCATTAAATCAGAATGATTTATTCAACAATGTTTTCCTCCTATATCTTCTCTTTCACATTGAAAAATATAATCTTTATTTGATGATTACATAATGAGATATGCCATGAATAGTTTTCTGATTTCAATTCCCGACCATAATGGTGGGATGAGTTTAAATGAATTAGTAGGGCACCTTTTATTTGGATTTGGGCCTTGAAATTTTTATCAAAGACTCCTTATATTTTCCCACGAACCTTTGAGATGAATAAAGGAAATTTAACTTCTAGGGTGAGACTAGTAATTCAATCTTCATGGCTAGTCCAGTTTCTTCACAGATTCTGTAGGTCCTCTTGTGTGGTCCATATGAGCCTTAAAATGGATGAATTGGACCATGATCTCTTCTAATGAAATGTTTTATATTGAATTATGAATCCTAAAAAATAAGAACCACACAATTTGGATCAGTAGGGGTAAAGGTATAAATAAAATAGTAAACTGACTCAATTGGACTACTTCTAAAAATGCTCAATAATTATACTTAGTATTAAAACATTAATATTTCACAAAAATTATGCACATTTCATATAAAATAAGTAAATTGAGTATATAATAAGTGATGAATATATTAATAACTTTGATGACACAAAATATATGGATAAAATTTAAAGGGGGTAAAATGATAAAATATTTACAAAACACACAACTTCTGCTATGTCTTAGTCCGTCCTACACTGTTTGGGTTTCCCTTTCATTGATAAAGCAAAACCTGGTCCCATAACTGTAGACACACCATAATTTGTGCCATGAACAGTCAATATGAGCATGGATTATGGATAACCAGTTCATACTGAGATTGACATTGTAAGGTCTTGACCCAACTACCAGGAGATCCCAATTGAAACTCTCACCACCAATAGTAATGTCACACTATTAGAACTAGTGTATGATTATAAAATCCCCTCTTATAAGAGTCATTAAGTTTAAGGGTCGAGTCAATGGTTCCACTGGAGGGTCATTGCAAGAAAATAATGACTGTAGCCTATGCCTATAAAAACTACAACTAATGTGGAAAAGACACAAGTCGCACCTCTAACCATCCATGGAGCCTTAGGGTTATAAGTCTCCATTTCCTGGAGCTAGTCTCGTCCTTTTCCACCACCTCCCTGAGCCTGTCGTGTACCACCTAGGGGTGGTGGTGATAATATGTTGAACCTACATCCACCTCCTTCCACCCTTCCTATTCCTCTTCCATGTCAGAAGCCATGTGGACCACCTTTATCCTGCCTCTACCTCTGTATCTATGGTCCATCAAACATCTTCTGATCAGTTGTATGATGGGTCAGGAAATCTTGAACCATATTTCATTAACCACCGCAAAACTAACACAGCCTATCCTTCAGCTGACTCACTCTACCCTAGGAGCCACGTACCACTAATCATGTGTCTTGGCTCTATAACCTAGACATCCTTACCCTTTTGGGTCCCTGCAACTACTGTCGGCTACCTACTACTAAAGAATCAGCTACCCGGTGCCCAATGGTAACTCCCACTACCAGTGTCTTCTCTACTATAAAGCTCTCCACTAGAAGAGATTTCTCCAATACCCCAACATTTCTAGGAATTCTAAGGGATATCATGAATTCCCCAATCTCCTAGAATAATCCCAACTTGAAGGTCCGAACCCTAAATAATGAGTTTTGTACCATATCTGTAGAGTAGTGAGAAAGATCAGTAAATCTCTCCAAGTAATTATCAACTGTCTGACTACACTACTACAGATATAGAGTCTCCTATATGCACACTGCACATAACTTAGATAGAAATAACTCCTCTTTGAAGAGACACTCAAAATCTACCCAAGATAGAGTTGTATAATCAAGTTTCTAGGTCATTAAGTTCCACCATCACCCCATTGAGACCTAAAAAAGACTCATAGCTAAGACTTCCATAAGGTCCGAAGGCATCCTCACAAGGAGGGAGACACATGTAACTACCTCCAGCCAATGCTGAGCTACTTGGGGGTCTATCCCACTCCAAAACCTAGGAGTTGGCTACCTATGAAACTCATGCAATGATCTCAACCTGCATACATCCTCGATCAGTAGTGCTAGTAGTAACTGTTGCTTGATAGGTGGTTGTATCACTGGTAAACCACCTAGAGGTGCTACCTCGGGTACATGCACTTTTAACAACACCTCGTATCTAGGAGGATCATCCTCATGATTACACAATGGAATCTAGTAAGTCTATTTTCATGGATGCATCCTCAAATAGAACAAGATGTACCACTGTCAATAGAGTATACTTGGTCAGCTGACTCAAGAAGGACATGAGAAGAAACCCAAATCCTAAATTATACATGTACCATTGTTTTCCTTGCAACCAGTGTTTTTATGTACCATGTTGAAAATTAGAATTCAGAGTCTTGGTGTATGGCTACATCCGTTGCCACACCAATTCTAGACTCCCTTTCATGAAAGCTGAACTTGAAACACATAACACTATTTCCCCAAACCAATCTCACAGACTCTTGGTCCTTAAGTATAAACAACCTCCTTTGATACCACTCAATCACAAACTATCATAGAGGGGTCCATGCTGGGACTACCCCAATCCTACCTCCAATAGGCCAGGGGCTGACGACTAGCACCGAGTAAAAATATCCCACAAATAGGAGGCATTTGCCTAAGTACCTACACACAAACACACACACACACACACACACATCTCCAAGCCCAAATTACTGAAATGAAAAACACAAAGTAAAGAAGCATGCATACCAATAAGATAAAAACAACAGAGTATAATAGTAGAAAACTGGATTGTAAATAAATCCAGAATACATGACCACTAAAAGAAAGAGTTTGTAAAAGTGAAAGCACAAGTTTATGAAACTCATCCGTAAAAAACCCTACATGAAGGGTAGGTACATGGAAAATTATATGAAGTAGAAAAAGCACAACTCATCTATTTGGTCTCACTAATAAACACCTGGTTCTAGTCCACCTAAGACACCATCAAAGTGTCAATTGTCTGTACAGGACATGACATGTGCGGGAAAAGCTCATGTAGAGGTGAGTGAAACAATACTTAGTAGGACACCCCGAAACCCCAAAGGAATACCATTAGAAAATATATGAAGTATATCACACAGAAATACACAAAGTATACCATGAATAAATAAATGAATTTTACCACAAAGGAATACATGAAGTATGCCACAAATAAATACATGAAGTATACCACAAATAAATACATGAAGTATACCACTAAAAAATTCATCAAGTATACCATGAAGAAATACATGAATTATAACACTAATAAATACACAAAGTATACCAAAAAGAAATTAACAAAGTATACCACTAAGAAGATACATAGTCGTCTCACATAGGTATAGGTCTATAGTATGCAAAATAGAATTATTTGACATAATCCACAAAACACCCAGTATAGATAAGACATGTAGTCCCGATGAGACTCAGTCACGATAAGACACATAGTCTCAGAAAGATAGGTAGTCCTGGTAAGACACATAGTATCAGTAATATACATAGACTTGGTGGGTCATGTAGTCTCAGAAAGTCACATAGTCTCAAGTCACGTAGTCTCAATGTCACATTTAGCCAAATGATTCCTCTTATAGCATGCTCGTTTTAGGAAAAACTTCTCCTCAATCCATTATTTTGTATTCGTACTTCCACAAAAACCCACTTAGATTATGTCAAAATAAAATTCTTGCCACAAGGGTCCAAACTCTGCAAAAATCTCATCAAATGGATACACAGTTTGAATGTTATAGATATTTTCATAAAAAGGTTGGACTTGGGTCTGATCCGACCCACCAGACTCAGCTCAGCCCGGTCCAGCCCGAACCATCCAATCCTACTGAGCCTACTAAAGAATGGACCATGGGGCTTCCTGGAGCATCCTGGCTTCCTTGGTCTAGACCACATTATGGGTTGGCTTGTGCTGCGTCCCACCTGGTCTACACGGTCTTCCCTAATCACATGCACCCTATTCCAAGGTGGTCCACCCCAACCATGTGCCTCCCCTGGTCCCCGTGTCGCCTCACATCCCATGCACCATGTTCCATGTGGTCCACCCCAACCATGTGACTCCCCCTGGTCCCTGTGTCGCCTCACATACCATGCAGTCCTACCATCAATGCTAGACACCCCATAACCTGCCGTAACCACCAACCGCACCACTGTATTTTGCTGCACCCGCATGCGACCACTACTTTGTGCCACCTCTGGTGCTTCAGTGGTCCCTTCCGCAGACCACCAGGGCTCCTCCGATGCCCATAAAATTACGTCTTCATAGATCTGGCCACATCAGTTTGTGATCTATAATTATGCATCATATGCGTTCAATTTTTCTCCAATCCAGGATTCCGATCACATTTTGAGCCTCTCGGAAAGTCGAGCCCTGACCACAAGGTTCCAATAGAAAAGAATGCCAAGAACGGGGGAATAGAAAGGCACCAAAAGCATCTGAGGAACAAACCTCAACTTTTTTCATGTATTCATAGATTCTTTATCATTAGTGGGATGAACGAAGATGGTAATGAAGATCCCATTAAAAATTCCCATTACAAACCATCCTGAAAGAATGATCAAACTGCAGATCAAATTGTTCATTGGTTGGTCTATGTTCATAATTAATTATAAGAACATGGAAGAAATAAAAAATATATCAAACATAATACGTAGATTTGGACCACTCTTTGATGAAGACCAATCATCATGTAATCGTCATTTATGATATCCTTTAAATCTGAGGCACGTTGCTGATCGTTGATCCACATTCTGATCTTCGATCCATCATCACCATCAGGAGAAATTCTTTCTCCTTGTATCAGGTAAATTTTAGGGTTATGTTGATAAAAAATGGATTTTTGAAAAACTCTAATAAAAATAAAATGATTCACTGCGTCAAAATAAAATATTTTTATTAAATACTTTATTACGGAAACATCCAAAAACTATCTTTCATGGATTACCTATGCTAGTCGATATTAGGCCCTGCATAAGGTAAACATACTACTCTGAATTAAAATGTTCCCTCATATTTCTAATTTAGGCACCCATTTAGAATTTATTCCACTATATTAGGAAAACCTCTCATGCACTATATTAAAAACTGAACATTTTTCAATGAATTGTTCTGGGAACACTGGGTCTTGAAATCACACACCGTCTCAGTTCCTGGGCTAAAAAATTTCCCAATTAATTTATAAAAATAATACATAGAAATTACAATATGTTACATCTTCATACATGTGGCGCCATAGATTCACCCCATTGGGCCCAATCTTTATTAGCCCATTTTTCCATGGACAAGATCATTGGACTTGGTTAGAACTATTTATAGTGGAATTACATGAGAGATTCCCCTTAGATTACACTCAGACCCCTTTACTTCAAAACCGCATCATTTACTACAATGAGTTGGTTGACCCCTAAGGTCAAGGATTCCTTGGTTATACCTTGGATCCTCTTTTATTATTATCATGATATTTTTTCAGTGATGTTTATCTCTCACATGAATCATCTATATTAAATGAACATAAATGAATTAATTAAACGATTTCATGTTCAAAGACATTACCATCTGAGGCTAAAGAGGGTATCAAATATAATTATATCATTGATTTAAATTTATATATACCTTCACACTATTTAGTTTATATTTAAAGACTGGATTTGTATAGATGTCATTGGTGGTGGCCTACTAAGATTTATCTCACACCCTATCCAAGACACCATTGGTAGTCGAGAAGACTACATGTATGAAATTGTTGATAAGGGGAAGTGTCCTTATTTGGACACCTGAAAAGCTTGCATGAATAGGATGGAGCATGGTAGCTGATGACTTGTCCAGTTATCAGTATTAATGGATAATTTTTGGATAATTTTTTATTCTTTTTATAGCATGTATTTACCAATACCATGTATACATATTTCTAGTTTTGTAGATACACGAAATTACATCATAATCATATTTATATGATTCAGTATCCAGATTTTGATTGTTATTTATTACATAGATGTTTATCTATATTTCCACTTCAAGTTTACTTATTAATTTATATAATGATTTCTCTATTTATATTGTTATTATATCTTCTTTGATCCTCTATAAAATGATGGTAATGTCTCCTCAAAGACATACCCTAGGACCTCACTACTAGTAGGTAGCCTCTGGTATATAGGGAGGTGCGCTTGAGTCCAAGTGGCACACCGAATTGGGGAACTCATTTAGTGGCTTCTAGGTTGAGATGTCGCATACTCCCTCTCAAGAAAAATAGCTTTTCTAGAGACAACCACTTCATTATCTAAGGGGTTGTATAGGATGTATCCCTCTTCTTCATTAGGACACTGTATAAAGATACACTTTTTGCCTCGAGGTTATAGTTTGTTACCTAAGAAGTCCTTAACCAATTCTTCACAAACATATACTCATTTATGAAACAAAAAAAATTTATTTCGACTTTATAACTTGAAAGGAATTCCATTTTTTTATTTAGTTGGTACTTAGTGTAATGTATATGATACAATTTGTAAAGCATATCTCCAAAAGGATAATTAAAGATCAGCATGAATCATCATTGACCTTAACATTTGTAATAAGTTACTATTCCTCCTTTCACTAACACCATTCTATTGTGGTGTGTCAGTGGAGTGAGTTGAGATAGAATCCCAAACTCCATTATAAAGTCGATAAACCCTTGTTTAAGATATTCACCACCTTAATCCAATCATATATTCTCTATCTTCTTTCTATATTGATAATATAATTAATTATTTAATTCTTTTAATTTCTCAAAGTACATGAACTTATACGTCACTAATTAGACATATCCATATCCAATCAAGTCATTAGTAAATGTTATGATGTAAGAATATCCACCACTAGATTCTACTAGAAATGGCCCACACACATAAGTATGTGTCAATCCTAGAAGCTCAGTGACCCTTTCACCCTATCCATCGAATGAAGTTTTTCTCATTTTTATTTGCAAACAATCATTACATCTTTCAAGTGGTTCTAGCTCAAAAGCGTCTAAATAAGAATCTTTATAGAGCTTTTTCAAATGATTATCATTTACATGAACAAGATGGTGATTCCATAGTTTTGTGTTATATGAGTCATGTGAACATGATTCATTATTTATTTACAGTACTTGGTTTTAATAATTTAATACATAGAGGGTGTTATTTAAATTTTCTATATCATAACATATTTTTTATTTATAAAATAAACCAATTTTATTCCCAAACATGAAAATAAATCCACCCACATCTAGGCATGAAACATAAATTATGTTTTTGGTCATAGTTAGCATGTAATACAAATCCTTTATAACCAACATCATTCCTATTTGAAATGAAAGTTAGTAGTGACCAATGGATAGAGAATCCAACATGACACCATTGGAATCTCACAAATCCACCTCTCCTCTAGAAATATTTTGAAATCTACTTGATTCCTAAATTTGGATACCAATGTGATCACCACAAGTTGTATCTAATACCCAATGTGTAGATATTGAAATATTACACTCAATAATGAACTTACGTTTAGATTCCCATTGATTTTGGGTACAATTATTCTTCCAGTTTCCTTTCTTTCCACATGAAAAACATTCAAGCTCCTTTTCCTTACCTTGAATCGGGATCTTCCTTGTCACACCTGAGTTTCTTTTCATCTTTTATTATAGTTCAAATTTGGATCTTGGTTTTTCCCTTGAGTTCCAGGTGTGATGGGTTTGAATTTTTGAGATGATATTTTGTTTTTAATTTGTACATATATTATTCATTAGTTTCCTCTAAGAGATTTTGGTAAAAAATGTAGTTTTTTGGGTTGATAGAATGAGGTGAACTATTGGCACATAATTTTTTTAACCATGCTCCCTTCTACAGGTAACCATGCGATACATTGCAGTTTTCAGGTAGTAGATACTGCATGCATTTCATATGGTAAGTCTAGCTATGTGGGATAACCATGTGGTAGGTTATTCTTATATAGATAGGGAAGCATGATTACTACATGGTTTGGAAAACCATGTGGGAAAACCGTGCGTGATGTCTATGTCATTAAAAATTTGAAAAAGACCTTTGTGTCCTCTTAGTTATTTACTCCATATCCATCACTCTCTCACCCATTTGGTATTTTCCACCCTAGGATATTCTCATGACTCCCCCATATACCTTGTATCTCCTCTTTTGTAGTGGATTATGCATAGAAACTCTGAGAAATCGTCATGTAAGTCCGTTCTCCTTCAATTTATTCCATATTTTAGGGTTCCTCTTCAATCCTATTTGGGTTCTTCTTTTCTAGTGGGTAATTTGACCTATAGAGGTTTTGTTCTTGTGTTTTGGTGTGATATCCTGCTGTTTGTTTCCTAATTTTTACTTTCTAGGGTCTTATGGTAGTGCATTTGTGGTTTCACATCAATTTCTGGAAGTTTCTACAATTGAGGCGGGTGGTTCCATGCCATAACATTGTTATATTATTTTAATATTCTCTCTTGGTTAATTATATGTGCTTTATGATTTATTTTTTTGTCTTAAAAAATGTTTTGAAAGGGTTTGACATGATTATATGACAAAAAATGGATTTTTATAAAGGAGAATGGTTATGTTTTTATTTGTGTCTTATAGTGGTTATTTATGAAAGTATTTTAGGATTTTTTTATGGGTTCATATTGTGTTTTTAAAGTCACTAGAGGTGTAAACTTATTGAAAGTGTGTTTTTTTAAAATAAATGGATTTTTTGGCACATTGTATTTTGTTTTTCAACTTTGAAAGTAATTTGTAAATTTTATAAATGATGGGAATCATGTTTTAAAAAGAAATTGGGTTATGTGTAGATTTAAAAGGGGAATGTGGCCCATAAAATGGTTAAATTGGTTATTTGATTTTCTTATAATGTTGTTAAATGAGTTTCACGGATTGTTCATGTAGTCTGGAAAGTGTTTTTAAATGGTTTTGGTGTCTATAAAATGGAAAGTGGTTTGTTTATAGAAAATTGTAATTTTATAGCGTATATATAATGCTTGTAATTTTTCTATGAAAATGGTGTTTTGTGTATCATTTGAAATGATGAATTGAGCACAAGGGAATCCCAAGTATCTAAGTTGTATGACTAGATACTTTATACTAGTGATACGAAAGTGGAAAGTCCTGGTTTATTCTAGTAGATTGACACCAGTTGATAAAGAAGTGGAAAATATTTATTTCACTTATCTAGATTGATGGTTTCAACAATAAATAAATAATGATGATGATTGGATACCACTAGGACCTTGGGGTGTCCCCTCAAAGTGGATCATGCATCAGAAAGTTGATGTTTATGGTTATTGTACAACCTTTCACTATGGTATGAGTATATAGTGTGTCACTCAAGCTAGATTACCCATAAGCATTTTCCTATTGTTATCATTTGTGAAATGTAGCTTATGTGATGTGGTTCCATCCTTTGGAATATTATAGAACATGAGTTCATTTAATTTTTCTTTTAAGAAGTTCTTCTGAGAAATGTTTTCCCTTCAAAGTGTTCTCTGGAAAATGTTTTTTCCTTAAAACATTTTCTTGAAATTATTTTAAAGGCTTTTGTATAAATAATTCATGATAAATTGTCTCTTAATGTCATAGTATATAATCTTTCTCTTTCTGTGGAATCCTACTAGGATTTGGTTCACACCCTATATACACCTTTGTGTATATATTGAACTTGTTATGTATGACCCAGTTAAAGGAAAGACGTGTCATGGGGAAGTCAGTGGTTCACTTAGCGAATGTATCCCCTTATTTTAGGTGATTGCAATGGTGGATTGAGGATGATGTTCCTTGTGTCACATGAAAGTTTGGGGATCGTTTTTAGTATCCTTTCCATTTTTGTATCTTGAGTTTTGGTTAATGTTTTACAACTTTGAATATGAATTTTATAATGCCTTGTTTTATTATGATTATTCAGCTGGGTGATGTTTATTTTCATGAGTTTTTTATGATTATAAAATTGGGTAAAATAATTCCCAAATTATTTGTTTGATACATGAGAACTATTTTCCAGCTTGTGGGGATTGATAATAACCTTCAGGCTATGCCACAGACCAGGTTGGGTGTCAGGTTAGATAGAACCCAAAATTAGTTCATGCCAAAACGGTATCAGAGTAGGTCACACTCTTTTTGGGTCATGTTATTTATGGAAGAGTCTGGGTAGACTAGATATAGTATTGATATGACTTGATGTTCTGGTTATGAGTAGGGTTCCTGGCCAGCACCTCTCAAGATGATACTTGAGTTTCCATGGGAAGTTAGGTTTATTTTGGTTTCTTTGGTTCTTATGGGTTGTTTATTGTTTATAAATGAAGAGAGAGTTGGTTTAATGGTAACCATGAACTTGCAAGGCCTATAAATTCATGTGAAGATGGGGAAATGGTCCTAGAATACTCCCCATGATGGTAGTGTGATTAGCGTACGGCTTCCAACCATATGGCCAAGTAACCCATCAACACTAGTTTCCTTTGGTAATTGTTTTATGTCTTCTTGGGTTCATATTTTTTTGAAAACCTTTGTTTTAAAATTGATAAAATTGGATTTAAAGTGATAACGATTTTATTTTTGGAAAGGGGAAAGTAGATTTACATAATTTAACTTTGAGGGAGGTCAGAAAAATTTATTTTAATTAAATGAACTTTAGGTTAAATAAGGAATGGATTAGTGAGGTTAGAATTTTAAAATCAAGATCTAGATCCGATTGGAATCATTTATTTTGAAAGAAGATTTTTTTTAAATATGGATTGTGTTTTTTAACCAAATAATATTTGATGTGATGTGATTTATTGAACTAGTAAAAAAATTTCAAATGGGTTGAATTAAAATTTTAATGGAAATCATGGTATTTATATTTATGAAGGAAATGAAATGGAATGGTTTGTATAGTTTGAAAATGATATTATTCTTTACTTGGTGGTTGGTGAGTTTTTGATATTTTTTATAAAATTTTGAAATGGGAAGTAAAATTACGATGTTTAAAGTGAGGGTTGAACTTTTTTCTTGAAAAGTGGAGAATTTTTGTTTTGAACTTTGGTATTTCCATGAGTGACCACATGCATGATACGTATGGAAAATGTCGATGGTTAATGATATGAGATGATAGGTGCTTGGTTTTTCATGAGAATATGAATGTTTAAAACTCCATAGTGTATAACCCACTAATAATTTTTTGTTTTAAAAAATGATTTTAAAAGAAGATGTAATACTTTGATAACCATTAGTAGTGTGGTGTGTGCCCTTGTCATATGGGAATGTTTTCTATGAGGTGTTTTTACTTTGAAAACTATTCCTGTTTGAATGATATTTCAAGTTTTCATTTTTGTGGATAATGTTTTTTGAGATAATGGTTATTATGTTATTTTAAAAAAAAATTGGGAAGCCCTTGAGTTGGTTTCCTCTATGTGTTCAGTATTGTTTTCATTAAGTCTTGACTGATGGATTATTTATGTTTGGGTTCATTATTTTATTGATTGGATAGTGTACGTCCCCACAATGTTTGATGAATATTCTAAGTGTCGACACAAGTGGTTAACTATTGGTAGAACCTCTATTTATCAACCCATTAACTTTATTATTGAATATCAGGAGATGAATCCTCCTGTATTTTGGGATCATGTGGATTATCTCAGAGTAGAAGAGTGGATGTGTGAATTTGAAAGAAAATTTAGTTTCCTTGAGATGTTTTAGTCATTAAAGGTGAAGTTGGCCACCTATATTACTAAAGGCCTATACTGGAGGTGGGGAAGGGAATTCCCGTAATGGAAGGAAACATAAAGCTATTAGTAATGGATGTAGTGTCAAGAAGGACTATGTAAAATTTTGAAATCATCCATTTAAATGGAAGTATTTTTTTCTTCCAGAAATTAAAAATTCATTTATTTTCAATGGAAGTGTCTTTTGTGTGTTCCTTATTCTTAGTGTTTCACATTCGAGGTGAAAGTGGATGATGCGTGTGAATCTTCTAGGTCCCTATCTTGGTGAGAGTACCATTTTGGTTCAAAGTGAGTCTTATGGGGTGTTGTGTCTTCTGGTTCTTCTTGGAATGTTGTGTGGTCACTCATGAAACCAAAGAAAGTGCTTTAGTCATGGATTATCAGCCTCTAGGTAAAAATTAGGAGATGCTTAAAACAATAGGAATCCATCCATAGGCCTCAGAGTGAATCTCTCTCGCAGTCAAGAATCGTATGGGGTGTGAGGGACCATGGACCAACTTGGTCTCCAATATTAATTGGGGACAGTTAAAGATTCTATATTTTAACTCATTTGTTTTGGAAAGGTATCATTTTGTGGGCGGTGGAGTGAAGGCCTTGTTTTTCATTATGTCACAGGTGGGTGGAAGAGTTTCCCCTTGGTTATATGGAGGCATAGTTTTCTTGTTTTCTTGAACTCTAGTGGTTGTACCTTTTTGGTATGCAAATCTATGTGTGGTTTCCATGTGTGGTCATCCTTATAACTTAGTTTTGGTTTTGTTTTTTTTTTCATTTGAATATGGTCGCATCCTATGGGGGTGGTGAATTCCATAGTGATTTCCGTTTGGTTTGAAGTTTCTTTCATCAGGCCCCTTGTTATGGGGATTTGTTCTATGTAAGAAGTTCCTTAGTTAGCGCATGTCAGGTTCCAATAAAATTCTACACATGTTTGTTAATTTGGTTGGTTCTTATGGTTGTGAGATCCACCTTGGGTCTCACTGAAACTTCTCTCGAAGTAAACTAGTGCAAGTTTTCTTCCACAGGTGGAGAGTTTGCTCAGACCTCCATATATTGATAATCCATTTTAGTCTATAACACTAGACTGGAAGTGGATAGTCTTATCTGGAGATATTTGATTTTGAGTAACTCCTTTGAGTAAACATTGGGGTTGGAGTGTACCTAGTAGTTTGTTAAAGAAAGCTTGTGGAAGTGTCACTCAAGAAGTGATTTGAGTTTATTTGTTCATTTTGGGTAAGTGGTATGAATTTTTTTGATCATGTCTATAGAGTTCTTAGCTCAAGAAGTTGGATTATGTGGTTTTAAGACTATATTTTTATTGATCAATCAATTTTATGTGTTGTAGCTTTCTGGGGGAAAAAGGCGTGTAGTGGGAAGTCCATTCAAGCCTCCCAAGTTAAATCTTATGAATATTTGTTTTTGTTCGTGGTGTTCTTTCTTTATTATCATTTGATGTTTGTTTATAATACCATTGTTTTTTGGAGTATTGTAGATTTTTGTTTTATATTAAACCTCTGAATGTCTTTCTAGGGGTGAAAAGTTTTCATGGTGAGGAGAATTGTCACAATTGGGTTTCTGTTTTCATCCTTTGTTCCAATTCAAATTTAGATCTTAGTTTTTTCCCTTGCATTTCAGGTGTGATAGGTATGAATTTTTGAGATGATTTTTTTACTTTTTCATCAGGTTATTCATTGATTTCCTCCAGTATATTTTGGTGAAAAATACATGTTTTTGGGTTGATAGCATGAGTCGCATGGTTGGCAGACATTTTTTCAAACTTTTTTCCCTTCTCTAGTTAACTATGCAGTAGGTGGTGATTTTTGAGTAGTAGCTATTACAAAGTTTTCACATGGAAAGTCAATATATATAGGCTAACCATGCGGTAGGTTCAACAATGATAGAGATGGGTTCACAGTTTCCACACAGTTTGGAAAACCGTGCGCGATGTCCAGGTCATTAAAAATATGAAAATGTATTTTTTTCCTCTCAGGTATTTACCCCAAATTCAACTCTCTCTACAATTTTAAATTTTCATCCCTTGTCACCTCTCATACCTCCCATAGTTCCCTTGTATCTCTTATTATATGGTGGATGAGGCGTAGAAACTCCAATAAATCTCCAAGTCCCTTATCCTTCAATTTCTTCTATCTTTTAGTGTTCCTCTTCCTCTCTATTTTGGTTATTCATTTCCAGTGGGTCACTTGTCCTAGGGAGGGTTTGTTCTTATGTTTTTGTGAAAGATATTTATGGTTTTTGATCAATATAGTCTTTCTAAGGGCTTATGGTGATGCAGTTGTAGTTTTTCACCAATTTCAAAAGGATTCTACAATTGACATAGGTGGTTCCATGCCCTGACATTGTTGGATGATTTTAATATAACTTTTTGGTCAATTATATGTGCTATATGATTTATTTGTGTGGTTCAAGAAATGATCTGGAATGATTTGACATGATTATGGGATATAAATGGATTTATATAAAGAAAATGGTTATGTTTATGTATTTGTCTTATAGTGATGCTTCTTGAAAGTGTTTTATGATTTTTTTGAAGGGTGTGTAATGTTTTTTTGAAGGCACTAGAGGTTAAAACATATTTAAAGTGCGAATTTAAAAGAAATGGATTATTTTGGATCATTTTCTTTTGTTTTTCACCTTTGAATGTGATTTGTAAATTTTTTAAATGATGGGAATCATGTTTTAAAACGAAATTTTGTTTTGTATAGATTTTAAAAAGGGGTTTGGCCAATGTAAATGGATAATTGGTTATTTTATTTTCTTATAATGTTGTTAAATGGGTTTCATATATTTTACATGTAGTGTAATAAGTTATTTTAAATGGTTTTGGTTTGTGTAAAATGGAAGGTGGGTTGTTTACGGAAAATCGTGTTTTCACGATGTGTTTATTATGTTTGGTATGTGTACCTGAAAAGGGTGTTTTTTGTAACATGTGCAATGAGTGATTGAGCATAAGGGAATCTCGAGTATCTAGGTGGTGTAACTAGATCTAGAGCACTAGTGATACAGAAGTTGAAAATCCCAGTTTCTTATAGTGGATTGACACTAGTTGATACGGAATTGGAAAATCATAGTTTTACTTAGATAGATTAATGATTTGAACACTAAATAAACTATGATGATGATTAGAGACCACTAGGACCATGGGGTTTCCCATCCTAGTGGATCATGCATGAAAAAGCTAATGGTTGTGGTTATTATACCACCTTCCACCGAAAAATGATGTTCTTGCTTCTCACATGATTATGATTACCCTTTGGGGTTTACCTAAGGTGATCCATTGTGACATGAGGCTTATGTGACGTGGTTCTAGATATTGGTATACAATGGACCTTGAGTACATTTAAATTTTATTTTAATAAAGTCTATTGATAAATGATTTCCCTTGAAAGTCTTCTCTTGAAAATTGATTTTCCTTAAAATGTTTTCTTGAAAATGTTTCAAAGGATTTTGTATAAAGAATGCTTGTTAATTTTTATTTTAATGTTATAAAATAAAATATTTGTCTTTTTGTGGAATACTATCTAGATTTGGATCACACATACATACACCTTTGGTTGTATGTAGACCTTGTTATATATGACCTAGGTAAAGGAAATATGTGTCGTGGGGATATCAGTGGTTCTGGTTGCTAGTGTATAACCTTGTTGTAGGTGATGGTGATGGTGGATTGAGGGTGATGTTCTTCATGTCAAAAGGTGGTTTGGGGAGGGTTTGTATTTTTACATTCAATTATTGTATTTTGGGTTTTGGTCAAAGTTGTAAAAAATTGAATTTTAATTTTGTAATGCCTTGTTTGGTTATGATTATTCATCCTTATGATGTTTATTTTTGAGAGTTGTTCATGATAATAAAATCAGGTAAAATCATTCCCAAAGAATTTTGTTGATACCCGGGTACTAGTTTCTAGCTCTAGGAGATTTATAATTCCATTAGGGCCATTCCATAGACCAGTTCAGGTGTCAGGTTATATGGAACCCTAGCTTGGTTCATGGCATTCCTCTTCTTAGAAGGATGGTGCATGGGAGATTTAGACTTTTTATGAGTATTGGACCCCCTTTCCTCATTCTTCATTTTTTATTCACCATAAAGATCATTCGTTTTTCACACCCCATGTACTTATCAAATCATAGAATCCAGGAAATAAGTTCTAAACATATTTTATCATTATTTCTCATGTTATAATAAATAATAAAACCAGAGAAGGTCTAGGGTAGTGAGGAAAGTATGAGATCTGTGCACAACTAATATTTTAATTTAATCCCTAAGATGTATAAGAATTAAATGTATCTAATAATCTTGACTAAATGAGGCCTAGATGGCATATACTCTCCAAGATTAGTTCTAAACGAAGTATTGGAGATCTCGTATCTTTGTTGTCTCACGTTTTCTTGATAGAGATACCAAAGTCAAGGCATCATGCTATATGCATCCATGTCCAAATGTTGCTTCAAAATATCATTGTCCATATATGATATCATGAAACATTTAACATCTATATAATCATTGAAATGTTTCCCATATAGATAAAAATATTCCTCACTAACCTCATTACAAGGTGCATCAGGAATAAGTTCTTCTAACAAATATAATTTTGTTTCATGGTGTATGATAACATGAAAGTGCCTTTTACACTCTTGGAAATTAGTGACGGTGATCAGGTTATCCTTCTCATGTATTGATCATAGTGATATGTTTGAATTAATTTTATTACTATTTCTACAAATAAGATGAGTAGAGATTTTGTACTTTAACTAAAAAAATTTAGAAAAATAAATAAATATTATATTTATTAATATCCCATTATTTTATCAAAACCCAATATACCTCACAATTGGATTCAAAATATCATATTTCATGGGAATTCTAGTGGAAAGGATACATATTCCCCTTCTCATCACCCCAACTTATTCTAGTCAAAAAATTTAAATGGTTTTTGGTAGGAATTCCAATATTCAACTACATTAACTCATAGTTTCTAGATCTATTGAGTGGACTCCACAAACCTAAAATCATTAAATTGAATTTTCTAAACTCTTGCCCCTTATTTACACTATCTACTACTTTATAAATCAGCCCTTTATGTAAACTATGTTATGAAAATCCAAAGAATCATGTTATAATTCCCATATAATTGAAGTCACCACAACTTTGGATGGTCAAACACTTTGAACTATGGTTCTATTTTCGCTAAAGTAGTGGAAGGATATACTGACTTAATATATATAATTGTGGGATTTTATCTTTTATGCATAAATTTACAAATATTATTTTTATTACATGATTGTTAATAACAATTGGATTTACATAAGTGATTAACCGTGTCATAGATAATATTTACACATAATCCAATTTATTTTAGTTATATCTTCAATTATTGTTAATTAATTAATTTTTATGATTGAGATAAAACATTCATAATGACAAAACTATGAATCTTGAAAGAAATAAAATTATAAAGTGGTATGATCATGATATTTTACTAATAGATAGTTTATCTATAGGATGATAAACTAATCGTTAACCAAGGGGAAAACACCTTGAAACATATATGGTTCATGTTATAGTTTTCCACATATCCATATATGTATCTCTCTTGGATTGGTCTCACCTCATCTACAAACTTGAACCACCTCCACAATCTTGGGAGCTCTATCCATTACATATGCTTTTAATCACACGATGGTGAGGAGAATGAGTTTACACAAAAGAAACCATGGGAATATATTCCCTTACATAATTAGAGGATATATGTAATGTAGGCCAACAATTTATTTTAACAATAAATTAAATAAAACCAATAACATACAATGGTCTAGTCTAGGATCATGATCATTTATATGCATTCAATAAATTATGCATTTAATAAAACTTGCAATCAATTCTTAATCATTTTTATTTAAGACAAATCTTGCATGAATTAACTAATTATCTCCTTTAATTAATAAATTGGTTTAACTTAATTATTATATGAATTTCCATGATATTCTTGGCGTGGCCTTAAAATCTATATATTTTCCACATATTTTTATTAAGTATTTAATCATTTATTTAATTAATTTTTTTTACTTTTTCTAATTACTTTCAATTTTTTAAATTTAAATTTAAAATGATTATTTAATCATCTTTTATAATTAATTTTGTTCTTAAAGATATTATTTTGGTATTTCTTAAAATAAATTTACTTTAATAATTAATTTAATTTCAATAATTAATTTATATCTTTATAAAATTGAATATTACAATTCAATTTATAATTATTATTTTAATTATTATGTTCAATAACAATAATCATTTTATAATTTATGTTAAGTATTAGTTTTTAGTTTTCAATTATGATTATTTTAATTAGTTAATGGTTTTAATTTTTATCATGTTAATTTTTAGCTAAAGTTAATTTATTAAATTTATTATATTAAGTTTTTAAATTAAAATAAATTATTTGTTTTAATTTTATTTTGGAGAATATCTAACAGTGTTTCATAAGACACCGCCAGCCTACAATGGCGAGTCCTTGAATCACCGTTGCAACCTCCTTCCACCAACCTTCATTTTTCACAATACACCGCCATCGTCCACTCCTCCATCCTCCACTAATATTCACACCTACACAGCTCCAACTATTTATACAACCAGGCAACCTTTTTCACACTTCCACTACACCACTTTGGTCTTCAAAATCAATCATCACACAGAACCATCCTCTTCTTGGAGATACCACCGTCAATTCCTAGACCACAACACATTATCGTTTTCCTCATACCACCATTGTAACCCTTCTCCCACAACCAAATCAAAAAACCACTTGAATTCACCGGAGAAATACTCACCACTGGAACTTGATATGATATGAAATACAGGTCTGAATACACCATCATCTTCTTGATCCATCTCAGAACTAGAACCACTACCATTAGCCTAAGTTGTTCCACCTTGAAGAAAATCTACCTCAAATCAGATCCTTGAACGTCGGTCCATGATTGGTAGGGGATTCCATCACTGAACCATGCTGACCCCACTAGATCTCCTAGCTGCAGCCACCGCACACCACTGCGGATGATGGTGATGATGGAGGAAGAGCCGACACCATGGACAAGGATAACTAGGAGCTGCCACTAGGTTGAAGAAGAGGCTGACCATGAACCACTGAAGGAACTGACCCCCATCGCAACCATGTCGCCATAACAGAGGAGACTTGCTAAAGGAAGACTCCACTAAACCTTCGGGAGGAAGCTCACTCTCCCCCCTCTCACGACCTATAACAAAAGAAAATATTAATAATAATAAAATTAAGTAAATAAAAAAAATAATTAAAACTAAATTAATAATAATAATAATTAAAATAAAATTAATAATAATTAAATAAAATTTATTACTAAAATAAAATAATTAATAATAAATAAAATATAATTATAAATAAGCATAAAATAATTTACTTAATTAAATAAACAATTACATATTTATAAAAAAATTATCTTTTTATTAATGTTTAATTATTCATTACTTTTTTGTTGTGTAGATTTGGAACCCAACTAGTTTCACTTCCATATAATTTTTCCAACTTCTTATATCAGTCAATTAGTAGGGCCTTAATTAATTCCCATGAAGTGAAATTGAGTGGTAGGACTACAACACGTGTTTGGTAATGTTGAGGAAAACTAGCCTAAGTTGGTGGAATACATTGGTGAAAAAGAGAGTTTGACAGAGGAATTTAAATGATGAAAAAAATAGTAGAAAAGGGGGAAACTTTCATTTCGGGGGGATGATTCACCCGATGATCATTGAACACATCTCGGATAGAAGCAATGATACTTCCATCAGAATTATTAGGAATAAAGTTATGAAGACTAGGGAGAAGAGAAGAAGGGGAGTTCTTTCATCCTGTTTTTCTTTCAATTTATAAACATGTAATTTAATATTTTCAATTCTTTTTATGAACATGATTATAGATTAAATACTTTTCATTTGGGGATACTTATTTTCTATTGTTAATCATTAATTAACCTTCTAATTTTTTTCAATTCAATGTTTTCAAAATTGATTAGTGAGATCAATTATAAATTCATTCAATTACTTCATTCCACTTGTACTCAAATTAAAACTCCATGATCAATCGCTGAGTTTAATCATTAATGAAATTTATTTGAGCAAAGAAAACTTCAAAAATTTGGCGAGTTTATTTTTATTGAATTTTATAAATAAAATTGTGCAATCAAATATTTCTTGGAGTGGTGAACTCTAAGATTGTTCAATTGGTGTGATTAATCTCCTGGTGAGGGAGATAAAACATTTATTTCCAAAGGTTATGTATGTATTTATTTTTCTATGAAAAGGAACCCTTTTAGACCAGTAGAATAGATTTTCCCTAAGAATTTATCTTGATTGTTCATCTTTCAGCATTTATTCTCCTTGTTGCTTATTATTTTAAATATTTTCTCCCGTTTCATCATATATTTTCAACAAAAATATAAAAAATCATTGTGTTTCATTACTGATTATATGAAAATATATAAAAAAGTAAAAAAGTAAAAAAATAAAAAAACCATCCACTGTTTTCAGAAGTGGTTTTTTTTAAATTGTCACTCTACCTTCCTTGTGGGTTTCTCTTTACTTACCACTATACAATAGTTAGTAAGAAAATAAAAATAATTTAAACTTTAACATAGTTTCAATGACAACTGGGTCAAGTTTTTGGTACTATTTCTAAGGAAGGCTTCAAGAAACCACTTTTTTCTAAAAAAAAAAATTTCAAAAATTGCGTATATATATAAAAATATTTTCAATTTTTTAAAAAAATCAAAAACCACTTAAAAAAACTTTCTATCATTTTCTTCTTATTTTTGTTGTTATTTGTTTCTATTTATTTTTATTAGCTTTTACTATTGTTAATGCTCGCTATTGTTTGTGCTAAAATTCATCTGCGATTACCTATTGCATGAACACTATATCATCTATTGATAAATTAGATCATTTGAACCCAAAATTGGAAAATACTTAATTTCTCTAAAAAGGAAAAATAAAATTTAAATAGGAAACTTATGATATATGGTAACTAAACATAAAAATCAACCAAAATTTTACCCATAACTATTAGAGGAGAATGGTAGGCCTTCGATGAGAGAGTTCCAACTCCCTCATGTTTTAAGAAACCCTTCAAACATTAGAATTTATCCTAGATCTAGGAATTATTAACTTAAACAGTACCACCTTTAATTGCATCCAGCATTTAATGGACTCTCTAATGAGGAATATTTAGACTTCATTAAATATTTATATAATATAGTACAAGAACTAACACTTATTGGACTCAAAAAAATGATCTAGTAATGCGAGTATTTCCCTTTTTTCCTTAAAGCGAATGATAGAAACTAGTTTTTGACTCTAGATGATTTTTTTTTGAAAACTAGGATCAAGTGTATAACTCATTCATTATGAAAGTTTATCCCCAAATACATAAGGGATAACTTAGAACTAAAATCAAATGTTTTATCAAGAGGATGGATAAGTATTTCATGAAGTTTGGGATAGATTTAGGGACCTACTTAGGTAGTGTCCCCATCATCAACTCCCATCCCATGTTCTTATGGACACTTTCTATGAAGGACACTCTTCATCTGGTAAAAATAATTTTGAACAATTTTGTTGGGATAAATACAATGATAAAATTGATGAATAATTGAGAAATTTTTTAACAACCATTCCATAAACTCTCAACATAAAAATTCACAAAGAAAAAGAGTGAATAGAAATGAAAAAATTTCTTCTGGAATAGAAATAGATTCTCCACTGGCTGAAATCACAAATCAACTTCATTAATTAATGATCCAAAATGGAAAAGAATATATAAACCAATTGGGCTGTCTAAACTGAAAACAATAACTTCCGGAAAATGATCTCAATGTGGGATATTCAGTTACACAAATTTATTTCCCCAAACATTAACATGCCTTCCCAAAAAAAATTCTAATTTTATTAACTATGATCCTAGGATGCCTACAAAAGATGACCCATTTTTAAATAATTATAATCATGGCTATAGGAACCATCCCGACATCTCATGAAAAAAATAAGCAATGCTTAAGATATTCACTTCCCCTACTTATCAAATTTAACCAAAACAAAAATTTCAAAACCAATAGAGGGGTGAATCTTCTGATTCACAAGGAAACTTTGAGGGTCAAATGTTTTCTAAGCTGGAACAAATATTAAACAGAATGGGATATCAAGTTGAAAAATTTAAAACTCAACTGAATAAACAATAAACCCAATATAATTCTGATAAAATTCAAAATGATACTAGAATGGAAAATATGGAAACTCAATTAGGCCAAATAGTTAGAGATATGTCATCTAGGGATAAATGAAGGCTGACTTTCAAAACTAAAATAAACCATAGGGAGAATTTCATGGATGTTATAATAAGTAGTGGGCTTAATACTCAAACTAAAATTGAAAAATAATTTAAAAGCTTCCAAATTGAAAAACTATATGATTCTAGAAATAAAAATCTATATGACACTCAATATAGAATTCATGATAAAGTTCTGAAAATGAAAAATATCTCAATTTTTCACCTAAAACACAAACTAATTTTTTTTTTGAAAATAAGAACAATAATAATAAATTAAAATCTATAAAAGTGTTTGGGGATATTCCATATTTTCATAGAAACTTTTACCCATCCATACCTTTCCCTGAAAAACTAAAACCAAAAAGTAATGACAAGGATGATATTCTTTAGTTCCTTAGGATTTTGATTAAGCTTTAAGTGAACATCACTTTTATTCAACCCTTAATTAAAATTCTATCTTATTTGAAATAACTTATGAATTTTTGTTTTTTAAAAAATACACTTGAAGAATATGAAAATTATAGCCTCACTGAAGAGTGTAGTGCTATACCCCGAAAGAAAATAACTCCCAAGCTCAAAGACCCAGGTATTGTTTTCAAAACCTACACCTTAGTAAATTCTATCCAACTCACCTACCTGTGTGATTTAGGTGCTAGTATAAACTTAATCCCATAATTATTATTTTAACAGTTGATATTGGGTGATCTTCAACCCACCATAGTCATCCTATATTTATATTATTGCTAATTAACAAATACTTTGGGAAGGGTTGATGATATTCTAGTTATTGTATGAAAACTATTTTTTCCTCTCACTTCTTAGTGCTAGATATAGAGTGTGACTAAGATGTTCCCATAATTTCGTGTCAAAACTTCTTGGATATTGGAGGAGATATTATTTATGTGTCTATCAGTTAGTTAATCTTTAAAATTGGAGAGAAACTAGAAGAATTCAATGTATTTAAAAATGTAAAAGGACTAACTTTTTCTAGAAATTTCTCTGATATATAGTCTCTGGAAGATGAAAACTCAAATGAAAACTAACTTGAAAATTTTGAAGAAACAAAAAATCAAACATTTTTAGAAGAAATTAATCTTAAATTTGAAAACTTTTTTTCACATGATGTTGGATATACTGAAATTGAGAATCAGGAATATTTTCCAAAATTGGATAATAGTCCAATTTCTGCTGCTACTAGAGATTTTCCTTATGCATCTGAACATAGAAAATTTATGAGGGAACTTGGGGGTGATTCTGCTATAACCATCACTTTTGATAAATTTGATGAAGTATAGGACGAAATAATAAAACAATTGGATGATTCTTATTTGTTAAAGATTCTGAATTTTTATCTACAAAATTTTGTGAGTGACATGTCCACTTTGGATAATAGTGAGGAAAACCTTAAATTTATTTATGAAATTAAAAATATATCCATTTTAAAACTACTTATAAGAGATATATTGAAAACCTTGGTCCTCCCTGGCCTAAGATCCTTCCTTTTAGTGAATAACCAACCACTATTGGGCTAAAAAATCTTCTTTAACATATAAAATATTCATTTTTAAGAGATAATTCAAAACTTCTTTTCATTATCTCTTCTCAATTTGAAAATAATCAAGAGGAAAAATTGTTAAGTGTTTTGAAAAATTATAAATCTTCCTTAGGTTGGACCATAACTGATATCAAGGCGATTAACCCTTCATTTTTCATTCAAAAAATCTCTATGTAACTATACCACAAACCTAGAGTAGAGTGTCAAAGAATGTTGAATCCTAATATGAAAGAAATTTTTAGAGAGGGATTTATCAAATTGTTGGACACTAGAATTTTATATTCTATCTCTGAAAGTACATGGGTTAGTCTGGTCTAAGTTAGACCAAATAAATTAGGTTTCAATTTTATAACCAATGAGAAAAATGAATAAATTAAAGTGAGAAAAGAAACAAAATGGAGAGTCTTTATAGATTATAAGAAGCTTAATTTATCCATTAGGAAGGAAAATTTTCCAATTCCCTTCCTTAATAAATTGATTTAGAGGCTTGTTGGGAATGAGTTATTTTATTTTCTAGATGGTTATTCTGGTTACAACCAAATTCTAGTAGCTCTAGAGGATCTTTAGAAAACTACTTTCACATGGCCCTTTGATATATTTTTCTATCGGTGGATGCCTTTTGGGTTTTTTGGTGTTCTAGAAACTTTTCAAAGGTGTATGGTGGCTATTTTTTCTGATATGATCGAGAGTATCATATAGGTTTTCATGAATGATTTATCCATTATTGGTATCACATTTTATACTTGTTTAGGAAATATGGAGTTAGTGTTAGAATGGTTCTTAGAGACCAACCTAGTTCTTAACTAGAAAAATTGTCATTTCATGGTCACTCAAGGGATAATTTTGGGACATAAGGTTCCAAAGAGAGGTTTAGAGTTGTTAGTTGTGTTCTTTTCTATAGATAAATATAGGTAGTATCTTCAAGGTTAAAAATTCATTATATTCACTGAACATTCTACCTTAAAATATCTATTGTCTAAGAAGGATGACAAAAATAAGATCATTATGTGGATTGTTTTAGTAGAATAATTTTATATGGAAATTAGAGATTAGAAGGGAGTGGAAAACTTAGTTTCAGACCACTTTTCTAGGATTCCTAATACCCACTGTGAAGATCCAAGGGAGATTAAATCTTCCATTCCTGATAAAAAGCTTCTCACTATTTCAATATGGTAGTCTTCTTGGTTGGTATATTTGGCCAATTTTTTGGTATATAGTGTCATTCCCAAAGATTTTTCTAACAACCAAAGTAAGAAATTCATTTCATAGCTTAAGTATTACCTTTAGGATAAGTTTGTTCTTTTTAAGAGATTTGGTGATTGAATTCTTAGATGGTGTGTGTTAGAGGAAGAAATTATATGAATTCTAGAAAGTTTTTAATCCTCACCTTGGGGAAAAAAACATGGTGGTGAAAGGAAAACTCAAAAAGTCCTTGAGGATTGCTTTTACTGGCCCATATTATTTAAGGATTCAATGAGATTTTATTTGGCTGTGATAGATGCCAAAGGAAGGGTAATGTTGGGAGAAAATAGAAGTTACCATAGAAAGTTATTTTAGACATTGAAATATTTGATGTTTGAGGTTTATATTTCATCGGTCCATTTCCATAATCTCATGGGAATGAGTACATCTTAGTTGTTGTAAATTATATTTCTATGTTAGTTGAGGTAGTAACACTGTCCAACAATCAGGACAATAGTTTTATCATGTTTTTCAAAAAAATCATTTTTTCTAGATTCAGAGTGCCAAATTACATTATCATTTATAATGTAACACACTTTAAAAATTACAAGTTTAAGGATTTAATGAAGAAATATGGATGTGATAATATGACTAGTACTACCTACCATCCATAGTTTAGTTGGTAGGTAGAAATATTTAATAGAGAGTTGAAACAAATTCTGGAGAAAACTATCTCAAATTCCAGGAAGGATTGGTCTCTTAAGTTAGATGTGTATTCTTGGGTCTAAAGAACAGCTTTTAAAACCCCGATTAGTATATATCCATATAGTCTGTTATTTGAGAAATATTGTCATTTTTCTATGGAGTTGCATCACAAGTTGTTTTGGGTAGTTAAAGCTTTAAATTTTGAATTTAAGAGTGCTAGAGTGATAATATTGCTTGAGTTGAGTGATCTTGAGGAAATTAAGAGATATTATTATAAAAAATATACAATATAAAAAGAGAGTTCCAAACTTTTTCATAATTCCATCATTGAAAATAAAAAATTTAAACCTGGAAAAAAGGTCCTTCTCTTTAATTCCAGACTTATGTTCTTTCCTAGAAAATTGAAATCTAAATGGTCCAGACAATTTAAAATTATTAGAGTCTTACAGAATTGAGATGTTGAAATTGTTGGAGAAGAAAACAAGCATATACTTATAAAAAATCAAGGAATAAATCTCTATTTTGAAAGGAAATCAAAGTTCTTGGATTCATTCACTATGGTGGAAAACTAAATTTCAATAATATATAACTAAATAATTAAAACATAGTGCTTCATGGGAGTCAATCCAGGCTTTTTATTTTCTTTACTTTTGTTCATGTTTTTTAATAAAGTGTTTTTTGCTGCTTTCCTTTCAATCCCTATTTATACTAGATATATGTTCTTGGTCTTTCTAGTTCTGGTTTTTAGAATAAAAAGTATATTGTTGGCCTCACAAAGGATATGAATTCATTGTTCTTCAATTTTCTTGAAGTTTCATGTTGTAGCATATCTGAATAAACATAATTAGGGAAGTTATTTACTTTTTATTCCTGCATTTTTCTGCTCTTCTCTAGAAGGTAAGAAATTTACTATTCAGTCACTATTACTATGTAAAACTATGTGTACCTGACTCACCATTACACTTTAGTCATTGTTCCACTACTGGCAGGGATTCAGCACAATGGTGAATTAATGGAAAGGCAGTGGTAGTCAGTCATTTATGATTTGTTGTTACTAGAAAAATTCTGCTGCATGTGCTTATTTTCAGGAAAATTTTACTGTATGTTTTGGATTATTGAATATTGGTACTATAATGATTTTAAAATTATTCCTTGTTAGAAATTAAGTGTGGGAGGTTTATTCACTACATTTGTTTGTTTTTAATTAAATATTATTTTGTTTTTGGGTGTTTATCATATCTTTCACTACGCTATTAAGAAATATAGGTGCAAGCAATGAGTGATTTATGAAAATTGAACAGATTTTTGTCTATATTGCAAGCGTATGGGCCACCCTTTAAAGGTTTGCCGAAGGGGAATCTCCGAACATGTGATGGAGGTACGTCGTCGAGGGTAACCAGTTTTCATAAGAAAAGGGGATGCTTCAAAGGGTAAGGATACTGAGGTTGGTGTGATGGCAGATCTGGTTCAGGAGGATTCAGGGTCCAAAGATGGGGGTCCTCATCCGTTGAGTCCAATAGTGAAGGAACTCTTGGATGATGTCCATAAGGTGATGATAGAATATGTTCATGGTTCTGAACCACCAAGTGCTATGAGGACTCAGGTTAATCCAAAGGTATTTGGCGTGTTTAACAGGTTACGATTGGATTTGGAGGTCTCCTCTAATCCCAATTCTCGGGAGGTTACTGTATCATATTTTAAGGAGGACTATTTTGAGGAACACATGGATAGAGAGAAAATAGGTAAGGAATAGAAGGTGGGGGGAAAGGGACCCAAAATAGATGTGCCCAACCCAAATATTTCCATGGGAACTAGAGTCTTAGAACCTTCATCCAAACCCTTTCTAGCATTGAGCAACAGATTCTAAGACATTTTTGAAGGCATGGTTGAAGAGGTTTTGGATGCTGATGCTATGGTAGGAGGTGATGATGATGGGGCCTTTTTGGAAGGGTATACAGATGGAATGTTGGGTCACAATGAAACTCTTATGGTCGTGGAAGAGTATGCTAATGTGGTTGGGTGTCTTTCCTTGATTGATAGTAACACGCCAGACCAAATAATGGAGAATGCTAATGGATGAAAGGATAATGCCTCAAAGAATACAGGGAGATTCCTCTCTGGGGGTGATAAAGAAAATATGAGTGGTCCGACCTATATTTCTTATAGTGACATCATATAGAGTGGGAATGAAAGGATGACTGACTGTGAAAGAGCTTTGTCTACTAATCCCAGAAGAAGAACAAGAAAGTATTACTATTACCTATTGTGGTCGGTGAGTACCAGATATTCCTTTACGTGGGATATTGGGATGATTCTTGTATTCAAAAAAGATAGTTTGATCAATAAACCTTGCCCGATGCATCATTCAATGGACCAAATGAGGATCCAAGAGCAAAGTGATTATTATTTGAGGCAGCATAAATCGGCTTCTGAATGGGAATCAGCTATGGTAAAAGGGGACACTTGTGTGGGATGTTGAGAGGATTATGGATATTATGATATGTAGTCATGTGATGGTCTGTTTGGTTTGTGTTTGTACTTATTTTTCTTATTTTGTGAGTGTTTCAAGTCGTGATATTTTATTTATTAAGGGATGTGCGGTTTCTCACTTTTCCTAAAAGTGTTTGGAAATAAAAAATCTAATTTTGAGTCAGATATAGGATACATTCTTGTGGAGTTATGATCATACCTTAGAAAACATGAATTTTGAACCTTTTCCTAGGTGACTCACTTTTTAATTAGTAACAAGAAATCAACTTAGTGATCTAATTTAAAGGGAATTCATATAAATATTTTGATACTAGAGTAAAAAAGGAATTTTGGAACCCATAGTGAATTTATGATACACTAGGCATAGTCTTTGTGAGTAATCCCTATGTACTATTCTAATAAGTGTATATTCCTAGTGCTAAGAAAATGTTACATGGATGGGAGAAATTAAGAAAAAAGTGCATAGTTTTCAAAAATGAGTTCATTAAGGTGAGGAAAATTATGAATGCCCAATGAATAATGTGACAATTTATTTTTATGAAACCATTTAAATTGTATCAATAAAGTGATTTAAAAACTTTAATTTAATTTTTTTTATTGGGAACCTAGGAGTAAGTCAAAGTATAAGGTTCCTTTTGTCAAGTTCTTGATTCCACTTATTTTCAAGCTTTTATCACTATTAGATTTAGAACTTGGGCTTGAATTATAGTAATTTAGTAGGAATCTTCATATATGAGGCATGACATCCCCAGTGATGAAAGATTATTTTCTCTCCTGATCACCCAGTGAGTATTAGTGATTAGGTAAGAAAAATTTTGAACATATAATTTCAAAATCCAATTCATAGTTTTTAGTCATTTAATTCTAAACTGTTTTACATGCTTCATGTTTATCTGATTAATAAAAGCATATTTCTGCATTTTCAAATAGATAATAAAGCATGGATTCTATTTAGGAAAATCAATGCTTAAGTGTGGCGGAATTTCATGTGGCCTTAAAATCTATAGATTTTAGAAATATTTTTATTAATTTTTTAATAATTTATTTAATATTGTTCAATTCTTGATAACTAATTTTACTTTTTTAATTTTATAATTAAAATTATTATTTAATCATATTTTATAATTGTGGTTGTATTTTTGGTTCTTAAAGATATTAATTTTGTATTTATTAAAATAAATTATCTTTAATAATTAATTTTATTTCAATAATTAATTTATATACTTTTCAAATTGAATATTATAATTTAATTTACAATTATTATTTAAATTATTTTTTTCCATAACATTAACTAGTTTATAATATAATTTAAGTTTTAATTTTTTGTTTTCTATTCTGAATCTTTTAATTAGTTGATTGTTTTATTTTTAATTTTTTCAATTTTTAGTTAAAGTTAGTTTATTAGGTTTATTGAATTATATATTTATATAAAAATCAATTATTTTTTTTAATTTTATTTTTTAGAAGATCTAACAGTGTTTTATAAGGTACCGCCAGCTTACAACATTGTCTGGGAGACACCGTCACTTTACAACAATGAGTCCTTAACCCACCATTACAACCTCCTTATTCCGAGATTCCTTTTTCACAACACACCACCAGCATCCACTCATCCATCCTCCGCCAATATTCACATTGACCCCACTCCAACTCTTCATTCCACCAGCTAACCTTTGTTGCACTACCACTACACACCTGTGGTCTTCAACATCAATCTCCGTACCACCACACCCACTAAACCGTCCTCTTCCTGGAGACACCACCAACAATTACTCAAACATGACACATCCTCATTTCCCTTATACCACCAAAAGCTGTAAAAACACATCACTATACGACTCTTCCAATCCCTGTTGAGAAAGACACCACTACTCCTTCCACCATTGCAACCCTTCTTCAACTGCCAAATCAATACACTGCTCGAATTCACCAGAGAAATACTCACCACTGGCATCCGATATGATCTGAAAAATAGTTTTGAATACACCATCATCCACTTGATCTATATAGAATCTAGAAGCTATTCCATATTCTAATGTCGTGCCTCCTTGAAGAAAACCCACCTCAAATAAGATTCGTGAACGCAGAGCCAAGCGTGGAAGGGGATGCCACTGGTGAACCAATCCGACCTCACTTGATCTCCAAGACACCTCCATCGCATGCCACTGTAGATGACGGTGTTGATAGAAGAAGATATATCAATATGGACAAGGACAACTAGTATCCAACTCTATTTTGAAGAAGAGACTAACCGCAAACTACTGAAGGAACCGACCCCCACCACCGTCATGTTGCCATGGAGGAGGTGACTCGCTCAAGGAAGCATCCACCGAAGCATAATGTTGTATAACATGAATAGTTTTAGGCTTCAAACCATTGCCTTCAATTCAGCTTCAAGGGAATTACCATCTCCATAGAAGGTACTAAAACCCAAAGGAACATACCCCTTACATCCCTTAAAATCCCTCCGCTTCTCCTGAGCCACCCTGTGCACAAGCTATCCACATTTATCTTCAATAAATATAGAGGAGGACTCCAATGAAATCACACCCTATTGAATTTTACTACAATTACAAATTCATTCAGTTTCTTCCTTCCACTTGTACACAATTTTAAACTCCATGATCAATCGATGAGTTTGATCATGGATGAAATTTCTTTAAGAAAAGATAACTATAGAACCTTCAGGGAGTTTGTTTATGTTGGCTTTTTCAAATAATTTTTTACAGTGATAAATCATTTTATTTTCATTAGTTATGTTTTCATTTATTTTTCTACAAAAATACACCCTTTTAGATTAGTAGAAAATATTTTCCCCATGCATTCATCTTAATTGTTCACTTTTCTACATCTATTCTCTCTATTACTCATTGTTTTCCATATTTTATCCTTTTTCATCACAGTTTTTCAAAAAATAAAATAAAAATGATTGTGTTTCATCACTACTTATATCAAAATATATAAAAAATTTAAAAAGTTAAAAAGAAATAAAACACCCACTATTTTCAACATTGGTGTTTTTTTGAAAACAATGGTTACTCTACCTTTTCTTTGGGTTCAACCCTACATACCTTTATAAAGTAGTTTGTAGAAAAAAAATTAATCTTTGACATAATTTTAATAACATCAATCAGTTTATAATTCATGTAAATTTTTAATTTTTAGTTTTCTATTTTGAGTGTTTTAATTAGTTAATTGTTTTAATTTTTATTGTCTTAAATTTTAGTTAAAGTTAATTTATAAAATTTATTGTATTATGTTTTTAATTTATAACCAATTATTTGTTTTAATTTTATTTTTTATAAGATCTAACAATGTTTCATAAGACAACACCCACCTACAATAGTATCTGGGAGACACTGTCATGTTACAACAGTTAGTCCTTGACTCACTAATGAAACCTCCTTCTGCCACCCTTCCGTTTTCTCAACACACCACCAACGTCCACTCCTCCATCCTCTTCCCATATTCACACTGACGCCACTATAAATTTACATACAACCAACCAACCTTTTTCGCATTGACACTACACACCTTCAGTCTTCACAATCAATCTTTACACCACCATACCACCAAAACCATCCTATTCCTAGAGACACCACCAGCAATTCCTCGAACACGACACATCTCCTTTTTCCTCATACCACCATCATTTTAAATAGGCTTCGCTATTAGACACTTCTAGTCCCATTTGAGCGAGACACTACAACTATTTGTATTTTTTATACTATTTCTGTTTTTTTAAAAAACCACCTACGTTAATTTTTTTTAAAAAATAATGCTCTAAGGCGGCATCAAAGATGTCACCTTTTCCCTAAAACACTAATTTTTTATATTATAAATATTTTTTTATATATTTAAAATTTTAATGTTTTATTATTTTTTTCGTATGGTTATATATATATATAAATAAAACTTAATGTTTCAACATAATTTATCTTTTATTTAAGTACATGACTTTGATATTCTATATAATATAAACCGTAAGATAGATATGAATAAAATTTTAAACATTGTTTAAACATATAAAAATTAGTCCAAAATAAAAATAATTTCTTCAAAAATATTGGTGAAAAATTATTTATAAGATCTCTAATCCATCTACTTGAAACTTTGAAATGTTTCAAGTGTGTGACTTTTCTAGCCTTTGTAACATAAACTATAAGGCCGATATGAATGAAAATTTAAAAATTTCTCAAACATATAACTATTAGTACAAAATAAAAATAATTTCATAAAAAATTATGGTGAAAAATTATTTATAATCTTTCTTATCCACCTACTTGATACTTAAAAATGTTTCAAGTATGCTACTTTGCTGGAATTTATAATATAAATTATAAGACCGATATAAATGAAATTTTAAACATTGATTAAACATATAAATAGTAGTGTGTTTTTTAATTTTTATTTATATGGTTCTCATAATTTATATTTTACAGGGTTTCAAAGTCAAGTAGGTGGATTAAGATCCTCCTCTACATTCATTCTTTTCACTCGCACTTCTGAGTTACATTTCTTATATTCCTTTCATTATAATTTATTTATTTTATTTATAAAACTATTTATTTTCAAAATAAATTTAGATGATTAGGATATATTTTAAATTATATTTACATTGTTTTTATACTGAAGATTTTGTAAACATTTAAATTTATTTACTATAAATTTACTAATTATTACTATTTTTCAAGTAGTCGACTTTGAAAGGTGTAAAATATAAGTTGTGCCTAAAATATAAATGAAAACTGAAATAATGGATAAACATATAAGAAGTGAGAATAGTAATAATTGTATTTTTATTTTAGTAGGCATAAAACAAGTACAAAAAATATACAATCAATGTCTATGTCTGCGGCAAGGAGATTCCTTCCCACATGGTGGCCTACGAATAGGATGTCCATGTCGAGTTCATAGTGGAGTCTGATAACCTAGTGAAGGCTGATCCTTGGGAACTAGAACGTTGACTGGTGCATCCTCCATCTGTGTGTCAGAGGGAGGATCTTTCAACTGCATCTCGTACTGCCCTATGGATCGTTCTCCCACTAGGGTAGTAGAAGGACCTTCCTCCGTCGTAGTGGGGAACCAATCCTACGATGGAGATTTACCCCAAGACAGTGATGAATATAGAATCCAAGGATACAATAGATCCCAAGGATGCGAAGGATCTGAAACCCCAGATTAAGAGAACTGTAGATATCCTATTAGGAAAGATGGATCCCATGCCACCTGAGGCACATCCTAAATCAGTTGATCCTAGAATACTAGAGGGCCAACCTCTGCTTGTGGAATAGGTGAGGCCTCACATGCTGCACGACGTTGTCTACATCATCGTGGCCATGAATCCTCAGCACCAGCAGCAGATGCAGGATGTTCCTCTGGGAAGTACCCTCCTCTCTCCAAGCCAAACATGCGAAGATGCTCCCAAAAAGTGCACGAAAAGATTCCATTGCCTCCAGTGATGTAGCATAGACGACTTCCCTACTAAATACACCCTCTTCCTCTTCATCACTCATGTGAACAATCTGATATGTGTGACTTCCCTATATATTGATTCAAATTGAATTATAAAATAGTTTAATAAACAAACTAATGGAAGATTATTGACTCACCATCCTCTGCATCTATATGCCAGATTGGGTAAGATATAGTATAGACTTCAGTATATACCATGGAGCATACTCAACCTACTCTGAAAGAGAGAATCGATTTGTAGGAACACCATGAATACGAAACTTTGAACATCTGTGCCAGAAGTCAATAAAGCTGGCATATACTCAGGACCAGTCATCATCCTGCCTCCCTGTCAGCTTTATCCCATAAAGCCGGTCTGTCTGTCTCGATGGTAATGGAATCAGATGAGTATGAAAAAACTGGTGCATGACTCTGTTAGGATTCTACCACTCAATAATATAAAATTGATTGAGGGTCACTACAACCATAACATCCTAAAGACCAATAGTGCAGTATGATGGCAACTGGTCCGTAATACTCCAGTATGGAAGCCATGAAATCTAAAATGATAAGTGATTTTAAAAAAAAAAACTAAAATAAAAACCAAAATTGATGCTATTATTAAATATGTTACAACTTGATAAATTGTATATACATACCTGATCAGGTAAGAGATAGTCCAATTGTAGCCGATATATGCCCAAATGCTATCTCAGAACCACATCAAAATTGTGTCGCTGACACCACCTGTAAAATACATCAATAATAGTGAAAAATAATGAGAAATTATAGTCAATAAAACATAGTAGAATCAGAAACCAATATAAATGACTGATCATAACAGCGTCCATACGGAGCATCATGCATCACGTCCATCGCGACCAGTGGACCAACAAGTTTAGGGTTGAATGTTGGGATGCGCTCCCATTCCCACATCTGAATAAGGATGACGCATACCCTGAGACCTATGCAGTTCCCATGGGATAGCCTTTATAATGATCTGTATGTGTATGCCAAGCAGGCTGATCCCCCGATGTACGTCCCAGCCCGATCAAAGTCTTCTAGTAGGGGTAGATACATCATGTACATATACATCCTCAATTGATCAGTACACATACTACCGCCAATGAGATGTAATATATATGCACAGGCATAACGCAAGACAGTCTTCTCATCATCATCATCCTGTAAATGTGGAATCTGCGACTCCAACCAAAAAATAGATATAGATACTCCATCTATATCCCTACGGTTAGACAAAATATCAATGCCTAACAAGCACTTATCAAGGTCTGGCCATGCTGCACGACTGAGTCCAATAACAGGTCTACCCTGGATAGGAAAACCGAGAAGCACTGCCGCATCCTCAAGGGTGATGGTCATCTCCCCCTTAGGTAGGTGGAATGTGTCTGTCTCTGGTCTTTACCTCTCAATGAGGGCAGCGAGTAGGTAATGATCTACAAATGTGAAATTTTATATGACAAGGCCATAGAAGCCAGCACGGTGCAAGTATGGTCTAATGGAATGTGGAGGCTATCTGTGATGAAAATGGTGCACTCGATGCCCCATCATCAATCGATCTGGATGACCCTCTAACATGACCTATGAAATATGGGTAAGCATCTGAGTGAGTAGTATGGTATCATCCATCTACATATAAAAAATGAAATGTTTCGTAAGTGTAAAATGTAAATATAACGTTATGGTTAGAATAATGATAGGAATTATATAATGGAAGACATGAAATGTTTATTCACATTGTTTTATGAAGTTATTTTTACCAAAATAAATATAATTCTCCATTTCTTTTTTTTTTGAATAGAAGAAAGATAAAAAGAGGAAAGAAGATAAAAAATAGATTGAAAAAAGTATGTTGTGAATGAATTTTATTAATGAAAATATATTTGTAATAATTTTATTAAGGTTTAGGAAACATGTTTTCAGGTCGTGAATTTTGTTAATACATATTATGGAGGGTCTTTATGATTATGTAATTATGGTTTTGATTAAGATAATCCATTTCAATTACTAATGATGTTTTATGAATTTATATAATTATCTGTATTGAATAACTTATACTAATCATTATGATACTATTATTTCGTTATATATTATTTTATTAAAATATCACACATAATTTAACCAAAAACCATGACAAAGGGAAGATGCTTTTGGATTGAGGTTTATGTTTGAGGATTTAGGGTTGCGAATTTTGTTATTAATGTTTAAGAAACTTGTTTCTAGGTTAAGTGTTATGCTTTTGGGTTTTGGAGGTTAGAAAACTGAGAAAGTTGAGGAATAATGAGAAAGTGATTTCTTGAAAGCAGGAATGTTTTTATGAAAAATTTCTATTATCTAAAATATTGGGTCTGGAATTTGGTTGAGACATATTATGGAGGAGCTTTATGATTAAGTAATTATGGATTGGATTAAGATAAACCATGTCAATTACTAATGATGTTTTATGAATTTATGTAATTATCTATATTGAATTACTTATGATAATCATTATGATACTATTTTTTTTGTTATAGAGTAGTTTACTAAAATATCACACATAATTTAACCAAAAACCATGGAAAAGGGATGATAATTTTGGGTTGGGGTTTATGTTTGAGGGTTTAGGGGTTAAAATTTTGTTATTAAGGTTTAGGAAACTTGTTTCCGTGTTAAGTGGTATGATTTTGGGTTTTGGGGTTTAGAAAACCAAGAAAAAAAAGAAGAGATAACAACATTTACTTTACAATATGAGAATGTCACAATGAAGACAATACATCATTCTGGATGAGACTATGAACTTGACCCAACAACGTTAGGGAATAATTTCTAGTTATAACCTTCTTTATGACATATTGTGAATCGCAAACTCTTACCTTGATCTTGAGCCCAGTCCATCTCATTAAGCATCCTACTGGCCTTTGGTCTCCCATGGGGACGTAACTGATTCATGTCTGGTATCACTATTGGCTGGCCTTTGGGCATTGGGAAAGAACAATACTCCCCAATAGGTGTCCATGGTGCAGCGTGACAGTTAGCAATGGTATCCATCTGGTACACTGGATCAACATATTCTTCCCATGATATGTTCACAGAGGAACATGCTGTGATGGTGTGTGTGCATGGTGACCATAAGACCTGAAAGTTTCCACATCGACATTGCCTTGTTTCCAGTAATACCACCATTTTTCACCGATGATATTTGTGATGGGGTCTGAACTCTCTTGAACTTTAAATCATGAGTCTTCTCATAAAAAAGGCAGACGTGATAACTAGAAGCTTCTTCAATATTCTTTTCAATTTATTATTGAAAGTGCCTTCCGTATCTTAGCCCCTTCTGTAATAGATCTGATGCTAGTTTTTGTCTATCAACAAAGTACTTCACACATCGATATAATGTTTCCTAAACTAGAGAGGTTATAGGTAGCTTGAAAAGCCCTTTGAAGACACCATTGATGCACTCCAAAATGTTTTTCATCACATGTCCGTACCTCTTCCCCCCATCATATGCTAATTCCAATTTCTCCTTTGGAATCCGCACAATATAATCATAAACTTCTTGATTAGCCTAGTGGATTTGTTCAAATGTTTCATCAAAACTCCGTTGGTCTGACTCATATGATATATAGAATAGAAGATATTTCACATAAATTGATTTTATCTTTATTTTGAAATAGTAAAAAATAACTAATACAATGCATACCAAGCCTCGTGATTTCCATCTTCATCGGTTCATTGTGTAATTTTTTATGAACATTGATAGAAATGTGTATAATGTAGAACTGATGATGTGAATTTGGGTATCTCCATGTATCATGATCCACATTGATTGCCTCATTAATTTCCCTATGGAGATCTGATATCAAACAAACACCCCGAATGTTGGTGAAATGGTTTCTGATACATGTAGAAACAAACTCCATGATTCATAGTTTTCTTCCTCTACAATGTCAAAGGAAAGTAGAAGAGGTGATAGGTTTCCATCTGGGGTTTCCACAATCAACAATACACCCTTGTATTTTTCTTACAGAAATGTTCCATTAATCTGAATAAACTGTTTGCTGAATCAAAATGTGGAGATACAAGGAAGGAATGCCCAGAACAACTGATGAAATTGAACATGAGATGGACCAAGTCAGTTATTGTGAGGCACATTTTCATTTTATCCAGATGGAAGACAACATGGTTGTGATGCCTTAGTATGGCTAGAAATTGCGGAAACACCCGATATGAGTCATCTGAGTCACATAGACCTTCACAATTTCCTTTTGTTTCGCCATCCGTGCCTTATTATAAGAAATATCATAAGAAAATTTCTGTTTCATCCCCTATTTCACACGAGCTATTGGAACATCTTGGCAAGTCCTAATCATATCAACAAAAATAGATGACACAAATTCTACATCCAATGAGGTATGATCTTGTTTGAGGCTTGGCTGAATGCAAGTATGATCCGCCTCAATCCTCGAGATTATCCACCCTCTAAATGTAATGTATGGAATCTCCCTCAAGCGAAATCTACAATCATCCCCATACTTCTCACGCCGAATGACATATTTACTACAGAAAGATCCATGAACTACATAGCTGTAGATCCCCTCAATATGAAATCTCTTTAGCATTCTTTTTAATGCATATTTACTTGGAAAATTCCTTCCAATATATAAGGTTTTGTCTAGATCACTAAACCTATCTAGTACAACTTTGAGGAACTTAATTGTTGGTGTGAGAACATTATTGTCGAATTTAGGCACACATGTAATTACTTCTGACCAAGATTAAAGGAGTGGTGGATGATTTATTGTAGGTCGAGGTTGATGTACAACTAATGCATTTTTAGAAACCTCATTCCAAACTTTATCTCATAACACCTCAGATTTACATGTACATTAGGGAGATCATTTAGGTTGTCCTCTTCTACTTCATCATTTCTAATAGGCTTAATTTCATGGGGTGAACTGTGTTCAACCGCTCTTGTAATTATAAATCTTTGTACAACTATACTTTGTTGTTGTATAGTAGCAACATCAACATATAAATCCATCATGATACTATCTGACCATTGAGGAAATAAATTAATTTCTTGGACCCACTACGCATCAGCAAGCAATGGACAAGCTAGATGCCACAGTGTTTCTGGGAATTGCAAATTTCTGTAACTCATAGACATGATCTCTTGATTAGGTCATAGATTTAAGGAACCCCTAATTCTCTCATGAAGGTCACTTATGGTTACACAATCAGCTGTACTAACCACTATTATTGGCTATGTACTATAAGAAGATTTTTCTTAGTTTGAATAACCTCCCCATAGCAATACACAAAGGCAAACATGATTCACTACGTCAAAAATGTTTCTTTCATCAGAATTATGGTATTTTAACAAATATTAATAGTTAATTATAATTAAATAATCATATGTAATCATTTTTAATCCTAAGTTATCATTAATTAATTTATAATTAATCATTATTAATAGTAAGAATTAATTCTAAACTATATATAACTAACTAAAATATTGAATACATAACATCTTTAATTACTAATAATAAATTTTTTAACTAATCCCTCATCCTATAATCACTATTTAATCAATATTAAGTTATTATTTAATTATTTATTCTTTAACCATTAATCATAATACATTCGTTAGTTATTTATAATTAACTAATCATATGTATTCATTTTAATCCTAAGTTATCATTAAATAGTCTATAACGATTCATTACTAATAATAAGTATTATTTCTAAATAATATATAACTAATTAAACTACTTAAATAGATTTAATTAATAATAATAACTTTTCGTCATTAATGATTTTGTCTTTATTTCTTTCTATAACATCATAATTATCATTTTATCATTGATAAATATGCTAATTTAATTTCTTTTTTCTTAGATATTTTAGTAGTTTATAAAGAAAATATGAATCATCTTAAGCATATCCCCCGAGAGTGTCAAACCAGAAGTGTAGCAAGGCCCGTTGTCATGCACCAGTTCCTGTTCGAGTCTAACTCAAAGTGGTGCTTTCAGGTTTTACCCCTTGGTACATCTGTGCCAGAGCCACATCTACTTGTTTGTATCCAGACAATGATCTGATTTCTTAGATCACCACATAATCTTTAAGCTACCAAAATTTCACAATACTTAATCATATGTTAATCCTCAGTAAATATATACTTAATCTATACTAATAATAATAATTATTTCATACTATATATAACTAATTACAGAACCTAATAAAAAAATATTAAGAACTGCCTAAAGTAATTAAAATATGAAATATTTAAAACTAATAATAATTCAATTAAATAAATAAAAAACATTAAATTAAATAAATAAAAATACCTCTAAATGATGTTTTGAAAAAACCCACAGAGAAAAAGAATTTCCTAGAGAGAGACAGAGAGAATTTAGGAGAGATGAAGGTAATAATTGAGTGAGGAGAAGGGGGGGGGTGCCCTTTATAGGGAGTTGATTCCAAGGCGGCATCCCCCCCGCATTTTCCATGTCATCAATCTGGGCCAAAGGTGGCGTGGGGGAGGAAAGGCAGCATCACTGATGCTGCATTTTCACATCAACACAAAGGAGGCCTTGTCGATGCCACCTTTTCACACCAAAAAAATGGTGACATCGGTGATGCCGCCTTTGTAGCATATTTTTAATTTTTTTAAACTACGCCTTTTTAATTTTTTTTTTCAGAAAACATATAAAAAAACTCCTATTATTTCCATTGTTGCAACCCTTCTTCCACTACTAATTCAACACACCACTCAATTTCATCAATGAAATACTCATTGCTCCCACTCGATATAATCGGAAATACATATCTAATTACACCATCATCCACTTCATCCATATCAGATCTAGAACATCTTCTATCCATCTAATTTGTGAGGCCTTGAAGAGAACCCACTTCAAATCAGATCTATAAACGTCGAGAAAATCATGGAAGGGGATACCACTGGTGAACCAAGATGACCCCACTTGATTTCCAAGCCACTACTGTCGCATACTGCTATGGATGATGGTGCTAATAGAGGATGAGCTTTTACTATGGATGAGGAAAACTAGGAGCTTCCTCTAGGCTGAAGAAGAGGTCGACCACGAACCACTGAAGAAACTGACCCCGGTCACTGCAATGTTTCCGTGGAGGAGGAGACTCGCTCAAGGAAGCCTCCACCGAAGATTTTGGAGGAAGCTCAATCTTCCCTCTCAGTGTTTTTTAATACGTTTTTATGAAATAATATTTTGTTAAAAACAGATGGGTTTAAAATATTTTTAAAATTGCATCGCAAAGGCAACATCGTAGATTTCGCCTTTCCACTAAAATCAAAATAATAATAATAATTATTATTTTTTTGTGAAATTGTTATCTTTATTTTTATATTATATATATATAAACAAAACAAAAAAATAAAAATAAAAATAAAATTTTCATCAGAATTTATCCGCTATTTAAAATCCTGGAGTACTACCACTACAGTAGTCTAGATTCTGACAGAAGCTCTCACTCAGGGATCTCTTTTAAAAGAGAGCTTACCCTAGAAATCATTCTGCATTTTCAATGTGGAATTTTGAATCTCCCTTTCCTGTGCAGAATATTCTGCATTTTCGATGTGGGCTTCTGTTTCAAGTACGTGAATTTGAAAGACTATAAAATATAAACTATAATAACAATATAAATGAAACCTAAAACATGGATTAGAAATATAAAAACTAGTTAAAAAAAATAATTTCATAAAAAATGATGATAAAAAATAATTTATAAGCTTTCAAAACCACCAACTTGAAACTTAAAAAGTTTCAAGTACGTGACTTTGAAAGCCTATAAAATATAAACTACAAGACCAATATAAATAAAATTTAATACATGGATTAAATATGTAAAAAATAGTTAAAAATAAAAATAATTTCATAAAAAATGTTGATGGAAAATAATTTATATGTTTTTAAGGACACCTATATGAAACTTAAAAATGTTTCAAACACGTGACTTTGAAAGTCTATAAAATATAAACTATAATACCGATATAAATGAAAATTAAAACATGGATTAAAAATATAACAAATAAGTGAAAATAAAAATAATTTCGTAATAAATGTTCATGAAAAATAATTTATAAGATTTCAAAACCACCTACATGAAAAGTAAAAATGATTAATGTATGTGGCTTTGAAAGACAATAAAATATAAACTATAAGACCGATATAATTTAAAGTTAAAACATTGATTAGACATATAATAAATTATTAAATTATTAAATTAATATTATTAATAATTTATTATATAATAATTAATTTTAATTATTAATAATTAATTAGTAATAATTAATAATTAATTATATAATAATTAACCAATTAATTATTAATATAATGACTTTTAATAATTACAATTTAATAATTATAATGAAAATTATAATTGATAACTATATTACTAATTAACTAATTAACTATTATATAATTAATAATTATATTACCAATTAACAAATTAATTATTATATAGTATTTTTTTAAAAATGTTAATTAATAATTAAAATAAATAATAATAATTTATAATTATATTACTAATTAAGTAATTATAAAAGGGACTCATCTCTATCTTTCTTAAAAAATTAACTTATTAAATATTATATATTTATTAATTATGTTACTAATTGACTAATTAATTATTATATAATTAATGGTTAATAATCACTAATTAACTAACTATAAATTTTATAATTAATAATTATATTACAAATTAACTAATTAATTGTTAAATAATTAATAATTATATTACTAATTAACTAATTATATTATTATTAACTAATTATATTACTAAATTACTAATTAATTATTATATAATTAATTATTAATTATTACTAATTAACTAACTAATTATTATATAATTAATAGTTATATCATTGATAATTATATTATCAATTTACTAATTAATAATTAATAATTAATAATTAATAGTTATAATGAATAAATATAATGAGTAATTATAAAGAAAATTATATTACTAATTAAATAATTAATTATTAAATAATAATTTTTAATAATTATTATTTATTAATTGTAATGAATAATTATATTATTATTTAACTAATTAACTATTATATAATTAATAATTATCTTACCAATTAACTAATTAATTATTACATAATAATTTTTAATAAATACAAATTAATAATTATAATGAATAATTATAATTTATAATTATATTACTAATTAACTAATTATAAAAAGGGCCTCGACTCTATACTTCTCAAACAATTAACTAATTAACTATTATATATTTAATAATTATATTAATAATTAACTAATTAGATATTATATAATTAATTATTAATAATTACTAATTAACTAATTAAAAATTAACTAATTAAAAATTATATTACTAATTAACTAATTAATTACTAAATAATTTTTAATTATATTACTAAGTAACTAATTAATTGTTAAATAATAAATAATTATATTTCTAATTAACTAATTGTATTATTAATTAACCAATTATATTACAAATTAACTAATTAATTATTGTATAATTAATTATTAATAATTACTAATTAACTAACAAATTATTATACAATTAATAGTTATATAACTAATATTTATATTAGTAATTTATAATAATGAATAATTATAATGAATAATTATAATGAATAATTATAATGAATAATTATAATGAATAATTATAAAGAATAATTATGTTACTAATTAACTAAATAATTTTTATATAATAATTTTTAATAATTACTAATTAAAAATTATAATGAATAATTATATTACTAATTAACCAATTAACTATTATATAATTAATAATTGTATTAACAATTAACTAATTAATTATTATATAATAATTTTTAAAAAATACTAATTAATAATTATAATGAATAATTATAATTTATAATTATATTACTAATTAAATAATTATAAAAAGGGTCTCGGCTCTATATTTCTCAAAAAATTAACTAATTAACTGTTATATAATTAATAATTATGTTACTAATTAACTAATTAGTTACTATATAATTACTGATTAATAATTACTAATTAACTAATTACGAATTATATAATTACTAATTATTTTACTAATTAACTAATTCATTATTATATTATTAATAATTATATTACTAAGTAACTAATTAATTAAAAAATAATTAATAATTATATTACCAATTAAATAATTATATTACTAATTAACTAATTAATTATTATATAATTAATTATTAATAATTACTAATTAAGTAACTAATTATCATATAATTAATAGTTCTATAACTAATAATTATATTATTAATTAACTAATTAATAATTAGTAATTAATAATTACAATTAGTAATTATAATGAATGATTATAATTAGTAATTATAATGAATAATTATAATTTATAATTATATTAGTAATTAACTAACTAACTACTATTTAATTAATAATTAAATTACCAATTAACTAATTAATTATCATATAATAATTTTTAATAATTACTAATTATTAAGTATAATGAATAAATATAATTTATAATTATATTACTAATTAACAAATTAACTATTATATACTGAATAATTATATTACTAATTAATTGGTTAATTATTATATAATTAATTATTAATAATTACTAATTTATTATGATATAATTAATTATTAATCATATTAATTTAATAGTTTAATAATTTATTATATATTTAATCCATGTTTTAACTTTAAATTATATAAGTCTTATAGTTTATATCTTATAGTATTTCAAAGCCACATACTTGAATCATTTTTAAGTTTCTAGTAGGTGGTTTTGAAAGCTTATAAATTATTTATCATGAACATTTTTTATAAAATTCTTTTTATTTTCAACTATTTGTCATATTTTTAATCCATGTTTTATATTTTATTTATATCAGTCTTATAGTTTTTATTTTATAGGCTTTCAAAGTCATGTGTTTGAAACAATTTTAAGTTTCATGTAGGTGTCTTTGAAAAATTATAAATTATTTTCCATAAACTTTTTTTATGAAATTATTTTTGTTTTCAACTATTTGTTATATGTTTAATCCATGTATTATGTTTCATTTATATTGGACTTGTAGTTTATATTTTGCAGGCTTTCAAAGTCACGTACTTAAATCTTTTTATGTTTTAAGTAGGTGGGTTTGAAAGCTTATATATTATTTTTTATCATTATTTTTTATAAGATTATTTTTATTTTCAAATATTTTTTATATGTTTAATCCATGTTTTATGTTTCATTTATATTGGTTTTATAGTTTATATTTTATAGTCTTTCAATTTCACGTACTTGAAACAGAATCCCACACCAGAAATACAAAATGTTTTCCGCAGGAAAAGGAGAACCAGAATCCCACATCGAAAATTCAGAATGATTTCCAGGGTAAGCTCTCTTATAAAAGGGAGCCCTGGGTTAGATCATATGTCATAATCCAGACTACTATAATGACAATACTGTTGGATTTTAAATAGCGGATAAATTCTGATGAAAAATGTATTTTTGTTTATATATATATTTATATAAACAAAACAAAACAAAAAATTAATAATAAAAATTAAATATTTTAAAACAAGAAAAATAGTAAAATAAATTTAAAAAAAATAAATTTAAAAAAAATTCTCCCTCTCATGATGCCAGCAATGAAAGAGAAAAATAATAATAATTTATAAAATAAAAATATAAAACTAAATTAATAATAATATTAATTAAAATAAAATTAATAGTAATTAAATGAATTTTTTTTGAAATAAATTAATTAATAATAAATAAAAAATTATTAATATGTGTAAAAAAATTTACTTTATTAAATAAAAAATTACATATTTATAAATTTTTTATATTTTTTATTAATGTTTAATTATTCTTTATGTTTTGTTTTTGGTGAGCAGACTTAGAACCAAACTAGATTCACATCTAGATACATTTCCAACTTTTTATAGTAGTCATCTATAAGGGATTTGATTATGTTACATACAATAGAATCCAATGGCAAGACTGCAACACATGTTCGATGATTTTGAGGAAAACTAGCCTAAGTTGGTGGATGACAGTGGCGGTAAACAGAGTATGAAAAAGGAATTTAAAAGAAGATAGAAGCAACATAAAAGGGGGAAATTTTAATTGCTAGGACCAAATTCATTTTTCACCACCCACTTCTTGGAGATCGAGAGAGCTCGAGATGAGTAGTTAGAGGAGGGGGACCTAGATACCCAAAGAGGAGAATGATAACACTAAACTGATCAAGGGATAATTTTTCCCCGTTATTTCATTTTTTGGATTTTCTATAATCTAATTTTTTTGATTTTTAATTTGAAATGAATCTTTGGTAATTATTTTAGTTTGAGAAATTTAATTTCTATTTGTTATCTTTTTAATCTTCTTCACTTCATTCTTTCAACAAAGAATTAGAATCAAATTTTAAAATTGATTCTAAATCTTAAAACATAGAAATGTTTTTTCTCCTATTATTCTTATATTCATAATTATATGTTCTTTCAGTGAGATAGATCATGGAAAAAATTATCAAAATTATATTTTCCTATCTTCAGAAACTCTCGGAAAGATTGTTTCTTTTGATATGTCTTATATTTTTTTTTCTTTCTGAATGTTCTTGAAGTGGGGAATTTCAAAGTTTCATTCTAATTCCGTTTCAATCTTCTGCCAAGGAAGGTTAAACCAATAATTTCCCTAGGTTTCAAATTCATTTATCATTTAAGTGAAGTTGGTATTCAATAATCCAATAATATTATTTTTCCTGTGCATTTGTATAGAATCTTGTTCTTATATATCTACTTTCATTGCTAGCTCATCATTTCACCTTTATCAACTAGTTATTTTTGTTTAAAATTAGTCTCATCATTTCTATATTTTCATAAAAATAAAATAATAATAATAATAATAATAATTAAAAAGAAATTATATTTATCCACTATTTATAGTGGTCTTTGTTTGAAATTCTTGGACACTCAAACTCAGTTTTTTCCTTCCCTTGGGTTCAACCCTTCCCTAAAATACTAGTGTAGGATTATAAACTTCCAGTATCAATAGATAAGTAGAATTATATTAAAAACACAAGGAACCATCAATGGAGAATTAATGGATAAAATTTAATCTGAGAAGTTCCTTCTTTAAATTTATACATTCATATTTATGCTCCTATATTACTTTCATAAAAAAGGGAGTCACTGTTAAGTCAAAATTTTACTTCATAATAGTAAATCATTGACTCACAATTGCACTTAATCCACAGTTCTACTACTAGCAGTGAGTCACCACAACGGTGACTCATTGGTAAGTTAGTGGCGATTGGTCCTTAATTTTATACAGCTGCTGGAAAATTTTTCTATATATACCTATTTATTAGAAATTATTACTGCATGTGTTGGATTATAAAAAATTTACTAATATAATTATTTAATTCACTCATTTTTTGGAATTAAGTTTGGAGGTAATTATCATAGTTTTTTGTTATTTAAATAGGATTTTTATCAAATATTTTATAGAGATTCTAAATTTTTTTATTAAATCTAATCTATTAAACTACTTACACTGTATTCACTGTGCACGCAAAATTTTGACATGCTACTTCTTAGAACATAATTAAAAAAAAATTATTCAATAGATTTAATAAAAATGCATGTTAAATTTTTGTAATTTAATTTTATTATTATGGAAATAATACAATTTACATTTCAATGAGACCCTTGTACATATCATTAATTTGCTTAATTGCAAATCTATTTTAAACTTTCATGTCATATTTTTTATCTCCACTGTTGAATTAAACTTTGGAGAAAAATTTTCTTTGTATGTGTGGGGGAGGGGGTCAATTTTTTTTGAGATATATATGATTTAATCCCTTCAAATCCTTTTGCCTCTATTATTTTTGTAAAAATGGTAAATTTTTTCTAAATTCTTAGACAATTTGAGGTTATTTAGGATTTACATTGTACTTAAAATATGACTTACCTAAGAATAATACCTTACTAGTATTTAATAGTTTCCTTGAATCTAAAATTTTTGAGAATGAATTATTGATATGTGAATTTTCTTATTGATTTTATAAATATTTTGTTTAGGAACTAAGTTTCAGAGTGATATAGGATACATATTTATGGAGTTATGATCATAACATTAGGAAATTGGAAGATTGAAATTTATCCTATAGGAATCTCTTTTTAATTTTTAATAAGATTAATCATCTTAGTGATCCAATGTAAATGATATTTATATAAATCTTTTGAAACTGGAGTGAAATTGGCATTTGGGAACCTGTAGTGAATTCCTGAGACACTAGGAATAGAGTCTGTCATTAATCCCTTTATACAATATTAAATAAGTTCATATTCACAGTTCTTATCACAATTTACATGGCTGGAGAAAAATACAATAAAAAATATAAAGTTTCTAGTTGTCAAAAACGAATTCATTAAGGTGAGGAAAATTATGAATATTAGATAAAAAGGGAAAATTTACTTGTATAAAACCATTTATGTTATATCAATAAGGTGATTCAAAAAAATCTAATTTAACTTTGAATTTTTTCACATTGGAACATAGGATAATGTCAAAGTATAAGATACCCTTTTTTTTAAGTTCTTAATTCTAATTATATTTATCCTTTTATCACTCTTACATTTAGAAATTAGGCTTGTATTGAAGTAAAGTAATATGAAGTTTCATAAATGAGGCATGAAATCTTCAGAAGTAGATGATTCATTACTTCCTTGGTCTCCCAACGATTAATAATGTTAGGAAAGAATTCATTTGAATTTTCATTTCAAAGCCTATTTCACAATTTTTGGTCCCCGAATTTTAAATTTTTTTTCAAGCTTCATTTTGAGCTGATTAATAAAAACATATTTCTAATTTTTAAATGGAAATAAATAATAAAATTTATTGAGGAAAATTAATGCTTAAGTGTGGGGGAATTTGATGTGGCCTTAAAATTTATGATTTTACAACATATTTTTATTAAGTTTTAAATCATTTAATTAATTAATTTTTCACTTTTTTTTCTAATTATTTACACTTTTCTAATTTTATAATTAAAATTACTATTTTATCAAATTTTATAACTGATGTTTTATTTTTTTTCATAAAGATGTTAGTTTTTTCTTTCTTAAAATAAATTAACTTTAATAATTAATTCATCTTCAAAAATTAATTTATATCTTTGTAAAATTGAATATTATAATTCAATTTACAATTATTATTTTAATTATTCTGTTCAATAACATTAATAATTTTATAATTTAATTTATGTTTTAATTTTTAGTTTTTTATTTTGAATCTTTTAATTAGTCAATTATTCTAATTTTTATTGTGTAAATTTTTTATTAATGATAATTTATTAAATTTATTGTATTATGTTTTTAAATCGAAATCAATTTTTTTAATTTTATTTTTTAGAATATCTAAAGGTGTTTCATAAGACGCCGCCGGCCTATAACAGTGTGTGATGACAAACATTTACCATCTCTCTTCCGATCATCTCTACTCGCACCTGGGGGGGGATGGAGCTTTCGTAACCCCCTTGGGAGCATATCGAGTTTGATGTTTGAAACATTCCCATCATTACACAGGCAAAGACCTCAGTGAATCTCTTGACCCTTTCTAAAGGGTAAGGTTCTAAAAGATCTAACCCTTTCCATAGAAAGGGTATGGAAGCTGGAATCCTTCTTCTTCTTCACATGCGTGTTTAGGTGAAATAGAAAGTGTCCATATGGTGGACATTATATGTGGGTATCATACCTTTATGGTCAGGAATTTATTTGTGGGTATCATCTCTATATGGTCATGAAAATTTTCATTGTGACCGACATAGGATGATACCTTGGTTCATCATCTTATTCATTCAATTCAAGCCCAAGTCATGGGAACAGATCGGGTTCAGTAGTTTATCTGTTGCAGATTCCTCATAAAGAGTAATGGGTGGTGCGCACAGTATGGTCTATGGGAATTGAGGTGGTACCACCAACTAGACTATATACAGATAATCCATTTCCCAAGCGGTCAATGAAGGATTGGGAATATCCCAAACCTAGAAAAAATATTACCTTTCCACTCCAACTAGGCATAGCTCAATGACGGAGGGCCCAACATCTTGTGCCATTTTGGGATATCTCAACAGTTTCACAAAGGGTGAAATGATACTGGAATGTCAAATCGTACAACGTTGATTGAAAATACCACACTATATCTAATCTAGCAGTTTCCTCAAGGTCTAGATTGTTAGGTATTCATGATAGGGTTGGAGTGGAGTGGGCCGAGAAATTGAAGGCATCGAGTAGCAACCGGGTGCATTCAAAGCTAGCTCTATTCGAATAGTGATTTGATCAATTGATTATTGACCATATGTGCGATGATTTACTTCATGGGATAGGTCTCTAGTTTAAGTCCAGGATAGACCAGCTATGCCAGGTAATGAAGAAGCATCATCTGATGACTTCTTCATGCATGCTCTACTTATCGGGGGGGGGGGGGGGGGGGGGTCCACTCTAATAGTGAGGAGGTGGTAGAGCGCCACCAATATTCACACCGACATTGATCCAACTCTTCATACCACCGAAAATCATTAATTGCACTTCCACTATACATGTTTTGTCTTCATCATCAATCTTCACACCACCTTACCCAAAAAACCCTCATCTTCCTGGAGACACTACAAACAATTCCTCAACCACAGCACACCATCATTTTCCTCATACCACCAAAAAATGCAACAAGGCCCTGCTATCAGACACCACAATTCCTAGTTGAGTGAGACATCGCAAATCCTACCACCATTGAAACCCTTCTTACACTGTGAAGTCAACACACCACTCAAATTCACAGAATAAATACTCACCGCTGACACCCGATATGATCTGAAATATAGATCCGATTACACCATTATCCACTTAAGCCATCATAAATCTAAAACCTCTTCCACCCCCCTAATTCAGGACGCCTTGATGAAAAAACACCTTGAATTAGATCTACAAACATCGGGTGAAGCATGGCAGGGGATTCCACCGGTGAACCAAGCCAACCCTGCTCGATCTCCAAGCTGTCGTTGTCGCACGCCCCGTAGATGATGTTGTTGATAGAGGAAGATCTGTCACCATGGACGGGGACAACAAGAAGCTACCGCTAGGTGGAAAAAGAGGCCGATCGAAAACCACTAAAGTAACTCACCCCTATCATCGCCGTGTCATCATGGAGGAGGAGACTCGCTCAAGGAATCCTCCATTAAATCTTCTAAAGGAAGCTCACTCTTCCCCATCCTGTGACCTGTTACGAAAGAAAAAATGATAAAAAATGATAAAAAATTATAAAAAATAAGAAATAAAAATAAATTAATAAAAATAATAATTAAAATAACATTAATAATAATTAAATAAAATTAATTATTAAAATAAAATAATTAATAATAAATAAAATATAATAATAAATAATTATAAAGAAGTATAAAATAATTTTCTTAATTAAATAAACAATTACATATTTATAATTTTTTTATTAGTGTTTAATTATTATTTAGTTTTTTGTTTTTGTTGTGAAAATTTGTAACCGAACTAGGTTGACATCAATACACTTTTCCAAATTCTTATAGAAGTCAGTTAGAAGGGATTTTATTAAGTCATATGCAGTGAAATCGAGTGGCCGAACTGCAACACGTGTTCAGTGATTTTGAGGAAAACTAGCCAATGTTGGGGGAAGACGGTGGTAAAAAAAGAGCATGACTATCTACATTAAAAGAAGACAAATGTACTAGAAAAGATGGAAAATTTCATTTCATGGGTGATGATTCATTCGATGATCATTTGACACATCTTGGAGAGCAGCAACGACACTTCTAGAAAACTTCTCGGGAACAGAGACCCAGAGACCAGGGAGAGAAGAAGTAGAATGGGAGTTATTTTTTCCTATTTTTATTTCAATTTATGAACTTTTAATTTAATGTTTTCAATTATTAATATGAACATGATCATAGGTTAAATAATTTTCATTGGGGGAAACTTCTGTTCTATAAGTAATCATTGATTAACCTTTTAATTTTTTTTCAGTTCATTTTTTTAGAATGGATCGGTGAGATAAATTCTAAATGCATTAAATTGATTCATTCCACTTGTAATAAATTTCAAACTACATTAACAATCCGTGATTTTGATCATGGATGAAATTTCTTTATGAAAATTGAACTACAGAGAATTCGACGAGTTTGTTTTTGTTAACTTTTTCAAATAATATTTTTGCAGTTGAATCTTTCTTGGAGTGGAGAACTCCATGATCGTAAAATATATGTGATTAATACCCAGGAGAAGGATATGAATAACTAATTTTTAGTTTTTATGTTTTCATTTATTTTTCTTTGAAAAGGAACCCTTTTAGACTAGTAGGATAGATTTTCATAGGAAATTCATCTTGATTGTTCATCTTTCAGCATTTATTCTCACTATTGATAATTTTTTTCCATAATTCTCCTATTTTATCATATATTTTCATAAAAAATATAAATAATATTTCATTTCATTAATTATTATATCAAAATATATAAAATAAGTAAAAAATTTTAAAATAAAAAAACCACTCACTATTTTCTGTAGTGGGGTTTTGGTTTTAAAAAAAAATAGTCACTCTACCTTCCATGTGGGTTCGACCCTACTTCCCTCTATATAGTAGCTAGTAGGAAAATAAAAATTTTTAAACTTTGACATGGTTTTAGTGAATATCAGTTCAATTATCATCCATTAAAATTTTAAACAAATTAAATAAATTTATTGAAAATTAACTATGTACAATAAAAAATGTACCTTGGAGGCAACATAGTGAGTACCCATCCGAGCTACCCAACATGTATTATACTCTTTTAATATTTACTATTGAGACATGTGGAATATATGAATTATCACATAGTTTCCTGAAATATACAATGAAAATAATTATTACATAGATTATATTATTTTTTTGTCAAATTTTATGCTTTAATGAACACATAGTAATAACTATAATATGACTTATACCTGATATTCAGATACAAACATTACATAAATATTAAATAAACATTTATATATATTAAAACCCATCACATGAAGTGTCTTATAAACTTAAATACCACACACAATTACATTTTTATAAGGTTTTCATAGTATAATAAATTAATTTTAATTATGCATAATTTGGTAAAAGTGCATGATGTAAACATTAGATCTACACGATGTGTATGTTTTCTCACTATCTATATGCAACACATGCCTAGGGAATTAGAGTGTGACCATTCCATAGAAAAATATTGAGAAAACAACATGTACATGGGATACATGTCATGTGGTCTCCATGTTACATGGTTACCAATCAGGTAGGCCATGTAAGAAGATAGACAACTCATCATTGACTAAAGGACTACATGTCATGTATGAAAGTTACACATTGTGTACTCTAGATGACTGTTCACCATGATGGACTAGTCAACATGTAGTGTATAATTAAATTTACCATTTTAAAAAATTCACATGCCATGAATTAATTTTGAATTAATTATCGGTGAATTAAACACTAGTACACAACATGTATATTTGGGTTACATAACATTTACTCTTGTGTTATCCAACAATTTTCCTTGACACCTTCAGATGAAATGTTTAGTTTTATTTCATTCATAAAATTAATTTTTTGAATATATTGATGAGAAACGAAGATTAATAAAAAGATCTTATAATTTGGATTAAATAAAAATTAAATTGGAATTAAAAACCAATTACTTATGCATAACCAATCAATGATCTATAAATAATTATTAATAATTATCCGACCCGATCTGATGTCACTTAAATGTTTTGGTTATAAAGGAAGCATATAAAGGGTCACAGCCAACATTTATTTTTTTCCAGGATCGATGATCAATCTGATATTTATATGATGATAAGTTCCATGATAAATATATTTGGATCAAATAATAATGAAAAGGGATAAAATGATAGAACCAAAATACAGGATCATCACATATTATTAATAATTAATTTAAGAAAATAAAGAATTATCTTGAGAGAAATTTTTTCTTCATTGATGGATATGAAAATGGATCTATGTTGTATCATAGTTTCATTGTAGGAATCAATGGAATATTCCCTCTAGTGGTGATCCACACTTATTTCACAAATCACCGAACATAATTGTTAGAATCTATGGGTGCAAACACATAAGATCCTAATGCTTGCATCATTTATCTTTGATCTCCTTGAGAATAAATTCCAAAGGATTCTTCTTGACCTCTCTAGACTCAAGAGTGGAAGGTAGAGGAATACCACTCTTTATTCTTGAGACAATCTTTGGAGAAGAGATATCTCTAGTTCTTTGAGAGGATTCTCTAGATTCATTCTTCATAAAAATGAATTTTACCTATTGAAAAATAATATAATTGGGCTTATATACCACTAGTGTTAGAAATAAATAATTAAAAAAGCGATTTTTATTATTTATTTAATCCCTACGGAATCCCATGAATATAAAAATAAAAATAATAATAATAATATTTCTTGACATGCTATAAACTCACGAATTAAATTAAATATTATTTAATAAAATATTATTCAATATATATTGTTTGTCACCAGACCATTAAAATTGGTCCTCAATTACTCTATAATATTTATCAGGTCTTGAATAATAACAATTTATTTATTAAATAAAGATAATTACATTATTCTCTAATAAATAAATAAATATTATATTCACTAAATAGAAAGAAAATTTATTAAATATTCCTCTCGCATAATATTATCTTGAATATATCACAATGAAATATATGTGATCAAGAAAACATGAATAATTATTAAACCACATAAAAGAATAATATTTCTCAAACTTGTTAAATAATAAATAAACAATATATTATTTAACTAAGATTATGGATACACTTATTGTGTGACCCTCTAGGCCTCTTTCTCAATGGTATTAGGAGAAAAAGCCTAATGTCCAAGGATAGAGTCTAGAAACATGTTAAGATACTCATAAATAAAGATGTTAATTCCACAATGATATTATACCTCATACAAATAATCATTGTGTAAGATATTCCCTTTATCATGATATCACTAATCAAGAAGGTTTCATGCTGGTGACATCAACCTATGTGCTTGATGTCTCTTTCATTGAATTTTTAGAAATAAAACATTCTTATAAAACTCCATGGCCATGGATTTATCTAGACTTTATTTTTTCATCAAAGGTACTGTGATATAAAAGTAAAAAAACTTATAAAAATCATTTAAAATAATATTAAACTTTGAGGATAAAAATATACATATACAGATAGGAACATCCAATGATATATATAAATTTCAATTTCTTACTGTAAGTTATAATTATTATAATATACTACACTGGATATTACTAAGGTAGTACATCATGAGTATATTCCTCAAATTCCTATGAGTATCCATCGTTAATAGCCTGAATCAGTTATGTCCCTTAAATAATATCATCTGGCTATATAATATATATTTAAGAATACTATCATGGTACTTATGGGTTCTCATCATACCAGAGAACTGCTATGACATTTTAGTGTGAAAACTACTCTTATGAAATTATCACATATAATGTTATATAGAAGAACATAATGTGATAAGGAGTTTATTAATATTCAAAACTCTGAATACATGTTATCATAAAGTACACAAAAGTTATTTCTATGGAAATAACTCCCAAAAACCCCCTTCTTAATCAAGATGTGTTATGCTTTTGACATTTTTTAAAACCACGTGGGTGAGTTACTTCCGCCATTATTGGATAATAAATTGAAACATAAGATAAGATTTCTTTATTTGTGTTCTTGAATCAATTTTGTGTGGTGGTTGTGGTGATTGTTAATATAGGATGTTTATAGGTTGAAATGGTATTGTAGATGTTTATGTGGAAGATATGTGGTTTTTGGATTGATGTGTTTGGATGGTGGATGTGTTTCAATTATAATTAGTACCTTGATAGGTATCTCATATAGTTTTATTTCATACCCCATCCTTTTTTCCCTATTTTGTTTCATTTTGGGGTTTGATTATCGAAGATGAGAATTGTTTGGGATGTATCTAATGTAACATCCTTGGATTTTGGACCCATTAATTTGTTATAATTCAAGTGATGGTGGTTTCTGTGGGAAGACTTAAAGGATTTTAAGAGTAGATAGTGGAGTTATAACTAAAATTTTAGCTGGGGAAATATTTTTTGGCATGGATGATTATGTTGTGTCATAAAGGGGTGACATAGACATGGATATATTGGTAAACACATAGATAATTAGAGGTATAATTTTTATAGTTTTTACTTTTCTGAAATAGATGTGATGTCGTTACTTGGAAGAAATGTGGATTCCAGGAGGCGAGATTCTTGTGGTTCTATCGATTTCAGGATAACTACATCATAATGATGGACTACGGTGTAGCCTACTTCATAGAGATTGAATTATATAGCATTTTATTTTCTATATCACTATAGTCATTCTTTTGGTTCTTTGGATCTATAGTGTAGAACTCACTGTATTTATTTTACACAACATTGACCATACCCACTATGACATGGTCTCTTCTTTTATGTCATAGTTTTTTCATGTGTTAGATCCTTTGCATCATACTGAGGGGTCTTGTTCCATGGTATCCCATTTCCTAGACTTCTTATAAATTCCTGGACACATTAAAAATCTATCTTCCTCTATTCTACCCTATTAAATTTTTGGGAGACTCATATTTTTTTTGGTGGCATTTCACACTAAATTTGTGGGTTAGATTCTTGAAATTTGGAGATTGAGCATTGGAAAATTTAAGGTGATTCTAGTATCTTATCAATTTCCCATATTATTTATTCTATAGGAGGCTATGTTTGAGAAGATGGATAGTTTGGAGGATGTGGTGGATAATGTTATATATTTGGTTTTGGTTTTAGTATGTTGATCCCTCCTTGATGTGATCTTAGTCTTGAGGGTGTTCATTCTTCATCCCGCTGTTACAATGTTATTTGGGAAGTTTTGTTTGAGGCATGGGATCATCTATCTATCCCTTTTTATTTGAATCTGTAGGGATTCCATGATTTGTTCTTCCTTTTGGTGGATGGTACGGGTCATCTTAATAAGATCATTAATTGGATAAACATATAATTTAATGTTAATGGAAAAAATCTCATGATTTTACTATTTTTTGCAATATTTCCAATATGATGATGGTTTCTTGTCATCATTACTAAAAAATGTAGCTGTTGGAAGCCTTTTTTGTGATATATTTGTTGTGAATTATGATCCCCTTGATGTTTTGTTTTATTAAGTTTTTAAAATATAATATGGATAATCACATATATATGGAAAATGAATTGGTTTCCCATGAAAAACTGGAACTGGGTTTTAATACCCATGAAAAAGTAGGAAAAATGTTATATGAAATCACTTGAAATTGAATTGTGGTAAGAATTGTGGAATATGAGATTAGTTTTGTTCTTTTTGTGTTTCATTTTCTTATTTGGGATATTTTGTAGTGATGGTGGTGATCATCTAGGCTAATTTATGTTGGTAAGAAAAGTGGAGGTTGGTTGTAATGGGATATGATGTGGGATATTGTGAATCAGTTGTTGTGGTGAGATGGATTGGCATACAATGTTTTTGGTGATAATTTACAGGAGATGTATGATCAATTATGTTGCATGATTGTGTAAAATAAATAGATAGCAATGGAAAAAACCTAAAATGCTGAAATTTAAATTAAATTTGGTGGTGAATGAATAAGAATGAGATAGATTTAATTATCACAATTGGCTAAAACTGATGTGTAGTAATTAGATTAAAGTAATTTTTGATAAAGGATTGGTTTGTGTTAATGTGAATGTAATGGATAAGTAAATTATATTTAGAGGAAAATCATAATTTTGGAAATGGTGGAACCTAAAAATGGAAAGAGGAATTGTGTGGCTTTGTGTGATGGTTGTGTGGTGTGATGAATTTAGTGGTAGAAGTAGTCGTGATAGTTATTTTGAGGTGAAATGGTGGGGATGTGAAGTACACTTGTGTAGATGATATTAACCTATAGGTTGGGAATTTTTTGTGATCAATATATCAAGTATTTTATGTAATTTCTTAACACACCCCACCCAAGTTGGATAACCTAACCAACACCAAAATGTTTTGGGTTCTAGGTGATTTACCCAACATCTAGATTGGTGGTCAATCAGATGGCTAGATACCCCTATTCCCCACTCTTCCTTCAACAGTAGTGATTATATAGGGTTGTGTTAGAGGTTACACAGTGATGATACATGTTGGTGTTTGAGATTACCTAGTGATGATATGGGTTGGTGTTGGAGATTACCCTTTAATATTATGGGTTAGTTTTGGACATTAAATGGTGATTATACAGGTTGGTGTTAGAGATTACCTTATGATGTTATAGGTTGATGCTGGATATTACCCAATGGTGATTATTATATGACATGTGGTGGCAGTTGTTCCTAGAAAGAGAAGTTCACAAGGTTATTGTTATTCACATTCATGATACACTACTACCTTGGTCATGTGATGAGGTTGTGTTGTGATGACAAGAACTACTAACACCTAAAAAATGTCCCTATAGGGGGTTGGTATAGGTATATATGCATCCTAACCCACTTCATAGATGGTTAGTTAGGTGATGTGATATTCATGGAAGGAATCAGAGCACATGGAATTTTCCATTAGGGTGTGAGAGGGGAAAAATAGTGGGGAAGCTATTGTGAGGAACATTGATTTATATTCATCTGATACTATGTTACTACATTTGATTCATTATTTGGGATCAGATATTTGACCTATTTAGGCACATGTTGGTTCTTCTATTTATTCATTGGTGTATTAGTATGCTCTTTTCATGTGTACAAGAGAGACCTTGGGTATGATCCTACTGACTATACATGTTATTATCACGCAATATATATATATATATATACAAACAATTTTCAAGTTTCTAAGAGGATTTCAGGGACCTTGATAGGAATTACTAGCTTGGATATTGGCGCTTCTATTGAGTATCTACCATAGGACTTGTCTTTTGGTATTTAGTTGGAGATTTTATCTGTATTTGTGGACATTTTTAATGCATTTTGGGGTGGTTTTGTGGTTTATTTCATATTAGATGATGGATTTTCTTGGTGTTTATTCCTTATATATCCCAATATTATATTATTCTTGAGGTTAATTCCTTCTATATGTGTTATTTTTTATGCACTCAATGATAGTCACTAACCTAGGTCCTACTAGAAGTGGGACTCAAGGGTCATATATCCGTCCCTTCATTTTCAAACTAGGAGGGTTACCTTTGGATGGAGGGGGAATTAAAACTATTATATAATTATTTAAAAATAGTTCTTTGATAGGATTATGGTGATGGGATGGGATCATAATACCCTAATATTGTATTTACCCCCCCTAATGCATGGGATGGGCTCATTCCATGAATTTGAATATGTATTCACCTAAATGGGATAAGCTATATGATTTCTATAACTCTATCTTGAAATCAAAATCGATCTATTCATATGGATGGTTAGTGATGGGGAGGATCCTCCCAGTATTGGGAGTTACTAATTTTAGTTAATAAATAATTTTCCTTATAATGTGTTGAGCATGTTGAATGAATTTTTCTACCTCTATTAAATCCATATGTTGTTGAATTCATGCACTAGAATTTGTGATACATAAGTATTTGTGGATTGGTGTAAACATATTGATTTGTCATACTCATTCCTTGAACATGAATCTATTGGACGTGTGCATACTTCAATGTACATGATCCAGGTCAATAGAAAGAATCAGAGTACATGTATTAGTAATATATAGATACTGGGCCATGGATGATGCCTTTTGTACCTTTTAGAGGGTATATAGAGTACATGTACTAATGCTTTCTTGGATGGATTCTATGAGACATTTCACCTAGGAGGCTACCAATTTTGAAACATAGGCTTAATTTGGATTGGATACTATGTACATATTACATTTTTGTCTATTTTTTTTTGCTTTTGTTAGATTTATGGATGCTGTGGACATATTTTTCATATGTGAGAATGTAACACCCCAACCCTAGAATCCTGGAGCCATTTAATTATTTTAATGCATTTTCATGAATTCAGGGAATCAAATACAGAAGGAACAATCCATTTAGTAGTCTTGGAAGACCAAATTACATTCATGATACCCATACTAAATTGGAAAAAGAAAACAAAACCTGATAAAATATGAAATAAACTACATCCTTGAAATATTATTCAAATTTTTCATCTTCATAACCCAGGGAAAGGAAATATAAGAAAGGGGTGAGCTCAGATTCTTAGCATGGGTAAGTGATACAGTAGAAGATATCATAAAAAATAATGAAAATTGAATATCTCATTCCACTAAAACATAATCTCGAACATAATACGACAGATATAAAAACTGAATAAATAATTCCATATAAATAATCACAAGAAACATCCCCATGGGTATTCAACTAGTTGAATAATTAAATGATTTATCTATTAATAATATCATAATGATGTAATTCATATGATGTACATCATAAACCTATCATTGATTCCTTGTCCAAGACTTCTAAAAATACTGGTGTAATGCCTCAACCAAAACCCAATTCTGTTTTGTCTCAAGAGACCTACTGATGCCTCGAGGGGCTATAGTGGGCCCCAACAGTCACATGATAATTCTAATACATTACTTATATATCTAATAAAATATATCTATAGATAAAATTATATCATAAAACTTTGAAATATTTTTATCATTATCATAGATGAAAATACTCTAATTAAATCATTGATAAACTCTTGAGGAAAATGATCATTAAACAGTCCAAAGTGTCCCATACCACACTGAAACATTTAATTATTAATTACATATAATATCAAAAGAATAGCAAGACTCGTTATTTGATATATCAAAGGGAATAACATACACCAAATGTAAGGAATAAGTGGTGAACAAGTCATAAATCTCAAATAATTAAAAGTGATATGAGAAAAACCCATTTATTTTGGAAAGAGGATTTCTTTTGGAAACCCATTTTTATTTTTCATAAAATAAAATTGTAAACATTTATATCCCAAAAAAAGATAATGACATTGAAATTATATTTGAGTCATAAATTGTTGGACTCCTCATGTACTAATCATGTTTTAATGATCAAAAATCTTATTCAACGTGGTTAAATCCTATAAATTATATCAAATCATGTGTATTATCGTTTAAGTATTCTCATGCTTTAAGAAGAGCCATTCAAGATCGTAATTTCTCTACATTCAGTTTAATTACATTATAGTATCCTTGATTTAATTTTTAATACCTTAGTTAACAAATGATTAAGTCTAATCCATTCTATGATCATCATTGCATAAGTCTGAATACAGTTATTTTGAAAAGTCTGAGACACTGTGAGTCTGCCACTTGTTATGTATTTCTGGAAAAGTAAATCATACACTGTGAAGAAGACACCATGACATCCAGACACTGTGACCATCAGACACCGTGAACAAGACACCCTGACCAACCCAGACACTGTTTTAATGAGACATCATTTCCATGACATACTGTGACACTGATTCCTAATATATTTTGTAATTTTTCCATTTAATCTCTAACATTAATATTTTATGATTTTAATGCATTGAAATAATTAATTTTTCTTTGTAGACATATCATTAGACAATACGAGGTACGAGGTGCAGAATACATGCAACCTGTCAGCTCCAACACATGCACTCCAAGATAAAAAGAGTTGTGCCGCCCAAAAACAAAGTGTGAAATAACATGTAGGAAAATCATGATACCAAAGATCAAGATGGTGGGTGTGAGTGTCACAATAGAATACTTTCTTACGAATCGGCTCATGCAACCCGATTCTGCTGAAAAACACATGAACCATATTAGAATCCCGAGAACATCTTCACACTGTCAAACATCACGAAGAACACAAGAAGGATATGTCTGACTTATGACACTCTGTTTTCTAGATGAGAACTCGAGTTCTGCATGTGCTTCATCTCAGAAGTCTAGAGTTGTAAAAACTAACACTCAGAGCACTTCTAAACCTATATCAATCTTTCTGCTTTGTTGTGTATCTTTTTATTAACTTTCGATCAGTGTGTGTTTCTGTTTAATAACACACTTTGTCTCCTGCATCAAACTAAAGGATACAAGTTATCCATACTAAAAAATTTATTTACTCTTATTTATGCCCATGGATAAGTGTGGAAGAGGTCCCTATGTGTCCTGGTATTTTGTACCCACAAAGAACTGTGGAAGAGGTCCTTGTGGGACCTGGAAAGTGCTATGTACTATTGTGTAACTCTGATTCAGGGTGTGGATAAAGTTTAGTTATATAAACTTCTTGGTGGTAGGTGATCACCAAGTGGAGTGGATTAGGTCTCATCTTGAGACTGAACCACTTGTTGTATATCCCTTGTGCGGCTTATTTTTAGTTTTCTCTGTTTTACTGCTTAACTGTATAATTCAGAAATCACTAAACTTACATTGATAGTCAATATTGGAAAGAAGTTATAATTTATTTGTCTTAGTAAAATAGTTTCAAAAGTTATATTAATAACTATTATTATTACTGGGAAATAATCAATCTTCTAAGAAGTTATTTAAATAGTCAAACATTTATAACTGTATTACTTTGATTAACTGGCCTGTATTTAACTTGAAGTGGAAATATTTTTATGAACACCTTTTCTAAATAGATTTTTTTTAGATACTAAATTCACCCCCTATTGAGTATTCTACTTCGACAAAAATTTGGTATCAGAGGATATTTATTAGGATTCTGTTTAATATTATTCAACTGTGATTGTAGTTGTACTTTAAAGATCTTTAAATTTTTTTCACTTCTAAATTTCCACCTCTTTAAACCTATTCTGTTATTATGAACTATAGATTGTAAGGTTCTACAACCAACAGACCACCATTATTTAATGGAACCAACTATACTCAATGGAAAATTAAAATGAAAATTCATTTAGAGAGTATGAGTTTTGAAATTTGGTCTTCTATTATAGATGAATATTAGATTTCTTCTACTGATGGAAACACATGGGATGAACCTACCAAAACATCCTACAATAACTATTTCAAAGATATGAATGCTTTATACTGCTCCTTAAGAGATGAGGAATTCAATAGAATTTCTTCTTGTAAAACTACCCTTGAGATTTGGGATACCCTGTCTGTTTCACATGACATAATATCTAGTGTAAAAGAAATGAGACTTAATACTTATAATATCAAATATGATAATTTTAAAATGAAACCTGATGAGCCTATTTATGACATGTATCTTAGGTTCATTGGGATTGTCAACACAATGATCCCGCTTGGAAGAGAAGTCACTACCAAGGAACAGATCATGACAATTCATCTTCCTGATAGATGGAGAGGAACCTCTGTCTCTATTAGAGAATCACGTGACATTAGCAAGCTACTTGTAAAAGAACTCATTGGGGAACTGATGATGTATGAAGAAGAGCTGAAAGTCAATAAGGAGGAGGAGGATGAACCAAAAAAGAAATTTGTTGCATTAAAAACCACCACCTTTAAATTCAAAGACAAAGGGAAATTGTAATCTTATGTAGAAAGTGACAATAGTGAATAATAATCACCCGATAGTGATGAGGAGATGGATCAACTAGCCAGAAGATTCAAAATATTTTACAACCGAAAGCCTAACATCAAGGGAAAATATGACCAAAAAGGAAATTGGAAGAAGGACAAGAAAAAAAGTGACAAGGCTAATGAAATTTTCTTCTATGAATGTAAGCACAAAGGACATATCAATGCTGACTATCCAAAGCTCAAGTAAAAAAAGAGATATGAGGAAAAGGACAAGAAGTATAAAAAGGCAATGAAAAAAACCTGGAGTGCCTTTGAGGACAGTTCAAAAGACCCAAGAAACATCACATGATGAACATGATAACAAATCCAATATGTGTTTTATGACAAACACATCTGATGTAACACTGGACTCCCTTGTACATGATTCATACTGTTCTGGAGATGAGAGTGACTCTAAAAAAATTACTAATGAAGAAATGTTTGAATACTGTAACATGATTGAAGAAGCATACAATGAACTAAAATAAAAATATAAATCATTTAAGAAATAACATGCTCTTACTGTGACTATTAAATCTGAACTCACAACTGAAAATGAGAAAAATGCCCAACTGATCAAAGAGAACAACAAATTAAAAATGTATAATGATCAATTGAAGAATGACCGAGAAAAGTTTTCCAATGGAAAAAATACCCTTACCTAAATTATAGGGAAAAAAAATTTCCCCTAAATACAACACTGGCATTAGTTATCAACCTAGAAAAATAAACCTTGGTAGAACTAAGTTGGTTTCAAAATATAGGACATACCGGTTTACATCCAATTATGGACACAAATCGTCTAATTCAAGTTATGACACACTGTCTATTACTTCAAGTTTTTCCAGACTAAATAGAGTTTATTTTTCAAACACTTTACTTAATGCTTATAGGAAACCTATGAGGAAAATAAGGGATCCCAAAGCACTTATTACATATTTTACTAGACCCAAACATGTATGGGTACCAAAATCTATTTTTGTTTGATCATTTTGTAGGAAAGTTGCTTAAAGAGTTCATGTAAAAGTATATGGTACTTGGATAATGGATGTTAATGAAACATGACAGGAGACTACTCATGCTTTAAGAACCTAATCAAAATAGATGGATGACATGTCACATTTGGTGACAATGCCAAAGGAAAGATTACTGGCCTTGGTCAAATCGATAACTCTAATTTAGTATTGATTTATAAAGTAATGTTTGTTGATGGATTAAAATAAAATCTTCTCAGTATCTCACAGTTATGTGATGATGGATTTAATGTTAGATTTACAGATGATGCTTGTAATATCTTTAATTCTAAATAAGAATTAATATTTTATTCACTAAGAAATGAAAATTCTTACTATGTTAATTTAGATTCCTTAGATTATCAAAATGATTCATGCTTAAGTGTATTTCATAAAGAGTCTTGGCTCTGGCATAGGAGACGAAGACACTCTAATGTTCACTCCCTTAGAAAGATAACAAGAAAAAGCCTAGTTAAAGACTTACCAAAACTTGAGTTTCCAAATGACAATGTATGTAATCCCTGTCAAAAGGGAAAACAAAAGAAATTTTCCTTTAAACCAAATAAATAAGTGTCAACTTCTCAACCTCTTTAATTGGTTCACATGGATTTGTTTAGACCATCTAGGGTTTGTAGTTTAAATGGGAAGCACTATGTTTATGTTCTTGTAGATGAATTTTCTAGATATACTTGGACCTTATTTATGGCTCAAAGGAGTGAAGCCTTCTCTTATTTTACTAAATATTCCAAGTCTGTAGAAAATATTACTGTACTTAGAATTAAATCATTAAGAAGTGATCATGGATGTAAGATTGAAAATCAATAGATTGAATCCTTTTGCTCACAAAATGGTTATAATCACAATTTCTCTACCCCTAGAACACCTCAATAAAATAGAGTTGTAGAAATAATAAATAGAACCCTACAAGAGATTTCTAGAACAATTCTTAGTGAATATGACCTACCTATTTATTTTTGGGTTGAAGCTGTCAATACAGCATGCTACATAATCAATAAAGTGTTGATCAGACCTATTCTTAAGAGGAATACTTATGAGTTATGGAACAATAGAAAACCCAAAGTTAACTACTTCAATGTTTTTGGATGTAATGTCTATATTCTTAATACTAAGGGAAATATTGACAAATTTTCATATAAGAGTGATGAAGGTATCTTTTTAGGATGTTCCATTTCTAGTAAAGCCTATAGAGTGTTCAATAAAAGAACTAAATGTGTGGAAGAATCAGTCCATGTCAAATTTGATGAAACAGATCCACATGGGCCTAAAACCTCTCCAGAAAACATGGAGGATGATATATCAAATCTAAACATCAATTCAATATCCTTAAACACCTATGTGAAAGAATCTGTCAAAACATCAAGTTATGAAAATTATTTTGCACCTAAACCTGTTGATGAACCTAAAATCACTAGTCCCTCATTTACTAGAGCTGTTAGAACTCTTAAAAACCATCCCTCAGATGATGTTATAGGATACCTAGACAAAGGAACTCAAACTAGAGCTTCTCTAAGAAACCAGGTTGAACATCAAGTCTCCTTGTCAAAACATGAACCAAAAAACATTAATGATGCTATCAATGATGAATTTTGGGTGATGGATATGCAAGAAGATCTTAATCAGTTTTAAAAGAACAATGTTTGGGAACTTGTTGAAATAACCAAGGATACATTCACCATATGCACTAAATGGGTTTTTAGAAATAAGGTAGATGAGACTGGTAACATATTTAGAAACATGGATAAATTGGTTGCTCAAGGCTATAGTCAAGAATAAGGAATTTACTATGAGGAGAAATTTGCACCAGTAGATATACTTGAAACCATCAGAATCCTATGTGCCTATTCTGCTCATCTGAATTTCAAACTATATCAAATGGATGTTAAGAGTGCATTATTAAATTGGTATATTACTGAGGATGTCTTTGTTGAACAACCCCTAGTTTTACAAACCTCCATTTTCCATATCAAAATTTTAAATTATCAAAAGCATTATATGGTTTAAAACATGCTCCAAGAGGCTGGTATGATAGATTAAGTACTTTTATTATTTCAAAAGGTTTTACAAAAGGAATAGATGATCCTAAAATTTCTATAAAACAAATTTCTAATGATGTTTTAGTTGTTCAAATCTATGTAGATGACATTTTCTTTGGATCCTCAAGAAATTTTTTATGTGTTGATTTTTCTAAAATGTTGCAAAATGAATTTGAAATGAGTTTAATGGGTGAACAAAAATTCCTTCTCAGATTTCAAATCTTTGAAAATAATGATGGAATTATTTTAACTCAAAGTAAATATACTAGAGATCTTCTAAAATGTTTTGGATCGGATAACACTAAAAGTAATAACACTACCATGAGTTCCACTTGTAAGTTGGATATTGATGAAGATGGAAAATCTGTTGATCAAACCACTTATAGTGGAACAATTGGATGTTTACTCTACTTAACTTCTAGTCGACCTAACATTATGTGTAGTGTATGTATGTGGGCTTGATTTCAAGAAAATCCTAAGGAATCTCATTTAATTTCTATAAAGATAATTTTCAAATACCTCAAGCATACACCCCATCTTGAACTATTCTATCCTAGAGGACAATCATTTGAGTTAGTTAGTTATTCTGATGCTGACTTCAGTGGCTATAAGTTAGATAGAAAAAGAACCTATGGAATATGTCACATTTTAGGCAATTCACTAGTATCATGGTGTAGTAAGAAACAAAACTCTCTAGCATTGTCTACTACAGAAGCTGAATTCATAGCTACTGACAGTTGTTGTGCAAAAATCTTGTAGATGAAATAGACATTACTAGATTATGGATATCAATTCAGGCATGTACTTATAAACTGTGACAACAAAAGTGCTATTAACATCTAAAAAATATCCTGTTTTACATTCTAGGACAAAACATATTAATGTAAGACATCACTTTTTGAGAGATCGTTATCAAAAAAGTGATATCACTTTGGAATTCATTGGTAATGAGTATCATCTTGCTGATATATTTACAAAATCATTAAATTCTGAAAGAATAGACTACATCATACATGAATTATGCATGATAAATCTTAAGTAAATATATTACTATTTCATGATTACGGTCTCACAGTTAGTGCTTCATGACTACTGTCTGACAGTTACTATCTCACCTTAACACCCAGTTACTGTCTCACCATAACGCTCAGTTACTGTCTAAACCATAACATTCATCCTCTCTCTCACCGTAAATACCCAATATGTCTCACCGTAAATATTTTCATTAATGTTTAGTTATGAATTAAAAACTGTATAGCGGTAATTATTCATTTCACATTTTTTGTTTTCCCGCATTTTTAATTTTGCGACGTTTTGTATTCCTAAATGATAAAACAAAGAATATATCACTCGATTATTCACTCAGGATTTAATCTATTCACTCATTTTGAATCCTTTTTCAAACTTACAACCCTTATCTCTCTCTTAAACCTTCAGTGGATGCCCAAGATGAAAATCCATTCATCTTTGACTCCTGAGACACGCAGTTCAAAGAAGAAGAAAATTGCACCCAAGCTAGTACCCAAAGGTCCTCTAAACCCAAATCTGGTAAACTGAGTTGTCGTACCTGAGAAAGAGGTTTTCCCCAAATGGCTTCTATCAAGTAAGTCTCTAGTTCTAAAATTTTTAAAAGAGAACGGCTGGTTAGAGTGGTTTTTGAAGGAAGATAGACCTATCTATCCTACGTTAGTGGCTCAGTTTTATCAATATGTTCAGTTTGCCTTTGAGTATTAAGATAGAAATGTTGTGAGAAGCTTGATCAATGGGAAAAAATGATCCTTCTCTTCGAGGTTATGGGTTTCATGCCTTAGAATACCTCATGAAGGCATCTGTGATGATTATCACAGAGGACCTCCACCTTCAACCGAATTCTTTAATTTGGAGGATGCTTTGAAAGCCTTAACTAGAAATGGCACCAAGAGGAGAGCCATTTCTGTTGAACTATATGGAGAATCAAGGATTCTATTTAAGTTTATTCAGAATCTGGTTAGCCCCAGAAATGGTGATTTTTCTGTTTTGAAATATTAGGATGTGTTTCTGATCTACCTTATGAAAAATGGGTATAATATCAACCTTTGAAAGTATAACATTCTCCACATGTGTGAACTGATGAAATCCACATCCAAGTCAACCTCCCGGTTTTACTCTTGGCTTATCTCATCCATGATTCGTGCCAAAGGTTTGGTTGTACCTAATGAGGAAGTTATAAATAATTTTGAGTAATGCCTTTCAAAAATCACTATCAAGAGGATGAAGAAAAATTGGAACTTTTGAAAAAAGGAATGAGTAGAAGACAATGATAGAATTTATGAAAAATTCAATCATGTGGAACATCCATGAAGACCATGAGATATTTATAATCCTAGTTTGGAACTAGATGAGTTAGTTGAATAATCTTCTAAAGAAGAAGAAGAAGATTTTGTGCCTCCCAGGGAAAATATTTCTATTGAGGATGACATTACTTATATTCCAAATAATGTTCTTGAAGAAGAGGTCCCTGCTCCTATAGAAGTTATTACTCAGGAATCTCAACACGAGGATGAAACAAAATCTGTTACCCAAGAAATTGAGAAGAATGCTGTAGAAGAACCTACATAGGAAGAATTACCTACTATGCCAGGATCTGACCTTGAGGAACTTCCAGTGGAACAATCTGTTCCTGAAGTCATTCCTTTGGCTGACGAAAGGATAAAGCTGGCTTTTCAGTTGGCTACATAGTTATGGGTGATGAACTATGAGATGAGTTTTTGGAATTAGATCAAGAACCTAAGCCTCTCAGTATTGAGAAGGATGCAACTTTTGAGGGGGAGAAACCCCCAAATATAGAATTTATCGAAGTACCAAATCCGGTTTATGCGAGCCCTATAAGAACTCAATATAAATTCCCCAGTTTCTATGATGTGGATGAGTCTCAGCAAGTCTCAGCAAAAGGCCTTGACCATTCCTCTTTGTTCCAGTTGAAATCGGTCTCTAATATCTCCCCTGTAGAGGAACCTGAAACCATATCAATCCCTATTTCTGAACCTTCATCATAACAACCATCCTTTTTGAGTAAGGATGATCTAAATGAATTTTGTGCTACCCTATTGTCTAGTGTTGAAAAAGTTCTGAATTTACAACTTGCTCTTGTGACTCATCTAAGTGAGAAAGATGCCTCTTTATTGTTGGAAAAAGTAATCTGGAAAATATAACCCAAAATGATTCATGAGATTTAGGAAGTAAGAGTTGATAACAGACTGCTCATTGATGATGTGAAGACCCTAAGAGGTATGATTGAAGACATATAGAAAGAGATGAATTCAAGATCAGAGCTTATTTCTCATCCTGTAGAACCAGCTGTTCCTCAAACCCCACAGAATGTTATCTCTAAGATTCAGCCACACTTAGCTTCCTTAGATGAAAAGGTTGCTGAAAGGAACACAAAGATTGTGAAGGAGATGAGAGATATTGTTGTAAATCTTAACAAACTCATTGATGAGTATACAAGGTGTCTTCAGAAAGTGATGAATCAACTGAAATCTCTCACCACCACTGTCAATGCTTCTAAAGACTCTGGTCAATCCTCCCAACTCTCTTTATACAGTGATTTTCTCAGAATAGTGGTCAATGAAGATCTTCAGAATATGCTCAGTGGATTCAATAAAGATTCTCTCTCTGTAGTTATCAAGAATAATGGTAGAGTTCTTAACCTGGTCCAAATCAATTCTAAAATTTCTAATGATTCTCAGCAAGAGAATTCCAAGAAAGTGGATTTCTACTTCAATAGAATCTTCTCCAAGACTGACATGAATAATCATTTCAAGTATCTTATGGAAAATCTACGGATTCCACCTGTTACTCAAGCTTTCAAGACTCCAGTCTAAAAGCTCACAGAGTTCACTCGATTTTTGGATAAGTTTATGGAAAACAAGGATGAGTTTGAGAAAGATATGCAGTATGGTGGAGAGATCATTGCAGATTTCATTAAGCTTTTGAGGCCTTACCTTCATGTATTGAGTACAACCATTATTGCTCCTACGGCTACACCTCTAAGACCTAGATTGCCTACCTTTATCTTTTCCCTAGCCTCCTCTACTATGTCTGTCAACCAAGCTCTGAGTCAAATCTGGCTTGTGATCCTTGATCAAAACCTACCTCGATCTTCTACTACTCCTAATCTGGCTCCATCGATCTTTGAAGGTATTCCTTTACCTTCTATATCAACCACCTCATTCCCTTCTTCTGCCTCGACCACTTCTCATATGGCTTCCTCTTCTACTACTAATGCTAAAGGCAAAGAGAAGGCCAGCCTCTGAAGAAGATTCGTGATTACTCTTTCTTGATATGAATGATTTTGATTTTATTTTGATCATTTCTGTTTTTACTAGATCTTATTTTATTTAATGAAATGTTCACATTTCATGAATTCTCTTATTCCATCTTTTTGATAATCCCAAAAGGGGGAGAAATCTCTATATGTTATACCTTCATTTCTATATTTATAATTGAATCAAATATAAACATTAACCCTACATGATTTGTGATCATCAAAAAGGGGGAGATCATTGGAATCCTTATGTACTAATCATGTTTTAATGATCACAAATCCTATTCAACCTGGTTAAATCCTGTAAATTATATCAAATCATGTGTATTATCATTTAAGTATTCTCATGCTTTAAGAAGATCCATTCCAGATATTAATTGTGATACATTCAGTTTAATTACTTTATACTATCCTTGATTTACTTTTATAATAACTCATTTAACAAATGATTAAGTCTAATCCATTCAATGATCATAATTGCTTAAGTATGAAGACAGTTATTTAGAAAAGTCCGAGACACCGTGAGTCTGCCATTGGTTATGTCTTTCGGGAAAAGTGAATCCGAAACTGTGAATAAGACACAGTGACATCCAGACAGCATGACCATTAGACATCGTGAACAAGACACCGTGACCAAGCCAGAAACTGTGTGAAGGAGACACCATTTCCATGACATACTGTGACACTATTTCCTAATATATTTTTCCATCATTAAATTTAATTTCTAATGGTAATATTTGAATATTTTAATACATTGACATAATTAATGTTTCTTTGTAGACATATCATTGGACAGTACGAGGTAAGAGGTGCAGAATACATGCAACCTTTCGACTCCAACACATGCACTCCAAGATAAAGAGAGTTGTGCGGCCCAGAAACAAAGTGTAGATAATATTTTAGGAAAAAAACGATACAAAATAACAAGCTGGTGGGCATGAGATTCACAACAGAATACTTTATTACAAATTGGCTCATGCAACCCGATTCTGCTGAAGAACACACGAATCATACTAGAATCCCAAAAACATATTCACACTGTGAAAAATCATGAAGAAAACAAGCCAAATATTTATGACTTATGACAATCTGTTTTCTAGAAGAGGACCCAAGTTTTGCATATGCTTCATCTCAGAATTCCAGAGCTGCAAATACTAACACTCAGAGCACTTATAAACCTATATCATTCATTCTGCTTTGTTGTGTATATTTTTATTAACTTTCGAGCAGTGTGTGTTTCTATATAATAACAAACTCTGTCTCCTGCATCAAACTGAAGGATACAAGATATCCTTACTAAAAAATTCTTGTAATCTTGTGTATAACCAATGATAAGTGTAGAAGAGGTCCCTGTATGGACTGGTAGTTTGTACCCAAGAATAACTGTGGAAGAGGTCCTTTTGCGATCTGGACAGTTCTGTTTACTGTTGTTTAACCCCGATCCAGGGTGTGGATCAAGTTTACTTATATAAACTGCTTAGTGGCAGGTGATCACCAAGTGGAGTGGATTAGGTATTAACTTGAGACTGAACCACTTGTTGTATATCTGATGTGATGCTTATTTTTAGTTTTCTCTATTTTACTACTTAGGTGTATAATTCAGAAATCACTAAACTTACTTTGATAGTTAATCTTGGAAATAAGTTATAATTTCTTTGTCTTAGTAAAATAGTTTCAAAAGTAATATTAATAATAATAATAATTATTTTTAAATAATCAATATTCTAAGAAGTTATTTAAACTATCAAACCTTTATAACCGTATTACTTTGATTAACTGGGATGTATTTAACATGAAGGGGGAATCTTTTTAAGAACACCTTTTTTAAACAGAATTTTTTTAGATACTCAATTCCCCCCCTCTCGAGTATTATACTTCGAACAACATAAATTTTTTCCCAATGAAGTGAAATCATGTAAAAATAGTTTTTAATGAATCTCTAGAAATAAAACATTATAGTTTGGTTTAAGGAAAATATTTAAGGGATTTTAAAGCTGATAGACATGATTGTTTTCATAAAACTAGAAATGAACCAAGATAGTTTTTAATGATAAAATTTTTTATTTTTAAAAATAATGATGTAATAAAATATTTTATATAGCTCACTTGAAAATGGGTAAGAATTCGAAAAGTTCCTTTGAACCAGGCTTGTTTATCGAGAAGAATTAAGAAGGAAACTATTTGAAGACATATAATCTCTAAAAAAGAAAGGTGAAATGATCTGAATATATGATTTTGTTACATAAAAATTGAATACATAAGATTTACACAAAAATAAATAATCATTTCATTTGGGTTAATAAATTGAAGAATAACCCGAATGAAAAAAATAAAGGTCTGGGTGGAACCCCTTACCACTTTGCAATCCATCGAATTATATGAACCAAAACTAATAAACATAAAACTATACATTTAATACCATGAAAATAAATATATTCTTGATATGATACATAAATGGTCAATATAAATACACTATACATAACAAATAGTGGTGAATAAAAAATATCTCACAAAAATGGATGTGAGGTGAGAAAACCCTGACCATATGTCCGGATGAGTTCTACAATTGACATTAAATTCTTGGATAACAAGATTATATTAATTAATTAATTAATTATGATCATTTTATACTTGTATTAGATTCATTATAATTTTCTTATGTTCATTTATGGCCTTTTGGATGAGTTATAAGATACAATGTTATCACTCAAGAGAATTCGTTTCCTTGGTTTTCATGATCGATATACTTGTATATGAGTATGGGAGTTCATGTAGGATAGATATAACGCATTAGAATTGAATTTATATATTATTAATGAACATAAAGAATATTAAATGGTTATATAAATCATTTGGTTACATGGTATGAGGATTAATAAATGGATAATACACTAGTGGTAATCATTTAGATTATTTTTTCGGAATTTCTATTTTTATGAATTAGTTTTTTCCTATAAATTAATATTATGTATATATACTGGTTACATAAAATTAATTAGGTTATAATACATATATTATAATGTATTTCAACCATAAAAATGGTTTCATGAATAGGTTTGAAGAAGAAATTTAATAACGAAGGTTTGTCATCCACAAAGGTGGTAAAATGACACCTCCTGAATGGTGATTTTGTTTTTAAAATAAGAGTGAAAGAGGGAGGGTTATCATGATCATTTATATATAAGAGGTTAGGAGAAGATAAGAATATAAAAAAAATTGAAAATGAAATTAAAATAAAAAGGGAGAGGGTTTACCTCTTCAAATATCCTCCTTGATAACCTCTTTAAGGGAATGAGTTTTGGTCTTTTGGAAAGAAAAAGAGCCCATGTAAGTGGGGAGAGACTAGAGAAGAGTATTTGGGCAGAACATTGAGAATATTTAAGGCTTAGAGTAGAAAGTATAAGAGGGGTGAGGGGAGGATTTTATAGTGGAGGAGAGGAGTGATTTTGGAATATCTTATTCATTATTTTATTATTTTTCTCAAGAAAATAAATTGTGTTTGATTATTTTGACCAAACACAATAACAGTTGCATGTGAGTTAGAAAAAAGTATTATTACATCATCAATGATGTTAGGAATAGTATATTTAACTTATAATGTATATATACGGTAAATTACTGTATTTAATTATTCACTAAAATTTCAAATATTTTAGAAAAAACCCAAAAATTAACCATAACCATTTTATGACATGAAGAATTCAAAAATGGACTCCACTTTATCAAAATTAGTTTTTATATATGAGAATTTTAAATTTTAATTAAAATCATCGTTTACTCGAAAAATATAGACTTTAAAATTAAAACTAATTTTATAACACCATTAAAATTAACTAAGGTGTAATTATATTTTCCTAAAATCATAGGAAAACAAAATATTGATTTAGGAATGATTTTTTTGAAAATGATTTTTTTTAAATTAATTTATTAATTATAAAATTATAATTTAATATTTATTACTCATAAAAATAACAACACATAATTATTAATTATTAAAGTATTCTATTTCATTTATAAGGTACCTAGATTTTATTTTTACTTTCATGGGTGAGGTTACTATTAATAGGGGTTATATTACTATTCATAAGGGTAATATTACTATTTATAAGGGTATATTACTATTCATAAGTTTCAAGTTAATATTCACCAAAAAAATTAAGTTGATCCTATCAGATTTTAAATGTCTTACTAAACACAACTTTGTATTTCAATTTTTTGAAATTCAAATCACAGAAGTGGATACATTATGTTTATTGGATAGGTTATAACAAAGATTTGTTTCATAGAGACTTAATGTTTTATGCATTATATATTAAATTTATTTTCATATTCTTTGGGTGCTACATTGTTCTCCCCTTATAAAAATTTCTTCCTTGAAATTTGAAAATGTTACCTCATAGAAAATTTGGGTAGTTCTTCATCATAAGTTCCTCAAGCTCCCTCTTTTCCTCTTCAATTTTATGGTTTTTACAAATTACATTTACTATTTGAGTCATTAGGTTCCTAAAACCCTATTCTTTAGTTTCCAGAATTTGGATAGGATCTTCACAGTAAGATAATTCAGGTTCCAATTCTATTCCTTCAAGAGTGAGTAAATGCGTTGGGTCAGGCATGTATTTCCTTAAAAAAGAGACGTGGAACAAATTGTGTACCTTAGAAAGGCTAAGTGACATTTCCAAACAATAATAAATGACTCCATTTTTCTCTATAATTTAAAAAGGACCAATGTACTTGGGGATTAGTTTCCATTTCATCACAAATCTTATAACACCCTTCCTTAATAATTCCCATATCCATAATTTCTAGATCCATGTACACAGGGTCCTTAAAAATACTTATTTTGTTTAGAACTCCATGATCCATCCTTATCAATGAATCAACTACCTTATTTCCTTTAATAAACATGAATTAGCTCTAAATTTTCTCATTCCAACATGTTAATAACTTCTTCACGTGTACTCTTGAAATATGGTAATATCTCGAATTACCATAATACCTTATTGAAAAAATGCATTCATCCTTATTCCTTAAGTAATAAACATGTTATTGGATATATTAATTATATCCAAAAGTGTTATAAACTTAATCAATGATATAATTGAATACTTTTTGACAAGTCATTAATCAGTTCCAGGGTAGTCACCACTTATCCAAATAAATCATTTCTTCACCATTATCTCAAAATCAAGAATATATTTAGGGTAAACTTTCCCTCAATCATGAATTTTCCAAAACGTTTAAATTTACACTGAATATATTTTCTTGTTACCATTCAAATTATGGTCTCAAATCCTTAATAAAAAATTACTATAGTACAATCCTCATATAATCCATAGTTCTTATAACCAATACATTACTAATAAAATATTCAAATGACATAGTTCCTTACTAGGTATATTAATCATTCCACATCATCTGCGGTAGTATAATAACTTGATCATTATCCAAAAACATAATTTAAGGTATATTCATTTGACTCTTGGGACATTGATTCATATAGTGTCCCCTATCCTTACAGTTGAAGCATTGTAAATTGGAAAAAAATTTCTTACCCTTACAGTCATGAAAATGGCGTCCTTTTTCTCCACACTTATAACAAAATACCATTACCTTTAAGAATTTACCAGATTGATTATTTTCATAGTTATCACATGTAAGAAAACCCTTCTTTCCCTTCTTCCCTTTATCTATATTTTTCTATTCCATCCTCTTCTTATTTTTATTCCCTTAAAATCCATAGGACATATAAAATTATTTATATATCTTGTTAACACATGATATTATTTCATCATATGATGAGTATACTTAGGAGACTATTTTCCTTTTAAATGATAGATTAATACCATCAGAGATATAATCCTTCATAATATTTGAATGGAATGCATTGGTGTAGTTCTCATTCCTTATAATAAGTGGAATTTCTAATCAATTCCATATACTATATTAGCTCATAAAATTATGAACTCTGTATAACATTAAACATGGTATAACACCTAACATAAATTTATGAAACGTAAATCCTAAAACCATATACTTTGGTTACTTTTGGGGCATAAATCCTTCATAATGGTGGGTAAATTAAATGTTATTTTTCCTAAGAATATCCCCTAGGAGTGTCAAACCATGTGAATAGTAAGTCTTGTTGTCATGTACCAGGTTACCCCAGTTCAATCCTGAAACACCTTGTCAGATTTGTTACTCCTAGGTACATCAGTGCCAAAACTACATCCACTTGTAGTATCTAGTTAGGGAGGTATTTTCTGGGAAGATCCACATAATATCTTCCTTATAAAAATTATAGGATGTTCCAAAATGCTTTTCCTAAAATTCTATATTAAGGTTTTGTTCACTAATATAATTTTTACAAATCTAGTTTCCATGTTTTATACTAAACTTCCTCTGATACCAACTATAATACCATGACACCAGAAGCCCAGAGCCAGTGCATTATTTAAATAAATTGGCATGATTTAAAGGAATAAAATACTAAAGGAACGATCAGTTTATCACTCTTGGTAGTCCATATTACATTCATGATACCCATAATACATTGGAAAAAGAAAATAAAACATGATACAATATGAAATAAAATGCATCCTTGAAATCTTATTAAAAGTTTTCTTCTTCATAATCTAGGTAAAGGAAACATAAGAAATGGGTGAGATCAGATGATCAGTAAGGGTAAGTGATACAGTAGAATATATCATAAACAATAAGTCAAAGTGAATAACTCATTCCACTAAAACATAATCTTGAGCATAATATGGAAGATATTAAAACTGAATGAATAATTCCATGTAAATAAGAACAAGAAATTTCACCATGGATATTATACTAGTTAAATAATAAAATTATTTATCTATTTCTAATATCATAATGAGGTAATGAATATGTCAGAAATCATAAAACTATTATCTAGGTCTCAACCACGGCTTTTGAAAATACTAGGGTAAGGCCTCGGCCGAAACCCAATTCTGTTTTGTCTCATGAGACCTACTAATGCATCAAGGGGCTATAGCGGACCCCACCTATCACTTGATAAGTCCAATAAATTCCTTATACGTCTAATAAAATATATATTTAGATCAAATTTCACCATATCACTTCTAAATATTTGAATCATAATCATAAATGAAAATACTCTAATTAAATCATTGACAATCTCTTGAGAAAAATGATCACTAAACATTCCAAAGTATCCCGAACCACATTGAAAAATTTAATTATAAATTACATATAATATCATAAGAATAATATGACTCATTATTTGATATATAAAGGTAATTGAATACAACACATTCAAGGAATAAGCAGTGAACAAGTTGAAAATCACATAGAATTAAAAGTGAGATGAGAAACACCATTTTATTTTGGAAAGAATATTTCTATCAGAAAACCATTTATATTTTTCATAAAATCAGATTACAAACTTGTATATAACAGAAATGAAAAAGGTAAATACATTGAAATTATATTTTAGGGAAAAAATTTTTCCCACTGAAGGGAAATCATGTAAAATGTGTTTTTAATGAAGCTTTAGAAATAAAACATTTTAGTGCGGTTTAAGGAAAATATTAAAGAAATTTTAAAGAGTAAAGACATATTTGTTTAAAAAAAATGAAATAAGATATTTTTCATGATAAAATTTTTGACATTAAAAAAATAATTATGGATTCCAATAGATTATATAGTGCACTTGAAAATGGGTAAGAATTTGAGAAGTTCCCTTGAATCAGGCTTGTTTATTGGGAAGAATTAAGAAGGGAACTATTTTAAGACATATAATACCAAAAAATGAAATATTAAATGATATGAATAAATAATTTTGGAACATAAAAACAGAATATAGAATATGTACAAAAAAATATTTAATCATTACATTTGGGCATGGATAGTGAAGAATAATGAGAAGGAAAAGAATGACGGTTCGATTGGAACCCCTTACCACTTTATAATCAATCGAATCATATGCCCCAAAATTAATAATAAAAAAATAATATATTGAATAAAATGAAAATAAAGATATTAATGATATGATACATCCATAATAAGTATACATGCACCTTATATAATAAATATTTGTAATTATGGAATATCTTACAAAAATGGAAGTGAGGTGAGAAAACCCTTACCTTATATCTGAATGAGTTCTAAACTTCACCTTAATGTCATGGATAATCAGATTAGTTGAGTTAATTAATTAATTAATATCATTTGATACCTGAATTATAATAATTATCATTTTATTATGTTCATTTACGACCTTTTGGATGAGTTATAATATATAAAATTATCGCTTGAGAGCATTCAGTTATTTGGTTTTCAGGATTGATATACTTGTATATGAGTATGGAAGTTAATGTGGGATGGATATAATTATTCATACTTGAATTTATATATTATTAATAAACATATATAAGTTTAAATGGGTTTTTATATCATTTTGTTACATGGTATGAGGATGAATCAGTGGATAAGACATTAGTGGTGATCATTTATATTACTTTGTCAGTATTTTGATTATTACGGACAAGTTTTGTCATATGAATTAATATTATGTATATATAATGGTTAAAAACATTAAGTATATTATAATACAAATATTATATTCTATTACAACCATAAAAATGGTTTTAAGACCCTAATTAAAGGATAAATTGAAAAATTAGGGTTTTTTCATCCACGAAGGTTGTAAATCAGCACCTCCCGGATGATGATATAATTTTTAAAATAAAAGAGAGATAGTAAGGATATTTATGATGAATCATACATTAAAATGATAGAATTCCATTATATAGGTAATAATGGAGTTATCTTGATAATTTGGACAGAGGATGTGAGGAGAAGATAAGAATATAAATAAAATTGAAATTGAAATTAAAAAAAGGGAGAGGGTTACCTCTTAAAATATCCTCCTTAAGAACCTCTTTAAGGGATGGTGTTTTGGTATTTTGGAAAGACCAAGAGCTCCTAGAAGTGGGGAGAGACTAGGTAAGAGAATTTGGATAGAAATTTTAGAATCTTAAAGGCTTATAAGAGTGAGGATAAGAGGGGGTGATGGAGGAGAGAATTGATTTTTGAATATTTTATTCATTATTTTATTATTTTGTTCAAGACATGAAATAATGTTTTATTCTTGTGAAAATAAATAGTAATAAGTTCATTTGAGTTTGAAAAAAGTTTTCTTACATCAAACACAATGTTAGGAATAGTGTATTTAACTTATAATGTATGTATATGATAAATTACGGTATTTCACCATTCACTAAACATTCAAATATTTTAGAAAAATCCCAAAAATACACTATAACAATTTTTTGACTTGTAGAATTTAAAAATGGACTTTATTTTATCAAAATAAATTTATAAATATGATAAATTTAATTTTTAATTAAAACCATCATTTACTTGAAAAATATATCCATTAAAATGAAAATTGATTTTATTACCCCTAAAAATTAACTAAGGTCTTTTTAAATTATCCTAAAATCATAGGAAAACAAAATATCGATTTAGGAATACATTTTCTGAAAATTAATTTGATTTTAAATAAATTTATTAATTTTAAAATTTTAATTAATTATTTTTTACTCACAAAAATAACAACACTTAATTATTAATTTTTAAATCATTATATTTCATTTATAAGGTTCCTAAATTTTATATATACTTTCATGGGTGAAGTTAATATTCATAAGGGTGATATTAATATTCATAAGAGTAGAATTAATATTCATAAGGGTATATTACTATTCATAAGGTTGAAGTTACTATTCACCAAAAAAGTAAGTTGAACCTATCAGAGTCTAAATATCATACTAAACACAACTGTGTATGTTAGTTTTTTGAAATTTAAATAACAGATGTGGAAAAATTATGTTTATTAGACAGGTTATAACAAAGATTTGTCTCATAGAGACTTCGTATTTCATGAATTCTATATTAAATGAAATTTTAAAAACATCGGGTTATACAGTGCATGAACATATCCATTTAATTATCTATTATTTGAATTAATGTTTAAATTGGTGCCTATAATGGTCAACTGTAATATTCGAGACCTTACTTAAGCAGGTAAACACTATATCTCAAAAACTATTTTACCATAAAAAATCTAATGATCCTTTATTCATTATTATATTTAAAAGATAAATTCAAAAATTTTAGAATTTATATTTGATAAAAAGGATGAAATATTGGGATTAATTATGTAAAAATTGTATTAGGGTTAATTTTTGTGTTTTTTTTGAAATAATGGATTTTATATGAATAGTGAAAATACAGTTTTTACCAAAATAGTTTATTTATATAAGAAAGACCTAGAAGTCTATAATACCTTTTAATTTATCAAATTTTAACAATTAAAAATATAAATTCTAAAAATAATATGTTGAATTTATAAAACCTATGATTAACATTTTAAAGAAATAAGTAATAATTTCTATTAAAAATTATTTTGGGTCTTTTCTTTTAATCAAATATTATTTTGGTAAAATTTGGTTTTAGATTTATTTGGAAGCCACATAACTTTTATTTACTTACAATAAACCAATTTATGTCATTAAAAAAATTATAATTTTATAATACACATAAAATTTTAATCTTAAAAATATACATTTTCTAAAAGCTATTTTTTTACGTGTTACATGTACTAATACTAGAATTTTTTTTTATAATTTCAGTCATATAAATCTATTTCTATATAATAAATAATATTTTTCAAATTAAATAATAAGTCCTATTTCATTTTTCAGTATAAAATTAAGTTAACATGGTAAAAATTAGTTACAATAGTAAAATGATTAATTTTCAAGGAAAAACACTTTTCTAATTATTTTGTATTTTAAAAGGGATATATTTGAAAAATAAGACATTAACAAGTATTTTTTATGTATATATAAATAAATTATCCCTATTTGAAATGATAATTAATTTTAAATAATTTTGAGAACACTTTATAATTAAAATATCATCTTTATATAAGAACGTTATTTCTACACATTATATGAGTTAATTTAAAAATCAATTTTATCATATTTGGAAATTTAATTAAGTTAAATGGGAACATGTGCCTCAGCCCAGTTGGTGAGGACTCCTTAAGTGCATCCAGGTGACCCTGGATCAAATCCAGGTGGAGGCATATTTTCAGGTTACTGTATAATTATTGTAGCAGGTACTGCAGTTGGAACTGTAGTAGTTACTGTTTGGAAATGTAGTAGTTGGGAATATTCCCCAGTTTGAGCCTTCTTGCCACCGATTTGGTCTACGATTACTTTAAGGACTTCAGGACACCTAGGATTTTTGGTCAGTAAGGCCTTCATGCCACCTCAAAGGCCTTCAAGACACCTTAAGTGTGGATGCAAACCATACAACCTACAAGGAACAAGCTCCAGAAGGAGGATGAGTAATGAGATTTAACCCTAGAAGAAGATAAACGGATTACAAGAATAAGAGGGTATGGAACCTGCCATCAAGGAAAGCTTTTCCATGCATGGGAAAGCCTAGCCGAACAGCCATGCGAAGGTGGAGAGTTGATTTCTTGTTGAAGATAATGGGGGGAGTAGCTCCAAGAAGTTAGTCTCGGTTGTATGTAATGATTGAATCCTACATGTAATGAATTAATCTAAGGCCAAAAAGCTATGTAATACTTACGCCTATGAGCATTGTAAGGGTTCCACCTAACCCCTTGAATAGTGTATTATCAAAAATCAATAAAAAATGAAGGCTTTTGGGACATTGGAGGAATTATGTAAATTGGATAAAAAACCCTATTAATAAAATTTAAATTTGTTAATTAGGTTAATATTATATTTTTATGATAAAATAATAACCATGGTTAATATTTAATCAAGATTAATATGTGTTAAAATGAGTAATCTAATGTGGTTCAAATTTTACTAAATCAATTTGACAATTATACCTTCTATAATATATATTTTTTGATTGGAATTCATGCATAAATTTCTGACGAACATTTACCCACCTAACACACCTAACCCACCAAAACCACTCAACCACCATGAAATACCATTATTTCACCTTAAGTGACTTTATTTTCCTTGTAAAAGTCCCTTTTATCACTTATAAAAGATGATCACTCCCACCCATTATATAAACTATCTCCAACCTAAAGACATTGATCATGAATTTTACTAACCTATCCCACTCTAAATCTCTGCCAAGGAATTATTATGGGCATAAAGATTCCTCCTAGGGTTTAATAAGCTACTTATCTAGGTAAGGTTTTCTAATCCTTATCTTTCCTTTTTAATTGATGTTCTTCTATTATAATACCATTTCCATATATTGACATGATTTTAATTACATGGTATTATCAACCATTTTATATTTTGTTAATAATAGAACTACTTTTCCTCTCTTATTATATCCATTTTCATATGTTATTATTAGGCTAACATAAGGGTTCTCATTCCCCCTCATGAATTCTCAATTAAAAACCATTATTGTAATGTTATCATTATTTTAATTATATTTCATTATCACCAATTTGATATGACATCAATGAGATCTACTCTCATTAAATTCATCTTCTATGTCGTTTTAATGCAAAAAAATAATAAATTTTATGAAATTAATGACTGTGTGATTTTTCTATAAATGAAATATCTATTTGGATATTATCTATTGGATGTGGATGTGGTATAAATTCACCTAGGGGTAATCACCCTAAAAATGATGGTTTAGTTTGAACTCAATATTCAATCTGGTGCATGATGACTGGGTCTAAGACTAAATAACTGGCTAGAAACTACCATAGGATATTGTTTTGACAATTAACTTTTTCTTTTAAAACCATAATAAAGTATTTTCCTACCATTGATATATTCTCTTACTATTATAATCTATTGAACTCAATTACTATCTCCTATTGATAACACAACACTTTGATGTTACCATTCTCTACTTTCTTATCTTTATTTCTTTGATATTAATACATCTTATTACATTGATAAGACCCCATAATTTCTCTATTTTTTATGTATTATATAATCATCCACCTTCTTTCTCTATATTACATATGTCTATAGAGACCTAGAAATTTTATATATAAATATTAAATCTTATTAGATGAATATTCATTATATATCATTATAATCCATTCTAGAACTATAAATGTTTAGTTTATTTGGAAACTTGGACACATAAAAAAATGGTACATAAAAGATCTACTTTATATCTAATTAAGTTCTTCACTAATAGTACCAATATTATACACATCATACTTAAAACCATTCCTCATATCCTAGGGAAAATGAAACATAAAAAAGTGTGTGTTCAAATGCCCAGTAAGGAAAAATAAGAGAGATATCAATCAATGATCATATGTAACTACATCATGAGAACAAGGGTTTTAGAACATGAGATTAAAATTTTAAAATCATACCTAATAATTCATAGATCATAATCATGAGTCAGTGAATAAATCATGATATTTCATAAGACACAAATCATAAAGAAATCAAAGAACATGATCTATGAGAGTATAACATTGGCATAAGATCTTATCATAAAAGAGTGTCATAAAGTGTGTCATAGTCATAATGATTGAAATTGTATGTCAAGGATACCCACCAAGGAATTCACCACATTTTAGACATGGGATAACCACCTGTGTACCTGCTTCGAGCTTGGGATAACCTCTTATATATATGCTTTTTGGGTTTGGATAACCTCCCAAGAATCCTATTTTGGGATTAGGATAACCTCCCATGTACCCTTTGTTATTATAAAGCATTAATCTTTAACTAATGCATTAGGGGTCTATAAAATACCAACCCATCACATAATCCTAATCCATTCATATTTATACCCCAATATTATGAAAACATTTATTATTTCCTCATAACATAAACTATTGAAGAGAAAAAATGACTAATAAATATTTCATAATTAGAATCATAAAACATGCATTGAAATAATTTTTATGGTATCATATGATCATATTACCAGTTAATCATAAGTAACATCAAATGATGTTATAATTGGTGAAAATTTTATTTACAAGATAATTGGAATATTTCATTAGTAAAATACCCAATTCATTTTGAAATCAATTATTTAAAATTTAAAAAATTTTAAAATATTAATTAAAAAATTTTCATTGAAATGAACGATGTAAGATTATAAATGAATCTTGAAATTGAAGATATTGCATTACTATGGGGAAATTCATTCATGCGTTATGCATTAAAAAAATTCCTATCACATTTTGGATAAAAAGTCAAAAGTAACTTGTTTATAAAATGAAAAAAGATTCATTTACTTTTTTTAAATAAAACATTGTTAAAAATAAGTTTATAAAATAATTAGGTAATTGTAAATTAATTCTGTAAAACATTTTAATTAAATATATGGATATGTTTGAAAAATATTTCTGACCGAAGAGAGAGAAATAATATCAATTTTCTTTAAAAACATTCTTTTGATCTATCGAGTACTTAAAGAGAATAAATTGAAAGGAAAAAATTAAATCTATTGAAATAACCATAGGATAGGAAAATAAATAATATTTTTATGGATAAATCATATAATTTCATCATCATAAATTTAATAATAAACAATCTTAATTTCCTTGTGTTAATTGCTTTTCTTTGCATGTATATTTCAATTTTTAAGTTATGGTCCTTGAACATTGATAAAGATTCCATAATTTCAATATTTTTTAATTTTATAATAATAATATTTAATTATTATATATCCTTTTATAACCATTCTTATAAATTCTTGATGAAAAATTAATTACATTACATTGTTCAGACAATAGTTCGTACGCACACATGTATGATGTATCCACTTTTTGATTAATAGAAAAAAAGAATGTTAAATAATAATTAAAATTTATAGAATGATTACTATATGATAAATATAATATATATTCATTAAATATATCCTTATTTATATCCATGAAAAGAAAAAAATAAAAATGTGTCACATTGCTTCATGGAGGTGGTATTCTACATGTACACACGAGTGATGTTATCATTTTCCAATAAAGGATATGGTAAGAGGTAAGATAATATATTATAATTAAAAAATTATAATTATATAATAACCATAATATATAAACATTTTATACATCATAATAAATAACCATTAATGACGATGATGGAAAATGAATCGGATCACTACGTGGATATAGTTGTCACACGTACGCACAAGCGATACTTTCATTTACCATTTGATAGAGAGGAGATAAGAAATGGTTGGGAAACTATCATAATAAAATATCAGTATATTTATTTTACTATATTTATCATTTTATTATGAATATAATATGTATAATTAGTTAGAAAAATAAATAAAATTTAAATAGCTTAGTTAATATTTATACCTCTTCTTTGAGAGCCCTCCTTTGAATTTCACCTTATCCTTGAAATATTGGTATTAGGAAAATGTTATAGGCTCAAAGTTGAAGGGAATGAATATATGAAGGGTTTTTAGTTGGTATTCACTGATATAGAATGATAAAATTGTGTATATAATACATAATTAGAGGTTCCCTTTTATTAATGAGGCGAGGGACACACAAGAAATTACGTAAAATATTTCAATAATATATGGTCAATTTCAAGTGAAAGTGGATCCGAATGGTCGTGAATTTGAAGCTAAGATAATATAAGTTTGAAAAATATTCAACGAATAATAATTATTTAAGTTTATGTGGTATTACTACGCTTATATCTTAGATTAACCCCCATAAACCCATTTTAACTTTAACCATTGTAAGAAAATTATACTTTTTTACTATCATTATGAAAAAAAATTAAGTAGATTATATAAAATTAATTTAATTATATTTATTCAAAATATTTAATCCATTATATCAAGTGAAATTATTTAATTTTAAATAAGTGCACAATAAGAAACAAAGCACCATTTTAGAAAAATGCATTTTTAAGCATAAAACTGAATTTACTTCCATTCATTACCAAGTAAAAAAACATAAAATTAATGTTAAAATATTTTATTTAATATATAATATATAATTTTAATTTAAAAAATTAATTAATATATAATAATATAATATTTTAAGATAAAAACACATTGCACGTATCAAAATTATTTTTAGAAAAATGTTTTTTAAGACAAAAAATGAACACATACCAAAATCAAGTATAATTATAATTTCTATATAATTAATTAGATTATTTTTATTTAAATTTAATTTATATTACTTTAATTTAAAAGTCAATACATTATCAAAAATTTTAATTACTTAATTTAATGAATTGAAAAACAAATTTTACAAAAAATGTATTTTTCAATTTTTGATGAAAATTAAATCTGTTTTGAAAAATCCCAAAAATCCACCCTAAGATAATATTTAAATTCTGATTTGAAAAATTATATTCACTATAAAGAATAAAATGTCTAAAAATGGTATAAATTAATTTTAATGTCCAATAAAAAAAATGAAATAAAAACTATTTTGAATAAAACCTATATTTTATTGCAACAAATGACTTTATTGAATATTGAGTACTTATTTGTTATAAATATGTAAATAAGTTTTCATTATATAAAACCATTAAACATATTTTTAGTAATGTTTATATTAAAAGTAAAACTTATAAATTTAATGGCTAGGTTATAACTGTCGTGCTCAAATAATATTATTTTTATTGTATACCACAATTGACAGAAAGCTCAGTGTTGCATCCTAAGAAAAATGTTAAGTAAAATATTATTATAATATAATATTTAAGGGTGTTACATTCAACCCCAAAAATTAATAAATACCATCCTAAAAATTTTTATCTTGGTAATCAATGATTCAATATTTGAAAATACCTTTTCTAAAAACCCACATCATATAAAGAGATCATAACACTTCTTTTGAGTATGGGAAGTAGGAAATATAATGGTTACCTAAAATAACACATAATTAGGTTCCAAATAATAATATATAGTGATATATAATATAGTAATGATAATTTTAATGAAAACGAAACCATAAGTTAGTGCTGGGTAAAAACTACCATAAATACCTTATAAATAATTATAAAAAAGAAAAAAGATTCATTTTCATGATATTTTTTACTAGAGTTAAGGAATTTATATACAATGGAACATGAGAAAATATATATAAATGTTTTTGTTAAAATAAATAATCATAATTTAATTCTTGGGTATGAAATTCAATTAGCTTCCACCTATTTTCATCCCATATTCCAATGATGAATGAACAATATTATTTGTTCATCCCTAAAACACTAAAATAAACTTCTAATAGATCATAAGATCTATAAAATAATGAAAAAATATTCCACCCTCTATATTAATTTATTGAAACAAAATTTTTTTAGTAGATTAAAGGATATGTAATATGAATAAACTATCATTTAAAAGGTCAATAAAAAATATTTTAATATCAATACTGAAATATCTACTTAATTATTTCCATAAATTTCAAAATTAATAAAATCTTAAAAGTATCCTTAATCAATATTAGAAACCCAATAATTTCTAAAAATATCAAAAAAATTCTAAAATAAACTTAACTTTAATCTTCAAGCAATATAAAGTATCTCTTAATGTCTATACCAATAACATGAATACCTTGATCATATAGTCTCGTAAAATAAGATAATAACATGAATTTCCATAAAACCTCAATAAAAAAATACATGCTTCGGAAAATTAAATGTATCCTTTCTCCTAAAATAAAATTAATGACTATTCAATATATTCTATAAATATAAAAAATCAATAATCTTCCTCCAAGATAACAAAAGTCAGCCTATCATCAAATCACTAATTAATTTCAAGTTCACCAATACTATCCAATTTATGTTGTCAGTATAAATAAACTCATTATCCCATATAAACATTTTTTTTCTCAACATAATGAATATATTAAGGGTTATATACCCCTAAATCACGTGTTTCTTAAAAATATCACCTTACCATTAAATCACTTTTCAAGGGTATCAACACCATTAAACATATTCTTATAAATCATTAATGAAAAACTACTGTATAATGATCCTGAGATGATTTATAATCTCTATAAAATTTAGAACACACCATAATATAATTAATAAATATCACAATCCTCTTATCCAAATACATAAAAAAAATTTCATTCAACATTATTCATACACTTTTATTCATGATTTATCATCTAGTCCCTTAATCATTCATTCCTAAAATATGGATTATAAATCACTTCCAAATATTCCTAAATCTAAATTTAATCATGTCTATTACTTTTAACATAAATAATATTATTAAAACAATTTATACCTTTCATATGTCACTCATAGTATCTTCATTGTCAACAATAAAACCATTACTCTTACAACCTTGCTGATCCTCCTCTCAAGCTTTCCCCCAAGGATGCTGATTTTAAAAATTTCAATAAATTCCACATTTAAAACGTTCAACCATTAATTATACCTTACAGAAACCAATATTACCATCTATTTCATTAACTAAAATTTTCAATTTTCCTTCATAATTTACCAATTTATGTATTTCTTTCCCATACATGAATCATATTCTTATTTCTTTAAGACATTTCCCCTAGTGATTATTCCAACATTAACGATAAAAATGAATCTATATATTATTTTCTTCATTATCTTCATGAAAATCCATTTTCTCTTATTTTGTTCATTTTAAACTCACCAACACTTAGATTATTAATCAAATATCAAGATATATGGTTAGACATAATCACAATCTTTTTCATTCTATCTCCCATTTCATTTGATTGGTCATGAGGAAAATCACTACATTGTCCATCATATTCACTTTTAAGATGATTAATCCTAGATCCAACAAATAAATAAAACCATAAAGCATAGTATAAGAAACAATAATCACAATGGGAAATCATATAATCCTAAAAATAAATTATAATAAATATAAGTATTGATTTTTTTTCAATAAATGACACCTTAGGTTTAATATAGTCTATCTATGGTTATTATCTCTTCAAATAATTTAAAATTGTTCATAAATAAAACATGAATTAACCCAACCATATCCCATGGGAGTGTATATCGAGATGTGCAGTCTTATTACCACTCATTGTGATCCACTAATGACTGAGTTAATAACTAATATACTCAATTTAGAGTTGTTACCCCTAGGTTCAACTGTTCCCCATTTTCATCCACTTTCTAGAATCTATAAAGAGTTATATTTACTAAAAAACCCTAAATCATTTCTTTTCAACCACTTAAGATGTTATACTATACTTACATTTTTAAGGGTTCTCACTAATGTTTTCATATCCAAGTTTCTAAATATAAATAAACCTAGATCTGACATTAACTGAGGCAATCCAAGAATTTCAAACATAAACATTACATATTTGTAGATGAATATTCATTATATATCATTATAATCGAGGCCAATATCGTTTAGGTTTGGTGTCTTTGGAAACTTAGATATATAAAAAACTAGTATATAAATTATCTACACCATATATCATTAACTTATTCATAACTATAATCCTTATTAGACATATCATACTTAAAATCATTCTTCATATCCCGAGGAAAAGGAAACACAAGAAAGGGTGAGATTAGATACTCAATAAGGGTAAAAAATGGAGATATGTATTGATGCAAATATGTAATGATATCATAATAATAATGGTATGAGAACATGGGATTAAAATTTGAAATTCATACCCAACATTTCATAGATCATAATCACGAGTCATGGTAGAAATCTTTGGAGTTCATAATATATGAATCATAAAAGAATCAATGAATATGAACCATGAGATCATAAAATTGGAATGAGATCTTATAAAAAAAGAGTGGCATGAATTGGTACATAATAATAATCATATAGATATTATGTAAAGTGCACTAACTAAGATATTCATCACATTTAGGCTTAGGATAACCGGCCATGATCCTACTTTAGGGTTGGGATAAACTCTCTTGTACTATCTTTTGGGCTTGGGATAACGTCTTGTGTACCTACCTTTAGGATTGGTATAACCTACAATGTACCTTTTTAGATCCTAAAATCTTAATCCTTAAAAATTCATTTGTGGTATATAACAGACCCACCTATCACATAATCATAATCCAATCATATTTTTCCCACAAGATCATTAAAACATTTATCATTTCATCCTAACTTAACCCATGTAAAATAAAATGGGTTTACTCAATATTTCATAATAATAATAATACATATAGATAAATAATTAGGATGGTATCATAGGATCATAAATCTAGTGAAACAAAAGCAACATTAAAGGATCTTTTCATAAATAGGAAAAAGATTACTAGAATATTTCTTGAGAAATATAAAATTTTCATTTTGGAATCAGTTATTTTATATCAAATAATTTACAAGATATTTATTTGAAAATAAGAAGTTTTTTTAAAGTAATCTTCAAATAAAATAGTAGTTATTATAGAGGGAAAATATATTCATGCGGTGTATGTTAAAATAAATATTCCTTTCATATTTTTGGTAAAAAATTAAAAAGCACCTCATTTGGAAAATGAAAAGAATATTACATTGAAATATATTCATAGAAAGAAGAACATGGATAAAAATGAATTTATAAAATCATTATTTAATGGTAAAATAACTATTGAAAACAATTTAAATAAAAAATATAGACATGTAAGAAATATATTCTCGACCAAAAAGAGAGAAATAAAGTCGATTGTCATTAAAAACATTATTTCGGTATATTAAGTACTTAAAGAGAGAAAAATGAAAGGAAACCATGTAATATACTAAAATAACCATTGGATAAGAAACTAAATAAAATTTTGGAGAGATATATCATATAATTTCATCATCACAAAAATAATCATAAAAAATATTGATAAAAAGTGAGACTATCATGTAAAACCCTTACCACTTTGGTAACTTTTGATTCATAACCCCTACAAAAAAATAAATTCAAATTAAACATTAAATACCATTAATATTAATATATTAATAATATAAAATATAGAAGTTTAATTACATACACCTCATAAAAAGGTAAGTGCTTAACATAATATATTTCTCAAAGAATAAAATTTGAGATGATAAACCCTTAAAATTTTTGTAACATTTGAATCAAACCCCCTTGGATGATATATTTTGAATTATTAGTTTTAAAAAATTAAATAAAAAGGAAAAATGATATAAATTTTCAAATTAGTAGTATATATACATTATAAATGTAAATATGCACATGACATCAATCATGTCTCAATGAAACAATATTGAGACAATGAACCCTTACTTTATATCCAACTTGATTCATAAAAACTAAAAAATTAGTTTAGTATATTTATATTTATTATAGTTATATTAAAAAATAATATTAATACTTATAATAACATATATTATCCACTTATAAAATTTCAACACCCATTTATTAAAAAATCCTTATTAAAATCATTATTTTCCAGGTGTTAATTATTTTGTTTTTCATGTATGTTTTGGTTTGGTAGTTATGGTCCTTACACTTTGATCATGGGTCCATAATTATAAAAAACTTATTCATTAAATTAGTATAATATTTAATCATTATATTCACTTTTATAACCATTCATATATATTGGTGATGAAAAATGAATTGCATCACTTTGTGGAGATGATAGTCCATAAGTACGCACAAGTGATGTTTCCACTTTTCAATGGATGGAAAAAAAAGAAAGATAAAACGTAATTTCACTTTGAAGTATAATTATTATACCATAAATATCATATATATTCAATAAAATTATACTTATTACCAAAAATTTAAATATAAAAAGAAAAATAAATCACATTGCTTCGTGGAGGTGATAATCCACATGTACGCACGAACGATGTGATCATTTTCTAACAGATGGGATGTTATTAAGGTAGATAAGGTATAATAATTAAAAAATCATAAATATTCCATAAATATCCTATATAAAAAATTAAATTTAAAATAATAACTAACCATGAGATATGGGGATAAAAAATTAATCATATTACTATGTGGAGGCAGTAGTCCACATGCACGCATGAGCTATACTTTCAATTCCCATTTGATGGAGAAGTGTTGGGAAATGATTGGTTCATAATCATAATAAAATATCAGTATATTTATGATACTATAAAAATAATTTTATTATGTATGAAATAGGTTTTTAATATGTGTACAAAGAAATAAAATTGAAAGAACCCAGTTAAGATTTGCACCTCTTCTTTGAGAGACCTCATTTGGTTTACACCTTAATCAGTGAAATATTGGTATTCAGTGAAGAAAATAAGATATAGGATGAATATAAAAAATATAGGAACGATTTATAGAACATATTTTCCTATATAGAAGGATAAAATTGTTAAAATAATGGAGGAGAAGAGGTTACCATTGATAAGTTAGGAGAGGGGAACACATAGAATTTCTTCAAATATTTCAATAATATAAGGTCACTTTCATGTTCACATGGATCCAAATGGACATTAATTGGAATTTAGGGTAATATAAAGTTATAAAATATTTAACCAATAAAAATTATACAAGTTTATGCAGAATTACTACCCTTGTCTCTTATTTTAACCCCTAATAAACCAGCTTCAACCATAACCACGGTAATACGATTTTTCTATTTTTACTATTTATTATAAAAATATTAATTTAACCAAGTTAAATTATATTAATTATTCGGATTAAATATATGGTATTAATTTTAACATATTAAATTTATATTATAGGAATAATTTAATTTTAAAAATGTATATAAAATTCAATAAAATTCTATTTTAGAAAATCAATTTTTTTTGTATAAAACTAAATCAATTTCCAATTCCATTCCTTGAAAAATATAATAAAATGAATGTTAAATATTTTATTGAATATATAATCAATTAAATTTATTAGATTTTTTAATACATATTAATAGATACATAATGGGAGTTTTTAATATCATTATTTACTGAAAAGAAATATCAATTTTATAAAAATTGGTATATTTTATTATTCATTGAAAAATAAATATTTTAAAAAAAATAATAAATATCCATGCTAATATTATATTGAAATTCATATTTTAAGAAGATTATTCGTCTCTTAAATTAAAATTTTTAAAAATGGTAGAAATTAATTATAATTTCACACACAAAATGTAATAAAAACCATTTTTTAAGAGAAAATATGTTTGAAGAACAAAATGAATTTACTAAAAATTGAGTACATATTTATTATGAATCAATTAATAAATTTTAATTATATAAAAACTTTATAATATATTATTCATAATGTATTTATTAATATTTATAAATTCTAATTTAATAGCTAGGTTTTGATGATCAAGTTTAAATAATATTATTTTTATTTAATATCATAATTATTTTAAATTATAATGTTGCATATTAAAAAAGCTATCGAGAAAAGTATTATTTTAAACTTTTTTTGTGGTGTTATAATCTCTATGTTATCCTATTATTTCATGTGAAATTATTAAAATTCCATATTTTTGTATCTCAATATAGATGTTTACATATTCCCAAGCCAAGATGACTATGCATTGTATTGATATTATTTTTTTTGGGAATGAATCCGAATTAAAGAAGCAATGGGTGAGGATCGTTATTATATAGATGCTTGATTCATCAGTGGGTATCATAAGAAAAAATATTTGTGTAATTGATTTATTCCATCCCAATGAAAGGATTATGTATTGGTCATGGCCTTGATTGGTTGAGGCCTTGAAGATACTGATCAATATGCATAACAATGTTCATTCCATCTCTAGGAATTTAGTTATTATTATCTATGTAATTATTTTCATTACTATTTTTTCCATGAATAGTTTTCTCATTCTCAAAATAATGTTTATATGGATTATTTATTAATTATTAACTCTTCTATCAAGTGTATTACTATTATGATAGCTTTTGGTGTACTTGTAATGTTATCAATTATTTTATCTCACCCTTCATATGTTTCTATTTACCTAGGGTACTAAGAAGTGATATATGAATAAATTTAGGGATGCATTAGAAGGAATAAAAATGTCTCAAGAAGTTGTCATGCTGTAATTTGATGTTACAAAGGAATATGAAAAGCATTTATGTACATAGCCTCCTACGAATTATAAAATGTTTAGTCCTTTGTGATGTGATCCTTGTATTTTATTCCAATATTATAAAGTAATTTACAGATCTAGGTTACTCGAGACAAAGTGTTGCTATTAGTTTCAAAGGAAAGTTTAATAGGAACCATGGAAACAAGATTCTATAAGAACATATCTATCACAAGCGTTATGATAAACCCAAAGGATTCCTAAGTACTTTTAATTACATTAGTATTTTTATGGTTAGATATTCATAATCTTATGAATTAAATAAGTATATGATTTTTTAGAGATGTAACCTAATGGGATGAAGGGAAATCATTTCTGTGACTACAATTAGTGTAAATATTTCCTTTCAAGGAAATTCAACATGAATGGTGTTAGATCTAGAGAAGATTTTGGATATATAAGGATAGTTGACTAAGGTTATTACTAATAACCATCACCATATGGAGAAACTTACTAATATTAAACATGGTGAAATAATATTAAACAACTTTATTTGACAACAAACTCTATCATTTAATGAGACCACTAATCTATTTATAGCTGAATGATGGATCAAGTCCTTAAATAGGATATTTCTTACATTGGGAATCAATGAAAGGAAAAACAATTTCATGAATATTTATCATTTAAGGGGAGATAATGATAAATGGTTCTTATTAATTCAAAATACCGATGAGGAGGAGGAGATAGAAAACTTGGAATAGAAAGTTGTGAAGGTGATGTTATTTGAGAAATACTTCCCTCAATAACAAAGAACATATATGGAAATGAAATTCATTAATTTAAACGAGAAGTAAGATGAGAGTATTTATGAATGTGAGGCAATTTTTAGAATATTTTCTAGGGATATTTTAGACTACTTATATAAAAGGGATAATATGATCAACTATATCTTTAATGGGATTAATTCGATCCATTGAAAGACACTAATATCTTAAAATTTTTCATTATATGATTACATAGTATGAAGTTCCATAAAGATAAATAAATAAATCTCCAAGTATTATATTTTAAAAATAATTTAAGATAAGAAGAGGAGGATTGAGCGTTATGGAAAAGGAAATGTGGTGATAAAGAATAATAGAAATATGATACATATTTCATGTGAAAATTGTGGAAGTAAACACCAAAATACATTCTTAAAAGTGATAAGAGTTTGTTACAAGTGTAAAGAAATGGGTTATCTGGCTCATGAATGTAAGGGAAAGAAGGAATCCACCAATACCCATGGCTTTAATTATAATGATATAGGAAATTACTCGAACAAATTCCGCATGTATCAAGGAATATACCTTAGAAGAGGCCTAGGGTCATGGGGGGAGAGGCTATGATTATGTGACTACCACATCTAAATTCTACATTACTAAAGATTTTATAGCAGGTATAAATGATCATAAACTCAAAGATAATAATTATTTATTTAATTCTAGATCTTTAAAATCTTTTATATACTCCTTATTTGTTGAGAATATGAAACAATTTCTGAGAACCTTGCGAAATTATTTATCAATCAATACACCGAGTGGAAATATTAATACAATGAGAGTATATCAGTCGATCCTCATTAGGATGCATAAACACACCTTACATGAAAACTTGAGTATTATGCCTATGATTTAATTTTTCATAATATAGATCATTAATTGGATTTCAATGTATAATGATTTTTTTTGGATTCATTAAGGGGGAGTGGAGTTCAATGTATTTTGTGGTGAGTCCTCATTATCGGAGTCATACATGGATCCTCCTATAGTATCCCACCTTAATAAAATCCTTAGAGAGGAAAAGAAGATGCAATCCATGGTTGGGAAGTGAAATTAAATAATATAATATATATACCCATTTTTCATGAATATATTGATGTGTTTCATGAATAACTACCTAGATATCTTCCTATACATGAAGTAGAGTTTTCTATTGAACTCATATGAGGAGAAAAAACTATATCCAAGACTCCCTATAGAATAGTACTGATATAATTAGTGGAGTTAAAGAAAAAAATATAGGATTTTTGTGATAAGTTGTTCATCAACCTTGGAGTTTCACACTGGGGTATCATAGTTATTTTTACTAATAATAATGATGGGTACATGAGGTTATGTATCAATTACAAGAAGATACTTTCCACTACTATAAAGATTAAGTATTATCTCCCTTGCATCGATGAAATGTTTAATCAATTTCACGGATCTATATATTTCTCAAAGATCAACCTTCACCTTGGTTATCACCAATTAAGGGTGAAGAAAAATGATATACCAAATTATAATTTTCAAATTAGGCATGGAAATTATGAGTCTACAATAATGAAATTTGGTTTGAATAATACACAATATTTATTTATAGTTATAATGAAAATGTATGAAATAATTATTCTATTAATTACATAGTGGTATTAATTGATGATATATTCATATAGTCTAGAATATATGGGGATCATGATAATCATTTTTGAATTATTCTCAAGACTTCCAGAAATAAGGAACCGTATTGGAGATTCAGTAGGTGTGAATTTTGGATCCCATACATATTTTTTTGTCCATATTTTCTCTAAGTATGGGACATGTATTGATCCTAAAAATATAAAGTTAGACAAAGGAATGACCCACACTAAATAATATAACTAATATACATATTTTATTTATGTTAGTAAGTTACTATCGATGATTTATTAAAAAAATTCTTGATTTGCTTAACCATTAACCAAGTTGACATGTAAAGGGGTAAAATTTTCATGGTCAAATGAATGAGAGGACTGTATTTAGGAGATAAAGGGGATATTTATTAGTGAAATACTTTTGAATATACCATTAAGAAATGAAGTATTCATAATATAGAGTTATTAATCCTAGAAATTATTGGGTTGTGTCCTTATGAAAATTGATAGAGTTGTTACTTATGCATTAGTGAAACTAAAGATCTATGCACAAAATTATATAACCCATGATATTGAGTTAGAGGCTGTAATATTTTCTATTAAGACATGGATACACTATCTATATGGTGATATGTGTGATATATATATGAACCAAAAATTTTTGAACTAAATATTCTCACAAAAGTATCTCAACATGAGACAAATATGATCTCTAGAACTACTAGAGTACTTTGATTAATTGATACACTACCACCCTAGGAAAGAAAAAAGGTTGACAAGTCCTTAAGTAGGAATGATCATAGTGTTCTAAATAATATGAGGATATAAAAGAATCTTAAATTCATGAAGTTGGTAAATTTGGATACAGAAATCATTAATTTAGGGGAAATGTGATTCCTTTTCTAAATGATTTCCAAAAAATCCACACTAGAGAAGATAAAGAAATTCCAACATGAAGATAAGGGTTTGAAAAATATAATTAAATCCATGAATTATGGAAGATAAAAAGAAAATACCTATGAATATATTGTATTAATTTTTAGAAAGAGACTTTGTGTTCTATCTATAGTGGAGCTAAAAATGGAATTACTAGATGAATCAAATAGCTTAAGATTCTCTATAAACCTCAGTAGCACATTGATGTACAAATATTTAAGTGAATATTTATAGTGGGATGATATGTAGAAGAAAATTATGGACTACAGGTCAAGATATTTATTATGATGGTAGGTAAATTTTGAAAGAAAAGATTATAAAAGAGTATTGTAAGCTATTCCTATAAAAATGTGGAATTGGGACAGTGTTACAATGTAATTTTTCAATAAAATTCCAAATATTCATAAAATGAATAATTCTATATGGTTCATTCTAGAATACCGTAACAAGTCTGAACACTTCATATAAGTGAGGGAGGACTTACATGAATCTATATCAACTAATTAATGAGACTTCACAGTGCACTGATATTAACTGTATCTGATCATGAACCTCAGTTCACATTAATATTTTATAGGATCCATCAGGAGGTTCTGAAAAACAAGATACATTTAAACACTTCATATAATCCCCAAGCTATCAGGTAGTGAAAATGGACTATTCAGACATTAAAATACATGATGATATCATGTTATCTTGACTTCTAAGGTATATGGAATTATTATTTACCTCTGGTGGATTTATCATATAATTATAGTTTCCATTCAAGCATCTAGATAAAACTGTATGAGGAATTGTATAAGAATAGATGTTGTAATCCAATTTTTTTGGAATAATTTTGAGAAAGGAATCTAGAAGGCCCTAAACATGTGGAAGATACAACTAGGAAAGTATGGACTATTCAGAATCATATCAAAGCATCCCAATGTAGAAAAAAGAGCTATGTTTATAATCGAATAAAGAAATTTAAAATTTATGTAGGGGATTATGCATTATTAAAAGTTTTCACATGGAAGGGATGTGTAAGATTTAATAAAAACGGGAAGTAAATCCCTATATATATATATTGTCATTTTTGAAAATATAGAGATAATTGGAGCAATATCTTACTGATTGGTTATACCATAAAACTTTTCTGTGGTACACAACATCTTCCATTATAATTATTGAGGATGTATATATGAGATTCAATGCATCTAATCACATATGAGAAAATAAATTTGGAATCCAACCTATCTTATAATGAAGATAATTTTCATATTATAAATATTAGAGAGAAAAAGTTGTAGAATCAGATAACTCAGCTGGTGAAATTACATTGGAGAAATAAAAAACTATATGACGCAATATAGGAGCCTGAATAAGAAATGAGGAATGAATGACCACATTTTTAGCTAGCTTAGATTTATCCCAATTTCAAGGATTAAATTATTTAAGGGGGGTGGGATGTAACACTCAAGACCTTAACCTAGTTGGTAAACATTACATCTCGAAAATTATTGCATAATGTGCACTCTAAAGGGCCTTTATTATTGATTATATTTCAAAGTTAAATTTCTAACCTCTAGAATTTATATTTTATAAAAATGATATCATATTAAGATTAATTATTTTAGAACTAGATAATGATGATTTTTGGGTCTTTTTTCCTAAAATTGTTGATTTTTAGGTGAATAAAGAAAAATAAAGTCTTTACAAAATCTGTAATTTTATATAATAAAAAACTAGAATATTATAATACATTTAAACTGATCAAAGTTGTAAGAAGTAGAACTATATATTTAAGAAAATACTATATTGGATTTATAAAACCCATGATTAATATTTTAAGAACATAAGTAATAATTTTGAATAAAAAATGTTATTTTTCTTTACTTTTAACTAAATATTATTTTGGTAAAATTTGGTTTCAAATTTCTGTATAAGGGACATAAAATTTATTTAATTATAATAAACTAATTTATGTCATGAAAATAAAAATAATTAATAAATTTATCCAACACATATATTTTATGCTTAAAAATACCCCTTTCATAAAATAGGGGTTTTAACCATTACATGTGATAATATTAAAATTAATTTCTTATAAATTTTATAAAATAAAATAAATTTTAGATTATTAATAAAAAATTTCAAATTATGTAATAATGAAAATTTCATTTGTTGGAGTAATCTTAAGTTACCATGGTAAATATTTTTTACATTGGTAAAATGGTTATTTTTTTAAGAGTAATAATTTTATAAATATTTTTATTTGGAAATGAATCTATTTTAAAAGTAAGAATGTTATATGAAGTATAGAAATATAAAAAAATAAATTAAAATTATTTTAATTTATAAGTTTTGTTAAATAAGATTAATAACATCTAATAGTTGAAACATCAACTTTTGATAAATAAGGTTTTCCTATAAATTATATGTTATAATTTAAAAGTTAATTTTATCATATTTAGAAATTTAATTTGGTCAAATGAATATATAATTCAATTCAAAAAATCAAATTTTTTATTAAAAATAATCTTATATTTTTAGTGATCAAATAATTTCCATGATTAGTAATTAATCAAGAGTAATAAGTATTAAAATACGTATCTAATGTCACTCAGATTTTACTAAATCAATTTGAAACGTAGACCTTATAAAATAATTTTTTTAGGTTTTAAATTAATACCTATATGTCTGAAAAAAATATTCACACCTAACTCACTTGAATAACCAAACCCACCAAACCATTATGTAATACAATTCTTACCCATTACCCTACTTTATTTTCGATGGAAAATCCCCTTTTTTACATATAAAAGGCACTCACTCCAGCCCATTCTCTTATCCCTATCCACCCCAATGGATTTTATCATGAACTGTTCTCCCCTCCTCATCTCTAAATCTCTCCCAATGAGTTCTTAAGGTTCAAAGGAGTCCTAAAAAGTTTTAAGAAGCTAATTATCATGGTAAGGGTTTCTAATACTTGTCTTTAATTTTTAGATAAAATTATTTTTGTTATAATAAAATTTACACAAATTTAATTGATTATAATTTCATGGTATTATCTACCATTTAATATATTTTTAATGTGATACTACTTATACCCACTCATTATAGACTTTTTTCTATGGTGTTATTATGCTGAAATACGGGTTCTCATTCCACCCCCACCAATTTCAACTACAAACCATAATTGTAATGTCATCATGATTGAAATTATATAGAATTATCACCCATTTTATATATTGAATATGATATTTCCTCTCATTAAATCCATTCCCCATGTAGTTATAATTCTAAAAATCCAAAATTTAGTAAAATAAAGAGTGTGTTGTTTTATTAAAAATGACATCACTATCAAGATACAAGAAAGTGGATGTAGCTGTGGAACAAATCCACCCAAGGGTAATAATCCTAAGAAAATATCGTTATTTTTTAACTCAATATTCACTTTTGTTTATAATGAGTGATCCTATGACTATACGCCAATATAGATACTCTTAGGAGGTATTATTTTGATAATTCACATGCACTTTATAAACCATAATTAAGGAGTTTACTAAAATTTATATAGTCACCTACAAGTGAAAACTATTTAACTCAATTACAATTTTCTATTCATAACCCAACACTTTGAAAGTAACATTAAAAAATAAGTTATATTTGTTTCTTTGATAAGGTTACTTCCTATTATATTGATAATACCCTAATGTTTCTATATTGATTATGTATTTTTTAACCATGAACCTTCTTTATCTGGATGGATTATGTTCATTTTATCCCACTTATTGACTAGTGAAGTATTTATGTTCTATATTTTTGTACCTTAATATAGATGTTTTTTATAACTAATGAATTTTGATTATTAATTTTATTTATATTCATATCTTTTATATAGTTAATTTATAGGACATACAGTAGTGATTGGTTGATCCTGATATTATATAGTCCCCCAATTCATCAGGTGATCTCATGATATAAATTTTTTGAGTATTAGGTGTATGCCTACCCAATAAAATAATTATGTCTTAGATCCAAAATTTATGATAAGAGTAATGTATTTGGTTAGGACTTGATGATAAAGATCATCATATTTGACATTATTCTATCGATAACCATGAATTTAGTTATTTTTATCCATGTGATTATTTTAATTTTTATTCTATCCATTGATATTTTTTCATAGTAAAGATATTGATTATATGGAATTTTTATTAATTATTCACTCTTCCTTCATTGTATGCCTTTTATGATAAAATCCACTGTACTTGTACCCTTACTAAGCATTTGATTTCATCCTTCTTATGTTTCCATTTCCCTAGGGCACCAAGAAGAAATCTATGTATAAATACATAGATGCATTAAAAGGAATAAGATAATTATTAGAAGTTTTTTTTTGTTATTTGATGTTCCAATATAATATATAAATAAATTATATTTTTATTCTCCCGACACTGCTAAACGATTTGGTCATATATGATGCGATCCTTGTATTTAAAAAATTTATAAAGTAACCACCGACTATGGGTTAATAGATCCACAAAGATACATCAAAATTATTATTGAGTCTTATTTATGTTGACTCCAAGGACCATTAAAGGATATTGGTTTGAAATAACCCAATTTTTATATAGTTTATGAGAGGTAAAACCATTCCCCACTAGCACACAATTAAACCCCTAGTGTTTACATCAGATCGTAGAGATCGAGATGTGCGCTTGAGATGTTATAGAAACTAGACCAAATGTTGTTATGGTAATAATATCATAGTCATTAAATATAGAGAGGAATATAATTTTTTGTTCATTATTAAAAATATTCTATCAAAGTACGAAATAATAGATAATCAGTATTTATAATTTTTTTCTTCTTATGTTGACCCTTATTAAGTGCCTAAATTATCTTCGACCAACCCTATGTCCTTTTGAAGAGGATATAAATGATTTACTCATTATATGTATAAATTTATTTTAGATATTGGATAAAGTAATCATGAATTTAGGGTATTTAAATTTTGGATTATTGATCATCATTATTCAATCAATTCTCTCTTTATTAAAAACTCCATTGTGTAATTTTTTTATGAATGAATGGATCAGAAAACAATATATTTCATTATATAAATTAAATAACCTAATTATAAATGTAATAATAAAATATAAATCTACAATGAATTATCATATTATCAGGATGCCCCAAATTCTATGGTTTCACCTTCATTGCCTCTTCCCAGTAGCATCTGCACTATGTCCCAATATAGGCATATCTTTGAAAAATCTCCATACTAGACAACAGGCTCTTCTATGTCAGGGGAAAAATCTAGGTAAAGCATATTCTAACAATTTATCAATTGATATGGATTTTTTGTAGTCTGGGTTCATGGGTTTAAATGGATTTTCTTTCATCTGAGAATCATTGTTATAAGCTTACTTAGTTATTATTCTTGAGCTTAATAAACAACCATATAGAATTTATGTCTTCACTTTCAGAGTTGCATTGTGTAACTAGATTCATGTAGATCCAGTTAACCAAAACATGTATATTTTTTTGGAATTGTTCCATTTCAGTGGATATGATTGATGCTTCTGATCAACACATTACAAGTAAGATCAAATTCATAGATTTCAGTTGCTTATTTTACTTTATATATGATATGTGTGAGGTGCATGCTAGATAGGAACTATATAATGACCTGGAATCTATCTATACAAGGAACACTGAATGGTCTATTGTGGGATAATTTAATATGATCTTAGATGATTCAGAGAAAAAAGGTGGAGGGCTATATCCATGGATAGATAGGAATAGATTTTCCTCCATAACATATATAAATTATATCTAGGAAATGTGATTAATTGTTGATAAATACACCTTGTGTAATAATAAAAAAGAAGAAGGCATATATGGTATCGACTCAATAGAAGTTTCTAAAACCTATAATTCTTCTCGTTATATCTAAATGAAAAAGTTACTCATCTTGTTTGGGATATTTATGATCACTCGCCCTTATGGGTTATCATAGATCCTGATATTGCTGGTCCTAGTAGAATTTTTATTCTCTAGCAGTTGGTCCTTAGACCCACATTACCATGAGGTGGTGATATCATCTTAGACTAAAGACATGCCTGATACATCCAGGGTGGGATTTCATAACAAACTTAGGCATATAAAGGGATATCTATAAGATTGGATAATTCAAAAGACTCCACATTCTCTTGGGATAAACTCCATCAAAATAGAGATCGAAAAAATAGAGGCTAGTCTCAAGTTTAATTATTATAAAGAGATGTTTAAATATATTTTCTACAAGAGAAATCTTCTTTTAGATTTTCTCATTGAATAAGAAAGAATAAATCATGAAAAATATAAATCTACTTGTCTAAGGGAAGGCGAAAAAACACAACATATTTTCAATCTTTTCTTAAATAAAGGAAGAGGAGAACCTATCCTAACATACACAAGGAGGATTTATTGATATCCAATGATCCAGTAGAAGTGGTTGGTATGGCTGCTAAATCATTTGATTCTATTCTCTCTCACCCAAACCCTTTTATGTATAATGGTAATCTAGTGGGAAAAGCAATAATTTTTTATTCCATACTAAGGGTGCTATCTGACCATATTAATCATTTTTCCAGAAATTACCAGAGGAGGAGGAAGTTTGGGAGGTAATACTTTCATTATACTAATACATTTCCCCCAGAACTAATATATTTCTTGTTTCATTTTATAGGGCTTCCTGGGATCTGATCAAAAATAGAGATGGTCTATATGATTCATGGTTTCCTCTAGGGTGTTCATCTTCCTCATGTGGCCTGCGTAACATAATTTATTATTATTCCAAAGGTGAAATATCCATCCTATAGTAATCATTATATAACCACAAGCATGTGTAACATCCCATATAAAATCCATACAAGAGTGATTAATAAGAGGTTAATAGAGTACCACTAAAGATGGATTTCTGCAGAACACTACAACTTTTATAGGGAATGATATTCTCAAAAAACCATTGGAATATCATAGAAAATGGATTATGATATTAACAAAAGTACTCTTAGATCAAATTTTGTCTTAAAAATCAATATGTATAAGGGTTAAAAAATGTTAGAATAGAGGTATATTACTAGATTCATGGCCAGTATGGCCTTCCCAGCCTGGGTTATTGACTTTATTTTCTGGTGCTACATCTCATCTTAGATTTCAGTTTTATTTATGGGTAGAAATTATGGCTTATTTATGTCAGTTCATGTAATGATTCAAGGGGATCCATTTCCTCTGATACTTTTCATTCTAGCTCAATAATCTCTTAGTGTATCTCTTTCTAGGAGAATTATAGACAGATAAATGTTACCATTTTGATGTATAATCAACTTCAATGGTGTTTCTCATCTACAATTTTCACATGAAATGATATTTTTCATTAATGGAAACACAATATCAATTATAGGTTTCAACAACCTTATAGAGGAGTATATAAAATAGAGTGATTAATGGGTTAGTTTCTTGAAATGTATTGTGTTCATTTCAAAGTTGTGTTTTATCTAAAGGGGGAAAATAGTTTAGGAACTAATAATAATTCACCAAAAGCACTTTCCCATGGAGTACTTAGGTTCTCTCATTTCACCATGAAGGATAATAATACATCATTTTGATATAATGGTAAAACAATTTATAAGAAGTATTAATGGCTAGAAGAATTGTTTCCTCTCCTTTGATGGACGAAACTCAGTTTTCAACTCTGTCTTTAACTCCATACTGATGAAAATTTCGGATACTCTTAAGGCCCTAAATACCATGCTTAAGAGGATTGAGAAGGTGATGGTGGATTTAATTTGGGATGCTCATGGGGAATGATTATTCCATTGAGAATCATAGAAATATTATCAAAACCAATAGAAACTGGTGGTATTATTTTGAGAAGTGTGATGAAGTCAGTGGGAGGTCTACAAGATAATATTTTTTGGGTGGTCATGGATGGGTGACCTATCTAGGGTAAATTTATTTTGGGGAAGTAGAGGAAAGACCTGGATAATCTAAAGGGAAGAACCTCTTGACATTAGAAGATTTTGTGAGTGAATATTCATATGTCATAGGTCCACTGTAGGTGGATTGTAGGTCAGGGTGAGATCAACTTCTAAAATTGTAATAGGGAAGGTGAGATCCTTAGTATACCTGGCTACCAAACACCTAATTTCTTGTTTTTAGGACAATAATCAACTTCCTTTTATCCAAGCCAATTTGAGTTCTCATCAGTGTGCTATTTTCAATAACATTGTGATCTATTTTAACAATGACTAAATTATCTTCATTGGTTACCCATTAGGTCTATTCTCAGCCAAAAATTATTTTAACAACAAGTGACATACTAGTGATGATAAAAAAGGGTAAGGTTCCATCTGGTGCAATGAGGTTTTGGGGAAATTTAACATTTTTGTTTATAGGATCTATAAACATACTATCCCAATGGGTAGAAAGATTATGAATTAGGGAATCCAATTGGAATCTAGATTTTTATTATATAGAATCCATAATGAAGAAACTAGTGACCATCTATTTTTTCAATGTGAATAGGCATCAATTGTATGGACTAAATTTAGTGATCTCTTGGGGCATGTTCTCCCGACAAATAACAATATTATCTTACTACTATTTTATTTATAGGGTATGTTTAACAATACCCAGGAATTTATGGTTAATATCATTCTATTTTCCACTTGATACTGAAAAATTTGGAGCATAAAGAATTTGGAATGTTTGGGGAATGCAGTGGGCTCAAGGATGGACATGAAGGTCTGGTCCTTCTCTCTTATAGTGGACCTCGGTATTATTATGAATTATTGGGATATATATCTATCCTTTAGGGAAATAATGGGAGGTAAGTTAGTTGTGCAATTATTAAATCACATCACCTAGGGCCATTGGGTGTAATGGAGGCCTTCTGATCAAGGTCTCAAACTCAATACTGATAGTTCTTGTTGTAACAATTTAATGTGGGGAGGTGGAATTGTAAAATAATCTAAGGGATCAGTGTTAATTGCCTTTCGTTTCTTATATGTAAGAGGTGGTGATTCTATCTTGGTAGTGGCCCTGGGCATGCATATTTGAGTAGACATGTGTCATTATTTCAACATTACTCTAGATGAGATTGAAACAGATTCAAATATCATCTTAAATTATCTTCAAGAAAAAGGTTTGATCCCCTAGAAAATTATCTATCAGATCCTAAAGTGCAATAAGGTAATGATAATTCATGTCCAGGATACTCATACATGGTAAAAAATTAACAAAGTACCTAACTTCGCTATATCCGGAGGTAACCAGGATGACCTGTGTAAGATCTTTTCTACATTGGGATCTCTTCCCATTGAATGTTTTTATTTGGTTAAATCTTATACCCACATCTTTAACTACTTTATAACACCCTAATGTTGACGTGTTTTAATTTCATCAATAAAATGTATTGACTTTTAATGGATGGATGGCTCTAAGGTAGGTGTCTTATATCCGTTACTATTGGGGGTATGATTTATTTTTGTATTGAAGATGTTGTTTTTATTGATTAATGATTATATATTAGTTTTGATTTATTTAATATTTTTAATAACAATGATTTTATAAATAATAGTTTTCTAAAATTATTGTACTTATGTATAACAAAAAATAGGGATTTGAATCATAAAAATAATAATATGATAAAAATAGGGGTTTGAATCTTTATTTTGATGTATAATTGATTTATTTGATGAGGAATTATATATTTTCATAACCAAATTTTTTTATCTATTTTTCTAACCATAAATTTATTTTAAATAATGTTTTCATTTAAAATTTCATGATTTGGTAAAAACATTCTTGAATGATGTAATTTTTATTAAAAAATTTTCAAAACAAATTGGTTTTAAAAATATAAATGAAACAGATTATATGATAACTAGAAGTTTTTTTGAGAAATATAATTACATTTTTTATAGAATTCATGGTAGTTATCGTATTTATATGGGTTTTAATGACCTTGATAATTTTTTTGATGTATGATGATCCATCATACATTGTTTCATGATCATAGGTGGATGTGACAATCTATTTTGTTTTCTCTTGATGCATTTTTAATTAAAATTATGGTATGATATGGAATTTATGCATATAATTGATGAGTTTGATATTGTTTTTTTTACTATGTTATATGAAAACCCGGTAGGGTTACTCATGTTTAATGAAAAAGCCTAGGTAAGTGACATTACATACATTTTTGTATTAAAATAATTTTGTTTTATGTGTGAACTAGTGTTTGATGAAAATGATTTATTTCAAAATGTGTCCACTTTTTCGTATTTTTTATTTATTTTCACATGTTTTTATAGATCATGTTTGAGAATATAAGTGTTTTATTTGAAGGAATCATATTGGGTAATATTTTATTCACCTTTAAATGAATTCACGCAATTTCATGCAGACATTTTATGTCATGATATTAAGTAAAATAAAACTTATTTATCAATATTGATTCACCATAGGATCTTATAAGGATGAGTGCCTTATTAGTGTTTATCCATATATGAGATGGAATATTTTAGACTATAAATGGAGGATATAAAATTGAATTTTTTCACCTTATATTTTTTTTGTGTTTTAGGACTTAGTTGTTTAATTTTTTTAATATTGTTTTTAACATATAATTTTATTTATATTTAGAATTCCATTTTCATTGAAAATTATATTAAATATAGTTATAAAATTGTAGTTTGAGTGATTTTTGTTCTAATTTTTTTATCCCTCAATACCATTTCCCATTATTTGGGGAATGTGGAGATTCTAGATATACTATGGTGATAGATAGATTGAGTCTCAGGATTAAATTATTGTGGTCTAGGAGTTATATAATATATACATTCACATAGATGTATACATTTAGGGTGTGTGTAAAATATTATACAATTCTATTCTCCTAAAAGAGTCCTATAGTTATAGAATGATAATCATTATAAATATATCAATACAAATTCTCTGATTAATAAAAAATATGTAAAACCATATAAAAAATTAATTTATTTTCATAATGGAAATCATTTTAATTAAGATATCATCATAAATTAAAACTCACTCGAAAGTTATAAATATTTTATCATTAAAATAAAACACCATATGGTTTTAATTCATAAGGTAAACCATCATGTTTAATCAATATAAAAACATTATTTATAATAAATATCAATATAATAACCCATAAATATACAATATAATCATTTAAAAACATATACGAAGGGAATAATAGAACAAAACCTATAAGTTTTACATTAAAGATAGATCATATTCCAACCTGACATGGGAATCCGCCCAAAAAGATAATTTATATTTTGACAATTCCATTCAATATAGTAATACTTTTTACCCATTTTATGATATTTCTTTCACATATTACCATTTCTCAGTTCTTATTTCTTAATACTTCATTTCCATATCATTTTTATAAAAATTGTATACAATTTTTGATGAAAATTATTTTTCAATGCATTAAAATAATTTTTAAATTATAAGGTTCTTCAAATTAAATAAACTATAACACCCCAAAAACTAATTTTTTTTATTATAATTTATATGTTATGTTCATATCCTGGTCCATTATTTATTTATAAGAATAATTATTTATCAATGTAGTACTCATCTATTAAATAATTTCAAATTAACCCATAATTAAAAATATAATTTTTTTTCATAATTTCTAGAAAAATGATGAAAAATGAAATTTTAATAATTTCAAAAGAAAGATAATGCTTGAATAAATTACCATAAATATTTATACATTATTTATGAAAACAAATTTAACAAAAAATATCAATTTGGGTAAATTATTGATTTCACTGAATAAATCGAAAAACACTTGATAAATCAAATTATATAAAAAAATCATTTTTAAAAACACATTTAATAGGTAGAAATAGATCATATACCAGCATTGAAAAAGATAAAAGGAACCCACATTCTATGATTTTGTTTAGTCAATGACTCTTAATATCCCAGGGTTTGATAATTCACAACAAAATTCATTTATAGTTTATATTCAAAATTGTTGAATATGTTGATGTTTTGGTTTGGTGAATATTTAATGTTTGATATATTGTAATAAATTATTATTTAACTCTAAAAAACATTAATTTTTTGTAATGGCATGTTATTTTGAACTCATATGATGATGTAGTATGAAATTACCTTCATCAGAATATGAGAGAATGTGTCTGATGCTATTAAAATGGAACCCAAATATATCAAAATTTGATCACTAGAGTTAGTTACATGCATATTTATAAATAGTTATGAAGTATTTATCGATCAAATTTTTTTTTATAAAATTATCAAAAAATTTCAATTATTGTGAATTAATGAAAACTATTATTTCTTTCGAGTGTTTTCTTTTTATAATATTTTTTAAGTGCAGTAAGGGTTATAGTTTATGTTTCCTTATTGTAAATATATTATTTTTCTTATTATAATCATTTTTTGTCTAATCCATTCAATATGGAAGTAGTTTTTTTATGGTCACCAAGTTCTAAGGATTTTATGGATAGGAATATAGATGTTTTTTCTGATCATTCATGACTGAGGGATTATAGGTTTTGGAAGACAGGGCTTGATCAATATTCTCGATTGGGGGATTCCAATTCTAGGAAGTTAGAGTGTTTATAGATTGGATGTGGGTACCAATGATGAGTTTTAGCTGAGTAAATTCTAGACATTGAAGTTGGATACCTTGGATCAACTCTACGACCTACCTTACACTTTGGATTATACATGTGGTTTCATTTTTTGTAATAATATCATTTTAGGGGTATTTTAGTTGTTAATTTATAATCAGAACATTTTATTCAATATTAATTTATTTTTTATTTTTTATTTATTTTAAAAGCGGGTTTAACTATAGAATGTTCAATTTAAACTGTATTTAAAGTAATTTACTCTGATATATTTTGAGATTTCTAGAAAATCCTGTTATCCTATCAACATATACTTGAGTGGGATTAAAATTTATAGTTTTGATCTATATAATTGTTCAACCCCCTTTTATATTTCTATATCACCATACCCTTTGCGACACAAACATATTATCAGAGCGATTCTCTTTTTCAAAAGAGGTCTCTTTTATTTTATTATTAGTTTATTTTATAAAAACATAAAACTTATTTACACAGATGTTTAGATGAATAAAGATATATTTTTTGTTTTTGATATATGAAATTTATTATTGGATATTTATATAATCATAATCATATCCATCCATCAATTTCTTATTGTTCAAACTATGAATATTAGTGTGACCGGATGAATACTTTCATTATCAACATGATAGCTGATCATTTTCCCATAATGAATAACAATTATATAATCCTAGATAAATAATTATATTCATTTTATCAGGATGAAAATTTAGATTATAAAAAAAATTATAATGTCGAATATAAACTTCTTTGTTTAATGAATTAGAATATCTATAGTAAAATATCATCTTGTGAGATTGCTAATATAATGTTATTGAAGTTAGAGATAAATCACTTTGGAACTTCCAAATTTCTTGAAACTCAAAGGACTATCCTATGGGATTATTATTAGGCATATTTATTTCTTATCTAGAATAATAGTAGTACAAATTCTACAACATTTTATAAACTTCATTAATAGAGTTCAATCATTGAGAGAGAAGGAAATAGTTGATAAAAAACTTTTGGAGAAAGTTATTGGTATTTTACCTAAGTAATGGGAATATAAATAGAAAATTATTGAAGATACAAAATATTTAACAAATTTCAGTATGAATAATATCATCATCAGCTCAATAAAATGTTAGAATTAGTTGAAAATAATTGTTAATAAGGAAAAGAGGAAGAATGAGGTTAATTTTTCTTCTAACTCCAGTGTTTTAAATTTTTATTCCCAACCATATAAATATTCTATTATGAAGAAAATATCTCAACATAAATCTGGTAGTAGTAATTTAGATGATTGTGGATATGAAATTTATCTACATTAATAGATAATGAACAAGATCCTCAAATAGAATAACTTTTAATATGATCATCAGATGAATATAAAATATACATATGAGAAGAAAGAGTCTATGAAAACCATATTATATGAATGCATGAAACTTGGAAATATTATATTTTGTTTTCAAATATGTAAGAATAAAAATATGGTTAGAAAATATTTTAAAAATAAATAAATAAATCCTTTTCATGGTGTAAATGATATATGGAGCGTTAAAAATGATCCATCATCCAAAAGAATCAATTACTAAGAGGATATTGATTGAAATATGAATTTTTTCTATTCTTAAATTGAAACTCACATTTTATATGTTAACAATAATTTTTTTTCTTCAGAAAACATAAAACATTAAATAAATATAAGACCAAAGAACATATTAGTCTAGTGCCTTTAGAAACATGAAAACATAAACACTGATACACAAGTGAGCTACATTATCTCCCACTATGTTCTTAATGACTGGAAGCCTTCTTAGATAAATCACACCATATAAATATCTTCATAACCTGGGGAATGAAACATAAAAAATGGGTGATCTTAGATTTTAATTAAGCGTAAACAAGGGAGACATGTAATCATAAGCATGAACATAAGAGTATAATAATGTGATCATAACATTGGAATATCATACCCTTCATATCATAAGATCATAAACGTGAATCATGGAATAAATCATGGCAGTTCATAATACATGAATCATAAGGTAATAAATAACATAATCCATGAAATCATAACATTGGAATAAAACAATAAATTGTGGAATACATATAAGCATATACTATGATTTCCATATTAGATTAGGAATTTTTTGATGCCCTCTTACTGTAAAAAGTCCTTTAATAAACTAGGTTCACACCCCATTCTAAAATTGTATCACTAGATTGATTTCCCACCTTGTTAGCACCCTATAATACTGAACTAAGTTCATTTCTCCTTCCATCCTAGTAATACTAAACTATGTTCATTTCTCATTCCATCCTTGTCTATCTTATGAGATATATATCTTTACCCAATGCATTGGAGGGAGATATAGGTCCCACCTATATGTAACATCCCAAGTAAATAATTACGGATTTTCATATCTATGTCTATTTATGAATTGGAGAGTGTTTTAGAGGCTTAAAATGAGAATAAATCCAATCATAAACATAGAATTCTCTAATATTTTAAAAAGATTATTTTACCGCCTTTTGATGGTGAACCATTTTTAAATCTATATTTTGACAAATTTATAAGCTCTATTTTTCAAAATAAACTTATTCTTTAGGATCAGAGCATTGAAATTTACTTTTGATAATTTTTTTGTATTTTTCTGACAATTTTCATTTTTCAATGAATAGTGAATAATACTGCATTTTACTTCAAAACTGCTTTTTCATCTAATTTAATTATATGGTTATATTATATTTTTAATTGGTTTTCAAGTGTAATTAGAATATATTTTTACCATTTAATCAAATTTTGGTCATTTTAATTAATTTCACTTTTTAATTGGGCATGAACAAGTGTCAAACTTTTGATAGATATTGTTTCTAAAAAACCTGCTATTTGTTTTGACAACGGGAATTATTTTTAAATTAATTACTGCAATTTATGTGTTTATAATTTGGTAAAATGGATTCCATATTTGGAATCAGAAGGTCCAAATTAAGTAATTATGTCTCTTGTTTTTGGACATTATGAATATTAACGACGATAATTATCTTTAATTATCATGATTAATTAGTAATCGGGTAGTTAAGGGTAATAAAATAATATCTTAAAAATATAAAATGACACCAAAATGTGTCCTAATGCTACTGGTTTTGTCATGGCCGACCATGGGATGCTTTGTGCCAACTTTGGGACTCCATGGAATCACTTTTGTCTGATAGGGAGATTTTATCATTTTATTTTTAAAGAATGTTAAATAAAACAAAAGTATGTAATACCTAAGTAAAAAAATTTAATTTTTTCTACATAAATGATATCTTAGTCTATAAATAGTCATTGGAAATATAAAAATATTTCCTACATCATGGTATTTATTTAAAAAATTTAGACATTAAATAAATAAATTTATTTATGACACCATGATGATGCTGTGATTACCTCATTAATGAGCGATTTAAATAAAATGAAAAGATAATGTAAAATCTAAGACATAAACTTCTCAAAAACCTATTTTATGGGTGGATATCGAACCTTTATCACCTTATCCTCAAAATATATCATTGTGGGACCTTTAAAATCCGAAACACATTTTATAATAAAGTAACATTTCATGACTTTCCAAGAGTGCCCCTCCTCCCTCTTATAAAAGGCCCCCACCTCTACCCCCTTACCCACACCTCTCAGGCCATTAGATCGGCCAAACTCTGCTCATTTTATCTCTCCACATCCCTCTCTTCATCCTAGAAGACTTAAATTAGGTAGAAAGCTCTTCAAGAAACCCTTTTAGTTCAAACCAAGAGGAGTTACCCGATTTAAAGATAATGTCTTCTCTTATGTCCTTTTGTTTTATTTTTCTTCTCAAACCCCATAATATTTTTATTACTTTATTTTGTAACAAAAAAATTATCTTCAATATACTAGGATTTTTTTATGAGAAGGATTTTATTTACACTTACACACACTCCCATCTAATGGTTAAAGAACATACTGTTTCTGTGGGTGGTGAATTACTGCCTCGCGAAATGATGATTGTTCAATCTTCTTTTAACACCTTTCATGGTGTACATTAAGATGTTACTATATTTATATATTATATATATTATGTTTATGTTTTCCTTATGCTTTTTTATTTTTTATTTATGGCATAGCTTTATGGTTTTCATTATGGGTAAACGTGATAATTTCATTTTAGGAAGTGCGGACTACCACCCCCTCAAAGTGATTTGAATCGTTAATGACATATGTGGGATGTATAAAGGTTGAAGTTAATGATATTATAAATGATATTATATATTATACTATACTGGAATTATAATATACCTTTATATCATTATGATTTCACTCCATTAAATACGAAATAGAAATGAAAGTAGCATTCATGCGTACGTACGGCTTACCATCTCAATGAATGGTGCATTTCATTTCCTACCTCTAAATGTTATGTAATATTATAAATTCATGTATATACTAGATATATATGATATATATGATATATATGATATCTAACTCCTAAATATAATTCTGGATATAATAGATATTTTACCACATGAACAACTTGTAATTATAAGATGTTTATTTTTGGCTCAAGTACCAAAGATCAAAAAAACGACCGTTATTAAATTAAATAATTACATAATGTTCATAACATGGTAATAAGTGATATAAAAGGAATAATGAACTTGAAAAAGGTTCTTAAAAAATTATAAATTAACTCTAGTTTATTATACAGGAGATTAAAGAACGACCGATTCAAGTCGGACACGAGGTAAGGGACTTCATCTCAATCTCCATTCAATGAGGAATATTTTGTTTTATACAAAACTTTCTTTTATAAGGTGTATAAATCCCTTTGAATTTTACTTTTATTCAAAAGGAATATTTTTTATACGAATCATTTTACTAAATGAAAAAATGGAATGTTTTTGTCTTACGTATGCGGAGACAATGAATTCTCCGCCGCCGTGACCAATATTTGAGTTTCGACTTCCTCTACAAGCCATACCATTTTTTTAAATGAAAAATAAATAAAATGTTTTACTTTTCATTTATTTTGGTATTGAAAATGGTTTTGATAATGTTTTTATTATATCAATGTGTTTTTGAAATCTTGTGATTGAAATGTTGAAATATTATGTTTCCTTTATGCATGATTTATGTGTTACGATTATGTTATGGTTTTTGGGCATTGTTTATGAAGACAGGTGGTTTCGTGATAAACTATGGGTGGGTGATCCTGATATAGCTCTCTAATGCATTGGGTAACGCAAAGGAGTTAAACACTAAGGTTTCTCCAAAGAGATTTAGGTAATATACTGTGATGGGTATTCCAAATGTAACCATGAGGGTTACTCCCTACGTAAGAATGTTATGAATGCCTCAAGTTACCTTTTTGTCTTATGGCTTCTATGAGTTATTCATGAGTCTTATGATTTCATGAGGTATGTTAAAGTGATTATGATTTATGATTAAAGTATGATTTCATTGATTCTTATGTATACATGGACTAATGTTTTCATTCCGTATTTTTATATCCCTTACTGAGATTTTATGATCATCCCATGTTTTTGAAATGTTTTTCACAGGTCAAGGGAAAAGTACATGATTTGATGATAGTATTTAGTAAGTGTCAAGAAAGAATCCAAGTTTTATTTTAATTATGTCTCCTTTTATGAAAAAAATTAATATTTTATTTTATGTAACCACCTTTTTTAAATGTGGAATGTAATGAATGATTTATGATCTAACTCTCTAAAAATCTAAACTTGAAAAGATCCTCAATGTGTATTCTTGATATAACTCAAGATCAAGTAATGTTTAAGGCTGGGGCCTTATAGTTGGTATCATAGGTCGGTTTAGATAACTTTAGGAGTTAGAATTCTATTAAATTATTATCTAAAAATATTTTTTTAATGGTAAAATTGAAATAGAATTTGAAGATTACCATGTTGCTTCATCTAAGACATGTTTGTTCAGAATGGTTTTCCACAGAGGAAACAGAGAACCAGTGATAGGAAGGCATACAGAAGGAAATGACCTTCCAAATCAACATCCTGAGATGGTTGGAATTGGAAATGAACAGTTTTTTGCAGTAATGGCGTAGTTGACTCAGGCGATAAATGGTGGTGGTATCTATGCACGAGATCATTTAGATCAACCACAGAGGAACATGTTAGTGGTGTAACATTTCATGAGGAAACATACCTCATCATTCAGAGGATCATCTGACCCAATTATAGATGAAGGGTGGATTAATGAACTAGAGAAGATTTTTGATGTCATGGGGTGTTCAGAAAATCAAAAGGTTTGTCTTGTTGTTTACCATTTGGAGGGTGAAGCAGATCAGTGGCGGTCGATGGTTAAAAATATCAGGGACGCTGATGAGATTGATTCTCTTGACTGGGAAGAATTAAAAGGTATGTTTCTTGAGAAATATTTTCCTAAGGTTGTTCTACTTAGGATGGAAAAACAATTCTTGGAATTGAGGCAAGAGGATGACTCAGTTGCCTCTTATGAAGAAAAGTTTACTCGATTGGCAAGGTATGCTCCAAATTTTATCCGAGACCTTGATAGTAAAATCAATTGTTTTTACTCCAGATTAAAGCCAAAATATCGAAGGTCTTTAGCTTCTTGAAAGTTCAAGAGTTATGAAAATCTTGTTCGATGTGCTGAGAAGGTGGGAATGGAGTTTGCTGATGATCAAGTGTTCTATAACAACCAACAGAAGAAGAGACTGAGGTGGCAAGAGAAAGGGAAGAATCCTTCAAAAAGGTCTGATGGTAAGAAAACTAAGTTTTTAGTTTGTGATAAATGTGTTAAAAATCATGCTGGGGAATGTATTTTGAATTCCGGAAAGTTATACCAATGTGGTAAGATGGGACATAAGGCTTGTGATTGCTCTAAAAAATATTAGGATGATGGTAAGACCAAATTTGATTTATAGTTAGTGAAATGTTTCAAGTGTAATGAGATGGGTCATTATGAAAACGAGTGTTCAACTAAGAGCTTAAATGATGGGAAGCAGTCAGACTACAAGAAAAAAGGTGTGGTGAAATCCTTTGCAACTACTTCAGTAGATGTTGGGCCATCAAATGAAGTGGTATCAGGTACTTTGTTTTTTCAGATTATGCCAATGTATTGTTTGATTCGGGGTCTACACATTCTTTCCTCTCTGAAAAAGTTTCTAGTAAATTGGGAATTCCATCTCAATAAATGACTCCTGAACTTGTGGTAAAAACAACCAGTGGAAATTTTGAGGCAAAAAGAATTTATAATAATCTTACTATCCTTATACGTGGAAAGAACCTACTTGGAAACCTTATTTTTTACCTATAGTAGAGTTTAATGTTATCCTGGGTATGGATTGGCTCTCTATTTACTATGATAAGACTGATTGTAGAGCTAAAGAAGGTTCTTTTCAGAAATAATTTCAGTTTGGGTATAAGAATGAACCCTTACTGTTGATAACATATCAAGAGGCTGAGAAACTTGTAATAGATAGAAATGAATGTTACCTTGAACATATTGTTGAAAACAAAGGAACCATTCAGATTAATGATATGGCAGTGGTAAATGAGTATCCTGATGTTTTTCCTAACGAGTTTCCTAGAATAATACCAGATCGGGAAGTTGAATTTACTGTTGACTTAGTTCCTGAAGCTAATCCAATTTAAAAACCCCCTTATCGAATGGCTCAAATTGAACTTTTAGAGTTGAAGGAGCAGTTGAAAGATTTATTAGAGAAAGGTTTCATTCGACCTAGCACCTCACCATGGGGTGCTCCTGTCTTATTTGTTAAAAAGAAAGATGGTTAAATGAGACTTTGCATTGATTATAGAGCCTTGAATAACATCACTGTTAAGAAAAAATATCCTTTGCCTCATATCGATGATTTGTTTGATCAGATCTAGGGAGATTAGTATTTTTCAATGATTGACCTAAGATCGGGGTACCATCAGTTGAAGGTAAAAGAAGCAGATATTCCGAAGACTGCGTTTCGTACAATATATAAACATTATGAATTTGTAGTAATTCCTTTCGGTTTAACCAATACACCTGATGTATTCAAGGACCTTATGAATAGAATTTTCCATGAGTTCTTGGATAAGTTTGTGGTTGTTTTCATTGATGATATTTTTGTATTTTATAAAAGTAAATAGGAGAATGAAAGTCATTTAAGGGTTATTTTGCAAACCTTAAAAGAAAATAAATTTTATGGGAAATTCAACAAGTGTGAGTTTTGGTTGCAACAAATTTATTTCCATGGTCACATTGTTTCTAAAGATTGAATAACTGTTGATCCTGCAAAAACAAAGGTTGTTGAAGAATGGATAAGAACCACAAATGTAACAGAGATTCGTAGCTTTCTTGGTTTTGAATGCTATTACCAAAGGTTTGTTAAAAACATTTCACGGTTATCTAGTCCAATGACTAAACTAACTCGGAAGGGTGTTAAGTTTATATGGACAAAAGAATGTGCTGATTGTTTTCAGTAGTTTAAAAGAAGATTGGTGAATGCTCCATTTTTGGAAATACCTTCCTGGAATGGTGAGTTTGTTATCAACAGTGATGCTTCATTTAAATGACTTGGTTGCGTCCAAATGTAAAATGCTCAGGTAATTGCTTATGATTCACGTCAGTTAAAAACTCGTGAGGTAAATTACCCTACACATGATTTAGAATTAGATGCTGTTGTTTTCACTTTAAAAATTTAGAGCCATAATTTTTATTGTGTAAAGTGTGAAATATATACTAATAAAAAAAGTTTAAAGTATATATTCACTCAGAAATAATTGAACATGAGACAGAGGAGATGGCTAGAATTAATCAAGGATTATGATTTTACAATTCATTACCATTTGGGAAAAGAAAATAAAGTGGCTGATGCTTTCAGTCGAAAAAGTAATTCTTCATTAACCATGTTACATTTGGAACATGATCCTTTGGTTAAGGATTTGATGAACGTTGGCATAGAATTTGTTGGTGCAGGAAGTTCTTATGTTTTGTTTTAGGTGTCAGTGAAATCTTCTCTATTAGACAGAATTAAGTAAGCTCAGAAGCAAGACAGTGAGTTGCAGAAGAAGGTAGAGCTAGTTCAGAAGGGTACGTTACCTGAATTCAACATTGATAATGATTGCGTTTTGAGATTTGGGAAGAGATTGTGTGTGCCTTGTGATTCAAAGTTGAAGAGAGAGTTGTTATGTGAAGATCATAGTTCTCCATTTTCAGTTCATCCTGGCAGTACTAAGATATATAGAGATCTTCGGAAGTATTACTGGTGGGATGGAATGAAAAGAGAAATTTTTGATTTAACTGTAAAGTGTTTGACATTTAAATAGGACTAAAGTAGAGCGGCAGTTACCGAAAGGGATACTTCAACCTTTACCAGTGCTAGAGTGGAAATGGGAGAATATATCCATGGACTTCATTGTGGGGTTTCTGAAGACACCTCGAGGTAATAACACAATCTGGGTTATTGTTGATCGCTTGATTAAATATACTCATTTCCTTTCTATACAAGATACTTTTTCCCTAGATCAACTTTATCATTTGTATCTTAAAGAGGGATTCAGGTTACATGGAGTTCCTATAAGGCCCCGACCGTAAACCTTACTTAATATTGAATTAAATGAATAATTCACATTGAGGATATTTTTAGGTTTAGAGTTTTAGAGAATTAAGACATAACTATTACATCTCCAAAGATTACAAAGTAGAAACTTCTACTAAGTTTCCATAAATTAAAAAAAAACTTAAAAAGAAACATGTCTAGTTCCATGTATTAGATAGCATGACTTTCCCTTGATCCCATCCTTGACCCTATTCCACATTATGTCCTGTGAAAAACATTTTAAAAAAAAAACATGGGGTGAGCATAAAAAGCTCAGCAAGGGTTACACAAAGAATGAAAACTGTTAGTTTTTCAAAGCAACAAGTAAACCATGTATACTTTATCGAAGTAATACCTTTCACCTTTAGGAAGTAGTAAAAACTCTTCACTGAATAAAATATCATTACTTACCCCTTTTGTAACCAAAAGGTTACCATAAAACCCATATAAAGAACAAATAACATATAAAGGTAACTTGGGACATAAACATACTTAAATAGAATAACCATACGGACGAATTCCACACATACTTAATGGAATATCCATACGGCCGACTTCCATACCCAATGCATTGGAGGTTATAACGTAACCACCCGTCCTGGTATTCACGACACCACCCATCATATGGTTTATCAGGTAAGCACCCGTAAAATGTCCAAGTACCATCATTACACATAAAATATTGAAAATATAAACATTTCAATAACAAAATTTCATTTTCAATCAAAATAAGTACATCCAAGATATTGAATTAATCAATCCATTTTCAAAAATCCTTTAAAAGAGATTTTTGAATCAAAGTGTCCCATACCACTTTGAAGCTTTTATTGGAATTATAATTTTAAAAAATTAAGGTCCATATAAATAAATACTGAAAACCATTTTGAAAACATGGACATTAAAGATAAAGATTTAGAATAATAAATCATTAAAACATTTAAAACGATATTTTTGTTAAAGAGTTTTTAACAAAATGAGAGACACTTGAATACAAATAATTGGGGAATAAAATTTAATCCGAACATTATAATATCATGAGAATAAAGGGATTCATGATATAATATGTCAAAGGACAGTATACACACCATATAAAAGTGAATTGGTGCATAACAACAATGAAGTCTCAAAAGAAATGTAAAATGAGACGAAATCCATTATAAATAAGGTATGCCTCAATTAAGGATAAATAAATCTCATAATTATGTGTGACAAATATAAACACACCCAATATAAGTGGATATTACGTGTAAAACAATCAAAGTTCATTCAAACATATTCAAATAATGACATATTCAATAACTACATGTTGAACCCAAATAAATCGAAATTGGGTTAAGAAGTTCCCTTGGTAAAATTCGACAGCCTAACGGAGTCACATAAAATGTTACAAAAAGGGTCGATGAGAGAGATAAAGGGGATCTCATCACTTGGACATAAAACTTACATAACTAAGGATATATAAGAACATATCCCAACATAATAGTATGTGAATTAAAATACATAACAAAAGAAGTCTTTAAAAAAAAGGATGGTGAAAGGTCCCTGTACAGAGTTGGGTAACTTTCGAAACGTACACCCCATTGAAGAAGGGTCATACAATGAAGATGTAAATACCCATAAATGAAATTATACTACACAAATTGTATAATATTGGGAAGTACATACACCACTCAAAGGAAATAGAGGCAAACATAGCATAAATGTCACGGGAATAAAAGTGAGATGAAAAATCCCTTACGAAAACTCGGCAGCCTAACAGCGCCACTTAAAACGTCCAAAAATGGATTTATGAGATAAAATAGGGTCTCCCATAATATGAAAATAAAAATTAATGTATGAGGAATATAAAATAACATCCCCAAACATAATAAATATGTTCTTAAAATAAATTACATAAAAGAGAGTATGTAAAAAGAAATAGAGAGGTTGGATCCCTTACCTCGGGTCCGACTTGACTCGATCATTCTTTAACGTCTTGAATAATAAACTTGAGTTAATTTATACTTGATTAAGAACTTTTTTAAAGTTTATTATTCCTTTTATATCACTTATTTCCATGTTATAAACATTATGTAATCATTTAAGTTAATAATGTTTGTTTTGTCGATATTTGGTTCTTAAGTCGAAAGTAGACTTCTTACAATTACATGTTGTTCATGTGGTCAATGGTTAATTATATTCAGAATGATATTAATGATTTGGATATCATATATATCATATATATTCATAATATAAAAGTTTTTATAATATTAAATAATCATTTAGATGTTATAAATGAAATGCACCGTTCATGGAGACGGTAAGCCGTACGTACGCATGAACGCTACTTTCATTTCTATGTCATATTAATGGAATTAAAACCAAATGAGAGGTATGTATATTTTAATTCCTGATTTATATTCATCATTTATATGTAACATACATCATATATAAAAACTTTAAATCCATCCTTTATACATCCCACATATGGCATTGACGAATCAAATCACTTCGAGGGGGCGGTAGTCCGCACTTCCTAAAATGAAATTATCGTGTTTTACCCACAATTGAAACCATAAAGGTATGACACCAAAAAAAATACAGAAGATTAAGTAAAACATAAACATATTATATATCATATATAAATATAGTGACATATTAATGGCCACCTTTGAAGGTGTTATATGAGTGTTGAACAATCATCATTTTGTGAAGCAGAAATTCGCCATCCACAGAAACAGTATGTTCTTTAACCATTATATGCAGGTGTGTGTAAGTGTATCTCTAATTCTTCTTATAACAACATCCTATTATATTAAAGATACTGGATTTATTACAAAAGAAAAGAATAAAAAGATTTTAGGGGGTTGTAGAAGCAAAATAAAACAAAAGAACACAAGAGAAGACACTACCTTCAAATCGGGTAACTCTTTTTGATTTGAGCTCAAAGGCTTCCTTGGGAAGACTTATGCCCAAAGTGAGGCTTCTAGGAGTAACACAAGGATGTGGAGAGACAAAATGGGCAGGGTTTGGCCGAGCCAAAGGCTTGATAGGTGTGGGTAAGGGGGTAGAGGTGGGGGCCTTTTATATGAGGAGAGGAGAGACACTCTTGGAAAGTAAGGAAATGTTACTTTATTTTAGAATGAGTTTCGGATTTTAAAGGTCCCACAGTAATGTTTTTAGAGGATAAGGTGATAAGGGTTCTAAATCCACTCATCCAATAGCTTTTGGACATGTGTAGGTCTTAGACTTTACATTATCTTTCCATTTTATTTAAATCGTTAAATAATGAGGTAATCACTGCATCATCATGGTGTCATACATAATTTAATTTATTTAATGTCTAAAGATTATAAAAAAACTACTATGATGTAGGAAATCTATTTATCTTTCCAATTAATATTTATAGTCAAAAATCTGACTTGTATAACCCCATATAAAAATTGTTTTAGTAAAACAATACATGTTTGTGACATTTTAATTTTAACATTAAATAAAAAGGTATTAATGTCATTTTCCAACCAAAGTGGCTCCATGGGGTCCCCATGTTGACCCATGGATTGTCTTGGTCAGCCATGACACATCCAATGAGGGTAGGACATGTGTCTAGGTCATTTCATATTATTAAAACATTATTTTTACCTTAAATTACATTAATTACCTCTAATCGCGATTAATAAACTTAAAAGTTACTATTCACCAAAAAAATATTTTAATCCCATTGAACCACATTTTACTTCTTAATGAAAACCATGTATGTCGGAGTTTTGAAATTCAAAGCACAGAAGTGGTAAAGTTTCATTTAAACGAAAAATCAGTTTCTTTAACTACCACTTAGTGGTTTCACTATTCATCAAAAATTGATGTTTTTCAGAAAATTACCAAAACTTTACCCTAGGCTATATTTGTTATTATGAATTCAAAAATGATGTCTATTTTACAAAGATCAAAACATTTATGTTACATTAATTTATTTAATAATTAATTCCCGTTGTCAGAGAAAATAGCGTGTTTTTATGAAACAATAAGTATCAAAAGATTGACACTGGTTTAAGTCCAATTTCAAGATGAAATTAATTCCAATGACCACTATTGGATTAAATGGTAAAAATATATTATAATTTAAATTTGAAACCAATTCAAAAGATAATCTAATCTTATAAATAAATTAGATTAAAAAGAGGTTTTGAATTAAAATACAACATTTTTCACTATTCATTTAAAAAAATGATCTTTATCGGAAAAATACCAAAAATTTACACAAAGTGAATTTTGATGTCCCAATTCTAAAGAAGAGTTTTATTTGGTCCAATGGAATGTATAAGAGTGACCAAAACTATATTTAATGACGGTTCGCCATCAAAAGTTGATAAGTGGACCTTTAGTGAAAATTAAAGTATATATGCCTAAAATTGAATTCTTATAGTATTTTAATCCTTTATCATTTATTGGATAAATGTAAAAACATTTAACAAACATATATAATCATATTTTAGTTATTTCTATTCATTCCTTCCAATACGATAACTACGTGTTAACTAACATTTAAAATAATTTTATTTTATTATTAGAGTGCAACGTAAGATTTCAATGGAACTCGTTGTTGCGTACTGGGTAAGCCATCAAGCATAGAGTTCCCATTAAATTAATATTAACATTTTATTCAAAAAAAGATAAATATAAAAATGTCATATTGTTTATTTACCTGGGGTGTTACATCCTTCCCCCCTTTTGAGAATTGTGTCCTCACAATTTTAAAATTGGGCTTGGAAACTTTATTGAAAATCTAACATCAGAACAAGAGTCAGTAAAACAATCACTTTAAAATAAAGAAAGAGATGTACAAAGGTCACCCGATTTAACCCATACTAGGATTCCAAGTATTAAAATATGGACATAGAGGAAAAAAATGGGTCATGTTCTGATGGAGAGTGATAGTAAACATGTATAGGAGAAAGTTAACCATAAAAAAATCACAAACATGTGATAGTTTAAACGGTATTCGATTCCCCAAAAGGAAAAGTTAACAGACAACATTTTTGGTTTTAAGTTACTCTTCATTGAGGAATTTATTTTTTGGGCTTAACTAAATCATAATGAAACATACTTACTTGTCACGTAGACTTTCAACTTTTACTAGATTCCTTAATCAAACCCATATTTTCTCCAAAAGACGGGTATTTAGGAGGACTTGTTCGTATTAAGAGTACTATAATGAACTTCTTGAGAATCACCTAATCCACAAAAGAGAACAATATACTTCCCATGTCTTTATACTTTAACCAAAACCAAAACCAAAAATCTTAGTACAAGATCAGATAATCCAGAAAAGGATAACCCTTTATAAAAAGAAAATATATTCTTCATCTCCAAAATTTGTCCAACAAAACCCAATGTTCAACGAGGACCATTCAATAACCAATTTTTCCATAAAATTATTCAAAGTAAACCAAACTAAGATTGAAACCCAAATATTTGAAGGATTTAGTCACATAGTCTTCCAAGTTAAATCGTAACATTTATCTCCAAATAACATCAGCTGCTCATAAAGTCTCCTATTGAAAAGTAATTAACTTAATCACATATTCTCCATGATAGGTTAATAAATTTCCATAGATAACCCAAAATAAACTTACTCTTAATTCATAAAATCATATAACTAAAAAGAGTTAGTCAAAATAACCAGGGACTTCACGTAGTCTAGTGGTAGGCGATAAATACCAGTCGCACTTTGGTTGTGGGTTCGATTCCTGCAGCTTTTTCCGACGCGACGGCTTGTCACACGGTCTGTGTGTTTTCCTTTTTCCAAACTATATAATTCTCAAATCATCCCCCCCAAAGAGATAAAATCATCAAAAATAACCATAACATAATTTAACCTCAATTTTATCTCATGCCTTTCACTTTCCATCATAACATATAGTAACCCATAATTACCTCAAAAGTAAGGATCATATAAACCCAAATGGTTCTTTATAACTATGTCCACAAAAGAACAGATAACTATTCCTTGAATAAAATTTTCATATATCAAACATCAGGGTTAGACATACTATAAAATGTCTTCTAATGTAACCCCATCATCAAAAGAGACTTAATACTCTTAAGAATTTCACCATAACTCTTGAAGCCCTTATATGTTGACTTCTTACTCATTCAACATTCTTCATGATCCATTAACCATTCCTTTCCAACTTATTTTGAAATACTCCTTTTCTACAAACAAAATCATGAATCATATCCTAAGATTCCAAAATAGGAAAACAAAAGTTATGAAATAATCCATACCATTGATTGGTCATTGCCAGTTTCTTCATCCTCAATCAGAATAGCATTAGCACTAGTAGAAAAATCATTTTTAACATCGTCAATTTGACGTCGGTTTCTTAGAAACCGATGAAAAATATTTTTGCGGATACGTTTTGGCATCCTTTTTTTAAAAACCGACGCCAAAAACAAAAAAAAAATAGTTTTGGCGTCGGTTTTTAAAAAAACCGATGTGAAAAAATAATGACAAAAATGATTTGGCGTCGGTTTTTTTAAAAACCGACGCGAAAAAATAAAAAAAACGTTATGACGTCGGTATTTATGAAAACCGATGCCAAAAATGTAAATTTTTTTTACAGTCCTATAGATAATTCCATAAGCTTTGATTTGATTGGTCATGGAGCAAAAATAGAGTTACAGATTAAAAGTTATGGATGTTGGAAGTTGATCTTCTCTAAAAGAAGTGTTAATTAAGTCCAACTTTCAAAGGCCATAACTTTTAATACGTAACTCTGTTTTAGCTCCACGACTAGTAAAATCTAAGCTTGAGAAATTTTCTAAAACATGGTAAATTTTGTTTTATGTTTTGAAGTTGGTTGTCATAAAAACCAATGCAAAAAAACTTTTTTGTTTTTCGCGTCGGTTTTTAAAAAAACCGACGCCAAAAATAATTTTTTTTACTTTTCGCGTCGGTTTTCATAAAAACTGACGCCAAAACTGTTTTTTTGTTTTTCGCATCGGGTTTTTAAAAAACCGATGTGAAAAACAATTTATTTTTACTTTTCGCGTCAGTTTTAAAAAAAACCGACGCGAAACGTATTTTTTTTTATCTTTTTAGCATTGGTTTAATTAAAAACCGACGTAAAATATTTTTAACGATACGTTTTGGTGTCGGTTTTTTAAAAACTGAAGCCTAAAACTAAAAGAATATTAGTTTTGGCGTCGATTTTTAAAAAAAACCGACGCAAAAAAATAATGAAAAAAATGTTTTGGCGTCAGTTTTTTTAAAAACCGAAGCGAAAAAATAAAAAAACAATTTATGACGTCTGTTTTTATAAAAACCGACGCCAAAAATGTAAACCATTCTTACAGTCCTATAGATAATTCCCTAATCTTTGATTTGACTAGTCATGGAGCAAAAACAGAGTTACGGATTAAAAGTTATGGATGTTGGAAGTTGATCTCTTCTAAAAGAAGTCTTAATTAAGTCCAACTTTCAAAGGCCATAACTTTTAATTCGTAACTCTATTTTAGCTCCACGACCAGTCAAATCGAAGATTATGAAATTTTCTAAAACATGGTAATTTGTTTTATATTTTGGCGTCGGTTTTCATAAAAACTGATGCCAAAACTGTTTTTTGTTTTTCGCGTCGTTTTTTTCTAAAAACCGATGCAAAAAACAATTTATTTTTACTTTTCGCGTCGGTTTTTTCAAAAAAACTGACGCGAAATGTATTTTTTATCTTTTTAGCATCGGTTTATTTAAAAACCAACACCAAAAATGATATCGATTGCAATATTTGGCGTCAGTTTTCTTAACAAACTAACGCCAAAAGACCAATATATATCCCCTTTTGCATCGGTTTCAAACAAAACCGACGCCAAATAGTATTCACTAATACGCGGGATCAAAATTTCAATTTTTTCACAACACGCGTTTAACTTTTTAAAATACCACCTATATTTTCATACAACTCAATCGAAAATATTTTCATTTACTATATATAAATCTGTTTCTCCTTCATTCATCATTTTCGTCCTCTTCGATTCAATCAAGTTTTCAATGCGGCATCAATCGTTAATTTGAATACGGTACGTATTCTATTCATTCATTTTGTTTATTATTAATGTCATTTATTTATAAGAAACTCGATTAGATTTCATATAATGATGATTTACTTTTATTATCATGTTAAAAATATAAAACATTCAGATGACATTTACCAAGCTTGGTGTAAGTTTAATTATCGATTGTCGTTTTTATTATCACATGAGATCTATGCTAAATATAAGTGATATGATGAGAAACAACATATCATTTCAATGGAAGATTGAAAAATAATCAAAATGTGTTTGAATTATTATGTATATTTTATATCATCTGGTGTATGTGATTTTAACTTGTGTTTATCTTGTTTTCTTTAAAACATATTGTATCAATCGATACTTTGACATGTTCAACTTCTGACGGTCATAACTTTTGATACGTAACTCCGTTTTAGCTCCACGACCAGTCAAATCGAAGATTATGAAATTATCTAAAACATAGAACAATAATAATTGATTTTTGGCATCGGTTTTTGTAAACATAGACGCCAAAAATAAGATTTTTCCATTTACGGCGTCGGTTTTTTTCAAGAACCGACGCCGAAACTATTTTTTAAACTTTTTGGCATCGGTTTTTAAGGAAAATGATGCCAAAAATGACGCAGATGAGTTTATTTGGCGTCGGTTTTTTACAAAACCGATGCAAAAAAGCAATTGAAATTTGTTTTTGGCGTCGGTTTACAAAAGCCGACGTAAAAATTCATATTTTTTACGTCGGCAACATCAACGTCGGTTAAAAACCGACGTAAAAAATAAAAAAACCGAATTTAAAGACCTTTTTTCTACTAGTGTATGTATTGTTAAATGAATATTTGTATGATCTTGGTGATCCCATTCCCAAAAAATCTTCATAAGACATGTGTTTGCATAATTTCCATGCACACCACATTTAAAATATTCAATCGATCCCTCAGAAAGAACTTCTTTCCCTTTCCTCGATTCAACTGGATGCTTCCTTTTTTCCATAGTAGGTTATTGCTTTATGACCTTCATTTCCACATCTATAGCATATTTATGTCCCTTTGAAACATTTTCCTAGGTGTTTCCTTCCACATCTTTGACACATAGGTTTTTGAACACACTTACCTTTATGATTATTACCTGTAGTTCCGTAGGGATTTTTTTCTCGCATTTATGATGCCTTATAGAAATCACCAAGGTTTAGGTGGTAAATCATGACTCCAGATAGTTGGTTTAGGATAAACATAAGAGTTCTCTTTGAAGCTCCCATATCATTCAGTTGCTCGCCCATAAAACTGTCACAATTTCCTTTACATCCACTGTTACTTTGGTGCCTGCTAGATCCAGCCATTTACTAAAACCAAAAAGGTCAGTGTGAGTATATCAACAAAACCATCATGTACTAATGAGGAACATAAACACTAAGATATACTTACTCATTCACTTTATCTAAAACTAGGACTCTTTCTGAAATCCAAACCATTATGGTAATGTCACTTATGCTTAGAGGATACCCTAACCTCTAAAGTTATCTAAACCGACCTCTAATACCAACTATAAGGCCCCGACCTTAAACCTTACTTAATATTGAATTAAATGAATAATTCCCATTGAATATCTTTTCAGGTTTAGAGTTTTAGAGAATTAGGACATAACCATTACATCTCAAAAGATTACAAAGTAGACACTTCTAATAAGTTTCCATAAAATAAAAAAAAACTCTTAAAAAGTAACATGTCTAGTTCCAGGTATTAGATAACATGACTTTACCTTGATCCATTCCTTGACCCTATTCCACAATAAGTCCTATGAAAAACATTTCAAAAAAAACATGGGGTGAGCATAAAAATCTCAGCAAGGGATACACAAAGAATGGAAACTATTAGTTTTTCAAAGCAAAAAGTAAACCATGTATACTTTATCAAAGTAATACCTTTCACCTTTAGGAAGTAGTAAAAACTCTTCACTGAATAAAATATCATTACTTACCCCTTTTGTAGCCAAAAGGTTACCATAAAACCCATATAAAGAACACATAACATATAAAGGTAACTTGGGACATAAACATACTTAAATGGAATAACCATACGGTCGACTTCCACACATACTTAATGGAATAACCATACGGCCGACTTCCATACCCAATGCATTGGAGGTTATAACGTAACCACCCGTCCTGGTATTCACGGCACCACCCGTCATATGGTTTATCACGTAACCACCCATAAAATGTCCAAGTACCATCATTACACATAAAATATTGAAAATATAAACATTTCAATAACAACATTTCATTTTCAATCAAAATAAGTAATTCCAAGATATTTAATTAATCAATCCATTTTTAAAAATCAATTAAAAGAAATTTTTGAATCAAAGTGTACCATACCACTTTAAATCTTTTATTGGAATTATAATTTTAAAACATTAATGTCCATATAAATAAATACTGAAAACCATTTTGAAAACATGGACATTAAAGATAAAGATTTAAATAATAAATCTTTAAACCATTTAAAACGATATTTTTGTTAAAGAGTTTTTAACAAAATGAGAGACTCTTGAATACAAATAATTATGGAATAACATTTAATCCTAAATTTATAATATCATGAGAATAAAGGGGTTCATGATATAATATGTCAAAGGACAGTATACACACCATATAAAAGTGAATTGGTGCATAACAATAATGAAGTCTCAAAAGAAATGTAAAATGAGACGAAATCCATTATAAAGAAGGTATGCTTAAATTAAGGATAAATCAATCTCATAATTATGTGTGAAAAATATAAATACACCCAATATAAGTGGATATTAATTGTAAAACAATCAAACATCATTCACACATATTAAAAGAATGACATATTCTATAACTACATGTTGAACCCAAAGAAATTGAAATTGGATTAAGAAGTTCCCTTGGTAAAATTCGACAGCCTAACGGCGTCACATAAAATGTTACAAAAAGGGTTAATGAGGGAGATAAATGGGATCTCATCACTTGGACATAAAATTTACATAAATAAGGATATATAAGAACATATACCAACATAATATTATGTGAATTAAAAGACATAACAAAAGAAGTCTTGTAAAAAAAAGGAGGGTGAAAGGTCCCTGTACCGAGTTGGGTAACTTTCGAAACGTACACCCCATGGAAGAAGGGTCATGAAATGAAGATGTAAATACCCATAAATTAAATTATACTACACAAAGTGTATAATATTGGGAAGTACATACACCACTCAAAGGAAATAGAGGCAAACGTAGCATAAATATCACGGGAATAAAAGTGAGATGAAAAATCCCTTACGAAAACTCGGCAGCCTAACGACGCCACTTAAAACTTCCAAAAATGGATTTATGAGATCAAATAGGGTCTCCCATAATATGAACATAAAAAGTAAATTATGAGGAATATAAAAGAACATCCCAAAAAATAATAAATATGGGCTTAAACTAAATGACATAAAAGAGAGTATGTAAAAAGAAAGAGAGAGGTTGGAACCCTTACCTCGGGTCCGACTTGACTCGATCGTTCTTTAACGTCCTGAATAATAAACTTGAGTTAATTTCTACTTGCTTAAGAACATTTTTAAAGTTCATTATTCCTTTTATATCACTTATTTCCATGTTATAAACATTATGTAATCATTCAAGTTAATAATGATTGTTTTGTCGATATTTGGTTCTTACGTCGAAAGTAGACTTCTTACAATTACATGTTGTTCGTGTGGTCAATGGTTCATTATATCCAGAATGATATTCAGGATTTTGATATCATATATATCATATATATTCAGAATATACAGGTATTTATAATATTAAATAATCATTTAGAGGTAATAAATGAAATGCACCGTTCATGGAGATAGTGAGCCGTACGTATGCATGAACGCTACTTTCATTTCTATGTCATATTAATGGAATTAAAACCAAATTAGAAGTATGCATATTTAAATTCCATATTTATGTTCATCATTTATATGTAACATACATCATATATAATAACTTTAAATCCATCCTTTATACATCCCACATATGGCATTAACGAATCAAATCACTTTGAGGGGGCGGTAGTCCGCACTTCCTAAAATGAAATTATCGTGTTTTACCCACAATGGAAACCATAAAAGTAACGCCCCGACCCTAGTTACCCAGAGTTGGTGCATTATTACATAACATTGGCATGATCACAAGAAAGATCAAATCTTGAAAGACCGATTGGTTTAGTAGCCTTGGAAACACTAGATATATTCATAAAGTTTTACATTACATCATAAAGTGAAAAACTACTACAACAACATAGTCTCCATATTCCATATTCATATCCCCACATAAAATCTCTGTAGGTCATTCATAACTTACTTCTTCACATCCTGGGAAAAATAAAACATAGAAAAGGGGTGAACTCAAATGCCCAGTAAGGATAACAATATAGCGGAAACTTTCAAAAATAAGCATAAACATTTAAGGCAATGTATAACTAAAACAAAATCCTTTTAAACTTGAACGTCAACATAGTATGGCAAAATTAAAATTCCATTTACTTATTCACATGGATATTCTACTAATCTAATAATCACATGCAATATCAATAACCACTTTCATAATGATGGAATGCATAATGCCAGACTATCATAACCACATAGCCAAGGCCTCGTGCCAAGACTACAAATAAGATTTTTCCAAGGCCTTGTGCCAAGACACTTTTTTGTCTAATGAGACCTACCGATGCATCGAGGAGCTATAGAGGGCTCCACCCGTCACATATTAAGTCGAATGCATTCCCATATGAAAAGGTTCAAACATAACATAAACATTCGTATTAAAACTAGCATACGAAATGTCAATACTTTCACCATAAACTATGAACGGTATAAAAATAGCACATCCACAGTCAAACATATCACATAACCTTTAATACAATATATAAGTTTTGTATCATAATAAATCAACTTCAAATAAGCGTAAAATCCATCAAAGGATGTTGACATAGATGAAATCAAAACTCTTTTTAGAGAAATATCTCTTTCTATTTTGAAATAATTTAAGAGTCTTATATTTATGAAATAAAACATTTTCATTGAAAATATTCTTATAATATTGTAAGGGAATCTTCAGCGATTTTATAATGGCGGACAATAACCGCACCCGCCGTATAAGTTAAAAAAAACATTCTTACCTTAATTCTGTCGAAAAGGTTAAAAATCACCTTGTTTGGAAAATGACGGAAAGATTCCTTTATAAAACTCTTATAAAAAGTCAAACAAGGGTATAAATGACCTTAAACCATATTCTTTTAAATAGTAAAAAGGTTTTGAAATACATTTTTTAGAAACATGGATGTGGATGATAAAGAGATCCCAGTAGATTATTACGTATAAACAACCTCGGATAATGAAGAGATTGTGAAATAAACCCTTACCTTGTACTTTTACTTGGTTGGGGTAGGTTAACCTCCTGTATAATGGTGAAATAATTGTTATTAAATTAAACAAGAATCATATACATTAATATGATATCATATATGATCTTTTAACATTGATTTGTTAATAATATCTTAGTATTATCGTTGTTTTGGGTGTTAAGTTACTCGTTTTCTTTTATATGTTTTGTTACGTAAGCCATGTTTGTAATGGATAGGTAGTATCTTAATCATATACAGAATTATATCAAGTCCTTAGATACTATTATTAATCATCAAATGATAATTATACTTGAATGGATACGATGAAGAATGAATCTCATCGTCTTCGTGGAGACGGTAGTCCGTACATACGCACGAGCGACAATATCATTCTTTTTATATTAAAATAATATATAAAAGGATGTTATATCATATATAAAGAATAATTAACATGTTATATTTATTATTTACATGAGTTACACATCATTATTATACCCATCCAAATAATAATATATTGAATAACAATTACACCACGACGTGGAGATGGTAAGCCGTACGTACGCACGTATGGTGACATGTTATTCAAAGGGGTGGATATAATACTGAATATGGTTGTAATATATTTATAATAAAATCAACGTATATATATGATACTTAATTTATCATTTTAGAATGGTAATAACAAAGAAAGAAGAAGTGGAAGAAGAAAGGAACTTGGAAAAGGGTGGTGAAATCATTACCTCTTCTTCCGGTTCTTCCTTTTGATTTGATCAAAAGGGATGCTCAGGTTGGATTTATGATCAAACTAAGGCCTCTAGATTGTAGTGAAAGAAGTTGGGATAGTATTTGGGAAGAGTTTGGCCGAACCAAAAGGCTTTGAAGGTGTGAAGAAATGAGAAGGAGGAGTTCCCTTTTATAAGAGGGGTGAGGGGCACCTTTGGAAAATCTAGAAATATTAATTTATAATAAATTCATATTCGGTTTCTAATGGCTCAAAAGTAGATTATTTAAATTTTAAGGTGGGTATGGGTCCAAAAACACTCAACCAATAGAATTTAGACATGTTTGGGTCATTATATTAACCTTATCTTTAAGTATTAACTCTAAGTTAATTAGTTTCACTTTTACAATGTCTCTTTGTATTTTTATATTATATAGTTAATAAACATACCATTTACATCCAAGCGACCCCCAAGAGGTCCATTAATGATGAAACTATCATGATATACGTCTCTTGGCCGAACCTTAGATTTTTTGGAATTTAATATCAATTAATAATATAATATTTGTTTTAAAAACTCTTTTATATCAATTTTGACACTATTCAATAATATATTTTTTGTAAAAATCATAACAGAATGATTACTTTGAACAAAGTTAATTTAATAAATCCTAACATGTCATATTAACCTATAAAATTAGTTTAATTTATAAAAAGTCTCAAATTATATTTATTTGGGTATTTATAATATCAATTATTTTAAAATTTCACTATTATTGTAATTACTGCATCATCATTGTGTCATAAATAAATTAACTTATGTAATATGTAAAAATTATAAATAAACTATCATTATGTAGGAAATCGTTTTAGATTTCTAATGAATATTTATAGTCGAAAATACAACATATATAACCCTATGTAAAAATTGTTTTTCTAAAAGATATATGCTTGTGTCATTTTTGTATTCATTTTAACTTAATTAAAATTAATTGTCCCTATCACCTACAAGTGGCTCCATGGGGTCCCAAAATCGACCCAAAGATGCCTATGGTCGAACATGTATCAACCAATAAGGCTAGGACACGTTTTAGGGTAATTTAGTATTATTATAATATTATTTTTAACCCTTATTTACCTAATTTACCCTTAACCATGGTAAATAAAATATTTACCGAAGTAATTATTCAAAATGTCTAAAAATAAAAGTTACCTATTTACAAAATTTGAACATCCTGATTCGAAATATGGAATCCATTTTTCCAAATTCAAAACACAGAAGTGGCAGAAATTAATTTAAAATTAAAATTACCGTTGTTAAAACCAAAAGCGTGTTTTTAAGAGATAATAACTATCAAAAGATTGACACTTGTTTATGTCCGGTTTAATTGTAAAATTATGTCCAATGACCAACATTTTATTAAATGGTTAAAATATATTCTAAATATACTTTAAAACCACTCAAATTCATAATTTATCACTATTAATTATTTTGATTAAAAAAGTTGTTTTTAATTAAAATTTAGTAATTTTCACTATTCATCAAAATATTAAAGTTCTCAAAAAAGTACCAAAATCTCATCTTAGGCTAAATTCGATATTCCAAATCCAAAAATGAAGTCCATTTTGAAATATAAAATATATATAATTTCAAAATGTAGGTATTACTATTCATAACGGCTAGTTTGATTGGTTATGGTGTGTTAGAACTCGGTGTTGCGTACAACACAAGCTATCACATTATTCAAAGAGAAGCATACCGTAGAAGCTTGGGGTGTTACATTCTCCCCTCCTTCAAATAATTTCATCCTCGAAATTTCTAAAATACTTATCACATGAAAATAATCGAGTGGTTATTCATCATAAGTTCCTCGGGTTCCCACGTTGCCTCTTCCATCTTATGGTTTCTCCACAAAACTTTTACCAGACGTGTCGTCTGGTTTCTCAGTACTTGTTCTCTCATATCAAGAATCCTGACGGGCTCTTCGCAATAAGATAGATCGGGTTCTAGTTCTAATTCCTCGTAGGTGAGTACATGCATTGGTTCAGGCATGTATTTCCTCAACAGAGATACGTGGAACACATTGTGAACTTTGGAGAGACTTGGCGGCATTGACAATCGGTAAGCTACATCCCCAATTCGTTCTAGAATTTCGAAAGGTCCGTTGTACCTGGGACTCAATTTAACTTTCTTACCAAAACGTATGACTCCCTTCCATGGAGATACGTTCAGGAAAACATGATCACTGACTTGAAATTCCAAATCCTTACTTCGATTATCGGCATAGCTCTTCTGCCTACTTTGAGCTGCTTTGATGTGATTTTGGATTACCTTCACCTTTTCCATCGTTTCCTCCCCCAGTTCTGGGACTACATGTTTTCTTTCACCAACGTCATCCCAACAGGTTGGTATATGACATATCTTTCCATATAACGCTTCATATGGTGCCATCTGAATACTCGAATTGAAGCTATTGTTATAGGAAAATTCTACCAGAGGTAAATATTGATCCCACACACCCTGAAAGTCAAGTGATCAAGATCTCAACATGTCTTCTAAGGTTTGAATAGTCTATTCTGATTGTTTGTTTGTCTGAGGGTGGTAAGCAGTGCTCAAATAAAGTTCAGTATCCTGGGATTTATGAAGACTTTTCTAGAATCTTGAAGTAAAACGGGGATCACGATCAGAAACAATTGATAGGGGTACCCCATGAAGTCTCACAACTTCATTAATATATAGTCTTGCTAGAAGTTCCAGGGGTAGATCTTCTCTTATAACAATAAAATGTGCTGACTTGGTCAGACGATCAACAATAACACATATTGCATCATTCTTTCTAGGAGTCTTTGGTAGCCCCATGACAAAGTCCATCGTAATATTATCCGATTTCCACTCCGATATGGGAAGAGGTTGCATGAATCCTCCAGGCTTTTGCCTTCCAGCTTTCACTTGTTGACAAACCATACATCTTGACACAAAATCATCAATCTCCCTCTTCATGTTCTCTTACCAAAAATGTTCCTTCAAATCTCTATACATTTTGGTGCTCCCATGGTGTATAGAGAAATTGGAACTATGAGCATCATCCAGTAATTCCCTTTTTAGATCAGGTATATCGGGAACACAAAGTCTCTTCCCGAATTTCAAAATTCCATCTTCATACACAAAGTCTCTCAGTCTCCCATCATTCACAGCTTTAATATTCTTCTGAAATTCTCCATCATTATTCTGAGAACTCTTAATCTTTTCTAGTAAAGATGGTTTGGAAACCATTTGAAAAAGCATTGATGTTTCTCCTTCCCTGGTTATTCCCATGTCCATCTTCACTAGATCCATGAAAATCGGATCCCTTTCAATTCTCATATTGTTCAAAACTCCATGATATTTTCTGCTCAAAGCATCTTTCACCTTGTTTACCTTCCCCGGGTGGTAGTGTATCGTGCAATCATAATCCTTGAGTAATTCAAGCCATCTCCTTTGCCTCATGTTGAGTTCTTTTTGTGAGAAAATATACTTCAAACTCTTGTGATCAGTATAAATCTCACATTTTTCACCATAGAGGTAGTGCCTCTATATCTTCAAAGCAAAGATTACAGCTGCTAACTCGAGATCATGAGTAGGATATTTTTTTTCATGAATTTTCAACTGTCGTGATGCATAGGCAATAACCCTATCATTCTATATAAGGAAACAACCAAGTCCTTTCTTCGATGCATCACTATAAATAACGAACCCATCATTCCCCGAAGGTAGAGTCAATATAGGATCATTGACTAATCTTCTCTTCAGTTATTTGAAACATTCTTCACACTCCTTTGTCCAAACAAATTTAACCCCTTTAAATGTGAGCTTCGTTAATGGGTTAGCCAATCGGGCAAAATTCTGGACAAAACGTCGATAATAACCTGCCAAACCAATAAAACTATGTACCTCAGTTATACTCGTCGGTGATGCCCATTCTTGGATTGCCTTAGTCTTAGAAGGATCAATAGAGAATCCATCTTTAGAGACAATATGGCCAAGAAAAGAGATCTCCTGAAGCCAGAATTCACACATGCTAAACTTCCCATATAATTCATGTCTTCTCAAAGTCTTCAGGATAATGCGCAAGTGATTTTCATGATCTTCGTAGCTTTTGGAGTATACCAAGATATCATCAATAAATACCACCAAAAATTCATCGAGATACTCCTTGAAAACTCTATTCATCAGATCCATGAATACAGAGGGTGCATTAGTCAATCCAAAAGGCATTACAGTAAACTCGTAATGCCCGTACCTGGTTCGAAATGCTGTCTTCGGAATGTCTTCCTTCTTCACACACAACTGATGGTATCCAGATCAAAGGTCAGTCTTTAAAAAGTATTGAGCTCCATGCAGTTGGTCAAATAAATCATCAATTCTAGGTAGGGGATACTTATTCTTTATTGTTATATCATTGATCTCCCTGTAATCGATACATAACCTCATAGATCCATCTTTCTTTTTAACAAAAAGAACAGGGGCTCCCCATGGAGAAACAATAGGGCGAATAAATCCCTTATTACTCAATTCATCTAGTTGTTTCTTTAGTTCATCTAATTCTACAGTGGCCATTCTATAAGGGGTCTTCGATATAGGCCTTGATCCAGGAATTAAATCAATGGAAAACTCAACTTCTCGTTCTGGAGGATTTCCAGGTAAATCTTCCAGAAATACATCTACAAATTCTTTCACAATAGGTACATCCTCTATTTGAACATTCATTTCCTCACCCACAGTTATTTCATTCTCTTCCTCCCCAATAATTGAATTTAGTTGAGCTACTGGGGGTGGATCTAAATAAGAATTAGGTGGTGACGATTCTGCTCTAAAGATAAGGTGTTCCTTATCATTATCATCAAGAATCGTAACCTCTTTCTTCTTACAATAAATCTTCACATCATATTCCTAAATCCAGTCCATACCGAGGATTATATCAAACTCAATCATAGGTATGACGATGAGATCAGCAGATAAAGAACATTTATGTGCTCTAATGGAGACTGATTCACAAAACTTTGTTGCAATGATACTTCCCTTAGGAGTTTTAGCTGAAAACTCCCTTGTTAAATCAAATTGGAAATATCTAATTTTCTTAGCAAACTGGGAATATATGAAATAATGCGATGATCCAGAATCAAATAATGCATTTTCTAAACTTGAGGAAACCATTAAATTACCTGCCACCACGTCTTTCGGAGCTTCTACCTCAGCAGTAGTGATAGCATAAGCTTGGCCTTGATCCCTTGGCCTTTTATGAGGTAATTTCTCCTGACGCTTATGACATTCATTTGCATAATTCCCCATCTCCCTGCAATTGTACCATTGAACGTTGGTGGCTTCCTTCTTCCCCTTGCAATCCCGAGCTTGGTGGCCTTTTTCACCACACTTGTAACAGACTCCCGTTCCCTTCAAGCAAGTACCGAGGTGTTTCTTCCCACATTTACCACAGGATGGATATTCAACCTTTCCCTTCTTCCCCTTATTTCCATTCCCAGATTGATTAGCAGGTCTCTTCTTCTCTTGCTTTTCTTTAAAGTCATAAGACTTAGAGAATTCCTTTTCGGTCTTGATAGCACATGAGACAATGTCTTCGTATGACGCAAAGGATTGTGAGACTAATGCTTGATGGAGAAATGGTTTTAACCCATCAAAGAAACGATCAATCTTAATTCATGGGTTACGTATATAATCTCCAGCATACCTTGCTATCCTTGTAAAGTTAGTCTCATACTTTGTGACATTCTCATCCTCGTTTTGTCTTAGACTCAGAAACTGCCTTTCCATATCTGCTCGATGGTCGTGAGGAAAGTATTTTTCTAAAAATAAATCTTTGAACTCCCTCCATTCCATATTTGATACTTCATCATCTTCCTTCATATTTTGAATCAATGACCACCATTGATCAGCATCTCCAGTGAGTCGGTAAACTGCCATGATAACTTTTTCCCTTTCACTACTCCCCAAAGCCTGAAATATTTTCTCTAGGGAAAATATCCCTTGCTCAGCTACTAAGGGATTTGTACTCCCATTGAATGTTGGTGGTTGTTGCCTCATGAATCGATCTAACATTGATCCTCCATGATGCGGATCAGGGTGCTCCATATGGGTAAGGTTATTATTCGTAACCTCAGCGAGTTGTCCCAGTATGGTGATTAGCTGATCGGCACCAATTGCATCACCAGCTCCACCATAATTATCTTGAGCAGGAGGGAAATCCCTACATGGAGTGCGTGTATTGATACAGTTTCCATTTCTTCCACTAGGCGCCATTTCTAAATAATGGTATAAACTAGATCAGTTTATGAATCAAAATACATAATCCCATACTTATAAAACACTTAACATAAATTGAACTATTTATGGATATAATCCATAATCATAAAAATGTTTTCTTTGAGGAAGTATATACTCATAAACCCTTCATAATGATTTGTAAAGAAAATGAGAGTTATCCTAAGAATATCCCCCGGGAGTGTCGTAACCAAGAGTGCATCAAGGCCCGTTGTCGTGCACCAGTTCTCGTTCGAGTCTAGCTCAAAGCGGTGTTTTCGGGTTTTACCCCTAGGTACATCTGTGCCAGAGCCGCCTCTACCTGCTCGTATCCAGACAGGGATGTATTGCTCGGAAAACTCACAAAATCTCTACAATACCAAAATTCTAGGAAGTTCTTCTATACTAATCCTCAAAGTTCATCTTAGGTCTACATGCTCTAATCAGAGTTTATCTAAATCTAGCTTCCAAGGTTTTTACTAAACTTCCTATGATACCAACTGGAACGCCCCAACCCCAGTTACCCAGAGTCGGTGCATTATTACATAACATTGGCATGATCACAAGAAAGATTAAATCTCAAAAGACCGATTGGTTTAGTAGCCTTGGAAACACTAGATACATTCATAATGTTTTACATTACATCATAAAGTGAAAAACTACTACAACAACATAGTCTCCATATTCCACACTCATATCCCCACATAAAATCCCTACAGGTCATTCATAACTTACTTCTTCACATCCTGGAAAAAATAAAAGATAGAAAAGGGGTGAGCTCAAATACCCAGTAAGGATAACAATATAGCGGAAACTTTCAAAAATAAGCATAAATATTTAAGGCAATGTATAACTAAAACAAAAGCCTTTTAAACTTGAACTTCAACATAGTATGGCAAAAGTAAAATTCCATTTACTTATTCACATGGATATTCTAATAATAGAATAATCACATGCAATATCAATAACCACTTTCATAATGATGGAATGAATAATGCCAGACTATCATAACCACATAGCCAAGGCCTCGTGCCAAGAATACAAATAAGATTTTTCCAAGGCCTTGTGCCAAGAAACTAGTTTGTCTCATGAGACCTACCGATGCATCTAGGAGCTATAGCGGGCTCCACCCGTCACATATTAAGTCCAATGCATTCCCATATGAAAAGGTTCAAACATAAAATAAACATTCGTATTAAAACTAGCATACGAAATGTGAATAATTTCACCATAAACTATGAACAGTAGAAAAATAGCACATCCATAGTCAAACATATCACAAAACCTTTAATACAATATAGAATTTTTGTATCATAATAAATCAACTTCAAATAAGCGTAAAATCTATCAAAGGATGTTGACATAGATGAAATCAAAACTCTTTTTAGAGAAATATCTCTTTCTATTTTGAAATAATTTAAGAGTCTTATATTTATGAAATAAAACCTTTTCTTTGAAAATATTCTTATAAGCTTGTAAGGGAAGCTTTGACGATTTTATAACGGTGGAAAATAACCGCACCCGCCGTATAAGTTAAAAAAACATTCTTACCTTAATTCTGTCGAAAAGGTTAAAAAGCACCTTGTTTGGAAAATGACAGAAAGATTACTTTATAAAAATCTTATAAAAAGTCAAAAAAGGGTATAAATGACCTTAAAACATATTCTTTTAAATAGTAAAAATGTTTTGAAATACATTTTTAAGAAACATGGATGTGGATGATAAAGAGATCCCAGTAGATTATTACGTATAAACAACCTCAGATAATGAAGAGATTGTGAAATAAACCCTTACCTTGTACATTTCCTTGGTTGGGGTAGGTTAACCTCATGTATAATGGTGAAATAATTGTTATTAAATTATACAAGAATCATATACATTAATATGATATCATATATGATCTTTTAACATTGATTTGTTAACAATATCTTAGTATTATCATTCTTTCGGGTGTTAACTTACTCGTTTTCTTTTAAATGTTTTGTTAAGTAAGCCATGTTTTTAATGGATAGGTTGTATCTTAATCATATCCAGAATTATATCAAGTCCTTTGATACTATTATTAATCATCAAATGAAATTATACTTGAATGGATACGATGGAGAATGAATCTCATCGCGTTCGTGGAGACGGTAGTCCGTACATACGCACGAGCGACAATATCATTCTTTTGATATTAAAATAATATATAAAAGGATGTTATATAATATATAAAGAATCATTAACATGTTATATTTATTATTTACATGAGTTACACATCATTATTATACCCATCCAAATAATAATATATTTAATATCAATTACACCACGACGTGGAGACGGTAAGCCGTACGTACGCACGTATGGTGACATGTTATTCAAAGGGTGGATAGAATACTGAATATGGTTGTAATATATTTATAATAACATCAAATTATATATATGATACTGGATTTATTATTTTATAATGGTAATAACAAATAAAGAAGAAGTGGAAAAAGAAAGGAACTTGGAAAAGGGTGGTGAAATCATTACCTCTTCTTCGGGTTATTCCTTTTGTTTTGATCAAAAGGGCTCCTTAGGTTGGCTTTATGATCAAAGTAAGGCCTCTAGGTTGTATTTAGGGAAGTTGGGAGAGTATTTGGGCGGAGTTTGGCCGAACCAAAAGGCTTTGAAGGTGTGAAGAAATGAGAAGGAGGAGTGCCCTTTTATAAGAGGGGTGAGGGGAACCTTTGGAAAATCTAGAAATATTAATTTATAATAAATTCATATTCGGTTTCTAATGGCTCAAAAGTAGATTATTTAAATTTTAAGGTGGGGATAGGTCTAAAAACACTCAACCAATAGATTTTATACTGGTTTGAGTCATTATATTAACCTTATCTTTAAGTATTAACTCTAAGTTAATTAGTTTCACTTTTAAAATGTCTCTTTGTATTTTTATATTATATAGTTAATAAACTCACCATATACATCCAAGAGACCCCCAAGTGGTCCATTAATGATGAACCTATCATTATATAAGTCTCTTGGTCGAACCTTAGATTTCTATAAATTTAATATCAATTAATAATATAATATTTGTTTTAAAAACTCTTTTATATCAATTTTGACACTATTCAATAATTTATTTTTTGTAAAAATCATAACAGAATGATTACTTAAAACAAAGTTAATTGAAGCAATCCTAACATGTCATATTAACCTAGAGAGTTATTTTAATTCATAAAATGTCTGAAATTATATTTATTTCTGTATTTATAACATCAATTATTTTAAATTTTCACTATTATGCTAATTACTGCATCATCATTGTGGCATAAATAAATTAACTTATGTAATCTCTAAAAATTATAAATAAAATATCATTATGTAGAAAATATTTTTATATTTCTAATTAATATTTATAGTCGAAAATCCAACATATATAACCCTATGTAAAAATTGTTTTTCTAAAAGATATATGCTTGTGTCATTTTTGTATTCATTTTAACTTAATTAAAATTAAGTGTCCCTATCACCTAGAAGTGGCTCCATGGGGTCCCAAAATCGACCCAAAGATGCCTATGGCCGAACTTGTATCAACTAATAAGGCTAAGCCACGTTTTAGGGTAATTTAGTATTATTATAATATTATTTTTTAACCCTTATTTACCGGATTTACCCTTAACCATGGTAAATAAAATATTTACCGAAGTAATTATTCAAAATGCCTAAATATAAAAGTTGCCTATTTAAAAAATTTGAACATCCTGATTACAAATATGGAATCCATTTTTCCAAATTCAAAACACAGAAGTGGAAGAAATTAATTTAAAATTAATTCCCGTTGTTAAAACAAAAAGCGTGTTTTTAAGAGATAATAACTATCAAAAGATTGACACTTGTTTATGTCCGGTTTAATTGTAAAATTATGTCCAATGACCAATATTGTATTAAATGGTAAAAATATATTCTAAATATACTTTAAAAGCACTCAAATTCATAATTTATCACTATTAATTATTTGATTAAAAAAGTTGTTTTTAATTAAAATTTAGTAATTTTTACTATTCATCAAAATATTAAAGTTATCCAAAAAGTACCAAAATCTCACCTTAGGCTAAATTCGATATTCTTAATCCAAAAATGAAGTGCATTTTGAAATATAAAATATATATAATTTCAAAATTTATTTATTACTATTCATAACGGCTAGTTTGATTGGTTATGGTGTGTTAGAACTCGGTGTTGCGTACAACACACGCTATCACATTATTCAAAGAGAAGCGTACCGTAGAAGCTTGGGGTGTTACAATAAAGGTATGACACAAAAGAAAAATACAGAAGCTTAAGTAAAACATAAACATATTATATATCATATATAAATATAGTGACATCATAATGGACTCCTTTGAAGGTGTTATATGAGTGTTGAACAATCATCATTTCGTGAGGCAAAAATTCACCATCCACAGAAACAGTATGGTCTTTAACCATTAGATGTAGGTGTGTGTAAGTGTAGATCGAATTATTCTTATAACAACATCCTAGTATATTTACGATACTGGATTTGTTACAAAATAAAATAATAAAAAGAGTTTAGGGGGTTGGAGAAGCAAAATAAAACAAAAGAACACAAGAGAAGACACTACCTTTAAATCGGGAAACTATTTTTGATTTGAGCTCAAAGGCTTCCTTGGGAAGACTTCTGCCCAAAGTGAGGCTTCTAGGAGTAATACAGGGATGTGGAGAGACAAAATGGGCAGGGGTTGACCAATACAAAGGCTTTAGAGGTGTGGGTAAGGGGGTAGAGGTGGGGGCCTTTTATAAGAGGAGAGGAGGGGCACTCTTGGAAAGTAAGGAAATGTTACTTTATTTTAGAATGATTTTAGGATTTTAAAGGTCCCACATTGATGTGTTTTGAGGATAAGGTGATAAGGGTTCGAAATACACTCATCCAATAGGTTTTGGACATGTGTATGTCTTAGATTTTACATTATCTTTCCATTTTATTTAAATCGTTAAATAATGAGGTAATCGCTGCATCATCATGGTGTCATAAATAATGTAATTTAGTTAATGTCTAAAAATTATAAAAAAACTAATATGATGTAGGAAACTTTTTAGCTTTCCAATGAATATTTATAGTCAAAAATATGACTTGTATAAACCCATATAAAAATTGTTTTAGTAAAACAACACATGTTTGTGACATTTTAATTTTAACATTAAATAAAAAGGTATTAATGTCATTCTCCAACAAAAGTGGTTCCATGGGGTCCCCAAGTTGACCCATGGATTTTCTTGGTCGGCCATGACACATACAATGAGGGTATGACATGTGTCTAGGTCATTTCATATTATTAAAACATTAATTTTACCTTTAATTACACTAATTACCTCTAATCGCGATTAATAAACTTAAAAGTTACTATTCACCAAAAAATTATTTTAATCCCATTGAACCACATTTTACTTCTTAATGACAACCATGTATGTCGTATTTTTGAAATTCAAATCACAGAAGTGGTAAAGTTTCATTTAAACGAAAAATCAGTTTCTTTAACTACCACTTAGTGGTTTCACTATTCATCAAAAAATTGATGTTTTTCAGAAAGTTACCAAAAATTTACCCAAGGATATATTTGTTATTCCAAATTAAAAAATGATGTCTATTTTACAAAGTTCCAAAAATATATGTTACATTAATTAATTTTATAATTAATTCCCACTGTCAGAGCAAATAGCGTGTTTTTATGAAACAATAAGTATCAAAAGATTGACACTAGTTTAAGTGCAACTTCAAGATGAAATTAATTCCAACGGCCACTATTGGATTAAATGGTAAAAATATATTCTAATTTCACTTTGAAACCAATTCAAAAGATAATCTAATCATATAAATAAATTAGATTAAAAATAGGTTTCGAATTAAAAGACAACATTTTTCACTATTCATTTAAAAAAATGATCTTTATCGGAAAAATACCAAAAATTTACAAAAAGTGAATTTTGATGTCCCAATTATAAAGAAGAGTTTTATTTGGTCCAATAGAATGTATAAGAGTAACCAAAACTATATTTAATGACGGTCTCCATCAAAAGTTGATAAGTGGACATTTAGTGAAAATTAGAGTATATATGCCTAAAATTGAATTCTTCTCGTATTTTAAACCTTTATCTTTTATTAGATAAATGTAAAAACATTTAACAAACATATATAATCATATTTTAGTTATTTCTATTCATTCCTGCCAATACAATGGCTACGTGTTAACTAACATTTAAAATAATTTTATTTTATTATTAGAGTGCAACGTAAGATTTCAAAGGAACTCGTTGTTGCGTACTGGGTAAGCCATCAAGCATAGAGTTCCCTTTAAATTAATATTAACATTTTATACAAAAAAAGATAAATATAAAAATGTCATATTCTTTATTTTCATGGGGTGCTACATCCTTCCCCCCTTTTGAGAATTGCGTCCTCGCAATTTTAAAATTGGGCTTGGAAACTTTATTGAAAATCTCACATTGGAACAAGAGTCAGTAAACAAATCACTTTAAAATAAAGAAAGAGATGTACAAAGGTCATCCTAGTTAACCCATAGTAGGATTCCAATTATGAAAATATGGAAATGGAGGAAAAAACAAAGGGTCATGTTCTGATGGAGAGTGATAGTAAAAATGTCTAGGAGAAAGTTAACCATAAGAAAATCACAAACTTGTGATAGGTTAAACGGTATTTGATTCCCCAGTAGGAGAAGTTAACAGACAACATTTTTGGTTTTAAGTTACTCTTCACTGAGGAATTTATTTTTTGGGCTTAACTAAATCATAATGAAACATACTTACTTGTCACATAGACTTTCAACTTTTACTAGATTCCTTAATCAAACCCATATTTTCTCTAAAAGACGAGTATTTAGGAGGAATTGTTCATATTAAGAGTACAATAATCAACTTCTTGAGAATCACCTAATCCAAAAAAGATAACTATATACTTCCCATGTCTTTATACTTTAACCAAAACCAAAACCAAAAAGTTTAGTACAAGATCAGATAATCCAGAAAAGGATAACCCTTTATAAAAACAAAATCTATTCTTCATCTCCAAAATTTGTCCAACAAAACCCAATGTTCAACGAGGACCATTCGATAACCAATTTGTCCATAAAATTATTCAAAGTAAACCAAACTAAGATTGAAACCCAAATATTTGAAGGATTTAGTCACATAGTCTTCCAAGTTAAATCGGAACATTTATCTCCAAACAACATCAGCTGCTCTTAAAGTCTCATATTGAAAAGTAATTAACCTGATCACATATCCTCCATGATAGGATAATAAATTTCCATAGATAACCCAAAATCAACTTACTCTTAATTCATAAAATCATCTAACTAAAAAGAGTCAGTCAAACTAACCAGGGACTTCACGTAGTCCAGTGGTAGGCGATAAATACCAGTCGCACTTTGGTTGTGGGTTTGATTCCCGCAGCTTTGTCCGACGCGACGACTTGTCACACGGTCTGCGTGTTTTCCTTTTTCTAAACTATATAATTCTCAAATCATTCCCCAAAAAGAGATAAAATAATAAAAAATAACCATAACATAATTTAACCTCAATTTTATCTCATGCCTTTCACTTTCCATCATAACATATAGTAACCCATAATTACTTCAAAAGTAAGGATCATATGAAACCAAATGGTTCTTTATAACTATGTCCGCAAAAGAACAGATAACTATTCCTCGAATAAAATTTTCATATATCAAACATCAGGGTTACACATACTATAAAAAGTCCTCTAATGTAACCCCATTATCAAAAGAGACTTAATACTCTTAAGAATTTCACCATAACTCTTAAAGCCCTTATATGTTGACTTCTTACTCATTCAACATTCTTCATGATCCATTAACCATTCCTTTCCAACTTATTTTGAAATACTCCTTTCCTACAAACAAAATCATGAATCATATCCTAATATTCGAAAATAGGAAAACAAAAGTTATGAAATAATCCATTCCTTTTATTGGTCATTGTCAGTTTATTCATCCTCAATCGGAATGGCATTAGGTATTGGTAAATGAATATTTGTACGATCTTGGTGATCCCATTACCGATAAATCTTCATAGGACATGTGTTTGCATTATGTCTATGCACACCACATTTAAAACATTCAATTGATCCCTCATAAAGAACTTCTTTCCCTTTCCTCGATTCAACTGGATGCTTCCTTTTTTCCATGGTAGGTTCTTGCTTTATGACCTTTATTTCCACATTTATAGCATATTTCTGTCCCTTTGAAACATTTTCCTAGGTGTTTCCTTCCAGATATTTGACACATAGGTTTTTGAACACACTTACCATTATGATTATTACCTGTAGTTCCGTAGGGATTTTTTTCTCGCATATATGATGCCTTATAGAAATCACCAAGGTTTAGGTGTTCAATCATGACTCCAGATAGTTGGTTGAGGATAAACAAAAGAGTTCTCATTGCAGCTCCCATATCATTCAGTTTCTCCCTCATAAAGCTGTCAAAATTTCCTTCACATCCACTATTACTTTGGTGCCTACTAGATCCAGCCATTTACTAAAACCAATAAAGTCAGTGTGAGTATATCAACAAAACCATCATGTACTAATGAGGAATATAAACACTAAGATATACTTACTCATTCACATTATCTAAAACTAGGAATCTTTCTGAAATCCTAACCATTATGGTAATGTCACTTATGCTTAGAGGATACCCTAACCTCTAAAGTTATCTAAACCAACCTCTAATACCAACTATAACGCCCCAACCTTAAACCTTACTTAATATTGAATTAAATGAATAATTCCCATTGAGGATCTTTTCAGGTTTAGAGTTTTAGAGAATTAGGACATAAATATTACATATCAAAAGATTACAAAGTAGACACTTCTACTAAGTTTCCATAAAATAAAAAAAAACTCTTAAAAAGAAACATGTCTAGTTCCATGTATTAGATAGCATGACTTTCCCTTGATCCCATCTTTGAACCTATTCTACATTAAGTCCTGTGAAATTTTTTTTAAAAAAATCTTGGGGTGAGCATAAAAAGCTCAGCAAGGGATACACAAAGAATGAAAACTATTAGTTTTTCAAGGCAACAAGTAAACCATGTATACTTTATCAAATTAATACCTTTCATCCTTAGGAAGTAGAAAAAACTCTTCACTGAATAAAATATCATTACTTACCCCTTTTTTAACCAAAAGGTTACCATAAAACCCATATAAAGAACACATAACATATAAAGGTAACTTGGGACATAAACATACTTAAATGGAATAACCATATGGTCAACTTCCATACATACTTAATGGAATATCCATACGGCCGACTTCCATACCCAATGCATTGGAGGTTATAACGTAACCACCTGTCCTAGTATTCACGGCACCACCCGTCATATGGTTTATCACGTAACCACCCGCAAAATATCCAAGTACCATCATTACAAATAAAATATTGAAAATATAAACATTTCAATAACAACATTTCATTTTCAATCAAAATAAGTAATTCCAAGATATTGAATTAATCAATCCATTTTCAAAAATCATTTAATAGATATTTTTGAATCAAAGTGTCCCATACCACTTTGATGATTTTATTGGAATTATAATTTTAAAACATTAATTTACGTATAAATAAATACTGAAAACCATTTTGAAAACATGGACATTAAAGATAAAGACTTAGAATAATAAATCTTTAAAACATTTAAAATGATATTTTTGTTAAAGAGTTTTTAACAAAATGAGAGACTCTTGAATACAAATAATTGCGGAATAACATTTAATCCGAACTTTATAATATCATGAGAATAAAGGGATTCATGATATAATATGTCAAAGGACAGTATACACACCATATGAAAGTGAATTGGTTCATAACAACAATGAAGTCTCAAAAAAATGTAAAATGAGACGAAATCCACTATAAAGAAGGTATGCTTAAATTAAGGATGACTGAATATCATAATTATGTGTCACATATATAAATACACCCAATATAATTGGATATTAAGTGTAAAACAATCAAAGGTCATTCAAAAATATTCAAATAATGACATATTAAATAACTACATGTTGAACCCAAAGAAATCGAAATTGGGTTATGAAGTTCCCTTGATAAAATTCGACAGCCTAACGGCGTCACATAAAATGTTACAAAAAGGGTTGATGAGAGAGATAAAGAGGATATCATCACTTGGACATAAAATTTACATAAATAAGGATATATAAGAACATATCCCAACATAATAGTATTTGAATTAAAATACATAACAAAAGAAGTCTTTTAAAAAAAGGAGGGTGAAAGGTCCCTGTACCGAGTTGGGTAACTTTCGAAACGTACACCCCACGGAAGAAGGGTCATACAATGAAGATGTAAATACCCATAAATGAAATTATAATACACAAAGTGTATAATATTGGGTAGTACATACACCACTCAAAGGAAACTGTGGCAAACATAGCATAAATGTCACGGGAATAAAAGTGAGATGAAAAATCCCTTACGAAAACTCGGCAGCCTAACGGCGCCACTTAAAACATCCAAAAATGGATTTATGAGATCAAATAGGGTCTCCCATAATATAAAAATAAAAAGTAAATTATGAGTAATATAAAATAACATCCCCAAACATAATAAATATGGGCTTAAAATAAATGACATAAAAGAGAGTATGTAAGAAGAAAGAGAGAGGTTGGATCCCTTACCTCGGGTCCGACGTGACTCGATCGTTCTTTAACGTCCTGAATAATAAACTTGAGTTAATTTCTACTTGCTTAAGAACATTTTTAAAGTTAATTAATCCTTTTATATCACTTATTTCCTTGTTATAAACATTATGTAATCATTTAAGTTAATAATTTTTGTTTTGTCGATATTTGGTTCTTAAGTCGAAAGTAGACTTATTACAATTACATGTTGTTTGTGTGGTCAATGGTTCATTATATCCAGAATGATATTAATGATTTGGATATTATATATATCATATATATCAAGAATATACAAGTATTTATAATATTAAAAAATCATTTAGAGGTAAGAAATGAAATGCACCGTTCATGGAGACGGTAAGCCGTACGTATGCATGAATGCTACTTTCATTTCTATGTCATATTAATGGAATTAAAACCAAATGAGAGGTATGTATATTTTAATTCCAGATTTATATTCATCATTTATATGTAACATACATCATATATAATAACTTTAAATCCATCCTTTATACATCCCACATATGGCATTAACGAATCAAATCACTTTGAGGGGGCAGTAGTTCGCACTTCCTAAAATGAAATTATCGTGTTTTACCCACAATGGAAACCATAAAGGTATGACACAAAAGAAAAATACAGAAGATTAAGTAAAACATAAAAATATTATATATCATATATAAATATAGTGACATCTTAATGGACACCTTTGAAGGTGTTATAAGAGTGTTGAACAATCATCATTTCGTGAGGCCGAAATTCACCATCCACAGAAACAATATGTTCTTTAACCATTAGATGTAGGTGTGTGTAAGTGTAGCTCGAATGATTATTATAACAACATCCTAGTATATTTAATATACTGTAGTTTTTAAAAAATAAAAGAATAAAAAGAGTTTAGGGGGTTGGAGAAGCAAAATAAAACAAAAGAACACAAGAGAAGGCACTACCTTTAAATCGGGGAACTCTTTTTGATTTGAGGTAAAAAAATTCCTTGGGAAGACATCTGCCAAAAGTGAGGCTTCTAGGAGTAATACAGGGATGTTGAGAGACAAAATGGGCAGGGGTTGGCCGAGCCAAAGGCTTGAGAGGTGTTGGTAAGGGGGTAGAGGTGGGGGCCTTTTATAAGAGGAGAGGAGGGGCACTCTTGGAATGTAAGGAAATGTTACTTTATTTTAGAATGATTTTAGGATTTTAAAGGTCTCACATTGATGTGTTTCGAGGATAAGGTGATAAGGGTTCGAAATAGACTCATACAATAGGTTTTGGACATGTGTAGGTCTTATATTTTACATTATCTTTCCATTTTATTTAAATCGTTAAATAATGAGGTAATCGCTGCATCATCATGGTGTCATAAATAATGTAATTTAGTTAATGTCTAAAAATTATAAAAAAAATACTATGATGTAGGAAACTTTTTAGATTTCCAATTAATATTAATAGTCAAAAATATGACTTGTATAAACCCATATAAAAATTGTTTTAGTAAAACAACACATGTTTGTGACATTTTAATTTTAACATTAAATAAAAAGGTATATATGTCATTCTCCAACCAAAGTGGCTCCATGGGGTCCCCAAGTTGACCCATGGATTTTCTTGGTCGGCCATGACACATCCAATGAGGGTAGGACATGTGTCTAGGTCATTTCATATTATTAAAACATTATTTTTACCTTAAATTTCACTAATTACCTCTAATCGCGATTAATATACTTAAAAGTTACTATTCACCAAAATATTATTTTAATCCCATTGAACCACATTTTAATTATTAATGAAAACCATGTATGTAGGATTTTTGAAATTCAAATCACAGAAGTGGTAAAGTTTCATTTAAACGAAAAATCAGTTTCTTTAACTACCACTTAGTGGTTTCACTATTCATCAAAAATTGAAGTTTTTCAGAAAATTACCAAATATTTACCCTAGGAGATATTTTTTATTCCGAATTAAAAAGTGATGTATATTTTAAAAAGTTCAAAACATATATGTTACATTAATTAATTTAATAATTAATTCCCGTTGTTAGAGCAAATAGCGTGTTTTTATGAAATAATAAGTATCAAAAGATTGACACTAGTTTAAGTCCAATTTCAAGATGAAATTAATTCCAACGACCACTATTGGATTAAATGGTAAAAATATATTCTAATTTCACTTTGAAACCAATTCAAAAGATAATTTAATCAGATAAATAAATTAGATTAAAAAGAGGTTTTGAATTAAAATACAACATTTTTCACTTTTAATTTAAAAAAATGATCTTTATCAGAAAAATACCAAACATTTACACAAAGTGAATTTTGATGTCCTAATTCTGAAGAAGAGTTTTATTTGGTCCAATAGAATGTATAAGAGTGACCAAAACTATATTTAATGATGGTTCTCCATCAAAAGTTCATAGTGGACCGTTAGTGAAAATTAGAGTATATATGCCTAAAATTGAATTCTTCTCATATTTTAAGCCTTTATGCTTTATTGGATAAATGTAAAAACATTTAACAAACATATATAATAATATTTTAGTTATTTATATTCACTATTTCCAATACAATGACTACGTGTTAACTAACATTTAAAATAAATTTATTTTATTATTAGAGTGCAACGTAAGATTTCAAAGGAACTCGTTGTTGCGTACTGGGTAAGCCATCAAGCATAGTGTTCCCTTTAATTTAATATTAAAATTTTATTAAAAAAAAAGATAAATAAAAAAATGTCATATTCTTTATTTACCTGGGGTGTTACAGTTCCCATCTCCATTATATCTGATCGTGATCCCAGGATTACTTCTAACTTTTGGAAAGGCCTTCAGATGTAATTGGGTACTGAATTAAATTTTTGTACAACTTTTCATCCTCAATCAGATGGTTAGTCAGAACGAACAATTAAAGCTTTGGAGGATATTCTACATGCTTGTTTGGTGGATTATCCGGGAAGTTGGGACCGACATCTCTCTTCGATAAAGTTTTCTTATAAAAAAAGTTTTCATTCCAGTATACAGATGGCACCATTTGAGGCATTATATGGGAAGCAGTGTCAAAGTCCAGCATTTTTGGGATGAAGTGGGTGAAAGGAAGTTTATGGGACCAGAATTGGTAGAAGAGTTGGTAGAAAAAATTTAGATGATACAAAAACACATGATAACAGCTCAGAGCAGGTAGAAAAGATATGTGGACAACATGAGGAAGGATCTCTCTTTTGAGGTATGTGATCATGTCTTCCTCAAAGTTTCACCATGGAAAATTGTGATGCGATTTGGTAAGAAAAGAAAGCTGAGTCCATGGTTCGTTGGACTATATGAAATTCTGGAGAGAGTTGGATCAGTTGCATACCGAGTGGCTTTACCTGCGAGTTTATCTCAGGTACATAATGTTTTTCATGTTTTAATGTTAAGGAAGTACATGCCAGATCTATCTCATGTTTTGAGTCCAGAGGTAGTTCAGCTGGAAGAGAACCTATCTTATGAAGAACAACTGGTCCAGATTCTTGACCAAAGGGAGAAAGTATTTCAGAATAAGGTGATTCAATAAGTAAAGGTTTTGCGGAAAGACCACATGATTGAAGAGGCAACATGGGAATCTGAAAATGCAATAAGGGGCAAATACCCCCACTTATTAGATAAGTAAATAAATTGAGGGGACATAATTTTCTAAAGGGGGGAAGGATGTAACATCCCAATTAAGTAAATAATTAAGGATTTTCATATCTATGTCTATTTATGAATTATATAGTGTTTTATAGGCATAAAATTAGAATAAATCCAATCTTAAGCATAGAATTCTCTAATATTTTTAAAAGATTGTTTTTCCACCTTTTGATGGAGAACCATTTTTAAATCTATATTTTGACAATTTTATAAGATCTATTTGTCAAAATAAACTTATTATTTAGAATCAGGGCATTTAAATTTACTTTGGATAATTTTTTTGTATTTTTCTAACAATTTTCATTTTCTAATGAATAGTGAAAAATACTACAATTTACTTCAAAACTGCCTTTTCATCTAATTTAATTATATGATTATATTATCTTTTTAAATTGTTTTTAAGTGTAATTATAATATATTTTTACCATTTAATCCAATTTTTGTCAATTTAATTAATTTTATATTTGAATTTGGCATAAGAAAGTGTTAAACTTTTGATAGATATTGTTTCTAAAAAACCCGCTATTTGTTTTGACAACGAGAATTATTTGTAAATTAATTATTGCAATTTATATTTTTGGAATTTGGTAAAATGGATTTCATATTTAGAATCAGAAGGTCCAAATTATGTAATTAAGACTCTTTTTTTGGACATTATGAATAGTAACGATGGTAATTATCTTTAATTATCGTGATTAATTAGTAATCGGGTAGTTAAGGGTAATAAAATAATATCATAATAATATAAAATGACACCAACATGTGTCCTAATTCTACTGGTTATTTCATGCCCAACAATGCGATGCCTTGTGCCAACTTTGGGACCCCATGGAATCACTTTTGTATGATAGTGACATTTTATCTTTTTATTTTTAAAAAAAGTTAAATATAACAAAAGTATGTAACACCTTAGTAAAACAATTTTAATTTTGACTACATAAATGATCTCTTAGAATATAAATAGTAAATGAAAAGATAAAAATATTTCCTATATCATGTTATTTGTTTTATACTTTTTATACATTAAATAAATAAATTTATTTATGACACCATGATGATGCAGTGATTACCTCATTAATGAACGATTTAAATAAAATAGAAAGATAATGTAAAATCTAATACTTAAACCAGTAAAAAACCTATTGGATGGGTTTATATAGAACCAATAGGACCTTATCCCCTAAATATATCATTGTGGGACCTTTAAAATCAGAAACTCATTTTATAATAAAGTAACATTTCATGACTTTCCAATAGTGGCCCTCCTCCCTCTTATAAAAGGCCCCCACCTCTACCCCCTTACCCACACCTCTCAAGACATTGGTTCGGCCAAAATCTTCTCATTTTATCTCTACAAATCCCTTTATTCATCCTAGAATCCTTAACTTAGACAGAAATCTCTTTAAGAAAATCTTTTGGTTCAAACCAAGGGGAGTTACCCGATTTAAAGGTAATGTATTCTCTTATGTCCTTTTGTTTTATTTTGCTTCTCAAACCCCCTAAAATATTTTTATTCCGTTGTTTTGTAAAAACACAAGTATATTTAACATACTAGGATGTTTTTATGAGAATTATTTGATTTAAACTTACACACACTCCCATCTAATGGTTAAAGAACATACTGTTTCTGTGGGTGGCGAATTACTGCCTCAAGAAACGATGATTGTTCAATATTCTTTTAACACCTTTCATGGTGGCCATTAAGATGTCACTATATTTATATATTATATATATACTATGTTTATGTTTTCATTATGCTTCTTTATTTTTCATTTATGTCACACCTTTATGGTTTCCATTAAGGGTAAACGCGATAATTTCATTTTAAGAAGTGCAGACTACCGCCCCCTCAAAGTGATTTGAATCGTTAATGCCATATGTGGGATGTATAAAGGATGGAGTTAATGATATTATATATGATATTATACTATAATTATAATATACCTTTATATCATTATGATTTTAGTCCATTAAATACGAAATTGAAATGAAAGTAGCGTTCATGCGTACGTACGACTTACCGTCTCAATGAACGGTGCATTTCATTTCATCCCTTCAAATGTTATGTAATATTATAAATGCATGTATATACTGGATATATATGATATCTACCTCATGAATATAATTCTTGATATAATGGATATTTTACCACATGAACAAATTGTAATTATAAGATGTTTATTTTTGGCTCAAGTACCAAAGATCGACAAAACGACCATTATTAAAATAAATAATTACATAATGTTAATAACATGGTAATAAGTGATATAAAAGGAATAATTAACTTGAAAAAGGTTCTTAAGAAAGTATAAGTTAACTCTTGTTTATTATTCAGGAGATTAAAGAACGATCGAGTCAAGTCGGACACGAGGTAAGGGACTTCGTCTCAATCTCCTTTCATTGAGGCATATTTTTTTTATACACAACTTTCTTTTATATGGTGTATAAAACCATTTTACTTTTACTTTTATTCAAAAAAAATCTTTTTTATATGATGCGTTTTACTAAACGACAAAAGGGAATGTTTTTGTCTTACGTATGCGGCGACAACAACTTCTCTGCCACCGTGACCAATATTTGAGTTTCAGTTTCCTCTACAAGCCATAACTTTTTTTTAAATGGAAAATAAATACCATGTTTTAATTTTATTTTATTTTGGTATTTAAAATGGTTTTGATAATGTTTTTATTATATCAATGTGTTTTTGAAATCTTGTGATTGAAATGTGGAAATGTTATGTTTCCTTTATTCATGTTTTATGTGTTACGATTATGTTATGGCTCTTGGGAATTGTTTATGAAGATGGGTGGTTCTATGATAAACTAAGGGCGGGTGAGCCCGATATAGCTCTCCAATGAATTTGGTAATGTGAAGGAGTTAAATGCTACATTTTCTCTGAAGAGATTTAGGGAATATACTGTGGTGGGTATTCCAAACGTAGACATGAGGGTTACTCCCTACGTAAGAATGTTATAAATGCTTCAAGTTACCTTTTTGACTTATGATTTTTATGAGTTATTCATGAGTCTTACAATTTATTGAGGTATGTTAAAGTTCTTATGTTTTATGAGTAAAGTATTATTTCATTGATTCTTATGTATACATGAACTAATGTTTTCATTCCGTATTTTTATATCCCTTACTGAGCTTTTATGATCATCCCAAGTTTTTGAAATGTTTTTCACAGGTCAAGGGAATAGTACATGATGTGATGATAGTGTCGAGGAAGTGTCAAGAAAAAATCCATGTCTTATTTTAATTATTTCTTATTTGATGAGAAAAATGAATACTGTCTTTTATGTAACCACCTTGTTAAAATGTAGAATGTAATGAATGATTTATAATCTAATTCTCTAAAACTCTAAACCTGAAAAGACCATCAATGTGTATTATAGAGATAACTCAAGATCAAGTAATGTTTAAAGCTTGGGACTTATATATATCACACTAAAATTATATAATCATTTGACATAAGATAAAAAAATCATATCCAAACCCACGAAATTAAATGGGTATCCTAAACATGTAATAATATCATAACCTTTGAAAAAATATACAGGTTTCATAATCATTTCATCAAAATAATAAACTGTAACAGAGAAACATATTTCATAATATATAACCTAAAAAAGATAAATGGGTAAAATAAACTTATAATTTGTGAAATTGAAATGGGTTTCATAAAGGCCACTAAATCAAGAATAACCCATTCAGAGAAAGAATACGAATGGAACCTTTAGATAATTTCCTTGAAAGACACGAGTAACATCAACAGATGCCATCTTAGATAAAAAATAATTTTAAAATATCTTATAAAAACATTTCTTGAGGAAAATATCCTTTATTCTTTGAAAAATAATTTTTAATACATAAAACCATTTAAAAATAATTTTCTTAGAAAATACATTAAAGACATATAAATAAGACATGAAATCATTTTATAACACTTTTTCCTTGAAAATGTATAAAATCAGATTGAAAACATTTTGAAATCTTTTTTCTTTGAAAACATATAAAATAATATTCCAAAAAATTTATTTTTTTTCATTGAAAATATTTTTATAACATATAAATAAATCTTTAAAATATTTTTAAAACCATCTCATTGAAAATAAATTTGAAGACATATAATGAAATATTGAAATTTTTTGGAAAAAAATATTCCTTGAATACTTATAAAAATAATCATGGCAATGTTTGGAAAAACATTTCTTTGAAAATAATTTTAAAAAAACTTTTTTAAAAATTATCATTTTAAACATGAAATATAAGATTCACAAAAATGATGGTGGATAAATCCGTACATGTTGTATGTGGTAAAAAGAACAATTCATTTTCGTGGTAAAAAGGGTAGAAAAATGCCTTGTTCGGTAAGAGAAAAGTAGATTACTTATAAAACATTAGTAAAAGAGAAAAAGGGTAAAACATTATTTTATATATTATATTATAATTGTAGAAAGTTTTTTAAACCCTTTTTTAAAAACATGTTTATAAAGGAATATAGATTTCCGACCGAAGCGAGGGTAAAGTTGGGCATTCTTAAAAACACGTTCTTGACTATGTTATGTCCCAAAAAGTGGATAAAGATACCAATACATGATTATATAATTACTATTCATAGGATGATAAAATTCATGAATTTTCTTGGGATATGGATCAGAATATTTCATCAAAGGGAGCATAAATGTAAATAATATCAATAAGTGATGTGGTTGTTTTAATAAAATGTTACCACTCCGTAACTTTGAACCATACAGACCATATATAAAAATGAGATTAAATAAAGCTAAAAATTTCAATAAAATAATTGTATTATTTATATAACATGTAAAATTTAAGTATATACACCTCAAAAAAAATTAGGTGCATAACCAAACATGTGTCTCAATGATAAAAAATTGAGATAAAAATATTTTATCGATTTGGTAACTTTGGAAATATAAACCCCATGAATGAAAGTTTATAAAATGGATATGTATATGAACATAAAATTAAGTATAAGAGACATATAATTAATTAATTAATAGTATATACACTACACAAAATAATTGAGAAGTGAACAAGGCATGTATCTAACATCAATAAAAGTGAGATGAAATTCCCTTACATTGTGTATTGACTCTCTTCATACTCGTAGAATCCACATGTATAGTAAATATGGATGTATTATAAATATTTTAAAGAACAATATTCTTATATCTAATAACATATATGGTTTTATTATGACGTTATATTTTTCACTTGTTTACAATACTATGTTAAGGTTTCACTTCAAGTAATATTCGCTATATTCTTCTCATGTGGCTTAATTTGTTATATCTTAGGTATTTATACTTATATAATGATTTATAGAATTTAAAACATGATATAAATATTATTTATATTAATTATATGTGTATTATAATAATCTATATAATATAGATGTATGAAATGGAAAACATAGTTCATGGAGACCATAAACCGTGCATACGCATGAACACTGTTTCCATTTTTATAATCGCATTACAAAAAAGAAAAGAAATGATAAATATATATATATATATACATATATCATAATTATAGTAGAATTATTTTTTCATATATATCATATTATTTCACTAAACACATCCTTAATACATTTAATGTAGTGTGTGAATGAATCACATAACTTTGAGGTAGCGGTAGTCTACACTTTCTCAAACAAAATTATATTATTCACACCAAGTGGAAAGTATAAAGATATTTATAGTAAAATAATTAAAGAAGATTAAATAAATAATAAATATAATATATATCATATATAAATATATTTTCTATCATTATTTCTACCATGATAGGTAGTAAAGGAAAAATGAACAATCAACATTTCGTGAGGCGGTAGTTCACCGTACACATAAATAGTGTGCTCATTACCCATTAGATGGAGGTGTGTGTAAGTACAGGTCAAAATATTAGAATAAAAAAATCATATTATATTTAGGATACATGTGTTTTTATAAAATCATGGAATAAATAGAGTGTAGGGGGAGGAGAAATGGAATTAAAGAAATGATCTTGAGAGAAGGTGTTACCTGTTAATCGTTTTTGGTTTGTGCTGAAAGGATTCCCTAGATTGAATTATGAAAAATGGGAGGCTTTTAGGAATAATTTAGGGATGATGTAAAGTATATTGGGAAGATACTTTTCTAGCCAAAGTGTCTTGATATATTTGAGGAAGTGGGAGGAGAGGAGGACTTTTTAAAGTGGAGGAGGAGTGATGCTTTTGTAAATATTTGAAGAGAAAATCCCACCTATGTTTTTCATGTTACAAGTGAATATTATAATATAAAAATGTTGATAAAAGGGAGTATATGGTCTAAATATGGCTGTAAAATGGATCTTGGATAATTTTAAAGGTCTTTTTGTGTCTTAAATTCATTTATTATTTCTTTGTTAACAAAATTTCTCTCTTAATTGTTGTAATTAATTTTAATCTCTTTCACTAATATTTTTGGTCAAAAAATATGTTGAGATTATTAGAAATTAGAAATTATATTTATTCCAAATATTTATTCTATTTTTCCAAATTATAATCATATAATTTTCAAAAGTTAATTTAAAATAAAATCCGGCTAATAGGACGACACTATGGGTTTTAATGTAAAAACGTCTAAAAGTTTGATAAGTTTTTATACCCAATTTCAAAGTGAAATTGATTCAAATGAACTAAATTGGATTAATTTATTAAAATATAGAATAATTTAAATTTATAAACCAATTAAAATATAATTTAATTTTATAAATTAATTAGTTGAAAAGGTAGTTTTGAATTAAAATGCGTTATCTTTCACTATTCATCCAAAAATGAAGAATCTCATAAAAAACACAAAAATAATACCCAAGATATTTTGGGAATTATGTATTAAAAAAATAATTTTATATTATAAAATTAAATTTCAAAATATTTATAATATTTATTTTATAATTTTTCATAGAAGGATATTAAAAGAAGTTCATTTGAGAAAATAGTATTTTGAAACATATAAAGACTTTTCCAAAAATTATATCTTTCATTATTAATATTTTTTATTCCTATAAAACCATTATAAATAATATTTGAAAATTATTTATTACTATTCTTATTACTAATATGAAAATATAGGTTAGAATTATATAATTTAAATAATTATAACAACAAAATGATGATTCATAAAAATTCGGTATTGTGTGTAACATACGCCAAGTCAGTGTTGCGTGTAGAAAATTCAAAGTCGGTTTCCTGTGAAAGAAATTTTGGACTTAGTGATTTAATATAAAAAAATTATATTTAGAGTTCTGTGAAATGATAAAAATCAAAATATTAAATTAATTGAAAAAAATATTTCACAAAATCTCAGGGTGTTACATTCTACCCCCTTTAAAATGAATTTCACCCTCAAAATTCGTTTGGGTTATCAAAAGTTTAATACTTGAAAGTTAATTTCCTAGGAACCCATATCATAAAAATGAAAACTAAAACATCCATTTAAAAAAAGAAGAATGAAACCATAAAGGTTATCGAATGTAACATATAAATATGTTTCTACATAGGAGAATACAAGTTGGGAGTAAACATTGGACGTGGAGGAAAAGTGTAAATATTTATAGTGAGTGATTGAGGTCATTAATCACAAACATGTGAATGATCAAAGAAAAGTTGAAGGCCTTAAATTCATAAATCTGTGATGATTTATAAGTCCATCAGTTCAATAGAAATTAAGGTATTTTGACAACATTTGTTGTGATCATTATCCTATATTTGAGTAATTATTTTATTGACAAAAAATATAAGTAAATATACTTACTTGATATATTTCTATAAAAAAAATTCATTATTTGGTTTTACTTTTAAATATTTTTAATTAATCCATTACTTCAAGAAATAGATGTTCACAAATTAACTTTGATTCCTGAACACTAAAATAAACTTATAGCTCATATTAAGGCCTATAAATGAAAAGTATAACTATTTATATAAAACTATTCTTAAAAATCAATATAGTTAATACATTAATATATAAAAATAAAAATTAACAATATTTTTTTATCTTAAATAATTATTCATCGAAAATAATTATACATTAACCAGGACATCGCATATGCCAGTGATAGGTGTGAAAACTTTTTCATCATTCAGTTATGGGTTCAAGACCCACAACCTTTCCAGACTTGATTAGTTTTCACCTTAAATAAATTATTTCATTTTATAAAACCACACAAATATAATTTCAAAAACTATGATGGAAATCCATGAAACAAGGTTAGTCACTAAATAGCCTTTTAACCAAGATTTTAAATATAATCTCAATACATAAATACTTACTCTAAAGTTTAACTTAAACTTTTCATGAATGGATAACCTTATAACATCTATAAAAGATGAAAATCCAGAAAATTACAAAGAAAGTAAGGAAATAATCATAAAATTTATCCCCATATGTCACAAACTAGCTGTTGGTTATCACATTCCAAACATATAAATACCCTCATGGTAAATTCTCTTTGAACATGGTAACAATCTGAATTACCATAAATCCTTTTGAAAAACATGAATTATTCATTATTTCATAGATTACTAGTTATATTCTATAAATCCAAGATGTTTTAAAAATTTTCCATGATATCATGAACAATTTATCAACAAGTCCTTAATTAGTTCCAAGGTAATTAGTACTATCCAATTTACGTATTCATACCCCACATATATTTATCCATACAACAGTATCATAACATAAGTAACATATTAGTGGTTATATTACCTTATCAAAAATATCACCTTGTGATTAAATCACTCTTACAGTCCATCAAAAACATTCAACATAATATTTTAAATCCTTAGAGAAAAACATAAATTATAAAATCATTATATATTTAACATTTCATAATCATTGAATCCAAATACATAAAAATTAGATTACCACACCCTTAATCCATTAACATGTATACCTAATCATATTACATAATACCTTTTTTATTTCACATTTCATCTATAGTCTCTTCATAATCAGTAATGTAACCAATACTTGAACCACCTAGATGAATCTCTTTGGGAGAATTCCTATTGGGACATTGAGTTGTAGAATGACCATTTATTCTACAGATAAAACTCATAACATTAAATGATGCCTTTGGGAGGCCAATATTATCATCCATTTTCTTAACTAAAAAAATTTATTTTTCCCTTACCGTAATTTGATTTGTGTCCTACTTTTCTATAGTCAAAACATCTTCTTGTTCATCTAAGATATTCACTTTGGTGATTATTTCCAAATTCCTTACACAAAGGAAACTAAATCTTTTTTCCTCCATGGTCTCCATCAACCAAAATATCAATAAACTAATTCATTCTCTTCCTTGGTGAGTCTAAGAGTTGGTTAAGGTACACATTGTTAATCATGTTCCTTGAAAAATGATTAGGCATGATCACAACATATTTCACTCTAGTGATCATCCAACTTGACTACTCATCAAAAAATAGTCCATCAAATTCAACATTATTTTCGTTCCTTTTGGTTACTACAATTTAATAAAACTAGAAGCATAATGTGATAATTACTTATCATAGATAAAAACTACATATCCATGCAAATAATTACTTATAGGACGTATAAATCATGATATATTCCTTAATCTATGACACCTTAAGTTCATCCTAGGTTATTTATATCCAACTTGAACTTAAATAGTTCCTGATGGTTTGTGAATTCCCACAGTATATCCCCCAAGAGTGTCAAACCAGGTGTGCAACAAGACACATTATCGTGTACCAGATTATCCTAAGTCAGGCTTGGAACATCTTATCGAATTTTTTACCCATAGGTATACTTATTATAGAGAAAAATCCACTTGTATTATCCATACATGGATATATTTCTAGGAAACCACTCACTATATCCTTTAACAGAATTCTGGGACATTTTCCTATACTTTTACTTATCAGTAGACTTATTCCTAAACATGTACATAGGGTTCTCATTAAGGGTTTCTCATCCTATCTTCCAAAGGTTAACTAAACCTTTGATTTGATAACAACTATAGAGATCCTTAGTTTTTATACATTAACATTACATAAATTATGTGGAATACTTAATAAATTAAACAAATAGATTCTCAAAGATCGTATTTATCTAGTTTCTATAGAAACATGAAAAGATAAATACTAGTACAAAAGTGAGAATAATTATCTCCCACTGTGTTCTTCATGACTAAAAACGTTCTTAGACATTTTATACCTAATACATATATTTATAACCTAGGGAAAACCATAAAAAGGGGTGATCTCAGATGCTCAGTAAGGGAAAATAAGGGAGGAATGTAATCATAATAATGATAATAAGGGTATAAGAATGTGATCATAATATTTTAATATCATACCCTAAATATCATAAGATCATAAAAATTAATAATTTAATAAATCCTGTTAGTTCATATGGCATGAATCATAAGGAAATAAAGAATATATGACATGAAATCATAACATAGGAATAAAACATGGAATTGTTGAAGAAAAATAAGCATATTTAATGATTTCCATAGTAGTCAAAGAATTGTTTTCAAGGCCATATTAGTGGAAAATTTCCATTAATGAACGATGTTCATACCTCGTTCTAACCCTATATTACTGAACCGAGTTCAATCCTCATTCCATCCCTATAACACTGAACCAGGTTCATTTCTCGTTCCTACCCTATAATATAGATCTGAGTTCATTTCTCTTTTCAACCACATATATCTCATGGGATATAAATATTTACCTAATGAATTTTAGGTAAATATATGTACCATTGACCTCATACATAAATCATGAATACATGTTCCACTAGATCATAAATAATCATATCATAACCCATGAAATTAAATAGGTATCATAAATATGTAATAATATCATAACCATTAGAAAAATATATAGGTTTCATAATCATTTCATCAAAATCATAACCGTTGAAAGAGAAATTGATTTCATAAACTTATAACCCATAAAATAAAAATGTATTTCATGAAAATCTAACCCATGACATAGAAACGTGTTTTATAAAGACCAAGACATCAAATACAATCCATTCAGAGAAATAATATGAATGGAACCTTTAGACCATTTCCTAGAATGTCATGAGTAACATTAATGAATGTCATCTTATATAGAAAATAATTTTGAAATATATTTCAAAAATGTTTCTTAAGGAAAATTTCATTTTTTATTTTAAATAGGATTTTTAATACATAAAACCATTTGAAAATAATTTTTTCAGAAATTTACTTGAAAACATAAAAAGAAGACTTGAAATAATTTTGAAAAACGTTTTCCTTTAAAACTTATAAAATCATCTTGAAAACATTCTGAAAACATTTTTCCTTGAAAAAATATAAAATAAGATTTAAAATATTTTTAAAATATATTTCATTGAAAACTTATAAAATAAGCTTCAAAAAAATTTTAAGAAATTTTTCATTGAAAACACATTGAAAAATTATAAATAAATATTGAATTTTTTTGAAAACAATTTCTTTGAAAATAAAAATGAAAACATATAAAGAAATCTTGATTTTTTTGAAAAGAATTTTACTTGAAAACATATAAAAATATGCTTGAAAATGGATTGAAAACCATTTATTTGAATGTAATTTTAAAAAAAAATCTTAAAAATGTACCTTTTAAACATTCAATTTAATCATCATAGAAATTGTGTTGGGTAAATCCAAACATACCATACGTGGTAAAAAAACATTCCTTTTTCACAGTAAAAAGGGTATAAAATGCCTTGTTTGAAAAGAGATTAGAAGATTCATTTGAAAACCTTAGTAAAATAAAAAATGGGTGAATTTTTTTAAAATATTATAAGATAATAGTAAAATATTCTTGGAAACCCCTTTTTAAAAACATGGTTTTTAAGGAACACATATTTCCAACTGAAGGGAGGGTAAAGTTAGGATTTCTTAAAAAAAATATTACTTATATTATCTCCCAAAGAGTGGGATAATGGTAAAAATACATTTGTATATCATGAATATCTAGATGATAATAAAATTCATAAATTTTCTTAATATATGGATCATAATATTTCATCAAAGGATGTATAAATATAAATAATCTCGATAAACAATGAGATTGTTTTAATAAAAGTTTACCACTCGGTAACTTTGAAACATACACGCTATGTATAAAAATGAGATTAAATGAAGATTAAAATATCATTATAATAAGGATATTAATGATATAACTTATAAAATGAAAGTATATACACTTTGAAAAATAATTTAGGTGCATAACCAATCATGAGTCTCAATGAAGGGAAATTGAGAAAAAAACTATTTTACCGATTTGGTAAATTTTTGAACTTAATCCCCATAAAAATAAATATCATAAAATATATTTTTAAATAACCATAAACATAAATATAATATATATATAATTCATTAATGATTAGTACATATACCACACAAAATAAGTGAGTTGTGAATAAGGCATGTATCTCATGGAAATAAAAGTGATATGAAATTCCCTTACCTTATGTCTTGAATCTCTTTGAACTCATACAAAAAACATATATAATAAATATAAATTTATTATAAATATTTTAAATAACTATATTATTATATCTAATACCATATATAGTTTTATTATGACCTTATATTTCCCGCTTGTTAACAATCTTATGTTAAGGATTCACTTCAGGTAATATTCACTTTATTCGTCACATGTGTCATAATTTGTTAGATCATTGGTCCTTATACTTATATCATGATTTAAAGAATGAGAACCATGATATAAATATAATTTAAATTTATTATATTTGTATTATAATAATCTATATAATAGAGAAGTATTAAATGGAATACAACATTCATGGAAATGGTAAGTTGTACGTACGAATGAATGTTGTTTCGATTTTTATTGTTGTATTAAAATAAAGAAAGAAAATAAAATATATGTATATATATATTATAAATAAATATGAATTATTATTTCATATATATCATAAAATTTCACTATACTCATCATTAATACATTCCATGTTGTGTTTGAACGTATCACATCACTTTGAGGGAGGGGTAGTCCACACTTCCTAAAACGACATTATTGTATTTAAACCAAGTGTGAAGTATAAATATATTTGTTTAAAAATTATTAAATATAATTAATTACAAAATAAATATAATATATAACATATATAAGTAGAGTTTTTTTGCTAATTTCTACCCTGAGAGGTGGTAAAGGAAAAATGAACAATCCTCGTTTTATGAGGTGGTAGTTCGCCCACTTAAATAGTATGTTCGTAGCCCATTAGATGGATGTTTCTGTAAGTGTAGGTAAAAAATATAAAATAGAAACATCCTATTATATTTATTATATTTTTTTTATAAAATCTTATAATAAATATTGTGGGGTTTAAGGAGAAATAAAATAAAATAAAAGAGTTTGAGAGAAGGTGTTACCTCTTAATCGGGTAACTTCTTTTGGTTTAAGAAAAATGATTACTTGGATTTATTTCTACCAAATTAGAAGATTATATGTAAGGGAGTGGTTTTCTAAAGTGTATTGGGAAGATATTGGCAGAACCCAAGTGGCTTGATAGGTGTTAGTAAGGGGGAGGAGATGAGTCCTTTTTATAGTGGAGGAGGAGTGTCACTCTTGTAAATATTTGAAGAGAGAATTTCACCTACATTTTTCATGTTGCAAGTGGATCCAAAAATAGACCAAAGTATATAAAATAGAGTATGGGTTTGAAATTTGTCCAGAAAATGGATCTTGGAAAAGTTTCAAGGTCATTTGTGTCTTAAATTTAGGGTTTAGTACTCTGTTAACCTAGTTTTTATCTTAATTATTGTAAATAATTTTAATCACTTTAACAAATTTTTTATTCAAAAACTAAGTTAAACTTATTATAAATTATAAATTATTCTAATTAAAAATATTTAATCCATTTTTACAAATTCTAATCATATAATTGGTAGAAATTATTTTTTAAAATAATCCCAGTAATGGGAAGACACTTTAGGTTTTAAAGTAAAAGGGTCCAATAGTTTGCTGTGTTTTTATACCTAATTTCAAATTGAAATTGATTCAAATGTACTAAATTGGATTAATTGATAAAATATATGATCTATGTTAACTTTTAAACAAAATTAAAATATAATTTTCCCTTATAAATAAATTAGATGAAAAAGAAGTTTTGAATTATAATCCGGTATTTTCACTATTCATCTAAAAATGAATTTTGAGAAAAAACCCAAAATTCACCCTAAGATAATTTATACATTAAAAAAATTCAAAAAAAGAAGTTTATTTTATCAAATTTAATTTCTAAATGTGTCTAAAATTAATTTTATTATTTTTCATAGAAGGATATTAAAAGAAGTTCATTTGAAATATATTTTTTTAAAACATATATGGACTCTAACAGAAATTATTTTTTTCATTAACAATAGGTTTTATTTTAATAAAAAAATTATAATTTTTTTTTTAAAATTAATCATTAATATTAATATTACTATTTTTAACATCTTGGTTAAAATTATCTCATTTAAATAATCATTAAAAAAATAATGCTTCATTTAAACTCGGTGTTGTGTGTGACATATGCCAAGTCCGTATTTTGTATGGAACAAGAAAGTTTATTTTCATGTGAAAGGAATGTTTGACTTATTGATTTAATATAAAAAACTATTTTTAGTGTTTTGTGAAATGAAAAATATCAAAAGATTAAATTAATTAGAAAAAAAATATTTCAAAAATTCTCAGGGTGTTACAATCACTACTGGAAATCTAAACTATCCCAACTGTTTGAAACCATTGAGATAGGCCATGAAATCATTGGTATAGTCTATCCCAATGGTTTAAATAAGCATTTTCATGTGGGTCATTGGGTTATCACTATACCAATAGTTTACATTGAACCATTGGTATGGGGGGGGGGATTTCAATTTTCCCACGGTTCGTTGTGAACCATTGGGATAAATTCATGACACCAGTTTCAACCCATTGGGACATATCTATACCAATAGTTTTAACCATTTGTATATCTCTCTACCAATGGTTTCCATATGTGATGGAATTATGTTTTTCAAACAGTTCAGTTTGAACCGTTGGAATAGAGTTATCCATATGGTTTTCAACTATTAGTACAAATATACACCAACAGTTTGATCCATTGGCACCAATCTATACCAACAGTTCTGAACCATAGTTCTATTCCTATACAAATGGTTCAAAATGAACTATTGGTATAGGCTGAAGAAATTATAAATAGGTATACCAATGGTTTTGAAACCATTTTCATAGACCCCCTCACTCAATTTCACACAGAGAACCTTCTATCTACGACCTACAACATTCAATCAAACAAAAACACACTAAAAAATAAACAAAACACTGCAAACCTAAAACCTTCAGTCACACAGAAAACACACAAAAAACTCACTTCATACACACAATACAAATGCACAGAGAACTCACTACAAACAGATAGAAAAATCTATAGAAACACACAAAAACTCACTACATTCATCCGCAATCACACATAAATCAAACACAAAAACTCACTACAATGTACAATAAAACACAAAAACTACAATCACTTCTTGAGTGTGGAATTATTAGGATTCAGGGATTCAACCATGATCCTGATGAGTATATAATTCTTAGGATATAGGGATTCAACAATGATCTTGATGAGTGTGGAATACTTAGGATGCTAGGATTCAACATTCTTGTCTATAGAATTCTTTATGTAATCCCCTTGGATTGGATGATGTGATTACAGATGTGGGAATTCCCAAGATGTCTTGGAATCGACTCTACAGACATTGAAACTCTATTTACCTAAGATCGTGGTAATTGACTGATACTAGATGATGTTTGACTTCCCAGGACATCTAGGAATTACCATTATTCCTGATAGTATTTGATCTCTTAGGACTCTTGGGAATTGGTTGTGGGCTTGATGAAATTATATTTCTTAGGTCCATTCCCCTAGGAAACAATTCTTGAACATAATACTTTGATATTGTATTTCCCCAATAGGATGGGAATTGTTTTTAAATGATATACAAGTTAGAATGGTTTAACTACATGCTCAGAGACACTTCTGCACTAGACGAGGTAGGTGTGGTCGATAATAAGTGTCACATTAAAGCCTTAGGATCAATATTGATTTATTTATTTATATTAAATACTTTGTATATTTATTTATCTAAGAATATCACATGTAGAGACAAACATTTACTAGTTATGTATAAAACTACATTAGTGGTTTCATACTATGTTGTACTCTCATCATGCTCGGGAGGCCATGACACTTTGGTCCCCAAGAAGAATTTTTACTTTCTTATATGATCAAATTGGGTAAAGGATCATTGTTACATGATAATTATGGATCAGTTCAGATGGGTTGGTGATTGAGATGACATGATACTCAAGGATGGATTGAAGTCTCTTTTTCCTTTTATATTCATTTTTTATCTATGGGGTCAATCTGGTGGGAGACAAGTGTGTGTTAGTTTTTATGTATTTTATTTTAATTCAGTTATGTATTATCATGTGTGATCTAATGTTTATATCAAGGATTTTGATTAGTTTATTTTCATCTAATGTTGTGCGCTCTGATATGGGGTATAGTTTTCCAATGGTACGACCCTAGAACCTCATTGTTAATCAATATCCTCTAGTGTATGGGAATTTTTCACTGAGGTCCAGTGGTAAAACCTTGATTTAGGCACCACTCAGTGGATATGGACTAGGGGAAGGATGTTACAGGGGAGAAGATACTCAGTAATTATTCAAGTGCTATTAGGGTTACACCTTCAGGCATGTGGATATGGTATACAAAAATGGGATCTAGGTATGATTTATTGGTAAGATCAAGGGTGATCCAAAAATAACATAGTTTATGGTCTCATAAATTTAACCAAAGGGGGATAAACCTTAAGGTTTTATAGCCAAGAGTGTAGGGGGTGTAATTTTTAAGGTCTTGTAGAAAGGAAGAAGGGGATAGATAAAAAATAAATAAATAGGGGGAAAATTAACTTAGCAATTTTTTTCATAGACAAGGGATTATTAGGAACACCACAGGTATGTATGAATAAATTTTAAGGTCATGGTGTTTGGAATAGAATATTCCTATACAGATCGTGATCATGTACATAAGGATGGGAAAGGGTAAGGTGGAAAATAATTACTTATGTGAATTTAGTATGTCTATATCACCCAAGAAAAACCAGGTGAACCTCTCACCCAGATATAGCTTATACACGGAGGAAGGGGAATCATATGAGAATTTGGCTAGGCAGGGGCTCGACTTGAGTGTGGCACAATCCCTATGATCTAGTATGGAATTAAATTTGTGTTGGCCCAAGACATGATGTATAGACATCACTAGGTGTCATGTATAGTGGGAATCAAGCCATACATTTTCCTAGAGGGCAGTGTGGTAGGAGTCCAATGTCATGTAGGGATTATCCTCAGGTGGGGACAAAGGTATCACATAGTTTATGTAAATTTAATAGGGATAACACTATATAGTTTAACTAATAATGGAAAATAGTCGAAATCTTATTTTAAAATACCCATAAAATCAACCTTAAATGGAAATATTCATAATGCTCTTCCCAATCTAATTAAGCCCTATTCTTTGTGAGCTAACCTTCCCCAGTGTTCTATATTTAATTTAATCCATCCTTCCTCAAAGGGAAATATTCTCCATGTGTCATGTATCAATGGTCCATATTCCTAGAAATACTTTACTTACACAATATTTCTTAATCTCTAAAATCCACTATAGAAGATGTATAAATTCATTCATGGTATCCCTTTATACTGAGTTTTGAAATTTTAAAATTTTTGAAATTTTTTATCATTAACATTGTTTTTATATTTTTTTGATTTTCTACAATTACAGTATAATCTATCATGAAATTTTATAATGGATTATCTGATGGTAACCCTTCCACCAACAAATTAATTATTCCCATGCCACTTGTTTGAGTCATCCAAATGATATCCAAGAGGAGGATTATGAATTTAAAACAAGAAAGGGTTAGTCCCATTTTGATGGTTCAATGGTAGTAGATATAGATCTTTTAGGACACTAGTGTTACTATACCTATAGGGTCTATACATTATTTTGTATGGTGAGTCATCCAGAAGTGAGGTAATTTGTATACCTGAAGGCTGAGAAAACTAACCCAAGGATCGTTTTGGATAGTTTTAGTCAAAATACACGAGACATGTCACTTGAATAATACATTGGCAGTAAAGTTGAATCTATAAAAAGCTGAGTTGTGGATAATCTTATAGAACCAAAATACTGTGAATGATAGAAAAACTAATCACATGCGAAAAAACTGAATATACCCTCCTATATGGGGAATGGAGAACACTCCTAATGTTGTAATGACATGTGATGTGTGAAATAGGTAGGATTATTTATCAAGGACTAGAAATGGTGTGACAAAGATGTTTTTTCCTTCAACAAGTGCTCTTGAGAGCTCTTATGGTACTGATAAAAAATGGTACCTGAGTTAGTGTGGTGGTGAGAACATGTAAGCATAGGCAGACTGGGATTCCAGGAATGTTCCAAGAATATCATATAGTATTTGAGGTCATAATGAGGTAATTATTTATTTTTTGGGTATGAGACTGATTTGAGTCTCAAGGACTCTAGTGGATTCTCTAGTGTAAGATATATGAGTACCAAGAGGAATTCCATTTTTCACTTGGATGGTGAGACATTTTTAAGATGGGGTATAGGTCCTGAGTGACTAGAACCTTTTACCTATTTAGTGAGATATGATATGGACCAAATTCCCTTGTTGTTATTTCATACACATGTTGGGTGAATAATTATAAAAAGTATAGTGATATATCTTATGGAATGACAACACCTTGAGTGATAAGGTGTTGGAAGTACCCTTATATGAGTGAAAATGAAGCTATCATATTATAACATGATATCAAACCATACCATGATTGATAAGGTAGTGGTCAAGATAATGGACTCACCTTGAGTGATAAGGTTCTAGATGAACCCAAACATGAGTGATAATGGAGCATTTGGGATGTGATATTAGTCCTACCAAGGTTAATATGGTATTATCTTAAAAAATGGATTTACATTGATCATAATGTATTAACATGGATGTTTGTTGAGTGATAAGGTTGGTATGTTATATATAGTGGTATGAGACACTACCTTTAGTAGAATGGTAGATGTTGGGATTTGAGTGATGACCTATATTGAGTTATAAGTATTATTTTAGAGCTTCGATACATGACTCTATCCTACACATTCTGGTTATGGTTGAGTAATCATTGATACTCCCTATTTAGAGAATTTGGGTATAGGATGGGTTTCATGTATGATGGTACAATGATGCAAGTTTTTTGTTCAGAAAATTGTATATATGGTCAGGTATCATGGAAACCTATTTATCACACGATGAACTAATACACATGGAGTCTTGGTTTACTAATTCGAACATAACATCTGACATGATATGTTTATTAAGGGATCCCATTGGTCGGACTGGATTGGGTTGGGTCAGGTTCGAGGTTTTTTTGGACCTGACCCAGTCAAAATAGGTCAGGTTAGGTTGTGTCGGGACATATGTGGTTTTTGTTTTGGACCCGATCCAACCCAACCTTTCTCACATCGAGTTAGGTAGATCGGGTTCTGTAATAAAAGGCCACCACCTCATTTTCTAGAATGCCTCCTTCGTACGCATCCTCATGGTTCTTCCTTCTCATCTTAACAGACATCAAGGATTTTAAAGTGTGATATCCTTTATCTTTGGTTGTCCATCATGATATTATTAATCGCACTCTTGGTCTTTAGGGATCTCCTAACATTTTGAGGCTGCCATCCATGACATTTTCTTCTCAGGCTATTCATGATATCCTTCATCGGTGGCATGCTCGGTCAGTTTCAAGAGGAGCAGCTATAACAGATCACGATTTTTTGCCTAGGGTGGTCATTTTCAACTGGTGACTGGTGTGGGTCCGATATGGGGGATGTGGTGGTGCAAAAGTCCACCATGGAAATAAGTGGTGCTAGAGAATCTCATATAGTAAGGCGAAAATTGATTTTCTCCTCTGGTGAGCTCAGGAGATGATGATTAATCAAACCCAAAAGTTAGCAGTAAATGGAGGGATTGGTAGAAGGATTCCGATTTCTATCTTCTGGAGGTATTCTATGGTGGATCTGGGGTCATGGATGGTGTTCAAGGTGGAGACAGTGGTGGAGGTAAAGGCGGTGTGCGGGTCCACAATGGTTACACCATGCATTTGTTGTAGTGGAGGAGGAACACGAGCGAGGGTGAGTCAGGAATTGCATGGTATGATGGAGGGATCATGGAAGGGAGATCGCACTGTAGTGGTGGAAATGAAGGGTGGTGCTGTGGTGAACGATTTGGAATAGGTCTGAGGGATGTTGCATAACTTTTACAATCTTTTAAAACACCAACTAAATATATATCGCATTAAAAAACCATTCAAAATTTACTTTTAAAATCCTAAACATGATGACATAGAAACTTATTTTTGAATCGTGTTTCCAAACAAAATTCCTTTGAACTTGACACCAAGGCATGAAACAACACTTCTTTATGCAATATTCCCTTCAAAAAGCTGGACACCATGACCACATGTCAATTTTTCTCCACTACAAAATCCTGATACACCAAAACACCCGTATTTCCAAAAATGCTCTCAGAAATGACATAGGGATCTCTCTAGAATCTTTCTATACATCGCTATACACAGGTCCACCACAGTGAACATAATTCTTTTAGTGAGTTCCCCTATAATAATTCTTCTCATTAGAATATGAGAGAAATGTTTCAACATGAATATTCAAAAGAGGAGGCACTAAATCAATATAATAGGTAGTTGTAAGATGAAGCTTCTGGCGGGGAGAACCAAAAGCCTGACAGGTGTTAAACAATGACACCATCAATGTTTTTTAGATATATGGGCTCAGGTAAACACCCAAAGGGGTGGCCAAGAGGCCAAAAAATACCCCAAATGGGTTTTTACATAAGATAAGGTCACACAAGACATGATAGAACAAATCAACTATTTAATTTTCTATAACTAGGGATCAATGGAAGGTTTTAGCGAGCGATAAAATGATGCAAAGTTTAAAGGGAAAAGAAACAACGGAAAAGAATCATACACCCTACACAAACCATTTACAAATTCATTCACTTCTCCTAGGAAATTTCATTTAAAATATTCAAAGGTTGAAAATAAAATTTTCTTGGTCAAGGCATATGACTTCTCTGGAAATTTCATTTGATCTAAACAAGTATGATAAACCAATTTATATTATTAATGGTAAAAAAAATAACTAGCCACAAATCAAACACCAACGAGTGGAATATGGAAACTCAAACCAAATATAAACATGATACAAATAACTATCACTGCTCTTTGGTTTATAAGACATCACACCTCCATTCAAGGGGTATTATTATAAAATCATGGCATTTATTTATCACACAATTCATTTAATTATATTTAACATTTATTCTAAAACTCATTCATCACGAATCAAATGCAATAAGTTAAGAAACTAGATCAACATAACTATCGTGATTTTTCGTAGATAGTGCACCTCTGTCAGAGGGGTTTTATTATAAAGACATGACTTTAATTATCAAATAAAACAATTATATTAAAGATAACTTATCCAAGATATGCAATTCAGTACAATTAACCATAATTAAGAAAGAAAATAATTTCAATTTAATGAATTCTTGAATTAAAGAGGCTAGAAGAGGGACCCTACCTCAAGGTGGAACCATGTCGTCCACTTAGGCTCTTAGAGCTTTCTAACTAAAAGATGCTGCTCCCCCACTGGGTATATGCAACTTCACACACATAAAAGGACACCTAGACCCTATGCACACACCTGCATGGCCATGATCATGTGCAAGGGGATCCTTCCACATATGCTTATATGCATATACCAGTCTCCACTCACCTATGTATGAATATATATATATATATATATACATGGGAACACCTATCCCCATACATTCATAATCACTGCCAGGGTTGACTATACACATAACGGGGGAACCCACATACATATACGTACCTACGAACACATAGGAGAGTTGCAATAGACTTGGAGACTCGAAACCAATGACCAGGGATCAACACACTAAAAAAAGGATATTAAGAACCTCAACACACATAAACAATGCAACATAACCAGTGAGAAACCATATAATGACTTTAAAGACTTAACATGATTGGAAGCGGAGAACAAAATCCACCTGAACCAACACGAAATGATCCAACGCCCTATCAAAAACATAATATGGAGTACAAAACACTGAAATATACAAATACATGAGGTGCAATAAATTAGTAACCATAGAATCTTACCTCAGATCAGAGATAGTGGACTGAAACAATCTGAACCCTTTCTTGCCCCCTTTGTAAAATATAAATACCCTTTATCAATAGAAATCAGTAAAAGACCTAAGTGGACAATGTGATTAAGAAAAATAAAAAGTAAACTAAAACATACTTTTCTATTATGACAATACACATCACCGCCCACCATATAAGAACCAAAATTCCCCATGGGTAAAATCATGTTCCTGTAATCAAGGGGAAAATAGATCCATGTTTCAAAATGATATTATCAAATAGTACATTCCTATTAATTAAATTGGGCCAAACAAACCTGCGTTCCAATCACCTCAAGGTAATGATAATGCACCATACTCTTCTCTTTGGATTTCTCAAGATAAAACCTCTATGATTTCAAAGATCTAAAGTAATGGAACTGTAAGAAATTAAAATACAATATTTCAAGAAATATACTGGTTGAAGTGGAGACAATGTATGTATAATATTAAGGAAAGTACTATTTTTTCAAGAATAAATAGATAAAAAAAGAATAAACGAAATAATATATTCTATAAGAGATGAAAAATATTTATTTTCAGTAGTGGATTCAAAAGTGTAAGACTGGAAAATAATATTTAATAATTAAATGGAAAACTTTACTTGAGTCTATATTTGTTTTTTTATTTTAATTATGTTTTTAGAATCCATTAAAATCTCATTACATAAATATCGTCTTTCTCAATTAATTATTTTCAAAAAATAAAAAATACTTTTAATATTTTTAAGAATGTAATATTTCTCAATTAACCAAACAAAAAAATCAAGAGGGAGTGCATTGAAGAAGAAATAAAACGTAATTTGTATCCCACTTAATAAGAAAGGTTTATTAGAGGACACAATTTCTAATCAAATAGAATATATCATAGCATAAAAAAAATTAAAGAGTAGATATTTAATATAAAAAATAAAACTATTAGAACAAAAAAACATAATATTAAAAGAAAATTAATATTTGTATTGCAAGTGCCTTATTTCTTATCACCAATTTCAACTATTTTAGTATCAAAGATTCAATTCTTACATTTTTCATGTAAAGGGATGATCAACAAGGTAACAAATAATGGTCCAAGGAAGGTTTAATGTCTATGATAGAGTGGTATGTGTCAATACAGTTTAACTATACCCTGATAATGTTATCATCCTATATCTATATAGAATCTCACATAAAATTCCTTTTTTAGTTCCTTTAAAACATAAAAGTATTCATTTTAATAGTCGTTAATCTAATGGAGTAATTATTTAATGATCCATTATTGGGTCATGAATTCCTCCTATAATCACATACATAACTAATGTGTGACCCAAGTGTATTTTTATGAAGTGACTATATATAGTACCTCATATAATCAGAAAATATAACTTATTTATAAGCATCAAAATCCATATACTAAACTCTAACAATGAATAAGGACATAATATTATTTCATTATTTATTCTCAAAACTACTAAACTCCTTACTATGATTGGTAATATGTGACAATAATAGATTCTATAATATAATCCCAGTCGGTTACTCCATAAATTCTTCTATAGAATAGAGAAGATTATACTTTTTTATAGTTCAAGATGAACTGAGTTTCATGTGCTCACCTATTCACGATTCTTGACAAAAGATAACTTCATTATAGCTCAGTATCAAAAAATATCTCTAAATTAGATAAGTGGAAATTATAGAAGCTTTCCTGCATTAGAAGAGTAATATAAAATCATTGTGAATATCATGGATTTTTGACTACATGTGATATCTAAAAGGGTGAAATATATTTATAGTTTACTATAAGATATTAACAAGATTCATAAATAATAAAATCATAATACTAAGAGAGATTAAAATTATTTGAGGTTGAGAAGTATTTCCACATTCTGATGTTCTTTTAGTTTGGACCAAAACTCAAAGAATCTAGAATCAACCCAAGATGAACCTCCCAAAATAACTGAGAAGAATAATGTTACCACTCAAATCACATTGAATATTTTATAATAAAAATAGATTCATACTACTAAGAAATATATCTTTAGAAAATTTGGAGAGTTCTCCACTTCATCCTCATGGAATAATGTATCCCACTACCCTAATAAATTTATAATTTCTATGTCCTTTTTATTTGTAAGTATTGTAAAAAGATCAATGTCTATGCAAAAACCATTGATATAAAATATAATGAAACTCACAAATACATTAAGGGTCGATGTGATAATATTTATGATGAGTACTTCCCCAAACCAATCCAAAAATTATGATGAATATATCCAAAGACATCAATGAAAAAATATAGAAAAACTACCTTAAATGAAAAAGAAACATGATTTTTTGTAAAATATTGGTATTAATGGATATTTGGTCACATGGAAATTGATTTTTTGTATAATATATATACTCATAAAAGTGGTATAATAGAATAAAAAATTGAGAGAATAGTTAAAACTAAGGAAAAACTATTGTGAAAAATTAGTTTTCACACATGAAGTGAAATTTATATCTTAGAAAAATATTTGAAAGCCTTGATTATTTTTTTGAATATTTAAATGTATATGGTCCCTGCTATGAGTAATTTTGGTAATTAAAAACTCAAAATGATGCATACGTTAATGAAAAGATCAGTCCATAATTGAATAAGTAGGGAAAAAAGGATAAAAGCCTACCTTGAGGTGTAAACTGATGAAAAAAGTAGAAAAAGACACTCCCAAGTGGTCATTTAAAAGAGATGATCATCATGGGGTTTTAGTATAGAGAATATTTTTCTATTATGGTTATAAGTGCTACATTATAGACTATTTGAAATTTTTTGAGGGTGTGACTTGATGCTGAAGGATGTTTCTGTTGGTTTCCACATACTCTTAAAGTGGATTTTCAATAAAGTAAAAAATGGATTGTGGATAGACTATTTAAAAATGGAAATAAATATATAAAAATTATATCATAGAAAATTTGATTTGAAAATGGAAACCATCCATGAAAGAGATAGTAAAATCGGATTAGTAGTTGACATTTCTGAAGAATATCTTAAGAGATTTCCTAAGGAAAATAAAAAGTAGTTGGAGATGTTTTTTTGAAGGTGTTATTATATTGGTCATAGAGATATCATATGTATGAATTTTATTCCTGGTAAAAAGAATTTTATTAGTGGTAAGGGAAAAGATAAAATTTTATAAAGTTCTAAATCAGTTGCTCCAAATGGATCCATGCCTATAAAAAAGGTTGAACATGATAAGGAAGAATGTTTGATTATATAGTCTGATGAGTTATTAAAGGATAAACTAGAAAAATAAAAAAAATTGAGAGATTTTTAATTGTTCAAGTGAATATGAAATTTTAAAATAATAATAAACATGTGAAAGAAGAGAAAACCAAGTTTACTCAACAAAAATTTTTTTAAAATGTGAGAAATAAGAAATTTCAAGGAAAATCAAAAAATTTTGAGCTGCAAAACAAGTACTCCAATGTTGAGAAAGAAGCCTCAGTCAGTGTTTTAAATTACAAGTTGATAAACCCAACTTATTACTATACTTTTTCATATAAAAAATCAAATGGAAATATCACACAACATGCATTTCACATATTTTTTTGTAAAGTAAAATAATTTTTCAAAATGAATCCTTCATATAGTGTTGTTATTCTTCTATGTAACTACCAATGTATCCATGAATCTTGGCTGCACAATGACCCAATTAAAAATGCCTATTAAATAAAAAAAATTGATTTTGGGAAAAAACCATTAGATGAATATAAAAAATTGAATACCTCAATGGATTGATGTGAAAAAATAGAAAGAGAAGAATAACCCTTCCTAATTTTATCAAAATCGATGAATATCCCTTACTAATCCTAATTACAGAAAACATTGAATATGTAACTTTGAATAAACCAAAAACAGAATATGAAACATTGATTTTGTGTTCCCCTATTAATAATTAAAGAAAAATATCTATCATAAATTATTGAATTCACCATACTATAGTGAAATGGATGAATAACCCTAAAATAGAATTTTCTGAAATCAGAAATGCTACCTCTATGCATGGAGGATGACACACGAAGTGAAGAATTTATGGGGGAGGGGAGAGATATGGATCCTAAGGATTGGGATGAGAGGATGGAAGATGTGAGTGAAAATGATCAGGGAGAGGCGAGCAGGGAGTGGAGAGTGGGGAGCAGTGAGTGGGAAGTGGGAGTTGGAATGGGAGGAGGGGAGCACGAGGGGGATGAGAACTACGACGAGGGGGGGGGGGGGGGGGGGGGGTCAAGATTGGAGCAATGTGGGGGGGGGGGTCATAAGGAACAGTCCTGTTGGGATAGAGAAGTGGGGTGTGAGGGGAAGTCTGGATGGGAGATGGACCATGATGGCCAGCGATTTTAGGTGTCTTTATCCTAATGGTTCTTATGAACCGTTGGTATTGAGGTGGTTTTTTCCAATGTTTTACTAAAATTTTTGGGAAAACCCAACATATATTAATATATACAACTGTTTTCATAGAAATGTTGGCATATATTTGTTATCCCAATGGTTTTTCCAAACTGTAGGGAAAAAAGTGTTAGTATAGGTTGGATTTCCACCAGTGAATTATCATTTTCCTTGGAATAATATTTTATTTATGGGGAAGGTAAGTAATAACGCACATTCTCAAATATATTTAAACACAAATGTTTCATATTCATTAGATGATGGAATTAATTTAACCTTAACAAAAGATGAAGACGATATACCCTCAATTAAAGAAATAACCAGATATATGTCATGTTCAGAAAATAAGAATAAAAAATTAAATAAGGACCTAATATCTATTAAATAAAAATGTTTCTAAAGTTCAAGATGAGATTTATAATAAAAATTTTAATATTTATAAGTTATTTCTAGGGTAAATAATAATTACATTATTATTTCTAGAATAAGTAAATAGAAGAGTAAAACCTTTAATGAGCATAGTTAAATTAAACGAAAAACATACAACTAACATATTGAATTGAAAACTTTGTCATATTTAATAATATAAACGGATAATATAACTGAAAATGATAAAAAAAATTAAATTTAGAGTTTGGAGGAACTTTTGAAAAATTTTACTATTATTATAAATTCTTTTAAAAATTTATATAAACAGGGAAGATGTAAAAGTTTTTAGTCCAATATTTCTTATAATACCAGCAAGAGATGTTTTCAAAATAACTATTTTGTACCTATTCTAGCTCAATTTTTACTAAAATTAATATAATAGAACCTTATTTAAAAAAATATTATTTGAAAAAAGACCAATTTCCCAGACATCATAATTCGTATATCACTAAAAAACGTATATATTTATAATATTTAATAGTTAAATAGATTTGGTTTCTTAAATTCTTGTTTTATAACATTAATAGAATGAATCATGTTTGGATATCAAATAATTAGACTTGGAATTTTTAGAAATATATAATGATTACTAAAAATTGAAACATTTTTTATTTAGAAAACCATTTTTCTAGGAATTCAAACAGAGAAAAATATATATTCTTAAACTAATAAAATGTAAACAGATGAAGTGTTACTTTTTGAGACAACACACATGGTCAAATATTAGGCATGGGTAATATTTTTTTTTCTTGAAATGAATTTAATTTATAATGTTATTTATGTTATAGGAATTAATCAAAAACTTATTTAAATAAGTCAAGTATGTGATAGAGGTTAATCTTTTTACTTTGGTAATGATATATATGTTGTTAAAAGTATAGAAAAAGTGAACACTATCTGTCAAGAAGAATGATAATGTTTACACATTGAACATAGAAGAGCATATTAATCTAAATGTTCATTATCTAAGTGTGGTAGAAAATTATTATTAGATTTGGAATAGAATATTAGGACATAATAATGTTCAAATGTTATCTAATATATATAGGAAATGACTCATCAGATACCTAATAAAATATAAATTTAATCCAACTAAGGTTTGTGATCCTTTATAATATAACAGGAAAAAAATATCCAACTCTAAATACATTACTTAAGTCTAAAAATCTATTCCTTTATAGTTCATGAACACAAATATTTTTGGTCCTACTCAAAATGAAAGTATCAGTGTAAAACTCCTTTTGTATTTTTTAGTTGGAAATTACACTAAAAGTAAGGAATCAAAGTTTTCCAATATTTTGTTTCTCATTTTAAAAACATAAAAATACTACATATTGTTATTGTTTTCAGTTATAGATGTGGTGAATCTATAAATTATTTTTTTGAAACCTTCTGTATTGAAGAATGAGTAACGCATAATTTAGTTTCACTTAAAACTCCACATCATATTGAAATAGTCAAGAAAAAAAATAAAACTCTTCAATAATGTCCCAAAAAATTATTTTTTAAATTCCCAATAGATAAATATTTTTGGCCATAATTCGTGAGAACATCTTGCTACACTAAAAATATTGTTTTAATTTATTTTAATTTTTAACAAAACTATTTATTTACTATGGACCAAAATAAAGAATAAACTTATTATCTTCAAAGTTTTTGGATGAAAAGTGTTCATTCTGAATACTAAATAAAATATCTATAAATATGATATAATGATTAATTAAGGAATATTTCTAAATTTTCCAACCATTTGTAGGGTGTATCATATTTTCAACAAAGAGATAAAAACAATTAAAGAAATAGTAAATGTGAGGTTTGATGAAACCGATCCATATAAAAATTTAAAATGATTGGAAGATACAAGTTTGATTTTAATTTTTGAAAACCTTACTATTTTTTTCTAAATGTTTCAACTAATTAATTGAAAATTAAAATATTAGAAAATATACTAATATAATTAGAACCTTTGGGATTTAGTTGAATATAAGTTAATCCATCATTTGATGAAGATGAAAATTAATCTTTACCTAGAAATAATATAATCTTAAGAAATCATTGCACCGAGAATATCATTGGTGACATAATATAACCTAATATAAATAGAAATAACATTTGAAATAAATGTGAGAATATTTCATTTTTCATCATAGATTGAACCTAAAATGGTAGGTGGAGACATTGGTGATGAGAGATAGATAATTAGAATAATCTAAAATCATAATCAGTTTGAATAGAACAAGGTTTGAACTTTGGTTATGGCTGTTAAGTATTCTTAGATTATAGGTGTAAAATAGGTCTTGTAGATAAAATGTTATGAAAATGATATTATCATCCAATATAAGGAAAGATTATTTATTAACAGTTATTGTCTGGAACATTTCATAGATCATAGATATACTTTTTATCCAGTAGCTAGGCACAAATACATCCATATACTAATATATTTTATAGATTATCTAAATTTATATCTATGTCAAATGAATATTAAGATTTATTTTCTTAATAGATATATCCCATGGAGAATATTTTCTAGAATAAACCATGTGTTTTGACAATTTAAAATCACCAAAATGTGTTTTTAGACTTACTAAATATCTTTACATAATTAAATATATTATTAGAGCTTAGTATGATTGATCATATGGATTTATTATTCAATGAATTTTTTTTAAAGGAATGACTGAACCCAATATATTTATCAAGATGTGTTTCAAAGAAACTATCATTATTAAAATTTACATCGGTGACATTATATTTGGTTTGGATAGAAAAATATCAATGACAGTTTCTCAAAACATAAATAGAGTGATTTTGAAATGATAATGATGGAAAAAAATAACATTATTCTTGGATTCAAAATAATTTAAGGACCAGAAGGAATTAATTTATATCAAAAATTATTATACAAGAGATTTAATTAAGTGTATTTTACAATTCCATTAGAAAAGTACTCCAGTAATTAGCTCTTGAAAATTCTATCTTCATGAATCTAAGAAATAGGTTGACAAAAATTATTTATAGTGATGATTAAAAATTTCTATATATAATAACTAGTTGAGAAGAAATTACATTTAATATATTATTGTGAATGAGATTATAAGAAAATCAAAATACATTACATATTAAATTAGTAAATTACATTTTCTGATACATTAAATGTACTCAAAAAGTTGGAAAATTTTATTCATAAGAAACTAAATTTTTAATTAAGGGTTATTCAGATGCCAAATTTTGTGAATGAAAAACAAATAAAAAGAGTAATTCTATAAATTTTAAGTTTTTATATGATTTTTTAATTTCATGGTTCAACATGAAACATCACTTAGTGGAACATTATACTATTGAATATGAATATATAGTAGTTAGATGTTATTTCTAAAAATTACTATGGATGTAGAACACACTCCCAAAATTCCATTTTAGTATTAATAAATGTATAATTCATTTCGATATCACTAAAACTATCTATTTAACTTATACCTAGAACAATAATCATGTACGATTCACATAGACATAAGACACCACTTCCGTTGGGATCTCACACAAAAACGAGGTCTTATTATCAAGTTTATTGGAATTGGAAATTATAATGTTTAAAAGTATCACTAAAATTTTGAATTTGAATAGATTTTAGTATATTAGAGAATAAGTTATTAAGGATCAATGTAAAGTGATAGTAATATTATTTTCTTATTTCAACCATATACTAACATTGAAAAGATCCTTGATAAAGGGGCTTGATTCTTTAAAATATACTAACTCTTATATAAGAACATTAAATCATATACATGTTAATATAATAGAATTTTCTATGAACATTCTCTATAAAAATAATTATTAGAAGCTACTTATATAGTTTAGTTTAATGGAGATTAAATTTTGTATGGTAAAATTTAATTAATAGTCTTACATATCTAATGCTAAATTTGTTATACTTTGATTGCTTAATTTTATGAATGTGTTCAAAAGTATACTTTACTATGTTATGTTTATAAAAATAACTTAATCATAAAGTTTATGAATAATGCATCAAATGAAGAATCCAATGTTAATTTTCATGCATTAAAATGTTTCTATCAAAATGATTGAATGTCTTACACAAGTCTTATACTCTATTAATATGATGAATTTATCATGATAACTCTTAAAAAGGGAAGTATATATCTTTTGTTTGTCATAATGGATTCATTAAACTTCATGAAAGATAAGAAAATATTTTTGAATATTATATACAATCATATTTATGAGAATAATATCATATATAAGTATCAAAAAATAACTTTTATAAGGTTTATTATCTTTACTATAAAATTAGACTGAATATATATTTTTACTCTAATATTAATCATCGATTTATTTGTCCTATAAATTTTAATATATATCTCATTGTTATCTCAGATTGTTTTTCCCTTTCATTTTAACTTTCACATAGGAGGGAAATGTGTTAGTTTTTTGGGAGATATGTTTTTTTTGTGGAAGAATTTTTTTTAAAAGATAAAGGGAGATTTTTTTATATGTTTTTGTTTAAAGAGAGATTTTTTTGGTTATTTTCTATATCATGGGAGATATGGTCTTAATATAGGATAATGTTTTTGTATATTTTTTACCATACTTGTATGAATTTTCGGCATCTTGGATATTACATTAAAGGGGAGTTCTATGAGACTATAAAAAGTTCATGAATTTTAATTTAAAAATTATTATTGATTATTATCTTTAATATTATTTTCATTTTTTTCATATGATTTCCCAAAAGGTGAGATTATTTAGTAAATGACTCTTACTATTCTAGGTTTTGAAAATTCTCAACAACCTTTATTTATAGTTTATACTTAACCTTGTTGTGGATGTTGATTTTTTGTTCTATTTTAGATTTAATATTCAATATAGTGAACTAAATTTTTTTATAATTATATTGGGAATTGGTGTGTTTTAATGGTGCATTTCATTGATCTCACCAAATGATTTCATCCAGAAGTCAATTCATTGGACGATTATGAAATGCATCTGATATGGTTTTACCTAAACCCAATGGTCTTATAATCCAAACATACTAGTTAGTTACATGAAAATATATACATACCTCCTAATAATTTGTGGATAAAAAGTGTTTATAACAACTAATGTAATTTTTATTTCTAGTGAATATGTGAAAAATATCATTTTCTTGTGTTCTTTCTATTTTTAATATTTTTTAGAGTTCACAAAGAGGTATCACCCATGAGGATTTATTAAAAATATTTCATTTTTCTTATTGAAATATTTTTTTTTGGCACTTTATGATTGAAGATATGATCAGATGAAAGTTGGTTTGGTTGGTCATAAAGATAAAATTCTTCAATGGTTAGAAAGATAGAAGGTTTACCTGATACTTTATAATCAAGGGATTCCATGGTCTAGAAAGAAGTTCATGTGTGATATTCTTGATCAATGGATTTTAAGGCTAGGAAAAAAGTATTATTGGACATGATAATGGTACTATCTATGGGTTTTAATCAAAGAAATTATAGATGTGGAATTGAGATACCTAGGATTAGAAATACTATCCTATTTACACTTTTTATTGAAGTGTAAATTAATTTTTGGTAATAAAATACATTTATGATTTTTAGAGTTTTTACTCTATACCCCACACATTTTTTAACATCAATTTGACATTTATTTTGGGTTTTAAATTTTATTAATATAGTTTTTTAACTACCAACAGCTTAATTTCCATTATATTTTAGGATTTTACAACGATATACTTAGATTTTACTAGATAATCCTATTTTTTAATCAACATACACATGAGTGGGGAAAATTTTTTAGTTTTTATTTAGACTAAAATTCACCCCCACTTATAGTGCCTTATCATCATATGCATTGGGGAAATAATATTTCTTGAAATCGATGGGTAGAAAAAAATTGATTTTGACTATCCAATAATCCACCATACCCGTAGACCTAAAATCAAATCATACAAACAATAATTAAAAAAAATCATATTCAAAATAAAATATTGAAATTAATCATATAATATCCCTTAGTGTTAAAAAAGTATTAATAATGTGTTTTATAGAGTATAATGGTAATAACTTAATCATTAATAATAAAAACACATCATTTATAAAAAATGATATTATTTTTTACACAGTTTGACGAATGAGAACCTTAACCATGAACTGTATTCCAGATCTAAAAATTTATTCAATATAGTCTCTCTATCATTTTTTATGATGCTAAAAAATATTGTAAGAGTATAATGACCAACATTGATATGATACACAATTAATTAACCATGAAAATTATTTATTCTTTAAGAAAAACTCTCTTTAAACATCCTTTTTTAACCCAAAATATATATAAAAACAAATAATAAATTTTTACCAAATTGAGGTTGTTATCAAGAATATGTAATTCATTACATAATTCATAAAAAACATGTAATAAAAGATTTATCACCATGTAAAAAGGAAACCAAAGCACCCACACATAATTTACAAAGAAAAATCATTGAGGAATAAATCATAAAAATAGATTTTTCCAAGTATATTAATAAAATATCATACAAACAAAAATTTTGAATAAAAAATAATAATAATATTATATAATTCATAATATATTAAATTTTAAAATATTAGATAAAAAATTACCAATGATATAATAATAAAATATCTTATTGAAAATCTTTTCTCCGACATGATAAGACTCAAACAATGAAGAAAAATTATTCCATAGCTAACAACTATATAATTTAATTATTTTTAATTTGTTTTCTATCATTTAATTTATGTTAGTAAATATTTATAAATATATATATTATTTTATTTTTTATAAAATTTATGATTATGAAACAATGAAAAATATAAAATTAGTTATGATAAATTTATATCTTAATTACAGAATTTTATGCAATTCAATATGATGTCCCATTGTGATTGTGGATACACATTAAGACAATTAAATTTCATGGTTAAAATTTTATTTCCCTATCATTTTTCACCTAAAAAATTGTTAATTCAGGAGACTTTTCATGTCTGTACACAATAAATTGACATGTAGTGGTTAGGTTTTCATCATGAAAATGGGATGATTAAACCCTTAGTATCATAACTGTATAATAAAAAAAGTAACTAAAAAAATAAACCATCCATCAAAACCAAATTTTTACTAATATCAGAATGAAAACTATAAAAATAATATTACACATTTTTCATCAATATGAAACCAATGATCAACATTTATTAATCATAAAATACAATATTAACTTATGTGGGTCAATCATACACATGAGCAGTCATTAAAAATAAAATAATATAAAACTAGAAATAATGTTGTAATCCTTATCCTTAGACTCTCTATGAAATCAAATCCTATCCCAAATGAATCACTCCCACTCTAACCTAATCACCATAACATTTACTTGACCTATATATTAAACATATCAACTTCATATACACTATATTCAATGTACATGGTGTAAGAAATAAATCTTGGTATGACATAAAAAATATAACAAAAAATATACTCTATAATATAATGATATATTAATGGAAAATTATTAAATTAGCAACACCCCATGATACATAACATAAAACTGGGCCATTTTTTAACCAAATCACTATAACACTCAACCCTATATATTAATCCAGATTCGGTGCTCATGACAATCATAATATTAGAAGAGCTGAAGTTGGGACATATTTTAGCTCCCTCCTCAAAATATTTTTGTCTTAATTTTTAAATAAAACACATTTTGGTTATGTATAAACCTTATATATTCTTTAATACAAAATTAAAAAACATAAAAAAACATATTTTAAATTAAGAATTCAAAAAAATACAAATAATTTCAAATTCAAAATTCAAAAAGAACTTCCATCACCACCTCATGAATTAGAATAAAAAAATCCTTAATCCATTCACCCTAAAATGTTTTTCCTCCATCGTCACACCATAAAAAAAATGTACATTGATGATGAGTCTGACTACAAATGAGAAAATGGTCTCACAAAAAAATAGTACCACCAAGAAACAATTTCATATCCACTATGAAAAAACCTCATCAAATAAAAAAACTACATAAATAAATAGATAAGCATCGAGCGACTATCTTGAAGTGACACTGACCATGATCGAAGTGCGGAAGAAACAAACCATCCACAAGAGGATGTTGAGACAACTTTATATCATAAAAATAATATTATACTCTATTAATTACACCAATAATGGAGTCAAACCACCACACCTTATACTAAATAACCATTAAAATATAGATATAAAAACTAAAAAAACAACCCATTTTGAAACACATGAAACCCATAAGAGCTCACTCACACATTTTACCATATAATATATGGTCATAATGAATAATTTTTTCACTATCTAGGGAAGGGGACCATAACAAAACCACTATGGTATGGAAGGGATAACACAATAACCTAAGATGTCCACTAGAAATGTGACTTGCCTCAATAAATAATAAATCCTTACACCAATAGATTTCCTCTTAATATAGAAAATGACATGCATAATAAGTTGGTTGATGAAATAGTGATGAAAACAATAGATGCGAGGGACCATAGGAATCAATAACATAAAGGTATTGAGATAAAATAGAAATAGTTAAAGAATCCATCAATGGAAAGGACTCACACTAAATGGATATTGACACCTAATATAGAAACAATGTGAAAAAAGAAACCCCAAAATATAATGAGAAGAAGAATAAATCCTCATCACCAATATCAAGAATCAGGGGAGTACCCTAAAATTTCTATATAAGTAGGAAATGGATCTTGAGATAGTTATAATGCAGAAATGTATAAGGATGAGAATCTTGGTAGTATATAAAAACACAGTGACACCATAAATCGTCAAATCATTTGGGTGATTATAGAAAAAAATGACTCCCCAAAATCTCAGAATCTCTAATAAAAGATTAGTTACACCCCATATCTATACTACAAAACATCAAAATTATGATAAAAAAATAGAAAAATAGATTATAAAAATCCCATTACATAGAATTTTAATAAAAAAATCATTGTCTTGGATATTAGCTACTTTTGATCCTCTAAATCTTCTAAAATCCTAACTTAATCATATTAGGATCAATAATTCTATAAAAATACATTTTCCTAGTGAATATCCAAAAATACACATGTATTTTTTGGATCACAACCACATCCAGTACAATGATTTACACACTAAGGTAAATTGAATAAGTCAAACCCATCTTCTCACATAAGAAAGACCCACTCTCCCAACTTTTAATAAGTCTATGCAATTATATCCATAATTGACATCCAAGAAAAATAAAAAATTCATTTATATTTCATTACACTTATTTTTATTGACACAAATCCTTTTTTTAACATGATTTTTAACACATTTCCCAGCTAACTCAATGACCTACCAATTTCTAGGATCCAAAACAATCCCATCCCAACAAAGAAGGATCCCTTCTCATTACAACTAACATAACTCCTAAAGTTATACCACTCTTAAAGAGGAACCAATGACTTATTATTAGTTATATAATAGTCTATATTATATATATATATATTCAATGAAATCCCATTCATTTGATGTCACCCCATTATACACTGTGAGGCATAACTTCTCTAAACCAACAAGATGATTCATGAGATCCCTTCCCAGGAGTATCATGGTTTATCACCCACTCAAATATCCTTTAAATTTATATTCCAAGAAACTATTTTACATTCCCCTTGGATACATAGTCTTTAGGTGATAAAAAATCACCCTACCATAAATGGAGGACACATTTTAATAATACTAGGCTATACATATTCTCTTTCATGAATTGGAACACTATTAATTATTTTTCTAGTAAAATTGTCCCAAACATACTAAAAAATTTGAAAAAACATATAAAAATACAATATATATATATGTATATATATATATCAGTGACCACATACCTCTTCATGGTGTTATCCATTCTTTAGTCAATATCAACAATGTACATGCTAATGTACGTACAATTATTCCTCAACCTTATAATACTAATGTGACACAATGACACTAAAAACCCATTAACTACATGTGGAAAGTTAATGGAATTTATATAGGAATATTATTGATTTATATCATTTGAAATGGAAATTTTTAAAAAATAATTTATCACTCCTCAATATATACTGGTCATAGAACATGAAAATCCCCTCATAAAAAAGAAATTTGACTATGATTATATAAAATCAAATTTCTGTAACAAAAATAACATTTATAATACCAATGAAAAGTAAGTTAAAAAATAAAAAATATAATATTGGTAATAATATACTTCATAAAATGTGAAAATTCAAACTCAAATCCCCTTGAGTCAAGGGTAATTCAAAGAAGGAAGATTAAGAGAGGGACTGGTTAAATAGATCTCTATGGTGCCCCCATTATTACCTTAACTGAGTGAGAATAAACCATTAAACAAATAATAACCTCCCACTAAAATAATGTTATACCTTAAAAACATCATAAGTTTTCTAAAAAGATTATAGTTGAAGGGAAATGGACTTAATCTATCACTAAGTCCACTAGATTTCAAGTGTCCTACCATAGAGAATCTAGTGTCCTCTTACTACCACCCTATACTCCTAGATACTTATCTAACACTTGATATTTTTCTAAAGGCCTTTTAAACCAATTTTCAATATCTAAAATTTCTATTTACACATATAAGAGATGTATAATAGATATTATCTCAAGTATATATTCTGAAATTAAAATTACCACTATTTTTAATCTTTTTTACTAGTTCCACTGATCTATAACCACCTAGATTAATAAACAATACTGATCATATATTATTTTATTCCCTAAATGTATCCTAAAAAATATCTAGCGAACCACTCTAGCCATCAAGACCCTATGTTTACTCATCACCTTTGAGTTCCTATTGGACACAAGTAATTCATCAGTGCACTATCTCTATATGAAATATATTTTCTCTAAAATCCTCATGATACAGTGTGTTAAATATTATAGTCTTGTTACATATGATATTTTTGATTCAAATTTAATTCATCAAACCCAATTTTAGATGATAATTAACATTCATAAATTCACTTTGTACATTTCTAATAAAATATCACTTGGATTGCATGTTGTAGAGCCAACCATTGATACCTCCCAATCATAGATGTTCTTACCAACATTATATTTGTAATAAAATATTTATCCTGACACCGATCACCATAAATTAATATAATTTACACCTAATAAACGAATATACATTGTAAGTTCTTCCCCATGCATCCATTACATCATTTCAATTGATCAACTAATTATGAATATCTTATTTGAGGTTTGATTCGTCACCAAATTCAATGAGATCACAATCATACCCACCTCGTGAATATTAAAATAATATAATTTATGTGCAACATTGATATTTTTCCAAATATTATATTTTTATCTTCTTCACACTTATCCTAGATAAGTACCTTTGGTTAATTCTGTATTCTTTTATTTCTCATTATATACCACAATACCTCAATTATCCACCAATTATTTTATCTCCACACTTCACCCAATCAAATAATATTTATCAATGTGAAATTATTCAGTAGTTTTTTAGTGCATCCACATGGGAATTAGTTTTAGAATTTATTAATGAAATTCCCACTATAAGAATATAATATAATCATCCAACTATAAAAAAAATTGAATATGTATTGAAACTCATAAACCCCACTTATAAAAAATTGAAAATTCATATCCTATTGTCCCCACATAATGGTGTTAAAATTTCATGGTGATCGTATTACCAATACCTACCATCATTGAGAATTATTTATTACCATTAACCATATCCATGTTTTAGTCCCTAAGGACTATTATGATACCATCCATCAAACCCATTTGAGCCCCCATTAGTGACCCCCAGTTTCTACCCATTATCCTTTATACTCTAGGAACTAGAAATTCTATATATACCTATAAAGATCAATGATATGTTTTTTTGATTTATCAAACTACCTATTGATATGTTCCTTAATTAATCTATTCTACTTCAGTGTTCCTTTACCACACGAGAACCATACATACAGATTACAAATAACCTATGTTGTTTCCATTTCTACCATAGTAATGTTGGAACCATATGTTGTAATGATTGGATTTATTTTCAATTAAATGTTAATAAGAATTCATATGAAGTTATTTGATATGTGAGAATATGTTTAGAATTGGCTCAAGGTGGATGTAGATATTCTATGGACATTTTGGAGAAATATTGAAAGGATTATTCATAAAGAGAACACATAACCCACACTATGTATGCAGTTATAGTTTAGTAAAAATGAAAATTCCATTCATATGTAAGAATTTTTATTTGGTTTTGTAAGGTTGTAACCATTTTATATTTCATGAAGTGGACCTAGAAAAAATATAGAGAGATTTAACATGTCATAACTACTTCATAGGTATGAGTAACCCTGAGAATATATAAGATTAGTTTGGCTGGAAGAATTGAATTTTATGTTTTTATACATTACTAATATTTTAATAAACTCTATAATATTATGACATGTCATTAATTATATGAATATTCTTTAGTTAATTTTTGTAGTTCTTGTAATATGAAGAATCCCATGTTATGAAGGAAAGTCACACCAAAATTGCCATTAAATTTGAAAGATATCTATAATTGATCACACCATGATATGTAGGACACACTATAATTAAATAAACCACATTGTGATGTCTATAGTGTGAAAAATATATAATAATTTTAATATAATAATTTTATATGATATGTAACCAAAAATGTACATTCCAAGAAGCTTAACATCATTATGTATCATAACTAGTGGTTTAATAAAATAAAAGAAAGAAAATAATTGTCACACATTAGTTGTACTTATCACACTGTGACAACTATAATTGGAGGAATTAATATAGACCGTATTATTTCACTTTCTAAAGTTAGTTGGATAGTTTTTAGTGTGTCCATTAACAATTATTTTTTGAATAAAAATCCTGAGGATGTTGGTAATAGGTAAAACCATGTGACTAATAGAAACATGATCTTCAATCCATCAAAATATCACACATCATAATTTCAGCTCATTAGAATACAAACCTCTTGAATTTCCCTCACCTTAGTGTACTCGAAGATGAGACAATACATCACCTCACCTACTATATTTTTTTGAACATAACACATAATATTATGAACATATCACACAAAAAATTACATTAATGAAACACTATAGGAGATTAAAATATACATATAAATATTACTCAGTCCATACTTTCATCCTACATCCATGGGAGAACATCACAAAATACATATTTTTTAAAATTATAAATAATTATAGTTACTATAGTGTGAGATCTTGTAATTACACTTATTAGTAATTTTAAATGATGGTTAACATATAGATACACCTTAATTTTTATAGAGTTCCTCAACCGGTTGAATAGGTTAAGCCAACATCACAAATTCATGGTCAACCCTATATTGGAATTTGGAAAAATCTCTGATCTACTATATTCAGCACCACCCCAACCACTAAAATTAATATACTATACAAATATACCACTTTGGACAATTGATTATAGAATAAAATATCTTCTAATAAACTCAAACTTGCAGGAAATGTCCACCAGAAGAATACTATCTTCTGGGAAACCAACCTTTATACTGATGTTTACTATTTTCAATTTATTGAAAATAATGAAGTGATCTACTAAATTTTATCATTTTAGTAAAATTAATACGGAATCCTGAATAAACCTTCACAATCCCAAAAATATCCCACCAGAAGCATTCTTCATGGATCATCCTGGATTTTATACATTTAAAAATTATATAAACCATCATTCATTCAATAGAAAAAAAGAATTCAATGTTCCCTATCACCTTCCATTAACCCATATAAAATTGAGGTATGATGTTTCCTTAGGATTTCTTGAACTAACACTATTTTTAATATATTGACTATGTTTTCCTTCCCAACCATCTTTCACTACTCTAACATCTTATCTTCCAGTATATTCTAGTTGAAATTTAATGTGGGGTCAATGTGTTTAATTTTTTAATGAAACACTATGTTCTGGGATAGGTGAATTTGAATTTGACAATTAAATAATAACAAACCTCCTTCCATAAATATTTTAAGCCCCTTTATCTAGTGAATTAACAAAAATAATTTCGTCTTATCTTTCATAACAATTTTTTATTTTTCTTCTGTTATAGATAAGTTAACCACATTATGGTGTTGAGATATCCAACTAACCATCATTTCACTAAAATTAAACACATATCTTATGATTCTGCTCCAAGAGTCTGAATCTATGGTGATGAAAACATCAATAAAAACTTTCTATAGTTCATCATCCCCAAATAATTTTGTTGTATATTTTTATAATTTTATGTGTTGGATGGATCAATTTATTTAATCCCAATAATCCCTTATAGGGATCAACATAAGACGACATATAACCCCCTCTTCAAATATAGTATTTATCCATTAAAAAATCATTGTGTACATCAAAATTCCAATAATGGATGGAAATGATACTCTCACTTTGTACTATGACCCATATTTTATTACTAGTGCATGTTCCTTATATAATATTATGTTTCTGAAAATAGGGGTCGTTATGGGCTTACATCGGGTTATTATAAACATTTTAATGATATTATAGATATAAAATTTATTAGATAAAACCAATGTAGAATCTTTTCTACACCTATTTATACTTATCCACAACATTTTCTTTAAATGACCAAGATTTTTTCATTTTAAATCATTTAGAAAACATAAACTTTAGTTCCAAGATATATAAAATATTCAGACCCTCTAAAAACAAATAATAAATATATAGTAAGAGTATGATATATGTCCCATAATTCCACAACTTTACATGGAAATAGTGATCAATTAAACTCCACATGAAACCTTATTCAGATATTGAATCATCAAATTTACAATTCCATTATCCATGTTCTTGATTAAATCCAGAAAATATTTACTTCAACATATATATAATATCCTTATTATGATTCTCCTAAAAACTTTTTTTTCTACTTCATGTAAATATATTCGTCATAGTCACCTTGAAGAAACGAAGTTTCACATAAATGTTATCTACAAGTGGATTATTAGAAGAAAATAAACATAGAACCATCCATATTATACTATTATTTATTATCGATGATATTATTTTTTGATAATTTTCTTCCTTCCTTACATTGGAACCCTTTCACTACCTATCTTGCCTTAAATATTCTACTTAAATCAAATTATTTATTCAAATAGAAGAACCATTTGGCCTTGAGTTCCTATTTTCTGTCTGGTAGTTTAGCTATTTCTCATGTTTTATTTAACTTCAAGGAATACAATTATTTTTTCATTACTAACTCCCACTATTTCTATTTAATGAGAGTACACACTTCTTCCTGGAATTCAGTTTCTCCAGCATCAATTAGAATTGTGAAATTCATATTAGATATATATCTATATACTAGTCAACTGACTCTAGAAGATCTTCTCATATTATCTTCAAACTCTTCTCTTTATAGTTTTCCAATTCTCAATACTCTAACTTTTAGTACACCAGTTTCAAATTCCTTAACAATAGAGATCTCCCTTGAATTCTGTAGACCATGAGTATTTTGTAACATCTTACAATAGTCTATCTTCATGTAAATTTGTGATGACATCGAGTATCCTTGAATGTTGTGATCCTATGGAATCTTTAACCAGATCAAATTAGATAACAATAGTTGGATTCTATCCCGAAACTTCTGATTCATCAAAATTATTATCCTTCCAAAAGACCTTCTTATTAAAGTTAACTCTTCTACTTATGGTGGTTTATCACTTTTCATAATACCATAGTTAGAAACCAAATTATTCATTCTGATATCTAAAAAATAAACACACTTTGACTTGGATTCAATTTTTTCTATATCCTTTGAATCAAATTATACAATTTTCAAACTTTTGAATACTTCATGATAACCAACTTTTGGTAACTTACCATACCATAGTTCTTATGATAGTATTTTTTTCCACTGCATCAGTTTTAATTCAATTAAGTAAATATACATCAATGTTTATTACCTCCATCCAAACTGATTTGGGAATTCCATAGTGATAACACATGCATATTTCCTTCTCAATTAAATTCTAGTTCATTCTCTTTCTAAACCATTTTTACGGTGTTTCGAGTATTTTTCTTTCCACCCTGATCTTTTTCTTCGATAAAACTTTTTGGGTGTGCTAATACTATACTCACCAACATTATTTGATCTGAGGTACTTCAATATCGAGCCAAATTAAAATTCCACCAAGGATTACCACTGTAACAACCCAAGATTTTATAAGATATATTTGTTGTAATTTTTTTCATATCTTCTTTTGTACGCTACACCAAGATTATCTTTCACTATATGCAACACCGTATTAGCTTGCAGTATACACAACACTAATCTTGGATCGTGTTACACACAGTTTCATGTTTGATTGATAGTAGTTATTCTATGAAACATTGAGTATATATATATATATTCAATGTATTTGGTTATACGCAACAACAAAGGAGTCGTGCACTACACGTAACCCTGACTTGGCTTGCATTACACGCAATTGCGACCTTCCTCGATAGCGTGTGTTGTACGCAATACCGGGTTTTACTAAACAACGATATATTATTATAATATTATTATGGACGAGACATTATGAATAGTATTAACTAAATTTTGAATTTTATAACATTATTATTCATCTTACACATTTTCTAGAACATGGTATAAGAACAAAATAATTTTTTCGTGTAAAATAAGCATTTTTCAAAAAATGCAGTTTTTCCGCCTTTTGATGGCACACCCACTTTAAATCTAGTTTTTGACATGTTTATAAGTTTAATTTTACAAAATAAAATTATTCTTTGGTATCAGGATATAAAATTTTACCTTCGATAAATTTTTCATTTATTCTGATAACTTTCATATTTTAATGAATAGTAAAAACATGCTATATTTTAATTAAAAACAACTTTTTCATTGTAATAAATTTTGTGGTTAAATTATAATATTTAATGTTTTTAAAGTATAAATAGAATATATTTTTACCATTTAATATAATTTATTTCATTAGCATTGATTTTACATTGAATTCGTGGGTTAAATAAATTAAATCTTTTATAATGTTTTAAATAAAACCCCACTTTCTTTCGACAACGGGATTAATTTTAATTTAATTTCTGAAACTTCAGTGTATTGAATTTGGAAAAATGGATTCCATATTTGGAGTCAGTGTGTCCAAATTATATTAATAGACTACTTTTTATTTTTGGGCATTATGAATAGTAACAACAATATATTTTATTTACCATAGTAAAAGGTAAATTGGATAATTAAGGGTAACTATAATATTAAACAATTATCCTAATACTTTTTTTAATACAATTGGATGATTATATTTCGTCCTAAGTCATATTTGGGTCGAAATGGAATCCATTAGAACCCACTTGGAGGTGATTAAGACCATTAGTTTATTTTATTTAAAGGAAAGTGAAATATTTTTCACTCAACTTTAATAATTAAAGTATTTTTTATATAAGTTTTTAAAGATTATAAATTCGGTTATAAATACTCATTTGAAATATAAATGTTTTTCTTTATCATGGTAATTTATTTGTAATTTTAAAGAGTTATTTAATTACCTTATTATCTTATACATTAATGATGCGGAAATTATTTATTTAGTGAAAAAACAATAATATAGTTTTTATTGAAATATTAATACACATCAAAAGGCCCAAAAATCTGCACAATACTTATTAGTAGTGTATATATAAACCCTAATCATCCACTGGCCGAATTGTTGACCATTTGGATCCTCATTAAGGCGATTATGACACTTATAATATTTTATTTTAAATGATTCCAAAGTTGTCACCTTCATAATTTAATAAAGATAACAATTTAAATGTTGTTTTTTATGATAAATTCGAGTAAAATTGTTATTATAAAATCTTTGATATTTATCTTCATCAAAGGATTTTATCTTTAATTTTTATGCAACAAATAAGTATATTAAATAATTATACAAAAATGTTGTACTAATTATTTTATTAAGAGATATACCAAATAAATGGTTTTAAAAATATAAAAATAAATATTATATGAACTATTTAATTTGATACACGAATTTACTAGACAAATTTGACATGTTAGAAATCTATTAAATAATTTAGTTTGAATATATATTCTGTTTAGATTTTATTTAAATTCAAATAAATGAACTGTGTCAAAATTGACACTATTGTTATTTTATAAAAATAACATATTATTAAATTGTTTAAAAATCATAAAAATATTTACAAATTATAAATTTAAATTTATATAGTCTAAAATGTCATAAAGTATCCAATTATGGAAAATTAACAATACACAAGTGATTATTTATAACCATTTAAAATTTATAATTTTATTACCACAAATAAATTTAAATAGATTAAATAAGGATAAATCAAAATGATAAGGTTCAAAATAATAACAAAACATGTCTAAATTTTATTTGTTGATGAGATTACAACCCTATCTCATCTAATCTTAGGATATGGGTCATTTTGGATGTTTTTATGTGGGGTTGGGATTTAATATAAACTAATATTTCTTATATTTCCAAAGGTGCCCATCTCCTCCCTTATAAAAGGGCACGTCGTCCCTCTCCTTCTCACAACAATTTGAGCCTTCAAGCTCAGCCAAACCCTGCCCATTTTACTTCCCCACTTCCCTAGAAACATCATAGAGGTCCTGGAATTCTTCAAAGACCAATTATAGTTCCCTAAGAGGAGGTCTCAAAGAGGAGCTTCAAAGAAGAGGTAATGGGGTTCGGATACGTACGAAGCATATCGGACCTAAGGTAAGGGATAATGTTGCAATCTCAATTGTTTTCTATCCGAGATTGCTTATACATAAGTATTTACTAGGGTTATATTTATCGTAAATTTTCAAGTTTTATAAAAATGTTTTCATGTATGTTTAATGTCCTTTTTACCCATTTGTTACTTTTAATACATGGTGTGTAAGAAATCTTTTTTTACGAGGTACTTTTTGACTTTTACGGCAAAAGTATGAGAAGAATGTTTATTTAACTTATACGTTATGAAAGGTTTCTTACGGTTTTATAAAGCCTTATTTTCATGAACCTTCCTCCATAATTTTTCATGACTATTTTCAACAAAATAATTCTCTTTTAAAATAGCATGACATTTTGTGAAAAGAAAATAATTTTGAAGAAGAAATGATATTTTCCTCAAGAATTCATTTCAAATGTTTTATCAAAACCATTTTCTATCTAAGATTGAATTATTTCATAAGTTTATGTTTCAAGTTTAATGTCTCTTGGATTTACATGGTTTAACTTTTTTATGATGAATTGATATCCATTTTTTGGTATGGATTTTTTTATGATGGGATGATGTTTATGAAACCCATTTTATAATTTGGGTAATGATGAATGATTAATGTTAATGTTGTGGCACAAGTAAGAATGATTTAATTATGAGATAGTTGGGACCTATATCTACCTCCAATGCATTGGGTAAAGATTTATATCTCATGAAATAGACATGTCTAAAATGATAAGTTAATACGGTTCAACGTTACAGGACTGAAACGAGGAGTGAACTCGATTCAGAAAAGGACTTTGTCCACAAAGATGGTCTTGGCAGAAATGCCTTAGCTACTATGGAAATCATAACATGTGCTGAATGGTTTCCACAATGACATGTTTTATACCCATTATATTTTATCATGATTAATGTTCCATTATGATATATGCCTTACGTACTTCCACGATTTATGTCTTTGCTCAAGATTTTGATCTTTAAATTCCATGTTCAAGTTTTTGTTTTCAAATATTTATGGATTTTTTATGTCCAGTATGATTTCCCTTAATGAGCATTTGATCTCACCCTTTTTATGTTTTATTTTCCCCAGGATATAAGGAAAGGTTTTAGGTAAGAAAAAAATGGAAGATATTTATGGGAGATATTGAGGATATTTCACCAAGATTAGAAGATTATGTTCTAAGTTCCCAAAGGCACTAAACTATTACGGTCCTTTGGTGTCTGTTTTTTTAATGTATTATGTATTCCGCAAAAATAATGTAATTTCCATGTACGTAAAGCTTCGGGCCTCTATAGTTGGTATCAAAGGAAAGGTTTAGATAACCTTTGGAAACTAGGATGTAAAAACTATAGTGAGATCCCTAGATATATTTCTAAGGTATGTCTAGGGATGTCCCTAAGGTTATGTATAAGTATAGGTTATAGTCCTAGAATTACAGTAATGATATTAGAATTTAACCTAAGATGTTAGATGTCGAAGGTACCCCCCCTTGATTATATTATTTTCCTTGTATGATTTTTCCTCTCACAGAATTCTTTTTGTGTTTTAGTCAATGGACGGAACCATAATGAATTCGATTAACATTGAATCCAATGGACAAATTGGTGACTATGAGCAACAAAATTGCGTAATTCCTACAGAGAAAGATATTGTGATTATGACGAATTAGTCATCACGATATATGATTAACAAGGTGAAATTTAGTGGTATGCCTAATTAATCAAATAATAGGAAGATAGACTTTTATGCATGTTCGCATGTTGAGGAGCATAAATAAAGGAAGATTGAGATTTCTAAATAAGGGAAGAAGAACCTTGAGGAATACCTCAAATGGAGGAAAAAATGTTATCTGTGTGGAGAAAAGGGTCATAGAGTGACATACTGTTATGGAGTTCAATGTCTTATTTGTGGAGAACATGGGCATTACCCAACTAAATGCCATGACCTAAAAAGTTACTCCTAAATCAAGGAAGGACTTATTCTAGGACAATCATTGAAGAGTATGGATTGAAGTGTTTATGTATTGGTATTCAAGAATAATGTTTTTGAGGTACGTTTATGGTGTATTAGAATATTTTTTGTATTAGTCTATTGTTGTTTTTAATAATTTTATGGTACCGGTAACCATGAAAAGTGATTCAAATATTTTGGAAAGAAGATGATATGCGCATAATGAAGGGATAATGAGAAAATGAAATTTTTTACAGTATTCATGAGCTCATGATTGATATAAGGACTAAGTGATATCATGGTTTGAGTATATAAAATTTTGAGGATTTTGGTATGTGGAATGTGTTAACATTTAACTGCATTCATGTTTTCACTAAGGTTTGATGGGTATTCATTTTTTTACATGGTTAAGGCCTTCAAATGTTTGGAATGTGACCACCAAGAAATATCTTATGATATATGGGGATCAATGATGGTATTAAAATTCTTGTTATATGAACTCTTTGGTAATCGTTTTCACTATAATATGAGATTGGACAATAATATTTTGGATAAGCCTAACGATTGGAATGGATTATTTTGGGAATAATTTAGTATTGTTTAAGGCTAGAACTTTTTTTATATTATTGATGGAAAGTTATAATAATGTATTTTAGAAAAAAAGGACAACTTGCAGGATGGGCGATAGCCCATCGCATCGAACATGGCTGTGGGAATCGAAACAACAACCGAAGTATGGCTGGCCTTTATCACCTACCACTGGCCTACAGGAAGTCCTTGGTTAGTATAAACTAGTTTTATTTTATTAAGCGGTATGATAGATGAAGTATAAGTCCATTTTTGGAATCATATACGATTAATCTCACTATAGATGTACTTATGTATATTTGATAACTTTTGCAAAATTTTTGTTTGAGACAGATGGAATGTACAATCATTCTATCATATGATCTGCTAACACTTCGCGAAGAAAAAATTCAACTTCATTTCTTTAAGAGATGAAGTGGAAATTGTCCAAGGAACGACCAACGGTGAGATTATACCAAAATCAAGAACGTATTTCTTCTAATTCAAATTTCTTCAAATTTAGAAAAATGATCTTGAATAAAAAAAATGTTGTCCTAGTGTCCTTATATCAGATGAATCAGATGGTACCTTAGATCATCACAAATTTATGGCTTTGTGATTGTCGGCTTTTTCATAGCCATGGTCTCTACCACTCTCCTTCAGAACTTGTTGTTTAGATTTCTCTTCCATATCCATATTTTCACCTATGTTATCCTATATGGAAACCCAATGATGAGTTACTTTGGGTAATTGTTATGTTTCATACTTTAGTTTTTAAAATTAAGTTTTAGTATTCCTTTTTACGATGTGGGTTTCTATGAATAGTAAACAATTTATAACCCTGACGAATTTCGAGGGAAAAATTCATTTTAAGGGGGGTAGAATATAACAACCCGAGATTTTATAAGATATATTCGTTTTAATTTCTTTCATATATTCTGTTGTACGCTACACCAAGATTATCTTGTGCTATACGCAACACCGTATTAGCTTGCAGTATACGCAACACCAATCTTGGATCGTGTTACACACAATTTCATGTTAGTTTGATTATAGTTATTCTACGAAACATTGAGTATATAAATATATATTCAAAGTATTTTGTTATACACAACAAAAATGGAGTCGTGCACTACACGCAACCCTGACTTGGCTTGCATTACATGCAATCGCGACCTTCCTCGATAGAGTGTGTTGTACACAATACCGGGTTTTACTAAACAACTATATATTTTTATAATATTATTATGAACTAGCCGTTATGAATATTATTAACTAAATTTTGAATTTTATAACATTATTATTCATCGTACACATTTTCTAGAACATGGTATAAGAAGAAAATAAATTTTTTGGGTAAAATAAGTATTTTTAAAAAAATGCAGTTTTGACACCTTTTAATGGCGCTCCCACTTTAAATCTAGTTTTTGACATGTTTATAAGTTCAATTTTACAGAATAAAATTATTCTTTGGAATCAGGATATAAAATTTTACCTTGGATAAATTTTTCATATTATTCTAATAACTTTCATATTTTAATGAATAGTAAAAACACGCTATATTTTAATAAAAAACAACTGTTTTCATCGTAATAACTTATGTGGTTAAATTATAATATTTAATGGTTTTAAAGTATAAATAGAATATATTTTTACAATTTAATTTAATTTATGTCATTATCATTGATTTTACATTGAATACTTATGTTAAATAAATTCAATCTTTGGCAATGTTTTAAACAAAAACCAGTTTTCTTTCGACAACGAGATTAATTTTAATTTAATTTCGGCAACTTCTGTGCATTGAATTTGAAAAAATGGATTCCATATTTTGAATCAGTGGTTCCAAATTATATTAATAGACTAATTTTTTTTTGGGCTTTATGAATAGTAACAACGGTAAATTTTATTTACAATAGTAAAAGGTAAATTGGGTAATTAAGGGTAAATATAATATTAACAAATTATCCTAATACTTGTATTAATACAATTGGATGATTATATTTCGTCCTAAGTCATATTTGGGTTGAAATGGAATCCATTATAACCCACATGGAGGTGATTAAGACTTTTAGTTTATTTTATTTAAAGGAATGTGAAATATGTCTCACTCTACTTTAATAATTTAAGTATTTTTAAAATAAGTTTATACAGAATATAAATACAGTTATAAATACTCATTTGAAATATAAAATGTTTTTCTTTATCATGGAAATTTATTTGTAATTTTTATTGAGTTATTTAATTACCTTATTATCTTATACATTAATGATACCGAAATTATTTATTTAGTGAAAAATCAATAAAATAGTTTTTATTGAAATAGTAATACATATCAAAAGGCCAAAAAATATACAAAAAAACTTATTATTAGTGTATATATAAACCCTAATCATCCATTGGCCTAATGTTTATCCATTTGGATCCCTATTATGGCGATTATTACACTTATAATGTTTTATTTTAAATGATTGCAAATTTGTCACCTTCATAATTTAATAAAGATAACAATTTACATTCTGTTATTTTATGATGATAAATTCGAGTAAAATTATTATTATAAAAGATTTTATATTTAATTTCATCAAAGTATTTTATTTTTAATTTTTATGAAACAAATAAGTATATTAAATAATTATACAAAAATGTTGTACTAATTATTTTATTAAGAGATATACCAAATAAATGGTTTTAAAAATATTAAAATAAATATTATATGAACTATTTAATGTTATACACTAATTTTCTAGACAGATTTTACATGTTAGGAATCTATTAAATATTTTAGTTTGAATATATCCTCTGTGTAGATTTTATTTAAATTCAAATAAATGAATAGTGTCAAAATTGACACTATTGTTATTTTATAAAAATAACATATTATTAAATTTTTTAAAAATTAAAAAAATATTTAAAAATTATAAATTGAAATTTATATAGTAGAAAATGTCATAAAATATCCTATTATGGAAAATTAACAATACATAAGTGAATATTTATAAACATTTTAAATTTAGAATTTTATTACCATAAATAAACTTAAATAGATTAAATAAGGAGAAATCAAAATGATAAGGTTTAAAATATGATCAAAACATGTATAAATTTTATTGGTTGATAGGATTACAACCCTCTATCATCTAATCTTCGGATATGAGTCATTTTGGAAGTTTTTACGTGGGGTTTGGATTTAATATAAACTAATATTTCTTATATTTCCAAAGGTGCCCCTCTCCTCCCTTATAAAAGGGCACCTCCTCCCTCTTCTCCTCACACAAATTTGAGCCTTCAAGCTCGGCCAACCCCTACCCATTTCACTTCCACACTTCCCTAGAAACATCCTAGGGGTCTCGGTATTCATCAAAGTCCAATTCTAGTGCCCTAAGAGGAGGTCTCAAAGAGGCGCTTCAAAGAAGAGGTAATGGGGTTCAGATACGTACGAAGCATATCGGACCTAAGGTAAGGGTAATGTTGCAATCTCAATTGTTTTCTATACGAGATTTATTATTCATAAGTATTTACTGGGGTTATATTTATCATCCATTTCCAATTTTTATAAAAATGTTTTCATGTAGGTTTAATGTCCTTTTTACCCATTTTTTACTTTTACTACATGGTGCGTAAGGAATCTTTTTTTTACGAGGTAATTTTTGACTTTTCCGGAAAAAGTATGAGATGAATGTTTTTTAAAATATACGGCATGAAAGTATTTTTACTGTTTTATAAAGCCTTATTTTCATCAAGCTTCCTCCAAAATATTTCATGACTATTTTAAACAAAATCCTTTTCTTTTAAAATTGCATGACATTTTGTGAAAAGAAAATGATTTTGAAGAAGAAAGGATATTTTCCTCAAAAATTCATTTCAAATGTTTTATCAAAACCATTTTCCATCTAGGATGACATTATTTCATAAGTTTATGTTTCATGTTTAATGTATCTATGATTTACATGGTTTTACTTTTATTATGATGAATTAATTTCCATTTTTTGGTATGGATTATTTTATGATGGGATGATGTTTATGAAACCCATTTTATAATTTGGGTAATGATGAATGATTTATGTTCATGCTGTGGCACAAGTAAGAATGATTTCATTATGAGATGGGTGGGACCTATATCTACCTCCAATTCATTGGGTAAAGATTTATATCTCATGAGATAGACATGGATGGAACGGTAAGTTAATCCAGTTCAGTGTTACAGGACTGAAAAGAGGAGTGAACTCGATTCAAAAAGGTACTTTCTCCACTAAGATGGTCTTGGCCGAAATGGCGTGGATACTATGGAAATCATAACATATGCTGAATGGTTTCCACAATTATATGTTTTATTCCCATTATATTTTATCATGATTGATGTTCCATTATGATATATGCCTTACGCACTTCCATGATTTATGTCTTTGCTCAAGATTTTGATGTTTAAATTTCATGTTCAAGTTTTTGTTTTCAAATGTTTATGGATTGTTTTATGTTCACTATGTTGTCCCTTAATGAGCATTTGAGCTCACCCTTTTTATGTTTTCTTTTCCCCAGGATATAAGGAAAGTTTTTAGGTAAGAAAAAAAGGGAAGATCTTTATGGGAGATGTTGAGGATCTTTCACCAAGATTAGAAGATTATCTTCCAAGTTTCCAAAGGAACTAAACTATTACTGTCCTTTGGTGTTTGTTTTTATGTATTAAGAATTCCTCAAAAATAATGTAATGTCCATGTACGTCAAGCTTTAGGCCTCTACAACCAAAATAAAAAAGAACGGAATAAATTAGATTTATGAATAAGGAAATACACATATACATTCCTTATTCTATCATTAATTAATTTGATACAATAAAGAGATCCTTTTTGATATTAGAATAGGGTTACACCCATACATAGGAGTGAATGAGATTTATATTCTAAGCTGTACGATTCTAAAAATTCAAATTAAAGAAACCCTTTTTCATTTCCCAATCATGTAACTTTTTCAAATTATAATCTCTAATTGATTATGCTTCATCACGGCATTCCCTAGTAGAATCACTATGGTTTTATCAGTAAGGTGACCAATCCTACAATTATACACCTTTATATATTATGAGGTTGTTTTTCCATTTAATGCACTTTGATCTAAGTTTTCCATCAAGAATAGTGGTCCATGTTTAACTCATTTTTCCACAACCATAGAATATCAATTCACTTTCTTGAAACCATTTACAAAGTCAGTGTCATATCGTTCATCATCCAACTACTATAATGAAATGATATTATTTTATAGGTCTAAAATATGTATCACTTCATCCAACCACATTAATCTTCCATTATTTATCAAAATATTTACATATATCTTTTTAATGGCTTCCTAGTCTTCATCATATTCTAGATCAACTTTTCCAAATATTTTAGATACATAGTTAAATATAAACCCTTGTTCATTCATTTAATGAAAGGATGCACTGGATCAACCACCTATAAGTCCACCAAAATCTAAACAATGAGAAATAGTTTGTTTCCCTTTCTATTTTTACAAAAAATTGGAACATTCAGATGTTTTCCTTAGAGTAATTTTTTGTGACATCTAAAATCCGTTCGAATATTTTCATGCTTCCCAAAATGCTAGTAAGTGATACCTAGAACAATTTATTTTCCTTGACTACCCTCCATTGTTTTATCTTATGGTCATTGATGATTTATTCTCTGAGTTCAGATTCCCCTCCCATTAGCATTCTGTGCATTACTGTAAATTTCATGGACCTCCCTCTTTTGTAGTTATTTATTCAGGATCAAATTTTAGACATCCAAAAACAATATATCTAAATTTACATAAGAATTAAGGACCATTGTAACTATTCTGAACCATGATTCTAGTAGTTATGATGAAAATATAATTTCCCAAACATCATTTGGGAAAGTCTCTTTCACTCCTCCAATATTAATCTATATCATGTTGAAATTGTTCACTTGATACACCTCCATATCCCCTTACAAATAAACTCAAACTAAACATGATTCACATATGGAACACTTTGTTTAATGATTTTGGTTTCTTATACATAACTTCTAGGGCCTCCATCACTTAATCTATTGTCTTATTCAACTGGATGTTAAATGAAAAATTTTGTGCCAATAAAATCCTCATCGGTTTTGAGTTATTTTCTATCAAAATTTTCTAATTCAAATTTCTCCATATTGATTAGATTAACACCACTTAAAAAATTATAAATCCTTTTGGATAATAAAAAATTATATCCTCATCTGCTGAAAACTGAAATTAATTTTGTCAAAAATTTCAATTAAAAAATTTCCATCTTTTGAAGACATATATTTAGATAATAGTAATCTCAACTAAAATCAACATGAATTTAAAAAAAGGTTAAATTTAACCTGATCAATTGAGAGTATACAATAAATCCTCTAAACAAATTTACTAGAATAGGGATAATCCTGAAAAATCCTAAAATAAGATTCTTAATCCACCTTAATATCACTCCCAAAATGTTTCACAGAGGAGGAAACAAACCTATGAAACATGAAAACTTTTAGTGTATCAAAATATGGGAAGAAAAAGCACCAAAATCATCACACTAATTAAATAATGACACTCACTCTTCCATAAATACTCACACACAAAACTCAAGAAATTAAAATGAATATGAATTTAAAAGGGATATACAAAGATTATGTGGTTTATAATTTCATATTACATCTATTGGAGAACACTGAAGAATATTTATTATTCCTAAAGTAAAATGAATTATAATTAAAATAAAAAAATATCATCATTAAAATTAATTATAAATTTTAATCATGCTTAGTATATGGTCTTACCTTTACTTTTAGATAGTTTTTCATCCAGTTTAATGGGTTACACTCCCATATGGGATTCATAGTCAACCCTTCATTGGAATTTAGTCAACCTCTAATATAATGCTTCCAACATCACCTAAACTGTTGAAAATAGTAAACAATAAAAAGATCACTATAAATTAATATAATTTCATTACAAATTATCTTCTATTGAACTTAGAAAAGCTTAAATTTCTCATCGAAAGAACACAATATTTCAAAATACTTAAATGTAAGGTGGAGATGAATATTGTTGCTTCCTTGGAAATATTGAAGTGATCTACTAAAGTTTAACCTTTTGATAAAAAAATCCAGAAAATTAAAGACTTATTTATAATACCAAAAAACATGATCACAGAAATTATCAAATGATTTGATCTAAAGTAGATGTAGCTAGAATTTGATTGATGTTAGAGATTTAAATTTCACAAAAAATCAGGATATATTATATAATGATACATAAAAGGAATACACTCCTAGAAGAATAAATATAGAATAGAATATCAATTAGAATATCGCGTTAGTAGTGGATTTCATTGAATATCTATAATTAAATAGTGAGTTGTGATTGGGAAGGTTTTTACTACAGATCATGCATTGATGGAAAGACTTATTGTGTATATTACTAATGAAATCGAAGTGAATAAAAAATAATCATAGGTAAAACCCATTGTTTTTTAATTTTATATCATTGATTTATACCTTTTTATGTTTAAAATATGTGTTGATATTATCATTTTTACCCTATTGAAAATAAGTGATAAAAAGAGAGGAAAAGCCCATAGACCATGAGTATATAGTGATCTTGTTCTAAAGCTTGTAAAACAACTATTGTAGTAGTGATTATTTAGAATATCAATAGAAAATTGTCATTTTCTCCTTGGATCTATCCCAATGATGATAAACCAAGTGAAAAATCATTATGCCTATGCTTATTTTAATCACAAGCATTCAATTGTTGTTATTGTGCAGTCATTTTGATGGATTCATGGTGTCTCTTCCAACACAAAGTCTTGTTCCAATTAATCTTGAGGAGAGAATACATTTTTAAGGACCCTAATTAACCCAACTCTTAGGGTGCATAGTGGAACCTTATGTTACAACATGTAGTGTCAAATAAATGTTATTTCTTGAAGAATTTGATATATACATTTGTAATCGTGGATGATACTATATATTAAAAGGGAGTACAACTATTTTATAGCTATAATTTTTAGGCATAGAAAAAAATATTGATATTAAATTTATAACCTCCTGGTCTAGATATTTATTTATTAGTACTTCATAGAATTAAATTATGTGATTCAATTAGAAGTTTAATTATGGTTTCTTATAAGAAAATTATAAATGAAGATTCAGAGTCATTGAAGTCATTATATTGAGAATTATATAATCATATTTATATAAAAGAGACGTAAAACATAGAATCCATAAGAATTTGGGAAAATATTTTCAATAATACTTTATAGAGAAGTGATATATGAAAAGCTTTAAATTCTTAAAAATATATTTAATGACTTGTTTATGTGTTCATGTGAATATATTGATAGTTTTTTTAACCATTTTATTAAACTGGTTTGATCTAATTTTTGAATTGTCTATGAAATGGATGTTTTTTATATAGTGATTGGGACTATGGAGATATTACTACTAATTAGTATTATAAATGTATCAACATGTGAATAAGTAAATATGGGGTAATTATCACTTGATGATATATAAACTAAATTAGTCATATATAAAATATGAGAGAATCTAGAAAAATCTATAGATCATTAATTAAAAAAATATTCCATTGATAGTAGTGTAGAATAAAAAGGTTCAAATAGATGAAATTGAAGAAGATGTAAGTGGTAATTTCTTAACACTTATAACAAGAATTTTTAAGATAGGAATGTAATGTTTCAGGCTAATTCACCATTGGCATGTCTTTATTGTGGGAATATTTGACACATCATTTCTATGTGTCTAAAGAAATTTTATAAGGAGGGTGGTGATTTTGAATTCTCAAAATAAATAAATAAGGAAGATATAAATTTTAAAAAAATAATTTAGGAATGACATGTGTATTGAAATTTTGTAGAACAACGTTGTTATGTGAATAGGAATATAATAATGAATAATATTCATCATAATATTTTGAAACTATGTCTATCTCACACTTATAATTTTTCACGATGGAAATAGTGGAATATTATAAAGTAGAATAATAAGAAAATGATCAACCAGAGGAATTTGTTGATCATTAGATAGAGTTGTAAGGATCTATTAAGGATCATGACTAATAAATAAAGAAAAATAGAAAAATTAGAGTATTATAGAAATAATCATTAAGATATGTTGGTTAAATTTAAGTAGAAATATATTAAGTGGATAAAGCAGTATAGGAAAATGAAAATGTTAATGTAAAACCTAAATAATAATTAATATATAGGTTATAAATTGAATAATAAACTAAGATCATTGAGGATCTTCTTTTTTACATCAAAGAGAAAGCTAAGAAGACTAAATTTATCAAATAGAAGGTTATATATTTGGGGAAAAGGTTATAATCTAAAATAAAAATAGTTAAATTAAAGAGAAAGATTCTATTTAGATGGTTTAAAGATGAATTTTTAAAATAAAAAATAGAATGAAGTATACAATGTTTTGAGGAATGCCGAGTGCTCAAAGACACAAGTATGTGGGTGAAAGTGGTATTGGATATTAGAATAAAACATCAAAATAAAATGTATCCAATATGAAGAGTAAATGGGAATATATGAAAAGTGGACATTCTAAAATATCAAGAACTTATCAAAAATCATTAAGCTATGTAAATGAAGTAAATTTTTAGAGAGATGGATGTTACACAATTTATCCTCTGATGAAATTTCAAGCCTATTTCTGTTTATGAAAAAATATCTTATTATAGTGAATATAAAAGTTACTTAAGAGGATAAACAATTGATGGAATAAAATGAAAATAGAAACATTTTCTTTATATCAGAATAGAAACACATTTTATGTATATTGTTTCAATTATTCATATATTGGGAATAAATATTTTAATTTCATAAAGAATATGGAGTTTTAAATATGTAATTTAAAGATAAATATATTAAATTTAATCCAATACAATTACCTTTAGAAATATGTTTTTAACAACTATAGGAAGAAGAAGGTGATATTTTTTCTTTTGATGAAGAAAATGAGAAGATATCATCATTTATCTCAACTCATTCTGATGTTTTATTGAAGGAGAAGAAGTTGAATATGAAAGGTATTGTTATTTTTTTTTCTGAAATAGACTTTGAATATATAAATAAAAATATCATGTTTATTATTATTAGTGGGAGATCATCCTACATGTCAGGAAACATGATTTTTCTAAAGAATGAAAAAGTAATAGTTGGCAGAACTATTTGGTTTTAAAAAAGTTAAGCTTTAAAAATCAAAGGTAATTTTAATACTCTCTTAGTTGGAGATGTATTAAAGAATATTTAATTTCAAATTTTTGATGAATTTTTACCAAATTTATGGAGTGAGAGTCAGATGTAATAATCGTGGTTGAAAGTCCCATTCAAATAGAAAAGACATAATACCAAAGAAAAGAATGAAAATTATCTTATTCAAGGTTTAATAACTAATTAGAACATATATCATGTTGAAAGTAAAGAGAATTATTTTATACTTACTATAGTGGAGGTTAAAAGTCTATGGTATCGAAGGGTTGGTCACATTAAACATTTGAGTATAGAGAATCTATCATGGTTGAAAGTTGTTGAAATTCCTTCACTACATTAGATAAAACAAAAGGGTTTTTGACTCATGCTTAAGGTGTGACACCCCATAACAATATTTGGAATTATTTTATATTGTATTTGGATAATTGATTTATTTTTGGATGATTTGGGAAGGAAAAACTTTATTTTTTTAATATTTTCCTCTATTACATAGTTAGTGGGAAACCTTAAGGTGATCTCATGCAGAAATACTTACACAAGGGTCATTACCATTCATTTTTTTAGTGAATGGTTAGTTAATGGTCTGGTCCAAATCATCGTACTTATATTAGAAACCACATAGGTCCTCTGTGCATAGAGTATTGGTTCCTAACAGGTTCTCAATTAAGGTTGACTATGTGGGTGTTCATTCAGTAGTGCTATAATTTTTAACATTGGGGTTTTATAATATTTGTTCATGGTTTGGTAAAACATGTGGATAAACTATAAAAATGTGTGGTTATTCTCCAATTTGAGATTCATGGTTTGAAAAAATTTGTTTTCTTACCATGTGAGATATACAATTTTCATTTAAAAGTGATTTTACACTTTAACCACACTTGAATTTTTTAGTTCTTGGCCAATCCAATTCCCCAAATTGTTTATTCAACTGTGGGGTGTGAACATAGAGGGTTGTCCCTCCATTATTCACCCATTTAAGATTCTTCACACCAAATCTAAGAAAAATTTCAAGGTAATATCCATCCTATTCTATTGTTCCTCCTTTTTTATTCCCTATACACATTGTTTCCAAGGTGTTGTCCCCTCTATTAGTCCTAGGGGTTGTTTGGCAAGGCATAGTGTTTGGGGTTGGTTCTAATCTTGGGGATTTTAGTTTTCTGGGATTTTAAAGGATATTTTTTTCTTTATTGTGTGTTTACTATATAAATTGACATGTTGTGACATGATTTTACTTGGAACGATGTATGATTTTTTTTAATTTTCTTTAATTGGAATTTATTTTGGTGGTTGATGTTTTCTAAATATTGTTTTCATCATTTTTTACATATTTTTGGTATTTTGATAAAATTTCAACCACTGACAAAAAACATACCATAATATAGCAGTAGTTAAACCACCATGAAAAAAACTATATCTATCAGTGGGTTAAAACACAATTTACTCACTAATTACAAATAAAACTATAGATTTTGAAACCCAAGAACATGTAGCCAGAACAACACTAGAATAATAATGAAAATTTGACCAGATCATCAAATATATCGTCATCCTGGGTGATTAATACAAATAAAACCAGACAGTCCCTTCAATATTTTGAAATACGATTTCAATTAAGAATTTCAAAACAAATCTTTAGCAAGTAACTCTTTAAACTACTTCACAGCAAATTCAGAAGGAATGCTTAGCCAAATTTTAGATTGAATTAACATGAATTAAAGAGGCACATGAACCAAAAAAAGAATAAATGGAATTTAAAAAACAAAATGGAATATCTAGAATAAAATAATAATGAATATGAGATGATTTAACTATCATAGGTCTACCTACCATTAAACATATCACCAAAATGGTTGAACATGAAGTGAAAATGTTCCAACAATACATCCATATAACCCAAATAAGATATCATGATAACTCTCTATAAAGAACAATCTATAATAAAAATTTGAATACTCAAAGGGAAGATGCACCCAAAAAACCCGAAGATTCCAAAAGAGAAATCACCCTAAATATCCATAAATGATATAAACATCTACAACAAAGGATTACAACTAAGTTGGATTTATATGTTTGAGATATCATTGTATGTATAAGTGATATATAACCTTATTTTGGAGAGAGATAACATAGAATGGTCCTTGGTTAGTAAGAATATGTCATGATGTGATATTTGGAAAAGGGAAAATACTTTCCCATAATGTCCGGGGTTAGATAGAGATTATGGACTTGGAGAAAACCATGGGGTTTTGTGTCATTACTTGACCTATAGGGTCTCTACAGGGGACACTAGTAAGATGAGAGTGACACCACATGTTCACCCACAATAGTTGAAGGGCTATTGACAAGCACAGAGTAAGAATATCACTAAAGTGGGAGGATTTATCCTATTGTACATGAACACTCACACACACTCAACTCCATGAAACAATGTATATGAATAATAAAATAAAACCTCTATGGTGTAAATAATTTATTTAGTAACCTCTAGGTAATACACCAGAACGAGATTGATAAATATATAGGAAAAGAAAATGTTAAAATACATTACTATCCAAGAAGAAGGAATGTAGTTCCCTATATAGAAACAATTGAATGAGAAAATAAGAGGAGTTCCCATCTCCAGATCCCTAATTCTGACCACCAAACATGGTCAGTGCCTCAAATTACTTCTATGTTCTATAGATACTAGGTCCACTATGGACACCACCAATCTACCGGTTTTCTGTATAAGAAAAAAATCATACTTGCAAATCCCATGAAAGTGTTATTATAATCATTCTTAGTAAGGAACCATGAAAAAAGTGGGAAATAGTATAATATAACCGTTAGATCAGCCTATAAGTAAAAGAGAGAAAAGAAACTAAACATCATATATAATCATAAATAAATTTCATTCTCCATATCTAGTTGAAACGCAACATATAGGCACATGGATATACAACACATAAATAGTGTACTCATTGTCCCAATCCCATATAAAATTTATGAAAAAGATAAAAAATACAAACATTGGACCTTAATGATACATGAACAAACCCTCTCCACTAATCATTTCCCAATGATGAACTATGCTAGTCACCCTCTCCTTCTCTATCACTACTTCCTGATACCAGCACATGTAAGACAATTATATTTAAAATTAAACAATGTTGTATATTTATATTTTAACTCAAAATCAATAAAAATTTGGGAACTAAATGATTTTGAAGCTGTGTGACTTATATGCTCACCACCAATCATCGCTGCAAAATCCCCAGGGACAGATCCAGTCATCTTCTAATAGAAATCAATAAAAAAATTCTTCAAAATGGATCTTACAACCCCCTATCCGTGAATTGTGTTTTTCATAGAATAAAAATTTCTCTAAGCATATGAGGGTAGGTAGTTACTAAAACTAGGTTTAGATGGACTTTCAATACCCTTTTTTCTACCAAAGACCTTAGATGGTAATGGTCCCAAACCCATCCTACGCACTCAGCTAGGATTCTCCTTCCCAATGACTTTACAAACTAGGTTATCCTAGGAGACTGAGTAGGACTGCAAATGATTAGCATCCAATAGATCATTATTTTTCACCTATAGCTCAAATATCATTCATATTAGAAGAAATATATATTAACAATGACAACTGATAATAAGTTATTATAATGAAAAATGAAAACATACACTAACTTATTTAGTATAATCATTAAAAAACACCAATCATATTTTTTATGAACATTCAACCACAATTTTTTCGGGATTCTTGGTGGCCTAAACTTTGTGACTGCATTAAACAAAGATAAATAAATAGATTAATATATTAAATATATAATATTTTCAAAAAAAATATTTAAAATAATGAAAATATTACTAGGGTCGATCATCTTTGAAAAAAAATCTTTGACCCCATAGTGTGAGGGATGGTTTCCTTTGCCTGGATCAATGAATTCTTCCTTGAATGATCCTGAAATAAATAAAATTTAATTAAATAGTAATGATTAAAATTTCATATTCTTTTAATATACATGTATAACTATAAAATGAGATTAATATAATAATATATATTTAAAATCCATGTGCTTTTCACCCCATTTCCTATTAATAAAAAATTTCCATTTCTCTTTTGGTACCCCATTGGGTACCTTATCATAAATATGTTGGGTGCTCAATGAAGTATTGTTGAATTTGTTCCAAAATCTCTATTTATTATATTTCGATTTCTTGCCTAAATTTTTCAATGTCCACTTTCGTGCTAGAAGATCAACAATGATAAAGTAGGAAAACATCTATACATAGAGATTCATTTTGAAAATATTATAATTTAATAACATAATGACATTCAATTAATTCATAATGTATTAAAATTACATTTATTTTTGAATCAAAAACATCATTTTTCCAAGATGAAGGCATATGCCTCCAATCATCAAATGTAATGGAATGGGTAACCAGATCCACCACCAGCTGGCCTAGAATCTGTCCAAGTAATCCCACAAAATATTCCATAGGGACCCCATAGGAATCAAATGGGAAAACTATATTTAGTTTAGTCAAATTTCATAAATATTAAATTTTTATATTTTTCTCTGTAGTATTATTGTTTCTATAATTTATGAAAATATAGATAGTAGTATAAAAAAGTGAAATAAATTTATTCATATTAAAATTTGTACATATAAAAGTCACCCTCCAATATCCCCATGAAGAACTAGGAGTAGAAAATTGATCCCTCACTACTGATGCTGATGAATGGGAATCCCTCGACTAGGCTTTTGGTGGAACACAAATGGAGGGTGTGAGAGATGGTGTTGGGGAAAGAGAATGGTGTCATAGATGCTGTATGAAAGGGAGATAAATGGATCACCATCTGTTTGTGTGGTTAATGGAACATTGATTGAGAGTCAACTAGAACCATTATAACACTTATTCTTTGGAATTCCTATCAATTAATCAAATAAAATTAAGTTCAGAACATATATTTCAAAAAATTCATGCAGAAAAAATAGAAATGATAACATATGAACAATAAAAAAACAAATATACTTAAAAATGATAATGAATTACTATATAAATTACATAATTATTTGATAAATGAATGGATAACTGCACATACAATCATTTTAACTTTCAATCATGTCAGTTTCCTAATACCATATTACTTTATCAATTTCATCCACCCTTGTAATAATAATATTTTCAATATTATGATGAAAAAATTAGTCTATTTCTTATTGTTGATGAGATTCAATGTTAGAGGTCAAATATTCCACTTAATCACCCATATCATACAAGTCTATTTATTTTATGTGAGAAAATACACTCCACCCTTCATCCAAGACATCTTTCACATAATATACCATTTTCTATTATAATGATAGGATATACAAATCATGTAGTTCTTTTAACACCCCTGATAATATCCCCCTAATTTCATTTGAATAAAACCACTTAAAAATGCCAATGGTAGTTTAATTATATAATATTGGTCAACTTTACATAGTGTCCTACTTCAGAAAATGTAAATATGCCACTATTTTGTGTTTTCAAACCCTCTTCTGGATCGACTGTATAGAATCTAAATCCATTCATGTTGTAATTGACAAACTTTCTAGATTATTTTATAGGATATCGAGAAAGAAATTTCAAATCTTATGAAATCTCTACTTAACTATCAGTATTCATGATCTAAGAAAATAATATACATTATTAGATTTACTAAATAAATGTATCAAACTAATATCCATATTGATTTCAATATTTATGAACTTACATGTTGTTCAAACAATTTACAAGATCTTTATTAATATATTTTGTTATATTTTTCTCATTTTGTGTTCATCTTCTCATTCATCTCTTTGTTTTTATCCTTAACTCTTCAACAAATGGATTAGAAATATCACTATTTAGCCTCACATATCTATGTTCCTATAATAATTTCAATTTTGTAAGTGTAACAGTTGTGCTCCTCCCAACTAATCCACGAATATAAGGAAAGATTTTTGATTTCCTATGTATTTGATATTGAGTCGATGTGTTGTCAACATTTCCAACTTGATTGAATCTTATATCAATATCATTCATGTATCTTGAACAAAAGGTAATACAATCCTCTACTAAATTGCCTTCAGAAAGAGAGCCATCATGTTGAGATTTATTTTTCACATATGATTTCAAATGCCCAAGATATCTATGAAATAAAATAAAAAAACATAATTATGTATTTGATGAATTTACAATTTTTTTACTGAAATGAAAAACATATAAATAAAGTAATTCTTAATTGGATACATCCATCGATAATGTACGAGGCCTCATAATTTAGATTCCTTAACCAAATGCACAATAAAATTCATCTTGATAGTAAAAGATGATGGAGAAAAGATCATATCCATCACATAAAGTGTCAATAAAAATATATACAAAAGGTTTTCAAGATGAAATGAAAGTAGAGTTTGATCACATAGTTTTTTGAAAAATTTGCAGAATTGGAGTACAAAAGTAGAAACCTTTTCAGGTAATAATGTATGCAATGCCAATAGAAGTAACTACTATAAAAGAATATGTAAATCGTGACTTTTCAATCCATGTAACCTATGAAGATTTATGTCAACACACCTTGAGATGTTACTTAAATACCCATATGATACCTTCACATGTTTTAAAATTTAATGTAATGTATCTTTATCCCAATTTTTCATTGAAAAAATTTCCAGACCATACTTTACATACTCATATGGCCAGAGATCACTCTTTATCTTCATTTATTATGAGTATTTCTGAGCATTGATACGATTCTTCAACTTTCCATGTTCATTATGAAATTTGATGATCAAATTTTCACAAAAATTATTCTCAATATACATCACATAAAGTTTATTTCCTAACAAATTAAATTCCTAATAATGATGTTTGAAGAATATACTTTTTTTTCTTCTAGTGCCGTGTTCTGATTTCTCACGACGATGAACTTCAAACTCATTTCCCACTATCATTTAAATAACGAACCATCCCAAATTTTGTTTCATTATTTACAAGTTATTCCAATATTGCAGAACCCATTAACAAATTTAGAGGTGGTTTACAATCAATGAAACCATTGAATTTTGACTCATTCAGTTGGAATCTATGAGACACATCGAGAAATATTTGATAAAACAAGAATAAAAATTTTATACTATGAGGTATCCATTTGGGTTTAAAATAAAATTTACAAACAGGACAATGAAACTCTCTGTAAGAGTTCTGAACAGCTGAATTCCCATGTCCAGGGAAGTCACTAATGGACCACATTATAGAAAACTTCATTTTGAACATTATTCTAGAAGATAAATTATATGTCTCAACATTATTTCTCTATAACTCTGGTAATTCTTCAATTAATGGAAGAAATTATACATCAATATCATTTCTAGGAATTTTTTTTCTATGAATAATCATCAAAATGATAAAAGATGTTTGTTGCATACACATCCATGCAGGAAGATTGTAAGGGATCAAAATAACCAACCAAATGCTATAAATGGTAATCAAAGTCCCAAATGGGTTGAATCCATCAAAAACTAATCCCAATCAAACATTCCTAGGATTAGATGAAAAATCTAGATGAAAGAATAAAATTTCCACTATGACTGTGAATCGCTTGGATGATACATTAACACATCATTGTTATGATCTATAGAATGAAAATTCATGTGTTCGGCGGTTTTCAATGACATGAATAATTTTTTCAATAGAGGTTTTAAAGGAAAGTAACACAAAATCTTTATAGGTGTGTTCTGTTTATTCTTCTTCATGGTATTGTATTGATTCAGGCTTACAAAATCACTCATAGACTACCATCTAGAAGAGGAATTTTTTTTTCAATCCTGTCTGCTTGAATCCTCTCCCTAATAAAGCACCCTATAATTGTGACATGAATGTATTTTTATATAATTCAGACCAACCTTGTTAACTACTTTATTCATATCATAAAAAGAATCAGGGATCACTGCTTTAGGAAATGCATCACTCAATAATTCCAATATCATGGACATTGCCTTATTTTTAATTCCACATAGGCATTTGATATGGTACAACTTCAGTATAAAAGAAAGTTTTAAATATTTCAAACATTGACTATAGAACTCTTGATTTCCTTCATCAACTAAACCATGGAATACTTATATTTTCTCAGTAAATTTTTATCTTGCATCAGTCTTCAAAAAATCAAGAGGAGGATCCAATGATATATTATAATCATTATTTGGATGTCCTAAAGTCTAAAAAACATCACCTTTAATGTTTCAATTTTCATCACCGTTAAATGGTTGTACTAATATGTTTTGATATTTATTTTGGTGTCTTACAATGTCAAATGTTTTATTTATAAGGTTTTGAATTTCATTTTCCATTGTTGATGAAGTTGGGATCTCGTTTTGTGGATTGACATCAGTGCTCAACCTTTCTATAACATTTGATTATCCGTGCCAAATAGAACAAAAATATTGAGTAGGGAATTTATTCAATATAAATTTTTCATAAACTTCTTCTCTGTTTAACCATATTCTAAATTTACATTTAGGATATAAACATCTTATTCTCCCATCAACGGATCGATTAAATATTGAAAAATATTAAAAAATCCTCCAAACCCTTAGCATACTGATGTTTGTTCCTCGGTAATATGATCATAATTTTATCTATATATGTCACAATGTTCCTACAAATTATTATAAAAAATAAAAACACATAACTATTACTAAATCGGAAAAGATATTCATATACTATAGTTGAATAAAATATGAATATGTTAAATAAGGTTTTCCTATATAAACACATATGGTAAAAAATGAAGCCTTTTAAAAAGGATAATTGAAATCCAAAAAGTCTATTTGTGTGGAAAACGATGTGTAAAAGAGTTAAATTTTTTATTTAAAAGCCCCTAAGAATCAAAAGTGGAAAAATACATGTTGAAATCCATTTTTTGTAAAATTATTCTTTTAAGAAATCATTGAAAAATGTATCAAAATCCATTGTCAATAATTGATTAGATCACCATCGTGATTCTCAAAACTATTAATCTAATATCATGATACACTTTTTTATTTAATGGATACATTTTGTAACAGTTTTTTCGTTGAGTGAATTGGTGGATTGATGATGATAAAGGACGTGTTATTCAAATTTTCTCTCTTTTATGTATATATATGATTTTATTTATCTTATTTATTTTAATTTAGAACCAAGGAAATCCGTCCATTATTAATTTTTATAAGGGTTATTTTTCATTAATTGAAATTTTATTTAAATATGTTACTATCTACCCTTAAAATTGGGTCTTTTTGGAGATTTTCATGGAAGACTAGGTGTCATTACTATAATTTTATCATTTTTTCTCTTGTTGATATTTTTTATTGATTATTCATTATAAATTTATTTTAAAAATATATATAAATAACATCAACCTATAAAGGGTTGATATTATCCCATTCAATGAGAATAATGTGATTATAAAATTTGAGGTGGAAAAAGATTTTAACCATTACTAGTGATGAGAATCATGGAAAATTCAAGGTTTTCAAAAAAATTGTAACAAAAGAATCCAAATTGAACATAAGGTATTGATTCTTTAGTGGATCAAATTTTGATTGAGTTTGTTGGTATAACAATTCATTTGTTCAATATTAATCCTATAGGTGGAATTTTATTATTGGTTAGAAATCCTACCAAACATTTTTTCACTATAAGGATGATAAATAAGACTTTGGTTGGAAGGGAATGTATTTAAGTAGACGTGTTCTTGGATCTAATTTAGTACATTTTGATTTAGAAAAACATGTTGAGATTCCTTTAGGAAGATACCTATGATCACATTAATTTTTTTATACTAAATTCATTAAGTCATAACATGTATATTCATTCTATAGTGTGACATTTTTTTAAAATTTTAGATCACCTATATAAAATGGGATGAATTTGTTAACAATCAAGTTTTTGATATGAATGGGTGTTCTATAGATTCATGAAAATGTGGAACTATGAGAAGATTTATTATTAATTGGTTAAAAATAACAGTTATTCCAAGCACAAGTAAAAATCCTCTGATTATCAAACCCACAAAATATCAAAACTGATGGCCTAATCCTTCTGTTGTCGAACTCACGAAAAATCTCAATATTTCATATCATAAGGCTTAACCCACATCATTACCAAACACATGGTTAAATCATATCCTAACTAGTTTATTTCCCCTAAAAAATAATTTCATAATATATACATTGCAAAACAATATGAACACATCACGTTACTATAAAATCACTAATTTAATTTCAACATAATACTCATTGAAAAATCAAGAAGTTCATCACCAAACTATGCTAAGAAAAGTATTAATCCATTACTCAATACAAATTTAATTCAATTATAAGTTAAAAAATTCATTTTATTCATATATTCTCATTTTCCACTTATTTCCACGCATTTCCATAATTGAAATTTTAATTAAATCCCTCTTTATCCATCACAAAGAATCTCCTTTATTAATTCATATATCATAATCAAGATATTATTTTTAAATATAATCAATGTACATTTACACAAGTTCAACAGATGATCCCATGCCAAACACCCCTAATAATTTTCCCAAAAATAATTATCCCCATTTATTATTTTCAAACAAAAATAGTTGTAAATATAGTCTTCCAATCTTATACTTTAATTACAAGAATTTAGAAACAAATCTTATGTTTATCCAAATATTGATATCATATCTTTTTTCCAAAAAATGATATAAATCAATATCATTAATTCAATACTCAAGAATCCAGATAGAATTTCTAATATTTTAAAACTCTATAAATCATGATATTCCAAAACAATTCCCATTTTAAATCATCAAATTAAAATTAATCATATTTTTGTAAAAAAGAATCATTAAATTAAAATCACTATATTTAAGAACAAATCATTGACTTAAATTCATTAAATCTTTCTCATTCCAAATACTATCTCAAATTTTTACTCAACAAAACGTCAAACACATATTTAAGTTCAACCAATTTAGCATAATTGACATTTCAAGACCCAAACACATCACTCTAAGACCCATCCCTATGAGGAGTTTATGCTATAAACATTACCTTATCGATCTTAAACCACACATTAAACCCTTAACCATTATCATTTTCAACCAAATCTCTTTAAATATAAATTCATAAACATACACATTAAGTAGTAATTTAAAACCTACCAATGGTGAGGGGTGGTGAGGTGCAAGATCAGGACTGGTGGAGAGTGGTGGTGAGCGGCTAGGTCGGGACTAACAGTGAGGGGAGGTGAGGGTTTGGGGGTGGGGGGAAAGGGTTGGGATCGATTCCTAGGGGAGAAGAGGGTAGGTACTAGAAGAGAGTGGTGGTGAGGCATAGTGAGGGGCAACGAGGGTCGAGATTAACGATGAGTTGTGGTGAGGGTTGGGACTGGTTGAGCTTCATGGGGTTGGGGGGGGGGGTCGCGGGTGTTGAGAGTGTGGGGGGTCGGGGGGAGAAGTGCCACTAAATTTTTTATCATTTATTTTAATAAACTACTGCTAAATTATTTAAAAAATAGTAGATTTTTAATAAACCATTGCTAAAAAACATCTGCAGAAGCTTGATTATGGTGTAGTGTTGTGTCGATTTAAAAAAAATTAAAAATGGAACCTCAAAATGATGAAAAATGGATGAGAATCCAATTTTTTTTTAATGAAAGGACCATTTGTAATTTAATAATGAGTTTTATGATTTATGTGTGGTCTCTATTGAGCCCCTCATTTTTAGATGGTTAGGAATGTGAAAAGGGGTTATTTCATGTGAGGATATTGGAGGTGAGATGTGACTCTTTTTTTATTATTCTTCATTGTTGATGTATATTATAATATCCTTATTTTTTTGTTTCTCACATTTATTAACTAATATCATGAAATCATAGGGAACTATGTAGGACATCTAGATGAGTACAAGTCCTAGTGTAGATCTTGTACTATCTAGGGAATGCTTTCCGATTAGACAGGATGTGTTCCAACAAGAAGGATTATATTTCTCATGGTAAATAGGTTCTCTGGGGATATAATATATAGATTTTTTTCCAAGACTAACAGGATTTGGATGAGTTATTTTTTTCCGGACCGAGCTACTACATCTATCATCTAAGATTTTATTACTAGAACCCTAGGGAGTTTCCTATAATAGTTATCTTTGAATTAGTATTATTTTTGGGGTCCTATTTTATACCATATTTGTATCCCTTTTTTCTTGAATTGTTAACATTGAACTATTACTTTTCTACTTATTTTTATATGTTCTATTGTTACAGGGTTCCCTTGTGTGTTTAATTTTACTTATAGTTAGGGTTTTGTATTTACTTTCAAACCAAATTTTAAAATTATTCGAAAAGTTTGATATAATAAATTAACTTATTTGTATACTATAAAAAAGGAATTTGAGAAATGTTTTTGGAAAGAGTAAAAGATTTTTATCTTTATTTGTAAATATTTTTAAAATTACCCTCTTTTGATCCATTGAAAGTGTTTTCATAAAAATATATGGTTTATGTCCTCTATCTTTGAAAAAGGGGAAAAGGTTTATTAAAAGTGATCAGGGAACATTGTTTTGTTATCGTCATACCTACTTGTTAAAAAATTATTTTATATTATATTTCAAACTAGTGATAATGAAATGTATTTCTAATGTAATTGATAAAATATTTATTGAAATATTTCTATGTATGTTTAGATCACACCCTCTATACACTAATGGGTGTATAAAAAACTCATATTTTCTTTTAGGTTCATAGGATATGGTATTATTCAGGTTTATATTAAGGTTATGTATTGATGGATGGTATTGTGATGTGGTGAGTGATTATGCATCACATGGATAAGAATTTCAGTGAAGTGGGTTTTTTGTTTGTTTGATTTTTTATAGTTTTGTATTGACCTTTCTAACATGTATCTTTATTTTGGATTATTAAATTTAATTTTTTTTACTTATGTTTGGTTTTTTTGGATGCTTTTTGTAAGATGTTCTTTTATTAAGTTTGTATACTACTACATTCAGTTGTTTCATTATTATTGAAACTCATTATTTTATGCATGGGTGTAATATGAATTGATGGGTCATGATAGAATCATGATAAAGTTTTTAATACATTTGTTATTTTTATATGAGGGTGAAACCACTTATATGTGTTCATTATTGATACCCAAGAACTAGTTTCTAGCATATGGGGATAAATAACACATTTTGGTCCTAGTGGAAAATGTGGTCGGGTTGTGTGTTGGGTCATCATAGGAAAGTTCATAACAAATTTTATCATAGACTAAGTATTTTAAAGTATTAGGTTTTTTAAGATACCTACAAATATTTTTATGTAAATTAACTTGGATATAGTAATGTTAATAATTGAGAGATAAGTGTTAGGAGAGTCTAGATAGATCATTCTCTTATCATGCCTTGTGTTTCTAGGATTTTTGGTATTTTAATCCTTAATTTGAGTTCATTTCTAATTATTTTTAATATATTTTTGATATGAGAAGATTATATTTTGATCCCCAATGGGTATACTGGTTATTTTGGGGGACTCTTAAATATTTTGGGGGTAAAAATTGTGGAAGAACTATAGTTTCATGGTTAGATTACACAATCTTTAAAACCCTAAAAATCCCATAGAAGTGGTTTTATAAACCATTGCAAAAGTTATTCTGTTTTTGGTGGATTATTTTCTATCCCATCCAGCAGAAACCTGTAGAGTTCATCATTTCGCACCGAAATTTTACTTTGTCTACCATTGATTCCAAATTGATTCCAATATTGGTTACGATTGACATGAAGTCAATTAAGAGATTTCTTTAGTGAATGGATGTTTTGGGGTGATGTTTTGATTAAGTATTTGTGCCTTGTTGACTGGAATCAAGTTATAAATGGAGTAGGTTTTTTATTTTGAAAGGATAATTTTTCCATGAAAAATGATATTTTTTGGGGTGATTGTTTATGAGAATAGTATTGTGATGTAATGAAATAAATTTCCATTATTATGATATTTTTTTAATGGTAATTATTCTCCATCTTTCATTTTGACTTAGAAAATTTGTTTATAATTTAAAGGATGTGTTAATGAGGTGTTTTTGTATTTAAAAAGTCTGATATGATTTATTTATAAAAGATATTTAATTATAATGGGGTTATTTTAATTTTTTCTATTTCATTATAAAATTTGGGAAATGTTTTTGATAATGATGTTAAATTAGTGGAAATTATTTAAAATAAAAGTTAGTTTTATAGGAATTTATTGAATAAAAAGTGAACTTTATTAATGTTTTTGGGTTTATAATGAAACTTATGGATAATTTTTGAAAATAAAATATAAATTTATAGAGTTCAAGAATGATTATATTCTAAAGAAGTTTTATCTTTCAAATCACGTTTGTGTTTTTGTAAAATGAGTTTTTAGACTCTATTTTAAATGTGGTGACTTTAAAAAAGTTGATTTTCTTATGAGTCTATATTTTAATTAAAGAATTTTTAAAAAGGCTTTGGGTTGTTTTAAAGTGCATGTTTCATTAAAAAATGAATATGAAACTCCTCATGTAATGGGTATGGTTTAAGTGAAAATGAAAGTTTTTAAGAATTTTTTTGTGGTGTGTTTTTCTTTGAAGAATTTTTGTATTTGGGTTCATCCCTTGGGGCTTATTTTGGTTATTCTGTTTGGTTTATGAAACATAAATTATTTATGATCTTGTTTATTTTTTTTATGTGAAACCTAGATATGTATTAAGATAACGGGGAAAGTATTTCATTTAAGATGTGGCGTAGGGTGAATTGTCTTATTGCATGGGTGTATCCCATCTAGTTGTTAAATTTTCCCAGACTCTAAATAGTGTGTTGGATCTTGATCATTATTTTATATATGGCATATTAAGTCACCATCCTTTATTCCATGGTGATTGAGGTTCTCTTGAGGTAATTAAGTGGTTAGGTTATATTTAAAGGTCTCATATGTGGAATTATCTAGTGTAGTCTTGTGTGTAACTCAGATCAGGGTGTTTGTGCATTTTGGGATTTTTTGTTCATTGTGTATACATTACATTGTGTCTCTTGACGTGATTTCCACTAGATTCATTCCTTGATTCATTTTGGGTTCATTATTTATCAGGTTTTGGTTGTTGTGGTTGTGATTATAACTCCATATTTGATACTGTTTCTTAATTTTTGTGTGAGGCAATTTCTATGCTGAAGGATTGGATCTGGTAATAACATGGGCATGTATTTTGTGTGAATAAAGAAAACATGAAACTAATTGAGTTTATACATTTTTGGATGTTTCTTTGGATCTTTTCATGTTCATTGAGATATATTGATCCAGGTAATAGGTCCTACGTATCCTTTTATACACAATTTTGGGAGAAGAGGATAGATCACTTATCATTTCATATCGATTCATGTTTTCAATTAAGGTATATTTTCACTTTTTGTTGATATGGGTTGTAATGGACTTGGTTTACTTTGTATCATGACATTTTTTATGTTTATTAAGTTGTGTATTCTTTAGCAATATAAGGTCAATCCTCGAGTGGTTATTGTGGTTTACAGAGGATCATTATCTACATTTGGATTGGGGTCTCCTGGATGGATTTTCTGGTTGTGTTTCCCTTATATATTTTAGATAATTTCTTAGTGTTTGTTTATGGTTGATGGTATTTTTTGTTCCTGTTATTAATTTATGGAATTTTTGTTGTCTCAATGAATCTCTATTATATGAGTTCATTTTTTACCCAATATTTTATCCTAAATGGGGGGATACCTAGAATAGGTCCCATTATTATTAAAATCTATTTTTATAGGTTTTGAGTTAGATTATTCTTGGATATTATTACTGATAATTAGGATTAAAACTGTAGGTTTTAGGTGTTCTGTGTTAGCCCAATGTTTCATTCTTTCTTGAACACTTTATGATCTCTCGACCCACCCACCTATTACATAGGTGTTTAGGTTTTCTATTATACATTTTCTTATATAGTTATCAATTCATTTCGGTGGGTATAAAGTGGTATGGTGGGGAGAATTATGGAACCCTCATGTCACTATTTTGGTTTTTTAGGGTAATATAGATTCTTGGATGTTTTGGGTTGAAAATTTTTCATTTGTGATTTTTTTTATTCATTGTGTAGTTAAGAGGAAACTATGTGGGATGAATTACACAGGGGAATTTCTAGTTTATTTTGTTTATGCATGGTTATTATTCATGGCCAATTCATCATTTGAACAAAATAATGTGAATCCAAATTGAAAAGTTTTGGTTCTTTTTGTTCATGGACTATTAGTGAATGGATTGTGAATGGTTAAGAGAAACTGTTTTGTGGTGATGTTGTTTTTATCAGTAGGGTTATTCATAGTTGGGGAATGGTTTGGTAAAAAATTTAGACAGATAATGAATATGTGTGGTTCTTATCTATATTGATCCACACATTTTATACATGATTTAGTAAATTGTGCAGCTAGACCATGCTGGCTGCTAAATTTTCATTTAAATTTTATTTTTACCGATATTTTATTTTTATGTTTCTGGCCTCCCTCTTCCCCTCTTTTTCTAGCTAAGAGTAATGGGTGCACATGTATGGTTATCCCTTATTTAATTTTATATATTTTATCTCCCTTCCATCGATTCTAGGGGAATCTCAGGGTAATATCTCTAATTTTCTCTTGATCCTCCATTTTTTATGTCTACACCCCCTTTTCCATTTTTTTAGTTCCTGACCATAAATACGAGGGTCTATTCAGCTTGGGAAAAGGTTTGGGGGTGGTTCTAATATTGGGGGATTTTGGTTTTTAGGGCCTATAGAGGATGTTTTCTTACATAGTTGGGAATTCACCATCAATGATGATGTGTTTCCTTTTGGAATATGGTTTGTGTTATTTTGAATTCCGTTTAACTTGAATTCACTTGAGAGATTTTTTTTCTAAATACTTTGTTCATCAAATTATACATTGTTTTTGGTAATTTCATCATATTTCAAAATGTTTTACTCGTTTCTTTATCTTGTCAAAAATTGTGTTTTTGATAGTTTATTAATTTTCAATGTTATGTTTGTGTGCTAAATATTTTTAAAAATACAAATAAAACATATTTTAAATGAATTTTGGTCACTAAAGTATTCCAAATACATTTTTTTATAGAATGGGTAAAAGTGTAGCTTTAAAACAATTCATTAAAATTAATTTAATTTTGTAAGAATTTAAATGATTTCTAGAAAATACTGGTATTAGTTTCCCAATTATTTTCAAAGTGAGGTTTCAACTAGGTTGATTTAAATGATGTATTAAAATGTTATCCTTAAAATGATGTAAAATAGATTTATATCCTGAGATTTTTTTTAATGAAAGGCATGGTTTGAATCTTATAATGATTTTTTTTGTTGTATATGTGTCCTCTATAGATCCTCTTGAATTGGTACCGTCTGAAAAAATCTCATCCCTGAGGGTGATGTTGTTTATCTTTGTTATATTTGTAGATTATTATGTTTGTAAAAAGTTATTTTCATGTGATGGTGTTGGAGCTGATATGTGAGTTGTTATTTATTGTGGTTCATTATTGATTTATATGATGATATAGTTCTTTATTACTCAATTTTATTAATTGAATAATTCCGTGGAAATCCTAGAAAACTATGTATGAGATATGAATTGGTGTAATACATAGTCTTGATTGTGTAAGGACTAGGTAATGTTTCTCAATTAGATAGGATGAGTTCTTATAGGATGGATTATATTTCCCACTATAACTAGGCACTATAGGGATGAATTATATAGCCTAGTTAGTTCTATAAGACTACCGGGACATAGATTGGTTATTTTAGGTTGACCTGGAATACCAAGTATCCAGTTTGATATTGTATTACTTTATTACTATAACGTTTTCCATGACACTTATATTTTACTACGTATAGTTTAGGAGATATTGTTTTATATCCTATATGTTTCCACTTGATCTTGAATCATTTACATAAAACCATTCCGTTGTTTCATTTTTTTCATGTTTTATTGATTCTGTAATCTGTATTGTTATTATTTTCCTTTATAGATAAGGTCTTGAATTTTCTTTTGAAATAGTTTTAAAAATGATTTGGGAATTATGGTTTATGAAATAAAGTGATTTATAAGCTGTGAAAAACAGAATTTGAGAAATTATTTTTGAAAGTGGAAAGGGATTCTAGTTTTTTCCTAAATTTAATAAAAATTACCCGATATATATAGTTTAAAAGTGTTTTAATAAAAAAAATAACCTTATTTTTATAAATAAAGGGAAAGATTTATTAAAAGTGTTCAAGGACTATTATTTATATTTCTTCACACCTTCCTATGAAAATATTATTTTCTGTACATATTTCAAACTAACATTAATGAAATGTATTATTAAAATAATTATAAAAACTATTTAGTGAAGTCATACTAGGCATGGTTTCCTCACACATTTCATCCACCAATGGGTTTATGAAACTCTCATGTTTTATTTCAAGTTTGAAGGCTTTAAAACATTTCAGTTTTTGTAATAATGTTTTCTAAAGATTGATGATGACGTGATATTGTGAGTCAACATGGATTATATAGAGATGGATTGTAGCTTTGTGGGTTTATTTTTGGTTTTATTTGGGTTGGTTATATATCATCCGTACCAACCTAGATCATTCTTTTGGATTATTATGTGTGATGTATTACTTATTTTTTGTTTATGTGTTGACAACATTTATGAGCTAGTTATTTTATTATTGATTTGTATTACCCTGTTCAGTTTTTTCATTATTATTTACACTAATAATTTTTTTATGGATGTCTGATGCATGTATGGGTAATTCCGAATTCTTGGTGATGTTATTGCTATATTTATTATTGTTATATAATGATGAAACCATTACTAAGTGAGAATTCTTGATACCCGGGAACTACTTCCTAACCAATTGGAATTGGTAATGACCTTCAAGCCTAGTGGCAGACCCTGTTGGTTAGAATTCTAGGTCAGTGAATATTGGATTGTTATAATAGGGGAAAGATAGTGAGAACCCCTTGTAATCCAAAATATAATATGGAATCAAATTTACTGAATATAATCTACATAAATAAATGTGATCCCATAATCCAATGTGGAACATATTGTGAGAATTACATTATTCTAGTTCTTAATTACTATAGAAATATGCGATGAACTATGTTTATATGGATAAAAATGAATTATTAGACTGTATCAATATATTTTAAATAATAGAAAAAAATAAAAATGTAATAACCATAATGATTTTATGGTAATTAAATAGAATTTAATATAGTATAATTAATGTTAAAAATTATTTAGAGAAACACAGAATAAATCATGATGGTTTTTCATTAAAGAATCCTTAATAGAATATTTTTATATAAAGGATAATGTCAATGATAAAAATATTTCCATGAATTTATTTATATAACGTTTCATCTCTCAAAACTATTTTAAGAAGTTGGTACAAGTGGTTTTGTAAATTCATAATCGAGTGTCTCTTAGTACGGGAGAAGAGTTGAAGTATCATAAAAATAATGTATGGTAGGAACCTATTATTAAATCATTTAAAATTATTTGGAATATAATTCTTTATTTTAAATATGGAGGGAAATTGTTGAAATAATTTTTAATCTATAAATAAATGTATATTTTTAGCTTACTAAATAAAGTGTAAAGCCTATAAATATTTCCACATAATGTTAAAAAAAATTGTTGAAATAAGTGATGTGAAAGTTGTTTATTATTATGAAAAATATTATTTTGGAAAATTTATCACTAATGAAATTATAATAGTAAATTTTTGATTCAGGAGAATCTTAAAATTATAGAGATAATAGGGATTTTAAAGTTAAATCGGAGGATGAGTAAGGTGATAAAGAGATTCAATATGAAACGAAAACAAGAAAGATTAGATTTAAAATTGATCCAAGTAATATTAATAGAGATAAATATATCCCAACATAGACCTAGTTAATGTGGTAAAATACCATAATACTCTAGTGTTATATGTATATCCATCATCATTTGAAGAAGCGAGAAATGAAAAATCATGGCTGGAATCAACGAAATATGAGTTGGAAAAAATTAATAAGAAGGAAACATTTGATCTTGTGCATAAAAAAATACATCATAATGTTATTGACACCAAATGGATCTTAACAAAATCTCCATGAACATGTATGTGTGGTCAAGAATAAAGAGAGGTTGGTATGTAAAGGGTATTCATGGGTTGAAGGAGTTTACATTGAGGAAACATTCACTCTGATGTAAAGAATAGAATCTATCAAATTATTTCCCAATGTTTTTCATTAAATGTAAGTTTAGAGTCTTTAAAATGGATATGAATATATAATTATTGAATGTATTTTTTAATAAATATGTTCATATTTAAAAAAAGTAGTATTACTCATTGTAAATGAGGATTGAACTGTATACAAATTTAAAAAGGCACTGTATGTTATAATCCAAGAACCATGTTCTTGTTATGCATGGTTAGAATAAAATATAATAAAGTTAGAGTTTAATGGAGGATGTATTGATCACAACCTCTATGTAAAATTATTATATGATGAACAATTCAATGTGATAGAGTATGTGGATGATATTATATTCAACAAAAATAAAAAATACTATGGATAATTTTTCACAACAAATGTTTTCATAATTGGAAATTTCAAGGATAAAAGAATTAACATCGCTTTTTAGAATAACATTATTATAAAAGTAATATCACATGTTAAATATGTTAGTTATTTATTAAATAATTTCATAATAGAATAATGAAAACTAGTTTTAACTATGATAATTGTTGGAACAAAACATGGAAATCATAAATAGAAAAGGGTGTAAAATAAATACTATATAGAATAATTATTTGAAGATAACTATATCTCAGAGAAACCAAACATGATATATTATATTTTATGTGCTTGGTAGAAATATTATAGAGTATTAAAAATATATAACATCTCTTGGTAGGGAATATGATAATGAGGTATTTTCAGAGAGTACTAAATTATGATTTGTTTATCAAGGCAAGGGAAGATATAGATTTTTTTCTTATTCTAATATTGATTAGGATAGTGATATTTTGGATTAAAAATATAAAGGTGGATAAATGTTCTTAATTGGAAAAATTTTATTGGGTGGTTAGAAATAAGATTTTATATCCAAGATTATAATAGAGGTAGAATATATTTCTTCACAAAATCATGTATGTAATTGATGTAGATGAAGAAGTAGTTGGATGATATTGGAGAAATATAACAACTACCAATGTAAATTAAATGTGATAATGAGAGTCACATTAAGATAATTAATAATCCAATGGAACACTCTTTTAAATATCCCATTGATATCTATAATCATTTTATAAAGAAAAGGGTGAAGAAAAAGGTTCCAAAATTGGATTTTTTTGGATCATTATAACAAGTGGAAAATATTTTTACAAAACCATTGGTTATATATGTATTCAATAATAATTTTTTAAAACTAAGATTTAAACTATTATACTAAACCAAAGGATTTTATAATAACCACTCTTAACATTTTATATAATACTTCATTTAGAAATTATTAGTTTTTGTTGGAAATTATTGGGTATGAGTTGTTATAAGATATGGGAGATACTATCTATGGGGACGTAGAAGAATAAAAAAGGGTTGATTAAAAAATATTAATTTTATTATAATTATTTATTCTTTTTCTTATTTCCTACAACATTCTTTGACTCAAGTAGACATCGCTTTTTTTTTAAAATCACTTTTTTTAGTTTTCAAAGAAGTGGACATTTCAAATATTCTTACAATTTATCGAACTAGGACATGAGAAAATTTAAAAAATTTATTATAAAATTGGGAGAAATAATTAATGGATTTAGGGAGAAAATGTATATCTATATGGGTGGATGTCACCACCAAGTGGATATTTTTTATATGTGAGAATTTAAAAAAAATACAAAGGGGGATAATTTTACAACCACAGGTAGCAACAATTGGATTTTTTTTATAAATTAGATGTTAATTAAAATATTTATAGAAGTTATTTTAACTATTATAATATGAAATAAGAAGTTCAGAGTTGTATTAATATATATAGATATATGTTATAGAGATTTTGGAGAAATGTTGCAGGAATAATTCATAACATGACTTCATAAGTCAGGTCATGGGTATAGTTATAATTAAAGGAAAATGACAAAGTCCCTTCAAATATAAGAAATCTTATTTTTCTTTGTAAGGTTTTATCTTTTTTAATTTTTTTGAGAAGAGTATTCGTTAAAACCATGGTGATACTAGAGAAGTAATGAAAATTTAATATGTAATATTCACCTGGAGTATACATAAGATTAATTTTTCTTGAATCACAGAAACATATGTTTTTGTAGTTTTTTAATATTTGACAAAACACTGCCATGTCATGACATTTCATTCATTCCATGAAGAGTATTTTGAAAATTTAAATGGTTCTTATATTATTAATCCACCCTTTACATGGGGTTGATTCATACCATAACTACTGTGGAATTAAATTATACATATAATTCATCATGCTATGATATAAAGGATACACAATGATTGAAGGAATCAAACCATGACGTCTGTGTTCTGAAAAATATATTGTTCTATTGATTATAAGTTTAGGATGCTTTATAAACACAAACCAGGTTCACACTATGATGTTTAACATCACATAATGTCATATATGATAGTTGAAGAAAATAGAAGAAGGAACTGAACTATCATTCCATGATGTTACTTGTCCTGCTGTGATTATTAGAATCTGAAGAATGTGAACAAACTGATCTAAATGGATTTCTCAAGATAGTTAGGTTGTTTTTAGTGAATTTATTAGCCACCTTTTTGTTGAAAATAAATGGCGTCAATTATCTTAAAAATTATCCAATGGTTCTATCTAAAGTGGATGTTGGGATAAATTGATCGATGTTTTAATTCTCAAATAAAAATTATCTCTTGATTGAGAAAACTTCTTTATACATAAGGAAGATACACATAGAAAAATAATGAGATAAGTTCATATCAAGAATGATAGTGTATTAGTAGTGTGTTTTGTGGAATATATGTAATTAAAAAGGGAGTTTAAATTGGTTATATTTTCATTGATGTACAAGATTTGAAGTAAAATGTAAATGTTCATATTATTAAAGATCAAGATGTAAAGAAAAAATTATTATATAGAACAACAATTTCTTTATTTTTAGTGTTATATGATTGATTGATTTTGTTGTGAGTTTTACCTACATATTGATATTATCTTTGTACCCCTCTTGAAATGTATTGAGTGATTGAGAGGAAGAAGTCATGGACCTTGAGAAATAATTAATATTGTTATAAAATTTTTAATCTGAATAAGTAGAGTAATAATAAATTGGAATTTAAACACACTGTTGGTATATTCTCATTGGATGTGGTAGAGTGTAGCTAAACCAATTAAAAAATCATTATGTTTGTGCTTGTTTATTTTTCACATATGTGGTGGTTGATTGTGTGTCACCCTCATGATATATTGAAGGTTTATTTTTAGTGTAATGAAAATGTACAGTTAATATTAAGGAAAAAATAATTTTTAAGAAACCCCAATTCACCCCCAAAAAGGGTTTATAGTGGGACATTGGGATGAAAAAAGTACCAATTTGTTAATCATTATATTTAAATACCCAATATAATCTCAAGATTCCTATAATATATCACTATATTTGGTAGGATTACTTAGGGAAACCCACTTACAATAGACACCATAATCCCCCCTTTACTAACTCTTTAACTAGTATTCTAAATATTCCTAATATTTTCACTAAAAATGTAGTTTCATAAGGAAAACTACCCATCAAGTGATTTTTATCCACCCCACCTATATTGACCATCTCTTAGAAATCATTTTGAAACAAGATAATTTCCACCACTACTAAAAACCCATGATCTGTCTATCATTCTTTACACACATACTTCTTAGACATTACAACCTTTAAAAAAAATAGTCATATGACCATTCTATAATATGAAAATTTCCATCATAAATACACAAAAATAACATTTATATATCCTTCATCATCCATAAATTCCAAGGAACATCATTCTTTTTTCTATTTGTGCTTCTCAATAATTTTCATGTTATATTATTTAATCAACCATGACTCACATTGATTTATATCCATTAACTAATACTAATGATTCTAAATCCATTCAAATCGAGAATCTACTTTCCAACTCACAACTGAATTCCAATTAATCTACTCTAACCACCATTCTCATTAGTAATATTCAATAATATTTAATGATCCCACCACTTCTCAGTCAGCCTCAATTCAGATTATTCCAAATTCATTATATTCTATTCAACCAACCACAATCCTACCACCATAAAAATAAGGAACAACTATCTTAGACTAATATTTATATATCATGTGTTATATTTAAGTGAGCACATGATTTAATACTTCCCTTTTAAAACACCTAACTCAATATACTAAAATTATTATTGTACAACTACTAGGATCACTTACCTAAAAAAACCCAATAAGGATATCACTGATCTCACCTATAATACAACCCTATATATCCCAGGTAGAATTAATTATTCTATATTTTTATAAAAATATCCATGGAACTCAAATTTCCTTACTTTACCCTCATAAGGTTTTATTTGTCCATATTATAACTTGATGTCTATATCTATCAATAAAAATGGACTATAAGAACTTTATCATTACATATTCCCATATTATCTAAATATACTAACCTATAACCAATATATTTTAGTTCTTATCAATCCATAACAAGGAATACAATGCCTTTCTTTAAATTTGATGACCTTTACATAACAATAGTCATTAAAAAATAAAAACATTCAGAAATCAACAACTTTAGGGTTTAATAACTAAAAATCATTACTATTTTATTCTATAAAACACTGAACAACTTGTTGTTAAATTTTAATTAACCAACCCTCATTCCTATAACTAATTCCAAGAAACTTATTTTGAGAATTTCTTCTCTAAAAAATATTATATGAAAACTTTTTCTAAACACACACAAATGTAAGCATATACATGTGAAGCTATGTATTGGGTATTATTCATGAACACACACCCTATTTACACTTAGGTCTAATATTAATATAATAAATCAATATATAATCTTCAATTTTGTTTTAAAAATATCAACTGTAATATAATGAGTAAATAATTTCAATAACACTACCTTGATAACATTGAGATATAATTCATAGAGTATTTTTATGCCCAAGGTCAGTTTCCAACCCATTTTCTTATTGATTGGACCATTTCCACTTTATTTATCTGTTTTTGATAACTACATCCACCAAATTTTATTTTTAACTTTCACTTCTTATAGAATAATAGAATTAATTTCTTTCCTCCCAATTTTTTTTCAGAGCCCACACTTCTTGTAGAAGGAAAGAATGATGTTAAATTTATTATTTACTCATTTATTATTATTTATTTTATTTTATTATTTATTTAATTAATACATAAAATTTATTATTTATTTTTATTATTAAATTATCTCTATTATTATATCTTTAAATTTTTCAAATAGGAAATGATCCTTGTAGTTTTCAGAAACATCCTTACACAATTTCAATATGATCCTTAAGAAGTGGATTATTTTTGAAAAATTATTCTATCTTTATGAATTATATACTCATACTCAATAAGTAAAGGACCAATCCTCTCATAGAATAGTATGATCTTTAGTAATTTTTAACCATAATTATGGCCTTTGAGCTTCATCCATATATTGATTCATATTAATGTAAAATGATCTTTATAAAAACAATCATCCTTACAAAAATTATAATCCTTAAGTAAATTGTCATGTTTATGAAAAATTATCCCTACAAAAATATAATATATATTAATTAAATGATCCTTACATTTTAAATAATGGATTTTTCAAGGATTTGTATTTTTGAATTATTATTATTTTTATTTAAATAATTATTTTTAACAGATTATCTACATATATATTTGAATTTGAATATTATATGATATTTTGAGAAGCTTAATTAAGCTTGGATTATTGGAACTATCCACAAGATTTAAGACTTATTAGTAGGAGTATTAATTTAATGTGTTTATTTTTTAAATCATTTATTATTCTCATGAATTTATATATAGAATATTTTATTTTTTAGATGTATTGAAAAAATTTCAAGGGACTAAGACCCATTAATTTTATCATTGAAATTAATTTTATAGGGTCATGTATTTTGACGAGGTTAATTTATATTACTATTTTATATTTAAAAGGATAAAAAAACCTCTAAAAAGGGGACTGGGATGTAACTCTATTTTATATCCCAATATATTGTATATTCTAATATTTATTCTTGGAGGTCCATCACTACTTTATTTAATGAGGCATAGATGGAATGTCCATGTTTCTTCATTCAAATTATTTGAATATATGAGAATAAAATTCATTTTAAAACATTTTTATTTGTGATTTTTAGTGGGTTTATTTGTACATTTATATTGGTTATATCACACATAAAAGGTACTGAGTAGTTCTTCCTAGTTGATCAAATAGAAGTGTAACACATATTGTGATTTATATTGTTAAAAATCACTATGTTATGGATTATCCTTTTATAAATATTGGGTTATTTCGACTCTTTCAAAAAGGATTTTTTTGTTTAGGTATTTTCCTTAGTAATAGTTTTTGGTTAGATTTCATCCCCTTAAAACATTGGTTGGGGGTTGCTCCCATTCCTGAATGTTTTGTTTTAACTTAATTTTATAAAAGGAATTTATTTATAGTTGATATACATAATCCTAGGTTAGCTTAAAAATAATAGATATAGAATCATCTAGATCTGAAATGTTATAAAATCCATGTTCCAACTCTTTTATCTTTTTTGCATTCACTTTTTACATATACATTGTTCTTCATTATTTGTTCATGAATTGTTAAATATCATAATCCAATAATTTATACAATATGTTTAATGTAACTCATTGTTTTATGAATGAAAATTTATCTTCCTCATTCACTATGAACACTATGGGTGATTTATAATAATTGGTTTAGAAGTCTAGACCTTGTGAGGAAAAGTTTCACTTTACTTATTTATATAATAATATATCTTTGGGAATCCTAGGTTATTATTGAATAATTTTTTATTATTTTTATTTATTTGATTATATATTTTTCCACTAATATATATCCTAGTCTTTAACAATACTAAGGGAAAGATTCATTTTCATTAGGACAAGATAGGAGGTAGAATTTTTTAATCCATTTAGATCACCTCATTTCAATGTTAGTGATTATGGTTATTGGAAGGATAATATTTAAGTATTTTTGAGAAATATAGGTTTTAGATATTGGACTATCATGGTTATACCTTACAAATTATCAAGATTTGGTCCTAGTAATTTGGTTGGTAATGGTGCTATTAATTTTGTTTTGAATTTAAAAGTTATGAATTTATTTATTACTATATTCATATAAATTATTATATTCATATTTATTATTATAAAAGTACATCTGACATTAGGAGGTCATTAAAAATTAATCATCAAAGAATTGAAAAATTACAGAGAACCGAGATAAGTGTTTTGAGGGATAGATATTATAAATTTAAGATTCTTTATCATGAAAGTAAAAGTGAGGTGTATAATAGGTTTATTAGGATTGTGAACAATATGTGTACTCTTGGAGAAATCATGAAGAATTAAGTGTTGGATAAAATAATTCTTCATGATTTAACTAATAAGTGGCATTCCAATATTTTTCTATTGAATAAATATTGCATTTTTTTGAGTATACCATGGACTAGCTTATTATATTACTAATTCATTATGAGTTTTATTTGAGTAATATAGATGAAAAAGTCAATAAAAAATAATGTAATGTATTTTATGTATACTAAACATGTATCTGTTAAATATTCTTTAGATTTTTAGGTTCTTGTAGTTATAATATATATAATGATTTGTCTAAATTAGAAAAGTGTTTACATAGAAACATAAAGAAATGTCAAACTGAAAAGAATAAATGGAAGAGGTAAAATAATAATTTTAAATGGGAAAATAATTTACATTCAATTAGATATTTTTAATATAACAGGAACAAATAAGATAAATATGAATATCTATGAATTAAAAGTGAAAAATGGTAGAATAAAGGAAAATATAAAAATAAAATGTCTTTTGAGGGTATTTGGAGTTGTATATAATATTTATGATCAAGTGATGAATCTATAAGGGAAAAGGAAACAGGTAATATTACATTTTATAGTATTGTTTCCTTATATCCTTGTCAACCATATTATTCAAATACTATAGGTTAATTGTAAATACCTGGAAATTCCATATATTGTTTTTTAATTATTTTGGATTATTACGAGTCTGTGAAAATTTAAGGTTCTTGATTCTGAGGCATGGAGTGCCCGGAAAGGAATTTTGAACTTTTTTAAGGAATATTTAGTAAACATGTGCACGATGTTTTCTAACTTTTGAACCGATGCTCATAATTTAAATCCATGGGCACCGTCGAACTTGCAACACCACGATTATCTTATGAAAGTCCTAACTTATAGCACAGTATGTCGGGAGAAAAATCTGGTTTTTCGGACTTTTTTATGATTACTAAAATAACATAAAAGGGTTATTTTATTTTCCTACCACATGTTGAGTGGTGGTGGTGGGACTGAGGGGTTTTCCAACCATTTAATTGCCTGACTCTTCAGTTTTGTAAACAAACCATTAAGATTAGAAGGTTAATTCATTAATGAACCCCATTAATCTCTTGTTGCATTAATCACTCATCTCCTCTATTTAACTGGGGCTTGAGACAGGGTTTTTGACAAAGAATTGAGGAACCTATGGGGAAGTACTGCGTTATCTTCCACCAATGAAGGATGGAGGCTCGAATGATGTCCTTGGAGGAATCGATCTGGAATCTACGAATGCCGCTGGCCTCACATCTGCAAGCCGTGACATCTTCAGAAATTCCAAGGTATGGGTTTTATTTAAATTCATGTGAAATGACTCTTTTTATTGTTCTTGAAAATAATGACAAATCTTAGAAGTATTTAATGAGTTTCATTTTATATGTGATATATTAATTGCCACTCGTTTGTTATGATGCTAACGTGGAGGGAATGGGTGAAATGAACATGGACCAGACCCTCTTTCGCTTAGGTTTTGTCGCGTTCTACATGGGAGAAGTTTGAAGTCAATGGAAATTTGAATCCGGGAGCGACGTAGTGACGACAGCAACCCAAGACACCCGTAGGTGCATTCGGAAGGGAAAACGAACCACCAGAGCTCACCCGGTAGACAACAGAAGATCTGTCGGTGTGTCACCGGCGTGGAGGTGCCGATGACCGACACTGATGAGCGATGGTGGTGGATGTAATCAGCAAAACATGGTGGTAGTGGGTGGCATTCCATCATGTACCATAGAGGGGAGTCATATCATTGAGCTGCGACGGCAGTAGGGTAGCCAGGTCTTTGTCAGCCGCATTGGAGGAAGGGGGCATGCCGTGGCTTGCCGCGATGAAGAGGTCGCGGCTTCAAAGATGGGATCAAGGTGAATGGACCTGTCCCACAGGTCCCACTAATAGGGGGTGTGACACCATGTAGCACCACTAATTAAAACACCCGGACGACTTTGCTTTTTAGAAATGTGGTCTGCCACCCAGCTGGTGGACCACGCCAGCTGGTGGGCTGGGCCGGTCTGCAGCCTAGTGGGTTGTGCCCACTATGGTCCAGCCCACTCTGGTAGGCCCAATCAGTTCCGACTAGGCTGAGTCGGGTCGGCCTAGGACGGGGCAGGTTGGGTCAGTCCGAATGTGTCAGACATGACCCAGACCCATTTCGGCATAAATACGCTAAAAATTACATATCTCACAAAGAAGGCGTCCATTGGAAGAACCTTATATGAAACTAGAATGCTTGGAATGAGAAAGAAATTTTGAGATAATCCAATTGAGTTTTGGAGAAAGTTGGAGTACGACCGGGTTGGATCAAACTCGAATCCAACCGGGCCCTCTGTACTAAAATGCCTATAACTCACAGACCGAGTGTCTGATTGACACACCATCTATTGAATTGTAACCCTTACATATATATCCTTTTGATTACTCATGTTTATAATTTCATGGATGTTGAGCCATGATAGATATCTTGAGGAGCAAATACTAAGTAACTCAAGCGCACAAGGTACATAGAATCCTGTGGTTGGCTGTCAAATGTAGTGTTCCCCTGGGTGGATTAGCATCATAGAGACCCTATGTGGATTAGAATTGTTGGGACCCTATATGGATCATCATCATAGATACCCTATGTGGATCATCATCGCAGTGATCATGCACGGATCAACATCCTAGCGACCCTGTGTGGATGAGCATCTTAGAGAAACTATGTGGATCAGCATTCTAGCAACCCTCTGTGGATCAACATTGTATGACCCGATGAGTACCGGCCATAGAGTGGCCTATCGCGGATCAGTAACATACGACCTTGTGTTGGTCGAAAATGGAAAAAATTCTTCTTGGTTCAGTTGTGGAACTTATTAATATAATAAATTGATATATCTTATGACTAAGCATCTTTATTCTCGATATCTAAGTTGTATAATTGTTTTGAGTGGGGACTTTTTATTTATTCTTTGTGATGGAGATCATGAATTTTGGTTTTCCTTTTGAGAATTATAAGATACATTTGGGGGTCTCGAGGTCCTTACTGGATATTTTTATAGTCACCCCTACAAAGGCTTCCCTCGCACATTATTTTGTCTAGTGCAGACAACGAGAAGCATAGCTGAGACTTAGAGAGACAGGACCATGTGATAAACAGAGGGGACTAGTTGATGTGGAGAGCCGTGGAGATGAGTTTTAGCTACCCTTCAAGCATGATTCTTGTTGGATGATCTCATGAGTTTTTTTTTCTATTTTCTTTTGTGTTTTATCTTTTAGTTGGGCTTGTATTTCGGCCCCTTTACTTTTAGTATACACTTTTCCTAATGCAGTTTTACTTCGTGGTTACATCTTTTTGTGTTCTTGGACATTGCGTTTGTACCGTTTTAAAGGAAATGCCTTCCCATTTTAGGGATATGCCTTTCCAATGCTAGTCGCCAACCCATGAACTATGGAAGTAGGGCTTGTGGTAGTCACAGAACCTACCCCGGGGGATAGGTTGTGAAAAATTAGTATAAGAGGAGTCAGTTGTACCTAAGAACTAGGACTCTGGTCTTTCTAATGGAGTAATAGTTATAATTGTTTTGAGTGTGATTTTTATTTCGGGAAGTCTTGTGTTGGTGCGGTGGCCGACATATCCATACACCAGGACCCTGAATTCTGATTTTCCAACTCGGTGCAAAAAAACACCGATTGCGTGTGTTTTGGAAATGTTTTACTTATGATATATTTTGTGTCATATCACTAGGTATAACTTATTGAATGTGGAAAAACTAATTTATTTAGGATTCCTCCATGTAGAAAGCCATCCAGAATTTTAGAGAGTGTTCACGATGAGGTCCCACCAAGTGATGAGGCTTTGGTGGTGGGCACTCTTACTATGATGGTACCTTCAGGTTGTACACCAACAACACCACCACCATTTTGGAATCATTTAACACCATCCCCACTAGTAGAAGTTTATCACTGACTGAGCACACTTCATGAGTTTCAGGGGAAGAGGACTTCGAGGATTTGAGGTGAGACAGATCCCCAGGCTGCTGAGGACTGGATGGAGGCCATGGCACGAGTTTTTCTCTTAGTTGGAGCAGTAGCAGATTAGATGGTGATCCAAGCTGCTATCCACTTCTAGGGAACATTAGGGAGATGGTGGAGTTTTAAACTTCAGTTACACGACAAGGTGACTCTCACCTGGACGGACGTCGAGAGCCTTTTCAGGGAACAATTCATTCCAGCGACACTATTCTCTGTGTTTATTCAGGAGATCCAGCACTTATAGTAGGGTAGCCTAATAATATCCTAGTACACAACGAGATTCACTGACCCCTCACTCTACTCCACCGACATGGGACAAGACCCATTTTTTAGGGCCCTAACCTTTTATTAGGGTCTTGGGTAGGAGATTAGAGTGTCGATGATATCGCTCAATATCCCGATGCAGGTTGGAGTGCTTGAGTGAGAATTATTTGGTCGAGGTATTCTTAGTTGAGTAGGCACTGATGGTGAGAGCCACCACCAGACGGCAGGTAGCTGATTCACCTGCGAAAGGTAGTAGGCAGATGACACAGAGGTCCAAGAAGGCCATACCTTCCAACGGATGACCCATGACGTATGGTTGGAGGTTCGTAGTTGACGAGGTAGAGGAGGCCAGTAGTGGAGTACATTGTGCTTTACATGCAGCGGGAAGGGACACATGGCTCAAAACTGCCTGAGTCATCATATCAATGATCAGAAAATGGTTGAGGGAACATTAAGGCAGAGGTAGAGATTCATTTGAGGAGGTATGCATGGGAGTAGAAGTGGAAGAGAAGTAGGTCGTGCAGTAGGTGGTGGGCAGTGATTTGAGGTTCTATCGTCACCACCTCAAGGTGGTCCACCCCAACCTTAGAGAGCTGGCAGACAAGGACAAGCTCGGCTTTAGGAAACAGAGGCCTTTGAACATAGATTTCCATTGATGATTCAAGATAATATCTATGTCTAGTCCACCTTAGCTAAAGTACTTATAGACACATGATCTAGTCAGTCTTTCATTTCCATGACTCATGTTCGGAGCTCGGATATTCCGGTAGAGCTATTTGCTTGATCCTTATGATTATAGACTTCTATGAGAGATGATTCGATGATTGCACATTAGTGACAGTAGTGTGTGATCACTCTAGGAGGTGAGAGATTTTGAATATATCTCCTAGTAGCAACGTCGATACCTTACAATGTCATCTTGGGTAGGGACTAGCAGTCCATGTTCCATGATCTTATTGACTATTTTAGGTGAAAAGCGCGGTCTGTCTGTGAGGAGGGGATCAAGATTTCCTTCACTGAAAATAATGGATCCTTTTTAGCATAGGATGAAATTTATCAGAGGAGGGTGTAGCCGATCACTCATCAGTTGGCTAACCTTACCCTCAGAGTATTTGATGTGAGGAGTCTGAGTTATCCTATAGTGGTGGAACAGTATGATAATGTCTTTCCTGATGATGTTTTTGGACTACCACCTTGCAGAGAGGTAGACATACATAAAATAGTACCTCGGGAGGACACCAATATATACACCATCATATTGGATGGATCCAACAGAGCTTCGTGAGTTACAGGTACAATTAAAGGACTTGCAGAGTAGTGGGTTCCTAAGGCCCAGTGTTTCTACATGGGCATCCCCAATTTTGTTCACCAGGAAGGTTGATAGGAGTATGAGGATTTGTGTGGAATATCAGTGCCTAAACCAGGTAATCGTGAATAAAAATAATCCCTTGCCGTGTATTGATGATCTCTTCAACCTGGTGAAGGGATCACAGTTGTTTTTGAAGATAGACCTCAGATCTGGCTATCATCAGCTCAGGGTACGAGATGAGGATGTACCGATGTCAGCATTCAAATGTCATTATGGCCATTATGAGTTCATGGTACTACCCTTCAGCAGGACCAAAACATCGATAGTGTTCATGGGACTCATGAATAGGATCTTCCAACCTTAGCTCAACTGCTTCATGGTAGTATTCATTGACGACATCTTGATATACTCGGTGTGAGAGGAGGGGCATTCCACACAACTATAGATAGTTCTAGATATAGTCCAAGAGCAATAAATTTATGGAAAGATCTCAAAGTGATAATTTTGGATATGAGAAGTCCATTTCTTGGGTCACATTTTCATGGAGGCTAGGGTTGCAGTGGATCCGGTAAAGATAGAGGCAGTGCTTTTTTGGGAGCCACCCAAGAGTGTGACCAAGGTGCGGAGTTTCATGGGATTGGTTAGGTACTACCAGAGATTCATAACTGACTTTTCTAGAGCTGTGACACCCTTTTCATCTTTTACAAGGAATGGACAGCCCATCGTGTGGATGAATAGATGCCAGCAAAGTTTTCAGGAGCTGAGGTAGAGACCGAAGAATGACCCCATTTTGAGGATACCAAAAGAGGGCGTTGGGTATATAGTCTATTACGAATCATCAGGGACTGTACTAGGCTGTATTCTAATGCAGAAGAGAGTAGAGATCACCTACGTCTCATGAAAGTTGAGACAACACGAGCCTAACTACACTACCCATGACCTGGAGTAAGTATTAGTGGTCTTTGTGCTGAAGATGTGGCAACACTACTTGATGGGAGAAGGTCTTATAGTCTACTCTGATCACATGAGTATCATGTATATATTCTATCATAAGGACCTGAACCTAAGACAATGATGCTGTTTATAGTTCCTCCAGGACAAAGAATTTGAGATAGTCTACACTCCTAGGAAGGGGAAACATAGTAGTACACGCACTCAAAAGGAGGCATGTTCTAGAGTTTCTGAGTGAGGTGACAGAGTAGCTAACCACATTGAAGTTATCCTACGTGGATAACGATGAAGCCACTTATCTTTAGTCTATGATAGTTACTCCCCCAATCCTTCAGCGAGTCATGGAGAAAAATCTTGGGGTTGTGGACTTCAAGGCCAGACGTGGTCAGATATCCTCAAGACAATATCCTGATGGATTTTCTGAAGGTGGGGAGCATGTCATCCTCTTTAGAGGATGCACTATGGTACCAGAGATGCTATGGAAGGAGGTGTTGAGCGAGTTCCATATAAACCATTCGGAGGTACATCCTAGTGTGGCGAAGATATACCAGGACCTTTGGAAGTAGTACTGGTGTCCAGAGATAAAGAAAGTGGTGGAAGAGTTCATTTCACGATACCTCCCTTGTCAGCAAGTGGAGGCTGAGCATCAGGCACTAGTGGGTTAGCTCAGCCACTTGTGGTACGAGAGTGGAAGTGGGATGGTATATCCACGGACATCGTGATAGGGATACCAAATACATCACGGGGACACGATTATCTTTGGGGTATTGTTGAGTAACTCCCCATGTCAGCCCACTTCTTATCCATCCTAGAGTATAGATCAGTAGAAAGATAGGGACACCTCTATGTATAAGAGATTGTACGGATTCACGGGGTGCCATCGATGATCGTATCAGATCATGATGCTCATTTTAAATCCCATTTGTGGATGGGATTATAGGAGGCATTCAGGACTCAGCTACACTTGAGCACCACCTTTCATCCTTAAACAGATGGTTAGATAGAGAGGACAATTCAGACACTTGAGGACATGCTTTGTGCTTGTGTCCTTGATTTTGGCCATAGTTGAGAGGACCACCAGCAGCTAACGGAGTTCACATAGAACAACATTTATCACTCCACCATCGTCATGGCACCATTTGAGGCCTTGTACGGGCGACCTTTCATATTACCACTATACTAGATAGACCCAGGGGAGTCTGCACTTATGGGTCCATGGTTAGTAAATGCTACCATGGAGAAGGTACAAATCATCCAGGATAGGGTGAAGACTGCATAGAGCTGACAGAATTCTTATACTGGCAGGAGATAGAAACCATTGGAGTTTGAGGAAAGAGACCACGTCTTCCTACGAGTCTCACCCCAATGTTGATTACAGAGGTTTGGACGGGATGACAAGCTATCTCTAAGGTTCAATAGTACTTTCCAGATCCTCAACATAGTAGGAGAGGTGAAATACCATCTCTCTCTTCCCCCTCAGATGCACTGGGTGTATAATGTTTTCCATGTGTCACAACTTAAGAGGTACGTTCATGATCCATCGCACGTTATCGACTGGGGTGAGCTAGAAATTAAAGATGGGGTGATGTTTGTAGAGTTCCTAGGGGAGATAGAGGATCAAAAAGAGTGGGTACTTCATGTGTGGTTGATTCCTATGGTGCGAGTTCGTTGGTAGCATGGGAAGTTTCAGGAGAGCACATGAGAGTAGGAGGTTCAGATATGTGCTCAGTACCACCATTTATTTCCCAAGTTTTTTTGTATCTTTTAGGGATGAAAATACCAAATTAGGAGAGAATATAATGGAATATATATATATATATATATATATATATTAAATTATTAGGGATTATTAAGAGTTTGAAAAAATTGACGATGCTTGATTTCGAGGCCCACTGTGCACGGAATTGAATTTTTAGCTTTTTTATGGTACGTTTAGTAAACGTCCAGGCGACATTTTATAACTTTTGAACCCATGCTAAGAAATGAACCCTAAGGGCACCGTTGATCTTATAGTGCCAGTATTCTCTTAAGGGAGGCTTAACTTTGACCTTAGTAGATTGGATGAAAAATCTAGTTTTTTGGACTTTTTGAAGATTAATAAAATAACATAAAAATGATATTTTTTTTCTTACCTCCTGTTGAGTGGTGGTGGTGGGACCAATGGGTTGTGAAGACATTTAATTGATTGAATATTAAGTTTTGTAACCACAACATTGAGATTAAAAGGTTAGTTCCTTAATAAACATCATTAATATCTTGTTGCATTAATCACTCATGTCCTCTATTTACATGAGGACCGGGCTTGGGTTTTTGACAAAATAGTGAGGAACCTCAAGTGAATTACTGCGACATCTTCCCCTAACGAAGGACGAAGGCTCGAATAACGTCATTGGAGGAATAATTCCAGAATTGAAGAATTCCCGCAGCCTCACTTCCTCAAGTCATGACGTCTTTACCGATTCCAAGGTAGGGGTTTTGTTTAAATTCAAGTGAATTGTTTATTTTTATCGTTCTACCAAATAATGATAAATCGTAGAAGTATTGAATGGTTTTAGTTTATCTATAATAAATTAATTACTACCCATTTGTTATAATGATAACGCGGATGGAGTGGGCCAAATGAACATGACATGGACCATCATCCACTTCGTTTTTTTAACAATCTATGTGGGCGATGTTGGAACTTGGTGACAATTCAAATTCCAGAGCCATGCAGTTACATCAGCAACCTGAGAGGCCTGTAGGTGTGTTCAGAAGGGAAAAAAGACCACCGAAGATTACTCAAGGTCCCGCGGATGATCCGTCAGTGCCGATGAACGATGACGGTGGGAGATGGTGGTGGCCAGAGTGGCAGTGGGTGGGACGCCATCACACGTCGTGGAGGGGAGCCGTGGGGGTAGTAGGGCAGCCGAATCTCAGCTGACTGCATTGGCAAAAGGTGGTGTGCTGTCACGCACCGTGGTGTGGAGGCTGTGACTTTAAAGCTGTGGTGGATGCAAAGGGATGTGCGCCCTATGGGTCCTACTGATAGGGGGATAGCGCCAAGTGGTGCCACCATTTAAAACACCCGAATGGATTTTCTGTTTGGAAATGGGGTCCCCCACCTGGCTTGCGGACTGCGCTAGCTGGCGGGATGGATCGCCTGGCCGACCATGCCTAGCTGAGGCGGGCTGGGCCAGTCCGCGGCCCAGTGGGCTGAGACCACGGTGGCCCAACCTATTCAGGCTGGGCCGGGTCGGCCCAGGATGGGTGGGTCCGATCAGTTCGACTGGGTCAACCCGGACCTGAACCCATTTCGGCCCAGATGCGCCAAAATGGTCGTATCTCACAAACGAGATGTTTGTTTGACGAACCGTCTATGGTGTTGGAATCTTTGGAATGAGACAATAATTTTTAGATACTCCAACTAAGTTTTGGAAAATTTTGGAGTATATTAAGGTTGGCTCAAACCCGAATCCAACCGGGACCTTGACACTAAAATGCCTATAACTCACAGACTAGGCATCCGATTGATGCACCGTCTGTTGAGTTGGAACCCTTACGACATGGCAGTCCTTTGGGTTATTATTTTGTGGAATGTCATGGAAGTTGAGTCTTGAACGATATCTTGAGGATCAGATAATATGGAACTCAAGCGAAATAGGTGCGGAGAATCCTGTTACTGGTTGTCAAATGTAGAGCGACCCTGTGTGGATCAACATCATAGAGACCCTATGTAGATTCGCACCGTAGCGACCCTATGTGGATAAAAATCATAGCGACACTGTGTGGATCAGCATTGTAGAAACCCTGTGTGGATCACCATTTTACCAACCTTGTTTGGATCAGCATCCTAGAGACCTTGTGTGGATCATCATTCTAGCGACCCTTTGTTGATCATCAGTGCGTGACATGACAAGGACCAGTCTTAGAGTGGCCCATCGTGGATCAGTGACATATGACAATGTGTGGATCGACAATGGAACAACTTCTTTATGGTTCAGTTTTGGAACTTCCTAATGGAATAAAATGATATATATTATGACTAATGATCTTTATTCATAATCTCTAATATTTATACCGAGTTTGAGATGAGTCTTTTGCTTTGTGATTTGTGATTGAGATCATGATTTTTGGTTTTCCTTTGTGTAATTCTGAGAGACCATTGGGGGTCTTAGGTTCCCTAATGGGTATTTTTATATTCACCCCTACAAGGGCTTCACCCGCACGTTTTTGTTTCTTATGTAGACTAAGAGAAGCTTGGCTGAGACATTGGGATCCAGGAGTAGGAAGTACAGAGAGGGGACTAGTTGATGTGGAGAGCTATAGAGAGAAGTTGTATCTACCATTCAAGTGGGATCCTTGGGGGATGATCTAAGGAGTTGTTTTCTATTTTCTCTTTTATTGTATCTTTTAGTTGAACTTGTATTCTGGCCCCCTTACTTTTAGTACACACTTTTACTATTACAGTTTTACTTCCTCGTGGCATCTTGTAGTGTTCTTGGACTGTGTGTTTGTACAGGTTTAAAATAAATTCCATCTCATTTTAGGGATACACCATTCTTGTCCTAGTCGCCAACCCCTAGCCAATGGAAGGTGGGATTGGGATAGTCATTGCACATGCCCTAGGGGATGGGTCATGACATTTATCTTCTAGGAAATTTATAAATATTTGTTTAATGGGTAAAATAGATAATTAAAGTAGTTATAGTTACAATTTTTCTTCCTTTTATAATTATAGAAATTAGATATTTATTGAGGAATTAAATGAAATTCATGAAAAGTATCATGAGGAAACTGTAAAAATTTCCATTAAATACAATACTTTATGTAACTAGCAAATATTAGTTGTTAAGGAAAAGAAAAATCATTTCCTATAAGTTAAAAAGTTAAAGAATTATGATTCTTAAATATGTAATCCTAAAGAGGAGAATAAAAATGTATTTTTTTAAACAATGATATAGAATAATGGAAATTAAATGTTTTATTGGTTGATCTATCAAAACATAGGAAGGAGAATAATAGTTTGAATTTTTTTCTTCACGTGGAAATGATACAATCTGTGATGATATTTAATATTAAAAAAAACCTATCAATTAAGTATGAAATTAATTATATAAAAGAATTTTTTTCTAAATTTATTTTTGAAGTTATACTTAGGTGAGTAATGTGACTAGAAATAGTGTCTAAAACTATAAAAAATAGAAATTGTCTTCGTTATGACAGGAGATTACCACAAATGTACAAAAAACAGTTTGTGAAAGGATAGAAAAAAGGTATATCTTAGGTTACATATTTTGGATGTGTTTTTTTGGTAATTATTCATTTGAATTATCATTACTACTTGTTTAATCATTTGGGAACAAAAAGTAATTTATTTCAAAAAATTTAGAGTTAAACATTGTAATCAGTCTACATCATTGGTTATTAAAGGTTCATTCTTAAATCTAGTTTGACCTAATGTAGTCATGATTCCCAAGGAATTCTTTTTCATATGGTCTGTATGGAAACTTATAATTTTATAATATCTAGTAATTTGGGATTATAAAATATATTTATTTTTTCTTTATATAAAATTAGTAGTTTTTATCATTTATATTCTGGTTTTCTAGAATGTGTGGTCACTATTTTTTTATAAATCCTTAAAAATATTTTATAAATTATTTGAATATAATTTAACATATCTCGTGGCTCATTTTATCTTTTAAATATTATATACATGAGGATATTTCACTATTCATTTCAATAGGATTTCAAAATACGCATAAAATTATTTTTAAGTTGTAACTTTTATTTTGGAAAACAAATCATAAATTAAAAGGGGGATATTTAATTTGAAAATATTGATAATTAAATATGTTTAATAAATACTAAAATATACATTTCTCTAAACCAAATTGAGAATAATATATTTTCAACCACATTAAGCTTGTTGTTTTGATTTTTATAGCTTACACATGACTAATTTTTTATTATAACTTGTTAAAGAATCCTGAAGAGTCTATTTAATCTATATTCATTAAAATATGGGGTGATATTACATTTAGTATGTTTTAATTTTGTTTAAAAATAATGATTCAATTTTTTCTTGGAATATTAGAGGGAAATTATGATTTGATTTTTGGTGTAATCATGTTGATGATTCTGTCATTTTATTGTTATTTAACTTAGGGGAGTATGATTTTTTAGTATTTATTTTTAAAATATGTTGGGACATATATTAATTTTGTTAGAATATTATTAGTGATAAATTTTTATATTTTATGAATAATGTTTTTAATAAAATGTATAGAGTTGTTTTACGATTTTAAAAAAGAGGAGTGAAGTGAACGAATATAGAAACATCTTTTTTTTTACTTAATTCCCATAATTGAAACATTACATCAATGAAAATAATCTCATAATTCCAAGAACAAAAGGTTTATTATCCTTTTTATATTAGATACATAAAAGATTTATTTTACAATACTTGTGAACATTTATCTATTATTGAGCCACACCTGACTCCCTGTTGACTTCTCAAAATTTATACTCATCTCTATAACCTAGAGAAATAGAAACATATGAAAGGGTTGAGATCATATGTTCAATAATGGTAAACATAGGTGATAATAATGGAATATCATTATAAATAATAGGATGAGCATATGGGTATAATTAATATACATAATAAAAGCATATTCAATAAATCATAGATCATAAAAAATGATTCATCAAATATGAAATTGTATAATATAAGATATAAATCAACAGATTATGGAAAAATAGTTTAATAATCATGATCCATGAGATCATAACATAAGAATTAGAATACAAATTAAAATATTAAATCTTTTATATATGTCACAAACATTAGTATAGTGAAACTTTACATTGATGATCTACACTATCAGTGACCACTCTTATGAGAAACTGATATGTACTTATGATTACTAATATCATTAGATATAAACTTTTAACCAATGTATTAGAGGGTGATTTTATAAAATATCAATATATCATTGAGGTATGTTACCCTTTTTAAGTTCAGTAAAAAATGTTTTCATAGTCTAAATTAATGTTACAAAGGTGGTCGAGGATTTTATGAGATATTTTATAATGGATTTAGTCTTAGAGTTATGGATTTTGGGGAACTTGAATGTGGAACATGGTTAGCTCAAGGTTTGGATAATCATGTAAATCAACCATACATCCTAAAAAAGAGAGGATCATGGTTTGATTAACTTTTTCAAGGAGACATAGAACTCTTGTGACCTCTATAATTTATTTTAAGATCACTTCACATGGTTTTCTATTGGTTTTTCTTACCATTGCCTGAAATTTTGTGAGGTATGGTGCTCCTAGATAGTAGAGACGCATGGTTCATGAATAGTTTGTCTAACTATACATCCAGAACCATTATCCCTATTAAAAATGATAGAAGTTACAATTTACCCCATTACATTTAAAAATAAATCATCTTATCCTCCTCCTCCCTTATTTTCACAGTATGATCGATAGAGATCTCCCTCTTCCTCTTAGATATCTTTGGTGGATATCTCACATACATCCTCTAATTACTTTACCATCGATCACATTAGAGTACCCTTGGTGAGGTTAAAACTCAGTTAGCTTCATTTCTCAATTTTTTAATTTTATCCATACCTTTTCCACCATGTTTAATGTGTATACCCTATTTTAAAGTATTTTTTTCTAGTTTCAATATTTCTATCATTCCAGTCTAAATATGAGGCCAATAACATATGTGGATTCTTCTACCAATCCCAGGTATATGTTCTATAATTTTCCCCTACAATTATCGACATGTATAATTTATATCATTGCGATGCATGTTACACTTTTTGTGTGTTTCCAATAAACTGTGTAGCATCTTTAATACATCATGTAAAAATTAACCCGAATAAGCTATGATACCCTTATACTTAATTGGTGGTTGAAAATTTCAGACCAAACCATCCAACCACTTGTGGAGTATTCGATTAAAATCCCATGAAAACTAGAATTTTATTGAAACGGTAACACATCTTAGGGTGTAATGGGTTGGAATTTAGGGAAACACCCTAGACTATGTAACCAAACCATCCTTAGGGTGTGTTTATCTTATCACTTAAAAGTGGAATGTCTTAAATGAAAAAACGTTAATTATGAAACAACATGGATAAATTATTTTTCATCATGATTAATTATTAATTATGTTTTATTCTCTAGTATGTACTTTTTTCACACCATTAAAACTGTGTATTACTTTGAGAAAGTATTGGATTCATTTTAAAATGACTTAAGTGAACTCAAAGGACGAAAACATATTAATTTATGTTAATTACATGTGGTACACCCATCTTGGATTAATTAGTTTCCCTACTTTAATGAATTCTTTGGATTGATGACACAGATTCATCCACCTCTTTAGAAAATATATAACGCTAGCAATAATGTCCCAGGTTTGGCCTGATGTCTTTGGACAAGGATTTAATTCGTTTAGCCCTTAACTCCCAAGGATATTATTTCATAGTTCATTTTTAAACACTTAGGAGTATAATTAAAAGGTTTCATCCCTTAGATTAAATTCAAAACAAAATATCACAACAACTTAGTTAATCATCACGAGTGGGATCAACATCCAAAAGTCCTGAATTCCATGAGTCTTACATGGATTACTATGGTTATCATATATGGATACCTTGAGTATATGACATAGATTCCTAGATTAATTAAAAGGAAATATTCTTAGATACATTCAAATTATTCTGAAGTAGTTACGGTCAGCCAAGTATCATATGAGGAGCTCAAGACCAACTTAGTTTCCTTTACTACTACTTTATATTTAGTATAACTAAACACTATTATGTTTTATGTTATTTGATTGTATTTTTCTTTATACATCATTTTTGGTGGCATACTAAGTTATACCCACACACCATTTGGGTCATTGTTTTGTTTCTAGGTAGATTTCATGGATTTAAGTAGGGATAAAGGGATGCACTACGTTGGGGAATCTTAATATCTTTTATGGATGTGAACTTTGGGGAACATGAATGATCTAGTGCTCTATATGTTCCTGGGGATAGATGTTTCCTTGCTTTTTTACCTTTATTCTATACTAGAGTTGTTTGTATTAAAACTACCTTATCTTTCCAACTTCATATTTTGTATCACCATGACATCATTGGTATATGATACAACATATTTCTCTATGTTTGTTTTTTAATATCGGATATATTTTGTTTTTATTTTGTTTTTACACTACTATGATATTTATTTTTCAACTAAATTTTACTCAAATAAAGAGGTCACAATCTCTTCACTATATCACTATACACCCTCATATCTAATCAGCACCCTATAGCATACAGGGCATACTTAAGGCCTTATGGACAACCTTAAAAATAAATTTTGAATGAAACAAAACCAAGATAACAAAAAATGGTATTGGAGATTATACTTTCCTTTATATTACTATTTGGGTTTGGTATATTGGAGATTAGGATATGTTAGAACTTGGTAATAAGCCTGTGCTTGAGAGTAGATTACCCAAGTGTGGCGGGAAAGCAAACTTTCCAAGGTTGTGGCTTATTTTTTTGAATTTAGAGAAACTAAATTCGAAATTTCGTGATGTGCATGTTTTATGAGGCTATGTTTTATGGATTTTGACCCTTTGGTTAGTGTGATAATGGAGTATTAGATCATGAATCATCATACGAACATAGGGATTTATATGTCATGTATATGACATGCTGTGAATATTTAATTTCATTTTATGCTTATTTCGTATTGTATGTGCATTTATTTATATGATAGTAGTTTTTAATTTTTCTTACTATAAAATAAGAAAACAATTAGTTCTATAAGTTGTATATATCAAACTTAATGGTTGTTGGTCCTAGTGTAAAAATAAAGAGGGTGTGAATTGAGTTTCTAAATAAAATATATGTGAAAAATATTTAAAAAATAAACACAACAATATAATAAAAATTACTAGTTAACTAAAAAAGTAGATTTATATAATTTATTAATTTCAAAATTATTCTTAGAATATTGATCACAACTTATTTAAAACAAGTTCAAAAAATCTCTCAACCTTTAATGTTGTTTTTATAAAATCAAACATAATATATAAAAGAAAAACTGAAGTTAACTATCAAATTAAAGTATTGTTATGTATTTTACAAAATAGATACAAATATGTTTTAAGAGATAAATTTAAAAAAAATCACACAATGGAAATAAATAAAAGGTTCAGTCTCAATCGAAAACCTAATCCTCTCTACCTGGAAATCACCCATTTCCAAGAAGATTATTATAAAATAAACTCATCCACAACTTGGATGAAGTTTTACACAACATAATCAAGGATATCCAGAATTCACAGATCCTCTTCCATAGTTCTATGTGGGATAAAAAATTAAAAAATAATAGCATGTAGGCATTCTAGGCAATACAACCTCTTCCAAAATTTCATATGGGTGTATAAATGAAAATAAATGAAAGAGAATTTTTCTCACTTTCCAATATTGTACAGAGGCATGTGTTTATAAATAATCAAATTTAAAAAAATACATATCTAAATATGAAGCTAAAATAGAAATAGAAAATGATAAAGAGTGTGAATATTTTTTTTCAGTCTAATAAACATTGATTGTTTAGGAGTCCTGGGATTTTACTTTGAAAGGGAACAAATACGTTTCATAGGTTGTTTAGGAAAATATAGTTTTGTACAATGTTCTTAATGAGTGTTCTATGTATCATATTCACACATGTATATTCCTATGTTATTATCTATATTTGTATCTAATTTTTCCATGAGCTGTTATTTCTCTTAAAGAGAACACTATCTCAAAGTAAGATTTGAAGAACATTTATTGCTATCATAATTGATTTGACTCTATAATTAATGCTCTAAAAATAGCTGTTGGAGATATAAAAAATACTATATTGATTTAGTTTTAATTTTTTGGTTTCCTTAACATAAATCATAATCAATTACATTCATGGTCAGTTTTCATTACAACTAGTCATGGTCACTTAATTCCTTCACACAGTCACCATATTTGTTCTTGTGGTAGGATCATGACATCATGTGGTAGTTAATATTATTCTCATAGTCACTTGACTTGTTCTTCTAATTAATTTATTTCCTCTCACAATAGGTAGATCTATTTATGTGGTCACTATAATAACACATAAAACTAGTACAACACCTAATAGAAATTTTAAATACCTTCACATAGTAACAAGGTTTCTTCATGAGGTAGGTAGTTTCCTTCATGCGGTCACTTTTGTAACACCCCGAGATTTTATGAAAAGTATTCCTTTTAATTTCATTGATGTCCTGTGTTTTACGCTACACCAAAAGGAGCTTGCACTACACGCATCCCTGACTTGGCTTGCATTACACGCAATTGGGACCTTCCACGAAAGTGTATGTTGTACGCAATACCAAGTTTCACTAAACAACGATATGTTATATAAACAAGCCATTATGAATAGAAATAACCACTTTTTGAAATTTTATTTTCCAAAATGGACTTCATTTTTGGATTCAGAATATCGAAATTAGCCTGGCGTGATTTTTTGGTATTTTTCTGAAATCTTTCAATTTTTTATGAATAGTGAAAACAATGGGTTACTATTTAAAAACCGACTTTTTATTTAAATAATTATTTACATTATTTAAATTTATTTTATGTCAAAATTGATACATAATACCTATATAATTTCAATGTAATTCATTGGATTCATTTTATTATAATTTTAGATATATAAAAATTTTATTGAACTTTTGACCGTCTTTTACCCACCTCCAAGGAGAATTTGCAAATTTACATAAAACATAATTTTACCGCTTCTATGAGTGGAATTTAAAAAATCCGAGAGACACGGTTGATATCAGTAAGTAAAATGTGGTTCAATGAGATGAAAATAATTTTTGGTGAATAGTAACTTTTTACTTTTATTTACCATGGTTAAAAGTAAATAGCGTAATTAAGTTTAAGAATGATATTATTATTACCCTAAACCATGTCCTAATTATATTAGATAAGTGTAATTCGACAAAAAAAACTTAGGGATAAAATATTAACCTTTAGGTCCACTTGGATTAGATTAAGACATTTGTTATTATTTTATTTAAAGAAGAGTTAAAAGAGTGAAAAGCAATGTTTAATAACTAAAAAATTATTATTATAGGGTAATACATAATATAAATTAGACTATAAATATTCATTAGAAATCTAAAAATATTTCCTACATAATGGTATTTTATTTATAATTTTTAGACATTAAATAAGTTAATTTATTTATGACACAATGATGATGTAGTAATTACCTTATTAATGAAATATTTACATAATTGATATTATAAATACCAAAATAAATGTAATTTGAGACTTTTTTTGAATTGAAATTATTTTATAGGTTAATATGAAATTTTAGTATTTAGTTAATGAACTTAATTAGAACTAATAATGTTTTTATGATTTTCACAAAATTCAATTACCAAATAGTGTAAAAATTGACATAAAATAGTTTTTAAAACAAATAATATATTATTAACGGTTATTTTATTCCTAAAAATATAAGGTTCCGTAAAATGACTTAGATAAGGTTATATATATTAATAATGAACCTCTTGGGGTTATTTTGGCTTGTTATAGTATTTTTATTAACCATATAGTGTAAGAAAACAAAAAGACACGGTAAAAGATAAATTATTTAACATAGAGTTAAATCTAAATGATAATATTAAAATAGTAACATAAACTTTTCTAAAACCTATTGTTTGAGAGGATTTCTACCCATTCATATCTTAACTTATAAATAAATAAATTTTGAGCTATTATAAACCGAATATGACTTTATTATAAAATAATATTTTATGTTTTTCCTAAGGTGCCCCTCTCCTCCCTTATAAAAGGAAAACTCCCCCCTCTTCTCTTTACACAATTTTGAGCTTTCAAGCTCGGCCAAACCCTGACCATTTCACTTATCAACTTCCCTAGAAATATTATGGAGGTTCCAGTCTCCTCAAAAGTCCAAATCTAGTTCCTTAAGAGGAAACATAAAAGAGGTGCGTTGAAGAATAGGTAATCTCTTCTACCGATTCGTTCAGGTTTATTTCTTCTTCAACATCTTCTTCTTTAGTTGTTTCATTATAAAGTAATAAAGTAAGTATCACTAATATACTGATATGTTATTATAAATATGAAACAACCCCATTTCACCTTCTATCCATCCTACGAAAAACGAAATCACCGCGCGTGCGTACGTACAGAATACCGTCTCCACGCCATGGTGTAATCTGTTTTTCCAACACCACCTTACTTGGATGGGTATAATGGTGTGAAAAATAACTATATATAGTTATTATAACATCATACTGATTCTGTTGTATTATACCATCCACTCCAATTCAATTCAATATTTATGGGAACGATATCATCGCTCATGCGTATGTATGGATTACTGTCTCCACGACGTGATATGATTCATTCTCCATGTTAACCATTAAAGAATGATTATAATGTATATATAATGAATAATAATGAAATATATGACATGATAATGCTACTAAATTTATTTATAGATATATTTCATGTACTTACTTCCCTTCAAGTCAATAAATAAAGAAAACAATGTTCATGAGTACATACGGCCTACCGTCTCCATGAATGGTGTATTTCATTTCATTTATCAATCTATTATATATATATATATGTAATGAATATATATATGATAGATAAATCATGATTTACATTTTGGAAGTAAGTAAATCAAGATATATGTAATAATAATATCAAGAACAACAAGTCCAAACATGTACGATAAATAAAACGAATTTTCCCAAAACGCTGCTTTAACATGGAATTTACAAAAGAATAGGTAATATAAATTCATAAGTGAACCATATATGATATCATAATAATGAATATGATTCTTTAGTAAGTCAATGAAATTATTTAAATCATTATACATGAGGTTCGGATACGTACGAAACATATCGGACCTAAGGTAAAGGATAATTATTCCAATCGAATTTTTATCCGGGATTGTTCATTCATAAGTATTTACTGGGGTTATATTTTTCATCTATGTACATAAAAATGTTTTCATAAAGTGTTTAATATTATTCCATGTATGTTTAATGTCATTTTACCCCCTCTTTGACTTTTACTTTGTGTTATCGAAGTAATCTTTCTTTTATTTACCATACGAGGAACTTTTTGACTTTTCTATTAAAAGTATGAGGAGAATGTTTTTTTAACTTATACGGAATGAACGGATTTTTACGGTTTCATATCGCCTTATTTTCATGAATCTTACTCTACCAGATTTCATGGTTATTTTCAATAAAACCCTTTTCTTTTAAAATTTCATGGTATTTTGTGAAAAGAAAATGATTTTAAAGAAGAAAGGATCTTTTCCTCAAGAATTCATTTCAAGTGTTTTTTCAAAACTATTTTCCATATAAGATGATATTATTTATTAAAATTATGTTTCAAGTATAATTTCTCTATGATTTACATGGTTTCACTTTTCTTATGATGAAATGATATCCATTTGTTTTATATGTATTATGTGATGATGGGATGATGTTTATGAAACCCATTTTATTTTTTGGGTTATGATGAATGATTTATGATTATTTTGTAGCACACGTAAGAGTGATTTCTATATGAGATGGTTTGGACCTGTATCTCACTCGAATGAATTGGGTAAATATTTATATCTCATGAGATAGACATGGCTAGAATGTTAAGTTAATCTGGTTCAGTGATATAGGACTACAACGAGGAGTGAACTCGATTCAGTAAGGGACTTTGTCCACTAAGATGGTCTTGGCAGCAATGACTTGGATAACATGGAAATCATATCATGTGCTTAATGGTTTCCCACAATTATAAGTTTTATTCCCATGATATTTTATCATGATTGATTTTACTTTATGATCTATACCTTACGTACTGCCAAGATTTATTTCACAACTCAAGATTTTAAAGTTAAAACTTTATGTTCATGTTTTGAAGTTCAAATGTATATGGTTTGTTTTATTTTCTCCTTGATTACCCTTACTGAGAATTTGAGCTCACCCTTTTTATGTTTTCTTTTCCCCAGGATAAAAAGAAAGGTTTTAGGTAAGAAAAAAAAATGGTAAGATCTTTATGGGAGATGTCGAAGTTCTTTCACCATGATTAGATAATTATTTTTCCGAGTTTCCAAAGACACTAAACTATTACTGTCCTTGTGTGTGTGTTTTTGTTATGTATTAAGTATTCAGAAAAAGTTATATAATGTCTATATACGTCAAGATTTGGGTCTCTACAGTTGGTATTAGAGGGAGGTTTAGTTAACCTTTGGAAACTAGGATGTGAAAACATTAGTGAAATCCCTAGAGATATTTCTAAGGTATGTCTAGGGATGTCTCTAAGGTTAAGTGTACATATATGTTATAGTCCTAGAATTATGGTAAAGATCTTATAATTAAACCTAAGATGTTATATATTGAAGGTACTCCCCCTTTATTATGTTGTTTTCCTAGCATGATTTTTGCCTCTCACACTATTCTTTTTGGGTTTTAGAAAATGGCTAGAAACAGAAAGAGTCACGATAATGGAGGATATGATAGACAATGGAATGCTATTATTCATGAGAAACCAAATGAAATGGGATTTGGAAGTCCACACATCGTTATTATTCCTTATATGCAATCTCATAATATGATCAATAATATCAACTTTGTTAAGTATCCCGAATCATCTAATAAGAGAAATATGAAGTTTCATGATGATCATAGAGGAAAGATAGTTCAATTTCCCTCATGTAAATCTTGTGCTAAGAGGCATCATGGAGAATGTTTCAAATGAACTAGAAGATGATTTGGGTGTGGAAAGGAAGGACACAAAGCCAGTAAGTGCAAAGGAAAAGGATCAGTTAACACCATGGACAAGGATAATGGTATTTCTATGACATCAACAATGATTAAATGTTTTAAATGTGGAATACATGGGAATTATTCAAACCAATTCCCTATGGGAAAATCTCATGAAGAGAATCATCATAGTCATATGGGTAGTATTTATATTGATGATGATGATGAGACTACAAATGATATATGAGATGAAAGATTTTTTGAAGCTTGGTCAATGGTTTAAGAAGGTAGCAGAATGATTTATGTTTATTAAGAGTTATGTTGTATTGGTAATGGTACTATGGAATAAAGACAAATCTAAGGATTGATACACTATTGTTTTTCATAAAGTATTTGAATGTATATATTGAATGGTACCAGTAACAATGAAAGGTTATTCATATATTTTTGGAAATAAGATGATATGAACATAATGAATGGATATGGAGAAACTAATATTTTGGATATTATAAATGATCCCATGACTAATATAAGGACAAAGTGATATCATGGTTTGAGTATATAGAAATTTTCGGATTTTTGTATGTGGAAAGAGTTAACTTTTGACAACATTCATGTTTTCACTAATGTTTAATGGGTATTCCTTTTTCAAGAGAATACATGATGAAGGTATTCACATGTTTGTAATGTGACCAAAAAAATATCTCATATGATATATGGGGGATAAATTATGGTATTCACATGCTCGGCAGATGCCATTTATAGTAATTGTTTTCATTATATTATGAGATTGGACAAATGTATTTTGGATAAGTCTAAAGACTGGAATGGATTATTTCAGACATCAGATAGTATTGTTTAAGGCTAGAAATTTATTCAATATTATTTATTTAATGTTATAATAGTGAAGTTTTAGGGGAAAAAAGAAGACAACCGGCATGACGGGAGAAAACCCGTCGCGTCAGACAATGCTGTGGGAATTGAATCCATGACCGAAGGGCGACAAGCCTTTATTTCCTACCACTGGCCAACAGAGAAGTCCCTGGTTATTAGAAACTAGTTTTATTAAGCGGTATGATATATAAAGTATAATTACATTATTGGAATCATATACGATTAACATCACTATAGAAGGACTTATGTATATTTGATAACTTTTGCTAACATTTTGTTTGAAACAGATGGTGTGACCCATCATTCTATCACATGATCTGCTAACACTTCACAAATGAAAAATTCCACTTCATTTCTTTAGGAGATGAAGTGGAAATTGTTCAATCCATGAACAACGGTGAGATTAGACCGAAATAAAGTAAGTATTTCTTCTAAACCAAATTCCTCAACTTTAGGGAAATGATATTGAAAACCAAAAATGTTGTCCTAGTGCCGTTATATCCGATGAATCAGATGGTACCTTAGATCATCACAAATTTATGGCTTTGTGATTGTTGGCTTTTTCATAGCCATGTTCTCTACCACTCTCCATCAGAACATAAGGGTTAGATTTCTCTTCCATATCCATATTTTCACCTATGTTCTCTTATGTGGAAACTTGGTGATTAGTTAATTTGGGTAACCGTTACATTTCATAGTTTAGTTTTTAAAGATAAGTTATGGTATTACTTTGTACGATGTGGGTTTCTATTAAAACATTCGAGTAGTAAACCATTCATAACCCCGACGAATTTCGAGGGCGAAATTCATTTTAAGGGGGGTAGAATGTAACACCCCGAGATTTTATGAAAAATATTCCTTTTAATTTCATTGATGTCTTGTGTTGTACACTACACCAAAATGAGTTTTCACTATACGCATCCCTGACTTGGCTTGCATTACACGCAATCACGACCTTCCACGATAGCGTTTGTTGTATGCAATACCGAGTTTCACTAAACAACGATATGTTATATAAACTAGCCATTATGAATAGTAATACCCACTTTTTAAAATTTTATTTTTCAAAATGCACTTCATTATTGGATTCGGAATATTGAAATTACCCTAGGGTGAATTTTTGGTATTTTTCTGAAAACATTCAATTTTGGATGAATAGTGAAAACATTGGGTTACTATTTAAAAACTAACTTTTTATTTAAATAATTTTTTTATTTTATTTAAATTTATTTTAGGTCAAAATTGATAAATAATACCTATATAAGTTCAATACAATTCATTGGAGTCATTTTATAATAATTTTAGATATATAAAAATTTTATTGAACTTTTGACCGTCTTTTACCCACCTCCTAGGAGAATCTGAAAATTTAAATAAAACATAATTTTACTGCTTCTGTGAGTGAAATTTAAGAAATACGAGAGACACAGTTGATATCAGTAAGTAAAATTTGGTTCAATGAGATGAAAATAATTTTTGGTGAATAGTAACTTTTTACTTTTATTTATCACGGTTAAAAGTAAATAGGGTAATTAATGGTAAAAATGGTATTATTATTACACTAAAACATGCCCTAATTCTATTGGATAAGTGTAATTAGACCAAAAACAACCTTAGGGATAAAATATTACCCTTTAGGTCCACTTGGATTAGATTAGGACATTTATTATTATTTTATTTAAAGAAGAGTTAAAAGAGTTAAAATCAAAGTTTAATAACTAAAATTTTTTTAATATAGGGTTATACGTAAGATAAATTTGACTATAAATATTAATTAGAAAGATAAAAATATTTCCTAGATAATGGCATTTTATTTATAATTTTTAGACATTAAATAAGTTAATTTATTTATAACACAATGATGATGCAATAATTACCTTATTAATGAAATTTTAACATAATTGATATTATAAATACCCAAATACATGTAATTTGAGACTTTTTTTTAATTAAAATAATTTTATAGGTTAAAATGAAATTTTAGTATTGAGTTAATTAACTTGATTCGAACTAATCATGCTTTTATGATTTTCACAAAAATCAATTACCAAATAGTGTCAAAATTGACATTAAATAGTTTTTAAAACAAATATTAAATTATTAATTTTTATTTTGTTCCAAAAAATCTATGGTTTGACCAAATGACTTAGACAAGTTTATGTATATTAATATTGAACCACTTGGGGTTCTTTTGTCTTGTTATAGTATGTTTATTATCCATATAGTGTAAGAAAACAAAAAGACACAGTAAAAGTTATATTATTTAACTTACAGTTAAATCTAAATGATAGGGTTAAAATAGAAACCTAAACTTGTCTAAAACCTATTGGTTGAGAGTATTTCTACCCATAACCACCTTATATTATAAATAAATCAATTTGGTGCTATTATAAACCGTATATGACTTGATTATAAAATAATATTTTATGTTTTTCTTAAGGTGCCCCTCTCCTCCCTTATAAAATGGAAACTCCTCCCTCTTCTCCTTACACAATTTTCAGCTTTCAAGCTCGAAAAACCCCTAAAAATTTCCCTTATCAACTTCCCTAGAAATATTATAGTGGTTCTGGTCTCCTAAAAATACCAACTCTAGTTCCTTAAGAGGAAACTTAAAAGAGGTGCGTCGAAGAAGAGGTAATCTCTCCTACCAATTCATTCGAGTTTATTTCTTTTTCAACTTCTTCTTATTTAGTTTTTTCATTATAAAGTAATAAAATAATTATAAATAATATACTGACATGTTATTATAAATATGAAAAAAAATCCCATTTCACCTTCTATCCATCCTATAGAAAATGAAATCACCGCGTGTGCGTACGTACGGAATACCGTCTCCACGCCGTGGTGTAATCTGTTTTTCCACCACCACCTTACTTGGATGGGTATAATGGTGTGAAGAATAACTATACATAGTTATTATAAAATCATAATGATTATGTGATATTATACCATCCACTCCAATTCGATTAAATAATTATGGGAATGATATCATTGCTTGTGCGTACGTACGGATTACCGTCTCCACGACGCGATGAGATTCATTCTCCATGTAAACCATTCAAGAATGATTATAAAGTATATATAATGAATAATAATGAAATATATGACATCATAAATCTATTGGATTTGTGTATATATTTGTATATATTTCGTATATTTACTTCCATTCAAGTCAATAAGGAAAAGAAAACAGCGTTCATTCGTACGTATACGGCCTACCGTCTCCATGAACGGTGTATTTCATTTCATTTATCTATCTATAATATATATATATATATATGTGTACTGAATATATATATGATATATAAATCATGATTTACATTCTGGAAGTAAGTAAATCAAGATATAAGTAATAATAATATCAAGAACAACAAGTCCAAACACGTACGATATATAAAACGATTTTACCCAAAATGCTGCTTTAACATGGACTTTACAAAAGAACAGGTAATATAAAGTCATAAGTGAAATATATAGGATATCATGACAATGAATATTATTCTGTAATAAGTTAATGAAATTATTTAAATCATTATACAGGAGGTTCAGATACGTAAGAAGCATATCAGACCTAAGGTAAGGGATACTTATTCCAATCTCATTCTTATCCGGGATTGTTTATTCTTAAGTATTTACTGGGGTTATATTTTTCATCTAGGTCCATAAATTTTTTTCATAAAGTGTTTAATATTCTTCCATGTATGTTTAATGTCATGTTTACCCCACTTTGACTTTTACTTTGTCTTATAGAAGGAATCATTATTTTGTTTACCATACGAGGAACTTTTTGACTTTTCTGTTTAAAGTATGAGGAGAATTGTTTTTTAACTTATACAGCATGAACATATTTTTATGGTTTCATATTTCCTTATTTTCATGAAGATTACTCTACATGATTTCATGGTTATTTTCAACAAAATCCATTTCTTTTAAAATTTCATGGCAATTTGTGAAATGAAAATTATTTTAAAGAAGAAAGGATATTTTCCTCAAGAATTCATTTCAAGTGTTTTGTCATAACTATTTTCCATATAAGATGGCATTATTTAGTATGATTATGTTTCAAGTATAATGTATCTATGATTTATATGGTTTATCTTTACATAGGGTGAAATGATATCCATTTTTTATATGGATTATGTGATTATGGGATGATGTTTATTAAACCCATTTTGTTCTTTGGGTTATGATGAATGATTTATGATTATTTTGTGGCACACATAAGAATTATTTCAATATGAGATGGGTGGGACCTATATCACACTACAATGTATTGGGTAAATATTTATATCTCATGATATGGACATGGATTGAATGGTATGTTAATCTGGTTGAGTGATATAGTACTACAACGAGGAGTGAACTCGATTCAGTAAGGGACTTTGTCGACTAAGATGGTCTTGGAAGAAATTCCTTAGCTACTATGGAAATCATATAATGTTCTTAATGGTTTTCCACAATTACATGTTTTATTCGCATTTTATTTTATCATGATTTATTTTACTTTATGATCTATGCCTTATGTACTGCCAAGATTTATTTCACAACTTAGGATTTTAACGTTAAAACTTTTTGTTCATGTTTTGAAGTTCAAATGTATATGGTTCATTTTATTTTCTCCATGATTAACCTTACTGAGAATTTGAGCTCACTATTTTATTTTTTCTTTTCCCCGTGATATAAATAAAGGTTTTAGGTAAGAAAACAAAAAGGGGAAGATCTTTATGGGAGATCTCGAAGATCTTTCACCATGATTAGATGATTATTTTTCCGAGTTTCCAAAGACACTAAACTATTACGGTCCTTGTGTGTGTGTTTTTGTTATGTATTAAGTATTCCTCAAATGTAATGTAATGTCTATGTATGTCAATCTTTGGGTCTCAAAAATTTGAGCTTTAATGCACAGTTAGTACAATACAAATATATAATTGGTACATAGAAGGTATTTTATTCACGTGTTGAGTACCACATGTTCATTTGACCTTTATAGTCTGTATATTATCTACATATGGTAGGTAGGTACGTTCACTTCTAGACTTATCCATTTTTATAAGTTTAGAAGGAAAAATAGTTGACTAACATAAATCATGAAATTCATTAAAAACTGTATAAACATGATTTGGGATCATTAAAATGAGGAGATGCTGGTCCCAAACAACAATCAATCCCTTTTTTATGATAAAGAATCTTGAAATTTAAAATTAAATTTATTGAATATATCAGAAAAATATCTATAATAAATTTAAAAACATATTTCTCAATATCTAAAAGGGTTATCAAATTAATTAATTAATTTAATTAATTAAATTGATTTGTCACATTTACTCTACATTTTAGGATGATCAAAAAGTGAAATTAAGAGAATAAATATTAAGGAATAAAATATAAATATATAAAGGATAAATATAGGAAAATTATAATGGAGAAAAAATATTTTATATTAATTATCAAAAGATATTAAAAATGAAATATAAGGGGTGTCCATGTTGGTAACTCTTGTATGAATCTAAATTTGGTATATACTAGATATATATAGGTATGATTAGATCCTTTCCTTTGAAAGTAGAGAAAGAGAAAAAAGATATTTCTAGTGTGTTGAGGTGGAATAAGGTTCACCAATCACTACACATTCATAAATAGGTTTGGGATGCTTGACTGCTTGTCTATGAGACAAGCAAAAAAGGGATAATGGTGGAGGTCCAAGTTGCAGGGGTTAAGTTAAGAGGTAAATAAGGAGGTGGAATAATAAATATATTGAAAGTGTGCATGTATAGTTCAATCAATCTGGTAAATTCTTAAACTAACATGGATTTATGATCTATATCATGGAAATTGTATTCTTTATTTTCCATAAAATCATCATGAACATGTGTTAGGATTTTTACTTTTTACACTTGTTATTTGAATACTTAGGGTAAAAGGAGGCATCCTAAAATTAGTAGCAAAATATAATAACATATAATTGATATATAATTAGGTAAAAAATCATATAAGGTAGTATTTAGTTTCATTTATGTTAGTTTCTCTATATTTTATATCTCTTTCAACATCGTTTCTCACTATAACCAAATTCTCAGTTGCATGTGTTTGAAATAATTCAAACACAGACTCCCTTGTTTATTTAAACTCATAAAGAAAAACTCTAAAATCATCCAAAATTAGTTATTTTATTTTACATTCAACAAAAAATGGTTGAATAGGAGGATAATAAGGTAGAGAATCATATTTAGCTACTTGAAACACTAAATTAAAATACCTTTCTCCTAGTTTCACCATCATATCTTAATGAAATTCTTATATATAGCCTATATATTCCCTTAATTATTCTATATCATCTATCATTAAGAACATATTAAGTTGAAATATAGAATGAATATGAGAAATAATAAAAAAAACTATTTTTAAAATATATTCTTCCTTAAAAGGGTCGAGGGAGCTTGCAAAATCAATAAAGAGTTCTTTCATCACCCCTATAAGATCTAATTTGAAATCATCAAAATCATATTTTTTAATATGGTAGTTTGAAGGAGCTAATGGAGTAAGAAAATATTCTAAATAATATGGATCATAAGCTGACTACCTACCACAATACTTAATGTCCATAGATCTTGGTTCTATATATTGAACATTAGTGAGATCACCAAAATTTTCTTCAACCACAAGAAAAACTATCCAGAGGGATTCAACAATGTAGTTTCACTAATATTTAGAGGTTCTTTAGATATATTGGATGGATTTAGACCAGATAATTCTTCCAATATTTGATCCACTAAATTTATTGTTGGAGACACCTCAAGTATTTCTTGAGTGTCAATTTCAAAAATTAAAGGACCTTCCTAAACCCGTTTAATATAGGAGTTGGTCGGTCCACCATCCTATGGTGGACTACCCCCATTATCATCAACGTCCCCATATTCTGTGTAGTATATGCCCAGTATTGTAGAAATAAAGGACTCACCCTTACCATTTGTATATTTAAAAGACTTTCTAAGAGTTATTCCTATTATAGGAGATCTATCTAAGCTATATTCATATTCTTTAGAGTCACTAGAATCATCCCATTCAGTATTATCCACATAACCACTGATATACACTTCTATCTCAACAAGGTCCTTAGATTTAATCTTATATTTATGGTATGGTAATGGTAGAGTAGATTAAGGTGCCCCAAAATACATAATAATAGAGGGTCCCCTATCATTTAATGGGACGCCCTTGACTCCTTATAAAGATAAAAAAATTTCCATCATTACCATAATCATATTATTATACTTCCTCTTCTTATAATTCAGCAACCACATCATCACCAGAAGAATACTCCACCACTTCATCTAGTTCAAGACCTGGATCCATTATATCACTTGGTCTAATAGGATATTTCACTGGGTCAACTTCTCATGTAGCTTATTTGGATCATCCACCCAATCATTCTTCCATGGGTTTTCATTAACATTAATTTTCCTAAAAATCCTATCAGTTAGGAAAAAACCATATGATGAAGTTATCTATTCCTTCCCATCATGTATAAAACCCTTATACTCCAACAAGACTAAAATGAGATACAAATAAGTTAGAGAATTGAACACCGAAGAGTGGTTACACTAATCATACATGTGCCTTTCTACATGCCTTTATAAGTTGATTTGGATCCCATTTTTCATCAAGATCAAAAATAAAAGATCATAATTCCTCAAGATACTAAATTTCACATTTATGGGATAAATCATATGCTATATAAACTTATCTAATAACCTACACTCACTAATTATCTCTACAGCGGTAGGTATTATGGGTGTTCCATTCCCAGTCAGCTCTTCCAAGGAATTTTGAGACATGAAATGGGAATGGTTTATTGGATAAGAACTATGATTGTCTCTGAATTCACCATTATGTCACACTTTTATTATTTTTTTCAAATTATTTGAAGAAAATTCTAGAGTTTCTTAATTTATCATTATCTTAATGTTGTCTCTTTTATCTCTAGGTATTAACTCTAAATATGCATAAATATATTTAATTAGATTCGGGCAAAAAAAATATTTTTCTCTATGAAACAATCAAACCATGATTGACTCTAAATCACTTTCAAACTAGTGATCTTATTAATAGTATCCACGGAGAATCAACTTATTTATCCACACATATCAGTCGATTGACTAAATAGAGATTTTATGGCTTTTTTACAACACTAATTCTACCTTTATCCTTATTAAATATTTTCATAGGAGGAACATCTATAAGTTGTATGGCATCGGTAGTACACTTCACCCTCAAGATTTTTTTTGTTTCAATTCAAACTTATAAGGTCCATATTGGTGTGATGTCTTATCAAAGTGGGTTCACATAGTAGTTGAGACATCTAAAAGAATAAAGTGATTTGAGGGAAAAATATGTGCATCAATTAGAAATCTAATTTTAATTTTAAATTAAATTATTTAGGAATAAAATAATAATAATTTTTTAAGAAAATAATACAAAAATTAATTTAATATAAATCCTAAGTATAAACAGAAATGGTAGGTATAATTACAGTGTGATCATGGAATATTAGATTGAGTATAGTAGGTATACTAACCAAAACCTCCAGGTATGTATAATAACTATATAAGTAAACGTATAAGTATAAGTATAGTGACCAAGTGAATTATATCCCAAAATAGTTATTATTACCATATGACTAGTAGGTCACATTAGTTAGACTAACAAAGTGAATAAGAACTCACAGTTACTTAATTGACCATGTGAAATAATCATCACGGTTACTTCAATACCGAACATAAGGGTTAAACATTATAAAGAAAATTTAAATTAATAGAAAGTATAAAAAATTAATAGAAATATTTATAAATAATTTCTCAGAACTAATTTATGAAGTATTAAATTAATTATCTCAATAATTAATGTATTTGTAAATATATCATCACTACGAGGTTTATTACCAATGAATTCATGAGTTATATCACGTTTTTGTAAATGATCACTTAAAAATTGATGACTTATATCTATATCATATATTCTTGAATATGATACAGGATTCTTAGATATACTTATTTCACTTGTATTATGAAAATTTATAGGTACATTAAGACATTGATATCCATAGAATAATAATTCATGTTTCATCCATAGAATCTATACACAACAACTACCAGTAGCTATATACTCATCTTTAGTTATGAATAATGCATATGTGATTTTATTTTTTACTACACCATAAAACTACAGGCTTTCTAAAAAAGTGACATGCTATAGAAGTTATTTTTCTTTCTAACTTACAACCACTTAAATATTCCTATAAATAACTAATTTAATAAAATTACAATCCTCTAGAATAAAACTATCCTAAGATGGTTGTTCTTTTGTGTTATTTAAAAATTATGTTCATAGAAACTAAATGCAATTCTTATGGATCTGACTAAAAACAGGCACAAATGCACAAAATAACCATAATATCTGGTCAGTTGGTAGTTTTGTATAATAAAATTCCAATCAAACCTTTTTAAGTGGATTAATCAATGACTTTCCCAATTTCATAAATATATAGTTTACATCCTGTAGTCATGGGGGTATCACTACTATTTGTTCCATCCATACCAAAACAATTTAAATGACCCTCAAATTACATTAAATTATTTAAAACAATTCCTTCATTTTAAAAAAAAACTAAAAACAAAGGATGAATTTAATTCTCCCATTAAACTAATTTTAAATTAATTTTGCATAATTTTTTAAAATTTAATACATATAGTGTTTTTGGATGATCCAAAAATAATATAATCAACATATATTTGTACCACTAAAACATTATTTGAAATTATTTTTATAATTTGGGTAAAGTTAGGTAGTTCTTTAGAAAAACCTTTAGAAATAAAAAATGATCTAAGACAATCATACCAAACTCTAGGAGAATGTTTTAAACCATATAAATATTTTATTATTAAAAATGAGTGATTTTGAAAATTATGGTTTCAAAATCCACGGGTTATTCTAAAAAGATGTCCTCAATTAAATAACCATTTAGGAATAGAATATTAACATCAATTTGATATAATTTTAAATCCAAATTTTTTACATACATAAGCAGCATTCTAATAGCTTTATGTCTAGGCACTGGTGAAAAGGTTTCCCCATAGTCAAAAACTTTTTCTTGACTATACCCATGTAAAAAAGATCATCCTTTATTTATAACTGTAGTTCCTGACTAATCTACCTTATCCCTAAATGACCACTTAGTTCCAATTTCCAAGAATTCCCTAGGTATCTCTCTTAGTTCATAGACCTCATTTTTTCCAACTTATTCAATTCAACTCGCAATTTTGTTACCTAGAATTCATTATCCATTAATTCAGGGATGTTCTTAGGCTCATGCTATAACAACCAGGCTTGATGTTCAACTTAATTTCTAAGAGAATATATTGTATATATTACTTTATATAGATATCCAACTATAGAATATAAGGGATAGTCTCTATAACTCATAATAGTTATATGGATATATGTGTTTGGTACATCATTTTTTTTATATGTTTGGATTCAAACAACTCTATGCTCATGATATTTTTATATGTTTCACAAAACAATAATAATGTTTTTTATTGGTAGTTAAATTTTAAAGTTAATTAGGAATATTATCTATAAGGGTCTTAGGTTCATGTTGATCTGTTTCATAAAACATGATATACATAGATTCTTCTACAATTTTGGTCCTTTTATTGAATACCCTAAATGATTTATAGGATTTTTAATAACCAAGTAAAATTACTACGTCACTTTTGGATGAAGTTTTTTTCTAAATTATCCTTTGTATTGAGTATGAATACTTTACAACCAAAAACTCTGAAGTAATTAATTTTTTGTTTTTCTCCCATTCCAAAACACATAAGGGGTTTTCTTTAAAAGTGATATAATAATAATTATATTAATAAAAATATATCAAGTTGTATTCATTTCCTCTACCAAAAATTAAAACTTAAATAATACACATTAATATTGGTCTAAGAATTTTCTAGAAAAGTTCTATTTATTATTTCTATAATACCATTATATTTTGTTGTCCAAGGTGTTAAAAATTTGTTTTTGTTGATATATTGTGTGCATAGAGATTCAATGTATTTATTTTCAAAAACATGTCAATGATCACTTCTTAAATTCTTAATAAAAAGGACACTAAGGTTTTTAAAGATTATTCATATTTAGAAAAATAAGAACAATATTCACTTTGGAGAGAAAAATAACATTCAGTTGTATTTAGAAAAGTTGTATACTAGAACATAATCATAGTGACTCCCATTAAATCTATAAAATATAGAGGGTACAAATAATTCCATGTGAACCAACTCTATAAATTTAGATATAGAAACCAATTTCTTTGTTTTTATATAGATCATATTTTTCTTCCCATTTTAAATGGGTTATAGACTTTGTATATTAGGAATTCTAGTTTAGGAAGATATTTGATGAAAACATTCCTAGTTAGTTTCCTATGTGAGTGATGTTTGATTTGTCCTAGTATCCTATTACAAATCCAATAATCATTATGAATTTCACTTAAACATGAAATATTTTTAAAAAATAATGAATTCATGTCAACAACATAAACATTGTCATTATGCAGGGAACTGAAAATTAAAGTATTCATAATATCAAAACTTTTGAATGATTTTTTCTCAAACATAACCCAATAACCACCATCACATAGGTATGATATTCTGAGTATATTATATTTTAATTTATCTAAAAATATTAATATAAAAATTTAAAAAGTAGTAGAATTACTAATTTGACCAAGTCCAATTCCTTCCCTCAGACGTTATCACCAAAGATGACATGTCCATCATATAATTTGACAAGGTTATAAAATCATGAGTAGTCCCCAGTAATGTGTCTAAAATATCAACTATCAAGATAGCATAATTTGTTACTAGTACTCTTTAATAAGGTTTCCTACAACAATGATAAACAATAAATGATATTCATAGCCATATTTTCTTGGTTCTAAAAATATTAGTAATAAAATATTCTAGAATACAATTCTTTATCTAGTTTTATATAAATAGTCCTTATAAATTTAGAAATAAATCTTTTTTTAGGTCCAAAATAATAATAACTATTTAAAAAATATAATAAAATTAACTAAGAACAAAAATTTTCTTATAAATCTTCCTTATCTAGGTAGGTAATGAATCCCAATGGTATATTTGGGAGTGATTTGTTTACCAGGAATCATAGTTAGAGTTTCTCTACCAATTTTGAATAATTCCAGATATTTTTTAGTTACCCATATGAAATATTAATATAATTATTTTCCTTTAATAATTTAATATTTTTGTCATTTTTTATAGAAAATGAAAATGAAAATTAACTATCTAGGAATGTTATTTCTTTAGAATTATAAATTTATCATTAAGACACTCAAATAAATCCTCACTGATCATGTTTTTATCATTATTTTCATTCTTATAAATATTTAAATTATTAATAGGAGTTGTTAAAATAGTATTTATTACCTCATATGTGTTTTTAAAGATACAAATGTAAGCCACACCATTTTTTTCTAATCAAGTTATATTCACTTTAACTATCTTCAGAGTAGATCCAGTTCGATTTCATATACTTTTAATACTATTTATATCTTCCAAATATTTTTTCTTATACATCATCTTGGGATAATATGTCTTGATGTGTCCATTTATTTTTCACTTATATCATGTTATCTCTTTAGTGGAATCAACCTTTTTAAGATCTTTCCTCTAATTTCATAAATTTAGCATACTTACCTTAACAATTTGATTTCCTGAATAATATATTGTTTTTGTATAAATCATTAAATTGGTTTTCTCAGTGATCTATTTCCTCATCACTATTCAATGGCGATTCATCATCTCTCAGACTTCCATATTTTATTTTCTATTTTAGCTTTATGTTAGATATTTTAAAGTAAAATGATTTCCTCTTTGGTTCATAATCCTATTATTTATTTACTTTTAGTTACTCCTCATACTTCATAATATTTATGATGATCTCTTTTACAGATAAAGTACCCATATGACTGGATTCTTCAATTGATACTGAATTTCCTATACAACTATTAGGTACACATCTCCGAAGTTTCATCACTTGATATTTATCGGCAATTGTATTCCAAAGTTCATTAATCATGTTAAAATTATCATTTAACCTGAGATAAATATTTGAAATCATTTCATCATTTTTCATATTGAATGTACCATACTTAATTCTATAATTTTATAAGTGAATTACTTTAACATTGTAATTTCCTTCATGAGAAGTATCCTGTGTGTCCCAAATTTTAAAATAAGTAGAATAAGAATATATTATATTAAATTCATTATATTCTGATGTGAGAATTAATGCATTCATATATTTTCAATTACATTTATACATGACCTTAGTGACATCTCTCCATTCAGTTCTTATGGCTTTGGGTTTTCATATTTTTCCTCGATAATGATCTAAATATCGAAGTCCATTTTATCCATATGGATTTTCATTTTGATCTTCCATTTATCATAATCCGTTCCATTAAAATTAGTTGGCCACTTAATAGTCATTAATTCTTGTTTATTATTACCCATAAATACTAAAATTCATAATTAACAGAAATTTTGATTTCTTTTGGTAAAACTAGATCATAATAAAAAGTAATTTGAAACTACTCTACTATAAAATGTTGGTCCCAATGGAAAAATCAAGAGGGGGTGAATTGAGTTTCCAATTAAAATTTAAGTTAAAAATATTTAAAACATAAATCCCATAATTTAATAAAAATTCCAATTTAAATAAAATCGTATAACTATAAAATTTTATCTTTTAAAAAGTTTCTTAAAAGTTTGATCATAACTCAGCTAAAACAAGTTTAAAATCTCTCTTAAAATTTGAAATAGTTTTACTAAAAAAAATATATAAAACACAAATTAAATTTAACTATTAGAGTAAATATTTTTTAATTTTAAAAAATAGATATAGTTATGTTTTGAAAAAAATATTAAAACAAAACTAGAAATCATAGAGCATGTGGAAGTTAGTGTTCTAGGACCAAATGATTATACTTTGATTATATGTGTATTTGAATATTTTAATATGAATAAAACATATTAATACACATTGATCATTTATTTTCATGACATTAATGTAATAATCTTCTAGAGTATCAATCTCACTTACAAGATCATATTAGTTCCCCACTATGATGAGAACCTTGAAGTTTGAGGAAAATATACTTAAATATAGGATAACATTCTATGATGTGACACATAGAACATGACTATCAGGTGTGAGCAGTCATAAGTGGGTGATACTTCTTCTCATGAGGTTCACACCTCATAATCTACAAGATAACATATTATGAGAATAGACCATCCAGTAAGAATTCTACAATTTTTTTGGGTCATTGGATATTCCTAACTATGATCATATATAATGGTACAATGAAATTACAATTATTATTAATGTATGTTACAACTCTCACAAATAGTTGTCTTTTATAAACCTCGATTATACACTTTATAGAAAAGTTTGATATGTTGGGTGTACCATGAGTGACATATTATTAATTAATAAGTCAAAGAAGAATTTGTCCCTTCTATCTTTATAGATTTTAATATATTATTCCTTTGATTGGACTAGAATCATCACATTAAATTTTATGGCCATGGTATGATGACATTTTTATTTGACAGAGTAAAAGAAAGATTTATCAATAATATTGGTTGATGAAAAGAATAAGAATCCTAATTTTTCTTGATTAAATTATATTAGAATTTAATTTTTTGGAATAAATATTATTCTCAGTACCGAGGAATAATTTTATTCATTTTTTATAAATTTTTTTTGATGAATGAAATATTTAATTAACTATTTATTCAAGTTTTCAATAAATTTCATGAGGTTGGAGAGAGCCATAATTATATATGGTGATAAATAATTTTTTTCAAGTTGCTAAAAAATATTTTTCAAATGTGTGAGTTATTTCACACCATAAAATAATAATAATAATAATATTTTTTAGCAGGGGGTTTGTTTTAAATTATTATATTATTTAAGTTCTTGTATGTAATTAAATATTATTTTAACACAAACCCAATCTCAATAAATATATTATTATGTCTATTGTGGGGGGTTAATCGAAAATTGATATTAGAGAATTATTACACAAAACATACTTCTCTCTCTCTCATGAAATATTCCTTTCATATTATCAGTAATGAGAAGAACTCCTTCATGTACAAAGGATCTTTAAGTGATCTAGACAAAAAATGAATGATGATTGATTCACTAGGCTAGAACACAGAAATCAATTAATGTCATTCAGTGATCAAAGGAGCACACGTGGATCACAGTTAGAGTGATTCTAAAATTGGATCCTATAAGCAGAAACAAGTTTATCCAAATAGGGGCTTAAAGAATGATCAACATCTATATCGGAGAAAGAAATTAAGATGAGGTCATTCATCTTTTGATCATAAAAAAATTAATTATAAATTTAACATGAAAAGATCCTCTATGTGTCCCAGGTTTTCCTATGTTAATATTCAACAGAATATTTTTTTATTGATGGTGTTCACATCTTGTACAATAACGTGAGTTATCCTTCAAATCAGAAATATTATTTGTTTAATTTCCATTGAGGTACTTCTATCGTACCCAGAACCTATAAGTGGTATTAGAGCAGTCACATTTTAAATTTATGATTTTTTATTTGATTTTTGAACTAAATGTGATATATTGATCAAATTTTCTTTTAAATAATTATTCATTCTTTAATATTTTTTTAATTAAAATGTTATCAAAATTTTAATTATCATCATTCAGTGTTTCATTTTCTTGAAGGAATAAGAAGAGTCGATGAACAACCAGATATGCCGTCTACAAGTATTGAGGACTCTGGATGGATATCATGGGATTACACAATGTGTAGTCGGAGTACTCATGGTGTACCCAAGTACACTACACATGGAAATGTTATAGGATACATGTCTTACCATGAAGTAGAAACATAATATAAATTTATTTCACACTGAATGTATACAAGGACAACCTGGTACACATCATTTCTAGATTACACATCACTTAAATGGTGTACACGTCATATAGTCTACACAGTTTAGTAGTGTAATTAATACAATTTATGTGGTCATATACAATGTCAAAAACGCATGTGACTAACATCTTGGAGAAATAATGACATACATTATGTTTAGCTGATGTAAACAGCGTGTAGTACATTATTTATTATGTCTGAAGTACATACGATCCATTTAATGAGACAAGAAAACACATGACATGTAAGATAAATAATGTGTAGTTGGATTTTACATGTCAAGTAGTCCCGTTTCAGAAAAACAAGCCAAGTCCTTCATAAGGATTCAATGACATGAATCATTAGAACCATAGAACACATACCTAATTAGAACATGTCATGTAATATATTAATATACATTCCAAAGAACTAGGTGTGTATCAAGGGAATATGGAAATCAAACACACATCACATATCTAGTTAGTACATGCCATGTAGTTCGGAAAAGGTATATGCCGAACCCCCATTTATGTATCTCGGGTACACAGAAACTGGGGAACATAATTTGTTGATCTTAATTACATTCCATGTAGTCTCCCAATAATGGTTATAATTAAGTTACATTTAAATAATAGATATATAATTAAAACCATATTACTTTGATTGGAACCTGTTGTATTGGAAAATTTAATAATGGTTTTAATGAATTAATAAATTATCAATTAATTTATTGTAATAATCTATGATTATTGGTTCTATTGTTTATTTTCAGTGAATGAATTTAATGATGGGTATATCCAAGATAATTATATGGTAATTAAATTTAAAGGGAATTAATTAATTAATTAATTCAAGAGAGTTATCTTAATAATAAATAAAAAATAGAAATGGATATTACCATGTGTAATTTTTCATAACCATTACATATGTTTGACCAATAATGATATTGAACATGACCTATGTATGTGTTGTAATTATTTAATTTAATTTATTGTATGGGTTTCCAATTAATTTATTAAATTAAATTGTCAGTCTTTGAGTCATCTCTCCCTCCATTATTATGTAGGACCTACATGTCCAAGGTGACTTATGTAATTACACTTAAAAATCCTTTGGTTCCCCTCAGAAGTGTTTGAGTTATAAAAACTAATAACAAATGGAGTATAAAAAGGAATATAGAAGTGATTCAAGACAGAACCTAGATGATGTCACCCTAGATTGTGCAAAGGTGGATTAGTGGAATATTGTAACCCGTTCCAAGATTGGAACAACAAGTTTTACCTTTGGTTAAATGTTGATTTATTGTCCTCTTTATAAATAAATTATTAGATATGTTCATGATAATGTATGTTATTTATTTATTTATATCTTATGCACTATTTATTTTATGGATGAAAGGACATGATCACATAAATAAATGAATTAATATAAAAACAGGAAATATAAATAAATGAATTAGGCATAATAGTTTTATCAAAACTTGGTTAATAACTTAAGTAAAATCCACTCAATATTAAAAATTTATGTAAAAAATGAAAAAAGAATAATTTTATGCATAATAAAAACCCTCGATTAAATATTATGTCATTATACCTCTCATCATCAGGATTAAGATGAACCCATAGTTGAAGTGTTCATTCGACCTCCATCAGGGGTACTTTTAATTATCAGTAATTCTTAACTAAGATAATGGTTCGACATAACCAAAATTTGTATTGGGTTTAATGGCCTATTATTTTACAATAACAATTTGGAGTAAAGTACTGAATAAATCTGAGTTAGAGTATTAGGATTAGAGAGTTCACTCAATGGATCTATGGCTTCAAGCCCTCAATTGGAAATACCACCTATCTAATTACATTATAGTAATTTTCATGGCCTCCATCTAGAATATAATAATGGGAATATAGATCCTTACACTATAATTTCAATTAAAATAGACATTCCAAGTTCAATGATGATGAATATTTAAATTTTATAAAGTAGTGGGAGATTTAATAATAAATAAAAATTCAATTATTATTATTTTTCACATATTTTTTTATCAATAAACAGACTAATAATATGATCCATTATAATTTATATTAATAGTAAACTCATCATCCAATTTATCTCTATTATCTGTATTGGAGAAATACCATCTCCTCATTGGTATTAACTTCTAGGAATTGTTCAGATGCCCTTGGTTTGTGTTGTGACCAGAACAAAAATATTACATATTAGAATCATCATTACCTGATCCATCTACAAAGGAGTTAAGGGATGAAGAGTTACTTGACTATGAATTTTTTTGAATGATATGTTCAATTTTCAATGTTTGATGATATCATTTATATCTACTAAACTCATTAATTCTCAAGAAAACATGGATACTTATATCTTACTCAATCATCTCTATGGTCCTTATCAAGAAAGATAAATACATTAACAGTTTTTGATCTCAATGTTTCCTTTTTCAGTGTATGTTTGGAGTGGGTGAACCAAGTGGGCCTCATGTACTCAAGCTCATTGGCTACATGAAGCACTTAGAGGTTTTAGGTTTTAAACTCCATAATGAACTATGAACCAATCTCATTCTTTATCACTCCCTTAGTGATTCTACAGCTTTTTTGTTAATTTTAATTTGAAAAACAATGAGTTGTCTCTCCCATTTATACTTATTCTTATTTTCCATGTAGATAAGGAGATGAATCATGCAAATCCTTGTATCCTTATCTTGAACAAATAGAAAGTCCAAGAAAAGATCTCTAATACCAAAGCATATTTTTAGTTTAATTCAAATATGATAAAGATCAATGGTAATGAAATTTAACATGATGTTTTCTGTATAATAGATGGCATGAAGGGCCACTGGAAAAAAAATTACACCCAAAAATAGAAGTAATGGGATACTTCAGGAGGGGTTTTTATCGAGTGAAATTTATCTTTTTTTACCAAAATTGGTTATTAGATACAACCTTTGGGGATTAAATTTCTTTTCAAATATAGAACCCATTTAGATTTATAAATATTACACGAGGGGAGGCAGGTCTACAAGCAACCAATGGATATGAACTTTCTACTATAGCTATCAATAACTACCACCTCACATAGCCAATGAGAATGATATCACTTTAGAGAGTTTTTTTATCACGTACCATCCATTACCAAAAATATTATTTCTATATCTAGACCTGATAAATATGGATTTATTTTAAGTTTTAGGAATAATTTCTGACTGTTTTATAAATATAGAATTTTTTAGGATAAGGGAATTTTAAATAATGGTATTTATGTGTTGGATTATATAAATCGAGTAATAAAAATTGATAATGAAAGTTCTTCACATGAATCATACTACAACCAACTATGAAATCACCTACTAGGTTATGTAAAAAAATAGTTTGACTAAATTACACAAATATGGATATTTAGATCCTTTTAAATGAAAACCGCATAGTATATTCCACACATGTTTTCATGGGAAAATGACCAAATCACCATTTAGTGGAAATGGTGAAAGGAACAATGATATTATTGAATTATTTCTTACTAATGTGTGTGGATCATTTCCAATTGAATCAAGGGGTTCTAATTCATATGTTTTAACTTTTATAGAATATTTTAATAGATATGGATTTGTCTACTCAATGATTTGCATGATAGATTCCTTTGAAAAATTCATGAAATATAAGAATGAAGTTGAGGACCAATTTAGTAAAATATTAAGAAACTCTTCTTAGACCATGGTAGAGAATATATTAATCACCAATTTTTTGACTATATATAGGATTTTGGGATCTATATTAAATCACTCCTCTATAAACACCTCAACAAAATGATGTAAGATAATGAAGGAAGCTCACCTTGTTGTAAATGGTGAGATTAATGAAGTGTCACGTGAGTCTTCCATTATCCTTTTGGGGTATGCATTAAAAATAATAACATACAAACTAAATTATGTTCTAAATAAAGAATTAGATGGTATTAAATAGAAATTGTGGAATAGAAATAATAATTTTTTGGTATACTTACATGTGTTGGGATGTGAAGCCTTTTCATGGAATCTTTAGGAAACAAACATGCACCCCGAGGCACAAAGTGAGACTTTATAGGATGTCCCAAAGAAACAAGAAGATGCTACCAGTATAATCCTATAGGAAAAAGGTTGCGGTTGAAAATAATCCCATATTCCTTTATAAGGATCATATCTCAGAAAGATACAGTGGGAGTGAGATTGACTTCAATGAAGTACATGATCATGATACACTAGAGCTAGAACATTAAAGAATTCCACAAATCCCAGGATTTTTTTGTTCCAAAAAGTCAAATACTACGTATGAGAAAAAGAGGGGTTTGAGAACCAAAATGTTATGGTTTTATTGTCACTAAGGACATTGACTCATTATTTGTAAATAATAATGATCCTATAACCTATAAGGAAGCAGTAAGTGGTGTAGATTTTTCCAAGTGGTAAGAAACAATGAATTATGATTTGAATTCCATGTAGAAAAACCAAGTTTGGATTTTGGTAGATCCTCCAATGGATATAAACCATGTTATATATAAATGGCAATTCTAGAATAAATTAGGGTTGAATAGAAAATTCAATACCTATAACACATTGTTGGCATAAAAAGGGTTTTAACAACAACAATGAATTGAATACAATGAATTTTTTCACTAGTTTCAATATTGAAATACATCAGAATTATACTTTCCTATATCCGCCTTATATGATTATGAGATATAGAAAATAGATGTTAAAATAGCCTTCTTTAACGGGAACCTGTATGAGTGTTTCTATATGACATAATACCCTGAAGGGATTGTGTTTCCAATAGATTCTAACAATGTTTCCAAATTTTAAAAAACCATTTATAGATTATAGAAAGCATCTAGGTCATGGAAAATTTAGTTTGTTGAGACCATAAAAGAATATGGTTTCATAAAAAATGAATTTGAGCCCTGTGTCTACAAAAAGTTTAGCAGACATGTAACGATTTTCTTTATAACATATTTCAATCAAATTTTTCTTCTTGGAAATAAAATACTAGTCTTATAGTCTATTAAATTGTGGTTGAATAAATGATTCTCTATGAAGGACGTAGGTGAAGAAACATATATTCATGGGATCAAGCTCTATTTTAATAAATATAAGAGTTTTCTCAGACTATTTCAAGGTACATATATTGACTAGATAATGAATATATTCAATATATAAAAATACAACATGGGATAGTTTCCAGTGTCTTATAGTATTCATCATTCTAGGAAAACATTTCCTCAGAAACATGAGGAAAGGAAATGTATGTTAAGGATTATATACACATCAGTGATTGGGTCAATCATGTATACTATTATATGCACTAGGGTATATATTGACTATTCCTTGAGTGTGGTAGGAAAATATCAAGCTGACCCAAGTGACTATTATCAGATGAAATTCAAGACTATCCTTAAGTATATAAGGTATACTAAGGATGTATTCCTTGTATATTGAGTATATGAATAATAATCCATCAGAGGACATGAAGGTTCTAGTTTTCAAATAGATTAATAGGATATTAAATAATAAACGGGATACATTTTCATATTGAATGGAGGTGTTTTGGGCTGCAAGAGCTCAAAGAAGGTTGTAGTCAGAGATTTTTTAGGATATTTTGAGTATATTACATATTTTAAAGTAACTAAATATTTAGTATGGATATAAAACTTAATCCATGTTCTTTATATGGTACCTAGTAGAACAGATCCTATCACACACTATTGTGATAATATTATAGTAGAGGATATTGGAAAAGATTCAAGGTCACATCTGTGAAAGAAGAACATACTTCAAAAGTATCATATTTTGAGGGATTTTTAATAAATTGGTGAGGTTTCCTTGAGTATCACTTTCATTTAAGATAATATAGATGACCCCTAGATTAAATCATTGACTTGACAGAAACATGATTATCATGTGAGGTCTAGAAAATTTAAATTCATTGGTAGTTGGCTCTTTTCCAAGTTGGAATTTTTTAGAGTTGGTGTTCTGGAACTAATTGATTGTAATTTTATTAGATTTATATTAAAATATTTTAATATTAATAAAATATATTATTACACAGTAATAATTGTTTACATGAATTTAATGAAATAATGTCCATGAGTATCTATCACATTGATAAGGTTGTAGAAGTTCCGTACTATGATGAGAACCATCAGATTTCATAAAGATATTCCTATATATTGTTCAATGGTAAGATAAATTTCTATTATGGGACACATAGAACATGAAAATAAGTTATGAGTACTAATAAATATATGATAATATTATCAATAACTTTTTATTTGGTATTATCCATGATGGGATATTATGAGAACATACCTACTAGTAGAAATTTTGTAGGTTTTGGTGTCATCAAACATTCTTATTTATGAGTGTGATAAATGGTCCTTAGACCTTAATATTATTATTAATTAATGTCACAAATCTCAAATTTATTATATAAAACTTGATGATATAGTTCATGAATAAGCTGGATATGTTGGTTGTTTCATGAGTGGCATGTTATTAATGAATAAGTCGAGAAAGGAGTTGTCACTTCTATATTTAGAGAAGTTGATATCTCTCTTGTTTTATTAGAATAGGAAAATTTCATAAAATTTCATTGATATAGTGCAATACTGTTTTATTTTGGACATTTAAATAAAGATGTATCAAAAACATAGGTTGTTGACATGGATATAAAACCAAATTGATCAGATATTGTGACAAATGGATTATATTACACAGTGAGAATTTGTATGTGGTTTTAATCATTATGAATTTAATTTTTTTTCTCTATTTAACCTTATCCTATTTTTATATATTTATCATGAAATTTTTGAAACCTAACTAATGCTAAAGAGAAAAAATAAAAGGTGGGTTACACACTAAGTGTTCTTTTCTCCACATTTAAATTCTATTTGAATTTAGTTTTTGGAATAAGTATTATTCTCAAGACAGAGGAATAATTTTATTCATGTTTTATCAATCAAAAATATTTATTGATGAATAAAATATTTATTTAGTTATTCAATAAATTTCGAGAGGTTGGAGCAGACCAAGATCGTCTCTAGTGATGAATATTTATTAATAATTCAGTAAATAATATTTATTAATTGTGCAAGTAAGCATAAGACATAAAATAATAATAAGAATAATAATATTTTTTAACAGGTTGTAATATTTAACAACCATTATGAAATTAAATAATATTTCAACAAAAAACCAAGTTCTATTAATATACCTTAATGTCTATTATGTATGGTTAATAAAAAAATAATAATAAAGAATTATTATGCACAACGGAGTTCTCTCTCTCTCTCTTTCAAATTATTCCTCTCATATTATCTAGAACAAAAACTCATTAAAGTCTAAAGGATCTTGAAATGATCTATACAAACAACGCAATATGGTTGATTCACTTCACTGGCACTCAAAAATAAATTTGAATTTTTATGAGATCAAAGGATCATGTTTGGATCACTGAAAGAGGGATTCTACACATTGATCCTTCAAGCGCAATGAAGGAAATATAAATAGGGTTTTTATAGAAGGTAATATAAATAGGGTTTTTTAGAATTGTCAACATCTATATCATAGAAATATCCTCATATTAGGTTTTTATTCTTCTAATCATAAAGAAATTAATTAATAATTTAATATGAAATGATCTTATATGGGTTTTAGGTTTCTCTATGAAAAATATTTGTTGGAAAAATTTTATTGATCATGGAATTCATGTTATGTACAATATTGAAAATGATAAATCCAATCAATTTTTTTAATATTTTTGTTCCCATTGAGTCGCTACTACTATTCCTAAAACCTACATAGTAGAAATTGATACGGGGTCCCATCTCAAGTTGAGACTAAATACACCCCACTTAGAAATCGCCCACTAATAAGAAGTTTGTTATAAATTAAACTGATTCAAAACATAGATCATGTTTTACACAAAAGCACAAAAGGATGTCCAAGATTCAAAGAGCCTATTCTATAGCTCTATGTGGGAGAAGCAAGTGATAAAAAACTACAAACATGTAGTTCGTGATACATATCCTCTTATATTGTTTTTTGAGAGATTATAAATGGAATGAAATGAAATAAAGTGCCTCATACTCTCCAATATATTATAGTATTATGTGTTTAAATATAAAAATTATAAAACAAAACACAACTAAAAAATTTAAGATAAAATAGAAATAGAAAAAGATAAAGAGTTTTAATATTTTATGTGGTTCATTCTTATCTAATTTGGTTTCTAGGAGTCCTTGGATTTTATTTGAAAGGGATTTGCTGAGTTTTCATAAAAGGTTTAGGAAAATATAGTTACATAAAGTGTTCTGAATGATTCATTTGAGTATCAAAAGTTCGTGATTGTATTCCTATTTTAATCTCTATATGTGTCTCTTATTTTTCCATGAGTCATTATTCCACTTAAAGACGAATCCATATCAAATTATCTACCTTAGAACATTTATTATAGATCTAATTTCATTGACTATACAATTAATGTTTTAAAAAATAGTCATTGGATATTTGAAAAAAATACTCCACTACATAATTTAGTCATGATAGGTTGACCTCACTTAAATAATGGTCACTTAAATTCATGGTAGGTTGGTACAATAACTAGGCATATTCACATCAATATTTCATGGGGTCACTACATTTTTTCATGTGGTTTTTTCATGACATCATGTGGTAGGTACTCTTCTTCTCATAGCCAATTGACTTGTTCATGTGGTTACTTGATTTCTTCTCATGAAAGGTATATATCTTATTTTAGTCACTAAAATAACACATGCAGCTATTATAACCCTTAAGATAAATATTACTAACCTTCACATGGTAAATTTTTTTTATCATGTGGTAGGTAGTTTTCTTTATGCGGCCACTTAAAATTTAATTCATAGTGAGTAAAAGACATAGATAGAATTTGTTAATAGATGATATTTCATTCATGAAGTATGTACCACATATTCACTATACATTCATGGTTAGTAGGTTGTATTCATATGGTAGGTAGGCACAATCATTTGCAGACTCATCCATTTTCACAGGTTTGGCCAGAACAAATAGTTGAATAACATAAGACATTAAATTCATTAAAAATAATTTAAACATTATTTGGGTACATTAAAATAAGAAGGTATTGGTCTACCAAAACAATGGATTCTTACCATATAAGTTGATTATGGAACCTTATCTAACAAATTTTAACATGGATAGAGCTATGGACCACGGTTACATAAGATGTAACTTTTAGCTGGATGAAGTTAAGTTGATTTCCAATTGTAATTTATATTATTACACCTATAGAAATTGGGAATAGAAAACTATGTAACTGTAATATCATATATAGAGCTTTTTTATTCTAATACCTGATGTTAAACAATGGGTTATTGTTAAATTGTGTGCAAACTAAAACATATAAAGTTTATGTATTTATAACATGGGAATGTAAACTTATATAATTGAACCATCACATGTCAAATTAATAAATTATAACTCTTGGAAGAAATTGTTTGTCCTTAAATGGGAATTCCATTTTCAACTTAAAAAGTGTTTTCCCCCATAACATGGAATTGACATCCCATAAAACTAAACTTTTACAACTAAAATTTATAATATTACCTTATAACTTGACTTTAGAAATTATTAATTGGTTTATTGTATCTTTTTTATTTAGGTCATGATCCTATCCTTGTTTTCTTATCATTAATATTTTATTCATTTTATATTGTTATGTGTTGTGCACTTATCATTCTTGCTATCTACATCCTTGATGGCCTCAGGCTAAGCGCCTAGAAGGTGGTGACAACCATGCTCTTCTGGGGGATAGAATTGAACCACCTATAGTTCCACATACGACACCATTCTTAGTACCACATTTGTTTACTATATTTGGAATTATTACTTAGCTTTTAGAGGGTTTCCTACATTTAGTGCAGTCTAGGGAAGAATACCCATAGCATGTGGCCACTTAGTTTGAGTTGATGAGGGAGTTTAAATACTTGCACCCACCTAATTTTTCAAGGGATGGTGATCCCTACGTGGTTGAGTTATGGATTGAGTACATCCATATGATCTTTAAGAACCTATGAAATCTTTTAGATTTGAGGGTGATGATCACAACATACATGCATCATTGAACTACCAAGAGGTTTCGGTATGTTCTGACTCCGGTAGATCAATATCAGGGTATGGTCTGAAGAGACTTCTAGAATTTTTACTATGAATAATATTACTTGGAGGCACTTAGAACATGTCAATAATGTGAATTAATGAATACGGGGCTGGGTAATATGTCTATCATGGATTACTCAGCTTGTGTCATGGATCTCCATCACTTTTCAGCCACTCCTATTGGTGATAAGATGTTGAGTGTGACGTGTTTTGAGGATGGAATCAAGTATACCATATGATCCTAGGTGAATGTATTCTAACAAAATACCTTCCCTAAAATGGTGAGTTGAGACCTTATATAAAAGAATAATATGAGAGAAGCTGATGTTATAGGACATAATGCTTCAATATATTAGAATAAATGTGGTCAGTCTAGTGTAAGGGTTCACTACCTTGAGACTTCTCATGAGGGAAGTGACAGTCAGATGGTATGTCCTAGTGGTTTTATGGTGTGCCATATATATAGAAGGAAGGTTCATAGGAAGCCCTAGTGTAGTAGATATTCAGTAGAGTCTTGACCTTATGGAAGAATGTGCCATCTCTAGATATTTTTAAGGAATTTTCATCAAGTGCATAGTGAGAGAGGATTTACACTAGTTCTGGGTTCTAGAGTGGGATATATGGAACTACACCATGAAATAAGCTATAGTACCACTGGTTAATATCAAGTTGGTAGTAAAGGTCATGGAATTATGAAAATTCTTGTGCATTTCAAGTAGGGAATACTTACTCATAGACGTGAGGTTGTAGCTCAGGGTCATGGATCTAGACAGTTATAGGCAGTGCCTCCTACACCCAAGGAGGAGATCACCAATCAATCTACAATACGAGGTATGATCATCGTATCCTTGACTATAGAAACTTATTTGTTTGAAATAGGAGTCTCAAAATTATTCATATTTGTCTCTATAATTGAAATTTTTTATCTTAAGATAGAATAATTTTATGGGGTTATATCTCTTGACTCTCTTTTAGGAATACGTTTAGAGAATTTTCACTGATGTAAGGATTCACTCTTCAAATAAGTGGATACCATTTATTCTATATCCTTTCATCATTGAGATAAAATGATTAAACATAATTATTAGGATGGAATAGATGGTACCTTTTCAAGACCATATTGATTATTAACATTAAAGGGTATCTTTATCATCACCCAAGGGTTGTAGCTATGTTAAAAAGGGATAATGAGATGTCCGAGAAACTCAATGTGGAATTAAGAATCATGGTTTAGATAGAGTGTCAGGCTGTATTTCCAACCTTTATCTTGATTGTCATATATTACAACAATCTATTTTTCCTCTTGTTGTGGACTGGTTCAGAGATGTCCTTCCCAGTGTCTTTTCTAGGATACCTCCCGAGAAATAGGCAAAGTTTACCATTGGGATTATACAAAGAGAATAAAAGGTATTTATTAATCAATACAAGATGAATCCAACAGAGATTCATGAGCTGAAGAGGTAGTTAGGGGACCAGAAAGCTGAAGGGTTTATATGGATGAATACTTTATCTTGGTTTTAAACTATAATTTCTTCCAAGAAATCATATGTTACCATGAGGATATGTGTGTATTACCAGTTGTTGAATAATATCATGCTTAAGAACTGGTACCCACATCCTTATATAGATGATCTCGTTGACCAACTGTAGGGATACAATGTTCTCCTGAAGATTGATTTGAGATCAAACTATTATCATGTGATAGTCAGACCCTCGGATATACCATGTACAAATTTATTAAAAAGATATACCCTATAATAATATCTATAAATGCCATTAAATTTTTAAAAATAACTTATTTTAAATATAGCCTAGACAAATCATGTTTTTCATTTATACCTGTAATCCTTTATAGTTGTTTTGTGGATGATATATTAGTATACAATTTGACTATACATGATCATGCTAAGCACCTTGAGATCATATTAAGTACAATAATAGAGAATTGAATCTATTAAAAGCTCACAAAGTGAAACTTTTTTATTGAAAATGTTCTCTTTCTGGGTTCAAATTATATTATAAGAATGGGTATCTATGGATCTAGAGAAGATTAGAGTCATTGTTTCTTAGGATTAAACCAAGAAAATTTATGATATTTGATTATTCTGGGGACTATCCAGTTAGTATTGGTCTTTCATGAAGAAAATTTCACGCCTTGTATAACCCCTCTTATGATGAACCAAGGACGTTGTAAATTTAACATGTAATGATTCTTGTGAGAAGGCATTTTCAGATTTGAAAGGAAGGATAAATACTGATACATATTTTTTCTAATCTTGGAAGAGGATAAACAATTTATTATGAAATATCAAGAATTGGTTTGGGAGCTATTTTGATTTAAGGATAACATGGAATGAAATTTGATTATTTTTAGTTAAGGCCTCATGAGGACAATTACCTGACCATGAACTTTATTTAGAAACTATTGTTCATTCCTTGCATAGTTGGAGATATTACTTGTTAAGGGAACATTTTTTGGTATACATGGACTATAAGAACCTCAAATACATATTCTATCAGTGTTACATGATCCTTTGATAGAATATATGGGTTGATTATCTTCAATAATTTTACTCTAAACATACTTATATACAAAGTTAAGGCAATAAATGTTCTGATACTTTAAGTTGAAATACATAGACTAAAGATATTTAGGAAGCCAGTAGTGAATGAATATTGATGTATCATTATTCTAAAATGATTTTGGATGTTTGGGAGAGTCATGGGAATATTATCGTCACCACTTTATTAGTGGATTAGTTACTTCAGGATTGAGTAAAGAGGAAGTAACTTTCTGATCTAGGTGGCTTGGTCCTAAGAGAAAGTGTTTATGGTGAGGATCTACTTGATGATTGTGTTTTTGATAAGGATGATATCCTTTATATCCAGTAGTATGTATGGGTACCCAAAGAAATTTGATAGAAATCGATAAAGGAATATCATGCCTCTTAATGTGTATTATATCGTGGACTAAAAAATATGTATAGTGACTTTAACCACCCACATTAGTGGTATGGGATGATAAAGGGGATCACATGATTTATTACTTATTGTTCCACCAATCAGTAGGTGAAAGAATAACACTAGTGGACTTCTATAATTTTATTTTTTATACCCATCATGGAATAAAAATAGGATGAAATCACCCAAGATTTTTATGATGGGGTTACCAAAGTCACCAAGAGGTAGTTACTTCATTGGGTTATCATGGATAAGCTGACCAAGGTTGTAACACCAATATGTTTTTATGATATATTTTTTTATAAATAATTTATATTTTTTAGTAGATTTCATTACATGAAATTACAAGTTTAAGAAAACCGTAAGATGCCCTTATTATAAAATTACTATTATAGCCCAGTTGTTAGGTTAGTGATAATATGTATAACTAACTTATGAAAACGCATTGTGAATTAATTGGTTATCAATTATTTATGAAAAATATAAATCAAATAGATATTTTTATTTTTGAGTGAATTACTATTGGTAATAAAATTAATGAGATATATATATATATATGTAATATATTTAATAAAATATTTTATATATTCATCAAATGTATATTTTAGTCATAGGGTATGGATAAACCCTATTTTTCATATAGATACTTATTTTTTTAAGTGTAACTTTACACCTTTGAATGAAAAACCACTTTTAAATTATGATTTTGACACATTAATAATTTTTATATGAAAAAATAAATATTTTATTTTGATTCAGGATATATAATTTTACATTGGATGAATTTCTTTTATTTTTTAGATAACATTCTTGTTTTGATGAATAGTAAAAATATACAAAATTTTATGTGAAAACAAATTTTTTAGTAAAATAATTTATATGGTTAAATTATAATATTGAATGGTATTAAAGTATTAATGTAATATATTTTTATCATTCTGTATAATTTATGTCATTATCATTAATTTTACATTGAATCCAGATAAAAAAACAATTCAATCTTTTTTAATGTTTTAGCTTTTAAAACCTGTTCTCTATTTCAAAAAATGAGAATAATTTTAATTTAATTACTGAAACTTCTGTGTTTTAAATTTTCAAAAATGGTTTCCAAATTTTTATGTAGTGGGGCCAAATTATTTTAATAAGTTACTTTAATTTTTTGGACATTATGAATAGAAACTTTAGTAATTTGTTTACCATGGTTAAGGGAAAATCAGGTAATTAAAGGTAAAAATAATATTATAAAATTACTTTAACACTATTAATAATAATATTTGATGAATAAATTAGACTTTATCATCTATGGTTTGAAATAGAATCACTTAATGGCCACTTTCTCATGAATATGACATTAATTTTATTAAAATCAATGAATGTGACGAAATGTCACTCTCTCTTTTTATATAGGTATATTAATTCAAATATAGGGATATGAAGGAGGTCACATCGACTATAGGTAGTCCCTATAAAGATATAATAATTACCAACATCATAGATATTTATTTGTAATTTTTAGAAATTAAGTAATTACCATTAAGGATGACAAAATAGAGACACATAAATTATTTTATTAATATAAATTTCAAATAAATGTTTTTAAAAAAATTAAAATAAATAAAATTTGAATTAATTAAGGTTATACATGAATTTTATAAGTGATTATGAATTTTTTGGAGTATATTAAATATTTGTTTATAGGTTATCTTCTCTGTGTATTTTATTTAAAATCAAAGAAATTAGTAGTGTCAAAATTGACACTGTTGATATTTTATAAAAATAACATTTTATTAAATTATTTTAAAATCATAAAAATATTTAAAAATTATGAAGTTATAATTATAAGATATATAATTTCATAAAATATCCATTTATGATCAATTAACACCATATAAGTAAATATTTATAATAATTAAATATCTAGAATGTTATTACCACAATTAAAATTAAATAGATTAAATAAGGATATATCACAATTATAACATTTAAAATAAAATAAAAAAATGTATAAAGTTTATTAGTTGTGAGTATTTTGACCCATAATCATTTTAAATTTTAATTAATCCAATATAGAGCCATTTTAATTTAAAAATTAATTTATATTATTTTAATAGTTTTGGTTTTTCCAAAGGTGTCTCCCCCCTCTCTTTTTAAAGTGAATATCTCCTTCTCTTTTAAGAATACATCTAAATCCATTTTTCTCAAACACAACCTACCTATTTCCTCTTAAAACTTCCCCAAATTCATCCTAGATTCCACAATTTGGGTATAAATCCATCATAAGTAAGCCTTTTAGAAAATAAAAAGAAGATACATGAAAAATAGATAATTATTATATCACCTCTTTCAAAATTATTTTCTTCTCCTACTTCATATTCTTATGTTGTTTCCTTAATAAATTAATAAATAAAATATATGATACATTATTATATTTTATTATAATTATGGGACAACATTATACCTCCTTTCATCCATCATACAAATAACAATATCAACATGTGTGCATACGTACGACTTACAATCTCCACACCATGGTGACATTTTTTATTCAATAATACTTTATTTTGAGGAGTATAATGTTGATTATAATAGAAGAAAATAATAAATATAACATGATAATTAATCATTATAATTAATATACCATCAAATTATATACTTTTTAACCGTTAAGTGAATGATAATGTCCCCCGTGCGTACGTACGGCCTACCGTCTCCATGATGTGATGGGATTCATTCTACATCATTTTCTTTAAAACATGATTATATACATGAATGGAATGAATAAGTATGATATATATTATGATAATATAATTATATAAATGATATTACTATAACATAATAAGTGGATCATGAACTTATATGATATAACTTTCATAAGAACATAATGTAGTTAATATCTGAATAACAGGTGATAATGAAATGTTACTAATAAAAAGATGATAATATAATCATATATGATATCATAAAAATTATTATAATTTTGGAATAAGTCAATAAAATTATTTAAATCATTATTCATGAGTTTTGGATACATATGAAGAATATTGGACTTAAGGTAAGGGATAATTACACAATCTCATTAGTATTTGAGATTGTATATACGTAAGTATTTACTGGGGTATATTTACCATCCAAATAATTGTTTCTTAAATATTTAATATTATCATTATTCTTATACAATTTTTTAATTTCAATTTTACTCATTGGTAAATTTATATTAAATGATATGAAAGGAATCTTTTGGTGTTTTCGATATGAAGTACTTTTTGACTTTTCCGACAAAAGTACATGAAGTTTTTTTAAAATTACATGGTATGAAAATATTTTTACATCTTAATAACACATTATTTAAATGAATCTTCTTTTACAAGATTTCATGTTTATTTTATACTAAATTATTTTCTTTTAAAATTGCAAGACATTTTGAGAAAAGAAAATGTTTTTGAAGAAGAAATGATATTTTACTGAAGAATTAAGTTCAAGTGTTTTGTCAAAATTATTTTCCATCTAAGATGATGCAATTTAAATCAGTTTATGTTTATATCCATATTATTACTATTATTTGATTGTGTTAATTATGGAATGATATTTTATATGGATTATGTTATGATGTTATGATGTTTAAGAAACCCATTTTATTTCTTGGGTTATGCTATGATAAAATATTTATGTTTTTGTGGAACATGTAAGAAAGATTTCATTATGAGATGTGTGGGACCTAAAACAACCTCCAATGCATTGGGTAAAGATTTATATCTCCTGAGATATACATAACTAGAATGAAAAGTAAATATAGTTTAGTAATACATGCTTGTAACAACAAGTAAACCCAGTTCAGTAATGGACTTTGTCTACTATGATGATCTTGGAAATGAGCCCTAACTAATTTGAAATGAATTTATATGATTATGTGTATGCCATAAAACATCATGTCTTATTTTTCTAGTTTTGTGATTATGTGTATTAATTCTTATGAACTTTTATCCCATGTTATGATATCACGTTCTTTCATTTAAAGGATAAGACTTCCAAATGTTATGTTCTTATGTATTATGACTGTGATATGATTTATATTTCCCTTGTTTACCCTTATTAAGCATTTGAGATCACCTTTCAATATGTTTGTTTTCCCCTGGTCATGAAGAAGGGTATTAAGTAAGATATGTTAAAAAGGAGTCTTGTTATGAAGAAATAAGTGGGAGATAATGTATATGTTTTATAAACCAGTTGATTATGTTTCCTCATTTCTAAAGACACTATACCTATATGGTCCTATCATGGATTTGTTATATATTTTAATGAATATAATTATATTTTAATTTAATATCAGTTTATATAAAGTATGGGTAGTTATACTTGGTATCGTAGGAAAGGTATAGTTAAACTTTGGAAACTAGGGTGATAACTCCTTAGTAAAAACCTAAGGATATGTCTAAGTATTGGTTACAATCCTAGTGTTTTAAAAGTGACCATGAATAACCTGAGATAAACCCAAATGTGTCATAAGTTGAAATCTAATTCTAGATTATGTGGTTTTCCATTATGTTTAGTGTTTCTCACACTATGCTTCTTGGTTTTAGTCAATGGCTGGAACCCAAAAGAGACACATTAAAGTCGAATGCGACGAGAAATGAAATGATTGTACCCCTGAGTAACCAAATGTTATGGGGTATAGAATAAAAAATCATGTATCCATACTCACACAACTTTCTCAAGCTATGAATCATGTAATAATTTTTAATGAGCAAAGTAGGGAGAAACATTTTGTTGATTACTTCATGAGGTATCGTCCACCTTCTTTCAGCAGGTCTTCTGATCTATTTGTGGTTTAAGAATGGATCGATACAACTGAAAAGATATTTTAAGTTATACAATGTTCTGAACAAGATAAATTCATCTTAGCAGTCTATCATTTTGAAGGTGAATCTGATCATTGGTGGAATCTTATCAATAATACTAAGCAAAGAAATGAAATTGAGTCCATGGAATGATATGAGTTCAAGAACTTATTTTTCAATAATTAATTCCCCCATATTATGCGAATAAAGATAGAGAAGATGTTTCCTGAACTTAAGAACAAGGATGATGAATCCATTGGTACTTATGAGGGAAACGTTACAAGACTTTCACGATATGCTTCTGGAATTATTAACCAACATGCGAGTAAAATTGATTGATTCTTTAGTGGCTTAAAACCAAGTCTCCGAAGGGAATTATCCACAAGGGACATTAATAGCTATAAAATTTTTTTTGATGTTCTTTTAAGGTTTAGATGGATATTGGAGTTACCCATCAGTCATATGGGCTTGAAAATAATAGAAAAATACAATTAAAAGAAAAATCTAAAGACCACACTGAAAAAAGACAAGTTTACCCTTATGCTCAAAGTGTGGAAAGAAACATGGAGAAAATTGTCTTAAAGGTACAAGTAAATGTTTTAAGTGTTGAAAATAAGGTCATCGAGCAGTTGAATGCCGAATTTACGGGAAAAATATGTCTAATGAAGAGAATATAGAAAAGGATACATAGAATGAACCTCTTACACTTTAATGGTAAAAGTGAAAGGAAATGGGGAATTATTTCAATCAATTCTCTAATCTAATGGTTATTGATGATGATCAATGTTAGAAAACTCTTATGGACAAATAAAAAGGAAGGTCACTTTCAATCACTATCGACGATGTGGAGTACGGTAATGAAGTGGTGAAAGGTATAGTTATCATCCACTCTAAAGTATAAAATGTTTTATTTGATTCTAAATCCACCCACTCTTTTATTTCAGAATAATTTTCTAAGGGTATCACCATATTACCTCAACAATTATATGTTGAGTTGGTATTGAAAACACCTACTGGCATAATGGTGGCATTAAAAGTTTATAATTCTTCTCTGGTTGAAGTTTTTGGGAAATTTATTTCTACAAATATTGTGATCCTTCCTATAGTGGAATTTAATGTGATTCTTGGAATGAATTGACTTCTCTATTAGAAGATCATATCAATTTACAGTGATGGGATGTCATATTTCATATTCCATATCCACCTATGATCATCTATCATTGTAAGTATGAATATAACCTTCCAGTATAAATTCCTTCTATCTTATGGGTCTGGATTCCTATAAATGATGGTTATTTATCTCAAATGGTTGTGGAGAAAATCAAAATTAAGAATAAACCCATTGTACATGAGTTTTTTGATGTATTTTAGGAGTAATTTCAAGGTATCCTAGAAAATTGTTCTGTTTAGTTTTCAATAGAACTCATATTAGTCACTATTCTTATTTCAAAGACAACTTATATAATGACCATAATTGAGTTGTAGGAATTGAAGAATAAAATCAAAGAGAATCTTGATAAGGGATTAATAATCCCTATTGTTTCATTGTGGGTAGCACATGATGTGTTTGTTAATAAGAAATATGGATCAAGGAGACTATTAATTGTTTATTGAGAACATAAAAAGATAAATATCAAGAAAAAATATCATCTTCCCTGTATTGATGACTTATTCGACAAACTATGTGGAGCTCAATAATTTTACAAGATTTATCTTCTTATAGGATATCGTCAATTAAGGGTCAAGAAGGAGGATATACCAAAGATGGATTTCTTTACAAGGTATAGACAATATGAATTTATTGTCATTCCTTTTGGTCTTAGTAATCGCCCTACTATCCTCATGGATCTAATGAATAGTGTTTTTAGGGAATATCTTGATCAGTTTGTTGTAGTATTTATAAGATATATTCTTGTCTATTCGAAGAGCAAGGATGAACATGAAGGCCAATTGAAAATTGTTTTGAAGACCCTAATAAAGGATATGATTTAGGAAAAATTGACCAAGTGTGAATTTTAGATTCGGAAAGCTTCATTTTTGGGTCACATAATCTCAAGAGATGGGATATCTGTGGATCCATCAGAAATAGAAGTTATTGAAAGTTGGCTGAGACCAAAAATAGTAAATGAGATCCAATGATTTCTTGTTTTGGATGAATATTATCAAATTTTGTGATATATTTTCATGATGATATAATCCACTCACCATGTTGACTCAGAAAGGAGTTAAGTTTGTATGGATGGAGGAATTTTATGATAATTTCAAAGAGCTAAAAATAAGGTTAGATAGTGCACCTGTGCTTACACTTCCTTGTAGTGGAGAAAGATTTGTGATCTACAGTGATTCAACTATGAAGGGGTTGGGATGTGTTCTCATGAAAAACGATATGGTGATAGCCTCATGACAGTTGAAAATGAATGAGAAAAATTACCCAACTCATTATTTGGAGTTAGATGCGATAATATTTTCATTACATATATGGATGCATTATATTTATTGTGAATGGTGTGATACTTATACTAATCATAAATGTTTAAAGTATATTTTCACACAAAATTATATGAATATGCACCAAAGAATATGGTTAGAGTTGATCAATGATTATGACTAAAAAATACATTACCACCTTTGGAATGCGAACACGGGGGATAATGCTTTAAGTTCTCAAAATCATGTTATCCTATCTATGATGAGGATCACAAAAGATCCAATATTTATGGATTTTCAAAGGATGGATGTTGAAATTTTAAAGTAAGAGGAGAAATAATATCTTTCTAAAATAAATTTTCAACTATCTATATAAGTGGAGATTAAGGAGTAATATAAGAAAGATGTAGAGCTACAAGAAAAGGTGAGAGTTGTACCTGAATTCAACATTTACTGTGATAAAATAATAAAGTTTAGGAACCGGGTTTGTATTCCTCCCATACCAGAATTAAAGAATGATTTATTAGATGATTCTCATAGTTATTAATTCTCTATTCACCCTCAAAGAACAAAGATTTACATGGACCTGAAAGATTATTTATGGGGGGATGAAATTAAAAGATATGTTGGTGAATACGTCTCTTGATTATTGGTTTCTCAGTAAGTTAATGATGAGATATAAAATTATAAGGGGATGTTACAACCATTACCCATACCAGAATGAAAATGGAAAAACATCACTATGGAAATTGTAATCAGAAACCCCCAAAAAAATAATGCTATCTGGGTTATATTTGACCGCCTTATAAATTCGATACACTTAAATGTATTAGAGAGTATTTCTCTCTTGATCAACTTTCTAGGATATATGTAATGGAAGTGTTAAGATTGCTTGGAGTACCACTTTCTATTAAATCTAATCAGGATCTGAGGTTTACCTCAACGTTTTTGTGAATTATTCATCATGAATTTAATACAGAGTTAAGTTTCAACACTTCTTATCATCCTCAGATAGATGATCTTTCTACGAGGAAAATTCAAACTCTGGAAGACATTTTTAGAGCTTTCTATATAGATTTAAATGTTGTTTGGGACCAACACCAACCTCTGGTGGGATTTTATCACAATAATTTCTTTAAATCTAGTATTCATATGGATTCTTATGAAGCCCTATATGGAAATACGTGCAGAACTCCAACTTGCTGGGATGAAGTTGGGGAAAGAGAGCTATTAGGGCCTGATCTTATTGATTAAATGTAAGAAAATGTTTGATCTATTCAACAACACATAAGAGAATCTTAGAATCAACCAAAAAGTTATAATGACAACCAAATAAAGGACCTAGAGTTTTTATTGGGTGATAAGGTGTTTCTATGAATATCTCTCTAAAAGAGTGTAATGAGATTTGGAAATAAGGGAAAGATTTTCCCTAGGTATATTGGTAATTTTGAAAATTTGGATTGTATTTGGAAGGTAACTTACCGACTGGTGCTTCCATAGAATCTCTTTCAAGTTAATGATGTGTTCCATGTATCTCTAATAATAATTTACATAACTAATCCTTCACATGTAATAAACCCAGAAGTCATATCATTGGAGAAATATCTTTATAATGAAGAACTGATAGAGATTCTAGATCCCAGCGAAAATTTATATAAAACAAGACCACTTGCTTGGTTAATTTTTTTATGGAGGAATAACCAATTGGAATAACGTACATGGGAACCTGAGGATATGATAAGGGAGATTTATCCTCATCTATTCGTTTCCATGTGAAAAATTTCAAGGATAAAATTCAAATTAAGGGGGGTAAATGTAACACTTAGATGTTTTTATGAAATATTTTATTTGAATTATTTTTATTATTAAGTATATTTAATTACACACAATCAGGAGTTTAAAAAATCCATGAGACTCCCTTTGTATAAAATTACCATTATATCCTATTTATTAGGTTTACAGGAATAAGTATAACTATCTTATGAAAATGCAATGTGAATTAATTGGCTATAAAATATTTATTAAAAGTATAAATCAATTAGATATTTTTATTTTTTAGTGAGTTACTATTGGTAATTAAGTTAATGAGATATATATATATATATGTTATATAATAAATAAAATATTTTTGATATTCATCTAAAAGTTATTTTAGTCATAGGGTATGAATAAACCCTATCTGATGAATAAAAATCTATTTTAAGGGTAATTTTACACCTTTGAATGAAGAACCTTTTTTAAATTAATACTTTGACACATTAATAATTTTTATATAAAAATATAAACATTATATTTTGAATTAAGATATAAAAATTTAATATGGATGAATCTATGAAATTTTTCTGTTAACTTTCAAGTTTTGATAAATTGTAAAAATACACGAATATTTTTGTGAAATTTCATTTTTTCATCAGAATAATTTATATATTTAAATTATAATATTTAATGGTTTAAAATTATAAATATAATATATTATTATCATTAAATATAATGTATTTCATTATCATTAATTTTTTATTGAATCCAAATATAAAAACAATTCAATCTTTTGTAATGTTTTATCTTTTAAACCTCGATCTCTCCTTCCGACAATGAGATTAATTTTAATTAATTATTGAAAATTACATGTTTTAAATTTTAATAAATGGATTCCATATTTTTATTCATAGGGTCTAAATTATGTTAATATGTTACTTTTATTTTTTGGACATTATGAAGAGTAGCTGTAGTAATTTTTTACTCCTTTTAAGGGTAAATCGAGTAATTAAAGGTAAAAATAATATTACAAAATAATCTTAACACCTGTAAAAATATTATTGGATAGCTAAATTAGACCCTTATAATCAATGGTTAGAAATTTAATAACTTAATGGTCACTTTCCGATGAATATGATATTAATTTTATTAAAATGAATGAATGTGACAAAATGCAACACTCTTTTTTATATAAGTATATTAATTCTAATATAAGGATAAGAAGGAGGAAACATCAATTATCCATATACTATGGAAATATAAAATAATTACCTACCTCAATAAAATCTATTTATAATTTTTATAAATAAAATTATAACCATTAAGGATGAAAAAATAGTGACGTAAAAATGATTTTACAAATACAAATATCAAATAAATGATTTTCAAAATATTAAAAGAAATATAATTTGAGTTAATTAAGGTTCTTTATGAATTTTATAGGTGATTATGACATTTTTTGAGTATATGAAATGTTTTGTTTTGATGTTATCTTCTGTGTAGATTTTATTTAAAATCAAATAAGTGAATAGTGTCAAAATTGACACTATTGATATTTTATAAAAATAATATTTTAATTAATTATATAAAAATAATATGAATAATTAAAAATTACAAAGTGATAATTATAATATCTAAAATTTAATAAAATATTCATTTATAGTCAGTTAACACCATATAAGTAAATTTTTATAATCATTATATATTTAGAATGTTATTACTATAATTAAAATATAATTGATTAAATAAGGATAAATTCAAATTACAATGTTTAAAATATAATAAAAACATGTATAAAGTTTATTGGTTGAGGTAATTTTTACCCATATTCATCTTATCTTCTAAAGTATATATTTTGGTGAATTTTTAATTTAAAATTTAATTTATATTATTCTAATAGTTTTGGTTTTTCCAAAGGTTCCCCTCACATCTCTTATAAAATGGTACCGCCCCTTCTCTTTTAACGATACCTCTAAAGCCATTTTTCTCGGCCAAAACCTGACCATTTCCTCTCCCAACTTCCCTAAATTCATCTTTAAGGCCACAATTTGGGCATAAATCCACCATAAGAAGGCCTTTTATGCAAGTCAAAGAAGATACTTTAAAAAGAGGTAATTGTTTTGTCACCTCTTCCAAAATTATATTCTTTTTATTATTACTATTATCATGTTTTTTTTTGCAAAATATAGTTATAAATATAGTATTTTATACATTATTATATGTTATTATAATTATAAGAAATCTTTATAACTCATTTTATTCATCCTACGAATAACAGTATCACCATGCATGCGTGTGTACGGCTTGACAACTCCACATCATGGTGTAATTTATTATTCAAAAATAATTTATTTGGATGGATATAATGAAGAGTATAATGGAATAAATAATGAATATTACCTTGTAATTATTCTGTAGAATTAATATATCATCCAATTCCATACCATTTTACCATTAAGTGAATGATATCATTTCCCATGAGTATGTACGACCTACTGAATCCACGATGTGTTGTGATTCATTCTAAATGGTCTTCATTAAACAATTATTATATAAATGAATGGAATGAATAAATATGATATATATTATACTAATATCATTATTTAAATGATATAGCTATAACCTAAGAAGTGTAACATGAACTTATCCTTCAAAACTTGCATAATAACATAAAATAGTTAATATCCGGATAATGAGTGAAAATGAAATGTTACTAACAAAAGAATGATAATATATTCATATATGATATAATAAAAATGATTATGATTATATAATAAGCTAATAAAATTATTTAAATCATTATACAGGAGGTTCAGATACATACAACATATATTAGACCTATGGTAACAGAAAATTTCACAATGTCATTATTATTTGAGATTGTTTATATATAAGTATTTACTGGGGTATATTTACAATCCACATCCATTTTTTCTAAATATTTATTATTGTAACACCCCAAGATTTTATAGTGTGTTATTTATTCAAAATAATTCAATAACTTTCACTACACACAACACCAAGTTCAATCGCACCATGATTTACCAAACAAGCTGTTCAAAAGAGGTTATGAATAGTGTTAACTAAATTTTAAACTTTATATAATCCTTATAATTTTAGAATCCATATTATGAGTTTCTTAGACATAATGTAAGAACAAATTCATTTTCAGTATTGCACTTTTACCAAATTTTAATAGTGAACCCTTTTTAGATACTATATTTTAAATTTTTTTTACTAAATGGGGACATCAAAAATTTAAAATGAAACATCCCAAGCTTCCACGGTACGCTAGCGTGTGTTGTACGCAATACCGAGTTCTAACACACCGTAACCAATCAAACTAACCGTTATGAATAGTAATACCTACCTTTTGAAATTATATATATTTTATATTTTAAAATGGACTTCATTTTTGGATTCGGAATATCGAATTTAGCCTAAGGTGAAATTTTGGTACTTTTCGGATAACTTTCATATTTTGATGAATAGTGAAAATTACTAAATTTTAATTAAAAACAACTTTTTTAATCAAAATAATTAATAGTGATAAATTATGAATTTGAGTTGTTTTAAAGTATATTTAGAATATATTTTTACCATTTAATATAATTTTGTTCATTGGACATAATTTTACAATTAAACCGAACATAAACAAGTGTCAATCTTTTGATAGTTATTATCTCTTAAAAACACGCTTTTTGTTTTGACAGCAGGAATTAATTTTAAATTAATTTCTGCCACTTCTGTGTTTTGAATTTAGAAAAATGGATTCCATATTTGGAATCAGGATGTTAAAATTGTGTAAATAGGTAACTTTTATTTTTAGACATTTTGAATAATTACTGCGGTAAATATTTTATTTACCATGGTTAAAGGTAAATCCGGTAAATAAGGGTTAAAAAATAATATTATATTAATACTAAATTACCCTAAAACGTGTCTTAACCCTATTGGTTGAAACATAGTCGACCATGGGAATCTTTGGGTCTATTTTGGGACCCCATTGATCCACTTGTAAGTGATAATGACACTTTATTTTAATTAAGTTAAAATAAATACAAAAATGACACAAGCATATATCTTTTAACAAAAAAAATCGTTACAGAGGGTTATATATGTTGGATTTTAGATTATAAATATTCCTTAGAAATATAAAAAGATTTCCTACATAATGATATTTTATTTATAATTTTTATACATTAAATAATTTAATTTATTTATGACACAATGATGATGCAGTAATTACTATAATAGTGAAAAATCAAAATAATTGATATTACAAATACCCCAATAAATATAATATGAAACTTTTAATGAATTAAAATAATTTTCTAGGATAATATGATATATTAGTATTGATTTAATTGACTTTTTTTTGAAGTAATCAATCTGTTATGAGTTTCAAAAAAATCAACTATTGAATAGTGTCAAAATTGACATAAAAGAGTTCTTAAAACAAATATTATATTATTAATTGATATTAAATTCCTAAAAATCTAAGGTTCGGCGAAGAGACTTATATCATGATTTTTTCATCATTAATGGACCACTTGGGGGTCTCTTGGATGTATATAGTAAGTTTATTAACCATATTATATAAAAATACAAAGAGACATTGTAAAAGTGAAACTAATTAACTTAGAGTTAATACTTAAAGATAAGGTTAATATAAGTACCCAAACCTGTCTAAATTCTATTGGTTGAGTTTTTTTCGACCTATACCCACCTTAACCTTTTAATAGTAAACTTTTGAGCCATTATAAACTGAATATGAATTTATTATAAATTAATATTTCTAGCTTTTCCAAAGGTGCCCCTCACCCCTCTTATAAAAAGGCACTCTTCCTTCTCATTTCTTCACAACTTCAAAGCCCTTTGGTTCGGCCAAAATCTGCCCAAATACTCTCCCAACTTCCTTAAATACAACATAGAGGCCTTAGTTTGATCAGAAAGCCAACCTAAGGAGCCCTTTTGATCAAATCAAAAGGAAGAACCCGAAGAAGAGGTAATGTTTTCACCACCCCTTTTTAAGTTCCTTTCTTCTTCCACTTCCTCTTTCTTTGTTATTACCATTATAAAATAATAACTCCAGTATCATATATATACTGTGATGTTATTATAAATATGGTACAACCATATTCAGTATTCTATCCATCCTTTGAATAACATGTCACCATACGTGCGTACGTACGGCTTACCGTCTCCACGTCGTGGTGTAATTGTTATTCAATATATTATTATTTGGATGGGTATAATAATGATGTGTAACTCATGTAAATAATAAATATAACATGATAATGATTCTGTATATATGATATAAAATCCAATTATATATTATTTTAATATCAAAATAATGATATTGTCGCTCGTGCGTATGTACGGACTATCGTCTCCACGAACGCGATGAGATTCATTGTCCATCATATCCATTCAAGTATAATTATAATTTGATGATTTAAAACTAGTATCTAAGGACTTGATATCATTCTGGGTATGAATAATATAGATCCCATTAATAACGAATATGGCTCACATAACAAAGAATATAAAGTAAAATGAACCCGTTAACACCCGAAATAACGATAATTCTAAGATATTATTAACAAATCAATGTTAAAAGATCATATATGATATCATATTAAAGTAAATGATTCTTGTATTATTCAATAACAATTATTTCACCACTATACAGGAGGTAAACCTACCATCGACCAAGGAAAAAGTACAAGTAAGGGATTTTCTTATCTCACTTTCAATTCCGTGAGATTTCCATTGTTCGCCACTAAATTATTGAAAGTGGTGTATTGTGTACTGCCATTTGATATATATTATCATGATTCTCTTTATATTCATTTTATTCTGGAAATTATTTGGTGGTTATTGACTTTTGTCCATACGACTCAGTTGATTAACGTGGTAAGGGGTTTCTTATCTCACTTTTAATTTCATGAGATTTCCATTGATCACCACTTAATTATTGCATGTGGTGTATGTGTACTGCCCATGATTGTATTCATTTTGTAATATAATTTAATTTATGGGTATTTACATCATCATGGTATGATACTTCTTTCATGGGTGTATGTTTCGTATGTTACCTAATCGGTAAGGGAATTTGAGATTTCAATTCCCACTCATTTGGCTTTACGCATATTTTATTGATTATATTACTCCATGATTATGTGTGGAATCACTATTCATTTGATTATGTCATAATTTCCACTCCCCTTCCTGTGGATATAAGTTTGATACACATAATCACTCATTGGTAATTCTCAAGTCATTGATATGAATTTGATAAGAGTAATTTTAACTCATTCACCATTTGTTGAGTTAAACATCCAATTCGTTGGTGTTGTTTTTACAAGAATATGTGTGAATATCCTTTGATTGTTTTACACTGAATATCCAATCATATTTAGTGTATTTATATTTGTCACACATAATTATGTCGTTGATTTATCCTTAACCTAAGGATACGGCCTTTATGAGAGATTTCATCTCAATTTACATTCCATTGAGACTTCTTTGTTGATATACACCAAATCACTTTTATGTGGTGTATATAATGTACTTTGACATAGTATATCATGAATCCCTTTATTCTCATGATATTACAATGTTTTGATTACCTCAATTATTTGTATTCAAGTGTCTCTTTTGGTTAGAATCTCTAACTAAAATACCATTTTTAAATGTTTTAAAGACTTATTCTTCTAAATCTTGCTCATTAATGTCCATGTTTTAAAAATGGTTTTAAGGATTTATTTATATGGACATTAAAGTTTTAGAAATTAAAACTCCTTTTAAAAAGTTTAAAAGTGGTATGGGACACCTTGATTCAAAAATCTACTTTTAAATGGCTTCTTGACAAATAGTGTGACTTTTAAATGTTTTCAAGAAAAGGGGGATAATTCTCTCAAATAGTTTTGATGATTATTTTCATTTATGTCAACATCATTCATTATTCTTGATTGAGGTTAATGTGATACAATACAATCTTCCATATTGTATCGAATGAGTCATGTTTGACTGTGGATGCGCTGTTTTTATACCATTCATGGTTTGTGGTAAAAGTATTGACATTTCGTATGCTAGTTTTAATACGAATGTTTATGTTATGTTTAAACATGTTCATATGAGGAATGCATTGGACTTAATAAGTGACGGGTGGAGCCCGCTATAGCTCCTCGATGCATCGGTAGGTCTCATGAGACAAACTAGTGTCTTGGCACAAGGCCTTGGCAAAATCTTATTTGTAGTCTTGGCACGAGGCATTGGCTATGTGGTTATGATAGTCTGGCATTATGCATTCCATCATTATGAAAGTGGTTATTGATATTGCATGTGATCATTCGACTAGTAGAATATCCATGTGAGTAAGTAAATGGCATTATTTCATTTTACCTTTGCCATTTTATGCTGATGTTCAAATTTAAAAGGCTTTTGTTTTAGTTATAAATTGCCTTAAGTGTTTATGCTTATTTATGAAAGCTTCTGCTATAATGTTATCCTTACTGAGCATCCGAGCTCACCCCTTTCAATGTTTTATTTTTCCCAGGTTTATGAAGGAGTAATTTATGAACGACCTGTAGGGATAATATGAGGGGATATGAAGACAAGATGTTTTTTTATGATGTAATGTAAAAATTTATGGATGTATCTAGTTATTCCAAGGCTACTAAACTAATCGGTATTTCGAGACTTGATCTTTCTCGTGATCATGCCAATGTTATGTAATAATGCACCGACTCTAGGTAATTAGGGTCGGGGCATTACAGTTGGTATCAGAGGAAGTTTAGTACAAACCTTGGAAGCTAGATTTAGATAAACTCTGATTAGATCACGTAGACCTAAGATGAACTTTGAGGATTCGTATAAAAGAACTTCCTAGAATTTTGGTATTGTAGAGATTTTGTGAGTTTTCCGAGCAATACATCCCTGTCTGGATACGAGCAGGTAGAGGCAGCTCTGGCACAGATGTACCTAGGGGTAAAACCCGAAAACAACGCTTTGAGCTAGACTCGAACGGGAACTGGTGCACGACAATGGGCCTTGCTGCACTCTTGGTTACGACACTCCTGGGGGATATGCTTAGGATAATTTACATTTTCTTTACAAACCGATTTAAGTAATATATACATAAGATGAGAGTAAATGACCTTGGTTAATCCTAATATGTTTCAAATTGAGAATATGGTGACATTTTAATATCTAAATGATTTTAAGACTACTATTACTCACACAATGCTTTCTGGTTTTAGTCAATGGCTGGATTCCAAGGAAGTCATAGTGACTTTGAGAATGATGTACAAGCTGGGAGCGGTGGTGGAGATGAGCAACAAAATGGAATGTTGATAGGCGTAAAAGATATCGTCTTTATGCCAAATCAGTTTTCCAAAAATATGATCAACAACATATATATTAACCAACTCCCAGACTCAACAAGGAAGAGAAAGGTGATAAATGATAAGATCTCCAGCAATGGAGACCATGGAGAAAAGAAACCTCAATTTTCATCATGAAGGAAATGTGGAAAGAGACACCCAGGAAAGTGTCTCAATGGGACAACGAAATGTTTTACTTGTGGGAAGGAAGGACATAAAGTGAAGAATTGCCGAATAAAAATGAAGAGTACTATGGAAGAAGATAAAAATGGTCCCAAGAGTCCATTTACAGTCATTTTCCGTAAATGTAGGGGACCTGGCCATTACCCGAGTGAATGTCCTATTCTATAGGATATTTTCTTGGTCAAAGAAGAAGCTATGTGGAAATAAATGGTTGGAGAAAAATTTAAAAAGTATTAGCACTCCTTGTTGATGGGTTTACTTTGGAATAATTTTCTCTTGTATTTGTAACCCAGTAGTTTGCCATGTGAGAATAATATTTGAGGAAGAATTGTCTCTTCTCTTGTGGATATAGGTATAAATAACCATTTGGTTTTATATGATCATTGGGGTTTGAGAAAATGATAAGTTATTATAATTTGGGATGAAAATGAATAGTATGATATAACATTTGTGGTTAAATTATGTTATTTTGATGAATTTATCACATTTTGGTAATATTATAAAATATAGTTTTTGAAAAATGACAACACGTAGACCGTGTGACAACCCGTCGCGTCGGACAAAGCTGTGGGAATCGAACCCACAACCAAAGTGCGATTGGGATTTATCGCCTACCACTGGACTACGTGAAGTCCCTGGTTAGTGTGGCTATTTTTTTTTGTTAAATGATTTTATTGATCAATAATAAGATGATTTGGGTTCTTATGTCTTATCAAATGAATACCCTTGGTATAGGAAAATGATTTGGTGATTAAGTGGTAAATGTTATTTTAGAAGATGTTCGTTTTGTTAGGAACACTATATGCCCAAGGAAAATAGAATACAATGAGGTTTCATTTGTAGAGTGATGGTGGATTTTTATCTATGTTTTTATTGTCGATTTATAGTGATTTGGGTTATTTATGGAAATGATTAACCTATAACAGAGAATATGTGATGATGTTAATTACTTTTAAGTATGTGAATTTAAGAGTATTTGATGTCATTTGGAGATACAATGTAACATGGGAGACTACATAATCAAATTATTCTATGTTTTGGGTTTCAATATTAGTTTGGATTATATTAAAGGATTTTAAGGACAATTCATTATTGAATGGTATCTATTTAACTTTGGGGTATTGTTGGTTTAATTTTAGAAATTAAGATTAGTGCATATTTATCTAAATGAATATCTTTTTGGGGGATCATTAGATCATTCACTAACCATTTTGGTTTTGATTAATCTTTAAAGACAATGTAAATATATGGTTTATCCTACATGGATCATGTGATTCTACAGAAGTTTATTCTAGCTCTTCCAGTGTGACCAAGTCTTCATGAATACTCATCGTTTAAAAAAAATTGAGTTAGTGGTGGAAATTTATTAAAGAATGAAAATCTACTTAAAATTTAAGTATATCTCAAAATGTTCTTAGTCAATATCATAAATGAATTCCTCTTCCTTATGTAATGTAACTTTAAAAAAAATGTTGTCCTAGATGGTACATTAAATCATCAATAATTTATGGCTTTGGGATTATTGGCCTTTTCATAGCCATGTTCTCTACCACTCTCCATCAGATAATTGATGGTTAGATTTCTCTTCCATATCCATATTTTCCTACATGGAACCCTAGTATGTGTTATTTTTGGTAATCTTCATACTTTCCACTCTTTATTTTAAATAGAGGCCTCATTAATTAATTTTTCGATGTGGGATTTCAACTAAGATATTTTGAAAAGTCAAAAATGTGTTATCCCAATACCCTATGTTTTCTTGGACCGATGGTATTTCAAATCATCGTAGATTGATGAGTTTAAGGACCTCAATTTTATACTTGTTTGTGATTGATGACCTCAATCACTACCTATAAATATTTACGTTTTTCCTCCAATTATATGTCTCTAATTACCACCAATGTTCTCCTAATAGAGATCATAATTTGGTGGTGATCCTTTCATTTATCTTTTCCTCATATTAAGACTAAATTTTAGTAACCCAATTTCCGATGTGGGTTTTCCCACAAAGATATTTTCTATTTTCAACCTTTTATTTTCGAAGAACAATTTCAAATTGCGAGGACGCAATTTATTGAAGGAGGGGAGAATGTAACACCCCAAGATTTTATAGTGTGTTATTTCTTCAAAATAATTCAATAACTTTCACTACACGCAACACCAAGTTCAATCGCACCATGATTTACCAAACAAGCTGTTCAAAATAGGTTATGAATAGTGTTAACTAAATTTTAAACTTTATATAATCCTTATAATTTTAGAATCCATATTATGAGTTTCTTAGACATAATGTAAGAACAAATTCATTTTCAGTATTGCACCTTTACCAAATTTTAATAGTGAACCCTTTTTAGATACTATATTTTAAATTTTTTTACTAAATGGGGACATCAAAAATTTAAAATGAAACATCCCAAGCTTCCACGGTACGCTAGCGTGTGTTGTACGCAACACCGAGTTCTAACACACCGTAACCAATCAAACTAGCCATTATGAATAGTAATACCTACCTTTTGAAATTATATATATTTTATATTTTAAAATGGACTTCATTTTTGGATTCGGAATATCGAATTTATCCTAAGGTGAAATTTTGGTACTTTTCGGATAACTTTCATATTTTGATGAATAGTGAAAATTACTAAATTTTAATTAAAAACAACTTTTTTAATCAAAATAATTAATAGTGATAAATTATGAATTTGAGTTGTTTTAAAGTACATTTAGAATATATTTTTACCATTTAATATAATTTTGGTCATTGGACATAATTTTACAATTAAACCGAACATAAACAAGTGTCAATCTTTTTATAGTTATTATCTCTTAAAAACACGCTTTTTGTTTTGACAGCGGGAATTAATTTTAAATTAATTTCTTCCACTTCTGTGTTTTGAATTTAGAAAAATGGATTCCATATTTGGAATCAGGAATTTCAAATTGTGTAAATAGGTAACTTTTATTTTTAGACATTTTGAATAATTACTGCGGTAAATATTTTATTTACCATGGTTAAAGGTAAATCCGGTAAATAAGGGTTAAAAAAAATATTATATTAATACTAAATTACCCTAAAACGTGTATTAACCCTATTGGTTGAAACATAGTCGACCATGGGAATCTTTGGGTCTATTTGGGGACCCCATGGATCCACTTGTAAGTGATAATGACACTTTATTTTAATTAAGTTAAAATAAATACAAAAATGACACAAGCATATATCTTTTAACAAAACAATCGTTACAGAGGGTTATATATGTTGGATTTTAGATTATAAATATTCCTTAGAAAGATAAAAAGATTTCCTACATAATTATATTTTATTTATAATTTTTATACATTAAATAATTTAATTTATTTATTACACAATGATGATGCAGTAATTACTATAATAGTGAAAAATCAAAATAATTGATATTAAAAATACCCCAGTAAATATAATATGAAACTTTTAATGAATTAAAATAATTTTCTAGGATAATATGATATATTAGTATTGAGTTAATTGACTTTTTTCGAAGAAATCAATCTGTTATGAGTTTCAAAAAAATCAACTATTGAATAGTGTCAAAATTGACATAAAAGAGTTCTTAAAACAAATATTATATTATTAATTGATATTAAATTACTAAAAATCTAAGGTTCGGCCAAGAGACTTATATAATGATTTTTTCATCATTAATGGACCACTTGGTGGTCTCTTGGATGTATATAGTAAGTTTATTAACCGTATTATATAAAAATACAAAGAGACATTGTAAAAGTGAAACTAATTAACTTAGAGTTAATACTTAAAGATAAGGTTAATATAAGTACCCAAACCTGTCTAAATTATATTGGTTGAGTTTTTTTCGACCTATCCAAACCTTAACCTTTTAATAGTCAACTTTGGAGCCATTAGAAACTGAATATGAATTTATTATAAATTAATATTTCTAGCTTTTCCAAAGGTGCCCCTCACCCCTCTTATAAAAAGGCACTCCTCCTTCTCATTTCGTCACACCTTCAAAGCCCTTTGGTTCGGCCAAACTCTGCCCAAATACTCTCCCAACTTCCCTAACTACAACATAGAGGCCTTAGTTTGATCAGAAAGCCAACCTAAGGAGCCCTTTTGATCAAATCAAAAGGAAGAACCCGAAGAAGAGGTAATGTTTTCACCACCCCTTTTTAAGTTCCTTTCTTCTTCCACTTCCTCTTTCTTTGTTATTACCATTATAAAATAATAACTCCAGTATCATATATATACTGTGATGTTATTATAAATATGGTACAACCATATTCAGTATTCTATCCATCCTTTGAATAACATGTCACCATACGTGCGTACGTACGGCTTACCGTCTCCACGTCGTGGTGTAATTGTTATTCAATATATTATTATTTGGATGGGTATAATAATGATTTGTAACTCATGTAAATAATAAATATAACATGATAATGATTCTGTATATATGATATAAAATCCAATTATATATTATTTTAATATCAAAATAATGATATTGTCGCTCGTGCGTATGTACGGACTATCGTCTCCACGAACGCGATGAGATTCATTGTCCATCATATCCATTCAAGTATAATTATAATTTGATGATTTAAAACTAGTATCCAAGGAATTGATATCATTCTGGGTATGAATAATATAGATCCCATTAATAACGAATATGGCTCACATAACAAAGAATATAAAGTAAAATGAACCCGTTAACACCCGAAATAACGATAATTCTAAGATATTATTAACAAATCAATGTTAAAAGATCATATATGATATCATATTAAAGTAAATGATTCTTTTATTATTCAATAACAATTATTTCACCATTATACAGGAGGTAAACCTACCATCGACCAAGGAAAAAATACAAGTAAGGGATTTTCTTATCTCACTTTCAATTCCGTGAGATTTCCATTGTTCGCCACTAAATTATTGAAAGTGGTGTATTGTGTACTGCCATTTGATATATATTATCATGATTCTCTTTATATTCATTTTATTCTGGAAATTATTTGGTGGTTATTGACTTTTTTCCATACGACTCAGTTGATTAACGTGGTAAGGGGTTTCTTATCTCACTTTTAATTTCATGAGATTTCTATTGATCACCACTTAATTATTGCATGTGGTGTATGTGTACTGCCCATGATTGTATTCATTGTGTAATATAATTTAATTTATGGGTATTTACATCATCATGGTATGATACTTCTTTCATGGGTGTATGTTTCGTATGTTACCTAATCGGTAAGGGAATTTGAGATTTCAATTCCCACTCATTTGGCTTTACGCATATTTCATTGATTATATTACTCCATGATTATGTGTGGAATCACTATTCATTTGATTATGTCATAATTTCCACTCCCCTTCCTGTGGATATAAGTTTGATACACATAATCACTCATTGGTAATTCTCAAGTCATTGATATGAATTTGATAAGAGTAATTTTAACTCATTCACCATTTGTTGAGTTAAATATCCAATTCGTTGGTGTTGTTTTTACAAGAATATGTGTGAATATCCTTTGATTGTTTTACACTGAATATCCAATCATATTTAGTGTATTTATATTTGTCACACATAATTATGTCGTTGATTTATCCTTAACCTAAGGATACAGCCTTTATGAGAGATTTCATCTCAATTTACATTCCATTGAGACTTCTTTGTTGATATACACCAAATCACTTTTATGTGGTGTATATAATGTACTTTGACATAGTATATCATGAATCCCTTTATTCTCATGATATTACAATGTTTTTATTACCTCAATTATTTGTATTCAAGTGTCTCTTTTGGTTAGAATCTCTAACTAAAATACCATTTTTAAATGTTTTAAAGACATATTCTTCTAAATCTTGCTCATTAATGTCCATGTTTTAAAAATGGTTTTAAGGATTTATTTATATGGACATTAAAGTTTTAGAAATTAAAACTCCTTTTAAAAAGTTTAAAAGTGGTATGGGACACCTTGATTCAAAAATCTACTTTTAAATGGCTTCTTGAAAAATAGTGTGACTTTTAAATGTTTTCAAGAAAAGGGGGATAATTCTCTCAAATAGTTTTGATGATTATTTTCATTTATGTCAACATCATTCATTATTCTTGATTGAGGTTAATGTGATACAATACAATCTTCCATATTGTATCGAATGAGTCATGTTTGATTGTGGATGCGCTGTTTTTATACCATTCATGGTTTGTGGTAAAAGTATTGACATTTCGTATGCTAGTTTTAATATGAATGTTTATGTTATGTTTAAACATGTTCATATGAGGAATGCATTGGACTTAATAAGTGACGGGTGGAGCCCGCTATAGCTCCTCGATGCATCAGTAGGTCTCATGAGACAAACTAGTGTCTTGGCACAAGGCCTTGGCAAAATCTTATTTGTAGTCTTGGCACGAGGCATTGGCTATGTGGTTATGATAGTCTGGAATTATGCATTCCATCATTATGAAAGTGGTTATTGATATTTCATGTGATCATTCGACTAGTAGAATATCCATGTGAGTAAGTAAATGGCATTATTTCATTTTACCTTCGCCATTTTATGCTGAAGTTCAAATTTAAAAGGCTTTTGTTTTAGTTATAAATTTCCTTAAGTGTTTAAGCTTATTTATGAAAGCTTCTGCTATAATGTTATCCTTACTGAGCATCCGAGCTCACCCCTTTCAATGTTTTATTTTTCCCAGGTTTATGAAGGAGTAATTTATGAACGACCTGTAGGGATAGTATGAGGGGATATGAAGACAAGATGTTTTTTTATGATGTAATGTAAAAATTTATGGATGTATCTAGTTATTCCAAGGCTACTAAACTAATCGGTCTTTCGAGACTTGATCTTTCTCGTGATCATGCCAATGTTATGTAATAATGCACCGACTCTAGGTAATTAGGGTCGGGGCGTTACAATTATTATTTATTTTCTACAAATTTTTAATGTTAATTTTACCCATTAGTATTTTTTTTTTAAAATTTATGAAAGGAATCTTTTGTTGTTTTTCGACATGAGGTATTTTTTGACTTTTCTGGGAAACGTTTGAGGAGAATGTTTTTTAACTTATAAAGAATGAATGTATTTTTACATCTTCATCATTAATTATTTCCACGAATAATCCATTAAATTATTTCAAGTTTTTTTAACTAACTTATCTTCTTTTAAAATTGCATGGTATTAGGAGAAAAGATAATGTTTCTGAAGAAGAAAGGATATTTTCCACAAGAATTATGTTAAAGCATTTTATCAAAATTATTTTCCATCTAAGATGATAGTCATTAATTAGGGTTATTTTGATATCCATATTATTACTATTATTTGATTCTGTTAATTATGTAATGATATTTTATATGGGTTATGTTATGATTGGATGATATTTAAGAAACCCATTTTATTTATTTTGTTATGCTATGATAAATGATTATGTTTTTGTGGAACATGTAAAAAATATTTTATTATGTGATGAGTGGGACCTATATCTCCATCCAATGCATTTTATAAAGATTTATATCACATGAGATATAAATTACTAGAATTTTATGAAAATTCAGTTCAGTAATACAGTGATGGGACCATAAGTAATCCCAGTTCAGTAATGGACTTTTACCACCATGATGGTCTTGGAAGTGAGCCTTGAATAATACGAAATGATTTTCTATGATTATGTGTATGACATAAAACTTCATGTCTAATGTTTTTACTTTTGATATTATGTACATTAATTATTATAAGCTTTTATCCCATGAAATGATATCACAATATTTTATATGAAGGATAAGACATCCAAATGTTATGTTCTTATGTCCTATGATTGTGATATAATTGATATTTCCCTTATTTACCCTTACTGTGAATTTAATATCACCCTTTTATATGTTTATTTTCCCCAGGTCATGAAGAATGTTATTAAGTACGATATTTCAAAAAGTAGTCTAGTTATGAAGAATGAAGTTGGAGGCAATGTAGATGTTTTAATGAATGAGTTATTTATGTTTCCCACATTCTAATGACACTATACATATATGGTCCAATCATGTCTCTATTATATGTTGTAATGAATATAATTCAATTTTTAAGTAATATCAATTTATGTAAATCATGGGTCATTATAATGTTTTCCCACTTCTTACCTATTTGGGAGACCTTATTAGTGGATGAGTTTGGGAGAATATATATTCAAGTGATCATAATCCATCATGAGATTCCAAATATCCTCATATTGTGTAAGGACTATTGATTTTATTCATGTCTTTGGTAGGGGTTTAATATGGCTCTAGGTTCAATGGTACATTTAAGTAAAACGTACAACCCACAGATTGATGGTCAGTCTGAGCGCAGTATAAAGGTACTAGAGGATATGCTCCAACCATGTGTCCCCAAATTTGTTTGATCTTGTGAAAAGAACTAGTATATTTTCTAGTTTTATTATAATAATATCTTCTAGGTGAAAATTTATATGGGACCTTATGATGCTTTCAATGATAGGTCATTTAGTTTACCTCTGTGCTAGTTAGAGGAAGGGGAGGAAACACTAGAATGACCATGTCTCATTTAGGAGGGATCAGAGTAGGTACAATTATTCAGGAAACATATGACTACACTTTTCTCTCATCAAACTTCATATTTCAATCTCCATTTCCAAAAAATAAATTTTGGGTTGGGGTATCGAATCTTCTTGTGAGTTTATCCTAAAATAGGTCATAGATGGATTAAGAGACAAGGGATGTTGGTGCCTATGTTATTTAGGCCTTTAAAGATATTAGAGAGGGTCAAGATGGTAGAATATAAGATAGATATCCCTTAATAGTATAGATCTATCCATGATGTATACCATGTTTCTCATATATATTGTTATTACTCCGACCTATTCATGTCATTAATTCATTAAAATTTGAGTTAGAGGATGAAACCTCCTTTAAAGAGTATCCAGTTTGTACCATCGATCATAACATGTAGAATATATGAGGTTGGATGGATCCTTTATTTTGGGTGTTATGGTATCATAACCATATACAAGAGGATAAGTGGGAATAAGAGTATGGCATATATGCCCAATGGAATGATTTGTTCTCTAATGCCACTTAACAACCCCTTTAAGTGAAACCTTGGGATGATTTTTCTTAAGGATGGGAAGTTATAAGGTCCTAAAACTTCATTAAGGTAAAAAAACTCTACTAATTTCATTCAAACCATTTTATATATATAAGTACTTTTTAAAGGGGTTAAAGGAGGTTATGGGATATTTTAAAAAGGTTCAGGGCCGGGAGTTTTGGTTTTGGGAGAATCTAGAAGAGGTTCATGTCTAGTAAGTAGTTTGGTTAATAATACACATCATCTATATAGTCTAGAAAAGGAAGGAGTATAGTTTTATTGACCCTGTGAATGGGTCCTGGTAGCTCTGAAAGCACATTAATTTACTTTAGGTTCACTTCTCATGGCTTGGGGAACGTTTCTCAAACCGTGTGGCAAAACTGTGTGAGGTGTGGTGCTCCATGATTACAGGGATACCCATTGGGTGATTTTTTTCATTTGTGTTGAAAAACCACATGCCCTATTAAAAATGTATTAAATTAACTTTTTAGACTTTTAACCCTTATAATTAAATCTCTTTCTCCTCCTCCCTCATTTTCACAGTAGTACCATCAAATCTCTACCTCTTTTTCTTGGAGATATTTAATGGATCTCTCTCATCCGAAATTTGATTCCTTAATCATCAATCACATTGAATACAATCTATAAGGATAAAACATTGATTTCTTCCTTTCATAGTATTTATTTCCATCCAAACCTCAAACTCAATGTTTAACATTTATGCCACATCTCTAGGTATTTTTTAATGTTTTTGGATTTCTCTCATTCCATCCCATATATGAGTTCAATAATGGATAAAGAATCTTCTACCTATCCTATATAAGTTTAATATTGATGTTCCCTAAAATTATGGATATTTATAATTTATTCCATTGCACCACATGGTAAAAATTCTCTGTTTTTTCCCTAAAATGTGTAAAATCCTTAATTTATTGTCTAAACCATGACCTAGACATGCTATGTGACCCTTATACTTTATTGGAGGTTGAATACCTCAACCTGAAACACCCCCTTGGGGTGTGTTTGATTAAAATCCCATGAAACAATACTTCTCATGAAACTGAAACAAACCTTATGGTGTGATGGGATGGTATTTAGGGAAACCCTCTTGCTTTTGTAACCAAACCACCCCTTAGGGTATGTTTTCTTTGTCACTTACAAGTGGAATGTCTTAAATGAGAAAAATTTATTTATGAAAAATCAGGGACACCTCACTTGGCCTCACGTTTAATAAATAATTATGATTTATCCTATACTATGGACTTTGGTCACATTTTTAAAGGTATGTCCTGCATTGATAAAATCATTGATTAATTTGGGAATGCTTTCATTATATTATAGAGTTTCACCTAATTCATTATCATGAATAACAATTGGTAAAACCATATTTTATTCAATATTTGTATTAATTTGATAAGGTTATCATATTGAAATATTGGATTCATCCACCTCTCTAGAAAATTTATAATGATCAAAGTAATCTCTTCGGTCTGACCGAATGTTTTTGGGCACATAATTCCTTGATCTAGATAATTAGTTTACAATATAGGACTATCCAAATCATAAGAATAGTATCCCATGGTTCGATTAGAAAATATTAGGAGTGTAATTAAAAGGGTTTACCCCTTGTATTACACTCAAAACCAAATAGTCCAATATCTTGATTGATCAACATGAGTGGGATCAAATTCTAAAATTAACGAATTACATGGTTTATCCATGGATTGTTTTCATTTCTTATATGTAGATGCCTTGGAAATGTTCCTCGGGTCCCTAGATAAATTTAAAAGGTCATATGCTTAGAGACATTAATCTTAGGCTGAAGTTGGTAGGGTTGGACAGGTATCCCTTGAGGTTCCTAATCCTGATATGGTTTTATTTACTACTGATTTACATTTATTATACTTGAATTTTTTTATATTTTTTAATCAATGATTGGATTTTAATTAGACACCATTAGCGGTGGCCTAGTAAGTTGTACTCAAAACATTTTTGGGCTGCCACTTGGTACATGGGAAGATTTCGTTGATCCATGTAATAAGAATGGAAATAACCATACTATGGGATGATTGATATATATTTGTTTTGGGATATTATGATGTTTAAATCTGTGTTATTTTGTGTTGTTTGCTGTTTTGGTTCTATTGAACTGGTTTAGCATTGTATGTTGGGCACCAAAACCCCTAAAGCTAGATTTTATAAAATTAAAAAATGATTAGCCCTGATGAGATCGAGATACTAATGGAGATAGATGATTTCAGCCTTCTATTTCAGTTATTCTAGACTAGTACTTTTTTTATTCCAGGTACAATGTCTTGCATACTTCATATTTTATTTCTCATGAAATCATCGATATGTGATATAATTTACTAATTTATGTTTTTTATTATATGGTTGGAATTTATGTTTATTTTATTATTGTGATACTATACAACATATGTTTCAAATACATTTCTCTATGATAAATAGGGAATTATCTCCCCACTATTGAATATATGTTGATCCAAAAATGTCATTAATTTATCATCGATTTTGAAACTCACAAACCCCCACATTTTTTTACTAATTAAGTTAATTTAACTAGATTTTATAATGGTGTTTATTACAATAATTGTTTTATTTTGTAAGTACTTTAGTTTTAAATTAAAATGGATTTTGATTTTCTTAATTATTATAAGCATTTTTAAGTAGTCTGAAATCACTATTCACAACACTACAGTTTAAGAAGAACATTAGGTTTGGGAAAATAAATTTTAGTAATGATTTCTACATTTGAACCATACATTTGATGTAAAAGTATGGATCATGAACACTACATTTTCAAAAAACCATCATTTTCATCTTTAACATGTGGTTCATCAACCCAACTTTTGAAATCAATCATACATTGTCAACCATAATTTTTAATATTATCCCAACATAGTGAAACCCTATGTTTCACTTCGTAATTTATGATATTTGAATTATAGATTATTTTTTATGATTTTGGAGAATATTTCACCAAAGAAAATATATTTCAAATACTTTCAAAGACTGATTCAATGTTTATTACTATATAGATAAAATCATTCATATTTCTAAGGGAAGTTACATTCTTCCTTGGTCATTTAAAATTAATTTTTTAACTCATTTAATGATCTCATTTTATCAATATATATTCTCAGATCTGTTTGACCATAATTAAACCAATATTCTTATTAAATTCTCATAGTTACTAATTCTATATTTATGATGACATATATAGTTCTTTAAAAAGATACACATTAGATACATACAAGTTTTTATCTATTTCTATTTGATCATCATGTTAATACTATTTTATATTTTCAATATTTTTTTGTAGTATGTCGCAGTAATCATCAAATAATTACTTTGGATTCACACATGTTTTTCTCTACCACTCTCAAAAGTTTGTTCATGTAGCTACTATGTGTTTCAAAAATATATTATCAATATGAAATATCCAAGTTTCTTCAGAAGTACATATTATTGAATATCTTATATTCTTTGGAGATCTCTGTATTTTTATTTTTCTATTGAAACTTTATGCCAAATCAATTTCAAAAATTATCATCTTATTTCTTGATGTTTTGATTTCTTAGACTTAGTCATGGTTGAGTGTCAGATTCTCTCATTATGATGTGGTTCATGATGTTCCATATATAAAAACCTAACTTATTATATGGTGTCACTTCTTATAATAAGTTGTAGAGGTCTCTAGATAACATGACCTATTTTTGTGAAAATCCTCAACCTCTCTAAGAGAGCATTGGGGGAGTAGAATATGATATTTTTATTCCCTAAAACATAATATAAATTTTTGTGTTCTATTATTTACCATTACATTTAATAGCATATTTAAATAAACTAAATTTTTTATCATTAAAAATCACAGAGAAATTATTATATATTTTTTCATGATTTTTTAAATGACATAATTCACCCCTATTACTTCTTCATATTATTTTATACAAACAATTGGAATCGAAGGAGTGATATTTTAATAATTTTATTAAGATATAGAAACCATGAGTGGGTGGTATATATGAAGAAAAATGCTTATGGGTGAACTTAAAGAAGTAATGTCAATGATTATAGTTCCATATTTAAATAGAGGATATTATAGATGTTTGAATGAAATAATGATTATCTATGTAAATAATATTGGTTTAAAAGTTTATAAAAATATTGTAAAACCTTATAAAAACCCTAGAGAACTAGAAAAGTGGGATGTTACCAGAGAAGATGAATATTATGTAAACTAAAAAGATTTGAATTCCATCATTTGTGGAATTCTTCCAGATTATTTCAATAAATTCTATCAATGTGGTACTGAATAATAGATTTGGAATATAATCATTCTTTCCTATGATAAAAATGATAATGTCAGACAATTAAGGCCCAACATAGAAAAATTAAAATTTATACCTTAAAAATGTATGTTGGAGAAAAAATTACCCAAATGAATGGAAAATTGAATGAAATGGTCAACGGTGTTGCTGCCTTGGGAGGTCTAATTACTAAAACAAATAAATCATTAAAATTTCTTAGAGTTTTACCCTCAAAATTAAATAGTGTTTTTTCTACAATCTGACAAACCATTCATTTCAAAAAAATATTAACAAAGGAAATTATTTGTACTATATTGATATATGAAACTGAAATGAAAGATGAATATGAATATCATGGAATGATAAAATGGGATCATTCCACTCTCATAGATACTACCCCCTAAAATGAAAAAAATCAAAGTAGGGAGTTGTATCCAAAAATGATTCTGAATTTTCAAATTTCACAATTGAACTGGCTTACCCAGATAGAATATTTATGAATTTTTAGAAGAATAATAATATATTCAATAAGTATTTTAAATGATTTCAAGAACAATAGTCATAGAATAAAAAAAGTTATATTTTTTATGAATGTAAATAGATAAATCATACCTGACTTGATTTCCCACAACTGAAAGAGGAGACATACAAAATAGAAAAGAAAAAAAGAAGTATAAAATGAAATATGATTATTAGCACAGGGGAAAGAAACCAATAAATAATACATGGATTGTTTATGAATAATAAAATATATTTTCTAAATTTGATTCAGAAAAGAATCCATCAAATCTAAAAGAAAATATGTGCATTATAGATAAAGAAGAAGAGGTATAATTCTATAACTCTTTTAAAACTGTTTTGAAAGGTTCTAAAATAGTTAATTAGCTGCATATTCCCTTATGATTGAGAAGAAATATGAATTCATGGTAAAAAAACATAAATCATTAAAAAACAATCAAAATATAGTTCTAGGTGAAAAAGATTCAATGTTAAAGAAACACAAATAATTAAAAGAGAAATATATAAAATAATCTTCAAAATTCATTACACATGAAGATAAAATTAAAGAGTTTCAAGATAAAGTAGAATATTTTAAAATTGTATATATTATAATTACTAAAGAAGATGAAAATATAAATTATATTCTTTGAAAAAACGTGGTCAAAAAATAAAAATATTGAATTGGAAGTAATGGTGAAAAATATAAAATATTTATAAATTTTTTCATTCTTAGTTATGAGAATCACAACATTTCTAGAATTAGTTATTTTTATTATTTCTTTAATGGTCATTATCCTAATAATTATTACATAGGGAACCATCAGATTAGTTGTGTAATGATAGTTTAATATTTATAATATTTTATGAATTCAATTATGAAATTTCAAAAAAAAAATAGATAGAATTGGTTTCCCAGATCCTTACTTTCTGACATAGCTGGTACCAAGAATGTTTGGGTACCAAAACAAGCTTTTCATGATTTTTATAGGTAAAAATAAACCAGGAAAAAAGTGAAACAATGTACTTGGATAGTAGAAACTCAAAAAATATGATTTGAGGCCTTTCAAAAATCCATACAGTAGAAAAAGTAGATAGAGGAATGGTAAATTTTAGAGACAATGATTAATGTAAGACAATTGGAATTATATTAGTAGGAGATCCAAAATTGATCCTAATCAATAAATTACTATATTTTCAAGCATTAAAGATGAATCTAATAACTATCTGTCAACTCTTTGATGATGTATTTTTATTTTATTTAGCTAATAATTCATGCTGTATTTTTAAAAGATAAAATACTTATGTTTAAATCATGTATAACTAAGAATGTTTATATTTTGGAACTCAGATCCTTATATGAATTAAATGTGAATTTTTTAACTACTAAATAAATGAATCTAGGATTTATCATAAGATATTTTGAAATTTTAATATATTTTTCCTATCTATGTTATATAAGAAACATTTATTTTCTAATATTTGTAGTATTAAATTTTATTAGAATATACTTTGTGATGCATTATAAATAGGAAAGAAGAATGAGTTATATTTTAATTCTTCTAACAAGGTTTCTACATATAATCCTTTAGAAAAAATCTATATATATTTGTTTTTTCTATCACGAGTATTAATCTTGGTAGGAAGATCTTATTATTTTATTTTTATTGATTATTTTTCCAGATTTTCTTGGTTTTATTTCTTAAAACTAAAAACTGATACATTTTATGTTTTTCTAATATTTGGTAATATTTTTCAGAATGAAAAGAATTTTAAAATAATTTAATTAAGAATTGATCATGGAGGTGAGTTTCAGAATGAAGAATTTAATTATTTTTTCTAAGACTTGTGTATTAAACATATATTTTTTTCTCCATGAACTCCTCAACATAATGGAATTGTATAACAAAGAAATAGTACTATTCATGAAATGGAAATAACTATATTAAATAAATATTGTATCCCTACCTATTTTTGGAAGGAATTCATTTTAACTGATTTCCATTTAATGAATGGATTTTTAATAAAGACCTTTATTAAAAAGAAACCCCATGATTTGTGGAATAAGATACCTAAATTTTAATTATTTACTATTTTTAGATGAAATGTGTATATCTTGAACACTAATGATAAACTTGGTATGTTTGATGAAAATGATGGTGAAGTAATATTTCTAAGATATTAGGATGCTTATAAATTTCATAGAGTGATTCATAAAAATTCACGGATATTTAGAGAATATTTTTATGTGATGTTTGATGAAATTGATCATTCTGATCACAAAATAGAAACATATATGAAGTTATTGACTCTTTAAATGAAATGAGATATTATTTATATAAATATTTATTTTAAAGTAAATTAGAATATGATCATAATCATTATAGTTCAGGAGAAAATGAAACCGATGAACTTGGAAGTGTCTTACCTAGACATCCTATAACATTAAAGGACTGTCCATTAGAGATTGTTATAAGATAACTTGATACATGAGTTAGTACTAGGATTAATGTTTAAATCCAAGATGAATTATATTCCATCATATCCTAGTTTTTACCTATTTATTTACAATAATCCTTATTAGATGAAAGTTGAATAATTTATATATAGTTATAACTAAACCAATTTAATAAAAATAAGGTTTCGTAATTGGTTGATAGGCTCTCAAAACATCTAATAATATAACCTAAATAGTTATCTAGAACTGATCAATATGATCAAGTTATAATCACCATAAATCAAGTTAGAGTTGTTTCTAAAGGATACAACCAAGAAGAAGGTGTTGATTTTGAGGAAAACTTTTCCCAAGTTTCTAGACAAGAATCCATTAGAACCATTTTAGCTTGTGCAGATTATATGATTTGTAAATTATATCATATTGATGTAAAATCTAAATTTTTAATTGGATATTTAATGGTGTAAGTATACATTGAGAAACCTCCAGGTTTTGAAAATATTCATATACCAAATTCAATATTTAAACCTACTAAATCTCTTTACAACCTTAAATAATCTCCAAGGGCATGGTATAAAATATTAATTACTTTTATTTTTAAAAATGGGTTTTCATATAATTAGAAGATCCTAATCTATTTAATAAAATATATTTTTCTAATATTTTGCTAGTATAATTTTTTTTAGATGATTTTAATTTTGAATCAACAAATAAAAGGAACTGTAATTATTTCTCAAAACATATGAAAAGGTTTTTTAATTGAGTATGATGGGAGAATTAAATTTATTTCTTGGTTTTCAAATTTATAAAAATGATTTTGGAAATGTTTTGAATCCAAGTAAATATATTATTAATTTCTTGAAAGAGTTTAAACATGAAAACAATATGACTTATGCAACTCCTATGTGTAAAAATATAAAACATGATTTGGATGAAGCTATAAAACTAGTGGAAAATAAGTTACAGAGATGTATGATTGGTATTTTACTATATCTTACTACAAGTAGGCCAAATTTTATGTTTTTTATTTATCCTTTTGCAATACTTCAGTAATATCTTAACTAATTCCTTCTCACATCTATTAAAATAATTATTAGTTTTTTTAAAAGGAATTATTTTTCTATTTTTAATCTATAAAAAACAAATTATTTTAATTTAATTTCATATTTAATTTTTTTGGAGGATGTATATTAGATATAAAAAACACTTCTCAATTTTTGGGAATGTCCCGAGTTACATGGTCTAGTAAAAGGAAACATTATGTTTTGTTGTCAATAGTCATGGAAGAGTATATATCTTCTGGAAGTTTCTATGCACAAATTTTGTGGACGAAGAACACTATTTTCGACTTCAGACATAATTTTAAACATATTCGTATTTTATGATATAATACCAGTGAAATTATTACATCATTAAAAATTATGATTCACTCTAGGACTAAACATATTAATATAAGGAATCATTTTCTAAGAGATCTTATGAAATGAGATATATCTTTGGAATTTATAAATATTGAAGTTCAAATTATAAATATTTTCACTAAACCACTTAACACTATAAATTTTTATTTTATTATGGTGGGGGGGGGGGGGGGGGCGGGGGTTGGGTTTATTTATTTTTAACTAAATTTTTTAATTATCCTAGATTAATATTTATGAAAATTTAAATTTATTTTATTTGAGAATTTCTTTTTGTTAATTTATTTGAGTGGTTTATTCCATTTTTTTAATTTGATGTTTAAATTTTTGTTTAATTTTATAGGAAATTGTCTTTTTATATTTTAAAATCCAAAATTATTACCCTGAGTATTTTGAATTGAGAAACCAAAACATCTCAGAAAATACATCAGACATAAACTCTCTCTCCCTCCCACCTTCTATCTCATGCCCTCATATCCTCCTGATCTATCAATATCTCTTAAAAACCTAAATTACAAAACTCAAACCTTCTGAATTCATAAGATGGAAAAGACCAAGAGGACTAATGAATCCAGTTGAAGAAGCTTGAGTAAAAAGATGGGTTAGAGTTCAGAAAGAATAGTTCTTCTTAAAAATTGGTAAATCTTGATTGGGTTTTCTTGATGAACCTCATGCTAAAATGGGCCCTTAGATTTCATGGTATGGAGTAGTTATTTAACAGTGAAAATATAGAGTTTATTTCTTATCATTAAGTGAAAGGATTTTATTTGAATTATCAGTTTATATTTGGAGATTATGAAGACATCATCTCTTTAAAGTTAAATTATTAGGAGTTTTTAGGTTCTACATTCTATATAACTCAATTTTTAATGTTCTCCCATAAAGAGGAGTATCACTTCAGTTTATAGATAGTTGGAGGCACTTCCCATTGGCCAGAGTACATAATGTCTTTTTTGTTTGGGACTTACAATGTTAAAAAAATGTTTTTAATGGATCCAAGGACATATCAAAAGGTTTTGGTTTATTTTTATAATTATATAGTGCCAGTGATAAAAGAGTTATAGAAAATTATTTTTGTTGATATGTATGCAATGTTCTTGTTGTTAATTGATGTCAAGTTTAATTTTAATAGGTTCACATTGAGATATATGGATCATTGTTATCATAATTATTTGAGTATGTATTTTATACATTTATAAAAGGATATTTTCAAATTTTCTTCATAATAATGGTAAGATCATTTACATTTAAAAAAGATTAAAATTTCACTTAAACATCATTATCTTAGTTTTAATTCACAAAATGTTTGGATTTTTCAAGAGCATATTTAATTATAAGTTGATTATTATTATATTTAGGGAGGAGGATCCACCTGGATCTAGTTCTTAGGGGGAGAAAAGAGGCCATAAATAAACTTGAAGAGTAAGTTTTCATGATAAATATTTTGAAGAGTTAAGATTTATAGGGGAAGTATAAGTACCTTAAGCTCTAATATTTTTACCAATTAATATTACTATCACTTAAAAGAGAACATTTAGAGTGGATGTTAGTAATCCAAACAATATAGGTGGAGTTCCTAAAGTATTGAATCTGTTGGGACCAAGGATGTTCTTTACTAGAAATGGTGTCTGGTTTGTGATTTATTTCAATCCACACTTGGATGATCGGAGAGTTTTCATGGAATGTTATCTTATAGTACAATAGGATTAAAATGTTTTATGTGATTTCATTTCCCAATTTTTTCCAGACTTTTGGGATCAAAATCATGTGTAAGAGGCAATAATCATGAAACGTTTTTTTCTAATAATGAATCTTCATAAAAATTGTAAATTCACGGGTTTCACCAAGACTGGGATGAGATTATCGAAGATGGGAAGCATCACAAATGGTGTTGGTAATCTATGTGACTATTAGAAGTGGAGAATCATGATTGAATGATGAGTTGATGTTAATATCCATGATTATGAAAATCTCACTTGAGATTTCTGGGTGAAGGAGATCAGAAAACATGATTTTTGAGTATAAAAAAAATCTGGTAAAAGTGGTGGACCATCACGAATGATCAAGCCTATATATATGAGGCTACCCACACTTTATTAGACATGAAAATATTTGCATAAAATTATGAATTTCATAAAATTCATGAAGTCCTAGATCTTTATGAACTAATTAATCAAATTGAGTTTGAGAATCTTGAAAATACTATTCTATTCATGACCAATGCTTAGGTATCATAGAAAGAGGATATTTGTGATGATGGGGTATTCTGTTCTTGCTTAACGAGATTTACAAAGGCAATTTGTTTTGTGATGGCTGTGAGCTTCAAAAAGGTAGTTTATCTAAATGAAGGAAGTAATATTCGTTAAGGCATTGAAATTTGTGATGGTGTGTTAAATCTTTAGAATTGGTATATTTTTAAACGTGAAGAGGGTTTCTTGAATGCTGGGATATTCTAGAATAATAGTTTTGAACATTTGGTTTATGTGAATAGTTATTTCAATGTGTATCGACTCAGGTCTATGATGAAAGAAGAGTCTAATGATACTCAAGGAAAAATACTAAAATTACAATCTACTGAATAGACCCTCAAGTAAATAAACTGAGTAAGACTGTACCCAAGGCAGTGAGCTAGGGGGATCATATGGAAGTGTTCCATGGGACGTAGTGTGTTATCCCAAAAATCTTGTAATGGAAGTGTTCCTGAGACACAGTGAATATGTCTGAACTTATTTATTATAGAACTAGTGAAGTAGCAGATTTAGGTAAGACCAAAACTCTATCAATGTATGATTCTTGGACAATCCATTAATGGTGAACTATATAAAAATTCTATGTTTTATCTCTGTATGTGAATTTTTATTTGCAGTATGATTCCATAAGATAGGTTTAAAAATTTCTTATCTATACGGGAACCCAATCAATGACCTTAAAAGAAAAATTTTACACCCTAATTCAACCCTTCCCTCTCAGGGTGTTCTGAGGTCCTACAAGTGTTATAAGAGTCAAGGTTTATATCTGTTGTATTATATATAGTAAAATTATACTCTTTTGAAGATTTAGTTATATTTGAGTAGAAGTATATGTCCACCAAGACAACGATGAATAAGAAAAATAAAGAGAAGTCATAGTTGAATAAGTACCTCTAATATAAATTAGAGGTAATATCTATTTCTCTATTCCTTTATGAAAATGATGATATATGATGCTTTATATGTAAAGAGCAGGAAACTCAGGTTTCTACCAAAGAAAAGGACAACACAAATACCTCATATAAATCAAAATATTCAAATTATCAGGAGGTATGTGTTAGAAATAGTGTATTTTTTCATCAAAATTAATATCATAGAATTTTTTTTTAAATTTTTATCTATCTAAAACCACAGATAAATTTTTAATTGAAATATTTCGATAATATATGCATGATATTCTTGAATAAAGAGTCACTTTTTTTTGTAGAATCTTTCAATGTATGTAGGTTTAGATCTTCTAGTTGGAAGGATAAGTTGATGCTATGGAAAATATATTCAAAGGAAAAGTTCCTGAATTTTAAATCTATCAATATAAGTTGAAAATGTTTCAAAAAAAATTTGATGAAATTGAAATAAGTTCCTCAAAACACCTCAAATAAATTGAAGATAAAGATGGAGTCAATAGGATCGTAAATAAAAGATCCATGTGCTTGAATATAAATTGAAAAATAACAGCAATGATAATGGTGTACAAATGGATGAAATATCCAAGAACATAAAGGAACTTTAATCTTTGATTCATAATAAATATAAGTTGCTTGAACATGAATTTGATAAAATAAATAAGGCTTTTGAAGAAAAAATGATTATGATTTAAGATCAAAAAATCATCCTCAATATGAAATGTCATGATTTAGAACTCAGTCGGCCAATCTTGAGACGATATACACTAAAACTTCACAAAATAAGGAAAAATTTACTGTAACTACTCAATGTTAACTGGAGGATTATAAATCTAAAATATAAATAACATGTGATAATAATATCATGAAATCATTTTATGATCTCTCTCAAGTAGTTGAAGAGAAACAATTACCATCCATACCAACTTGTAATAATGCTTCTAAACCTATTATAAAAAAATTCAGGTTATAAGGAAAAAATTGAACAATTATTGATGAATAATTGTGATAATAAAGATACCACCATGACTAGGTTGGATAAGAAAAATATATATGAAATCTGGTTTCCCATAAATAACACAAAATATAAGGAAGAATATCAAACAACCTTATACAAAATATATAATGAGATCAAGGTTTGTCAGTTAATGTTGGTGATACAATATTTTTAGGAATTTGTCATTGTATTTTTGGAACAATATTCTAAATGAAAAATAATAAAGGATTAATATTTCAAGGAGGAGAAATCTAGAGAAACATTAGTAACATCCACTGGTGTAGAATAATCCATATATATGAAATAGATTTGGGATGATTGATGACATCTATGATGTATGAAAGTGGTGTGGTTACAAGGTTAGTACATGATTATATCAACATTTACTAAATTTTGATAAGAAAATAAGACCACAAAAGTAAACTAAGTATGAAGAATCTATATTGGGATGAAATGAGAAGAATATTGTAAATTGAAATTCGTTCAAGAATATATGATGTAAGGAATCTAAGAAGACCCTATATTCTAAATCCGAGAATTTGAAGTGTAGTGCATCCAAAATAACTACTAAGAGGGATAAAACACATAATAACCATGTAGAAGATCCAAACATACTGCAATAGTTCTTAATGAAATTTTAGTTATTTGGATAGAAGATTTAAAAATACTAAGGAAACTTGAAGATTCATAGGTTAAGGATAGTGAAAAAGAAAATGAAAAGTTTCTATATGTTGAAGACAATGTTCATGAGAGTTTTTAAACAAAAGGAAACTCTTAGGTTAAGGAATTTATGTGTGAGAGATTAAAGAAATTTTATCTCATTGAAAAAGGTTGTTTAACCTTACTAACATAACACAAATTATCCCTTAAGTGGAGTAATAATGTATCCTTCATGAAGGGTGTTAAGAAGATAAATTATCCACACACAAAAAAGAGAATATAAAGATATCCCTGCTACTGAAAAATAAGTACGAACAGGTCTTTAAATGTGTAAACATGGAGATTGGAGAAAATGTAACTACATGGCTGAGAAGATAATCTCAACCGTGTTGCTCACATTTATTAAGCAAGGAGGATCCACCTTATTCCCTTATTCATTGTGTATTGAATATATTCTTATAATGTAGGGAATTGAAGGAGAAGTAAGTTCTCAGGGGGAGAACATAAGAAGTAGTGAGGGCTATGAATGTATGATATTCAAGAAAAATATGTCACCAAATTTTAATGGTTCCTAAATTTAGTATTCAAATGAAAATATGATGGAGGATCATTTTTGACTATGTTGAAGATGCTATATTTGGAAAAACTAGGATAAATAAGACACCATCTTAAATTGATTTTATTTATAGTATTCTAGAGAACAAGTGTTCAAGAAATCTATAAATAGTGATGTTGTAAAATCTAACTAATTTGTAATGTCACAATTTGAAGATCCATTCTGGTGTATTCTCCAAACTGAAATTTCTAGAAATATATTCTTGATGATATACACCATTATGGTGATGTTGAGAAGTGTTTTTATTGTGGGGGTGGGGGGAATAATGATGAAAAAGATTATAGAATCATATTTTTAATTTTTATCTAGATTGATTATTCTGGAAGTTTATTAAAGATCATGTCATTTGAAAAGGAGTTTTAGGTTGACTTCCCTTAATGGTTTCATATCACATATATTATCTTCATCCTTTTGTGAAAGTGAATAGAACTTAAAGACAAGTATATGTGTTTTTATCTCATTATTCATTATGATCAGTGGGAAAGGGCCAAATTCATATGTTGAAATATAGGAAGGATTTTAAAATATTTAGGGCTCACACAAAGAAGATGATTCAGATGAATAATCATAAAAGGAAACCATTACATAATTAACGTTATCAAAACCTCATAGAAGGATCTTTATGGTCTAAAATAAGAACCACATGCATGGTATTTTTTACTAGATTCATATATGAATTATCCTCAATTAAAAATAGGAGGTTCTGATCATAATCTCTATGTGATGAATTAAAAGGAAGATTAATTTATGGTTCTTGTGTATGTGGATGATATAATATTTGGGGGATGCATGCAGTGACCAATGGAAGAAATTGAAAATCACATGAAATCAATATTTGAAATTTTAATGATTAGTGAAATCCCATACTTCTTAGGGTTTAATTTTATTTATAATAAGTATTACTCCATCATTTCATAGAAAAAATATACAAGAGAGATAATGAATAAATTTAATATGCACGATTCAAAACCAATGTCAACTCCTATTTTGATTTGGAAATAACATGGAATGCCCAAGGATGCGACTTCTTTTGATCCCACCATGTACATGATAATCATCAAAATATTATTATACTCAACTGCAACACGTCTAGATATTTTCATAGAAACATGATTAGTGGATCAATTTTAGAGTAATCCCAAGGAAGAACAGTTTATAACAGTAAAAAAAATCTTGAGTTACATTCAAGGCACTCACAATTAAAGATTATACTTTGATTCAGGAAGAGATACTGAACTGTCTGTATTTTATGATGATGACTAGGCTTGAGATGTGGTTAAAAGAATGTTCACAATTGGTGGATCATTATTTATTGACAAGAAAGGTGTAGGCTATTTGAGTATGAAATAGAAAAGAACTTCTCTTAGTACTATTAAAGAAGAGTATATCTATCCTAAAAAGAATTGCACTCAGTAGTTGTGGAAAAAGAAACAACTAACAGCTATTGGTGATGAGGTTAAGCATCCAATGGTGATACACTATGACAACAAGAGCATGATCGATATTATGAAAAATCATGTTCAATATTCTCATATGAAACATATTGAAATCATATATCACTTTGTCCAGGAAAAATTTGAACATGGTGTGATTAAAATAGATCATGTTGGAACTGATGACCATGTGGATGAAATTCTTCCCAAGCCATTGAAAAATCATGTATTTGAGAAACATTAGTTGAACCTCGGTGTTCAACCAGCTCACAATGCATGAGTAGGTTACAGTTTCTCCTCTCTACCCATTCGGGTTAATTGTTGTAATATATTTGTGGATGTGATGCAGGTTAATGGGAGATATACAATATAGGGGGAGTTTTTTTAGATCTAAAAGTATAAATACAGGTTCATTGGGTTTATTTTCAAAGGGGGATAATGTATATATTCAAGAAATTCAATGTTACAAGGTCAAGATTGAGAAATTCAATGATTTTATGGTTTTTTAGTTATTGTTTTTTGACAAACCATGCAATTATTCTGTGACAGGATGAGAATTTAGTGTTATGAGGAAATATTCATATATTATCTTAGACATATTTAAGCATTATAAGTCATGAGAACCAAATTCATTCTTCCCCTCTTATTTTCTACACCGATCTTTTCTCATGTTGACTTACAGTGTTGGATGACTTGTCTATCTCATTTCATGTTTTGATAAGTGGATAGTAATTTATTGAATTTATATGAATATTTTCAACAAAACCAAAGGGGGTATTTATTAGATCCAAGGCTGTTCATTGTTGGAAAAGGAGTCTATTTTTTTCTTCGTACCACACTTGGATGATCAGGGAGTTTGCAAAGAAAGTGATCTTAATGTATAAGCTCACTAAGGTATTGAAGGTGGTGTCATTTGACAGTGTTTACCAAATTTTTTGGGCTCAAAATCTAGAAGAAGATGGAATCATCATGAAGGGTAGTTTTTTGAGAATGAAACTTTATAAAAATGATAAAGGTTTGGGTTTTGAAAATATTGGGATGATATTCGCAAAGATGTGGAGCATCGTGAATGGTGATGGTAATCTCCATGACTAAGAGAAGTGGAGAGTCGTGAATGCACAATGACTTGACGTAAATCTCCATGAGTATGAAAATTTCACCAGATATTCATGACTGAAGGATATTAAAAAACATGAATTTTGAGTTTCATAAAAAATCAAGTAAATGTGGTGGAGAATCATGAATGGCTGAGCCTATATATATGAGGCTACCCCCACTTCATTAGAAATAAAAATATCTGACACTTTCACCCTGAGTTGATGACAACCCAAACACAAATATATTTAGGATAACTACTTTTACCCATTAAACTATTCAAACAAATCATTTATTTGGGGAAAATGATATTTTTTCTTTATGGTTACCTTGTTCTGCTTCTGGTAATCAATACACAATCGGAGGGATCTGTCGGCCTTCTTCACAAAAATAACAATAGAGGCCCAAGGAGAGATGATAGGTTGAATGAATACATTGGATTATAAATAATCTAGCTATATATTTAATTTATTTAACTCGGTGGGGGCCATATAATTTTAGGGAATAGATATTGGCTGTGTTTCCGGTGCCAAATCAATCAAGAACTCCACGTCCCGCTCTAGAGGAAAGACTTGAAAATCATCTAGGAATACCTCTGAAAACTCATCCACTACATGAGGAATTCCAACTTCATGAGCACAAACATCATCCTATAGTGTGATTGACGATAATTGGATGAAAATATTCCCCAAATCTAAGAGTGGAGATCCTTTGAAACTCGACAGAGGATCTCAATACCCAAGGAAAACCTGACAACTCCCATCAACTGCTGTGAAACTAGCCCTTCGCCTGTAGCAATCGATGTATTATTAATAGTGTACCAGACAACCCAATCCAATTATCACATCAAATAGATCCATATCTAAGACCATGAGGTCCCACTTCATCTCAAACCATGATATAGAAAGTGCACACGATGGGCAGCTGAGACCCTACTCCTTCTTCTTTCCGAGCAGTGTCACCAATTCTATCACAAAAGACAAAATATTGGTTAAAAAATTCAGTGTGTTCAAAAAATATTTAGTGATTAATGAAACAGAGGCACAAATATCAAAAAGATAAACATATATAGAAGATGCAATCAAAACAGTACCTCATATAGTTGAAGATCCTGCCTCTGATTCTACTAGTGCCTCATCCACCGCATGAATATGTCTAGTCTCAGCCTGAGAATGAATGCCCACATATGGATCTTCCCTGAACAGGATCTTCCTATATAATGAGGTGACCCTACCACCATGACCACTGAATTGATATCCCATCATTCTATATAGATATGACTTAGCTATGACCCCTATAGAAGTCAGAGATCCTGCCCCACTCTAGAGTGGATGTACCATACTGCAAAAGTGCTAAAAGTGTCCCATGCCTATGCATTGATAATAGGTCATTAGAAGAGATGTTAATACTAGTCAGATGTCCCCTGACTCCCACTCTATTGGAACATGACAGACCTTGCATCAGAATCACCCAAAGAAAACAATCTGAAAGGTTGTCTTGAGCTTCCACCTCACTTCTTCCCCTACTCCTGTCACTTCCTTTTCTTCTAAGAAGAACTACCATTTACCATTCCTGATATTTTTCCAGATAAACCATCCCTACCCTCTCAGTTTATCTCTACCATGAAATATCTATCTAAAACTTCAACATAGGTTTTCATCATGAATAGGAAGACCTGTAAATAGATCCGTGGATGCAAACCCCTCTCAAACTTATGGCCCTTCATCAGCTCATTAGAGATGATTTTTGGAGCATATCAGCCCAAATCATCAAAATGGTTTGAACAATACATCACTGAAAGATACCCCTAATTATGTTCCATAAACTCTCAAGATCTATAATATTTCAGAACCTCAGGGTAGTAATGTTAATTGAAGATAACCTTGAAGTCATTCCAGCTCATCTTCTCATTCTTCCCATATTAAAGCACTGATTCCCACCACCTTAGGATATGACCCTCTAATAGGAAAGAAAAAAATTTCACCCTATCCTCCTCATGTGTGTCCAGGAACTCAAACATGCACTTGATATTTTCAAACTAATCCATTACTTCATGGGGTTCTGTGCTACCTCAGAAAGTAGGATTCTTGTTTTTCAGAAACTCATAAGATATTTCTTTCCTAGGATTTCTCTTGTCTTCTCTAACAAGAGTTGGAGTAGAATTTATTCCCTTTCCTAGAGCTTTGATAACCCAAACCATAGCCTCTACTAGCCTCTGATCATGCAGTGAGGGGGAAATCTCTTCGACTTCCTTTTGTGGGTGCAAGTGAGATTTATGGGGAGGCATGTTGCTACAAAAGGAAACAATCACAAGAGAAAAAATCATTAAAAAAGTTCTGAAAAATTTCCCTAATAACATAAAATATAAATAATCCAAACACATTACAACAATAAAATAAAAAACTACTTCACCCACACCTGATGTCCATGTGCAGTTTGTAGCCCACATGTCTCACTTGGAAGTAAAGTAAAAAAAATTCCAAAGTCCCATTGTGACACAAGGTCTATCATGGGAAGTGAAAGTCAGGCACCCCAATCTTGACCAGACTCTGATGCCTAACAATCTTCGCTTTTTTCTAGCCCGACTCATCCCAAAATAATAATAAAACTCAGAAACATTAACCAACCTCAGATACCATTTTGTCACTAACAGAATCTATTCTCCATAAAAACCAACAACAAACCCGGGCCATGGAAAATTACGAAGGGTATTACCTATCCCCATAGGCTGTAACATGTGATTGAGTATCTTATATATTGGTTTGGGAACGATTTACCATAATATGGATACATAAAGCAACTATAAACCATCATTAAACAGAATCTCAAAAATTCCTGCCAAAAAAACCTTAAAAAATTAAACACTAAATACATGAGTCTAAACTTGGAAAAAAGGCCCTAAGATACATAAAAGTTTCATGAAAATAGCCCAATGAACTCTCTATGACAAGGGGTCTTCACCCACGAGCCATCTTCACAATACTGCACCATGGATGGGAATTAACAACCTGAACCACCATCACCCAAGGCCTTAAATTTAACTTTGTCAAACATGATCAAGTATACTTACACCAAAAAGTGTAAGTAGGGTGTGATTTTAATCCCAATAGGATACCACCCAAAGCTTCATTATAGCAAGTAATGCAAGATAAAAACAAGGAACGATTTAATAAATATGAAATGGTGGCAATAATTTCTAATGAACGAAACTTTTAAATGTAAAATGTTTTCAAAGGGAAATTTGAAAGAGTAAACACATTTCAATAAAACATGTATTTTGTTAATTTTCCATCTAAACGCGCCATAATCCAATGATAAATACCAAATAGTCAATGAACACTAATCTCAGTAACACCCCTAGGAACTAGTTAGTTTTGGTCCCCATGTACCTCATATCTCACTATAAAGTACCCATAACCATATTCTTTATCATGAACATGACACTAGTAAAGAACATAACCATGACTTAGTGGTCCTCAATCGTCATCATTATAGTTTTTGTAGTATTTTAAATGTCCATATTTCTAAGTGAAACCTGTGAAAAACTACTCTGAATCACTAGTGTACTAGTACACGTTTGCCCACCTAGATACCCGAGCTTCCCCCTTTGTGCTCAAACAATTTCCACATGTTAACAAAATCCATTTTCACATAAAACATTAGTTCTGATCACACACATTAAAATCAGTATCTACACACATGTTTAAACCTTTATATAACTGAATAAACCCCTTAGAATTTCCATAAAACAATTTCAAGGAATGTAACCATACATTGCACATAAAATTCATCTAAAATACCTCTTCGAAAACAAAATTCCCAGAAATATTACCCCAAACCAAAATTTTTATTAGAATGTTTTTTAATAAAACCCTTCCATGAATTATAAAGAAACCCCAATTGGTACAATATTGAACACACATGTGAAATGCCCATTTTCACACAAAAATGCCATTTAAAAATCAACTGTTTAACAAATTTCACCAAAAATTATTTTTTCAAAAAGAAAAATGAATGAGGAGTATTCTAAAACTAGAAATCGAGTAGGGCTAACTAATCTAATAGGGCTTAAACATAGAAACACCCACCATATGTGTCAAAAACACCAAATCCTTGTGCGAAAGTTCAACCACACCACCACTGCACCACAAGGGTGTTAAATCAAACCTAAAACCACAATATTAGTCAAATAAACCCAATATAAAACCTTATATTTGTTGGTATACTTTATATACATTATTAACTTCAAGAAAAATGGAAGAAACCCTAAGAAAATGGGATGAGGAAGGAAGGAAACTCACTTACTTGAAATATCTTTAAGAAATCTCCCCAAATACACCAATAGGTGAATATAAAAGCAGACAAAACTCATATGGAGGTTAGAATAAGGTTGAAGAGGTCAAGTGGGAAATGAAATGAGAAAAAAGATTAAAAATTAAGGAGTTGTTAAAGAAACAAATTACCTTTTAAAATCTGGATGATTTGAGAAATCCTGAGAAATGTTTCCCTAATCTGGGATGAAGACGATCTACAAAAACAGATAATTGAACATGGGGGTTCTCCTAGGGTTAGGGGGATTTAGTGAGAGGTGAAATAACCAAAAAATATTATAAAATTAATAATATATAAAATAAAAAATTATTTTTTAAAAACAGGAAATGCGATCTTGGTTGGGACCAATACCTTATTAAATAACTCAAATCCACCATGATTATAGATTCATAAGGGGTCCAAAGGTATATGGTAGTTTTAATAGGTGAGTGGAGTAAAAGTGGGAAGTTGAATGAGTGAAATTGTTTTTGAAGAATTTTGGAGTTATAAAAGAATAAAAATTTATTTTTAAATCTAGAAATGGGATCATGTTTTGACCCAAATCTTAAAAACTCACCCTTTCCTCGAACAATGCATGGGAAACTCCCAAAATAATGTAATAATGGGAGTTTTGTAAAAAACTTACTTTTAAATTAGTAATGTGTGTGATAGGTATCATGAGAAAATTTCAAAACCATCAAATAAATACAATAAATTATGTGAAAAGAACAAGATAGTTGTTTGGGAAAAGAAAAATCTATCCCTTAAAGTTTAAAATTAAAATAAATTTGATTCTAAAATTTGTATTATTTGTTAGGTGAAAAAGAAGATGATAGATTTTATTTCTCAAAATAATTAGTTAAAGGAAAATAAATTAAATTTTCTATTATATTATATATCTAAACATAGCAAAGAGATTATTACTTTTAAACATTAAGATTTATGTATAAAAGATAAAATATGTGAGGATCTTGAATCTGTAAAAAAAAATTACACATTAAACTTATGCTTGAAACTAAATATATGAAGGAAATTATTTATAAGTTTATTTATAAAATTTATACTTTATATGAGTTTATGAAACTCTAAAAATTGTTTAGAATAATGAAAAATTGAATTTTCATTTTTTTGGTTGGAGATTAAAAAAAATGTACAAAAATCATTTCATAAAACGAAATAATAAAGGTAAATATTTTTATACTATTTTTAGATGTGGGTTTTTAAATTCATTATTAATGTGAGTAATTTTTATATTTTTTCAATGATTTGTTTAAAAAAATGAATTTATTTCAAGAAAAATTAGAGTTAAACATACTAATCCTTCTATATCATGGGTTTGGAAAGGTTAATTATTAAATCCAATTGAGATTAAAAATGTATTTATACCAAAGAATTTATATTTTTTATAGAAAAAAGGACTATATTTAAATTTTTATCATCTCATATTTTGGAATACTTAATTTTTCAAACTATTTCTTTACGGCCAGGGCGTAGTTTTATCATTTACATTCTATTTTTCTTGAATTTATAGCCATTTATGGTTATTTTTAATTCATTTAAATTAATATATAAATTACATGAATATAATTTAACATGTCTTGTTGATACTTATCTTTTTTAATATTTTTATACATGAGGAGTTTTCAAAATTCTTTACAATAGGATTTCAAAATTTGCATACAATTATTTTAATGTTAAAACATATATTTTCAAAGGAAAATAATAAATAAAAGAGATTATATTTTATTTAAAAATAATAATATTTAAATATTTTAAATTCTTTATAACATCTATGTGTATTTAAATCTTCTTGATCATAATGTATATTTGATAATATGAAGAATTGTTTTCTATTTTTGTAGCTTAAGATAACTTTTTACTATTTCAAAAATTTTAAGCAACATGTGTAGTCATTATTAAGATTTATTATTCAAAATATGGGGAAATATTAGATTTTGTATATTTTAATTTTTTTTAACCATACTATATTTAATTTTTCTTCGTATATTAGAAAAATAATCAGATTTGATTTTTGGTCTGATATTGAGGATGTGGCACACATTTTATTACAATTTATATTGGGGGAGTATGTATATGTTGATTAATGCTGTTTTTATAATTTTGTGGGTGATTTGGTTTTTTGGAAAGATAATTATTAGTGATAAATGTTTATATTTTATAAATTATATCTTTTATGAAAATAAGAGAGTTGTGTTTAAGATTTTAAAAATGAGCGGAATCACTATCTCATTTTTTATCAATTACAAAAATTGGGAGAATCTCGAAATTATCTTTTATTTTTATGATAATTTTTTTTGTGATTATTGAGAAAATTTTTACAACATAATTTATCTATGTTTTGATAATTTCAACCCTCATAATTTCATTAAATCCTACACTACTTATAGAAGAAAAAAATAATTACACACCTCAAACATTCATTGAAGCTTTTACTGACTTTTGAAACAAAAGTATAGTGTTGAATTTATTTTTTATTAATTGTATATTTTTCTTTTATTAATTATTTAATTAATATTTAATATCTATTATTTATTTATATTATTTAATTTTTTAGTATTCTAGGTAAAAAAAATTCAAGAGGGAAATGGTCCTTTAAATTTTTAGAAGCATCACTATGAAGATTTTTCTTTATATTTATAAAGTAAAGTTTTTGGGAAAGTATAACATCCTTATAAAGTACATTATTAGCCTTACAAATAAAAGAGGTGATCCTTAAATATTGCCATATGATCCTTAAAAATTTATAAATAATCCTTATGATGTTTGAGATTCATCCTTATATAGATTCATCCTTATGAAAAAAATGATATTTTAGTTAACAATCATACTTATGTAAATTGTGATTTTATGAAAGTTTTTATCTTCATGAAAAATTAATCCTTAGGTAAATATTATTTTTATAAATTAAATTATCCTTACATTTTTGAATTACAATTTTTAGGTAATTATATTTTTTAATTATTATTATTTTATTAATTATCTATTACTAATTAACGATATATATACATATATATATATATATATATAATTTTAAATATTATTTTATATTTTTATAAGATTAATTAACCACGGATTATGGGAAGTATTTATGTAATTTAAGGCTAATTAGTGGGACCAATAATTCACTTTTCTTTTTGTTTAAATGATTTATTATTCTAATAACTCTTTGTATAGTTTTTTTTTCATAAAAGAATTATGGAAATTTAGAGAAAGAATATCATGGGAATGTTATAATTGAAATTTATAATAGAGGACATGGTCTTAGAAGAAGTAAATAAATATTTCTTTTTTTTTCTATTAAAAGGGACAAAGAAAATGCCTGAAAAATCTTCTAGTACACATCTCTGGTTTCTATTTTATCATTATACATAGTTCGATAATGATTCCTGGAGTTCAAAAATTAAATATATTATTGAGGCATATCTGGAATGTCTAAGAAACATTTTTCACATTCATTTAATATACAATAAGTATATTTTTTCATTACATATTTGTAATTCCTAATTCATTTGTTGTTTTTTATTTTTTATAGAATTTTTATGCACTATATTTTACACTTGATAATGAAAATTCACGAACCCATCTTAAATTTCCATCTCTCAGAGTATGAACTAATATTTATAACTAACTATATCACCATATTATATGTATTCAATAGTTTATTATTATAAAAATTCAATGATAAAAATAGTAATTCCCTAGCTTGATTCCCCCAAATTTTGACTGAAATATGATACACCACCAGAAAACTATCATACATACCTATATTAATGATGCTAACCTCTCGGGGCGAGGTTATAATATATATAGTAGGGATAATATACCCGAATGATCATACTCATAATATGATAGTATATACCCTAAACGTAAACCATCATTCACGATACTATATAAACATTCTTGAAATAACATTGGACAAATTGATGCAAGTTATATCTTCAAAAAACTAATTTTCTTATGATTTACTTATGAAATTAAAGTATTCATGAAATTATTTCATGAAATCTGAGTTGTTGGTTCTTTTTTAAGTCTTCTTATATTCAAAAGAGTAGGGTATCCACCAATATACATTATGAACCATTAAAGAATCTTCTATGGTCTACACAGACCTTTCATGAAAATCTTCACTTTGATTTCAAAACTATCTTTCATTAATAATATTTCATGAAACACCACTCTTAGGGTATATCTCCCAAATAATATAATTTTTTATTAGGAACCATCTTCATGAAAAAACTACCTAAAAAATAATCCTTTTATGAAACATCCAATTTTTACCAAATTTCCTTCTTTTCAATATTTTAATAATGATCCTCAAAACTCTATTTTCACAAATATTTCCTCTTACTATAAATTTTAAACCCCAAAAAATTTGTAAAAACTGAGAAATATCATCACTATATACAAATAACTTCTTAAACCACTTCTATGGATTCCATTACACTTTATTAGATAATTTTCAACATGCATTGGTTTCAATATCACTAGAACTTCACACCTAATCTTGTTAACCTGATTTTTTAATAAACATAATCAACCCAAAATAACTTGAAGGTCACCTTGATGTATTTTCCCCATAAATCCACTCTATTGGGTTTGTTGACAACTCTTCACCCTTTGAAACCACTTCTATCCTTCTATTACCATATTGTTGAAAACTATTCTCTCTTTTAACACAATTATCTTCTTGTGACTTTATATAGTGATAAAATATTTACTCAATGCATACTTTAAGCCCACATAATCAATGCTCGGTATAGGAAACTAGAGTAGAATGAAAATTTTATCAAAGAATCACTTATTCATCAAAATTGACGAATGATGCACAATTCTACTACATAAAAAACTCTCAATAATCTCTTGATAACAATGAGTTAATTCATGAAACAATACATAATATCATGATAACAATGAGGGAACTCTTCCTTATAAATAGAAAAATTTCATCAACTGTAAAGAGAATGATGAAAATCAATAATACCACTTCTCAAACCCCATATCAACCCCACAAGGTAAATTATTTAATCAAAAACTCCATAACCTAGATCATTGTTATATATCTGCTTTGAACGAAAATATTCAACATCATTGGAGTTTAAAAAACACTATGTTTCTCTACTCCCTTTCAATAACTTTGTTAAAAAACATAAAGAGAACTCCTTTATGGTCTGAAACAAGGTAAATAATACATGTCAAATTAGTGTAAATAACATATCATACATCAAGGAATGGTGTTTATACTTATACACTAGTTCAAATGTGGGGAGTTGAATGAAATCCAAGATCCATTTTATATCTTTCAAACAATACTTTGCATAAGGCCTTTTTCAGAATTCCTACAACCCAATGTTATGTAGGCACATACTCTTACTACACTAACCAATGATCCACATTCTCCTTGATAAAATAACACTTTATTCCAGTTTGATATGTCCATGTGTGGTAGACTAGTTTTTTTAAAAATTGATTGCACTTAAATTACCATAATGGATTCGAATCAGACATTATTTCAACTTCAATAGCTTCAAGCTACTTCTTTATCAATAATAAATGTGCAAAAACATGTATTTTTGCAATATATATTTCTTTTTTGTGCTAAAATAAATGAAATATTATTTATTTATTATATTTGAAATATAAAATATTACAATGTATAATAAACCACCTTAAATGGATTTTCTATAATCTACTTAGTTCGATGAATCTACATTGATATATCCCAATAACTATTATCGATATTTTTCATTGTACAACAAAATGAAATCTACTATGATCTTAATATACCAAAGTATTATTTCATATAATTTAAGTGTATTTCATTGGGATTAATTTTATATTTAGACTCTTTTAATGTGAAAAATACAGTGTTGGCTCACATTTCTGTAAAGTTAAATAGGTTACCAATAATCTACAAGTACTCAGTAACATTAACAACTTTTCATTAATCATATCATGAATGTATCATCGAAGTATCCATAGAAGTTTTAATATCCTTATAATTATCCAATAATATTTTTTTATTAAAACCTTTTTATCATATTTGTATTGATGAATAATTATACCATTCCTTCTTTGCATCGCCTGTAAACTAACTTAAAACACCATATCACCAATCATTGACATTTAAAACACAGACATTATTAATTTTTTAAACTATTTTCACTATGATTAATTTCATCCACCAATTATTATATTGTCCACATACACCAAAAAAGTCAAACATTTGTTACTATCATTTTTGAAATAGATATTGTAATTCCTCCATTATATTGCCTGCAATCCATTTTTTTCATTTTCTAAAAAGCCGGTTTATGGGTTACCGATAACCGTACAGACAATAACCCAACATCATAAATAGAGGTCGTGGAACCCGCTTACCAGATTACAAAACACAACATCAGCTGAATTCAAAATTCAAATTATAAAAAAAAAATCAAACTCAAGGCAGCTACTCCAAATTGGCGCATAGCAGCCACATTGTTGCTTCAACCACATCACCAGTGAGCCCTTCCACCATAGACAATTCAATGACTCCAAAAAAACCAAATCAAAACATTCAACCAGAAACACAACGACAAACACCGAATACTCATCTAGGAGAAAAATCACAACCAGCACCACAAAATCATCCAAGAAAAGGGACACAACCATCAAAGAATCATCCAGGCAATATGCAGATTCACCCAACACCAGTATCATGTTCTTCCAACAGATCACGAACAACAAGAAACCAAGAAAACAACAAGCATATCCAGTAAAATAGAAATACTATCACAAGGCATCAGAATAAATCCAATTACCTAGATCTCATCACCGTCATCCTTCTTAGGCTCGGAAACCACTGCAAAACACCAACCAAACTCACCAGAAGTGAGACAGAGACCAAGAGCAGTTGAATCTGGAACATCGTTCACTGAATGGACCGCATCGCCATGAAACCCAAACCAATTCGGTCAAGAAGGTAGGAACGGTGAACCACCAAATCAGCGAAGCCACCTGAGCTGAGGAAGCCGCCAGACCTCAACGAATGTGGAGTTTTCCACCGCGGAAACCCAAGAGGAAGGAGGCGGTGACGAGGGAAGCTCCCTAGCGAGTTGATCCCCTTACAAGCCCGTAATTACAAATCCTACCTCCATTATATTAGAAATAAGTCTTCTCCAAATACTGATGATGTCCCGAATACCATTCTCTTGGTGTATTCTTCAATCCATATAAATCATTCTTTAGATTAAAACATTGTTCTTATCTTTATGGATAAGAAAACCGTCTGGATATTTGATGTACACCACATACTCTAGAAAACTATTCAAAAATGTAGATTTGATATCCATCTGAAAAAATTTAAATTTTATTTTAGCTATTATGGAAAATAATAATAAAATTGTCTCTATCCTTAAAATAGGTTAAATGTCTCATATACATTAATTCCCTTAATCTGGGACTATCCATTATAAAATAATCATTATTATTTTTTAATTACTATGTTATCTTCATTAAATGTTTTTCAAAATACCCATTTTTTCTTGATAAAAAAATTATCAATTATCCTTGAAACAATCTCCCATGATGGATTATTTTTTATTTAATCACAATATTCATTCATAGTCTATACCCAATTTTCATGTCCTATTACTTCTTCAAAAACAAAATTATCTCTACCTAAGATTAATAGGTTTCTTTTTTTATAAACTTCATTTTTCTTGTTTGGAGGGGTACTTCCTGATCACTGATCATGTTCTACCTATCAATTTCTACTTTAATCTTAAGCTTGTATATAAATAAAAGTATTACACCATATAACTCATCATAATTATCTTATTATTAATCTATATTCACCACATATACTCCACCCTAAGTTACTTAACTCATCATCACCATCATTACAGAACCATTCACTAGATTTTTTAACATTATATTTATTTCCTTCAATAGAGACACATTATTTTCAACCACTTTTCCGACCCTCTTATTGAAAAATTTATATTATTTTCTCATTTTTGAATAGCCAAAGAATATCCCTTCATCTACTTGAGATCCAAAAATCATATGTTTCTACTTATTGATAATAACACACATAATTTAAAATAATAAAATGTATTTTAATGTTTGAATCCTTCCAAACCGCTTCTCATACAATATCTTTTCTTCTTTTAACAATAAAAAATGTCTATTTGATATTTTTACTAATTTCAATAACACATCCTTATAAAATATATCTAGTTGACCCTTTTCACTAAAAATTATTCAATAAATTTTTTCTATCACTTGATTTCTCCTCTCAACCACACATTTTTCTAAGGATTTCTCACTATTGAAACTTGGTGCATTATCCCATTTTTAGTCATCCACTTTCATATTTGTGAATTACTTACCATTATTAGTTCAAAGCATTAAAATTTTCTATCTAGGAGTCATTTCCAGTTCCCTATAATATTTTTTATGCAACTAAATTACTTTAACTTGTATCTAATGATAATTATCCATTCCATTATATTGAAATCATCAAAAAACAAAACATATTACCTTTTATCATCAATGGATCTCATTGAGATAGTTCCACAGATGTCAACATGCACCAATTCAAGAACAACATTTATGTATTAGTCTTTTGGATTGTATTTATTTTTAAGGGTCTTATATTATTTATAAGCATCACATGTGTGAGTAAAGTCATGTGATATCCAAGGGAGATCTCGAGCTACATCAAATTTCACCAGATATTTTAAGGATTGTAAGCAAAAATGGTTAAGCTATTTATTTCACAAACTGTTTTCTACCTCCTTTGATAGGAATAACATATATTCATCTCCACTTATAAGTTATATATTCCCCTTCATTTGGTTTCCCTAAAAAACATCTACACTTTAATTTTCCTTCATGATATGCAACTTACTAGGAAAGCATACATCATTCCCTAAGTCACATAGTTGGATGACACTTTTTATGTTCTGACTGAGACCTTCAATAACCAAGACATCAAAAAATCACACATATTTTCCTATAAAATTGGCTTTTCTATGAAAATAATATTTAGGAATTCATAATTTCTAAATATAACTATTCCTTTTTATAACAGAAGCCAATTACTATATCCTTATTTCCTATCATATGGGATGTGAATCCACCATCAATGATGAATATTTCAGTATGATATGATTCTATGAAGTAAATATATATAACCACTTCCTTTTAAAATTTTGTCTTTTTGATCAATGATTTTGGATTCCTCGTTTAATGTTAATGATATTCTAGATCTTTATTCAAGTATTATGGACCAAAATCATCTTGCACAACTGCAAATCAATTTTTTCATTTTTATCTCATTGAATGATTCCTTAAGATAATGTTTATGACCACTTTAGGTATAGTTCAATGAATTCATCTTCATTGTTAATTATAAATATCTATATCCTCTACATTAAAAATAGTGACCATCAAAATCATTCCTGGAATATTATGCTTTTTATGCCCTCCATTTTTACACTTGTACCCTCATTTACCTTTTTTATAGAGCATAAATTTTTTGTAATTTCTAATATCTCCAAAATAATAACACTTGATATGAAGATAATTAATCTTTTTCATTTCTATTGGTATATTTTTCATTATTTTCTTAAAAACTTTTGATTCTAATTCATACCAAATTAAACTTTTATCCTTAGAGTGTGTGATTGTGTTCTAATATCAATCATAACAAATTTTAATTTTTGATCATTCCCCTACCAAACTTGTCATTTGAATATCATTATTTCATTTATTTTACTAGACCTATTTTTTTCTACATTCAAATTTTCCATCACTTGAGTGTTCTACATTTCCATTTTTATACCGAGAGTCAATAGTCACACCTAATATTCTAATTTTTTTCATAGGATAACAACTTCTTATTTAAGATATATATGTTTGATTTTATCATTCAATTTTTTTTCATATCATTGATAACTATATCAAGTTATTCAACTTCGATACTATAATAAGTGAACTTTTCTTAGTTATTAGACATTGAATTCTTAAACTTTTCAATTTATGCCTTCATCTTGGACTTTTTTTCTTCCTGCTGTAGTATAGAGAGTTTTTTCTCATGAATCAATCAATTTCCATTCTTAATTGTGTCTCTTAAAAAATCTATATCCTTAAGAGAATCATCAAATTTATCTTGAAGATCAAATATACCTTTTTTTCTAGTTTTTAATTATTTCTCTCTTACCTTATCCTAGAATTTCCCACAATTTCCACCAATGAATTTTACTTATGTTATTTTTATTCTTCAATATATTCATCATCAGTCTCTTCTTATTTCTATATAAGATAGTGTTTTTCACGAAGAATTAATGTATTAACATTCTTAATTTCTTATATTCAAATATCTATCTCCTTAATAGAAGCTTAAAATTTATCATAGAGATCAAATATTCCTTCCACTTCTAATTATTTATTGTTTCTCTATTCTATTTTCTAGGAATATCCCACAACCTCCACCATATAATTTTCCTTATAGTATTTGTAACCTTAAATTCATTTATCCTATGTCTCTTTGAAAGTTTCATTCTATTGAGAAAATAAGTTATTTTTCTTAAATATATTTTTTTAATAATTTCTCTACATTTCAAGTTGTTTGGAGACTTCTCTTTGGGAATTTTATATTCTACTACATCATCATATTAAAACTTCTTGGAGCACTATTCTACAAGATGTACACACTTTTCACATATACAACATGCGATTGGAAGTTTACCTTTAAAAATTCCGTTCCCCCTTTATTGATTTGTGGAAACAATTGACATAACTTCATCCATCACTTCTTCTTCCCAATCATCTTCTATGGTGAGCTTCTTCATGGCCTTTAATTCCACTTATTTGGATTTAACTTTACTAATATCCTCATTATCATCATTTATCATCTTGTACATGATAATAATTCTATGTAAACTATCTAATGTAATATCCTTTATATTTTTATCTTCTAGTATATATACTATTAGATTGAACTGAGGTGGATGTATATTCAAGATTCTTTTGACGATCTTAACATCATCATGTTTTTCTATGAGACAATGCATATACTTCAAAAAAATATTCACCTAGTCATATATTGAGTCCAATGACTCATTAGGGTGTATTATCAGGTCTCCACACTTATTCCACAAAACCTAAATTTTAGAATATCATAATTTAGAATCACTATATTAGAACTTTAGAAACATTTCCCATATGGAATGTCATGACTTACATGACATCACCATCGTATAAATTTTGTTGGATAGGGATCCCCATGAAGCATTGGTTCCTCTGGCTTCATCATCCAATTATATGTAGTCTTCATATGATAATTATCCAGCATCCATACTAGCTTAACAACCATCCATCATGGCTATAAAGGCATCCATGTCAAATGATTAGAAAAATTTCAGCATCTGATTCTTCCATAATTGAAAATTATTTGCATCAAATATCAGAATCCTTTTATGATTAACCACATACAGTTCATCTTTTAAAGAGAAAAAAAAAATTTAACCAGTATATGATACCAATTGTTGGATTTACTAATGAAATACCCTGATGGGGGGATGGGGTGAATCAGTGTACGATAAGTTAAAACACTCCACCATTTGGATCTTGTTTCATTGTTGAACAAAACACTCATTTATTCCCTTCTTGTAAGAATGAATAACATGAGATGAAAATATAAATGAGGCATAAAATTTTACTTTTCACCCTTATCTAATCTTGTTCAATGAGTATACAAATGAAATTCTCTAATGTACTAAACTCACTAAATCACATTGATGTTAAATATTTTGGAGCATGCTCACCATCCCTCCTAGTTTACTACCAATCCCAAATTGAAATCTCACATCTCTGTTAACAAATATTTTCCCACAAATCCTTAAAAATACTCTTCTATTGATCACCTAAATTGTTTTTTTAAACATAATTTGAGAAATATAATGCTAAACTTTCATCCAATTGACGAACACCACTTTAGAATGAATTTTTAGGGAAATACATCTAGTTTTTATAAGAATAACTTTCATGAAACCATTTATTAAATTTAAAAAACATTAAAATTATTCTTAAAACATTTATCTTTTCTCAAACTTACACCTATTTGTGAAAATATAATTTTTTATTAAAAATACCTTGTTTAGATTGAAATAAGTTATTTTTTAATGGATTTGACGTTCTTACTAATGCTTTATGTAATAAAAATACCCACTAAATAATTTTATGAATTTAAAGTATTTTGATATTCATTAAGGATTAATTTATTCAAAATATAGTGTATCTACCAATTTATAGACATTTCCACCTCTTCAAGAAAATTCCATTCTCACCACCAACCTTTTAAAAAACTCTTCACTTATTTTTCAAAACTGTCTTCCTTCACGAGGATTTTATGATAAACCCCTATTTTCATGAACTTTTAAAAATGTATAGGCATTAGGGAATTTTTTTTTAAATGTAGTATTTAATAAAATATTTCAAATGCATTATATTTATTATCCAATGTACATACTGAATGAATTTTTATAAGTAATTGAATGTTCTGCTATAAATAATTTTTATAGATCCCCATGGTATTATTATACTAGAGAGTGTGAATGACTAACCATGTGTAACAATCAACTAAATTATATTACTCATATAACATTCATGGGTGAAGCATTCTATCTCACTTTAATTTAAATTTTTTTTGGACATGAATTTTTTTTTTCTAAAAATATACATATTAATAAAGAAAAGTCTTCATGTCTATACTTCTTTATAGTTGGTTTAAACCTTTAAAAATAATTCATAACGATTTGTATCCATCCTTTAAATTTATTTTCTTGAGTGGAAATTTTTTCATTATACTATGGTATCAATTTCTAATATATTTTATTTAATATTGAACCGAAGTTTCAAATATAGTGTAGAGTTTAGTCAAATTGTTTTTTTGTGAGATAAAAACTCATATATATTCATCATCATAAATAAAATTTTATTGTTATATTTAATGTGAACAAAACCACCAAAAGTACATAACCCATTTAAAATATAACTATATACTTTATATAAATTTACATAAAATATTCAATAAAATTAAATAAATTAAATAGTATTACACCCTTATAAATGGGTATAAATTATGAAACATTATATGTTTCAACAAGTTTATGAAAGAAGGTTTTTATGTATTTAAACATATTATTGGAAGTAATTATACTTTCTCTCCTTATTATTTAAACAGCTTAATATAATCAAATCTATCTTGTTTTATTTATTCCACTTATATAGATCATTGATTTTTTAGACAATATTAAGTAGTATATATTTTCAAAAAATTATCATAATTTATTATTTTAACTTCTTATTTATGTCATATTAAATTATAAAGTTACTCTTATACATCATGTCACAACCAATGAATATTTTTCTCAAGGTCTCATTCAAATATATGGTTTATTGATCTCATTTTAAATTCTTTTAAACTTATTTTATATTATTATTTTTTATAAAGTATTATATGAATATTTAAAGTAATTTGTTCAATTAAATAATTACCTATGTGTGATTGATGATCTCCCCTTATAAAATTGTAATTCTTTAACTAATTTAATTGAAATATAAATTTTCCTTAAAACTCTATTAAAAACTCATTTATTTTATCCAAATAAATTAAAAGTATTAAAATTAACTTTTTTATATTATTCCATTATTTTATAAGATTATATTTTCAATAATCTCATTAGAATATGAATTGGTGAATCAATATCATTGAAAAACACCATTGACAAAACAAATTAATGTTATAGTTATGGAAAATACATCTCTATTATATAGTTCATAATCCCTTTAAAATATCAATTTAAAGTCACTAATGTGTCTATTTTATGTAACTCGGCCCAAACAATTTTACATGATGTAGTACTAAAATTTCATTATATTGAATATTATGTGTGTTACCCTATATTTGATAAAACTTTCATGTACAAAAAAAATTCTTTAAATGTCTTATTTAATTTTTATTTTTATAAATGAATTTATAATTATTTTGAATATACCATTATATTCATCTAAGTGAGACACTTTTTATCTAATATTTATTCTATGCACTGGTGCAATTATACTTGATGAAACTCATAATGTTTTTCTAATATTAAAATATATACAAGGTAAAAATTAATTCAATGATATTCCATAGTTTCTATTTTATTTATTATTTATAGTAAAACTCATTTTTTTACATATCATAATACTAAATTCCCTATTATACTTTATGACCTTTTTTGGAATCCTACAACTATATCAAACTCTATTAAGTGTGAATTTCCAAATAACATAATATGTTTTATTTTATATTTCTCATAATATGTAGGTATAAAATAACCATTTATATAATGTTTATGATTTTATTTATATTCATAATATGGTGAATTTATCTCTTGGATGCTCTCTATCATTGTGAGTTTTTTTCATTCCATCACCTCTTCTCATATTAGTGTTCTTCCTCACCCATTTTTCACATTCCAATATATCTTGCATTATCTTTTCCTTCTCATGACATCTTAGTGATATTCATATTCTTTAATTTAAGTGATTTTATTTTTCACCTTCACTATTATTTTACTTTTCTAGTGTTTTCTTGTTAATCTATACTTTGATTTTGGGCTTCGATTTCGAGGGTTTTGGTTTCTCACTTATATTTTCCTGTAGATCAATATTTACATATAATTCATTGAAATTTGTCATTGATTGATTCTTATGTATTAATATTTTATGTTATTCCCACTTTGACAAATATTAAATCGCTTTTTTAATTAATAAATATATATATAAGTATAAATTCAATCTATATAGTCATATTTATACATACATAGTGATATGATATTTTACTTATTTCTCAACCAAGAAACATGATTACTTATGGATTATAAGGAACCAAAAAATGTATATTTTCTTTTATAAACTGATATAGCCTATTATATATCAGTGAATTTCTAACTTATATCCTTCACATGAAACATAAAATTTTCAAAAAATTCATAATTCCATTGATATATCAAAAGATACATTCCAAAATATTCATAACATAAATTTATTGAAAACATTCACATATTACTGCTATAAATGTTTGAAACATATTATCTAATATTGAGTCTAGAGTACTTATAAAGCTTGAATTTTTTTGAAACATTAACAACTAGTTTAAATTTAGAATAGAAGTGTCACAAAAAATGAAAAATAAAATGACAAATTGATAGGTGATCCAAACCCCCTATAAAAAATAATTCAATATTCTACCTATGTAATAAAACTTGTGTTGACCTTTATTAAGAATTTTAAAATCCCATTTTTGTAATGAACAAACTTAATCACTAAATTATATAGTACAAGGGACATATTTTGTAGGAAACATAAATAGATAATAATTGTTTTAAAGGTGTATGTTATTTAAAAATTCATAGAATCATCTCAAATTTCATTACAAGATTTCTCCAATGATAAAAAATAAAAAATATACTATTAATTTATAAAAAAAATATGAGGGGGAAGAGTAAATAACATCATATAATTCAAACATTTCAATGATTCTAAACACCTTGAGTCAAACTATCATTATAAAATATAATAATTGCTAATTATTTTTTAAGATTATTGTTCACTTGATATTTTATTAACATATAATATAAATTTATCATGTTCTCATCTGAAGTTTTGAAAATTAAATTATATTTAGTTTTTTATTCTGGGATATGTAATGAGGTATATAATCCTTTATAAAATTGATAAAATATTTTTTATCAATATATATTAATAAGTAATGTTCTTTCCTCTTTCCAAAATATGAAATCTATTGTTTAATTAATAATAAAAAAGTTAAAGTATTCATTCAATCTATATAATCATATTTATACATACATAATGATAAAAAAATTTAATTATTTATAAACCAAGAAACATGTTTAATTTTGGATTATAAGTAACCAAAAAATGTATATTTTATTTTATAAACTGATATAACCTATTCTATATTAGTGAATTTCATAGATTATAATATTCACATGCAACATAAAATTTCCATAAAATAATACTTCCATTGATATATTTAAAGATCAATTCCAAAATATTCATATCAAAAATTTATTTAAAAAATTTAAATATTACTAAAATAAATGTTTGAAACATAGAATGTAAAATTGAGTCTAGAGTACATATAAATCTTGTAATAATTTTTCCATATTTTATAATATTTATTAACATTACATGTATATCTTTTTTAATCATATAACCATGTTTGATGGGCGTCGTAAATTTTTTTTCTCCATGTGGAACATATTGAACCCATCAAATTTATTCTTCCGTTATGAATTAAATGTTAAAGATACGTTCTATATTACCAAAAGATCAAATAATGTTTTCATTTCTCTAATCTGAGAAATTTCAAGTTCCCTCTCTCTAATTCCATTTTTTCATTTTCAAATATCCATTTTTTGTTATTAAAACAATAAAAATAGTTCATCATCTCATGCTAAACTTCCATACAACAAATAAAAAAATTAAGCCATCAATATAAAAATGGTCCCTCAGATAGACACCAAGATTCTCAAAGAAAACAAAGCCCGGTAGATGGATAATATTGGATCAAAGGATGGGGAAACTGAGGATGAGGATGTATTAAAATGTGACTCACATCAACTGAGGATTACATTCATCAATGATATTGAACCATCAAGTCTTATCATTATCTTCTATCACATAAAAAAATCAACGGTAATTATGATTACCATGAAACTAAAAAATCACCATTAAATCTTTTCTAACAACCAATGAAGAGCTTCAATCCACACTAGAAATAAAATACTCAAAAAATTTATAAAAAAATATCCTTGAACTAAACCCATAACTACAAGAACTTCCAAAAAATCAATATTCACTCACACTAACCATTACAGTAATACCACATAACATCAACAACATTGGAGTCCACAACCACTTCAACAGGGATCTACCCCTAAAAATGATAGCATACTCAGTGAATTATATAGAATATATCCATCCAAATTTATCAATGTAACCAAAATGAAGAACCATGTGAAGGTAGAATAATTTTAAGAGCAATGGATACCAAAATAAAATCCAAACACGTGAACCAAGAATGATGAGGGGAACCAAGAAGATAAAAAAATAGATAAAAAACAATAAAAAATGAACTGAATTCTAAAACACAATGAAGAAAAAAAATAAAACCAAGAAGGCCCCTCAAAAATTCACTATTACTATATTTGATCTTGATGATTAATCTAGAAAACATCAGGAAATGTTAGAAGGACCAACACTTCTCTTGGATGGAAGTGTCCCCACCAAGACCTAAGGTCACTACCGAGGAAGATAACTAAGACAACAAAAAAACTGTTCTCCTTGTGGGATTTAGGATAAACAAGGAATTAACTAAAGAGGCTGAAATTCACTAAAAAAACTACAGACCCACATCCAAGAAATAGTAACATGGGATAATTATCATCATAGTAATTAAGAATCAATTATCCAAAAAAACATAATGACCGGTAAAATAGAAAATCTTAATGGGAATTATATATATTCCAACTCTAGGTTTTTTTAAGTATATAGAGGTGGTTTTTATTTTATAAAGTTTTTATTACGAGAAATTATTAGAATAATATCAAATTATTCAATTTATACCTATTCATATATATCATAATTTAGTAAGGAAGACTTGATAACTATATAAAATATCCTCATTCTTCTTTAAAAATGATGATTAATATTTTCATTTATTATCTGCTTGAAATTCAAGTAGAAGTCACATATACATATATCAATTCTATAAAATTAAAAAAAATTGACACTAAAAAAGATTTATTTTTGATTAATTTTTTATAATTATTCACCTCTTTTTTTAAAACCCATCTAGTTAATATAAAATATTTTTATTTAATACTTTTCAAAACATTCAAAGACTTGTTTTTCAAAACCAGTTCATGTTCCTAATGTATATCCTTGGATCATATTTCATCCCTCGTATATTTATAAAAAATAATTTGTTATATCAAAAAATGAAGGGTTTTTGTTTTAAAGTTTTTAATTATCATGGGTTGAATATGTGTAAAATTTTCCTATTAATATTATATAAATAGATATTATTTTTTCTATATATTCTTTTTGAATTATTAGTATTCTATGATGATACATTATCATTTACATTATCCAACTTAATATTTGTGTCTTTTCATTCAATTTAAGTTTATCGGTTATAATTCACTAATTTTTTTTTAATTTTGAATTAATTTTTAACTTATTTTCTAAAACCTGATTTTGACTCTCATTTACTATGAAATTACTAAATTCAAAAATATTTTGGGGCCTATTGTTATAACATATAACAACCTTGAATCCAAATACCATAAGATGAAATTAATTCACTACACTATAATCTTTCAGAGTCAAAAGATTTTATATCTTGGGAGACTATGTATATATATGAGATCATTACATTATATTGGAAATATATATTCTATCATAAAAACACATAAAAAATTATTATCCCTAGATCACATACAACCCTTTTCCTGGTTTCCTATATAAATGAGGAAACAATAGAAATGAGTGAGACCAACAACTTAGTAAGGGGTAGCATAAAGTATATTAAAATATATAATAAGCATGAAAAACATAATATAGTTTTAATCAATAAAAAATAACTATGATATAACTATAAATAAACATGTCATATTCATAAAAAAAAGACAGTCACATGGGTAAAACTTATAAATCTCATAATCATGGAATATATAATGTTAGATATCATAACCGTACTATCAAGGACTCATCCACGACATAATATATAAATTATAATTCGTAAACCAAACACCCTACTAGTTTTGCTTATGTAACTTATATATGCATCAATGGTGAATATAATTACTAGCCACACCCACCACATGATGAGTCTAACAAATTAATCATATGAAATGAAAGATTTAATAATAAAATTCATAATTATCATGTCTCAATAGTCAATAATTATTCATATTCTAATAATACATAGATATATATACTTTCAATATTTCCTCAGGGAATAAGTGGAATAACTTTCTAGGTGAATAACCATTAATCTGGATTAAGAAATATTGATTATTTAAACTTTATAGAGTAGAGTGTATATAATTGTTTAAAAAATAAATATCACATTGATATACCATTTGTGAAATAGAATAAATAATAAGGAAATGGAAGAAAAACATAAATCTGAGATAGATAGGGATTCTATTATAGAATATAATGAAAGGAATGAGAATTAACTTGAAATAAGGATAATGAAGAAATGTGTGGATTATTAATCCATAAGTGAGGAAAATCGGCCACAAATTCATTATAAATTATTGAAAAATAGAAATATTTATACTAAATAAAATAAATTTAATATATATAATATAGGATTTATAAAAATACTTGAAAATAATGTAGATTACGGAAAAACTTTTACCACAATTCCTGAATTATTTCAGATACTCTTATAACATCCTAAATTATTAAATTATATTTATTAATTACTTGATTCAATAAATTTTCATGTTTATTTAATCATTATTTTTTTAATACATTTATTACCATGTAATAACGATTTATTATATTAAGTTTTCCTGTATTATTTATTTTGAGGTTGTTCGGTTCATGGTTCTAAAGCCTCTTTGATGTAGTGGTAACGGTCAATAGAAACTATCCAATGGTAATATATGTTCATAAATGTAAAATTTTATGGTTCATATCATTCCATATGTAATGGTGTTTAATTTGTTATGAAATAGTTACAATTTATTGAATCCTCTTGTGTAGCCTTCTCTTAGACAAATAAAAAAAATTGCAAATTTTTAAATTTAGTTCCATTGATTTAATGCCTATTTTATCATAAAATATAATAAAATTATTATTATTTTATTATTAATTTATCATATATCATTAAAAAAATTTATAATTACATTCATGAATGACATACTTGAAAAATAAAATATCATCATGCACTTAGGTAGTGTAAAACTACCGTGGGTAAAACATTTTGTAAGAAAAATTTTTAAATTAGTGGTAACCTAGTTGATATATTTGTTTTCTAAAAACATTAAAGTATATAAAAACATATTTTCTATTGTTATTTTTATTTATTACTTTATGTTGTTGAATTGGTAACAATATAATCAATATGATAAACATGGGTTTCGAAACCCATATTTTTAATATAGTAACGACTCATAAAAAAACTCTCTGAGATAAAACATGTGACAACTCAACTATTTTCAATCAAAAATATGTTAATAACATTTTAAAATAACCATGTAATAAAATTAAGTGATGGTAAAATGTGTTTTAATGTAAATAATAATAAAATAATAAATAAGAAAGATGCTTTAAAATATTAACCTTTTCTTTAGCATGCCTCCTTTGAAGTAGTACTTTAGCCTTTATAGGAGAGAATATTGTATACATATAGGACTTATAGTCATGGTAAGGGATTTTTATTAGGTTATTTTTAAATATCATTATGAATAGATATTTTTTATGTGAGGAGAAAGATGTGGGGGTGGGTTGTTTACATTTCTATGGGGAAGGAGTATTTCATAATAAAGAATCAATTATTTTATCATTTAGGAAAAATTATATCAATAGTGTTTAATAATATTAATTTTATTAACTTATTATTAAAAAATGAGTTTTTATTGATAATAAAACCAATATAAAACTTAATGGACTCAAGAAAAAACTATATTAAATGTAAATAATCAAAAAAAATTTTTATTAGAATAAAATATAACGTAGGATTTAAAATTTAATTTATAGGATTACAAATTGAACATATTATTTTGCAATGCATAATTTTACTCATTAAATACATTTTAATATTTTAAAATGTTTTTATAAAAAATTTTCCTTTTTGATTAGTAGGTTCTACTATGATGGATTTATTTTCAATTTGATGTCCACTGGCAGTAATGTGAACAAGTTTAGATCTTGGTTGAATATTTGAATACTTTCTAAGAATATTTTCCACTAATATATTCAATAAACTATGGGTAGTTACCCTGATGAACCATGGTATGTTATATTGAATGTAAAAATGAATTAAGTGTTTACTTTTTGGGTTTCTTTAGCTTGGTTATAGTCTAAGTCACATCAATCAATATTTTTTCTTTTGTGGAATAGAAAATATTATATATGACATGGTTAAATGTGTGGTTGAAATAGACGTAGGAATTTTATTGAAGATTTTGTAAAATACCCACCTTGAATACATGATATTCTTATTCTATAAATAGGTACCAAAATATATAAAATGGAAGATGTACATAATATTTTTTTTGAGAGTTGTGTGTGTTTTTTGGGAATACATACTAGGAGTCCCACACTATGAAGAACATTTAAATTTTTTGATGAATTTTAATTATACATATTTTTGGTACCGTATTATTGTACTTTTCATTTTTAATTGAAATAGTACCTATAAAAATTAAGGTGGTGAATATTTAGTGTCGGGGATGCCACGGTGAAATTTATATAGAAGTAACTAATCTCTTAAATGAGTAATTAAGACAATAATATGAAAATAACCATGTTATTAAAGAAAGTGTTTTAGAGTTAACATTATATTATAACATTCCCATATAGAGAATAGTAATTTCACAGCGATTAGACTTAAATATCATTCTTATTATGATAAAGTTCCCTATATGGGTGTTCTAATTAGAGACCACACCATAGTGTTTTAAAAACTAGAAATTATGCCCAGTTTTGTTGTTTTAGAGCTTCTTTAACTACTTGGAATTTCGAGATATGAATTCAACAAATATTATTGAGTTCTATGGTGATAATTTTAATAAATCAATTCTAATGGTCATATTTGAAGATGGGGCAGTTGTAAATTTTTTAGAATATCAATTTTTAATTTTTAATTATAAATCCCATGGAAATAATGGATTAGTTATATAGAAGGGGGATTCACACACATAGAATAATAGAGAGGATTTTGAAGATTAAGAGATGAAGTTTATCATCATAGTAATAGATTGGATATCTATATTTATGAAGTGAAGTGTGTCATTATTGAATTATATTTAATTTCGGCATTTTAAAGAAATATTTAGTATGTTTTTAATTGAAAATTTAATATAGAGAAGTAGTCATTATGGAGAATTTTTTTTTTGTAATAATTATGATTTATTTCTTTATGAGTTTTACCTACCTGTAAATGTTATATTATTAAACCTCTTTGGAATAAGTGAGTAGAACATATGAAGCGGATATGGAACTTGGATAAGTATTGAGGTTACCCTAAATCTTGTAATAAAAAACCAGTGGAGTATTGATTAATTTTCATATCAACACTCTATATACATGTTCACCATAGATATTTCCTAGTGTTGGTGAACCAGGTAAAATAATTTTTTTATTCATATTTATATTCATGTACTTGGTTGTTTCATCAGTCTAAAACTTATAATAAATTAAAATTTTATTTTGAAATTAAATAGAAAAGATCCATTATTTTATGAAAATAAGAATTTTAAATCCACCCTAATTAACCCACACTACATAGGGTGTTATGTGGGACCTCAAGGTATAACAAGTAGTATTATAACAACTATTTATTTCATATAGAATCTATTAAATGGATTTTTTGTTATGGAGCATACAGTAAATTAAAAGGAAAACCATTATTTAATGGGAATAATTTTTATATATTTAATAATAAATGATATTAGATCAACAAAATATTAGGATTTATGTTTAGTCGATAGTAGTTTGTGGAATTAAATTATGTGATTCCACTAGAGGATCTATGACAGAAGAAGATATGAAATTATTAAATGATAATGATAACGCTTGAAATTCTTTATTAAGAGAACCCTCTAATCAGATTTTCATGAAATTGATAGATAATGAAAAATCTCAAATGATATGGAGATTCTTTATTAATATCTATTAATATGATATAAAATTGAATGTGGTAAGTTATTATGTTCTATAAATAGTATTAATAACATCAAGAAGAATTAAAGTGGATATTTTGATTGTTTTTTCAATCTTCCAACTGAATTGGATGGAGATATTCTTGGAATTAGTCGAAAAAAATATTCTAACATTATAAGGAATATAATATGAATATTATAACTTATTTTTTATTCTAAAGTGTCATAATTTAATGAAGTAAATATTATAGAAATATCTCTCAATGATTTACCAAGAAAACTTATTGTATATGAAATGTGAGTGGAAATAATTCTCTATTTAGAACATTAATTTAATGTAATTTCATTCAAAACTATTGATAAAAATACATTATATAGGCTAAAATTAATCCCCCATGGTGCATCTCAGTCAGTAGAGGCCCTGCGGGGTCTTGGCGAGGTATTTGGTTTGAGTCTCCCTGAGTTCTTTCTTGTCATTAGTGTAGGAATTTTATTTTATTTATCCCCTTCCCCGACCGCTGTAGTAATATAGTATAAAATTAAATAGGATGTAAGAAATGATTTCTTATCACTTGTAGAAAGTAATTTTATGAGTGGTAAAGGTGGATTTAAAATTTAAGATTTATTTTTCTTTATTTCATTGTGAAAATATTGGTTGCATCATTTTTAGGTGTTAAAAAATGTTTGATGGAGAAGATTGTGATTTTAGATACTTACAAAAAAGGAGAAAATTTCACCTATAATATACTTTAGATCGGTAAATTTAAGATTTAATAAATTTCAAATTATGTTGATGATTATCCAAGAAGAGGAATATGTTAAATAATATCAATTATAACGGATTGAAACTAATTTTATATTAAAAATCGAATATTACATTACAACATTAGTGGAGAAAGATAATGTTTAATAAGAAAAGGATAATCAACCATATGAATTTTTTGATATCCTAGTAGAATCAAAAATATATATTAAGTATATTGACTTAAAAATAATGTCCAATGAGAAGATTGGATGGCTGCTAAAATAATAATCAGGTTATATTGATGAGCATGAAGTAGAGATTGATCGTTTAGGTAATTTTCCATAATAACATGGAGATATTCAAGTGATATTTGATGATGTAGTGAACTATAAATTTACAATTGAATAAGTGACTAATATCATTGAGGATCTTAATATATATATCAAGGTTAAAGTTAATAATATTGAAACATTTGTATAAGAAGTTATATCCTTAAGAAATTTTTTTTGAATTAAAAATAGTTATCTCAATGAATAATCAAAATTTTGTTATTTTTTTGAATGAAGTATTAAAATTAAGGGAGGAATAAGGAATAAGATTTTTTAAAGAAGTGTATAATGATCAAATCCCAATTCCACAGGTAAAATAAGTCTTTGATATAAGATTAAAACATCAATAAAATGATATAAATGTGAAAAAATGGGTTGTGAATGAAATAATAAATATCTCAACAACATAGACCGTATCATTAACAATGGAGTTATGAAAAATCATGAGATATGTGGAGATGTGATAAATAAAGATATTTATACTAATAATGTGTCATTATTGTGGCTATTTTAGTTGCAAAATGTCTTATTATAGGGAATATAAAACTATTTCATTGGAAAAGAAATTGGTAGTTAGATAAAGACAATTTAAATGTATTATTGATCTCATTCTAGTAACTCGTGTTATAGATATTTTCTTAATTTCTTTGTATTTGGGAATAAATCAATAATCTTTAATAAAATAAGAAGTAATTTATTCTATAAAAGTAAAATGGAAATGTTTTCATGAAAATTAAATCCAACTTCTATAAAAAACTTATTTTACCCACTAGATAAAGAAGAGGATGATTTTTTACCTGTGATGAAGTGAATGAAAAGAGATCGACACACATTTCAACTCATTATAGAATCTCTTGAATGGAAAGGAAGAATATTTAGAAGGATAATTTGGATACAACTACAATGAAAGATACCTTGAAAAGTAGTTATCGGATTATAGATAGTTTGTGTTCATCCACTTATCAGGTAACTTGGATATTTTTAATAATATAGAAGAAAGGGTTAATGGATAAAATAAGTTTGGTACCAAAATTTATTTTCTAGTCAAAGTAAGTGGAAATACCCAGCAGGTAGGTGATGAAATGAGAAAAAAAGTCTTATATGTGGATGGATTGAGACATTTTCTCTTAATTGTGTGTAAAATATATGAATATAGGTATGAGGTTATATTTAAAAAAACATTCTTTATTAAGTGATATGAAGGAAATTATCTCACGAAATGATCCGGGATAAATGGAAACCTATACAAAGTAAACAGTAAGTAAAATACATATTTTCTTATAGTGAAAAAGAATAATATATTATAAAACCATAGGCTAATACACATTCATCAAAAAATAATTCTGCAATTTTCAAAGATAAATAATTTAGTGGATATTCAAATCCTTAAGTGAGACTTTCAAATGAAATGTGATTCCACTATGTGATAAATGATGGTTAAAAACTCATATCTGAAAATTAAGAAGCAATAATCATAAGTAATGAATATTTTCCTCATTGATATTTTTGGTTTAATTAGTTATTGTAATTCATAAAAATAAAATTATTTCATTTTGTTTATTGATTAACTTAGTAGTATGAGATTCATTATGTTTATGTTGTCAAATAGAAATGTGTTTTAATGTATCAAAAGAATTTAATGAAGATGAAAAAAGGAAACTACAAGGGAAATGAATATTCTTTGATCAGATAATAGAACAAAGTACACATTTATTGATGTTGAAAACTATATTATAAAAATTTCATTAAAAATGTGGTATAATTAGTGATAAATTCTCAACATAATGGTGTTGTAAATATAATTACTTGTATCATTAAAAACATGGAGAATTCCGTGTTTATTGAAAGTGAATCTCTCACTAATATCGAAAAAAGGATATGTAAGTCGACTTGTACACTCAAAATAGATCCCAACTCAATATTGGAGTGTATAATATTCCATATGGAATATGGAATCAAATAAAATCCTTTTTTAAGAATCTTATAGTTTTGGAAGAAAAATTTTAATCTGAAATAATGAGGGAAATCAAGAAGAGTAAAGAGATTCAACATATGAAGGAATATTTATTAGATATTCATTAAATAATCAGGCTTATAAATGTTGAAAAAAGGATAAAAAAGTATTTAGAATGTAGTGACGTAATGTTATTGAAAATGAACCCAATGGTAATGATGGAATTGTTTTCCCATAAATAAGTCTGTGAAGAAAAAGATGGGTTTTTTATTGATTCATTCGAATATCAAAGTCCTTAGCAGAAAAGAAAAGGATATGATTCAACTTTTGACTCAAACAAGGAGGTTATGTTGATCCAATAAATATTATTGGAGATTAATATTATCTATTGAAAACTCATAAGATGTGGATTATAGAGAACACTACTCTATTATCAGAGTTAGAACTGACTTCTTTCAAAGTAGCATCAATGAATAAATAATGTATGAAATACATGAAATAATAATTGTATCATATAAAAAACAATCAAATATAGGATATTATAATGAGAATAAGACACCATAATTTTATTCGTAAGAGACTTAATAAATAATTATTAACAAGGAGAAGTGGTCAAGTGTAAAATTAATCTTGTATATGGGGGACATCAACAGGTCAATGGTTTTTATATTGAGATTAAATTTTCCTTAGTGGAAATAATCAATTTTATTATACTCTACATTGTAGTGAATTTTAAAGAAATTTTAGTGCATTTAAAATGGGTGTGAAAAAACATTATTAAATGAATTATTAAATGAATATTTTTATATAAAAAACACATTTGTATTTGTTTTTAGAGATTATGATTTAATGGTTTTCAAACTGAAATATACATTGGATAGCGTTAAGAAAGTACTTTTTTATGGTACTCTAGGATATATTTTAATCTGATAAAGATATAATTTAAGATAATAGCGGTTGATAAAACCATTATAGGAAATATTGTGATGAGTAATATTTTATAGTGATGGTGTATGTATACAATATCATATTAATAGGAAGTATACTGAAGTCAATTGAAATGTTTCCTAAATTAATGAGTTATTAGTTTAATATTTCATTGGAGGGATAATATAAATAGTTTTTTCCCTATAATTGTTTCAATATAAAGGGAATATGTGACACCCTAAAATTTAAATATATTATTACCTTTAAATATGCCAATTTGTTTTCTAGATTTCTCTACCCACAACACTGAACTAAAACAAAACCGTGATATGTTTACACCATTAAAACCTAACCATTGAATTAGTGGGAATAAATACGAGTAACATATTAATTAAATTTTTTATAAATAAAATAAAAGAAATATTTAATATAAATTCAATTCAATTTTATAGCCAAAATGACAAACAATATCATTTTATAAATAGAAATTTATTTTTATAAATATTTTCTTTTTATATGTTATGAGTTTATATTTCAAGAAACATGTGTTTAATGATGATAAAATATATTTTAAACAAATAATTCTTACTATTAATTTAATTCCCAATTGATAAAGAATAATAATAATAATAGGTGACATTTTCTAAACAGATATTGTCCTATGAACATATCTTTCATTATATGTTTTTATTTTTAAATAAAAAATAATTTATATTGATTTTAGAAATTTATTTATATAATATAACTTTTATATTTTTATTCGTAATGATCAAATTGAGTATTGAGGTCAATCTAATTTTTAGGAATAAAATTCTGCTGGAAAGGTAAATATTTGTTACCATGATAAAATGTTATTTTTTGAAAGAATGATAATTTTATAAATATTATGAGTTTTAATTATATTGATTTATATTAAATTAAATACTCTAATATGATTCTTAGACATATTTATATAAATTAATTAACACTAATTTATTTCGAAATAATTATTAAATAATATTAATAAAATGAATGACTAAATTCACATTTATCTATGAAATTTTTTTTCAACACATGATATGTTTTAATTTAAAAGTAAATTTTCTCATATTTTTAAATTGAATTTGGTTATTAGAGACATGTCTTAGCTTCCATTTATCAACATAACTCACCCAACTCTCATGAAATTACATTTCTATCTCTTACCTAACATTATATTACAAATATTTTTCATACTTTTTAACCTATAAAAGGATACAATTTCCTCCCATATCAAGACACACATATTTTCCTAAAAAAACCCAAATAACCTAGTAAAATGTAACTCAAATTAGTTTTTACATGGCTTAATGGGTGTTCTTGATCCCCATGGTCAGTTTACTAGTGCCTAAAAATCAAAAACAACCAATAGGGAATAAATTTTCTTCATCAAAAACCAATCAAGATAAAATAGATGATAGGAACCGACAAATAGTTAGTATTCCAATAGAATCAACAATATTAAACACCATAGGATAGAAAAAAAATTCACAAAAATAGAATATAAACCAAATTCATCACATAACTACAAATACATAATCACTCAATCTTCTTGTAATAAGTAGACCACACATTTCACCAATAAATTATAACTCCAAAATTCCCACTATCAGGAACACCCACCACTTTTGAGTGGTGGTTTCCAGTTTCTATGATCTATCCTAATAAATTATAAACATTTACAAAGGAAACAATTTATGATGTTAGTAAGAAATACCTATAAGATATCACTATGTATCCCATAATCAATTCATTTTGAGATAAACCAAATATGCACAATTTTATGTAAAATATGGAATAAAAATATTTCCAAAGTTTAGATAAAAATTTGATTTAAAAAATATTCAAATAGCTATAATGAAGTACATAAAAATTTATAATTACATCAATGTAGGAACATATAAGAATCATTATCAAAATAGTCATGAATAATCATTTCTATCAAAATAGTCTTGACTAAGAATTGTTATCGAACATTGGCATGTATAAACCATTTACAACTATAGATGCAATAAACTAATATTCTAAAAGAACAATATTTTGTTCAATAATGTGTGAAAAATAGAACATTGCGTTTATATTGAGTTACAAGAAACACTATGTTTATATTGGCTAACAAACAACAATGATTTTATTTGATAGATTATGTTACACACAGAACTGTGTTTTACCGAACAATAATATATTATTAAAATATTATTATTTAATATAAAAATTTATAACCTTTCCAATAAATTTTAGGGTAGGAATATGATCATATAACTTATGAAAATATATATTCTATAATTTTTTATTAGTAATATAATGATTATTAATACGAAAAAAATAACTTAAAAGAAAAAGAAATATTGTATTTTTTTAAAAGATGGATGAGTCACGCTTGGCGCACATAATTTAAAATTAAATTTTACCAAATTTATGAACATTATGTTAAAAAATGAACATAATTATTGATATAAGAATACCAAATTATCATAGGGTGATTTTTTTGTTTTTTTCTAGGAAGTTTCATTTTTTTGTTTAATATTGAAAAATACTAAATTTAAATTTAATATAGACTTGTTATTTAAATAATTTATAAGGTTAAATTATATTTTAAATTTGTTATAAAGTCACATTAGTAAAATTTTATATCAATTAATAAAATTTATTTCATATTAACAATTCTAATGTTGAAATTATATTTAAAAACATTGTAAATTTTTGAACATTTTTACATTAAAAACTCGATTTCTCGTCACACCTACAAGATTAATATTAAATTTTTATCCAAATTTGTTAATTAAATTTGGAAAAATGGATTCAATATTTATATTCATCATAATTTATAATTTATAATGAGTTGAACATAATTTTTGACCATAATTTTTATTTAAAGACATTAATTTTAATTACTGCAATAAAGGTAAAAACGAGTTTACCGGGTGATTAAAATTATAATAAAAGGTATAAAAATGACCCAAAACATGTAAAAAACCCATTAAACAGACATATGTCAGCATTAGACCTTAATATATGGAATGTTTTACATTATTTGGACCTATTTTTTGTATAAAACATTGTTACACCAAACTCTTCTCAAAAAATTACATGTGTGCCGCTCACCTCACTTATAAAAGGTGACCCCCTCTCCTATTCACACCTCTGAACCACTTGGGTTCAGCCAATACCTACCCAAATAAATTAAAAACTTCCCTAAAATAATACTAGAATCATTTTTTATAATAAATCCAATATTTTAAGGATTTAGTGTAATTCTAATGAGGATGCCTGAAGAATATGTAATATTCTTCAACAAGCATCCACCATTTGTATCCTTATCCACCTCCTAAAATTGTTTTTGTAACATGATATATAATAATATAATTATATTCCATATAATTGGATGTTTTTATAATAATATCATGACCTTCAATAGCTTCCACTTTCATCAAATGGGTTATGAAATCATCGTTTGTGTGTACAGATAACTACAACCACGTGAACCAATGTTGTTCGATCCTCCATTACCGTCTCTAAAGATTGGTTATAATGATGGATATAAAGTATATATATGATATATATTAAATTATTATACCTATGAAGTAATTATATAACATTATTACCTTACCTTACTTTCTATAAGATACGTTATAACATCACTCATGTATACATCAGAATATTGTCCCACGATACGATGTGATTCGTCTTTCACTAATGCATCACGTAGAAGGAGATGAAGACAAATATAATGATTTCATATGATATAAATGACATAATTATAATATAAATGACATATTAATAATTTTTAAATATAATATATATCATTTTATTTATTTCTTTTTCACTCACCTAAAGATGATAACATCGTTCATATACATGTGGACGACTGCCTTCATGAAGCGATGTGACTCTTCTTTAATCACCACACCACAAAGATGATTATATATAAGTATATAATACAGTATATATAATAATATTATTATTATTTAAAGGTAAAATATTGATTATATTTTTCCCATAATGATCACTGAAAAATGGATAAGTTACTCATGCGAACATATGACCTACCATCGCCATGATCGTAACATACCTAATTTTTCATAACCATATTTGATGATTAGTTTTAAAAGTATAATTGATATAAATATATGATAATTATTTCATGATTATTATTTTTTATATGTTATAACTATATAATATTTTAGAGAACTAGTTCTTTTTTGATAAAATACACACGAGAAAACAATGCAATTAACACCTGAAACAATGATAATAATGAAAGTTCATTAATGAATGGACGATGTGATTTTAAAAAATCATAATATATGATATTATAAATATCAATATGGTTATCTTATAATTTAATAAAATGTTTAAAACAACTATATAATATTTTAAATAATATACAATCAAAAGGAAGCACAATGTAAGGGATTTTATCACAATTTACATTCAATTCCAACTTATTTGTTAATATGTACTAATTCATATTTAGGTGGTGTATATACTACAACATTGACATCTAATATCATATTTCATTCATAAATAATGGTATTTTATGTTTCAATTTTAATTATATAGTCCAAGGTGATTTTGAATGATAATTGAAAAGTGGTAAACGTTATTGTACAATCTCAGTTCCTTTGGTGATTGTTAACTTTCTTTTGAAACAATCACATTATTATAAGAATTTTTCTTGATAAATTAAATTTATATTAAATATCCATATTTTTGTGTGATGGATATGATTATTTCCTAAACATTATACCATTTTTATATATGGTGTTTACTTTGAATTTTATTTTATTATTTAGGGAAATATTGATAAACCTGTATCATTTACTCAGTAATAATATTTGATAATGCTATTTTTTATGAGTTAAATTTATTATTCAATATATAAGGAATTATTTGGACCTAAAATACATAGGTTGAGGAATAGTTAAGGAAATCCCATCGATGCATCTGTAGTCCCATAAGAAGAAATAAGTTGGACAAACCCTACTTGTTTGTAACCTATAAGTTTTAAATTTTCTTGTGAAAGGTCTTGATAATGGTATGTTCTATATCATATTTTGAAAGGTCTTTAAGTTAAAGGTATTATGATCCTAAGAAACCTAATGTCCTATATTAAAAAATTTACTTCATTAATATTTGATTTGTTATTATCTATGAGATTTTTACAATGAAAAAATATATGGATTCAGATTATTATTAGTTGAATAAAAAATGACATGTGTTTTTAGTTATTTACCATGCTATATTGATTATGAATTATCTAGTTATTTAAATGTAATGTGTTATCAGTAATTTTTCATTCCATGTTGATTGTGGTTATTTCTTCATGATAGATTCTTTTATTAATAATCTTTACTAATAATTTGATATCACCCTTATTTTTCTTCATTTCATTAGGACTCTAGGAAGTTTACTATTACTGATGTTCTGGGATACACTGGATAGAATACATTTAGTCTAAAAAAATTATTTCGTAATTTTTGAATTCAAATTTAGTATTTTAGACTGATAGTGAAAATATTTTACTCATTTTATATATGTATTTAAATTATTTAAACCCTCCCAATTTATCAATTTGATCTTATATGAATCACTTTTAAATTTATGTTGTGTTTTGAGAAAAAATTTAAAAATTGGTTAAATATAGATTTTGATAGAATTTTATCATAAGTATATTTTAGGAATAACATTTACAATATTAATCCAATTTGGGCGATTATTTTTTGATGATTCCTTTATTTATTTTCTTAAACATCGTATTCACGACCAAGAGTTGATTTGAACATCTATAGGTCTAAAAAAATAATTTAAGCTGGAAAAATATTCTGGGAGATAATGTGGACCCCACCTCATAACATAAGCATAATTCAGGATACACACTAACAACTGAGGTTTTTACACCATTATATAAAACAGATCTCTAATATTCATTCTCCTATTAAATTCCATGAAGGATGGAATTCATTAAAGTGTAAATTGAATGATATACATTGATAGAAGCTTCCAAGAAATCTCATCTAGAAAAAGTCATATTTAATGGAAAATCCATAACTCATTCTTCCAGTGACCAATAAAGATGAAACTTGGATTAAAAATGAAAAAGAAATTTATGAAAAACATTTATTAAGTATGGAATGTGTTAATCACCCATTTATTAGTCCAAAAACATATAATATTTAGGAGGATAGTTTTTAGTCCATAAAAGGAGGGATTATCCTTTCCAAATCATTCCATTCCATTCCATCCCATTCTTTCTGAGGAACCAAGGAGGATTTCCCCATCATGGCAGGGCATCAGAAAATATCACCAATTTCTTCTTATTTATTTTTTATTTTTATTTTAGTTTTTTTAGTTTTTATTTTATTTTTAATTTGATTTTATTTTAAATAAATTTAATGAATTCATTTCTTTTCCAAAATTTAACTTCTTCTGCTTTAATTACAATAATAAAAATAAAAAATAAAAAAAATTATTATTATTATTATAAATATTATTTATAATACCGCATTCTTAATTTTATATTATATTATTATCTCTCTCTCTCTCATTTTTCAAAAAAATACTAATAATAATTATTATTAATATTAATAGTAATATTATTATTTTAACATTCACTGTAAATTATTTATTCTTATCTCTCTCACTGACCCCTCTCTCTCTCAATCTCCTCTCATCCATCTACCTTTGTGATATCTTACTCTCAGAAATGAGAGGCTAACCCCAGGGCTAAGACTGGGGGGTGGTCAAGGAGTTATTGAATTTTCTTTAAATATTTCTATGCTTAGGGTACATTTGAGTATTATTTATGGGTGAGGATAATTTCCACGATATTGTGACACCCTTTAATGACTCGAAACTCAAACACTTTCTATTATGGAATGGAATAGTGATTCAGACATGATATTTTTTTTATCAAACTAGAATAAGACAAATGAAAGAAAAATAATGATTGATTCCAAGACTGAACCCCAAAACCAAGTGATTTCTTTTTAACTTCTTTATATTTATACTTGATTCTTATTATAAATTTACAATTCTTATTTTACATGCCATTGTTTTTAATAATAATAAAACACAAAAGAGGTAGTTTATTTCATATAGAAGATGTAAATGAACGACATTGGGATGAATACTCAAAAGATATGACCCTAGTTAGGATCTGTGCCACACTAGGAAAAAGTATAATTGCTTTTGTGGGTGCCCCATGACAAGCATGTGTCAAAACTGGCACCGTTGTTGGGGATACAATTAGTTATTAATTTAGTTTTTCTATTTTCACATCATAGGTAAATTTCATTTCATTTTATAATTTTAAAAAAACTAAAAAATACAACCATGATTTTTTCATATGACATTTTTTCAATTTATGGAACTAAAAATACTCTAAAGTGCAAGATCTACTAGCTAAAGCCCCATGGTTTATAGAATATGGAGTTAAATTATGTGATAAACATATCAGGGGGCCCAGATCCAACATTAAAAAGAGGAGTAATTTAAGGAACTCATTTAGGATCTCAAGGACACCCTCGAGAAAAAAATTGTTGAAGGATTAGCTAGATAAATCACTAAATTCTTGGAGTACTTCCCAGAATTTTATCAATAAGATGCCATGACACAAGAAGAGTTCTTCTTGTTCCATCCAAAAACTTTTGAATAAGTTCCCCTAGAAATTTTATAGGATCAAGTGGAAAACCACAAGATCAAGTATGAAAATTAATGATCTTAAAGATATGGTGAAATATTTACCTGATAAACATGATTGGATAAATGAATATGTCCAAAGACCATCAGATTAATTTTTGTCCGAATCATAGTCTCTATCTGAACCACAATATTACACACTTGTCATACCTATGGAGGAAAAGGAAGAAGAATTTCCACATGAACCACATGTGGGAGTTCAATAAGAACTGGATGTCTTATGGAATGAATGTGAGGAATGTTTGATCTCTTCAAGCCTTGAAAATAAGAAGAGCTAGAACCATTGAAAGAAGACACCACCCAAGTAGAGGAATTTTAACTTAATATGGAGGAACTCAACTACTTGCCTCCATCCTCAGAGATTCTTCTCATAGTTGAACTTACCACTGAGGCAGATATTGAAGTTAAACCAAATCAGGGAGTTAAACCTTTCATTGACTCTACCTATTATGGTTTTATTGAATCTGAATTATACATCATTTCTTATTATTTTGATTATATAGAATTAGAAAATATTTGGTTTGCCTTAGAGGAGGATGATGAACCTGGACTTTCACCTGTCGAGAAACACATGAATCTCACTGATTTCTATAAAGATGCATTCAAGGATCCCCATGAAGAGATCCAAGTTTCTGAGCCTATGGAAATCAAGAGAAAGGAATCTTATTTAAATTTAATATAAATCCATCACTAGAGGATAATTAAGAGGTTGTATGAGATGAAACCAAGGAAGAGGATGGTCCATACTTTATCATACCCCCACCATACAATCTATATAAAATTGTAAAGGGGTTGGATCTGGTGTACTCTATCCATGGGCCATTCTTCACCCATAAGGATGAAGAACAAGTTGGGAAAAGCCAAATGTGGTGGTTCAAATAATAGAAGCGTCACCCACCATCTAATTTTGGATAATATTTGGTACTTCCCTCTAGAGGTAGTTAAAATTTAGGGCTCACAAGGGTGGATCATACAATGACTTATCTCGTTAAATTATTTCATGGAATTTAGATTTCAATTTAATTTTTTAGAAATTAGTGCACCATGCATCCCCCTCCATCTATCTTCTTGATCTTAAATGACACAATCCTTGTGCTTAATTGAGGTGTTTTATATTATAGGTTCATGATGTTAAATTTTAGTCTCAAATATTTAAGAAAAAGGACTGATCTTCATTTCAAAATGGGGTTATTTTTTTTAATCATTTAAAACTATTTTCATTTTTTTCCCAAAATCATGTTTGATCTTTAAATATAATATTACATGCCCACACATAAATTTACACTCTATTTTATAGATCTATGATACATGAGTTTCTTAGGAATCCTAGATGACATGTTTTATTTTTCAATTTTGATATGATTAAATGTGTAAAATTTTGAATTAAAATTTTAAAATAAAACATGAATATTAAAATGAGGACTCATGATTTGATCAAATTAATCGATTCATGTAAATGAAATTTCCCTTCCATTTTTCATATTTGAATATCTAAAATTTATGTTAATTGATTTTTTATTATTAATCATACCCTAAGTGATGGTATTAAATCATTAGTCCCATCCCATGAGTATTTCAAGACCAAGTAATTCCTATTTTATCTTCAGAATATTTCTTAAGTGATATTGGGACATTTCACCTACTAGGAATTGAATTTGAACATATCAATGCAATGAATATACAAAAACCATATTTTAAATGATTGAGTAATATTTTTATAAACCACTTATCGTTAAAATTACACCTTTACATAAATCCTTCATTTTCCCATAGATACTATGAATGAACTTGTTATGGATGATCCATGTTTCAGGCCATTTCTATTCAGTCTTACATTATGCTTATTAATTACATGATATTTTAAAGATGAAGTGTTAGATTGAAGAAAAACATGGTAAAGGGGATGATTTATAATGAATGGAAGAAGTGTGGGGGTGCTTATTTTGGGAATTGTAAATAGTTATTAATTCATTCATTGTAATCATTATTATTTCCCCTCTTGAATGTAAAAAATAAAATTAAAAAATAAAAAAAATGAAATAAAATTTGGTTATGATTTTGGAAAACAAAAAAACACCATTACTAGAATGATGATTTTTATCATTTCCATATAGGTTAGGGATATGATGTTTTTTCATTCATCACTTTTGAAGAAAAAAATTGAGAAAAAAATCAAAAGGGTGGTCAAATCATTCATCGTTCTTTTCTTTGATCATGAAATTACATTGAGTTTTGGGAAGTGGGAGTTTATACATTAAAGGGTATAATTTCATTACACTTTTTGATATCATACATTTTACTTATGAGATAAACATTATCTATGAGCTTTAATTTGTTAAACATCAAATCTTACCAACCTTATGCCTCAGAGCCATTAAAAACTTCATTGTAAGTCCTTTTGATTTTATGTGCAATTTATCTTTACACGGTGGAGAAAGTAGATCTTTTATAAAATTATAGATAAGGATAGTGTTCTCATGATATTAGAATAACTCCACCTAAATTTTATCATGAGATATGAGAGAAAAAAATTCATGTTAGATAAATCATGACATGGTGTATTTAATAATAATTAATTGAGGAGCTTGAATGAATGAAATGATAAGTTCCATAATTTTTTAAATGATAAAATAAAAATACATGAATTGATTATTTCTTTTAAAAATGATAAATTAAATTGATATTTTATAGGTATTTTTGAATGTTTTATTTGAAATTGAATTTTTTTTGATTTTATTAGATTTGAATATTGGTAACATTGGTGTTCTTTAAATTCCATGTTATGATTTTATTATTAAGGAAAAGTATTGTTTATTTGTGGGGGAATTGATAGAGATAATATTTTTATCATTTTAAATATGTATTTAAATTATTTAAACCCTCGAAATTTAACAATTTGAGCTTATATGGATCCATTTTGGATTTATGGTGTGTTTTGAGAAAAAAATGTAAAAATTAGTTAAATCTATATTTTTGACATAATGTTATCACAATGTTATTTTGGTAATACAATTTAGAATTTTAATCCTATTTGAGTGATTATTTTTTTGGATGATTCCTTGTTATATTTAATTCAAATTTTTCTTCTGACCAAGAGTTGATTCAAAAATCTAGAAGCTCAAAAAAATCATTGAGTTTGGAAAATCTTTTTGGATGATAGTGTAAAGCCCACCTTCGTAACTGAAGTATAATTCAGGATACACACATCCAAATGAGGTTATTATACCTTTATATAAAAAGATAAATACAATACGCATTTTACCATTAAATTGCATGGATGTTGGAATCCATTAAGATATAAATTCAATGATATACATTGAAGATGTTTTCTAGAAATCTCATTCAAAAAAAGTCATAGTCAATTAAAAATCCATAACTCCTTCTTATGATGGAAGAATGAGATTTAATTTTGACGGTGAATGAACGCAATATTTAAGAAAAAGGTTTATTAATTATGGAATGTGTGAATCATCCATTTACTTGGTGAATAATATGTAAAAATTATGAGAATAGATTTTGGCCTATAAAAATAGGAGAGCTCCTCCTTCCCAAATCATTCCATAACATTCCATCTTATTCTTTCTGGGTGACCAAGGAGGAGATATCCACTAAGGCAGGCCAATCAAAAATCTCTTCCATTTCTTGTTATTCATATTTTTATTTTTATTTTAGATTTTTTCAATTTTCATTTTAATTGTAATTTCAACTTCTTTTAAATAATTTTAGTGCATTGATTTTTTTTATTTTTTTTACAAAATTTAACTTCTTCTTATTTAATTATAATAATAAGTATTATTATCAAAAATTATTATTATTATTATTATTATTTATAATACCACATTTATAATTTAAAACTATTTTATTTTTTTCTCTCTCTTCTTTTTCAAAAAATATTTTCTTGTTAATAATAATAATAATAATTATTATTATTATTTATATTAATAATATTATTATTATTTTAAAATTAATTATAAATTATTTATTCATCTATATCTCACTATCATATCTCTCTGTATCTCCTCTCATCCATCCACCTTTTTGATCTCTTACTCTAAAAAATGAGAGGCCACCCCTGAGGCTTGTCCTAGGGGGAGGTCTACGAGTTCTCGAATTTTCCTTAATGTATTTTTTATGTATATTTTATATTTGAGTAGTTTTCTTGGGTGAGGTGAATTTTCTTGATGTTGTGATGACCCTTAATGACATGAAACTCAAAAAACAATCTATTCTATAAAAGAATAGTGATTCAAAAAATGAGATTTTCTGTTTGGATTATCAAACTAGAAACAAACACATGAAGGGAAATATTTATTGAATCTAATACTAAACCCCAAAGCCAATTTCTTTCTTCCTAACTTCATTCTATTTATACATTCATCTTAGTATAAATTTATAATTCTTATTTTGTCCAGCCATTCTTTTTAAAAATAAAAAAAACACAAAAAAGAGCTTGTTTAGGTGACGTAAAAGAAATTAATAAACCCCATTGAGATGGATCCTCAAGACAGAAGACCCGGGTCATCCTCTATTCTACATTAGGAAAATTTATAATTTCTTTTTTCCATGCCCCATGATAGGCATGCATCAAAACTAGCATCATTTATGGGGATCCAATCAGTTATTAATATACATGTTCTATTTTCACATCTTAGATTGATTTCATTTCATTTTATAAAAATTAAAAAAACTAAAAAATGACTACCATGATGTTTTCATATGACAATTTATTCAATTCATGGAACTAAAAATGATATCAAGTGCAATAGCTAGTAGCTGAAGCCCCATGGTCTACAGAAGATGGTGTTACATTATGGACTAAATAGGTACGGGGATCCCGAAACCAAATTTTTAAGGAGGGTGAATTCAAGGAGCTTATCCAGGATCTCAAGGAGACCCTTGAGCAAAAAATTATTGAAGGATTGGATATAGATATCACCAAATTCTAGGATTATATCCTGTAATTCTATAAAGAAGAGGAAATGACACAAGAAGAGTGATTCTGGATCCCTTCCAACACTTTTGAAGAAGTTCCCCTAAAAATTTTCTAAGAGAAAGTGGAAAAACACAAACTCATGTTTGAAATTCATGATCTTCAAGAGATGGTAAAAAATCTACAAGAAAAACTAGATTGGGAAAACTTAATATGTCAAAGAACCATTAGAGAAACCTGAGTTTGAACCTGAGTCTATACCTAAACCAAAAGATGGGCCACTTTTCTTACCTGAGGAGGAAAAGAAGGTAGACTTGTCTGCTCTACCACATGTGAGATATCAACTGGAATTTGATGAATTTTATAATGTGAGGAACTACTTGATCTCACCAAGACATACAGAGAAGAAGTTACAAAACCATTAAAGGAAGACACCACCCAATTGGTGGAATTTGAATTCAACATGGGGGTGCCTGAGTAACAGCCTCAGTCCTCAATGAGTCTAATCTAAGAGGAAATTTCCAAATAGGTAGATATTAAAGTTGAACTGACTCAGGGAGTTGGATATTTCATTGAACATAACTCTTCTGATTTTATTGAATCTCTGTTGTGCATCACACCTTTTTTTATTATAAATATTCAAACAATATTTGTTTTTCATTAGAGGAGGATGAAGAACCCAGACATCCACCAATTGAGGAACACATGAAACTACCTTATTTAAAAGAACATGCATATAAGGAACCCCATGAAGAGGTAATCATTTTCGGGCCTTAGAAAATTAAGAAAAAGTAATCTAATATTAAATCTAATATAAATCTAGAACTAGAAGATAATGAGGAGGTTTCAAAAGTAGAAACCCATGATGAAAATGGTCTATCCTTCATCCTACCCATTGCATGTAAGTTTTACATCATTGTGAAGGTGTAGAATATGATGTAATCTATCCATGGATCATTCCTCTACTAGAATTATGAATAAAAATTTGGGAAAAGACACATGTGATGGTTCAAATCAAATAATCTTTATCCATTGACTGATTTCATATAATAGATGGTCCTCTAAAGGTAATAAAAATTTAAGGTCCACTTGGGGGATCATACCAAGACTTATCCCTTTACATTCTTTCTATGAATTTATATTTCAATTTATTATCTTAGTAAGTAGTGCAACATGCATCCCCCTCCCTCTCTCTTTTCGAGCTTAAATGAAATTATCCTTATGCTTAATTGAGTTTTTTTCTATTATAGGTTCAATATGGTATAATGAAGTCCCAAACAGTGGATGAAAAAGACTAAAATTCCATTCAAAATAGAGTTCATTTTTTATTATTTATACTTTTAAAAATCCTTACATTTTTGTCCAAAAACATTTTTGAGATTTAAATAAAATATTTCATTCCCACACATAAATTTATTCTATACATAACTCAACTAAAAGAAATGATTTTATTATAAATCTTATGATTACTTGTATTAGATTACAATTTTTATATGATTAAATGTGTAAAATGTAGAATTAGAATATTAAAATGAAGCATGGGTAGTAAAATTAGGACACATGATTTGAGGAAATTAATTAATTTATGTAAATAAAATTCCCCAACCATTTTTCAAACATTTAATTTCTGAAATTTATGTAAATTTATTTTGTATTATTAAAAATGCCTTGATTTATTGTCCAGAATCATATGTCACATTGTCTAGAGGATTTCTAGACCAAGTACTTCTTATTTTATATTGATCATCTTTCTTTAGTGATCTTGGGACACTCCACCCGCTATAACATGAATTTGAACTTGTCAAAATTATGACTGTACAAAAACAAATTTAAAATGATTGAGAAATATTTTGATGAATCTCTTATCCTTAAAATACCACCTTTTCATAAATAATTCTTTAGCCTAAAGAGACCATGAATTATATTCTTTGAGATAAGCCATGTTTCAAGCCATTTTTATAAATTCCTACCCTACTTTTAGTAATTGCATGATATTTTAATGTTTAAGTGTGGAGGTAAAAGTAATAATGGTAAAATGTATGATTTAAAATATATGGAAGAAGTGTGGGGGTGATTATTATGGGAATTTTAAATTTTTTTGAATTAATTCATTATACTCTTTATTGTTTTTCCTCTTTTGAATAAAAAAACATAAAATAAAAAGAATGAAAAAATGAGATAAAAATTGTTTTCGATTTGGGAAAACAAAAAATCCATATCACCAGGCTAATAATTTTTATCATATATGGTGTAGTAATAGATATGAGGTTTTTTTCGAGCCAAAATTTCAAAAAAATAGAAAACAATTGAGAAAAGAATTCAAGAGGGTGCACAAATCATTCATCATGTTTTACATTCATTATGACCTTACTTAGAGTTTTGGGAAGTGGGAGTTGCTACATTGAAAGGTGGAATTTCATTATTATTTTTTATATAATTTATTATAGTTAACTAATAAACCTCATTAATGAGACTCAATTTTTTAATCATAAAATTCTACCAACTATAAGAGTCATATTCATTAGATCCTTAATTGCAAGTCCTTATGATTTTATGTTCCTTTTGTCTTTAGAAAGTGGATAAAGTATTTATTTTACAAGCTTATAGGTAAGGATCTTATTCTTATGATATTTTCATAAATCCACCTAAATTATATAATGAGTGAGGAGAGAAAAAAATCAATTTAGAGAAATCATGACATTCCATGTATAATAATAATGAATTTGGTAGCCTGAATGAATGAAAGGAGAAGTTCTATAATTTTTCAAAGTGGAAACGTAAAATACATGAATTGATTGTTTCTTTGAAAAATTATAAACTAAATTTATATTTCATGTGGATTTTAGAATATTTAATTTGACATGGAATTTTTTTTATTTTATTACTTTTTAATTTGAATTTTGGTAATATTGGTATTCTCAGAATTCCATATTAAGATTTTATGCTTGAGGAAACGTTTTTTTTAAGTGTGGGGGAATTGCTAGATATAATTTTATGCTCATTTTATATATGTATTTAAATTATTTAAACCCTCCTTGGTTATCAGTTTGAGCTAATTTTCATCAAGTTTGGACTTCTGGTGAGTTTTGAGAAAAATTGTAAAAATTGGTTCAAACTATATTTTTGGAAGACTTTTATCCAAAGGGTATTTTGGGAATAAAATTTGAAATATCAATAAAATATTAGTGATTAATTTTCTTATTCCTTGATTTATTTTCTTCAAATTTTTCTTCATATCCAGGAGTTGATTTGAACATCTAGTGGCCCGAAAAAATTGTTGATGTTGGGAAATCTTCCGGGTGGACAATGTGGACCCCACCATAGTAATAGAAGAATAATTAAAGATAAACAGCATAAAAATTGGTGATTTCACCTGTATGTGAAATATTACTCAAATACACATTCCCCCCATTAAATTTCATAGAGGTTGTAATCCAATAAGATGGAAATTGAATGATATACATTGAAGAAAGATTCATAGAAATCTAATCCATAAAAAGTAATAGTCAATGAAAAATCCATAACTCCTTCATCAAATGGTAAATTAAGATGAAATATTTAGGGTGAACTCCAAAGAAATTTATGAAAAACTTTTATTCAAGATGGAATACATGATTTATCCATTTAGTTAGACTAAAACACATAAAATTTCAATGGAAAATTCTAGCCTATAAGAGGATGATTAATAATCCTTCCCAAATCATTCCATTCCATTCCATCCCATTCCTTATGAGAAACCAATGACGATATCTCCACAAGGGAGGCCTACCAAAAATACCCCCATTTCTTCTTCTTCATTTTTTATTATCATTTTAGTTTTATTTTAGTTTTCATTTTAATTGTAATTTTAATTTCTTTTAAATAAATTTAAGGTATTCATTTTTTTATTTTGTTACCAAAATTTAACATCATATTCTTTAATAATAATAATAATAATAATTACCAAATAATTTTATTATTATTATTATAAATTCTATTTATAATACCACATTCTTAATTTAGATATATTTTATTTTCTCCCACCCTCCCCATTTTCAAAAACTATTTTTTTAATAATATTATTATTAAAAATAAACATTAACAATAATATTATTATTTTAACATTTATTATAAATTATTTGCTCTTATATCACTCTATATCCTCCCATATATCTACCTTTGTGATCTCTTACTCTAAGAAAAGAGAGGTTAACCCTGAGTCTTGGCTTGGGGGGAGGTCAAGGAGTTCTTAAATGTTCATTAAAGTTTGTTTCATGTTTATGTTATATTTGAGAGATATTATTTGGTGAGGTAAATATCCCTAATGTGGGGATGACCCATAACGACATGTATCTCAAAATATTTTAATTCTAGAAAATAATAGTGATTTAAACATAAGATTTCATGTTCGGATTATAAAACTAGAAATAAACACCTGATGGAAAATAATGATTGAAGACAATAATTAACCGCAAAAAAAAGTTCCATCATCCTAACTTCATTCTATTTATACATTCATCTTAGTAAAAATTTATAATTTTGATTTTACATGAAATTGTTTTAATTAATAAAAAGAACACAAAAAGGGATATTTTAAGTGATATAGAAGAATTAAATGAACCACTTTAAGAATGTTCTTTAAGAGAGACAACCCTGATCAACATTTGTACTGCACTAGGAAATATTATAATTGCTTTTGTCCATGTGCCACGATAGGCATGAGTCAAAACTAACAATGTTGATGGGAATAAAATCAGTTATTCATAAAATTTTTATCTTTTTAAATATTAGAATTATTTAATTTCATTTTATAAAAATACAAAAACTAAAAAAATATTACCATGACATTTTCATATGAATTTTTTTTAATTCAGGGAACAAAAAATACTCTCAATCGCAAGAGATAGGAGATTATTCCCCCTGGTCTACAAAAGATGGTGTTACATTATGGGCTAAATAGATTAGGGGATCCTGAAGCCAACTTTTCATAGATGAGTAATTCAAGGGCCTCATCCAAGATCTCAAGGAGATCCTTGAGCAACCAATTGTTAATGGATTATCTAGATAAATCCCTGAATTCTAGGAGTAATTCCTAAAATTATATCATGAAGATGTCATGGAAGAATAAGAGTTCTTCTTGTTCCCACCCAAATCTTTTGAAGAAGATAACATATATGGTTTCTAAGACAACGTGATAAAAAATAAACTCAAGTATCAATTTCAAGCTCTTCAATAGATGGTGGAAAATATACAAGAAAAACTAGATTAAAAAAATGAATATATCCAAGCACCATTAGAGAAATATGAGTCTAAACCTAAGTATATGCCTGAACCAAAAGATGATCCACATGTCTTATTAGAGTAGAGAAAAGAGAAATACTTTCATGATGAGCCACATGAGGGAGATTAATAGGAATTTTATGAATCCTTGAATGAATATAAATAACTACTTGATATCTACAAGACTTTCAAAGAATAAGATAAAACACCACTTAAATAAGATACCACCAAAGTGGTGGAATTTTAAGTCAATATAGAGGATCCTGACTACCTGCCTCCATCCTTAGAGAGTACACTCTTGGAGGAACTTACCACTGAGGCACATGTTGAAGCTGAACCGACCCAGGGAGTTGAACCTTTCTTTGACTATACCTCTTCTGATTTTTTTGAATCTGAATTACACATCACTCCTTATTGTTTTGATTATACAAAATTAGAAAATCATTTGTATTCCTTAGAGGAGGATGAAGAACCTATACTTTCACTTATTAAAGAACACATAAAACTCCCTGATTTCAATGAACACGCATTTGAGGAGCCCCAAAAAGATATCCAAGTTGTTGATCTTGAGAAAATGAAGATAAATTATGCCCATTTTAATGCTAATATAAATCTATAACTAGAGGACAATGAATAGGTTTCACAAGTATCAAACAAGGAATTGGATGGTCTATACTTTATCATACCCACACCATGCAAGTTATACCTCATTGCAAAGAGGGAGGATCTAGTGTAATCTATCCATGGATCGTTCATTAACTTGAATGATGAAGAAAAAGTTGGGAGAATATAATATCCCATACTTTTCATATAGACATTACTTCAACAATGAAGAATATTTATTACATAACATAAAAAACCATTCGATTACCGTATAGGTTTACTGTCTTTAGAAACTGGGAAACATAAATTATTGGTTCATAAAACATCTATATTGTCTCTCACTTATTTCTTCATAATTATACTCCTTTTTGACATATATTACATAATACCCTTATTCATAACCTCGGTAAAAGAAACCTATGAAAGGGTGATCTAAAATTCTTATTAAGGATAATGAATGGAAATATCAATCATATCATAATCATAAGAACATAAAATTCGAAAATCTTATCCTGCATATAAATGATCATAATATCATGGAATGGGATAAATCATAAATGTGTAATGTAATCCCAATATTCATAACAAACGACATGATTTTTATTTATGTATAGACATAATAATAGAAAATCATTTCATATTATCCAATTCTCATTGCCAAGACCATTATAGCGGACAAAGTCTATTACTGAACCGAGTTCACTCCTCGTTCTAGCCCTGTATTGCTAGACCAAATTTACATACCATTACAGTCTTGTCTATCTCATGAGATATAAATACTTACCCAATTCATTTTAGGGAGATATAGGTCCCACCCATCTCATAATGAAACCATTATTATGTGTTCCACAAAAACATGAAAACATTCACCATATCATAACCCATGAAATAAAATGGGTTTCTTAAACATCATTCTAAACAATTATAATTCCTAAATAAAATTAAATCATAAATAGAATAAAATTATAGAAATAATATAGATATAAATATAACCTTATTTAAATGGAGTCATCTTAGATGGAATTTTTTTTTTGAGAAAACAGTTGAAATTAATTCTTGAGGAAAATATTCTTTCTTAAAAATGCAAAAAAAAATTAGAAGAAATAATTTTATATGAAAATAATATTTTAATATTGTAGGGTAAGAATAAAGGAAATAAGGAATTGTAAAAGCGTAAAAATATTTTCATGATGTAAAAGTTAAAAAATATTCTTCTCGTACTTTTACCGGAAATTAAAATAGTACCTCGTACAGAAAAAAAAAGAAAGATTCCATTTATAATATTTAGTAAAAAAGAAAAAATGAGTAAAATTCAATTTAAATAATTATATAAGGATATAAAGTATATTTTTAAATACATATTTTGTAAAAATTGATGTGTATGATAAAAATAAACTAGTAAATACTTATCAGTAAATAATCTCAGATGAAAATGAGATTTGAAAAGTTATCCCTTACCTTAGGTCACAAATGCTTTGTATATATCCAAATCTACTGTATAATGATTTAAATAATGTTAAATATTTATTATATAATCATAATCATTTTTATGTTAACATTTATGATCATATTTTCTTTCATTTGATAGTAACATTTTATTATTACTCGTTATTCGGGTGTTAACTGCTTTATGTTCTTATGTATGTTTTGTTAGATAGCTTATTATTCCTATTTTTAGGTTATAGTTATATCTTTTAAATAATTTTATTAGAATAATATATATAATATGTATTCATTAAATTAATTTATATAATTCTTCTTTAATGAAGATTATGTATAGTGAATCACATTGCACCGTGGAGAGGGTAAGTCGTACGTACGCACAGGCGACAATATCGTTCCCATAATTGTTGAATGGTATTGAAGTGGATGATGTATAGTATCATAGAATAAATATCATTTTATATTAATCATATATATATATATATATATTAATTCCATGTTTATACCCATTCATGTATGTTGGTGGTGAAAAAAGGATTACACAACATCGCCGAGACGGTAAGTTGTACATATGCATACATAATGATTTCATTTTTCATAGGATGGGTAGAAGGTGGAATATGGTTGTTTAAAAATAATAATAAACTATATGTATATAATCAATATTTCAGTTATTAATTTGTAATTAAAAAACCTAGGAGGTTGAAGTATAAGAAGAAATTAGTTTGAAAGAATCGTTAAATGATATTACCTCATCTTCAACGTGTCTCCTCTAAATATCTTTTTAGAGCACTAGAGTAGGTATTTCAAGAAGAACAGGACATCTAAAATGTTTATAAAGATGTTCATAAGTGAAATTGGTATTGGATGGCCGAGTCTGATGGCTCCAATTATGTGAATATTTGAGAGAGGAAGTGCCTTTTTATTATTGTGGTGAGTGACACTATTGGAACCCTCGAAAATATTAATTTATAATAAAATCAAACCCAACCAAAAAACCTCTAAAATGTCCCAATTTATAATATTATATGAGATAGTGTTTTCATATCATCATCCAAAAAATGGTATACAAGTGTTTATGTTAATTTAATCATTATCATTTTAATTAACACATAGTTATTCTATTTAATTTTCTAACTAGGGTAATAAATATTTCAATATTAAAAGGGTTAAATATTTACTTATTTCAATTAAATTAGACCATAAATGAATAATTTCAAATATTTTATACAATATAATAATTATTATATACTATTAAAAATATTTTATGATTTTTAAATAATTTAATAAAACCATATTTTGACAAAATATCAATAGTTTCAATTTTGACGATGTTTAATTCATGGATTTTTTAAAATTTAAAAATGAGAAGTGAAACTAGATAAAAAAATTTATTATATCCCAAAGGGGTCAATTTAATCTAGATAATTAATTTTACATATTATTATCCCAAATTTTATTTATTGAAATATTTTATAAAATAATTTATTTGATCTCTTAATTAATAAAACAATTACGAGCTAAATTTTGTGTAATTGTTTAATATAATTATTTGATAAATAAAAATTCAAAATAAAATAATATTATGAAGATAAATTGATTATATTTTATAAGAAAACTTTTAGTCAAATTTATATTCTAAAAAACACCACATTAAAAAATATATACTCTTTTAAAACATGAATGTGAAAAATTTATCTTCACTTTAAATAAAATATTATAAGTGTCATAATATCTTCTATAAGCCTCAAAATGGTCAATAAGATGACTCATGGATGATTAAGGTCGATATATTCTCAAAAAACATGGTTTGGTAAAGTGTTTGGTCTTTTTGATGCTTTTTAGTATTTTAATGAACATTGTTTTATTGATTTCACATCAATTAATTAATTTTTTTCATCATCCAAGTATAATTAATTAAGGTAATTATTTATTTCAAAAAAAATTACAAATAAATTTTCATGATAAAGAAAGGAATTATATTTCAAATTAGTATTTATAATCTATTATATCTTCTATATAACCTTATATGAAAAATAATTTAATTATTAAAGTTTGAGTGAGTCATATTTCACTTTTCTTTAAATAAAATAAATTAAATGTACTAATCTCATCAAAATGGTTACAATGGACACCATTTTGACCGAAGTATAATTTAGGAAAAATTATAATCATTATCTTATATTAAGACAAGTATTTGGGTAATTTAATAATTTTATTTTTACCCTTAATTACAAGATTTACCCTTTTACCGTGTTAATAATTTTCACCAAAGTCACTATTCATATTTCCCAAAAAATAAAATAAAAATACATACATAAGTTGGACCTATTGATTCCTAATATGGAATCCATTTTTCAAAAATCAAAAAAAAAATTAGTAATTAATTTAAGATTAATCTCATTGTTGAAATGGGAAACAGGTTTTAAAAGTTATAATATTATAAAATATTGAAATGTTTTTACATTTTTATTGAATGTAAAATAAATTCCAATGACCTAAATTATATTTAATGGTAAAAATATATTCTATGTATACTTTAAACAATTCAATAATATAATTGAACTATATAAATCATTTTAATGAAAAAAGTTGTTTTTAATTAAATATTAGCATATTTTTACGATTCAGCAAAATATTAAAGTTATCATAAAAATATCAAAAATTCATCAAAAGTAAAATTTTCTATCAAGATTCAAAATAAATAGTCTATTTTTTAAATAAAAATTATTAGTGTGTAAAATTTATAATTTAAAAGGTGTTCACCATTCAAAGTAGTAAAATTAACCTTTAAAAAATAGGTTTTTGTACATCAAACAGATTTTATCCATACCCTATGACTAAAATATTAATTGGATGAATAGGAAAAATATTTTATTCAGTATATAACACACATATATATCATTAATTTCATTACCAAAATTAATTCACTCAAAAATACAAATATCTAATTGATTTATAAATAATTGACAGCCAATTAATTCATATTGCATTTTCATAAGTTAGTTATAATTATTTCTAATAACCTAACCTCTAGGATATAACGGTAATTTTATAATGAGGGTGTATCAAATTTCATTTAAACTCACGATATCATGAAAAGCTAGCTACTAAAGAATAAAAATTATTTAATGAAAATATTTCATAAAAACATCCGGTTGTTACATTCTTCCACCCTTAAACTTAATTTTTCTCTTGAAATTCATCACTTGGAAACAATTAAATAATGATTCATCTCCACCATAATATCCTCAAGATTCAATTCAGGTTCTTCAAAATTGGTGGTTCCTTCATAAAACTCAAACCAAGTGAGTGGTCTTGTTTCGTATAACTTTTTCGCTACGATTCAGAATCCCTATTGGTTGTTCTTCATAAGAAATATCTTGCTCCAGCAATATGAATTCTGAGCTTAGTAAATATGAAGGATCGGGTATGTACATTCTCAGAAGAGATATATGGAAATAATAATGAACATGAGAGAGATTCAGTTGAAGTTTCAATCGGTAATCTACCTTCCCAACAAGATCCAGAATTACAAAAGGACTGGTATACCTTGGTCTCAACATTCCCATGTTTCCAAATTTCAATAAACTCATCCACGTAAATATTCATGGAACTAGAATATCACGTACTTCACACTCTAGGTCTTTTCTTCAGATGTTAACATAAATTTATTTGTCAAATATGGGATTCTCTTATGTGTTATTGAATTGATCTGACATTTTCTTCAATTTCATCAATAAGATCAATACCTAATAGCTTTATTTCGCCAACTTCATCCCAACAGATTTGAGTTCTGTACTTCTTCACATAGAGTGCTTCATATGGATCCATATTAATACTAGAGTAAAATCTAGGGTTGTAAGAAACTTCCACCAAAGGTAGGTGTTGATCCTAACCATGTTTGAAATCCAATGAGAAAGATCTCAACATGTCTTCTAAAGTTTAAATTGTCCTCTCAAACTGAACGTATGTCTGATGATGATAAGTAGTGCTTAAAAATAACACTATATGTAGATTCTGTGGAAGAATTTACCATAACATAGAGTTAAACCTCCGATAATGACTATATATTATGGCAATTGGTAGAGAAGGAAATCTTACCACTTTATTTACATATATCCTGCCAAGCTAATCAGGAGAGAAATCCTCTCGAATAGAAACAGAGTGAGCTAATTTGGTAAGGTGATAAAAAATAACCCATATATTATTATGGCCTTTTGACATTTTTGTATGACCAACAATAAATCTCATAGTGATGTTTCTCCATTTACATTCGGGTTTGGGTAATGGTTGTAACAACCCCTTATACTTCTGTGTATTAGCCTTAACTTGCTGACAAACCGAGCATTGAGAGACATATTTAGTGGTGCCACTTTTCATTCCATCACACCATAAATACTCTTTCAGGTCCCAATACATATTTGTGATTCTAGAGTTAATAGATAATGAATAACTATGAGCCTCATCAAATAGTCCCTTATTTAATTCTGGTATGGGAGGATAAACACCCTGTTACTAAACCTTATTATTTCATCCCAATCATGGTTGAATTTATGAAAATTTCTCCCCTTATTTTTTTACTCTAAATTTATCTTCAACACCTCCTTAATCTTCCCTTGTATTTATGTTTTAGCAATAATTTAATAAAGATAATATTTATCCCATTCCTTTAAAATTTCATGATCCATCCTTTGTAACTCCATAAATATTGGATATTTTGTGATCCTCATCATAGATATGCTAGCATGGTCTTATCGACTCAAATCATATGCCACCTTTTTCTATTTCTTAGGGTGGTAATGTATTGGACAGTAATAATATTTAATCAACTTCAACCATCTTCTTTGGCTCATACTGAAATCCTTTAGTGTGAAAATATACTTTAAAAATTTATGACCAGTATAAATATCACACCTTTAACCGTAAAGATAAAGCCTCTATATTTTTAATTAAATTATTACAGAAGCGAACTCCAAATCATGAGTTGGGTAATTTTTCTCAAGGATTTTTAGCTGTTCTGAGTCATAAGCTACCACTATATCATTTTTCATGAGAACACATCCCATCCCCTTCTTGGATTCATCACTATATATCACAAACCTTTCTCCAATACAAGGCAGTGTGAGCACAGGTTCACTAGATAACCTTTTTTTAGCTCTTTGATATTCTCTTTATATTACTCCATCCAAATGAACATAAATCCTTTCCTAGTTGAATCAGTGATGGATTAGATAATCATGAAAAATATTTCACAAAATGTCGATAATATTCATCCAAAATAAGAAAACATCAGATCTAAGTTATTATTCTTGGTCTCATCCAACTTTCAATAACTTTTATTTTCATGGATCCATAGATATCCCTTATCTGGAGATTATATGACCCAAAATTGAGACATTTTGAATAAAAAATTCACACTTAGTAAATTTTTCATAAAGTGTCTCATTTCTCTTGGTATTATGTACAATTCTCAAGTGGTCCTCATGTTCTTTCTTGCTTTTTCAATATACAAGAATATCATATCTAAATACTACCTAAAATTAATCGAGACATTATCTAAAATATATATTCATTAGATCCATAAAGAGAGTGGGAGAATTAGTAATACCAAAAGGAATCACTATAAATTCATAGTGTTCATCCCTTGTATGAAATGTCATCTTTGGTATATCCTTATTTTGACCCCAAATTTATGATATCCTGAATGTAGATCAATCTTGTAAATGTACTGAGCTTTGTTTAGTTGGTCAAATAATTCATCAATGCAAGGTATATGATAATTGTTCTTGATAGTTATCTTGTTATGTTCTTGATAATCAATGCAGAGTGTCATTGATCCATATTTCTTCTTATAAAACTGAATAGGTGCTCTCAAAAGTGATACACGAGGGAATATGAATCCATTATCAAGATTTTGTTGGAATTACATTTTTAATTCATGTAGATCTATTAGGGCCATTCTTTAAGGTTTATTTGAAATAGGCATAATACCCGATATGAATTCTATTGAAAACTCAACTTCTCGATTTATTGGAAAAACTATAAATTCCTCCCAAAAGACATCCTAAAACATCCGTATGATGAGTGTATTTTTAATTGTGAGTTTCCCCACAACCATTTGAGATAAATAACCTTCATTTATAGGAATCAATACCCATAAGATGGAAGAAATTTATACCCAAAGGTTATATTCATCCTTTCATTGATAGATGAGAATAGATTGATCTAGAATATAAAATGTCACTTCCCTCCCTTGGATATTGATATGATATCCACATAGAGAAAGCCAATACATTCCAAAAATCACATCAAATTCCACTATATAAAGGATCACAAGATTTATAGGAAGCACTTTACCATAAACTTTAGCAGGAGAATAATTACAAACTTTTGATGTGACCTTTGTACCAATAAGAGTTGTCACAACAAAATCAACATCAAATTGTTGAGGTAATATGGAGATACCCTTAGAAAATTATTCCGAAATAAAAGAGTGGGAGTATCCAAAATCAAATAAAACATTTTCTACTATAGAGTGGATGGTAGGTGTACCTTTCACCACTTCATTATCATTCTCCATGTCGCCGATAATTATTTCATGTGAAATTCCTTTTTATTTGGTCTTAAGAGTTTTTTGATATCGATCATCATTAATAACCCTTGCATTAGGGAATTGATTGGGAAAATGCCCTATTTCCTTTCACTTGTAGCATTGAAGCATAATAGGTGCATTCTATGTATCCTTTTATTTTTCCACATCACTAGAGAACTTTTTCCCATCACATGGGCATTGAACTGTCTAATGACATTATTTTCTAAACATAAAAGATTTACTAGTCCCTTTAAGACAAATCCATCCATGTGTCTTTCCACACTTTGATCATAAGGAAAAACTCATCTTCCTTTCAATGTGGTCTTTCGATTTTCCTTTGAATTCCTTTTCCCCTTCTCATCAAATAAATATGATGGATGGGTTACTCCAATGTCTATCTCAACTTGGAAATCACATCGAACAATTTCTTAGTAGTTATTGAAGTCCCTTATGGATAATTCTCTTTAGAGACTTGGTTTAAATCCACTAAAGAATTGATCAATTTTACTCTCAGATTGGATAATAATTCCAGAAGAGTACCTTGAATGTCTTGTTTAATTTTCTTCGTAGCTACCAATGAATTCATCATCCTTTTTCTTAAGTTCAAGTAACTAATTTTCCATAATTGTTCAAACAGTAAGTGGAAAGTACTTAATGAAAAATAAGTTGTTGAACTCATCTGAATACCTGGACTCAATTTCATATATTTTCTTCATGTTCAAGATAAGATTCCACCATTGATCATCTTCACCTTCCAAAAGATATACTGCTAAGATGAATGTATCATGTTCAAAACATTGTAGAACTGAAAATATATTTTCAGTGGTACAGGTCCATTGTTCATCCACTAATAGATCAGAAAACCTACTAAATGAAGGTAGACGTTTCCTCATGAAGGATTTAATATAATTTTCTCCCTCATTTTCTCATTTGGAAGTCCTAGATGATTCATATCTTGAGAATGTTTTCTGAGCATGGATACAAGATTTTCCATTCTAGATCCCATAATATTTGGTTTCTCTAAGGGAAAATCATTGTATTGCATGTCACATTCATCATTAACACAATTCTTTCAGGTTCCATCCATTGACTAAAAAAAGACTCATACTGTCAGAAACAGTAATCAAAATGGGAAAACCGCATAATTCAAGAATAAAATTTCAATTTAAGACACTTTAGGTTTTATCCTAGGTTATTCATGAACATCCCTAAAACACTACTATAGGATTGTAATGTATATATAGAAATATCCTTAGGGTTATTACTAAGGTTCTCTCATTATAGTTTCCACAGTTTAACTATACCTTTTCTTTGATGCCAACTATATCAACCCATACTTTACATTTAGATATTACATCATCATTGATGAATATTTATTACATAACATAACAAAAACCATACCCGGACTATATAGGTTTATGGTCTTTAGAAACTGGGAAACATAAATAATTGGTTCATAAAACATCTACATTGTCTTCTACTTATTTCTTCATAACTAGACTCCCTTTTGACATATATTAATTAATACCCTTATTCATGACCTAGGGAAAAGAAACATATGAAAGGGAGAGATCAAATGCTCAATATGGTTAAACATGGGAAATATCCGTCATATCATAATCATAAGAATAAAACATTTGAAAATTTTATCCTACATAAGAAAGATAATAATATCATGTTATTGAATAAAACATAAAAGTGCAATTTAATCCCAATATTTATAACATAGGACATGAAATTTCATTTCATATATACATAATAATATAAAATAATTTCATATTAGTGAAGGCTCTTTGCCAAGACCATCATTGTGGAAAAACCCCATTATTGAACTGAGTTCATAGCTAATTCTAGCTCTGTATTACTGGACTATATTTAATTTTCATTCCAGTCATGTCTATCTCATGACATATAAATCTTTACGCAATGAATTTTAGGGATATATAGATCCCACCCAACTCGTAATGAAACAATTCTTACATGTGACAAAAAAACATAAAAACATTCACCATAGCATAAACCATGAAATAAAATGGGATTATTAAACATCAGTCTAAAAAATGTATTTCCTAAATAACATTACATCATAAAAACAATAAAATAATTTTACTAATAGGGATAGAAATATAACCCTATTTAAAGAGTTTCATCTTAGATGGAAAATAATTTTGAGAAAAAACATGAAATTAATTCTTGAGGAAAATATCATTTCTTCTTCAAAAATGTTTTCCTTCCTCAAAATTAAAAAAACATTTAGAAGAAAGAATTTTATGTTAAAATAATATTGTAATAATGTAGGGGAGGAAACAAGGAAAATAGGTATTATGAATTCATAAATATCTGTTATTTCCATACAAGATAAAAAAACATTTTTCTCATAATTTTTCCAGAAAAGTCAAAAGGTACCTCGTACTGAAAATGACAAAATATTTCATTAATACAATTTAGTAAAAATTATTATTATTATTATTATTATATATATCATATTTATTTATTCAATTAATTTATATAATCATTCTTTAATTAATATTATATAGAATAAATCACATTGCACCGTGGAGACGGTAAGCCGTACATACACATGAGTGACAATATCGTTCCCATAATTGTTGAATGGTATTGAAGTGGATGGTGTATAGTATCTCCAATTCAATATCATTTTATATTAATCACATATATATACATATATTTATTTATTCCTTTATTATACACATCGATGTAAGGTGGTGGTGAAACTAGATAACACCACATCATGGGGACGATAAGTCATACATACGCATACTGGGTGATTTCAGTTTTCATAGGTTGGTTAGAAGGAAAAATATGGTATTTTAATAATCATAATAAACTATCAATATATACTTACTTCTAGAGTTATTACTTTATAATGAAACAACTCATGAGTTGGAAGCAGAAGAAGATGGAAGTTTGAAACAATCGGAAAGTGATATTACCCCTTCTTCGACGCGTCTCCCCTAAATCTCCACTTATAGAACTAGAGGTAGAATTTAAAGAAGACCGGCACCTCTATAATGTTTCTAGGGAAGATGATAGTGAAAATGGGTAGGGGTGGTTGAGCTTGAATGCCAAAAAGTAAGTGAAGAGTTGTTGGAGGAAGAGCCCTTTTATAATTGAGGTGAGGGGCACTTTTGGAAACCTAAAAAATGTCGTGATTTCAAAGCTTAGATGATATATGGTTGTAATATCATCCCCTAATAATTTTTGGACAAGTTTTTATGTCTATTAAAGAATTATAATTTAAATTAAGACATAGTTATTCTATTTAAATTTTTAACTAGGGTAACAAACATTTCAATATTAAAAGAGTGAAATATTTACTTATTGTCAATTAGTCCATAAATGAATAATTTAGAAACTTTCATACCATATAATAATTATTATATATTTTTAAAATTGTTTTATGATTTTTAATTAATTTAATAAAACCTTATTTTGACAAAATATCAATAGTGTCAATTTCGACACTATTTATTTCCTAGATTTTTTAAAATATAAAAATTTGAGGTTAACCTCAATAAAAATATTGTATTATATCCCTAAGGGGTCAATGTAATATAGAAAAATTATTTTACATAATAATTATCCAAAATTTTATTCATTAAAATATTTTTAATAAAATTTATTTGGTCTCTTCATTAAAAAAATAATTACTACCTCAATTTTGATTAATTATTTAATATAATTATTTTTTGAATAAAAAATCAAAATAAAATAATATGATAAATATAAATACATTATCATTTATAATAATACATTTAGATGAATTTATTTTCTGAAAAACCTGACATTAAAAATGTTATACCCTTTTAAAACATGAATGTGACAAAATTATCTTCACATAAAATAAAATAATATAGGTGTCATAATCTTTTATATAATCCTAAAAATGGTCTACAAGATGACCCTTGGATGCTTATGAATGATATATAATCTATAAATATGGTTTGATCAAGTATTTGGTCCTTTAAATGTATATTAATATTTTAATAAATGTTTTTTTATTGATTTCCCATGAATTAAATAATTTTTTTCATCATCCAAGTATAATTCTTTAAGGTAATTATTTATTTCTGAAAAATAAAAAATTAATTTTCATGGAAAAAAACTTATATTTTAAATGGGTATTTATAATTTAATTTTTCTTTTATATAACCTTATATTATAAATAATTTAATTGTTAATGTTTGAGTGAGACATATTTCACTTTTCATTAAATAAATTAAAATAAATGTCCTAATATCATCCAAGTGGGTTCCAATGGATACCATTTCCACCAAAGTATGTTTTATGGAAAATTATAATAATAAAATTATATTTAGACAAGTTTGAGCATAATTTTATAACATTATTTTCACCCTTAACTACCCGATTTACGCTTTTACCATCTTAATATAATTTACCAAAGTTACTATTCATATTTTCTAAAAAATAAAATAAAGATATTTACATAATTTGGACCAAATGATTCCAAATATTGAATTCACTTTTCAAAATTCAAAAAACAAAAGTTTTATTAATTAATTTAAAATTAAACCTCTTCTTGAAATGGGAAAAATGGTTTTAAAAGTTAAAATATTGCTAAATATTGAAATGATTTTACATCTGAATTTAATGTAGAATTAATTCCAATGACCTCCACTATATTAAATAGTAAAAATATAATATATTTATACTTTGAAACCATTAAATAATATAATTTAACTATATAAAATATTTTAATCAAAAAAGTCATTTTTAATTTAAATTTAACATATTTTTAATATTCATCAAAACTTGAATGTTATCAGAAAAAATATTAGAAATTCATCAAATGTAAATTTTTATATCCTGCTTCAAAATAATATGTTTATTTGATCATATAAAAATTATTAATGTGTCAAAATATTAATTTAAAAGGGGTTCGTCATTCAATGGTGTAAAATTAAACATCAAAAAATAGGTTTTTATACATCATATATGGTGTTATTCCATCCCTATGATTAAAATATATATTGAATGAATATAAATAATATTTTATTAATTATATAACACATATATATAACATTAATATCATTACCAAAAGTAATTCACTCAAAAATAAAAATATCTAATTGGTTTATAAATAATTGATATGAAATGAATTTACAATGAATTTTCATAAGTTAAATATAATTATTCCCACTAATCTAACAACTAGGATATAATAAAAATATTATAATAAGGGCATATCATGGTTCTTTAAAACTCATATCTAAATGAAAAGAAATATACTGAAGAATTAAAATTATTTATAGAGAATATTTCATAAAAACATTCGGGTGTTATACAAAATCCACATTTGGTGGTTCAAATCAGAGAAGCTTTATCCACTGTCTGATTTTGGATAATAACCGGAACTACCCTCTCAATGTAATAAGAATTCAAAGCCCACTTGAGGGAATTTTCTAAGACAAATCCATTTACTTCTTTTGTAGTAATTTAGATTTCCATTAAATTTCTTAAGAAGTAGTGCATCATGGATCCCCATCCTCTATATTTTTTAGCTTAAATGACCTGATCCATGTGCTTAATTGAGTTTTTTTCTTTTATAGGTTCATGATAGTTGAATTAAGTCCCAAATATTTAAAGAAGAGTAATAAGCTTCATTTTAAAATTTATTTTATTTTTATTATTTAAACTTTTAAAAATCTTTAATTTTTTTTACAAAATCTGGTTTTGAGCTTTAAAGATAATATTTTATGTCCACACATGAATTTACGCTCAACTTGAATGAACTAAGAGAAATGATTTTCTTAGGAATCATGTGATTCCGTGTTTTATATTTCAATTTTGATATGATTAAATGAGTAAAATGGAGAATTAAAAATTTAAAATAAAGCATGGATATTAAAATAAGGACTGTTGATTTGATGAGACTAATCGATTCATGTAAATGAAATTCCCCAACCATTTTTTATACGTTGAATTTCTAAAATTTATGCCAATTTTTTTGTTATTATTAGTCGTTCCATGAGTGATTTTCACAAATCTTATGTCCCATTCCCAAGAGGATTTATAGACCAAGAACTTCCTATTTTATCTTGAGCATATTTCTTGAGTGATCTTGGGACATACCACTTGCTAGAACTTGAATTTGAACGTATTAAAGATATTACCACACAAAAACACATTTCAAATGATGGAGTAATATTTTTACATACCACTTAACCTAAAAAGTACACCATTAGATAAATCCTTATTTAGACCATAGAGACCATGAATGACCTTGTTAGGGATGCACCATGTTTCCATTTATTTTTATTAATTCCTTACCTACTCTTAGTAATTGTGTGATATTTTAAAGTTGAAGTGTGGGGTGAAGTTAATAACGGTAAAAGGGATGATTTAAAATTTAAGGAAGAATTATGGGTGTTATTATTATTGGAATTTTAAAAGTTCGTGGATTTAATCATTGTACAATTTAATATTTTTCCCTTCTTGAATAAAAAAATAGAAAAAACAGAAATAAAAATTGGTTGTGATTTGGGAAAACCAAAAATCACCATTAATAGAATAATGATTTTTATTATATGTGGTTAGGTGATGGATATGAGGTTTTTTTTAATAATAACATTCTAAAAAAAATTGAAAAAAAAAATAAATAGGGTGCACAAACCATTCATCATGTCTTTTATTGATCTTGACCTTACTTTGAGTATGGGGAAGCAGAAGTTTCTACATTAACAGGTATAATTTCATAATACTTTTTGATATCATGTATTTTACATAAGATATAAACCTACTATATGATCCATAATTGTTTAAACCTCAAATCCTACTAACCTTAAACCTTAGAGTCATTTGAACCATAATTGCAAGTCATCATGATTTTATATAATTTTTGTCTTTACAAAGTGTAGAAATCTGTTACTTTATAATCCTATGGATAATGATCATGTTCTATTGATATGATCAAAATTTCACCCAAATTGTATCATGATAGATGATAGAAAAAATTTAATTTAGATAAGTCATAACATGGCATGTTTAATAATAATGAATTGAGTAGATTGAATGAATGAAAGGACAAGTTCTATAATTTTTCAATGGGGAAAAGTAAAATACATGATTTTATTTTTTTTAATTGAAAAATCATAAATTAAATTCAAATTTTATGTGTATTTTTTAAATTTTGACTTGACATTGAATTTTTTTTATTGTATTACTCAGGAATTTTAATATTGGTAATGTTAGTGTTCATTGAATTCCATGTTAAGATTTTATGTTTGAGGACAAGCATGGTTTATGTGTGGAGGAATTGATAGAGATAATATTTTACTCATTTTATATATGTATTTTATTTATATAAACCCAACCAATTTTTGAATTTGAGCTTATATAACCATTTTACATCCCCTTATCTATTATTAAGTGGATTTTTATTAACCATTTTTTTGTCTGTGTTTCCAATAAATAATCTTTCAAATATGAATCTCTTGATTATCGAGATCAAGTTTAGATAGTGAGAACACAATTTATTTAAGGTGGGGAGAATGTAACCCCATGAAATAATAAAATAATCTTTTTATTCAATATAGTATGAGAAAAAATCAATGAGTTTATCTTGAATTGCATAAAACACGATGTTTACATTATTTTACTTGATATATTGAATCTTTTTCGTATCTTGCATTATACGCAAGACTGAGTTCTACCAAACAATAACATATTTTTAAAAATTTATTATCTAGTATAATAACTTATATCCTATCTGTTAAATTGGAGGGTATAAAGAGGATTAAATAACATATGAAAATATATACATTACTTTTTTATTATAAATTTAATGGTTAGATGTAACGCCCCAACCCCAGCTACCCAGAGTCGGTGCATTAATTACATAACATTGGCATGATCACAAGAAAGATCAAATCTCGAAAGACCGATTGGTTTATTAGCCTTGGAAACACTAGATATATTCATAAGTTTTACATTACATCATAAAATGAAAAACATAATGTTTCCACAGTCTACACTATGATCCCCTCATAATATCCCTGCAGGTTATTCATAACTTACATCTTCACTTCCTGGGAAAAATAAAACATAGAAAAGGGGTGAGCTCAAATGCCCAGTAAGGATAACAATATAGCGGAAACTTTCATCAATAAGAATAAACATTTAAGGCAATGTATAACTAAAACAAAAGCCTTTTAAACATGAACTTTCAACATGGTATGGCATAAATAAAATGAAATAATGCCATTTACTTATTCACATGGATATTCTACTAATCGAATAATCACATGCAAAAATCAATAACCACTTTTATAATGTTGGAATGCATAATGTCAGACTATCATAACCACATAGCCAAGGCCTCGTGCCAAGACTACAAATAAGATTTTGTCAAGGCCTTGTGCCAAGACACTAGTTTGTCTCATGAGACCTACCGATGCATCGAGGAGCTATAGCGGGCTCCACCCGTCACTTATTAAGTCCAATGCATTCCCATATGAAAAGGTTTAAACATAACATAAACATTCGTATTAAAACTAGCATACGAAATGTCAATAATTTCACCATAAACTATGAATGGTATAAAAATAGCACATCCATAGTCAAACATATCACAAAACCTTCAATACAATATAGAAGTTTTGTATCATAATAAATCAACTTCAAATAATCTTAAAATCTATCAAAGGATGTTGACATAGATGAAATCAAAATTCTTTTTAAAGAAATATCTCCTTTTATTTTGAAATCATTTAAGATCAATATAAAATAAAACATTTTCTTTGAAAATATTTTTATAAGCTTGTAAGGAAAGCTTTGAAGATTTTATAACGGCGTAAAATAACCGCACCCGCCGTATAAGTTAAAAAAAACATTCTTACCTCAATACAGTCGAAAAGGTTAAAAAGGACCTTGTTTTGAAAACGACGGAAAGATTCCTTTATAAACCTCTTATAAAAAGTCAAACAAGGGTATAAATGACTTTAACCCATATTCTTGTAAATAGTAAAAATGTTTTGAAATACATTTTTAAGAAAACATGGATGTGGATGATAAAGAGATCCCAGTAGATTATTACGTATAAACAACCTCGGATAATGAAGAGATTGTGAAATAACCCTTACCTTGAAATTTTCCTTGGTTGGGGTAGGTTAACCTCCTGTATAATGGTGAAATAATTGTTATTAAATTATACAAGAATCATATACATTAATATGATATCATATATGATCTTTTAACATTGCTTTATTAATAATATCTTAGTATTATCGTCGTTTCGGGTGATAATCGATTCGTTCTTCTTAAATGTTTGGTTACGTAAGACATGTTTGTAATGGATAGATTATATCTTATTCATAATCAGAATGATATTAACATTATTTTTAACCCCAAAATGAGAATAATACTTTAATGGATACGATGGAGAATGAATCTCATCGCGTTCGTGGAGACGGTAGTCCGTACGTACGCACGAACGCTACTTCCATTTAATTTTTATTTTAAAAGAATCTAATCCAAATGATACATAGGTATATTACTCTTCCAGTATAATATAATATTTTATATATGTTACTTAAGTTCATTAACACCATCCTTTATACGTTCCATGTGTGGTATGAACGAGTCATATCATTTTAAGGGGGCGGTAGTCCGCACTTCCTCAAATGAAATTATCGTATGTATATACAACATGAAACGAATAATGGTATGAAATAAAATGGAATTACAGAAGCTTATATATAAAATATATATCATTAATATCATATTTAATTACAGTTCCATCATAATGGCCACCATGAGAGGCGGTAAGATGTATTTGAACAATCATCGTTTCGTGAGGCGTTAGTTTTCCATCCACAGAAACATTATGTTCATCATCCATTAGATGGAGTTGTGTGTATGTGTAGTTTGAATCCTTCTTATAACAACATCCTAGTATATTTAGGATACTGGTGTTGTTAGAAAAGAAAGGAAATAAAAAGATTTTGGGGGTTGGAGAAGCAAAATGAATGAAAATAATTTAAGAGAAATTGTTACCTTTAATTTAGGTAACTCACTTTGGTTGGAACCAAAGGACTTCTTGAAATGATTTATGCCTAAGGGGAAGCTTCAAGGAGGAGGAGAGGGATGTGGGGAGCTTAGTTGGGCAGAGTTTGGACGAGCCAAGTGGCTTGAGAGGTGTGAGGAAAAGAGAATGAGGAGTGCCCTTTTATAAGAGGGGTGAGGGGCACCTTTCGAAAAGCTAGAAATATTAATTTATAATAAATTCATATTCGGTTTCCAAAGGCTCCAAAGTTGACTATTCAAAGTATGAGGTGGGGATAGGTCGAAAACAACTCATCCAATAGAATTTAGACAGGTTTGGGTACTTATATTAACCTTATCTTTAAGTATTAACTCTAAGTTAATTAGTTTCACTTTTACAATGTCTCTTTGTATTTTTATATAATATGGTTAATAAACTTACTATATACTTCCAAGCGACCCCCAAGTGGTCCATTAATGATTAAACTATCATAATATAAGTCTCTTGGCCGAACCTTAGATTTTTAGGAATTTAATATCAATTAATAATATAATATTTGTTTTAAGAACTCTTTTATGTCAATTTTGACACTATTCAATAGTTGATTTTTGTGAAACTCATAACAGATTGATTACTTAGAAAAAAGTCAATTAAATCAATCCTAATATATCATATTATCCTAGAAAATTAGTTTAATTCATTAAAAGTTTCATATTATATTTATTTGGGTATTTATAATATCAATTATTTTAATTTTTCACTATAATAGTAATTACTGCATCATCATTGTGTCATAAATAAAATAAATTATTTAATGTCTAAAATTTATAAATAAAATATCATTATTTAGGAAATCTTTTTAGATTTCTAATGAATATTTATAATCGAAATTCAAACATGTATAACCCTATGTAAAAATTGTTCTCTTAAAAGATATAAGCTTGTGTCATTTTTGTATTCATTTTAACTAAATTAAAATAAAGTGTCATTATCACTTACAAGTGGATCCATGGGGTCCCAAAATAGACCCAAATATTCTCATGGTCGACCATGTATCAACCAATAGGGTTAAGACACGTTTTAGGGTAATTTAGTATTATTATAATATTTTTTTGTTTAACCCTTATTTACCGGATTTACCCTTAACCATGGTAAATAAAATATTTACCGCAGTAATTATTCAAAATGTCTAAAAATAAAAGTTACCTATTTACACAATTTGAACATCCTGATTCCAAATATGGAATCCATTTTTCTAAATTCAAAACACAGAAGTGGCAGAAATTAATTTAAAATTAATTCCCGCTGTCAAAACAAAAAGCGTGTTTTTAAGAGATAATAACTATCAAAAGATTGACACTTGTTTATGTTCGGTTTAACTGTAAAATTTTGTCTAATGACCAACATTATATTAAATTGTAAAAATATATTCTAAATATACTTTAAAACCACTCAAATTCATAATTTATCACTATTAATTATTTTGATTAAAAAAGTTGTTTTTAATTAAAATTTAGTAATTTTCACTATTCATCAAAATATGAAAGTTATCCGAAATGTACCAAAATTTCACCTTAGGCTAAATTCGATATTCCGAATCCAAAAATCAAGTCCATTTTGAAATATAAAATATATATAATTTCAAAAATTAGGTATTACTATTCATAACGGCTAGTTTGATCGATTGTGGTGTGTGTTAAAACTCGAAGTTTGCGTACAACACACGCTACTGTATTATTCAAAGGAAAGCGTACCGTGGAAGCTTGGGATGTTTCATTTTAAATTTTTTGATGTCCCCATTTAGTCAAAAAGTTTAAAATATTGTATTTAAAAAGGGTTCACTATTAAAAGTTGATAAAAGTGCAATACTGAAAATGAATTTGTTCTTGCATTATATCTAAGAAACTCATAATATGGATTCTAAAATTATAAGGATTATATAAAGTTTAAAATTTAGATAATACTATTCATAACCTCTTTTGAATGGCTTTTTTTTTGTATGTCATGGTGTGATTGAACTCGGTGTTGCGTGTAGTGCAAGTTATTGAATTATTTTGAAGAAATAACACACTATGAAATCTTGGGGTGTTACATTCTCCCCTCCTTCAATAAATTGCGTCCTCGCAATTTTAAATTGTTCTTCGAAAATAAATGGTTGAAAATAGAAAATATATTTGTGGGAAAACCCACATCGGAAATTGGGTTACTAAAATTTAGTCTTAATATGAGGAAAAGAGAAATTAAAGGGTCACCACCAAATTATGATCTCGATTAGGAGAACATTGGTGGAATTTAGAGACATATAATTGGAGGAAAAACGTAAATATTTATAGGTAGTGATTGAGGTCATCAATCACAAACAAGTATAAAATTGAGGTCCTTAAATTCATCAATCTATGATGATTTGAAATACCATCGGTTCAACAAAACATAGGGTATTAGGATAACACATTTTTGACGTTTCAAAATATCCTAGTTGAAATCCCACATCGAAAAATGAATTAATGAGGCCTCTATTTAAAATAAAGAGTCGAAAGTATGAAGATTACCGAAAATAACACATACTAGGGTTCCATGTAGGAAAATATGGATATGGAAGAAAAATCTAACCATCAATTATCTGATGGAGAGTGGTAGAGAACATGGCTATGAAAAGGCCAACAATCCCAAAGCCATAAATTTGTGATGATTTAAGGTACCATCTAGGACAAAATTTTTGTTCTAAGTTTCTATTACTAATGTTGAGGAATTTATTTATGAGATTGGCTAAGATAATAAGGAGATATACTTACTTTATAATTAGAATTTTACCCATTAATAAATTTCTACCAAAAACTCATCTTTCACTCTAAAAGATAATAGAACGTAATTTTTTTTTCTATTTATACTATTCGTACAGGGTTCCAAAATAAATGAATTTATAATTCATCTACCAGATCTTTTTTTAAAAAAACTACATTATTTAATTCGGACATCTCGTGGGACAGTGGTAGGTGATACACCCTTGTCGCCCTTCGGTTGCGAGTTCAAGTCTCGCAGCCTTGCCGGACGCGATGGGTTGCCGCCCGACCTCCGGGTTGTCCTTTTATGGCAATCCAAAATAATCCAAACTAGAACTATCCCAAATAATTCTATCCAAACACACAGTCCAACATTTATAAGTAAGGTAAACATAATGTAGAACCTTTTTACCCCGTAATAGCATATGAATACCTTCATCATGTATTCTTTTAATACACCGAAACATCCAAAATTACCATATTCCTTATTGATTACATTCATGCTCCCTTATTCCATATAGAAAGCTGGATATACTTTATTAATCCAAAAATGTTTTAAAACCCAAAAATGATGGAATATACAAATCATTAATCAGCTTCAAGGTAGTCAATAATATCCAATATAATTTATCCAAATCAATCATGTATTATTCTAAAATCACCACCTCGGTATCTGAACCATATTATGGTTTATCTTTCTCTCAACCATATATTTTCCAAACATTTAACCTGCTACTGAGTCACTTTTCTTTGTTCCACACCATCTCAAGTCCTTAATGAAATAGTACTGCAGTACAATCCTTATATACTCCAAAATTATTATAACAAGTACATTGTTGATACAACACTCAATTGATATAATCAACATAAGAACTCTAATCATTCATCTTCATCTGTGGTAGTATCATAACTTGATTATTATCCAATAGCATCATTTGCGGCATAGTCTGATGACTGGGGCATAGGTTCGCGTAGTGTCCAAACTCCTTGCAAATGAAGCATTGTACATTTGAAACCATTTTCTTACCCTTGCAGTCACGTACTTTGTGCCCTTTTCCTCCACACTTATAACAAACTCCCATTCCTTTTAGGCAAGTTCCAGGGTGTTTCTTTCCACAGTTACCACATGTGAGAAAATTCTTCTTTTCCCTCTTCCCTTTATCCATCTTTCTCTCTTCCATCCTTTTCTTCTCTGGCTTCCCTTCAAAGCCATAGGACTCAGTAAACTCTTTACTTATCTTATCAACACATGATATTATTTCTTCATATGATGATAATACATGGGAGACTATTTCTCTTATAAATTCTAGCTTAAGACCATGAAAGATATGATCCTTCCTTCTCTTTGGATCATGTGCATTTCTAGAGTTCTCATTCCTTCTACTGGGCGCCATTTCTAAACAATGGCATACACTAGATTAGTTTATGAATCAAAATACATATTCCCATACTTATAAAACACTTAACATAAATTGAACTATTTATGGATATAATCCATAATCATAAAAATGCCTCCTTTGAGGAAGTATATACTCATAAACCCTTCATAATGATTTGTAAAGAAAATGATATTTATCCTAAGCATATCCCCCGGGAGTGTCGTAACCAAGAGTGCAGCAAGGCTCGTTGTCGTGCACCAGTTCCCGTTCGAGTCTAGCTCAAAGCGGTGTTTTCGGTTTTTACCCCTAGGTACATCTGTGCCAGAGCCGCCTCTACCTGCTCGTATCCAGACATGGATGTATTGCTCGGAAAACTCACAAAATCTCTACAATACCAAAATTCTAGGAAGTTCTTCTATACTTATCCTCAAAGTTCATCTTAGGTCTACGTGCTCTAATCAGAGTTTATCTAAATCTAGCTTCCAAGGTTTGTACTAAACTTCCTCTGATACCAACTGTAACGCCCCGACCCCAGCTACCCAGAGTCGGTGCATTAATTACATAACATTGGCATGATCACAAGAAAGATCAAATCTCGAAAGACCGATTGGTTTAGTAGCCTTGGAAACACTAGATATATTCATAAGTTTTACATTACATCATAAAATGGAAAACATAATGTTTCCACAGTCTACACTATGATCCCCTCATAATATCCCTGTAGGTCATTCATAACTTACATCTTCACTTCCTGGGAAAAATAAAACATAGAAAAGGGGTGAGCTCAAATTCCCAGTAAGGATAACAATATAGCGGAAACTTTCATCAATAAGAATAAACATTTAAGGCAATGTATAACTAAAACAAAAGCCTTTTAAACATGAACTTTCAACATGGTATGGAATAAATAAAATGAAATAATGCCATTTACTTATTCACATGGATATTCTACTAATCGAATAATCACATGCAAAAATCAATAACCACTTTCATAATGTTGGAATGCATAATGCCAGACTATCATAACCACATAGCCAAGGCCTCGTGCCAAGACTACAAATAAGATTTTGTCAAGGCCTTGTGACAAGACACTAGTTTGTCTCATGAGACCTACCGATGCATCGAGGAGCTATATCGGGCTCCACACGTCACTTATTAAGTCCAATGCATTCCCATATGAAAAGGTTTAAACATAACATAAACATTCGTATTAAAACTAGCATACGAAATGTCAATAATTTCACCATAAACTATGAATGGTATAAAAATAGCACATCCATAGTCAAACATATCACAAAACCTTCAATACAATATAGAAGTTTTGTATCATAATAAATCAACTTCAAATAATCTTAAAATCCATCAAAGGATGTTGACATAGATGAAATCAAAATTCTTTTTAAAGAAATATCTCCTTTTATTTTGAAATCATTTAAGATCAATATAAAATAAAACATTTTCTTTGAAAATATTCTTATAAGCTTGTAAGGAAAGCTTTGAAGATTTTATAACGGCGTAAAATAACCGCACCCGCCGTATAAGTTAAAAAAAACATTCTTACCTCAATTCTGTCGAAAAGGTTAAAAAGGACCTTGTTTTGAAAACGACGGAAAGATTCCTTTATAAACCTCTTATAAAAAGTCAAACAAGGGTATAAATGACTTTAACCCATATTCTTGTAAATAGTAAAAATGTTTTGAAATACATTTTTAAGAAAACATGGATGTGGATGATAAAGAGATCCCAGTAGATTATTACGTATAAACAACCTCGGATAATGAAGAGATTGTGAAATAACCCTTACCTTGAAATTTTCCTTGGTTGGGGTAGGTTAACCTCCTGTATAATGGTGAAATAATTGTTATTAAATTATACAAGAATCATATACATTAATATGATATCATATATGATCTTTTAACATTGCTTTATTAATAATATCTTAGTATTATCGTCGTTTCGGGTGATAATCGATTCGTTCTTCTTAAATGTTTGGTTACGTAAGACATGTTTGTAATGGATAGATTATATCTTATTAATAATCAGAATGATATTAACATTATTTTTAACCCCAAAATGAGAATAAGACTTTAATGGATACGATGGAGAATGAATCTCATCGCGTTCGTGGAGACGGTAGTCCGTACGTACGCACGAACGCTACTTCCATTTAATTTTTATTTTAAAAGAATCTAATCCAAATGATACATAGGTATATTACTATTCCAGTATAATATAATATTTTATATATGTTACTTATGTTCATTAACACCATCCTTTATACGTTCCATGTGTGGTATGAACGAGTCATATCATTTTAAGGGGGCGGTAGTCCGCACTTCCTCAAATGAAATTATCGTATGTATATACAACATGAAACGAATAATGGTATGAAATAAAATGGAATTACAGAAGCTTATATATAAAATATATATCATTAATATCATATTTAATTACAGTTCCATCATAATGGCCACCATGAGAGGCGGTAAGATGTATTTGAACAATCATCGTTTCGTGAGGCGTTAGTTTGCCATCCACAGAAACATTATGTTCATCATCCATTAGATGGAGTTGTGTGTATGTGTAGTTTGAATCCTTCTTATAACAACATCCTAGTATATTTAGGATACTGGTGTTGTTACAAAAGAAAGGAAATAAAAAGAGTTTGGGGGTTGGAGAAGCAAAATGAATGAAAATAATTTAAGAGAAATCGTTACCTTTAATTTAGGTAACTCACTTTGGTTGGAACCAAAGGACTTCTTGAAATGATTTATGCCTAAGTGGAAGCTTCAAGGAGGAGGAGAGGGATGTGGGGATCTTAGTTGGGCAGAGTTTGGACGAGCCAAGTGGCTTGAGAGGTGTGAGGAAAAGAGAATGAGGAGTGCCCTTTTATAAGAGGGGTGAGGGGCACCTTTGGAAAAGCTAGAAATATTAATTTATAATAAATTCATATTCGGTTTCAAAAGGCTCCAAAGTTGACTATTCAAAGTATGAGGTGGGGATAGGTCGAAAACAACTCATCCAATAGAATTTAGACAGGTTTGGGTACTTATATTAACCTTATCTTTAAGTATTAACTCTAAGTTAATTAGTTTCACTTTTACAATGTCTCTTTGTATTTTTATATAATATGGTTAATAAACTTACTATATACATCCAAGCGACCCCCAAGTGGTCCATTAATGATTAACCTATCATAATATAAGTCTCTTGGCAGAACCTTAGATTTTTAGGAATTTAATATCAATTAATAATATAATATTTGTTTTAAGAACTCTTTTATGTCAATTTTGACACTATTCAATAGTTGATTTTTGTGAAACTCATAACAGATTGATTACTTAGAAAAAAGTCAATTATATCAATCCTAATATATCATATTATCCTATAAAATTAGTTTAATTCATTAAAAGTTTCATATTATATTTATTTGGGTATTTATAATATCAATTATTTTAATTTTTCACTATTATAGTAATTACTGCATCATCATTGTGTCATAAATAAAATAAATTATTTAATGTCTAAAATTTATAAATAAAATATCATTATTTAGGAAATCTTTTTAGCTTTCTAATGAATATTTATAATCGAAATTCCAACATGTATAACCCTATGTAAAAATTTTTCTTCTAAAAGATATAAGCTTGTGTCATTTTTGTATTCATTTTAACTAAATTAAAATAAAGTGTCATTATCACTTACAAGTGGATCCATGAGGTCCCAAAATAGACCCAAAGATTCCCATGGTCGACCATGTATCAACCAATAGGGTTAAGACACGTTTTAGGGTAATTTAGTATTATTATAATATTATTTTTTTTAACCCTTATTTACCGGATTTACCCTTAACCATGGTAAATAAAATATTTACCGCAGTAATTATTCAAAATGTCTAAAAATAAAAGTTACCTATTTACACAATTTGAACATCCTGATTCCAAATATGGAATCCATTTTTCTAAATTCAAAACACAGAAGTGGCAGAAATTAATTTAAAATTAATTCCCGCTGTCAAAACAAAAAGCGTGTTTTTAAGAGATAATAACTATCAAAAGATTGACACTTGTTTATGTTCGGTTTAACTGTAAAATTTTGCCTAATGACCAACATTATACTAAATTGTAAAAATATATTCTAAATATACTTTAAAACCACTCAAATTCATAATTTATCACTATTAATTATTTTGATTAAAAAAGTTGTTTTTAATTAAAATTTAGTAATTTTCACTATTCATCAAAATATGAAAGTTATCCGAAATGTACCAAAATTTCACCTTAGGCTAAATTCGATATTCCGAATCCAAAAATGAAGTCCATTTTGAAATATAAAATATATATAATTTCAAAAATTAGGTATTACTATTCATAACGGCTAGTTTGATCGATTGTGGTGTGTGTTAAAACTCGAAGTTTGCGTACAACACACGCTACTGTATTATTCAAAGGAAAGTGTACCGTGGAAGCTTGGGATGTTTCATTTTAAATTTTTTGATGTCCCCATTTAGTCAAAAAGTTTAAAATATTGTATTTAAAAAGGGTTCACTATTAAAAGTTGATAAAAGTGCAATACTGAAAATGAATTTGTTCTTGCATTATATCTAAGAAACTCATAATATGGATTCTAAAATTATAAGGATTATATAAAGTTTAAAATTTAGATAATACTATTCATAACCTCTTTTGAATGGCTTTTTTTTTTGTAAGTCATGGTGTGATTGAACTCGGTGTTGCGTGTAGTGCAAGTTATTGAATTATTTTGAAGAAATAACACACTATGAAATCTTGGGGTGTTACATTAGAGATAATATAAAAATTATTCAAAAGAAAAAGAAATATTTTCTGAAATACTGTATTTTTCTAAAAGACGGATTAGTCGCACTTGACAAAAATAATTTAAAAGTAATATTTACAACTTTTATAAAATTTATATGAAAAAATAAAATTATTTTTTGAAATTATAATACATAAATTATCTTAAGGTGAATTTTGTGTACTTTTTTGGTAAGTTTCATTTTTAAATGACTAGTGAAAAATATTAATATTAATTGGAAACTGCATTTTAATTTAAATAATTTATAAGGTTAAACTACTTTTGGAATTTTTTTTAAATATAAATTATCTCAATTTTATATCAATTAATTAATTTTAGGTCTTTAAAATCATTTTCAATTTAAAATTTGATATATAAACATTAAAAACTTTTGAACATTTTACATTAAAAACCCACTGTATTTTTGCATCTATGAGATTAATTTTAAATTTCTTTGAGCCATTAATATGAATTAAATTTGAATAAATGGATTAGATATTTTTAATAATTATAATTTATAATTAATAATAGGGTAAACTTAATTTTTTACCAAAATTAATAGTAAAAGTGAAAAAAAATTAAAAATTGTGATTATGGTAAAAACAGGTTTACCGGGTGATTAAACATAAAATAAAAGGTATGAAAATGATGAAAAAACTTTTACAAATCCTATTGGATGGATATATTTAGAACTAATTCCTTCATGTATTAAAGTTTGTTCATTATTTGGACTTGGTGTTAGGTAAAAATGTGAGTACACCTATCCTTCTCAAAAAATTACAAGTGTGCCACTCACCTCGCTTATAAAAGACACCCACTCTTCACCCTAAATCAATCCTTAAAAAATATTTGGTAAGATTATACCGACCCAAATAAATTTCCAACTTCCCATTACTCATTCTAGAAGCCCTGATTTTGGAATAGATTCAACTTTTAAGGATTTAATGGAAACCTAAAGAGCATACTTGAAGAAGAGGTAATATTATTCATTGAGAATCCTTATGTTATATCCTTGTACAACTCCTTAAATTATTTCTATACCATGATTATATAATAATCTTAGTATATTACATATAATATGATTTTTTGTATAATAATATAATCACATAAAACAACCTCCACACCCATCAAATGGGTTACAAAATCTTTGATCATGTGTGTGTTGGACTTCCACCTTACGAACCGATGTTGTTCATTCTTCCATTAATGTCAGAATTGGTGTCCACGAAACAGATTTTTCATTTTTTATTTCATTTATATTATAATTATTTAATATTAAGAAAAATTATTATTATATGTTGTTTGTTGTTCTGTATGAATGTAATGTGATAATTTTCTAGAGTATATGTCACATTTTTAAGGTCATAAGAGCTCCCAAATGTGATGAAAATCATAATGTGCAATGATGATAATCTAAAATAATGTTCTATGGTTGGATAATGTAATATTATGGGACATATATTAGATATATTTTCCAGTGTAAGTACTCGTAAGAAGATAAGGATTCTTCTCATGAAGTTCGCACTTAGTAATCATTATATGAGAGAGTGTAAGAAAAGTCCCACCAGTAAGAAGTTTACATGTTTTGGTGTCATCAAATATTCCTATCTTTGAGAATTGGTGATGGTACTTAGAATTTAATATTATTTTTAATGCATTTTACAACTCATGCAATATGTTTTATTTCAAAAACCATAATGATAATAGTTCATGGAGAAGTTGGATACACTAGGTGTTTCATGAGTGACATGTCATTAAAGAGTAATTCAAGGAAATATTTTTCCCTCTGATATTTATAGAAGATTATATCTCAACCATTTTATAGGAATATACATGTCACATTAAATTACATGACCATGTTGTAATGACGTGTTTATTTTAGATAACTAATGAAATACAAATTGAGAATATAGGTTGCTGAAATGGATGTGAAACCAGCTTGATATGATATTGTGGACAAGGGATTATATTACATTGTAAGAATTTATATATGGTTGTCAATGTTATGGAATTAAGTTCTTTCTCTTCGGTGCCTTCACCTATTCCTAGACATTAATCTTGGACATTAGGCAAGCATGCCTAATGAAAATGAGAAAGAATCATAGAGGGTCACACACTAAGTGTTTTCATTGATCTCAATTGAAATCTATTTGGGTTTAATTAAATAAATAAATAATATTCTCAAGTATGTGTAATAATTTTCATCAAGTTACAATTATACCATTAATTAAAGAAATATTTACTCACTGGCTTGTGAATAAATTATTTATTTTATTAAATTATCACCCCCTATAGGAGTCTAGGGTGGCAGGGGGATAATGTTTGGGGCTTTGGTTGCGGGATAGAGTCCCCATGCTAGTTTATTTTACAAGTGTCTATGTACGCATGTGTGGTACCCTTAGAAGCTATAACCCACCTTTAAGAAATATTTATTTTATTTATTAAAAATTTTAATAAATATTTTTTCTTTAAATTGTGAATAAAATATTTATTTATGAATAAAATATTTAGTATGTTGTTCAATAAATCCCAGAGCAGTTCAAATTGATCAAGACTGAGTCTGGTGAGAATTATTAATTTAAAATACCAATATGTAATATTTTTTTGTGAATGTTATTTCGTTCCACAAAATTATATTTATATAATTATTATTATGAGAACTGATATTGTGTAGAGTATCCAAAATTGAGAATAAGGAATTGTGGAACACAACGAACACCCTCTCAACTCCTCCTTATCTCTCACTCTCAAGAATGAGAAGTGAATGATAGGTCTCTTCAAGGCCAAAGAATGAGTTATCAAGAATGAAAAATGCAGGAAATTCAAATCGTTGTGCTAGCACCCAGAGATCGAGTGGTGTTGGTAGAAGATCATAGGAGTATGTGTGGATCACCACTAGAGGGATTCTATCCATGGATCCTGATTGTTTAATTAAGGTAATGTGAATGGGTATTTTAGTATGATCAACATTCACCAATTAAGAATGTTCCTAAGAACAAATATTCATTTCTTCAAATATTAAATAAATTAATTCTAAATTTGACGTACAAGATCATTTTTATCGGATTCCTGGAATAATTATTAAAAAATTAATATATCACCCACCTATGAATCCTTCCAATACACATGAAACCATCAGCTGGTATTATAAGGTTTTTATTTAAATTTACAATTATTTATTTGATTATTGATCTATGCATAACTTTGGTTATATTTTTCATTCATGTTATTCGTAATTTAATATAATTTTAATTAACATGTAATCATTATATTAATCTTGATCATTCAGTGTTTCATTTATCAAAACAATTAAGTTAAAATGAAGAACGACTGAAGATTCCATCAGAAAGTGCCAAATATTTGGCCTATAAAATTTGGTTACACGTAGTGCATCTAGAGAACACATTGAATACCCATGCACGATGTATCTAGATGCACTGAGAAATTAATTAAACATGGGGTTTTTATTTCAATACTTGTGTGGAGAAGTCCAACTAAGAACAAGATATTTAGATATAGGGTGTGTAGTTATCACATACACATCATGTAGTCTGGATGAGTTAACATGCCGAATCTCCATGTGTGGGACTTGGATATACAACAACCAAGGTACATTGTGTGTAGTTCAATGTACGCACTGTGTAGTCTCCCATTAATGGAACAAATTAAAATTACATTAAATTTGAAAAATAATAGCATTAAAACCTTATTTTACTAATAAACACACCATTATGAATTATAAATTTTAAAAATGGTTTTAAAGGATTTTAAAGGATTAATTAATTTATTGTATTTAATATGTAATTATTGGTTCTTCTATTTATTTTTTATTAATTACATTAATGATTATTATCTTCAAATAATATTGGATTGTCATTAAATATGAAAGGGTATTAGTTAATTAAATTTTTAATTAATTAATGCACGTTCATTTATCCTAAATAATCAAATAAAATATAAATAAATAAATGTTAGCCATTGAATTTTTCATATTCTTTGCATGCATGACCCTTCATGAGCATGACTAAGAAATTTGTATGCATTGGATGTTTTAATTTAATTTATTGCATGAGTTTTTAGTAATTTAAAATTAAATTAAATGATGGTTTGTGAGTCATCTCTCCGAATTTTATTTTGTAAGACATATGAGTAGAAGGATATTTATGTAATCTACTTTAACCAATCCATCAGTTCCCCTCACATATGTGTGAGTATTAAATATTTGTAATTAATGGAGCATCCCAATGCACATAGAGGTGGTTTAATATGAAACTATAATGATTCCAACCTAGGTGAAACATAGGCGGACAACTATAAGTTTATTACTCATGCCAAGGTAGGCAATAAGAGTAATTTCCCCTAGGTCAAAGGTTGATTTAATGTCCACTCATTAAATAAACTGTTAGATAAATCCCATGAAAGGGTGATTTATTTAATTATTTATTTTTATCTATAAAATTATTTAATTTATTGATATAAAGTTGTGATGATATATATAAATGAATTAATATGAAAAGACAAAAATTAAATAAATGAATTATACATAAATATTTTATCCAACATGGTTAATTAATTAAGTAACAACTACTTAATATAAAATATACATTTAAAGGATAAAAAATATATATTTTATTCATAATAAATTAAAATTCATCAATTAAATATTAAATTAGACTAATCCTTTCATTATTTGATTGAGAATGAAACCATATAACTGAGTGTAGTATATGGCCAAAGTCTGAACAATAACTTATATTGGGGATTTATCCTGAGAGTTTTGGGTCAAATTAACCAAAATTGTATTGATTTTAACAGCCAATGTATGTTCAATTAATATTTGGAGGGAAGTGTTAAGGAATTCCAAGTCGGGATTTCAGGATAAAGGAATCCACTCAATGGATCAAGGAGATGCAAGACCACAGTTGGCAAGGCTTCCTACCTAATTACTTTATTATGGATTTCATAGCCAAAGTCTGGATCATTAGGAATTGTAATAAGGGTTTTTTATACTATAACGTTAAAGAAACTAGACATTTAGAGTTCAATGGTTAGGGCTATTGATACTTGATAAAACAATGGGAGATTTAATAAATATATAAATAAACATTTAATTTATTATATATCACTTATTTTTTAACCAAGAAATGTAATAATAATATAATATTTTAATTGTATAGTAAAAAATAAAAGTTCATAATTTAAACTATCCATATGATCAATATTGGAGAATGATAACCTCCAAACTAGAAGTAACTTCTAAGAGTGGTTTAGAAGCCTCTAGGATGTGATACTCTATGAACAGAAATCTTACATGATAAAATCTATAATGCCTAATCCACCTGATAAAGAGGTGAGTGATAAAGAGATCATTGTATATGAAAACCAATTTAGGGACATGATCGATGTTCAATTTTTGATTCTTTCATCAATGTATAGTGAACTAATGAAGTCTCATGAAAACATGGATGTGTATATATTGCTTCACAAACTTCACAGTCTTTACCAAGAGAGACATAAGAATTTATATTTTGATATTTCAAAGGCACTCATTCAAAGGATCATTGGAGAGGGTGAGCCAACTAGGCCTCACATAGTCAATCTCATTGCATACATTGTGCTCTTTAAGGTTACTGGGTTTAAAATCCCTAAAGAACAGGGAACTAACTTCATTTTGGAATCACTCCATCAGTGTTTATCCATCTTTGTTTTGAATTTTAATTTGAACAACATTAAGAAGTCTCAGTTAGATATTCTTACTCTTTTTCTCCAAGTAGATAAGGATACAAATAATGAAAAAGCATACCTCCTAATAGTGAAAAAATAAAATTAAAGTAAAGAAATTAAAGCCCAAATATTCTTCATTCCCTTCCAAGAAGATGAATTTTAAGGGGGAAGAAAGGTAATAGGATGTTTTCTATTTCACATGTGGTAAGAAGGTCCACTAGAAGGAAAACTACACCGATAAAAATAAATAAGGGTAATCATCAAGTGTGTTTGTTATCGAGTTCAATTTATCTATTTCTACAAATTGGGTATTAGATACATCTTGTGGTTCTCAAAAATGTATTCAAATACATGATCCAAGTATATTTAATAAGATTGTCTTAAGAGAGGTAGATATCCAAGCAACTAATGGTGTTAAACATTCTATTGTAGATACCAGGGACTACCACCTCATGTTGCGGATTATAATGGTCCTGGTTTTAAATGGTTGTTATTATGATATTTTAGCTACCAAAAAAATTATTTATGCTAGCATACCTGATGTGGATGGATTTAATTTCAAATTTTGGAATAAATGATTCTTATTTTATAAATATATAATTTTTTGTGGTAAGTCCCATTTAAATAATGGTGTTTATGTGTTGTATTACATAAACCAAAATAATAGAAATCGATTATGAAGTTACTTGACATGGATTACACCACACCCAAATTTAGAATCACTGATTAGGTCATGTAAATGAAAACTGATTGACTAAATTACATCAAAATAGATATTTTGATATATTTGAACAAAAATAACGTAGTATATGGAACCTATGTTTAAAAGAAAAATGAATAATCCGCCATTTAGTGGTAAAGGTGAAATGGGTACATAGCTTCTAGAATTAATTCATAATGATTTGTGTGGACCATTTTCTATTGAAGAAAGGGGTGGGTTCTCTTAATTTATAAATTTTATTGGTGATTTTATAATATATGAATATGTCTAATTAGTTAGGTATAAATAAAGAATCTTTTGATAAATTCAAGGAATAAAATAAGGAATTTGAGAACTATCATGATAATAATATTAAGAAAACTCACTTAGACCATGCTAGATATCATATATTAATCAAGACTTCATTGATTATTTATGGGAGTTTGGGATTTTATCTCAACTCACTCCTCCTTATACACGTCAAAGGAATGGTGTAAGAGAAATGAGAAACCACACCTTATTGGACATGGTGAGATCATTGATGAGTCATGAATGTCATTTATTATTCAGTTGAGGATATATGGTACAAACAACAACAGACGTAATAAACCAAGTGCCAACTAAAAAAACGAATGGTATACCATACTAATTAAGGAATGGAAAGAAACTTTTGTTGTCTTACATACATGTGTTGGGTTATGAATCAATTTATAATGCCACTTTAATTAACAAACTTTCTCCCCAAGGAACAAAGTGTATCTTTATAGGATATCCCAATGAAACAACAGGATGATAACTATGAAGTCATTTAGAAAAAAGATTCTGGTTGAATGATTTCCCATTTTTATTGAGGAATAAATTATCTCTAAAAGAGATAGTGGGAGAGAGATAGACTTCAATAATGTCCAGGATCAGGATATACAAGAGTTGGCACATGAAAAAATTCCATGAAACCCCATGGAAGAAGAAATTTTTCCAGATACATAATTATTGTGTTGGAGTACTAGAGAGGTTAGATAACCAGAATGATATGATTTTCTACTCACTATGGATGGTGACTCATTATTAGTTAATAATGATGATCCTCTAACAAACTAAAAAGTATTAAGTGGAACATATATTTCTAATTGGAAAGAATCCTTGTATTCTGAAATGGATTCCATGTACCAAAACCAAGTCTATCTTTTTGTAGACTATCTAGTATATGTAAATACCATTGGTTCGAAATGGATATTCTAGATTAAACTTGTCATGGATGGAAAATTCAGAACCTATAAGGCACGATTGGTTGTAAAAGGGTTTAAACATCATCAAGGAATTGACTACAACAAAACTTTTACCCAATTTAAATGATGAAATCCTTCATAATTATTCTTGAATTTGTGAATTTCCATGATTATATGATCTTGAAAATAGATGTTAAAACATCATTCCATAACGAGAGCCTTCATGGAGATTTTTACATGGAAAAACCTGGAGGGTTTGTGACTTTAAATGATTCCTACAAGTTATACAAGTTGCAAAGATCCAATTATGGATTAAAAAATCATCTAAGTTATGGAACATTCATTTTGATGAGGAAATAATGTAATTTTGTTTCATAAAAAACTAACATGGGCCATGCATCTATAATTGTTTTAGTGGGAGTGAAATCATTTTATTAATAGTATATTTTGATGACATATTACTTATTGGAAATGAAATACCGGTCCTACATTATATTAAGGTGTGGTTGAATAAATGCTTCTCTATAAAGGAATTGGGTGAGGAAACATATATTCATGGGATCAAGATCCATCATGATATATCCAAGAGGTTTCTAGGACAAATTCAATGTACATACATAGAAAATATACTGAAGAGATTTAGTATGGAACAATCCAAGAGGAGATTGTTTCTAATTTCACATGGAATTTATCATTCTAGGAAAATGTGTCCTCAAACACATGAGGAAATATATATAATGATAAGGATTTCCATTTAATTAGTAATTTGGTCAATCATGTATGTTATTCCATATACTAGGAGAGATGTTTCAATTACATTAAGTATGGTAGGAAGATATCAATCTGATCTTGGTGACCTCCATTAGTTGTAGGTCAAGACTATACTTAAGTATCTGAGGAATACTAATGATATATTCCTAGTTTATAGAGAAGATGAGGAACTAGTCATTAAAGGATATTCATATTCCATTTTACAAATAGAACAAGATGAAATTAATTCCCAAATTGAAAATATTATTACTTTGAATGGAGGTGTTGTGAGTTGGAAGAGCTCAATTATAGTTGTGATTATAGGTTATATAGAAAAGTCTGAGTATATTATGGCTTATAAGGTTGCTAAAGAATCATTATGGATGTGAATCATAATCCATGATCTTTATGTGGTATCTAATAGTAAATATCATGTCACACTCTATTGTGATAATACTACAGTAGTGGCTCTTGGAAAAGATCCAAGGATAAATCAAAGGAAGAAGAAATTTTTTTAGAATTATCCTCTCTTAAGGTATTTTTCTCAAAGAGGTGAAGTTGCAGTGAGTAGTATTTCAATGGAAGACAACGTGGAGGACCCCAAAAATAATTACTTATGTCTGTAGAAACTATCATGTGAGGTCTAGAAGACTGAATGTTATTGGACTATGGAGATAGTCCAAGTAAGAGTTTATTGGAGTTGGTGTCCTAGGACCAACTATTTTTTACTTTAATTACACGTATATTTGATGTATTTAACATTAATATAACTTTTTATTACATATTTTTTATTTTTCTTCATGACTCAAATGTAATGATTTACTAAAGAATACATTAAATTGGTAGGGTCATAGTTGGTCCCCGCTTTGATGAGAACCATGATGTGCTATGAAGATATTCTCTGATAATGTTTTATGGTTGGATAAAATACTATGATGGGAAACATGTTACATAGACTATCTGGTGTGAGTAAACATTATAAAATGAGGATTATTCTCATGAAGTTTTTTATTTGGTAATCTCCAAGATGAGAGATTATGAGAACATACCCACCATTAGGATTTCCACAAGTTTTTTTTTCATCAGATATTCCTATATACGATCATGTGTGATGGTCCTTATACTTTAAGATTATTATTAGTGCATGATAAAAATAACATACTTAGATGAATTTCATAAACCATGATGATAAAAAATCATGGCGAAGTTGGGTACAATGGATACTTCACGAGTGACATGTCATTAATGAATATGTCAAGGAAATATTTTTATCTTATATCTCTATAGAAGATGATATCTCATCCCTTATATTGGAATAGAACAATCACATTAAATTCCATTTCCATGGTGTAAAGACATGTTTATTTCAGATAGCCTAGAAAGAAATGTCAAGCATATAGTTTGGTGACATGGATATGAAACCTACTTGATGTGATATGGTGAAAAATAGATTATATTACATAGTGAATATTTTTATATGATTTTTGATGTTTTCAAATTATGTTCTTTATCATGGGTTCCTTGACTCATTTCTATATAGTAATCTTGGACATTTGGCAAGTCCACATCTTATAAATGAGAAATAATCCTAGATGATCACACATTAACTCCTTCCTTTGATTTTGATTAGATTCAATTTTTGTTCAATAAATGGAAAAAATATTATCCTCATGTCTGAGGAATAATATTTTTCAAGTTGTATTGACCATATAAATTAAATAAGTTTTTTTATTCAACTTTTGAATTAAATATTTATATTATTTATTGAATATTTTAGTACATATTTAATTTATAGATTGTGACTAAAATATAAAAAATAATAATTATATAATTATTATTATGTGAAATGAGATTTATTGAAGGTAATAAGTTTTATTTATAGATGATATGCAATTAAATGATATTTTAACATAAATCCAAACTCTATAAATATTTGGATATGTCTATTGTGTAGGGAATCTAAAATTGAGAATAGATAATTGTTTCACACGACAAATTATCTCTCACCACCTCCTTTTCCCTCCCTCTCAAGAACGAGGTGTGCAATAGAGATTTATTAAACTATGAAGAATGAGAAAACATGAAAAAAATAGAAAACATTAGACTCACCACACTAGGACCCAAATATTGAATTTTGTTTCTCAAAGATCAAAGGAGCATATGTGGATCACCACTAAAGGGATTTTATCCTTGGATCCTCACAGAACAATGACGGAAATCCGAAAGGGTTTTTTTGTACGATAAAAATTCACCAAAAAATAAATATCCTAATCCTAGATATTTATTTCTTCAAATATTAAAATAATTAATTATAAATATGACATGAAAGATCATCGGTATTTGTTTCAGGCAATGATTATTAAAAAAATTAATATATCACCCACCTCTGCATGCTTCCACTGTGCCCATAACCATAAATTAACACCTCTAATGTCTGGTTAAAACAGGGATATAATGTATATATATGATATTTTTTACATCATTACACATATAAATTCATTATATAATATTCTTCATTTTCCTTCTATTCTGTAGAAGACACGATAACATCGCTCATGTGTACGACAGACTGTCACCTTTCAAAGCGATGTGATTTTTATTTCCCAAACGCATCACATAAAAGGTGATAAAGATAATTTTAATTATTATATTTGATATAAATTAAATATTTTTCATTATTTAAAGGTAATATATATAATTTTTTTCTTTATTTTTCACTCACATAAAGATGACAACATCATTTGTGTATGTGTGGACTACCGCCTTCACGAAGTGATGTGACTCTATTTTAATCACCACACCCCATGGATGATTATATATAAGTATATAATGTACAATATATGATATTTTGATAAATATATAATGGAAAAATATTACATACCCCTTTTCCATAATGATCATTAAAAAATTGAAATGTTACTCATATGTACATATGACCTACCATCTTCATGATCGTAACATACTTCAATTTTTATAAAAAGCTTTTATAATTGATTTTAAAAATAAAATTTATGTAAATTAATGAAAATTATTTTTTAGATTTTATATCTATATAATATGTGAAATAACTGGATCATTCATGAAAAAACATGTATGCTAAAATCCAATAATTAACACCTAGAACAATGAGAATAATGAATATTATTAACAAAAAACTGATGAGATGTTATAAAAGGATCATATGTGGTATTATAAATATTAATACGCTTCTTTTATATGTTAATATCATGTTTAAAACCACTATATATAATTTTAATGCTCATGTAACCAAAATGAAGTATAAGGTAATGGATTTCAATGCAATTTACATTTCACTGAGACTTACTATGCACTAATACACTATTCTGTGGTGTATCTATGACCTCTTTGACATGTAATATCATGATTCATTCATAAATCATGTTATTTTAAGTTTCAAATTAAATTATCTCATCAAAAGGTATTTGACTTCAGAATTTCGATGTTGTAAAAGTTATTGTATTATCTCACTTCCTTCTCTGATTGTTAACTTTATCTTGAAACAATCACTTTCATGTAACAATTATTCATTAGAAATTAAATTTATCCTAAATATATATATTATTTTTTGATGGATTTTATTATTTATAAAAATATATACAATCTTTACATATGATTTTTACTTTGAAAATTATATTATTATTTATTGAAATATTGATAAATCTGTATCTATTACTCAATACGAATATTTTATAATGCACATTATTTATCAGTTAAATCTATTATTAGATATATGAGGAAAACCTTTTACATGAAATATATGGGTTGGGGATGGGTTAATGATATCACCTCGATGTATCAGTGGTCTCACAAGATAAAATCAGTTGTAAAAACCCTAAATGTTTATAACCAGTATCTTTTAAACATATTATGAAAGTACATAAAAGTAATATGTTCTAAACCATATTGGGAATGATATTGATGGTAAAGGTATAATTTTCCTTGAAATAATGAAATATATTATTAAGTAATTTCTTTCATTCACAATTCAGTCATTATTATCCATGATATTTTCACTATAAAATAATATATGGAATCATTTCATTTTCAGTTTATTGATTAAATATAATGTGTTTTAGTTATTTTCCTTTACACATTGATTATCCATAATCCAGTTATTTAAATGGGAAGTGGCCTTATTTATTTACCTTTCCATGATTGAATATGATTATTTATTCATGGTATATTTCATTTTAATTAACCCTTAATGAGCATTTTGGGTCACCCTTATTTTGTTTCATTTCCCTAAGATTCCATGATGTTTATTATGACTGATGTGAAGGGATGTTCTAGATGGAATACATTAATTTTCAAAAAAATTATGTTTTAATTTGTGTATTCAAATGTAATATGTGGGACACATGTATGTATCGAGTTTTCCAAGTCTTCTAAACTATTCATTCTTTTGGGATTTGAGTCTTGTATCTATGCTATTGTAATAAATCAGGCCCTGAATATGGGCTTATGGGGATAAGGTCTCAATAATAGTATAATGGTTAAGAGTCCCAAGGATAGATTAATATAGGTATTCTCAAACATGTTAGTGAAATATAGCTCCTTATTTTCACACACTTCCCTATATCCACAAGCCACAGAACACCCTAAAGAATGAACTCCCTATCCTTAGGATGTTTATCCATCATTTTCAACATTAATCCATTTATAGGTAGAACTAGTAAATTATAATAGTTTATTATTCCAACCTAAATACCAAGTCTTATATGCACTTTAAGGAAATAAAACACATAAGGTGTTATCATTCACTCCAAAAAATCAATTCAATCAGACCAAAGTTCAATTTTTAAAACATTCCATTTCATTTCAAAACCCAACATCAAATTTTTTTCATAAAAAACTCATGACTTTGAAATCAATTAACATCATTTAAAATACTAATACATTCCATGTGATATATTCTCAAAATTTATCATAAAAATCATAAATTTAATTATTCACTTCAATTCAAGATCATTTCCCAAAAATCAAAACATTATTTAAAAATACATTTCCAAAGATATTTCATTATTCACACCATTATATTTAAAAAATATTTATAAAAATACTCAAATTGAGAATTGGAAATCAATTTCAAATTAACAAAGTAACAACTATTTAAAATGATCATAATTGACTTATGAAACTAACTTCCTCATATTAGGATATTAATAGAAAATAATTAGGGGGTCCCAAAATAAAGACTCAAAGTGTTATAACTGATCATTGAATAATCATAGAAATAAAAATCATAAATTCAATATATGAATCAATCAATGACACAAGTATTCACCACTCTTGAAAGATATAGATTAGGAAGGAAGAATTCATAATTAAATTGATATTATACTCACTGTAACGGAATGAAAACATCAATAGACTCTTAGATCCTTGAATAACCACGTTTATAAGTTCTAAAAACCCTCTATAAATTCTCAAAGGTTGAGGGAGTGGATTTAGATTTGAGAGATATAGGTTTAAAACTAAACCAAAATATTAATTGAAGTGAAATATAATATCTACCTTCCAATGTTTTTCCCACATCAGCATTATCATTTATCCTCTTACCCCCACTATATATCCAATGGGACCTAGAAGAATTTAAAATATTATATAAATTTCACTCATGGACTGTTGGGACTCTAATAGAAAACACCTACTACCATCTTTCCACCAGATGTCTAGTGGCCATCACCATCCAGATGGTGGAATTCATAAATCCATTTTGGATAAAATCTCCTATCAAATATCATGAAAAAATCATGATTACCTATGAATAAATCCTTTGGGATCCAAAATACGAGAGAAAACACACTGTGCAACCCTTCAAAGGTTTAAACAATAAATCAAAAACCAATATTGAACATGTAAAATTGGAGATAATAAAAAAACAAGAAGATTCAGAATAAACCGAGGTACATATAAAAAATTTGGTGTCAGGATGTTACAATTATCCCCACAATAATGTTTTTATACCCACCATAAATCTTATCAAGAAGAATTTATGACAATAATGTGAGGACACTACTCTCTCATCAATTCCTCACACTTCTACAACTCATGAGAATATAAACCATGGTTCTATAACACCCAAACAGAATATATTAACATCAGATGAATAACATTCATCTAATAATTGATAATTCAAACTAGTTTCTCATTCATGGTGATATCATGTTCTACATCGAGGTACTCCAATCTCAAAAAATGAGAGGGGTTTGAATGATAGTTCTTAAGTTGCGATACATGAAACACATCATGGATCTATGTCATATATGATGTAAAATACGAGTTATAATCCACATTTCTAATTCGATCAACATCCTTAAATGGTCCCACATGTCTCGATGGTAGCTTCCCCCATTCTTCAAGTCACCAGTGACTTAACCAAGAAAATAATCTGAGGAAAAACTATTGATAAATTGAGAACTATAAATTCTATAAATGAAGAAAAAAATAAGATTTATAATGTATCTATACCATTTACATTATCTAATGAATCGTCATGATCTTAGCTATCATATCCTTTACCAATCTAGGTCCTAAAAGGGACGCATTACCAATATCTAACCAATATAATAAATATTTACAAGGCTGTACAGACAATCCCTCAAAGGGTTCCATTTTAATGGATGAATGGTTATTTTTTAATGAATAACTCAACTAGATTTATGTGTAAATACCAACCTTATAATAATTCAAGGAAATATTCACGAATAATGTCATCTAGAATTTTTATGGATTACTCTTTTTGACCATCTAACTGAGGATGGTATATTGTGTTTAACGTTACATATGATCCCATCACCTCTTTTAGACCTCTCCAAAAATGTGATATAAACCAGAGATCCAAATTATAAATTATATATCCAAAAATATATGAAATTCTATCAATACACCCCACATATATATTTCCCAATTACTCAACTTTAGTGGTATCATGAATGTGAATAAAGTGATCCAATTTGGATAAAAAATCTATCACAAAAAATCACATTGTTTCTACAAGAAGTACGTGTCAACCCAAAAAGAATGTTCATAGATATTTCATCCCACTTATAAGATAGCACGTGAACTAGTTAAACAAGGATTGAAGGCCTCTTATACCAGACCTTAATATACTAACAAGTATAACATTAGGAAACAAAATCAATAGTCTCTTCTTTTATACCTAGCCAACAAATATGATTCCTCATATAATAAAACATCTTTATTTTTCCTAGGTATCCCACCAACTAGAAATGATGAAGATTCCTCATCACATATTTTCTCATATCCAATGAAAAACATATCTTTTTTGAAAAAAAATGATACCATAAAAATAGTGAAATCATTCCTTGATTCTCCCCCAACATATAAATAATCCCTAATGCCTTAGAACTCATCACCAAGATGTTTTTTGTAGAAAATATTTTTAATAATATATGATTCCAACTAAAACATTCTAAGAAAACCTCAATCATATCCACTTAGACTCTTACATGCATAAAAATAAATTAATCCATGGGGTTCCACTCCTCAGACTATTATTTCTTGGTATGGGATATAAATATCATTCTCAAAGCATAAAAAACAATGTTCCCCTTTACAAGGTTATAAGTAATTTCAAATGAAAAATATTTCAAGTACTCCACCCATCATGTCTTATGAAGATTGAAATATTTTTTTAGAGAATATATAATTAAATATTTTTTGATCAGTATAGATAGAAAACCATTCTATAAAAATTTAGTATTGCCAACTCTTAAGAGAATCCATTATAGCTACAAGTTTGAGATCATGTGTGGGATTGTTCTTCTCATGAGGTCATTGTTGACAAGAACCATAAACCACAAAATGATCACCCTGTATAAGAACACATCCCAACCCCAAACCCAATGCAACAGAAAATTCCACATATCCTTACCCAGGTTCTAAAAGAGCCAATATTGGTGAATAATTCACATGATGCTTCAAATCATCAGATGAAACCAAGAACATCACATCCCAAATGTACTTCACTCCCTTCAAAGTGAGAGCTATCCACATGTAATCCAATTTTTAGAAATATATTAAATACTAGCGCTAATACCCTACCAAACATAAGAAGATATAAATCTCAAATATTTTCTATGATTATTTCCATGAAATGAAATATTTCCCAATTTATGACCAATTAGGATACCATGTTCTGAGAGTACATTCCCTAAAAATTCAGTTCTTGAATATATAAATGATATTACATACATCTGGCCAAATGTTGGGGCTTTATCAATATTTTTATAACTATTCTCAATTAACACACATGATCCTCATTGGTTTTACTGTAACCAAGATTTTATCCAAAAATACCATCATGAATAAATTAAGGTACTTTTGTAAAATATTATTCATTAATTCTATAAAAATGAAATATCATCCATCAAACCAAATTTCATAACAAGATACTCATGATTTCTACAAATTCTCTAAAAGGTGATTTTAGGTGTATAAGACTCCTTGATCCTAAATCAGTGGTAACTAAACTGAAGATAAATCTTAGAAAAACACTTTTCCCCTTCCATATAATTAAAAAAATTATTAATTTGGGGATCTAGACAATTTTTCTTAACTATAAACAAATTCATATTTTAGTAATCAACATATAATGTTGAATCTCAAGGAAAATCATAGGTTCTTCCCTAAGTGAAACACTAGGTCGAATGAATACTTTGGACATCAAGTCATCTGACGAAGTATTTAATTCCTTTAGTATATATGGTTTCATATTGTAAGAAAGAATAACTATCAGTTGAGTACCAAGTACTAAATCAATAGAAAACTCAACCTCCCTTATTTAGGGAAAATGATAAAATTCGAATTTAAAAACATTAGGAAACTAATTATCCACTAAAGTAAGATCACTACATGAATATTTCAGCTCCATTTCAAAATCAAACATTGATATCATCTTACCGAGATCCAAAATTGGAGGACTATCTTGGTTAATCCTTAGGTCTCATTCTCTATAAAAAAATACGAGACTCCCCATTGATGGTAATAAAGGAGACTCGTCGATGATAACATTTGATATGTGATTTATGAGCCAAAAAAACATCCCAATAATTATATCTAGAGGTTTCACATATAAAAACAAAAATTTCTAAACAAATCGTGTTTTATAATAAAGAGAAAGTAAAAAAAGTGTCATTAGTTACCTTTCTCCATTTTCTTCCATGATTAATAGAAATTTTTATGACATAAGGAATGATCTTTGTAGGTGTATTCAAAAATTCCATTGAACATGTTGATATGAAATAATGAGAGGAACTAGTGTTAAGTAAAGTAGTAATTGTAGATGAAAAATGGTAATGGTAAATCTCACTATCATATGACCCACCACGGTTCCCACTAGAGACTCTTCTACTCAGTGAATAAAATTTATTCATTATTCTTGGGGGTAAAACCCATTTGTTCTTGAAGAATCTAAACCCACCACAGATCCCCCCCCCCTGAGTTTTCAAGGAAATACCACTATATGGAGCAGTTAAAACATGGAAAACCCTCTGTAAGTGTCCAAATCATCCACAAGAGCTACACATATTTGTTTCTTCCATGAAAGGATGCTTTGAAAGGAAAAATTCACCAAATTAGAGACAAGTTGTCAGAACTCTTCTAGATACTAAAGATGATTTGAGATGTACTATTATCGAGAACCACCACTACTATTTATACCACCAAGATCATTTCTCTTCCTCTTCCCTTTAAAGGAAAAACAAATTTTCCATTGGGAGTAATAGGAACTCCCATCAATCATTAATTATCAACTAAGTCAAGTTCCACCATCACAACCCTCTCCATAACATCAACATACACGGTAATATCCATCATGAAAAAATGAGATGAGATATTTGATCAAAGAACCATATCAACCTATTGGGATTTAGATTATCATTTGATACTACCTCAAGTGAAAACTGAGAATGGAAAATAAAATTATTGGCATACAGAGTCATTATCTGGTCATCTCGTTGAAGGTTGAGGAACTCCATGGACTTAGCTAATACCATAAAATTTAAGTAGAATTGCCTAGTGAAAAGGGTTATGAAGTATTTCCACTCAAAGACCACATTCTTACCTTCTAGAACAATGATGCTCCCCACCTTCTACTAGGTCCTTCAATTTTGAATATGACACATTTCACCTAAATGGAATCTAACTTGTTAAAAAACTAAATGATTATCTCATTCCATTTCAACAAACCCACTAACTCTTGAGAATAATTAATTCCCTGAAAAGATAGTCGTTTTTATGTTGAAAATACTAGGAATGAAATTTTATTATGACCCTATAAGTTACAAACTCTCCAGCCTAAATAGGGATATGTTCAACTACTTAGGCCAGATCTTGGACTGCACACATAATAACATCTACTAGGTTATGATCAACTGGAGGGTTCACGTGATATGATTCATCTAAAAATCCCTCCCGAGGTCTATTCAAACATATTCTTAGGTACATGGTACTACAATATATCAATAGATAATAAGGAATCATTAGTCAAGAGACATGAGATCAACAACTCTATCAATTATAATTAAACTGGGAGCATGAATATCTTATAAAACATTAGTAAACTTTTATAATTTGACCAAAAAACTGTATAACGAAACTCCTTACCAACATCCCATGGAAATGTGAGGTTCATTATAATGATATTGAGCTAGAAATTAACATATAAACTACCCCTTAAGCCCAAAAAATCATGTCTCTAATCTACCAAGACATCCCAAAATACAAACCAACATCTTTGAAAGGACATGAACACCATTAATACTAAATTATCTCAAACTAACCTAAATAAATTGGTGAACCAGAACCCAAATAAGTTATGAAATGTCCTAAAGGACCTTCCCATTCCCCAATGCCTAGAGACTAGTACCAAGGCATCATAAACAACTAATAGAGAATTATTTCTCTATAATGAGAACTCATTAAGAAAATTAAATGGATATGAATCAACAAAAAATTTGTATGGAAATATAGTTAAAAAGAGTAAACACCAAAATGTATAAAAAAATATAAAAAAATAGTATGAACCTATGTCATATAATAACCATAACGACATCATCGCATGATCTCCTTTTAACAAGTGGACCACACACTCAATTGGTCAGTACTAACTCCCAAGGTCCCACTATCAAGAATACTCACCACCTCTGACTGGTGCATCCCCTTTTCTAATAACTAGCATAATAAAGTATCCAAAACCACAAAGTTAAAAGTAGGTTGTGAAAAACAATCTATATAGGATACCTCCATGTATTCTATTAGAAATATATATCAGATAAAACAAATATGCTCAATTTTAAGTAAAACATTGCACGAAAATATATTCATAGTTTATATGAAAACACGATTTACAAAATGTTTCATTGGGTAGAATAAAATAAGTACAAAATTTTATTTCAATCAAAATAAGAATACATAAAAATCCTTTTCAAAAAATTCATGAATTATAATTTCTATCAAAACAGGAATAAATAAGAATTTCTATCAAACATTGGAATATATAAATTATTTACAATCATAGAACCATGGTTAACGGACTCAATGTTAGATTAGTACATATATTCTCACTAATATTAATCAAATATAATTCTAGGTACACAAAAACTTCCCTATATACAAAATCCTAAGAGGAATTAGATAACACCCCAATAAATTATCTCCTTACCCTCAGTATATTTATTTATCTTTTTAATCATAAATCAGTTCATAGTTAGAGAAAATAATAGCCTAGCATGTGTTCTTCCGACCAAACTATCCAGGCACTCAATTGATTAAAGGAAACCATATATACAAGGGGATATCATTAATATCAATCAATTTCATTAAATTTATATAAATCAATTTAACCGTCCCCAAGTTCAAGTTTCAAAAAATGTAATTTTATCTCAAAAACCTACATCAAATTATTTTCATTAAAAATACATGAATTTCAAATCAATTCATTTGAATGCAAATAATAACCATTTCATTCCATTACATCTCAAATTTCATCATCAATATCATGCTTCAAATTATTAATTTCAATAAAAGATCATTCTTTAGAAATCAACAAATTATTTTAAAATCAATTTTCAAAGAGATTTTTCCATGCACAACATGCCATTTCAAAACCATTTATCTTAAGTATCAAATCATGATTTGGAAATAAATTTTAATTTCAATTTAAATTAAGAAAGATTTTGTTTTTAAAATTATAGGAAATTTCTTATGAAACTAACTACCTAAATTCATGATATCAAAAAACACCCTACCCCTGATCCTAAAATTCAGATCCAAAGGGCTATAATTGACCAATTAAGTATCCTAGAACCAACATTTATCAATTCAAGATCTAGTACTAGAAAATTCATAAGGATAATTTACTCTAAAATAAGAAGAGAGATGAGTAATGTATAATTAACAATCATATTGAGATTATACTCATAGAAAGATAATGAATACATCAAATGGAACATAAATCTATGAAGAAATAAGGTTATAAGGTCTAAAACACCTCAAGAGACTCTCCAAAGAAGAGAGAATTGAATTAGGTTTCAAGGTGGTGATTTTAAAAAAATGGATATTAAGATATGCTATTTATAATACTTCCATTCCCATTTTCACCATTAGAAAAATCACCAGCAAGCCACTGGCTCCCATCAGCTTGTCTGTAGTTTTTATAAGAAGTCCCAGGATTCTAGAATCCCCATAGACTAACCACTAAGTTTATTATAGAAACCCATTTATTCCACCCACAAAACAGTGATCTAGTGTCCCTAACCATCTATTTTTGGTACTACTATAGGAAAAAAATAGTGTCATCCTTCCACTGGCAGGCTGGTGGTCCCCTCCAGCAATCCAGGGGACCTCGTGTAGCTATTTTTGCTACAAGGTTGTATCCATTGTAATGATAAGTTTTCTATTAACACCAGAGCCATCTATTAAATTCCAAAAAAAGATTAAAAACCTATATGGATTATATAAGAAATATAATACCATGAATCAATGGGTATAATGAGAGATCATCAAGGAAAACAAGAAGAATTAAAATAAACAAAAGGTTGTATTTCAAAGATAGTATCTAGATATTAAACATATAGTTGAAAATTCCCATTAAAACATTCCAAATTTAATTCTTCTATATAATTTATAATATTTTAGTATCCCTTATCCTAAAAAAGATCCTAAAGTCTATTATTACCGAAGGATACATCAAGAGGATATCTAAATTCTCAATTTAAGAATTAATTACCCTTTTGATTTTATTCTTCAAACTTCCAATCCACCCTTATAGAAACCCATTATAAATATATATATATAATGAAATAATTATAAAAAATATACTATAATTTTATTACATTTATGTTATAACCATTATCTATTCCCCTCCCATTCCATCGAAAAAATGAAAATGTTTCTCATGCATCTGCGTGGACCACCACCACCATGAACAACACATTTGATTTTTCATCAACACCATTTAAGGATGGATTTATAAATATATTTACTGAATAGATATATTATTTATGTTATTATTTATATTATAAAAATATATAATAGTAATTCTATAATTAATATTAAAATAAGTGATCATTATAAGCACATGAGCCTTAGCCTGGTTGGTAAGGACTCTGTAAGTTCATCCAAACGACCAGGGATCAAATCCAGGTGGAGGAAGAATTTCATAGTACTGTAGCGGGTACTTTAGTGGGAACTGTGCAGCACTGTAGTAGGTACTGTAGCAGGAACTATGCAGTAATGTAGTAGGTACTATAGCGGGAACTATAGCAGGCACTATTTGGCGCTGTAACAGCTAGGAATATGCCCCCGTTTGGACCATCGGGCCACCAATTTGGACCCTGAGTCCTGTAAGGCCTTCGGGCCACCCAGGACTTCAGGTCAATAAGGCCTTTGGGCCACCTCAAGGCCTTCAGGCCACCTTAAGTGAATATGAAAACTAGACAACCTATAACGAACAAGATCTACAAGGAGGATGAGCAAGGAGATTTCACCACACCAGATGCTAAACGGACCATCAGGACAAGCCTGTGCATGAACGAGAATACCTAGCTGTACATCCATGTGAAGGTGGAGAGATGATTTCACGATGAAGATGTTGGGGAGGAGCAGTTCCATGTATTTAGTCTAGGTTGTATGTAATGTTTGAAGCCTACGGGCAATGAATTCCCTAAGGCCTACGGGCCATGTATTACTTATGCCTATGGGCCTTGTTAGGGTTCCACCTCACCCCTTGAAAGGTGGATTATCAAAATCAATAAAAAATGAAGGCCTTCGGGCCATTGGTGGAAGAGATCATTATAACAATGACCATCTTAAATAAGCATACTAAGTGGAAATTATTTGTATTAATAATATGTAATACATTCATATCAATTATTTAATCTTATGATTCCTTCCAATTTTAGTATATCAAAATTATAAATAATAAAATCGATCAGTATTATTCTCTTATAATTATATTACAATTAATCCACTTCATAATCATCCATTAGTCATGGTAGGTTCATGTTTGTGTCGGTTTAGCCTCATACTTGAAAAATACTATTAATTTATATCATGGATGATATAAATATTAAAATAAATATTGGAAATTGTTTAAGAGAAATTATTTAGCATTATAATATACTATAAATATTAAAATAAATTTTTTCTATGTTTATATCAACATTTATCTCTTTAATTGATAAATCACTATTTTTTTATTAAGAAACATCGAAACATGCTCACCATCGATTTCAATCTCATTGATTGAAACCCAAAATATCGTGAAATGAGATTATAGAATTATAAAATCAATTATAAAATATATTAAAATACCATATATGATCCAATAATTAATATATTATAAAAAATATTATATACAAACACAAATTTTAAAAAACAAGTTCAAAGCGTTAAAGATTACTTACACCTGCTGTTGAAAATAGGTAAAAATTAAATTATATGTATATTATTACTGTAAATAAGGACTATAATGGTTATATATATGAATAGGCTTCTTATATATGTATTTATTTTGATTAATTTAATTATTCATCACAATTGGTGCATGTTCAAAATGAATTAGGACCAAGGTAAGGGTTTTCATCTCAAATTCATCTCTTTCAATCATGTTTGGTATTATTAACCAAATATAATTTATGGGGTTTATATAATTCCAATTTTAGATATAATATCATAAATTATATTTTAATAATTGTATTTTATGATCAATTGAATTTTCAATATTTCAAGGGGTTTTGATTATAATGTCACTCAAGCCGCAAGAGTTTTCTTTGTCAAAATTCTAATTATTTAATACATTTTAAATGTTATGAACCATGATACATTTTTTTGGTGTTATATTATTTTTTATACCATTAATTTTCTTTAAATTATTTCCTTTTAATTCATGGGATAAATTAATCCAAAATCTTTTTTTCTTCAAATTGCATTTGACTCAAGTGTCACCTCAGTCGTATGAATTTTTGGTAAATCATTTTTTTTAACTAACTTATGATAATTATCATAAAATTATTTCATATATGTTGGTTAAATTATTAAATTTTATTTTATTATGTGGTATTCTATCAATTTTTACATTTTTTCTACGTATACCCCTTTTTAAATGATTCCGGACACCTTGAGTATGTTTCCCATAAGGGATCTTGATCACTCAAATCTCGTTTGTTTGAGTTATAATGTTTCACCTTAAACATTAATTTTAAATATTTGGGTTCTATGAAACTATTAATTTATTATAAATTATTTTATCATAATTTTGTTGAAGATTATGTTTTAATATAAATTAATGTATTGTTACTCTTCTTGCAATGTGAGTTTTGAACAAAGGTATTTTGAAAATAACAAAAAAATGTTTTTCTTCATTTCAAATTCATATGTTTTGTGATCCTCTCCTAATTTATAGATTATAAAATTTTTATGTTTCCAAGAATATATTAATGGAGTTTATTTAAAAATTTAAAGGTTTTAAAAGGATTTCACATCAGCTTTTCAAACGTTAACTTTGAAAGAAACACATAAATTTATAGTTCCCAACAATGTTATTTTTTTCCAAAATATATTTTAAACATTAAAATGCATTTAAATTATCATTATATAAAAAATTTAATCTATGTGGGTTTATGTTTCATCATATATATGTTATAATTTTTTTGATTTAACCCACTATATCAAATAATTTTATTCTTGATCCCTTCCTTTGTGATACAGTTTAAAGCATTCTTTTGCAAGTATGTTTTCCATTTATGTCAACATCATTTGAAGTTTCCTTTGTTACATTAGGGTTATGTTATTTTAAAACCATCTACATTATTTTTTTGAATGGGTGATTATCATGTTATTATAATATTGAATTTTTTATATACTAATTGGTGCATACGGTATGAACATCACATTTTTACATAATTTATATTGGATGATGTTCACCTAAAAATTATTTCATTATATTGACATGGGTAAATTTATTGGAATTAGGTATTTTTTTATTCCAATATGGATGATTATTATAAAGGTATACATTTATTGTTTGACCATCCACCTTCGTTCTCTAGATAAGTTATGACCAGGTAATCAATTTTATTCTTATAGGGAAAAGTACTATTTTTATCGATGATTATTGATTGCAAATTCAAGTTGATTATGTATTGAAATTACATATCTTTAATTATATTGATAATAATATTTCATTTAGTAATAGTTTCATTAAGTAATTTTATAAAAAAAATTGCTGACTCATATAATGAATCAATTGGAATCAAACAAGTGATGGATGAGGTAAAAAATTATATACCCCCTCGATGCATCGATAGATCTAATGAGACAAAAATGGGTTTGTTTTTGTGCATTACTTCCTCCATAGTATGATTTTGTCTTGGAACATAGCATTATAAATATGTTTTTAATTTCCAAAATTATGAATTCCATCGCTATGAAATTGGAACTATTGATAGTCATGTTTTCATTTATAGTCATGGATAATGAATTTCCTCAGTTTCAGTTTGTTATATAAAAATGTTGTTTAATTATTCATACCATAATATTTATGCAATGTTTATGCCAATATTTCCATAGTTGAATGTTTTCCATTGCTATTTTTTTGAGTTCACCCACTAGTATGTTTTAATTTCAGCATGTTTTGAAGAAAATAATTACACATGATATGACTTTTACGAAAGAGGATGTGGAGAATTTATGGGAAATTTTGATGACTAATTATAGATTAAGTAGTTTCTTATCTAGTGTAAAAATATCAATTAGTTGAGAAAAAATTGTTCATCCATTTATTTTTTTCCAAATTCTCTAAAACTATGAAAGTAAATGTTCTTGGGAATATAATTAATGCAATATTATATTTAATTTATGTAATTATGGGATAATTATGATTGATAAATTTATATTTTGTATTGAATCCAATATGTAATGTATATTTTTATGGAACCATGCATGGGAGTGTGAGTTTGGTCCATCACCGTTGGTATCAGATAAAGTCTTTGATAAATATTGATATTAGGATGTTTATTGAGTAAAATTAAATAGTTTATTTGTTAAGATTAATCACAATTTGATAACCCTTTATGTTAAATTTGGTAATATCTAATATTTTGGGGATTATTGAAAATCCTAGAAATAAGTCTTAGTATAGAATTAAATCCTAATGTTTTGATAAATGCTAGAGTATGACATTTTCATAGAAATTGCAACCTTTTATAGATACTAAAAGTGGATGTAGACATTAGTGTAGATGTACCTAGGTATAATAACCCCAAAAGAGTATATTTGGTATTAACATGATTTTCACCTAGTGCATGAAAAAGGTTAATAACTAAAAACATAGTTTGTTAATATCATGGGATATGATTTGGTTAATGACATTCCCTTTATGAATCATTATTATGGATTTAATAACGATTTTAAATAATTTTGTTGGATAACATAATAGAGAAATGAACATAGATAACCAGGTATTGAACTAAGTGAGTCCTAGGTTAATCTAAAAGTAACATATATTAAAAAAAGGTTTCATAATGAGATACATATTCAAATTGATGTTTTTCTATTCATATTTGGATATTATCATAATCATTTTGGTTTTAGAACTTGGTTGAAATAGAACAACAAAAATGAAACTAATATAGGTGTATATATATATAAACCACTATATCTTATAATTGAATAAGGGATCATACTTAAATATTTTAGAATATTTGAATATACTTGTTGTGATGGAAAACTGTGAGTTTCCTTATCTTAACTACGGTATTTGGGTTGATATCTAAATATAAATTAAATCTTGATAATCTTATTATTTTTTATTAGTAATGGATATTTATTAATGATATTTTGGTATATTTTAATTTCTTTGAGGATTACGTGAACTTCTATGTATTTCTCTTTTGTAGTTATATTTTAATGTATTGGAAGAATATATTACATGAAATCTATAACATTGAAAAATTATTTTATTATATGGTTATATTTTTGGAGATAACTATTGAGGAACACATGATTGAGGTATGGATAAATCTTGGGTTTAAAATATGTTTTTTATTGAGGTAATAAAAGTTTGATTGATTTTGGTAAAATTGAGTTAGATCATATTGATAGCCTTATAATTAATTAATGATTTAAATAAAAAGTAATCCGTGAAATTTTTGGTGATTTTAATCTAATTTTTTGGATTACGGATAATTAAATAGTATGTGAATTTTTGAACTATTTATTATTACATTATAGGGTTAAATATAGAGTTATCTTTTTGGAATATTATATAATATTTTGTGGTTTAATATCTTCAAGACTCAAATGTTCTTTAAAAAGGTGTGTTATTGAGAGAATATGATTTCTGTATATACATTATTGGGTTTATGATTTAGGAATGATTTTTGTTGTTTGGGTATGGTTAAGTAACTTTAAATTTCTTAAGAGTGAAATATTGATGTTATATTATAAGTTATATCATGAATGATAAATATGGTAAGAATACCCACACATATTTTTATCAGTGTGTAATAATTAAAATTTTGAGAATAATTTTGGGGGGGGGGGTAATGTAACACCCTAGAATTTTAATATATGAATACCTTTAAATAATTAAATGTGTTTTAGAACAAGATCCACACACAAAAACTTACTAAAATTGAACTACTGTATGTTTATACTATTATAACCATTTTTTTTCAAGTAGTGGGAATGAATATGAGTGACCACTTTATGAAATATTTATGAAAAATAAAGGCAGCATTTAATATAAATAAAATTCAATTGGTATGGCTAAAATGACTAATACAATCATTTTATACATACAAATGTATTTTAATAAATATTATATTATATGCAATTCCATTTTGAGAAACATTTGATTAATGAATATAATAAACATTTGGTATGAATAAATGGTTACTTCTAATTTATTTAGTAATTGATAAAAAATCCTAATAATACTAATTTATATTTCTTAAAAAAATTTAAAATTAATTTCATTTTGATTTTATATTTTTACATAAAAATAATTTTTACCACTTTTATAAATTGAATTATATAATATAATTTTTATAATTTCAATCAGAATTATCAGATTATGTAATGGTTCAGTTTCATTTTTATGAATAAAAATAAGCAACTAAGGTAAATATTAGTTACCATAGTAAAACAATTATTGTTTTTAAGGAGTGATATGTTTCTAAATATTAGGATTTTAAATTAAATTTATTTTTACAAAATATAAAAACTCTAATATGTTTTGAAAATATTTATGAAAATTAATTAACACTCATTCAATTGGGAATCAATATTAAATTAAATTAAGAACACATAATATTTATAATTACATTTTTCATCAAAAATAGTTTTTCCACATATTATATTTTTTAATTTAAAAGTTAATTCTCTTATATTAATATATTTATTTAGATTAAATTGAGTCCAAATTTTCATCTATCACATCAATATTTTATAAGGATCATATTATATATTTAGTAACAAAAAAATTACTATGGTTAATTTGTAATCAAGATTACTAAAGGTAAAATTGGTAAATGGGGTATCTTAAATTTTTAAAAATCCAAAGATCTCCCAAACCATCAAAAAATACATTTCTAGTTATAAAACTCATACCTATATATCTATCCTACCATTTATCCACCTAAATAACCTAAATATCATGGAATTATACTCTTATCCCATATCATACATTCAATTCTAATTATTTGTCCCTCATTTTTACCTATAAAAGGATTTGAATTCCTCCCACATCAAAAAAACATCTCTAATTATAAATTCTCATAAAACACTTCCCAATTTAATTTTTATAAATCCCATATACTATTATTTGAATCCCTTATCCTAAACAAAGATCCTCACATATTTAATTGCCAAAGGATACATCAAGATGATATCCAAATTTTCAATGTAAGTATTTCTACCAATTTAATTTTATTATTTATCTTTCCCATATAACCTATTCCAAACCTATTCTAAACATATTTATATAATTAAATCAGTATATATAATATATTAATATGTTATTATGTTGATGGTATATCCATTATCTATTCCCCAATAATTTAATCAATTAAATTAAAATGTCACTTATGCATGTGGGAACATCACCTTCTCCATGAATGAGACTTTTCATTTTTCATCCCCACCATTCATGTATAGTTCTACAAGTTTGTTTATTCAATATATATGTTATTTATTCCTTGATTTTTAATTTATAAATAAATATTAGGAATTCTATATTTAATATTAGAAATAAGAGATCATACCTAATGTTTTTATATTCATTAATTATTTTTATACATCCTTATAATTTTAATATATCACACTATTAGACACTAATTAAGATCATTATACTTTTGTTATAATGATATTACAACTAAAAAACCTCATAATCATTCATTAATTAGGGTTGGTTCATGTTTGGGTCGTTTTAACCACCTATATCAACAATACAATGCATTTGTATCATGGATTAATATGAAAACTTATTTAATAGTATTATATGATAAAAATAGGTAAATAATTTTTTTTGTATTTGGTATGGTTATATAAACATTTAACTCATTAAATAAGAAATTTAATTTTGTTCACTAAGAAACGTGAGAACATGCTCATCACTGATTTCAATCTCAATGACTATAACAAAATCATCCATGAAATGATATTATAGTTTTATGAATTATCTTGGAACATATGTTATATTAAATTGGATTATATAATAATTATATAACTTTGGAAAATAATATATTCCAACACCACTTTTATAAAATTAGTTCAAAGAGATAATTATTACTTACATCATGTATTAAAAATACAAAAAATAACTAATATTTATAAATAGAATGTTTATAAATTATGAGTATAAATGGTTATAGTTATAAATAAATTGCTTAGTTATGTATTTGTTAATATTAATTTAATTATTAAAAATATTTGGTGCATGTTCAGAATGATTTTGGATTGATCTAAGGGTTTCCATCTCGAATACATCGCTTTGAGATATATTTGGTATTATGAACCTAAAATAATTTATGTGGTGAATATAAATACTATTTGAGATATAATATCATGAGTTATATATTAATAATGTTATTATATTTTAAATTATAATCCCATTATTTCAATGGGTTTTTATTAATGTGTTACTCAAGCTACAATATATTTGTTTGTATCAATTCTTATTTTTGAGGCATGTTTCATATTATGCACCATGTTACATTTATTTGGTTTCCTATTGATTTAATATCCTATTAAGGTTCTATAAATTATTTCCTTTTAATGAATGGGCTAAACTAATAAAAATAAATTTCTTTTCTATACATGCCTTTTGACTCAAGTGTCACCATATTTTTAATAATCCTTGGTAAGGAAATTTTCAATCGTTGTGTTATGATCATTCTCTTTAACTTATTTAATAAAATTTGGATGAATTATTTAAATTTACTAGATTATGTTGTATTATATCATTTTTAAAATTTTTACCACACAAAACCCATTTAAAATGTTTCATGCTTCATGGATCATGTTTCCCAAAAGATATTTTAATAACTCAAATCTCTTCCCTTTCAGTTATAATGTTTCATCTTGAAAATTTATTTTCAATCCATGGGTTATCCCACTATAATATTTTATTATATGGTATTTTATGATCCGCATATGGAAAATTATGTTTTAATACAAATGAATTTATTTTTACTATTCTTTTAATGTGAGTTTTGAACAAAGTTACTTGAAAAATAATATAAAGCAGTTTTCCTTTCACATTCACATATTTTGTCTTCCTATCCTCATTTATACAAGATAAATATTATATCTTATCATGGAACCATAATTGGGAAAAAAATTCAATGAGAATGTTTTAAAATGAATTTATGCCATCTATTAAAAAGTTCAATTAAAAGTGATATATAAATTTGTATTTCACATCAATGTTAAAAATATTTTCTAAAAGATATATTAAATTTTTAATTTTATTTCCATTATAATTATAAAATGATTTAACCAAATGTATTTTTTGTTTCATTATAGATATATATATATGTTATCATTTGGTGTATTGAACTCACAGTATCAAACAATTATATTCTTGATCCCTTCTTTCTTGATTCTGTTCGAAACATTTTGGGAAAAGGAGATTTTAATCTATGATAACATTCTAATAAGTTTCCTATATTACATTTGGTTTATGTTATTTTGGAACTATCCACCATCTTGATATATATAAATTATGATTGTGTTACTCTAATGTTTAATTTTCCATATATTCATTTCTCTACATGATGTGAACATCACATTTTTACATATTTCATAATGGGTTATGTTCACCAAGAAAGAATTTTATTCTATTAAATTGTGGAAAATTATTGTTAGTTTGTATGTTGTTATTCCAATAATGATGATTATTGGATATTTATCATTGTATTTTTTTTACCAAACACAATTTTTATCTAGATGATGTATGACCTTTTTATCCCTTGTATTGATAGGGGAAAAGTTTTGAAATACATGATAATTACTAACTACAAAAATTAGTTGATTATTTATTGATATTTCTTATTTTTCATCATATGGATAGCCATGTTTTATTCAATAAGTGATTCCTTTAGGAATGGTATGAAAATAATTTTGGAATCTTATAGTGAATGCATTATATATAAACAAGTGATGGATCGAGACAATATTTATATATCCCCTTGAAGCATCTAAAATTCTCCTGAGACAAAAAGTTGGATTTTGGTGTTTACCTATCCCTATAATAGCACACTATCTTGGAATAAGGCCTTTATAGTATGTTTTTGATGTCCATAAGTATGCATTCCATTAGTGTGTGATCGGTATTATTAATATCCTTGTTTTTATTTGTTAGCATGAATATAGAATGCTCTTAGTTTCATCTAATTATGGTTTTATGATGTTTACATATTACTTAAATAATATTTATATCATGTTTAAGACACCATTACATTCATAGCATATTTTTCCTTACTCAGTGTTTAAGCTCACCCTTTATTATGTTTTTGTTTCCCCAAGTGATTTATAAAATAATTACAAATTATATGTCTAATACGATAGCTTTTGTGAATAATTTATAGGATATATTAGTGACTCATTATGTATCGTAGAATTTTTTATATAGTGCTGAAAAATCCATTGGTTGAGAAAGATATGAGTTTTTCTAGTTTATAATTTTTCTTAATTCTCTAACACTGTAAACCTAAAATGTCTTGGGAATATATGTAATTAAGTATTTCATTTTAGTCTTTTCATTATGGGATAGCTTTTTACGCTAATTTTATATTTTTTATTGAAGAAAATATGTAAAGTATGTATTTATGGAAATAGGCTTAGGAGTGTGGGTTTGGGGCATCAAAGAATATATTAATCTCCAAGATGAATCTATAATAAAAGTTGTAATGAAACATTGAATGAATTAGGTGATAAAGGTAGAAGACTCAACTTTATATAGAAGAATTATTATAATTTTACATTATATTATATAAATAATACATGATATATTCTATAAAATATTCTTAGAATCATGTTTTTAGAGTTTTGTAAGGGAAGAATGTCTTGTATAAATGAAAATAATATTTAGATATGTTTAGGGAACATTGATTTAGGATTTTTTTTTGAAGGATATAAAAGATATAAGTTTTTTGGAATATTAAAATTCTTACTTAGATAGTGATATTATATATCAAAAATCTACAAGTAGAATATATTTATTGATTAGAATAAATTGTGTTTGTTGGATTATTAAGAAATCAAATTGTGTATCCTTAAGTACAAAAAGGTAGAATATATTCTAGTTACTAATTATTATACACAATTGATATATATGAATAAATGGTTAGTAGATCTTAGATAAGTTGTGAAACAACTAATGTGTATTTAGTGAGAAAATAAGAGTAAAATTGAGTTAATAAATAATTCAATACAACACTATCATACTAAGCATAATGGGATTCAATAGAACATTATAAAATAGAATTTAGAGTAAAATATTGTAAAAATATATTTTTTTGGAACATAGTAGAAAGTGGGTTATATATTCACTGAAATATTGGTTGAATAAGTGTTCAAAAAATGCTGATTGAATCTAATAGTTCAACCAAACTATTCAAAATAAGGAGGTTGGGATAACCATCCACTAATTATAAAAATGTTTTATCAAGATATTTTTTATCTTATAGAAAATCAATAGGTGTGTAGAATAAGAAGATTGGAAGATATACTATTTTTGGGGACATGGAAGAATAAGATGGTTTACCAAGTAAATATTAAAAGTAAATTAATAATTAAATCTTTCTCATATTTCCTACTATGATCATCTAATCTTATATGCTTAAAAAAATCGGTCCCCCTTTCCTTAGGTGAATATTCTTGAATATTTTAAGTTCTCATATGAAGAATAGAGAACTCTTTTGAATTTTATTATCAAAGGGGGAGAATGAATGTAGTTGTAGTGTCATCATATACAAGGGTAATTTGAAAAATGAGAAAGTTATTAATATCCAATAAGATGATATGGAAAATTTATTGAAAAACATCCACATTGAGAGATATTTTTTCAACCAAATATTTTATTATGTTAGATATTTTATCAATTAGATGTATTTAAGTAATCATAAAGAAATTTTTTAATATATGTTTAATATATGACTTATTAGTGATAATAATATTATGCACTCCATTGACCACAGTATAGTTATTTATCACGCTGATCCTTAGTATTATATATTGAAATTGGAAATGAATAAAGTACATTAGTTGTGGGAATTTTATTGGCCAAAGAGTGGTATATGATGTTTTAATTGAAACTTTTACCTATGAGAATTGAATAATCATATATGTATCATAGTGGAAGACTTGTTGGACATGGTAATATTTATTTGAATGTAAAATTAATTATCTACCCACCTTTTAAATATTGTATTATTATTTTGTAAAAGGCACCAAGATGTATCAATGGGATTAAATATGTAATATTGTTTTTAAGTGTTGGGTAATTTTTTTGGTCAATAAATATGTGGAGTCTAATTCCATGGAGAACTTGTAAAACATGTTGTTACTTTGAAATGGGGTTATGTTTTGTACCACATAATTGTAATTGGCATTTTCATGGGAAAAATACATTTATAAAAGGAAGAGGTTCATAATGATAATTTAAAATGTCTCGATGGAATTCAGGTGGAAGTAATTGATTTATTATAATTTTAATTGAAAAAGGAATATAAAAATTACCATGTTGTGAAGGAAAGAATGATGGACATCATTTTTATAGAATCAAAGAGAAAAATGGTTATATGAGTATGGATCTAGTAGTATTGAATAGATTTTCCACATATAGAAGAGCTATTTTATGTTGTTGTGAATTAGATTCTATGTTTGATCTATTACAGAGCCCCATAGAGGAATTTCTATGAAGTATTATGAAATGATGTTTGAAAAATTATAAGTCATTACTAGTTTTGTTTTATATTATTTTCATTAATTTTTTGGAAGTATTTTTACAAAAATTAATAGCTTTTATGAAGTTATATGGTGGTTATTATCTTAAAAGAAACCTAATGGTTATATTTAAAGAAGATGAAGTTTGGATTTTTATGAAATTTGAATTTTTAATTTCAAATTCAAAATTTCCTCAATATAATTGATTACTAATATATAACAAGAAGAAAATAATACATAAAAATAGAGGTTATTTTGAATAACTTGAGAAACAGTCTATTAAGAGATGAATATATTGAATATATAGATTTATGAAGTGATTTGTGTTTTAAGTTCATTAAATAAAATATTAGGATTTAAAATAATGTTATTTAATGAATATCAATTAGGTTTTTGAATTAATGAATGGAGAGTAAAAGAGAAAACACATTACTATTTTCTGTTATACCACTGATTTATTTGTTTTTTAGTTTAATTGTGTGTCAATATTATCTTTTATAACCCTCTTGGTAAGTAGTGAGTGAAATAAAGGATGTTTCCATGGAATATGGATGCGAATTGAGTTTATTATAATGCTTTTGATCACAAACTAGTGGAAGTTTTATTAATTAGGATATCAAAAAATTATTGATATGTGATCCTTAGATATATCCTAGTATGGGTGAACAAAGTAAAATCATTATGTATGTTCCACTTTATATTTCAACATTCATTTGTTTCATGTGTGTGAACACCATAACAGATTCAATGTATCTCTTACAATGTGAAGATAATATGAAATATTTCATATGAAAAAAATATTTTTAAAGTAATTATAATGTACCCCTCCTTATTAGGGTGATAAGTGGTATATCAAGGTACAAAAATATCATATTTATATCATCTTTATGTCATAAATACTATCATAATCATAAAAACTATATGTTTACTATTATTCTAAAAAATAAATTTCTCATAAAAACAAAAAAAATCCCTTAATCAATTTCTGATGTGATGATACCAAAAATGAACACCATTTTATTAAAATAAAATTTAATATTTTATCAACTTAACTTATAAATGAAATTATATAATACATATAAAAATAATTTAATCTCAAATAAATATTTTTTCTATTTCATTATGTAATGGAATGTTAGTTTGTTACTATTTATAAATTTTTATATGTCTACTAATTAATTATTTATACATTGTAATGGAAATATATTTAATGTAATTCATCATCTACTTATATGTAATTTCTTATTTAAATAAATGAATTAGAAAACAGTTTTGGTTTGATGAACTTTATATAGAGTGATTAAAATTTCATGTCACCAATAACAATTATATTATCAAGAAAAAATGACTAATTCTAATTAATAAAAAACTATACATGTGTGGAGGGAAAAATTTAAAAAAAATACTTGAAACTATTATTTTAGTGTAAAACATGATATTAAATTATTCTAAAATAAATTTAGAATAATAAATCATGCACATGGAAAATTATAACAATCATTTAAAGAGGAAAAGAACATTTTTTTTTAAATAATGAAACATCCTAAGATATTATTTTTGTGTACACATATTATTTATCAATTTTTTTATCATATGATGCATGTAAAATTTTAGGGGACATTGAAATGTGTTGTATCACATTCAATATTTATATGTAACAATTATTTGACTATGAAAACCAGTATTATTTTTCTTTACAATTATTTTTAATGAATAAATTACTATTTAAATATCAACTGTCAAAATAATATTAATATAAATAATGCACTAATAAAATAAAATTATATGTGAAAAAACCCATTAATGTATTTAAATAGATATTAGAAAACCATATTTCTACATAATTATTTTTCAAAAAAATTTATAATGATACATTAATTAAGAATACTTGTTTAGAATATAACCCAACTATGTTTTTCTTCAAACAAAACAAACTTTTATGGTTGAGCGAGAATGTTTACGTGAGAAAACGACATACAAAAATTCAAAAACCAAAACAAGGAAAAAACCAACCCACGAAATGAAATTATAAAATTAAAATGATGAAACATTGAAATTGGATGTAATCATTCTCAATGAAGATAATGTCTTGAACACTATGGCCACAAAATTTCCATTTTTTTATTTTTTCTACAAAAATTAAAAACATATAGGTATTTTTTTTTAATTCTTTTTATGAAAGGCGACAGGGGGCCTTCCGCCTTTCAAGCCCCCTCAGCCTTTTCCATGGATCAATGACATGGAAAAGGAGCATGGGGTCTGGATACCTTCGGCCTAAAGAAAAAGATAAAGGTGTTGTGGGTGTACCACTTTCCCCTAATGTAAATGTAAAAGGCACATACGCCCCTACCACATTTCCTATAATTCCCTATAAAAGGGAACCCCACCCCCACTCCTCACTTCAAATTTCACTCAATTATCCACATTACATAGGATCTCACTCTAGAGTAAGTCTTCTTCCTACATAGTGGATCTAGTTGTCTAAAATTAGTCTTGTTTTTTTGCGAAGCATCATTTATAGTTATTTTTTATTATTTAATTTAAATTTATTTATTTACTTAACTAAATTCTTTTTTCGTTAGTTCTGAATATGTTATTTATTAAGTAGTTTATTTAGTTATATATAGTTTATTAATAATAGTTATTATTAGTAATCAATAATTATTTATTAATTAATTAATAATTAGGATTAAAAAATGATTACATATAATGATTAGTTAATTCTAATTAAAAATGAATATCATATGATTAAATTTTTATTAAGTTATAATTAATTAAGGATTAATTATTTTTTGACTAATGATTGTAGAATGTTTAAATAATTATTCATCAATGATTAGATAATGATTAAGCATTTATTAATTAATTATTAAGGTATGATTAAGAGATTATTAACCAATGTTTAACTAATGGTTATGTAATTTTTAAACAATGGTTAATTAATATTTAATAATGGTTAAGAAAATTTTAACCAATGGTTAATAAATTTTTAGAAAATGGTTAATAAATATTTAACTATTGGTTACGAAATTTTTAAATAATGGTTACATAATATTTAACTAATGGTTAAGTATAGATTAGTGACATCTTTTAGGGTATAAGAAAATGTTCTAAATATTTGGTACCATAAATATTATGTGATTATCTATGAAAGAAAATCCATGACTAGATACCAACAAGTGGATTGGCTCTGAAATGAATGTACCTAGGAGTAAAAAATATTCCAAGCTGTCTCAGGCCTAACTTGGGCTAACCTGGTACACGATAACAGACACTTATGTACACCTGGATTGACAATCACGGAGGATATGCTTTAGATGATACATATTTTCTTTATAAACTACTAAAATACCTTTAGGTGGATTAAAAAACGTACTAAGAAATATTAGTATCATAATTTAGGATATAATAAGATGTTAAAAAATTTAGCATCATAATGTTTGTATGGTCAACCCTCATTGTCAATACTATTGATAGAATTTTTTAGAAACCGAGGTAAAAAAGAAGAAAAAACTAAATCATTTTTCTATTATTTATAAAATGACAATTATGATCATATAAATTTAAATGGGGAAGAAAAAACACATTTAATAACAAATTAATTATTCAAAATATACAAAAAATACCTTGACATTTTTCAATAGAAAAATATTTGGATGAGATGAGTGTCACATTAGAAGTGATATAAATCTAGCTTATTTTTAATTAGTAGCTTAAAACATCTTTAAAAGGTTTGTACTTAACTTTGGAATTATAAAAATATTTCATCCCTCAAATGAAATCTAATATAACTTCTAAGATATTTTATTATAAGGAAAAATGATTTTTATAATTCCAAAGTTATTGACATCCCTTTTGAAGATGTTATTAAGGTATCAACTGAAAATAAGTTGGATTTTACCTCACTTATTATATTAGGATCATATTATCCAAACCATGTTCTATTGAAAATTTTCAAGGTATTTCATGTATGTTGTAAAGTATTAATGTGTTTTTAAGGTATTTTTTCTTCTATATATCACTTTATATGATCACAACTATCATTTTATCCATGATAAATAACCACATTTAGCATTTTCTTCTTTTTTACCTTAGTTTCGAAAACATTCTGTGACTTATATTCTAATAAAATTTTATATAAAAAACAATAGTATCATATATTTGGATATAAAAAGACATTATAAAATTTTAGTATAGTAAATATTATATGGTCAACCATTATTGTTAATATTAGTTACACTAGAAAAAAATTGATCATGAAAGATTTTTGACATAGAGAGTTGTGTTTTCCGATGTGTACTAATATGGGGAGGTTATTCTAATTGAGAAAAGAGATTCTTATAGTACACAACCTACAATAGTGGTTAGTACAGGTGATTGTGTTAACCTTAGTGAACATCAAGAATGATTTTGTGGTTCACTAAATCTGGTACCTGATCAAGAGATAAGGTATATGACCTATAGACATTTTCAATTCCCAACTACACTATGGAATCTAGATTTCCCATTGGTTGCTAATTCATAGTGGGTCTAAGAAATAAATTTATTTTCCCAATGGTCAGATGGTACCATGTTGGAGTTATATGTTGGAATTTCTACTTTACAACAACAATGTCCAATTGTACGAAGACATATACCTACAAGAGTGGTTGAAGATAGTCCACCTCAATAAATTGACACTATTCTATATTATACAGTAGTGGCAAACCTATATTATCTCTTGAAAATACATGTAAATCCAACTTATGATGAGGTTGTTTTTAATTATGGAATATATGGTGACAAAAATGCTGATGAGGAGGGAGTAACAGAATTTGGGGAGGATGTTTCTAGAAATCCATTTTTAGTACAACATCCTTGACCAATAATAAATCATCTACCACTCTTCCCGTCTTGTTAAGAAGCACCAGAATGTATACATGTATTCAACGACAATTTTCCCACAAACACAAATGAGTTTCCCAGAGTTGTACTAGATAGGTTTAGTGATCTGGACAAAACCATATATGTCGTAATGGATTTTAATAGTAATGATTCATTATAAAATGATAAAGAGATTTCATATTGAGAGGCACTACAGATATATAGTTTATAAATTTGGCCATAAAACATACCTCATACAGTGTGACAAGTATGTGGATGATTATAGATTCTGGATAAAGGTAATTTCGTACATTTCATTTAGAGGTTGGAGAATCTTGAATATTGAGGTAGCTTATACTTGCATTTAGCCATTCCTAACACATGATTTTACCTCCTTAGATTTTGAATTTTGGTAATCCATTATCATCAAAATGATTAGGTAATGACTAGATATTCCCATATCTATTGTACAAGAGTGGATACAAAAGACTATAGGTTATAAGATTTTCTATAATAAGGCATCGATGAAAAAACATAAGGCAATTGTGAAGGTCTATAGTGAATGGGATGACTCATATCAGATGCTTTCGCAATTTCAATCCATAATGCGGCATAACAATGAAGATATATTCCATCTTCATAAGAAAAAAATGTGTCTCAAGATAACCAAATTTATCCATATCATATTTAATTTCATTTGTTGATTTGGGAATTCCTCTATTGTATCTCTTCATTTTGTTTCAAAAAATAGTTCATACAGACTGATGGAACATTTCTATATGTATTATATAAGGGTTTATTGTTGATTGTGGTAACCCAATATAGAAACCATTCACCTATTGCACTTTCCTTTTTCTTTTATGGAGATGGGAAACTACAAATCATTGATATGGTTTTTATCATGTATCAGTAACCATTTCATCAGCATTTGGGGTTCTCATTTGATATTTGATAAGAATTGGGTTGTCAATGAGTCAATTAATGAAGACCTTGATACACGGATACCCCCTAAATGCATCAAAGTAAATTTTTATTTAGAATGAATAGAAAAGGGCCACGAACCGACAAAGTGTCCTGGGCCCTGAGGGACCTAGGGAGGCCTGATGTAATGAAGACTGAGGGTGTCACCTCTAATCTGGTTGACCCCCTATGGAGTCAGATTATACGGATTGTGAAGGAAAAAGTATCAGTACCAATAACTTCGATAGATGCAAGATGGTCGGCTACCTGGTTGCCCTCGCGCCATGTATGAGTCACTTTCATATTATTACCAATCACAAACTGTAATTTTTTGATGACATAGTGGATTGACCATGTAGGAGGGCCGATGCCAAGTAGGGAATTTATGGAGCAGCATTGAGTCTCTTTCAACCTCAAACAGCTCGATCCTCTTCTCGTGACATAACCGGAGCCCAAGAAGCATTGCCTTAGCCTCTGCTTGCAGAGAAGAGCCAAGGCCTAAGTGGCCAGAAAAGGCCAGAAGGACCAAGCCATCCTGATCTCGGATGACCCCACCTCCTTGAATAATTCCCATCTTGCAGGAGCCATCTTTATTCAACTTCATGCCTAAGGAAGGGGGGACCAGCATACCTATTAGTCACTTCTGTTTTGGCTGCTAAAGATAGGAACCGGGATGAAAGCTTGAAGTTTCTGGATAGAGGGGGCATCTCACTAGTTGGGGAGGAGGCTGACCAAGTTGAGGAGGAGACTCTTTGATCTCATAACAATGGATCTACCTGATTCTTTACTGCCTTCATGCTTGTACCTGTTTCTCGCTTGCCAAATACACCAGAAAACCGCGTGCAAGATCAGTGTGCGAGCCACCCTCTCCGTCCCTTTTTCTCCTGCACTGCCATCTCTCATGAAAAGAACTATCAGCCGTGTCATGATCATGAATGGCAGTAAAATCACCAAAATACTCTTAGCATGCACTTTCCCATTCTCTCTCGAAGAATAGATGGGTCGAACATTCCTCCTTGTGCTGACTACAGCACAGGCAACGTGATGCCAGAGATATGCCGCATCCTTTAATATTTTCTTATGTTGGAATAGCCTTATTCCTAATCTTCCAAATGAGGAAGTTGTACTTAATGAGAATACGGGAAGGCCAAAGAGTCTCATCCCAACATACCATCGTAACATGCTGCTACATGGAGCGGTGGAAGTTTGTGGAAGAGAAGGCCCCCAAGGAAGACAAAGTGAGTACACATCTGTCAGGTTTGGAGGTGAGGTCGATGAGATTGAAAATGTCCTGTTGGTCTTCATCCAACACAGCCTTGATGAAAGGCGGATAGAGGCAGGCCTCCCTGAAAGAGATAAAGGTGGCAGGACAACCTGTAAAACCAAGGGGTGACCGATCCAATTATGATTCCAGAAGGATATATCCCCCTTTCTGATGAACCACTGAGCGTGGGGTTGGATTACGTTTATCATCGGGGATATATCATCCCAAAGTGGGGAGGCATGAGTATTAGTCTGGGCTAGGATACTGAGGAAAGAGTTATACATGGTGTTCCCCCAGAGAGTACGTTGTTCAAAGATTTACCAGGCCAACTTTCTATACATGCCGGAAATGGTATCTGTGAGGCTTCGGATGTTGATCCCACCTTACTTTACAGGTCTTTCCAACTTACGCCAGGAAGCTTAGTGGCGTTTACCTTCCACGGTCATTATAATGACCCATACTTTACATACACTATTATTACTTCAAAAATTAAGCACACTTATTTCAACATATAACAAAACCAAAATAGGACCATATAGGTATAATGTCTTTAGAAACTGGGAAACATAAACAACTAGTTCATAAAGCATCTACATTGTCTCAAATTTATTTCATCATATCTAGAAATCCCTTTTTGGAATATCCTACTTAATTACCTTCTTACTGACCTTGGGAAAGAAAACATACAAAAAAGTGAGCTCAAATGTTCAGTAAGGGTAAAGAAAGGAAATATCATATTCATAAGAACATAGCATTTTGAAAATCTTGATCTGCAAAAGTGATCATAATATCATAACATGTGATAAATCATAGTAGTGAAATGTAATCCCAATAATCATAATATAAAACATGAAACATTGTGGAATACACACATAATCATAGAAAATCTTTTCTTATTAGTAAAGACTCATATCCAAGACTATCTTAGCGGAGAAAGTCCATTTCTTAACCGAGTTCACTCCTCGTTTCAGTCCTGTTTCACTGAACCGGATTAACCGGCCATTCCAGCCATGCCTATCTCATGAGATATAAATCTCTACCCAATTAATTTGAGGGATATATAGGTCACACCCACCTCATAATTATACCATTCTTATGTGTTCCACAAGATCATAAATCATACATCATAGCATAACCCATGTAATAAAAATGGGATTCTTAAACATCATGTCATCAGAACAAAATCCATATAAGATAAAAGGACATCATACAAATAATTCTATCATAACATCAGAAAATCAACGTAAAAATAGGGATATAAATAGAACCCCATATTATCTTAGATGGAAAATAATTTTGATAAAACACTTGAACTCCATTCTTGAGGAAAATATGCTTTCTACTTCAAAAACATTTTTCCTTTATTAAAATGTCATACAATTTTTAACTAAAATAAGTTGATTAAAAATAAACTTGAAAACTTATAAAGGAATATTTATGGAAATAATTTTCTAAAATTCCATTCAGTCTGTATAGGTTAAAAAACATTCTTCTGGTACTTTGGCCGAAAAAGTAAAAAAGTATCTCGTACTTAAAACGAAAATATATTCCTTTCATATCTTTTACTAAAAACTCACAGAAGGGTAAAATTGATTTTAAACAATTGTAGTAGGATAGAAATAATATTACATACTGAGGAAACATGGATGTGGATGATTAATACACCTCAGTAAATACCAAAGTATAATCAATCTCGGATAAAAATGAGATTGTGATATTTTCCCTTACCTTAGGTCTGATTTGCTTCATACGTGTCCGACCTTCATGTATAATGATTTAAATAATGTTATTTAATTATTCCATAATATTACTCATTGTTATGATATCATATATGGTCATATTCTCAACTTCTTATTAGTAATATTTCATTGCCACTTGTTATTCGGGTGTTTATTGCATTTTGTTCTTATGCGTGTTTTGTCAAATAAATTCTTATTAATCTTTTTAGGTTATAGATAGATCATTTCAAGAATGGTATTAGTGTAATATATATCATATTTATTCATTCAATTAATTTATATAATCATTATGCAATGAAGATCATTGAGAATAAGTCACATCACATTGTGGAGACGGTAGACCGTACGTATGCACGAGCGATGATATCATTCCCATGATCATGGAATTATATTGAAGTGTATGTATACTATTTAAAAATCAATATAACTTTTCAATAATCATATATAGTTATTCTTTACACCATTATACCGATCTAAGGAAGGTGGTGGTGGAAAAAAGATTACACCATGGCGTGGAGACGGTATTCCGTACGTTCGCACGCGCGGTGATTTCATTCTCCGTAGGATGGATAGAAGGTGAAATAGGGTTGTTTCATATTTATAATATCATATTAGCGTATGAGTGCTACTGATATTATTACTTTATAATGAAACAACTAAAGAATAAGAATTAGAAGAATAAATAATGTTGAATGAATCGGTAACAGACATTACCTCTTCTTTGAAGCACCTCTTCTTAACCTACTCTTAGGACACTAAAGATGGTCTTTGAAGAAGACCAGGACCTCTAGAATGTTTATAGGGAAGTGGAGAATGGAAATTTTATGGGTTAGGACGAGCTTGAAGGCTCAAAGTGGTGTGATGAGGAGAGCGAGGAGATTCCCTTTTATAAGGGAGGAGAGGGGCACCTTTGGAAAAACTAAAAAAATTATATTATTATAAAGTCATATTTGGGTTTTAATAGCTCAAAATTGATTTATTTAGATTCTAAGGTGGTTATGGGTCGAAATAATCTCATAAAATATAATTTAGACATGTTTAGGTTTCTATTTTAACCTTATCATTTAGATTTAACTTTAAGTTAAATAATTTTACTTTTACCGTGTCTTCTTGTTTTCTTACACTATAAGGTTAATAAACTTACTATAAAAAAATCAAACGAACCCCAAGATGTTAATTATTAATATATATAACCTTATCTATGTAATTTGGCCGAACCTTATATTTTTAGGAATAAAATAACAATTAATAATATAATATTTGTTTTAAAAACTATTTAATGTCAATTTTGACACTATTTGATAATTGATTTTTGTGAAAATCATAACAGCATTATTAGTTCGAAAAAATTTAATTAAATCAATACTAATATGTCATATTAACCTATATAATTAGTTTAATTCTTAAAAAGTATCAAATTACATTTATTTGGGTATTTATAATATCAATTAATTTAATATTTCCTTAATAAGGTAATTACTGCATCATCATTATGTCATAAATAAATTAAATTATTTATATTCTATAAAATTATAAATAAAATACCATTATGTAGGAAATCGTTTTATCTTTCTAATGAATGTTTATAGTCGAATTTATCTTATTTTTAACCCTATATTAAAATTTTTTTCGTAATTAAACTTTGATTTTAGCTATTTTAATTCTTCTTTAAATAAAATAATAATAAATGTCCTAATCTGATCCAAGTGGACCTAAAGGGTAATATTTAATCCCTAAGGTTGTTTTGGGTCAAATTAAACTTATCCAAGAGAATTAAGACATGTGTTAGGGTAATAATAATATCATTTTTACCCTTAATTACCATATTTACTTTTAACCGGGGTAAAAAAATTAAAAAGTTACTATTCACCAAATATTATTTTTATCTTATTGAACAAAATTTTACTCCTTGATATTAATTGTGTCTCTCGGATTTTCAAAATTCCACTCACAGAAGCGGTAAAGTTAAGTTTTATGTAAATTTTCAAATTCTCCTAAGAGGTGGGTAAAAGACGGTGAAAAGTTCAATAAAATTTTTATATGTCTAAAATTATTATAAAACGACTCCAATGAATTACATTGAACATATATAGGTATTACGTATCAATTTTGACCTAAAAGAAATTTAAAAAAAATAAATAATTATTTATATAAAAAGTCGGTTTTTAAATAGTAACCCAGTGTTTTGACTATTCATCAAAAGTTGAAAGTTTTCAGAAAAATAAAAAAAAATTACCCTAGGCTAATTTCGAGATTCAGAATTCCAAAATGAAGTCCATATTGAATGATAAAATTTATAAAATTTTAAAAATTGGGTATTACTATTCATAACGGCTAGTTTATATAATATTTTTATAACATATCGTTATTTAGTGAAACATGATATTGCGTACAACACACGCTATCGAGGAAGGTTCCTCTTGTGTATAACGCAAGCCAAGACAGTGTTGTGTGTAGTGAAAGATTCCTTTATATAAAATTATACATAAAAACAAAATATTTCTCATAAAATCTCGAGTTTTACATTCTACCCCCCTTAAAATGAATTTCACCCTCGAAATTTGTCACTTTTAAACAAACAGATGACTATACCTCTCCCTCATCATATCCTCAAGCTCCCATTTAGCTTCATCTAATTGGAGGTTCCTCCATAAAACATTCACCAAGAGAGTGGTCTTGTTCCATAGAACTTTTTTCTACGATCCAGAATATCTATCAGCTGTTCTTCATAAGAAAGATCTTGCTCCAGCGGTACAAATTCTGAGCTGAGTACATGTGATGGAAAAGGTATATACTTTTTCAGGAGAGATACATGGAACACATGATAAACCTGAGGGAGATTCGGTGGAAGTTCCAATCAGTAAGATACCTTCCCAACACGATCTAGTATTTTGAAAGGACCGATATACCTAGGGCTCAACTTTCCCTTCTTTCCAAATCTCATTACTCTCTTCCAATGAGATATTTGTAAGAACACTTTATCATCCACTTCAAACTCTAGGTCTTTTCTTCAATTGTTGGCATAAATTTTTTGTCGACTCAAAGCCACTTTTATGTGTTGTTGAATAGATCAGACCTTTACGGCCATCTCATCAACAAGATCTGGTCCTAATAGATATCTTTCCCCAATTTCATCCCAGAAAGTTGGAGTTTGGCATTTCTTTCCATAGAGAGCTTCATAAAGAGCCATCTGAATACTAGAGTGAAAGATATTATTATAAGAAACTTCCACCAAAGGTAGGTGTTGATCCCAACAACCTTTGAAATTCATAGAGAAAGCTCTTAACATATCTTCTAGAGTTTGAATTCTCCTCTCAGACTGACCGTATGTCTAAGGACGATAAGCAGTGATAAAACTCAACTCTGTATCCAGAGTATGATGAAGACTTCGCCAAAACATTGAGGTAAACCTCGGATCCCGATCAGATATAATGGAAAGTGGTTCTCCATGCAATCTTACCACTTCCTTTACATATATCCTGGTAATCTGATCGAGAGAGAAATCCTCTCTAATGGAAATAAAGTGTGCCGACTTTGTAAGACGATCAACTATGACCCATATAGAATTATTTCATTTGGATGTTTTAGGAAGTTCGGTGACAAAGTCCATAGTGATGTTTTCCCATTTCCATTTAGGTATGGGTAATGGTTGTAACATCCCCTTAGATTTCTATCTCTCAGCTTTAACTTGTTGACAAACCAAGCATCGAGAGACATATTCAGAAATATTTCTTTCCATTCCATCCCACCAAAAGTACTCTTCAGGTCCCTACACATCTTCATGATTCCATGATGATTAGAGAATGAAGAACTATGAGCCTCATCCAACAGCTCCTTCTTTAATTTTGGGATGTGAGGAACACAAACCTGATTCCTGAACCTTATTATCCCATCACAATCAAGGTTGAATTCAGGAACAATTCTCACCTTCTTTAGTAACCCTACATCTTCTTTCTGTGCCTCTTTAATCATCACATGTATAGGTGGTTGAACATTCATTTGAGAAAGATATGATTTTTCCCCTTCCATTTTAATTCCAAGATCTATCCTTTTTAAATCCATAAATATTGGATCTTTTATGATCCTCATCATTGATAAGCTAGCATGGTCTTGTTGACTTAATGCGTCTGCCACCTTGTTTTCTTTCCCATGGTGGTAATAAATTGAGCAGTCGTAATCCTTAATCAGCTCCAATCATCTTCATTGACGCATATTCAGCTCCTATTGTGTGAAAATATACTTTAAACTTTTATGATCAGTATAAATATCACACCTTTCACCATAAAGTTAATGCCTCCAAATATTTAATGAAAATATTGACGCAGCTAACTCCAAATCATGATTTGGGTAATTTTCTCATGGATTTTCAACTGTTGTGAGTCACAAGCTATCACCATATCATTTTTCATGAGAACACATCCCAATACCTTCTTGGATGCATCACTGTAGATCACAAACTTTTCTCCACTATATGGAAGTGTGAGCACAGGTTCACTAGATAACCTTCGTTTTAACTCTTCGAAATTTTCTTCACACTCCTCTGTCCACACGAACTTAACTCCTTTTCGAGTCATCCTGGTGAGTGGATTAGATAATCGTGAGAAATCTTTCACAAAATTTCGATAATATTCATCCAAACCAAGAAAATTTCGGATCTCAGTTACTGTTGTTGGTCTCGACCATCTTTCAATAACCTCTATTTTTGCTGGATCCACAAATATTCCCTCTTTTGAGATTATGTGACCCAAAAATGCATCTTTTTGAAGCCAAAATTACCACTTGGTAAATTTGTCATAAAGATTATCCCCTATTAGGGTCTTCAATACAATTCTCAAGTGATCTTCATGTTCTTTCTATCTCTTTGAATAGACAAGAATATCATCTATAAAGACTACCACAAACTGCTCAAGATAGTCTCTAAAGACTCTATTCATCAGATCCATGAAGATATTAGGGGCATTAGTAAGACCAAATGGAATCACTATAAATTCATAGTGTCCATACCTTGTACGGAAAGTCGTCTTTGGTATATCCTCCCTTTTGACCCTTAATTGATGATACCCTGAACAAAGATCAATATTGGAAAAGTATTGACCTCTGTATAGTTGTTCAAATAAGTCATCAATGTGTGGGAGAGGATATTTGTTCTCGATAGTGATCTTGTTATGTTCTCAATAATTAATTCAGAGTCTCATTGATCCATCTTTCTTCTTAAAAAACAGAACAGGTTCTCCACAAGGTTACACACTAGGGCGTATGAATCCCTTATCAGGATTCTCTTGGAATTGCTTCCTCAATTCCTTCAACTCAATTGGGGCCATTCTATAAGGTGTATTTGAAATGGGCATAGCACCTGGTATGAGTTCAATTGAATACTCAACTTCACTATTTGGTGGAAGACCCAACAATTCCTCTAGAAAGACATCATCAAACTCTCGTACAATGGGAATATTCTTAATCATGAGTTTCTCACCAACCATTTGAGATAAATAACCTTCATTTAATGGAATCAAGACCCATAAGATGGAAGAAATTTCCACTGGATGGTTATGTTCATCCTTGCATCGATAGATGATCATAGATTGATCTAGAATATGAAATGTGACTTCCCTTCTTTGGAAATTGATATGAGCTCCATATAAAGAAAGCCAATACATGCCAACAATCACATCAAATTCTACTATAGGAAGGATCGAAAGATTTTCAGGAAGCACCTTCCCACAAACTTCAATCGGAGAAGAATTATAATCTTTTGATGCGACTGTTGTGCCATTAGGGGTTGTCACAGCTAACTCAAAATCTAATTGTTGAGGTAATACATCAATACCATTAGAAAATTCTTCAGAAATAAATGATTGGGTGGATCCAGAATCAAATAAAACATTTTCTACTTTAGAGTGGATGGTAAGTGTACCTTTCACCACTTCGTTATCATACTCCACATTGCTGATAGAAATTGCATGTGACTTTCCTTTGTCTATAGCCTTAATAATTTTTTGACATAGATCATCATCAAAAACCCTTGGATTAGGGAATTGATTTGCATAATTCCCCATTTCCCCACACTTGTAACATTGAAGTGTATGAGGTGCACTCTGTGTAGCCTTTTCTTTGTTCGCATCACTTGATATCTTCTTCCCATCATTACGACATTCAAATGCCCGATGTCCTTTCTTTCCACATTTTAAACATTTACTTGTCCTTTTAAGACAACTCCCTCCATCTTTCCTTCCACAATTTGAGCATAAGGGAAAGCTCATATTCTTTTCTGTGTGCTCTTTTGATTTTCCATTGAATTCCATTTTCCTCTTATTATCAAACACATATGATTGATGGGTTAATCCAATCTCCATCTCAACCTTGAGAGCACATCGAACAATTTCCTCGTAGCTATTGATGTCCCTTATGGCTAAATCCCTTCGAAGACTTGGTTTTAATCCACTATAGAATTGATCGATCTTACTCTCAGGTCGGATAACAATTCCGGAAGCGTACCTTGAATGTCTTGTAAATTTTTCTTCATAGGTTCCAACATATTCATCATCCTTTTCCTTCAGTTCAAGAAACTCCTTCTCCATCTTTCTTCAAAGAATACGAGGGATGTAGTTATTGAAAAATATGTTCTTGAGCTCAACCCATTCCATGGACTCAATTTTATCTCTTGGCCTCGTATTCTTGATTATATTCCACCATTGATTAGCTTCACCTTCCAAACGATATACTGCTAATATGACTTTATCATGATCAAAACATTGATGAACTGAAAATATCTTTTTAGTGGTAATCATCCATTGTTTAGCCACTAATGGATTAGTAGACCCACTGAATGAATGTGGACGCTGCCTCATGAAGGATTCAACAGAATTTTGCTCCTTAATTTGTACGTTTGGAAGTCTTGCATGATTCATAGCTTGAGAAAGTTGTGTGAGCATGGCTACAAGATTTTGCATTCCATCTCCCATAATGTTTGGTTGCTTAGGGGGACAATCATTTCATTTACCATCGCATTCCACATTAACACGGTTACTTAGGGTTCCATCCATTGACTACAACCAAGAAGAATAGTGTGAGCAACACTAATTATAATCGGAAACCCAAATAATAAAGAATAAAATTTCAGACTTAAGGTCTTATCATAGGTTGTTCATGGCCATTTATTAAACACTATGATTGTGTTGTATGTTTAGATATATCCTTACGGTTCCTACTAAGGCTTTCACATCCTAGTTTCCAAAGGTTCTCTATACCTTTCCTCTCATACCAACTATAACGACCCATACATTACATACATTGTTATTACTTCAAAATTGAAGCACACTTAATAAGAAATATAACCAACCCATAATAGGACCGTATAGGTATAATGTATTTCGAAATTGGGAAACATAAACAACTGTTTCATAAAGCATATACATTGTCTCCCATTTATTTCATCATATCTAGTAATCCCTTTTTGGCATATCCTACTTAATAACCTTCTTCCTGACCTGGGGAAAGAAAACATACAAAAGGGTGACCTCAAATACGTAGTAAGGGTAAACAAAGGAAATATCATATTCATAAGAAGATAACATTTTAAAAATCTTAACCTGCAAAAGATATCATAATATCATAACATGGGATAAATCATAGTAGTGAAATGTAATCCCAATAATCATAACATAAAACATGAAACATTGTGGCATACACATATAATCATAGAAAATCATTTCTTATTAGTCAAGACTCATTGCTAAGACTATCTTAGCAGACAAAGTCCATTTCTGAACCGAGTTCACTCCTCATTTTAGTCCTGTTTCACTGAACCGGATTAACCTGCCGTTCCATACATGTCTACCTCATGAGATATAAATCTTTAACCAATGCATTTGAGGGAGATATAGGTCCCACCCATCTCACAATGATACCATTCTTATGTGTTTCCCAAGATCATAAATCATACATCATAGCATAACCCATGTAATAAAAATAGGATTCTTAAACATCATGTCATCATAACAAAATCCATATAAGATAAAAGGACATCATAAAAATAATTCCATCAAAACATAAACAAATAAATATAAAAATAGGGATATAAACAGAACCCCATATTATCTTATATAGAAAATAATTTTGATAGAATACTTGAACTCCATTCTTGAGGAAAATATCCTTTCTACTTCAAAAACATTATTCCTTTCATAAAATGTCATAAAATTTTAAACTAAAATAATTTTATTAAAAATAAACTTAAAAACTTGTAATGTAAGATTTATGTAAATAATGTTCTAAAATTCCATTCAGGCCATTTAAGTTAAAAAACATTCTTCTCGTACTTTGGCCAAAAAAGTCAGAAAGTATCTCGTACTTAAAATGACAAAATATTCCTTTCATATATTTTACTAAAAACTCAATGAAGGGTAAAATTGGTTTTAAAAAATTGTAGGAGGATCGAAATAATATTACATATTGAAGAAACATGGATGTGGATGATAAATACACCCCAGTAAATATCAAAGTATAAACAATCTCTGATAAAAATGAGATTGTGAGATTTTTCCTTACCTTAGGTCTGATTTGCTTCGTACATCTCCGACCCTCCTGTATAATGACTTAAATAATGTTATTGACTTACTCCAGAATCTTACTCATTGTTATTATATCATATATGGTCATATTCTTAACTTCTTATTAGTAATATTTCATTGCTACTTGTTATTAGGGTGTTTATTGCTTTTGTTCTTATGCGTGTTTTGTCGAATAAATTCTTATTCTTCTTTTTTAAGTTATTGATACCTCATTTCCAGAATGGTATTAGTGTAATATATATCATATTTATTCATTAAATTCATTTAAATAATCATTATGCAATTAAGATCATGTACAACGAGTCACATCACATCGTGGAGACGTTAGGCCGTACGTACGCACGAGCGATGATATCATTCCCATGATCGTGGAATTGTATTGAAGTGTATGTATAATATTTCATAATCAATATCACTTTACAATTATCATATATAGTTATTCTTTACACCATTATACCCACCCAAGTAAGGTGGTGGTGGAAAACAGATTACACCATGGCATGGAGACGGTATTTCGTACGTACACACGCGAGGTGATTTCGTTTTCCATAGGATGGATAGAAGGTGAAATAGGATTGTTTAATATTTATAATGAAATATCAGTATATGAGTGATACTGATGTTATTACTTCATAATGAAAAAACTAAATAAGAAGAAGTAGAAGAAGAAATAAAGCTGAAAGAATCGGTAACAGACATTACCTCTTCTTTGAAGCGCCTCTTCATAACCTCCTCTTAGAACACTAAAGATGGTCGTTGAAGAAGACCAGGACCTCTAGGATGATTCTAGAGAAATGGATAAAGGAAATTGGCAGGGTTTGGCCGAGCTTTAAGTCTAAATGTGGTGTGAGGATGAGAGGGAGGAGGTTCCCTTTTTAAGGGAGGATAGGGGCACCTTTGGAAAAACAAAAAATATTATTTTATTATAAAGTCATATTCGGTTTTTAATAGCTCCAAATTAATTTATTTCGATTCTAAGGTGGGTATGGCTCGAAATAATCTCATCCAATATAATTTAGACATGTTTATGTTTCTATTTTAACCTTATCATTTATATTTAACTTTAAGATAAATAATTTTACTTTTACCGTGCCTTCTTGATTTCATACACTATAAGGTTAATAAACATACTATAACAAGACAAACGAACCCCAAGTTGTTCATTATTAATATATATAACCTTATATAAGTCATTTGGCCAAACCTTATATTTTTAGGAATAAAATAAAAATTAATAATATAATAATTGTTTTAAAAACTATTTTATGTCAATTTTGACACTATTTGGTAATTGATTTTTTAAAAAATCATAACAGCATTATTAGTTCAAAAAAAGTTAATTAAATCAATACTAATATGTCATATTAACCTATAAAATTAGTGTAGTTTTTAAAAAATCTCAAATTACATTTATATGGGTATTTATAATATCAATTATGTTAATATTTGATTAATAAGGTAATTACTTCATCATCATTGTGTCATAAATAAATTCAATTATTTAGAGTCTAAAAATTATAAATAAAATACCATTATGTGGGAAATATTTTTAGATTTATAATTAATATTTATAGTCGAATTTATCTTATTTATAACCCTATATTAAAAATGTTCTATTTATTAATCTTTGATTTTAACTATTTTAATTCTTTTTTAAATAAAATAATAATAAGTGTCCTAATATAATCCAAGTGGAACTAAAGGGTAATATTTTATCCCAATGTTTGTTTTTGTCGAATTAAACTTATCAAATAGAATTAGGACATGTGTTAGGGTAATAATAAAATCATTTTTACCTTTAATTACCCTATTTACTTTTAACCATTGTAAAAAAAGTAAAAAGTTACTATTCACCAAAAATTATTTTTATCTTATTGAACCACATTTTACTCCTTGATATTAACTGTGTCTCTCAGATTTTTGAAATTACACTCACAGAAGCGGTAAAATTATGTTTTATGTAAATTTTCAAATTCTCCTAGGAGGTGGGTATAAGACGGTGAAAAGTTCAATAAAATTTTTATATGTCTAAAATTATTATAAAATGACTCTGATTAATTACATTGAAATTATATAGGTATTATGTATCAATTTTGACCTAAACTAAATTTAAATAAAATAAATAATAATTTATATAAAAGGTCGTTTTTTAACTAGTAACTCAGTTTTTTCACTGTTCATCAAAAATTGAATGTTTTCAGAGAAATACCAAAATTTCACCGTAGGCTAATTTTGATATTCCGAATCAAAAAATGAAGTCCATTTTGATAGATAATATTTATAAAATTTTAAAAATTGGGTATTACTATTCATAACGGCTAGATTATATAATATTTTAATAACATATCGTTGTTTAGTGAAACTCTTTATTGCGTACAACACACGCCATCGAGGAAGGATGCTCTTGCATATAACGCAAGACAAGACAGTGTTGTGTGTAGTGAAAGATTTCTTTATATAAAATTATACATAAAAACAAAATATTTCTCATAAAATCTCGGGTGTTACAGTTGGATCTGAATTGAATTTGTCCAGAATATTCTCCATCCTAATAATAGTTCCCTTGGGAACTTTGACATCTGAGAGTGCCTGGACAGGGGAGGCTAGGAGGACACTATTGACCAGTCCTATTCTGCCCCTGAAATATTGGTATCTATTCTTCCAGTTGAGAATCCGATCCGTGATTCAGCTGATCAAGAAATCAAAGTCCCTGATCTGAAGCCGACGTGAGGAAATTGGAGCCCCCAAGTACTCCATAGAAAAGGTCCCTCCTTGAATATTGAGGCTTTTTGGACTGCGGTAATCCGGATGGTCGTATACCTATTAGAGATGAAGAAATTTCTTTTTTTCTTATTGATCACCTGGCCACTAAAGAGGTAGTACTCTTCCATCAAATTGTTTAAGGCTCCAATAGATCTCTTAATGGCATTCATGAAAATGAAGGTGCCATCAGCAAACATTAGATGGGAGATGGAGGGAGATCTCTGGCCCCTACAGAAAGGTATGATCGCTCCCTTGCTAATGTTGATATTAATAAGATAGATAATGATATCATGGCAGAGGATAAAGAGACTTGGAGAGAAAGGATCTCCCTGTCTGAGGCCGCGAGTGGACTTGAAAAAACCATAAGACTTCCCCAAGAAAGTGACCTCTAGCCATGAAGAACTCATGAATCTAAACAGGAGATCAATGTTCCAAGGAGAGAATCCCGTACCTGCCAGCAACTAATTTATGAATCCCCACTCAACATGATCAAACGCTTTACTCATATCTAGCTTGATGGCTATGTTAGAGCCATGATTCTTGAAATTGACGTCTCGAATCATTTCTTGAGCCAGATCTATGGCCCCCTAAATCGAACGCCCCTTCACAAAACTGTGCTACTCCAAGGATATCCATCGGGGGAGATGAAGGGAGAGCCTGGAGTGGAGGATACTGGCCAAGATCTTATAAGTGAAATTGCATAAACTCACTGGCCGGTACTGCATGATGGAGGTAGGATTAACTATTTTAGGGAAGAGCACAATGGTAGTGGCACTCACAACCTGGGGAAGAGCACAATGGTAGTGGCACTCACAATGGTAGTGGCACTCGCAACCCGGGGATACCCCTTAAATGCACATCACTAGAAGTGCATTAGACACATTTCTAGAATCATGTGGAAAACATTCCATAAAAAACCTATTAATAAAGAAAACATGAGCCTTTGTAGGCAATGTATTTGTTATTTTTGACTATTTAAACATAAATATAAAATCAATTTATGTGAAATATGATAACTTATGTGTAGAATATGAGATATAACAATGGTGTTTTGAATGATGTTTTAAATAAATATGCAAGGCTAATCAAGAATTGTATGATTATATGATGCATATTATAAAAATAAAAATAGACATTAGAAAACGATGGGGGAAGAGGTACGAACAAATGACCACAAAAATTATGGAGTGAATCAATGGTGTCTTTAAGGTTCTTGAAAAGTTACCTATAAATGCCCTAGTTTTGGATACATTATGTCGTTGCATGAAGTAATTCATTGATGGAAAAAAACAGTCCTTAGACAGGATTCATCAGGGGAAAATGTATGAAACACAATTACAATGAGAGATTAAAAATAAATTTGAATAAGATTTGGGTTATTGTATTTTATTTTTCCGCTAACAAGACTCTTGATTTGAAGTTCAAGACTATTTAAACCCCATAAAAAATAGCATCTTTGAAAATGATGGTATTACGGGAAGCGAGACATTATCAATGTGAAAATTTTCAAACCTTATGGTTCCCATGAGCACACACCATCATATTATGTGCCTCTGTGAACATATCATGGGAAGCATATGTTGATCCATTGTATCGAATGGACACCATTTCTAATTTTTATGCTTCCGCATGGATGTCTATTGGGGAGGTTCGATATTTCCCAATTCCTGGAGGCCAGTCGATGGTGACACCTCACATTATGTAGTGTAGTAATTGATGGAGGCCAAAGAATATTAGGATGCATAATGGGGTGTAATGGCCTCATGAACAAGGTAGAAGTTTGAGATGCACCATATTTCATCATGAAAGTCATAATCGAAAATGATGCCCTAACATTGATGGGATGAGTTCACAATCTTATCCACAATGACTTATTGTCTCCACTAATATCATCTCATTTTGTTAATTATATGGTCCTAATATAATATCCTTCATTTTTTAGAATTATATTATATTTTAAAAATATTATCAAAATTAAAAATTTAATTACATGCCTTTAGAAGATGTCATTAAGCCAGCACTTGATAATAAGATGGATTTTACCTCACTTTGTAAGTCAGTCTCATCTCACCCAAACCATGTTATATGAATTATAATCTAATAAAATTTTATACAATGAAACAGTAGTATCATATATTAGGCTAGAAAAATACATCATAAATTTACGTATAATAAAGATTATATGATCAACCATCATAGTCAACATTGGTTACATAATCAGAATCATTATTAGAAAACATTTTTTATGTAGAAAGTTAAGTTTTCCTATTTGTACTACTATGGGGAAGTTATTCAAACTGAAAACGGATATTCTTATAGTACAAAACCAAAAAAATGGTTAGTACAACTAATTGTGCAACCCCATTTTATCTTCAAGATATAATTCATGGGAAATGAACCACGGTACTAGAGGAACAGTGAAAACAATGGAAACGATGATGTTAACCTAGTCCATAACCTAGAAGAGAAATAATGTAATGAAAGAGAATAAGGTGAACAATGTGAATAAAGAGAAAAAATCGATGAAAGAAAATAAAGTGAAGAATTTTAAAGAAAGAGAAGAAAGAAAAGAAAGTGTCAAAAGCAAAGGTAGAGAAGAAAGAGAAGAAAGAGAAGAAAGTGAAGAAGGGGAGACATTAACACATAATCAATCTGTCCATGGAAAAACCATAAATCAAGCACATGAGAAAATAATCATGAAACAATACATCACATGGGAAATGATATATAAATTAGAAAATCACACCATTTTATAGTAAAATTTTAGGTAACAATGACAAAATGTAAATATATAACCATATCATACAAAACAACCATTGTAAGTTAAAACAAATCTCAAACACACTTTAGAAATATTCTTGGAGAAACATGAATTTATTCCCTTTTCATTTGGTAAAAATAAATTCATAAATAGAAGTGAATAAACATGAAATGTCTCACATTATAATAGTCATCACATTCAACTGACCATAAATTTATAATTACTTTTTACACTTAGGAATCATATCATTTTTTATATACAAATGGAGGATACTATACTACTCACTAAGTAGGTAAGGTAAGTTTCCAAGACTGAGATACCAGGTGGTGAGGTTCGAAAGATTAGGGTGCATCAAGAACCTCATTTTCATTAGTCACTACCTTCTCCCACCATTATACCATACATGCATCGTGTTGGCCTCTACAACATTATAGTATCTGATTTTTCATTTCTTGACCATCATCTGCTTACTTTACTCCTAGGGAGTTGGATACTAGAGAAACACAAATTCCACTAGTCTGAGGGAGATATGACCATCACCCTCAATGAAGTGAAACTCCTTCATATTCTTCCTATCTAGGGGGAAGCTGTTATTTGACCAACCCATATATACTTTCTATACATGTTCATAGATTTTTAGGCATCAAAATTTTGGCTGGCGGGTTGATTTATACGAGCTGTCTTGAGGAAAACATTCGAAATTTACCCAATGAAACTAATGAGTATATTGTCATGTGTCATACCCGTGAATATATATTACATATCATTGAAGGGACCATGTGCGTTGATAACTCTATTATGCATGTGGACATGATGTATCTAGGGATTATAGATGACTTGTATCAGCCCCGGACATATTTTTGGGGATATGCATTCTTGTATTGCACTTACAGACCATTATTAATGGCATGAAATAGATACCACAAGGATCTTGGGGGATGCCTCATCCTTCATGATATGCGGGAATGGGTGCACATCCCCAAAATCTACCCTGATCATACCGGTTAGCCACTTCCTGTAGAGGTACGACATGATGCTTCACATGGACGCTAGCTTGATCACTCATCTATAATGGTTTTTTATTCTAGTAGGAGGTATTGAATTAAATTTTTTATTTTTTATCGCTTTCCATGTTGTATATTATTGGTGGAATTAGAAACAAAACTTCCTCAGCATTCCGACAAACCACATCGATACATATCATTTTAAGATGGACATTCTCGTACCAAATTCCATTTCTATCGAGAGAGACACGGGTCCTTCATGACTTGAAGCTGATAGGGAGACATGATAAAGATTGACTCCGATGACATGATGAATATATCTACCTCTAGGTAAGATGATCATAACTTTGTATCTAGGGTGTACCTACGATGTGATTCCATTTTTTTGATGAAATCGAGTATGATCAATAATATAGACTGATGTCTATACTATATCTTACCCAACATGACATAACACTTCATGATATGATAAGTCAATATATTTTCATTAGTTTTGTTATTAAATTATTTTATAATTCATTTTTAATTCATTTAAAACATAATCAATCAGAGAGGCTTATTCACATGAGTAATCTAGAGGAGGAGGTGTCTCTAGTCTCGCAGTGATACATGTTGTAGCACTGGAGTAGATACAACATTATCAATCCATTCAATGGATCATCATTGATAGTCCACTCCAAAGAGTGGAGGTTCTAAACTAGGGAGTCGAGGTTCTAGCTTTGGATCCTCCTGTAGTAATTACTAATGCTGAGAAGCCACTAAAACAACGACATAATTGTATCATCCTACATGTGATCCCTCACCTATTCCACAGGAAGAGGTTGGCCCTCTATAAATCCAACCTCATCTGATTTTGGATGTGAATAAAGAGGCATTATATCCATATATCTTGATAGGATGTCCATAGTTTTCTCTAACATGGGGTCCTGATACTTTTCATCCTATATAGTTCCCCTAGGAGATGATGGAAGGTTATTCTATGACACTAGTGGGAGAAGGATCGAGTGCACCACATGAAATCTAGTGGACACCTCCTCCCACTGACACACAAGAAGAACATATGACAGTAAAAATTTCATTACTCAAGGATCATCCCTCTCAAGGTCATAAGACTCAACCCCAACACGGATCTTAGTGGTCTTGATACGAGCAACCCATTACCTGACCACCTTGTGGGACATAATCTCTCAAGATACATTGATAGTACTCGTTCATGAGTTTTGAAGTGTTTGTTTAAGTACCTCATAACCTTTAATAATGAATTTAAATTTTTTTTACATGTTTATGATGAGGAACAAGTATGACACTTATGAAAAGCTTAAAGAGTTTTAGAATGAATTACATAATCAATTGGGAAAAGTTATTAAGATATACTAGCCAAATCGAGGTGTTAAATACAAGAGATAAGAATTCACTGATCACATGAAATTTTGTTGAATTGTTTCACAAATCACTCCTCATGGAAAACCATAGTTTAATATTATGTCTAAGATAAGGAATCATGCTTTATTTGACATGGTTCAATCAATGATCAGTTAGTGTAATATGATTATTTCATTATGGGGGTATACCATGAAAATAGTTTCATTTCTAATTAACTATTTTCTATCTAAGGTGGTCATAAAGGAAATATATGATATATTCATCGATAAATGTCCCAAAATAACTTTTATTAATATTCGAGGTTGTGAATCAATTGTATTAAAATTGGTTTCTAATAAACATAACCCTAAATAAGTGAAATGATTATTTTTTTAATCTCAAGTAAACTATGAGATATTATCTCTAAAATCTAACTGAACACAAATTTTTTGTAGATAAAACAAAAAGTGAATGATTATGAAGCTTTATATAAAAACATGGGATAAGAGTCAAATATCATGAGAGCATGGTAAACATGATAAGACATAATGTTTGGAATAAACATAAGGCATTTCATCATAATGTATATATTTATAAATAATAATATTATTATAGTTATCTAATGAAGGATAAAATTGGTATTTAAATAAACCAAATGAAGAGTAAAATCTGGTATAAGTGATTTATAATAATATACATATAAATAATAATATAAAACCCAATATTTTTAAAAATATAAAAACATGTATAAATAATTATTTTTGTTGAAATACAGAAGGCCCTCTGCCACCATTCGGTTAGCTCAAAATGTAGAAGGGGGTTTTACTCCTTTCATACTCATTTAAAAAAATGACCTATACATTTAATAAAAATTAGAAAAAATTTAAAAAATCTCAAGTCCTTGCATTCCCCAGGACTGCATTTCCCATGGGAGGTAAACAAAATTTGTGAAAATGGTTGGATCCAGAATGTTGAGCCCTATATGGGATAAACCATCAAGGGACGATGAACTGAGGTAGATATTCACTCAAAAATAATGGGATGAATGTTGTTGACTCCACTAAGAAATAATAATTCAAATAACATATGAGGAAACCCACTATAAAATCTTACCTAATATTGGCCACCAAACACAGTGGAATCATCCTCAACAAATAATCACAACATCAAAAAGAAGGTTTAATTGATTCTTAGAAGTCAAAATATAGGTATGAAGTCATGATTAGAGAAGACCAATATAAGAAAATACTAGTAACGAACAAGGAGAAGAATGATGAGAACATGAGGGGTGGGAAAATGGTGGAAACAAAAAACCCGTACAATCATTGGGCACTAGAGTACCCCATTATCTATATTACATATTTTAGATCATACTTGTTTATTATATAGGAAATATTAATAATGAGAATATAGTGATATATTATTAGAATTATTAAATTTAGAAATAATTCAAAATATCATATTTCAATATAAAGGAAAAAAATTATTATTATTTAATAAGGTGAAATTATACTTCTTATTTAATATATATAAAAATTTTGATCAACATTTTAAAATAATGAGGGAATAAATAAATTAAATATATATATATATAATCTAAGATAAACATTTATGAAAATATAAATTGAATTTCTAGGATGTTACATTCTCCCCCTTAAATAAATTTTATTCTTTCAAATTTTCATTACTTCCACCATAGAAAAAAGTGTAACGGTATTATTTATTTTAAAGTAAGTATTTTTACATTTTTAAAATATACACTATTTTAAATTAGGGTGGGATGGGGTAACCCTTAAAAAGGTCATAAGTTGGCCGAACATGTGGCCAAATGATTTTGTGAGTGATTTTGATCCCACCTACTAACACATTTGTGCACCATGTCTTCTTGCAGCTAGAGCCCTCCTAACACTTGGGTATCCAGAATAAACCCACATACAATTAAACAAGAATATCTTCCAAGACACCTGACATCAGAAACTATGTCTATTTCACCACATCTCTTCACCATTCCTCATAATTGTAACACTACAACACATACAATGGAACATTAAAACCGATGAACTTACACATAATTTCTGCAACATGACATGAAATGTTGGTGCATCATTGAGGATTATAATGGATCCTAAAGAAAGCAGGATTTCAACAAGACCCAATAATCCAAAAAAACAACCATTCCACTAAATTACTTATATTGGGGATAAACTAATTGCAAGATAAAAAATCCTTGAGAATGACTTCCAACACAAGAGTCACTAGAGCATGCCCAATAACAAAGATGAAAAAAATAGGTCCATGTGTGATGGTACCAAAAAAATAGTATATGATAATGAATAAATCTATACAATAATACAATAAAAAACTAATGCAATAAATAACCAAAACACTTTCCTTATAGAACCATATGTCATCAGAGTAGGGATGTTGCAAGCGTAATAGGGGTAGAACCAAAACATAGTTGTCCACAAATTTTTATCCATTATAGAAGGAAGAAAGATGGGGGTGTAATTTTTTAATAGAGCTCTTGAATATCAAAAAATAGTACCTCTATGATTATATAATCCCCCCTCTAAAATTTTAGACAATATTAAACCTAAACAAGTGATCTATAAAAAAGAGACCCTAAAACCTTACTTAATAATGTCTACCAAACTCAATTAGACTGGCCACAAATACCATCACAATGAGGACATGGATGAGATATATCTTATTGGTAGTCATAATATAAGGCAATAGAAGTAAGAGAAAAAGGTCGAGATGAGAAAGGAAGATCACTAGATAGGTAATAATAAGGGTGGAAGACAGCCATAGAGGGATGGAGAATGGAATAAACAAATAAACCCTTGGACTACTAAGAGTGTTATCTCCCCCTCAACTTAATTTCTCCTCCACCAAAGCACATACATTCTAAAGGATATCCTTAAAATAGTAATTAATACATATAAAAATTATATAGAGAACTAAAACATTAATTTTATGATTATACATTAGAGATTATCAATTCCCTTAAAATATGACTATATTTATTTATTAATTTTTTTTAATCTTTTTTTCATGGTTCATTATTGAGAATCATGATATTCTAGAGTCATTAAATTTACTACATAATTTTTATGATCCTAATATAACATCATTTTAGTACACAAGATTATATTGTTGTAATTATACAATAATGTATTTGGTCCCTTAGCTTCATCAGGGAAGATTACCATAACACATTAGATAATTATTAGAATAATGTACCATATACATGTAGTGGAATCATTTAAAATTGGTGTAATCACTTTCCCTTAACTCAATATATTATTTACATTTGTCACTAAAATTGTAAAAAAATCACAATACCTTTACGTAATCTCTAGGGTGCTTTATATAATAATTATTACATATAGAAAATCCCACACTACTTTTAACCTTATTTACCAATGTTTTATCAACATAGAACTTAACCACTATTTTATTCTTGACATCATTTGATAATATAAGATATAGAGAAACACTTATTTTCATTGATATAACTTTAATCTACCTCCACATGTGATGAATAGGCTTGAGAGATTAATTTATTTCATTGAATTAGGTTTAGTACATCACAAAAGAAATCAATATTACTTTCTTATTCAGTATATAAAGTATGTTGCATGACTCAATTGTTTTTTTTTTATTTTCATCATACACAAAAATAATACCTTCTTCCATTTTTTAATAATTTAAAATTTTCATTTTCATTTTATCTCATTGATCTTGAGAAAAATATATTTGATGTAATAATACAATAAAAATAATTACATTTCATGCTTTATATATCTTTCTACTTCTTAGTATTTTAAATCAAAGTCTGTCATGGATTTGCATCTCCCTTCATCTGATATAAACCCTTAATAACCTTATCCCTCTAACTGTATTCTGAATCAATGAATATATTCTATAGACATTTAATTAATTTCTCAACGACCAATCTATTTTTGGTTCAACTGAATGATAATGTTTGATGTTGCATAAAACAATATAATGTTTTTATACCTTGTTGTTGGAAAATTGATTGATCCATTCAGATATGAATAAATTTCATTACCTATCTCAAAAATAGTAATATAGTGATAATTTTGTTAGAAAAAACAACATATTAACTTTTTTTCATAATATTTTAATCCTTACCTTCATTACTAGTGTTGACATGGTTTTTTATCCCCATATTAAAAAATATTTCAAAATAAATACATATGCTAATTATCTTGCGAATGACACTATAAATTGGGAATCATAATATATAACTACTATAAACATATTAAAAATTAATATCAAATATTATATCTAATTAATAAAAAAGTCCATATTTTTTAAGGATTTATTATAAAGATTTATCATATAACTATGTTTATGTAAATCAAATTTATGGGGATTTTACAAAATTTTACATGATAGAGACTATAAAACCTTGATTCTATCTTCCAAGATTAGGAGAACATTAATTACATTGGAATATTACAAAAATTTAAACATTAGTTATCTCAGGATATTAGATAAATATTTAATCACTAAATCACAATGGGAATAAAAATTACATCATATAATCACATAAAACAATATTAGTCCTCCATTTATTTTATTCAGATCACATATATACTTTTTCTTGATTTCATGGTGAAACTAAGAAACGATAGAATGGGAAGAGGTCAATACTTAGCAAGGGGAATCCTACACTACAATAATATATGAAATATGAATTAAATAAATAATATATCCAGAATAAATAAAAAATAAGTGTTATATAATAATGAACCAAAAATTCCATATCTATAACAAATGAAATAGATAGTCACATTTTCAATAACGATTAATCTCATAATAATTGAATGAATAATTTCAAACATCATAACCATAATTTAAAGGCCTAAACCAAGACATCATAGATAATTTGGATGAATAAAAAATTACTCAAACTATTTTTCTTTATGACACCTATTGATGAATCAAGGGGTTATATAATTCATTATCTTACACATCACTTAATAAGTTCGATCCATTCATCATATGAAATGTATGAATAAATAATATGATAAATAATCATATTTTTTTAGTAATTAATATTTATTTCAATTGAAATAATTATTATGAACATCATCCAAAATTTCATTATCCAACGATTTGAAAAACATTCTAGGTGAACGCCCTATAATTTAGATTGAGAAATATTGAGTGTTCACACTATATTGGGTAAAAGTTATATGATTAAATATAAAAAAATAAAACATTAAAATAATGGATGATATATAAAAAGGGAACATGTAAATGTAAGGAAAAGAAAAATTCAAGATATATATAGTCCCTGATAAAAAATAAAATATTAAAAATAAAATTAATAGGAAGGAACCCTTAAGTGGAAAGTAAGGTATCAACTATAAATCCATACGTGAGGAAGGGGGACTATAAAATAATCCATAACTGATAAATAATAGTATGTTATAAATTTGAGTCCTCTAATTTTATGAATATAAGATAAGATAGTGAATAATATTTAAAAAGAATGGGTACTTGGAAAAAAACCCTTACCTTGAATTACAACTTATTTCAAACACCCATCTGACCAACTGAATAATAAAATTATATTTATTAATGGATTGATTAAAAATATCCTTTTATTTCATTATTATTATTAATTTTAATACATGTATTATCATGTATTATTCATTAATTATATCTATTTTTCATGTATCAGTCGTTTTGAGGTTTTTTTGTTCATAATTACAAGTTCACTTCGATGTAGAGGTAATAGATGAAAGACACTATAAAATAGTTTTATAAGCTGTGTAATTTCCATTCTATATAGTTCACATCATTATAGAAAATATGTTTTTTAATAGTTCCTGAACTGGTTACGGTTAAGAGAATCTTCCTCGGTAAGGTTGTTTTAGACATGTCAAAATATCTTGGATCATTTACATTTAATATCATTATTTTCATACCTATTTTATCATTATAAAATAATAAATTTGATAATATTTAATCCTTCTGTTTTATTAAATCTAGAAATACAATTTTAAGGAAATAAAATAAATTAATAGGTCCAAAATATAATATCACTATTCACTTAGGTATTATAAAACTACCATGAATGGAATAATGTTTTAAAGAGAGTTTTAAAAAGAATATTTAATTTAATTAATATTTGAGTTTTATAGAAACATTAAATTATATTAAAAAAATATTAAAATTAATTTTGATTATTAGTTTTTGTTACATAAGTGGTAATATGTGAATGGAAATGAAAAATATAGGTTTTGAAACACATGTTATAGATACAAAAATTAATTATAAAAATGGTTTCAGGAGAAGAAATTAGTGATATCTAATTAATAATGGATGAAACGGATGTTAATAAAAAATGAATAGAACCTTTTAATAAAAATAAGGTGTGGTCTAAAAGAATTTTATGTAAAATAATCCCAAATAATAAAAGATATAGTGGCTTCAAAAACATTACCTTTCTCATTAAGACGCCTCATATGGAGGGGGAAATAAAACTTCTGGTGAGGGGATTTAGGATACACCAGTGGATTAAATAAGTGTGATGTGTGGTTATTATAATGGTTAAGGAATAAAATTGATAATGAAAAGTGTTTTTATATGTTGGAAAAAGAGGTGGAGGTGGGGTTTTTATATCATAGAGAGAGAGGGGTGTTTTAGAATAAAGTATTTATTATTCACAAATTCACACTAGACATAGAATAGTGTAGATTAATATAATTTCTAATTGTTTATGATTATTAATAATTGGATTAGTTTAAATTAAATCCAACACAAAACTAAAATGATATATTGTAACCTCTTGACTAATTGTTAATAATAAAAAAATTATTTTTACTTAAATAATATATAACATAGGATTTGAATTTTCAAATACAGGTCTAGGAATTCATCTTATTAATTTTAAATGAATTAAAATACTCTATGAATATAATTAATTTCATCCAAATGGTTGTATAATTTTTTTTTCATATTTAAATTATGATGATCTCATAAATATTTTGGTTTTCATAAAAATTATATTTTTACTATTCCCCCAAAAAAATAGCATCCACTATAAATCCAAAAAAAATCTACCAAAATAATATCAACATGATAATTCTAAAAAAATAAATTTCAATATAATAAAAACATATTTTTTTAAATTTTAAAATTTAAGCATTATTATATAATAATATAAATAGAATTTCATATCAAATAAATATATATTCTAGGAGTAATTACAATTTTTTCTATTTATTAATTATTATATATTTGATTATTAATAATTAGTTTATAATAAATAAAAAAATTCCATAACATTCATTAACTAATTAAAAGGAATTTATCAATTCAACACATACTTATGAGAATAATTTTTTTTTCAGAAAAAATGTAATTACTATGATTACAATGGTGTGTTAATGACCATTAATGACTACATTATCAACATTAAATGACTATTTTTTGTTAATAGGAAACTCTAAAGATGAGAAATTATATGTTCAAATAAAAATAGTAAGTAATTTATTATTATATTTTATAGTAGAATATATTATTTAACGTATAATAAATCACGAACATAGAAAATGAGAACAATTATTTAAAATATATATGAACTCTTATGAAAATACTAAATATGACATAAAATATTCTTTTTCTATAAAAACATTAGCTAGTATTTTATTCATATCATATGATGCATATAAATTGTTATGTAACATAAAAAATTATTTCATTAATTTTTATTAATTAAATGTTACAATTATATGACTATAAAAACATGTATCAAATTTTTATAAATGTTAATTTCTAGTGACTAAATTACAATTTAAATATAAATATAAAAAATGAAACTTTTTAATTAGTTTTATGCCCATATAAGTTAACTTTACATGAGTGAGAGTAATAATGAATCTGTTTAAATAGATTTTATAAATCCATTTTACTAGAAACTTTTTATTCATAAAATTTAATTATGACACATGAATTAGCAATAATTTATTATTATCTCTAAATTATTTATATAAGAAATATTTGGATACATTACTAACATTAGGAAATTTTTAAATATGTCATAATATGATTTTCTAAGAGATGGGATTGAGAATTTATTATTATTTCACAAAATTTCATTACTCATTCTTATTTAATTTATATAAATTTAAGTTCATATCATAAAATCAAGAAATATTATTTAATTTAAATATATAAATATGCATATATATAATTCATTTTATAAATATATGAAAATATACATTGAATTTATTGGAGGTTATGTAAGAGCTATATTATTTTTGTTTAAAGGAATGTCCATGGAAAATACCATCATCTAATCCATTTTCATACATACCTTGGATTCATTTTTTATTTAATATATGAAATTTTTATAAAAAAATACTAAAATATTTTCTAAATTTCTCCTTCATTAAATGTACCTCATTACATATTGATTACTCTCTTGGATATAGTTTTGATCTATTCTGAATAAGAATAAAACTCTATAGTACTTCCTTTTAATAGTGCCTTGAAATTATAAATGATAAAAAATTGATCATTAAATGTTATTTATGATCCTACTCCTTCTCTATAATACCCCATTTTAATATTGTGCCGTTATAAATAAATACCAATGAAACATTTCATACTTCTCCATATACCTTTGCACCTTGTTGTTATCATAACTCATCCAATTCTCTAACCATGAGGTTTTGATTTTCATTAAAAGTTTACTCTGTATAATTATTCTATATCTCTTAATAAAAATAAATATTTTTTTATAATTAATATTAACTATAAATCCCAGGGATCTTAAACAATCTATTAATAGTTTATGGTTGATCTCAACCAGTGTAACTTTGTAATCATGGGTCCACGCACTTCAATTTGTGTAAACACTAATATATTAGTTTTTATATTTAATTTTACAATATAATATTTTTTTATTGATATTACATCCCTTAAAATGTTTTTAAATATTATATATATCTCTTATGAGAGTTATCACATTTAACAGAACTTACTACTTAGTAGTGATTCCATATCCCAATTATTGTGGTGGCCTAATCATTTTAGACATAGTATAGTTTATTTATCTATTGAAAATGAAAATACATCTTAATTAAAATTAAATTGATATAAATGTTCTTAATTTTGGTACCCTCTTGAAAATATCCCATTTATATCTCCATTTAAAAAAAATTGTGAAATTGAACTCATGTCTGGAGTTATATATTTGACACATACTCTAAACACATTTATTAAAACCTTCCATTATAATAACATATATCTTGTATATATCTATTTACAACTTTTTATCACTTTTAATTCTTAAAATATTGTGTTATCTATCATTATCATACACAATTATTTCATTTATAATTAATTTTACATTTGTTAATGGAATGATATTCCAATTCTTGTGAGATGATAACCCACTAATAAGAATATCATTTTTCAAACATTTTATGTCTTATAATTCTAAAAAACACAATTATATCAATTGAAAATTTAATTTTGTTTATAATATCTTTAAATAAAAAACGTATAAATTTTAAAAATATTCTTTAAATAGTTTTAAATTTATAATCATATTATTCATATAAAAATCAAACATATTTTTATACTTCACATTATTGGAATGTTTTGTCTTCATTCAAATATCCTTAGAGGAATGGAATAGATTTTTATGCTACATTACACCTTTGTTTTGGCCCTTATCTAAGTGTTTTTTTGTTATTATTTTCTTGTTTGTAGTCACGTGTAATTTTTGGATGGTTTTAGATATTTTTAGATGATTTTATTGGGGTGAACGATTTGATCGTGGTTTGGGAAATCCAAGAGGGTTTTCCCTAGGATACCATATGTATTTATATATAGGGAAAGTATATAGTGCATGGGTGGAAGAAAGTTAAATATAAATGTGCGACATCCCCTATGAAACTATGTAACTCCGAATATAGATCTAGTTTTGGCCAAGATCTCTATGTTGGGGAGTTAGTAGGGTGGAGCTTGGATGATGGAAGTGATTTGGGATAGATTCTAGTATATTACTACCGTGTGTTTTGTTTATATTCTTTAGTTATCATGCATTGGTTGACTTACCTCAATGGGAGTCTTTTGTTGAATATTTTAGGACCTACATTCCATTTATTATTACATGATGATATTATTTTTTATGCTTTGTTATTATGGGATGTCCCTCCAAATAGTTTTTTAATTTTCAAGATAAAATACTTTTATGGGTGAGTGGGAAACTTACAAAAACTAAATAACAAATCCAAAAACACCATAAAAACTACTTACAAAGATTAAAGCATTCAAATATCCACTTTTTAAAGTTGAAATATTCAAATTAAAATTCAAAAAACATCGGCAGGAAATGAAGACCTCTTGGGAAACACCCACACTGTGAACCACCCTAGAAAACTTAAAGTCGCATCACCGATTTCACGGTAAATACGTCTTACACCTTATCATCACAAAACCATTGCTACCGACACATCATCATAGCTCGTGAAGAATAACATCCACCAGAAACCTGCATATCCTCATTGTCGGAGCCACACAATCGTGCCTACATAAAAATAAACAGAATAAATACCAACACACAAAAACCAAGATTTTTTCACCATCTTGGCACTCATCAAAATCACTACATCAATCTCAAACTGAACCAGAAAGACCAAATGAAAAATTGAATATGAATAGAAAAACCCATCACTGAACATTGATGAAGTCATGAGACTGGTTTCCATAACCGAACAAATCCATCAGGTCTCCTTCTAGGAACACCGATGACCACCAACCACAGGTACCAAAACCCCATCATTACAACTGCTTCTATTCTTCCTTAGAGAGGCACAAAGAAAGTTGGTATTATAGTAGGGAATGACCGAATGACAACGAGGAAGAAAACCATGATCCAACAGAACGGGTGTAAACTAAATCAAGAAGTGCCTAAAAACTGACAAAAACCAATCCTCAAATCCCAAAACCGCATAGTCCCCACCTCTTTATATCTGATTTAGAGCACTGCAGTTGAACGAGATATCCGAGCAGATGATAAATGGGAAGAAGTGTTGACAAGAAAAAACCTTCAATAGGGCCATAAAACCACACTAGATGATGAAAGGGACAACAAAAACAGAACCTGAGCGGATGTCAAGGCCATTTCAAAATACAAAACCATAATTAAGACAAACTAGGGTGGACGGTAAATGAGGTAGAAAATGAGACAGATCCCACAAAGAGGCTGACAGGATTGGAAGAAGGCATGTCGAGGTGAAATGAGGGGAAGAATGCAGAAAAAGGATGAAGAAAGATGCGTAGGCATGCCGCAGACCCACATCGAAGGGTTTAGGAAGGAAACACTATGAAAATCTAAGAGAGGGAAGGGGATGTAAAGGAGAGAATAGATTAATTATCCCTTTCAGTTATTATGGGATTTTTATATATTATTTTTTGTGATTTTGGTGTATGGATTTTTTCTGAGGGTATAGTCTCCCAATAACATCATCTGGATCCTCACCATTACTTAGTATCCTCTTACATATAGGTAGGCACCCATGAAATCATATGACTCTTTGGACTAGACCTGGTGATTTGGGTCGGGGCCTTAAAAATTGTTATTAGATAATGTTTTCATTTATTTTATTCTTTACTATGTTTGGGGAATAGTAGAAAAGAGATATACTATGTGTAACTAGGGTAGGGAAAGTCATGTGTGTGCTTAGCTAGGTAGTGTGAAGGAAAATGGTAATAGGGTAGAGGAGGGCCAAGAAAAAATAGAATAAACCAAGAAAATGAAAAATAATCAAAACAAAACACTCATTGATATTATCAGAGCTAGATCAAACCGAGTTGTAATAGAGGAAAATATAGAGTGAAAAAACCTAAAAATAATGAACCATTAGAGGATAATAAATAGTGATAGGGTATTTATCAATAAAGGTACTAAACGTGTAACTATAAGACTATAATGAAAATATAAACACCATATCACACCATTTCATTACACTAAAACTAAAACAACTGAAAATACAAAAAAACAGGTGTCTTTATAGCACGATATGAACCAAATATAGACTAAAATAACGAAAAGTAGTGAAAATGGTTGATTGTATAATGATGATCTCGGCAAGATAAAAACTATCAGTGGAGGATGAGTGGGGATAAAGTATTCACTCAAAAAGTTCATGATGAATGATATTGGTTCTACTAGGAAATAGGCATCGAACAAACCCAGGTTGAATCCAATTATAAAACATCACCTCACAAAGGTGATTAACACAATAGAACCATACCCAATAATAATAAAAACATGAGAAAGAATGTGTCATGGATTATTGTAATTATAAATCTATAGTTTGAGCAGTGATATGAGAACATTAATCAAATCAAAGATTAGTGCCAAATAGGAAGGAGAAATTTGATAGCACTAGGGGTGGGAGAAGGATAAAAATAAAGAAACCCTAAAATTACAGGGCACAAGAGTTTCCCATAATTTTCATTGTTCATTTTAGATCATTATTTTTTAATATGTAGGAAATATTGATAATAGAAATATATGGATATATTATTAGCATTATGAAATTGAGAAATAATATATAATATCATTATTTTGGTACAAGGGATAAAATCTTTTTATTATTTTATAATAATAAAATATAATTTTTTTAATATTTATATTAATATGGTACATATTTTTATATGAAAATAAAATAAGTGAATTAAAAATTAATATTTATATATATATATATAATTTAGGATATAAAAATGTATGAAAATATAAATTGATTTTCTTGGATGTTTTATTCACCACCTTAAATAAATTTCCTCGTAATTTTTCAATACTCCCACTAGTGAAAAACATGTAAGGATATCCTTTATTTTAAATTTAATATTTTATAATTTTAAAAATATCCCATATTTTAAATTGGGTCAAGGGGAACCCTTAACAAAGTACATAATTCATCTAGACACCTTGCACAAGGATGCTATGATTGATCTTATTCACACCTACTAATGCATCTGTGCATCATGGATTCTTGCAATAGGTGCCCCGCTAGAACCTGGGTAGCTACAAGAAACCCACACACCCTAAAACATGAATATATTCCAAGTAACCTAAGATCACAAAATTTGTCTATCACACTACATCCCTTCACCATTACTCATAAGTGTAACACCATAACACTTCCTAGAGAACATTATAACTGATGACCTCACACAACATTTCCACCTCGGGACATGCAACATAGGTGCATTATTGGGGATCCCAATGGATCCTAAAGCAAGGATTATTTGTAAAGGCCCTATAAGAAAAAAACCTTTCCACTAAATTCATTACATTGAGTATAGAATAAGTGCCATAAAAGAGTCTTGAGCAGGTCCAAGGACACAAGATCCACTAGCAGAACTCAAATCACTAATATACCCGTAATAGTATTGTGTGTGATGGAACTAAAAAAAATAAAAGAGGATAACCAGTAATGAAATACCATATTAGAAGAAAAATCCAATGAAATAACAAAAAAAATTCATTCCAAATTGGACCATAATTCATCAAAAGAAGGCCAATATGATCTAAAATATGGGTGAAACTAGAACATAGTTATCCACAAATGATGATCCATCATAGGAGGATGAAAATTGGTGTGTAATTTATCGATAGAGCTCTTTAAAATTGAAAAATAGGTTCTCTAAGGTGATATTATCCCCCATCAATGCTTTAAAACACTATTAAACCTGAAAAAGTAAAATAAAAGAATATAGAGACCCCAAAACCATACTTGATAAAGTCCACCAAACTCGATTAGACCAGCCATTACTATTTTCACAATGAGGTCATTTATGAGATATATATTATTAGAAGTAAAAATATAGGGCTATAAAAACAAGTGGAAAAATTCATGTTATCAAAAGGATTAGCATTGAATATGTAATAAGAATGATGGAATAGACTAATAGAGGGAGAGGGAATGGAAAAAATAGGAAAACCCTTGGACTCCTAATAGTGGGAGTTCCCCCTCACCTAAATCACCCCTCAGAAGTACATACATTCTACTAGGTATCTGTAAAATAATAAGTAATACATATATCAATTATATTAAAAACTCAAACATTAATTTTATGAATAGGCTATAGAGATTATCATCTCCCTTAAAATATGCATGTTTTTTATTCATTATTCTTTATCTTTTTTCATGGTTCATTATTAATAATCGTGAGTTTATAGAGAAATTAATTTTACTAAATAATATTTATGATCTCTATATAACATCATTTGGAATATCAAAATATATTTAGTAATTACACAATAATGTATTTGGTCCCCTGGCTTTATCTGGGTAGATTCCCTTAACACTTTAGGTAATGATTTGAATAGTGTACCATCTACTTTTAGTGGAATCGTATGACATTGGTACCATCTATAATTCCCTTAAACTAAAAAGATTTTTAAATTTTTTCTCTAAAATTGTAAAAAACACCCAATCTCTTTATGTAAGATCCAAGGTTTTTCTTATCAAAATTGTTTCATGTAACACCCTGAGATTTTATGATAAGTATTATTTTTAATTTATTTGATGTCATGTGTTTTATGCTACACCATTATTACCTTGTGCTATACGCAACACCGTATTAGCTTGCAGTATACACAACACTATTCTTGGCTCGTGTTACACATAATTTCAAGTTTGTTTTGTAGGAATTATTCTATGAAACATTTTGTATAGATTTTGTTTAATGTATAAATGAAAGATGTTTTGATTATGTTATACATAACACCAAAGGGATCGTTCACTACACGTATCCCTGACATGGCTTGCATTACATGCAACCACGACCTTCCTCAAAAGTGTGGGTAGAATGCAATACCGGGTTTCACTAAATAATGATATATTATTATAATATTATAAACTATCTATTATGAATATTATTAACTGAATTTTGAATATTATAACATTATTCTTCATCTTACACATTTTTTAAAACATTGTATGTGAACAAAATATATTTTTCAAGTAATATAAGTATTTTTCAAAAAAAAATGCAGTTTTGCTGCCTTTTGATGGCACACCCACTTTAAATCTATTTTTTGACATGTTTATAAGTTCTATTTGACAAAATAAAATTCTTCCTTGGAATGAGGATATAAATATTTAATTTGGATAAATTTTTTATATTATTCTGATAACTTTTATTTGTTGATGAATAGTAAAAACATACTATATTTTAATTAAAAACAACCTTTTCCATCGCAATAATTTATATGGATAGATTATCTTTTTAATTGGTTTTATAGTGTAATTAGAATATATTTTTACCATTTAATCCAACGTTGGTCATTGGAATTAATTTCATTTTGAAATTGGACATAAACAAGTGATGATCTTTTGATAGTTATTATTTCTTAAAAACATGCTATTTGTTTTGATAACGGTAATTACTTTTAAAATTAATTATTGTCACTTCTATGTTTTGAATTTGGAAAAATAGACATCATTTTTGAATTTGGAATATCAAATATATCATTCTCTGAATTTTTTGTATTTTTCTGAAAAACTTCAATTTTTGATGAATAGTTAAAACACTGAGTTTTTGGTTAAAATCGACTTTTTATTTAGACAATCATTTATTTGATTTAAATTTATTTTAGTTTAAAATAGATACATAATACTTATATAAGTTCAATGAAATTCATTAGAATCATTTTATAATAATTTTAGATTTATAAAAATTGTATTGAACTTTTCACCCTCTTTTACCCACCTCCTAGGAGCTTTTGAAATTGTTCATAAAACATATTTTTACAGCTTCTGTGAGTTGAATTTCGAAAATCCTAGAGACATGGATAATATCGAGGAGTAAAATGTGGTTCAATTAGACAAAAATAATTTTTGGTGAATAGTAACTTTTTACTTTTATTTACCATGGTTAAAGATAAAGAGGGTAATTCGAGGTTAAAAGAATATTATAATACTTCAAAATTACCTTAACACTTGTCGAAATCTTATTGGATGAGTAATGGAAGACCATGGGAATCCATGGGTAGATTTTGGGACCCCATGGAGCAACTTATGAAAGACAATGACATATTAGATTAATTAATTTAATGTAAAGTCAAAATTGGCATTAACAATAATATTTTAGTAATTACATTTTATAAGGGGATATATAAATTATCTTTTCGACAATAAATATTCATTATAAAGATAAAACAATTTCCTACATGTTGGTATTTTTTTATAATTTTGAGGAATCAAATAAATTAAATTATTTGTGACAAAATAATGATGCAGTATTTAACTCATTAATAAATGTTTTTTAATAAATAAGATTATAATGATTAATATATTATCCGGTCCAATTCCTATTGGATGATTTTATTTCTAAGATGAGTCATATTATATTTGACATTACTCTGTTTTGGACCTCTTTAAACAGAAGATAAGTTTATAATAAAATAATGTTTTCACACTTTCCTAAAGTTCCCCTCCTCTCCCTTATAAAAGGAGACCACTTCTATGAAATTCCTCACACCTCTCAAGACTTTTGGCTCATCCAAACTCTACCCAACTAAGCTCCCTATATCCCTATATTCCTCCTAGAATCCTTAAATTAGGAAGAAGGAACTTCATGAAGTCCTTTTGTTTCAAACCAAAGGAAGTTACCCAAATTAACGATAATAGTTTCTCTTAAGTTGTTTTCTTTTATTCTACTTCTCCAACCCCTAAACTCTTTTTAATACATTATTTTGTAACAAAACCAGTATCCTCAAAATACTAGTTTGTTTTTATGAGAAGGATTACAACAACACTTACACACACCTCCATCTAATGGATGAAGAACATAATGTTTATGTGGATGGAAAACTAACGCCTCAAGAAACGATGATTGTTCGATTTTATCCTACCGCCTCTCATGGTGGCAATTATGATGGCACTGTATTTATATATGATATATATTATGTTTATTATTTCCTTATTTTTCTTTACTTCCCAATTATATCAAGCCTTTATGGTTTCCATAGTGGGTAAATATGATAATCTCATTTGAGGAAGTGCGGACTACCGCCACCTCAAAGTGATGTGATTCGTTAATGCCTTATATGGGATGTATAAAGGATTGAGTTAATGATATTATATATGATATTATACTAGAATTATAATATACCTATTCTATTAAAATAATAAATAGAAATGAAAGTACCGTTCATGCGTACGTACGGCATACCGTCTCCATGAACGATGCATTCCATTTCTTAACTCTATATGTTATGTACTATTATAAATACATGTATATGCTGGATATATAATGAATATATATGATATATAAATCATCAGTTAAATTCTGAAAGTAAGTAAATTATGATATAAGTAATAATAACATCAATAACAACAAGTCCAAAAACGTACGATAAATAAGATGATTTTACCCAAAACGTTTCTTTAACATGGTATTTACAAAAGAACGGGTAATATAAAGTCATAAGTGAACCATAAATGATATCATAACAATGAAAATGATTCTGTAATAATTCAATGACATTATTTAAATCATTATACAGGATTTTCGGATACGTACGAATTATATCTGACCTAAGGGAAGGGATAATTATTCCAATCTCATTCTTATCCGAGATTGTTTATTCGTAAGTATTTATTGGGGATATGATTATTACCAATGTCCATATGTTCTCAAAATGTTTTCATAAATTGTCTACTATTATTCCATGTATGTTTAAATTCATTTTTAGCCTTTTTTACTTTTACCACATCGTATGGAAGGAATCTTTCTTTTGTTTACCATACGAGGTACTTTTTGACATTTCCGGCAAAAGTACAAGAAGAATTTTTTTTAAAATTATACGGCACAAACAGATTTTTATGGTTACATAATGCCTTATTTTCCATAATCTTACTCTACAATATTTCATGTTTATTTTCCAAAAAATCCTGTTATTTTAAAATTTCCTGGAATTTTGTGAAAATAAAGTGATTTTGAAGAAGAAAGGATATTTTCATCAAGAATTCATTTCAGGTGTTTTATCAAAACTATTTTCCATCTAAAATGACATTATTTAATTTTTTTATGTTTCAAGTATAATGTATCCATTATTTACATGGTTTGATTCTTCTTATGATGAAATGATATCCATTTTTTATGGATTATATTATGATGGCATGATGTTTAATAATCCCATTCTATTACATGGGTTGTGCTATGATGTATGATTTATGATTTTGTGGCACAGGAAAGAATGATTTCATTATGAGATGGGTGGGACCTATATCTCCCTCCAATGCATTGGGTAAAGATTTATATCTCATGAGATAGACATGGATGGAATGGCAAGTAAATCTGGTTCAGTAATACAGGGCTGGAATGGCAAGTAAACCCGGTTCAGTAAGGGAATTTGTCCACTAAGATGGTCTTGGCAGCAATGCCTTGGCTAATATGGAAATCATATCATGTGCTTAATGTTTTTCCAGAATTACAAGTTTTATTCCCATGCTATTTTATCATCATTAATGTTTCTTTATGATCTATGCCTTATGTACTGCCATGTTTTATGTCATTGCCCAAGATTTTTATTTTTAAACATTATGTTCATGTTTTTATGTTCAAATGTATATGATTTGTTTTATTTTATCCATGCTTACCCTTACTGAGAATTTGAGATCACCCTTTATATGTTTTCTTTTCCCCAGGATATAAAGAAATGTTTTAGTTAAGAAAAAAAAAGTGTAAGGTCTTTATGGGAGATGTTGATGATCTTTCACCACAATTAGATGATTATTTTTCTGAGTTTCCAAAGAAACTAAACTATTACGGTCCTTGTGTGTCTGTTTTTGTTATGTATTATGTATTCTGCAAAAGTAATGTAATGTCCATGTACATCATGCTTTGGGTCTCTACAGTTGGTATGAGAGAAATGGTTTAGTTAACCTTTGGCAACTAGGATTCGAAAACTTTAGTGAGATCCCTAGAGATATTTCTAAGGTATGTCTAGGGATGTCCCTAAGGATTAGTATATGTATAGGTTATAGTCCTAGAATTACGGTAACGATCTTATAATTAAACCTAGGATATAAGATATTGAAGTTACTCCCCCTTTATTATGTTGTTTTACCTATCATGATTTTCCATCTCACACTATTCTTTTTGGGTTTTAGACAATGGCTGGAACCCGAAGGAACCATATTGATCAATGTAATCTAAAATGAAATGATTTTCCTTCTGAACAAACCAAGGTTATGAGATATGGAGTGAAAAATATTATTGCTATACTTACTCATGCTATGAATCATTCTGGACTTCCAAATGAGCAGAGAAGGGAACAATATTCTATTGAGTCCTTCATGAGGAAACGTCCCCCTTCATTCAGTGGGTCTTCAAATCCAATTGTTGCTAAAAATGGATCAGTACCATTGAAAAGATATTTTCCATACTTCGATGTTCAAAACATGAAAAAGTCATTCTTGCTATTTACCGATTAGAAGGTGAAGCAGATCAATGGTGGAATTTAATTACGAATACAACACCCCAAGGTTAAATTGACTCCATGGAATGGGATGAGTTCAAGAACTTATTTTTCAATAAGTACTTCCCTCGTATTCTTCAAACAAATATGGAAAATGAGTTACTTGAGCTTAAGAAAAAGGATGATGAATTTGTTAGTATATACGAAGTGAATTTTACAAGGCTTGAAAGGCATGCATCTGGCTTTATCATCCAACCTGAAAGTAATGTTGATCGATTCTTCAGTGGCTTAAAACCAAGTCTTCGAAGGGAATTTTCTATAAGAGAATTCAGTAGCTATGAAGAAATTGTGCATTGTGATATCAAGGTAGAATTGGAAGTTGGTGTTACATATCCATCTCATGGTTTTGACAAGAAACAAAAGATGGAGTTCAAGGATAAATCTCAGAACAATGGTGAAAAGAAGATGAATGTTTCTTTATGCTAAAAGTGTTGAAAGAAGCATGGTGGAGATTGCCTAAAAGGTAATAGAAAATGTTTTATGTGTGGAAAAAAAGTCATCGAGCAGTTGATTGTTGAATTAATGGGAAAAGGTTGCTAATGATGTGAATAGAGAAAAGGAAATATAGAACGTCCCACCAACACTTCAATGCTTCAAGTGCAAGGAAATGGGGCATTATGCTAATAAATGCCCTAATCCAAGGGTTAATGATGGTCAACATGAGCAACCAGTTAAGGAAAAGGACAAAGAGAAGTCACATGTGATCACTATTGGAAATGTTGAATATGAAAATGATGTGGTAGAATGATTTAGTGTTCATGTAATGGGATTCCAAAATAATGTTGTCTATAGTACTATGGAAAATTGGAATATTTATGTATTGTTCTATTGTGGTTTCCAATAATTTTATGTTACTGGTAACCATGAAAAAGTGATTGAAATATTTTTGGAAAGAAGATGAAATGCACATAATGAAGGTATAAAAAGAAAATAATATGATATTAATCCTGATCTCATGACTAAAATAAGGACAAAGTGATATCATGGTTTGAGTATATAGAAATCTTGGGCTTTTGGTATGTGTAAAGAGTTAAATTTTTACAGCACTAATGTTTTCACTAAGGTTCAATGGGTATTCATTTTTCAAGATAATACATGATTAAGGCCTTCGAATGTTTGGAATATGACCAACAAGACATATCTTATGATTTATGGGGATCAACGATGGTATTAACATGCTTGTTATATGAACTCTCTGGTAATCGTTTTCACTATAATATGAGATTAGACAGTAGTATTTGGGATAAGCCTAAAGATTGGAATGGATTATGTTGGACATAAGTTACTATTGTTTAAGGCTAGAACTGTTTTTCATATTATCGATGGATTGTCATAATATTTTAATTTTAGGAAAAGGACAACTTACAGGACGGGTGAAAACCTGTCGTGTCGGACAAGGCTGTGGGAATTGAACCCACAACTGATGTGCGACAGGCCTTTATCGCCTACCACTAGCCTAAAAGAAGTCCCTGAATAGTAGAAACTAGTTTTATTTTATTAAGCGGTGTGATATATGAAGTATAAGTCCATTTTTTGGAATCATATACGATTAACCACACCATAGATGGACTTGTATATATTTGATAACTTTTTCTAACCTTTTGTTTGAAACAGATGGAATGACTCATCATTCAATAACATGATCTGCTAACACTTCACGAATGACAAATTCAACTTCATTTCTTTAAGAGATGAAGTGGAAATTGTTCAAGGCACGAACAACGGTGAGATTGTACCAAAATAAAGTAAGTATTTCTTTTTATTCAAAAATTCTTCAACATTAGGGAAATTATCTTGAAATACAAAAATGTTTTCCTAGTACTCTTACATCTGATGAATCAGATAGTACCATAGATCATCACAAATCTATGGCCTTGTGATTGTTGGCTTTTTTATAGCCCTGTTTTCTACCACTCTCTATCAGAACATGATGGTTAGATTTTTCTTCCATATCCCTATTTTCACCTATGTTCTCCTATGTGGGAACCCAAGTGATGAGGTACTTTGGGTATCCATTTTGTTTCTAATGTTCATTTTTAAAATTATGTTTTAGCATTCCTTTTTACGATGTGGATTTCTATGAAAGAAACTTTCAAGTAGTAAACTATTCATAACCCCGACGAATTTCGAGGGTGAAATTCATTTTAAGGGGGGTAGAATGTAACAGCCCGAGATTTTATGATAAGTATTATTTTTAATTTATTTGATGTCATTTGTTTTATGCTACACCAAGATTACCTTGTGCTATATGCAACATCGTATTAGCTTGCAGTATACGCAACACTATTCTTGGATCGTGTAACACGTAATTCCAAGTTTGTTTTTTAGGAATTATTCTATAAAACATTAAGTATAGATTTTGTTTAATTTATAAATGAAATTAGTTTTGATTATGTTATACGTAACATCAAAGGGATCTTGCACTACACGCATCCCTGACTTGGCTTGCATTACACGCAACCACGACCTTCCTCGACAGCGTGTGTAGTACGCAATACCAAGTTTCACTAAATAATGATATATTATTATAATATTATGAACTAGCCGTTATGAATAGTATTAAATAAATTTTTAATTTTATAACATTATTATTCATCTTAAACATTTTTTAAAACATGGTATGTGAACAAAATAAATTTTTCGGGTAAATTAAGTATTTTTTAAAAAAATGCAGTTTTGCCGCCTTTTGAGGGAGCACCCACTTTAAATCTAGTTGTTGACATGTTTATAAGTTCAATTTGGAAAAATAAAATTCTTCCTTGGAATCAGGATATAAAAAATTAATTTGGATAAATTTCTCATATTATTCTGATAACTTTCATATTTTGATGAATAGTAAAAACACGCTATATTTTAATTAAAAACGAATTTTTTCATCACAATAATCTATATGGATAGATTATATTTTTAATTGTTTCTAAAGTGTAATGAGAATATATTTTTACCATTTAATCCAATGATGGTCATTGGAATTAATTTCACTTTGAAATTGGACATAAACAAGTGATGATCTTTTGATAGTTATTGTTTCTTAAAAACACGCTATTTGTTTTGATAACGGGAATTACGTTTAAAATTAATTAATCCCACTTCTATGTTTTGAATTTGGAAAAATAGACCTCATTTTTTAATTCTGAATATCAAATATATCATAGGCTGAATTTTTGGTATTTTTCTGAAAAACTTCTATTTTTGATGAATAGTGAAAACACTAAGTTTTTGGTTAAAACTGACTTTTTATTTAAACAATCACTTATTTTATTTAAATTTATATTAGTTAAAAATAGATATATAATAGTTATATAATTTCAATTAAATTCATTATAATCATTTTATAATAATTTTAGATTTATAAAAAGTTTATTGAACTTTTCACCGTCTTTTACCCACCTCCTAGGAGCTTTTGTAATTGTTCATAAAACATCATTTTACCACTTCTATGAGTTTAATTTCAAAATTTCTAGAGACACGGTTATTATCAAGGAGTAAAATTTGGTTCAATTAGATAAAAATAATATTTTTGAATAGTAACTTTTTACTTTTATTTACCACGGTTAAAGGAAAATAGGGTAATTCAAGGTTAAAAGAATATTATAATAATTCAAAATTACCTTAAAACTTGTCCAAACCTTATTGGATGAGTAATTCCTACCATGGGAATCCTTGGGTCGATTTTGGGACCCAATGGAGCCACTTATGAAAAACAATGACACATTAGATTAATTAATTTAATGTAAAGACAAAATTGGCATTAACAAAAATCTTTTAGTAATTAATTTTTATAAGGGGATATATAAATTATCATTTTGACTATAAATATTCATTAGAAATATAAAAATATTTCCTACGTGTTTGTATTTTTTTTTATTTTTTTAGGCATCAAATAAAGTAAATTATTTATGACACAATAATGATGCAGTATTTACCTCCTTAATAAATGTTTTAAATAAATAAGATTATAATGATTAAAATATTATCCAAATCCTGTCCAATTCCTATTGGATGATTTTATTAAGAATATGAGTCATCTTATCATCGAAATTAATGTGATTTGGACCTCTTGAAACCGAAGATACATTTATAATAAAATAATGTTTTCACACTTTCCTAAAGAGCCCCTCCTCTCCCTTATAAAAGGAGACCACTTCTATGCAATTCGTCACACCACTGAAGCCTTTTGGCTCATCCAAACTCTTCCCAAATAAGCTCTCTACATCCATATCTTCACCCTAGATGTCTTACATTAGCCATAAGGCACTTCAAGAAGTCATTTTGGTTCAAACCAAAGGAAGTTACCCAAATTAAAGGTAATAGTTTCTCTTAAGTTGTTTTCTTTTATTCTAATTCTCCAACCCCTAAACTCTTTTTAATCAATTATTTTATAACAACACCAGTATCATCAAAATACTATGATGTTGTCATGATAAGGATTATAACTACACTTAAACACATCTCCATCTAATGTATGAAGAACATAATGTTTCTGTGGATGGATAACTAATGCCTCACGAAACGATGATTGTTCGATTTTCTCCTACCGCCTCTCATGGTGGCCATTATGATGGAAATGTATTTATATATTATATATATTATGTTTATGATTTCCTTATTCTTCTTTACTTCCCAATTATATCAAGCCTTTATGGTTTCCGTAGTGGGTAAATACGATAACCTCATTTGAGGAAGTGTGGACTACCGCCCCCTCAAAGTGATGTGATTCGTTAAGGCCTTATATAAGATGTATAAAGGATGGAGTTAATGATATTATATATGATAATATAGAGAAATTATATTATACCTATTCCATTAAAATAATAAATAGAAATTAATCTAGCGTTCATGCGTACGTACGGCTTACCGTCTCCATGAATGGTGCATTTCATTTCTTACCTCCATATGTTATGTACTATTATAAATACATGTATATGCTGGATATATAATGAATATATATGATATATAAATCATTATTTACATTCTGAAAGTAAGTAAATAATGATATAAGTAATAATAACATCAAGAACAACAAGTCAAAACACGTACGATAAATAAGATGATTTTACCCAAAACGTTACTTTAACATGGGATTTACAAAAGAACGGGTAATATAAAGTCATAAGTGAACCATACATGATATCATAAAAATGAATATGATTCTGTAATAAGTCAATGACATTATTTAAATCGTTATACTGTAGGTTCGGAGACGTACGAATCATATCAGACCTAAGGTAAGGGATAATTATTCCAATCTCATTCTTATCCGAGATTGTTTATTCGTAAGTATTTACTGGGGATATGATTATTATCCATGTACATATGTTCTCAAAATGTTTTCATAAAATGTATAATTTTATTCCATGTATGTTTAAAGTCATTTTTACCCTTTTCTACTTTTACCACATCATATGGAAGGAATCTTTCTTTTGTTTACCATACGAGGTACTTTTTGACTTTTCCGGCAAAAGTACGAGAAGAATGTTTTTTTAAAATTATACGGCATGAATGGATTTTTATGGTTACATAACGCATTATTTTCAAGAAGCTTAATCTACAAGATTTCATGATTATTTTCAAAAAAATCATGTTCTTTTAAAATTTCCTGGCATTTTGTGAAAATAAAATGATTTTGAAGAAAAAAGGATATTTTCTTCAAGAATTAATTTCAATAGTTTTATCATAACTATTTTCCATCTAAAATTACATTATTTAATATGTTTATGTTTAAAGTATAATGTCTCCATTATTTACATGGTTTGATTCTTCTTATGATGAAATGATATCCATTTTTTTATGGATTATCTTATGATGGCATGATGTTTAATAATCCCATTATATTACATGGGTTATGCTAGGATGTATGATTTATGATTTTGTGAAACACGAAAGAATGATTTCATTATGGGATGGTTGAGACCTATATCTCGCTCCAATGAATTGGGTAAAGATTTATATCTCATGAGATTGACATGGCTGGAATGGAAAGTAAATATGGTTCAGTAATACAGGGATGGAACGGTAATAAAACCCATTTCAGTAAGGGACTCTGTCCACTAAGATTGTCTTGGCAGCAATGCCTTGGCTAATATGGAAATCATATCATATGCTTAATGTTTTTCCACAATTAAAAGTTTTATTCCCATGTTATTTTATCATGATTAATGTTTCTTTATGATCTATTCCTTATGTACTGCCATGTTTTATGTCATTGCCCAAGATTTTTCTGTTTAAACATTATGTTCATGTTTTTACGTTCAATTGTATATGATTTGTTTTATTTTATCCATGCTTACCCTTACTAAGAATTTTATCACACCCTTTATATGTTTTCTTTTCCCCAGGATATAAAGAAAGTTTTTAGGTAAGAAAACAGAAGGGGAAGATCTTTATGGGAGATGTTGAAGATCTTTCACCACAATTAGAAGATTATTTTTCTGAGTTTCCAAAGACACTAAACTGTTACGGTCCTCATGTGTCTGTTTTTGTTATGTATTAATTATTCCGAAAAAGTATTTTAATGTCCATGTACGTCAAGCTTTGGGTCTCTACATTTCATGTAGAAAATTCAACACTTATTTTCACCTTATTTATGAATATTTCATTTACATAGAACCTAACCACCCATTATATAGTAAGCCTTACTTTGATAATATAGAATATATAGAAACACTTATTTTCGTTGATACAATTTTAATATATCACTACATGTGATTAATAGTCTTGATATACTATTTAAGTTTATTTAATTCCCTTTTTTCCATTCAAAATGTGGTCAATATTACATTTTTAGTCTGTGTATATAGTATGTTTCATGACTCACTAGTTTTATAAATGTGTCCTCATACATAGCTATAGTATCTTCTTCCATTTGTTATAAATTTATAATTTTCATTTCTATGTTATCTCATTGATCTTGAGAAAAATATTTTTGATGTAATAATAACCTAAAATAATTTCATTCCATGTGTTCTATCTCTTTCTCATTGTCAGTATTTTGAATCAATGTACACCATTGATTTAAACCTCCCTTTAAAAGTTATACATCCTTAATAACCTTATCTATCTAATAGAATCCTGAAAAATTGAATTCATTTTCTAGATATTTAATACATTTCACTACCACCAATGTATTTGTGGTTTCAAATATTGATAATGGTTGATGTTTCATAGAACAATCCAACATTATTTCACCTTGTAGTGCGGAAATGTATTGATCCATATAGACAAGAATATATGTCATTAACTATATCAAAATCCACAGTGTAGCGATAATTTTCATAGCACCAACACCATCTTAATTGGTTTTCATAACAGTTTAATCCTTACATTGATTAGTACTGTTGATATGGTTTGTGATCCTTTAATTTAGAACTATTTCTAAATAAGTACATATACTAATTATCATGTGAAAAAATATATAAATGGGAAATAATAGTATATAATTACTATATACTTATTAAAAATTAATATAAAATAATCTATCTTTTTTAGAAAAACTTCCATATTTTTAAGGGTTTATCATAATGGTTTATTATCTAACTGTGTTTATTTCAATCTACTTCATAAGGTTTCTACTAAATTTTCCATGATAGTGACTATAAAATCCTCAAATTTATCTACCCAGATTAGAATAACATTCACTACATTGGAAGCTTCCAAAATTGAAATTTATTTCTCTCATGATATTAGATACATATTTAATCATTACATCACATCAGGAACAAAAATAACATTATATAAACATATAAAACAATATTATTCCTCCATTTGTTTTATCTATACCACACATAGACTTTTACCTGATTTACTTGGGAAATAGAGCAAAAATATAATGGGATTAGATCAATTATTATAAGGGGGATCATACAGTAGAAGAAAATATGGAATATGAATGAAATACATAATATATCTTGAATAAATAAACAAAAAAAATTATATAACAACGAACAAAACATACCATTTCTATAAAAAAGGAGATAGAATGTCACATTGGTAAGAAAAATTAATCACATAATGATGGAATGAATATGTACTTTCATACATCATAACTATATTTTCAAGGCCTAAATAAAGACATCAGAGATAATTGAGTAGGCATAAACCAAATACCCAAACTAGTTTTCTTCATGAGACCTATTGATGAATCAACAAGATATATAATTCATGGTCCTACCCATCACATAATAAGTCCGATACATTCATAATTTGAAATATATGAACATAAACTCCAGTAAATAATAATAATCTCTAAGTAATTAATAATTATTTATATTGAAATAAAATGTATGTGGTTTTTCTATATTTCTCTAGTCAAGGAGTTGGAAAATATTCTAAGTGAAAACCCTATAATTTGAATTGACGAGTGTTGAGTGTTCACAATGTATAGGAAAAATGGTATATGATTAAGTCAAAAATAAAGAAAACATTGAAATAATGGATGTGGTATAAATAAATAAATGTGCATATTATAAAAAGATAAATTCGAGGTATAGATAGTCTGTGATAGAAAACATAATCTCAAAAATATGAATTAATGTGAAGAAACTATTATGAGCAATGTAAAGTATCAACAATAAATACATAAGAGAGGAAAGGTGACTATAGATTAATCCAAAATTGAGTAATAATAGTATGTTATAAATTTAAGTCATTTAATTTATGATATATAAAATAGGATAGTGAATAATACTTGAAAATAAACCCTTACCTTGAGTCCTGAGTTGTTTCAGATGCTTATATAATGCATTGATTAATAAAATTATATTTATTAATGGATTGATTTAAAAAAAATCATTTAATTTCATTATTATGAATAATTTTAATTCATTTATTATCATGTATTATTCATTTACTATATCAATTTTTCATGCATTGGTTGTTTTGAGGTTTTTTAGTTCATTATTCTCAAATCACTTTGATGTAGAGTTAATGGATGAAAGACACATTCAAATAATTATATAGCTTCTAATCATTTTTTACATTTTTAAAAGCTGGTTTATGGGTTCCCATTACCCCACTACATGATTCCAATACAACCACTTTCACTATACACAAAAAAATCATAAACTAATGGAAATGTCTATGAAACGACGAACCAGGGCACAAGAACATCAGAAATGTTGGCCAAACCCTAGAAAGGGTTACCTTGAATGTCCCCCATCACGACCATTGACACCAGCCCAAATCCTCCCGTCGGCAAACTCAAGCAGAATTCACCCAGCCTTAGAGAGAAATGAAATGGACCTCCAGTAAGAATCCATCCACAAAGGACGTCAAAGAAACCAAAATGAAGATGACTATATCCTGACGCCATTAGCACACTAATCTGTAGACAACTCAGAAGTTCCACCTTTCCCTTAAACCACAATTCCTCCTTCACCATTATCTCATAACCATCCCTCACATCCCAAACAGTCAACATACCATACCAATACATAAAATTCATCAAACCCTCGCATAGAAAATACAAGAAGTGGAGCTGATTCATCAAGAATGACTCCGTCGAGGCACCACCGCGAAATCAAAACACCCCGGCGTAGAAATAGCCAATCCATAAATCATCCAAAAAAAGAAATATTTTCCAAAACAAATAGTAAGAAAAGAAGAACACCAGATCTCTGGGAGAAAGCCTATCCTCAATCCTAGATGAGTTCACATCACCTCCATCACAACGATCCACGAAGACCACTCTCAACCACCAAACACACAGATCCATAGTAGAAGAGTCGTTCTGAAACCGCAGATGCTAAAACTCGAATGCCACACCTTGCCTCTCATCCGATTCGGAGTCAAGCAAGAACCATAGCGATGAGGCAACAAGATTTTCCGCAATAGAGAACAACCTACTCGAGCCACCAAACAAGGGATATGATGGGGAGTCAATCCGGAGTGGAGGGAGGTGGCGTGGGAGGAACCCTAGAAGCACTAGGCCTCTTGTGGGCTAATCCTATCCCCCAACCATTTATATAAGCCTAAAATTTTTAATTCTATATGTTTCACATCAATAAATAAATTATGGAGTTTAACCGTTCATGAAATTGTTACAATTAAGAGAATCATATTCAATAAGGTTGTTTTATATGTATAAAAATATATAGGACCATTTACATTTAATGTCCTTATTTTCATGAATATTTTATCATTATGAAATCATATATTTAGTAATATTTTATCCTTATATTTTATTAAATCAGGAAATAAAATTTTACGGACATCCATGAAAGGTAAAAGTGAAAAATAAAATAACACTACTCAGTTAGGTATTATAAAACTACCATGAGGGAAATATTATTTTTAAGAGAGTTTTAAAGTAGCTAATATTTTCATTTTATAAAATCATTAAATTATTTTTAAAAAATATATTTAATTTAATTTCATTTATTTTTTTCTGTTATATAAGGGGTAAGTGGTGAATATAAATGAAAAACATTTGTTTTGAAACCCATGTTGTAGATATAGAAATGACTCATAGAAATGTTTGATGAGAAGAAATTAATAATATAACATTAATAATTGTTCAAATGGAAGTGAATAAAAAATTAATATAACTTTATAATAAAAATAATATGCGGCATAAAAGATTTTTATATAAAATAATGACAAATAATAAAAAGATAAAGAGCCTTGAAAACCATATCATTCTCATTAAGACACCTCCTATGGAGGGAGTTATAATCCTTCTGGGGAGTGGATTTAATATAAACAAAAGGATTAAATAAGTGTGATGTGATGTTTTTAGATTTATTTAGAAATAACATTGATAATTAAAATTGTTTTAAAATGTTGGAAAAAGAGGTGGAGGTGAGGTGTTTATATCATTGTGGGTGAGGGGTATTATAGAATAAAGTATGAATTTTTTTAGAATTAACACTAGACTAACAATAGTATAGATTTATATGAATTCAATTAGTTTATTATTATGAATAAGTTGTTTCATTGAAATTATATCAAAGAGAAAAATAAATGACATATTGGAAATTCTTAACTAATTGTAAAGAATCAAAAATATTTTTTTATTATAATATAATATAACATAGGCATTGAATTTTCAAATACATGTTTATAAATGAAATTTATTAATTTTAAATGTAATTTAATACTCTATGAATACAAATTAATTCATCCATATTTTTTTATAAACTTTTTATTCTAATTTTAATCATGAGTATGTCAAAAAAATTAGTATTCATAAAACATATATTTTCACTACTCACCCAAAAACAAACATTCACAAAAAATCACAAAAAAATCTATCAAAATAATACCGATGTGATAATTCTAGAAAACTCTTCTTTATTATAATAATATCATATTTTTAAAATTTTTAAACGTAAATAAAATCATATAATAATAGAAATCCCATTTCATATCAAATAAATAATTTTTTTATGAGTAATTACATGGTTTATTAGTATTAATTAATTATTATATATTTTATTATTAATTATTTTTTCATCAAAAAATGAAAAACAATATCATCAAATTCATCAAATAATTAATAGGAATTTATCAATTCAATACAAACAAGAATAATTTATGTTCGACATAAAATATACACTATGATAATGATGTTATGTTTATAACCATTAACGATTATATTATCAACATGTAATAACCATTTTTTAATAATAAAATATAAATATGAGCAATTACATGTTCAAATAAAAATAATAAATATATAATAATTCTATCCTAGGGTAGAACATTTTATTTAATGTTTAATAAAACATGAACCAAGAAAATTATAATAATCCTTTAAAAATTATATTAACTCAAATTAAATTAATGAATATGTCATAAAATATTATTTTACTATAAATATAAAAGTTTGTAATTTATTTTTATCAGATAATGCATATATCTTTTTATGTGACCTTAAAAAATATCTAATTTTATCAATTATATGATACAATTGTATGACTATGAAAAGATATATCACACTTTTATAAATAATAGTTTTCAATTACTAAATTACTATTTGAATATTAATATGAAAATAATAATTTTATTTAGATTTATGAACATATCTGTTAAAACAACACGTGTAACAATAATCCCAAATCTTTTTAAATTAATTTTATAAATAAATTTTTATAGATAATTTTTTAATAAATTCAGTTATGACACATGAATTAAGAATACATGTTTATTATATCTAAAATATTATTATTGTAAATATAGGGATACGTTACTATCATTATGAAATTGAGAAATATATTATAATAACATTATTTCAAGAGATGGTACTGATAATATTTTCTTATTTCAAAAAATTTCATTATTATTTCTAATAAATTTATTTAAATTTTAGGTTTATATCATAAAATATAAAAAAATTAATATATATATATATTTATTTATTTATGAGTATATATAATTCAATGTATGAATTTAAGAAAATATATATTGAATTTCTGGGATGTTACAAAAGATTTTTATAATTTTTGTTTCAATTAATATCTATTTAAAATAACTTCATTTACTCCATTTTTATATATACCTTGGATTCATTATTGATTTTTTATATGAAATTTATATAAAAAATACTAAAATATTTTATAATTTTATACTTCATTAACTGAAGCTAATTAGGTATTAATTTATCTCTTGGATAATGTTTTGATATATTCTGAATAAGAAAAAAACCCTATGGTATATCCTTTTAATAGTTCCTTGAAATTCTACATGATAAAAAACCTGATCATGATATGTTATTTATGATCTTATTCCCTCTCTATAATACCCCATTTTATTATTTTGTCATTATAAATGAATCGCATTGAAAAATTTCACACTTCGTCATTTACATTTTGACCTTCTTATTAGTACCGCCCAACCAATTCTATAACCTTGAGATATTTATTTTATTTTAAATTTTACTCTATATAATTATTCTATATCTATTAATAAAAATAAAGACTTATTTTTATAATTAAAATGACTTATATGTCCCATTATTCTTAAACTACCCATGATGTTTTCATAGTAGATCTCAACTAGTGAAACATTCTAATCATGTGTATACACACATCTATTTGTGACATCACCAATACATTAGTTTTTACCTTTCCTTTTAGAATATAAGATTTTATTTTGATATTAAAATCCTAATTTTTTTCAATATTATATATATCTCTTATGATATTTATCACATCTAATCAAATATTACTACTTAGTATTGATTCCACATCCCCATGATTGATGTGGCCTAAATATTTTTGACATAGAATGTTCTCATTATCTATTGAAAAATAAAATATGTCTTCATTAAAATTACTTTGATATAAAATTTCATAATTTTAGTGTCTCTTATTATGATATCCCTATATATATGTTGATTATAATCTATTTTAAGTGAAATTGAAATCATATCCTGAGTTATATAATTAACATATACTATAAACTTTTCTCATAAAAATATCAATTATAAGAACATATGTCTTGTATATATGAATCACCCCTACTTTATCACTTCTATTTCCCCAAATATGGTGTAATCTATCATTATCATACACAATTATTTTATCTATAATTAATTTTAAATTTTTTAATTGATTGATATTTCAAGTCAGGTGAGATAAGGACCCACTACCATGAGTATTATTATTTTTACTCATTCTATGTCTTATAATTCTAAAAATAATAATTATCTCAATTAAAAATTTAATTACATTTTTAATATGTATAAATAACAGAATGCCTATGAATTCTGGGAATATTCTTTGACTAGTTTTAAATTCATAATCTTCCTCTTTATCTAAAAAATATATATTTCTATACTTCACATGATTTTAATGTTTTATCTTCAATTAAATATCCTTAGTGAAATGGACTGTATTTTTTGCTATAGTACACCTTCCTTTAGGACCTTATATAATTGATTTTGATTTATGATTTTCTTGGTTTAGATCTTGGATAATTTTTGGAAGGTTTTAGATATTTTTAGATGATTTTATAGGGTTTCACTATTTGAGCATGGTTTTGGAGAACCATGAGGTTTTACCTAGGATACCACTTGTCTTGTAAGATATGTAAATTATATAATTCATGGATAGAGGAAAGTTAAATATAATTGTGTGGAATCCCCTATGAAACCCTGTAACTCAGAATAGAAATCCTTTTTTTGGGTAAGGTCTCTATATTGGGGAGCTAGGCAGGTGGATGATGGATGATGGTGGTGAATCGAGATAGATCCTAGTCTATTACTATCATATTTTTGGTTTATTTTCTTTATTTATCCTATATTAATTGGCTTACCACGTTGGGAGTATTTTGGTGAACATTTTATTAGCTATATTCCATTTACTATAAAATGGGGATATTATTTTTTTATATTATGTTATTATGATATGTTTATGTAATGTCCCGAATTTTCCATGTATTATTTTTAAAAATTATATGGAATGAAATCTAGACTGGGATTCGAAATAGCATGAAATAATGAGGCCTTAAGTGCCTGGAATACATGTTTTAAATATATTAAACTTTTAAATAGCATCACTATCATTTTTCATATAAAAATGTAATAAATTTTAAACGGGTGTTCAAATCAGAAATCTGATGGAACTATTGCATTCATTAATGTGACTTTACCTTAGAAAAATCCTAACATTGACCAGCACAGGTCGGCTGAAAAATTTAATTTTTTGTTATTTTAAAGGAAACAATATAAATTATTAATTTATTTTATTTTAATCATTTAAATGATGTATTGATTCCTTTTATGGTTTTAAACAACCAGGAGCCCAAGGTTATGCTCAGAAACCTGTGAAACTCTTTGGAATCCTCTCGAGATCTGGAGAGGAGCTACCCCCTTGGAGAACTCTCGACGAATGACAATGCATGTATCATTGCGCAGAAAGATCAGACCTCACCGATGAAGATATCAAAACCAATCTTCATCGATAATCGAGGTAGTGGTTTATATTTTGAATTTTGTTTTCTCTGTTTTTTATTTAAATTATGAATGAAGATCAACCTAAAAACAGGTTGACCCTCATATCAATCATTCATGTGGGAGGGTCTGGTTATCAAGTTTTATTTTGAGGAATTGATTTAATAATTGTTTCTTTCTGTTCGATATTTCAAATGGAAGTGAATCAACACTGAAACAAGCAATGGTTGAGGTTAATTCCTCAATTTTTATATTAATTTTTTCTCCCCTTTTTCCCCATGTGTTCTTCATGAGTTTATGAATGACATGTCATTGTGCATCAGTCTCAAAAATTAATGATCCCAAATAAGAGATCTTACATTATAATGACCTAGAGGAGGTGATATGACGATGATGATAGATGAATTGAAATGCTTCAGAATAAATCGTTCTTTGGCAATTCTTTATGCAGATGATTGAAACAAGTTTCTGCAGCCGATCAGACAGCTAAAACATACCATATTGACATTTATATGATAGGACTCCCCAAGATCGTCAATTTCTAGGTGACCGAACAGACATATCAAGAATTAGAATATCAACCAAATCATTAGATGAGGAACCATGGATTCTAGAAATTCATTAAGAACATAGTGTGTATCTTGAAGAACATGTAATATGAGGCCAAATCAGTAGAAAATAGGATAGTGGGCTACATAGGAGAATGACATGGCATGTGACACCTATCACAATGTGTTTGGGTCATTACGTGGGACTCAACATGTACCACGGATGATACGCAGACACGGGGTGGAGTAGAGAGCATGTACTCCACCACACGGCCAAACGAGGATAGTTATGTGGGTTTACCCATGTACCTGTACATGGGTTGGTAGACACAGGTTGGAGACATGTACACGAACATGGACAGCATACATGGAGAAACCCCCGAAGTGTATTACATGACATGTTACTCTTCTTCACAATGTGTATGTCTGTTTCTACATGACATTCCCCTTTCGACATGGGTCGTTGTACATAGGAAGTCCTTGGGGTTAGAGTAAACAATACGTGACACATCTACTTTCCATGTACTTTCTAGAACATGAATTTATCTCCTTATCCACCATACATTGCACATGTTTCATTTGGGTTGGTTCCCCTTTACTCTTTCCTCTGAAGGTCGGGTATCGTTTCCATCTATTATAATAAGATCCCTTATGTAGGACATTCTAGATAGAGTCAGAGTCCCTTCAAGAGGCCCAGAGCGAGATCCTTTATCTAGTCTTGACCCTGGGTAGATTCAAGTATTTTAATGACCAATCCTATAGGATGTTGATACTCTACTTAGTAGATAAATATAGATGAGTCGTGGTATACACCAAGGGGCTAGACGTGATCGTCGTCCATGTATCATGATATTTTCCCACATAAGAGTGTGTTCTACTGGAATGAGTGTATCTATTATCTCTTTTAATCTATCAGCGCCTCTATATCTCTCGTGAAAATTCCCGACAAATATTACTTCTTGGAAAAATATCACCAGAGCTATCACACTCGTGGAGTGAGTTTTCCCAGACGAGTGCTTTATGGAATCTTCAAACTGAATCCCTAGCATGGGTATGGCGTGGTTCTGACTTCCCTCAAGACTACGGGTCTGGGTTTCAAGTATATCTGGGTATTTTCTCTTGATATATGTTTTATAGACATATACTGTGTAGATATGAATATAACTTTACTTTTTGTATTAATTTTTGGTTTTTGTGGAATCCTAATGAGTATTGTTATACTCACCCCTACATGGGCCTTGCCCGCATGTGTCGTGTATTGTGTAGATGAGTGACCTTTTTACATAGTCTAGGATGGACCAGGATTAGACATAGCTTTGTGAGTTCTAGATAGGCTGTGTTGTTCTTTGTGATTCTAGAAGAATTTCTAGTACCTATCTTTTTTTAGGTTGGACTTTATAGTTTTCACTCTTTCTTTTGGTGGGATTATATTCTTGCCCATTTTACATTAAAAATATTTTCTTTCTTGTTGTACTTTGTTGTTTGGGTTTAGTTGTATGCATTCATTCAGTTCCTTTGTGTTCTACATTTTAGTATTTTTGGTCTTGGAGATGTGTGTGTGTGTATAGGTACGTAGGAAATGCCTCCCATGTTAGTGATATTCCTTCTAGGTGATATTCACCTTCCCTTGGCCCATTGTAGGAGGGCTTGGGGAGTCGCAGCATGTGCCCTATTGGGATAGGTCATGATAGAGTGGTATCAAAGGAGGTCGATTCAGCCATAAGGACAAAGAGTTTGTGAGTTTTTTGGGGAAAACTGTTAAGTGTTTTGAGTTCATATTTCAGTCTAACGACTCTAATGTTGGTATAGACGGACAATGTATCCATACAACAGGACTCTAGTAACATGCTATTCGACTTAGTACATGAGAAAACTAGTGGGAGGGAAATAAAGAATAATGGGACATGAAACATATAGGAATGAGTTGTGGTTTCCATTTCCTTTTGTTCCATCTATATAAATATACTCTATGATCATGGTACATCTTGATTCATTACAGGATGCCTTAGAAACACAAACCAACTAGGATTTAATAGCTCCATCATGGGGATGACCCCCTCAATAACAAGGATTCATTTCAAGGGCCAGTTCTCCAGGTGTTACCTCTAAGTGGTGCACCTGCTATACCACCACCAATAGAGCAGCACATGGTACTTACATTACCAGCATATGAGGAGTGTTGGCTGAGCGCACTCCATGAGTTTCAAATATAGAGACCCCTCATGATTCGAGGAGATCCTGACACTCAGGTGGCTGAGGAATAGATTGAGGTTGTGACCGAAGTCTTCGATCATGTGAGGCCCCAGTGAACCAGATTTTGATCCTATGAGCGAGCCTTTTTTAGGATTTGATAGCGTGATGGTGTATTTTCACCACAAAGACTCCAAATGAGGTGACCCTTTCATGCACGGAGTTCTAGAAACTATTTAGGGGGAGTTATCTCTAGTTATTCTAAGAGAAGTGCCTATCTATGAGATTATTCATCTCTTGTCGGGTAGTTTGATGGTGGGTGACTATTAATCTAGGTTTACCAACCCCTCCAAGTACCCGATTGATATGGATAGGGATTAGTAATTTCAAGATTGGACCTTTGCGTGAGGTTTAAAATGGGACATTTGTGCTAGCATCATGTCTATATACATTTCGACATATGCTGGAGTGCTCAATAGAGTTTTGGTGGTCGAGATATTATTTTCTGAGCATAAACAATCAATGGAAGTTAGTAGAAGATAGATAGGTGTAGAGACATCAGCAGAAGGAAGTCGACGTCAGGCATAGGGATTGAGATGTGAAATACATCTCATGAGGTCTCAGGACAGGGGATCTGAAGTACAAAACTCTCTTGATGGATCTTGTGTGTCTAGGGAGAGGTTATGATACTCATGTTATGGAAGAGGACATCCCTCTAGAGACTATCCAACCCATAGAACTGCTGATAGGGAAATAGTTTATGGACCACCAATGAAGAGTCATATAGTGAAGCCTGTAGACCCACCAGGTGGTGGACATGGTAGAGAAGCAGGGAGAGAAATAGGTGGGGGATGAAATTTTCAAATATTTCCTCCACCACCTTGAGTAGGTCTACACTAGGCTCAAGGAGTTGGGGATTGGGGTGAAGGCAGCTACATGCGATTATGGTGTATGACCTAGGCACTCTAGAGATGATCTGAGGTATCATTTGTGTATTTTATACCTTAGCTTTTGTACTTATAGACATGGTTTCCAGTCATTCTTTCCATTCCACATGTCTTGTGAAAAACCTTGAGATTTCAATAGATTCGTTGACTTGACCCTTACACTTGGAGACACCTATGAGAGTTGACTCGATGATCATTCCTCTTGTCCAATAGTGTGATATTACCCTTGTAGGCGAGAGTTTTGGTTGACACCTCGTGGTGGAAACGTCGAGGCCTTATAACGTCATTCCCAGTATGGATTGGTTATCATCATTCGATGCCCAGATTAAATGATTTAGGTAAATGGTGTGGTGTATCCATAGTTATGGGATGAGGTTTTCCTTTTTTAGTGAAAAGGATACCTTGGCAGCACAGGAGGTCCACTTTCTGGGGCATGACATCTCAGCAGATGAAGTAGTGGTGGACCCAATCAAGGTCAAGGTGGTGTTAGAATTGGGCCACCAAGGAGTGTGATGGAGGTTAGGAGGTTCCTCAGGATGGTAGGAAATTATTGAAGATTAATTCCTGACTTTTCCTAGATATCAACCCCAATGAAAGATTTGACCCGAAAGGGGGAAGCCTTTCATATGGATAAAAAAGCGCCGGTAGGCTTTCCAATAGTTGAGGAAGATTTTAATGAGTGAACCGATATTGAAATTTAAATAAGAGGGTGTTGATTATGTTGTTTTTTGTGATTCATCTGGGATCAAGCTTGGTTGTGTTCTGATGGAGAGACATGTGTTTATTTTTTATGGTTCACTCCATCTAAGGCTGCATGAGAAGAGCTATGTGACCCATGATCTTGAGTTTGTAGCAGTAGTCTTTGCATTGAAGATATAGTGGCACTACCTGATGGGAAAGCAGTTTATTATCTACTATAACCATATTATCCTTAAGTAGATATTCTCACATAAGGATATGAATTTGAGGTAGAGGTGTTGGATAGAGTTCCTTTATGATAATGACTTTAAAATATTCTATATTCCTCACAAGGGGAAAATGGTGGCTGATGCAGTCAGTTAGAGATCATGTTTGTATCTTCAAAGTAAGGCATCAGATTAGTTGGCCTTAGTGTAGTTATTCTTCGTGGATGGAGATGATGTGGATTATCTTTAGTCTATGGTTGTTACCCCTTGACTCTTTCAGTGAGTTAGGGAGTCACAACTAGTACATGTAGACTGCGAGGTTTTACATACTCAGTTTTCCATAGGACATTCTCTTTATGGATATTCTCGTGGTGGGGAGCACATCATTCTTTTAAGAGGAAGCACAATTGTACCAATGGAATTGCTGGAGGGGGCTCTGAGGGAGTTTCATTCATCCCCTTTGGCGGTAAATTCTGGAGTGGAGAAAATGTACCAGGACCTCTGATGTCTTGTCTGGTGGACTGAAATGAAGAACTTAGTGGAATAGTTAATTCATCGATACCTTATGTGCTAGTAGGTGAAGGATGAGAACCAAGATCCAATGGGACTAGCTCACCCTCTATAGGTTCTAGAGTATTTGTGGGATGAAATATCGATTAACATCATGATGGACTTACCACTAAAGTCTAGGGGCACAATTACATATGGGTGATCACTGAACAAATCACCACATCATCCCACTTACTAGATATCAGGGAGTAGGGTTTTGTAGGGAGAAAGTGATGCCTCCATGTGAAAGAGATAGTTTAGCTTCATGAAGTCACCTTGATGATGGTCTAAAATCAGGATGCTCATTTCACATCCCGATTGTGGAAGAGATTTCAAGAGGCATTTAGGACTCATATAAACATGAGAACAACATCCCATCCCCAAAAAGATGGTCGGATTGAGAGGACCATTCAGGTTTTGGAGGATATGTTCAGGGCATGTATCTTGGAATTTGGTTGTAGTTGTGAGGACCATATTTTATTGGTTGAGTTTTTTATACAACAACAGCTACCACTCCACCATCGGTATGGCACTGTTCGAGGCTTTATATGGGATTCCCATTTGGCCACAACTTTTCTAGACTGACCAAGGATAGTTAGCATTCACTATTTTAGAGTTGGTCAGCGCTACCACCAACAGGTACCGGTAATCCAAGAGTGTATAAATACTGTATGGAGTTGATTGAAGTCTTATGCTGATAGATGATTGAGACCTATAGATTTTGAGTGGGGAGACCATGTATTCATTTGGTTCTCAAATCTATGAGGGATGTAGAGATTTTGTTGGGGCAGAAAAATGTCCCTGAGGTTCACCGGTCCTTACTAGATACTATGTAATGTTAGAGAGGTGGTGTACCACCTAGCTCTACCACCATAGTTGCACTAGGTGCATGATGTATTCCATGTTTCACATTTGTGGAGGTACCTATACGATCTGTTTCACGTCATCGACTCGGGAGAGCTGGAGATCATGGATAGAGCATCCTTTGTGATGTACCCCTTGGAGATTGAGTGTTTTTGTAGAGGAACCTTTCTATGTGAGCAATTACCCCAGTGTGCATCTAGTGGTAGCATGAGAATCTTTAAGAGAGAACATGGGAGTGGGATTCGCAGATTCATGCGTAGTACTCACATATGTTTGAGTATCTTGTTGTTTTGGATTTTCGAGGATGTAAAGCCCTATGGTGGGGAGAATATAATGTCCCGATTTTTTCGTGTATTATTTTTAAATTTTATATGGAATTAATTCTAGACCAGGATTTGTGACTGTCTAAAATTCTGAGGCCCGAAGTTCCTAGAATAAATGTTTGAAAGAAATTAAAATTTTAAGTAGTGAATGTGAGTGGTTTTCTTGAAAAAATTTAATAACTTATAAATAGATTCTTGTATTAGAAATCTGAGGGCCCTATTGTGTTAAAATCAATAAATTTACCTTAGGCGAGGCCTAACATCGACCGACGTGGGTAATCTTCAAAAGTTGGTTTGTTTAAAATTTTAATGGAAGTAAAATAAATTAATAATTTATTTTATTTTAAATTTTTTAATGATTCAGCGACGTGTTTTATGGTTTTAAATAACATAGATCCCAGGTTTACAATCATAACCATAGAAAACTCCCAGGAATCCTCTGGATCTTTGGATAGGAGGCACCCCCATGGAGAACTCTCAACGAACGAAAATACATGAATTGTTGTGCAACAAGATCGGACCTCACTGACAATGATATCAAAAACACTCTTTGTCGATGATCTAGGAAGGAATTTTTATTTTCAATTGTGTTTTCCCTGTTCATGGATTTAAAAGAAGAATGTGGATCAACCCATGAATAGGTTGACCCACAGATATTTCATTCTTGCAAGAGGTTCGGGTTCTCAGGTTTTATTTTGGGGTATCAATTTTATATTTGTTTCATTCTGGTTGATCTTTATAATGGGTGTATCAACACTATAATGAGTAACAAAGGAGGTTATTTCCTCAATTTTTTAATATGAATTTCTTCTCCCCTTTGACCCCATGTGCTCTTCGAATTCCTCATGAGTTTATGAACAAAGGATCAATCATCATCCATCTCACAAAACAACGATACCAAATCATATATAGGACATCGTGAGGACCCAGATGAGGTGCGATGATGATGGAGGTGGAAAAATCAACATGGTTCTGAAGAAATTGTTCTTCAATAATTTTTCACGCTGATGAATGAAATGGGCTTCTAAAGTTGATCAGACACTCAAAACTTACCAGATCAACATTTATATGACAGTAAAACCCATGATCTTTATTTTATAGGTGATTGAATACCCAAATTGATAATTGTAAAATCAACCAAATCATTGGATTAAGAACCAATGAATCTCTAAAATCGTGAAGAACATGACATTTGAGGTCGGATCATCGATGACGATGGTTCCGAGCTAAAGAGGATGATGACATGGCATGTGACAACTAACACATAGTTTGTGGGTCCTTATATGAGACTCAATGTGTATCTCAAATGATACATGGACATGGGGTGGATTACATGACATGTACTCCACCACATAGCTGGACCAGGTCGGTTACGCTGGTAACCCTGTGAACTGGTACATGGGTCAGCAGACACAGGTTTATGCCATGTACGGGCGCATGGACAACGTACAGAGAGCATCCCTAGGATAGTAAAAAATGGAGTGTTACAATTATACATGTCTTGTATATATTTTTATATATTAAATGCTCTTTTCGACATGGGTCATTGTACATGGGCAGGAACCGAGGTTAAAGGACAAGGCATTCCACACCTCCACATGCCATGTACTTTCTTGTACAAGGATTGATCTCCCTATCCACCATACCTTAGACATGTTTCATTTGGTTTAGTTCCCATTTTCATAGTACCCTAATGGTCAGGTATCATTTACATCCACATGATTATGATAAATTCAACAATACTTTCTAGTTAGATCCAGAGTCCCTCCGAGAGGCCCATAGCGAGATCCTTTATCGATTATTGACCTTAGGTAGAGTTAGGTATTGTCATGACCAATAATACATGAATTTTATACTCTAATTAGATTGTGAATCCTGATGAATCCTTGTTTACGCCAAGGACCAGATAGTGATCCTCATCCATTTATCATGATCCTTTCCCACTAAGGAGTGTGTTCTCTCAGAATTTTTTTATATGTTATCTCTTTAGATAATTCAATGACTCTACCTCACTCGTGAAAATTCTTAATGAAAAGTACTTCTTAGACGAACATCATCAGATATATCACACTCGTGTAGTGAGTTCTCTCAGATGAGTGATTCGTGGAATATTCTAACTGAATCTCTAGTAGTGGTATGTGATCATTGTGACTTACCTCAAGACTATGGGTCTGGGTTATGAGTATATTGAGATATTTTCTCTTGTTATATGTTATATAGACATATACTATGTAAAGATGATTGGGACATTACTTTGTGTATTTCTTTGTGGGTTTTGGGTTGTCATAGTGAGTATTGTTATACTCACCCCTACATGAGAATTTCCCGAACGTGTCATGTCTTGTGCAGATGGGCGACCTTTTGAAGGAGTCTAGGGTAGACTAGGACTGGGTAGATCTTTGTGAGTTCTAGATAGGCCATGGTGTTCCTATGATATCTATTAGCAGTCCTAGTACCTATGTTTTTTGTATGTTGGATTTTTTTGATTAAATACTCTATCTTTTGGTGGGCTTGTATTCTGGTCCAGTTTATATTACATCACTTTTTTGTCCTATTGTATTCTGTCGGTTGGGTTTAGTTACATGAATGCATTCTATTCCTTTGTGTTTTTTACATTTTAGCATTTGTGGGCTTGGAGATTTTTGTGTGTATAAAGATACTTATGAAATGAATCACATGTTAGTGATATTCCTACTCAATACTAGTCACTATCCCTTGCCTATTCGAGGTGGGTTTGGGGAGTCACGGAATGAGCCCCATTGGGACGAGTCATGATAGTTTATTTATGATTTGTTGTGATTATGGTGTCTGGATTTTTTTTGAGGGTATAGTCTCCCAAAAACACCATTTAGATCCTCACCATTGGTTAGTAGCCTCTTATATATGGGTAGGCACCTATGAGGTCATATAAAACTTTATCCTAGACCTGGTGATTCGAGTCAGGGTGTTAGATAGTGGTATCAGATATGTTTTTCACTTGTTTTATTCTTGACTATGATTGGGGGATATTAGATAAAATATAGACTTGCTGTAACTTTGGTAGTGGAGTCATGTGCGTTCTTGGCCATCTACTATGTAAAATACCTATGAGTTGTTGGAGATGATAATTTTATTATCAATTGGGTTTTTTTAGTTGATACATTTCACCTTGAGTGATGGACATGATGTTAATGTTACTATTTATGGGGTTTATGGGTGTTCAAGCATAATGAGTAGGCACGTACATACACATTACATGCATATAATTTCTTGTGATAGAAATACGTTCAAATAATTATATTATGGTTATAATATGTGTGTTTTGTTTCCTTTTATATTATACATGATATTTAAATATTTCAACCTAAAATTTTATACCTTAATATATGTATGTGTGGCTACTTCTAACATAAAGATATTAATAGAATATACATGATCCTTGAGTAGATGATATGTATTATTTATTCATTTCCCCTTGGAATTTATTTTGTCAATTTATCCATTTAAGATAATTTAAAGGAAAAAATTCACTTAGCACTGAACGTGTTAAATGGATTTTCATGTATTTTGGTTTATAAATGGATTTTGAAATTTTGAGTGACGGTGAAAATATTAAATGGATCATTTAAAAATGTAATAAAAAATTTTAAAGAGAATCTGGCCTCCCTTGAGCCATAAATTTGGTAAAGTGTTGTGTTTTCATGGAATAGTTTAAAAATATGAAAAATGGTTGGTGTTTCTCAATGAGTTTAAAAGAAAACAGAATTGTGATTTTAAAAGGGTATTTAATTCTATTTTGGCTCAAACATGTGTAAAAATAAACATATTGTTTTTAGTGGATTTTTATGTAAAAGGGGTGTTATGTATTTAAATGGTTTGAAATTGTTTTTCTTAATTTTATTGGTTGAAAATATGGTCCAAATAGAATTTTCAAAGGTATAAATGCATCAATATACCGAAAATGTATTTTGTAAGACCCGTTTAGAACATTAAACTATGTTTTTATTATATTCATTCTAAAACATCCTGAATTCATATTGTGGTTATGCATGATGTTAGTTGTAGTCTAAGTAAATGTTTCATTTCTTTGAGCTTTGCATGTGTGGTGATGTTATGAATGTGTGGTTTGGTGAATAGGTTCTTTTAGGTGGTTTCATTGGAGCATGTACTATATTTGGACCCTTAAGAGGGGTGGTTAGATTATAACATGTCATGTAGAGATTGTGTGACTTTCATTAATACAATTAGAGTGGGGTTATGGGGTGTACACTCCTAGGTAACCCCTGAGTGAGATCTGATCCCCTTTAGTGGTTGAGATAGTTGGATATTTTTCTAGGTAATGAAACCATAAATTTATATAGGTTGATGTGGGATGCTTCCCTAGACTATTTAGATGTGGATCTATGCCCAAGAGACAGACTAGTAGTAGCATAAAGACAATGGTTGAGTTCTAAAAACATTATTCATATACTGATTAATGGATAAATTGGGTTTTACAAGACTTGGGAGGAATGAGAATAAGTTTTCCCCTTATCTTGAGTATAAAATTATCTTCGGTGGTGGTATTAAGTGAATAATAGTATATGGATTAGGTTGTGGGAATATTAAGTTCCAATTCTCAATTTTTCTAGGACCAAAAATTTATATTTTCTAATGGTGAATATGTGTTTTAGATTATGTTCTCAATTAGTGATTTAATATCATGGGGGTAGTTCAAAGTAGAGTTTCGTAATTTGGATTTAACATTAGTTAAAGTGTTATTACCTATAGTGGTTTATGAACTGAAATGGGATTTCAAGAAGTTAAAGGGTCCCATTAAAGTTTCTTAATAAGGATTAACATTTTTGTTTCATCTTAGAAACCAAAGTTGGTCCTTAGAGTGAAATGATACCTTTTTTTATTCCATTGAATGGAAAAATCTAGGAAATGCATAGTTGTTATGATTCTTTATAAAATATGGAATGCTTAGAGGATCATTTTTGACTTTATTTGATGTTCAGGATTTCTATATTCAAGGAACCCTGAGTTTTTAAAAGGAATAAAGGATAATGGACTTCAGGTGAGTGGTTAAATTTGGAATTCATTGATATCATGTAGTTTCTTCTAGAATGTTAAATGATGTTTGTAGCATCCATAATGGGTTGTTCCTTCGTAAACTACCCTAAGAGAAGACATATCATGAGTCTTTGTAGATATTCTTGTTTTGTGTGTAGAGGAATGTAAAATCATACCATATGGTTCTCATAGAACTTTTTCCAAATCCAATAAGAAGTGCAAAACAAGCTTTATGTTTTTTAATAAATCTATAGTTAAGTGGCTAGGATAGATTGAATCATAATAGTTAAATAGTTGCTTTCAAAATGAAGTGGGACCATATTGTTGAAATGTATCATTTTTTTATGAAGGATTAAGGATAAGGCCTCAGAAAAGTTGATGTTTTATGACGATAAGGCTCGTTTTCAACTTTAATATTGAACCATCATTTAGCTCAATGGGTCCTTAGATCATATGTGTTAGTAGTTGGGGAATATTGGGTCATTATAGTTTGGTTCTATGGATGGGGTTTTTGTGCCATGGAACTTGGTACAAGTTGTTGGAGGGTGATGATGAATAAGAAGTTCTAGAGAAAGTGATGGTTTTTTAGACATTAGTATTGTAAAAAACTGAATTTAGAACTTTGAGTCTAGATTAATGGGTTATCAGATATGTTTATTGTGAGGTGTTCCATATGAAATGCTAAAACCAAGTGTCAGGATAATAAGAATGTAACCATAATAAATTATGTGATAAAAGGAATAGAGATTGATGATATTATTAGATGAATGGTCAGTGGTTGAATCTAAGTATCAGGGTTCTATGAAATGTCCCCCCATAGTTATCACAATCACTTTAGTGGATCAGGTGAAATCTTTCTAGGAGTAAGATTCTGAGTGCTTATAGATATATTAATGGTTGGGTGGGAATAACTCAGTTATGGGATAATATTTAAATTGATAAGAAGTGATAAAAATTCATCAGATAGTTGTGGTTCATAATTTCATGGGGGAAGAGATAATGAGGGACTCAAATTCCTCACAATGGGTAGTTCTCCTAGAATTAACTAAGATTTATCATGATATCAGAAGAAGAATCTGGTGGCCATGTATGAAGTGAGAAATTTAATGTTTTGTCTCTCATTATCATACATTCTATATGATTATGGTTGAGAAATAGTGAGTAATTGGGTTTCTTCAACCAATTCCCATGATCTTGTGGAAGTGGATCGAGGTAATTGTAACAATTTTTATGGGGTTTCCGAAGACCCCAAGATGGTTAGATACTATGTTGGTTGTGGTTGATTGGATGAATAAAGTGGAACATTTCTTTTTGATCCAAGAGACTCATTCAATTATTGACTTGGAAAAACTCTATGTTTGAGAAATTTTATGAGTTCATAGAGTGTCATTAAGTATTGTGTCATATAGTTATGTGTATTTTATATTGTGGCTTTGGGAAGGATTTTATAAGGAAATGGGGACTGAGCTGAAGGATAGAATAATGTATCATCAATAGACTAATGGGAAATCAAATAGGATGATTCAAATTTTAGTGGATAAGCTTTAGGCATGAATCTTGTAAATCGATGGAGTATGGGATGATCATTTATCATTGTCCAGTTTGGGTACAATAACATTTTCCAATATTCAATTCAGATTGAACCAGTTGGGGATCTTTACGTTCTACAATAGTGACCTAACCCCAAAATTCATGGATTTAGTGTTGTGCTACCATTACATTAGCATAAGATATAATTAAATCACATTACAAAGGACTGAACAGTTTAGTAGTCTTGGTAAACTAGATACATATATGATACATGTATTAAAAATAAAAACCCTAATTACAAAAACAAATTTTCTTTCATGGGTAGCTAAATTTATTCTATCTAGTGTATCCTTGAATATATTTCTTAGTACACTTTTAGGAATCCTGGGGAAAGGAAACATAATAAGGTTGATATCATATTCTCCGTAAGGGAAACGTACATCATAATCATTAATGAATGAATGATAATAATCAATATGGAAAGGTAATAATTGAAAACACATGTCATGTAATCAATAATTGGGAAAGAAGTGAGTAAATAATATGGTGAGGTAAATTATTGAAAACACAGGCCATTTAATCAACTAACGGAGAAAGAAAAGATTCTATAGATAATGTAAAAGAAAAAATATCATGGATTATAATAACTTAATCTAAAGTGAGGAAATTATTAATTATTTCATTCCATGTTTCATAGGTATATGGTAACTTTACCATCAATACCTTTTAAAATATGGTTTATAATAATACTATCAAGACCTTTCAAAAGACAATTTAAAAATACAATGATTTGAAAACAAAATAAAAGGATTTTTCACCAATTGATTTCATCCCATGATACTACCAATTCATATAGGGGATATCCATAATCAGGCCCCACCCATGGCATGATTTTCCCAAACATTCCTCATATATCGAATAATCAAATTAATTAATGAACAGTGCATTTTATCAAATATCATAATTAAGTAAAATATATGAATTTATCAATATTTCCCCAGATAATCAAATAATTATCAAAGTATACACAATATGTAAAAATGGTATATATTTTAGGAAATAATCATACCCATGATAGATGATCTTGATATTTGGGGAAATTCAATGTTCAATGATCATATAAAATGGAATATTTCAAGGGTACTAAAAGGAATAAAAGTAGTGAATTTAAATACTCTCCTTGATAAAAGGAATAATAAAACATATGGATGATGAATAAAGATGGTATCAATAAAAAATATCCTATGTGAAGAAGAAATATAGGGTTTTTTCATTGATGAATGAAAATACTATAAAAATAACTTTTTAAAAAATTATTGAGTAAAATATCATTTTTATTTTGGAAAACCTTTTTGAAAATTCTTTTCTTTAAAAATAACTTTTAAAAACATTTTCATTAAAAATTAACCTTTCAAAAATTTAAATAAATTTTCAAAGAAATGGAGTAAGGTAAATCTATACATGTTAAACAAGGAAAAAACATTCTTTTTACACATTACAGAGGTTATAAAAACACATTGTTCAGAAAGAGACAAGAATATTCCTTTGAAAAAATAGTAAAAGAAAAAATGGGTAAAAATTTCTTTAGAAAATAATATTTTAAGTGTTAAAACATTTTTTTAAACCATTTTAGAAATGAATGTTTTTTAAGAAAATAGGTTTTTGGCTAAAGAGAGAAATGAAGTTGTGTTTTTTTAAAATTATTTTCTATGAAATTTTGAGTACCAAAGAGTTTAAAAATGGTACTATTATTTGTAAAATGCCTTGAATAACCATAAAGAAAAAAAATTGAAAGTTTTGTTACAAAATAATAAAATAATTTCCTCTGATGGGAATTCAAGTGTAAATAATGAGGAATAAAATGAGACCTTGAAAAGACCATAACATTAATGTGAGAATAAATTAATAAATTTATTATGTGTTTCAATTTTAAATCCAAGTAAAAATGTGTAAATAAAAAAATAGACAGTAAAAATTTATTACAGACATAATCTTATAATATTAACCACAATAAGTAATTAATATAACCCAATGAAAGGGAATTGAGTTATAAAATTATTTACTACTTGGAATCTGTTAACTCAAATACAATTAAAATAAAAAATTAAAATTGAAACTAAAAATAAAATTACGATAAAATAATTCATTATATAATATATCAAAATGTTCTTTTGATACAGTATACAAAATAAATAAGTTGTGATAATGACACATGCCTCACGAAAAGAAAAGTGAGACAAGAATCCCATACCTTGCATTTTCTTTTGGGTGAACATACATTAACCTATGGTATAAGAGTTTGAAACTTGTCAATAACTTATAAAAGAATAATAATAATTATTATAATATCATATATTATCTTATTATAATATCTTATTACTAGTTTGTATATAATCATTGATTTTTTTCACTATTTCGAGTGTTAATTGCCTAGTTTTTCGAGTATATTTTGACTTGTTACTTGTTTTTATTATTCATTATATAATGATTTAATAATATAAAGAGTGTAAAAAATTATTTAAATATCATATATATCTCATATATATTTATTTATAATAATCCAAAACATTTGGAGATAGTGAATTAAATGAATCTTTTATAGAGACGGTAGGTCGTATGTACGCATGAATGCAACTTTCAATTTTTTTTCTATATTTAGATGAAAGAAAAATAAATGATATATATGAATATTATAATTCTAGTATCATATATATATATATATCATATATATCATATATTTTTATTAAAATAATTCTTTAACACATTCCTTGTACAGTGTGAACAAATCATGTTGCTTTGAGGAGGTGGTAGTCCACACTTACACAAACAATGTTATCGTATTCCTTCAAAATATAAATAAAAAAGGTGTGTGTTATGTAGAAATTAAATAATCCTAAAGTAAATATAAATATCACATATTTCATATATAAGTAAAATTTATATCTTAATTCTTAACCCAAATATGTTGTAATGAAAAAATGAACAGTCATTGTTTTGCGAGACGATAGTTCACTGTACACGAATGGTAAGTTCATTTCCCATTAAATAGAAGTGTTTGTAAATTTATGTAGAAATATTAGAATAAAAAAATAACTATAAATATAAAACATATTTTATTATATAATTCTGGAATAATAATATTTGATAGGGTGTGGAAGGAAATGAAATGAAAGTGATCATTGAAAAATATAACCTCATTTCTAGGTAACTCCTTTTAGTTTATACAAAAATACTTCCTTGGATGGATTTATTCCTAAAGGTATGATTCTAGAATTATTCGAGTGATTTTTAAATCTTATTGTATTTGATTTTGGGTGAGCCAAAGGGCTTGAGAGGTGTGAATAAGTGGGCGGGGTGGGTGTCTTTTTATAGTAAAGGAGGAGTGGTATTCTTGTTAAATTTTTAAAAGAAAATTCCACCCACATTTTCCTATAAAAAGTGAATCCAATAATAAAAAATTATATGAAATTGAATATAGGGTCTAAATATGTATATAAAATTCATTTTGTAAAATTTTCTAGCTCATTTTTTCCTAATGTTCAAGGTTTAGTCCCTTGTTAAGCTAATTTTTCTCTTAATCACTATAATTAATTTTAATTACTTCCATTAATATTTTCTGGGAAAAAACTTATTTGAAATTATTTTAAATTAGAAATTATTATTATTACAAATAGTTAATGTATTTTCCCAAATTACAATCATTTAAGTTATAGAAATTAATTTATATTTAATCCTACAAACGAGACAACAAATTGGGTTTTTATAGTAAAAATGTTCAAACATTTGGTATGCTTTTATATCCAATTTAAAAGTGAAATTTATTACAATGAACAAAATTATATTAATCATATAAAATATATCTAATTAAACATTAAAACTAATAAAAAATATAATTCTACGTTATTAATAAATTACACGAAAAAGATGTTTTGAATTAGAATTCAGTATTTCCACTATTCATCAAAAAATGAAACATCACAAAAAATATCATAAATTAACCCTACCATTAATTTTATGTTTATATTTTAACAAATTAGTTTATTTTGACCTAGATAATTTATAAAGGTTCCAAACACTCGATTTAAAATCTCTTTACCGTTAAGAGGCGGTAAAACTATCTTTAGAAAAATATTGGTTTTTATGTGTAAAATTGGGTATGTTCTTATATTATGACTTTAAAATATACTAGATGAATATAAAAAATATATTATTTAATTTATAATATATATATCATTAATATAACTCACTAATAGTAATTAATTTAATTTATTAATACAAAATGTCTTTGGGAGCATAAAAATAAGAAATATCATTTATATTGAATTGGTTTATATTTTCATTTCTAATTAATTAGTAACCAATGAATTCATCTAAGATTTTTATAAAAAAAATATTTTCATAAGTTTTTTAATAATATTAATAACCCCTAATTTAATTTATTATTTATATCATAATATATTAAATAAAAATGTTATAATAATATACTGGTGTTCTGTTAAACTCATTCTTGCATGTACCAAAAGCTATAAAAAAGTCTTTATTACGTGTAACATAAGAATAATAATTATTGTGTTCATTTCAATCTATATAACATATTTAATTTATTTTAAGTAGTATTTATATTATATAATCCTAAAATAATATATTCCTTTATGTTCTTAGTCTTGAGTTCCATACATGATAGCGAATAAAATGTTCTTACTTTAGAATTTTGGGGTATTACATCTACAATATTATTCAATATTTTTTTTGCATGAGGTTGGTGATCCAGCAATTATCTGTCCAAGTATGGTTAAAGATTCATCTAATTTGGTCTATTTGATTCAGAAGTGGTTATTACCACTCATAGTGGCAAACCATTTTTCTAATGGGTGTCACTATATTTGGGGAATCAATGATTGCAGAATCATGGGAAGTTGGAAACATACTTTGTAAGATTGTTCAAGATCATCGGGTTTATTAGAATATTTGGATGATTATTTTTTCTGCATACATGGTCTCAATGTATTCATATTGGGTTCCATGTGTCTCCGCTTTAGAGGAATGAACATAATCATGTGCATGTGATCAATAGAGAAGAAGATGAGTTGGAACGTGATGCATCATTCATGGAACATCTGATATGGATCATGAACTATAGATAAAAGGCTCTCTGGGGGAATGAAATACCCCTTCTTTGAGTTTTATGGTATCATGGTCACATCCAAGAGGAGAATTGGGAGCAAGAATCATATATAAAAGGTCAATGGTTCGAGTTGTTTGAATAAGAACCCTAGAAAGACTTATTGAGGATGAGAAATACTTAGAGAGAGAGATTATAATCACCAATACTTTTTAGTTAATTCAAACATTGATTTAAACCCTTATTTATGATTTTTGAGTAATCATTTTCTTGGGTAAAGTATTGGGTAGCTTTATGAAGGTTTTTAAAGGTTTGAGAAAATTTTAAGGGGGTGAAATATTTGATAATTTTTTGTTAATATTGTGTGATATCCCCCAAGATATTTTTTAATGTGAAATAGAGGAAAAAAGTAATGGTTGGAATATTATTTACCAAATATTTCATACTACCCATACGGGTGCCTTGAAGACGTAGTGATCCTCAAGCAGTTTCCACAATGTTTGGTAAACTATGAAACCAATCCACACATTTAATTTTAATTAATAAAAAGATATATTTTAACCCTAAAATGATCCTAAACAACACATTATTCCTCATACATCTATGGATATCAAACCTAGGGAATTCAATAGTTGTTCTTGGTTATTAATCTCCCTCTAAACTCCAATTCTATGGGATATAGAGGACTTTCCCCATGATAATTTAATGTAAGAGGTAATTATTAATTTATTATTCATGTTTATTTTAGATCTCCTCTATTTTTTTGATGGAATAATTGAACATGGTTTTTATAACTAGTTTTATAGTCCATATTTTGATCTAATTAGGAATTCTCAAATTGGAGATGGATGGGTAGCTAGATCCATATAGTTTTACACTTCACCATGAATGGATCATGATTTACCATTGGCAGTGGATAATAGTGGGTAATTTGTTCTACTAATAATCCCATGTTAAATTCTTCTTCATAAATCATTATTATATAATCCTTGTTGTGATGAATTTGGATTGGTTCTAGGAATCATTAGTGTGTTGATAGGGTTTGATGATGGATCTTCGGAATTAATGTAAACACAATGGAGGTATAATGTACTTACCATTTATGTACATTATATAAAGTTGATTGGAATGATTGGAATGTGTTTTCATGTGTTTTTATCCAGAGAACCATTTTTTGATATAGTTCACAAGTTGGTTTGTGGGTTCCCTTAGAGAATTGTGCTTGATGTGTTTCTATATAGTGTCCATGTGTGGCTCGTGATACCCATGCATTGTGTTTTATAATTGTTTCCTTATATGTTATACCTAATTGTGTTTCAATACATGGAATTTTGAGGTTTGTATCTAGTAACAAGGTTACAAGTGGATCATCGTGGCTTTGATAGCCCATAGTGGTAGAGCATGTGTTAGTGCGATGTGGATCCAATGATGATGATGGGACTGGGAGACGTAGTAGGGGTATGAAGTACCTATGTCCTGACCTGGGATAGAGGATTAGGTAAAAAGACCTTCTGGACTAATGTAAGGATGATCTAGGGGTGTGACGACCATATGGTCGAACCCAATTGAGGCAAGGGAATGGAGAACATGTGACATGGACTAAGGCTTAGCAATGGATATAACATCCCTATGGTTGGGATTGATATTTGATCAGTTATGGTCCTTAGTCTGAAAAAATATGTTGTCCATTCCTCCTGATACGATATATAATGACATATGAGACATCCCTTTGATAATGGAGGCCAATAAGGTACGACTGAGGAACATGGAATCTTGGTTGGTACATGGTTTCCCGATATATGATCAGTTGATTCATTATGTGTTTATCTTCCATCTAAAATACACCTATTTAAATTTGTAAAATTTATGGTAAGGGGACATTAGTGGTGTTTTATCGAGTATTTACACACTCCCTACGTAGGAATCATGATGAATGTGTAGATTTCATGGTCAAGGATCCAGTTATGGGAAAAGGTTATGCATCTAGGAGCCGAGCGGCTGGATCATAGAGGATGGGGGTGATTCCTGGATAGACCTTGGAATATTTATTTAGTATTATTTATTTGTTTTCTTTACTTATAATACTTTTTAATTACCACATTGGGAGTCTTATAGTTTATATTTTATGATCTAGATGTCATTTATTATAGCATGATTATATTCATAGTTTCCAATTTTTTTTCTCAGATGTTTCTTTATGCTTTGTTATGATAGTGTATGGATATTGATACCATGTGTATATGGAATCTATGACACCATTATATCCCTCACTAATAGTTGAAAACCTCTTGCATATAGGGGTGTGTGAATGAGGGCGTTTGATAATTCGGCATGGACCCAGTGATTCTAGTTGAGGTGTTACACTTAGATTGTATTATTTTTTTTTATATTCCAAATTAATCTATTCCTTATTGATAAATTATGTAACTTATCTTTGTATCTTAATAGAGTAAAATAATAACTAGTAAAAATAGTTTATTTATACATCATACTCCTTGGTATAATAGGTTTCAAATTATTTTCCTACCATACTTGCATGGTATGGACAATAATTATACTATGAAATCATTTATACATATATATTTATATATATTACATTTTAGAGGTTATTTTTCAATAAATTTTATGTTTTTCTTCAATGAAATGATCTATTTATTTCTTTTATAAAGATTCTTCTTTACATGAATAGTGTGTATCAAATCCAAATAATATTTTTCTATTAAAATGTGATATTTAACTAGTAATAAAATCATTTAGATATACATATAACACATTTAACTTTGTTTTTTTACATTTAATATAACACTCTATCATATTTTAAAATATATTTTTAGTTAGATCCATAACTTAAGCTTCAATATTTCACTTTATGGACAACAATTATTTTTAGTATATGTTATATTTTGTTTCTTACATTAAGGTTTTTTCAATCAATTATAATATTAGTATACTCTTATAAATTCATCTTCATATCTACTATGAAATCAATATTTTTCAAACCATTATATGATTCAAGTTCTAATTATTGTACCTTCACCTCTCACATCATATCCAACATAATATTATTATACCCTCAAGTGATATAAATATATTTTCTAAATTTTATTTTTTATTTTTCAAATTCATATAGTTGTTACTCTAATTATAAATGAAGTTGAATGACATATTTATCCTTTTATTTAACATTTAAATCACTTCCACATACTTTTTTATTATTTTATCTCAACTAAAATATAATATTATTTGTTATTCACATAGTATTACATTTATTCATCTTCCTATTTACCCTTTCACTTCCAATTTCAATGAATAATAACATTATTCTATGAAAAGTATTTGACTTTTAAAATGTGTAGTCATTTTTTCTAAAATGTTGTCTTTTGAATACTCTTATCATATAATATTTTTTTTAAAATTTAATACATTGATAGTAAGGTTTCTAGATTTTAGAAACATAAATAATTTCTTTAGAAATTTTAATTTGAATGATCTTTTTATCCTCTTTATAATTCTAGATAGGAATGCATTAATTCAACTTATTATTTTCCTAAACTTATTTTATAAATATATTCTTTATGAATTTAATTTCTATTTTCATAGTATTTTTCTCTATATTATTCTATACTTCCTTTATCTTTATTTTATTGAAAAAAAATTTCTTTTTAAAATAATTAATTAAATTATTTTAAGCCTCTTACCTTAATAATTGACAGTTTAGGATTATAATGTGATGGAAATATCCTTAAAATTCATTCGGAAACAACAATTGCCTAAATGAATTCAATAAGGTCCCTTATGGTGTAAACAAATCTAATGTAACCTCATTAAAAATTTATTCAAAATCTATATTAAAATAGACAAATTTATAAATTGATTTTACCTTCTTGAAATTTAGACTCCTTTACCATAGAGTCACCCTCATAGATATTTGAGAGTTTGATTAATATTTCATTTAATGTTTTACAACCGACGACATGTATTAAAATTCAGCTAAAGAAGATAATCATAAAAAATTTATAATTATAACACTATGTACCAACTCTTTCATATTATTTTTCAAAATATAAGATTCTATTTTATTATAGGAAGTGTTTTCATTAATTTCTAATGATATTCAAAGTTTTATTTTCATTTTCTGGATACCCATGCATCCCTATAAAGATATTATCTATTGGAAATCAAAAAAAATTGAGGTGAAATTAATACATTAATAAAAATAATAAGATCATTTATTCAGAAAGATCTTATATAGTGAATTATTTTACACTTCCATAGTAGATAATTTTTACCATCAAAAAATGGAATTAAAAATTATTAAATAGGGTTTCTATATTTTATATATTCAATTTTCGGAATTATTAAAATCAAATATATTTGATTTATGACTCTAATTATTATTTTTAAATAAAAGGTATGTCAAATGTGGGTTGTTCTAATATAGGGGTTGTCGAGCTAGTTTGAGAATCCAAGAAGGTTAATAGTAAGTGGTGAATTGACCAATTTAAAAATAAAACATATATTAAAATTAGAGTTAAACATAAATAAATTCATTCTCAAGTGTTGTGTTCTAATGAAAATATGGTGAAAATAAAATAACAGGACCACTAAAATTTTATAGTAGATATATCAATGTGACTAACATGTAATCTTCACTTATCTATAATCATTGAGAAAAATGATATCCACTCTAATATCAATTTTTGATTTTAATTTCAATCAAATTACAACCCTTCATTTCTATGGACTATGTCCCAACTAACAATACCTTCCTTTTTCAACATGGAGGCACAACTCAACAGTCCTGAATTTTATAGTTGGAGGCACAACCAAACAGATAAACCTTTTACAATCAAAGTATGACCAATACTTGTACCTCATAAAGTGGATGTATGACTAATACATGCCTTCATTTTAAAGGTTAAATTATAAACCAACCTGATTGAGAACAAATAAAAACACAATAACTTCAAATAAGTAATGAATAATCAGAATAGTAAACAAGTAAAAATTTGATTAAGGTAAATCAATTAAAATATCATTTTTCATGATGTAAATCTTTAGATGAGGGAAATAATATGATAGTAGTAATATTAGTATTTGTTTAGAACACTATTATAACAATATTTAAAACAATTAAACTTCCATTCATAATATCTTATTCAACCGAAACCTTTCCTCTCTACTAATAGACAATATCCAAGGGACAATTCCTGATATTTCCTAAATTGTTATTTAAATTTGAATCACCTGAGGGTTCCAACTTTTAATCAGTCCACTCAAGCTTTAGAAATCCATTTCTATTATCATGAGTCTTAATTTATACCAATTTGGGGAAAAATAAAAAAATATTGATACACACACACACACATACTGACATCCCATGGTGTGAAATAATACTTCATAAATCAACTGATATATAATAAAAAATATTTTGAGTTAAAAAATTGATTAACACTTCACAATATATATATAAACGCATGAAAATGAATACATAATATTAAACAATATACATATAAAAAACAAAATAAAAATTGATAAAAAAAAGTAATTTATGGACAATAGAGTAATCTAATTTTCATTAGAATAAAAAGATTTATGTTTATTAGTATTAGGTAACACTTAATAAGGATATAAATTTATACTTAATAAGGATCATATTCTAGTTCACAATGATAAAAAATAAATTGTTAATGATTATTAAAAACATTATTATGAAAAATTAGATCATCATAAAGATGTTTTGAAACATTATATAGATGTTTGGAATGTTTTTAAGGATAAAATACATTTGAGAAATATCATACAAATATACATTGTAAGGTTAGATTAATTTTTTATAAATTTAAAATCAAAAATTTGATATTAGTAAGATTTTTTTAATAATATATTTCAAACTTCAAAAAACTAATTTGAACTTTATAGGAGTAATATACAGTCTTTTGAAGTGTAATTTATAGATCAAAAGATTATTTTCATATGACAAAAAGAAAAAAAATCTCATGTTTTTAAGTCATTTTCAAATAATCATAAGACCTTTAAAATTTTTAAAAATACTAAAAACTAAAATGATAAGTGTTTTGTAGAAAATTAATGAGATTTATTAGTACTAAAAATAGATAGAAAAATAAACATGATAAACAATAAACCTTCATCAGAGTCAGCGTTATTCATAAAATAAAAAATCTAACAACTAAATAAATCAATTAACAAACATAAAAGATATTTTTTTTAAATCATTATATATTTTTATAGCTTCTATAAAAATAAAATATAGTATTATCAAAATAGATTTTTTTGAATTATATGTTTATAAATTTACTTTTGTAAAATATATTTTTTAAAAATAATGTTTTGTAAAATCTATTTTTCTAAAATAGAGTTCTTTAATTATAAAAATAAAAATAATAAGAACCTAAAATAGTGTAAAAATAAATACACTCTAATTCTATAAATATAAAACAATAAAATTCTCTCAATGATTAAAAACATACAACCACCGCTATTTTAAATTAAAAACCCATTAATAAAAAACTCCCCCATTTGTAAATAAAAAAGTTAGGAATAATTAAAATAAATATATATTATTGTCAAAAATACCCATTTGTAGGGTAAATACATAAATATATACAAACCCATTTTTAAAACACGTTAATATAAAATACCCAACTTTAAAAACTGAATAAATTAGTTAAACAAAAAGATAGTATAATATTGAAATGTTTCATAAATAATTAATAATATAGCTTCACATGATATAAATTATAAATATACAGTTCCAAAAATATTAAACAAATAAAACTCCTCTTAAATTATGGCATACTAAAAAATAATTAAAATTAAAAAGTGTAAATTTTTTATATAATACTAAAGACACATAAAAACTATTTATAATAGTTAAACATTTCCTAAAATTTAAACTTGAATATGTATAGTATTTCATGTATAATAATTAAAATAGTTATGGTATAAAAACGAAATGACTCTACAAAAAACCAAGAAAATTATTATATATAAGAGTGAATAACAAAATTAAAAAATATTATATTTCTTCTATACACTTTATGCTCCAATAATTCCAAATTAAAATTTAATCTATTCAAATTATACTGTTTCCATGTTTTTAGTAATAATATACACTAATGGATCATTTATTTAAATATATTACAAACATAAATATCATTATTGTATATGATCACTAATAAAATGAAATCATATATTTATAAGGTTAGTTCGAGAATTTTGAAAAGTATTCTTAGTAAAAGGAATTATAGATGAATAATTATAATAAATCTATAATTTATGAAAAATAAACATTAAAATCAAAAAATGGTTTCTTAATCCATGGAGATTGAGATTAATGTATAAAAACACCTATATACACTTTTTTAGCAGTAGAACAATAAACCTAAAACCATTTATTTGATTTATATAATGTCAAACTCTTCCTAAAAATATCACACATACCTGAGGTACTGTTTCTATCAATTAAGAAAACCTTTAAATTCTAAATTAAAATATCAAATTAAAATAAACTATGTTTTATATGGATAAAAAAAACTATAAATTATACATGTATACAAAAACATCAAACCATATTTACTAGTATTTAAATAATGTAAACTTCCTAATATACCTCTAAATATTTTAAGGTCAATAGATTCTCTAGCTCCATCAGAATCAATTTTATAAGAAATACACATGGGGGTTCTCAAAAATTTTATATGATCAAATCCAAATCATTTAACTGAAATTTTTTCTTATTTACATTTATGAAAAAATATACCATCATTTTTAGAAAAAATAGAAGTTCTAAAAATATATTTAATATTCTAATTCGGCTTATATCAAATTCACTTGTCCTCAAATTAGAAAATTATTTACACAATATTTTACTATATGATCCAAATATGTTATCATTATTATAAATATTTATAATTAAAATATATTTATAAATTTTTTTTAATAAAAAAAATTTAATCAACTTTTCCTTTTACAATATCATTTATCAATATAAAATGAGGAAGTATTTCATAACAATATTGAAGATCTTTTATATGTCCATACAGAATTTTAGAATGTTTTAAAACACCTTGAATTTGTTTTCAAGTTAATATAATGGGGGATGTTTAACATAAACTTATTCAAAAATAAATCCATTTAAAATTCACTTTATATATCAATTGGATATATTTTAAAACCATGAAAATTTGCATAATAAAATAAAATTCTAATAGAAACTAAAAAAGAAATTTTCGAAAAAGATTCATCACAGACCATTATTAATTCTTGAAAACAATTATGGTGTGACCAATATTACTTTATTTCATATAATTTTTATTGATTCATCTAATTTATTTCAAAAAAAATTACATTTAGTTCCAATAAATTGTGAATCATGAGAAGTTTAAACTAAATTTCAAACAATATTTTTTATAAATTTGGTTTATTTTATTCGCTATCGAAAATTTAATTTTAATATTTTTATTATTATCAGTTATAATTTTTTCAAAAATCAGAAATAAATATTGAGTGAACAAAAAGTATTATAAATATTTTTTTTCACTAATTAAATAACATGTCCAATAATTGTTTCAAAATCATGGTCTTTATGAGTTTTCCACTTTTATTCATTGAGGTGATATTATGATTCAATATTAATATATTCATACTATTTTACATATTCTCTAAAATTAAATTCCTTAAATTCATCTAAAATCTACTCTAAATTTGAATTCTTTCTATTTTATTCATTCCCATCAAATTTTACAATACCAATTCTTCAATAAACAAAGATCATTTATTATAAAACCTCTAAGACTTACTAAAATTATAATAACAAAAACTCACAAATTCATATGATTTAGTATAAAATTTATTCATTGGATTTTTAGTATTTTAAACGAAAAAATACATTCAAACACTATAAAATTACCATTATGAGGCTTCTTTTAAAGACTGTCCCCTTTATGAGTTATTATTTCTAATGGGAATTTGATATTTGATTCTGAAGAAGGGTTATTTTTAGAAAAAAAATCATATTGTAATTTTTTGTGTTTAAATATCTTAATGAGTTGTTTTTTGATGGGGAGAAGGGCTTGGAGGGGAATTCAAGTTATTGGGTACGCTACGGTTAAAGACTAGGTGGCCTTGCAACTAAAAATTTAATTGTAGGTGGACACCAAAATACAACCATGAGGCTTGTATAATTGTTTCCCATTGTCAATAAATAACCTGAAATACAATTTAGGGGTTATTATATATATTATTGAAGGGTTTATGAGGTTTTCCTTAATTATTGGGGGCCTGATGTAACACAGTCGAGTAGGAAACACCATAAAGTGGCTATGGCCGTGGTCAAAATAGTGGTCCTATATTGTGGTGTGCTTCTTTTGGGTGTTTTTAGGGGCCATGGGAAGAACTATTCCATGTTTTGTGTTGTTTTTTAACATATTATTATTAGTTTTTCAGAGAAAATATGAGGTCCACCGATGGGAAACTGGTAAGGAAAAACACCCTTAGTGAATTTCATGGCTCCTAAAAATGTTGATGGAGACTCTACTATTCCAATGATCCTTTATATGGTTCACTAGAGAGATCCATATCCGCTGTGGTGATAAGGGAAGGTGCCACAACTTTGTTTATGGTATTTCATGGATCCTAGGGGGCTACCAGAGGTGGGATATGGCCTAAATCCTTGCTCCTCCATGCTGTTGTTAGAGGCAAAGGGTAAGACTTTGGAACCAAAACCTCTTGGGTAGCACTCTATGGAAAGAAACAGAGGGGGGATTTCACCATGCTCCCTATAGAAACACCTCAAAAATTTTGATGCCTAATATTTTTCCTGGGGTTAGATTGGAAATTTTTTATTCACCCCCATTGGTTTAGGGTGTTAGGGTGATGAAGGGATGACTATTTGGCCCATTTTTCACCTCTTATCCTTTGATACCACATGTATAGGGGATGTTTTTTTATGTGTTCTAATGCTAGATCTAAGTATTTTTTTCCTCTATAACCTTTTTTCTCTTATTTACCCTACATAACTATGGATTTTGGTGTAAACCGGTTAGTATATGGTGATGAGTTTCCCTTGATCATGTAAAAATCATCTAATGTGATGGGGATATTTCTTAGAATGGATAGAGGATGTCCTCATAATATTATTGCACATTATTTCAAATCATCCTGTCTATGTACCTCACTATATGAATTTATTTTGAGGTTTTTAAGTTAAATTAAAACAGTGATTGATTTTGTTCCATAAGTTAGAGATTTCTCCCAATATGATGGTGGGAGTGCTCCATGTACCTTCAATGAGTGGTTGGTCAGAGTTTGGGTGAAAATAGGTCACTCTATGAGTTATTAGGAAATTATTCCAATTTAAATTATATTGTAAAATTATTTATAATCTAAAATAAATAATTAATAGTAATTTTGTTCAATTATTTAGGCCATCATATTGCTGAACATCAATGAGTTATATTGGGATGAGCTTGTGTGAGAGTCAGCAGACTATTATAAAAGGGAATGACTCCAAAATGAGTTAGTTGATCCCTTAATAATACTACTATACTATTTTTATTTATTTGTGTATATATAGCATGTGATATGTGTAGTTTCATCACCGAGGGTGGATGGACATTTATTAAATATATTTATTAATTTAAATAAAGTGAATATGATTTAATAGAAAATGATTTAAGGGCCAGTAAATACAGTTGAACTAAAAATTTGTGCCTCATCCACTGATGAAAAATTTCTTTGTTATATATATTACTTGAGAATTGAGCAGTGGGTGGGTATACACCGGTTTTATTATGGAAAATCTGAGTGAGTGGGCTGACTTGAGATGACCTAGAAATTGAGACAGTCCTTATGCTATCTCTCCAGAACAATGCTAGTGAGACTTACCTTATTAGGATAGAGAGACTATGATGTGATAATGAGAGATTTGAGGGAATATATGTACATTGAGTGGTGGGATTGGACTAAGAGAGTATATAGGATATATGGGACCCTAGTGGGTGATCCTATGATGTAAAAACCCCTGAGAGGGTGTGTGTGGAAATGGGTAATAATGATTTTAGGTTTCACTTTAGAACCAAAATTAATTGTTTTAGCCTGATATGAAATTAGTGAAGATGTTAGGTTTATCACTGAATAGTCCAACCATAATTATGTTATATAGGTTCATTCATTTGTAAAAACCCTTTTACTAATATTCTTATGATTAGATATTATAGGAGGGACACTCTTCCCTCGAGGCTTTTGTGAAATACCCATGTGGTTACCTAGGATTGAACTATTTGGTATAAATGAAATGCCTAGGGTTGGATGCCTAAGATTTGATCAATGATCCTAATAATATTTGATTCCAAGGATGTCATCTTAGGGCTAGGATATTGATATTGATATTGTATTAATTCCTTAGAAAATTACCTTAGTTTTGGTTGTTTGGTCTAAATGGTATGCATAGGGACGGTCTCCTATGTTTCAACTATTGAGCCTAATATTTTTAGATTCTGATACAATTCTTCTAATTTGTAGATATTTACCACAATAGAGTATGAATTACTTGGAAAACCGTCTTGTATTTTTTTGGTCTATATGAAATTACCATGACATTAGTACTCAACCATAAAGTCTATATTATTTCCTCAGACATTCTCATTGGAGTGGAATGTATGATTGACCCTAGATTTCATAGGTATTTCTCCCATGAATGAGCTAAAGAACTTATAATATTGGATTTCCTAGGTTCATCCTCTTTTGAATCATCTTTATGCCTGAAACTATTTCATTCCCTAGAGTCAATCTCCTAGAAATCGGTGATTTATCCTACTATTATATGGTCTTTGGGCCTGATACTAGTTAGAATAATCATGTGACATTCGTAGATATATTTTGGTACTAGTTGAAGCAGTTATAGTCATTCCTAGGTTTCATGTTAGAACTTATGGATCAGTAATGGTTATTTATTTATGATTCTGATGTTTTTTATTAATTCAACAATGCATACCACATGTGTTTGAATAGAATTTACTAGCTTTTGTGGGGAGAATTTGGTGGTGTATAGTGAGATATTCTCACAACTTTCTCAAGCATCCATGAAACATTGGTACCCATATAGACTTCACTGATCGTGGGTTTGAGTTGAGAAGAGGCTTGATATTAGATCATTTATCTAAATCACATGGATATAATCAAGAGATATATTTTTTATGGAGTAAGGATATCTATAGATAATTATAGGTTTATTTATTTTATTTATTTTTTATTTATTATCAACCTTGTGGGTGATTGGTTGACATATGAAAGAATTACAGTGAGTCTCTATGGTTTTATACTTATTCCTACATTTATTATTGATTCTTATTTTTTTCTCATTTATTTCATTTTTTATTATAAGTGATGGATAATTTTTATATATTTTGTAACAATGTTTACTCTGATGAGAGGTTATAGTCACCCCATGGTAATACCTTAGACCCTCATTTCTAGTCGGTAGTCTCTAGCACACAAGGATACACCCTTTAGTTATTAATATCTCATTCTCCAAAACATTGACCAACGGTCTTGGTTTGGGGTGTTCCAATGTGGTATCAGATCCTTTTATTTGGACTTAATATTAGGAGAGATTATAGAAAGGTGATATTGGAATGTGTTAGATGTTATGATGGATCTTGGACCAGTGAATATTGTACATTGTTTTACAAGGAAGTATAGGTTACTAGAGATATATGATTTCAATTCATTGATTATGATTTTGTGGTTCCATGGTTTCACCTATTGTGGTGCAATTAGTTTCATGGATTTATGATTAATGTGTTTTTTGGAACTTACAACATTTGAAAGGGGATGATGTTCATGTGTCAAATTTGATACATAAAACTAACATGATATACACATGATTTCCTGTGATTGATATACATAATTATGAGGGATCAGCTATTAACAGTTTCAAAAAAAACTTTTATGTTGTTTTCCTATGCAGCACCTTTGTAGAATTCTACTTTGTTGAGCCATAGTATATTATCTCTAATTACAGTTCATGTAGATATATAGTGAAATTATCTATGGTAACAACTATGTTTTCCCTCTTGTAATAGATGTGTGGTGACATTAATATGTCAGTACAAACATTTGATGCCTTTGTGATAATCCCCCTATGGGTGATTATCGCGCTAGTTCTTCATAATGGTAAAACGAGTTCGTTTACTTAATACGTCAACAATAACCAATATGGTGTTTCCTAATATTTTTTTATTTAATTTTAGTAAACTGGCCCATGGAGAAATGTTATACTCAATACAGATCATCATAGGGTGATTTCATTATATATATTTGGATTAGATCATGGTTCTTATGGTATTAAAGTCATATGTAGATTCTTTATTGGGAGAAATATAATGGTATTTTCTCTATCGGTCCATTACTTTCCTATTTTTTAGTGTTGGAGGTGTTTAGGGGAGGTTTCAAGGGTTTTTGGTGTAATTTGGAGGTGCAGCAGAACTACTGTAGGAAATACACATCGTGTAGGTGTATTACACAACATGAGAGTTGGTTTCAAAGAATCTCCAGGGAAGGTTCAAGATGTGTATATTTTGGGGTGAAATAATAAAAAGGTGTTGATTTTTTCATTAGAACCAGGAATCTTGGGATTACACAATGTGAAAGTGGATTACACGTAATTTAATTCCCCCACGATTTGTAGTTATAAAGGTTTTAGCCACTCAGGTTTTCTTCAAACCCTACGATAAGTGACTCTTCTATCATTCCATGCATCTGAGGACCTTCTCCTTCCATGTTTAGATAATCCTTTTGATGGGGATCTATCATTGCGATTTCTTCTTCGATTTGTGGTGAGTTATTTATTCATTCTCATCAGTTCCCTTCCGTTCTTCTTTGGGATTTCAATACGGTGGTGAGGATTGGTTTGAGATTCTTTTTCACAATGTTTTAAAGATATTTTTGTGCATTATAGGTTGTTTTTTGTTTTCATGTGGTGTGGTTTTGGTTTATGGGCATTCTTCTTCACCATATAGTGTACATCAAATTAAAAATTCTTCTTTGAGGTAGGGATTCCCCCATTCCTCCTTACTATATATCATGTGGTAGGTTTCTAATTTTTTTTATCTATGGGTTATGGTTGTACCAGCTTAATAAAAGATAAATAATTGGTTAATTTAATTAAAAGTGTAAAATTGGGTTTGATCTACATTCTTTTACAACATTGATATTATATGTGTTATTTTGAATTTTATGGTCTTGATGCCCCATGGAAAATTGTGTCCATTGGGGGATTTTTTTGCATTGGATATATTTTTTGTGATTGCCTCATTAGTTCTGATTGTTGTGATATCACCCTGAAATGGAAATTGATTAACCACTTATATTTGGATAGTGAAATAGTTTCACCAGGATTTTTTCTTGTCTGATAATACCCATAAAATATAATGGAATATGATAAAATCCCATTTCTAAATTTGTGAAATGATCTTAATATGTATTGATATATGTTCATTCTTGTGGTATGAAGATGCGTGGTTGTGGAATGTGGGCTTGATAGTTTATTTCTCCATGATTTTGGGGTGGTGGGGAGATATTTTGTTTGGTAATTATTTTTGGGATGTGGAGAGGTATCTTGTTTGGATGTGATTTTGGGGTGGGAAGGTGGTGGTTTCTTTTTTATAGATGCTCAAGTAGTGATTTAATAAATAAATAATTGTTCAATAATGTTTAGAATGGCTTGGGTTGGTTCGTTTATTGGGATGAAAATGGTTAATGGATAATTACATGGTGTGTTTTTTGGGTAAATGTTGTTGATGATAAATAATGAATGAATAATATGATTAAATTATATTGGTTGGAAATTTTAAATGGGTTTTACAACATGTTGTGTGGTGTTATGCATTTAGAGGTGGAAAAAAATGTGATAGTATTGTGAGATGGTTTTTTTGTTTCTGAACCCATAGGTTGGGATTGCGTGTTTGATATATATATATATATATATATATATATACTTTTACATTCTTGTGATACTTACACTCACCCCACCCACATGGAGAACTATGTGTCGACACCTGCATAGTCATGTGGGGGTGTTTTTCCTGACATCTGGTAAGGAGTACAGATGGTTGGGTACTTGCTCTTTCTTGACCTCTCTTAAAATCAAGGTATGTATTTCACAGGCTATGATGGTAATAGGTCTATTAGTGTATTAGACGGTGGTTATGATGGCGCAGGTTCTTTGGATGAGATGTGATATATCTAGTGTTTTCGAGTGAGATGTTATGGCCTAGGTGTCTGCAGGTGAGATGATTGTGTCTGTGCCTGTGGGGAAATGAGCCCAGGTGTTTGTGTGCAAGGTGTATTGTGACCATGATTATGGTACAATGTGGTATATAGAAGGGATAATAAAACCAGGGCTTATGATGTTGGGTGTGAGAGCGACATACCAGGGGGAAATTGGTGTGAAGTACCCTTATCGATGTGATTTTTATTATATTATATTACTTTGTTTATGTTATTCGATGAGCGTGCCTTAGTGTGGTTGGGATGGCTAGTACACCTTGATATGTGTTGTCTGGTGTTTCTATTTTATCACAGGGGAATTAGCATTCTTAATTAACATGTGCATGAGAGACATTGGTTTTCAGGAGGACTATGTGGACTATGCTAGACATTATTAGCTCAGATCCTTGACAGTTGATGTGTCACTATTTTATCTTTACTTTTGGTTATTTGATTTGGAGACATTATTGTATCTATATAAGTTCTATTTATACATGCATGTTGGATGGTTTTTTCTTTCTTTTACATTTTGTAATGGGGTTGGTTTTTATTGATACATCTTATCCCCCGATCATGTTTCCTTATATAGGTTAATGCCTCCCAGATTGTGATATTTGTACAACCTTGGTATTAGTCTCCAACCTAGGGCCTATTGGAGATGGGTGTCATTGGTCATTATCTCCCTTTATTCATTCTTATCCTAATAGGGGTATCTTTGGTGGGTGGGGGTCGTGACAAAGTGGTATTAGAGATAGGTTGAGAGATATGAGGATGTTTGGAGTTAGGAATAGTGGGGATTGAATAGGGTGGTATGGTAGCAATTCTAGTTGACCATGGTGAATTAAAGAGGCTAGGAAGACCAGCTATGACCTGAGATTTTATCCCTCCCCCCCCCCCCTCGTGATCCATTGCACGAACACTGAGATTATTGAATGACCAAGTGAGATGGATCAACGTATGGGGTGGATACATACGAAATCTACTTGCATCAAAATGACATGTGTTATTGTTTTAATTATGTTTATTTGGGAAGATTTAAATAGATAACAAATAAATTAATTGAGTTAAATTAATCTTAATAAAATTACACACTACTCAGGATTAGGAAATCCTTATTTTCTTTTCAGTTATAGATCTTGTTTGTTATTTGTGTATAGACCATGCAGGCGAGGTTCAGGAGCCTGATCTCATTGATCATCATATTTTCTATTCGGTTGAGGAGGATGATCATTGCTAGATGATTTTGTGAGCTTTCCAGGGGTAGGATTGGGTATGTATTAGGGAGGTGTTTCATACGTGGAGATAGAGATATAGATGGAGGATCTCGAGATCACTTCCAATTTGATCTAGGCCCTGAAAGAGTAATGGGTGCCTTTTGAAATCAGTCAGATGTGGGGATTTGTGTTTCAATGGTGGACATTGTATCTAGGAGAGTGGAAGAGGATAGACGTTTTTAGGGTTGGATTCCAGAAGGAGTTTTGGACAAAGTTCCTTTTATCAACCATAAAGTAATCAAAGAGGCAAGAGATTCTTTCTCTTCATTTGGGGAGCATTTTTGTTCCGAAACTAGGAATCAATTTCAAGTACCATTTTCATTTCTCTCCAGATATTTTTCCAAATGAGGAGTATTATGTGAGACGCCTTGAGGAGGCACTCTATACTTCCATCTAGTATGCATTAACTTTATTTAGTTTCCAACATATCTATAGGTTCAGAAGAAGGTTTAGGGTATCAAGAGTATGTAGTCGTGAATATGTTTTACATGACAGGGTAACTAAAAGGGTTCCTCAAGGGGTAGGGTTGTCAGTGGAAGGTCTTAGGAGTCAGGTCCGTTGAGGTTTCGACTTTTAGGTAGTCAACCTCAGCAGCTTCCTTTATGGCCTTCGTGGGACAGTGGTTTCTATGCTTTTCTTGGGAGTTTTTTCTATGTTTTTTGGTTTTGGGGTTTTTTTATTTCTCTAGAGACATTGCCCAATGCTTCCCCAAGCGCATTTTGGTGGATGTGGACATGTTTAGTTCCAACCTCCATAGTAGTTTCTAGTGAGGATGTTTCAATAGTAGGGGTAGCGGGTTTTTGTTCCGAAAAATGGTGACAGAGTAGGAATGGTCTGACCTCAAGATGTACCCCATGTTTAGGGACCGCGAAACAAGTGTTTCCATTGAGGTGGTCATCAGCAAAGAGGTATTAGAGCTAAACAGGGTCATTTGCACGTAGTGTTGGTAGCAGTTCTAGAGCAGCCAGAGACTGTTAGAGGTACGGTCAGTTTGTTTAGTACTCTTATTTTTTCCTTGTTTGATTCATAAGATTCTCACTCTATTTTAACTTGATCAATCCCATTATCTGTGACTATAAATAGAGAGGCTTCCTGTTACCCTGGTGTTGACTACACCATTCGGAGGGTAGACCATCTTGTTTGATGTGTGTCGGGGGTGTAGACTGATGATGGGGCCACATCAATCTCATGGTTGTATTTTATTATTGTAGATGAAACCATACGATGTTATCCTCAGTCTTGACTGGTTGTATTCTATACACTTTGTTATCAACAATTTATTGAGGAGAGTCATGTTTTCATATGTGGATGGATAGTGTGTGGTTTTCATTGGTGAGAGTATTGTTTAGGTGTCCAATCAGTGTATGGAGCCCTTTCTTTCCTTATTGGATTATTTTTCAATGGAATCAATGGATGGTTTGATGGTATAAGTTCCTAGGTTCCTTGGGGAGTTTTTAGATGTTTTCCTCAAGGAGGATGTGATGTTATCCCTTCAACATGATGTTGAGTTTGGTATAGACTTGTAGCCCAATGCTTCTCAAATTACGATGGATCCTTATTAGACGGAACCTTTAGAGTTGCGGGAGTTGAGGTTCAGGTACAAGATCTGATGTAGTAGGGTTTTATATCGCCCACTGTGTCATCGTGGGGTGCTATAGTGTTGTTCACAAAGAAGGAAGATGGAAGCATGTAGTTGTGTATAGACTACCAGATGTTGAATCAATTAACAGTAAAAAACAATTACCCTCTTCTAAGGATATATGCTATTTTTACTAGGTGAGAGGGGTAAGTTGGTTTTCTATGATTTATCTATGGTATGGATATCACCAGCTGAGGCTGAAGGATGGTGATATCCAAAATATTTCCTTCAGATGAAGGTATGGGAACTTCAATAATTGGGTTATGCCATTCAGTGTTACGAACAAATCAACCATGTTCCTGGAAATTATTAAATCTATGTTCCATGAGTTCCTAGATTGGTTCATCCTCATATTCATCAATGATATATTGATCTACTCAATGTTAGAGGCGGTGCATGTTGAGCATCTCAAAACTATCTTTTATGTTCTTTGACACCAACCGCTCTATATAAAGATTTCCAAGTGTAATATCTAGACATGATAGGTGAATTTCCTCAAGCATGTTGTGTCTCATCAGATTGTGGCAGTAGACCCGTCAAATTTTGAAGCAATTGTTTCTTGGGCCACACCCAAAAATGTGCTAGAGGTTCGAATTTTCAAAAGTCTTGCGGGCTATTATTGACAGTTTTTACCCAATTTATCATTAGTTATGGACCCTTTTATAACTTTTACTAGGAAAGAGAAATATTTTGTGTGGAGTGATCAATGTGAGGTAGAAATTGGTTACCTAAAGGGTAAGTTATTCAGTAATCCAGTGCTCTAGTTTCCTGAGGAAGGGGTGATGTTTGAGGTGTTTTGTGACACTTCCCTTATAGGATTGGGAAGTGTTCTAATGCTGAAGTGGGAAGTGATCTTGTATGGGTCTACAAAGTTACATCTCAATAGGTGTAAATATTCTACCCCTCATCTAGAGCTAGAGTTAGTTGTGTTTGTGCTTAATTTCTGGTGACATTACCTCATTATGAAGTACTTTATGGTCTTCATAGATCACAATAGTTTGATCTATATCTTTTACCATTGTGATTTAATCTTTAAGTAGCATAGGTGGATGGATTTTATTCAAGACTATGATTTTGAGACCTCCTACACCTTGAGAAAAGTGAATGTTGTGGTCGATGCTTTGAGAAGAATGTCATGGAAGGGGGTTTTCTGAGAATTTAGTGATTTATGGGGAGAAATGGAGGTGTTGGAATCCTTGAAAAAATATGAAATAGTGGACTTTAGTAGATGTTATTTTATTAAAATTATGATGCAGTCATCTTTGGTGCAGTAGCTGGGGGAGTCTCAGTGGGGAGACTCAGAGGCAGAGGGGATGCAAGATCGTGTTGGCCACAGTGATGCTCCAGAGGGATGGTTGGAACCAGATGTTGATTCCTTAGAGGTTGTTAGTTTGGTAGTAATGTACAACAGAGTCCTTCATGAGTTTCATATATCACAATTTTCTGTACACCATGGAGTTTCTAAGATGTATTGTGTCTTGAGGATATAGTTTTGGTGGCCCGGGATGAAATTGGTGGTGGAAGACTTCGTGAAAAAATGTTATGTTTTCTAGTAAGTAAAGGTTGAGAAACTTGATCTTGGAAGTTTTTTACATCCCTTTTATTTTCAAAAATGGAAATGGAATGACATATCAAGGGACTTTATCACAAGTTTACCCATAGATCAGGGGGTTGTGATGTTATCTGGGCGGTCGTTGATCAGTTGATGAAATCAGCTCTCTTCTTAACGATCAAGTAGTTTAGGGCAGTGGATTATTTGGCTAAGAGGTATGTGGATGATCTGGTTCAGTTGAATTCATTTTCAGGTATCATTTTATCTGATTGGGATGCATGTTTTACCTCACAAGTCTACAAGGGATTCTATCATGCTTTTGGCACTCAGTTACACCTCAGCACTGCTTTCCACACTCAAATAGATGGGAAGAAGGAATGGACTATCCAGATGTTTGAGGATATGTTGCGGGAAAGAATATTAGACTTTGGTGGACCTTGGATATGAAAACTACCTTTGGGATAATTTTCTTATAATAATATTTGTTAATATTCCATTTACATGGTACCATTTGAGTATTTGTACGAAATACCATTTAATTCACTGTTGTGCTAAACAGAGGTTGGGGAGACAACCATTCTTAGTCCGGATGTGGTGCAGATTATGATAGAGAGACTTGAGGTTGTTCGTGAGAGGATGAAAGTAGCCTAGGACTAGAATATGTCTTGTGAAAGTCATATTAGTAGTCCCTTAGAGTTAGAGTTTGGGGATCATGTGTTCGTAAATGTTTCCCATCGATGTGGGAAGTAGAGGTTTGGTAGAGGGAGTAAGCTTTCTCCCAGGTTTTTCGGGCCCTTTGAGGTGTTGGGTTGAGTTGGTGAGCTAGCATATATGTTGGAATTTCCACCATGATTAGAGAGGATCAATGATGATATTCACTTATCTCATTTTCATCAGTATCTTCATGATGACTCCCATGTCATTTACTGGGGAAAGATGTATATAAAGGATGATGTGACGTTTGTGAAATTCTAAAACAGATCCAGGATCACCAAGAGAAGGCACTGTGTGGATAGAACTTTTATTTGGTTCATGTGTTGTGAAGTCATGGTGGCCTAGAGGAGAGTACTTGGGAGAGAGAGACATAGATGTGTACCCAGTACATGTAATCGTTTTGAGTTTTTCTTTGCTCTATTTTTCTTTGTCATGTGATGTTTGGATCCTTCTTTATGACCTGAGTTGTTTTCCTTGGTTAATGTTGTGTGTGGTGCGATGTTTCATAAATTCATGTCATATGAAAGGGGCAGTTACCGGATTATTAATCATGAAAGATTAAATGTGAAGTGATTAAACCCATGTGGGAAATTCATTGCCACTCAGAGTAGATACTATCGTAACAAGGATAAAATAATTCCCTGATTCATGTGTTGACGAGAAATAGAGTTTGTTGGTTATAGGGGTTATTGGTTAAGGATATATGGAGGTTTATATGGTTGTGTAGTGGGTGTGTGGTAGTGTAGTTGTGTGAGATGACATAACTTGTGGTTTTGTAGTATGTTTATTTGGTCATTTAGGCTATCACATTTAGTTTTTAGTAGCATTTATGGTATGAAAATATCCTTAAAATATATCTCGTGGGGTGGTTTTTTGGACCCCATTACTTCTAGGTTTGGTTATGAATTATCTATGGTGATAATCATTTGATAGGTATCTGATGTAGGTGTATGTTCCCTCCTGGTCCATTACATTTCTGGTTTTGAGTGTTGTAGTTGTTCAGGGGAGGTTTTGGGTTTTCTTGGTGGAAGCTTGAGGTCTCTAGAACTAATGTATAAAATAATTGTCGTGTAAGTTTACTACATGAATTTAAAGTGTTTTCATGTATTTTCCAAGGATTGTTCACAACATGAATATTTTCAGGGTTCAATAATATAAATTTGACACGTTTTTTTGTGCAACCTAGAATCCTGGGATTACACGATGTGAAAGGGGATTACATGTCACGTAATTCCCTGAGGTTATGTAGTTTTAAAGGTTATAGACACTCAAGTTTTCTCTAAATCCCAGGTAAAGCGAATATTCTCTCATTCCAGGAATCTGAAAACCTTCTCATTCCACGTTTGGGGATTCCTTTTGATGAGGATCGATCCTTAGGCTTCCATCTCAGATTTATGGTGAGTTCTCATTCATTCTTATCACTTCTCTTCTATTATTCTTCAGGGTTTCACTATGGTGGTGAGGTTTGGTTTGGGTTTTGTGTTTGGACTGTGTTCTGACATTATTTTGTTGCGGTATAGGTTTATTTATGGTTTCTTGTGATGTGGTTGTGGTTTGTGGGTTTTCATCTTCACCCGGAGGTGCACAACGAGTTGAAAATGAATCATTGAGGTGGGAATTCCCTTGTTCCTCCTTATTATGTTTCATACAAGAGGGGATTACTCTTTTTTATCTATGGATTATGGTTGTACCATCTTAATAATTGATAAATAATTTCTTAATTGAATTTATAGGGGGAAATTGGGTTTGATCTGTATGATTTTAGATCTTTGGTAGAATTTTTGATATTGTTAATTGCACATTCTTGATGCCCTGATGAAAAGTTTGTCTATTGGGGACTTCGCTAGCTATAGATATATGTTATTTTATTTAATCTTTGGTTGTGATTATTGTGATATCACCCTAAAATAGAAATTAATTAAACACTTATATTTGGGTAATTAAATGGTTGACCCTAGATTTTTTCTTGTGTGATAATGTCCCTAAAATAAAGAAGAATGTGATAAAATCCCATTTGTAAATTTTTGAAATGATCTTGATGTGTTGTGATGTGTGGACCTGATTTTGGGACGACTATGTGTGTTTGGGGTATGTGGGGATGATAATTTGTTTGGTCGTGCTTGGGGGGGGTATAGTTTGTTTGGCCATCTTTTTGGGGTTTTAGAGTGGTAGTTTGTTTTGTCATTATTTTTGGGTGGGAAAGTGATGTTTTCTTTATGTTAGATGCCTAATAAGTGACTGAATAAGTAATTAATTGTTTATTAATACTTCGAATGGCTTGGGTTGGTATGGTTAATGAGATGAAATTTTTTCATGGATAATTAAATTTAGGGTTGTGTGGTTAAATGTGGTTGATGATAAATAATGAATGAATGATATAGTTAAATTAAATTGGATAGAAATGTAAAATTGGGTTTGTGACTAGTTGTGTGGTGTTATGCATTTAAATGTGGAAGAAAATGTCATACTGTTGTGAGTTTTTTTGTTTGTTTTTGAACCCATTGGTTGTAATTGAGTGTTTTATATTATATATTTATACACATACATTCTTATTATTTTTGTACTCAACCACCGACATTGAGAACTATACTAACACCCATATAGTTACATGGGGATTGTTTTTCCCACATCTGGTGAAAATTACGTAGGTATGGGTACCCACTCTCTCTTCTATGTGAGGTAGGTATTGCATTGGATGTGATGGATGGAGGTCTGTTAGTGCATTAGATGGTGGTTGTGATAGACCTGGTGTATTTAGGAGAGATATGAAAGCCCATGTATTTTTGGGTGAGATTTCATAGCCCATGTGTTTGTGAGAGAGATGTGTCTAGTCATGCTTGTGGGGTAGCAAGCCCAAATGTTTGTAAATGAGTTGTGTTGTGACCATGCTTGTGGGGTGGTGTGGTTTACAAAAGGGATTAGTTTTTCAGGACATATGACATTGGGTGTGATAGGATAATACCAGTGGAAATTGGTGATGGGTACCATTATTGATGTGATTCCTATTATATTATATTATTGGGTTTACATTATTTTGTGAGTGTGTCTTAGTGAATTTGGGATGGTTAGTATACCTTGATATGTTTTGTTTGGTTTTTTTATTTTTTTATAGAGGAATTAGTATGATTCATTCACATGTTTATGAGAGACTTTTGTCTTCCTACTGAGTAAACTTGTATGTTGAACCTACATATATAATAGTATTTTTAGGTTTCCACGAGGACTACATGGAATGTGATGGACATTACTAGCTCAGATCCTTGATAGTTGATGTGTTTCCTCGACAGCTTTACATTTTGGTATTTACATTGGAGACATTATTGAATCTATATTTGTTTTATTTATACAATTATGTGGGACGGTTTTGGATTTCTTTTACAATGTTTCATGTTGTTGGTTTTGATTGATATATCCTATCTCATGTTCTTGTTTCCTTATAAAGTGAAATTCCTCCAATATTTTGATATTTCTACACCCTTAGTGCTAGTCACCAACCCTTGGCTTATTGGAGGTAAGACTCAGGGGTCATTATCTCTATTTATTCATTGATAGACCAAGAGGGGTATCTTTAAAGTTAGGGGTTGTGATAATAAATTCTCTATAAGGATAATGACTCAAAATATGATGACAGTTATGAATATATGATAATGTTAGAGTGGTTGTGTCATAATTTATGGTTATGAGTGGTGTTTGATATTTGAATATAGATGTGTTACCCATGATTTATTTCTTATGTATGATATGACTTATGAGAAAGGTGGGAGATCTTAGAGATTTTCAGATATGTCTCATGATATTAGTCATTCGAGAATCATGAATGATATGGGTTATGTTATATGAGGTTAACCTGAGTGACGGGATAACCGATCTTGTGAGTCCTTTATAATTAGTAAACATTAAAGATTCATTGGATTATGATGCCAATTCATGGGATGTGAAAATAAGTATGTGATATGATCATAAAGGTTCCTTGGTATTTCATAATGAAAAACACTAAGGTGTTTTTGGTATCAAGGAATCATTTTGAGGTCCGGGTTGAGTGTATACCTAAACTTATTGATTTTAGGCATCCTTAATGATGAAATAGAAAATTGTGATCCTAAATGGTAAAATATAGGATAGATAAAGCACAGTTATTTGCTTATAATTTTGGAACAATTTAGGTTTGATATAATTCATGGAATAGACCATAATATTAGTAAAAATAATTCAATATCACACAAGAGTTTTAAGGGTACTTTTGATCATATATGGTTGAAATTCATATGAATCTTGGTCGGTGAGTTGATCATGTGAAGCAAGATTTGATTGTGTGTGAATCAAGGGATTGTGATCCATGTTGTTTTATTAGGTGTTACAAGAGAATACACCCATAATATTTAGATGAGATCGAGTTGGGAATCATAGGATACAAATGGTGTTGTTGAATTATGGATCATTGAACATCCATGTTGAGGGAAAGGGCCGATGTTTTTGAATAAATACTTGTGGGAATGTTTTCTTGGATCATTGATGAGAATTTGAGTTGTCCCTACTATGGGAGGTTACATCGAAGATGGATTGGGGTATTGTGGTACAATTTAAATAGGTTCATTCCTTGACATGGATTATCAGTAAGGTATGATGTTATAAATCCATTGGGTATTGTGATCAAGGAGGGTATAACTAAATCCATATGGTTGGGAGCACACAATAAGCCATGGATAGTGTGACCCTCATTATAGATGAATTACAGCTTATGTTTAGGATGATGTTCCTCGGGAGTTAGGAAAATTTATTTTTTAATGCTTCATGATAACATTTGGTTATGAGTGGGATAGATACTTCAATCCATTGCATGTGGTAATGGATGGAGTTTAGATCCAAGAGTATATAACCCTCATGTTAGAAGGGGTGTTGGTGTGATGAGACTAGTCATTTTATGATATAGGTAGCATTAAGATATTATTGATCAAGTGAATCTAATTTCATTTGGTTCCTTATAGAGTACCATATTGAAATTTGGATATGATATTGGATGGATTCCAAGCATTGTAACTGGGATCGGGTATGTTTTTGACATGATACTAATGAGTCAGATTGGTGACATATCAATGCTCAAGGTGGAATCATGATATCTAGATTTGTTGGTTGAGGAAATAAATGTTGAATTATAGTGAATGTAAATTTAAGACATTTGTGTCAGTGTTTGGATGATCTCATGATCTCTTTGGGAGTTAAGGCATCATTATCTAGTGATAAAGATAGTGTATTGATGGGTGTAGCTGATAAATTTTTACAAGAGTCAGAAGTTGGAGGGCTGGATTATATTTTTACCTGAATTTGGGTGTGGTGGGATGGAAAACACACCAAGGAGGTCATTGGACTACTAGAAATGTGTTCCAGTTGGTATTTATAATCATGGATATAACTTTTCCTGAGAATTAGCCTTTATGAGGATTGACTTATGGTAGGAGGCACCATGATATTGATTATGGACTTGTTGATGACATTTTTGTGTCCTTGGATAAATGATCATGGTTAAGCACCTTCTCAATGTTGGTAATAAAAAAAATAACTTGGATAAATTATTTGGTGAATACTACACCCTATGTTTTGAGTTGTGAAGTGGAATCTCAATCGATGTTTTGGGATAGAATGCATCAAATTGAGCATGAATTAGTGACTAATGAAGTTTGTTATTTATGTATAATGGTTGGTTTTGATATATGTGGGATGATAAGAGTTATGGTATGGAGTTTTTAATGACCCACCAGTTTCTAATTTATTATTACATAGGGAATTTATATTTTTAGATGTGGAGTAGGGGTGTTTTTGAGAAACAAAACACAAATTGGATGAGTGTTCGAAAATATTCAAGATTTATTTTTATGAGGATTTGGGATTAATGGTGGGTTTTGGTATTATAATAAGTGATGGTGAAAGTTTAGGTGTCCATATAGGAAATATTTAAGTAATGGGAGGCCACCATGGTACATCCCTGAGGGATATGATGTGGTGGAATTTTTTTAAGGACAGATTAAAGGTTGGCCGGAGGGGATAATAAATAGAGAAGGAAAAGGGATTTTTGGTCGACTCAACCACTTGTTTTTTGGTTGTGATGTAGTAAAGGATCCCAAACTATATTTTGGCCTAATCCATGGTCTAAATAGAATGTATTATGGTGCAGTTTTCTCATTGTGGATATTTTAATGGACCACGGGAAGCACCACATCATGGTGTGTTCCATGGACTGAGGGAGGAGCCATGGTTGAGTGTAATTCATGGGAGGTCATCCTTTTAGAAATGGGTAGGGAAAAATAATTATAGTACAACTCTTGGAACATGGATAATGGAAAAGGATACTCCACTATCCCATGAATATTTCTTGTGGTGTGCTTTAGAAAGCCTTTTCCACTATAATGGGTAGATAAGTTCCTTGACATGGTGGAGGGAATTTAAAGGGTTTATGGGGGTAGTAAATGTAGACTATAGCGTGGATCCCTTTTCCATCCCATAGAGGAATACATTGGGAGGACCTTTTGCACCTCAACCCGCGGGGTGGCACTACAAAGAATCCCTGGAAGGGGGATTGCGTTCTATCTCCTATTTCTACACTACAAAAATGTGTTTACCTAATTTTTCCAATATGGGTTCACAATTTAGTCCCCCTCTTGTATTAAGGTGATGGGGAAACATGTGAAGGAATATTCCTCTAGATCTTCCCACTCTTGTCCTCCCCTTTTATCACCCATATTGTGGTAGGGGTGTTTTTAGTACGTTTTAATGGTAGATTTAGGAATTTTAATCTATATAACCCTTTACTTCTTATTTCCACTTCAAATCCACTAATTATTTAGGTAAACCATTAGGGTTTTGAAAAGATTTCCATATGAGTATAGTGGAGATCATCTGATGTGAGGAGGCTTTTGATCAGCATTGATAGAGGATGTCCCAAGATTATGATCACATGTTATCACCTGAATTTCCATTTAGTTACATAAAAATATGTATTTATTTATGAATTTTATGCGAAATTAAATTAAATTGGTGACTGATTTGGTTTTTTTATGTTAGGTATTTTTCTTGATATGATGGTTGGAGTGTACTACATACCTTTTCAGGAGTAGTTGGTCGTTGTTTCCGTACTGCAAAGTCAATCAGTGTGTTATTAGGTAATTATTCCAATTTAAATTGAAATATAAAATAATTATAAATTTTTTTAATTAAATATACATAATTATTGGCATGAGTTAGAGCCTCATATCAATGGACTATGTTTGGTGGGACTAGGATGAGCTTGGTTTATATTTTTGGAGCTTATTTAAAAGGCAATTTCTCCAAAATGAAGTAGGTTGTCCTATGAACATACCGTCATGGTATATGTATTTTCAATATTTAAATGGAATTTTATATATGTGGTCTCATCTATAAGTTTTATGGAACATTTATTAAATGAATTTCTGAATTAAAATGAAATTCATATGAATTAATGGGAAATGTATTAGGGGCCATGATGGACCCCTAAGTAATAACTTGGTACATTGACCACTAATAGCTGAGACATTGGTTAAATATATACCTTGAGAGGAATGGACCATAGGGATTAAAAATTAAATGATAGGGAATGAATGAAACATGTTGGACCTTAGTTTATATTCCCTTGTGGCCTCCATATAGAGGTGAGTGATGGTTTGCGAATGTTTACCCTGAGTAGACAAAATAAAAACATTGAGATGCCTTGTAGTCATTATAATAGTTTTGTTTAGTGTGTGATAAGTCTTTATCCTCTAGCAGATGTATGAGAATTACGTGGGTATTCCCTAGGTATATTGAGAATATGATGACTGAGAGGGATGAATTGAGATTACTTCAAAAGTGAGATGGGAATAATTTCATATTTTGAGGCTAACATCAATAATAATTGAATTATGATGCTATAGAGATTATGATAAGATCATGAGGATGTTTAGGGGAGACATTATCTCTCTTTTTTGGGCTTATCCCTAGAAGGGATATGGGATATAGGGTCCCCCAGTATGTTCCTCAGTGAAATAAATACCCCTGAAAGGGGACATGTAAGAATGGGTAGTGATGATCATGGGTTTCACCTTAGAACCTTAATCAATTGAGTGAACATGATATGGTGTTAGTGATGATGTTATGTTTTAAACATTAGAGTCTAAACTCTACTATGTGATCGGGGAATAATTTATTTCCCAACCCCTTTTATAAATTTTGTTTTGACGAGATATTATGAGAGGGACAGACTTCCCTTGAGGAATTAAGTGGAATTCTTAAGAGATTACCAAGGATTAGATGTTTTTCCTAACTGGAATGCCTAGGGATAGTTTCCTATGATTCACACATTGAGTCTAATACTATTGGATGCCTAATATGGGCTCCTATTATTTTACTTTGGAGCCTGATACTGTATGAACACCTTAAGAAATTCCATTGTATTGGTCCATTTTATATATATGGAATGACTAGAGCTAGTCACCAAGGATTTATTCATTCAACCTGATATTGTTGGATTATTAGGATGTTCTCCTTGGATCTCATCATTGATTCATTTATTGTATGAATTACTTGTAAAACCCCCTTCGAATCTTCCTTTAGGTGTATATGGAATACAAAAGAAACTAGGATTCATCCTTCAGGTCTATATGTTTTCCTTGGAAATTCTCCATATAATCAATTGTATTTTTGATACTATACATTCTAGGTCTTTCCCCTATTATTTTTTTTGGTCCTAAAGCTAATGGATTTCCTAGGATTATACCCATAGGAATCAGTAGTATGCTAATTACTATTGGATTTCTTAGGGTCACCCCCTACCAATGAGTTATTACTTCCCCCAAAAAAATATTTTCTCATTTAGACTTGTACTAGTTGGTGTGATTAAGTGGAAATATCAAAGACACTATAGAAATGGATAATGTAGTTACAGTAAAACATGGTTATCATGTTAGGAACTAATGATCAATGGTGGTAATTTTTTTACTCTTTCACTCATTATGTAACATCCCAGCCAGACTGAATATAAAGGTTGTCACTAGACCGGTCGCCACATGGCATCAAGAAGACATCCACATATGCCAGAGGATTCCGACTAGCAGTTATGTTCTAATGATTTTATGGTTTGGAAACTATTCCCACATGGTCAAAGTAAAACAACATTATAAATATAGTAAATAATAAACTAACAACAGAAGAATAAATAATAATAAATGAATGGTAGAAGAAAAATATATAATAACTAGATAAACATGTGAAATATAAGACACCAAATATACATCTATACATGCATGTCTTTATGATTATATAAAGTATAAGGAGGAAAAATTATAGAAGATAGTTTAATAAAAAACATGAACAATGTTAAAAGAATAAAAATATTTGAGGGTGATCTCCACGAGCATCATGAGTACTAGCTCAGTCATATCCTACTATGATCCCGTGTACAATGAACAATAGAAGAAATAATCCATGGACCAGTGAACATGAGTTCTTCCCAGGTACCCAAGTACAATGGTGTCCCAAGAAGGGTTTGAGATATATGAATTACGCCACCACCAATGGTGTCTAAAGCATAACCTAGTTTGTGAATATAATGTACAATAATTTATAGGGGTAATAAATAAATTGAAGATAAATAAATAAATAAATAAACATAAAATGTTGGAATCAGGTTCCTCAAGGACACCTAGCAGACCATACCTGCTCCATCCTAAGCCAGTATATCTCTGAGTATAAATATATATAAATATATTTAAATATGTATACATACATATTCAATTATAAACATAGTTATTTTTACATCCATATATATGGATATGTAGTATTATCCAGGACCCAAGGCATAACTTAGGTGTCCATTCAAAATACTAATCTTGTGAATAATAAGAATCTCAAAATAATGAATAATGGTTGTCATTCTTGAGGATCAAAATCAATATAGACTACTATGTTGAGTATCATAAAAACATGAGGAGGTTCAAACCCAATAGCCTAATCATGGGGTTTTGGAATTTCATGTCCATCAACCAAAGTGATTTGGATGTCATGCCAACATCCTCGACCAAGGGGGTGTGACATGTCATGGCCAGTGACCCCACTTAAGGTTCCTTTTTTATCATCATGTAATATAGGGTAACCCACCTTCACTATAATCTATTAGAACAACATTCTATAAAAATGAAACCGACATCACTCAAGCTATAGTGGATCCTTTTATTATAATTCATTTAGTATTTAGAAATAAGAAATGTTCTCATCCATTCCATTAACATAAAACATTTATAAATAAATAGTTTTCTTGTTCATAAAGATACCATAACAAAATTCATTGACATTTAAAGAGGTTCATGACCATTTTCCATTTTAATAAAACCCATTTGTTTCATTATTTGGTTCACTCCGTCATCACAAATATGAGGTCCACGTGAAGTTACCATAATAGTGAATACAATACATACACAAGGCGTAAACTAGTTTATGCTAACATGAATACCAATCAAAAATCAACAAGTTCATTAAATAAGAGAAGGTTTCAACCCCTAAGGATGTTATTCTATCATGATGAGTTAATATAGTGGAGTGTCACATCTTACCAGATTCCAATTGGTCAACCCATCTAAATTTATAATATTTCCCACATCAATGATGGGTATTATTAAAAAATAGTTTACTTATTAAAGTGATCCATGGAAACCACCCTAAGGGTTTTTAAAATGTTAGGTCCATGAATATCAACCATAACTATTTAATATAAAAGGGATGATATATTTAGTGAGTTTTCTTATACAAATTAAATTTCACATTCAAGAGGCATCACATGGAAATACCATTGCGCGACACAAGGAAATACTTCATGAATTGTTGAAATTTGAGGGAAAATCTATAGGCCACCCACCTAATACCTAGGATGGTCCACATGACCGTTATTGAGGGTTGAATCAAGCCAGTTTGAGAGAAATCAATGAAATGGTCAAACACCCTGAAAATAGGTATAATTAGCATGCTTGAAGATATCATAGAAGATGATATGATGAATGAATAAAGAAGTAAGGATTATTCATAGACCTATCGGGTTAAATTCAATGAACCTAATGACAATCAAAATGGAAACCATATAGAGAATATCTCTCCAACCCTAGGAGATGAGAGGAGGATCTCCAAGGGGGAGTTGTTGTGAAAAAATAGGATAAAAGTAAAATGGAGGAGAAGAAAATAAAGGATGGAGGTGAAAAATGGTAACTTCACCTAATATAATGAGGTTAATCATTTGGTCGCAGTGTTTTTTAAACTATTCACCAACCATGCTAGAACCACTTCCCGTGAGAAAGGCTTGCATGTTTCATGTGCACTATTTGAGAAACCATGAACATGGACATTCCCTATGTCAAGGAACTTGAAGTAACTGCATGCCCATGAGGATCCTCTCACGTGGTTATACCAAGCTATGTGATACCTCCAAAACTATAGGATAAGTCTCACCATTTCACTTAGTGGTCCATACAGTTTTAGAAAAATCATTCACCCTTGACAACTTCTCCCTTTTTTATGGTTTTGGAGACCGACACTCCCAAAAATCAATAGAACACCCGAGGCACCCCTTGAAACATAAATCATGTATAAAAACAACACATTTAAGTGTTTCAAATCTTGGAATTACATTATTAAGCTTACATTAAATAATGTACCATCCAAAAAACAGAAATATCAATATAATTTGGAAAATTTCAACCTTATCCAAAACACTAGATATTACAACCACTCCACCTTAATATTATCATCCTTGAGAATCCTTGGTAAAAAATGGAAAAACACCCAACCTAATAATTCATGAGGTTTCATTTTAATAAGCACATTATTTTCCTAAAACAAAATACACTACCAACCATCACTTTTAAAAATATGGTACATAAGCCATAGAAATCAATTAAATGCTCGAAATACAAATTAAAGCATCAAAATAATGCTTACCTGAGACTATCAAATTGGAGACACAATCATATCATCTTATATTTAATCACTCATCCTCTGTCACTCCCCACCATAGGTTCTATAATTATAAAGTCCAATTTAGAGTCATCGTATCTCCACCATAGGTATTGTCAATTTCAATACATACCTTGAATTCTAACAACAATCATGGAATGATCGAAAAATGAAATGAAAAATCAACTCCCAATCGGCCACATTTAACTAAGTCAAGAAAACATTTAATGAAAACCTCATCTGACTCACACTACACTTGTCACATCCTTGCGATGCTCCATAAAGAAGTTCCTCACCAACCAAATTTACTCCATCAATAAGAATAAAGTCAAACAATCTCTATCTGAACATTATAAAAAACCCTTATCTTATATAGTTGTCATATAACAAATAGAATGACAATTCCTTCTTCTAAGGCACGTTGTGTTTACTTCAAACATATCCACTAAAGCCAACATATAACATTAAGTGATGTCTCAAGCTAAAACATCAATTTAAATTGTTCAACCCCAACATGAAGATGGGTTTACACATGATCCCACACAATTGTATTGATACTCTTAGAAAATTTCAACCAAGCCCAACTAAAGCCCACGATAACCTCAAAATCATTGAATGGAGTCCTAGTAGCTCATCTATGGTAGGCCATACTTCGATGTTTACAATTAAGATGTCAGTACATGGTGAAAATTTCAATGTAACTAATCACTGAATAAACCCAAAGGAATTAAAGTCAAATAACTGGCGGTTATCCATGAGTCCATCTGAGGAATTCTTCTTTAGGAACCTATATATCACTCAGGACTAACCATATTGCTAAGCTCATCATACTGCAAATACTTAACTTCTAAGAAGTTAACATTCCAAGACCAATGGAATTTAAATATATCAAGGAGTATAATTTATTCTCCCCCAGTGTATCCAAACAATATCATGAAAGGGGACATGAATTTAATTAAACCTGAAGTACACTTAGAGGATGCAAGAAATTTTCAAAAAGGACCTGATAAAATTTTGTTACATCATGGCTGAAGTGCTCAGTATGGTTTTGAACTAGCCTACCAAAAATTTAAAGGAATTAAGAGTTAAAACATATTTTTTCATCTCTTTGTAAAGAAACATAGATATTCCTACCAACGCATCATCATTATCCAACCATTATTCACTTACCACCTAAGGCACCATGTGATCAGTCAAGCATAACCACTATAGTCCATACATGACCAAAAGTGTTTATGAAGGTTTGTTTTACTTCCAAACATACCATAATTGTGTTTTATAACATGTATCGACAAATTTTAACTCTCTACAGCTTAAGGGGAATTCAAAAGTAGCACTGACCATTTCTAAATGGTCATTCTTGGTTTTTTCCTTCTACCAAGAAGGGCATTTATTACCCAGATTGAAGGGATCCTTCCCAACTTAAAATTTTCATTATCATCAGATTTACTAATAATAGAAAACCATCCCATGACATACACTCCATAGAACACTAATCGCAGGTCTTCGAGATGTTCAACATGATTTTTGTAAGTGTAAAACCAAAGGGAGAGATAGAGTATCCACTTAAAAGAACATTACGCCTTGTTTAACTTAGAAGTTCTCATGAAACTACTCTTAAGTTACATCCAAAAACACCATAAAATAAAGAGTAAAAGACAAAAAAATTGGACAATTCCTCTACACACCCAATCTTCATTGGAACTTCATTCTGAGATTTGGGATGACTCATATTTCCCTTAATGACTAGGTCACTCTGTAACACCCAGATGTTTTTATAAAATAATTTTTTAAAATAATATTTATTCTTTAGTAGATATCATTATACGAAATCATGAGTTTTAAAAAATGCTAGATTCCCTTATTATAAAATTTCCATTATATCCTAGATGTTAGGTTAGCGGGAATAAGTATAACTAACTTATGAAAATTCATGGTGAATTCATTGGCTATCAATTATTTATTAAAAATATAAGTCATTTAGATGTTTCTATTTTTGATGGAATTAATATTGGTAATAAAATTAATGAGATATAGATGTGTTATAAACTTAATAAAATATTTTTTATATTCATCCAATGGATATTTTATTCATATGGTATGAATAAACCCTATTTGATGTATAAAACCCTATTCTTTAAAGGTTAATGTTATGACTTTGAAAGGGAATGCCTTTTAAATTAATATTTTTACACATTAACAATATTTATGTTTCAAATTAAAACTTTTATTTTGAATTTGGATATGAAAACTTAATTTGGATGAATTTATGAAATTTTTCTGATAACTTTCATCTTATGATAAAAAGAAAAAATACACTGCATTTTATGTAAAAATGACTTTTTCCATCAAAATAATTAATATAGTTAAATTATAATATCTATTGGTTTTAAAGTATAAATATAATATATTTTTATCATTAGATATATTGCATGTCATTAGAATTATGTTTTCCTTGAATCCAGATATAAAAACAATTCAATCGTTTGCAATGTTTTAGCTTTTTAAACTTGTTCTCTCTTTTCAACAATGAGATTAATTTAAATATAATTATTGAAACTTCTATATTTTAAATTTTGAAAAATTTATTCTATATTTGGAATAATTGTGTCCAAATTATGTTAATAGGTTACTTTTATTTTTTGGAAATTATGAATAGTAACTGTAGTAATTTTTCTACCATAGTTAAGGGTAAATTGGGTAATTAAGGATAAAAATAATATTATAAAATTACAATAATACCTATCCAAAACCTATTGGATAACTAAATTAGAGCCTTATCATCTATTTTTTGAAATTTAATCACTTAATGTCCACATACCCTTGAATATGACAATAATTTTATTAAAATCGTTGAATGTTAAAAAATGCCACACTCTCTTTTTATATAAGTATATTAATTATAATAAAGGGATAAGAAGGAGGTAACATAGACTATAAGTAGTCTATGGAAATATAAAATAATTACCTATAACATATAAATTTATTTATAATTTTTATAAATTAAATAATTACCATTAAGGATGACACAATAGTAACATGGAAATTACTTTAATGATAAAAATATCAAATAAATGAATTTAAAAATATTAAATTAAATATAATTTTAATTAATTAAGGTCATACATTAATATTATAGGTTATTATGACATGTTTTTATTATATTAATTTTTTTTAGAATTTATCTTCTGTGTGGATTTTATTTAAAATCATTGAAATGAATACTGTCAAAATTGACATTATAGATGTTTTATAAAAATAACATTTTATTAAATTATATAATAATACTAAAAAAAATTCAAAATTAAAAAGTGACAATTATAAGGTCTAAAATTTCATTAAATATCTATTTATAGTCAATTAACACCATATATGTAAATATATATAATCATTAAATATTTAGAATTTTATTGCCACAATTAAAATTAAATAGATTAAATAAGGATAAATCAAAATTATAAAGTTTAAAATAAAATAAAATATTTATAAAGTTTATTGGTTGAGATGATTTCAACCCATACCCATATTATGTACTAAATAACCCACTTTTTTCCATTTTAATCTAAAAATTAATTTATATTATTTTAATATTTTTGGTTTTTCGAAAGGTTCCCCACCCCTCTCTTATAAAATGACACTTCCACTTCTATTTTAATCACAACTCTAAAGCCCTTCTTTCAGATAAACCATGCCCATTCCCTCTCACAAAATCCATCAATTAATCCTAGATTCCACACTTTGGGATTAAATCCATCCTAAGGAGGCCTTTTGTACAAATCAAAAGGTGATACCCGAAAAAAGAGGTAATTGTTTTATCACCTCTTTCAAAATATTGTTCTTCTTAGACGTCCTACACTTATGTTTTTTCCATAAAAATAATAAATATTGTATTTTATACATGATTATAAGTTATTATAACTATGGGGAAACCTTATACCTCCTTCTATCCATTCTACGAATAACAGTATCACCATGTGTGCATACGTAGGAGTTACCGTCTCCACGTCGTGGTGTAATTTGTCATTTAACAATATCTTATTTAAATAGGTATAATAATTTGTATAATGGAATTAAATAATTAATATAACATTATAATTATTAATTAAATTAATATACCATCCAATTCTATACCATTTAACCATTAAGTGAATGGTATCTTCGCTCGTGCGTACGTATGACCTACCATCTACACGATGTGATGCATTTCATTATACATTATCTTTATTAAAAAACTGTTATATACATGAATGGAATGAATAAATATGATATATATTATACTAATATCATTTTGTAAATGATATAACTATAACATAGGAAGTTGAACATGAACTTATTTGACAAAACAAGCATAAGAACATAAAGTAGTTAATATCTGAATAACGATGGATAATGAAATGTTACTAACTAACATATGATAATATAATCATATATAAAACCCTCAAAATGATTATTATTCGGAAATAATTCAATAAAATTATTTAAATCATTATATAGGATGTTCATATACATATAGATGATATCATACCTAAGGTAAGGGATAATTTCACAATCTCATTATTATTTGAGATTTTTTATACGTAAGTATTTAATGGGTGTATATTTTTAATCAAAATACATGTTTACAAATTATTTAATATTATTTTTATTCTTCTATATATTTTTAAAGTCAATTTTACGCATTGGTAAATTTTTATTAAACAATGTGAAAGGAATTTTTTGGCATTTTTCGATTCGAGGTACTTTTTGACTTTTCCGGAAAAAGTACGAGGAGAATGTTTTTTAACATATATAAAATGAATGGGGTTTTACATATTTATAATTCCTTATTTACAAGAAGCATAATTTACATGATTTCAAGTTTACTTTTAACTAAATTTTTTTCTTTTAAAATTGTATGGAATTTAGAGAAAAGAAAATTTTAATGAAGAAGAAAGTGTATTTTACTCAAAAATTAAGTTCAAGTGTTTTATCAAAATTATTTTCCATATAAGATACTTGTATTTAAATAGGGTTATGTTTATTTCTTTATTTCTACTATGATTTTATTATGTTAATGATAGAATGTTATTTTATACGGATTATGTTGTGATGGGATGATGTTTAAGAATCCCATTTTATTTCTTGGGTTATGCTTTGATAAATGGTTTATGTATTTTGTGGAACATGTATGAATGATTTTATTATGAGATAGGTGGGACCTATATCTCCCTCCAATTAATGGGTAAATATTTATATCTCATGAGATAGATATGACTGGAATGGTAAGTAAATCTGGTTCAGTAATACATGGCATGAATGATAAGTAAACCCGGGTCAGTAATGGAATTTTTTTTCTATGATTGTTTGGGAAATGAGCCTTGACTAATATGAAATTCTTTTATATGCTTATTTATATGAAACAAAACTTTATGTCTTATGTTTTTACTTTTGGAATTATGTCCATTAATTCATATGGAATTTTAACCCATGACTTGATATCAGATCTATCATATGAATCATAAGACTTACAAATGTTATGTCCTTATGTCATCTAATTGTGATATGACTATCATTTCCCTTTTTTACTCTTACCGAGAATTTGATGTCACCCTTTTATATTTTTCTTTTCCCCTGGTCATGAATAAGGGTATTAAGTAAGATATTTCGAAAGGGATTTTAGTTACCAAGAAATAAGAAGGAGACAATGTTGATGTTTTTTGAACTAGTTGTCTATGTTTACAAATTTTTAAAGACACTATACCTATATAGTCCTATCATTAATTTATTATTATTTTTTAATGAATATAATTAATTTTTTATGTAATATCAATGTATGTAATGATTCATTCATCATATTTGGTACCATAGAAAAGTTATAGTTAACCATTGGAAACTAGGATGTGAAATCCTTAGTAAGAACCCTATGGATATGTCTATGTATAGTTTACAATCCTATTTTTTTAGAAATAAACATGAATAACCTAGGATAAAACCTAAAGTTTGCAAAATTGAAATTTTATTCTTGAATATGAGTTTGTTCCACTATGATTATTGTTTCTCACACCATGCTTCTTGGTTTTATTCAATGGATAGAACCCAAAGGAACCTCCTTAATACTAAATGTGATGTTAATTGAAATGATTGTCCCCCTGAGAAACCAAATGTTATGGGAGCAGTAATGAAAAAATCTTGTAGCCATGATCACATAACTTTTTCAAGCTATGAATCATGTCAGACTTCCAAATGAGAAAAGAAGGGAGAATTATGTTGTTCATTACTTCATGAGGCAGCATCCATCTTCATTCGGTGGGACTTATGATTTATTAGTAACTGAAAATTGGATCAATACAACTAAAAAGATATTTCCAGTTCTACAATTTTTGAACATGATAAATTCATCTTAGTAGTCTATCATTTGGAAGGTGAATTTGATCAGTTGCATAATCTTATCAAGAGTACAAGGGAAAGAGATGAAATTGAGTCCATGGAATGGGATGAGTTCAAGAACTTATTTTTCATTAAGTACATTCCTTGTATTCTTCGAACAATGATAGAGAAGGAGTTCCTTGAACTTAACCAAAGGATTATGTATCTGTTGGTACCTATGAAGAAAATTTTAAAATACTTTCAAGGTATTATTATGGAACTATTATCAAACCTCAGAGTAAAATTGATCATTTCATTAATAGCTTAAAACCAAGTATCCAAAGGTAATTATCCATAAGGGACTTTAATAACTACGATGAAGTTGCTCAATGTTCTCTCAAGGATGAGATGGAGATTTTGGTAACCCCTTAGTCCAATGGGTCTGATAAATAGACAAAAATATAATTGAAAGGAAAATATAAATACCACACTGAAAAAAAGTTGAGTTTTACCTTATGCTCAAAGTGTAGAAAGAAACATGGTGAAAATTTTCATAAAGGGACTAGTAAATGTTTTATGTGTGTAAAAGAACCTCATCATGTAGTTAAATACCGATGTGATGGGAAAAAGAGGTCTAATGATGCGAATAGAGAAAATTCTATATAGAATGAACCTCCTACAATTCAATGATACAACTGAAAGGAAATGGGGTATTATACTAATAAATTCCATAATCAAAGGTTTGTTGATGATGACCAACCTCAGAATACTCTTAAGGATAAAGGCAAATTAAACTCACATGCAATCACTATCAGAGATATAGTGTATGATAAAGAAGAGGTTAAGGGTACACTTACCATCCAATCCAAAGTAAAAAATGTTTTATTTGTTTTTGGATTCACCCACTCTTTTATTTGTGAAGAATTTTATAATTGCATCACCATATTAACTCAATGGTTGGATATTGAGTTCCCTATGACAACTCCTAATGGAATAAAAATCACATTAAAATTTCCGGTTGAAGTTTTTAGGAATGTGATTTTTACAAATCCGGTGATCCTTCTTATATTGGAAATTTATTTTATTCATATCATGGATTTCGTTTCTTTATATGGATCTCATGTCAATTTCAATTTAATGGATGTCATATTTCATATTCCAGATCAATATATGATCATCTATTGATGAAAGGATGAATAAAACCTTCCTATAGAAATTTATTCCATCTTATGGGACATGATTTTTATAAATGAAGGATATTTAACTCATGTTTTTTTTTGATAAACTCATGATTAAGAAAACAATCATTATACCAAAGTTTGATGATGTATTTATGGAAGAATTGATAGGCTTCCACTAAATTGTGAAGTTGATTTTTCAATAGAACTCATACCGGGTGTTATACCTATTTCAAAGAAACAATATAGAATGTCCCCAATTGAGTTGTAAGAATTGAAGAAGAAACTCCAAAGAATATTGATATGGGATTCATACACCCTAGTGTGTCACCTTAGAGAGTACCTATTCTATTTTTTTGAGAAGAAAGATGGATCAATGAGACTCTATATTTATTATCGAGAATATAACAAGATCACTATCAAGAACAAATATCATATTCCTCACATTGAAGACTTAATCATCCAACTATGCAGAGATCAATACTTTTACTAGATTGATTTTCATTTAGGATATAATAAAATAAGGTCTACGAAGGAGGATATACCGAATAAATAATTTCATACAAGGTATGAACACTATGAGTTTATAGTGATGCCCTTTGATCTTATTAATGTCACTATTATCTTTATGGATCTAATGAATAGAGTCTTTAAATACTATCTTGATCAGTTTTTGGTAGTCTTTATAGATGATATTATTGTATATTCTAAAAGAAAGGAAGAATATTAATACCACTTGAGAATTGTACCGAAGACCCTATAAAATGAGAATGTTTATGAAAAAATTACCAATTGTGAATTTTGGCTTCAGAAAGTTTCATTTTTGGGTCACATAATCTCGGAATAAGGGTTATATGTGGATCGATCAAAAACAGATATTGTTGTAAGTTGGGCAAGGCCAAAAATTCTAACTGAGATCTGAATAATTCATGGTTTGAATGGATATTATCGAAATTTTGTGAAATATTTTACATGATTACCTAATCTACTCACCAAGTTGACTAAGAAAGGAGTTAAGTAGTTATGGATGGAGGAATTCGAAGATAATTTCAAAGAGCTAAAAAGAAGGTTATCCACTACACTTGTGCTCACACTGTCTTGTAGTGGAGAAAGGTTTGAGATCTACAGTGACGCATCCAAGAAGGGGGTGGGATGTGTTCACATGAAAAATGATTTGGTGATAGCTTATGCCTCATGACAATTGAAAATCCAAGAGAAAAATTACCCAACTCAAGATTTGGATTTATCTTTAGGAAAATTTTCATTAAATATATGGAGGCATTATATTTATGGTAAAAGGTGTGATTTTTACACTGAGCATAAAATTTTAAGGTATATTTTTACACAAAATGAGATGAATATGAACAAAAGAAGATGGTTGGAGTTGATTAAAAATCATGATTGCTCAATATATTACTACCCAAGGATAGCGAACAAGGTGGTAAATGCTATGAGTCGACAAGACCATGCTATCTTATCCATGATGAGAATCACAAAAGATCCAATATTTATGGATTTAAAAAAGATGGATCATGAAATTTTAATGGAAGGGGATAAATCTTAACTTTCTTGAGGGAATGTTCAACCATAAATACAAGTGAAGATTAAGGATGAACATAAGAAAGATGTAGATCTAAAAAATATGGTGAAAAATGTTTCTAAATTAAGCATTGATTGTGATGAAATAATATGGTTCAAGAACTGGGTTGGTATTCCTACCACAACAGAATTACATAATGAGCTATTGGATGAGGCTCGTAGTTCATCATTGTCTATTCACCCTAAAAGCACAATGTTTTAAAGGGACCTAAAAGAGTATTTTTGGTGGGATGGCATGAAAAGAGATATTTCCAAATATGTCTCTTGATGATTTGTTTGTTATCAAGTTAATGTTGAGAGATAGAAGTCTAATGGGATGTTACAACCATTAACAATACTGGAATAGAAATGGGAAAACATGACTACGGAATTTCTCATCAGACTTCCCAAATCTTTCAAAGTAAATAATTATATTTTGTTTATAATTGACCGCCTTATGAAATCAGCACACTTCATTACTATTAGAGAGGATTTATCTCTTGATCATATTTCTAGGATATATGTAAAGGAAGTGGTAAGATTGCATGGAGTACCACATTCCATTATATCTGATTGGGATATGAGGTTTACCTAAAATTTATGGTGAAGTATTCATCATGATATGGATACAAATTTATGTTTCAGCACTGCTTATCATCCTCAGACAGATGGTCAGTCTGAGAGGAAAATTCAAACTCTAGAATAAATGCTGAGACATTTCTCTATGGATTTAAAATGTGGTTGGGATGAACACCTAAAGTATGTGGGAATATCTTATAATAATAGCATTTACTCCATTATTATGATGTATACTTATGAATCCATCTATGGAACAAAGTGAAGAGCTCCAACTTGCTGGAATGAAGTTGAGGAAAGATAGCTATTAGTACATGATCTTATTGATGAAATGGAAGAAAATGTTAGATCTATTCAAGAACACAAAAGATAATCTTAGAGTAGACAAAAATTTATTCTGACACCCAATAAAATGACCTAGAGTTTGATGTGGGTGATAATGTGTTTCTATGAATATCTCCCCGAAAGAGAGTAATGAGATTTGGAAATAAGGGCAAGTTGAGCCCTAGGAATATTGATCCTTTTGAAATTATGGATAATGTTTGGAGGGTAGCTTACCGATTGGAGGTTCCAGTGAATATCACTCAATTTCATGATGTTTTCCATGTATCTCTCAAAATAATGTACATACCAAATTTTTTCACATGTACAAAACTGATAATTCATATCGTTGGATAAAGATCTTTCTTATGAAGAACAGCCGATAGAAGTTCTGGATTTTATTGAAAAAGTTCTATGAAACAAGACAAATCACTTGGTCAATGTTTTATGGTAGAACCAACAATTTGAATAATCTACATGGGATCTTGAGGATATTATGAGGTATAGGTATCCTTATTTTGTTTTTCCAAGTGGTGAATTTTGAGGGCAAAATTCAGTTTAAGGGGGTAGAATATATCACTCGAATGTTTTTATTATATATTTGTTTAAATAATTTTTATTCCTAAATATCTTTCATTACACACTATCATGAGTTTAAAAAAAGTAGAAGACTCTTTTATTATAAAATTACTTTTATATCCTATCCATTAGTTTATCAGGAATAAGTATAACTAACTTTGAAAATGAATTTTGAACTCATTGGTTATCAATTATTTATGAAAAATATATATCAATAAGATATTTTTATATTTGAGAGAAATACAATTTTTAATGAAAATAATGAGATATATGTATATGTGTTATATAATTAATAAAATATTTATTATATTCATACAATTGATATTTTAGTCATAGGGTATTAATAATCATTATTTGATGTGTAAAAACATGTTTTTCTAAAGTTAATTTTATGCCTTTGAATGGAGAAACCCTTTTAAATTATGATTTTAACACATTAATAATACATATATGACAACATAAACATTTTATTTCAATTTTGGATATAAATAATTACCTTTGATGAATTTATGATATTTTTCTGATAACTTTCAAGTTTTGATAAATAGTGAAAATACACAAAATTTTATATGAAAACAACATTTTTCATCGAAATAATTTATATGGTAAAATTATAATATTGAAGGGTTTTAAAGATTAAATATAATATATTTTTATCATCCAATATAACTTATTTCATTATCATTAATTTTACACTGAATCCATATATAAAAACAATTCAATCTTTTGTAATGTTTTATCTTATAAAACTCATTCTCTCTTTTAGACAACAAGATTAATTTTAATTAAATTACAGAAAATTATGTGTTTCAAATTTTGAAAAATGGATTCAATATTTGTAATCAATGGGTCCAAATTGTGTTAATAGGTTACTTTTATATTTTGGACACCATGAATAGTAACTTTAGTAATTTTTTACCGCGGTTAAGGGTAAATTGAGTAATTAAAGGTAAAAATAATTTTATAAAATTACCTTAGAACTTTTAAAAATACTATTTTATGACTAAATTATACCTTTATAATATATGGTTCTAAATTAAATCACTTAATGGAAACTTTACCATGAATATGAAATAACTTTTATTAAAATCAAGTAATTTGACAAAATGTCACACTCACTTTTTATATAAGTATATTAATTATAATATAGAGATACGTATTAGGTAATATAAACTATTGGTGGTCAATAGAAATATAAAATAATTAACTATATCATTTAAATTTATTTATAATTTTTAGTTATTAAATAATTACTATTAAGGATGACACAATAGTGACATAGAAGTTACTTTATTAAATGTAATATCAAATAAATGATTTTAAAAATATTTAAAGAAATTAAATTTTAATTAATTAAGGTTATCTATGGATTTTATAGGTGATTAGGACATATTTTTATTATATTCAATTTTTTTATTCAAATTTATCTTCGGTTAGTATTTTATTTAAAATCAATGAAATGAACAGTGTCAAAATTGAAACTATTGATATTTTATAAAAATAACATTTGATTAAATTATTTAAAAATAATAATAATATTTTAAAATTACAAAGTGATCATTATAAAGTCTAAAAGTTTATTTAAAATACATTTATGGTGTATTAACACCATATAAGTAAATATTTTTAATCATTAAATATTTAGAATTTTGTTACCATCATTAAAATTAAATTAGTTAAATAGGAATAAATTAAAATAAAAAGGTTTAACATAAAATAAAAACAATTATAAAGTTTATTGGTTCAGATTATTTCAATCCATCCCCGTATTATCTTATAAATAATTCACTTTGGAGACATTTTAATTTAAAATTTAAATTAAATTATTTTAATAGTTTTTTGTTTTTCAAAAGGTGCCCCTCCCCTCTCTTATAAAAGGTCACATATCCTTATCATTTAATCACACATGCAAAGTTATTTTTCTTGTCTATCCCATAACTAATTCCTCTCCCAACTTCCCTCACTTCATCTTAGAGTCCAATCTTTGGGCATAAATCCATCCTAAGGGGGCCTTTTGTGAAAATCAAAAGGAGATGCTTGAAAAGGAGGTAATGGTTTTATCACCTCTTTCAAAATTCTTTTCATCTTATACTTACTCTTTTTATTTTGTTTCTATACTAAAGTAGTAAATCATGTGTCTTCTACAGGATAATATGTTATTATAATTATTTTAAAACCTTATACCTCCTTTGATCCATCCTACAAATAACAATATCACCATGCGTGCGTACGTACGGCATACCGTCTCCACCCCGCAGTGTAATTTTTTATTAAATAATACTTTATTTGTATGGGTATAATTATGATTATAATGGAATTAAATAATTAATATTACATGATAATTATTCTGTGTAATTATTATACAATCCCATTTCATACTATTTAACCACTAAGTGTATGATATCGTCGCTCGTGTGTACGTATGGCCTACTGTCTTCATGATGCTATGTGATTCATTCGACATTATCTTCATTAAAACATTATTATATATGTGAATGGGATGAATAAATATAATATATATTATACTAATATCATTCTATAAATGATATAACTATAATCTATGAAGTGGAAGATGAACTTATCCGACAAAACATTCATAAGAACATAATGGAGTTAATATCTGAATAACGAGTGACAATGATATGTTACTAAGAAAATGATGATAATATAATAATATATGATATCATATAAATTATTATGAATTTTGAATAAGTAAATAACATTATTTATAACACTATACATGAGGTTCAGATATGTACGCAGGATATCCGACCTAACGTAAGGGATAATTTCACATTCTCGTTATTATTTGAGATTGATTATATATAAGTATTTATTGGCGTATATTTGTTTTCAACATCCATGTTTCCTAAATAAATAATATTATTTTTATTCATTTAATATTTTTTAGAGTCAATTTTACGTATTGGTAAATTTTTATTAAATGTTATGAAGGGATTCTTTTGGCATTTTTTCGATACAAGGTACTTTTTGACTTTCCCATGAAAAGTATGTGGAGAATGTTTTTTAACTTATATGGAATGAACGGATGTTTAAATATTCATAACACTTTATTTGCATAAATATTCATTTACATGATTTCATGTTTATTTTCAACTAAATTATTTTCTTTTAAAATTTTGTGGCATTTTGAGAAAATAAATTGTTTTTGAAGAAGAAAGGAAATTTTACTCAAAAATTAAGTTCAAGTGTTTTATCAAAATTATTTTTCATCTAAGATGATTCTATTTAAATAGTTATAGTTTTATATCCATATTATTACAATTATTTTATTATTATTAACGATTGAATGGTATTTTATATGGATTATGTTATGATGGGTTAAAGACCGCATTTTATTTCCTAGGTTAAGCTATGATAAATGATGTATGTTTTTATGGAACATGTCAGAATATTTCATTATGGGATTGGTGGGACTTATATATCTCTCCAATTAATTGGGTAAATATTTATATCTCATGTTATATACATTACTAGAACTGTAATTACATCTGGTTCAGTAATAAAGGGATAGAATGGTAAGTAAACTCGGTTCAGTAGTGGACATTGTCCACTATGATAGTCTTAGAAATGATCCTTTACTAATATGAAATGATTTTCTTGGCTTATGTGTATATAGAAAAACTTCAGGTATTATGTTATTAATTTTGGTATTATGTCCATTAATTATAACGGACTCTTATCCCATGACATAATATCGCGATCTTTCATATGAAGGTTAATACTTCCAAATGTTATGTTCTTATGTCTTATGATTGTGGTACGATTGATATTTCCCTTGTTTACCCTTAATGAGCATTTGATATCACCCTTTTATATGTTTCTTTTCCCCAGTTCATGAAGAAGATTATTAAGTAAGGCATGTCAAAAAAGAGTCTTGTTATGAAAAAATAAGTGGGAGACAATGTAAATGTTTTATGAACGAGTTGTTTATGTTCCCCAATTTCTAAAAACACTATACCTATAAGGTCCTATCCAGGATTTATTATATTTTTTATTGAATATAATTAAATTTTTATGTATTGTAAATGTATATAAAGTATCGGCCGTTATACACTCTACTCCAGATATGTCCTATAAGACAAGTGTAACAGCTCAGGATTTAAATGATTATCACAGAACATAGAAGGTTTGTTGTACCATTTAGTAGCTTGATAGGCACCACAAGTATCAATGCATACAACCCGGAGGATTCACAAGCAGGCAAAAAATCTGTGATACTATCCATAGGAATATCATCACTATGTATCCCAATATATTATGGTCTATAAAAATATCTACCCTAGAGTTGTACTACACAATAAGACTTAAATAAAGGTTGATAGACTCCTGAGATATCCAAAACTAAAGAAGAGGAAGATGAGTCACACCACCCACTCATCTTCTGACCATGTCTTAGGCATATCTAACCCAATGGAACAGAGAATTACATGATTCTCATGAACATAATAAGGGTTAAAGTGTCAAACAACCACCCATATAGCATGGGTGTCACTTTTGAATCTATAATTCGTATTAGGGGAAAATGAAACCCAAACGACACCCCATGTCAGATTAGTTCACAAGAACTTACAAGGTTTTAAAAATCTGATTTTCTACCTACCTTAGGTTATCCCCCTTACAAATTAGAAATATTTTCCCCTATAACTTGGCCATGCTAAAAATTCACTAGGATATAGTGACTATCCTTCAGGTTCAATGCAGTCCAACAAAAGTTACAGAGGTCTATGGGAAATTATCTTTTTCCTATTCTAAGGAAAATTTAAGGAAATATTTAAACAACCATTACTCGAGGGTCGACTCTAAAAAAACCACTTAAGGTTCCATTTTAATTAACTAAATTATTTCAAATTTATCTTTTAATAATTTAAAGGTTTAAATTAAACATCAAGTACCAGGGAAAATAAAAATCATACTTAGAAAATTTTATTTTGTTAACATCATAAGGAACTCAAGAAAGTTAAATCTAACATCCTTTTATACCTTAATTATTTAACTGATATCCTTTCATAATTAGGAAATTTACTAAGAAATGTTTCTTTCTATCCATTTTATTTATCCAAAAGTTTCTCACAATTGGTCTTAGTGAAATAAAATTTTAATTCCAATTTATAGATAAAAACACCCTTTTGGTTACATTTGGAATATAATTAACTGATACCCCATAAATAATAAAGATCAAATGTAGATAATGGTTTTTTGTTAATTAAAAAGGGGAATAGTAATGTAATATTCCACCATATTTCTATATGTTACCCCATACAGGAGGCTACAAACACTTCAAATTACCATCACTATATAGTATAAGTATGTCCCCATCAGGTTAAGCACTAAGTCATATAAAAAAATGGTGACCAAAAAGGGTCCCATCAAGTCAATTGATATCATGTTTTAGAACATTTTTAATGGGTTATCTCATAAGAAAAATTCCCCAAATAATCTACTTGATTCCTGTTGTGCACTAAATAATTTCATAATATGGGTCACCGTACCCAATTAATAGAGTTACAAGATTTTACAAAGGATACCATTTTATTTAATAAAAATTAATAGCTTCTACATTTATGTAACATTTTTATGGAATTGTTTCTGATGCTTTCGTCGGGGTGCGTGCATCCGTCTGTTTGAGGAGGATGAGGATGCACTGACTGTTGCCCTGCATTCCTACATTCCGAAGGTGGGTGACATCCGTCTCTTATTCAGGGACGTATTCTCCTTAATCGAAATGTGATGATGGGATGTCAGTTCTTCCTTCTGTGGATTTCTCCTCAGAACTCGTTACCTAGTCTAGGTCTCCCTTATAAATTAAGTCATTGTTCGTGAAACTCTTCCCAGTGCCATATCTTCATGGATGCCGGTTAATTACAATGCCTCTGTCGGGATATTCCACCGGTTCTGGCCTGGGTAGCAACCTTCAGTCAAGGGAGTAGTCAAGCTGGACATCACTAGCATGTCTGGACACTAGTACACTAGTGCATCTAATTTTCTTCCCCTTATTATAGGGCTTCTCAGGGTCGTGGATGCCTGAGGCGTCCAATATCAAATGCAGGTAATTATATTCCATAGTCTTGTCTCTGAGTTTTTCCTCAGCTTCCCATGATTAAAACGGGGTATACCGCAGGTTTAACATCTAGCAGATACAGATCAGACTAATTAGAAAACTGAATATAGTGGAACAAATGGGTCTGATCCCTAGAGGACACACTAATATTCAGGATAATGCAAGCCTAGTCACCCGATTATTGCTAAAGGGGGTGGTAAATGAGGTGTCATGATCCCACCGGGATGTGGAGGCCGAAATAAGAATCAGGATGGATGATGGAAGGTTGAGAGTTGATGAATAATTAACCGGAACCAACGTGAGGATGACAGTGAGGTTGACATGCATCTCGAAGAGACTTCCTATGTATCCTCGTGGAAGGGAATCAAAGTCTGTATAGTTCAATGAGATGATGGGACATCTAATGAGGTGATACATATAAAGTTAACCTAGAAGAAGTGCAACCTCCAGGTTGGGGCATGAAATTGGGGTGCGTGCAGAGGACATCAACCCAATGACATTCTGGTCCTTACATGTGATTAGTGGCCTAAGAGTTGTTCTGATGCTAGAGGGTCATACAAGAAACATGGGTCTGAATCAAGGGGACTGTAACATATTGTCATTGGTTGGGGTCACAACAGCTTACCACTGTATGGGGTCACAACGGCTTACCACTGGATGGGTTCACAACTGCATACCGCTGGGTGGAGATCAGAACGGCTTACCACTGGATGGGGTCACAACAGCTTATCGTTGGATGGGGTCACAACGACATACCGCTGGATTGGGTCACAATGGCTTACCACTGGGTGGGGTCACAAAAGCTTACCTCTGGAAGGGGTAACAATGGCATACCGCTAAATAGGGGAAAATTTAGTGTCATGTGGTACAAAAGGGGCGTAAAGTTTAACGTCATGCAGGATAGGGGTAGACCTAAGTGAAGTGTTCGGGACTGATGTGTGTTGGGATTGAACCTCATGGAGGCTTCCTACGTACCTCGCCTTGGCAAGGATCAAAATCGACATAGTTTGGGAAGGGTTGGTGAACCGACGTGAAAGGGGTTGGAACAATGGATGGTGGGATTGAACCTCAGGGAGGCTTCCTATATACCTTACCTTGGTATGGATCAAAGTCCACATAGTTTTGGAAGGGTTGGTGAACCAACGTAAAAGGATTCGAAATAAAGGATGGTGGGATTGAACCTCCGGGTGGGTTTCGATGTACCTTACCATGGTGAGGATCAAAATCAACATAGTTTTGGATGTGTGGGGACTACATGCTATGGTGGCCTGAAGAGGATTTCATGGTCGATGCTTAATCTAAGACCACTTGAGTCATGCTTGATGTGAGAAACAAGAGGCATCAAAGACCTAATGATTCCATCGTGAAAGGTGCATCAGTGGGAAGTGGAGTGGGGCTAACACGTAGTTAGCTGCCTAAAATGGAAACAGGGGATTACGCATGGTCTACAGCCTAGGGAGATGGATACTGGGACTTACTATAGGGTGGAGGCACGATGGTGAAAAAGACTAAAGGTAGAGGTATTTGGCATGGAAGATAGGAGGTATTAGGTGCCCATCCCCCCTCTATAGTCTTTGGCCACGAAGAATATAGTAGGAGTAGAGATGTTGCCTCCCATAAGAAAGGATTGGGGCTTACAACAAGGAGGTTTCCCTTTCCCCACGGGCAGACACCGCTCCAGTAAAGAGTATCTCATTCCATGTGAGGAATGATCTCACTCCCATAGAGACCAGTGGGCATAGAGAATGTCCAAGATGGGGCACCCATCGTATGATTCATGGTGTGAGGCCACAGTTTAACATCATGTGTTGAGGACGATGGTGCTTGGCAGTTTAACGTCCATAGAGAATGTCAAAGATGGTTCTTGGAAGGGAAGGCATCAGCAATTCCATAGTGAGGGGGTGTTATGGAGTGATTGATTGAGGGGTCAACATTAGCGTTGTTATGTGAAGAGGAAATAGTTGTTAGCATGCCTATGAGAAGAAGAATGAGGTGAAGCAGCACAATGGGAAGTACCACCCAAGGAACATTAAAATAACTTTGTGCAAACCTGGATTGTTGCATAGGAAAGGAAGTCATAGAGCAAAGGGAATCATAAGTAGAAGAATTGTGAAGAACTTGAGATCCATGTAGCGGAGGGTCTTCGAGATGGGGTGTACTTCGCGAAGTGAAGTGGCCTAGCCTAGCCATAGTTCATAGGTGAATATGAAAGGTGCTTCAAGAAGTGGAAAGGATTTCATGGAGTAGTGGTTCATGAAGCATGGGTGCCTTGTGAATCATAGCATTGAAAACCAATGTGCTTCGTAAAGCACAGTGGACCTGCCTTAACATGTGGGTTACAGGAGCATGGAGGGTATTTCGTGAAGCATAAGTGATTCGTGAAAACCCGAGTCCCCTTGGTGATCCCATTCATTCATGGAGGCCCAAGGGCTCTATGAAGGGAATCCCTCTTTAAATAGGGTTTAATTAAGCAAAGGGGGAGGCACTTCATGATGGTAAAATACCTTTAAAATCTCATGGTTTTCAGAGATGAAATTTTTTTACGATTTGAAAGCTAAAAAGGTGAAAGGTCGGAGGATCCCTACTTTTGGATCGAGGGGAGCCTCATATTTATAGAAAAGAGGTGCTGCGAAGCAGAGTGTTCTAGGCATGATGACACGTAGAATTTTTTCATAATTGCGGAGACTCCCGCCTCCTTTCTCCACGGTAGCTTTGAAAACCCAAACAGGTTCATAGAGCCTCCCGCCTCCTTGCTTCATAATGGATTTGAAAACATCAAATGGGTTCATAGAGCCTACCTCATCCTTACTCCATGGTATCTTCGCAAATGTCCCATGGTTTCATGGAGCCTCCCGCCTCCTTGCTCAACGGTGGCTTCACAAAAGTCAAACGGGTTCACGGAGTCTCATCCCACCTTTCTCTACGATGACTTTTTAGAGGGGAGGCATTGTACCGGTCGCGGTTTTGTGGGGGCTCCACAAACTATCTTTGCGAGGAAACCCTAATGATTTAAATTTGTTCTTTTTATTCCCATATTTTGGCGCCAAAAAATTCCCCCTAGAATGGCAGCCGAGTAGAAATAAAGGGTCAAATTATGAGGGTCAATCGCCAAAATTCCTTGGTCAATCACGAATATGACTCATGAAGGAGGCTCGAAAAGTTGAGAGGTGACGTGCGAGATGAGTGCACTATGAATCACACTATGGTTGGATGCGCCACAAAGCGCCAGGGGTCCTTACCTATAAATAGGTAAGGCTTACCTTTCTTTTGTCCTTTCTCGTCTCTGAGTTTTGGTATTTAGCACTCTCAACTCGCGAAGCTTCACGTCCTCCAAGATTTCTCTCCACGAATCAGTAGTTCTGCTTCACGGTGTACAGTGAGTCTTTGACTTCATGATGGTGCACTCTGTGGATTACTTCTAAAGGCTATGGAAGGGTTCCATTAACTGTCTTCATGAACTAACTCCACGAACGAGCTCTGCAAACGAGCTTCAAGAACCAAAACCAAAGATGCCCAAACTCAAAAACTAAATGGCTCACCAAGAGGCTACCAGGGGGTCCATGTAGATGCTTCCCATAGGGAGGAGATGGAAGATATCTCAGGTATAGGGGATTTTGTGTAAAGATTTTCTGAACATAACTTGCTAGTGGGACTTCTATCAGAAATCCAGAAGGACTATCCACTGTGCAGGAGGCTGCATTTATACATATTTGTCCTAAGGGATGACATCTTCATCACTGACGTGAGTAGGGATGGACCAACTTAATGTTTCTGTAGAATGACGTGTCAGCACTAGTGGTTCAGGGTGGAAGACAGCCATGATCGGAAGGACTTGATGCCTATCAATGCTGACTATTTGTACATTCTCATGAACAACTTTGACGGGAAGGAATTTCTGTTAGAGGCATTTCCCCCGTTGTACCATAATATATTAAAGGTAGCTATGAGGAACCCAAAAAAGGTGTGGTATGATGAGTGGGATCTACTCTAGGGCAGTAACTTCACAAATGACCGGCATTGGGCCTACTAGGTATGTGCCTCATGTGAGGAATTCGGGGAAGAGATGAGAAGATCGGGCCTGTATGAGGTGTTTTGGGCCTCCTAATTCCAAATCTACTAGAGAAAATAGCTGATGCCGGAGTTACTGAGTTGATGGTCATCAAAGACCAATACCTTCCACTTTCACCATGGAGAGGTAAGCATACTTTTATGGGACCTTCATCAGATCTTAGAGGTCTCGATACTGGGGGAGATGTATGCTTATTTCATCCCTGTTAGGGGTGTGTGAGAGGATCAAGAGCAAATTCCACTAATGTTTATGGCATTGATGAACCTATTATTGGGAGAGGACATGAAGTCGGTGAGGGAAATCCACTTCAAATGGTTCTTGAAAAAGTTCTTGAACTTCATAAAAAATAGGCAGTTCCCTGTAAGGCCTCTGACCTACCTGAAGGGGGCTCAATGAGGCAACAAAGCACTCGTACTGGTAGCTCTTAGAGGATGTCCAATGGAAGATGTGGGTATTAATCTTCAATACTGAGAAGAAACTGGTATTCAGGTTGGCTGCATTCATTACGATGCTCATATGTGGTTGGATCCTGCCGGTGAGAGACACAAACATGGGCGTGCGACTGAGTATGTTTGTCATGGCTTCTATGCTGGAGAAAAAAGGATGGGTCAACCTCGGGATCCTAATGCTCGCCAAGCTATAAAAGATTTTGTGGAATATCAGTGAGGGGAAGAAGCCACAAAAAATATGTGGGCCATTCCTCCTCTTGTATAGGTGGATAGCGGCACATGTCATGGGGATCTATGAATATTAGAAACCCATATCCCCTATAAGATCAAACTTCTGCCCATCCATTATAAATGTTGTAGGGAGCTTTCTGGAAAAGCTGACCATGCAGGTGGTACTAAACCAGATCTGGAAGGTAGAGGATTTCAACTTTCACTTGTTCCCCTTTCCAACAGGTGCATTCACTTATGATGGCTATGGAATGGAAGAGCATCGGTCCTACCTATTGGCCTTTAGAGGTGGATTCCTAGTGGCTTGGGTGGACCACGAGTCCCTCTGGGAACCATACAACCCACACCAATATCCTAGTAAATTTCAGTGTATGTCACAGTTGACCCCACGGCTTTACTTGGGGGTGTTCCATGAGGATCACCCATGTTTAATGAACATATGTGATCCATTTTCACACATGAAGATGGGAAGATGCAGAACGAGCTACCTCCACCCACGGTTGTCTTCAGACTGGTGAAGAGGTATGCCAAAAGCTGGGAGGCGTCCTACCTTGGGGAGATTATGATATTGCCAACCATTCAAGCCAGCGATGGTGTGCCTACCCAACCTCGAGGTCATGGCCAAAAGGTGTCAAGGACATCTTGTGGTGGAGGGACTATAGTGGTGGTGAGGTCTGCACTGGCCGAAGTGGAGGTAATAGCAGATCAAGCGGTGGCAGTAGACTCGGAGGTCCCAAAGGAGCAAAGTCATCCGGAGGGGAGGTCACAAAGGTGATTCCTCAGGATATCCACCCAGGCTACTAGAAGTGGCTATGCTGTATAGATATGTTATAGAATGTCGTATTTCTAGAAGATTGGGACATCTGGGGTGTCAACTGGAAATTCCTCAATACATCCGAGATGTGGCATCACCTGAACCATCTCGACATGTATTTTCCAATTATCAACCTTGTCAGGGCCGACTTTTCAGTATCCCAGGCGGAGGCGGAGCAATACCTGGCCATGTTGGACGACTTAGTGCACTCTCGGGGTTCCCCAAATCCAATGACAGACCAGGTGAAGGTGTTATTGGATCGAATGGAGCCTCTATAGTTACCAGCTACAAAATTGATGGAGAGATTCCCATTTCCATAAGAATTGGAAAATTACTCCTAGGGGGAGGAGGCTGGTAGAGGATCCCATTGGAGGAGGGTGAAGTTGGTGATTCAGAACAAGTTCTTGAAGAGTTTGCAGAGGCTCTCATAGTAAAACCCTGAGTCCCTTTCCCAAGATCTTCTTCTAGGATACATTATCCACCTCACTAATATTTAAACTGTGCAATAGGGCCTCATACATATGACCCGTTCTATTCCCTCATTAGATGCAGATGCGGGGACCTTGGAATCCCCACTCGCTGCTATGGTGATTACTACATCCAGTAGGGCCAGGACATCCGAGGTGGTTCCCCCGGTGTTTTCAGACTTCCCTACAATATACGGAGGGCCAATCCTCAAGGTCCCCATAGTAACAACCCTGGAACAAGACCGATAATTTGATCTCTATAAGTTCCTTTTACAAAATTCTTGACTACCACCCATTGACTAGGCTAACTGACATATTTGACCTTTTTGGTTTGCATAGTTCTTCAAATGGCATGGGATTCCTTGGCGAGGTTGGTTGGTACTTCTGGTGGTGCCTTTTCTAGGGGAATGTCGGTGGTTGAGGATGTGGATATCCAGACTGACCAAGCTGCGACCCTCGTGATCACTGGTGGGACTATTAACAGTGCTGAGATTGAGATTATTGAGGTGGGATCTAACGATGAAGATCGATTGGATAGCACGAGTCCTGCCATACCCGATCAGACACCAGATGCATACCCTACTGACGAGTTCTTGGGGGTGTTCCCCGTGTATGAGCCTACCAACCCCGTAGACTAGAATGAGACGACCTCTAATGAGAAGGATAACAAGATAGTTTATCACTAATCATGGAATCCGATCAAGCACTTTATCGATGACACACCTTATGAACAATGTATAGACCAGATGGAGAGACATCGTTCATGACTACATGAGCTGTGTGGTGGGGGAGTGGATGCCCAGAATCTCTACATGCTCGTCTGAGACCTCATGGTGGAGAAGATTTGGGAATATGACCAGGGCCTTGGTGTGGGTTGGTAGTGGAGAAAAGAGATGAATATCAAGAGGCTCCAGGAGGCTGAAAATGAAATTAAATGGCTACACATCCGGTAAGATGAATATTCTACTTTCCTCAATGCGCAGTCGATGATTATATTATGGTTGAAGGCCTAGCTAGTGGAGGCCGAAGAGAGCATGAGGAAATCCTCTGAGGAGATAACTATTATCCAAACCATCGAGGAGTAGGCCCAGTTCACAGCTGAAAAACTGCACCACATTGCTACCAAGGTGGAGCTGGAGCTGAATAGGTGACAGGGAATCCTAGACACCACAAGCCAGAGGGTGGCAGAGCTGCAACCCTCTTTTTACGAGGTCAACCCATACATGGGAGGGGTTGATCCTTGGGTACTGTGATTCATGTATCTTTTGAAAATGCCTTTATGTTTTGATTATTAATTCTAGATGCATGCATGAGTTCTGTTATTTATTTTTGGTCTATTGCGTTTCTGTTTCATTCATGGGACATCTAGCGATCAGTCCCTAATATCATGTGGGTCGAGCCTAATGTGAGAAACTAGGGATTACCACCTTGTCATTCCATCCGAATATAAGAGTGAAAACCAAGATCCGGGTACCCAAGGTTTGAACAACCAATCTGGATTTCTGAGAAGAAAGGTAGAGGCTTGACAGGAGGACGAAGACCTCAGAACAATCGATGTGTCGTCTTCCCAATGTGCTCTAGTGCATGAGCAGGGTAATGCCAGGGGCATTTGGAATCCACCTGAACATAAGGGAGTGGAAAGTGAGAATCAAGATAAACCAGATTCATAACACTGTGGGGGTGGCATGAAAAAAACGGATAACTGTTGACCATGTTTGAAACATAGTATCCTTATTGTGTTAGCCAGAAATGGATATAACAAACAGGGGTTGATCGTTGAACATATTTGAAACATGGGGCCTGGCTCTAAATGTCATCCATTTTTCTTCCTGAACATTTTCCCAGGATAGTAGGCATGTCATACACCAAGCATCCATATAGTTAGGGGGTTCTTTTGGAAATAAAATAGGAATAGGGTCTGAATAAAGGGCACACAATGTGTGGAGTGTGGAGTGATGGGTTGTTCGAATGGAGTCCAACACACATAAAATCATGCCACCATGGTGGAAACACATTAGGTTGGTGTATCTATCTGATCAGGGATTAAACATACTTCTGAGTAGGACCACTTTGAAAAGGTCCTAGAATGCTCTGTAGTTTTACTTCATACCAATAAATATGATAGATGCATAGTTTAAACGTCGTATGGTGAGAACGATGTAGATAGTTTAAATGTCATACTTCCTAGACAAGGATTGGGCCCGTGGGGCTAGAAGGGTCAATGACCCAGAGGCTAGGCCCAAGGCGAAATTCCCGGGTGTCGCTACATATCCCATAAGGATGAGAATCAAGCTAAATGTAGTTCTGTGATCAAAATTTAAAGTCATGATGAATGATGAAAGGCATGTGTGGTATGGATGCACCAGTACACGTCCTACCAGAACTACTAAGCTCACATGAGTCATTCTCGATGTGGGAAATATGGAGTTGTGATGGGACATTCCTAGCACATGAAGGCACATGATAGGGGCAATGGGAATCTAGGGGAATGACATCCCAATAATGTTGACCCGCCTACTTGACGCACCTAGATGCGCGAATGGGTGAAGAAAAGTATGTTGTAATTCCACTTGAACATACGAAAGTGGAGATATGTGAATCATGATGCTCGGGATCTGGACCACAATGATGGTGGTGTGAAGATAGGGGTAACTGTTGACCATGTTCAAAACACATTTTCTGTTTCGTGTTAGCCTGGAATGGGGACAGAAAAACGAGTGTTGACAACTGACCATGTTTGAAACATGACACTTGTCACTAACGTCATACAAGGTCCTTAGGGAAGTTGGCCCAAGACAGTAGGTAATACAATGTGGTTTGAGATGATGTTGTAAAGGGGTCCCTTTAAATGTGGAATAGGACGAGGATCCAAATAACATGCTCACAAAGCTTGGACATGGAATGGGGGAATGTCCCTGTGAAAATTCCACATTTACGAATCTTTTCCACAACATATCTGAGTATTACAATAAGATGTATCAGATAGAGGGAGTCGAGTTACCCTCCAAGGACAAGGGTCTTGTGGTTTCACTCTCCCAACTTAATGGTCATTGGATGGGACATAAAGGGTGGCCTGATTTAAGGTAATGTGTGTTGGGAGGAGAAGTAGAAAAACACGACACGTATTTCTCAGAGAGAGATCTTAGTTTAGGGTCATATAACTTGGACCAAGTTGGGAAAAGACATGGGAGGCACATGGTGCGCCAATTGTAAAATCTGACGTGAATGAGAACCTTATAGGTACTCACCACCCCACCTTCTCCTGAAAGTGTTTGGGCTGAGAGGTTGGAGAGAGGGGGAAGGATTTTAGATTCGTGGGGATCGACCTGAAGAAGATATGCCTGGGCGTTCCTACATATCCAATGAGGATGGAATTCAATACATATGAAATTCTTGAAGATTTCGTGTTGTTTAAAATCTTGCGGCAAGGAAGTGGAGTGGTCTTATATTATGGTCATAGAGCTCATACCATGAAGAACTAGAAGAGGGAGACACGTGGTGAAGTAATTACTAAAACCCAACGTGAATGGGGACACATGAGTCTGTATCACTCAATGTGCTCCCCGGGAAACTTTTGGGTCAGGGGACCAAAAGTTAATGTTAGGCTGAGCTCAAGGAAAAGTTCGTGGGTGTTCATACCTACCCTATTAGGATGGTAATCAAGTCATACATAGTTCTGCTGGTGGAATAGTAAGATACCAGTTCCAGAGATAATATGGTTGTACAGGTCTTGCCCTCACACCAAAAGAAGCGGCATTTAATAGATCATGTTTATCTTTTAGGATGAATATGTGTGTGTTTTGTTTGGAATAGATGGACCTAGGATGGATATTACAGGTGTCACCACAAGAATCAAGCCATATATAGGCATTGAAAAATGGTATGGTGGGTGATCGATACCAATCATGATGTCCCCTCGAGTGAGGACTCCACAATGCAGTGTCGTTTTTCATCATGCGGCCAGGATGATAATGTCATAGTTTAGGATCATGTGATGGGACCAACCATGCATTTTAACGTCGTGTAGTATAGAAGTAATAGTTTGAAGTCATGTGTGGCTAGAAATCATTTTTTAAAGTAGTATGTCTCAAGCATGTGCGGGAGAAATGAGGTTCAAGAGGGGATATGCACGGCATGATAAATCATACCAGATGTGAATGAGGATGAGGTCCACATCACACTGTGTGAGATTCCAAGGATGAAACCTCAGGCCAAGGGGCCATAAAAGGTTAGAGAATATGAGGAAAGAGAGACTAGCTCTTAGAAGAAAATTACGTGGTGTAGCTCTTGAAAACCTTACACGAATGAAGGTATAAGTCCACACACGCCACACAACACAATCCTATATGGTTCGAAGCCTAAAAGGCTGAACGGAAGTGATAATTAGTGAAATCTAAGCTGGACCACTATACGAGGTGTCTTGGAATTCCAATGTATCCATTAAGGATGAGAATCAAACCATACGTAGTTTTGGAAGATGAAATATAAGAAGATTATAGTTTAAGGTCTTGGAGCTCAGACCATGATGAGGTGAAACTTTTCCAAGTGAGCGCAGACCTCGATCTGGTCCCTAAGCCCATGTGTGTCAAACTCAGTGTGGGAAATAAGGGCAAAAGTGATTTTTTTAACACATGGGATACAAGTAAAGGGGAAGTCAGTGCGGAGCCCCGAATGACACCTTACTGTGGCTTTTTTATCCTAATAGGAAAATGTGCACTAAGGGACAATACCAAGACTGTAAAAATTCAACTCAGAGGTGATAGTGTGGAATATGATGTGAATCCTGCAACCGGAATTTAATGATTGATGGGGTTGGCGTGACGATGGAAGATAACTGTTGACCGTGTTCGAAAAACAACATCTATATCGTGTGACCTGTAATGGGAATAACAAATGAGCGTCAACCACTAACCATATTTGAAACATAGGACTTGTATTAATTTTTTGTTCTAAACCCTTGAGGTTGTTGAATCGTAATGGTAGGAGAGCCCTTGGACCGATCATTCAAGCCACTTGGGGGTTCTTTCAGATGTGAAAGATAATCAAATCCAAAATGAAAGGGAACATGAATCCAGAAAAACGGGTGAAATCATGTCTGGTAGAATCCGACACTCCAGGCACTGAACAAGAGTACTCCTGGGCACATTGGCGTATCACTGAAGAGGGTCAAGGGACCAGACATAAGATAATCTGACTCAAAAAGATAAATGTAGGGAAAGGGAGCGAAGGGTTCTCGGGAGAGAGATAGAGGTATGTGGCGTGGTTGTCACAAACCTAACATGAATGGGGACACAAGCCCATAGCACACCGCGTATCCCGCCAATGGAAAGACTTAGTCCAAGAGGCCAGAATGATAGGGAGGTTTCTAAGAAATGGGGTTGGGCCCAAATACTAGACGTTCATGCAGTCTTATGTATCCCATAAGGATGGGAATCAAACCACATTTATAACTAGAGAAGGTTTTTGTGAAGATTATCATCAAACAGCAAGGACAATAGTCCTCTTAGTTCAAGGTCATAGGGCTCAGACCATAGATTCCTAGTTTAATTTCATATTCATGGGATAGTTGAGTGGAGAGGGCGAATCATCGTGCCTATGGAAGACCACAAAATGGAAACAATGATAGAGGATAACTGCTGACTATGTTCGCAACACAATATCTATATTTGTGTGACTGGAGGTTAGGGAAAAAAATTGAGCATCGAATGTTGACCATATTCAAAACACAAGGCTTGTATCGAATTGTTGTATGAAATTAAAGAGGATGTTGGCACATAATCGTAGGATATCCCTTGGTCTAAGCATCCCTACAATTCAAGGGTCCTTTTAGATCTAGAAGACGATGGAAACCCAAATTATGGGGCTTGCGAAGCATGGTGGGGCATATGCTCACAGAGAGGACAATAAATAAAGGAGGGATGTCTCAAAGGTGGTATGTGTGGCATGGAAAAATAGCCCGACATGAATAAGGACATGAGTCTATACCACACCGAAAATCCTAAATGAGAACTCAGGCCAGGGGGCTGAAAGGGTCTAGGGACCAGAGGCTGGGCAACCCAGCCAACTATAACCATATGTCCTCTCAGGCAGGTATTTACTTAACTCATCTCAAAACCCCACGTAAGAAATTCCCAGTGTGGGAAACAAGTAGTAGGACTAGGATCTCCCCATTATATAATATTTTTACAACTGGAATCACACTCTTACCCAAGGAATACCGAATCTTAAAGAGATAGCGGTGCAGAATGATCCACTACACTCAATTTTTGGGACATATAGTGGTTGTGACAAGGAAAAAGGATAGCTATTGACCAGTATCAAAACACACCATCTTTTTCTTGTTACCTGAAATGGGAAAACAAATGAGGATCAACCACTGACCATATTCGCAACGCGGGACTTGTATCAATTTTTCATTTGAGGTCCTCGAGGGCGTTGGCCTGAAATTTTAGGAGAGCCCTTAGGCTAAGTATCCATACCATTCGGGGGCCCTTTCAGACGTGAAAGATAATGGAAACCCAAATGATGGAGTGTGTGGATCATAAATGTGCCCATGGAAACTTAATTTCAAGTTGGACAGTAGAAGAAATGGGGATATTTAGGGAGGAGGGATACAGGGTTCGGTCATGATGAAATCGACGTAAATGAGGGAAAAATCATGCCCCGCACCACGTGTTTCGACCCAATTGAATATCCTGATGTTTGGGGTTGAACCTATAAAGGAAAATTCTGGGCATTCCTAAATATACCATAAGGATGAGAATAAATCCATATGTAGTTATGAAGGCCATTAAATTTAGCGTCGTGTGGTGAGGATGTGGGAGTAGAGAAGAATGTGGGAGGGAACATGGTGCAATCATCGTAATCCTGATATGAGTGGGGCGAAAGAAGCCTACAGGACACCATGTGGGATCCTCCTAGAGAACTACACCTAGAAGGGATAGTCAAATAGGAAATTGGTTGCTGGACTCAAGATGAAACGTCTGAGAATTCCTACATATCACACATGGATGTGAATCAATACATACATAGTTCTTGTGGTTTAACGTCTTGCATGATGACATACAGTTTGATGTCATGTGAGACATTTTATAGTTTAAGGTTATGTAGTACCGAATTTTGTAAGGTCATGTTGGACCCTAATAAATTTTAGGGTCATGTATGACCATATAGTTTAAAGTCATGCGGGACCAGGCGACTCAAGAAAAGTATTTCCTGAGGAACGTGGAATTGGTGGGAGGTGTTATATGCTCACCATCGATGGTAACCAGGGAGTATGTTCCATTGGAGTAAACCTTGTGAGTGATGTAAGGCCATTCCCATTTGATCTCAAACTTGGGTGGTTTCCTTCCAGGTATTATTGGTGTCTTCAAGAACAATACCAAGTCACCATGAAAGAATGAGCACATGCGAAATTTCTTGTTGAATACTCTAAATATCTTGTTCTGATGCCTTTTCAGATTGTGCAGGGCACAAATCCTGTTCTCGTCGAGTGCTTCCAACTCAGCCAGACATATTTCAGCTACATTATTGAGGTCATGCTGGTCATAGACAGCTATGCGCAATGAGGGAAACTGAATCTCGATGGGCAGTACAACCTCTATTCCGTACACTAGGAAATATGGGGTCACCTTGGTGGAATTACGTGTTGTTGTCTAATATGCCCAGATGGTGTTGGGGAGCTTGTCTGGGAAACTATTATTGTTCAGACCAACCATTTTCTTCAGAATTATAGAGAGGGTTTTATTGAATTCCTCAATCTATCCATTTTCCTGCACATAATAACGGTAGGAATGGTTAGAACAGAAGTTTTACATAGCGTAAAGTTTCTTCAGCTCAACTTCCTAGAAGATCGTGCCATTATCGGTGAGGATGGTGTGAGGGACTACAAATAAATATACCACACATAATAGAAAGTACCTTGTGGTACCATGAAGGTTGTATACTTATCATCCTTAGGGGCCATTAGGATCTGGTTATACCCAGAGTACTCATCCACGAAGGAGAGGGCCTATAACCCACCTATTGAGTCAATAAAAAATTTTATCATAGGAAGTCGAAATTCATCCTTTGGACAGCGATGATTGAGATCCTATAAGTCGATGTAGACTCTAATATTTTTCTTCTTCTTCCTGACAGGCACAATGTTGTCTAGCCATCGGAGGTACTAGACATACTTAACAAAATTGGCTCTGATGAGCTTATCAACTTCTTCCTCAACCATGGAATTGTGAGAAGAGTCTATCTTTCTAAGAGGCTGCTTGAACCCATGATGATTTTTTGGGATACTGAGTTGGTGGACGACTACCTGAGGATCTAGTCCTTGAATATCATCATAACACCAGGAGAATACATCACAACTTTGTTTAAGGAATCCTATGTACTATTGTTTCTCCTCAAGGGGCATGGTGGCATTGATCAATGTGGGTTTCGGGTCTTCCTCACTACTGAGGTTCACCTCTACAAATTCATCAACCATGGAAAAGACACACTCTTTAAATGTGGGAGGATCATCCTCTAAATCCTATTCTTCACTTATGGAGGAGTGATCCTCGGTGAGAGGAGTCTCTTATATGCCAACAAATCCTGATGGGAGGCTGGTACCAGCCTGAGCGGTAGTGGACACTGCATTGGGGAACCCCTGTGCTGCCAAAACCATAGCGATGAAGGTTGTTGATCTGATCCCATCTAGTCTTCAGCCCAAGGGGACACTCTTGATGTTATCGAAGAAATAGTAGCGCATTGGCTTGATCCAGTTAATTACAGCCCATAGAAAAAGGAAATTATGATCTATTGCCATTTCCATAGGGCGGACATCCCGATACCTTATGGGATTAAGAGGCTCTGGGATCACCTGAGGATGATTTTTGTAGGATTATTAGGAGATCTTCCAGCATTTCATAGACCTGGGAATGTGTTCCCCCCTCATTTCAGAAATAATGAATCATTTTCCTACGTCTGGGGTTGTAGCCTCCAATCATGGGATTGGAAATATGTAGGCATCATCTAGATCTATCAATGGGTCGGTCGTAGTGGTGGCATGGTCAACGTCGTTATCATGAATCTTCTTATCTTTTCTCTTTTAATAGTTGGAATACAGATAGCGGGCTTCATAAGAGTAAAATGGATATGTGTCACCATGAAGCGCGCCCACTCGACCATTAAAGGAGTACTTAAGGCACTGGTGATATGACGAAAGAATAGAAACATGCAGGTGGAGCCATGACCTTCCCATCAATGCATTGTAGGCGGTGTCCTGGGAGACAACCATAGACTCGGTGCTAGTAACAAGGCCACTGAATTAGATCTTCAAGAAAATATTGCCAAACAGTGTCTATTTTTTCCTATAATATCCTTGGATTTTGAGGTTATATGGACTCAGATCATCCTCGGACAACCCCAGTTCTCGAAGTATCTGAATCGAGATTAGTTTTATCCCAGAGCCTGTGAAGACAAGATAGTGGCGAACCTCCACTCACTTAAACTATCGAGTTATGTATAGTGGGATAATGTGACCTTGTATGGGAGAGCCTTCATATTCTACAGAAAATAAGATGATGTCTTGGCATTCAGCAAGCTCAACCGCCTCAGTGTGAAAGGCTTTTATGGTTGCTACCTCCATCCCAAACTGGAGGGGGAATCGTAAAGCCTCGGCAAGGGCCTCATGGATATCCGATGTCAGGAAAAGGGCCTCAAAGATTGAAATATATGATGTAATTATAGAAAGATGCTTGAGGAAATCATAATTCTATGCTAGTTGTGAACTTATACTTACATGAGGCGCTCTATCATAGGAGGTATGGTGGGCCCTACCTGCTGGACCGGTGACTGATTGGTGCTGGGAATATCTCACTTCTCACTAGTCGATGCCTGTGGTGTGACTACTGGATGAGGACCATATGATTGATACCAGTCTGTAGAAATGAGTGGATGATCACGAAGCGGTCAAGGTGACTCTGCCTGACCCAACAAAACGATCAGCGGTGAAGGTAGATCTGATGACACCAGGTGAGAAGGTTTCACATGCTGAGCTCTACGTTGGACCTACTGTCTGGTTTTGGCAGCGTGAACAGCCTAGCTAGAAGTACTGACTGAGGCACTTTGAAGACCAATATAGCCATGGCCCCACTGATGCTGGAGATGGCTGGGGACATTGGGAGGATCCTCTTCGCACTCCTCATCGTCAAGAATTATGTAGGGTTTTATTATCTCTATTGTATTAACTGAGGCGTACCCTTGAATATCACTCTAAGATTCATCCGTTACTAGATGTATTCTGGGGGGAATCTCTATCTTCGGGGGCATGATGTCGCCAAGATTATTGGATGATGATGGCATTGGTGGGGGACTTTGTTTTCCCTTACACCACCGGTGTTTTTTGTTCTGAGAAGGGGACTGCTGAGACCACTATGCAGAAGTAATAGATGTGGCTTATGAAGGCTCTGGTTGATTCAGGCATGCATAGATAACACAATAGGTATGGTCAACTATTTTACGAGCCATCCATTCATCATACTTCTGGGACCCATAGTTAGAATCATGATGCCACTCGCCTTTGTTGTCACTCTTGTTATCTAGCCTCACAATGACTCATGCCACTCGTGCCAGAGTTGCGATTAACCAGACTATGTTGATATCCTCTTGGTCTTGAAGCCAGTCATTAAACACATAGAATTGTTTAAGGGTGTGCCCTAGGATCTAGTGATAGGGGTTGAAATTATGGAAATCAGTGAGTTTTGCCTCTTCTAGCCTCCTGCATTCAAGAAACCGTACAATCCCCTGCTCTAAGGAACTTTGAAAATAATCAATGACTTGACCCTCATTGAAAGTTTAGGTTGTCTGGTTACTACTGTTCAAGAAGGGGGCATTGGATCCTGTCCTTGACGTGGGGCTGGAGGAGCCTATCGAGGAGGTGGGACCTTGTTATCTCTCCTAAGTGGTGGCAGCGCATTGTGCGGGGTCACTTGTCGATTATCGAGTTGGTGCTACTAGGTTGGAGGTTGTGCCTGAGGTGGAGGGCCTCTGGAGGGAGGTGGTGATGGATCCACCGGTAAAAAATCTAGTTTCTTGGGGTCCTCTACTTGAGCCACTGTGGCAGTCTCGACCATGGCGGCCCTTCTCGCTGAGATTGCAGAAGGTAATGGATGTGCCTGGCTAGCCTGTAGCAAGGCTTCTTCTAGGCACTGATTCTTATTAGAGAAGTCTCGGAGTCCTCATAGGTTGTTCTAGGTGATCAAAGAGGGGACTATTTCTATCATGACATTCACTACACACATCGTAAGAAGTTTCTCCTGAGTCAGTGGCATGTCAAGAGAGTATGTGAGCCCTTTCCACCAAGCGACAAAGTCTACAATGCAGTTATTAGGCCTCTGCTTTCACTTGAAGAGGTATGCGATACACATCTTCTGAGTGGTGGAGCTGAACTGGTAGATAAATATCCTACAAAGATCTTCCTTGCCGACTATTGATTCGATGGGGAGCTGGATGTACCAGACGAACGTCGACCCTTCCAATGTTTGAATGAAGAATACGAGTTTGGCAGCCTCCTACTGCGCTGGATTTCCCAACATAGGCCCACACCTTGAGATAAAGTTGGCCAGGTACTGCGGCAAGTCCCCTATCCCATTGAAGGGGCAAAAGATGGGATTCATGAAACTCGGGGGTGCTGGCATATCATCCACCCACACCGAATAAGTCTTTCCATCAGGAACTATTTCCACCTGTTGTGTCTCCAATGCTTTTTGGTGGGTGATTATTGCAACTATTAGATCATTCTGGTGGGGGTTCTTATCTTGATGGCGATCCCTAACCACTAGCGCATTGGTAGGTTCTTAAATATGATAAGCATGCCCAACGACTTGTGGAGCGGCTGGCGGAATGACCTGTGAAGCAGCTGGGGAAACCTGAGCTGATTCCCAAGGATTTTCATGCCATTCTGGAGGATTTGGAAACACATACAATGCCCTCTTGTTGTAAGTTCTAGCCTCAACCCCATCTGTATGGGTAGGATGGTCAGGGTCACCTAGAGGTAATTTTACAAGGGGAAGTTGTGCCTACCCCTACTTCGCAGGTCGAGGATCACCGTAGTCTGGTTGTCACTCTGTAGCTCATTTATCAAGGAGGTCATAAAACATCTTCTTGTGTTCGGTGAGTTGCTAATGCGATGTGGATTTTTCGAGATCTTCTTCTACCTTCTGCACTGAGCCATATGGGTTGGAGGGTTTGACGTTTCTAAGATGCTCTTTACCCATGTTGGGATTTTGACTGAGGGCCAATGCCTTAGTGGGCATGAGAAGACCCTACAGATTCCTATGTTGACGAGTAATCCTTCCCAATGGGTCTAAGAGGTGTGAAACTCTCTCAGGTGGAGGTCCTCTCCAATAAGTTCTAGCTCTCTCGCCACTTGGAAGGTCGGTCATGTTATCTAAGTCCCTTCATGGTGGTATATCCTCTTTGTCACCTAGAAAATCAGGCTGGAACCGGATGGAACTGAAATGAAGGGGTGCGTACTTCTCCCAACCCTGAATTTGCACGTGGGGAGAAGACTCCTTGATTTTCCTATGGAGCACTTTAAATCTATGGACACATCATTGTTTGAGGGTACTATGGTGACTTTGTGACTCAGGACGTTTGACCATAGGAAGTGCAGCCAAATCAACCAAACGACATTGTTGGATGATTCTTTTAAAGTGTGCTCAACTCTTGGCGTAGGCCACTCGTCAATTACGAAGATGAAAATGAGTCACCCAGAGGTACTGGAAAAAGCATCCAACCACTTCTTGGGCGACTGCTTATGGAACCTTGAAATTCGGCATGGAAACTGGCCAAAATATATCATGGAAATGGTCCACTGCGAGAATATCTCAAATGCTCCTTGGTACAGATTCAGGGTCTAGCACTTCATTTACCCACTTGTCGACCAGAGGTGGCTGGGGAATCGGTAGAAGTACCGAATAAAACCACTGATATGGAAGGCTGGTCGGCAAAGAATGCGGAGAGTGAGCTGACAAGGTGCCGCATGTCGGGCTATCCTCTGAAGAGTGCAGTGACATAGCCACCACATCATGGTAAGATGGGCTGACGACCACATTTTTTGGCATGGGGACTACATATAACAGTGATAGACCACACTGCTTCTTGTCAGCCATTGTTCCCTAGAATAGATCTCTGTGATCTCTGGTCGAGTTAGATAGTGCTTCTGGTGATAATGGCGGTGATTGCACTGCCGGAACCTATGGATTTTCCAGATTTTCATCCTCCTGGATGTACCTACAGAGGGAGTTGGGAATCCAATGGACCTCATATTCTAGAAGTATGAGGCTTATGCGCCTTGTTCTTTCCCCGGCACTTGACACGGAGGATCTAGGTGAGGGTTCCACCGTTGAGTCGTATTCCGCCTCCAAATTCGAGAAGCAGACTGGTTTAATCTCAGTCTGTATCTTCTCGATATTCTTTTTATGGTAGCGACGACCTGCCCTTCTACCCTGGGATGGTTCTACAAGATAGGGTAGATTTTCAGCACGAGGAGGACCTTCAGCCATACTGGTGCTGGGTCGGGGATGATTTCCACCTGAGTGAGTTGGGGTGTGAGGAGCACTTAGACAAATATCAAAGGGAACATGGAGAGGACCTCCATGTCCACTAGCTGATGATTGGAGGGGAACTCTGCTAGAAATGCTGGAGTAGGTAGGATCTCCACTTGAGCTAGTATAAGCATAGGTAGGGCTTCCATGATTTTTTCCTCTGGTAGGGATAACATGATGAGGGTCCTTATACTGGTTAAGCCGAACACGGGTAGGACCTCTGTGCTGGGTGCCAATGAATAAAAGATTACCTTCACTCCTCTTATTGCTGAGGCGATGAGAACCTTACTCAGCTGATGTAAGGACATGGGGAAGGTCCCCATATTGGACATTGACCAGATCTGTAACATCTTCATACAGACGGTCTGCAGAAGGAGGAACAACCCTATACCAGATGTAATGATTGTAATAAAGTATTCCTTAATAAGTGTCACTATCGTGGGGAGGACCCTCATTTGAACTAAAGGTCATGGGGAAGACCTCCATGCTGAGTGTAACACCCCGAGATTTTATAAAAAATATTCTTTTAATTTCATTAATATCTTGTGTTGTATACTACACCAAGATTACCTTGTGCTATACGCAACACCGTATTAGCTTGCAGTATACGCAACACTATTCTTGGATCGTGTTACATAAAATTTTGATAATAGTTATTCTACGCAACATTGAGTATATATATATTCAATGTATAAATGAAATATGGTAGGATTCTGTTATACGAAACAACGAAGGATTATTTCACAACACGCAACCCTGACTTGGCTTGCATTACACGCAATCGCGACCTTCCTCGATAGCATGTGTTGTGCGCAATACTGGGTATTAATAAACAACGATATATTATTATAATATTTTCATGAACTTGACGTTATGAATAGTGTTAACTAAATTTTTAATTTTATAACATTATTATTCATCTTACACATTTATAGAACATGGTATAAGAACAAAATAAATTTTTCAGGTAAAATAAGTATTTTTCAAAATAATGCAGTTTTGCCGCCTTTTGATGGCGCACCCACTTTAAATCTAGTTTTTGACATTTTTATATGTTCAATTTGACAAAATAAAATTCTTCTTTTGAATCAGGATATAAAAATTTACATTAGATAAAGTTTTTATATTTTTCCAATAACTTTCATATTTTAATGAATAGTAAAAACACGCTATATTTTAATTAAAAACAACTTTTTTCATCGTAATATCTTATGTGGTTAAATTATAATATTGAATGGTTTAAAAGTATAAATAGAATATATTTTTACCATTTAATATAATGAATGTCATTAGCATTGATTTTACCTTGAATTCGTAGGTTAAATCAATTCAATCTTTTGCAATGTTTTAAACAAAAACCCGTTTTTATTCGACAACGAGATTAATTTTAATTTTATTTCTGCAACTTCTTTGTATTGAATTTTAAAAAATGGATTCCATATTTGGAATCTGTGGGTCCAAATTATGTTAATAGGCTACTTTTTACTTTTGGGAATTACGAATAGTAACTACGGTAAATTTTATTTACCATAGTTAAAGGTAAATCGGGTAATTAAGGGTAAATATAATATTTTAAAATTATCCTAAAAAATGTCAAAATCCTATTGGATAACTAAAAGTCGACCCATATCACCTAAGGGTCAGATTAGATTCATTTAATTAAATTTGGTCAATGAAAATAATTTAATTATTATTAAAACCAAAGAATGTGACAACATGTCACTTTCTTAAATCTTATAAGTATAATAATTTTAATCTAGTGATAAACTTAATGAAACATCAAACATGAATAGTCTCCAGAAATCTAATACAATTATCTACATCATAGGAATTTATTTATAATTTTTAGGGATTCAATAATTATCATTTATTATGACACAATGATGATGCAGTAATTGTCTTATTAATGAAATATTGACATAATTGATGTTATAAATTCCCAAATAAATGTAATTTGAGACTTTTTATGACTTACACTAATTTTCTAGGTTCATATGACATGTTATTGTTGATTTAAGTAACTTGTTTCGAACGTATCGTTCTGTTATTAATTTCATAAAAATCATGTACCAAATAGTGTCAAAATTGACATAAAATAGTTTTTAAAACAAATATTATATTATTAATTTTTATTTTATTCCTAAAAATCTATGTTTCGGCCAAATGACTTAGATACGATTATATATATTAATAATAAACAATTTGGGGTTCTTTTGGCTTGATATAGTAAGTTTATTAACCATATAGTGTAAGAAAACAAAAAGACACGGTAAAAGTTAAATTATTTAACTTAGAGTTAAATCTAATTGATAAGGTTAAAATAATAACCTAAACTTGTATAAATCCTATTTTATGAGATGATTTCGACCCATCCCCACCTTATCCTCGAAATAAATCAATTTGGAGCTATTTAAAACCGAACTTGACTTTATAATAAAATAATATTTTTAGTTATTCCAAAGGTGCCCCTCTCCTCCCTTATAAAAGGACACCTCCTCCCTCTCTTCCTCACACAACTTTGAGCCTTAAAGCTCGGACAACCCCTTCCAAAATCTCTTCTACACTTCCCTAGAAACATCTTAGAGGTTATGGTCTTCCTCAAAGACCAATTTTAGGGCCCTAAGATGAGGTCTCAAAGAGGCGCTTCAAAGAAGAGGTAATTTCTGTTACCAATTCTTTCACCTTTATTTCTTCTTCCACTTCTTCTTCTTAGGTTGTTTCATTATGAAGTAATAACATCAGTATCACTCATATACTGATATGTTATTATAAGTATGAAACAATCCTAATTCTCCATCTATCCATCCTACGGAAAATGAAATCACCGCGTGTGCGTACGTACGGAATACTGTCTCCACGCCGTGGTGTAATCTATTTTTCCACCAACACCTTACATGGATGGGTATTATGGTGTAAAGAATAAATATACATAGTTATTATAACATCATAATGATTCTGATATATTGTATCATCCACTCCAATTCAATTCAAAAATTATGGAAATGATATCATCGCTCGTGCGTACGTACGGACTACCGTCTCCACGACGCGATGAGATTCATTCTCCATGTTAACCATTTAAGAATGATTATAAAGTATATATAAGCAATAATAATTAAATATATGACATTATAAATATACTGGATTTATGTGTATATATATGTATGTCATCTACTTAATTCCACTCAATTCAATAAGGAAACGAAAACAGCGTTCATGCGTACGTACGGCCTACCATCTCCATGAACGGTGTATTTCTTTCCATTTATAGATCCATTATATATATGTATATTATTAATATATATTATATATAAATAATGTTTTATATTCTATAATTAATTAATAATGATCTAAGTAATCATATGAATAATTACAAGTTAAAACACGAACGACAAATGAGACGATTTTACCCAAAACGCTACTTTAACATGAATTTACAAAAGAACGGGTAATATAAAGTCATAAGTGAACCATATATGATATAATAACAATTAATATGATTCTTTAATAAGTCAATGACATTATTTAAATTATTATACAGGAGGTTCGGACACTTACGAAGCAAATCGGACATAAGGTAAGGGAAAATATCACAATCTCATTTTTATCCGAGATTGTTTATACTTTGGTATTTACTGGGGTGTATTTTATCATCCACATCCATGTTTCCTCAATATGTAATATTATTTCCATCCACCTACAGTTGTTTAAATCCAATTTTACCCTTAGGTGAGTTTTTAGTAAAATATATGAAATGAATCTTTTGTCGTTTTTTTGTACGAGGTACTTTTTGACTTTTCTGACAAAAGTGCGAAGAATGTTTTTTTAACTTATACAGCATGAATGGATTTTTAAAACCTTATTTCCAAGAAGCTTCCTTTACATGTTTTCAAGTTTATTTTTAATCAAATTCTTTTAGTTTAAAATTGTATGACATGTTATGAAAGGATAAATGTTTTTGAAGAAGAAAGGATATTTTCCTCAAGAATGAAGTTCAAGTGTTTTATCAAAATTATTTTCCATCTAAGATAATAAAGGGTTCTGTTTTTATCCCTATTATTACATTGATTTGATTATGTTGTGATGGAATTATTTTTATTAATTCCTTTATCTTATATGAATTGTATTATGATGTCATGATGTTTAAGATTCCCATTTGTATTACATGGGTTATGTAATGATGTATGATTTATGATTTTGTGGCACACATAAGAATGGTATCATTATGAGATGGGTGAGACCTATATCTCCCTCCAATGCATTGGGTAAAGATTTTATATCTCATGAGATAGACATGGCTGGAATGGTAGGTTATACCGGTTCAGTGAAATAGGACTGAAACGAGGGTGACTCGGTTCAGAAAGGGACTTTATCCACTAAGTTAGTCTTGGCAATGAGTCTTGACTAACAAGAAATGATTCTCTATGATTATGTGTGTAGGCCACAAAGGTTCATATTTTATGTTATGATTATTGTGATTACATTTCACTGCCATGATTTACCCCATGTAATGAAATTATGATCTCTTTTGCAGGTTAAGATTTCCAAAATTTATGTGCTTATTTATATGATGTGATTGATATTTCTTTTGTTTACCCTTACTGAGAATTTGAGCTCACCCTTTTATGTTTTCTTTTCCCCAGGATATAAAGAAAGGTTTTAGGTATAATAAAAAGGAAGATCTTTATGGGAGATGTTGAAGATCTTTCACCAGGATTAGAGGATTATATTCCGAGTTTCCAAAGACACTAAACTATTACGGTCCTTGTGTGTGTGTTTTTGTTATGTACTAAGTATTCAGAAAATGTAATATAATTTCAATGTACGTCAAGCTTCGGGTCTCTACAATTGGTATCAGAGGAAAGGTTTAGTCAACCTTTGGAAACTAGGATGCGAAAATATTAGTGAGATCCCTAGAGATATTTCTAAGGTATGTCTAGGGATGCCCCTAAGGATAAGTATACGTATAGGATATAGTACTAGAACTATGGTAACGATATTATATTAAACCAAAGATGTTAGATATTGAAGTTACTCCCCCTTTATTATGATTTTGCCTCTCACACTATTCTTTTTGGGTTTTAGAAAATGGCTGGAAACAAGATGATTCACGATAATGGAGGATATGATGGACAATGGAATGATATTCTTCATGAGCAACCAAATGAAATGGGATTTGGAAGTCCAAACATCATTATTATGCCGAATCAGCAATCTCATAATATGATCAATAATGTAAAATTTGGTAAGTTTCCTGACTCGGCTAATAAGAGAAAGATGGAGTTTCATGATGATCATAGAGGAAAAAAAGTTCAATTTCCCATATGTAAATCATGTGGGAAGAGACATCAAGGAGAATGTTTCAAAGGAACTGAAAGATGATTTGGGTGTGGAAAATAAGGACACAAAGCCAGTAAGTGTAAAGGAAAAGGTTCAGTTAACACCAGGGATGAGGATAATGGTATTGCTACGACATCAACAATGGTTAAATGTTTTAAATGTGGAATGTACGGGCATTATTCAAACCAATTCCCTAAGGTAAAGTCTCATGAAGAGAATCAGTATGGTCGTATGGGTAGTATTTACGTTGATGATGATGAAGAGACTACAAATGATATTTGAGATGAAAGAGTTGTTTAAGCTCGGTCAATGGTTTAAGAATGTAGTGGAATGATTACATGTTTATCATGTGTAATGTTGTAGAAGTAATCTCATGGTACTATGGAATAAAGAGACATCTAAGTATTGTTACATTGTTGCCTTTCCTTGAGTTTTGAAAGTGTATGATTAATGTTACCAGTATCCATGAAAGGTTATTCAGATATTTTTGGAATGTAGATGATATGCGCATAATGAAGGGATAAGGAGAAAATTAAATGTTTGATAGTATTCATGAGCTCATGACTGATATAAGGAGAAGGTTATATCATGGTTTGAGTATATAGAATTTTGAGGATTTTGGTATGTGGAAAGAGTTAACTTTTAACAGCACTCATGTTTTCAATAAGGTTCAATGGGTATTCAAGAGAGTACATGATTAAGGCCTTTGAATGTTTGGAATGTGACCAACAAGATATATCTTATGATATATGGGGATAAACGATTGTATTAAATCTGTGAGAGTGGACTGCAGTATTATGGATAAGCCTAAAGATTGGAATGGATTATGTTGTACATAAGTTAGTATTGTTTTTTTTCGATATTATTGATGGGATGTTATAGTAATATAGTTTTAGAAAAAGGAAAACCCGCAGGACGGGAGACAGCCCATCGCGTCGGACAATGCTGTGGGAATCGAACCCACAACTGAAGTGCGACTGGCCTTTATCGCCTACCACTGGCCTACAGGAAGTCCCTGGTTAGTATAAACTAGTTTTATTTTATTAAGCGGTATGATATATGAAGTATAAGTTAATTTTTGGAACCATATACGATTAATCTAACCATAAGATGGACTTATAACTTTTTCTAACCCTTTGTTTGAAAGAGATGGAATGACCCATCATTCTATCACATGATCTGCTAAGACATCACGAATAACAAATTCAACTTCATTTCTTTAAGGGATGAAGTGGAAATTGTTCAATTCACGAACAACAGTGAGATTGTACCAAAATCAAGTAAGTATTTATTCTAATTCAAAAATTTCAACTTTAGGGAAATGATATTGAAAACCAAAAATGTTGTCCTAGTGATCTTATATCCGATGAATCAGATGGTACCCTAGATCATCACAAATTTATGGCTTTGTGATTGTTGGCTTTTTCATAGCCATGTCCTCTACCACTCTCCATCAGAACATGATGGTTAGATTTCTCTTCCATGTCCATATTTTCACCTATGTTCTCCTATGTGGATACCCAGTGATTAGTTAACTTGGGTAACCATTACATTTTATACTTTAGTTTTTAAAGATAAGTTTTGGTATTCCTTTTTACAATGTGGGTTTCTATCAAAGAAACTTTCAAATAATAAACAATTTATAACCCCGACGAATTTCGAGGACAAAATTCATTTTAAGGGGGGTAGAATGTAACACCCCGAGATTTTATGAAAAATATTCTTTTAATTTCATTAATGTCTTGTGTTGTATTCTACACCATGATTACCTTGCGCTATACACAACACCGTATTAGCTTGCAGTATACGCAACACTATTCTTGGATCGTGTTACACACAATTTTGATAATAGTTATTCTAAACAACATTGAGTATATATATATTCAGTGTATAAATGAAATATGGTTGGATTCTGTTATACGAAACAACTAAGGATTCTTTCACAACACGCAACCCTGACTTGGCTTGCATTACATGCAATCGCGACTTTCCTCGATAGCGTGTGTTGTGCGCAATACTGGGTTTTAATAAACAACGATATATTATTATAATATTGTCATGAACTAGCCGTTATGAATAGTGTTAACTAAATTTTTAATTTTATAACATTATTATTCATATTACACATTTCTAGAACATGGTATAAGAACAAAATAAATTTTTCGGGTAAAATATGTATTTTTCAAAAAATGCAGTTTTGCCACCTTTTGATGGCGCACCCACTTTAAATATAGTTTTTGACATGTTTATATGTTCAATTTGACAAAATAAAATTCTTCTTTTGAATCAAGATATAAAAATTTACATTAGATAACGTTTTGATATTTTTCCGATAACATTCATATTTTAATGAATAGTAAAAACATGCTATATTTTAATTAAAAACAACTTTTTTCATCGTAATATCTTATGTGGTTAAGTTATAATATTGAATGGTTTTAAATGATAAATAGAATATATTTTTACCATTTAATATAATGAATGTCATTAGCATTGATTTTACCTTGAATTAGTAGGTTAAATCAATTCAATCTTTTGCAATGTTTTAAACAAAAACCCGTTTTTATTCGAAAACGGGATTAATTTTAATTTAATTTCTGCAACTTCTGTGTATTGAATTTTAAAAAATGGATTCCATATTTGGAATCAGTGGGTCCAAATTATGTTAATAGGCTACTTTTTATTTTTGGGAATTATGAATAGTAACTACGGTAAATTTTATTTACCATAGTTAAAGGTAAATCGGATAATTAAGGGTAAATATAATATTTTAAAATTACCCTAACAAATGTAAAAATCCTATTGGATGACTAAAAGTCGACCCATTTAAGTAACTTTTTTTGAACTTATAATTCTGTTATGAATTTCATAAAAATCATGTACCAAATAGTATCAAAATTGACATAAAATAGTTTTTAAAACAAATATTATATTATTAATTTTTATTTTATTCCTTAAAATCTAAGGTTCGGCCAAATGACTTAGATAAGATTATATATATTAATAATAAACAATTTGGGGTTCTTTTGGCTTGATATAGTAAGTTTATTAACCATATAGTGTAAGAAAACAAAAAGACACGGTAAAAGTTAAATTATTTAACTTAGAGTTAAATCTAATTGATAAGGTTAAAATAATAACCTAAACTTGTATAAATCCTATTGGATGAGAGGATTTCGACCCATCCCCACCTTAGCCTCGAAATAAATCAATTTGGAGCTATTTAAAACTGAACATGACTTTATAATAAAATAATATTTTTAGTTATTCCAAAGGTGCCCCTCTCCTCCCTTATAAAAGGACACCTCCTCCCTCTCTTCCTCACACAACTATGAGCCTTCAATCTCGAAAAACCCCTTCCAAAATCTCTTCTCCACTTCCCTAGAAACATCCTAGAGGTTCTGGTATTCCTCAAAGACCAATTTTAGTGCCCTAAGAAGAGGTCTCAAAGAGGCGCTTCAAAGAAGAGGTAATTTCCGTTACCAATTCTTTCACCTTTATTTCTTCTTCCACTTCTTCTTATTAGGTTGTTTCATTATGAAGTAATAACATCAGTATCACTCATACACTGATATGTTATTATAAGTATGAAACAATCCTAATTCACCATCTATCCATCCTACGGAAAACGAAATCACCGCGCGTGCGTACGTACGGAATACCGTCTCCACGCCGTGGTGTAATCTATTTTTCCACCAACACCTTACATGGATGGGTATTATGGTGTAAAGAATAACTATACATAGTTATTATAACATCATAATTATTCTGATATATTGTATCATCCACTCCAATTCAATTCAATAATTATGGAAATGATATCATCACTCGTGCGTACGTACGGACTACCGTCTCCACGACGCGATGAGATTCATTCTCCATGTTAACCATTTAAGAATGATTATAAAGTATATATAAGAAATAATAATGAAATATATGACATTATAAAGATACTGGATTTATGTTTATATATATTTATGTCATCTATTTAATTCAACTCGATTCAATAAGGAAACGAAAACAGCGTTCATGCGTACGTATGACCTACCGTCTCCATGAACGGTGTATTTCTTTCCATTTATCGATCCATTATATATATGTATATTCTGAATATATATTATATATAAATCATGTTTTATATTCTATAATTAATTAATAATGATCTAAGTAATCATATGAATAATTACAAGTTAAAACACGAAGGCCAACTGAGACGATTTTACCCAAAACGCTACTTTAACATGAATTTACAAAAGAACGGGTAATATAAAGTCATAAGTGAACCATATATGCTATAATAACGATGAATATGATTCTTTAATAATTAAATTACGTTATTTAAATCATTATACAGGAGGTTCGGACACTTACGAAGCAAATCAGACCTAATGTAAGGGAAAATATCACAATCTCATTTTTATCCGAGATTGTTTATACTTTGGTATTTACTGGGGTGTATTTTATCCTCCACATCCATGTTTCCTCAATATGTAATATTATTTCCATCCACCTACAATTGTTTAAATCCAATTTTACCCTTTGATGAGTTTTTAGTAAAAGATATGAAAGAAATCTTTTGTCGTTTTTTTGTATGAGGTACTTTTTGACTTTTCTGACAAAAGTGCGAAGAATGTTTTTTTAACTTATACGGCATGAATGGATTTTTAAAACCTTATTTCCAAGAAGCTTCCTTTACATGTTTTCATGTTTATTTTTAATGAACATCTTTTAGTTTAAAATTGTATGACATGTTATGAAAGGATGAATGTTTTTGAAGAAGAATGGATATTTTCCTCAAGAATGGAGTTCAAGTGTTTTATCATAATTATTTTCCATCTAAGATAATAAAGGGTTCTTTTTTTATCCCTATTATTACATTGATTTGATTATGTTGTGATGGAATTATTTTTATGAATTCCTTTATCTTATATGAATTTTATTATGATGTCATGATGTTTAATATTCCCATTTGTATTACATGGGTTATGTAATGATGTATGATTTATGATTTTGTGGAACACATAAGAATGGTATCATTATGAGATGGGTGAGACCTATATCTCCCTCTAATTCATTGGGTAAAGATTTTATATCTCATGAGATAGACATGGATGGAATGGTAGGTTATACCGGTTCAGTGAAATAGGACTGAAACGAGGGTGACTCGGTTCAGAAAGGGACTTTGTCCACTAAGATAGTCTTGGCAATGAGTCTTGACTAAGAAGAAATGATTCTCTATGATTATGTGTGTATGCCACAAAGTTTCATGTTTTAAGTTATGATTATTGTGATTACATTTCACTGCCATGATTTACCCCATGTTATGAAATTATGATCTCTTTTGCAGGTTAAGATTTCCAAAAGTTATGTGCTTATGTATATGATGTGATTGATATTTCTTTTTTTTACCCTTACTGAGCACTTGAGCTCACCCTTTTATGTTTTCTTTTCCCCAGGATATAAAGAAAGGTTTTAGGTATAATAAAAAGGAAGATCTTTATGGGAGATGTTGAAGATCTCTCACCAGGATTAGAGGATTATATTCTGAGTTTCCAAAGACACTAAACTATTACAGTTCTTGTGTGTGTGTTTTTGTTATGTACTAAGTATTCCGAAAATTTAATGTAATGTCAATGTACGTCAAGCTTCGGGTCTCTACAATTGGTATCATAGGAAAGGTTTAGTCAACCTTTGGAAACTAGGATGCAAAAACGTTAGTGAGATCCCTAGAGATATTTCTAAGGTATGTCTAGGGATGCCCCTAAGGATAAGTATATGTATAGGATATAGTCCTAGAACTATGGTAACGATATTAGATTAAACCAAAGATGTTGGATATTGAAGTTACTCCCCCTTTATTATGATTTTTTCCTCTCACACTATTCTTTTTGGGTTTTAGAAAATGGATGGAAACAAGATGATTAACGATAATGGAGGATATGGTGGACAATGGAATGATATTATTCATGAGCAACCAAATGAAATGGGATTTGGAAGTCCAAACATCATTATTATGTCGAATCAGCAATCTCATAATATGATCAATAAAGTAAAATTTGGTAAGTTTCCTGACTCGGCTAATAAGAGAAAGATGGAGTTTCATGATGATCATAGAGGAAAGAAAGTTCAATTTCCCCTATGTAAATCATATGGGAAGAGGCATCAAGGAGAATGTTTCAAAGGAACTTGAAGATGCTTTGGGTGTGGAAAAGAAGGACATAAAGCCAGTAAGTGTAAAGGAAAAGGTTCAGTTAACACTAGGTATGAGGATAATGGTATTTCTACGACATCAAAAATGGTTAAATGTTTTAAATATGGAATGTACGGGCATTATGAAAACCAATGCCCTAAGGTAAAGTCTCATGAAGAGAATCAGTGTGGTCGTATGGGTAGTATTTATTTTGTTGATAATGAAGAGACTAAAAATGATATTTGAGATGAAAGAATTGTTGAAGCTCGGTCAATGGTTTAAGAATTTAGTGGAATGATTACATGTTTATCATGTGTAATGTTGTAGAAGTAATCTCATGGTACTATGGAATAAAGAGACATCTAAGGATTGTTACACTATTGCATTTCCTTGAGTTTTGAAAGTGTATGATTAATGTTACCAGTATCCATGAAAGGTTATTCAGATATTTTTGGAATGTAGATGATATGCGCATAATGAAGGGATAAGGAGAAAATTAAATGTTTGATAGTATTCATGAGCTTATGACTGATATAAGGAGAAGGTTATATCATGGTTTGAGTATATTGAATTTTGAGGATTTTGGTATGTGGAAAGAGTTAACTTTTAACAACACTCATGTTTTCAATAAGGTTCAATGGGTATTCAAGAGAGTACATGATTAAGGCCTTTGAATGTTTGGAATGTGACCAACAAGATATATCTTATGATATATGGGGATAAACGATGGTATTAAATCTGTGAGAGTGGACTGCAGTATTATGGATAAGCCTAAAGATTGGAATTGATTATGTTGGACATAAGTTAGTATTGTTTGTTTTTCGATATTATTGATGGGATGTTATAGTAATATAGTTTTAGAAAAAGGACAACCTATAGGACGGGCGACAGCCCATCGCGTCGGACAAGGCTGTGGGAATCGATCCCACAACCGAAGTGCGACTGGCCTTTATCACCTACCATTGGCCTACAGGAAGACCCTGGTTAGTATAAACTAGTTTTATTTTATTAAGTGGTATGATATATGAAGTATAAGTTCATTTTTGGAAACATATACGATTAATCTAACCATAAGATGGACTTATAACTTTTTCTAACCTTTTGTTTGAAAGAGAAGGAATGACCCATCATTCTATCACATGATCTGCTAAGACATCACGAATAACAAATTCAACTTCATTTCTTTAAGGTATGAAGTGGAAATTGTTCAATTCACAAACAACAGTGAGATTGTACAAAAATAAAGTAAGTATTTCTTCTAATTCAAAATTTTCAACTTTAGGGAAATGATAATGAAAACCAAAAATGTTGTCCTAGTGATCTTATATCCGATGAATCAGATGGTACCCTAGATCATCACAAATTTATGGCTTTGTGATTGTTGGCTTTTTCATAGCCATGTCCTCTACCACTCTCCATCAGAACATGATGGTTAGATTTCTCTTCCATGTCCATATTTTCACCTATGTTCTCCTATGTGGATACCCAGTGATTAGTTAACTTGGGTAACCATTACGTTTTATACTTTAGTTTTTAAAGATAAGTTTTGGTATTCCTTTTTACTATGTGGGTTTCTATCAAAGAAACTTTCAAATAGTAAACAATTTATAAACCCGACGAATTTCGAGGGCAAAATTCATTTTAAGGGGGGTAGAATGTAACACCCCGAGATTTTATGAAAAATATTCTTTTAATTACATTAATGTCTTGTGTTGTATTGTACACCAATATTACCTTGCGCTATACGCAACACCGTATTAGCTTGCAGTATACGCAACACTATTCTTGGATCGTGTTACACACAATTTTGATAATAGTTATTATACGCAACATTGAGTATATATATATTCAATGTATAAATGAAATATGGTTGGATTCTGTTATACAAAACAACGAAGTATTCTTTCACAACACGCAACCCTGACTTGGCTTGCATTACACGCAATCGCGACCTTCCTCGATAGTGTGTGTTGTGCGCAATACTGGGTTTTAATAAACAACGATATATTATTATAATATTGTCATGAACTAGACGGTATGAATAGTGTTAACTAAATTTTTAATTTTATAACATTATTATTCATCTTACACATTTCTAGAACATGGTATAAGAACAAAATAAATTTTTTGGGTAAAATAAGTATTTTTCAAAAAATGCAGTTTTGCCGCCTTTTGATGGCGCACCCACTTTAAATCTAGTTTTGACCTGTTTATATGTTCAATTTGACAAAATAAAATTCTTCTTTTAAATCATGATATAAAAATTTACATTATATAAAGTTTTGATATTTTTCCGATAACTTTCATATTTTAATGAATAGTAAAAACACGCTATATTTTAATTAAAAACAACTTTTTTCATCGTAATATCTTATGTGGTTAAATTATAATATTGAATGGTTTTAAAGTATAAATAGAATATATTTTTACCATTTAATATAATGAATGTCATTAGAATTGATTTTACCATGAATTCGTAGGTTAAATCAATTCAATCTTTTGCAATGTTTTAAACAAAAACCAGTTTTTATTCGACAACGTGATTAATTTTAATTTAATTTCTGAAACTTCTGTGTATTTAATTTTAGAAAATGGATTCCATATTTGGAATAAGTGGGTCCAAATTATGTTAATAGGCTACTTTTTATTTTTGGGAATTATGAATAGTAACTACGGTAAATTTTATTTACCATAGTTAAAGGTAATCGGGTAATTAAGGGTAAATATAAAATTTTAAAATTACCCTAAAAAATGTCAAAATCCTATTGGATGACCAAAAGTCGACCCATATCACCTAAGTGTCGGATTATATTCATTTAATTAAATTTTGTCAATGAAAATAATTTAATTATTATTAAAACCAATGAATGTGACAACATGTCACTTTCTTAAATCTTATAAGTATAATAATTTTAATCTAGTGATAAACTTCATGAAACTTCATACATGAATAGTATCCAGAAAGCTAATACAATTATCTACATCATAGGAATTTATTTATAATTTTTAGAGATTAAATAATTATCATTTATTATGACACAACGATGATGCAGTAATGGTCTTATTAATGAAATATTGACATAATTAATGTTATAATTTCCCAAATAAATGTAATTTGAGTCTTTTTATGACTTACACTAATTTTATAGGTTAATATGACATGTTATTGTTGATTTAAGTAACTTGGTTCGAACTTATAATTCTGTTATGAATTTCATAAAAATCATGTACCAAATAGTGTCAAAATTGACATAAAATAGTTTTTAAAACAAATATTATATTATTAATTTTTATTTTATTCCTAAAAATCTAAGGTTCGGCCAAATGACTTAGATAAGATTATATATATTAATAATAAACAATTTGTGGTTCTTTTGTCTTGATATAGTAATTTTATTAACCATATAGTGTAAGAAAACAAAAAGACACGGTAAAAGTTAAATTATTTAACTTAGAGTTAAATCTAATTGATAAGGTTAAAATAATAACCTAAACTTGTATAAATCCAATTGGATGAGAGGATTTCGACCCATCCCCACCTTATCCTCTAAATAAATCAATTTGGAGTTATTTGAAACTGAACTTGACTTTATAATAAAATAATATTTTTAGTTATTCCAAAGGTGCCACTCTCCTCCCTTATAAAAGGACACCTCCTCCCTCTCTTCCTCACAAAACATTGAGCCTTCAATCTCGAAAAAACCCTGCAAAAATCTCTTATCCACTTCCCTAGAAACATCCTAGAGGTTTTGGTCTTCCTCAAAGACCAATTTTAGTGCCCTAAGAGAAGGTGTCAAAGAGGCGCTTCCAAGAAGAGGTAATTTCTGTTACCAATTCTTTCACCTTTATTTCTTCTTCCACTTCTTCTTCTTAGGATGTTTCATTATTAAGTAATAACATCAGTATCACCCATATACTGATATGTTATTATAAGTATGAAACAATCCTAATTCACAATCTATCCATCCTACGGAAAACGAAATCACCGCGCATGCGTACGTACGGAATACCGTCTCCACGCAGTGGTGTAATCTGTTTTTCCACCAACACCTTACATGGATGGGTATTATGGTGTAAAGAATAACTATACATAGTTATTATAACATCATAATGATTCTGATATATTGTATCATCCACTCCAATTCAATTCAAAATTATGGAAATGATATCGTCGCTCGTGCGTACGTACGGACTACCGTCTCCACGACGCGATGAGATTCATTCTCCATGTTAACCATTTAAGAATGATTATAAAGTATATATAAGCAATAATAATGAAATATATGACATTATAAAGATATTGGATTTATGTGTATATATATGTATGTCATCTACTTAATTCCACTCAATTCAATAAGGAAACGAAAACAGCGTTCATGCGTACGTACGGCCTACCGTCTCCATGAACGGTGTATTTCTTTCCATTTATCGATCCATTATATATATGTATATTCTGAGTATATATTATATATAAATCATGTTTTATATTCTATAATTAATTAATAATGATCTAAGTAATCATATTAATAATTACAAGTTAAAACACGAACGACAAATGAGACGATTTTACCCAAAACGCTACTTTAACATGAATTTACAAAAGAACGGGTAATATAAAGTCATAAGTGAACCATATATGATATAATAACAATGAATATGATTCTGTAATAAGTAAATGACATTATTTAAATCATTAGACAGGAGGTTCGGACACTTACGAAGAAAATCGGACCTAAGGTAAGGGAAAATATCAAAATATCATTTTTATCCGAGATTGTTTATACTTTGGTATTTACTGGGGTGTATTTTATCATCCACATCCATGTTTCCTCAATATTTAATATTATTTCCATCCACCTACAATTGTTTAAATCCAATTTTACCCTTTGGTGAGTTTTTAGTAAAAGATATGAAAGGAATCTTTTGTCGTTTTTTTGTACGAGGTACTTTTTGACTTTTCTAACAAAAGTGCGAAGAATGTTTTTTTAACTTATACGGCATGAATGGATTTTTAAAACCTTATTTCCAAGAATCTTCCTTTACATGTTTTCAAGTTTATTTTTAATCAACTTCTTTTAGTTTAAAATTGTATGACATGTTATGAAAGGATAAATTTTTTTGAAGAAGAAAGGATATTTTCCTCAAGAATGGAGTTTAAGTATTTTATCAAATTATTTTCCATCTAAGATAAAAAAGGGTTCTGTTTTTATCCCTATTATTACATTGATTTGATTATGTTGTGATGTAATTATTTTTATGAATTCCTTTATCTTATATGAATTGTATTATGATGTCATGATGTTTAATATTCCCATTTGTATTACATGGGTTATGTAATGATGTATGATTTATGATTTTGTGGCACACATAAGAATGGTATCATTATGAGATGGGTGAGACCTATATCTCCCTCCAATTCATTGGGTAAAGATTTTATATCTCATGAGATAGACATGGATGGAATGGTAGGTTTACCGGTTCAGTGAAACAGGACTGAAACGAGGGTGACTCGGTTCAGAAAGGGACTTTGTCCACTAAGATAGTCTTGGCAATGAGTCTTGACTAACAAGAAATGATTCTATATGATTATGTGTGTATGCCACAAAGTTTCATGTTTTAAGTTATGATTATTGTGATTACATTTCACTGCCATGATTTACCCCATGTTATGAAATTATGATCTCTTTTGCAGGTTAAGATTTCCAAAAGTTATGTGCTTATGTATATGATGTGATTGATATTTCTTTTGGTTACCCTTACAGAGCAGTTGAGCTCACCCTTTTATGTTTTCTTTTCCCTAGGATATAAAGAAAGGATTTAGGTATAATAAAAAGGAAGATCTTTATGGGAGATGTTGAAGATCTTTCACCAGGATTAGAGGATTATATTCTGAGTTTCCAAAGACACTAAACTATTACAGTTCTTGTGTGTGTGTTTTTGTTATGTACTAAGTATTCCGAAAATGTAATTTAATTTCAATGTACGTCAAGATTCGGGTCTCTACCGTTGGTATCAGAGGAAAGGTTTAGTCAACCTTTGGAAACTAGGATGCGAAAACGTTAGTGAGATCTCTAGAGATATTTCTAAGGTATGTCTAGGGATGCCCCTAAGGATAAGTATACGTATAGGATATAGTCTTATAACTATGGTAACGATATTAGATTAAACCAAAGATGTTAGATATTGAAGTTACTCCCCCATTATTATGATTTTTTCCTCTCACACTATTCTTTTTGGGTTTTAGAAAATGGCTGGAAACAAGATGATTCATGATAATGGAGGATATGATGGACAATGGAATGATATTCTTCATGAGAAACCAAATGAAATGGGATTTGGAAGTCCAAACATCATTATTATGCCGAATCAGCAATCTCATAATATGATCAATAAAGTAAAATTTGGTAAGTTTCCTGACTCGGCTAATAAGAGAAAGATGGAGTTTCATGATGATCATAGAGAAAAGAAAGTTCAATTTCCCCTATGTAAATCATGTGGGAAGAGGCATCAAAGAGAATGTTTCAAAGGAAATGGAAGATGCTTTGGGTGTGGAAAAGAAGGACATAAAGCTAGTAAGTGTAAAGGAAAAGGTTCAGTTAACACCAGGGATGAGGATAATGGTATTGCTACGACATCAAAAATGGTTAAATGTTTTAAATGTGGAATGTACGGGCATTATGCAAACCAATGCCCTAAGGTAAAGTCTCATGAAGAGAATCAGTATGGTCGTATGGGTAGTATTTATGTTGATGATGATGAAGAGACTACAAATGATATTTGAGATGAAAGAATTGTTGAAGCTCGGTCAATGGTTTAAGAATGTAGTGGAATGATTACATGTTTATCATGTGTAATGTTGTAGAAGTAATCTCATGGTACTATGGAATAAAGAGACATCTAAGGATTGTTACATTGTTGCCTTTCCTTGAGTTTTGAAAGTGTATGATTAATGTTACCAGTATCCATGAAAGGTTATTCAGATATTTTTGGAATGTAGATGATATGTGCATAATGAAGGGATAAGGAGAAAATTAAATGTTTGATAGTATTCATGAGCTCATGACTGATATAAGGAGAAGGTTATATCATGGTTTGAGTGTATAGAATTTTGAGGATTTTGGTATGTGGAAAGAGTTAACTTTTAATAGCACTCATGTTTTCAATAAGGATCAATGGGTATTCAAGAGAGTACATGATTAAGGCCTTTGAATGTTTGGAATGTGACCAACAAGATATATCTTATGATATATGGGGATAAACGATGGTATTAAATCTGTGAGAGTGGACTGCAGTATTATGGATAAGCGTAAATATTGGAATGGATTATGTTGGACATAAGTTAGTATTGTTTGTTTTTTGATATTATTTATGGGATGTTATAGTAATATAGTTTTAGAAAAAGGACAACCTGCAGGACAAGCGACAGCCCATCACGTCAGACAAGGCTGTGGGAATCGAAACCACAACCGAAGTGCAACTGGCCTTTATCGCCTACCACTGGCCTACAGGAAGTCCCTGGTTAGTATAAACTAGTTTTATTTTATTAAGCGGTATGATATATGAAGTATAAGTTCATTTTTATAACCATATACGATTAATCTAACCATAATATGGACTTATAACTTTTTCTAACCTTTTGTTTGAACGAGATGGAATGACCCATCATTCTATCACATGATCTGCTAAGACATCACGAATAACAGATTCAACTTCATTTCTTTAAGGGATGAAGTAGAAATTGTTCAATTCACGAACAATAGTGAGATTGTACAAAAATAAAGTAAGTATTTCTTCTAATTCAAAATTTTCAACTTTAGGGAAATGATATTGAAAACCAAAAATGTTTTCCTAGTGATCTTATATCCGATGAATCAGATGATACCCTAGATCATCACAAATTTATGGCTTTGTGATTGCTGGCTTTTTTCATAGCCATGTCCTCTACCACTCTCCATCAGAACATGATGGTTAGATTTCTCTTCCATGTCCATATTTTCACCTATGTTCTCCTATGTGGATACCCAGTGATTAGTTAACTTGGGTAACCATTACGTTTTATACTTTAGTTTTTAAAGATAAGTTTTGGTATTCCTTTTTTCAATGTGGGTTTCTATCAAAGAAACTTTCAAATAGTAAACAATTTATAACCCCGACGAATTTCGAGGGCGAAATTCATTTTAAGGGGGGTAGAATGTAACACCCCGAGATTTTATGAAAAATATTATTTTAATTTCATTAATGTCTTTTGTTGTATTCTACACCAAGATTACCTTGTGCTATACGCAACACCGTATTAGCTTGCAGTATACGCAACACTATTCTTGGATCGTGTTACACACAATTTTGATAATAGTTATTATACGGAACATTGAGTATATATATATTCAATGTATAAATGAAATATGGTTGGATTCTGTTATACGAAACAACGAAGGATTCTTTCATAACACGCAACCCTGACTTGGCTTGCATTACACGCAATCACGACCTTCCTCGATAGCGTGTGTTGTGTGCAATACTGGGTTTTAATAAACAACGATATATTACTATAATATTGTCATGAACTAGACGTTACGAATAGTGTTAACTAAATTTTTAATTTTATTACATTATTATTCATCTTACACATTTCTAGAACATGGTATAAGAACAAAATAAATTTTTTGGGTAAAATAAGTATTTTTCAAAAAATGCAGTTTTGCCGCCTTTTGATGGCGCACCCACATTAAATCTAGTTTTTGACATTTTTATATGTTCAATTTGACAAAATAAAATTCTTCTTTTGAATCAGGATATAAAAATTTACATTAGATAAAGTTTTGATATTTTTCCGATAACTTTCATATTTTATTGAATAGTAAAAACACGCTATATTTTAATTAAAACAACTTTTTTCATCGTAATATATTTTGTGGTTAAATTATAATATTGAATGGTTTTAAAGTATAAATAGAATATATTTTTACCATTTAATATAATTAATGTCATTAGCATTGATTTAACCTTGAATTCATAGGTTAAATCAATTCAATCTTTTGCAATGTTTTAAACAAAAACCAGTTTTTATTCGACAACGGGATTAATTTTAATTTAATTTCTGAAACTTATGTGTATTTAATTTTAAAAAATGGATTCCATATTTGGAATCAGTGGGTCCAAATTATGTTAATAGGCTACTTTTTATTTTTGGTAATTATGAATAGTAACGACGGTAAATTTTATTTACCATAGTTAAAGGTAAATCGGGTAATTAAGGGTAAATATAATATTTTAAAATTACCCTAACAAATGTAAAAATCCTTTTGGATGACTAAACGTCGACCCATATCACCTAAGGGTCGTATTATATTCATTTAATTTAATTTTTTCAATGAAAATAATTTAATTATTATTAAAACCAAAGAATGTGACAACATGTCACTTTCTTAAATCTTATAAGTATAATAATTTTAATCTAGTGATAAACTTCATGAAACTTCATACATGAATATTCTCCAAAAATATAATACAATTATATACATCTTAGGAATTTATTTATAATTTTTAGGGAGTAAATAATTATCATTTATTATGACACAACGATGATGCAGTAATTGTCTTATTAATGAAATATTGACATAATTGATGTTATAAATGACCAAATAAATGTAATTTGAGACTTTTTATGACTTACACTAATTTTATAGGTTAATATGACATGTTATTGTTGATTTCTGTAACTTGTTTCGAACTTATCATTCTATTATGAATTTCATAAAAATCATGTACCCAATAGTGTCAAAATTGACATAAAATAGTTTTTAAAACAAATATTATATTATTAATTTTTAATTTATTCCTAAAAATATAAGGGTCAGACAAATGACTTAGATAAGATTATATATATTAATAATAAACAATTTGGGGTTCTTTTGGCTTGATATAATAAGTTTATTAACCATATAGTGTAAGAAAACAAAAAGACACGGTAAAAGTTAAATCTAATTGATAAGGTTAAAATAATAACCTAAACTTGTATAAATCCTATTGGATGAGAGGATTTAGACCCATACCTACCTTATCCTCGAAATAAATCAATTTGGAGCTATTTAAAACCGAACTTGACTTTATAATAAAATAATATTTTTAGTTATTCCAAAGGTTCCCCTCTCCTCCCTTATAAAAGGACACTTCCTCCCTCTCTTCCTCACACAACTTTGAGCCTTCAAGCTCGGCCAACCCCTGCCAAAATCTCTTCTCCACTTCCCTAGAAACATCCTAGAGGTTTTGGTCTTCCTCAAAGACCAATTTTAGTGCCCTAAGATGAGGTCTCAAAGAGGCGTTTCAAAGAAGAGGTAATTTCCGTTACCAATTCTTTCACCTTTATTTCTTCTTCCACTTCTTCTTCTTAGGTTGTTTCATTATGAAGTAATAACATAAGTATCACTCATATACTTATATGTTATTATAAGTATTAAAGAATCCTAATTCACCATCTATCCATCCTACGAAAAACGAAATCACCGCGTGTGCGTACGTACGGAATACCGTCTCCACGCCGTGGTGTAATCTGTTTTTCCACCAACACCTTACATGGATGGGTATTATGGTGTAAAGAATAACTATACATAGTTATTATAACATCATAATGATTCTGATATATTGTATCATCCACTCCAATTCAATTCAATAATTATGGAAATGATATCATCGCTCGTGCGTACGTACGGACTACCGTCTCCACGACGCGATGAGATTCATTCTCCATGTTAACCATTTAAGAATTATTATAAAGTATATATAAGCAATAATAATGAAATATATGACATTATAAAGATACTGGATTTATGTGTATATATATGTATGTCATCTACTTAATTCCACTCAATTCAATAAGGAAACGAAAACAGCGTTCATGCGTACGTACGACCTACCTTCTCCATGAATGGTGTATTTCTTTCCATTTATCGATCCATTATATATATGTATATTATGAATATATATTATATATAAATAATGTTTTATATTCTATAATTATGTAATAATGATCTAAGTAATCATTTGAATAATTACAAGTTAAAACACGAACGACAAATGAGACGATTTTACACAAAACGCTACATTAACATGAATTTACAAAAGAACAGGTAATATAAAGTCATAAGTGAACCATATATGATATAATAACAATGAATATAATTCTGTAATAAGTCAATGACATTATTTAAATCATTATACAGGAGGTTCGGACACTTACGAAGCAAATCGGACCTAAGGTAAGGGAAAATATCACAATCTCATTTTTATCCGAGATTGTTGATACTTTGGTATTTACTGGGGTTTATTTTATCATCCACATCCATGTTTTCTCAATATGTAATATTATTTCCATCCACCTACAATTTTTTAAATCTAATTTTACCCTTTGGTGAGTTTTTAGTAAAAGATATGAAAGGAATCTTTTGTCGTTTTTTTGTACGAGGTACTTTTTGACTTTTCTGACAAAAGTGCGAAGAATGTTTTTTTAACTTATACGGCATGAGTGTATTTTTAAAACCATATTTCAAAGAAGCTTCCTTTACATGTTTTCAAGGTTATTTTTAATCAACTTCTTTCAGTTTAAAATTGTATGACATGTTATGAAAGGATAAATGTTTTTGAAGAAGAAAGGATATTTTCCTCAAGAATGGAGTTCAAGTGTTTTATCAAAATTATTTTCCATCTAAGATAATAAAGGGTTCTGTTTTTATCCCTATTATTACATTGATTTGATTATGTTGTGATGGAATTATTTTTATGAATTCCTTTATCTTATATGAATTGTATTATGATGTCATGATGTTTAATATTCCCATTTGTATTACATGGGTTATGTAATGATGTATGATTTATGATTTTGTGGCACACATAAGAATGGTATCATTATGAGATTGGTGAGACCTATATCTCCCTCCAATTCATTGGGTAAAGATTTTATATCTCATGAGATAGACATGGCTGGAATGGTAGGTTTACCGGTTCAGTGAAACAGGACTGAAACGTGGGTGACTCGGTTCAGAAAGGGACTTTGTCCACTAAGACAGTCTTGGCAATGAGTCTTGACTAACAAGAAATGATTCTCTATGATTTTGTGTGTATTCAAAAAAGTTTCATGTTTTAAGTTATGATTATTGTGATTACATTTCACTGCCATGATTTACCACATGTTATGAAATTATGATCTCTTTTGCAGGTTAAGATTTCCATAAGTTATGTGCTTATGTATATGATGTGATTGATATTTCTTTTGTTTACCCTTACTGAGCATTTGAGCTCACCCTTTTATGTTTTATTTTCCCCAGGATATAAAGAAAGGTTTTAGGTATAATAAAAAGGAAGATCTTTATGGGATATGTTGAAGATCTTTCACCAGGATTAGAGGATTATATTCTGAGTTTCCAAAGACACTAAACTATTACGGTCCTTGTGTGTGTGTTTTTGTTATGTACTAAGTATTCCGTAAATGTAATGTAATGTCAATGTACATCAAGCTCCGGGTCTCTACAGTTGGTATCAGAGGAAAGGTTTAGTCAACCTTTGGAAACTAGGAAGCAAAAACGTTAGTGAGATCCCTAGAGATATTTCTAAGGTATGTCTAGGGATACCCCTAAGGATAAATATACGTATAGGATATAGTCCTAGAACTATGGTAACGATATTAGATTAAACCAAAGATGTTAGATATTGAAGTTAATCCCCCTTTATTATGATTTTTTACTCTCACACTATTCTTTTTGGGTTTTAGAAAATGGATGGAAACAAGATGATTCACGATAATGGAGGATATGATGGACAATGGAATGATATTCTTCATGAGAAACCAAATGAAATGGGATTTGGAAGTCCAAACATCATTATTATGCCGAATCAGCAATCTCATAATATGATCAATAAAGTAAAATTTGGTAAGATTCCTGACTCGGCTAATAAGAGAAAGATGGAGTTTCATGATGATCATAGAGGAAAGAAAGCTCAATTTCCCCTATGTAAATCATGTGGGAAGAGGCATCAAGGAGAATGTTTCAAAGGAACTGGAAGATGCTTTGGGTGTGGAAAAGAAGGACATAAAGCCAGTAAGTGTAAAGGAAAAGGTTCAGTTAACACCAGGGATGAGGATAATGGTATTGCTACGACATCAAAAATGGTTAAATGTTTTAAATGTGGAATGTACGGGCATTATGCAAACCAATTCCCTAAGGTAAATTCTCATGAAGAGAATCAGTATGGTCGTATGGGTAGTATTTATTTTGATGATGATGAAGAGACTACAAATGATATTTGAGATGAAAGAATTGTTGAAGCTCGGTCAATGGTTTAAGAATGTAGTGGAATAATTACATGTTTATCATGTGTAATGTTGTAGAAGTACTCTCATGGTACTATGGAATAAAGAGACTGTAATGACCCAAAGTTTTTCAATGGAAAATTCCATTCTTATATCTACGTCATAAAAACACAAAATAATGAACTACTAAGTGATAAGTGACCTTTAAACATAATTTTGTCACCCCTATGTTTGGAATTTTAAAAATCCAACATTCACAGTTGTGTTCAAGATAGTTTTTGGAGTCCAATGAAACAAAAATAATTTTTGGTGAATAGTAACCTACCCTTATGAATAGTAACCTACCCTTAGGAATAGTAATAGGAACCTTATGAATAGTAAATAGGAGTAACATTACCTATGAATAATAAAATAAAATTTAGACATCATAGAAAGTGATGATTTGACCTTAGTAAACGTTTTTGGTATTTTATAAGTCATAAATAATTAATTATAATTAATTAATTAATTTAAAAGAATATTTATTCTCCTGCAATATATTAATAAATTATTGAATCAATGTCTAATAGTTTTTAGATAATTTTATAAGACCCTAAGTAATTTTTGAAAAGAACTGCAAAATCAGTTTTAATTTTAAAAAAACTGTTTTTTAAGTAAATTATGATTTTAATTAAATATTAAATTAATATTATTTAGAAAATTATTTTTTAAAAATAGACTTCATTATTGGATTCTACACGTCAAAAAATGGTTGGGGTAAAATTTTGGGATTTTTCTAAGATACTTGAATTTTTTATGAATAGTGGAATCCGATAATTCACAATAAAAGCTAAATAATGCATTAATTGAGTCATTGCTGATGTTCTGCTGATGTAAGACCACTTGGTTCGGGATTACATTATAAAATTACTATTATTGGTCATCCAAGACTCACTATTACTTGTCTTTGGTGGAATTAATAAACTAATCAATTTAATATTAAGGAAACCCCTCTCCCCTCCACTATAAAAGCCACCCTTCACTCCCTCTTTTCCTCACACCTCTCAAGCTCCAAGACTTCTCTAAATTCTTTCCAAACACCTTCCCTAGCTCATCCACCACGTCCAAAAGCTTCTGGTCTCATCAAAATACCAATCCTAACTTCCTTAAGGAGGTTCTCAAGAGGAGGATTCTAAAGGTAATTTCTCTCTCTTTTCTCCTTTAATTTCCTTTCAAGTTCAAGTTCCTTTCTTGATCTCTCTCTATCTATCTTCATCCAGATTGTTCTATAAATCCAGTATTATATATATACTGTAATATTATGATTCTAATTATATCTCCCCACACCCTTTCCCCCTTCCTTTTATTTTATTAAAGAGAACATTGTTCATGTGGTGATAATTTATCACCTTCAAAAACAACATGCTCTCTTCTTCCATTTATACCTTAAATCTGGTCATGAAACCATTTTTATGGTTGAACCAGAATGTTTTATATGTATTATGTTCTATTTTATGTTCTTGAAATAACCTATGGCCTTATTACTAAGATAAATGTTAAAACAAGATCATTGTGATCCAAAAACCGCTCAAATTAACCCAAATAACCACCATTAAATTTTTATCTAATGATTTGTCCACATGGATCTAATATAACTCATTATAAAATCATTAAAGCTTCTGTAATATCATTAATTACATGAAATATCTGTTCTGGATGTTTACCCATGATCTACCCAAACATCAATTTAAGAATACAAGTGGACCGTTCAAGAAAACCATAAAAACGAACATCACCGAACAATGTTTTTAAACTCTATAAGTCATTCAAAGGAACATAATATGAAATAATGAAACCAGAATGAACCCTATTAATGTATAAAAGGTTCTGTAATTTCTAATTAATGAATATAATGTCATTATACAGGACATTAAAGAGAAGGAGGCATTCGAGTACAAGGTAAGGGGAAATCTCGAACCCAATTTTCTTCCTTCGGGTTCTCCCTCTTTCACTCCATTTTTGATATGGTTACTCCTCAAAGATCATTTGTTCATCATTTACTTTACTTTTCTGGGATATACATGTTTGTCACTGGTTTTTATGTCCATCAAAATGTTTTCCAAAAGAACTCTTCTTTCAAGATCTCACATTTTTCCTCTCATTCAAGGTTGATGGTTCTTATATCAAGTATGTTGTTCCCTCTTTCTTTTGGGAACCCAAAGCTTATGAATGTGATATTATGAGATGAAACCCATTCCTTTCCATGGGTTATTTATGTACATATTTGATATGTGTTCCATGTGGCAAGCATGATAATGATAATTTTATGATGTGACGGGTGCGCCCGGAATTATATAGCGCAATATGAAAGTTTAAATGTGACGGGTGCGCCCGGAATTATATAGCGCTCCAATGCATTGGGTAAAGTGATGAATCTCATGAGTAAATGTGAAATTATGTGTGAACATGATGCTATCTTTGTTCACAAGTATGTGTGGTATGTAAAGACCCGTAAATTTCAAGGAAATTGTTTTTCTTAATTTTCTTTGGAATTTTTCAAGAGCGCAGCTTCAGACGGCACCTGATTCCGAGGCCCGGTGTGCCTGGAATCAATTTCCGAAGTTTGGCTCGGGTACGTTCAGTGAACGGACGAGCGGGTTTTTCTATCTTTTGAACCGGTGCCCGGAATTGAATTCTGAGGGCACCGATGAAATCGCAGCGCCGATATTTGCTTAGAAACGCCTCTTCTGGAGTTGCGTTTGCTCAACCGTGGTTTTTAAAATTTTGGGCTTTAAGTCGGAAATAAAATAAAGGTTGTGCGACAACTTTATTTTATTTCACTTAAGCCGCTTGGAAGCCACTTGAACTGAGTTAAAGCGGATAGGGTTCTATCCAGAAATACCCTACCCCTTGGTAGGATATTTGTGAGGTGGGGCGCGCACGAGCCCCGCCATTTCTTTCGCTAAGTAACGCACCTGCGAAAACCCGTCAAAGTAACTGAAAAGTCCACCGGCGCGTTTTCTTTAATTTCTTAACAGACCATTTAATTGGGCGGTTTATTTCGTGAATTAAATGGGCTGTTTCATTCGTTGAATTAATTCAACGAATTTACTGGGTCGTTACTTACGCGTTTGCGTTCGTTGGCGAATTAATAAAATAGACCAACGTGTCTATTTTGGAGGATTACTCTTTATTCTCTGGGCCTCCACCCTCCCCGCGAAGAACGCGAAGAACGCGAAGAAAGCGAAGAACACCGGAACCAAAATTTGACGACGCACACCGTGATCCGCGATGTCGACAAACTTTTTCCGCGACCTTCTTCTTCTTCGGCGCTTCTTCTTCCGCGGCAAACCTACGATCGGCGGTTAAAGGTGAGAATCGAATCTTCTAAATTCTCCCTTTTTATAATTCGATATCAACGGATTTAAATTAATTAAATCCGTTTGATCTTGATCTGGAGATCGTCAGCGCGACTCCTTTCCGCGGTGCGACGAGCGTCCCTTCCGCGACGATCACCAAATCCGCGATGACCTCTCGTCCGACGACGACGACAAGGTAGGGATTTAATTCTTGATGATTCATTCCCGTGTTTTTATTTCTTTTTGAATAAAGAACCGGCATGAATATTTTCAATTAATTAAAATTGAATTGCCGTTTAAAAGAAAAAGAAGTGAACAATTTTTATCTTGATTAAAAATCGTTGTAGCCCCTTCCTCCCGTTGTTTATGACTAACGTGGAGGGTGCGGGTCTAACGAACAAGACCCGAAAACCCTCCGCCGATCCTTTTCGTGTGCGGTTTTGGCAAGCGACGACGAACCGTGCGGCAAGGGCGATCCGTTGATCCCGCAGTGAAGATCGGCCCCCGGGAGGAGCAACGGCGCAGACAGGAGAGGAATCGGGCCCCCGGCGGAACTCCGGCGGCCCGCGGAAGGCGGCGGCGGCGGCGACGACCGGAGGCGGCGGCGCCCGGCGCGCCGCCGGAGGATCCGTCGTGGCTCGGCCGCGGCGGCGGCGAACCGTCGGACCGCGTCCGCGGTCCGGCCACCCAACACGCGGCCCGCGTTCCACCTAAGCCGCGGGTCAAACCCGTGGCGCCCCTTGGCCGCTCGGCCGAGGTCGAGCCGGCCGTTCCGGTCTGCCGGGCCGCGCCCCGGCCGGACCGGACCCGGCCCAACCGGGCCGGGCCGGGTCGCCCCGGGCCCAGAACCCCTGTTTTCGGGCCCTCTTCGGTCTTTTGCCCATATCTTGGGCCTAGGACCTCCGATTGACGAACCGTCAGCGGATACACGATCCTTGGATCGATACGGTCGTTTCGGTATATTACACTCAAGGTTTCGGAAGACTTTGGGTTCGGCCGGGATGGTTCGTACACGAAACCAACCGGGCCCTCGGAGTGGAAACGCTCATAACTTGAGCTACGGACGTCCGATCGACGTACCGTCAGCTGTGGTAGTTTCCTCTAAGTGAGACGAAACTTTTGGCATACTCCGCCCGAGGATCGGACACAGGCGGAGTACGGTCGGGTTAGTTTTGCCCTAAAAACCAACTGGGCCCCTGGGACGAAAATGCCAATAACTCTCAGACCGGGCGTCTGATTGACGCGCCGTCTGTTGCGTTGAGATCCTGTTGTCGATACGGAACTTTTGGATACATCAACTTCAGACTACGTGTCAGTTGATGTATCAGCCTCTCGGCTCGTGGAGCGGACCCTCCTAAACGAGCTCGCTGTGTGCGGGAACCCTAGCGCTGGCTGTGACTTCGACGACAGAGCAGAGATCCTCTGTGGACTGCGACGACGACAGAGCAGAGATCCTTCGTGGACTGCGGCGACGACTGTGCAGAGATCCTCAGTGGACTGCGTCGACTACTGCACTCAGCGATCCTACGTGGATCAGTGCTACAGGTCCTGTGTGGGCCCGATCCTGTGTGGGTCATGTCTTACGGTTCTGTGAGAGCCATTGCTACAGGTCCTGTGTGGGCCCAATCCTGTGTGGGTCATTGCCGAGGTTAGTACCTATCGGTCCTTCGTGGGTCCGACGACTTAGATGGATCAGTGATCATCTTTGACGTCATCTGAAAAAGTATACCTGGTTGAGCTGAATCTTATGTTACTCTCCTTTGTGGATTGTGTTGAACTATCCTATGTGGATTTACTATTTACTATTTACTCTCCCTGGTGGATTTGAGTCTTGCTTTCCTGTGTGGATCGAGTTGACCTTGAGCTCGAGAGCAGAGCTAGAAATGGGGACTTAGGTATATGTATGGGCATATACCTAAGTCGAGTCAGTTGTTTCTTCGTGGTTGCCCCTTTCTTTTGTGCTATATCCTTTATGGATTTCGGGAGACCTTCGGGGGTCTCGGGGTCCTTACTGAGTAGTTTATACTCACCCCTGCATGGGCTATGCCCGCACCTTGTTGTGTTGGATGCAGACGACGGACAACGCTGATCTCGGTTGGGGCGTGGAGCAGGACGGTACCTGGAGGCGGACCACTGGGCGGGACGTGCTCGGAGCAGACGTGTGACCCGAGGAGCCTGGAGGCTATCTATACCCACCCTTCAGGTGGGATTTCCAGTGGACGACACGAGGCCGCCGTCTTTTCTTCAGTTGCTGTTCTTTTCCTTTTCAGTTGTACTTTCAGTTGGGCTTGTATTCCGGCCCCCTTTACTTTTCTGCACTTTGTAGTTACTTTCCGCTTGCTGACTCTGTGGTGGTTGTTACTTATAAAGGCAATGCCTTCCCTGTTTACTGGGATTTTACGCCTTGGTGCTAGTCGCCAGCCCCTGGCCTATGGAAGGCGGGCTTGGGGTAGTCACGGCACGAGCCCCGAGGTCAGGTCGTGACAAATTGGTATCAGAGGCGGTCGGTTCTACCGCAGACTCTCATCGTCTTTTCTTCCTATATGAAGCAATAGTGTTTAGTGTATTGAGTGTGGTTATCAGTTCAGGGAGCCCAGTGTTGGTGCGGCGGCCGACGTATCCGTACACCAGGACCCTGACTCCTGATTTCCGACTTAATGCATGAAAACATTGATTGCGTGTGTGTTTCAAGTTTTCTTTGTGATTACTTGTGTCAGCTCACCGGGTATACTGATATGCTTCATGAAAGTATCAAGTTTTCCTTGTGATTACTTGTGCCAGCTCACCAGGTATACTGTTCTGACTGAGGTGCTCTTGTTCTCCTTTTCAGGATGGCCCCGCGACGACAGCCAGCTAGGGTTCCGGGTGTAGGGCGCGACGGCAGCCCACCGAGCGACGAGGCCTCGGTGCAGGGCCCTTTGCCAGCAGTGGCACCGGCGGTAGCTTTACCCGTCGAGCCACCGATGCTACCAGTACCAGACGCTGACGATGCACATCGCCTCAGGGCACTGCATGAGTTTCAGAGCCAGCGACCGCCCAGGTTTCGCGGTGAGGCGGACCCCCAGGCCACCGAGGACTGGCTAGAGGCGGTGGTACAGATCTTTAGGCTAGTGAGGACACCAGCGGATCTCATGGTGATTCTCGCGGCGAGCCTCCTGCAGGCGGCGGCAGGACGATGGTGGAGCTTGATGCTCCAGGTTCACGATGAGGCATCCTTGCTCTGGACGGACTTCGAGAGCCTCTTCCGCTCTGAGTTCGTCCCGGCCACCCTCCGAGCGGTGCGCATCCAGGAGCTTCTCCAGCTGCGCCAGGGCAGCATGACGGTCGCTCAGTACGCGGCGAGGTTCACTGACCTATCTCGCTACTCGACCGACATGGTATGGGACCCCTTCTTCCGGGCCCGGACCTTCGAGCAGGGCTTGCGGCAGGAGATTCGGGCGTCGCTGATCTCCCTCAGCATTCCGACCCAGGCGGGAGTACTGGAGAAAGCCCTCCTGATCGAGAGCTTCCTGGAAGAGCCTTCTTCAGCGGCGAGACCTAGCGCAGGGCGGCAGGTAGCTGAGTCTTCGGCATCAGGTAGCCGACGGATGACTCTCGGGTCCAGGCAGACCAGACCCCCACGCAGACGGCCTCAGGACACCGGCTCAGCAGTGCGGGGCACACAGCGGAGTGCCAGCCTTCCGAGAGGCAGGTTGTGCTACTCCTGCGGCGGGCAGGGTCACATGGCTCGTGACTACCCGACTCGCCGATCAGAGGAGCAGCAGACAGTGGAGGGTCCACCCAGGCAGAGGCAGAGGGTCGACCGTGGCGGTCCGCAGGGAGGAGGCGGACGAGGCAGAGGAGCTGGCCGAGCAGCGGGTGGTGGGCGACCCTTCCAGGCTCTACCCCCACCACCACCAGGAGGGCCACCTCGACCACAGGGAGCTGGTGGGCAGGGACAGGCCCAGCTCCAGGCAGTGGAGGCCTATGACCCCGACATGCCAGAGATGATTCGAGGTACGATCTGTGTCTATTCCACCCTTTCTGCAGTACTTATAGACACAGGAGCGAGTCACTCTTTCATATCCTCTGCCCTTGTTCGGAGCTCGGAGATTCCGACTGAGCCGTTGGCTCGATCCTTACGGCTAGAGACTCCTACGGGAGCAGACTCGACGATTACGCACTGGTGCCGGCAGTGTGAGCTTACTCTAGGAGGCGAGAGCTTCGGCTGGGATCTCCTTGTAGCGGCGTCGAGGCCTTACGACGTCATCTTGGGCATGGATTGGCTATCCACGGTTCATTCCCAGATCGACTGTTTTAGGTGCAAGGTGCGATGTGTTCGCACCGACGGGAGCAGGTTTACCTTCACCGGCGAGAAGGGAACCTTTGCACCCCAGGATGGACTTCCGCGGAGGAGAGTGCAGCCCATCTCTCATCAGTTGGCTAGCCTCATCCTAGGAGCAGTAGACGTGCGGAGTCCAGTTTTTCCTGCAGTGGTGGACCAGTACGTGGACGTCTTTCCCGACGACGTTCCAGGGCTACCTCCTCGTAGAGAGGTAGACTTTTACATCGACTTGTGCCCCGGGACAGCCCCGATATCTACTCCAGCATATCGGATGGCCCCCGCCGAGCTTCGAGAGCTGCGGGTACAGTTGGAGGACATGCAGAGCAAGGGGTTTATCTGACCCAGTGTTTCACCCTGGGCTTCCCCGATATTGTTCGCCAAGAAGGCGGAAGGGAGCTTGTGACTGTGTGTCGACTATCGTCGCCTGAACCAGGTGACAGTGAGGAACAAGTATCCGCTGCCATGGATTGATGACCTCTTCGATCAGCTCAAGGGAGCGCGGTGGTTCTCGAAGATAGACCTCCGGTCAGGCTATCATCAGCTCAGAGTTCGAGACGAGGACGTGCAGAAGACGGCCTTCAGGTGTCGGTATGGCCATTATGAGTTCTTGGTTATGCCGTTCGGCGTAACCAATGCTCCAACAGTGTTCATGAGCCTCATGAACAGGATCTTCCAGCCATACCTCGACCGATTTGTCATGGTCTTCATTGACAACATTTTGGTATACTCGACGACTGAGGAGGAGCATGCCTACCACCTGCGAGTTGTGCTAGATACACTCCGAGAGCACCAGCTTTATGGCAAGCTCTCAAAGTGCCAGTTCTGGTTACGTGAGGTCCACTTCTTGGGGCACGTCATCTCTGAGGCGGGAGTTGCAGTGGATCCCGCGAAGATCGAGGCAATGCTAGCTTGGGAGCCACCCAGGAGCGTGACGGAGGTGCGAAGCTTCTTGGGCCTAGCCGGATACTATCGAAGATTTGTGCCAGACTTCTACAGAGTTGCGGCACCACTCTCAGCCTTGACAAAGAAGGGGAAACCCTTTGTGTGGTCAGACAGATGTCAGCAGAGCTTCCAGGAGCTGAGACTGAGATTGACCAGCGCACCTATCATGAGGTTTCCTGAGGAGGTAGTTGGATACGTAGTTTTCTGCGATGCATCAGGGACTAGACTCAGGTGCATCCTGATGCAGGAGCGGGCCGTGATCGCCTACGGATCACGTCAGTTGAGGCCGCATGAGCAGAACTACGCCACTCATGACCTGGAGTTAGCAGCAGTGGTCTTCGCTCTGAAGACTTGGCGGCACTATCTGATGGGCGAGTGCTTCACAGTCTTTTCTGACCACCAGAGTCTCAGGTATATCTTCTCTTAGAAGGACCTGAACCTGAGACAGCGGAGATGGCTTGAGTTCCTCCAGGACTATGACTTTGAGATAGTCTATACTCTTGGGAAGGGGAACGTGGTAGCCGATGCCCTCAGCAGGAGGACGGGCATTCAGCTACTTGAGGAGGCGACAGAGCAGCTAGCCTCCTTACAGATATCCTTCGTGGATAGAGACGGAGCAGCCTTTCTTCAGTTTCTCACAGTCTCTCCTCCACTTCTACAGCGGGTCAGAGAGGCTCAGCGTGGGGACGCTGACTGTGAGACCCAGCGTGTACTGATATCCTCAGGTCAGGCGCCTGATGGCTTCTCCCTTGGAGCAGAGCACGACATCCTTTTCAGAGGACGTACCTTCGCACCAGTCGCTTTACGAGAGGAGGTGCTGAGAGAGTTTCACGCTTCTCCCTTGGCGGTGCATCCCGGAGTGGCGAAGATGTACCAGGATCTCAGACGACAGCACTGGTGGCCGGGCATGAAGAAAGCTGTGGCAGAGTTCGTTTCACGATGCCTCACCTGCCAGTAGGTGAAGGCAGAGCATCAGGTACCAGCAGGCTTGGTACAGCCCTTGGAGGTCCTGGAGTGGAAGTGGGATGGCATATCTATGGACTTCGTGACTGGACTTCCATGCACTTCCAGAGGTCACGACTCCATTTGGGTGATTGTCGACCGACTCACCAAGTCGGCACACTTCTTACCCATCAGAGAGCAGGGCTCAGTGGAGAGCTTGGGACGTCTTTACGTCCAGGAGATCGTACGGCTTCACGGTGTGCCATCGTCTATCGTCTCCGATCGAGATGCTCGTTTCACTTCCCGGCTTTGGAAGGGGTTGCAGGAGGCGTTCGGGACGCGGCTCCATCTGAGCACAGCCTTCCACCCTCAGACGGATGGTCAGACTGAGAGGACCATACAGACACTCGAGGACATGCTCCGTGCATGTGTTCTCGACTTTGGTCGCAGCTGGGAGGACCACCTACCCTTGGTGGAGTTCGTGTACAACAACAGCTACCACTCCACCATCGGGATGGCACCATACGAGGCGTTGTACGGCAGACCCTGCAGATCACCGTTGTGCTGGACAGACCCTGGGGAGTCAGCACTCGTGGGACCAGAGATGGTCCGAGCCACGACAGAGAAGGTCCAGATCATCCAGGAGAGGATGAGGACAGCTCAGAGCCGACAGAAGTCATATGCTGACAGGAGGCGGAGGCCACTAGAGTTCGAGGATGGCGACCACGTCTTTTTGCGTGTCTCACCTCGACGTGGTTTACGGAGATTTGGCCGAGGGGGCAAGTTGTCTCCACGCTTCATCGGGCCTTTCCAGGTCCTCAGAAGGATAGGAGAGGTGGCTTATCGCCTGGCTCTACCACCTCAGTTGCACCGGGTGCACGACGTCTTCCACGTGTCTCAGCTGAGGAGATACGTGCACGACCCGACGCACATCATCGACTTTGGGGAGCTAGACGTGGACGATGGGGCGACTTTTGCGGAGGTCCCAGTGGAGATCGAGGATCGACAGGAGCGGTTCCTACGTGGGCGGTCGATTCCTCTTGTGCGTGTCAGATGGCAGCACAGGAACCTCCAGGAGAGCACTTGGGAGCGGGAGGCTCAGATGCGTGCTTAGTACCCCCATTTGTTCCCCTAGTTTTTGATGTATCTTTACAGGAACGTAAAGCCCTGAGGTGGGAGTAATGAAAAGACCCGCAAATTTCAAGGAAATTTTTTTTCTTAATTTTTTTTGGAATTTTTCAAGAGCGCAGCTTCAGACGGCACCTGATTCCGAGGCCCGGTGTGCCCGGAATCAATTTCCGAAGTTTGGCTCGGGTACGTTCAGTGAACGGACGAGCGGGTTTTTCTATCTTTTGAACCGGTGCCCGGAATCGAATTATGAGGGCACCGATGAAATCGCAGCGCCGGTATTTGCTTAGAAACGCCTCTTCCGGAGTTGCGTTTGCTCAACCGTGGTTTTTAAAATTTTGGGCTTTAAGTCGGAAATAAAATAAAGGTTGTGCGACAACTTTATTTTATTTCACTTAAGCCACTTGGAAGCCACTTGAACTGAGTTAAAGCAGATAGGGTGCTATCTGGAAATACCCTACCCCTTGGTAGGATATTTGTGAGGTGGGGCCCGCACGAGCCTCGCCGTTTCTTTCGCTAAGTAACGCACCCGCGAAAACCCGTCAAAGTAACTGAAAAGTCAACCGGCGCGTTTTCTTTAATTTCTTAACAGACCATTTAATTGGGCGGTTTATTTCGTGAATTAAATGGGCTGTTTCATTCGTTGAATTAATTCAACGAATTTACTAGGTCGTTACTTACGCGTTTGCGTTCGTTGGCGAATTAATAAAATAGACCAACGTGTCTATTTTGGAGGATTACTCTTTATTCTCTGGGCCTCCACCCTCCCCGCGAAGAACGCGAAGAACGCGAAGAACGCCGGAACCAAAATTCGACGACGCACACCGTGATCCGCGACATCGACAAACTTTTTCCGCGACCTTCTTCTTCTTCGGCGCTTCTTCCTCCACGGCAAACCTACGATCGGCGGTTAAAGGTGAGAATCGAATCTTCTAAATTCTCCCTTTTTATAATTCGATATCAACGGATTTAAATTAATTAAATCTGTTTGATCTTGATCCGGAGATCGTCGGCGCGACTCCTTTCCGGGGTGCGACGAGCGTCTCTTCCGCGACGATCACCAAATCCGCGACGACCTCTCGTCCGACGACGACGACAAGGTAGGGATTTAATTCTTGATGATTCATTCCCGTGTTTTATTTCTTTTTGAATAAAGAACCGGCATAAATATTTTCAATTAATTAAAATTGAATTGCCGTTTAAAAGAAAAAGAAGTGAACAATTTTTATCTTGATTAAAAATTGTTGTAGCCCCTTTCTCCCGTTGTTTATGACTAACGCGGAGGGTGCGGGTCTAACGAACAAGACCCGACAACCCTCCGCCGATCCTTTTCGTGTGCGGTTTTGGCAAGCGACGACGAACCGTGCGGCAAGGGTGATCCGTTGATCCCGCAGTGAAGATCGGCCGCGCAGACGGGAGAGGAATCGGGCCACCGGAGCAACTCCGGCGGCTCGCGGAAGGCGGCGGCGGCGGCGACGACCGGAGGCGGCGGCGCCCGACGCGCCGCCGGGAGGATCCGCCGCGGCTCAGCCGCGGCGGCGGGGGAAAACCGTCGGACCGCGTCCGCGGTCCGGCCACGCAACACGCGGCCCGCGTTCCACCTAAAGCCGCGGGGTCAAACACCGCGGCGCCCCTTGGCCGCGCTCGGCTGAGGTCGAGCCGGCCGATCCGGTCGGCCGGGGCCGCGCCCCGGCCGGACCGGACCCGGCCCCAACCGGGCCGGGCCGGGTCGACCCGGTTCGGCCGACCCCCAGGGGGGGTTCGGGCCGGGTCGCCCCGGGCCCCGAACCCCCGTTTTTCGGGCCCTCGTTCGGTCTTTTGCCCATATCTTGGGCCTAGGGACCTCCCGATTGACAAACTGTCAGTGGCTACGCGATCCTTGATCAATACGGTCGTTTCGGTATATTACACTCATGGTTTTGAAGGACTTTGGGTTCGGCCGGGTTGGTTCGTACACGAAACCAACCGGGCCCCGTCGAGCGGAAACGCTCATAACTTGAGCTCACGGACGTCTGATCGACGTACCGTCAGCTGTGGTAGTTTCCTCTAAGTGAGACGGAACTTTTGGCATACTCCGCCCGAGGATCGGACACAGGCGGAGTACGGTCGGGTTGGTTTTGCCCTAAAACCCAACCGGGCCCCTGGGACGAAAATGCCAATAACTCTCAGACCGGGCGTCCGATTGACGCGCCGTCTGTTGCGTTGAGATCCTGTTGTCGATACGGAACTTTTGGATACATCAACTTCGGACTACGTGTCAGTTGATATATCAGCCTCTCGGCTCGTGGAGCGGACCCTCCTAAACGAGCTCGCTGTGTGCGGGAACCCTAGCGCTAGCTGTGACTTCGACGACAGAGCAGAGATCCTCCGTGGACTGCGACGACGACAGAGCAGAGATCCTTCGTGGACTGCGGCGACGACTGTGCAGAGATCCTCAGTGGACTGCATCGACTACTGCACTCAGCGATCCTACGTGGATCAGTGCTACAGGTCCTGTGTGGGCCCGATCCTGTGTGGGTCATCTCTTACGGTTCTGTGAGAGCCATTGCTACAGGTCCTGTGTGGGCCCGATCCTGTGTGGGTCATTGCCGAGGTTAGTACCTATCGATCCTTCGTGGATCCGATGACTTAGATGGATCAGTGATCATCTTTGAAGTCATCTGAAAAAGTATACCTGGTTGAGCTGAATCTTATGTTACTCTCCTTTGTGGATTGTGTTGAACTATCCTATGTGGATTTACTATTTACTATTTACTCTCCCTGGTGGATTTGAGTCTTGCTTTCCTGTGTGGATCGAGTTGACCTTGAGCTCGAGAGCAGAGCTAGAAATGGGGACTTAGGTATATGTATGGGCATATACCTAAGTCGAGTCAGTTGTTTCTTCGTGGTTGCCCCTTTCTTTTGTGCTATATCCTTTATGGATTTCGGGAGACCTTCGGGGGGTCTCGGGGTCCTTACTGAGTAGTTTATACTCACCCCTGCACGGGCTATGCCCGCACCTTGTTGTGTTGGATGCAGACGACGGACAGCGCTGATCTCGGTTGGGGCGTGGAGCAGGACGGTACCTGGAGGCGGACCACTGGGCGGGACGTGCTCGGAGCGGACGTGGGACCCGAGGAGCCTGGAGGCTATCTGTACCCACCCTTCAGGTGGGATTGCCAGTGGACGACACGAGGCCGCCGTCTTTTCTTCAGTTGCTGTTCTTTTCCTTTTCAGTTGTACTTTCAGTTGGGCTTGTATTCCGGCCCCCTTTACTTTTCTGCACTTTGTAGTTACTTTCCGCTTGCTGACTCTGTGGTGGTTGTTACTTATAAAGGCAATGCCTTCCCTGTTTACCGGGATTTTACGCCTTGGTGCTAGTCGCCAGCCCCTGGCCTATGGAAGGCGGGCTTGGGGTAGTCACGGCACGGGCCCCGAGGTCGAGTCGTGACATGGTAGTTAACCACTAAGACATGATGTTTCATTTTATGCTTTTCCACATTTCAAGTTTATTGTTTATGCTCCTCTCATGTTCAAGATCTTCTTCCTATGTCATGATTATAATCACCCCATGCTATATTGTTCTTATATATCCTCTTACTGGGCTTTTAGCTCACCCCTTTTGATGTATATCCTCAGGTGGCTACATGTACTAAGGAGAGGACAAGTGCAACTAAGAAGCTATAGAAGAAGAGATTAAATGAATTTTTATGCTTGATGTTGTACTTGTTATGTGTAGTCCTAGTTTTCCAAAGACACTAAACCTCTGGATCCTCCATGTGTAATACCATTATGTTGTTTATCATTGAAATGATGTAATATTAATGTAAGAAAATGTCTGGTCTCTATAGTTTGTATCAAAGGGAAGGTTTAGTTAATTTGGGAATTAGGATTAGTGAACCCTAAAGAAAACCTCTAGCATGAGACTAAGTAAAAATATGCACACAAGGATATTTACCTAGGGATCCCATATGTTATGTTTTTGGTATAATTGTTTAAAAGGATAAGTTATTCATGACTTTTTTACTTATGTTTTGTTCTAACCTTTTCTATTTTAGAAAATGGTGGGAACCAGGAGAAATCAGGCCAACAACTCTTGCGAAGGCCAATGAAACGATTGCCCGAACGACATCCCCAATGATTTTGGAGGTGGAGTTCAAAACTTCATGACAATGCTTATCCAATTATCTCGGGTTATGAATAATAACCATAATAACGGGGAATGTCCTCCTTCACCAAAGTGGGAGCAGCTAGCTATTGAAAGTTTTATGCGGCAACGACCATCGACGTTTTGTGGATCTTCTGATCCACTAGTTACGGAACAGTGGGTCAACTCTAGGGAGAAGATCTTTTCTGTTCTTCACTGTTCCGAGACGGAGAAGGTGACTCTAGCCGTTTATCTTCTAGATGGAGAAGCTGATCAATGGTGGGCTTTGATTAAGAACACCATGCCAAGGGAGGAAATTGAAGAGATGGAATGGGAAGACTTTAAGATAATGTTTCTTAAAAAGTACTTCCCGAGAACTCTTCACACTAAGATGGAGAGAGAATTCATAGAGCTCAAGCAAAAAGAAGGATAATCTGTCACAACCTATGAAGAAAATTTCACAAGCCTCGCAAGGTATGCTTCGGGTTTTGTTATCAACAATGATAGCAAAATTGATAGATTCTTTAGTGGATTAAAACCACATCTTCGAAAAGATCTTGCAATTAGAGACTTTGGGAGTTATGAAGAAGTTGTTCGGTGTGCTCTCAAAGTGGAGATGGAGTTTGGAGAATGGTCCCATGGCTATGGTGATAGGAAAAGAAAGATGGAGTTTCAAGCTAGTGGGTCTAGTGATAAAGATGGGAAGAAAACACAACGACCCACTTTCCAAAAATGTGGGAAGTTGCACAATGGGAACTTCCTCAAAGGGACAGGGAAATGCTTCAAGTGTGGGAAAGAAGGACACCTAGCTCACGAGTGTTGAAGAGACATGAAAAGGAAGGATAATGTAGCCGATGAAAGGAGAGAACCACTCGTGGTTCAATGCTTCAACTGTAAAGAGCTAGGGCACTATTCCAACCAGTGCACTAAACCTCGAGCTTTCGAGGGTAATCAGTGCCAACAACCACCAAAGCCAAAGGAACAAGGGAAGGCTTATGCCATCACTACTGCGGAGGTGGAACATGATAATGAAGTCGTACAAGGTACACTTCCAATTCACTCAAGAATGGCAAAAGTCTTATTTGATTCTGGTTCTACGAATTCCTTTATATCTTGCAACTTTGCTAGAACTATAGAATCGAAGCCCCGAAACCTTGAAGTAGAGATATCTGTAAAAACACCAAGTGGTGCAATCATTGCAACACAAGTGTTTGATTCTTCTCCTGTTGATGTATGTGGGAAGATTCTTCCATCAAATCTCGTATTACTTCCCTTGGTGGAATTCGATGATATAATGGGAATGGATTGGCTCTCTTTATATAGAGCACATATCAACTGTTGGGAAAAGGAAATATATTTTCGTATTCCGAACCATCCCATGCTCCTCTAAAAATGCAATAATGATCATGAATCTCCTTTGAGAAATCCTTCAATGGTGTGGGTGATGATTCCCTATGAAGAAGCATACCTCTCCCAAATGATTGAGTCAAAGGAAAGTTCCAACCTTGAGGAAATGCCCATCGTAAGGGAATACAGCGATGTATTTCCCGAAGAGTTACCCAGAATTCCCCCGGATCGTGAGGTAGAGTTCTCAATTGAACTCGTACCCAGAGCTACTCCTATCTCAAAGTGCCCCTATAGGATGGATCCTATCGAACTGGAGGAGTTAAAGAAGAAGCTGCAAGAGCATCTGGACAAAGGGTTCATACGCCCTAGTGCAACACCTTTGGGTGCGCCAGTGCTCTTTGTAAAGAAGAAGGATGGTACCATGCGGTTGTGTATCGATTATCGGGAACTCAACAAGATCACCATAAAGAACAAGTATCATCTCCCAAGGATTGATGACTTGTTCGACCAGTTAAGAGGAGCTCAATACTTCTCAAAGGTGGATCTTCGTTCTGGATATCATCAAGTAAAGGTGAAGAAGGAAGATATTCAGAAGACTGCCTTCCATACAAGGTATGGGCACTATGAGTTTTTGGTGATGCCCTTCAGACTTACTAATGCCCCTGCAATCTTCATGGATTTGATGAATAGAGTCTTTAAGCATTACCTTGACAAATTTGTGGTAGTGTTTATCGATGATATTCTCATCTACTCCAAGAGCAAGGAGGAACATGAAGAACATCCAAGACTTGTGTTGGCGACATTGAGAAAGGAGAAGTTGTACGCCAAGTTCAGAAAGTGTGACTTTTGGATGAATCAAGTCACATTCTTGGGACATGTGATCACAAGCAAGGGAATTTCTGTGGACCCTTCAAAGACAAAGGCGATTGAAGAATGGCCCAGGCCCTCTAGTGTCACAGAAATCCGTAGTTTTCTTGGATTAGCTGTGTACTACCGACGTTTTGTGACAAACTTCTCACGATTGTCAAGCCCTCTAACTAAGCTAACAAGGAAAGGGGTAAAGTATGTATGGACAGAAGAATGTGAGGGAAGCTTCAAGGAGCTAAAGAGAAGGATGATCACTGCACCTGTACTCACATTACCGAAAAGTGGAGAAAGTTTTGTGATATACAGTGATGCCTCAAAGAAAGGCTTGGGTTGTGTACTCATGCAAAATGATAATGTGATAGCCTACGCCTCACGGAAGTTGAAGATCCATGAGCAGAACTACCCAATGCATGATCTAGAGCTGGCAGCCGTGATTTTTTCCTTGAAAATCTGGCGGCACTACCTTTATGGTGAGAAGTGTGACATATACACCGACCACAAGAGCCTAAATTATATATTCACACAAAAGGAGATCAACATGCGTCAACGGAGACGGTTAGAGCTAATCAAGGATTACGATTGCTCTATTCACTATCATCCAAGAAAGGCGAACAAGGTAGATGATGCTCTAAGCAGGAAAGAACCTGCTACTCTATCCATGTTGAGGATTGAGAAAGACCCTATCTTCTTGGATATGCAAAGGATGGATTTGGGAATTGTAAGGGAAGGTGATACATCCTACCTTGCCCAAATGATTGCACAACCATCCATCCAACAGAAGATCAAGGAAGCACAAAGGGATGATGTGGAGATACAAAAGAGGGTGAATGCAGTAAAGGAAGGAAAGCTGCAAGAGTTCCATATCGACGATGATGGTGTGATTCGGTTTGGAACGCGTCTTTGTGTGCCTTCAACACCCGGAATAAAGAAGGAGCTATTGGATAATGCACATAGCTCAACTTTCTCTATTCATCCTGGAAGTACCAAGATGTATCGTGATCTCCGAGAACACTTCTGGTGGGATAACATGAAGAAGGAGATTGCGGAATATATATCAAGGTGCTTGGTATGTCAGCATGTTAAAGCTGAGCGGCAAAAGTCCAAAGGTATGATGCAGCCATTGCCTATACCCATGTGGAAATGGGAAAATGTCACTATGGACTTTGTCATGGGTCTCCCGAAAATGTCAAGAGGAAATAATGCGATATGGGTTGTGGTTGACCGACTCACCAAGACTCCCCATTTTATCGCTATTCGGGAAGACCTCTCACTTGAACAACTTGCAAGGATATATGTGAAGGAAGTAGTGAGGTTTCACGGTGTTCCACTATCGATTGTCTCTGACCGTGATCCAAGGTTCACTTCTAAATTTTGGAGGGGCCTTCAACATGCTTTGAGTACTGAATTAAACTTCAGCACGAGCTATCACCCCCAAACTGATGGCCAGTTTGAAAGGACTATTCAGACACTTGAAGATATGCTAAGATCATGCTCTCTTGAATTCAAAGGTGTATGGGATCAGCACCTTCCATTGGTTGAGTTCTCATACAACAATAGCTTCCACTCGAGTATTCAGATGGCTCCGTATGAAGCTCTTTATGGGAAGCGATGTAGAACTCCAACCTGTTGGGATGAAGTTGGAGAACGAAAACTACTTGGTCCCGATCTTGTTCAAGAGTTGACAAAGAAGGTTCAAGTCATCCAGAAACATATCAAAGATGCTCAAAGTCAGAAAAAGAGCTATGCTGACAATCATCGAAGGGACTTGGAGTTTGACGTTGGAGATAAAGTCTTCCTTCGAATATCTCCTTGGAAGAGAGTCATGTGATTCGGGAAGAAAGGGAAGCTAAGCCCAAGGTACATTGGCCCCTTTGAGATCCTTGATCGTATAGGAGCCGTGGCCTATCGTATGGCACTTCCACCGAATATGGCTCAAGTTCATGACGTGTTTCACGTATCACTACTGAGGAAGTACATTCCAGACCCCTCACATGTACTGAACTCAGAGGTGGTATAGTTGGAAGATGATCTCTCATATGAGGAGCAGCCGGTAAAAATTCTGGACCGAAGTGATAAGGTTATACGCAACAAGACAACCCGCCTTGTCAAAGTGTTGTAGAGGAACCAAAAGTTTGAGGAAGCAACTTGGGAACCGGAAGAGGCAATGAAGGAGAAGTACCCTCACCTGTTTGTGTAAAGTGAAATTTCGGGGGCGAAATTTTTCTTTAGGGGGGGAAGAATGTAACGACCCAAAGTTTTTCAATGGAAAATTACATTCTTATATCTATGTCATAAAAACACAAAATAATGAACTACTAAGTGATAAGTGACCTTTAAACATAATTTTGTCACCCCTATGTTTGGAATTTTAAAAATCCAACATTCATGGTTGTGTTCAAGATAGTTTTTGGAGTCCAATGAAACAAAAATAATTTTTGGTGAATAGTAACCAACCCTTATGAATAGTAACCTACCCTTAGGAATAGTAATATGACCCTTATGAATAGTAAATAGGAGTAACATTACCTATGAATAATAAAATAAAATTTAGACATCATAGAAAGTGATGATTTGACCTTAGTAAACGTTTTTGGTATTTTATAAGTCATAAATAAATAATTATAATTAATTAATTAATATTAAAGAATATTTATTCTCCTGCAATATATTAATAAATTATTGAATCAATGTCTAATAGTTTTTAGATAATTTTATAAGACCCTAAGTAATTTTTGAAAAGAACTGCAAAATCAGTTTTAATTTTAAAAAAACTGTTTTTTAAGTAAATTATGATTTTAATTAAATATTAAATTAATAATATTTAAAAAATTATTTTTTAAAAATGGACATCATTTTTGGATTCTACACATCGAAAAATGGTTGGGGTAAAATTTTGGGATTTTTCTAAGATACTTGAATTTTTGATGAATAGTGGAATCTGATAATTCACAATAAAAGCTAAATAATGCATTAATTGAGTCATTGCTGATGTTCTACTGATGTAATCCCACTTGGTTCGGGATTAAATTATAAAATTACTATTATTGGTCATCCAATACTCACTATTCCTTGTCTTTGGTGGAATTAATAAACTAATCAATTTAATATTAAGGAAACCCCTCTCCCCTCCACTATAAAAGCCACCCTTCACTCCCTCTTTTCCTCACACCTCTCAAGCTCCAAGCCTTCTCTAAATTCTGCCCAAACACCTTCCCTAGCTCATCCCCCACGTCCAAAAGTTTCTGGTCTCATCAAAATACCAATCCTAACTTCCTTAAGGAGGTTCTCAAGAGGAGGATTCTAAAGGTAATTTCTCTCTCTTTTCTCCTTTAATTTCCTTTCAAGTTCAAGTTCCTTTCTTGATCTCTCTCTATCTATCTTCATCCAGATTGTTCTATAAATCCAGTATTATATATATACTGTAATATTATGATTCTAATTATATCACCCCACACCCTTTCCCCCTTCCTTTTATTTTATTAAAGAGAACGTTGTTCATGTGGTGATAATTTATCACCTTCAAAAACAACATGCTCTCTTCTTCCATTTATACCTTAAATCTGGTCATGAAACCATTTTTATGGTTGAACCAGAATGTTTTATATGTATTATGTTCTATTTTATGTTCTTGAAATAACCTATGGCCTTATTACTAAGATAAATGTTAAAACAAGATCATTGTGATCCAAAAACTGCTCAAATTAACCCAAATAACCATCATTAAATTTTTATCTAATGATTTGTCCACATGGATCTAATATAACTCATTATAAAATCATTCAAGCTTCTGTAATATCATTAATTACATGTAATATCAGTTCTTTATGTTTACCCATGATCTACCCAAACATCAATTTAAGAATACAAGTGGACCGTTCAAGAAAACCATAAAAACGAACATCACCGAACAATGTTTTTAAACTCTATAAGTCATTCAAAGGAACATAATATGAAATAATGAAACCAGAATGAACCCTATTAATGTATAAAAGGTTCTGTAATTTCTAATTAATTAATATAATTTCATTATACAGGACATTAAAGAGAAGGAGGCATTCGAGTACAAGGTAAGGGGAAATCTCGAACCCAATTTTCTTCCTTCGGGTTCTCCCTCTTTCACTCCATTTTTGATATGGTTACTCCTCAAAGATCATTTGTTCATAATTTACTTTACTTTTCTGGGATATACATGTTTGTCACTGGTTTTTATGTCCATCAAAATGTTTTTCAAAAGAACTCTTCTTTCAAGATCTCACATTTTGCCTCTCATTCAAGGTTGATGGTTCTTATATCAAGTATGTTGTTCCCTCTTTCTTTTGGGAACCCAAAGCTTATGAATGTGATATTATGAGATGAAACCCATTCCTTTCCATGGGTTATTTATGTACATATTTGATATGTGTTCTATGTGTCAAGCATGATAATGATAATGTTATGATGTGACGGGTGCGCCCAGAATTATATAGCGCAATGTGAAAGTTTAAATGTGACGGGTGCGCCCGGAATTATATAGCGCTCCAATGCATTGGGTAAAGTGATGAATCTCATGAGTAAATGTGAAATTATGCGTGAACATGATGCTAGCTTTGTTCACAAGTATGTGTGGTAGTTAACAACTAAGACATGATTTTTCATTTTATGCTTTGCCACATTTCATGTTTATTGTTTATGCTCCTCTCATGTTCAAGATCTTCTTCCTATGTCATGATTATGCTCACCCCATGCTATATTGTTTTTATCTATCCTCTTACTGGGATTTTAGCTCACCCCTTTTTATGTATATCCTCAGGTGGCTACATGTACTAAGGAGAGGACAACTGCAACTATGAAGCTATAGAAGAAGAGATTAAATGAATTTTTATGCTTGATGTTGTACTTGTTATGTGTAGTCCTAGTTTTCCTAAGACACTAAACCTCTGGATCCTCCATGTGTAATACCATTATGTTGTTTATCATTGAAATGATGTAATATTAATGTAAGAAAAGGTCTGGTCGCTATAGAGACATATAAGGATTGTTACACTGTTGCCTTTCCTTGAGTTTTGAAAGTGTATGATTAATGTTACCAGTATCCATGAAAGGTTATTCAGATATTTTTGGAATGTAGATGATATGCGCATAATGAAGGGATAAGGAGAAAATTAAATGTTTGATAGTATTCATGAGCTCATGACTAATATAAGGAGAAGGTTATATCATGGTTTGAGTATATAGAATTTTGAGGATTTTGGTATGTGGAAAGAGTTAACTTTTAACAGCACTCATGTTTTCAATAAGGTTCAATGGGTATTCAAGAGAGTACATGATTAAGGCCTTTGAATGTTTGGAATGTGACCAACAAGATATATCTTATGATATATGGTGATAAACGATGCTATTAAATCTTCGAGATTGGACTGCAGTATTATGGATAAGCCTAAAGATTGGAATGGATTATGTTGGACATAAGTTAGTATTATTTGTTTTTCGATATTATTGATGGGATGTTATAGTAATATAGTTTTAGAAAAGGAAAACCTGCAGGACGGGCGACAGCCCATCGCGTCGGACAAGGCTGTGGGAATCGAACCCACAACCGAAGTGCGACTGGCCTTTATCGCCTACCACTGGCCTACAGGAAGTCCCTGGTTAGTATAAACTAGTTTTATTTTATTAAGCGGTATGATATATGAAGTATAAGTTCATTTTTGGAACCATATATGATTAATATAACCATAAGATGGACTTATAACTTTTTCTAACCTTTTGTTTGAAAGAGATGGAATGACCCATCATTCTATCACATGATCTGCTAAGACATCACGAATAACAAATTCAACTTCATTTCTTTAAGGGATGAAGTAGAAATTGTTCAATTCACGAACAACATTGAGATTGTACCAAAATCAAGTAAGTATTTCTTCTAATTCAAAATTTTCAACTTTAGGGAAATGATATTGAAAACCAAAAATGTTGTCCTAGTGATCTTATATCCGATGAATCAGATGGTACCCTAGATCATCACAAATTTATGGCTTTGTGATTGTTGGATTTTTCATAGCCATGTCCTCTACCACTCTCCATCAGAACATGATGGTTAGATTTCTCTTCCATGTCCATATTTTCACCTATGTTCTCCTATGTGGATACCTAGTGATTAGTTAACTTGGGTAACCATTACGTTTTATACTTTATTTTTTAAAGATAAGTTTTGGTATTCCTTTTTACGATGTGGGTTTCTATCAAAGAAACTTTCAAATAGTAAACAATTTATAACCCCGATGAATTTCGAGGGAGAAATTCATTTTAAGGGGGGTAGAATGTAACACCCCGAGATTTTATGAAAAATATTCTTTTAATTTCATTAATGTCTTGTGTTGTATTCTACACCAAGATTACCTTGCGCTATACGCAACACTGTATTAGCTTGCAGTATACGCAACACTATTCTTGGATCGTGTTACACACAATTTTGATAATAGTTATTCTACGCAACATTGAGTATATATATATTCAATGTATAAATGAAATATGGTTGGATTCTGTTATACAAAACAACAAAGGATTCTTTCACAACACACAACCCTGACTTGGCTTGCATTACACACAATCGCGACCTTCCTCGATAGTGTGTGTTGTGTGCAATACTGGGTTTTAATAATCAACGATATAGTATAATAATATTGTCATTAACTAGCCGTTATGAATAGTGTTAACTAAATTTTTAATTTTATAACATTATTATTCATATTACACATTTCTAGAACATGGTATAAGAACAAAATAAATTTTTTGGGTAAAATAAGTATTTTTCAAAAAATGCAGTTTTGCCGCCTTTTGATGGCGCACCCACTTTAAATCTAGTTTCTGACATGTTTATATGTTCAATTTGACAAAATAAAATTCTTCTTTTGAATCAGGATATAAAAATTTACATTAGATAAAGTTTTGATGTTTTTCCGATAACTTTCATATTTTAATGAATAGTAAAAACACGCTATATTTTAATTAAAAACAACTTTTTTCATCGTAATATCTTTTGTGGTTAATTTATAATATTAAATGGTTTTAAAGTATAAATATAATATATTTTTACCATTTAATATAATTAATGTCATTAGCATTGATTTTACCTTGAATTCGTAGGTTAAATCAATTCAATCTTTTGCAATGTTTTAAACAAAAACCAGTTTTTATTCGACAACGGGATTAATTTTAATTTAATTTCTGCAACTTCTGTGTATTTAATTTTAAAAAATGGATTCCATATTTGGAATCAGTGGGTCCAAGTTATGTTAATAGGCTACCTTTTATTTTTGGGAATTATGAATAGTAACTACGGTAAATTTTATTTACCATAGTTAAAGGTAAATCGGGTAATTAAGGGTAAATATAATATTTTAAAATTACCCTAACAAATGTCAAAATCCTATTGGATGACTAAAAGTCGACCCATATCACCTAAGGGTTGGATTATATTCATTTAATTAAATTTTGTCAATGAAAATAATTTAATTATTATTAAAACCAAAGAATGTGACAACATGTCACTTTCTTAAATCTTATAAGTATAATAATTTTAATCTTGTGATAAACATCATGAAACATCATACATGAATAGTATCCAGAAATCTAATAAAATTATATACATCATAGGAATTTATTTATAATTTTTAGGTATTAAATAATTATTATTTATTATGACACAACCATGATGCAGTATTTGTCTTATTAATGAAATATTGACATAATTGATGTTATAAATGCCCAAATAAATGTAATTTGAGACTTTTTACGACTTACAATAATTTTCTAGGTTAATATGACATGTGATTGTTGATTTAAGTAACTTGGTTCGAACTTATCATTCTTTTATGAATTTCATAAAAATCATGTACCAAATAGTGTCAAAATTGACATAAAATAGTTTTTAAAACAAATATTATATTATTAATTTTTATTTTATTCCTAAAAATTTAAGGTTCGGCCAAATGACTTAGATAAGATTATATATATTAATAATAAACAATTTGGGGTTCTTTTGGCTTGATATAGTAAGTTTATTAACCATATAGTGTAAGAAAACAAAAAGACACGGTAAAAGTTAAATTATTTAACTTATAGTTAAATCTAATTGATAAGGTTAAAATAATAAACTAAACTTGTATAAATACTATTGTATGAGAGGATTTCGACCCATCCCCACCTTAGCCTCGAAATAAATCAATTTGGAGCTATTTAAAACCGAACTTGACTTTATAATAAAATAATATTTTTAGTTATTCCAAAGGTTCCCCTCTCCTCCCTTATAAAAGGACACCTCCTCCCTCTCTTCCTCATACAACATTGAGCCTTCAAGCTCGGCCAAACCCTACCAAAATCTCTTCTCCACTTCCCTAGAAACTTCCTAGAGGTTCTGGTATTCCTTAAAGACCAATTTTAGTGCCCTAAGAGGAGGTCTCAAAGAGGCGCTTCAAAGAAGAGGTAATTTCCGTTACCAATTCTTTCACCTTTATTTCTTCTTCCACTTCTTCTTCTTAGGTTGTTTCATTATGAAGTAATAAAATCAGTATCACTCATATACAGATAGGTTATTATAAGTATGAAACAATCCTAATTCACCATCTATCCATCCTACGGAAAACGAAATCACCGTGCGTGCGTACGTACGGAATATCGTCTCCACACCGTGGTGTAATATGTTTTTCCACCAACACCTTACATGGATGGGTATTATGGTGTAAAGAATAAATAGAAATAGTTATTATAAAATCATAATGATTCTGATATATTGTATCATCCACTCCAATTCAATTCAATAATTATGGAAATGATATCATCGCTCGTGCGTATGTACGGACTACCGTCTCCACGACGCGATGAGATTCATTCTCCATGTTAACCATTTAAGAATGATTATAAAGTATATATAAGCAACAATAATGAAATATATGACATTATAAATCTACTGGATTTATGTTTATATATATGTATGTCATCTACTTAATTCCACTCAATTCAATAAGGAAACGAAAACAGCGTTCATGCGTACGTACAGCCTACCGTCTCCATGAACGCTGTATTTCTTTCCATTTATCGATCCATTATATATATGTATATTATGAATATATATTATATATAAATCATGTTTTATATTCTATAGTTAATTAATAATGATCTATGTAATCATATAAATAATTACAAGTTAAAACACGAACGACAAATGAGATGATTTTACCCAAAACGCTACTTTAACATGAATTTACAAAAGAACGGGTAATATAAAGTCATAAGTGAACCATATATGATATAATAACAATTAATATGATTCTGTAATAAGTCAATGACATTATTTAAATCATTATACAGGAGGTTCGGACACTTATGAAGCAAATCGGACCTAAGGTAAGGGAAAATATCACAATCTCATTTTTATCCGAGATTGTTTATACATTGGTATTTACTGGGGTGTATTTTATCATCCACATCAATGTTTCCTCAATATGTAATATTATTTCCATCCACCTACAATTGTTTAAATCCAATTTTACCCTTTTGTGAGTTTTTATTAAAAGAAATGAAAGGAATCTTTTGTCATTTTTTTGTACGAGGTACTTTTTGACTTTTCTGACAAAAATGCGAAGAATGTTTTTTTAACTTATACGGCATGAATGTATTTTTAAAACCTTATTTCCAAGAATCTTCCTTTACATGTTTTCAAGTTTATTTTTAATCAACTTCTTTTAGTTTAAAATTTTATGACATGTTATGAAAGGATAAATGTTTTTGAAGAAGAAAGGATATTTTCCTCAAGAATGGAGTTCAAGTGTTTTATCAAAATTATTTTCCATCTAAGATAATAAAGGGTTCTGTTTTTATCCCTATTATTACATTGATTTGATTATGTTGTGATGGAATTATTTTTATGAATTCCTTTATCTTATTTGAATTGTATTATGATGTCATGATATTTAAGATTCCCATTTGTATTACATGGGTTATGTAATGATGTATGATTTATGATTTTGTGGTACACATAAGAATGGAATCATTATGAGATGGGTGGGACCTATATCTCCCTCCAATGCATTGGTTAAAGATTTTATATCTCATGAGATAGACATGTCTGGAATGGTAGGTTATACCGGTTCAGTGAAATAGGATTGAAACGAGGGTGACTCGGTTCAGAAAGGGACTTTGTCCACTAAGATAGTCTTGGAAATGAGTCTTGACTAAAAAGAAATGATTCTCTATGATTATGTGTGTATGCCACAAAGTTTCATGTTTTAAGTTATGATTATTGTGATTACATTTCACTGCCATGATTTACCCCATGTTATGAAATTATGATCTCTTTTGCAGGTTAAGATTTCCAAAAGTTATGTGCTTATGTATATGATATGATTGATATTTCTTTTGTTTACCCTTACTGAGCATTTGAGCTCACCCTTTTATGTTTTATTTTCCCCAGGATATAAAGAAATGTTTTAGGTATAATAAAAAGGAAGATCTTTATGGGAGATGTTGAAGATCTTTCACCAGGATTAGAGGATTATATTCTGAGTTTCCAAAGACACTAAACTATTACGGTCCTTGTGTGTGTGTTTTTGTTATGTACTAAGTATTCCGAAAATGTAATGTAATGTCAATGTACGTCAAGCTTCGGGTCTCTACACTGATCTTGGAAGTAGGGAGGACCCGCATTCTCCCTGGGGGTGGTATGGGGAGGACCTCCATACTGGGTGTTGTTACTGCAGGTCAGCCTGCGGCGGCCACTACCTACGCCGACAAGAAAGAGAGTTGACCCGTCATACTCGTGGGGTGGTTGGGACCTCGATCCTTTCCTTGTATATAAGTACCCCTTCCTATCATACACAGGGGGATGATGATATATGTCGGTGGTGGCATGAACCATAGTAGTTGTCGATGTTGACGCCGCTTGATGGGCATCCTCCTAAGTCTGTGCCCGATGCTGGCATCGGGTCAGCCAAACTGGGGTCGGTAGTGCAGGAGCATGGCTTAACTGCTCTTCAACCCGTGGGATTAGGCGGTGGAGTTGGTGCGGCCTAGTGGGATCCCTCCTTGGGAGTCCCTGAAACTAGATCCTGGCTGGGCTGGCCCAGACAACCCCTACCTCGTCGGTGTAGGGGAGAGAGTCATCGAGTCATTCTGAGGAGAGGCTCCCAAAACGACTATGCATTGGAGTGGGAGAAGTGTCTCACTGTACGGACCTTGGGGGTGGTGGTGGCGATGAGGCGCATATGCCTCTAAATACTGGAATTCCATATCCTGACACAGGATAATCCCCACCTCCTCGTATCGATAGACGAGGTCGCTTATCACCCATTGTTGAACGAATTCATGAGGGGAGATGGGGCATGGGAACCCAGTAGCTGTGGGTGTGGAAGCTGTCACAGAATTGGTGGAGCCATGTGGTATTACCGCATTGGCATTTCCCCTACCCCTACATCGATGGGTGGGTGGAGATGGAATCTCTGATGCAGTAGCTTGGTTTCTGAAAAGCATGGATATTGAACCATTAGTGCTGAAACAAAGAAATAAAACTCTAGTTCCCCAGTACCATTTCGTCATCCATGTCTTGTAAAAAATATCCACACTGATAACACCGCAGACCGGATTGTCCAACGTTTTAACCTCCATGACTTTTGGTGAGTTTCATGCCTGGCCCACAATTTTCTTGGAGGGACCCGACGCTGAATTACGGGATATGGTGACACACTAGCCTACTAATGTCTTGAATTCTACTATCCTCCACATCGAGTAGGATAAAATAACATCATTTTCACTATTTATATTTCCTACGCTTTCGCTGGGGCGCGTGCATCCATCTGTTTGAAGAGGATGAGGATGCACTGACTGTTTCCCTGTATTCCCACTTTCCAAAGGTGGTGGGAATCTGTTTCTTATTCAGGGACATTTCCTCCTTGATCAAAATGGGATGATGGGATGTCGATTATTCCTTCCAATTATTCCTCCTTGGAACTTGTTACCTAGTTCGGGTCTCCCTTATTGACTATGAATTTGTTCAGGAAACTCTTCCATGTGAAATATCTATATGTATTCTGATTAATTACACCTATTCAGTCAGGACATTCCAAGGCTTCCCTCTAGGGTAGCACCCTTTGTTCAAGGGAGTAGTCACGTTCGACATCACTGGCGTGTATGGACGTTGGAATACTAGTGCGTCTAAGAATCTTCCCCTTATTATAGGGCTTCTTAAGGGAGAAGAAGCATGAGGCATCACACGTTGAATGTGGGGAATTATATTCCATATGAATGTATCTAAGATTTTCATCAGCTTCCCATGTTTAAAATAGGGTATGTCGTAGGTTTAACGTCTATAGGAGATAGGTCAAACTGATCGGAACACTAACTAGAGTGGATCATATGGGTGTGACCTCTGGAGGACACACTGATATTTGGGCTAACGCATGGTTAGTTACCCAATTATTGCTAAAGGGGATGAGAAATGAGGTGGCATGATCCCACTGAGATGTGGCGACCTAGATAAGAATTGGGATGTATGAAGGAGGGTTTAGTGTTGATAAAGAATTAAATGAAACCAATGTGAGGACGACAGGGAGGTTGTGCTTGAGTCCCGAAGACACTTCCTACATATCCATGTGGAAGGGAATCAAAGTCTTCATAGTTCGTTGAGGTGATGGGACACCTAAGGAGGAGACCCATATGAAGAGGACCTGGAGGAAGTGGAACCTCCAGGTTGGGGCATGAAATTGGGGATCTTGTAGAGGACATCGACCCGATGCCATTATGTGGATTACGCATGATTAGCGGCCCGAGAGTTGGTCTCATGGCAGAGGGGTAGACAAAAAATGCGGGTCCCAATGAAGGGGACTACAATGTCGTTCCACTAGATGGGGTCACAATGGCTTACTTCTGGATGGGGTCACAATGGCTCACCACTAGATTGGGTCACAACGGCTTACCGATGGGTGGGGATCATAATGGCTTACCACTAGATGGATTCAAAATGGCTTATCGTTGGATTGGGTCCCAACAGATTAATACTAGATGGGGTCACAACAACTTACCGGTGGGTTGGGTCACAAAGGTTTATAGTTGGATGGGGTCACAATGTATTTCCACTGAATAGATGATAGTTTAGTGTCATGCGGGACAAAAGGGGCATACAGTTTAACATCATGCATAATAGGGGTGGACCGACATGAAGTGGTCGAGACTAATGAGTGTTGGTCTTGAACGTTAGGGAGGCTTTTAACATTCCATGCCTAGGTAAGGTTCAAAATCCACATAGTTCGGTAAGGGTTGGTGAGCTGATGTGAAATGGGGAAGAACAATGGATGGTGGGATTGAACCTCATGGAGGATTCTTACGTACCTTAACTTGGAAAGGATCAAAGTCCATGTAGTTCGGGAAGGGTTGGTGAACCAACCTGAAAGGGGTCAGAGCAATGGATGGTGGGCTTGATCCTCAAGGAGGCTTCCTACATACCTTACCTTGGTAAAGATCAAAATCCATGTAGTTCGGGATGTTTGGGGCATCCAAGCTAATGCGGTCCAAAGAGGATGTCATGGTAGATTCTTACTCTACGCACACATGAGTCACGGTCGGTGTGAGAAACAAGAGGAACCAATGACCTGATGATCACGTTACGAAGGGTGCGTTTGTGGGAAGTGGAGTGGGGATGACATGTAGTTAGCAGCCTAAAATGGAAACAGGGGCTTACATGTGGTCCATAGCATAGGGAGATGGATATTTGGACTTACTCCATGGGGGAGGCCCGATAGAGATAAAGCCCAAAGGGAGAGGGATTTGGAATGGAAGAGAGGAGGGTGTCAGTTCCCATCCCCCCTCTATGGCCTTTTTCCAGAAATAATATCGAAAGAGAAGAGATGTTGCCTCTCACAAGAAAGGCTAGGTGCTTACATCTAGGTGGTTTCCCTTTCCCCATGGACAAACGCCGCTTCGGAAAGGAGGATATCATTCCATGTGAGGAATGATCTCACTCCCGTGGATACGAGTAGGTGTTGAAAATGTCTGAGATGGGGCACCTCACATATGATGCATGGGGAGAGGCCATATTAATGTCATGTGCTAAGGAAAATGGTTCTTGTTAGTTTAACATCCTTCATCTCAGATGATACGAGTTTACACCGCACCCCTAGGACATACATAACTGATACCTACCTTCCCTTGATGAAAGGAAGGCATCATCAATGCTATGGTGAGGTGGTTCTATGTAGCTATCCATTGAGGGATCCACATTAGCGTAGCTATGAGAAGAATCAATTATCGTTAGTGTGCCTATGAAAAGAAGCATAAGGTGAAGTAACAGAACGGGAAGTAATGCCCAATGAAATTTGAAATCACTTCGTACAAACTTGGAGGGTTTCATAGGAAATGGAGTTGCGGAGCAATGAAGTTCATAGGTAGAAGCCTCATGAAGCTCCAGTGCTCCATACAGTGGAGGGGCTTCGCGAAGGGTTGGGCGTCATGATGTGAAGTGGTCTAGCCTATTCATAGAGAATAGGTGCATATGGAAGGTGCTTCAAAAAGTGGAAGGGATTTCGCGGTGTAGTTCTCTGCGAAGCAAGGGTGCCTTGCGAATCATTCCATTGCGAATAAATGTGCTTTGTGAAGCACAGTGGTCCTACCTTAGCATGTGGGTCACAAGTCCATGGAGGGTATTTCGCGAAGCATAAGTTCCCCATGAAGACTTGAGTCCCCTTGAGGATCCCCTTCCTTCGCGAAGGCCTGAGGTCTATGCAAAGGGCACCCCCCTTTGAAGAGGGGTTTAATTCAAAAAAAGGAGGAGGTTGTTCACGATGCTTAAGTACCTTGAAAATCTCATGTTTCACATAGTTGAAATTGTTTCATGATTTGTGAGCTAAGAAAGAGAAAGATCATAGGATATGTTCTTTGGGCTCGAGGGGATCCTAGTATTTATATGCAAGAGGATCCGTGAAGAAAATCATGTTGGGGATGAATACACGTGGCATTTTGTCGTAATCGTGGAGCCTCCTGCCTCCTTGCTCCGCAGCAGATTCTCAAATGTCAAATGGGTTCGTTGATCCTCCTGCATCCTTGATTTTCAGTGGCTTCCCAAAAAGTAAATGGGTTCGCGGAGCCTACCACCTCCTTGCTTGGCAGCGGCTTCGCAAACGTCAGATAGGTTCATGAATCCTCGTGTATCTTTGTTCCGTGGAGGCTTCACAAACATCACATGGGTTCACAGAGCCTCCCACCTCCTTGATCTGTGGTGGCTTCACAAATTTCAAAAGGGTTCGCAGATCCTCCCACTTCCTTGCTATGTGGTAGCATTGCAGAGGGGAAGCTTTGTGCCAGAGTGATGCTACGGGGGCTCTGCAAACAGTCTTCGCGAGGTAGCCCCTAAGGATTACCGTTTGTTCTTGTTCTTCCCAAATTTTTGTTCCAATAAGAATATCATGTTGTTATATAATGGTTCAATTATATGGATTTCTAGTTCCCAATTTATATATCATTCATACACTTTATAAATTACAAATTGGATTCCAATTAATCATAACCATTATGTTTAATCCCATAAAATCAATGGTTCATGGTTAAAACATGTAAATTTTAGTTATTTTAGGTGTTTCCATCAATATTTGTGGGAATACACCACTTAGGTTGATGATAAAACTTTAATGGAAAATTATATATTAAAACTATAACGAGGCATTCTTTCACGATCTATAAATATAGGGAACATGGTAAGTAAGCACATAAGCATGGAAATTAACATGGAAAGCTATTACATAAGTAGGGGGACGCACAAGCATGGTATAAAATCAGTCATGATAAATATGGAACCATAATCAAAGAAACATGATGTATAGGAAAACTTGATAAATAAATCCCACATCATGTTATATAAATAATAATTTTAATTAATTACATAATATGGTAAAAAACCATGCATGATAATAAAATACCTAACATGGTACATAACAAGAATGATACTAAACACACAAGGCACATCAACAAATATCATATATCCTAGATATGAAATCTACATGGCATGACATATTCATGGAATGTGAGTCATTATATGACTATAATGATGAATTTAATGCTACCTCATTGCCATACTGAGCCAAGGTTCAAATGAAATAAATCCCATAAATCAATAAATAGTGGAATATACACCAACCAGTTGAAGTGAAATCTTAATCAAATGTAATAACGAGCTTCATGTGAAACAAAAGCATCCCTAGACACGTGGAATTTTTACAATGCATGGGGCGATCACTCCTGGACACATATATTTACCAAGTTTCAAAAAATTCCTATTCTACTGTCCACCAATCCAAAATAGTATGAAAAAGGAAAATAAACTCTCAAACCACTTTTTAATATCTAAAACAAACTATCTATGAAACCAGTAGTCCAATAAGTCACTACATGGCCTCTAGAATAACTCCTCCTACTCCAGATGCTTCCAACTAGTAATGGGGGTATAATAGTAGTATAGTTGGGAAATGATACCCTCAATAATGGATTGGTAAAATGGTATAAATACAATAAATAATTAAAATTTTATAGGGGGATCGATAATAATAAATGAAAAGCAGCGGAATAATATATAATAACTGAATAAACATGTGAAATGGATAATTTAAAATATACATCTATGGATGCATGTCTAGATGATGAAATAAAGTACAAGTATTAAAATTGCGTCAGGAAGTACAACAAAAATACATGAACAAAGAAAAAGAATAAACATCCTTGAGGGAAATCACCATGATTAACCTAAGTACTAGCTTAGTCATATGCTCCTAATATCCCATGTACAATGCACATCACAAGAAATAATCCATGTACCTATGAACATTATATCTGCATAGGTAGCCCCAATGCAATGGAAGCCCATGTATGGTTTGAGATATACTCATCCAGTAACCACCAATGATGTCAAAATAATAACCTAGTCTATGAATAAAAAGTACCAAAATGTGTAGGGGTAATAAATAAATAGAAGATAAGTAAATAAATAAATAAATATAATAAGTTGGACTCAAGTTCATCAAGGACACCTAAACAACCATACCCGCTTCATCCTAAACCAATATACTTCTAAGTTTATATATATATATATATATATATATATATATGTATATGTATACATATATATGCATTCTATATGCAGTGATGTTTATAGACAAAATTTATGGATACATAGTATTATCCAGGACCTGAGGTATAACTCAGGATTCCATACATAATATAACTCATACTAATAATAATAATATCTTGATATTGAAGAAGGATCTTCTTGTTACAAGATTATAATCAATATATTTTTTCATGTTTAGTATCATAAATAAATGAGGAGGGTTCTGCATAACCTCTTAATCAAGGGGGTGGAAATTTATTCCTAATAACCCAAGTGATGTGGGAATCATGCCAACATCTTCAACCAAGGGGTGTGACATGTCATGGTTAGTGACCCTATTTAAGGTCCCATATTGTAATTAAGTAATAAAGGGTAACCCACTTTCCCTATTATCCCTTAACCTGATGTTTCATAAAAAAGAAACTGATATTTCTCAAGGTGTAGTGAATCCTTTTATTATAATTGATTACAACTTAACTAATATTTCATATTATCATCCATTCCATTAACAAAATATATTTATAATAAATAGTGGAAATGTTTATAAAAATTATACAATATAGGTAATTTTTATTTGGATATGGTCAATCAGGCATACCATTACAATACAAACCATTCATTTCATTATTTATTTCACTCCATCATCATAAATATGAGGTCCAAGTGAACTATCCATTATAGTTAACACCATGCATACAAGTGGAATAAATTTGGATATTATAACATGAATACCAACCATGAATCATCAGGTCAATTCAATAATAGAATATTCTAACCCCTAAGATGTCAATTTGGTCACTATGATATAATATAGTAGAGTGTCATGTCCCACCACATTTCAATTGGTTGATATCTCTATATTTTATAAAATAGTGCACCATAATGAGGGGTTTTATTAGAAAAAATTTATTCCTTATCGGAATCCATGGAACCTACCCCTACGTGAAGTTAAAAAATTAATTCCATGAAAATAAACAATTAAAATTTAATATACAAGGGACAATTGATTTAGGGTGTTAGTTTTTATAAATTAAATTTCACATTCAAGAGTCATCTCAATGAAATACGGGCGCACTGCACAATTGCGTACTTTATAATTTGAGGAAACTTGAGGGAAAATCTATAGACCACCTAATTTATTTCAAGGATGGCCGATGCATCCAATATCAAGGATTTAACTGAGAAGGTTTAAGATAAATAAAAGAAATGGTCAAACAACCTGAAAATGTGATGAATTGGATCACATTAAAAGGGTATATAAGATGAGAAGTTAGATGAAGAAAATAGGAAGGAGGAGTCATTGAATTACTAATGGATATCCAATTCACTTGAATATGCTCAAAACAGACACCAGATATAGGATATATCTTTATCCATATGAGAGGATAGGTGGAGCCCTAGAGAGATATACCATGTATAGGTAGAAGGATTGGAAAATGGTGGAGAATAAAATAAAGGATGGAGGGGACAATGGAAATTTCACCCCATTTAATGAGGCACACAGTTTGGATGTACAGTTGTAAAAACTCCATGACCGTTATTCTAGAGCCACTACTAAGAAGGACGATAACATGGTTCATTTACATGGTTTTTAAAACCGTTTACAAACTATGAACTTTGCCTCAATCAAGGAACTTAAAAAACGACATAACAGTGAGAATTCTCTTGCATGGTTAGACCAAGTCGTATGAGACCTCCAGATCTAACAGATCAATGCATGGAATAACCTATAGGGACATACTATTTTTGAAAAATAGTTTTCCCTAGATAGCTTCTTTCGCTTCTGAGGTTTCGGATCCCGATGGTTCTGAAACTCAATGGAACACTCAAGACACCCCTTTGGAATTAAATCAAATATAGAAACAACAAATATAAGTGTTTCAAATATCATATTTACATTCCAATTATATTTCTGAAGAAAGAACCATACAACCAACCAAAAATTTAATCTCCTTTGGAAAATTTCAACCCAGTCCAAAACACGAGATATTAAACTTTATTTAATTATTCATATGAATGTATCACATGTGTATCAACTAAATTTCCCAACTATGTATGTGACCCCATTGGTGATTCCCTATAGTTTTTTACTCACACCATGCTTTTGTGGCCATGAAACTTGGGTACCCAATAAGACTACAGTAATGATAGTTTTAAGTTGGACAGAGGCCTGAGACTATATGGATTATCTGGATAACTTACTTAATGTTAGGTTATGAATGAGATATGACTCGAGAATGTCTGTAGTTCCTTTTAATTTTATTTTTTATTATTTTTTAATACATGATCATCATAATGGGAGATTAGTTTATGCATACATTCATGACCATGAGTCTGTATGACAGTTTTCATCCACAATCATTTTTTATTGATTCTTATTAATTTCCTTTGATTACATTATTGATTATTGGTTATGGACGTTTTTTGGTTTTTTTATTTCCTACTCTGATGTGAGGGTGTAATATCTCTACGGTAACACCATAGACTCTCGTAGTTATTCCATAGTCTCTGGAGTATAGAGAGGCTTGCCTATGTTCCCAACACCTCTCCAGACCGGGCCCCTAATCAACAGTCTAGGTCAGGATGTTAAATTCTTACCATTCCATAATTTATAATGAGGTATATTTATAATAAATATAATAAAAATATATTTATAAATACAATAATAATTATTAACTTATTTAACCGAGAAATATTTAGACAAATTAAATTCATTAATCATTGAGCTATATTTTTTCTAAATTATTTTTATCCTTCATTCAATTGATAAATATTACTAAGGTGGTCTATTTATAGAGAATTTATTAGAATAAAATTTTGTTTATAAATTTTTTTAAATTCTAGATATAGAAATTATACATATCTACCAATTATAATAGAAATAATTTTTCTTGAACATAACCCAGGTTATATATTTTTCTATCAACCAAGTTAGTCCACAACATGCCCAAATGGATTTCCCAATTTTCACGTGTGGGAAAAAGTGGTCAGGCATCAAGGAAAAGACATTTGGGGGATGATTTATCATGAAAATTAATGAAATGAGTAGTGGAAAATGAAATAAAATTTTAGAATGACCTATTCGCAAGTCAAAAATACGCACCCAAAACAGACAAGAATAAATAAAAAATAGGCAAATATAATCAAATTCAAAATAAACTCTGAAATCGCCTTCCAAAATCCTTTAGTTATCCATCCTTGAGTCCCACTATGACCTCCATAAATATCATGCACCATCAATTAAAGTAAAATAAAGTAGTAAAGTCATATTTGGTTGAATTAAATCATATAAAGGGTCAAAAAATTGATATTCTATGAATGTAAAATATACTTCAACCAATTCATTTAAAAGGAATACCTGGAAAATTTGATAAAATAAACTTAAAATAAAAACAGGAATACTTGATCACATCATCCCATATGACCCATGGTCACTCAAGAACTAAAACCCAAGTCTGGTCTTGATAATACAAGTCCATAACCTATATATCCACTCGATCTACAAACACTGAGTGCTATGATTAGGGTTTGTGATAGAAATTATATTATAAAATCACCACAAATTCTACGTTTTTACCAAAAATAACCCACACAAGCTTGTTTTCAACAATAGTTTGACTATTTTTAATAATTTAATTAAAAATCCTTTCATTATCATTAGTTTCTAGGATAGTGGATATTTTTATTAAATAACCCAGATAAAGAGAACTAGATATCAATGGTACAATGAAAAAATTTCAAATTTTAATTGAGAAGAAGGATAAATCAAATTAAATAACCTAGAAGAAACAACAACATTAAGGATATTGAAAGTAAAACAAAATATGAAAGTAAACAATATATGATTTTGATAGTTCAAATAATAAATGAAAACCATTTAAAACAAAATCAAAATAGAGCACCATGGGAAGATCTTGAGGGAAAAAAGGTCAAGGTAAAACTAAGATCCTAATAATACCTTAGTAATCAAACAATACACTACCATTCCCATTAATGAGCCGCAATAGAGGAAACATATAAATTATAGTGGCAACCACACATATATTACCATGTTGTTTGGTTAGTGTTGCGTCACAGAAAAAAAGTCTAGAATGGATGGACCTTTTCCTAACATAGTTTTCTGAGTCATTCCAACTATGTAACTAAGGTTCCCCCAAAGGAATTTGACTATCCAAAATGGGAGAACATAATAAAACACAAGTAAGAAACCTAAATAAAAAAAATGATCATTAATAGAAAAAAGTGAAAAGTGATACCTCTAAATTTACACTAAATTTATCCTAGAGTAGATCACAACCTTGATAAAACTCAAATGATTCCAACACAAAGATTATCTCAAGACCAACTAATTATGAATAAAGGGAATATGACATAAGCTCATACACACGCCTATTCAAAAAAACTAGTTTGAACCATGGGTAAATAAAAAAGAAAATAGAAATCTAGGACCTCATACCTAGGATAACTATTAAGATGATCCCAACAAAGTCTAATAGATACAAGTAAATGAAAAATCCCATTTGGCCCCATATTCATTCAAGGTACCTAAAGAACACCCATGGGCTTTCACTATAATCAAGGAACAGAAATATACCTCACCACCCAATGGTATACTCAAAATCCAAGGGAACTAATCAAACCAATAAAATACGAGGAAACTAAAAATTACCATAATACAAAAGATAAAAAAAATAAAATATCTAAGGGTCACACCCGAGGAGAATCACATAAAACAAACAACTAGCCAAACTCGATTATGCTTCAGACTTTTCTAAGAGTAATAGAATAATTGGAAAAGAGACATAACACCAAACTGGGGAATATCCAAAACAATAATCACCTTCATTTGAAATCATATCCCAAGTAAAAACAACCATTCCAAAAATATCAACCAATAACACCACCAAAGGGATCCACAACATTCAAAAAATTCAAAATACACCTTTAGACCATTTTCAAAACCAAAAGAATTTAATATTAAATCACTAAATCCTCATGAAAAAACACATTTTGAATCCCCACACCTACCTTATTGAAAACATTTTTTAAATCCCCAAAATCTAGAATAAATTTTAGTTTATTTAGAAAACCCATTTATTTAATTTAAACCCAACTTTCACAACTTTAAATTATTATTTTTTTCAAAACCATTTCAAAATTAATTTTTCCATTAGAAAACCTTGAATATTTCCTTTGAAAATAATTTTAAAACCATACCCATTAGTTTTAAAATCTCAAAAAATTACTTAAAAATATTTTAATTTCTATATAACCTTTATCAAAATCCAATAAAAACTGAAATGGTCAACATAATACTACACAAGGCCACTTAAATGGGACTGGTGAACATGTGTGAATTTGATACATAGCTTGATAGACTATGATACAATAAAAAACTGACCCTAAAAGTAAAAAATAACCATGTACATGGACTAAAAATGGGTTACCAATCCATATGAGATCAATTTTTATAACCAAATCAACTCTCTTCTTATTAGAAACATGAAATTTCCATTATTATAAACAAAAAATACAAAAACAATTAACCAAAAACCAAAACCTAACTTTCCATGGTTAATCAAGGTTCAGAATAAATAAGATCTCATCACATTATTCCATCACCTACCCCTTTTTTTCTCAATTTTCCTATCTCCATCTAAAATAAATTACCAAATAATAATGGGAACTTTTAAACTTAGGTCCCCTAAAGAAATATAATTTCTGGTAAAATTTCCCCCTAAAAAATTAGGTGTTTTATCCATCAGATTCCTAAGCTAGCTCACAACATGGAAAAAGGGTATTCCTGATCCCCACAGGCTGGAACAAGTTACTTGGTATCTATAAAAATACTTTTGGTAATAATTTATCCTTTAAATTAATTAAATGTTTAGCATAAATTCTAATAAAAATTTGGAATGACTTGTTCATAAGTCATATTTTCTTACCAAAATCTGTTAAGTTAAAAAAATAAACATTAATATATTCATATATTCATAATAAAATATCAACTCATCCTCAAAAATATATCACATAACTAGTGTTAAGTCCCATTGGAACCACTATATTTATAAAGTTTAACTAATTAATGTAAATTAGTGTAGAAAATACTTATTTGGATGATGTATGAAATTCAAAGGTTCACACACCAAAAATTATTTGAAAATAAAATACAGTCCATACAAACCATTCCAAATACCCATTGGACCGATGTGATGAAGAAATTTAAAAAAACTGACATGCCTGATCACATCATCTAATGTGACCCAAAATCACACATTAACTAAAACATGAGTCTAATCCCAATAACCAAAAACATAAAACAAAAAATTAACATGTTCTAAATACACCCAGTGGTGTGAGTAGGCTATGAGCTCAATATACCAATAGGTAAGCTCCACATATCCCATTCCATTATTTTCTAAAAATTTCCAACACATGATAGTTTGAAATAGATCAATTTAAAATAATTTTTTTTATATTTTTAGTAAATTAATTTAATATAATTTCATTTCCATTATTTAATAAGATAGTTTAGATTTTAATTAATGCAATGAGAGAGTGAGAGAGAACTCAAGTTCAATAGTATTAGGAAAAAAGAAAAAGTAGTAAATAAAAAAAATAAAAATCTAAATAAATACCCTATAAGCAACAATAGATTGAATGTGAATGTAACTAACATATTATAAAAAGGTAAATACGAAATTATTTTTAAAGTTTAAATGACCAAATTAAACTATGTAAAATAACATCGAAATAAATAACCCTGAGGATACCATAATGTAATAATTTTCATGTGAAAACTAGGATACATGTACTACATCAGTCATCAAACCATACAAAATTGTTCTTCTACAGGACCCACAAGAGAGAGAAAATATAATGTTTTAATGTTATTAACACATATATCATCATGTGGTTTTGTTATTACAGTGTCATATACCAAAGACGAGGGACGCGTACCCTTTCTCATTATACTTCTCTTATTCACCTACCTAAGTAATTGAGGTTCATATGTGCTTAACTCATTTTAAACACATCACATTCCATTCATAAAACTATCTATTCATAATTTTTCAAAAATTACATAAAACCATTTCCTTTTTTCCATCCAAGGGGAATTAATTTAAGCCTCCATGAGATATATAATCAAACATTAATCAATCATCATACACAAATAAAAAAATCCATCAGGATTTAGGAAAGGGTGTTAAGTATTTAAAATATATTTTACTCAAAGTTGTAATTCATCCATCAAACTGAAACTTTAAAAATTACAAAATTTTTTTAAAAAAAAGTGAATCATAATATTTTTTTTTTCAAAACTCACCTTTTTAATATTATGTACATATTAAATTACATATTTATTTATAAACTTTTATAAATGAATATATTCATTTACTATCATGGGAATATGTTCACATGTATATATATATATATCAATACACATGTATATAATCACTACATATGACATGGGAAACATGATGAATCAATCATAGGATAAAAACACAAGGATGAAAAAAATAAACATTTCAAAATTCCCAAGGTAGAGGATTCTGAAGCGTCCCACCTCTTTAAATCAAACATGAACTATTAAAACTATAGATTCTCTCTAAAATAATTTTAAAACACTAAAATAATTTATAAAAACCATAATAATATTTTATTAGTCAAAAGATAATTTATTCTTTGAAGGAATGTAAAAAAAAGTAGCACTAAATTAATTAAACCCCCATTTAGAAATAAATTAATGTCCCTTAAAATCCTTAAGAAACAAGACTAATTAAATTGAATAACACAAACTGAAATTTATAATTTTCTATAAATAAATGTGAACCATCTAAGAATGTGTGGTAAATTTATGAATTGAAAAATCAAGTAAAAACCTACCTAGAATGTGTGTATATAAAGTAAAACCTTCAACAAATGGAATACAAAACGCTCAAATTATGCATAAAAACCCAAATAAAATAGAGTCAAAAACATAAATGGGGTCTGGCCAAAATTGGCGTAAATCAAAGGGCGAAGAAAAATAGAGAGGGAGAAGATAAATTAAGAGGAGGAGAGGGAGAAATAACCTTACTCAAAATACTTACCCTTTGAAATCAGATGAATAATTGAGGGGGGAGGGAAGAGAGAGGTCATGTATGAGAGTGTGGGGGCCAGTACATGGGAATTTTAGGAACATGAGAGGGGAGGTGTGAGTTTCTTAAGGGGGTAAATTATAAGGGGTGACCTTTTTTTAATTTTTCCAAAAAATATAAATATCATGCTGCTTTACATGATTGTTACATAGTTTACCAAATCCATGAACCAACTATGAACCCTTCAAGGGTAAACAAGACATTTGCATGGTTGGATAGCAAGGAATTATTTCATAGTTAAGAATAGTGTGTTCCATTCATAGTAAATTTGTTCTTCCTAATATAGAAACCATTCGCACGACCTCCACATGGTTAGCACTAACCACAGTCAAACCCTATAAAAACCAAAATTTACTTAAAAGTTTATAAGTTCAAATGTATTCACTATGAAAAATTTGATAAAGATTAATTCCCAATTAATTAATTAAAAATTAAATTAAAACTGGGTCATGGATGATATAATTAAATATAAATTATTATTTTGAACTAATTTATAGAAAAAAAAGACAATGTATTTTTTATGTGGTAGAAAATAAATCTATGTATATCTATTATAATAATTGATAATAATGAATGAATATATCTTAAAAACTAAATATAATGATCGAGTAAGGAAAAATAAATCTTAATTAAATTGTAAAATAGGTCTTATCTTAGTAAATAAATTTGAATCGTTGTTTCATTTTATCGACTTTAATGTGTGAATCACAAAAGTCATACTTATCTCCACTGAGTTTAGGAAGCTACAATACTCTACCCTTCTTTGATAAATTGTGATACAATCCAAAACATATATATCCAATCCTTTGATTTGATAAAAATATATCTATCTTTATATCATTAACACACATAACATTTTTATGTATTTTTTTGTTAAAATAAATATAATATATAATATATTTTTAGTTGGGAAAAAATAAAACATATTCATTTTTGAAAACTACAAACCAATCATTTTCAAATTTTATAAACATACTGTCGTTTCTTTATTGTGAAATACTAATAAAATTATTTTTCAATCCTTTAACATATAATACATTGTAAATAATAATAGAATTAGAAATGAATACTTATCTAAATCCTTTAATATTGTCTTCGGAGTTTTTGTCAAATGTGACGGTCCCTCCATCATAGATATTATATTATAAGATGTTTAATGGTTCTCCAATCAGGTTCCTAGAATACATACTTCCCATGTAACATGTGTCCCTCTTGATACTGATATGTAATTTTTACTAAAATAGTAATTATAAACTAGTTTTTGTACCCCTAAAACTTGGGGTCCAATGGGATTAGTAATTGAATTCATTTGTACCCATTTTTTTATTGTTTACTGTTACGTAATATTGAAGATAATTTCATTGAAATAATTTATATTTCATATATTATAAATTTTGGAAAACATAATGAATATTCACAAACATAATGCCCTTTCATTCTACATCTAAATTAATTAATAGTATAAATACACACTTTAAAACATTAAAAAAATATATCTTGTACATATTAGGTAATTTTATATAAAAAACATGTCCAACATTGTTTTTATTAAAATTATTCATAGAAATAATTTTTTCATAGACGTATATACCTTGAATAGAGGTAGATAATTCTTTCATTATGCTCAAAATGTCATTTGAATGTTATTTATTTATTTATTTTGAATCAATTATAAATATTAATAAATATTATCATTATAACTATATTTTCTATTCTAAAATGTCTTATATTCATAAATAATACTATTTTTTTCCTCAACATGTTTCATACCAATTATTAATAAGTATTTTATAGGTTTTTATTTTCTTAATTTAATTGAGAAACACTAGTTTTCTCAAAATTATAATCATAGTGAGAGCTAAATCTATAGTAAATATTATCCTCATTTGTAGTATATATTAATAATATGTCAACATATTATTTTTCATATATGATAGAATCACTTAAGTTTTACTCCTTGGTACAACTCCATCTAGTAGAAAATGATGTTTTAATCTTCTTCTTTTACTTTTGTTATTTTCCCCCATGCATTAATTTAGGATAGTTTGGATTGATGTGTCCTTTCTTTCTACAAGAATAACAGTTTAATTTGGAAATATATCTATATTTATTTCTGTTAGATTTATTTTTTTCTTTTCATTCATCCTTATAATATTCCTTTTTTGATTTATTTTTCAAACCTTTAAGTATTTTCATCCATTTATATACACTATTTACAAGATAAGTTAATAGATTTTAATTTCCCCTTATATCATGATTAAAGGACACATAAGTAATAGATATATTGAAATTAAATGAAATTCCACTCTTATTTTAGTCCCTTTATAAAAATTTTATTTAATTATAATTCATGTTTTAGTCGTAATCTAATAAGTTAATTAAATATGTAATTTTTGGAATTATGTATTTCATCTATAGAATCCTTTTTTTAAAACCATTTTTTAGGTTGAGATCTTAAAACACTTTAAACTAAAACTTTTTTATCCATATATTCTCAATTTTCACAAATTCGATTAATAATATTTGTAAATTTGTGAAAAAATTATTGATAAACTCTTATTTTACCATTTTGAAATCTTGATATTCTAATCTAAGCATTCCTATCTTGGTTCTTTTTAGCTTTTATGCAACATAGTGGGTAACCTGTAATATAATCCATTTGAATAGTTCAAATTTACATAATAATAAATTCATAAAAATACTTACTCATATATAATAATAAAAAATATTAATTACTTTTTAATTCAGAACATATTTTTCATCTATATTACCATATAAAGAATTGGGGAAAAAATAAAGAAGTTTGTAAGGTTTTTACATTAGAGTCTGGTGGTTAATACTAACATGTTTATGGTAAGATTCAATTTTATCTTCCAGGTTAACATAAATAAATGATAAAAATATGGTTCTCCATACGTAATTTAACCAAAATTTGAATTTAAACCTAACATCTCAACAAATATCTTTTATAACACATTTTCAAATATATATAAGGGATTTTATAAACCCAAATATAATAGAAATAAAACTATATCTCAAAATGTAAATCTAGGATTCCAATTGCTATCCTAGTGTGATATTATAAGAACTTCAATCAGGGATCAATTAAAAAATAAAAAACATAAATAAATATTAAAATGAAATTTGAACTTAAATAGATTCTGGTTCAAGTGCAGTTTTCTAGTGAATGTGTAGTGGTAATTAAATATACAAGAAAACATGAATTTTTGTTGTTGTTAAAGTAAAATTTATCATACATAAACTCTTAAATTAAATATACTTAATAGAAACATCACTTGATAAATTTAGATAAAATACTATTAAAAATCTACTTTTATACAAACCAAGTCACAACCAACAAGAATAACTAATTTAAAGCTAGAGGCACAACCCAAAAATACCTATTTTTATTGTTCGAAGCACAAACAGTAACACATTCCATTTATAGTAGAGTAATAACTAGTAAATGTATGTTTTATAATATAGGTGTAAACAAAACAACTTTTTTCTATAAGGGAATGAATTAATTGACACTATTAAGAACATATAAAAATATAATAAATATAACTCAGTGATGAATAAATGAAATAGAAAAAGAGTACAATGTTGATGTAGCTCAATCAATTCAACCTGAATTTTTCATATTTTATATATTTAAATGATTGTATCGATTTTTTTGTAGTTACAGTAATAGTTTTAAATATAATTAATATTTTCCTCTATAAAACACATAAATAGTTATTTATCTTATCTCTTTTAACAAGTTCCTTTAGTGTTTATTTATAAAAAATATATCCAATTATTAATTCCCGATTTTTCCTAAATCTGGAGTGATAGTTGAATTAGGTAAATTGTCTAATATTAAATAAGTCCTTTGGTGCTTCAAAAATCATTTTCCATAACTGTGAGTCGTTATTTAATCAAATGTGTGAAAAACTAAAAAACTATAAAATATATTTATATTTATATATATATAAATAGAAATTTCATAGTGTGAAATAATACTTCATGACAAAACTAAAATATATTTAGAAATATTTCAATCTATAACTATAATTAACATATCACTATTAATACAAATACATAAAAAAATATTTCATAAGATTAAATCCTATATACATAAAAAAAAACATTACATAAAGTCATAAAAAATAAATAAATTCAAATATAACAGAGTAAAATCATTTTTTTAAGAATAAACATATTTAATTTTTAAAGGATTAAATAACACTTTGAAAAAAAATATTTTTTATAAGGATCTTATTTGAGTTTTTAAGGATATACAACAAATATGAAAAGATGAATAAAAAAATATAATAATGAAGAATTACATTAAGAGTATTTTTTGAAACTATTTTAAATTTTTTTAAATTCATAAGGATATTTATAATTTTTAAAATAAAAATACATTAGAAAAATATTGAGTAAACTATACTTTGTAAGGATAAAATAATAATTTGGAAGGTTAGTTAACAATGTGAAAAATTAAAAAACAAGAAGTTCATAATATTATTCAAAGTTTGTTAAAGTTTTTAAATCCTTGAAAAAATCATTAAAAATTTATAAGTGTAATATATATATTTTTGAAGGTTAATTTATTTTTTGTAAGAGTATTTTCCATTTAGAAAAATAAACAAGTAATAATTTCCTAATACTTTAATAAATCCTAATAAAACATTTAAATTTTTTAAAAATACTAAATATAAGAACCAAAAAGTTTCATATAAAATGAATTAAATTTATTAATACTAAAAATAGATACTAGAGTAATATTAATAAATAAATAAAATTCAATAAATTCAATATCTTTCTTAAAATAAGAGTAAAACAAAAAAAATAAATTATGTAACATGTATAAAGGATATATTTTTAAAATCATGAAATTTTTATAAAGATTCTTTAATAATCAAATATATCCTTAAAAAATATTATTTTATTTAATAGTGATATGAAAAATAGAGTGTTTTTTAAAATTACGTTTTTAAAATAGATTTTTATTTATTAAAATAAATATAATAATAAGAGAAAATATTTCAACTAGAAACCAAAACCAAAACCTATCTTTCTATAATTCTATTATTCTCTAATTTTAAAATTCTATCAATGTTCAAATACCAACAAGGGTAAATTAATAAAATTTAATCTTTTTAATTTTTATTCAAATTAAAAATTTATTTTATAATATAGATCTTGTTTCTATAATTATAATGAATAAACTTATGATATATCTTAGTAATTATTGAAAAAAACATTCTAGAAATCTATCATGGTACACAATTTTAAATAGTGTAACTTTAATGTGGAGGCTAATCCAATGTGTGGGGTGAATTTTCTACTCCCTCACACAATCCATTATAAATCACATTCAGGTACAATTTATTTTTTGTAAATAACCACCCATGGAACAATATTGAGTATAAAAATATTAATAAATGTGTATCAAACTACGTAATAAAAATATAAAAAATAAAGTAATTAACATAGGGATACTCTCAACAAATTTATATGTTAATATAGGTATACAATCTTATTTTTTAAAGATGTTCTATTAAGGTTTCTAAAAACATCACAGTAACAATTACAATTCCACTAATTACTTATTCTCTCACCTTTATTCAATACCCTAAATTTTGATATCCATTTTATGTTTTTTAATCCTATTATATATCTTCTAGAATTTCCATTGAATTTTAATGGGCTAATATCTACATAAAATGATTATAAATTCACATAAATTCATTATATAAATTTATTTTTTATCTCCTCCAAAAACATAGAATATTCCCCCACCGTAATTGATTTCTAAATTTAATTAATATTTAGATTCAATTAAAATACATGGTTTATTCTTTTAATCAACTTAAATGTGTTATAAAAGACTTCATCATCTCTTCGAAATATTTAAAAAAATATTCTTAAACAATTTTAAAAAAATTCATCTGAAAATAAATGCCCAAGTGATGCTGAAGGTTTCCCCTAATAAAATTATAATAAACCAACCAGTTTAATTAATAATAAATTTATCCATTATAATAACATTTAAATATTTCTTTTTTTTAGAAAAAAAAATATTATGAATATATTCCAAAAATATTCCCATATAATATATTATTATTTTTTATGATTTTATATAAAGGGATCCTTTAGAAAAAAATAACTATTATTTTGATCTCTATAACCTAAACAATATATCAATCCAATAATAATAATATATATAACCAATATTTTTCAATTACCTGATTAATTTACTTTTTAATTTTTCTATTTTCTCATACAAATGAATTAAAAATTGAAAATGATGTCTTTGGATCTAATAAATTCAACACTATAATACTAAATTTTACCTCATGAAAATTTATATAGATGTCTCAAAAAAATATGGAACTATTTTCACTTTTTTATGATAAATTTTAAATTACCATCTATCATAAAAAATCATGTTCTCCGCATTTTTTAAATTATAATAAAAATTCCATTTTCATTATAATTGTTGAAATATATTTCTATATAGTGACAATCCTAATAGATTAAAATAAAAGAGACAATTTTTACTTGATGTCTCCCTTGTGAAACTAAAATGGTTTTAATTAATGAATTTCACTATTATTCTATACACAATTATTGTAAGAGTATATTTAATTCACTAAAATCTATTTATAAATATATTTTTAATTTATTAGTATTTGTGAAATAATTTTTCTATAAAAAAAATCTCAATGTCTCCACTTTAGGAAATTTGTTAGATTCTTTATAAATTACAAAACTATACCAATTGAACATTTCTATTGAATGTCACATTTTATTTTTCAAATAATTGTTAATTATATATATGGAAAACCTGTTTCCACTATACATAAATCTACTTTATATATATGTTATATTAAAAATTATTCTTTGAAATTATTTCGATACATAACACTAATATTTTACTAAAAATATCCTTAAATACAATAAATATTTCAAATTTAAAAGATCCACATATATTATTCTCTGATAAAAAAAAACTTTTAGATCAAAATAAAATAATATTAATTCCCCAAAACATTAGAAATATATCCAAATGTCTTTATTTAATGTCTTTAAAATTATTTGAATAACAAATGTTGGAAAAATAATCCATCTCCAATAACCACATATGGCCCAACAATAGTAATATATAATGAATTTAAAATAATTGAGAACAATTTCATTTATATACTCTAATGTATATCCCATTTTACTTATATACTAAATCAATTTTATAGTCTCATATGAAATATTTGGTATAATAATTTCCATATTATATAGAATAAATCCAATTCCCTTTTAATATTTTAGTTTTTGAACAAAATTACTAAGAAACAGTAGTATTTTACTTATAAAATCATAGATATTTAAAATATATAAACATTGAAATTACATAATCCTTTTGAAGTTTTTTTGACATAATGTGATTGTGAGATCTTAATTTTATTATTTTTATTAACTCTTTTTATATATATAATTACATTATACTAACATATCAAGTTTTCTAGATAAAATAACAACTCTTTAATTTAATTGGCTCATGCCTACTATCAATGTTATCAAAAAATAAATATATAATAAAATAAAAATACATTTATTATTTTCCACATTAATATATACACATTAATAACCTTTATTAAACATATATCTATTAGAAGAAAGTACTTTACTAAATTTTAATGGAATTGATTGGAATATTCTTTGAAACAGTGTAAGTATAATCCTATTCAGAACACATTATTTCAATTCTGTTGTTTTATGAACCCATCGGGATATTACTTATAAATTTTTACAAATCGTTTACATTTTAGTATTGCAATTTCTTACATCAATTCAGTGAATTCATGTATTTTATATGAAAGTTGATGAAATTTTGATCATAATATATGTTTCCACTCAATTTTTTGTATATGCTTCTAAATAATCAATCCTTTCTTTATGTATATTACCCTTATCTACCAATATGTATTTATATTTTTTATTATACCATTAAATTTAATTTTAATTTTAAATACGTATTGAAATGAATTTTATTTTATAAATTAATTAAGGTTAATTAAAATATGTTTAATATTCTTAAATAAGAGTTTATTTCATCAATTGTAGATTCCTTTTCCAAGAGATGAATCATACGATTATGTAACTAATTTATATGTTTAAGTGTCAAAGACAACATTTATTAATAGTAAAATTAATTTTAATAATACTTCTGTTTGAACCATCAATTTAGAACATTTTGAAATTTAATCCATATATCCTGTTTATTAAAGGTTTTTTTCTTCTAAAAACCTATTAAATTGTATCTTATAAATATTTAATTCTATTTTAGAACGGTCTCTAAATTTGAACACGTATTTTTATATAAGTATACAATTATTCCTTAAATATAATATTTATTAATTAAATTTTCATATTAATTATTAAAAACTATTAAATTACATATCCCTGAATTAATAACCTCTGAAATACCCCATATATCCTGGAAAGATACATTTTGTACCACTTGAAAAAAAAATCTATTAATTTCATATACCCTTAAAACTATAGAATTTATATATTTCCCATTTTATGATCTTGATTAATATTATGAGAATCATTAAAAAATGTATCTACCCAAAATACTGTCAAATAGCCTAAAATAGAGACAAAAAATCGATTATTTTCATTAATGTGCCACTATTCATCGCAACCCAAATCTATTATTTAATGTATAAAGTTTCATTACATTATATATTATTCTTGACTATTTAATTCTATAATACCCACCTCCCTTATAGATTATACATTATTTATCTAATTTCCAATTTGGTTTTAACTTAATTTTTATTGATAACAACTTTATTTATTACTTTACCTTTATTAAGTAATAAAACACAATGGAAAATAGAAAATAATAATATATTAATGTAAGAATAATTTTATATTATCTATCGAGATATTATCATACACATTACATACACTACTATGTAAAATTTCTAAGAAGTTAGTTTTAGTTTCTAAATATAAAAAAAATTCTAATTATATTAGATCACATACAAGTAGAACAATTATTATCAATTATATTCAAGTATCATGGTAATTATAATTTTTTATATAATGAAATTTTTTATTTTATCTATAATAATTTTTTATTCTATAAATCAAAATGTCCCTAAAATTAAAAAAACATTATTACTTTTTCTAAATATAACCAAACCATCATACGAATGATAATTACCTTCAAAGGGCCTCACCCTTGGACAAAAAATGTTATTTACCTGAATTATAGGAGTATACCTCTATTTATTTTTTAAAGATCAATGATACTATACTGTTAAAATCATGAGGCACATAAAATAATTTCATGGAGTATTTATAAATTATAGAGATCTCCCTTCAATGACTTGTTAGAAATTTTTGGGGTGTATTTTTTCAAACATATGTCTTGTATCAAAAGAATGAATTCACTATAAAATGGTTTATTCAAGAAGGTTTTCAATAAATATCAAATCTATAATTTTATTTTTAGGTGAATTATTTTAGTAATTATTTATTCAAAGAATCAAATCTCAATTAACATACTCAAACTTAAAATAGATGTTTAAAAATCATTTCCTCTTCTTTTACTACATTTTAACTTTTTTTTTGTATAATGAGAATTTTTATGGACCCCATTTATAAATAAAATATACTAAAGCCATCTGCCCTAATAATTTTTAATTTACTATAATTTTTTTCATTTTCCTCTTTTGGATTGTGATATTCCTTCTCAAACTGACAATTTAGATATACCAACCCACTCTATCATAATAATATTGAGTTTATTTTCCCTATATTCATTTTACACCCCATGATTTTGAAATTCTTCCTCAAATTTGGGACAATTGATTAACTATTTGGGGGGTTACCTTTTTTCATAAGTTCAAGAGGATTCTCAATGTTCTTCCATGATGATAGTATTTTCTGAATAATGTATTTTTCTATGATAAAAAATTTTATATTAATGTTTGATTAATTAACCTCCCAAGATTAATTTTTATTTTATATAATTTCACTATGATATATCTTCTATATTCTATTTTATATATATAATAATTCGTGAGAAGGTTTTTCTAACAATAAGTGTATTCAGCAGTATATTTATGTTTCGATGAATCAAATATCATTTTTCATGGGAATTTTAAGTATGAAATGAATAATTCATTATAAAAGGTGTTAAAAATTGAGAATTTCATATAGGATAATTATTCTACAATTTATTTCTAGTATAAGAATCTTGTAATGACTTTCCATTTGATTTATAACATTATAGTTGTTTAGGAATTGAGATAACTTGTTCGATATAGAGCATCGTTTTATGAATTCTTATTCTATTCTATGAAAATTATTATCATAAAATGGATCTAAAATGACCATGTTATTAAGTATAATAGATTTAATCTTGAATAAAAATATGAAAAATAATACTATTTAGGATATATGAAAAAATAATGATAGGGATGTTTACTACTTTACATGCACCATTGAGGCATATTATAATATCACCCTCCAAAAAATATTTATTTCATTACAATTAGGGCAGTGATTTGGATATCCATAAAACCATCCTTAAAATATAATGATGATTCCTTAATATTCAATAAAAATACAAGTTATGAAATATATATATATATATAAGAAATTTATATATGAGAGAAAAAAATATAAATCATATTTTTGTTCTATATGCAGTGATTGAAAATCTAAATATATAGGTTTTATATTATTTCATAAAATACTCCTATATAATTTTAAACAGCCATACTCATCCTAAATCTTTAAGGTTTAATGTCATTAAAAACTAGATAAAAATGCAAAAAACTCATGCACATGAATTCAAATATTTTTTTAAAATCCTTCTTAAAAACCAAAAAATATATATAACATTAATATATTCTATCTGAATTCAATTGAAAACCTTCATCATATAAAAAAAATGTGGGAAAATATTCTATTATATGGAAGGATATAAAAAATTAAGATGATTGATCAATTTAATTCTGAATTATCAAATATATGAAATAAAAAATACCTTGTGGAACATCAATATATCAAGATCTATGTATCATAAAATAAATATTATATAATAAAATAAGATACAGATATATAAATCATAATTCATGGTTTTGTTCCATCAACTCAGAATATAGTTTGTGATGCTCATTGACAATGCACCATATATATTTTTGGAAAAAAATAATTCTTTATAGAATTATTTTAAAAGTCATAATAAAAATATTTTTTGGTTTTTATTTATCGTATGATAGTTTCAAAGTTGATGTTTTAATTATTTTAAGTTCGTCTAAAAAATTTATTCTGATCTCTTTACCTTAACCAAAATAACCCTATGAAGTGTAAATTTACTTTAAGAAAATATATATATAATCTCAAATTATTTACTTTACAAAAATGTTTCCTAATATGTTTTCTTTGTGTTGTTATTTTCTATTGGGAATGTTAAATCGATTCAAAAAAATCATTGGTAAAATATAGAAAGAGTGAATCCATCAAGAGGATTAGTTTATGTAGTTAACGCCATTGAAACTGAACTTGAGATTCATAGATACTGATCATTGGAGTATGTTACAACCATCATATATAAATATAATCATAAGCTTGAGGTGATGTAGTAAATATATAAATGAAAATATATCTGAAGGTTTATTAATTTTTCTATATTGAAAATTCCCATTTAAATGAGTAATTCCAATTATATAGTCTTAATAGGGTTTTTTAATTATAATACTTATGTGAGGATCTATTTTATATGTTATTATTCTCTTTATATTATTTTTGTTGTTGATTTGATTTTTGTGATTGATGACTCCTGAGGATGATGAGATTAAAGTCATTACGATCAGGTGATATCAAGGTATTAAATAAGAAAGATATATTTCATTTCAATCAGGTTAATTGAGGGGTTACAGGATTTTAGAAAACATACCTACTGATAGGTTTATAATTTAGGATACCTTGAGTAAGGCACACAAACATCCTTTCCTTTTTTAAGTTAAAGAAAATTACTCACTCAGTTGAGGTGTTGTATGCTTTTCTTCCACTGTGTGTAATTTTCTATTTTAATATATATTCTCTTAGTTAAGCTGATATTATTTAAGAATTATTAGTTACTCTATTATATTCATATGTGAATAATCTCATTAAAAAATTATGTTATCTCAATCTTCCCTTTTTTCATGTACAAGTGTGTGAATTTTTTAATATTTTAAAAAACTATAATTCACCCCAATCATGTAGTATATATTTCAAACACCCTAATTCAAACTTAAATATTAGATCTTGGTCTTTACATTTATTTTTATTTCTTACACTAATTGTGTGGGAGATAAAAGAGTTTTTTATATAAGATTTTTCTATTGAAACATTGGAAAATATAAATTCTAGAAAACCACCAATATTTATTAGAGAAAACTATGACTATTATTGATATCATATAATATATATATATATATATATATTTATTAATAACGGTGTGGATAACATTGTTTTTATTACTTGGAATTATAAGACTCTTGATAAGTAATATACATTTTTTACTACAGAATAGAAAACTAAGTATTAGTTAAATTTTAGAGTTCAGATCACTCATTTGTGCTCAATGATGAGAGATATCTATAGTATGTTATATTATTGAGAAATAATAAATAATATATAGAAATGTTTTTATGTAACACATTTCAAAACACCTAATACCACACCCCGGATGACACTTCTTTTAATTTAATTATTTTAAGTCATTCCTTTGAGTTGCATTTTGAACCGTTTCAATTTTAAAATGGAATTTGAGATCTTTTACGAGGGCTCGAACGTAATCGCGAATAGGCGCGCGAACGCGCCCGCACACGCGACCGCACACGCGACCGCACACGCGACCGTGGGAAGTGTCCAACATAAATGAGTAATGATGTTATTGTTATTTCAGCTATTTTTTTTAACATGGTCGTTTCTATTATTTTTGGGTTCTTTTGCGGGCACGCGACCATGTGTGGCGACCTCGCACGCGACCCTGCGGCAACCGTGTGTAGTGACCCTGCGTGCGACCCTGCGCGGTGTCCATTCTCAATGAATAGTTTTATTATTGTGGTTGTTTTAATTATTTTCGTTTTCTTATTAATATTAAATTTGTTAGAATTTATTAGGATATAAATTTATCCTTTTTTTTACTTTTATTTCCTTTTATTTTTTTTCTCTTCTTTTTTTTCTTTCTTTTTTTCTCTCCCTTTCCTTCTCTCCTCTCTCCCGTCGCGCGGGCCTCTTCTCCCCCCCTCCCGTTTGCGCAGCGTGCCTCCCTCTAACCCTAGCTGCTCCGCTTCTTCTCTCGGACCGCCGCAGCCCCAGCCTTCTCCTCCCCCTCCGGTCGGCCGTGTAGCCCGCCTCGCCCTAAGCTCTCCGGTGTCACCCCCGCTGCCTCGCATGGCTGGACACACGCCGTCCCTCCCTCCCGGCCTGTTTTCCTGTGCGGCGCACCTCCGAACTTCCTTCCCCTTGACCGGTTTTCCATCCGCACCTTCGTCGCAGGTGTGTTTGCCCCTCGTTGGTTGTTTTGATGATTTGGGGTTTTTCGGGTTAGGGTTTGGTGTTGCGTTTAATTTGTTTATGGTGCAGTTGATTTGATTCTTTGATTTTAGGGTTTAGTTGTGTTGTTTGAGGTGCCACTAACATGCGGCATGGGTTTTGCACCAATATTTTGATGTTTTCCTACACCGAGGTTAGTGTTTTCGGGTATAATTCTTGTTTGATGGATTAATTTTCTCATTTAGTTAATATATCATGTTTATTAATTAGTTTTATTGGTGAGAAATTAGTTTTTATGTGTGTTTATTATGTGATTCATTTTTAAGGTGGCATGTTCATGTGAAACGAGGTGTGTCTTGGATGAAAACTTATACTGCATTGTTAATTGGTGTTTTGTGAATTGTGAAACAAGTTTATAAAATATTAGAGGGGTTGAAAATTCTATTTTGATATGTTTTTGGGTTGTGTTTGTTCATAAAGAAAGTTTTAAATGAGTTGTTGTGTATTTTGTTTTGGTTTGGTGCTGCACCAAGGTGCGGTTGGTTTTAAAAGGATGTTTTGAGTAAAGATATTGGCATTTAAAGTCATGCAAAATATTTCGAAAACTCTTTATTAAATTTTCCTGTGTTTTGATTATCCGTGGAAATGGTCTTTAAAATTTTATTTAAAATTTTTATCAAAAGGTATTATTAAATAATTATTACAGATGGAAATTTATCTTGTTTGAATTGGGTAAAGGTTTCCGGTTTTAAATGTCCTGTGGTTATTGCAGCATGTCGTCACCGAAATTCCGTGACACTGCGATTATCAGGTTTCGCGTGCTTATGCGCAAGTGCGAAGCGAGTTGTGTCATCACGATCGAGCAGAGAGTCGAGGTAGGTCCCCCACTACACTCACTTTTAAATTTCGAATTTATTAATTTCTTGATGTTTTATTAATTTTAATAAATAAAAGATAATATAAGTTAATTAATTTTTAAATGAATATTTGTTGTAAAAAATAGTCGTTTACTTTATATTGAACTCTTGAAATATTTTCATGGTGAGTAGACACCCAGTAGTGAAAGAATGTTAGTTTGGACATTAAACATAATTCACGGAATTTCATATGTGGTTCTGATTTTAAAGATAAATGGTTTCTTCTGAACAAGCGTTTCGGGTTTTCTTGAGAAACGAGATTCTTCTTTAAAGTTGGTGAAGGATAGTTTGACACATTAATAAAATAATTTATTTTGGAAAAACTCACTTTGGGGTTAGTAAGGTGTATTCTTTGGTGATTGTCGATTACGTGAATTGTGTGTGATATTTGTGCATCGTGACTGACTGATTTACATTGCGGACACACCCCTTTTTATTGTATGTGTTGACATGGTAACCTAGCATAGTGAGTGAATCTTTTGAGAACGATTACTGCACTAGTTTGGATTACGAACTGGCTAGTGGCCCAATAACAGGGGAATACTGAGTTATTGCTGTTATGGGGATTGGGCCCCTCGGTTAGGCCATGCAGGTCTATGCCGAGCGTTAGGGCGTTATGACGTCATCGAGTTAGAGCATGTTTCAGGATGAGTCAGATGTATAGTACGTTCTGGATTTTTCACGATCTCCTAGGTTCGACCTATGTTTTATTTAGTGGTTATTTGTGTGTGTCGCACGATTGAGAAGTCTAGTTCGGTTGCTGGCTCGTGTGGGCCATTTTTCCATTGCCTTTGGCGTGTGTTGTGTGTTATGAGTATTTTTTCCTTTTTGTCTAATAACTATAGTTTGGTTTACTGATTGTTTGTAAAAAAAGTTTTAAAATGCAATTCACCTCTTCCTTTCAATTATTAAAAAAAATTTAAATTATAAAATGTAATGGACTGATACATATTTATAAATGATAGTGTGTGTAAAAACCCATACTTTGTACAATGTAGTTCAAACTTAGAATTAATGAATTATTTATTTAATGGTATGTGCATTGGGAATAGAATTAGTCGGGCCTACCTACTGAGTTTTAATACTCACACCTATACTATTTTCCTGTTTTTAGTTTTGCTGCAGGTTTGGTTCGAGCTTGCTCTCCATGGGCGAGAGCTGGTTGTGGACTGGTGAGCGACTCTCGGAGTCGCGAGGAGTTTCGGTCGATACCAGGATAGTGTGTCTCATTGGCCATTCTTTCTATTCAGGGTTATTTATTTTACTTTGCGTTCTTCCACTTTTCCGCTGTTTTATTTATTTTTATTGGGAAAAATCATTCCCTCTTGTTAGTCTTGATGTCCAGCACTAGTTGCAAGCCCGTGGGGATCGGGAACGCCCCTCGGGCCATGTCACGGGACGGCTCGGGTGACCGGTTCATGGTCGACCCGGGGTTGGTTCATGACAAAATGGTATCAGAGCCAGGTTTTTGGTCTTGTTATTTGGGGTGTCAGTTAGATCAGAGATAGGATTGTAGGTACTCGAGTGGTAGGTGCGGGAACAGCGTCGCGAACTCTTGCTCGTTCCGATCCTTGAGTAACCTGGGGTAGTTCGGGATTTAAGTTTTGGCTTTGCTCTATGAGGATGGGGGAGGAAAATAGGAGTAAACCGGTACTTCACGTGGTCTCACATGGAGTAGTGACCCATGTGATGCCCGAGAGTACAGTTCGACACTCCTAGTGGGTGGTGCTTGCCTATGGTATGGTCTGCTAAACCATGCAGCTGGGTTAGACATGACCACTAGTCCTCCGCCCAGGTGCTTTAATGTTTGTGATGTCTTACTTCAATTTTGGGACTGACACGAAATTGTTTTCCTTTAAAAAGTGAAGCGGACTTTGCTGCTTCTCTTATTTTATTTTGTTGTGCGGTTGACATGATATTTGGGGTGCGTTTCTCTTGGACCTTATTTTTGGAATTTGGCGTTGATTTATCGAAGTTGAATTTCTTAAAGGATGTCTTGGATTGTTTGAAATTAGAGTGGCTGGTTTTATAAATGGAAATAATTTTGTAAATTTTTCTTGAGTTTTTGAAATAGTTGGAAAAAGGTATTTTGGAAAAATTGGGAATGTATTGTTTTGAAAGAAAAAGATCCTTGTTTCTTTTCTAGTGGTATTCCTATGGGTGCTCGAATGTTCATGTGGAAGTGATTAATGGATAGTTTGTGGATTGTGTGGATGGGTGCCTGGGTGGCATAGAAATGAAAATCTGCGAGGCATCCAGGAATATCAGTGGTGAGTGTTTGATTTTAAATGCTGTATATTGTTTCTTGAAAAATTGGGTTTTCTCTCAAACATGTTTTTGTGCTTAAATGGATTTGGAATTGGAAAATGGTTTCGAGTCCGGAGTGAAAGTGATGAGTTCAAAATAGTTATTGGGTTTTAATGTATTGTGCTTGGTTTTTCAAGTGAGTGTTTTTCTTTGAAAATGAATTGACGTTTTAAATTGGAATTGTTGGATTGGTTTTTGTAATGTAGATGTTTGTTTTGTGATGTGTTTGGATTTGTGGAAGGTTGTTTTTTTTTGTTTCTTGGTTGGAATATGCCCCCTAAAAAGGTCCAATGGGTTTCCAGTATGTCTCTCAATTCTTGGCTCAGCCCAGACTCCCAGTGGAGTGGCGGAGTTGGGTTCTGCTCGGTTGTGTCGATTGTTCGTAGATGTAGAGGTTAGTTGGATAACGTTGAATACTTTTGAAATGTTTTAAGTGTCTCAAGTTTTTGTGGGACTCTAAAAGTTGTGTGGGTGCAACTTGTCTTGAGTATGTCTAGTGGAACGGGACTACACTAGAAAACAGTGATCGTTCCATTTTCGTTGCAAATGAGTATGTCGTGAGAGATCCTCAAGACTAGACTCATCCCACGGTCGTACCTAAGGAAGTGAAGGTGAGAGAAAGTGGTGGATCTCGTATGTTCTCGACGAGTCAACAGGCAGAGAAGGAGGTGTGTTTGACCTTTTTGATGAGCTGGTTTCATGTTCTCCAGAGGTGGTGTAGAGAAATCAGCTTAAATTTCGTAATAGTTGTTGGCCTCGTCCATATTGTGGTAAGTGCAGGTTCCTCATCCGATGAAGAGTGTGATCCAAAGGGAATTTCTCTCGGAGTGCCCCTCTCATCAGTTTGCGCTGCGCATTTGACATACCGCTCAATCTATTACCTCTAGTGTGGTCAGTCAGACACCCTAAGTCGTTCGATGAAATTCATAGTTGATATGTTGATGGAGCGGCCACTCAGGACACGAGGAGAAGTATGCAGGTTACTTTTCCAGTGGAGGAAGTTCCAGTCAGAGGTGGTCAACTTACGACTTCAAGGAGGTAGATGCTTCAGACATCAGGGGCCCAGCCATAGGTCTCGGGGTGAAGCTTGCGCGCAGTCAAAACTCCTCAGACATGGGATGAGCTTGGTCTGACTTAAGTTTGCAGTGTCGGTATGGGGACGACTTAAGTTTCACTACTGCAGTATCATCTCTGAAGGTTTCATTTTTTTGTGAGGGGCATAAAGGCCTTGTCTCCTTGTGGTGGTCTTGACTTATGGAAGTTCCTCTTGGGCTTTAATGAGGTTCAGAAAATCCGTACTCCTGTAAAGCCAGTAGGCGTGCTCCGTGAGCCTGCATGGGGTCGGAGATGATCATGTCTTGTAGAATTGTTGTGTGCCTGTTCGGTTCGCCTCCTGGTTAGGGGTTTCTTCTATCAAAGATATATCATGTGACAGAGTGTTGTCCACTGTAGGAATAATCAGTGTAGGTCGGCCCGTGTGGTGGGTTCGCAATGAAGAGTTCAGTCTGTATCGCTCGGATTAAACTGGGAATGCCCGCGCAGGTGTCGTGGTGTTAGGAAAATTCTAAAATGGTGGGGAGACCCACTGCGGGTCCCGCGATCATCTCCTCTTGTGTCGGTTTGGTTCAACTTAGGCAGTTTAGAGGGTCAAGACAGTGTTAGAGGTTTTGTCTGGGGTTGTGAATCGTTTTGGTTTGGAGAACTAATGTTTGTCAAGGTTCCTAATATGGTGGGGAGACCACTATAGGACGATCTTATGGAAGACATTTTTTTCAAAGTGCACATGGTGGAGCAACCCCTTGCTTTTGCTCCGCCTGACCTCGTCCATGCTGATTGGTTAGCTCAGATAGAGAGTCGATTGAGGAGTGTTCTTGGAGATCCCGAGTGGCCTCGGTGATCCCTAAGTCAGGGGTCAGGGTGTTCCACATTGTAGTTCTATTTCAGGGTGAATTCCTTGTTGTTGGCCACATTTCTTAGTGATTCTAATTTTGAGATCTTTGATGTTTCAGGTCATCGGAATTTTAAATTCTTGGTCTTTGGGTGATTGATGTTTGGTTTTAAGCATCTTTGTGGTCGTTCTTGGAACCCGTGGTTGACCTGGTCTCTTGGAACATTCTGGGGGAAGAAAGTGTCATGGTGGGGAGAATTGTCACACCCCGACTGACACTTCTTTTAATTTAATTATTTTAAGTCATTCCGTTGAGTTTCATTTTGAACCATTTCAATTTTAAAATGGAATTTGAGATCTTTTACGAGTGCTCGACCGTAATCGCGACTAGGCGCGTGAACGCGCCCGCACACGCGACCGTGGGCGGTGTCCAACATAAATGAATAATGATGTTATTATTATTTCAGCTATTTTTTTAACCTGGTCATTTCTATTATTTTTGGGTTCTTTTTCGGGCACGCGACCATGTGCGGCGACCTCGCGCGTGACCCTGCGGCAACCGTGTGCGGCGACCCGGCGTGTGACCCTACGCGGTGTCTGTTCCCAATGAATAGTTTTATTATTGTGGTTGGTTTAATTTTTTTCGTTTTCTTATTAATATTAAATTTTTTAGAATATATTAGTATATAAAGTTATCCTTTTTTTCACTTTTATTTCCTTTTAATTTTTTTCCTATCCTTTTTTTCTTTCTTTTTTCCCTCCCTTTCCTTCTCTCCTCTCTCCCATCGTGCAGGCCTCTTATCCCCCCTCCTGTTTGCGCAGCGCGCCTCCCTCTAACCCTAGCTGCTCTGCTTCTTCTCCTAGACCGCCGCCGCCCAGGCCTTCTCCTCCCCCTCTGTTCGGCCGCGCAGCCCGCCTTGCCCTAATCTCTCCGGCGTCACCCCTGCTGCCTCGCACGGCCGGACCCGCGCCGCCCCTCCCTTCTGGCCTGTTTTCCGGTTCGACACACCTCTGACCTCCCTTCCCCTTTCCCGGTTTTCCATTCGCACCTTCGCCACACGTGTGTTTTCCCCTCGTTGGTTGTTTTGTTGATTTGGGGTTTTTCGAGTTAGGGTTTGGTGTTGTGTTTAATTTGTTTATGGTGTAGTTGATTTGATTCTTTTATTTTAGGGTTTAGTTGTGTTGTTTGAGGTGCCACTAACGTGCTGCATGTGTTTTGCACCAATATTTTGAGGTTTTCCTACACCTAGGTTAGTGTTTTCGGGTATAATTCTTGTTTGATGGATTAATTTTCTCATTTAGTTAATATATCATGTTTATTAATTAGTTTTCTTGGTGCGAAATTAGTTTTTATGTGTGTTTATTATGTGTTTCGTTTTTAAGGTGGCATGTTCATGTGAAACGCGGTGTGTCTTGGATGAAAAATTATACTTCATTGTTAATTGGTGTTTTGTGAATTGTGCAACTAGTTTATAAAATATTATAGGGGTTGCAAATTCTATTTTGATATGTTTTTGGGTTGTTTTTGTTCATAAAGCAAGTTTCAAATGACTTTTTTTGTATTTTGTTTTGGTTTGGTGCTGCGCCAAGGTGCGTTTGGTTTTAAAAGGATGTTTTGAGTAAAGATATTGGCATTTAAAGTTATGCAAAATATTTTGAAAACTCTTTATTAAATTTTCTGGTGTTTTGTTTATCCATGGAAATGGTCTTTAAAATTTTATTTATAATTTTTTTCAAAAGGTATTATTAAATAATTATTAAGGATGGAAATTTATCTTATTTGAGTTGGGTAAAGGTTTCCGGTTTTAAATGTCCTGCGGTTATTGCAGCGTGTCGTCAGCGAAAGTCCGCGACACAGCGATTATCAGGTTTTGCGTGCTTATGCGCAAGTGCGAAGTGAGTCGTGTCGTCACGATCGAGCAGCGAGTCGAGGTAGGTCCCCCACTGCACTCACTTTTAAATTTAGAATTTATTAATTGCTTGATGTTTTATTAATTTTAATAAATAGAAAATAATATAAATTAATTAATGTTTAAATGATTATTTGTTGTAAAAAAGAGCCGTTTATTTTATACCGAACTCTTGAAATATTTTCATGGGGAGCAGACACCCAGTAGTGAAAGAATGCAAGTTTGGACTTTAAACATAATTCACGGATTTCAAATGTGGTTCTTGTTTTAATGATAAATGGTTTCTTCTGAACAAGTGTTTCAGGTTTTCTTGAGAAACGATGTTTTCCTCTAAAGTTGGTGAAGGCCCGTTTGACACTTTAATAAAATAAATTATTTTGGAAAAACTTACTTTGGGGTTAGTAAGGGGTATTCTTTGGTTTGTGTTGATTGCATGAATTGTGTGCGATATTTGTGCATCGTGACCGAATGATGTACATTGCGGAAGCACCCCTTTTTATTGTATGTGTTGAAATGGGAACCTGGTATAGTGAGTGAATCTTCTGAGAACGATTACTGCCCTAGTTTATATTACGCACTGGCTAGTGGCCCCATAACAGGGGAATACTGAGTTATTGCTGTTATTGGGATTGGGCCCCTCGGTTAGGCCATGCAGGGCTATGCCGAGCGTTAGGGCGTTATGAAGTCATCATGTTAGAGCATGCTTTCATGATGAGTCAGATGTATAGTACGTTCTGGATTGTTCATGATCTCCTAGGTTCGAACCATGTTTTATTTAGTGTTTATTTGTGTCTGGCGCACGATTGAGAAGTCTAGTTCGGTTGCTGGCTCGTGTGTGCCATTTTTTCTATTGCCCTTGGCGTGTGTTGTGTGTTATGAGTAGTTTTCCTTTTTGGATAATAACTACAGTTTGGTTTACTGATTGTTAGCAAAAAAAAAGTTTTAAAATGCAATTCACCTGTTCCTTTCAATTATTAAAAAAAATTAAATTATAAAGGGCAATGGACTGATACTTATTTCGAAATGAAAGTGTGTAAAAACCCATACTTTGTACAATGTAGTTCAAACATGGAATTAATGAATTCTTTATTTAATGGTATGTGCATTGGGAATAGAATTAGTCGGTCCTACCTACTGAGTTTTAATACTCATGCCTATAGTATTTTCCAGTTTTTAGTTTTGCTGCAGGTTTGGTTCGAGCATGCTCTCCATGGGCGAGAGCTGGTTGTGGACTGGTGAGCGACTCTCGGAGTCGCGAGGAGTTTCGGTTGAGACCAGGTTAGTGTGTCTCGTTGGCCATTCTTTCTTTTCAGGGTTATTTATTTTACTTTGTGTTCTTCCACTTTTCTACTGTTTTATTTATTTTTATTGGAAAAAATTGTTCCCTCTTGTTAGTCTTGATGCCCGGCACTAGTTGCTAGCCCGTGGGGATCGGGAACACCCCTCGAGCCATGTCGCGGGCCGACTCGGGTGACCGGTTCAGGGTCGACCCAGGTGGGTTCATGACACCTATGTTTTTAGAAAAAAGAATGGATATGCTTCATGGTGATTATTGGGCCTTTGATTCCTTACCTGGGGAATTTTTCGTATAAATGCATTAAAGTTTGATTACTATTGTGAATATCTTGTATTATATTGGAGACAAAGAGTTATCAGATGAAAATATTATTGATAAAATCATTGATATCATGCCTAAGAAATTGAAATCTAAGAGAATATTAATGTATGTCACAAAATATTGGGATAAGATAAGTCTAGATGATCTTATTAGAACCCTCATTAAGTATAAAAATAAATTAAAGAGAAATTCGAAAAAAGAAAAAATGTCATTGGTTTTATAATAAATTTCAGGGAAGTTACACATAGAAAAGTTATGTCTGGTTAAATTATTTTGATAAAATTAAATTCTAAGATAAAAAATTAAGATGAGTCAATTTTTAATACATTTAAAGAAAGTGATAATGAACTTACCCAACATTTAAAATGATTAAAAAATATTATTGAAAATAAATATTTTCATTACATGCCCAAAAGAAATCACAAATTTATATGTGAGAAGAAATATACTTATGAATTTAATTTTTATAAATGTTAGAATATAGGTAATATTAGAAGTAATTATCGAAGGTAGAAAATGAAATAGATAAGATCAAAAATATATTATAATGAGAAATGAAAAAAATTAATTCCAAGGACAATTAATGTAAAAGTTATAGAGATACAACTTCAGATAGTTCTTCATAAGAAAGTATTATTAGTAAAATATTTATTTACTTCTATACTTTTATCCAGAGGCAAATTAATTCTCTATAGATAATGTATCTACTGAATCCCTTACTAATTCTGAATTAAAATCAAATTATCCAAATTCTTTAGATGAGGATTTTAGTTCTACTTATTGGGAAGGAGAATATTTTATTACACTAAAATATGAGGTTTTTACCTTAATTTAAGGAAATTACTAAATATATAACTCCCATATTGAGAAAATTAATTCTATAGTGATGAAAGATAATTATTTTTCTATGGAATATCTAGATAAATCAAATAGTACAATGTTGAAGCATACATCTAAAATTTATAAAGTCACATAGGAAGTATTCAAAGAATCTAGTTCTATTTATACTCGTGATGATACGAATTTGGTTGTGGAACCTAATTATACAATTATAAGTCTAAAAACACATTTATCAAATTTTACTTCTAGAAAGTAAAATTTTTATAAAAAATTATTGAAATTTAAAACCATGTAAAAAAAATTCATAAATTCTCTTTATTTTAAATAAGTCACATTTACAATCTAAAAAATTTATTCCTATAAGTTCACATATTTGTTCAAAATGTCAAAGAGGAGGTCACTAAAATAATAAATCTACCTTAAAAAGTGTTTAATATTTTTTATTTCATAAAACATATATTTATAAATAACTATAAATCAAAAAATAGATGGACATATATGGAATCCAATGTTTTTTTCAAATAATTATATACCCAATAATTTATGGGTACCAAAACCATGGTTTTTTATATTTTTATGATGTAGGTAAGAGTATCAAAATCCAAAAATTTCTAACGTTGATAGTGGGTGTTCAAGAAACATTATAGGAAATAAAAATTACTTCTGGTGTTTTCAAAATTTGAATGGCGGAATGTTATCATTTAAAGGTAATTTTCAAAAAGAAATCATCGATATTAGTTATGTTTTATTCATGGTATAAATTTCTGCTCAAATGTTTTATATTTTATTAGAATCAGGAACAATATCATTATTTTATGTAAATTATGTTATATAGGTTATCTTGTGATGTTTAGTAATGATGAATGTAATGTTCATGCTTTAGATGGTAGATTTATTTTTTTTATCGATAAGCATGAGAATTGTTTCACATTATAATTAGAGGAACCTTAAACCATGATACTATTTATTTAAGTACAATGTAATACCACTATTTTTAATTTTATATAAGGGTTGGATTCTATAATATTCATATTTTAACTAAACATTCTAATAAAGGACTCTTGATGGATTTATCAGAGCTAATGTTTAATTCTTGAGTTGTTTGTGATCCTTTCCAATATAGTAAGAAACATAAGTTAATTATAAAATAAATTAGTCGAACATCAACTTATAAATCTTCTTAGTAAGTTCACAAAGATTTATTTGGTCTTATATTAACTGTAAGTATGGGGGGGGGGGGGTAAACACTTGTGTATACAACGGTTAATGATTACTAAAGATATACTTAAAACTATTTTTATAGCAAAGAAGTTAGAAAATATTTTTTTTAATATATTTTTTTAATCATATTAAAAATGATGAAAACGTACCCTTTATTAATGTTTAGAGTTATCAATGAGGTTATCTTTAGAAAAATTATTTTGAATATTTTATAGTAAAAAAGGCATTAGTCATAACTTCTTAAAAGTAATAACTCCTCCGAAAAATGGTGTAGTTGAGAAAATAAATATAATAATTCAAGAAATTAGTTGAACAATATTTACTAAATAAAAAATTACAAAAAAAATAGGTTGATTCTATCAGTATCTATTTTTATACTAAAAGTAAAGGTTTACATTGATAATTTCTTAATAAAACTTATTATGAGTTATAGTATGGAAGAAATAAAACACTTCCATACATCAGAGTTATTAGATATAAAATGTTAATTTTAAATAAATAAGACCATTTGAATAAATTTTATCCAAAAAAAGATGAGGGAATATTTCTTGTCTATTCTATATATATTAATGTGTATTTTTTTTAACATATGTACAAGAACTATTTAAGAAATGGTGAATTCTAAATTTGATAAAATAGATCCTTTAATTTTCAAATGTCTATAATATATTCCATTAAATGGAGTTCGAAAAATAGTTTTCAAATATTGAAATAGATCTACAACCCATGTTAAAGGATTCTTTGGATATAAGATCAAAAGAACTTCTAATTCTGGAATTTGTCCCTTCAGAATAATGTTTTATTTTTTTAGGAACATTATTTTTCTTATCCAAGAAATTAGTTGATATTAAGGAATCATTCCACAAATTATGTCAATGTATATGTATATAAACTAGTCAACACTTATAGTTCCTTGAGAAGTAAATGTAATCATTGTGAATTATTATCTCAGTTTTAAGCTAAAACAATTAATGAGGATTTAGGTGTAGAATATTGGATAAGGGAAATTCAAGATTAAATCACTTAATTTGAACATAATAAGGTTTATACATTGGTAGTATGACCTAAATATATTCCTATAATTAGAGCCAAATGGTCCTTCTGAGGTAAATTTGATGATAATGGAATTGTTTTGAGAAATAAATCAAGTCTTGTTGCTAAGAATTCATAATAAAAAAATCATAGATTATAAAGAAAAAATTTCACCAATAGAAATATATAAATCTAATAGAATACTTCTAGCCCATGTAGCTTATCAAAATATCGCTTTTTATCAAATTGATTTGATGTGTGATTTCATAATGGATATGTTCATGGAAATTTTTTTCTAAAATAACCACACAGTTTTGAAAGTAAAAAAAAGTTAGAACATTTATATAAACTAATAATGGCAGTTTATGGAATTAAACAAGTTCCAAGAGTCTAGTATGATAGAGTTGCCTTCTTTTTTATTTAAATCAATTTTGTTAAATGGAGTATCTGATCCAAGTATTTTTATAGGGAAATATTTTAATGAAACCATCATTATTTTATTTTATGTTTATTATATTATATTTTTTTTAAAAAAAAAAATTACTTTTTGATTCATTTTCTAAACTAATGAAATATTAGTTTGAAATGAGCATGATGGATGAACTATGTTTTCTTCATAGTTTTCAATTTAAAAAAAAACAAAATGAACTTTTTTAACTCAAATAAATTAAATTATTAATTTACTCAAATGGTTTGGTTTTGACAATTACAAGAGTTTATGTACTCCAATAAAAACATTTATAACTTTTGATCTGGATGAATCTTGGAACCTGGTTGATCAAGACAATTTAGAGGGGTGATTGAAAGTATACTTCATCTCATCACCATTGAACCAGGTTTGATGTTTTATATATTCTTGTATGCAATATTTCAATAAAATACTAAAGAATCACATCTTAAGTTTATTAAAAAAAATAACGTGTTATCTTAAAGAAACTTCAAATCATGGTTTAATTTATTTTTTAGAAGTGATTTTAAATATAAATGTTTTCCAGATATTGACTTTCGTTGATTTAAAATGGATATAAAAAGTATATAATTTTTGTTTCACTTCATAATAGATTATTTAGTGTAATGTTTACACAATAAATAACATTATTTAGTATAATCTACTGTTTAATATGAATATATATTATTTGGAAGTTGTTGTTCTTAAATGTTTTGGATATAAGACACATTCACTGATTTTGGTTTTTGTTTCACTAAGACTCTAATTCTTTGTGACATAACTAGTTCTATTACATTCTGTAAGAACCCATTATATCACTTAAGAGAAAATCACATAGATATAACACACCATTTCCTTCAGGTTTATACACAATAAAGATATATAATCAATCAATGTATTAAAACATAAGACCAACTTGTATATATTTTTATAAAACCAATTCATTATGAATAATTTTTATATGTTAAATATAAGATATACATGATCAAAATAAAATGATCATAAATTTACTTCTTTTTTTAACTCTTTTTATAGTATTATAATACTCAAAAAGTGTGAGGGAATTGTTTTACTAGCATATTAATTCTAATTTAAATTTTTATCAAAAATAATATTTCAATAAAGAACTTTCATTATTTAAAACAAAATTTTATCCTTTCGAAGGAACATAGATTTTCATTTATTCTTAAAAAGTTATGTTACATTTATATTATATCATTGAAGAAAATTGGAAGACCAAATTTATTTTCAAAACCCAAAAATAAATTAATGCATCATAATTTATATTGAAATTTAATCTCAACTATTTTTTTTGGAAGTGGAACCATCTCTTCATAATATTATATAAAGACATCACATAGCAACCTTGCATTATATTTATATTAATGGTGAATCCCTATATTCTCCTATAGTGATATTATTATAAATATTTCTAGGTTATTCATATTATATATGTTTTTCATGGATTATTTACGTTATATCTCCAAGAGATAAATTATCAAAGAGATAATGATCGATAGAATTTGGTTTGAAAAGTTTTATACTTTGATGAAGTTTTTAATTTTTTAAAGGTTGGGAATATTTTTTGTTGACAAAAAAAGATCTTGATATTTTCCTTCTTGGAAATTATTAAAATTTTTTATGGTAGTGAAAACATAACTGTGGTTGTTGGTGAAAATAATATTTCTATCAATATCCTTAAAAAGACATATAATTTGACATTAAAGAAGATGGTAGAGATTTATAGTTTGACTTTAGAAGTGAAATAACTCCTTTCTTCTAAAAAATTACAAGATGTCTCTCGATATTTTATAAAAGTTAAATTTGAATAATATTTTTTTCAATAAAAGAGAATGTTCATAAAATGAATCAGTTGTGTTTGGAAGGATGAATAGTGTTTTAGTGGGTGAAATATGTTATTATTCAAATGAAAGAATATAAGGATACTATCAAAATTCATGATACGTATAAAAAAATAGTAAAAATAATAATATGCTCGATAGCTCTCTTAACACTTAATACCGAGCTTTAACCAAGTTGTGATATACTATAAAAACTATTATTGTTTAAGTTTTTACATTATAACCTAGTCATTAAATTGGAGGGTATGAATGTGAGTAAATTAATTGTGAAATAAATTTATAATATACCTACACAAAATTAAATTTTTAAATAATTATTAGAAAATACGTAACACCCCATGACTTCATAGTGCGATATCTCTTCAAAATTATTCAATAGCTTGCGCTACACACAACACCGAGTTCAAGAGCATCACGACCTATCAAACTAGATGTTTAAAAAGTGGTTATGAAGAGTACTAATAGAATTTTTAATTTTATATATATCCTATATAATTTTAAAATTTATATTTTTTGTTTCTTAGACATAATATGTGGACAAATTAAATTTTTCAGATAAAAGAAGTATTTTTCAATAAAATCCAATTTTACCGCCTATTAATGGTGAAACCTTTTTAAATGAAATATATGACACCTTTATATTAATTTAGAAAAAATAAACTTATTATTTAGAAGTGGGGTATAAAACTTTTCTTTGGAAAAGTTTTCGGAGTTTTTTCAGATAACTTTCATATTTTGATGAATAGTGAAAGATGCTAAATTTTAATTGAAAATAAATTTTTTAATCAAAATAATATGTAGTGTTTAATTATAAATTTGAATGGTGTTGAAGTATAATTAGATTATATTTTTATTATTTAATACAATTTAGTTCATTATAAGTAATTTCAAATTTAAATTGAACATAAACAAATGTCAACCTTTTGATAGTTTTTACTTTTTTTAAAAAACGCTTTTTGGTATTGAAAATAGGAATTAATTTTAAATTAATTAATGAAAATTCTATGTTTTGAATTTGGTAAAATAGAATTTATTTTTTAATTCTAAATATAAAAACTATCTTAGGGTAAAGTTTCTGTATTTTTTTAAAAACATTCAATTTTGATGAATAGTGAAAAACACTACGTTATTGTTTAAAACCGACATTTTTTTAAATAATTATTCATATCATTTTAAATTATTTTAAGTAAAAATAGATACATAATACCTATATAAGTTCAATTTAATTCATTGTATCCATTTTATAATAAAATTATATGTATATAATTTTATTGAACTTTTTAACCTCTTTTACCCACCTTCTAGGCACATTTGAAAATTTTCATAAAACGTAATTTTACCTCTTCTGTGAATTGAATTTAAAAAATCATAGAGACATGGTTGAAATTAGTAAGTAAAATTTTGTTCAATAAGATGAAAATAGTTTTTGGTGAATTGTAACTTTTTACATTTATTTACCACTGTTAAAAGTAAATAGGGTAAATAAAGGTAAAAATGATATTATAATTACCCTAACACATGTCCTAATTCTATTGGATAAGTGTATTTCGGCCAAAATAATCCTTAGGAATAAAATATTATCCTTTTTTATCCACATGTATTAGATTATGAAAATTATTATTATTTCATATAAAGAAGAGTTAAAAGTGTAAAATTCAAATTTTAATACGAAAAACATTTTTAATGTAGAGTTATACATAAGATAAATTCTACTATAAATAATAATTAGAAATATAAAACTAATTCTTAAATAATGGTATTTTATTTATAATTTTTAGACATTAAATAATTAAATTTATTTATGACACAATGATGATGCAGTAATTACCTTATTAATGAAAGAATCAAATAAATGGTATTATAAATATTAAAATAAATATAATGTCAATGTTTTGATGACATACAAAAATTTTATAGGTGAATATGACATTATAGGGTTGATTCAATGTATTTTTTTTAAAGTAATCATTTTATGGTGACTTTCAGAAAAACCAAATACTAAATAGTGTCAAAATAGACATAAATGAGTTTTAAAAACAAAAACTATTTTATTAAATTATATAATAGTCCTAAAAATCTAATGTTTGTCCAAATAAGTTATATAAGGATATATATGTCATTAGTGAACCAATTTAGGTTCTCTTGGAATTTTATAGTATGTTTATTAACCATATAATATAAAAATGCAAGAAGACATGGTAAAAGTTAAACTATTTAACTAAGAGTTAAATCGAAAAGATAAGTTTAAAATGGTGAAAAAAACGTTCCTAAAACCTATTGGTTGTAAAGATTTATACCCATACCCAAATTAGGCTTAAAATAAATTCATTTGGAGCTATTATAAACCAAAAATGATTTTATAATAAATTAATATTTCAAGCTTTTCCTAAAGTGCCTCGCACGTCCCTTATAAAAGGGTATTTCCCCTTCTCCTAATTTCACACCTCCAAATCCATTTTTCTCAGCCAACCCCTTCTCATATATCCTCCCAAATTCCATCACATTGACCTAGAGGATTTATATTGATCATAAATCCAACCTAAGGAGCCCCTTTATTATAATCAAAAGGAAACACCTAAAGAAGAAGAGGTTAAAGTACCCTCGACTAAAGGAAAGTAAAAGGTAAGGGTTAATTCTTGAATAAAATTATTATATGAGATTGTTTATTTGATAGTATTTACTGGGAAATTATTATCATACATGTCAATGTTTCATAAAATTATTTTCAAAATGAATATTTAAATGTTTTGTGGAAGGGACTCTTTATCAAGATCAACATTTTAAATGTTTTAATGATTTATTTTTATAAATATTTTTAATTAATGTACATGTTTTAAAAATTATTTTAAGGATTTATTTATATAACATGATTGTTTTAAATTTTTAATTACTTATAAATTTTTTAAATTGGTATGGGAAACATTGATTCAAAATTGTCTTTTAAATTCCTTCCATTCAAAATTGTGTGACATTTAAAGGATTTCATGAAAAATGGATATTTCTCTCAAAGAGATTAACTAATCATTTTAAACTATGTCAAAATATTTTTGTGGATATTATTTTTATTGAATTTGATTTATTATAATATAATATTTCATATTGTATTGAATTTTTTTTGATATGTTCGACTGTGGATCTCTTCTTTTTATACCATTCATGGTTTATGGTTCAAGTATTAACATTTCGTATGATAGTTTTAATATGAATATTTATGTTATGTTTAAAAATTTTCATATAAGAAAATCAGTGGACATAGTAAGTGATAGGTGGATCCCGTTATATCTCCTCGATTAATCGGTAGGTCTCATGAGACAAACTACTGTCTTGGCATAAGGCCTGGACAAAATCATTATCTGTAGTCTTGGCATGAGGCCTTGACTATGTGGTTATGTTGTCCTGTGTTAGGCATTCCCCTGTTATGAAATTAGTTATTAAATGTTATTATTCGTCTAGTTGAATATCCATGTGCATTTTTATATAGTATTGTTTGATTTATTTTTTCCATGTTATTTTCAAGTTTATGTTAAAAAGGTTGTTGTTTTAATTACACATATTTCCTCAAATGTTTACAGCTTCCACTAAATTATTTACCCTTACCGAGCATATGATCTCACCCCTTTCTTATGTTTTATTTTCCCAGTATCCCAAGATGTGTCTTATGATTTATATTTAGGGTTAAGCTAATAAAATAATGGTATTATGAATGGATTATTTATGTTGTGTTTTATGCTTGAAATTGTAATGTACAATTCATGTATGTAATATATTTTCCAAGACTGCTAAACTGATCAGTCTTTTGGGACTTTATTCCTTGTAATCATGCCAATGTATTAAAATAATGTACCGACATAGGGTAATAGGGGTCAGGGCATTATAGTTGGTATTAGAGTAAGTAAACTGGGGTCACAGTGTTATAGTTGGTATTAGAGGATGTTTATCAATAACCTTCGAAATAAATTTAGATAAACTTTAATTATAGAACATTACCCTAAGATATATTTTGAGGATTATTATAGAAGAGCTACCTAGTATTTTGGTAATTTATAGATTTTGTGAGTTTTCCAAGAAATACATCATTTTCTCGATGCGAGCAGGTACAGGAGGATCTGGAACAGATGTACCTATAAGTGAAAACTCTGACAATGTGTTTTGGGATTAACCTGGGGTATCCTGGTACACGACAATGAGCCTTGCTGCACTCATGGTTATGACACTTCCTGCAGATATTATTAGGATAATTAATATTTTATTTACAAACCATTATGAAGGATTTATGATTATTATGTTAGGAAAGAAACCATTTTTTATGATTATGAGACTAGATGTGTGAAAATATTCAATTAATTATGATGATTTTTCTAGTTTTTTGGAATATACATTATGATATGATCTAACCTAGTGTATGTCGTCATTTTGAAATGGATCCCAGTAGGAGGAATGGAAAATCCTGTAATACGCTTGTTCTAAAGATTCATAAGGATCATATCATTCATGGTCTTAAGACATCATTTAGAAGGGAAATAGTCTCCCACATATTCTCTTCATACGAAGAAATAATATAATGTTTTAGTAAGATAAGTAATGAATTCTATGAGTCCTATGGATTTGAAGGGAAGTAAGAGAAGAAGATGACGACAGAGAAAAGGATGGATGAAGGGAAGAATGGAAAGAAGGATTTTCCCACATGTGATAACTATTGAAAGAATCACCTTGGTAAATGCTTGAAAGGAATGTGAGTTTGTTATAAGTGTGGATAAAAAGGACACCATGTTCATGATTTCAAGGGTAATAAAAAGGTTTCAAATGTATAATGCTTCATCTGAAAGGATTTGGGAAACTACGTGAATCAATATCACAATCATCAGAGTATAACAAAAAGATTCTAATAGATAATAATCAAGTTATGATACTACTGAAGATGAATAATAATGATTAGTGTTCTTATGTTGTTATTAATGAATTGTATCATTTTAGTGTTGTGTCAATTATGTACTAATATATTAATTACGGAAATAAATAAATATTGTACTACAATACAATTTCATTGCGGATTTCAGATTATATGGTACTAAGAAAAGTTACTCAATATCAAGTTAAACTTTTTTGAAAATAAATGGTTGAAGGAAAGATAAACCTCAATATTGTACTGATACTGAGGTAGTGATTTTGGAATAAGAGATGGTTGATTTGGATAAATTATATTGGATATTCATGACTACATTGGAACTTATTAATGGTTTGTGTATTCCATAATTGTTGGAGTATTAAAAAATTTTGGATATAAGGAATATATCAAGTATTCTATAAGGAATAAAGAAGAATGAATGTAATCAATATTTTTTTTATGGTAATTTCGAGTGTTACCATGTTTTAAAAGAATATATGATGAAGGTATTCACATGTTATTATGTGGAAAAAAAGATCTTCATTATGATTACATTACTTATAATTTTTGGACTATGAGTTTGGAGAGAAGTTTTTTGGATAAGTCTAATGGTTTGAATGGATTATGTTTTAAATTGGATACTATTGTTTAAGGTTATTTTTTTTTAATATTACTTTTGGATTTTTATAAAAAGGACAACCCGGAGGTCGAGTGACAACCTGTCGTGTCTAGCAAAGCCGTGAGACTTAAACACACAACCAAAGGGCAATAAGGGTTTATCTCCTACCACTTGCCTACTCGATGTCCGAGTATGTATAATATAGTTTTTTTAATAGTATGACAAATGAATTATAAATTTATTATTTTTGGAATCCTATACTATTAGGATAAATAGAATATTTTTGAATTATATTATCTTTTGGAGTCAAAGATGAGTTTGTGGTAGAAATTAGTTGAGGGATGAAACTATACTTGTCATGTATATATTTTTTTCCTCTTATTATATGAATAAATTAATTCTTAATCTTTAGGGAAGTAATCGTAAAACCAAAATTTTGTTATCCTAATAACTTATGTTTTGTTTAACCAATGATATTTTAAATCCTCATAGATTAATGGCTTTGAGACCCTAAATTTTAAACTTGTTTGTGATGGATGACCTCAATCACTCCCTATAAATAATTATGCTTTTCGATCAATTATGTGTTAATAATTTCATCCAATGTTCTTCTATTTGAAACCCTAATTTGTTGATGAATTTTTCATTTCCCTTTCCCTCTTATTAACACTAAAATTTATTAACCCTATTTCAGATGTGGGTTTTTTCACAATGGTATTTTCTATTTTCAACATTTCATTTTCAAAAAAAATCAATTTTCAAGGATTCAATTAATTGAAGGAGGGTAAAATGTAACACCTCATGATTTCATAGTATATTGTATCTTTAAAGTAATTCAATACCTTTCACTACATGTAATACTTAGTTAAAGCACATCACGACCTATCAAACAAGCCGTTTTAGTGGTTATTAATATTATTAACCACATTTTGAATTTTATATATATCCTATATAATTTAACATTCATATTTTGTGTTTTTTATACATAATATAAGAACAAATTCAATTTTTTAGATAAAAGAAGTATTTCAAAAAAAAATGCAATTTTACCACCTATTAATAGTGAACCCTTTTTAAATAAAATATTCGACCCTTTTATATTAAATTTGAAAATATAAACTTCCTATTTACAAGAGATACATAAAAACTTATTTTGGGTAAATTTTTTGTGTTTTTTCTGATGACTTTCATATTTTGATGAATAGTGAAAGTTGCTAAATTTTAATTGAAAAAAACTTTTTTAGTTTAAATAATTTATAGTGTAAAAGTATACATTTGAATGGTTTTTAAGTATAATTAAATTACTTTTTTATCATTCCATACAATGTAGGTCATTATAAGTAATTTTTCATTTAAAATGGACATAAACAATTGTCAATCTATTTATAGTGTTTACTTTTAAAAAAATCACCTTTTGGTTTTGAAAACAGGAATTAATTTTAAATTAATTAATGCAATTTATATGTTTTGAATTTAGTAAAATAGACATCAATTTTTAATTTGGAATACCAAAATTATCTTTGGGTGAATTTTCGGAATTTTTCTGAAAACTTTCAATTATTGATGAATAGGGAAAAACACAGTTATTGTTTAAAATTGACTTTTTATTTACATTATTTTTTATATTATTTAAATTTAATTTGAGTAAAAATATATACATAATACCTATATATGTTCAATTTAATTAATTGGATCCATTTTATAATAAAATTATATGTATAAATTTTTTTTTGAAATTTTTAACGTCTTTTACCGACCTTCTAGGAACATTTGCTAATTTTCAAAAAATGTAATTTTACCACTTATTTGAATTGAGTTTCAAAATAATGAGAGACATAGTTGACATCAATAAGTAAAATTTGGTTCAATAAAATGAAAATAATTTTTGGTGAAAAGAATCTTTTGACTTTTATTTACCACGGTTAAAAGTAAATAGGGTAAATAAAGGTAAACATGATATTATAATTACCCTAACACGTGTACACATTCTATTGTATAACTGTATTTAGACCAAAATAAACCTTATGTATAAAATTTTATCTCGTTTGTTCCACTTGGATTAGATTAAAACATTTGTTATGATTTTATTTAAAGAAGAGTTAAAAGTGTAATATTCAAATTTTAATAACTAAAAAATTTTAAATATAGGGTTATACATAAGATGAATTAGACAATAAATTTTAATTAGAAAGGTAAAAAAATTCCTACAGCACGGTATTTTATTTATAATTTTTATACATTAAGCAATTAAATTTATTTATGACACAATGATGACGCAGTAATTACGATATTAACGAAAGAATCAAATAAATGGTATTTTAAATATGAAAATAAATATAATTTCAATGATTCAATGACATCCAAGAATTTTATAGGTGAATATGACTTTTTAGGGTTGATTCAATGTATTTTTTTTATATAATCAAGTTTTGATGACTTTCACAAAAACCAAATACTAAATAGTGTCAAAATTGACATAAATGTGTTTTCAAAACAAATACTATTTTATTAAATTATATAATAGACCTAAAAATATAAGGATCACCCAAAAGACTTATATAATTATTGATATGTCATTAATGAACAACTTTAGGTTCTCTTAGAATTTTATAGTATGTTTATTAACCATATAATATAAAAACTACAACAAGACATGGTAAAAGCTAAACTAATTAACTAAGAGTTAAATCTAATAGATAAGGTTAATATGGTGACCTAAACTTGTCTAAAACATATTTATTTGAGAATATTTCGACTCATACCTACATTAAGATAGAAATAAATATATTTGGAGCTATTAGAAACCGAAAATTATTTTACAATAAATTAATATTTCAAGCTTTTCCTAAAGTACCCCTCACCTCTCTTATAAAAAGGGTACTCACCCTTCTCATAATTTCACACCTCCAAAGCCATTTGGATCAGCCAAAACCTTCTCAAATATCCTACAAACATCCCTCAATTCTACCTATAGGCATCACTTTGATCATAAATGCTTCTTAAATAGACCTTTTGTTCAAATCAAAATGAAACACCTGAAGAAAAGGAGGTTAAACGTACCCTCGAGTAAAGAAAAGCACAAGGTAAGGATTAATTACTCAATCTAATTATTAACAGAGATTGTTTATGTGTTAGTATTTATAGGGAAATTGTTATAATCCATGTCCATGTTTCATAAAAATGTTTTCAAAATGAATATTTAAATGTTTTTTGGAAGGGACTCTTTAACAAGATCAACATTTTAAATGTTTTAATGATTTATTTTTCTAAATATTTTTAATTAATGTCCATGTTTTAAATATGATTTAAAGTATTTATTTATATGGACATGATTTTTTTAAAATTTTAATTCCTTTCAAATGTTTTAAAGTGGTATGGGACACTTTTATTCAAAAATGTCTTTTAAATGTCTTCCTTTCAAAATTGTTTGATTTTTGAATGATTTCATAAAAAATGGATATTTATCTCAAGGAGTTTTACTAATCATTTTCAACTATGTAATCATCTTTTACTTGATATTATTCTTGATTGAGGATTATTTATTGTAATAAAATCTTTCATATTGTATTGAATTTTTCTTATATGTTTGACTATGGATGTGTTATTTTTATACGATTCATGGTTTATGGTTCAAGTATTAACATTTTTTATGCTGTTATTAATATGAATTATTATGTTACATTTAAACATTTTAATATGAGGAATGCAGTGGACTTAGTAAGTGAAATGTGGATCCCACTATAGCTCCTCATTGCATCGGTTGGTCTCATGAGACAAACTACTGTCTTGGCACAAGGCCTTGACAAAATATTTATCTGTAGTCTTGGTACAAGGCCTTGACTATGTGGTTATGATGTCCGATGTTAGAAATTCCGTTGTTATGAAATTATTTATTACATGTGATTATTATACAAGTAGAATATCCATGTTCATGTTTATATGGTAATGTTTGATTAATTGTTTCTATATTATGTTCAGGTTTATGTTTAAAAGGAAGCTGTTTTTCTTACACATATTGCCTTAAATGTTATAGCTTATGCTAAATTATTTACCCTTACTGAGCATTTTAGCTTACCCCTTTCTTATGTTTTACTTTCCAAGGATCCCAATATGTTATTTATGACTGATATTTAGGGTTATGCTAAGGGAATAATGGAATTATGAAAGGATTATTTATGTTGTGTTTTATTCAGGAAATTTTAATGTAAAGTTCTTGTATGTAATCTATATTCCAGTACTGTTAAATTGATAGCTATTTTGGGACTTCATTCCTTGTAATTATGCCAATGTATTAAAATAATTCACTGACCCTCTGTAACTGGGGTCGGGGTGTTACAAAATAAGCACTCATTTTTTAGTGAAGTCCTTTTTTCTTCATAAATGGAATTTCATCAAAAGGGATTTTATTGCATTTTGTGTTTCAAATTTATAATTAAATTATTAATATTTTATAAATTTTATTTTATATAATTATTATCATTTTTTAATCTATATTTCTATACTATCTTAGGATACTGTTTTGGGATTTTTTTAAACAGATTCGTTTGTAGTGAATATTGAAAAATACCGATTTTTGTAAAGTTTGGCATTATTTTCACTACAAATGAATCATTATTATTTTAATTTTATCCTAAAGTGACATAATAATTATTTAATTATATATAATTTAATTTATTACATATGGATCAGAATTATAAATGATCTTGGTATAATAATAATTTTAGGCTTAAAAAAGACATTTTTAAAAAATACATTTTTAATTGCGCATTGTGGGATCATTACAAAATGAATTTATAACAATTATAGCGATTGAATTTGTTAAAATAAGTTCCATATTTCTAATTAGCATAATTAATATTATTTAATAAGTTGAAATTAATTTTTGTTCATAATTAATTTTAAAAACAGTAAACATTTGTCACTATAATAAAAGGGTAAATTGTGTTAACCAAGGTTAAAACTAAGTGATAAGGGAATCATTTTTAATCATAATTCTTACTCTATGAAGGTATTTCAACTCTTATCATTTTATTATTAAGATTTAATCAATTATGTAACACATTTCCATTAAAATGACTTATATATAATATTTTTAGTAATAAAAAACTAAAAAATGTCACTCTCATGAAGTTTTATTACTCATATATGTTCATTTAAAGATAAAAAAATCATGAAAAAATATAAATTTTTGTTTATATAAAAAAGAAAATTATTTTCAATATGGTTATTTTATTGACTCGTATTTTCAGTTTATTATTTTTGGATATTATATGATTTATTTTTGAGACCAGATGCTAAGACAGCGTGTGATTTCAAGACCCAGTATGCCAGGAATAAAATTATAAAATATATTAAATATATTCAATAGAACACACACATGGTTTTTAAAAAAATGTAATAGCTTATGAAACATTTATAGGATTAGAAATCCAAGGGAAATGTTGAGTCTATAATGTCATTTTTACTATAAGTGAGACGTAACCTTTATCGACATGAGGCGTTTGTAGAAAATTCATCGTGAGAGTGGAATGAATAGAATAATTAAATGAATTATTTTATTTTTATTCGTTGATCCCGTGACCTAATCTCTTATTTAAATATATGGTTATGGGTAATTCTTATGTTTATCCACTAAAACCTAGAGATCCAGATGACCGTTAGAGAGCCATTGAATGATATTTTGTTGGCGGAAGACAACCAGATCAGAGATCGATAACTAATGCATGACAGAATCAAACGATCTCACAAATAGTCATGGTGTAGCTTTATTCATCATCATAGATCAATCCAATTTGAGGTGGGATGTTTTTTTATTTTTTCCCCATTCTTAATTTATAAGAAAAACATGAATCAATCGACCAACGGATTGATTCATAGATCGCGCGTATTGCAGGGTGGATTACATTGTGGGGTTATTTTGGGATAACTTCTTTATGATTCTTGATTTTTTATTTTCATTCAAACAATAAAATATCCATTCCAACACAAAAATTGGACAATGTGGGTTCTTCTTGTTTGTTTTTTTGGTTTTCTCCACTGATTACTCATTCATCGTCGGTGTTCTTCACTCGACCAGTGGTTAGACGTATACAAGAAATTTGAATGTGGCGCACCTGTTTACTATAACAATGGTTCCAAATTGTATATCTGGGCTTGTCATGAAATGATAGTGGTGCATCAACAAAAGTTGATAGAAAGTTGTTGGTAACTAGCTTTCACAGTCTTCAGCGTGAAATAAAAACATCGTTTTAATGAATTCTATGAACGAATTGAAGGGACGGAATGGTATATTTGTCAATGGAAAGGAGGATAATTTATTTTATAGTGAGGAGAATGGTTAGATTGATATATGGAGGTGTGAAAAAATACAACGAAACTGGATATGGGAATCTATCAATTTTTGTTATACACTTTGTATAATCAAAGCCACGCGTCTTGTGGGCCACTCTCAGTGGCAGATAGGGTTTCACGAGAATGTTAAGGATCACATGGAATGTGACCCTGTCACATGACACATGACCTCTCCAAAATGGCATGACGTGTACATCAAAGGTTACACAGACACAAGCTGAAGTACATAGGCATCCAACACACCATGTACTCCCACATGGACACAACTTGGCCTAGTGTACACGGGAATACCAATGTACCAGTACACGGTAAGAGTATAAAGTTAGCCAACACATATTATATTATTTCATGTACATGGTACATGGGCCTTTTACTGGGTAAGGAACAAAGTTTGAAGGGAAATAGTGTTTACCCCTACTACACGTCATGTACTCCTAAAAAAATTCTTGGAGTCCTTTCCCTAAAGATATTGGATAATTTGTTTTAGTGTAAGGACCCATGCATTTATAGAATAACACATTTTAATTTATTTTAGTACTTATGAATAAGATATTAATTTTACATTAAAGGGGACTCTTTTTCCGAGTGCGTACTCGACAAGCAATAAAGGGTTACTCTGAAATCTTATGTTGCACACAATATTGAGATATACTGAAAAATAATATAATAATAATAATATTTTAAATGGTTGTTAACACATAACAATTTTATTGGCTGGAATAAATAGAGAGAACTAAAATATGATTATACATGTTTTTTTAAATGACTTTACTTTTATCAAATAAATTTTAGAGGCTTAACATAAGAATGAATCTGATTTTAAGCTTGAAATACTGTAACATTTTAAAAGGACGTTTTGTTGAGTCAATAAAGTTTCCCTATGACTTTTCCATTCCTTTTTGTATTGAAAATCCCAAACACCTTATCATAAGGAAAATTTCATTTACCCTATGTTTTACATGATAAATAAAATTTCACTTCCCCAAGGAAATATATCCTTACCATGTTTTTTATTTTTTATATTATGTCTATGTATAAAATTCGGATTTTTATCTAAATCCTTGGAATCCTATAAATACTTAGATATAGAGAATTCTATTTTCAGGATCCGAATTTTGGTTCTGAACTCTCTGAATTCAGACTCCGAATTCTTCTGAATTCAGACTCCAAACATTCTAAGTTCAGAATATGAATTCTTATGAATTCAGACTCCGAACATTATAAGTTCAGACTCGGAATTCATATGGATTCAGACTCCGAATTTCCTTGAAATTCAGACTCTAGAATTCTATGAAATCTAGGTTCGTAATTCTTCACGAAAATAGAATTCAAATATTTATATATTATAGACACCGAAGGGTTTTTGGATAGACTTTGAACATTTATTTCCTTACATTCTGAAAAATGGATTTAGTTGAGCAACCATATTTTTTCTTACTTGTGTTTTGGTTATAAAATGATGTCGTGTATTCAGTTACTAACCAACTTTTTTTTGAGTGACACGTGTACATTTCCCTCCGAAAGTCAAGGAAAAATATGACAGTGGGAGGAGGAATCCGACCATTGGAGATGTGCCTATAAATAGGAGCTCATTTGAATGAGCTCACAACAGTTCTACGACTCTAGAGATTACATGCTGCTGAAGTAATTTCTAGAGAGAGACTCTCATGCTTGGTGTGTACTGAAATTCTTGTTCAGAATTACTTTGTGCGACTCTGAATGTTGCTGAGTACATTAGAGGTCTTCTGGGGATAGGAAGATATAGGATCTGAATACCTTTAAGTATGAGGGATTCTGGGGATAGGAAGACAGAGGTGCCAACTACCTTGAAGTTCGAGGGATTTCGGGGATAGGAAGACAGAGGTACTGACTACCTTGAATATCGAGGGCTTGTAGGGATAACAAGACAGATTCTGATAATTTTATCGAGGACTTACCCTGGTGTGGGTAAGATAGACTTTCTTGAATGTATAAATCAAGGGACCTTTATCCAAGGTTTTTGGATACCCTTCTCTTTGGGTTAATAGATTTACTACTTGTTACTTGTTTTTTTTTTCAAGTTTTCTGCTGCATTTTGGTTGTTGAAGAAATTATAACTGATTTATAATTTCTTATACTTTTACTTTGATTTGAGAGATTCTATACACTTTAAGGTAGAATCTTTATCTTTGTATACTTTTCTTGATTTTCATTTCTAGAACCATATTTCTGTAACCAAGAAAGTTTGTAGAACTAAGAGGTTTAGTGAATTTATCTTATTTAACTTTGTTAAACATTATCATCTTCAATTGTTCCAATGTAATTTTTTAAAGGTATCCAATTCACCCCCCCTAGTATATTGAGCATCTACATCATTATAAAGATACTACAATTAGTATCATTTCAATCCTATAATTGGTATCAGAGGAGGTCTCTGAAAAACTTATATTCACATATATGTTTTCTTTCTTAAGTTTTTCTTCTATATTTTTATTTCTTAGGATATTTTTATACTTGTTTAAAAAATTTTGTTGCTAACAGGTTTGTGTGGAAATATTTTCTTTAAGATGGTAGGAATAAATGTTGGTTCCATAGGCAATTTAAATCCTACTAGACCACCTATTTTTGATGGAAATGATTATGAATATTGGAGAGATCGTATGAGGAATTTTGTTATTAACACCGTAGTGGAAATATTTGTTGTTCTTACTGGAGATTACAAGATTCCAGATAATGAAGTAACAACTTTTACTAATCAAGAAAAGCATGAATATAAACTAAACTATAAGATACTCAATACTTTGTTGTGTTCCATGAACAGGAATATATATATCAAAATTTCATCTTGTGAAGAAGAAAATTTTATTTGGAAGAAGCTTGAATTTACACATTTTGGTAATTCCAAAGTTATTGAAACTATAAGAGATATTCTTAAAGCAGATTACCATGATTTTTTCTTTACTTATGGAGAACCTATATGTAAGGTAAAACAAAGATTTATGACTATCTTAAATAGCTTAAAATATATGGGTGAGAAAGGTTTGGATGATGAGGAACTTGTTTAAAATATTTTAGACATCATGCCTAATGAGTGGGAATCCAAGAGAACAGCTATAGATGAGAATAAGAAAGTTACACAGATCACTCTTGATGAAATTTTTTGAACTCTTCTTCAATATGAGACTAGAAGGAAGAGAGATTCTAACAATGTTAAGAAGAAGAATAGAAATAGAAGTGTTTCTTTTAAAACTACTTCAAATCATATGAAATCCAAGACTCCTGAGAGAGTTACTATATCTAAATCTAAGAAGGGTGTTATATAATCTGATTCTAGTGAAAGTAAGAATTCTATGAATAAAATAGCTAATCTTGCTCCAAGGATGAACAATATAGTTGGGTAGAAAGACTTTCAGCATAGATACAAGAATAAATAAAGAAAGGATAAGAAAGACTCTGAAGTCACTTGTTATGAATGTAAAAGAGTTGTATATATAAGACTTGATTGTCCTATGCTAAAGAGAAAAGATATAAAGGAAAAATCATTTTCAGAGAAATAGGAAGAAGTACTACAAAGCTTAGGCTAAGAAGGTTCTGAATGATAATGATGCTAGGAGTTCCAGTGGTGGAGACACTTTTTATGTATCCTCATATTACAAATATTCTAGACAGAAGAATATTGGTTTGCTTTCCAAGCTACCTATTGAAAATAGTTGTTTAATGAAAAAGGTACAGAATGATGAATACACAACCTATGTATCCATAAATTCTAATTATAGTGACAGTAAATACTATGAATCCTCATATGAAGAATCTACTTCTAATAAAGATAATACTTTACCTACCTATGAATAAGTTTCTAGGTTTTCTAAAATTCTTAGGAATGAAAATTCTAAAGTGAATAAAATTCTAGATAAGGAAAATTATAGGATTTCTATTCTTACCAAGGAAATATCAGATCATTCTAAAGATATTGATAAGAAAAACCTTTATTTTGAAATTATTTCAGAAAACCTTGAGGAATTTAATTCTGTGATGGATAAACATTCTAAGGATCCAGAAAAATTAATTTATAGGAAAACTGTTTTTGGTCCTAACACTAGTGCTAAAAGTGATGTTTTTTGTGGATAAGAACTTAGTTATTAGACTGAAGTCAGAAATATTTTCCTTGAGGAAGTGTTTGTCAAACTTAACCTTAGTGAAGGAAAATTTTGATAAAATGTATTCCCAAATTTGACCTCTATGGAATAATTCTTATTTTGGTTATACAATTTCAAAACTGATTTTTAGTAACAATTATTTTGTTCCTCAAAGTGTTACTTTCTGCAGTAAGTATCATTTTGGTGGGAATTGAGAAAAAAATTGTTCCTTAAACAAAACTCAGTCTTTAGGTTTTCATAAAGCTTATTTTTCAGAGAAAATGTTGATACCTAAAATTTTTCTTTCTGAATATTTTGGATCCAAGAAAGTTAGGGTTATGAAAGTATAACACTCTTATTTTCATTAATGTAAAGAAATAACCAATAGAAATACATGGTACATGGATATTGGACGTTCCCAGCATATGACTGGTAACAATAACTTCTTTGAAAAGATTCTCAAGACAAAAGGAGGAAAAGTAACTTTCAGAGATAATTCTAGGGGAGAAATTGTTGGTATAGGTAACATTGTTATTCTTGGAAAAATGTTGATTTAAATTGTTTTATTTGTTAAAGGTCATAAACAAAATCTCATTATCATAATTCAATTATGTGATTTACGTTACCTTGTGAATTTTAGGAATGAAAAGTTCTTAGTACTAAATCCCAAGGAAGAATTTATTCTTTCTGCTAATAAGAAAGAGAATGTATACACATTAAACATAGAAGACCTTACGAGCCAAGACCTACCATGCCTTAGTGCAATGGAGGATCATTCATGGTTGTGGCATAAAAGGTTAAGAAACTATAACCTTAGTAACCTACGAAAACTCTCTATGGAAATACTAGTTAAGTATCTACCAGAGGTTATATTTGATTATTAAAAAGTTTGTTAATCTTGACAATATGGAAATCAACATAAATAAAGTTTTAAGTCAGTCAGTGAAGTCTCAAACACTGATGAATTACAGTTATTTCATATGGATCTTTTTGTTCTAACACAAACTGGAGGCATTGTAGGCAAATATTTTGTATTTGTCTTAGTTGATGACTAAACTAGATTTATGTGGGTCTATTTTCAAGAAAATAAATCTAATGCTTTTTCTTATTTCAATTTTTTTAGAGCCCAAGTTAAAAATAAGAAAAATCTTCCTTTGATAACTATTCATAGTGATCATGGAAGAAAATTTCAAAATTCTGATTTTAAAACATTTTGTAGTAGAAAAGGAATTACTCATAACTTCTCAACACCCAGAACACCTCAACAAAATAGTGTTGTTGAAAGAATAAATAGAATTCTTTAGGAGATAACAAGAACCATGTTGAGTGAATATTTGGATTCCAATCATTTTTGTGATGAATTTATAAGTACTTATTGTTATACAATAAAATGAGTTTTGATTAAACCTTGTCTTAATAAAACACCTTATGACTTATGGAATGGTAGAAAACCTATACTTTACAACTTCATTGTTTTTGGTTTCAAAGTATTCATTCTAAATACTAAAGATAATCTACACAAATTTGCACCAAAATATGATGAAGGAACATTCCTAGTTTGCTCCACAACTTCTAAGGCTTATAGAGTTTTCAATAAAAATACTTTTACTATTGAAGAAATAATACATGTAAAATTAGATGAAACTGATCCTTTTGTTTTTAAACAACCTCAACCTACATCGTCAGATGTGTTTTCAAAAACTGATTATCAACCCTTGATAGAAGATCCTTATGATAAGGAAAATGTTAAAGAACATTTTTCTGAAACATTTACCCCAGAATACTTCCTACACCATGTTGATGAAAAGGTTTTACAAAACCAAAATAAGTTGTTTCTAAAGAATCATCCCACTGATAGTATCATTGGTGATGTAAATCAGCCTATAAGGACTAGAAGATCCTTAAGAAATGAAGTAGAATAACTAGCATTACTTTCCCAATTATAACCAAAAAGCACTGATGATGCTTTAGGTGATGATTATTGGATAAAACCTATGCAAGATGAGCTAAATAAATTCGAATGGAATAAAGTCTAGATCTTGGTTGAAAGGCTTAAGGAAACTTCTGTTTTTTGAGTAAAATGGGTCTTCAGAAATAAATGGGATGAAAATGGAATCATAGTAAGAAATAAAGCTAAATTGGTTGATAAAGGCTATAATCAAAAATAATTAATAGACTAGGAAGAAACATATGATCCAATAGCTAGACTTGAATCTATTATAATTATACTTGCCTTTACTGCATTATTCAATTTCAAACTTTTTCAAATGGATGTTAAATGTGCTTTCTTTAATGGTTTTGTTCAAGTAGATGTTTTTCTTCAACAAACTTCTGGTTTTGAAGATACAAAACATCCTGGACATGTTTACAAATTTACCAAATCTTTGTATTGTCTTAAGCAAGCCCCTTGAGCTTGGTATGATAGACTTACAAGATTTTGGCTTCAGAATAATTATGTAAAGGGAAATGATGATCCAACTTTTTTATAAATAAAGATAAGAAAAATGTTTTCATTATTAAATTTTATGTTTATGGCATTATATTTGGTTCAACTCAACAATCGTTAACTGATTCCTTTGCGGATCTAATGAAATATGAGTTTGAAATGAGTATGATGGCTGAGTTAACATTTTTCCTTGGTTTTCAAATTTCTCACAAACCAGATAGAATCTATATATCCCAATATAAGTATATTAAAGATCTTCTGAATAAGTATGGATATGACAATACTAAGAGTATAAGTACTCCCATTGTTACCTCAAATTCACTAGATCTTGATGAAGCTGGGAAACCAGAAGATTAAACATCTTTTAAAGGTATGATAGGAAGTCTAGTTTACATGACAGTTAGTCATCCAGATATAATGTTTTCTGTATTCTTATGTGCAAGATATCAATCCAATCCTATGGAATCTCAATTGAAGGTAGTGAAAATAATTTTTTGCTACATAAAGGGAATCCTGGATCTAGGACTCCTTTATCCTTCTAGAAATTATTTTGTTTTAAGACGTTTTTTAGATGATGATTTTGGTGGATATAGAATGGATATGAAAAGTACATCCGAAACTTGTCATTTTATAAGATATTCATTATTTTCTTGGTCATGTAAAAAGCAACACATGGTAGCTCTTTCCCCTGCTAAAGTTGAATATGTAGTAGCTGGAATTTGTTGTTCTCAAGTGTTGTGGATGTAACACACACTCATATACTATGGTATGTGTTTTACCAAAACACAAATTTTGTGTGATAATACTAGTTCCATTACCTTAAGAAAATACCATGCACATCACTCTAATGAAAAACACATAGATATTAGGCATCACTTTCTCAGGGATCACACACAAAAAGGAGATATCATCTTTCAATTTATCAAAATTCAAGATCAACTTGCTGATATTTTCCCAAATTATTTATGATATGATAGATTTTATTACATTAAACAGAATATAGGAATGATAACTATAAGGTAATCATTCTTATTAAATTCTTGTTGAAACCTATCTTCTTACAGTAACAAACATTTTTTAATAAGTGGAGTACATTTGTCTGATAGATTTCTAAATTTTTAATATTCAAACTTCTTTTTCATAGTCTACATTTTTTTGTTTTCTGAATTTTCTTAGTGAATATTTTCTAAATTTTTATAGAGTATTTTTGAAAATTTTTTAATGACAATTTTCAAAATTTTCGTAAAGAAGATTTTCTAAATTTTCGCAATTAAGATTTTCTGAGTTTTGGTAATGATGATTTTCAAAATTGTCATAATAAAATATTTTCAAAATTTTCATAATGAAGATTTTTTAAATTTTCATAATGAAGATTTTCAAAATTTTCTTAATGAATAATTTTCTAAATTTTTGTAATAAATATTTTCTAAATTTTCATAATGAAGAATTTCTAAATTTTTGTAATGAAGAATTTCTTAGTTTTCATAATAAAGATTTTCCAAATTTTCGTAATGATGATTTTCTAAATTTTCATAATGAATATTTTCTAAATTTTCGCAATTAAGATTTTCTGAGTTTTGGTAATGATGATTTTCAAAATTGTCATAATAAAATATTTTCAAAATTTTCATAATGAAGATTTTTTAAATTTTCATAATGAAGATTTTCAAAATTTTCTTAATGAATAATTTTCTAAATTTTTGTAATAAATATTTTCTAAATTTTCATAATGAAGAATTTCTAAATTTTTGTAATGAAGAATTTCTTAGTTTTCATAATAAAGATTTTCCAAATTTTCGTAATGATGATTTTCTAAATTTTCATAATGAATATTTTCTAAATTTTTATAATGAAGGATTTCTAACTTTTTCATAGTTTTAATTTTTTCATAGTTAAAGTATTCTTAATCAAAATTTTCAGAATCTAAAGTTCTTCAGGAATAATTTTACTCAATACGAATAATCTTCTTAGCAATCCGAGAGGTATGTTTCCCTTCTTAAATTTTTGTAATCATCTTTTACTTGTTGTTATTTTCATCTATTTTAAATTTTTGTATTCACTTTTTCCTTCATTCTGAATTTTTTTCTTAAAAACCCTCAAAAGATCGGATTCTATCAAAATTTTCTTCGGGCTATAATCTCAACCATCAGATCTGAGCAGAAGATTTTTCAACCACTGGATTGAATATGGAAGTCGAACTATCACCTCACATGCCTATATAAATGACCCATGACAGTAGTCCCACATTGAAATTCAAGCCTTCGCATGCTGAAGCTATGTCCTCCTACATAAGGTTGTTCCAAACTTCTCAAATCATCCTCACCTCCAAATGTCAGCAAAAGTGTCTTCCCAGAAAGACATGTCATCTATCAAGTCGATTTCTGAATTGGAGATTTATAGGGAAAGGTTGGTAAATCAAAATTTCATTGCTAAATATGATTATATCACATCAATGAACATCAAGTTGAATGGATGGGAGAGTTTTTGCATATTGAAACCAGGATCTCAGGATTTGGTATATTTGGAATTGTTAATAGAATTCTATGAGTCAGTAACCTTCTTCAAGGAAGAGAGAAGAGACAAGTTTTATTTTAAGTTATATGGGAAGAATTATTCAATTTCATATACGAAGGCTACATGTTTGATCGGAATCCCATATGATGGATAAGTGGAGTTTTGTTCTCATAAGTTGTTGGATGTTCAAGAAAGCATTGTTATGGTTAAGTATATGGCTTTCCTCGGTCTTTCAGATGTAAAGACTCTGAATATTTTTCAGCGATCTACAAATTATCGTAATCTTGAACTCTGGGTTCAAAGATTTATCTTTCTTGAGAAAAGGGGAAGAAGATAATTTGAAGAAGAGTGACATCTATATCCTATATTTCATGATGAATCTAATAAAGATTAACCTAGTTAATCATATTCTGATTTCAATGGAGAATATAAAGAATGGAAATATGAAGGCTCGTATCATCATGTATCCATCTATTCTCTCAAAGATGATTGTTCGGTGTTTAGAATATTTCAATATCCCTTGAAAATCAAAGTCAAGGAATTGTAAGGTTATGTTGTTGAGTGATGACACTCTTAGAAGAATTAAAGTTGGTTTTTCCAGAGAGTCTGAATAATTCTATAACTTTCCAGAAGAATAGGTTGAAGCCATATCAAAGGAACAAGAGGTGGATGAACCTTCTAAAAGGGGTGGAAGGAAGAGGAAGCTGAAGGAAGTAAAAGACAAAGAAAAATCTCTAGAAGCTATGAAAACCAAATACGCACCACCAAATCCTAATAAGAAAAAACCATATCCAGATTAGGTAGTAGAAAAATGGAGGGAAGACAAGTAGAAAAAGAATGTATGGGATCCTAGCTTTGGTTTGGATCCTGCGGAAGCCAAATCCTTGAAAGAAAAGACTGCTAATGAGCTTGAAAAGAAATTAAAAGAAAAGAAACAAAAGAAGAAGATGATTGAAGTAGAGATTGTGCAATCTCTTTTGAAGGCTGATCATAATTCCTCCGAAAATATTCTGATACCACAATCATTCTTAGTAGAATCTCTACTAGAGACATCGAGAAAGAAATATGTGACTCTGGAAAAATTCCAAGAGAAAGAAGTACATGAAAAGGTAGTAAAAGAAGTAGAAGAAGAAGAATAAGCCAGTGCTGATATTGAAGATCTGATAAAACAAGTTGAGGATTTTCATGAGAAGGAAATCCCTTTAGAAAAATTATCATTCCAAACCTCTCAATATGAATCTTAAAAACCTATCACTCATGGGAAGGATGATGAGAAACGATAATATGAAGTTAACAAACCATCTGAAGAAGAAAGAATCAATAGATATTTCATTCAACTAGAGGATGTTGATGCAGGTGCAAAAAAGGAAGAGAGAGAAAAAGACAAAATTGATCAGCTATCTGATAGGGAAAATGAATATCTTAACCAAGAGGAATCCATTCCGGGGGTTGATAAAGGAAAAAGTGACTGTTGAGTCACCGATTAAAGATGTTTTGAAGAAGAAAGAATTTCATGGATCATCGAAGAGGAATGCCGTTCAAATAGAGAAAGATTCCTCACCAATTGAAGTCTCAGATTTAGAACCGTCCTCCCTTTGAAATGATTTTGTATTTCAGTATTTGAAGAAAAATGTTGGGACTATTACATTCTTTCTAAGCATTGATTCAAGATTCCAAATGTTTCAACACACCTTGAATCAGAAATTGGATTCAGTATCCATGGTGATGGATAAGTGTATCAAGCTTGAGGCAGATTTCAAAACGTTTTCATAAACTATGAAGCCCACTAAATATCATTCAAGAAAATTACTAGTTGGTCGAGAAAAAACTATAGAAGATTTGATAATTGTTGATGAGATTCACGAATGTGTAAATGATTCATTCGACACTGAAGATGTGAAGATCAAGGATCTCACAAATATTTTTGACGAAATGCTGGATCTAGAACAGAATTCTCGAATTCAAGAAGTGAATGATTTGAATGGGAAGTTGTATTCAGTTTCTCAAAGTTGGAAAAATGAAAGGGATATCAGGATTGAGATAGAACATATGATTTCTATGCAATAAGAATCCTTTAAGGCTCAGGAAGAGGTTCTTTAAACTCCGGATGAAAAGAATCAAATCCTTTGAAAAGATGATAGAAGATCGGGATCAGCTTCTCAATCGAGTACAGGATGATCACAAAGAACTCAAGAACCTCAAAACTATTGTGAAGAAGTTGATTCCAAATTTGAAGGAATGATAATCTTGTTCAAATATAATCTTTTGTTGTATTCCTTCCTTGTACTAATTTTTTCAATCCTAATGACATTTTTGGTTTCTCTTTATATTTTTTATTTTCTAGTACTAATAATTCAGGTACTATATTTTCTTTTCTATTCCCTTTATTTATTTTTGAAAATCACAATGAGGGAGAAAGGAAAAAAGAATATAATGTAAATAATAAATTTCCCTAAGTAAGGGGGGTTCATCTAAATGGGAGTTCTTATCCAAGAATATTTTTGAATGCAATAAAATGGTAAGTCTCAATACAGAAATCAAGAATAAAATCCTTAGTGTTTACAAAGCCTAATAGGGAGTTAGTTGTATTCTTCTTTTCTCATGTGTTAAGCGAGTTAAGTTTTACTTTCAAAGTCTATTAAAATATCTTCTAAAACCTTATATTATTTTTCATAAGGATGTTTTTTCTTTCTAGAAAGGGGGAGATTTTTGAGTCAATAAGGTTTGCTTATGAATTTTCCATTCCTTCTTGTTTTGAAAATCACAAACACCTTAACATAAGGCAAATTTCATTTACCCTATGTTTTACATGATAAAGTAAATTTTCATTCCATAAGGAAATATATCCTTACCATGCTTTTCATTGTTCATATTATTTCTAAGTATAAAATTCAGATTTGTATCTAAAACCTTGGAATCATATAAATACTTAGATATAGAGAATTCTGTTTTTAGGATTTGAATTCAGGTTCCAAACTCTCTAAATTCATACTCTAAATTATTTTGAATTCAGACTCTGAAATTTCTAAGCTCTGACTCTGAATTTTTCTGAATTTAGACTCTGAACATTCTAAGTTCGGACTCTAAATTATTATGAATTTAGAATCCAAAATTTCTAAGTTTAGACTCTGAATTATTATGAATTCAGACTCCGAATTTCATTGAAATTCAATATATGGAATTCTATTAAATTTAGGTTCTGAATTCTTCAAGAAAACAGAATCTGAATATTCATGTATTACAAACACTGAATGGTTTTTGGTTAGACACCAAACTTTTATTTCCTTACATTCCAAAAAATGGATTTGGTTAGCCAACCATATTTTTTCAGATCAAGGAAAGTTTATCACATATGGTAGGATTAGTATCTCAAATGACCTTATTATCTCTTCATGATGACTTGCTTGCAATAATTATTGAAGGGTCATGTCCAAAAGATTTTGAAAACATTTTTTAACAAACAACCCACTTACAGGAATTTTTTAAGATATCAAACACCTCTGCTATACCACGATACCATCGTGGATCATGGGTTGTATTTAGTCAAATACTATTTTCGCAATATTCTAATATTTTAAAGAAAGGTAAATATTATAAAGGAATTTTCAAATATTTTACCTTATCACATGATTTTTAAGCATATTATGATTTTGAAAAATGTATTGAAGAAGTAGACCCTTGCAAAACCTATTTATATTTGATTTTAAATTATAGTTTTCATCACTTACTTCAGGTTTTTTAAAAGGACCATTGAGTGAAAGTTTCAACTCAAACTCGGTCTGACTGTTTTATAAAATGAATGTTTTATAATATTTTTTAAAATATTACGCCATATATGTTTATTTTCTGAAACTATTTTTCTGTGAACACCCATATGACCCACGTTGTACGAGGTGTATTTGGATGAAGGAAGGAGATGATTTTGAAGGATCTCTAAATCATTATTTCTATTCATAAACCATCTATCTACATGAACAAGATGACGGTGAAACTAGGTGGACACCATGATCAAGGCATGATGTTACTTATTTAGGAATAATGTTATTTTATAGAGATAAAAAAATGTCAATAAGTCTTCATGAATTAACATATTGAGGTTATTATGAGTTGGGATGAAAATGAGAGGTATAAGACACCATTGTGGTTAAATCGTGATATGGTTATTTTTGAGTTTTATAAAAAGGGACAACACTCAAGATGGGGTACAACCCATCACATCAAGAAAGGCCGTAGGAATCAAACCCAAAACCGAAGGGTGATAAGGGCACAACGCCTACCACTGTCCTACATGAATTCCCAGGTTAGTATGATTTTTTTTAGTTAAATGATTTTTTTTGATCAAGAATATGTTAATTTGGGATCTTATGATTTATCAAATGGATACCCTTAGTATAAAAAAATTATTTGGTGATTTGGTGATAAAGCTTATTTTGTAAGACTTTTTCTCTTTTGGTAAATCTATATGCCTAAGGAAAATAGAATATATTGGGATTTAAATTGAGTCGTAATGGTATAATTTTATTTTGGAAGAATCCATGTTCGTATTTTGAACATATATTGATTTAGTTTATTAATGGAAATGATTATCCTATCTTGGAGAATATGTTATAAGGTTAATTACATTTCAGTATGAGTCTATAAAAGTATCCAATGTTATTTGTAGATGAATGTTATGATTTTTGTGGAATACTATGTGATCAAATCCTTTTGAATTCTAGTTTTCCAACTTATTTTGGATTATTTTGAATAATTTTAAACACACTTTTTTATTTAATAGTATTTTTTGAACTTTGGGTACTCTGTTAAATTTTGGAGATTAAGTGTAGTTTTTTTTTATAAAAGATTAACCTTTTAGGGATTATCTGATCTTGTACTAACCGTTTTGGTTTTGGTTAATGTCTAGATAGAAGGGAAATATTTAGTTCCTCTTTTTTGGATTATGTGACTATCTAGAAGTTTATTCTAGCACATTAGGTGTGACCAAGTCATCTTGAATACTCATCGTTTGGAGAAAAATATGAGTTTTTGGTAGAAACTTATTAAAGGGTAGAATCCTACATGAAAAGTAAGTATATTTCTTTATGTCCTTTCTCAATATCATAAATACATTCACCAAAATCGTGAAAGGGAACCTAAAACAAAAATCATTGTCCGTTTACTTGTTATATAGGGGTATCAAAGATCATTTAACCTATCACAAGTTTTTGGTTTTCTGGTGGTTAACATTCTCATGATCTTGTTTTCTATCACTCTCCATTAGAACATGACACTTAGTGTCTCCTCCATATCCATGTTTTTAGGGCATCATAGTATGTGCTATCTCGGGTGTCCTTTTTTACTTCTATTTATTTATTTTAAAATGATATTTTTATTGACTAATTTTCTGATGTGGGACTTTCAATGAAGTTTCCAAGCATATTTTTAAAGTTACAAGGACTCAATTTCCAAAAGGGGGGAAGGATTTTACAACCTAGGTATTTATAGAACAATACCTTTTAATTTATATTAATACATACGAATAAGATATTAATTTTATGTTAAAGGGTATGATTTTTTTGATAGCGTACTCGACATGCAATAATGGGTTTCTTTGAAATCTTACGTTGCACACAATATTGAGATATACCGGAAAATAAAATAATAGTATTATAATTCTAAATGGTAGTTAACGCAAAACCGTTGTATTGGAGGGAATGAAAATAGCTAACTAAAATATGATTATACATGTTTTTTCAATTTCTTTACATTTATCCAATAAATTTTAGAGGCTTAGAAAAAGAATGAATCTGATTTTAAGCATTAAATACTCTAACATTTTTAAAAGGATGTTTTAACACCTTTTGTGGGAGAACCCTTTTAAAATATAGTATTTGTCACTTTTATAAGTTTTATTTGTCAAAATAAACTTTAACTTCTGAAGCGGGACTTCAAAATTTACATTGGATGAATTTTTTGTAATTTTCTGATAAAGTTCATTTTTAATGAATAGTTAAAATACTGCATTTTAAGTCAAAACTATCTTTTCATATAATTTATTTATATGGTTATATTATCATTTTAATTAGTTTTAAAGTGTAATTAGATTATTTTTTAACTTTTTAGTCCAATTTTTGTCATTTTAAGTAATTTCACTTTTTAATTCGACATAAACACATGTCAATCTTTTGATAGTTATTATTTCTTAAAAACACACTTTTTGGTTTTGACAACGAGAATTAATTTAAAATTAATTTTTGAAAATTATATGTTTTGTATTTAAGGAAATGGTTTCTATATTTGGAATCAGGAAGTCAAAATTTTTCAAATAGGTAACATTTATTTTTAGAAATTATGAATAGTAACTTTAGCAAATATTTTATTTACCATGGATAAAGGGTAAATCTGGTAAATAAGGGTAAAAAATAATATTATAATAATTATAAATTACCCTAAAACACATCATAACCCTATTGGATGATACATGTCCTACCATGGGAATCCTTGAGTCTATTTTGGGACCCCAAAGAGCCACATGTAAGTGAAAATGAAATTTTATAAAGATTAATTTAATGTTAAGAAAAATGTAACATAAACATATATCTTTTAGTAAAAAAATATTATATGGGGTTATATAAGCTATAATTTTGACTATAAATATTAATTTCAAAGATAAAAAGAGTTAATACATTAGGGTATTTTATTTATAATTTTAATACATTAAATAAATAAATTTAATTATGACACAATGGTGATGTAGTGATTAGCTTTTTAATGAAGGATTTAAATAAATTATAATATAAAAGTTAAAATAAATTTATTTTGGAGCTTTTGATTCCATCCGTGATTTTTATAGATAATTATGACATAATATATTTGATTAAATTATTTTTATTCTATGTAATAAAGTTTTTATGACTTTAACAAAAATGAATTACTAAATAGTGTCAAAATTGACAGAAATGAGTTTTTTAAACAAATATTATTTTATTAAATGATATAATAATAATAATAATAATAAGTTTTAAAAATTCATTTATATAATGTTGAAAATTTTTCTAATGATCTAATTTAGGTTCTATTGTCATTTTATAGTAATTATATTGACCATATAGTGTGAATATACAAGAAGACATGGTGAAAGTTTAATTAGTTAACAAAGGGTTAAAGCTAAAGGATAAGGTAAATTTAATGACATAAACTTGTCTAAAACATATTTGTTAAGATTATTTTGATCCATACTCATCTTATCTTCGACTTAACTAACTTTGGAGCCTTTAGAAACCGAAATTGTAATTATGATAAAATAATTTTTCTTAACTCTTCATAATAGTACCTCCTCTTTCTTATAAAGGGACACCACCTCTAACCCATTTCTCACACCTTAAAAACCCCTTGTATCGTCCAAAATATGACTAAATAAGATCCCAACATCCCTATATTATTCCTAGAAACCTTTCCCTAGGAATAAGGAAAATCAAGAGAGCCCTTTTGGCTCAAATCAAAATAAGTTACCCGATTTTTGGTAAGGTCTTCTCTCGACTTTCTTTCCATTATTTTTCCTTCTCCACTCCCTACGCCATTCTTATTCATTTATTACATAACAACACCAGTATCCTAAATATACTCATATTATTTTATGATAATTATTCAAACTACACTTACACACACCTTCATCTAATAGATTTTGACCACCTCTCATGGTGGCCATTAGTATGGCACTGTATTTATATGTGATATATATTATATTTGTATTATCTGTTTTTTTATGTTTTTTTCATTTATATTATACTTTTACGATTTCAATAATGGGTAAATACTCTAATTTATTTGAGAAAGTGCGGACTATTACCCCCTCAATGTGATATAACTCATTCATGCCATGCATGGAACGTATAAAGGATGGTGTTAATGAACTTATATAACATATATAAAATATAATATTATACTATAATTATAATATAACTATTTATAATTTAGTTTTCATTCCTTTAAAAATATTAAAATGAAATGAAAGTATCATTCATACGTACGTACAACTTACCGTCTCCATGAACGATGTATTTCATTTTCATATATAAAAATTATATGGACTATTATAAATACATATATAATATATATATATATATGATATATATAATATCTAAATCATCAATATCATTCTAGAGATAATGGAATTTTTACCACCTGGACAATTTGTAATTATAACAAGTTCATTTTGACTCAAGTACCAAACATTGATAAAAATAACGATATGAACTTTCATAATTATATAATTGTGATAGAAAGGTAATAATTGATAAAAAAGTAATAATAAAACTTTTAAAAGTTTACTATATATGTATAATTAACTTATGTTTATTATTCAAGGAGATAAAGAACAAACAAGACAAGTCGAACACGTGGTAAGGGAACTTCTTATCCCAAATTCCATTCTTTGGATTGATCTTCTACTTCTTGTTGTGATATGATTATGTAAGAAATTAATTATGGTATATTATCTCGTATTTCTACTTTGTTTATGAGTTCTTATAGTGAATTCACATAATCGATCTATTTTATTTACAAATCGAACTTCGTTAGGGAACCTTTAACCTTTCTTTTTTTAACCAAAGAATTCTTTTATCTTATGTATTTTAATTTCCATTTTATTATTTTGGGATATGTTCTTCAATATCCTTATTGATGTACATTTTGTGTCCAAGTGATGAGAGACCCTTTTCTATCTCATCAACTCAATTTCATATTTTTATGTGACATTGTTAGGCTACTGAATTTTGGTAAGGGAACTTCTAAACACAATTTACACTTTACCTTGTGTGGATATATTATTTCTATGCATAATAACCCCATTGATAAATTATTACATAGTTTATAGAGTCTTTTTAGGGGATTTTGTCTCAATTTTAATTCCATTGAGCCTTATTTGTTTTTATACATAAATTCAATTTTATATGGTGTATATACTTTTTATTGACATATTATTTCTTGAATCTTATTATTCTCATGATATTATAAGATTTGTTTAATGTAAATCTTCAATTATTTATATTCAAGTATTTTCTCAAGTGGTAAGGTAATATTTAACTAAAAAATTGTTTTAAATGTATCAGAGATTTATTATTCTAACTCTTTCTCATTAATGTCCATGTTTTCAAAATGGTTTTCAAGATTTATGTATATAGACTGTAATGTTTTAAAATGTTAATTCCATTAAATGTTTCAAATTTTAATGGGACTTTGATTAAAAAATATCATTATTAAATGTTTTAAATTGTATTAAAATGGTTTTGAGAAATCATTTACTATGTCAATATCTTGAAATGATATATTTTTATTTAATATGGAAATTTTATCTTTCCTTTATGCTGGTTTTATGTGTTATGATCATGTTATAGTTCTTGGGAATTTTATACGTATACGGGTGGTTCCGTGATAAACCTTGGGTGGCAGAGCTTGAGATAGCTCTCCAATGAATTAGTTAACGTGATGAATTTAAACGTTAATGTTTCTCTTAAGAGATTTAGGGAATGTACTGTTATGGGTATTCCAACATAACACCCTATGTATCTATGAATGTTATATTGTAAGTATGATATAAATGCCACAAGATACATTTATAAATTTAGGATTTCTATATCTTATTAACAAATCTTAAGATTTCATGAGGTATTTTAAAGAAATTATGTTTTCTATGTATAAATGGGATAATATTTTATTTCATTAATTTATTACCCTTATATTTTTATGTGCATCCAATGTTTTTGAAATGTTCTTCATAGGGTATAAGGAAGGGTAAAAGAAAGGGAGAATTTACAAAAAATTATATCATGAAAATAATTTTTTTTTTTTAAAAGTGTTTATTTTATGAAAATAATGGATACAGTGTAAAAGTTCCTACATTTTAATATTTGAGATGTAATGTAATTGTTATGTCCTAACACTCAAAAAATCTAAACATAAAAATATCCTCAATGTTAATTATTGATTTAAATCAAGGTTAAGTAATATTTTAGGGCTGGGACCTTAAATTTAGGGTGTGTTCCCTATATCCATTATATGAGGGTTAGTATGGAATTATCTCCTACACATTGTTAAGTGATCACTTCAATAAGAATTCTTTGATAGAGTTCTTGGAATCCCTCCATGAGGCCCAGAGTGAGATTCTCTATTCATCTATGTTCCCTTGGTAGAGTTCCCGGTATCATCGTGACTAACACTATTAGGGCCCTGATCCCCTACTTATCAGGTTAATCCAAATTGATTTGTTGTTATACCACGTGGTTTTTAAAGTGATCATCATCTGTTTATCGTATCTCTTTATTATTCTAGTATATAATTCCTATAGCGAGACCTGACGTACATTACCTCTCAAATGGATGTCATTGGTGATATCAGACTCATGGAGTGTGTTCTCAATGATGAGTGATTTGTCGAACCTTCAAGCTAGAAACCCAGGATGGACGTACGGTTTTGAATTACCTTAAAACTATGTGTTTTTTGGCTATATCTGGATATTATTTTTATATGTTCTATAGATATATTCCTATCTAGAGCTGACAGTATTCTATTTTTTTGTATGCTTTGCGGTTTCAAGGTGTCCTACAGGGTTTTTTATACTCCCTCATGCAAGGGTTTTTCCTGCATGTGTCATGTCTCGTGTAGATGATCATCTTTTTTATAGAGTCCTAGTTAGACAAGGACCAGATGGTTCATAGTGAGACAAGACTGAATGAGGTTTGTTTCTATAGTATTTTGACAGAAGTCCCTATTATTACATTTATATTGGGATTATTTTCAAACTCTTTTCGGTGGGATTTTATTCAGAGCAATTAACATTCCTTTACATATTTTCATAACATGGTTATAGGAATTATATGTATACATGAATAGTTGTTTATTTGTTTTTACATATCATCATTATATGGGATTGGATGTGTGTGTGTGTACATGTACTTTGGCTAAGGCCTCCCATGTTATTGATATGACTACTTGGCTCTAGTATCCATCCTATGAACTATTAGAGTCAGGTTTAGGGAGTCACGAAATGGGACCCATTAAGATAGTTTGTGATAGTGTATCATAAGAATGCAATAGGTTCTCCATTATGACTGATGTCTATGAGATTGGTTTAGGAAAATAACATTAAGTGTTTTGAGTTCGACTTTCAGGCTAGGGACTCCAGTGTTTGTGTGGTGGTCAACGTATCCATACATCGTGACAATGATCACATGATTTTTAAATTTGTACATTAGAACACTGATTGCAAGGAAAATAATGGTACATGAATCATATATGAATGGGTTGTGGTTTCCATGTCCTTCTTATGTCATCTCACTAGATATATTCATTGACTGTGGTACATCATGTTTACTTTAAAGATGCCTTCATGATGTATTCCAGTAGAGATTCAGCATCATGATCCTGAGGATGATCCCCTCAATGATAAGTAATCGATAAATTGACCAGTTTCAGAAATATCTCCTTCAAGTGGTGCTCCAGCTATACCACCACTTGTAGACCATCACATGGTACCTATAGTACTAACGGATGATGTACATAGGATTATCACACTTCATGAGTTTCAATGATAGAGACAATCCAGGTTTCGAGGTGATCCTAACCCATAGGTGGTTGAGGAATGTATTTAGATGGTGACAAATTTTTCCATCTATTCAGGACACTAGAAGATCATATGATGGTCTTGGAAGTAAGCATTCTCCATGGATCAATAGGAATATAGTGGGGGTTAGTGAACCATTCTTACAATGAGGTGAATCTGGAATAGTAAGTGTTTGAGAATTTTATAAGATAGGATTTCTCTCAATCTATGCTAAGGGTTGTACATATCTAGGATATTCTGTAGATCAAGCAACACAGTATGATAGTATCTGAGTATTCATTGAAATTTACCATCCTCTCTAGGTACTCGATGGATATGGTTCATGACTAGTTCATCAGGGATCAGAACTTTTAGCGAGGTATGTGTAGAGACATTAAATCCAATGTTATCCCTATATGTATTCCTACCTATGATGGAGTGATAGATTTAGATTTGGTGGTTTAGATTATCTTGGATAAGAAAACATAGTTACTGGTTGACGGTAGTGGTCAAGTTAGATAAGAGACCCTGATATCATGGAATTGACATCAGTCTTAAGGACCTATACGTGTGAGAAATTTCAAGAGGAGCTCCCAGTATTGAGGATATTTGGTTTAGGGATCACAAGGTGGGTTAAGTCAACCCAAATAGAGGAGATGATAGTCATGTGATGGTAGGACACATCATGAATGATATTTTCCGAACTATCCTACGACTAAAAATGAGACTATTTATGAGGAACTGAGGTAGAGGTAGTAGTAGGAACAAATAGTTGTATAGGGATGTGCACATGGATGAGGAGTTGGGAGAGCAGCATGGGGTGGTAGAATATTTTCCTTGTTACCCCCACCACCACCAGGTGGTCCATGCCAAGCTCAGGGAGCTGGAGGACAGGGGTGGGGACATGTTCTGTCAGTAAAAACTTATGACCTAGAGGCTCTGGAAATGATGAGAGATACGATTTTGGTATTTTATACCTTAAATATAAATCTAATAAACACATGTTACAGTCATTCTTGTCATGTAACCTATCTTGTTTGAGACTTATCGAATATGGGTGAGCCCCTGACTTGACCCTTACACTTAGAGACTCTTTCTAGAGATGACTCGGCAATTGCACACTTGTGCTGAGAGTGTGACCTAACTGTTGGGGGAGAGAGTTTCTGTTGGGATATCCTTTTAGTAGTGATGAGGCCTTATGTAACCATCTTAGGTATAGAATGGTTATCCATAGTTCATGTCCAAATTGACTGTTCTAGGTGGATGATTTGGTGTGTTCATTATGATGGGACTAGTTTATCCTTTTTTAGTGAAAAGTAATCCATGTAAGTGTAGGATATAATCACTTATAGTAGGGTGTAGCTGATTACTCATCAATTGTCTAGTATAAATCTTGGGGTGATGGATGTTGTGAGTTTCAATTTTCTTATAGTGTTGGAAGACTATTAGGAAGTCTTCCCTAAGGATGTTATAGGTTTACCTCTCCATCAAGAAATAAAATTCAGCATTGATATACACCTTGGGGAAGCACTTATATCTACATAATAATATCAGATGGATCATATAGAGCTTCATGAACCGATGGTTCAATTGGAGGACTTGTAGAGGAATGAATTTGTTAGACATAGTGCCTCACTCTGGGTGGCCCTAGTTTTGTTCACCAAGATGGTAGATAGGGGATTGAGGTTATATGTGGACTACTAGTGCTTGAACAAGGTGATCAATGAACTATTTGATCATTTGAGAGGGGCACTAAGGATTTAACGGTTGAACTCATATCATGGTATCACTAGATGTGAGTAAAATATGGGGGTATAGGAAAGACGACATTGAGATGTCTCTACAACCACTATGAGTACTCGGTGATGCTCTTTTTCATGAAAAATTCCCCATTATTGTTCATGGGACTCGTGAACTATATATTTTTATCCTTTCTTATACTAGTTCAAGGTAGTCTCCATCAACGTTATCCTTGTGTACTCAGTGTCTGAGTAAGAGCATGTGAGGAACTTGAGGATGGTTCTAGACGCACTTCGAGAGCACCAACCCAATAAATAATATCTGGATGTTCCAGTTTTGGATTTTGGAGGTCCACTTTCTATGACAATTTATCTCATAAAAAATATTATAAATGGACCTAGACAAGGTTGATGTAGCATTATCTTGGGAGCCTCCCAAGAGTGTGATGGATGTGTGGAGCTTCCTTGGGTTGGTAGGATTTTATTGGAGATTCATACCTGATTTCTCTACGATATTATCCCCATGATATATTTTTCCCAAAAGGGGAATCCTTTCGTATGGAAAGAGATATTCTAGTTGGATTTTTAGTAGTTTAGGTACAAATTTACAAGCTCTCCCATCATGAGATTCTAGAGGTGGGTGTCTGGTATATAGTGTTATTTGATGCATCACGTACCAGGCTTCGTTGTTTCCTGATAAAAAAGTAGGTAGTGATTTCTTATGGTTCATGTCAATTTATTCCACATGAGTATAACTATGTGAAACAATATCTTGAGTTAGTAGCGATAGTTTTCACACTAAATATGTGGTGACAATACCTGATGGGTGAATAGTTTATCATCTATTCATATCACAAAATTCTCATGAATATTTTCTCCCTAAAAGAACATAACTTGGGAAATTGTAAATGGCATGAGTTCTACCAAGATTATAAATTCAACATTTTATATACTTTCATGAAGGGGAATGTGGTTGAATATGATCTCAGTATGAGATGTTGTTCATAGTTATTGAACAAGGCTTCAAAGTAGTTATCCATGTTAGAGTTATCCTTTATAGATGGAGATAGAGTAGGTTACCTAAAATTTATTGTTGTAAACCTTCTTATCATGCATTGATTCAGAGAGAAAGAAATTGGTAATACTGATTATGAGTCCCTTCGTACTTAGATATCCATTTAACATGCCCCTGATAGATTTTTTAAAAGTGTGGAGTATGTCATTATTTTTAGAGGATGCATGATGGTACCAGTGACATTGTAGGAGGATATTTTCAGAGGGATTCATACATCTCCATTTTTGGTTCACCCAAGTGTGTGAAATATGTACCAAGACCTACGACATTGGTTTTGGTCGCTAGGGATGAAGAAAAGAGTGTCAGAGTTTGTCTCTCGATGTCGTACTTCTCAGCTAGTGAAGGATGAGCGCCATGTTCTAGTGGATTTAGCTCAACCCCTTAAGGTGATAGAGTGGAGGTGGGATGGGATATCTATGTACTTCAGGAAGTGTTTACCATATATGTATAGGGGTCACGATTCCATCTGGGTGATCATAGAACAAGTCACAAATTCATCCCACTTCTTATATATTTGGGAGCAGTGTCTAATAGAGAGATTGGGGCACCTATATGTGAAGGATATAGTCAAAATACATAGAGTCCCATTAATGACCATTTCTAACTATACTGCTTGATCCTTTTTGTAATCTATCATGTTAGAATTTGGTGGTAGTTGGGAGGATCACCTACCACATGTGGAGTTTGTGTACAACAACAGCTACCATTTCACTATCAGTGTGGCACTATTCAAAGACTTTTTATGGGTGACCCTATAGGTCACCACTTTTTTGGAATGACCCAAGAGATTCAACACTCAGGAGCCTAGATTTTTTGAGAGAAACTGTGAAAAAATTTTAGATTATCTAAGAGTGGATGAGGACCACACAAAGCCATTAGAATTTTAATATGGACAGATGATGGAGGCCTTTGGAGTTCACTGAGGGAGATGATATATTCATATTGGTTTCACCTCGACGTGGATTATAAATATTTATCTAGGTTGGAAATACATATACAAGATTCATTGGGCCTTTCCTTATACTGAGTCCAGTTGGAGAGGTGGTGTACCACTTAACTCTTCCTCCCCAATTAGACCAGGTACACGACGTCTACCATGTGTCACTATTGAGGAGGTACGTGCATGACCCATCACACGTTATCGAATAGGGTGACTTGCACATCGATTATGAAGATACCTTTGTTGAGTACCTAGTAGAGATAAATGATCAGTATGAGAGGATAATTTGAGGGTGATTCATTCCTTTTGTGCATATCTGGTGGCAACACATTATTCTCTAGGAGAGCACATGGGAGTGGGAGGCTCAGATTCATGCTCAGTGCCCACATCTCTTGGTGTTTCCCTTGTTTTTTCTTTTCAAGATATAAATCCCCAAGGTGTGGAGAATATAATAACTTGGATTTTCCTTGTATTATTTTTTAAAATTATTTGGGTTATTTTTGAGAGTATACATTGAGACAACATGTGATTCCAAGGCTCGATATTCCTAGAATAAATGTTTGAAATTTAATATATATATTAAATAGAACATGAATTTAGTTTTCATGAAAATGTGGAATAGCTTCTAAATGGGGGGAAGATCAAAAATCCAAGGTCAAAGTTGAGTTCAAAAAATGGATTTCAGCATAGGTGTGACATAACCTTTTTTGGTATAGGGTGTTCATAGAAAATTCATCGTGGGAATGGAATGAATAAAATAATTAAACAAATAACTTTATTTTTATTCATTAACACACATTAATTCCTAGGTTTAGATGATAAAACCAATTGATCCACATGATTGTTTCAAAGCCATTGATGGAGATTATTTTTGTGGTTGATGACCAAATTGAAGATCGATGATTGATATGAGACAAAATCAAAGGATCTCATTAACAATCACAATGTAGCTTCGTTCTTCATTAGTGGTCAATCTAAATCGAGGTAGGCTCTTTGTTTTATTTGGTTTCTTCCACTTTATTATTTTTTATGAGGAACACGAATCAATCGACTAATTAATTGTGTTCTGGATCGTGTGAATTGGGGAAATGGTTATTTTGTTGGGGTTATTTTGGGAGAATGTATTTGTGATTTTTGATTCTTCATTTTCATTTTCGTGGAAGTGGATCGAGTCAAACATAAATTTTTTTGGGGGTTTATTCCTCAAGTTTTGGGTAGTTCTTTTATCCCTCAATTCTTTATTCATTATATGTGTACTTTATTTGGCCCACGGTTCATTGTATATCGATAATTAGAATGTTTTGCACCCAATTATTGGAACAATTATTTGAAATCATAGATCTCAGATCGACAAGACCCAATGGTGGTGTGACAACTAAGGAGGTAGTGGATTGAATGATGCAGGTACTCGTTTTTCACTTTCGTTGTAATACAATGAAGAACATTGTTAAAATTTGTTTTGTGAATGAATTGAAGGGCCAAAACATGATATTTGTCGACGAAAAGGCTTGTACGACATGAATACTTGATTTTATGGTGAGGAGAATAGTTGGATCGATGGACGAAGGTGAAAAAAGTACACAGAAACCAGATCTGGGAATACATAAATTTCTATGATACACGAAGTTTAACTCAAAGCTACACATTGTGTCGGCCGCTCTCAGAAGTGGCTAGGGTTTTAGCAGAATATTAAGGATCACACAACATGTGATCCTATCACAGAACATATTACATCTACTTGGAGGTACGAAATGTACCACCAGAGGGTACACAAACATATATTCATGTATATGGGCCTCTTCCATGCTATGTAGTCCCACGTAGACATGGATTGGATTATTGTACATAAGCATAACTGTGTACTAGTATATAGTAAAAGTACAAGGTAAATCGACACACCATGTATTGTTACACAGACATGTGACACATTATTTTTACATAGGTAGGACCCAAGGTCGAAGGGACATGGCGTGTACCCTCTATCACACACTGTATACCCCTAAAAATGGCTTGGAGCCTTTATACTATTTATCATGGACAACAATCATTAGGGGGTGTTTCCCATCTCCATTCACTAAGGTTTAGTATGGAATCAACTAATACACATAGTATAATGGTCACTTCAGTTAGACTTATTGGATAGAGGTGTTGGAATACCTCTGTGAGGCTTGGATTGAGATCGTCAATTTATCTTTGTTCCCTAGGTAGATTTATTGGTATCTTCATGACCAATACTATGTAATAATCAATCCTTTACTAATAGAGTTAATCCAATTTGAGTTCTTGATATACCCCATGGACTTATGAGTGATCCTAATATGTCTATCATATCTCTTCATACTTTATACACATTCTTCCTATAGTGAGAACGAATAAGTATTACCTCCTCAAAGGAGGTCATCCATGATATCAAACTCATGGACTGTGTTCTCTCGGACATGTGCTTTGTGGAACCATTGATCTGGAATCCTAGACTAGAATTATGGTTTTGAATTTTCATTAGAATGTGTGTCTTGATTATTATATCTTGATATTTTTTTTATATGTGATGTATCTATATACCTGTGTAGAGATGACTATATTATTTTATTCTTTGCTTTTTTGTTTCAAAAGGTTCTTTTTGGGTATTGTTATACTCACCCATACATGAGATTTTTTTGCACGTGTTTTTTTCCATAATATCAACATTTTATCATATTTCATGGTGGAACAGGACCAAATGGTCCCTAGTGAGACTGTATAGAATGAGGTGTGTTCCTATATTATCTTGGTAGCATTCCCCAATATTATATTCAGGTTGGGCATGTTTTCATAATCTTTGTGGTGGTATTTTATTTGTACCTATTTACTTTCCTTTACTTCTTATCATACTCTGGTCATGGGATTTATATATAGGCAAGAATGGTTGTTTAGTTGATTTTAAATTTTATCATTTTATGGTCTTGGGGATGTGTGCGTGTGTACAGATACTTAGGCTAAGGCCTCACATGTTAGTGATATGCCTACTCAGTGCTAATAGCTAACCCTTGGACTATTAGAGGTGGTATTGGGGAGTCTAGGCATGGTCCCTATTGGTACGGGGCATAAACTTTATTAATTTATAATTTTTATTGATTATATTATTACCTAAAACACTTATATAATGCCAACATGGTGCATGTGCAAGCAGTTGTAAACTCAAAGTAAATAATTTTTATAATATTTAATATAATGTATGAGGATGATTATTGGTTCCAAAAGAATTAATAATAAATATTAATTTACTAATGATGTTTAAAGGGATTATATTCTAAATCCATTACTATCTTCTTTTCTTTCAAGACAAATTAAATGAATAATATCAAAAATAATCTCAAATATATTTTATGTTAAATAATATTATATTAAATTTTTTACAAGTTATAAAAATATTGAAATGATAAAATCAGAATAAAAAATGACTTAATATTACATATAATATCAATTTAAAAGAAAATCATTACCTTATAAGAATAATTTCTACCCTTTGATATTGAAAAATTCATTAACATGGTTAAGTTCAAAATTGGTTAACCAAGGGGTTAAACAAAATGAATATTTTTAAAGTGATATATAAACCAGTATAAACATTATTTTATTAATATATTAGGACAATAATATCCTTATACTCAAATATATTTCTTTTTGAACTATTTTACACGAGTTAGAAAAATATTATATTATAGTATTTCATGAATTTCTAAAAGTGCACCTCCCCTCACTTATAAAACGACACCTCGTCACCGATTTCATAACACCACATTGAGACATATATGTTGAAAAAACCCAAAACAAATTACCCCATAAATATCCTTATACATGAAATGGAGTTTTTTCCATCTTAAAAGGCAATTCCAATGTTCAATAATAAGGGATCAAAAGGAGGCCTATCGAAAAGAGGTAATCATCCTACCCAATTTCTTTCAATTTATTTATTATTGTACCTACACTAAATATATTGTGACCATAACAAAATAAGAAATTAATTATCCTAAATAAACTAAAATTTAATTATGATTATGTAACTATTATTATTCCCGCTCTTTTCTATCAAATGAGAAGTGAAAATATCGCTCGTGCGTACGTGTAGACTACTGATTCCACATAGTGATACAATTCATTTTTCATCACCATAATTCATGAATGGTTATTATGGGGGTTATAACTCATATATATTATATATTTTTTATAATTATACTTTTTAAATTATAATATAATATGTTCATTCTTACCTTTTTATCTGTTGTAAAATGATAATGTCGGTCGTGTGTATATATGGACTACCACTTCCACAAAGAGATGTCATTCATTTTAAATTTTTTATTATTATGAATAGTAATAAGAATATTTTTAATGAATATATATTATAAAATAATGATTCTATAAATTTTTATTATTATTTACCTATCATTAAATCTTTCTGTTGAAAAGGGAAGACAACATTCATGCGTAAATATGATCTACAGTCTCCATGAATAGTGTAAATCATTTTTCTACCTCTATATTTTATGGATGTACCCAAATATATATATATATATATATAATTAATATATTTTATATTTATATTATTTATATAATTCAATATATTATGGGAAAATGATCAAATTATAAGGACTATAACGGAAGAACTAAAACTATCATGAAAAATAAAATAGTTGTCACCTAAAACGATTATCCTACTAAGAAATTACTAAAAAATGGGCACTGAAATATTATAAGTGGATAATATATGATATTATAATTATTGAATAATTATATCATATGATTATAATAAATTGGTTTTATTATAAAATACTTTAGAGTGCTTATGAATCAAGTCAAACTTAAGGTAAGTGTTTCTCATATCACTTTTATTTATGTGAGGCATATGCCACATTCACCACTTTTTTCTTTTTTGTTGTGTATATAATATCCAAGAATGTATATTATTATTATTATCAAGAAAATTATGGTTTTTTAAAAATCTATATAAATTTCTCTCTTTTTTGGGTGTTTGACTCCAAAGTTTCCTTATAATCTCATCTTTATTTGGGATTTTTTATGTTTAAGTTTCTTATGTAATATTTATTTGATATTCCTATACTAAACCAAATATATTTTATTTTACTCTAAAATTTTCTAAAAAATATATTGTTTCCTTCTATTTTCCCTCTATTTATGTACTCAAGAGACCGAATGAATTTTTGTCAAGGAAATATAACATTTTGTTCTTTTATTGTCGAGAGTCCTATTCTATAATTTCAATATTTTCATTAAAAAGTTTTCAAAAAATATTTTACTATTTTATATTGATTGGTTAAATAAATATTTACCCATGTTTTAATTTCTATAAAAATGTTTCCAAATAATATCCTTTTAATTTTTTGAATAATTTATTCTTTCCAAAGGTGTAAACAAAATATTTATTTTAAAAATTATTGCATGAACCTAATGAACCTCCATTATGGCCATTTAATGACTTGAAGATTCCTTTAGAAGATTCAATGGTTTTTTTTCAATGATTTTTTTTAGAATATTTTGGGTTTTTTTTGTTTTTAAAAGTAAATTTCAAATTGAAAAGTATATTTTCTTCAATATTATTTAATGATATTTTTATGGTATTTATATTCATCAATGATAAAAACCATTTATTTTACTTATGATTTATTTGGGGATATATTGTATTGACACCTTCCTTATTCTTTCTCAATATGGTTTATTATCAGTTTCACTGTGGAAAGTATTATAATCTCATATTACATTTATTCCAATAAAGATAGTTATTTATTACTATGTTATGTTGATTAAATAGTGTCATTAATTCATATTATGAATTCATTTGACTTATTATGTGATGGGTAGGGCATAAAGTTTTATTGACCCAGACGGAATTTTTAAATTGAAAGAGACAAAAATAGGTTGGGTATTTTTCTGAAGCCTCGAATATTTAAATAATATGTCACGAAATGACTCCTAGATTGAAAGTCTAAGATGTCTAGCATTATAAATTACATTATTATGAAATACGTTATTTATTTCTATGTGAATATATGAATATTTACTTCATCCATGGATAATTTTTGAGCTCATTTGATTATTTATATGGAATTATTTTATCATAATATATTCTTTTCATATTATTCATTCTTTATTAAATATATGATTTATTTCACTACTGAGAATATTTTTTCCCACATTTCTTATATTTCCTTTCTTTAAGTTTCAAATATTTGTATTATGTTTGATATGAAAGGATAGGCTTAAGATAATAATTATTTTTACAGAGAAAATACTTTGTTTTATGTTCTGTTTCCAAATATTTTTTGATATTTAAGTATGTATCTAGTTTCCTAGAACTACTAAACTATTAGGTATTTTGGTATGTCATTACTTATATCAAATACCAATGTAATAAGTTAATCATTAACTATGTAATTATATATTTGGGGTGTCATAGTTGGTATCAGTTTCAATTTTAGTAGAAACCTTGTGAACCAGATTTAGGAAAACACAGATTAGGGAGGATAACCCAATGGCTGACCTTGAGAATATGTCTAATTATTGGATAATATCATTAATTTTTTGGTAAGGTTTAATTATTTGTGTTTTCTAAATTATATAACTATGTGGATTCCATAAGTGGATGCGGTTTTTATATAGTTGGATCTAGGGGTAATAACCTGAAAATAGTTGGTGGAGTATATTTCGACAATCATTCTAGCGCACGGTTAATGTGAACATTATGCACACTTGTTTTGATAATCTTAGGGTATTTGTATTGGTTAACTCCCATTTTCATTATAATACACTATTAATGATTTAAATATATGATAACCATTAACAAACTTGGTTAAACCTACGGTGTCTTAGAATGAAAAGAAAGTTTTCTGATTTAGACATCCTATTAATTATTTTAATGATGATGTGGTTTCCACTATGATTATTGTTTCCCATACTGTTATTTTAGTTTTTATTAAATAGATAAAACTAGAAGTAACCATATTAATGCCAACTTTTATTGATAATAGAATGATTTTATTCATGAGAAACAAAATGAAACATGAATTAGAAGGTGAAACCTTGTGATTACTTCCAACCAGTTATCTCTTATCATGTTTATAAATCTCAATCTGGATAAATTTACTAGAATGTAAAATAAGAGAAAGATTAAATTTTATTGAGGTTCTATTGATAAGAACCATGGTAAGAAAATATTCAACATCTTAAATGTCATGAATGTTAAAAGTGTAACTTTGGGAAATATATTAAAAGATTGGGAATATGTTTTTCATGGGGATAAAGGGGGAATTAAGATATAAACATCCCATTGAAAAGTTAAAAGTATGAATGATCAGGAAAATTATTATCAAGATAGTTTTAATAAAGTATTATCAGGGTTACATTATATATAGATAATTAAGAATAACTTATGAGTAAAATATAAGCAATTTTAATTATTTTAGCAGTTACCCTAAAACGAAAATTTTATTAGATTGAGATTGAGTGAAGTTGGGATGTGATTCATGTATTTAATTCTAGGATGAATCATACAATAAAAAAATATGGTTAGTAGTATATGAAGGTAGTTGAATAATTTATTTACCTATGTATTGGGTTTTGAAAAACATGATATATTGGTATTTATTTATGGTATTTTCTTATCTAAGGATTCTTATACTGATATTTAATAAAATAATGATTAATAAAAGGGTTAGAAAATTTAATTTATGGGAATATTTACTAAAAGGTATTGATAAACTTTATTCATAGTATATCCTTTGATATTTGGGTAATTAAAGTGACATAATATTTGATTTTTTTAGAAAAAAAGTTAATCTGTATAGATAGCCTTAGAGGATAAAAATTATTTTAGTTATTGATGAAATGTTTGAATATGGTCACTATATTATTTTGGGTATATTATCATATCAAGGTAAATTATATTCTTATTACTATTCTCGTTATTTAATTTCCATGCATATGGACATTTTATTGAAGTGATTTTGCAAAGAAAGAGTAGTCTCCGGGCCTGGTGACAACACGTCACTTTTAGCATAGTCATGGGGCTCAAACCTGCAACTGAAATGTAATAAAGACACAATTAAAACTACTAGAATATGTGATGTCCTGGTAAAAATGATATTTTACACTTAAATTGTAAAAATTATCAAGGATTATGTAAATTTTATAAATCATTTATGATTTTTTGTGAAATGAAGATTCATGTTATTTAGGAGAATATTTTAATATTTTGGAGAGTGTATGATTATGATATCAATTGTTGAATAAATGTTGATTTTTCTTTTGGAATCATATATGATTTTATTATAGATATATGGTGATTCAGGTTATTTATGTGAGAGAATATTACATTTTGAAGATTGTATGATGGGGAATATATATATTTTTAGTATATGACATTATGAGTGATTACCATTATTTGGAGATAAATGTTAAATTAGTCTCTGAATAATATGTGATATAATATTTTGGGTTTTTGGGTTTTGAATTTGGTCATAAATATTTGAGAGGAGTCTTAAGGTTATGTTTAACTATATGTGTAACAAATTAGGTTTTAGAAATTGATGTATTATATTTATCCATATCAGATATCTTAGATTTGGTGAATATTTAATGAAATAAGGAATGACTTGTCATTATTTTGTAGATCTTATGATCCGTTAAAACTTAATTTTAATACTTATAGAATGAAAAATCTATCATCAATGTTCATTTCATGGAATAAGAGATGAATTAGAAATTCATCGAAGCACAACCAAAGGATGAAATTTATCTTATGACACAGAAATAAATTAATTAACTACATTTTATAGTTCTCTCTATCGTGATAGTAAAATATTCCTTAAAATTTAGGAAAATAGTCTTAAAATAAAAATTTTATTCTTTTACCTTTATTTTTAATGAATTTATTATTTTTTCACCCATCGCCAATTTATGGTTTTGTCGTCATTAAAATTATCATGATCATGAACTCTATTACTATATTTTAATAATTGCATGCTATTTTTCTCCTCCATGTATATATTTCAACTTATCTACAATATAATTATCTACAAACCTGATTATGTGTTATTTCATGTAACCTTTTTGTTTCCCATTATAACTTTTTAAAGGAAGTTTTATTATCCCTTTGTATGATGTGAGATTCAACCAAGGTATTTTAAAATACTAAACCATTGATGAAAAAGTTAAAATTTTAATGGAATAATTTATTTAATGGGGTCGAATGTAAAAACCTAGAAATATAGTTTAAATAAAAGTAATCTTGATAAATTTCTCTATATTCAACACATAGCTTTAATAAAACTATGATATATTATAATTTTTTTTATAATTTAAATATGGAAATTATAACCTATGAGTTAAATTATAGGGTATGAATTTGAGTAAATAAATTATGAAATAAATTTATAATTTTTCAACTCAATATTAAATTATTGATTAATTATTAGTAAATAATCACTAATTTTTAGACAACTCATTTTATAAATCAAAACAAATTTTACTCAAAAGTGACTTTACTAAAAAATATTATGTGGAAATTATAGTTAATTTATAAAACATGTAAAAATTTAATTTTATAAAATTAATATAATTTTTTAAATTATAATATAAATATTATCTTAGGGTTATTTTTTGGGATTTTTCTGAAAAGAATGATTTTTTAGTGAGTAGTGAAAGTGGTGATATTTGTAAAACTATCAATTAATTTCATTAAAAAGTACCAGTATGATTTTAATAATATTATAAAGTAACATAATAATAATTTAATTAGAGATTATATAGTTAATTACTTATTAATAAAAATTATACTTGATCTTTGTTTAAAAAAAAATAGATTTAAAAAAACATTATCAAAAAAATGTTTTTCATTGCTCATTTCCGTATTATTATAAAAATAATTCCCACAAATTATAGAGATTGAATTTGGTAAAATGTAGTATATCTTTTTAATAAAAATTATTAATATTATTTAACAATTTTAATGTAATTTTTGTTCACAATTTATAGTAAAAATAGTAAAACATTTTCACCATAGTAAAAGGGAAAATCGTGTTAACCTGGGTTAAAACTAAGTGATAAATCCACCATATTCCATATAAATTCATATTGAATAAATTTATTTCAAACCTCATCACCATATTCTTGAGATTTAATTTTTTAGGGGACACTTTTCCATGAAAATGACCTATATAATCTTTTATGTAAAGAAAAATTCAAAATATCACTTTCATTCATTTAAATTTATGTTATATGTTCACATAAGGAAAAAAATAAGTTTTAAATGAATTTTAAAGTTTATTTTCATAATAATTTAATTATTTTTATGATTTTAATTTATTTGTATTTTTTACTAACTATATAATTACATTAAACGCTTATATAATGCTGACATAGTGCTTGTTCAATAAGTGGAAAAATCAAAGTAAATAATTTTTAAAACATTGAAAGTAATGTATTTGGGAGTATTTATAGTTCCAAAAGAATTTTATTTTAAATAATATTTATTTATTTATTTTAAATGTATCATATTTTAAATCCATTATTATCTTTGTAACAACCCAAACTGTTATGAATAAAATTCCCCTTTTGATTTAATTTAATAGCTTATGGTTATAGAAAACCTAAACACTCATTTTGTTTTATTATATACAATTGTATTTAAAAGTTCATTAAGTATCATTACCATTGATAATATATTCATTTATTATTTGTCACATGACTAGTATAAATATAGGTTTTTAACAAATCTTTTCGACATAGAAAAAAAGAAGTGATGGCCTCACCCAGTAGGATCATACACTATGAAGTCTGTTTATCGATGCTTCTGATGGCGATTAAATTTCTAGGATTTTACCTTGACCAATCCCAATAATATATCCACAACATAAGCACGAACGAAATTGTTTACATTAGAATTTCAAGCTCATCTAGATCACCTCTCAAATCATGTTCATTAAACGATTCCATGAAAGCCTAACCATCGTGCACCTCAATCTTAAAGTGTATGCTGGTGTAAGAAAGGGATATGTATCAAGACCCTAAAAATATGAAGATTTAAATTAATTCTTTAGAAATAATGAACATATTTTAATCCTAGTATTGTTACCTTGTGAATGATTTTAAAGTAGAAATTGTATTTTTGGTTAATATTCAAATGAAATTAATAATTTTATTCAATAATGAATTTTTTGAAATAAATAATATTTTAATAAATTATTATTATTGAATTATTTTTATCAAATAGAAATTATTATATAATTTTTATGAATTCAAATTTAATTTTTATAAGGCTTCAAAAATATGTTATTGTCAAAACCTGAAATTTTCAATAAATTTTGGTTTTTATTTTAAACATAAAAATTCAAATATTTATAAAATTATATAGATAAATTAATAATATTTTTGGAATCGTGATTTTGAAATTATACAATGGTGAATTTTTCATAATTTTTTGAGATATACGAAATTCCAAGTAAAAAATAAATATCGTATAAATATACCTTGTGTTTTATGATATCACAATGTCCCAAAAGTGATGTAATAAGTAATTAATATATTATCCATTACCAAATATATATATTTCACTTTAAAATAATGTTATATTATGTTATTTTATTTATTTTTTAATTCCATTGTGAATCCTCCAAGAGTAATAATATATTTAATGATTTTAAAAAAAATTAATAGTGTGACTCTCCTCCACATCACTGATGGTAATATCTTAATGAGTTCATATCTTGGAATTATAAAATAATTTAAACTAATCCCATTTGGTATAAACCATGGTATGGTTTTTGTATTTAAAAATTTATTATGTACTGTCCAAAATCTAAATAGTAAAGAAATCCCCATCATTTCTTATATAAACCTACACAAGCCCCCATTTATCTTCACTAAAACTTCATAAAGCACATACAATATTTTTTCTCTATGCCCTAGAGTCCTCTAAAGGCACCCAAAGAATTCAATAATCCCATTCCAATCCATTGGAGTCACACATTCAAGTATGGGTTTTCCCCTTTAAATTGTTTATTCATGTTTTTTTATTATGTCACGCCTTCTTTTTTCAATTACATATTTTGAGACATGTATTTACATGTCCATATTACTATATATTTCTTATCTAAATTATGATATAACCCATTATCTCTCATAAACATATTTTATGAGTTTTTATGTGATGTCGTTATGCTTCCAAAATTACATCATGATTTTCCATTCCAAAACAATTTCGTATTGAATACCACTTCCATTTTCTATCACGGGTATTCACATTTATTCGCTTATAATTATTTGATTTGGGACATTAATTTATTTATTACACACTCCTTTATCATGTAATAAATTATGAAAATGAATTAATATATGCTTATTGATCTACGTGACACACTTAATCACGAGAATTAAATGAAAGTGACGGGTGTGCTCGGAATTAAATAGTCCTCCAATGAATTGGGTAATGGTTACTATCATGATACATCACATTGGGAATAAGGGTTTATCTATTTACTTTATGGGACTTTTTCCATAATGATTTATTAGCAGGTTTATCCATGACTTATGTTTATGATGTTGTGTTTTAAGTTGTTTCATTATTTCCTATATTATAAATATCATGCTATATCATGCCTTATTATTTATGTTCCTTTTATTACCCATTGATATACCTATTTTATAAAATGTATTTTATTCTTCATGATGTGCCTTGTTTATTCCCTTATTAGTCTTTATAACTCACCCCAATCTTATGTATGTCCTTATGTTATCCCATGCAGTATTAAGTATGAATGAACGTTTTGACCATGTTAAAGAAGTTTTCAATAAAGTTGTTGTTTTTATTATGTTTTAAGTTGTTATGTAATGTACCTAATTTCACAAAGATTCTGTACCACTTAATCTTTTGGGTTGTATTAAGTGTAATTTTATATAATAAATCATGTTTAAATTTGAAATAAAGGGCAAGGTTTATATAATCTTCACGTCATTATATTCAAATTAAATGAATTGTGTCAAAAATAAGATTAATGATATTTTATGTTAAATAAAATTTTATTAATTTATTTAAAAAACATAAAATTTATTCAATAAGACTAGTAGTATTTAAAATGGTCAAAAATGTCTTCTAATGTCCATTTATGATGCAATTTTCATCTTATATGTAAAATTATAACCCATTAATATTGAAAAAGTCATTACAATTGTTAAGGTTCAAATTGGTTAACCAAGGGGTTGAACCAAATGATAAGGATTAATAGAAATATAAACCTTTATAAATTTTATTTAATGGTTATATTAAAACCATATAATCTATATCTTAAAATAAATTCTATTTCAGATCCATTTTAAATGAATTATATATATATTATATTATAATATGTCAAGAATTTCCAGAAGTGTCCCCTCGCTTATAAAAGGACACTCATTCCCTCTTTTATTTACACCACTCTAAGCCATATATCTTAAAAAACATAAATAAATTCACTTATAAACTTATCTATACTTGAATTATATATTTCTTTATTCTTAAAGTACCATTACAATTTTCCTTAAGAAGCGATCTAAAGGAGGTCAACTGAAGAAGAGGTAATCATCCTTCCCATATTATATCAACTTATTTCTTCTTATACCTCATATAAATATTTGTTATTCACCATAAAATAATAAATATTTTATCCTAAATGTAATAAAATGTTAATGTATTTTAAAAAAACCATTATTCACCCTATTTTATATCAAGTGTGAAGAGTAATGATTTCTCGTGCATACGTGTGGACTACCGCCTCCACGTAGTCATACAATTAATTTTCCATCACCATATTTTATGGATGGTTATTATAATGCTTTTAATGTTTATATTTTATATTTATGAAATAATTATGCTTCTGTAATTATAATACCATATCTTCATTTTTACCTTTCTATTTATTGGAAAATGAAAATGTATGTTTTGAGTACGTGTGGACTACAGCCTCTACAAAGTAATATGATTCATTTTTCATTTATTTTTTCAATTTATGCTAATAAGGATACAGTTAATAAATATATATAATATATATGATATAATAAAAATTCTATAAGGTTTATTTATTATTTACCTTTCTTTTTTTCCATCTGTCAAAAAATGAAAACAATATTCATGTGTATGTACAGTCTACCGTCTCCATTATTGGTGTAAGTAATTTCTCTATATCTTCTATTTTATAGATGGAACCAAATATATATATATATATAATTAATATATATGATACATTTAAATAATGAATAACATTCTATACATGATGTAACTATAAAAGGATTGGAACTGAAAAACCAAAATTTCTATGAAAATTGAATCTGTTAACACACAAAAACAATTATTTTAATAAATGTTTGTTAAAATTTTATAAGTGGATAATATATCATATTATAAGTATTAAATTATTCTTTATTAATATTATAATAAATATAAATTTACAATACAGGTGGTTAGAGTGAATTCAAAGAAAGTTAAACATGAGGTAAGGGTTTCTCATCTATCTTTTATTTCTATGAGACATATGTCATATTAACCATTTTTTTTGGTGTATATAATGGAAATTAATTTATATTATTATTATTATGAAAATTATAGTAGTTTAAAAATTAATATAAGGTTCCATCCTTCATGAGGTATTGATTTTAATGTTGCCAAAGTTGTAAGGGTTTATTTCACATCCACATCTGTAATGGACCGGACCTCTCCAATCCATTACATTGTGAAAATGTGGTGTTAGGGGCGTTCTAGAAGGTCCAGGTGACTTTGGGGTGCGTTTGGGTGGACTTTTAAGGTATACAAAAAGGAAGTAGCTTTCGCATGGTTGGTGCATGGTTTGGCTAAACCGTGCGGCCAAACCGTGCAAGGTTAGTGTTTGAGGAAGTGGATAATGCATGGTTAGCGCATGTTTTGTCTAACCGTGTGGACTAACCATGCGAGGAGTGTTTGGCAAGGTAGAAGCTAACACATGGTTAGTGCACGGTTTGTTAAACCGTGCAGTGTAACTGTGCAGGCACATAAAGTTAGATCCTAAAATTGTGGATCTGAACTATTTTGCCTCTAAATGGTTCATTTAAGACTCTAAGCGGCCATAACTCGGGATTATCCTTCCTTGGAGGTAGAAGAACCTCTCCCAAGAATTTTGGAGGTGATCCGGAGGCTTTTCTTGGCGAATCAAAGACGGTTTCTTGAGGTATGTGATCTTTCTTGATCGTTCTTGTTCGATTTCTTAGATCCACTTATATGCTCGTTATGGGTAGACCTAAGTGTGTGAATTCCAATTATGGTGAGATTTGGTATTGATCTTGCTAGGAGGAGGGATCTATGGTAGGTTTTTGGGGAATTGGCATGGGTTTCTTGAGCGTACTTCGACCATCGTGGTTTTGTCAAAAAACATTGAGGTAGGGATATTACCTTAGTCTCTCTCTTTTGTGCATTTTGCAGGGGAGGGTATCCTCTTGTTTTCGTGAGATACGGTTGAACTGGTAAATAAAGATAACAACTGGTTAAATAACGGGTTCGGGGGAAATTTTGTTGGTATTTTTGTTTTATTTCCTTCAATGCTTATCCTTTGATTATGTTGTGAATTGAATGGTCTTATGCCTACTGAAAATCAAGGTCGTTGGGGGCCTTTTCTTGCACAATTAAATGTTTCCTTGTTTTCTGGATTGTTTCGTGGATGGAATTACTAGAATGTGGAAATTGGTTAATTATTTAATGTTGGATGAATAAATGAATACCTATAACCCTTGTATGATCACCCAGGTTAAACAAAATGAATGAATGAATTTGTGGGTGCTGGTTAGGGTTTAGTTATGTGAAGGGATGTTTGGTGGGTTGCTATGGAACGGGTGAGCAGTGGGGCTACGGTTGGCTTGGTTGTGTGTTGGAATGTATGAAATGGTTGTGATGGGCAGTGGAGCAGCGGTAAGTGGTATCAAAAGAATGCTGTTGTGGTATGGGTATTGTTTCTGATGTTTTGTGGTTGTGGTGGTTGGTAGCAGGGCTTCGGGAATTATTGTGCATATGAATAAAAAGTAGAAGAGTTTTCTAATAAACTGTGGGACATGGTAGTTGATTAAATATGGAAAAATCAATGGAACTGTTTGGCTGATAAAAGAAAATAGTGTTTTGTTGCTCGTGTTTTCCCTAACTTTTTTTGTTGTTGGCAGGGATATGTTTATGAACATTTGATCTGGTTTGGTTGTTATTAGTTTCTCGGTAGTTAAGGAACTGATAAACTAAAACCGTTAAAACATTAAAATATTATTGGCGTTTGAGGTTGTTTATTGTGTGCATATTTTCGAGGTAGCAGTGCCAAGGCATGTTCTTAGATCCTTTTTGTAGAAACCTTAGGATGGGCTGAGTGGTTGATATAATTATATAAATCTATAGTTATTATGTTTATTATTCGTGCCCCACCCAATTTTGGAACTTGGTGCCGAACACTCCCGTTTTATGGGGGAGGGTGTTTTTCCCAACACTCCTATGAGTGGATGGTTATTATCACCTTTTCTGCTCCCTTTCCCAGATAGCCCAAGACTTTTCGGGCAGGCTGTGGTAGCCTGAGGTCCATTATAGCCCAAGATTTTTTAGGTAGGGTAGCTGTGATAGTTGGCCCAGGTGTGTGTGGTAGGTTGTTTCCCAAGAGTCTTCAGGATAAGGCCCAGGTGCCTTCGGCCGTGGCAGTGGTTGTTCTAGCCCAGGTGTTTGCGAGCGTGGTTACGCATGGTGGTAGTGGCCCAGGTGTTTGTGGGCAGGATGTGTAGTAGTACCTCAGGTGTTTATGGGCGGGATGTGTGGTAGTGGCCCAGGTGTGTGCAGGCAGGATGTGGCAGTGGGACTACGATAAGAATGGAGGGATTGGTTCGATGAGTAGGATGTCTTCAATAACTAGTGGAAAAGTGGCACGGGGTACCCAAACATCGATATGCTTTTACTATACATTACTTTATGTGTGTTATTTGGGGAGTGTGCCTCGGTGAGGCTTGGGCGGATTGTTTTCCTTGCTTGGTGCTTTGGTTATCTCTTTTCTCAAAGGGCATTAGGATGTCTCCCCACATGTGCATGGGAGCATTAGGTTTTCCTACTGAGTATACTTATATGCTAACCCTACGTTTAATTTTAGTTTTTCAAGAGGACTTCAGGGACCGTGTGGGACCTTGCTAGGTGGGCGTTGGAGTTTTTTTGGTTTTATTTTTTTTCTTTCTTTGTTTTGGTATCATACGTTGGATCTATTCTTGTACTTGTAATTTTGTTTCAGTATTGTATAAAACAAGCATATGGGTTTGGGTTTGGGTTTATTTTCATTTACTTGTTCCTTTTTCTTTTGGTGTTTGACTCATCCTATTTCCTGATCTTAAATAATAAAAATGTTAATACCCCCCCCCCCATATTTGTGAAAACTCATACCCTTGGTGCTAGTCACCACTCCAGGGCCTACTGGGGGCGGGACTCGGGGGTCATTATCTCCCATTCACCATTGCCAGCTCTGAAGGGGCATCTTTGGTGCGAGGGTGTTGTGACAGAATGGTATCAGAGGGGAGGTTGAGAGATAGGATGGATTCTAGAGTTTGGAAAAATGAGGATTGCATGGGATGATAGGGAAACAATGTCGGGTGATCTTGGAGCGTGAAATAGGCCAGGGAAGACCGGCTAGGACACAAGATTTTAGGGGGCCCCGTGATCCAATGCAAGGACTCTAGACCTACCAAATGACAAAGTGAGGCCACACTGATTGAAGAGTAGAGACCCTAGGAAAGTTACATGCATCATAATGACTTGTGTTCTTGTGTTTCTGGGGAATTTTGGGGATTTAAAATGCATAAGGAGTCTAAGAAAATTTAGGAACAATATTCTACACTACTCGGGCTTAGTCATACCTTGTTTACCTTGAAGATATGAAACCTGGGAAACAACCACGAGTAGTGCGGGCGATTGAGGCCCAAGAGGTTGAATTGGCAGATCGACAAAGGGCTGACCGAGAGGAGGAGGAAGATCAGTGGAAGAATATGCTTTGAGCCTTTCAGCGGCAGGCCCTCGGGAAGTAAGAGGGTAGCATCACAGACAAGGAGACAGAGAGCTGGCTAGAGGAGCTGGTGATAGCTTTCAGCTTGATCCGATCTCCGACAGAGTACTGGGTTCCTCTAGCCATCATTTAGATGCGGGGAGAAGTGCGTCAGTGGTGGACACTTTATCTCAGGAAAACGAAGGAGGCAGAGGTGACATGGACTGACTTCGAGAAGGAATTTCATGCGGAATTCCTCTCCTCCATGATGAAGGATGAGAAGAGGCATGAGCTAATATCCCTCCAGCAGGGGAGCATGTTAGTGAGAGATTTGTGGATCATGTTCAAGTATATCCTCTGCTTCACTCTGGATCTCTTTCCTGATGAGGAGTCTCGGACGCGATGTTTGGAGGAGGCACTTCGACCTTCTCTCCAGTATGTTGTTACACCCTTCACTCTACCGATGTACTTGGAGGTCTAGAAGAAGGCTGAAGTGGTAGAGAGGATGCACACGTTGGGAGGTGTATCGCGAGTGGGATTCTAGTTGGGTTTTTCAAAGTGGAAAGTCGTCATCAGCAGACCTCCCACATCAGGACCCTATAGGTTTCAACCAGCAGGAAGCAGGCTTCAGCAGTTCCAGTTCTGATCTCCTTGCCCTAGCCCTTTCCTTTCAGGCCCAGGGCCGAGATGCTTTATCTTTGGAAGCCATGGGCACCTTTGGAATCAGTGCCCGGACAGAGTACAGTACGGCGGGGGTGCGCAGGTTCAGCGCTCACCTCAGCAGCTACAATTTCCAACTAGGCCCTTTCAGTACCAGCAGCAGGGACAACGAGCTCCCACCCCTCCAAGGAAAGACGTCATAGGAGGAGGCTGAACTCAGGGCGCTCCTCAGGGACCTCGACCCGGACATGGTCGGGGAGGTGGCTGATAGCCGAGAGGTAGAGGGGTTGGGCATGGACAGTTACACGCTGCAGAGGCCGCGGATCCCGCAGGGCCAGAAGTCGTATAAGGAATGATCAGCTTGTTTAGTACCCTTGCCTATACCTTGTTCGATTCATGAAATTCACACTCCTTTGTTACACCAAGTCTGTCCCATTCCATGGGTTTAGATGTCGATAGACTTTCAGCACCCCTGGTGCTGAGTACACTAGTCGGAGGCCAGACTGACTTGTTTTATGATTGCCGGGGGTGTAGACAGATGATAGGGCCACATTAGTTAGTCAGGGATCTTCTACTATTGCAGATACATCCATACGATGTCATCCTAGGCATTGAGTGGCTGTTCTCTAGATGTTCCATCATTGAATGCTTCCGAGGAAGGTTCGTGTTTCTAGATTTGGGAAGATGACGTGTAACATTCATCGGCAAGTGGGTTTGTTAGAAAAGTAGAAAACAAGAGGAGCCCCTCCTTTCCATGTTGGATGAACTATCAGTGGAGTCGGTGGATGTAGAGAAGGTTGAAGTCCCAGGGATCATCAATGAGTTTATGGATATCTTCCCAGAAGAGGTGGCGACTCTACCCCCTCGGTGTGATGTTGAGTTCGGGATAAACTTACAACCTGGTGCCTATCCGATTTCAATGGCTCCCTACCAGATGACACCTTCTATGTTGCGGGATTTGTAGATCCATATTGATGATCTGTTGAAGAATGGTTTTGTTCGGCCAATTGCATCACTATGGGGTGCTCCTTCCTTTTTCACAAAGAAGATAGATGGTGGTCTTAGGCTGTGTATAGACTACCGGAGGCTAAATCAGGTGACTGTTAAGAATCTCTACCCTCTGCCGAGGATAGATGATCTCTTCAACCAATTGAGGGGAGGAGGTTGGTTCTCGAAGATTGACCTGCGGTTAGGATATCACCAGCTGAGTGTAAAGGTGGGTGACATCTCAAAGACTACCTTCAGATGCAGATATGGGCACTTTGAGTTTATGGTCATGTCGTTCAGCGTTACAAAATCTCCAGCTGTGTTCATGGGACTCATGAACTCCGTATTCCAGGAATACCTGGATAGATTTGTAGTCGTGTTTATTGACGACATCCTGATCTACTCAAAATCAAATGAGGATCATGAAGAGCACTTGATAACGGTTTTAGAGGTCCTCCGACAACACCATTTTTAGGGGAAGTTTTCCAAGTGAATGTTCTGGATACAAGAAGTGCATTTCCTTGGGCACGTAGTGTCTGAGAAGGGGATAGCAGTGGACCCATCGAAGGTCTAGGCATTTGCTTCTTGGGAAGCACCCAAGAACGTGGCAGAGGTTCATAGTTTCCTCAGGCTGGCAGGTTACTACTGGAGGTTCATACCCAACTTTTCTCGAGTTGCAGCACCTTTGACGTCTTTGACCAAGAAGGACCATGATTTTTTGTGGTGAGGGGAGTGTGAGGTAGCCTTCATCTATCTGAAGGAAAAGTTGGTTAGTTCCCTAGTACTAAGATTTCCAGAGGAAGAGGCAGTGTATGGGGTGTTCTGTGATGCTTCACGGAAAGGCCTCAGATGTGTGTTGATGCAGTAGTAAGGGGTGATCTTATATGGGTCTAGGAAGTTACGTCCCCATGACCGTAATTATGTCACCCACGACCTGGAGCTTGCAATGGTCATTTTTTCACTATAGTTGTGGCAGCATTACCTCATCGGGGAGCGCTTCGTGGTCTTCACCGATCAATAAATCTTGAAGAATATCTTCTCCTAGTGGTATCTGAACTAGCAGAAGCGTAGTTGGTTGGAGTTCCTTCAGGACTATGACTTCGATATTTCCTACACCTCAAGAAAGGGGAATGTGGTGGCTGATGGCTTGAGCAGGAAGTCGTAGAAGAATGTGGTTCGAGAGTCGATAGATGCATGGAAGGCGATGGAGGGATTGGATGCACTACACCTCGATGTATGGGAAGATGGTGGTAGAGGTTGTTTGTTTCTGATGATAGTGAAATCCTCTCTACTACGGTGGTTGGAGGAGTCTCAGTGGGGTGACATAGAGAGTGAAGTGATGTGCGATCAGGATAGTCAGGGTAATACTCCAGAAGGATGGTTGGAGGATGGTCTGAATCAGATTCTTTTCTGGTGGAAATTTTTTGTTCCAGAGGCAATGTGTGAGATATTTCTTGGTGAGTTCCACAACTCACCCCAGGAAGTGCACCCGGGAGCTTCCAAGATGTACAAGGGCGTAAGACAGCAGTTCTGGTGGCCTGGGGTGAAAGCGGTAGTAGCAGAGTTCGTAGCAAAGTGCATCGTGTGTCAGTAGGTGAAGGCTGAACACCGCATTCCAGGAGGTCTGTTAAAACCTTTAGATGTCCCCGAGTATAAGTGGGATGAAATCTCGATGGATTTCATCATGGGGCTGCCCATATTCCAAGGGGGTTGCGATTCCATCTGGGTAGTGGTGGACCAGCTGACAAAATCATCCCACTTCCTAGCAATCAAGGAGTTAAGTACGGTTGAGTCCCTAGCTCAGAGGTATGTGAATGAGGTGGTGCAGTTTCATGAAGTTCCGAGATCTATAATCTCTGACTGAGATACCCGGTTTACCTCGCCATTCTGGAGAGGATTGAAACATTCTTTTGGCACCCGATTGTGCCTCGACACTGCTTTCTACCCCCAGACAGATGGGCAGACAGAGCGCACCATATAGACTTTGGAAGATATTCTACGAGCATGTGTTTTGGGCCATGGAGGATCATAGGCACAACACTTTCCTCTGATAGAGTTCTCTTACAACAACAACTATCACTCTACCATTGGCATGGATTCTTTTGAAGATTTGTACGGGAGGTCATTCCGCCCACCCGTATGATGGACAGAGGTCGGAGAAGCAAGTGTTCTTGGCCCGGAGGTGGTGTAGAGCAGGGCGGATAAGGTTCATCTTATATGAGAGAGGATGAAGGCATCTCAGGAACAGCAGAAGTCATTCACTGATAATAGGAGGAGACCCTTGGAGTTCGAGGTTGGGGACCACGTGTTCTTGAAGGTCTCTCCTCAACACGGGCAAAGAAGATTCCGAAAGGGAAGCAAGATTTCTCCCAGGTTCGTCAGGCCCATCGAGGTGTTGCGGCAGGTTGGCAAGGTGGCTTATCAACTGGCGTTGCCTCCACCACTGCAAAGCATTCACGACGTCTTCCATTGTGTCACAACTCTTTCGGTACCTGCATGATGATTCACACATCTTCGACTGGGGAGAGCTAGATATCGGGGATGATGCAATGTTCCTGGAGAGACCCGTGATGATTGAAGGTCGTGAAGAGAAGGTGCCTCATGGATGAACCATTCCTTTGATTCGTGTGCAATGGAGGCATGGTGGGCTTGAGGAGAGTACCTGGGAATGGGAAGCACAGATGCGTGCCTAGTACCCAGAGTTGTTTTGAGTTTTATCCTGTTTTGTTTTATACCAGTTTACGATGTAATGCTTGACCTGGATAACTATGAAATTTGTTTCAAGCGTATAAGAAGTATCCTAAAATGTGATGATGGGAGGACCTGATCTCTAGTTAAGACGAATTAAAGTGGATGCGCCTAAACCCATGCGGGCGAGTTAGTGCCGCCCAAAGCGGATAGTATCTTGACATGGAGGAATACAACTCCCCAATCCATATGAATGGACAGTTTGACCCTTAAATGTTTGTGTGCTTACTTGGGGGAAATAAGAGCAGTAGTGTACCCATATTCGTTCAAAGGATGGATGAGGTTTACTCTTGATAGGTATCATTCGACGTGGTTTTTCGGACCCCCTCTCTTTTCTCCTGGTTTAGTCTCGATTCTTGAGGACGAGAATGTTTTGAGAGGTATCTGATGTAATGGACCGGACCTCTCCAGTCCATTAAATTGTGAAAATATGGTGTCAGGGGTGTTCTGGAAGGTCAAGGTGTCTTTGGGGTGCATTTGGGTGGACTTTTACAGAAGTATAAAAGGCAGTATCTTCCACATGGTTGGCGCACAGTTTGGCTAAACCGTGTGGCCAAACCGTGCAAGGTTGGTGTTGGAGGTCGTGGATAACGCACGGTTATCCCACGATTTCTCTAACCGTGTGGACTAACCGTGTGAAGTGTGTTTGGAAAGGAAAAAGCTAATGCACGGTTAGTGCACGGTTTCTTAAACCATGCGGACTAACCGTGCAGGCACTTAAATTTAGATCATAAAATTGTGGATCTGTACTATTTTGCCTCTAAATGGTTTGTTTAAGACTCTAAGTGGCCATAACTCGTGATTACCCTTCCTTGGAGGTAGAATAACCTCTCCCAATCTATTTGGAGGTGCTCTGGAGGCTTTTCTTGGAAAATTCAAGTCGGTCTCTTGAGGTATGTGATCTTTCTTGATCGTTCTTGTTCAGTTTCTTAGATCCACTTGGATCTACTCATCCTCTTCCTTCGGTTTCTTATTATCTACGCCCGTTATGGGTAGACCTAAGTGCATGAATTCCAATTATGGTGAGCTTTGGACTTGATCTTTCTAGGAGGAGGGATCTAAGGTGGGTTTTTGGAGAATCGACCCAGGTTTCTTGAGCATTATTCGACCATCGTAGTTTTTTCAAAAACCTTTGAGGTAGGGATATTACCTTAGTATCTCTATTTTGTGCATCTTGTGTGGTGGGTATCATCTTGTTTTGGTGAGATACGGTTGAACCTGTAAATAAAGATAATAACTGGTTAAAGAACGGGTTCAGGGAAATTTTGTTGGGATTGTTGTTTTATTTCCATAAATTCTTATCCTTTGATTATGTTGTGATTTGATTTGGATTATTCATACTAGAAAATCACGGTCGTTGGGGGCCTTTTCTTGTAGAATTAAATGTTTCCCTATTTTCTAGATTGTTTCATGGATGGAATTCATAGAATGTGGAAATTGGTTTATTATGTAAAGTTGGATGAATAAATGAATACCTAGAACCCTTTTATGATCACCCAGGTTAAAAAAATGAAAGAATGAATTTGTGGGTGCTGTTTGGATTTTAGTTATGTGAAGGGATGTTTCGTTGGTTGCTGTGGAACGGGTGAGCAGCGGGGCTACGGTTGGCTTAGTTGTGGGTTGGCGTGTATGAAATGGTTGTGATGGGCAGTGGAGTTGTGGTAAGTGGTATAAAATTAATGATGTTGTGGTACGAGTATTTTTTCTGATGTGTTGTGTTTATGGTGGTTGGCAGCAGGGCTACAGGAATGGTTGTGCATATGAATAAAAAGTGGAAGAGTTAGCTAATGAACTGTGGGACATGGTAGTTGATTAAATATGGAAGAATTGTTTGGTTAATGGAAGAAAATGGTGTTTTGTTGCTCATGTTTTTCACTAAATTTTTTTGTGGTTAGCAGGGATATGTTCATGAACATTTGATCCGGTTTGGTTGTTGTTAGTTGCTCGACAGTTAAGGAATTGATAAACTAAAATCGTTGAAACATGAAAAGCTTAATGTGGTTTGGGGCTGTTTATTGTGTGCATATTTTCGAGGTAATAGTTTTGAGGAATGTGCTCAGATCCTTTGTGTAGAATCCTTAGGATGTGATGAGTGGTTGATATAATTATATAAATCTATATTTCTTATGTTTCTTATTCGTGCCCCACCCAAGTTGAGCACTTGGTGCCGAACACCCCCATTTCATGTGGGAGGGTGTTTTTCCCAACACTCCTATGAGTGGATGGTTATTAGCTCATTTTCTTCCCCCGTTCCCGAATAGCTCACGACTCTTCGGGCAGGCTGTGACGGCCTGAGGTCCATTATAGCTCAAGATTCTTTGGGCATGGTAGTTGTGGTAGTTGGCCCAGGTGTGTGCGGGCAGGTTTTTTCCCAAGAGTCTTTGGGATGAGGCCTAGGTGTCTTGAAGTGTGGCAGTGGTTGTTCTCTCCCAGGTGTTTGGAGAATGCTTATGCATGGTTTTATTGGCCCAGGTGTTTTCGAGCGGGATGTGTAGTAGTGGCCCAGGTGTTTGTGGGCGGGATGTGTGGTAGTGGCCCAGGTGTGTGTGGGCGGGGTGTGGCAGTTGGACTGCGATGAGAATGGAGGGATTGGTTCGATGCGTAGGATCTCTTCAATAACCAGTTGGAAAGTGGCATGGGGTACCCAAACATCGATGTGATTTTACTATACATTACTTGACTTACGTTATTTCGGGAGTGTGCCTTGGTGAGGATTTGGTGGATAGTTTTCCTTTCTAGGTGCTTTGGTTATCTCTTTTCTCACGGGGCATTAGGATATCTCCCCACTTGTGCACGAGAGCTTTAGGTTTTCCTATTGGGTATACTTCTATGCTCACCCTACGTTTACCTTTAGGTTTTCAGGAGGACTTCAGGGACCGTGCGGGACCTTCCTAGTTGGAATTTAGAGTTTCGTTGGTTGCTGTTTTTTTTCTTTCTTTGTTCTGGTATCATACTTTGGATCTTTTCTTGTACATGTACTTTTGTTTCAGTATTGTATAAAACATGAATATAGGTTTGGTTTTGGTTTTATTTTCATTTACTTGTTCCTTTTTCTTTCGGTGTTTGACTCATCCTATTTCCGGATCTTAAATAACAAAAAAGGTAATGCCCCCACCCCCCATATTTTTGAAAACTCATACCCTTGGTGTTAGTCGCCACTTCGGGGCCTACTGGGGGAGGGATGTAGAAGTCATTATCTCCCTTTCACTATTTCCAGCTCAGGAGGGGCATATTTAGTGGGATGGTTCATGAGAACATCTTCGTTCATGATTGTATATATTTAAGTATATATCAGGGTAATTATTTGATCTTTTTATAAAAAAATATATTTTTATCCTATTTTTTTTATTTCTGAAAGTTATAATTTTTCCTTAGAATATTTTTCTACTTATTTACTCAATATAATAAAATAATGTTTTTAAGGAAAATCGAAATTTTTTTCTATTAGGTCAGGAATATTTTTTTCATGTACATATTTTTTTAGATATTTTTAAAAATAATTTTCAACTAACCAATGCTTTATAAAACAAATTTTTAGGCTTGTTTTTCTTTCAATAAATATTTTTTAAAAATAATCTTCTTTTCATTTTCTGAACAATGTACTTTTATCAAAGGTATGAATAGTATATCTATTTTAACAATTAAATCATGAAAAAAATTTCATACCATCCTGAACACTCAATACTTTGAATCTTCCCTTACAAGTTTCTATGTTTTTAAGAAGAAAATTTATTTCGTGATCTTGTGGATGTTTTTTATTTAAATGTAATTTTAAAAGTGTATATTTTTCTTCCTCAAGAGTATTTCTAATGATATTTTTATGGTATTTCTATTCAACAATGATAAAAAATTACTTTACTTCTTCTCCACTTGGGATATGTCCTAATGATATAATCCATATTATTTCTCTAGATGGTTTATGATCAGTTTGACTTGGGAAAGTATAAACGTTATGTATTTGGGTTCTTATAATATGTAAAATTATTTATTACAAAGGAATGGTTATTAAGTTGTATTTTCTATACATATGATTAATACATTGGACTTATTATGTGATGAGTATGGCCCAAAATTATATATTCCCTTGATGCACCATATGTTCTCATGATAAAAAATAGTTGGGTTATTTTGTCGAGGAATTACACATTTATATAAGATTAATTGGCATGAATACTCAATGGTAAGTTTGAGCTATATATCATTATACAATCAATTATTGAAAAATCAGTTATTGATATATATGTGATTATTAAAATATTTCATTCATCCATTGACATGTTTTAGGATCATGTGATTATTTATATGGAATTACCTGATCATATTTTATTCCTTCCATTTTATTCATGACTTATTTATTTTATTATAGCTTTTACTATAATCATTCCCTTATTGAGCATCTGATATAACCCCTTTATTATGTTTCTTTTTTATAGGATGCTGGGAAGTGTATTTATTTGAGGTTATTCTATAAGTAATAATGATTCTCTCAAATAAAATACTATATTGTATTTTTGTGTTTTCAAAATATAATGTTTGATTTAAGTATTTACCTAGTTTTACAAGACTATTAATCTATACAATGCTCTTGGATGTGATCACTTATATATTATTAAAATGTAAAAAAGTAACCACTAACTCCCAACTTCTAGAGCTCAGGTGTTACAATATATATAATCTTGGATTTATATGCAATATGGGGAAATTTAAACTTATCCATTTTAACTGGATTTATATCAAAGTAATTCACTCTAAGGTTATTAAGATGAAGTTTATTACTTATCTAAGTTCCTCAAAAATCCAATTTTTATGTATTATAAAGTAAAAAAATTAAAATATCCAGCACCCCCGGTTGGAGAAAAAGAATCATTATTTGAAGAAGAAACAATTTTAAAAATGAGTTTGGTTTATGATCATGATAAAAAGTCATTTTTGAAAAAATCTATTAAATTATTTTTATAATAACATCTTAAATATTTGAAAATAAACGTTGAATAAAGGATATAATAATAATAAGAACCTCAAAAGTCTATCGAGACTCCAAGGTATAAATTTAAAAACATGTTAAATAAACATTTTGAATATTTTACGAATAAAAATAAAGATCAAAAAAAATATTAACCCTGAATTTGGCCATGAAAACGACGATGTTTTGTATCAAATGTGAGGGACTAATAAAGATTTTAAATAGGAATAAAAAAATAAGAAACTATTATAAAAATAGAGATAATCATGATTTACTCAATAAATTCTCAAAGGAATTACTACTAGAGATCATGTTATTCAGGATGTTTCTCATCATACAAATCATAAATATATAGAATCTGTTGGAATAGGGAAGGATATTTTTTTATAAATTCAATTTCTATAAATTAGTTAAATTTGGAAATATCTTATAAGTTAAAATTTCCATGAATGTTGAGGTTGATACATTTAAAAAAAATATTTCCCAAATAGATCATTCATTGAACTAATATTTTGTACACACTTGTTTTCCTACAATTGCAACTTCAATAAGAAATAAATTATAAGACGATTATAATAATTTTGAGGAATAATTTTGATAGAATCATGAAATGTGATAAGAGGAAGATGATAAAAGGAAATAATATACCGATATTTATGTCATTAAAAAAATATATTTCACCTTCTAAGTATGAAAATTGAGAAGTGTCTAAACACTAAAGAATTAAAAACTTCTCTTAAACATGTTTGTGATAGTTCAACTAAAAATTCATTGGATATTTCTAAAAGTATGGTGATAAAGATGGATTATTTTAATGAAGAAATTTAGTGGATGGATAGAATTTTGGATATTATTTTGGTTTTCCAAGATTAGTGTAAGTTGATTTAGAAAAAAATCATTTGTGTTCAATATTTCTAATGGAAAAAAATTATTATTTATTATATTTTCGAAACTAAGGTTTGTCTCTAAAGAATCAATGAAAAAAAATTACATTAAAATAACTAAAGAGTGTTATAAAATGGTTGAATGTGTCTAAAATAAATTTTATGTTTTTCATGAATAGGTGACTAAAATCAGCAAATAATGTAAAATAATTATCGTGCTAATAGGGAGTGTTGAGCATGAAGTTGGATAAAATTACAATGAAGCTAATGATCTAAGGAATACTTCCATGTAATAATATGAAGATATCAAGGTCCTGAAGAGTAAAGGTTGTAGGATTCATTACTACAAAACTGGTTTTATCTGGCTTTAAGAATACAATAACGTTGTCCAAAAGCACTATTAAAGTCCCCCCACTGTCAGTTCTAGAAAATAATTGATAAATAGGGTCTTTAAAAGTGCTAAGAAAGTGTTGTAAAAGAGGTATTATTATCAACACATCGAAAATAATACTATTAAAGGGCTCCCTTTATTAGCACCGATAAAAATCCTTTTTAAAAGGGTCATTTATCAGTGCATGTAAAAAAGCACTGATAAAGGTGGGTCTTTATCAGTTCTTTTTTAGAAGTGCTGATAGAGACCCCCTTATCATCACTTTTTAACTATCATTGATAAAGGGTATATTTTAAAAAACATTAAAAATAATATATTAATATATAAAATATATTTATATTTATATAAATGTATTATATATATTTTAAATATGTTTTACATTAGTCTAAATAATAAGTTAGCCTTAATATAAAAGATATTTAGTGGAAATGGATTATAAAATAAATAAAAAATTATTAATAGTTAACAATTTTCTAATTATTATCGAGTAATATCCATTTTATAACAATTTTGAGATACAAAAATCAAAAAATTAATAAAATAACTAAAACAAGTTGAAAACCTAACTCAAACATTAACCGGACAGGACATTTCATATGGGTTTCCATTTGGAATCTATGACATATCAAACTAATTATTCTAATGATTTATATTCCTTGGTAACATAGGGGAATCCCGATAACATATTTCAAGGCCAAAAGGTCCGGAAGGCCACCAAAACTGATTTTTTAGTTGGGGTTCCCGAAAATTTTTTACATTCGCGAAAATTTCAGCCTCGTTTAAGGGTGTATTTTTTCCCATTTTCAGTGTGTACTGAATTTATTACTATGTATTACATTCACATTGATATTTTGGTTTTTAATTGTAATAATTATTCATATTTTACTATTATTTATAATCAAATATATAAAAAATATACATATTTTATATTTATTCATACATAAAAAATTAATTTTATAGAAAAATATTTCAACATATTTATATATAAAATATATTTCCTAAAAAATAAATTTTATAAACACATATATAAACATATATATATATATGGATAAAATAAATTTAATTATATATATATATATAAGTTATAAAATTAAAAACCAAACAATATATGGTTGTGGAAAAGGTAGTGACGTATGACATGGAAATATTATTTTCCAAACTCGCTGGAGAAAGGTGCACAAATAGAAGGCTATAATTATAAAGCACTGATAAAATTTGGGGGTATCCTAGTAAAATCACTAATAAAGGGGGTTGTAGAGTGCCAAAAAATTATTGAAAATGTTCGAACCATAAACAATTTATTCCCCTTTATCCGCGTGGCTTTTATCATTGCTGAATAAAAGAGCTAATAAATGGTGTCATTTATCAGTTCCTTTTTTGTGCTTATAAAAAACCCCTTTATCAACTCTTTTCTAGTGATGATAAAAGCTTAGGATATTTTTCCACGCTATAGTATTTACACTTTTTTATCACTGATAATGGCATATTCTAGTGTTGTTTAATGCATCTTTCATAGTAGTGATGATGTAGTTAAAAAATGGAGAATTAATTGAATGTTTTGGATCATGATGCTAATAGACTATCTAAAAATGGATAAATTTTTTTCACTTTCAAATCATAAAAGCATCATCCTTATTTTAACATTCAAATTAATGTTTTATCATAAATACTTATGTCTATATTTATTTTATTTTCATTAATTGTTTTTAATTTTTTTAGGAAATTTATTAATGTTTCCTCACCTTAATATTCTATTATTTTGTGTTATTTTTTAAAAACACATAAGATTAATAAATAATTTCATAAGATATTTTTAAAATTGGTATGTTTTTTATGTTTTTATAGTAATGTTTTCTAAGAATGTGTGTTTTTTCATTCATATGTATTTCTATTTTTAAAAAGGGGGATATTTTTGGGTTAAAATTATAAATTATAAATAATTTTTGAAAATCACAATACAAATATTTTTTGTTTTATTATCTTAAAATTGATTTGAAGTTATTGTTTTGTAGTATTCTAAAAAATTAATTCCACACTAATTTTTCTTGATCAGAAGAACCATGTCAAATGTAATTTTAATAAAAGGAAAGTTATTTGAATATTTTTTTATTTCAATTAAATAAACATTCTAGAGGAAGTTTTTGTTGTATTTTTGTTTTATGAAATGAGTATTATAGTAGCACTAGTCAACTTCATCGGTAGAGGTAGAACAATACTGAATCTATGAAAATGATTATTTTATGTCATCATTGTATTGAAAAATAATCTAGAGAATTTTAGAATGTTAATGTTGGAGTTAGTTGCAAAATTTATCTATAAATATCACCCTGAGAATGAGGTAAATAATTTCACAAATCTATATGAAGTTTTTTTATGTTTTAAAGACTACAACATCTCATTTCATTGAGTTCTTCTATTCGTAATACTTTTAGAGGGTTTTCTTCTTGGGATAATCTATGTCCTATGATATCATGTAAATTTTATTATACATTTTTTTCGGATCTATAAGATCAAGGTCTCATAAGACTAAGGTGATAGAATTTATTTAGATCAGGTAAGATTGATGGATTTCTAAAGGAAGATAGAAAGTCATTCTGATTATGATAATCAAGGGATTTCAATGTTTTTAAGACATTACCAGTGATATGTTTATAATTTTGGTTTCCCAATGTTTGGTATGCATAATGTCTTAATTATTTTGGTTAAATCAAGGACCTCAGTCAGTTGAGGTGACATAGGTTTTTGATCCATTGTGTATAATTTTCTATTTTTATGTACAATAACATAGTTTATTTGATTTTATATATGATTTATTAGTAACTTTATTATATTATTCTCAGTGGAATCATATTCTGAATACTAATTACAACATGATTCATTTTTTAATTATATAAGAGTGTTAAATTTTTAATAGTTTTAAAAAAAATAAAAATTACCCCCATTGTAGTATATCTATTAAACATCTTAGGAAACATAAATATCACAAATTAAATGTTTTTAAAATTTATTGGTGGTGTATAATTATGGTTCCACTAATCATATAAATATTTCGACATAAATCTTTACACTAAACAAAAGATAATTAACTAATGAATAATATAGTAAAACTAAATCTTAACATGGTAAATCCATAAAGAATGTTTTATGAGTTACACTATAATTGTTTAGGGTATGAAGTAAGAATCGATCAAAGAGATGATAATATATAGGAATTTAAATACTGATAAAAATAATGAAAAGAGAAAAAATATGAATTTAAAGGGAAAAATAAAAAATTAAAATGAAGATAAGTAAAAAAACAAAATTATTAAATATAATGAGATGAAATTATTTTACCTCAAATATTGACCTCATCAAGCATATTTTAACACTGCATATAAAAAAATTGTTTTTTTATTTTTTTTAATGTTTTAAATTTTATTTAAATTAATATTTATCTTTGAAATCGTTTTTATTTGTCATGACATCACTATTAATTCGTGATTATAGGTATACTATGAAGGTTCTATAATTTTAATTTAATTGAAATTGTGTTCCTATTTATTTACCAAAGAGTTATTCACTACTTAAAATATATATGGTGTAATTCCAAAAAATATTTTAGTTATAATGTTCTAATTTAAATCAATAAATTGAATAATTTCCATATTCCCAAGAATATTTTTTAGATTTTATTCTAAAAATAATAATATTTTCTAAATGTTAAATAAAATAATAAAATCATTAAATCAATCTTTTTTGGGAGATATGTTTCTTTCTAGGTAATATATTCTAATATTTGGGTTTTATGAAAAATTTTTAGGCCCACTACATATAAAAAATATATATTCACTCTAAACCTCTCATTTAACATCATTTAAGGAAACTACATATTTATAGTTTTCCATTGTGAGTTATTTAATTACTGATCCAAAAAACGATAACAATGTATGCGGGGAAACAATTAAAGAGTTGATTTAACTTTATATAAGGAGTGATTAAAAATATATTATACTTTATATATAGAGTGTCAAAAGATAAATTTTGTTACAAAACACCAATAATAAAAATATAAACTTACTGGGAGTCTTTTATTTATATTTGTCATCAGTCATTTCCAATGAATTATTTTAATGAAACATTATATATAGGTTTCTCAAGGATGAGGAGTTTTGTTTTTTACATTTTTTCCTTTTATGATGATAAAATTATTAATAACTTAAGGGGTTAATTTTAATTCATTTAATGAATGATTGTGACTTAGAAAATCTAGGTTTTATTCATCTTTAATATTTACAACATTATATGATATATATATATATATAAGGTTATGTGATGTTTTTTCCAAGAATATGTTTAGGGATATTCTTATGACCAAGGAAGCAATTTATATGTTTTAGGTAATTTCTTTGTTACCATGGAATTAATTTATATGTTTTCTAAGGAGGTAATTTGGATAAAATTGGTGGGGTTACTTATTCCTCGTGGTTTTTTATTATCAATAGTAAAATCCCCTTTAATATTAGATGAATTCATATGATCCAAATAACATGAAGTGTGGTTTGAAAAAAAATATTGATTAAATAATATTTTATCACTATATGAAATTTGAATAATATTTTGATAAATATTTTATTATATAGAATAATATATGTAACAATATATTTTTTTAAGAAGTGATATTTTTCAGGTGTTCATATAAATTTTCAGATAAAAAAAATTACATAATAATGCATATTATTACATCAATATTTGTTTTTTATATGTCAATATTCTTGAAAATTTCTTCCTAATATATGTATCACACCCCAATTAATCATTATATATTTTATATATTTATCTCTTAATGGTTTATTGTGATATTATAATGACAAGAAGGTACTCCATGATTCTTTATATCTAATGTAACGAACCATCTTGGGTTAACTTGAAATGTCATCCGAATCAGTCTGCCATAAGATAAAAAACCATTCATGTCTCATGTATAACCTAAAGGAAACAAATAAATATATTAAAACATATTCTAAAGATTAAAAAACCATGAGATAAACAATGTCAAGACCAAGGGTATAAACTTGAAAACAATAACAAACAATCCATAGACTGAGTCTCTATGTGACCAATGATCACCATCGAGCCATCCCACTATGAATGAAATGACCACCAAGGGAAGATGGTAAGCTAAAAAATGTCCTTACCTTTTCCTAATTCCTATAAAAAATGTACAAACACCCAAATTCAATGTCCTCATAAACTTGGAATATTTCAAGTACATGAATAAAACAAAGTGTTCATAAGAAAAACTATCCATGGATGCACCATAAGATAAGAAAGTGAGAAATTAATAATGAAACATACCATCATGTATAAAACTAAGAATAAAGGGAAAGGATCATGTTTTTTTCTATAATATATGGGAATATATACTAAGAATAATAAATATATCACTAGTATAAATATCAAGAGAATCTAACCAATATCGAGTCCTATATCATAATCTGTCAACATTAAAACCTCATGTGGTGTTACAAACTAAAGTGACATGTCAATTTCCCTATGTTCCCAAGGTTCTTAAGGTGCAATGATTTCCAACCCATTTCAAGATCACGATCAGATTTAAAAAAATAGTGAATACATACCCATTATATTCTTGAAAATCTATTTTATAACCGAACCCAACCTTGAGACATTTTATCTTATCACATAGTGTGCATAACCCAATTTAAAAGAAAAACCACTTTAAGAAAATAGATATCTTGACGAAAATCCACCATGATATAAAATCAAAACTTTTCTTAATAAACACAATGAAATTTAACAATAAAATAATGTTATTCAATAATTAAAATCTTTTTATAGAGACACATACCTTAATTGTGAAGAGAAACCTCCAAGAATTGATCTCCAAAAGCCCAGTGTAGAACCTAATGAAAATTCATCAAAGGTCGTTAAAAAAATATCATGGTCACCTAAGGATAGAGAGAAAAAAGTGGGATGATAATATATTTTTAGGGAGTCTCTAGTAATAATATCAAGCCTTTAAAATGTAACACCACAAAACAACCTCAAGGACCACAGTGCAAAGGTTCCAGTAAAATCTCATTCTATGAAACAATAAGGGGGACTGTGTTGTATCCATTCTATTCAAATCTATATATGAAGACCCCTATCATGATCGTACTTTATAGTAAAGGGGGGATAAAATTCATTTTAAAATTCTAAATCATAGATCCCCAGTTCCAAATAGATACTATGCCACATCCAACTCCCCATGGTATAACTCCCTCCAAGTTGGATGAATTGACCAAAATAACCCCTCATATCACTACGATGTATTCTTATATTCCACATCTTATCCCTAAAAACGCCTATTCCACATCCATACTCAATGGAATATCTATTCCATTATTGGATGTGGCACCATAAATACCACCTCCTTGACCCTATTCAATAGCTTCTTAACCATGTTGTATCCCTTCCCCATATGAAAGAACTAACCTAAGGCTCCACGCCATTGTCATTACATTGAAGCTTCAACCAACCTCACTGTGACATTGTATTTACCCTCCATAGCTTATACCACTATATAATATCAGGTAAACTCCAAAATACATCCAAAAACCCCCAAAACTCAAAGTACCAACTCCTAAAAATTAAAATAGAGTGTACCAAAGCCTAGAGGGAATCTCAAATCTCCCCCACCATAAATTCTTTATGTCCTCAGAAAATCATCAAGACTTTGGACTCATAAAAAGGGAATACTAATAATACCTCGTCAATGTTTCATGTTCCCATATCTCAAAACTATCTTGTCTTCTCATCTACTATACATTGACCAAATACGTCATTTCACCATGAAGTACCTTATCCTAATGATCCATAATATAATTTTTTCCTCAACCATAGTGGTGTTAGGATCTAGATTAATGTACTACCATTTAATTGGATAAGAAGGGTCTTACTGATACCTCCTCATCTAGGAAATGTGAAACACATTTTGAATAATTTTTCAATGAGATGTAATTTCCAAAAAAAATATTCTATCCTTATAAGACTCTCCAAGATCGCAAGGGTCCTAATAAAAATCTATGTTAAATTACCCTACTTGCCCAACCAATTATTTCTCATGTGTGGTAAAACATGAAGAAAGAACCTATCACCAACCTAAAACTCTATTAGCGGGAAAAAATTGTCTATATATTATTTTTGATGACTTTGTTCCATGAACCATCTCTTTCAAATCAATTTCACATTCTTCTATGTCTCTTAAACATGGCTCAACATAATCAATGATTATTATACTAAATCATCCCAGCATAAGGGAGATATAAATTCCCACTTATAAAATTATTTGAAGGGTTAAATCTTAATTAAGACCTAATAACTATTATTATATGAAAATTAGACCATGGTATTGTTCATTTCCAAGGAACCATAAATGTCAGGTACACATGTTCTGAGAATATCCTTAAAAATATAAATAGGCCTCCCGATATGTCCATCCATGTCCAAGTGATATTCCATGAGTAATTTGATCTGGGAACACATATCCTCTTAAAAAAATTCCCAAAACCATGATATGAAACATGGGTCATTGTTATAAAAAATCATATAGGGAACCCAGTGAATTCTTATAACTTCTTAGACAAACAAGTGCCTTAGATGGGCTAACATCATTATCTCCTATATATGGTGGAAATGAGATGATTTCATAATTTGATCAATGATTACCCAAAATAAATCCTTAGAACTATGAGTCTATGGTAATCCAATGATGAATTTCATAGAAATATATCATCCCACTACCATACAAGAGTGGTAAATAGTTGTAACAAACTAATAAGTCTCTAGTGTTTTTCTTTAATTATATGAAAAGTAAGGCATCACAATATGAAATCTAAAATGAACGCCTTATCCCCATACACCAATACCGACATCTCAAATCATGATACAAATCTGTATCCCAAGGATCTACAGGCCAATAAGTATGGTATCCAATGTCCATAAATTCCTGACTTAAATATAAATGATCAACAAACCTACCTTGAAAACACAAATCATGAACGAGGAATCAATACCACTCACCTGAGGTCTCCACACTATTTATGATCCTTTTAATGTTTCGACCTTCATTGTCAGATCAAACACATTTATAATAAATAAATTATTAATAATAAATTACCTAATTTTCTCACATTATGTAAAATATGCTTATTTATTTTATATTTGATATGAGATCATTCATTTTCAAATTTGAGGAAAATTCTAGTTTTGAACCTTCAATGTTCATTATTGTATTTTAGTAATAAATATTTATATATAGATTATTTGAACTTGAAATTTTGAAAAATATTTATCCACTTAATTTTATACAACTTTCATTTATATCGTCCAAGCTGGATCATTCATTGGATTATAGTAAATGGGTCATGATGTCAAACCTATACTTGACTCAATAAATTGGACACCACTTCACCATTTGGGAAATATCTCTTATTGTCAAGCTCGAAATGGGATAAAATTTGGAAATTATATTGATAAACCAATTTCTCACTAATAATACTCTCATAAGAATGTCTGGTTAACAAGTTTTGAAGGTCCAAAAGTTTGTACAAATTTAATTAAATTTTTTGGATGAATTCGTCATTCACACTCGAAAACTCTTAGAACACTACCCTCCCCTCCACTATATAAATATTTTCTTTATCATTTTTAAGGATTTTAACATGAATTAGATTATTTTTAATAGGGGAAATTTTTTTAGGTTCATTTTAATGCACTAATGGAGGATAGAATCTCTCAAGCTAAGATATTCTCAAAAATGTTATTCTTTTTTTATTTATTATTATAAAGTTGTTGTTATTTCAATAAAAAATATATAATTATCTCCCATTTCCTCAATTATTTCATATTTTCTTATTAATTTATCTAATTATATGGTATGAAACTCAAGAGTAAATATTATTTAGTTATACTATTTATAAACCTTTTCACATGAAAAATGTTTCTATGATGACTCTATCACCCATGGAAGAGTAGTTTTTCATAGTAATGGATCTACCTCTAACCTAATTCATTTATTTATCTTAAATGAATGAGATAATTTAATTCATGTAATATGATCCATTAATTTATTTTTAAAACTAAAGTAAACTAACCAAGAAATTGAATATTTAACACAAAACTCTCAAGCTCGAGTAATGTGTAAATTGTGAGAGCATGATCTTGAACGGTAAAATAGAACCACATAGGATCAAATTGTAAAGTTTAACTGAATCAAAAAAATAAATTAATACTATTTTATATAATGGATATGTCCCCAAATTTACCAATGACCATAATCTAAGCCATATAATGACAATCAAAGAAGGGTTCTACAATTGCATGTTCTGAAACTAGCCCAGGGTTTAATTAATTTCATCTTTATTGTTATCTTAATTGTTATAGGGTTTAAGGGTTAAAAATTAGGGGTTCATAATTACATGGATAATAATTTAATGTTAATTATTAATAAGTAAGTTAATAGGTATAGTTATATCAATTATATCTTCTAAAAATAGTTTCTAAAAAATATCTTCTCATTTCATTTTCTCAATATCATTTAAAAAACAAAAACAAACTCAAAAATATTTCATAATAATTCACCATTATTTTCAAACCTCAAAAAACAACTCCCCATTCCCTATAAGTTGTGTATTTATTTTAACTTTATTTTCATAAGAAGACATTTTAATTATTGTCTATTTGGAGACATCCTTGTTCAACCACTCTGTTGTACCTAAGAACCCAAATAAAATACATCATTTGACAGTGCCTAGGATAGTGACTTTCAAATTAGCACCATTTTCGAGGAGGTAAGTAATTAATTCAACCAATTATAGGTACTTTTTTAGTTTTAACTCATTAGTTTCTCTTATTTTTTACCGTTTTACCCTTTTTCAAATTTTCTTATTTTTATTCTTATTTTTTTGGACCATCAACTCAAAATTATTATTTTTCATTACGGTACACCTTTTTTATTTCATTTTTATTTGATTTATGATATGAAATAATCTTAAAAATCTATTAAATATTGACCCTGAGATTGAACATATCCTTATGGATTGAATCATACAACCCTAGTACATATAATGTTTTTAAATTTTCTAATTTGGAGAACTCCTCCATTCCAGGAACATTGAAATTGGAAGCAATTCTGAATTAAACTTAAAACCAAAACCAATGAATGAATAATGACATTGAATTTAATTTAACCATTCGATAATTGGCTACACCAGACATTAACTATCAACCAAATTGTATTGCATACCCACACATTAAAAAATACTTTGAACTAAAATCACAGTTAATGCACCTTTTTCCAAAATTTTATGGCTTATACAGTGAGGGTCCAAATAAACACATTAAGTAATTTAATGTGGTTTGATCAACCATAATAAAAAAATTTCTATGAAGATAAAATAAAACTAAGAAAATTTTCATTCTCACTTTATAGAACTGTAAAATAATCGATGTATTATTTACAACCTAAAGATGTTACAATTGGAATGATTTTAAACTTCTTTTCTCATAGTATTTTTCTAGCATCAAGGACTATTTCCATTAAAAATGTGATGTAAAGAATTAGTAAATCACAAGGGGAGTAAATGTACAAGTACTAAGATAAATTCATAAAGTTGTGTCCAAGCTTTCAACATTACCAAATTAGTTAGCAAATCCTCATCCAATACTTCTATAAAGTACTCATGCCTAGGTAGAGGATTATGGTGGATACTTCATCTGAAGGGGCATTGGAGGAAAAAAAGCTAACAACTACACATGAATTTATTCACAAGATGACACAAAACTCTCTACAATTTATTGATCAATATAAAACACATATTATAGGAGTACATTAGGTAAGTCCATATTCACTTGAAAATCATTTAATTGATACAAATTTTGATGAATTAACCACGATGGCGATATATATTTTTTAGATCAAAAGACATACCAACCCACACCATCAAGTCATTCTGGTATCTACTATATCTACTAATTCTGGCATTCTGCCAATACACGTGTCAGTCTACCATACCTCCACGTCGCTTTTTTCATACGTTCCTATCCTGCAGTCCTCCACGTCTCCCCTCCGCAATGATTCTCTACCAAATATCCTCATCCCAATCCCACTCCCGCTTGGGTTTTCAGTGCTTTGCGACCCCCGCACCCCACAAACCCCTACCTCCGTTGAGCTTCCTCTCCCGGATGCACTTTGTCATCGTCACTTCTTCCTTCTCCCAGTTCCAGCTCACATCTCCACTGCGTTGCATCTCCCGACCGGCCTCAGGTTTTAACTCTTCGCGACCTAGGTTACCGCAAAACCCCAACGCCAACGTGTTCCTCCTTCACTCTCCACGGTCTAGGGTTTCCTCAGTATCTCGATTTGGTCTCCCTACTCAACGTTCTCCATATGGTTTCCCCAGTGTAGCTTTCCCTCTGCATCTCGACTTGGTCTCCCGCTCGCGGTCGAATTTCACTTCTTCGTGACCAAGGGTTTCCGCAAACCCCCGATGTCGGCATCCTCCTCCTTGCGATTTTTGTCGCCTGTATCTATGGTGAGCCTGCAATTAAGCTATCGTAACCTCCTTTACGATAACCAACATACATATCAGAAATCCTACAGATCTACATCTTTGCAACAGGTATGATCTTCTAATTTCAAAGAAATTTTCATGATTCTTGTGAATGAATTTTTTCTTATCTAGACATGATTTCTTCTAGAACATTGCTGAGATAAATCATAACTATCATTGGAATATGAGGAAGATGGAGTTGATGGTGTATAATGTAATTGAGGTATATTATCATTCATTATGTACAATGAAACTGTGTTTTTTGATTTCTATAAACATCAAATTGTTTGATTAACCTTTATCTTTGTCATAAATTACATATTTGTTTCAATAGATATGTAGGTGATATCATATTTGTTTCATGGTTGAACTTGTGGGCATTGTGGTGATGTCCAGCAGACAAGAGGGACTTTTGACATCTTCGCTATGTGATAAATTTATTGTTTTGCCCTGTGTAGATGAGTTTTTTTATAAGATATTACAATTTATCTGATTTGAGTCATGAATTTGAGCATCTAATTAATTTGGCCATCATGTTTTTGATCATCACTATTTGGCCTCACATCAATTTGGCTTCACCTCTATTTGTCTTTATTGTTAGTCTGTTGTATTCATTATATGTGTTCCAATAATTATTATTTGTCTTCACCATTTACCATCTCTTGATGACAGTAAATTACTATAATTTAACAGTCAACCATAGCAGTATCTATATGCACATTCTAAGTATTATTTGTCTTCTGCATATACATTGTCTATACAACGGGTTCAGATTTAGTTTGAATTTTCATGTTTTGTTTGTCACCATTTTTAACTACTGAAACACTATGATGCCAACATCTAGGATAGGGGCTGTAGTGTAGCAAGTATTGAAAGCACTGTTGGATGGATATTATTTAAATGGATTTCCTTCATAATGTATCTTAAGGAAACAGTATGTACTATTTATGGAGATGCTCTTCATTTTTATGAAATGTAATCTGATATTAGAGGATTTTCTATTATTTCTATGCTCTTTTATAAACCAGAACCTTCTGCGGAATAACTAAACCTTCATTTATGAAACAACCACTTTTAAAGACGAGTTAGTTATGTAAAATTTCAGAATATCAGTACTCAAACTGATTTCAACTTCAAAGATATTCCATGGGAATGACTTCTTCAATCTCTCAAAAGTTATGCCTTCTTGGGCTTTTGGGACTGTTATCTATGCCCAGTGTCTCTACTTTATATAAGATGTCATTACTGGATATGGGACGTCTACTTTTTCTAGCAGGTCCCTGAGGGTTGTAAAGGTTTTTCTGTGAACTGGATTTCTTCCTGTTTGTGAAGACTTTTGGGGTTTTACCTCCATGATGTTGTGTTACATGATTTCATTGTTTTTGATGGTTTGCTGGATGTCTTAGCTTGCTCGCACTGGATAGTGGATTTTTCACCCTGTTCAGTGATCTGCATTGAGGTCTTAATGCTATCCTGGAGTTGCTGCCGTGTTTTGTTTGATAATAGGTTTTTTTCTCTTTCCTGGGCTGCTTTCTCCACTAGATTTCCCTTTATTTTCTGATTATCAATTTGACAGCATTATGGCAGTGCATGGATGTCTGCTTGAGGTTTCAGTTTTGAAGAATGTGAAGGCTTGGCATGGTCTACTAGCTCCTGGACAGGCTTCCTGGAATGCATTTTCCACTGGTATGACCTCCATTTTTAGTTTCACATAATCCTTCTGGCAGTTCAAGACTATCATTGGGTAGTGCATGACCTACGAGTATAAGTAGTTATTATATTATGCATTACCTTCAATCATGACTACGGTATTTCAATACACTTATTCATTAATAAAAATGTTTTAGTACCATGTGAACAATTAAATTATTTAATATTCGTTAATAATAATCTTATAAGTTGTTAATTTATTTATTCCAACAAGTTTTATTCTCTTGATGGGTCAGGTTAAACAATTTGTGGTAAATGTATTATTTTAAATGTTCACTTGGCCGGACTTGATATAAATTTTTTATTCAAAGTTTATTTTTAATATAATAATTCCCTTTGTACATTTTATCATGTACATACGCTGCTGTTTTTGTTTCATGTGTTGCAGGCATTGCATGCACAGTTGGGATTGACTTTGGTGGAAAGATGATGGCTTCTCTTGCCAAATAATTTGAGGTGCATTGCAATTTTCATCCATGAAAACCCACTATATCATAATTATGACAATGTTTTTTGTTCAAATAGACTTCGACATTTAAATGCATGACTGTCTAATTAGAAGTGGTATAATTGATATGTAAAATTATCTTCATTTTTTCCTGTTTTTTTTCTGTTTTATATTTGTGTTTTTCAGACCACAACGTTTATATTTATTTTCTTTGATGCAGGAAGGGTACATGAAAGAATAAAATTTGAAATTACAAATTAAGACCCTTCTTCTTGCTTATCTATGCATATTTGGAGTCTTCTCAAAGTGTGTAGATGCAATCATTATTTAAAAAATAATAATAATAACAGAAAACATTTTCATCTTTGATTGTCATAATTATGATTAGTTTATGCCTTGCCTTTTACTCACACATGCAGGGAGTTATGCCTTCAGGATTTGAGATAGTGATACTACAACAAGTAAGCACCTAAGTGGGCTCTTGGATGTTATCAAGTGTTGTTAGTAATTGAACAGAGGCATTTTGTAGTTTTTATGCAACATGTTAATTTTTTTATGTGCTATTTAGGTTAAAACATATTCACTCTTAGTTTGTTCATTTATCATATGTTGTATTTCTACTTCATATGTGTTTCCAGGTTTATATTTGTTCTATAAGTTCATTCTCATTATATGTAATTTTTTCAATGTGTTTTCAAAAACAGTATAGAGCCAACATTTCCATAACTACCTTACATTGTTAATTGTATTTTTATATTCATACTTGTACGACCTAAATCAGTGTGTTCGGATCTTCTATTTTTCATTACAGTGATGGATAAGATGAAGCATATTCATTTCAATTGAGAATGATTTGTGGGAAGGGTATTATTTTAAATATTCACTTGGCCGGACTTTATATAAAATTTTTATTCAAATTTTATTTTTAATATAATAATTCCCTTTGTACATTTTATCCTATACGTACGCTGCTATTTTTGTTGCATGTGTTGCAGGCATTTCATGCACAGTTGTGATTGACTTTGGTGGAATGATGATGGCTCCTCTTTCCAAATATTTTGATGTTCATTGCAATTTTCATCCATGAAAACCCACTATATCATAATTATGACAATCTTTTTTGTTCTAATAGCCTTCGACATTTAGATGCATGACTGTCTAATTAGAGGTGGTATAATTGATATGCAGAATTATCCACTTTTTTCCCTGTTTTTTTTTTCCTGTTTTATATTAGTGTTTTTCAGACCACAAAGTTTATATTTATTTTCTTTGAAGCAGGAAGGGTACAAGAAAGAAGAAAACTTGTCATTAAAAATTAAGACCCTTCTTCTTGCTTCTCTATGCATATTGGGAGTCTGCTCAAGGTGTGTAGATGCAATCATTATTTAAAAAATAATAATAATAACAGAAAACATTTTCATCTTTGATTGTCGTAATTATGATTAGTTTATTCCTTGCCTTTTACTCACACATGCATGGAGTTCTGCCTTGAGGTTTTGAGATAGTGATACTACAACAGGTAAGCAACTAAGTGAGCTCCTGGAAGATACCAAGTGTTGTTAGTAATTGAACAAAGGCATTTTAGTAATTTACGATGAACCGTATCAGATTTTTGGAGATTGAATGTCACATGTCCATGTTTGCTTCATGCTATGTGTACTATAAATATACCCAATTATCATATCTATGCCTATGAGTCTTTATGGTTTTCAACTTCCAGGAAATGTAATGATTTATTGTTGTAGTTTTTATGCTACATATTAATGTTTTTAAGTGCTATTTAGGTTGCAACATATTCACTCTTAGTTTATTCATTGATCATATGTTGTATTTCTACTTCATATGTGTTTCCATCTTTATATTTGTTCTAGCAGTTAATTCTCATTATATGTAATGTTTTCAATGTGTTTTCAAAAACAGTATACAACCAAAATTTCCATAACTACCTTACATTGTTAATTGTATCTTTATATTCATACTTGTATGACCTAAATCAGTTTGTTCAGATCTTCTATTTTTCATTACAGTGATGGATAAGCTGAAGCATATTCATTTAAATTGATAATGATTTGTGGGATGAAATAAAGAGATCTTATACCATAAAATCTCTCTAACTAAATGAATTGTTCTCTTTATGGTAAGGTTAAACAATTTGTGGGAAAGGTATTATTTTAAATGTTCACTTGATTCTTCCCCAGAATTGTAACTTTTGAATCATTTTTTAATCTTATGTGAACTTCATCTTTTTTTAATCCACCATTTTATGATAAAATTTATTCATAACTAATGGAATTTTTTAGATGATATTTTCCATTGTTGTTGTTTTTGGAAGAAGTTCATTAGTTTTATCAGTGTTTTCAAATCTGTTAATTGACTATGTTCTTTGAGATGGAATATAACAAATGGTGATACTGCTCATTGACTGAGTTTTACAACTCTGTTTCATTATATTTTCCTTCAGTTACTTAGTCTTACTATAACTTGTATTCCTTCATTATGTCTTTGATATAGAGGGTTGGTCAATATGTTACTATTGATCATGAAAAAATCTGTAACTAATTTACCAACATTCAAGTGTGAACTGTTTTTTCCAGGTACATGGCCACAACAACTCCATTTTACGATTGTTTTATTCATTTTACAAATGTGTTATATCAACATTATATCAGTTCATGTTTATCAGTGAATCCTAACTAACCAAGGTATTCACTACGGTTTATATTTTTGAGGTAGTTATTCTAATCATAATAGTTGTTTATTATAGTTTATTTATTCAGAAATTCACTATTTCTTGTACTTATATTATTCATGTGGATTATTCATTTTGAAGTACTTCTCTTATTCATTACAGCACTGGATGTATAGCTATCCAAAATAATAATTATTCATTTTATACGGTGTATTTTTTTAATGTAGTTCTTTTATTCATGACAATACATCTTGCAATTTCAAAGAAAATATGATATTGTGAATATCTATTCTCCCCCTATAGATTATATATTCAGGAAATTAGATATGAAATGCATATATTGGATGAAAATAAAGATATTGACCAAGGTATTCTATAAATTCAACCATGATCCTTACAAATGAATAACATGATAAAATGATTCTTAAATCATGTCATCTTTATGATTGGAATTGTTTATTATTACTAATATGGATGATTTTTTATTTTCGAAAAAATGTTTCAAATCATTAATTTATTATGAAAGGAAAGAAAAACATTAATTAAAAGAATCCATACTATATTCCAATGTAAAACTTTGGTAAGTTGGTTGATTTATATTATTCACTATTTTTTTCTCTTCCTTCGTGATTTTGGTAGTTAAGGGATTAACACACTAACTTGATTATAAATGATTTCTTTTGGTCACTCATGAAATGGTTCTTCCATCAGTGCCTAATTGAATGTAGGTAATTTTTTTCCCTATTTAGTACACTTTGTATTGTTTTTTATACATGAAATACATATGAAACAAATGGGTTATTAATTTCCAACATTTTTTCTTGCAGATATCGGTGACCAGGATGCTAACATAGATATGTTCACTGATAAGAACATGCTCAAAAAAAACAAGACTAGCCAATGTTTCCTTCAATATTATTTGGAGCTCAGAAAGGATAACTTTCCTCTTCTATTGATTGGTATTTGATCTGTAAGTTATATCAATATTAGGAGTTGACTTGGTTAGATTTTGCATATGCAGTTTCTGGATTATAGATTTATATTTCAAATTCTTTAATACTGTAATTCTGTATTGCTCTATCATTAGGAGTCTATGTTACTGCTTTGATATTGTTCATGATAAGGTTCATTGGATGAAATATTATCAACAATAATTCTTGACGTTCTCTGGTCGAACCGTTAAAATATTAATTGGATGGAAGACTCATAACAGAAACACCTTCCTTTCAGTTTGAGGGATGGTTTTCATGCTGTATGTTACTGTTATAGTTACATTTTCTTCCCTTCAATTCATGATTAAATATTTACAGGATTATTTGACTGTTTTGTAGTTGTTTTTTTTTTCAGCAAATGTGAATACAAAAACAATAATTGAAAATGAATGCAGGTTTTATGTTGTAAAATCGAACAGTTAACATCCCTTTCGTTAAACATATGGATGAAGGTAATTTGATTTCACTTTTGACTACACCGTGTATTGTTTTTTATGCATTAATAACATATGAAAATGAATGCAGGTTTTATTGTTTTTAGGTATCCAGTTTACAGTAATAGAGATTTATTTTACCTCCTGTCAAACATATCCTTTTCATTTTCATATCATTATTATTCAACAGCACCATAGGTTTTGAAATTACATGTTTTATTTCTCCATTTGGAGTGTGGTATTCTAATGTGGCTGAGAAAAAGGCCTCACATGAGATTGCAATGGATTCAGATGTTGATATGGGTGTTGGGACTTCCATACAAAACAAGGATGGGAATTATAGTGATGACTTTACAAGATTTTTGGAGGTTGTGTTTGATGATCATCCTATCTATAATGAGGAGAGGCCTCAAATCTCTATTGCAAACATGTTTTCCTTCAAATTTCCATTGAATTTTTTTAGTACACATATTATACGACATCTTTTCATTGAATTAAGGTTGCGTCTGTGATCTTGATGTGATTTAAGGTCCTTGCTCTATTAGTTTATTTTTCATTGGAGGAAAACATTGATGTTTACAATAGTGTGTGTAGTGTATAATCGGTTTACTTAAATGACATTGCAATGCTTGGTGTTCACTGTGTTTATTAATTGGGTGTTTATGTTGCAGTGTGGATTTCCTTTTAAAATGTAAGTATAGAAATGACATCCCACACTTGCATCCTGCTGCATCGTCAACTCATTTTCAGTTGAAATAGAAGTCTGCAGTATTGCCATGCCAAAACAGGAACCTGCTGCATTGTTACATCAAAGGGGGACATGACACTATCAAAACCTATGGTGCTGTTGAAGTCCATGTGCACTCTTGAATCCTCTCATGGTCTCATATTGAACCATGCCATCCTTAATCTCTCCATTTTCATCCATCATCCCTTTATGGGATTTAATATTTAGAATCAAAAATTGTTGGTTCCATCGTCCAGATTTTGTTCCATCCTATAAAATTCATAAAAAACCAATATTATTGTTATGTTCATCTTTTTTCATAATATAGTTGTAGTAGTAGTTATTTTTATTTCAATGAGTGGAGCCCTTCCCTGATCATGATATTATCAGTTTTGAACATAATTGATTTTTCATTTTTAGGTACCATGCCAGCGATTTGGAAGGAAAATTGATGAATGTGAGAATAAATGATTTTGCATTTTCCAGAGTGCAATAATTATTCTATGGGGTAAAAATAAACTTTGCAGCTGTTAGACGATCCTAAGGGGCTGCATTTTTTTTGCAGGAACAACAATTACTTATGAGGTCTTGTTTTTTAGATAGGAGGGAAACAATTTCAAGAGTGCTATAATTTATTTTCATATTTCTCATTTTTGTTATTACAATCACTATTTTATATTTTATTTATCTTTCATTTTTATTTCTGCGATTTCATTATAGTTATTCTGAACGAAATTGAAAATGAATTCAAATCTTCTTCAAAATTTGAAAATTCATAAACATTTACTCCATCTTTTTTCTTTGTTAACTATTTGAATGTAGTCTTCATTCTATCCACTCCTATTCCATTATCATATACCATTACTTTCTAATTAAAATTTATTCAACATTATTGTTTATTCTCAACTTTTATTAATACAAATATCTCTTTGAAATAAAAACCATTAATCGAATATGTCGTGCAATAGCACGGGCGAGTACTAGTTTTCACTAAAACATACCACACAATGGATAATTTCCCCCAATTACAAGAGATAGAGGACTGCATAGTCATATTCCCATGGAGACCATATCAGTAGAAAAAATAATTGCAAACCTAGAATAGGAATGATTACTTTTCACCAACATATAAACAAGGGTGGAATGATCAATTGAACATGGGGTATGTCTCTATAAAATGATAAGGAACCCCTTTTCAACAAAACATACATCATCTTACACCTTACCAAAAGGGTTTTTAGCAACCCCAAAAGGGATTTCAATCCCAAACATCAACAAGAAAGAAACGAAATGGGAATTCTCAACCATAGATATATTGAAATACTGATGACCTATTAAAAAATATTTTTATTAATAAATATAATGATATGAATAGTCAAGGTTTAATATCAAGAGATTTGATAATAGAAATGATCCAGATTCCCATTTCCCTCTATGAACAAGTATGTAAGAACTATGGAAATATTCCTTCGCAACCTACTCCAAATCCAAAGGGGAATGTCATTGCCACCATTTGGATAAGTGTGAAGTAAATGAATGATACGTATGCATTGATGATTCCACCTAGATTCACCTTAACCCTAGAGAATCCCCATTCAAGATAAGCATATGGGAAGAAAAAGGAGAAATAAAAATGAGATAAAAATATTGATGATGTTCCACTTAAATCACATAAATTTTCAAATAGAGTTGTACAAACCAAGAAGATGGCTGATGAGGTGATTTAAAAAGATGTTATGGAAACATTCATTTTCATTGATATCAACATCCCTCTAGTTAAATAAATCAAGAAAATTATAAGGTATACCATGTTTTTAAAATAACTATGTAAAAATAGAACAGGGATATAAGGAAATGAGTGAATCGTGGAGGAATTTGTCCACACTCATCGCACCAACTATGGTGATGCCTACAAAGTGTAATAACCCTAATACATTCGCTATTCCATGAACCAAATAGGATTTTAATTTCTCTGATGCTTTATTTGATTTGGGTGCCTCCATTTATTTCATGACTCACTATGTTTTCTCTTCCTTATAGGTTAGTAAGATGAAGCTGAAAAGGGTGGTGGTGATATTGGAAAATTGGACCCTCACATAATCAAAGGGATTCATCAACTATTCCCTTTCTAGGGTAAGGGACATGATATTTAATGTGAATTTCTATGTGCTAAATATGGAGAATGGTTAGGTAATTTATCATGTTGTCATAATTCTTGGAAGACCCTTCTTCAAAACTGACAATACAATCATAAATTTTCATGAATGTGTATTCTCTATAGATTTTGGATATGAGTTTATACGATATAATATTTTAGACTCTATGAAGTACCCCTCAAAGGGACATTTTTTTATTTATATCCTATTATTACCCATCATTTAATGAATCTCCAAATTTTTATTTTCAATCTTTTATAATTGGGGATCATTCCATGCTTAGAGTGATCATGAGGATTGGTTGTATTTTTATATCACTAAATACTGTCACACCTATTCCCCATGATCATACCACAATCATGTCTTATTTTCATGTGGATTCTTATTCTGATTCTAGGCATATACTTCTTGATTATGGCATGGATATTGATTTAATATATGGATTTTATTCATTATTCATTGATTTTGAAGATGTATATTCAAACACCAACATTCATTGCACATATATATTACTCCCCACATCATTCCAAACAATACAAAACTCACCTAAAAAAGAACTCAAACAATTTACACCAAAATTAAAATATATATACCTGTTGAATAATGAAAAATTTCTTTGATAATTTCTAATAATCTTTTTCCTAAATAATAAACACAACTTTTATATTTTTTAAGAGATAATATTATGGTAATTGGTTGGACAATAGAATGAATACCAGGTACTAGAACCTCCATTTTTATACATAGGATTATTTTAGAGGATGGGACCAAAATAGTTAGGAAACCACAAAGGATACTTAACCCCATATTGTTAGAAGTTGTAAAAAACAGGTGGAAAAGTCACTTGAGTTAGGTATCAGTTACCCTATTTATAACTCTCAGTGGGTCAGCCCTGCACAGTCTATACCCAAGAAAACTAGGATATCTATTATAAATAATGAAAATGATGAGTTAGTTCCCATGAGAGTACAAAATATTTGGAAATAAAGAATCAATTATAGGAAACTAAATCAATCCACTCATAAGGAACATTTACCACATAAATTCATTGATCATAATTTTGATAGACTACCAGGTAGAACATGCTATTACTTTTCGGATAGTTTTTGACTATTTTCTGCTTCCCACTGTATTATAAGTCTAGGATAATATGACATAATCATTTCTAATTGGTACATTTACATACTGAAGGATTCCTTTTCGACTTTTTAATTCCCTAGATACCTTAAATCTATATAAGGAAAGTATATTTTATTATTTACTTGAGACTTTCATAGAGGTATTTATAGATTATTTTACTATAAATGGTTCCTCATTTGATGAATGTCTCTAGAGTTTGGGTATTGTGTTGCATCATTGAATTCATAAAAATCTGGTTTTGAACATTGAGAATTGTCTTTCCATGGTAGAGAAATTAATTTTACTTGGCCACGTATGGTCACACCATGTAAATAAGGATTATATATCTAATATAGACATAATTTAATCCTTTACATATCCTACATGTGTTTATGATTTTTGATAATTCTTTAGTCATGTTAGTTTTTATTTATGCTTCATCAATGATTTAAGTAAGATCACGCTACCCTTATCTCGATTGAGATAAAAATATATTGACTTTTTTTATTATTCCTATAGGGTATAATTTTATGATATAAATAAGTTTCTAACCATTCCACTAGTTATACAACCCCCATAGTGGGACCTTCTATTTGAACTTATGTGTGATTCTTTAAACATCACATTTGGAGAAGTATTGTCTCAGAGGGTGGAAGGGTGGTCCCATGTGATTGATCATGAATCAATAACTTTGGATTTAACCCAATAAAAATTAAACCAATAGAAATTGAGTTTCTTTATATTATATTTTTTTTGATAATTTCTTCACATATTTATTAGGATGTAATGTTTTTTCCCTCATCTTCTAGATTTTAGGTTCATTCTAAATAATTTAGATGCAAAGACATGACTTATGTAACACCCGAGACTTTTATGTTATATAAATCATCAAAGGAATCTTTTTCTACACAACACTTTCTTGGTTTGCTTTACACGCAATCACGACCTTCCTCGATAGCTTGTGTCGTACGCAATACCGAGTTTCACTAAACAACAATATGCTATTAAAACTAGCCGTTATGAATAGTAATAACCACTTTTTGAAATTTTATAAATTTTATTTTTCAAAATGGACTTCATTTTTTGGACTCAGAATATTGAAATTAGCCTAGGGTGAAATTTTGGTATTTTTCTGAAAACTTTCAATTTTTGATGAATAGTGAAACCACTAAGTGGTAGGTTAAAAACTGAATTTTGCATAAAACTTAATTTTACCGCTTCTGTGAATGGAATTTAAAAAATCCGAGAGACACGATTAATATCAAGGACTAAAATTTGGTTCAATGAGATGAAAATAATTTTTTGGTGAATAGTAACTTTTTACTATTTTTACCGCGGTTAATAGTAAATAGGGTAACTAAGGGTAAATATGATATTAATATTACCCTAACACATGTCCAAATTCTATTTGACAAGTGTAATTCGACCAAAAACAAACTTAGGAATAAAATATGACCATTTAGGCCCACTTGGATTAGATTAGGACATTTATTATTAATTTATTTAAAGAAGGGTTAAAATAGTTAAAATCAAAGTTTAATAAGTAAATCATTTTTAATATAGGGTTATACATAAGATAAATTCGATTGTAAATATTCATTAGAAAGCTAAAAAGATTTCCTACATGATGGTATTTTATTTGTAATTTTTAGACATCAAAAAAGTTAATTTATTTATGACACAAAGATGATGCAGTAATTATCTTATTAATGAAATATTGACAAAATTGATAATATAAATACCAAAATAAATGTAATTTGAGACTTTTTATGAATTCCACTAATTTTCTAGGTTACTATGATATATTAGTATTGATTTAATAAACTTGGTTCGAACATATAATTCTGTTATGACTTTGACAAAAATCATATATCAAATAGTGTCAAAATTGACACAAAATAGTTTTTAAATCAAATATTATATTATTAATTGTTAGTTTATTCCTAAAAATCTAAGGTTCGTCCAAATGACTTATATAAGGATATATATATTAATAATAAACAATTTGGGGTTCGTTTGGCATGTTATAGTAAGTGTATTAACCATATAGTGAAAGAAAACAAAAAGACACGGTAAAAGTTAAATTAATTAACTTAGAGTTAAATCTAATTGATAAGGTTAAAATAATACCCTAAACTTGTCTAAATCCTATTGGTTGATAGGATTTCGACCCATCCCCACTTTATCTTCGAAATAAGACCCTTTGGAACCATTATAAACCGATTTTGACTTTAATATAAAATAATAGTTTGAGATATTCCTAAGGTGCCCCTCTCCTCCCTTATAAAAGGGCACCTCCTCCCCCTCCTCCTCACACCAATTTGAGCACTCAAGCTCGGCCAACCCCTGCCATTTTCCCTTCTCCACTTCCCTAGAATAATCCTAGAGGTCCTGGTCTTCTCCAAAGACCAATCTTAGTTCCTTAAGTGGAGGATTCAAAGAGGCGTTCCAAAGAAGAGGTAATATCCATTACCGATCTTTTCAATTTCTTTCTTCTTCAACTTCTTCTTCTTTAGTTGTTTCATGATAAAGTAATAACATCAGTATTACTTACATACTGATATGTTATTATAAATATGAAACAACCCTAATTCACCTTCTATCCATCCTACGGAAAAATGAAATCACCGCGCGTGCGTACGTACGGAATACGGTCTCCACGCCGTGGTGTAATCTATTTTCCACCATCACCTTACAAGGATGGGTATAATGGTATAATCAGTAACTATATATGATTATTATTAAGTAATATTGATACTGAAATAATATATATATATACTCCAATACAATTCCACGATCATAGGAACGATATCATCACTCGTGCGTACGTACGGAATACCGTCTCCACGATGTGATGCGACTCGTTCTACATGATCTTCATTTCATAATGATTGTATAAATGAATTGAATGAATGAATATGGTATATACTACACTAATACCATTCTGGAAATGAATTATCTATAACCTAAAGATAAGAATAAGAATTTATTCGACAAAACACGCATAAGAACAAAAAGTTATAAAGACCCGAGTAACAAGTAACAATGAAATATTACTAACAAGAAGCTAATAATATGACCATATATGATCTCATATCAATATGTATGATTCTGGAATAAGTCAATAACATTATTTAAACCATTATACAGGAGCTTCGGACACGAACAAAGCAAATCGGACCTAAGGTAAGGGAAATATCACAATCTCATTTTTATCCGAGATTGTTTATTCGTAAGTATTTACTGGGGTGTATTTTATCATCCACATCCATGTTCCCTCAATATGTAATATTGTTTCCATCCACATGAAATAGTTTAAATCCAATTTTACCCTTAGGTGAGTTTTTAGTAAAGAATATGAAAGGAATCTTTTGTCGTTTTTCCGTACGAGGTACTTTTTGACTTTTCCGACAAAAGTACGAAGAATGTTTTTTTTAACTTATACGGCATGAATGGATTTTTAAAACATTACTTCAAAGAAGCTTCCTTTACAAGTTTTCAAGTTTATTTTTAATAAACTTCTTTTATTTTAAATTTGTATGACATGTTATGAAAGGAAAAAAAATTTTGAAGAAGAAAGGATATTTTCCTCAAGAATTCAATTCAAGTGTTTTATCAAAATTATTTTCCATCTAAGATAATAAAGGGTTCTGTTTCTATCCATATTTTTACATTGGTTTGACTATGTTGTGATGGAATTATGTTTATGAATTCCTTTATCATATATGAATTGATTTATGATGTCATGATGTTTCAAGAATCCCATTTTTGTTATATGTGTTATGCGATGATGTATGTTTTATGATTATGTGGCACACATAAGAAAGGATTCATTATAAGATGGGTGGGACCTATATCTCCCTCCAATGCATTGGGTAATGATTTTATATCTCATGAGATAGACATGGCTGGAACGGAAGGTTATTTCGGTTCAGTGATACAGGACTGAAACGAGGAGTGAACTCGGTTCAGAAAGGGACTTTGTCCACTAAGATAGTCTTGGCAATGAGTCATGACTAACAAGAAATGATTTCCATGATTATGTGTGCATGCCACAAAGATTCAAGTTTTATGTTATGATTATGGGGATCTCATTTTCACTTCTATGATTTATTCCATGTTAAGATATTATGATCTCTTTTGCAGGTTTTAATTTTCAAAAAGATATGATATGATTTTTATTTCCTTTATTTGCCCTTGCTGAGCATTTGAGCTCACCCTTTTATGTTTTTTTTCCCCAGGCCAGGAAGATGGATATTAAGTAGAATATGCTAAAAGGGACCCTAGATATGATGAAATAAATGGGAGACACTGTAGAAGATTTATGAACCAGTTGTTTATGTTTCCCAGTTTCTAAAGACACTATACCTATACGGTCCTTTGTGGTTTTGTCATATGTTGTAATAAGTGTGATTCAATTTTGAAGTATTAACAATGTATGTAAAGTGTGGGTCGTTATAGTTGGTATCAGAGGAAAGGTATAGTCAACCTTTGGAAACTAGGATTTGAAAGCCTTAGTAAGAACCCTAAGGATAAGTCTAAGCATAGAACACAATCTTAGAAATGGCCATGAATAACCTAGGATAAGACCATAAGAATGAAAATTTTATTCTTGAATTATGTGGTTTCCTATTATAATTAGTGTTGCTCACACTATTCTTCTTGGTTTTAGTCAATGGCTGGAACCCGAAGGAACCGTGTTAATGCGGAATGCGATGGGCAATGCAATGATTGTCCCCCTGAGCAACCAAACGATATGGGAGCTGGAATGCAAAATCTTGTAGTCATGCTCACACAACTTTCTCAAGCTATGAATCATGCAGGATTTCCAAATGAACAAAGGAGGGAGCAACATTCTGTTGAATCCTTCATGAGGCAGCGTCCACCATCTTTCAGCGGGTCTACTGATCCATTAGTTGCTGAACAATGGATTAGTACTACTGAAAAGATATTTTCAGTTCTTCAATGTTCTGAGCATGATAAAGTCATCCTAGCAGTGTATCGTTTGGAAGGAGATGCTGATCAATGGTGGAATCTTGTTAATAATACAAGTCAAAGGGATGAAATTGAGTCTATGGAATGGGACGAGTTCAAGAACTTATTTTTCAATAAGTACTTCCCTCGTATTCTCCGAACAAAGATGGAGAAAGAGTTCCTTGAACTGAAGCAAAGGGATGATGAATCTGTTGGTACCTATGAAGCAAATTTTACCAGACTTGCAAGGTATGCTTCTGGTATTATTATCCAACCTGAGAGTAAGATCGATCGATTCTTTAGTGGCTTAAAACCAAGTCTTCGAAGGGCGTTAGCCATAAGGGACTTCAATAGCTACGAGGAAATCGTTCGATGTGCTCTCAAAGTCGAGATGGAGATTGGAGTAACCCATCAGTCACATGGGTTTGATAAGAAGAGGAAGATGGAATTCAAAGAAAAATCTAAAGAGCACACGGAAAAGAAGATGAACTTTCCCTTATGCTCAAAGTGTGGAAAGAAACATGGAGGGAGTTGTCTTAAAGGGACAAGTAAATGTTTTAAATGTGGAAAGGAAGGTCATTGGGCATTTGAATGCCGTGATAATGGGAAGAAGATGTCTAATGATGCAAACAAAGGAAGGGATACACAGAATGAACCTGCTACACTTCAATGTTTCAAGTGTAAGGAGATGGGGCATTATGCCAATCAATGCCCAAATCCAAGGGTTGATGATGATGGTCGACGTCAACAAACTCTTAAGGCTAAAGAAAAAGGAAAGTCACATGCAATTTCTATCAGCGATGTGGAGTACGATAACGATGTGGTGAAAGGTACACTTACCATCCACTCTAAAGTAGCAAATGTTTTATTTGATTCTGGATCCACCCACTCTTTTATTTCTGAAAACTTTTCTAAGGGTATCACCGTATTACCTCAACAATTAGATGTTGAGTTAGCTGTGACAACACCTAATGGCACATCAATCGCATCAGAAGTTTATAATTCTTCTCCGATCGAAGTTTGTGGGAAAGTGCTTCCTGCAAATCTTGTGATCCTTCCTTTAGTGGAATTTGATGTGATTCTTGGCATGGATTGGCTTTCTCTACATGGAGCTCATATCAATTGCCAAAGAAGGGAAGTCACATTTCATATTCCAGATCAACCTACGATCGTCTATCAATGCAAGGATGAACATAACCTTCTAGTGGAAATTTCTTCCATCTTATGGGTATTGATTCCACTAAATGAAGGTTATTTATCTCAAATAGTTGGTGAGAAACTCACGATTAAGAATATGCCCATTGTACGGGAGTTTGATGATGTCTTTCCGGAGGAATTACCGGGTCTTCCACCAAATCGTGAAGTTGAGTTTTCAATAGAACTCGTACCGGGCGCTTTGCCAATTTCAAAGACACCTTATAGAATGGCCCCAATTGAGTTGCAGGAATTGAAGAAGCAACTCCAAGAGAATCTTGATAAGGGATTCATACGCCCTAGTGCGTCACCTTGGGGAGCACCTGTTCTATTTGTTAAGAAGAAAGATGGATCAATGAGACTCTGCATTGATTATAGAGAACTTAACAAGATCACTATCAAGAACAAATATCCTCTCCCACGCATTGATGACTTATTTGACCAACTACGCGGAGCTCAATACTTTTCCAAGATTGATCTTCGTTCAGGGTATCATCAATTAAGGGTCAAAAGGGAGGATATACCAAAGACGGCTTTCCGTACAAGGTATGGACACTATGAATTTATAGTGATGCCATTTGGTCTTACTAATGCCCCTGCTATCTTCATGGATCTAATGAATAGAGTCTTTAGAGACTATCTTGATCAATTTGTGGTAGTCTTTATAGACGATATTCTTGTCTATTCAAAGAGCAAGGAAGAGCATGAAGATCACTTGAGAATTATATTGAAGACCCTGAGAAAAGAGAAGCTTTATGCCAAATTTACCAAGTGTGAATTTTGGCTTCAAAAAGTTGCATTTTTGGGTCATATAATCTCAAAAGAGGGGATATCTGTGGATCCAGCAAAAATAGAGGTTATCGAAAGATGGTCAAGACCAACAACAGTAACTGAGATCCGAAGTTTTCTTGGTTTGGCTGGATATTATCGACGTTTTGTAAAAGATTTTTCACGATTATCTAATCCAATCACCAAGTTGACTCGGAAGGGAGTTAAGTTTGTCTGGACAGAGGAATGTGAAAAGAATTTCAAGGAGTTGAAAAGAAGGTTATCCAGTGCACCTGTGCTCACACTGCCTTGTAGTGGAGAAAGGTTTGTGATCTATAGTGATGCATCCAAGAAGGGATTGGGGTGTGTTCTTATGCAAAATGATATGGTGATAGCTTATGCCTCACGACAGTTGAAAATCCATGAGCAAAATTACCCAACACATGATTTGGAGTTGGCTGCGGTAATCTTTGCATTAAAGATTTGGAGGCATTACCTTTATGGTGAAAGGTGTGATATTTATACTGATCATAAAAGTTTAAAGTATATTTTCACACAAAAGGAGTTGAATATGCGTCAAAGAAGATGGTTGGAGCTGATTAAGGATTATGACTGCTCAATCCATTACCACCCTGGGAAAGAAAACAAGGTAGAAGATGCATTAAGTCGACAAGACCATGCTAGTTTATCCATGATGAGGATCACAAAAGATCCAATATTTATGGATTTACAAAGGATGGATCTTGGAATTATAATGGAAGGGGAAAAATCTTATCTTTCTCAAATGAATGTTCAACCATCTATACATGTGAAGATTAAAGAGGAACAGAAAGAAGATGTTGAGTTACAAAAGAAGGTGAGAAATGTTCCTGAATTCAACCTTGATTGTGATGGGATAATAAAGTTCAGGAATCGGGTTTGTGTTCCTCCCATCCCCGAATTAAATAAAGAGCTGCTGGATGAGGCTCATAGTTCTTCATTCTCTATTCATCCTGGAAGCACGAAGATGTATAGGGACCTGAAAGAGTACTTCTGGTGGGATGGCATGAAAAGAGATGTTGCTGAATATGTCTCTCGATGCTTGGTTTGTCAACAAGTTAAAGCTGAGAGACAGAAGTCTAAGGGGATGTTACAACCATTACCCATACCCGAATGGAAATGGGAAAACATCACTATGGACTTTGTCACAGGACTTCCTAAAACATCCAAAGGCAATAATGCTATCTGGGTCATAGTTGATCGTCTTACAAAGTCTACACACTTCATTGCTATTAGAGAGGATTTCTCTCTAGATCATCTTGCCAGGATATATGTAAAGGAAGTGGTAAGATTGCATGGAGTACCACTTTCTATTATATCTGATCGGGATCCGAGATTTACCTCGAAGTTCTGGCGAAGTCTTCAGCATACTCTGGATACAGAGTTGAGTTTCAGCACTGCTTATCATCCCCAGACAGACGGTCAGTCTGAGAGAACAATTCAAACCCTAGAAGATATGTTGAGAGCTTGCTCTATGGATTTCAAAGGAGGTTGGGATCAACACCTACCTTTGGTGGAATTTTCTTATAATAATAGCTTTCACTCCAGTATTCAGATGGCTCCTTATGAAGCTCTCTATGGAAAGAAATGCAGGACTCCAACTTGCTGGGATGAAGTTGGGGAAAGAAAGCTATTAGGACCTGATCTCGTTGATGAAATGGCAGAAAAGGTCAGATCTATTCAACAACACATAAGAGCAGCTCAGAGTCGACAGAAAAGTTATGCCGACAACCGAAGAAAAGACCTAGAGTTTGAAGTGGGTGATAAAGTGTTCTTACGAATATCTCCCTGGAAGAGGGTTATGAGATTTGGAAAGAAGGGGAAGTTGAGCCCTAGATATATCGGTCCTTTTGAAATACTGGATCGTGTTGGGAAGGTAGCTTACCGATTGGCGCTTCCACCGAATCTCTCTCAAGTTCACGATGTGTTCCATGTATCTCTCCTGAGAAAGTACATACCAGATCCTTCACATGTACTCAGCTCAGAAGTTGTACCGCTGGAGCAAGATCTTTCTTATGAAGAACAGCCGATAGAGATTCTGGATCGTAGCGAAAAAGTCCTACGAAACAAGACCACTCGCTTGGTGAAAGTTTTATGGAGAAACCACCAACTTGAAGAAGCTACATGGGAGCTTGAAGATATGATGAGGGAGAAGTATCCTCATTTGTTTGTTGCAAAGTGACGAATTTCGAGGGCGAAATCCTTTTTAAGGGGGGTAGAATGTAACACCCGAGACTTTTATGTTATATAAATCATCAAAGGAATCTTTTTCTACACAACACTTTCTTGGCTTGCTTTACACGCAATCGCGACCTTCCTCGATAGCTTGCGTCATACGCAATACCGAGTTTCACTAAACAACAATATGCTATTAAAACTAGCCGTTATGAATAGTAATAACCACTTTTTGAAATTTTATAAATTTTATTTTTCAAAATGGACTTCATTTTTGGACTCAGAATATTGAAATTAGCCTAGGGTGAAATTTTGGTATTTTTCTGAAAACTTTCAATTTTTGATGAATAGTGAAACCACTAAGTGGTAGGTTAAAAACTGAATTTTGCATAAAACTTAATTTTACCGCTTCTGTGAATGGAATTTCAAAAATCTGAGAGACACGGTTAATATCAAGGACTAAAATGTGGTTCAATGAGATGAAAATAATTTTTTGGTGAATAGTAACTTTTTACTATTTTTACCGCGGTTAATAGTAAATAGGGTAACTAAGGGTAAATATGATATTAATATTACCCTAACACATGTCCTAATTCTATTGGACAAGTGTAATTCGACCAAAAACAAACTTAGGAATAAAATATGACCATTTAGGCCCACTTGGATTAGATTAGGACATTTATTATTAATTTATTTAAAGAAGGGTTAAAATAGTTAAAATCAACGTTTAATAAGTAAATAATTTTTAATATAGGGTTATACATAAGATAAATTCGATTGTAAATATTCATTAGAAAGAAAAAAAGATTTCCTACATGATGGTATTTTATTTGTAATTTTTAGACATCAAAATATTTAATTTATTTATGACACAAAGATGATGCAGTAATTATCTTATTAATGAAATATTGACAAAATTGATAATATAAATACCAAAATAAATGTAATTTGAGACTTTTTATGAATTCCACTAATTTTCTAGGTTACTATGATATATTAGTATTGATTTAATCAACTTGGTTCGAACATATAATTCTGTTATGACTTTGACAAAAATCATATATCAAATAGTGTCAAAATTGACACAAAATAGTTTTTAAATAAAATATTATATTATTAATTGTTATTTTATTCCTAAAAATCTAAGGTTCGGCCAAATGACTTATATAAGGATATATATATTAATAATAAACAATTTGGGGTTCGTTTGGCATGTTATAGTAAGTGTATTAACCATATAGTGAAAGAAAACAAAAAGACACGGTAAAAGTTAAATTAATTAACTTAGAGTTAAATCTAATTGATAAGGTTAAAATAATACCCTAAACTTGTCTAAATCCTATTGGTTGATAGGATTGCGACCCATCCCCACTTTAGCTTCGAAATAAGACCCTTTGGAACCATTATAAACCGATTTTGACTTTAATATAAAATAATATTTTGAGATATTCCTAAGGTGCCCCTCTCCTCCCTTATAAAAGGGCACCTCCTCCCCCTCCTCCTCACACCAATTTGAGCACTCAAGCTCGGCCAACCCCTGCCATTTTCCCTTCTCCACTTCCCTAGAATAATCCTAGAGGTCCTGGTCTTCTCCAAAGACCAATCTTAGTTCCTTAAGTGGAGGATTCAAAGAGGCGTTCCAAAGAAGAGGTAATATCCATTACCGATCTTTTCAATTTCTTTCTTCTTCAACTTCTTCTTCTTTAGTTGTTTCATGATAAAGTAATAACATCAGTATTACTTACATACTGATATGTTATTATAAATATGAAACAACCCTAATTCACCTTCTATCCATCCTACGGAAAAATGAAATCACCGCGCGTGCGTACGTACGGAATACCGTCTCCACGCCGTGGTGTAATCTATTTTCCACCATCACCTTACAAGGATGGGTATAATGGTATAATCAGTAACTATATATGATTATTATTAAGTAATATTGATACTGAAATAATATATATATATATACTCCAATACAATTCCACGATCATATGAACGATATCATCACTCGTGCGTACGTACGGAATACCGTCTCCACGATGTGATGCGACTCGTTCTACATGATCTTCATTTCATAATGATTGTATAAATGAATTGAATGAATGAATATGGTATATACTACACTAATACCATTCTGGAATGAATTATCTATAACCTAAAGATAAGAATAAGAATTTATTCGACAAAACACGCATAAGAACAAAAAGTTATAAAGACCCGAGTAACAAGTAACAATGAAATATTACTAACAAGAAGCTAATAATATGACCATATATGATCTCATATCAATATGTATGATTCTGGAATAAGTCAATAACATTATTTAAACCATTATACAGGAGCTTCGGACACGAACAAAGCAAATCGGACCTAAGGTAAGGGAAATATCACAATCTCATTTTTATCCGAGATTGTTTATTCGTAAGTATTTACTGGGGTGTATTTTATCATCCACATCCATGTTCCCTCAATATGTAATATTGTTTCCATCCACTTGAAATAGTTTAAATCCAATTTTACCCTTAGGTGAGTTTTTAGTAAAGAATATGAAAGGAATCTTTTGTCGTTTTTCCGTACGAGGTACTTTTTGACTTTTCCGACAAAAGTACGAAGAATGTTTTTTTAACTTATACGGCATGAATGGATTTTTAAAACATTACTTCAAAGAAGCTTCCTTTACAAGTTTTCAAGTTTATTTTTAATCAACTTCTTTTATTTTAAAGTTGTATGACATGTTATGAAAGGAAAAATGTTTTTGAAGAAGAAAGGATATGTTCCTCAAGAATTCAATTCAAGTGTTTTATCAAAATTATTTTCCATCTAAGATAATAAAGGGTTCTGTTTCTATCCATATTTTTACATTGGTTTGACTATGTTGTGATGGAATTATGTTTATGAATTCCTTTATCATATATGAATTGATTTATGATGTCATGATGTTTCAAGAATCCCATTTTTGTTATATGTGTTATGCGATGATGTATGTTTTATGATTATGTGGCACACATAAGAAAGGATTCATTATAAGATGGGTGGGACCTATATCTCCCTCCAATGCATTGGGTAATGATTTTATATCTCATGAGATAGACATGGCTGGAACGGAAGGTTATTTCGGTTCAGTGATACAGGACTGAAACGAGGAGTGAACTCGGTTCAGAAAGGGACTTTGTCCACTAAGATAGTCTTGGCAATGAGTCATGACTAACAAGAAATGATTTCCATTATTATGTGTGCATGCCACAAAGATTCAAGTTTTATGTTATGATTATGGGGATCTCATTTTCACTTCTATGATTTATTCCATGTTAAGATATTATGATCTCTTTTGCAGGTTTTAATTTTCAAAAAGATATGATATGATTTTTATTTCCTTTATTTGCCCTTGCTGAGCATTTGAGCTCACCCTTTTATGTTTTCTTTTCCCCAGGCCAGGAAGATGGATATTAAGTAGAATATGCTAAAAGGGACCCTAGATATGATGAAATAAATGGGAGACACTGTAGAAGATTTATGAACCAGTTGTTTATGTTTCCCAGTTTCTAAAGACACTATACCTATACGGTCCTTTGTGGTTTTGTCATATGTTGTAATAAGTGTGATTCAATTTTGAAGTATTAACAATGTATGTAAAGTGTGGTTCGTTATAACTTATTCATTCGATGAATCTTCTTTAATAGTTTCGAATTGAGAAAAGGGATAAAATTGATATATAGAACTTAGTGGATAAAAATATGAGAAAGATCACTCGTATTTTATATCATGATACCACAAACCAGGTACCACTTCATGACACTTTCCTCGATGTGAATATTTATGTAATCTCAAGTATGCATCCTTGTTATGTAGATTTAGTGACTTCAATGGTTTACTTTTATATTACTACAAACCTAAAGAAGAAACATGTTCAAAAATTTATGAGTGAATAAATTTTTTATGTTTAGTATTATCCTTAACTTTGGTGTATTTTTAGTGACCATGTCATTAGGAGACGCCTTCCCGGTCATGAGTTCGAGTCTATATTTCATTTTTTTCATACACCTAATTTCGATAGACACTTTGGAACCCAAATGATGTATATTAATGTCTTAGAATCTGTATTATATTGGAATACAATGTTTCATGAGGCCAATGTGGTTTGTAACTCATGATATTATTGACAATACAATAGAAAATTTTCAAGGAGACACAAGATGCCCCAAAATCCCATGTTATTTTGTGAAATTTTTTATTTATGGGGAATTGATTTTATGGGTATATTTCCAAGATCATTTGGTTTATTGTACATTATTTTCCTTTTTTAATAAGTCAGTAAATTATTTGATGTGAATTCTACTAGGACAGATGATTCTCATGTTGTAGTGGATTTTTTCAAGGCTTAAATTTCCTATAGGTTTGGAGTACCAAAGTACATCATCAGTAACTAGGTGACACATTTTTTCAACCAAAATTTGGCTTCCCTCCTTAAAAATTGTGGGGTGACACATAAAACATCTACTACATACTACCTTAAAACAAATGTCCAGATTGAGGTTACAAATTGAAAGTTGAAATAAATTTTATAGAAAAATGTGAAGCCAAAGGTTTGAAGTAAGAACTTGGATGATGCACTTTGGCCTTATAGGATAACATACAAGACTCTCATTGATATACCCCCATTTCATATATTTTTTGGAAAATCCTTATGTAGAGACCCAAGATTGATGTACATGGATATTAAATTACTTTTTAGGAATAATTAATACATAACAAAAACAGACACCCAAAGACTTTAATAGTTTAGTGTCCTTGAAAACTTGGAACATAATTGTCTAATCATTGTGAAAGATCATCAACATCTCCCTTAAAGATATTCCCCTTTTTTATTACCTAAAACCTTTCTTTATATCCTGGGGAAAAGAAAACATATAAAGGGTGAGCTCAAGTGATCAGTAAGGGTAAGCATGGAGAAATTAAAACCACCCATATACATTTGAAGTTAAAAACATGAACATAAAGTTTAAACATCAAAATCTTGAGTTGTGAAATAAATCATGGAAGTACATAAGGTATAGATCATAGAGGAACATCAATAAAGATAAAATATCATGGGAATAAAACATGTAATTGTGGAAAACCATTAAGCACATGATATTATTTCCATAGTAGCCAAGCCATTGCTGCCACAAACCATCATAGTAGTCAAATTCCATTACTGAACCGGGTTTACTTGTCGTTCCAGTCCTGTATTATTGTACTATATTTACTTGTCTTTCTAGGAATGTTTATCTCATGAGATATAAATCTTTACCCAATTTATTAGAGGTAGCTATAGGTCCCACCCATCTCATAATGAAATAATTCTTACGTGTGCCACCAAATAGACAAAAATCATTCATCATAACCCAATGAATAAAATGGGTTTCATAAACATCATACCATCAAAACATAATCCATATAAAACCATGGATATTCGTTCATCATAAACAAAATAAAACCATTAAAATAATAGGAACAATATACTTGAAACATATCCATATTAGGGAATGTGATCTTAGATGGAAATAGTTTTGAATAAACACTTGAAATGAATTCTTGATGAAAATATCCTTTCTTCTTCGAAATCATTTCCTTTTCTTCAAATTCCATGAAAATTTAAAAGAAATGAAGCTTATTGAAAATGGTTATGAAATATTGTAGAATATGCTTCATGTAAATAAGGTGTTATGAAACCATAAAAATCCATTCACTCTGTATAAGTTAAAAAAATTATCCTCATACATTTTACCAGAAAAGTCAAAAAGTACCTCGTATGGTAAACAAAAGAAATATTCCTTCCATACCATGTGTTAAAAGTAAAAGATGGTAAAAATTACTTTAAACATACATGAAAAAATAGTAAACATTTTATGAAAATAGCTTTAGAATACATGTAAATGGATGATAAATATAACCCCAGTAAATACTTACGAATAAACAATCTCATATAGAAATGAGATTGGAAAAGTAACCCCTTACCTTAGGTATGATTGTTTTGTATATATCTGAACCTCCTGTATAATGATTTAAATAATTTCATTGAATTATTCTAGAAACGTATATTTTTATGATATCATATATGGTCATATTCTTATCTGTTTATTAGAAACATTTCATTGTCACTCGTTCCGGTGTTAACCATTTTATGTTATTATGCATGTTTTGTTGAATAAATTCTTATTCATCTTTTTAAGTTATAGTTATATCATTTAAATAATTGTATTAGTATAATATATATCATATTAAATCATTCAATTCATTTATATAATCATTATTTAATGAAGAACATGTAGAATGAATCTCATCACGTCATAGAGACGGTAGACTATACGTACGCATGAGCGATGATATAAATCCCATGATTGTAGAATTATATTGAAGTGTATGGTGTAAAATATTTTAGAATAAATACCTCTTTAAAATAATCATATATAGTAATTTTATCTATAATTATACCCATCCAAGTATGCTGGTGATGAAAAAAAAGATTACACCACGATGTGGAGATAGTATTCCGAACGTACGTACGCGCGGTGATTTCATTTTTTATAGGATGGGTAGAAGTTGAAATAGGGTTGTTTCATATTTATAATAACATATTATTATATGAGTGATACTGATGTTATTAAATTATAATTAAACAACTAAAGAAGAAGAAATATAAGAAGAGATAAATTTGGAAGACCCGGTAGAAGATATTACCTCTTCCTCAAAGTGCCTTCTTTAAACATCCTCTTAGGGGAATAGAGTTGGTCTTTGAATAAGATAAGAACCTCTATAATGTAACTACAGAGGTTGAGAATAGTAATTTCTAGGGGTCTCCCGAGCATGAAGGCTCAAAATGGGGTGATGAGAAGAGGTAGTAGGTTCCCTTTTATAAGAGAGTTGAGGAGCACTTTTGGAAACCTCCAAAATATTAATTTATAATAAACTCAAAACCCACATAAAAACCTCAAAAATGAATAAAATTAAAATCTGAGATGATATAGGGATGTTATCTCATCAAAAAATAAAATTTATACATGTTTTAATTTTATTGTAAACCATATCATTTTGATTTATTCATTTTTAATATATTAAATTTTATTTGTGGTAATAATATTATAATTTTTAAATTATTATAAATACATACTTATGTATTGTTAATTTTCCATGATTAGATAAATTATTACATTTTAGAAAATAAAATTTTCAATTTTTACTTTTTAAATATATTTTTTCTTTTTAAAAAATTTAATAATATGTTATTTTTATAAAATATCAATAGGGTAAATTTTGAAACTATTAATTTATTTGAATTTAAATAAAATCTACACAGAAGATATAATCGAAAAAAATGTTTAATAGATTCATAACAAGTATTATTCATCTATAAAATTCGTGGCGTAGATTAATTAGTTCATATAATATTTATTTTAATATTTTTAAAACCATTTATTTTATATTTCTCTTAATAAAATAATTACTACAACATTTTGGTAAAATTATTTAATATGATTATTTGTTGATAAAAATTAAAAATAAAATAATATGATGAATATAAATCTAAAAGATTTTATATGAATAATTTTAGTAGAATTTATCTTCTAAAACACCCAACTTTTAAAATATTATGTTTATTAAATTATGAAGGTGACAAATTTGACTTCATTTAAAATAAAATAATATAAATGTCATAATCTATTTTATAAGGATTCAAATGGTCCACAAGTGTCACGACCCGTCCTCGGGGCCCGTGCCTTGACAACCCCAAGCCCGCCTTCATTAGGCCAGGGGCTGGCGACTAGAACAAAGGCGTAAATCCCAACAAAAGGGAAGGCATTGCCTTTGAAAAGAAAACAAGAACCACAGAGTAAGAAAGAGGAAAAGTAAACACTAAGTAAAAACGGTACAAACTGTGCTGAAAGTAAAAAGGGGCCGGAAATACAAGCCCAACTGTAAAGTACAATTGAAAGGAAAAATAGCAACTGAAAGGAAAAACAATAGCGTCGAGCCATCCTCTGGAAGTCCCAACTGAAGGGTGGGTACAGATAGCCTCCACAGCTCCTCGGTCCAGCCATCCGCTCCGAGTACGTCCCGCCCAGTGGTCCACCTCCAGGTACCGTCCTGCTCCGTACGCCTCCACCTCGATCAGCGCTGCCCGTCGTCCGCAACCAACACCACGAAGTGCGGGAATAGCCCGTGTAGGGGTGAGTATAAGCTACTCAGTAGGGACCCCGAGACCCCCGAAGGTCTCCCGAAATCCACAAAGGATAATCCACAAAGGAAGGATAAAATCACGAAGTAACATCTGACACGGCTTAGGTATACGCCCATACATATACCTAAGTCATCAATTCCCGCTCGGCCCCAACGTCCGCGTCCAAGCACAACCCAGTCCACACAGGAAAGAAAAACGTATACCCACACAGGATAGCTCAACACAATCCACAAAAAAGAGTAAACAGTAAATCCACACAGGATAGCTCAACACAATCCACAAAGGAGAGTAAACAGTAAATCCACACAGGATAGCTCAACACAATCCACAAAGGAGAGTAACACAAGATTCAGCTCACACAGGTATACTTCTTCGGATGACGATAAAGATGATCACTGATCCATCTAATTCGTCGGACCCACGAAGGATCGATAGGTAACTAACTCCCGCAATGACCCACACAGGATCGGGCCCACACAGGACCTGTAGGCGCTGGCTCACACAGAACCGCTGAGCGGTGACCCACACAGGATCGGACCCACACATGATCGGGCCCACACAGGGCCTGTAGAACTGATCCATGTAGGATCGCTGAGTGCTGTAGTCGTCGCAGTCCACTGAGGATCTCTGCACAGTCGTCGGCGTAGTCCACTGAGGATCTCTGCACGGTCGTCGCCGCAGTCCACTGAGGATCTCTGCATGGTCGTCGCTGTCGAAGTAGCAGTCGCTGCCAGCACTAGGGTTCCCGCACATAGCAAGCTCGTTCGGGAGGGTCCGCTCCACGAGCTGAGAGGCTGATACATCAACTGTCACAAAGTCCGAAGTTGATGTATCCAAAAGTTCTGTATCGTCAACAGGAACTCAACGTCGCAGACGGCGTGTCGATCGGACGCCCGGTCTGAGAGTTATTGGCTTTTTCGTCCCAGGGGCCCGGTTGGTTTTTAAGGAAAAACCAACCCGAACGTACTCCACCTGCATCCAAACCTCGGGTGGAGTGTGCCAAAAGATCCGTCTCACTTAGAGGAAGGCAACAAAACTGACAGCACGTCAATCGGACGTCTGTAGCTCAAGATATGAGCATTTCCGCTCCGAGGGCCCGGTCGGTTTCGTGTACGAACCAACCCGGCCGAACTCAAAGTACTCCAAAACCTTGAGTGTGATATACCGAAACGACCTTCTCGATCCAAGGATCGCGTTGCCGCTGATGGCGAGTCGTTTGGAGGCCCGTAGCTTAAGATACGGTCATTTGAACGAAAACCGTCCGAAGACGGGGGGTCCGGGCCCAGCCCGACCCGACCCGACCCCCCCTGGGTCGGCCGAACCCGGTCCGACCCGGTCGGACCAGTCTGGATCGGCCAGCCCGGCCCGGCTCGGCCGAGCAGCCGACGCGGGGGGAGCCGCCGCCCCGCGTGACACCCCCGCGGCACCCGCGGGGTGTCGGCCAGACAGCCGGACGCGGCTGAAGCCGCGTCCCAAGTGACGCGGGGGGGAGCCGCCGCCCCCCACGTGACACCCGCGGGGTGTCTCCCTAGTGGATGGATGCGGCATCAGCCGCGTCCTGCGAGCGCCGCCGCCGCGGCCGGTGCCACAACGGTCTCGTCCGGCGGCGCGCCGGGCGCCGCCGCCTCCGGGCTCCGGTGCAGCTGTGCTGGTGACCCGCGCCACCGCCGGCTTCCGCGGGCCACTGGAGTCGCTCCGGTGGCCCGTTTTTCTTCCCGTCTGCACCACTACTCCTCTCGGGACCCGTTATTCACTGCGGAATCATCAAACCTCCATTGTGGCACATTCCGTCGTCGCCCGTCAAATCTGCACAAGAACGAAGAACGGCGGAGCGTCGTCGGGCCGTGTTCGTTTGGCCCGCACCCTCCGCGTTAGAGATAATCAACGGGAGGAATAAAGTTCAACACATGAACGCATATCTAAAAACAATTTTTAATGAAATAAAATTGTTTTATAAAACAGGTTCCTCAATTTGAACGGAAACGACAAGGGAAAAAAGGATATTTCCAAGAAATAAAACCCCTACCTCGTAGTCGTCACTCGCGAGTGTTCGTCGCGGAATTGCTTGTCGCGGAAGGTAGAGATCGTCGCATCGTCGCGGAAGGGCGTCGCGTCGTCGCAGAATCCAGCGTAGCGTCGACGAACTCGACGGACCAAGAAACAACAGATTTTAATTATAAAATAATTAAATCCGTGTTTCGTTTTAAACCACAAAGAACTTTTAGAAGAAACCCGAAATCACTCACCTCAAACGGTTGGTGATCGGAGATCGGGGCGGGGAAGAACGTCTCGGATTAGAGCGTCGTCGATTTCTGCGGATGACGGCGTTCTTCGCGTTCTTCGCATTCTCCGTGTTCTTCGCGAAGGAGAAAGAAGATAAAAGGATTCTGTCAAATCCTCTCAACGCGCAAACATTCAAAAGACTGGTTGGTCTTATTTTATTATTATGCCAACACACGAAAAAGGGTAAGTAACGACCCATCAATTCGTTGAATTAATTCAACGAAAGAAACAACTCATTTAATTTAAGAAATAAACCGCCCAATTAAATGTTCTGTTAAGAAATTAAGAAAACGCATCAGTTGACTTTCATAATTACGGGTTTTCGCGGGTGCGTTACTTAGTGGAAAGAAACGGCGGGGCTCGTGCCGGCCCCACCTCACAAATATCCTACCGAGGGGGGAGGATATTTCTTGGATAGCATCCTATCCAGATCAAATCAGTTTAATCCGCTTTTAAGTGGCTTCAAGTGGCTTCCAAGTGGCTTAAGTGAAATAAAATAAAGTTGTCGAAAAATTATTTTATTTCTTAATTTTAAGGCTGGAAATTAAAAACCACACCCGAGCAAACGCAACTCCGGAAGAGGCGTTTCTAAGAGAATACCGGCACTTCGATTTCATCGGTGCCCTCGGAATTTGATTCCGGGAATCGGTTCAAAAGTTAGAAAAACCCGCTCGTCCGTTCACTGAACGTACCTGAGCCAAACTTCGGAAAATGATTCCTGGCACACCGGCCCTCGGAATCAGGTGCCATCAGAAACTGCGCTCTTGTAAAATTCCAAAGAAAATTAAGAAAAAAATTCCCTTGAAATTTACGGGTCTTTACATTACTCCCACCTCAGGGCTTTACATCCCCATAAAGATACAACAAAAACTAGGGAAACAAAAGTGGGTATTGAGCACGCAACTGAGCCTCCCACTCCCATGTGCTCTCTTGGAGGTTCTCGTGCTGTCATCTGATGCGCACAAGAGGAATCGATCGCCCACGTAGGACCCGCTACTGTCGATCCTCTATCTCCACCGGGACCTCCGCAAAAGTCGCCCCATCTTCCACGTCTACCTCCCCATGGTCAATTTTGTGTGTCGGGTCGTGCACGTATCTCCTCAGCTGAGATACGTGGAAGACGTCGTGCACCTGGTGCAACTGAGGTGGTAGATCCAGGCGATAAGTCACCTCACCAATCCTGCTGAGGACCTGAAAAGGCCCGATGAATTGTGGAGACAACTTTCCGCCTCGGCCAAATCTCCGCAACCCACGTCAAGGTGAGACTCGCAAGAAGGCGTGGTCGCCATCCTCGAACTCTAGTGGCCTCCGCCTCCTGTCAGCATATGACTTCCTCCAGCTCTGTGTTGTCCTCATCCGCTCCTGGATGACCTGGACCTTCTCTTTCGTGGCCCGGACCATCTCTTGTCCCACAAGTGCTAACTCCCCAGGGTCTGTCCAGCACAAAGGAGATCTGCAAGGCCTGCCATACAACACCTCGTAGGGTGCCATCCCGATGGCGGAGTGGTAGCTGTTGTTGTACGCGAACTCCACCAAGGGTAGGTGGTCCTCCCAGCTGCGACCAAAGTCGAGGTCACATGCGCGGAGCATGTCCTCGAGAGTCTGAATGGTCCTCTCCGTCTGACCATCCGTCTGAGGGTGAATGGTGGTGCTAAGACGTAGCCGCGTCCCGAACGCCTCCTGCAACCCCTTCCAAAGCCGGGAAGTAAAGCGAGCATCCCGATCGGAGATGATAGTCTATGGCACACCGTGAAGCCGTACAATCTCCTGAACGTAGAGACACCCCAAGCTCTCCACTGATCCCTGCTCTCGGATGGGTAAGAAGTGTGCCGACTTGGTGAGTCGGTCAACAATCACCCAAATGGAGTCGTGACCTCTGGAAGTGCGTGGAAGTCTAGTCACGAAGTCCATAGATATCCCGTCCCACTTCCACTCCGGGACCTCCAAGGGTTGTACCAAGCCTGCTGGTACATGATGCTCTGCTTTCACCTGCTGGCAGGTGAGGCACCGTGAAACGAACTCTGTCACAGCCTTCTTCATGCCCGGCCACCAGTGCTGTCGTCTGAGCTTCTGGTACATCTTCGCCACTCCAGGATGTACTGCCAAAGGAGAAGTTTGAAACTCTCTCAGCACCTCCTCTTGTAAAGCGACTGGTACCAAGGTACGTCCTCTAAAAAGGACGTCATGCTCTGCTCCAAGGGAGAAACCATCAGGTGTCTGTCCTGGGGATATCTGTGCATGTCGTGTCTCACACTCAGCGTCCCCATGCTGAGCCTCTATGACCCTCTGTAGAAGTGGAGGAGAGACTGTGAGAGAATGAAGGAAGGCTGCTTCGTCTCTATCCATGAAGGATATATGCAAGGCCGCTAGCTGCTCTTTCACCTCCTCAAGTAGCTGGATGCCCGTCCTCCTGCTGAGGGCATCGGCTACCACGTTCCCCTTCCCAGGAGTATAGAATATCTCAAAGTCATAGTTCTGGAGGAACTCGAGCCATCGTCGCTGTCTCAGGTTCAGGTCCTTCTGAGAGAAGATGTACCTGAGACTCTGGTGGTCAGAAAAGACTGTAAAGCGCTCGCCCATTAGATACTTCCACCAAGTCTTCAGAGCGAAGACCACTGCTGCTAACTCCAGGTCATGGGTAGAGTAGTTCTGCTCATGTGGCCTCAACTGACGTGATCCATAAGAAATCATGGCCCACTCATGCATCAGGACACACCCGAGTCCGGTCCCTGATGCATCGCAGTAGACTACGTATCCAACTCCCTCCTCAGGCAACCTCAAGATAGGTGCGCTGGTCAACCTCTGCCTCAGCTCCTGGAAGCTCTGCTGACATCTGTCTGACCACACGAAGGGTTTCCCCTTCTTCGTCAACGCTGAGAGTGGGGCCTTAACTCTAGAGAAGTCCGGAACAAATCTCCGATAGTATCCTACTAGGCCCAAGAAACTCCGCATCTCTGTCACGCTCTTGGGTGGCTCCCAAGCTAGCACTGCCTCGATCATCGTGGGATCTACTGCAACTCCTGCCTCAGAAATGACGTTCCCCAAGAAGTGGACCTCATGTAACCAGAACTGGCACTTCGAGATCTTTCCATAAAGCTGGTGCTCTCGGAGTGTGTCTAGTACAACCCGCAGGTGGTAGGTGTGCTCCTCCTCCGTCGTCGAGTACACCAAAATGTCGTCGATGAAGACCACGACAAATCAATCGAGGTATGGCTGGAAGATCCTGTTCATGAGGCTCATGAACACTACTGGAGCATTGGTTACGCCTAAAGGCATAACCAAGAACTCATAGTGGCCATACCGACATCTGAAGGCCTTCTTCTGCACGTCCTCGTCTCGAACATTGAGCTGATGATAGCCTGACCTGAGGTCTATCTTCGAGAACCATCGTGCTCCCTTGAGCTAATCGAAGAGGTCATCAATCCTCGGTAGCGGATACATGTTCCTCACTGTCACCTGGTTCAGGCGACGATAATCGACACACAGTCGCAAGCTCCCGTCCGCCTTCTTGGCGAACAATATCGGGGAAGCCCAGGGTGAAACACTGGGTCGGATGAACCCCTTGCCCTGCAAGTCCTCCAACTGTACTTGTAGCTCTCGAAGCTCAGCGGGGGCCATCCGATACAATGGAGTGGATATCGGGGCTGTCCTGGGGTACAGATCAATGTAAAATCTACCTCTCTGCGAGGAGGTAGCCCTGGAACGTCGTCGGGGAAGACGTCTGCATACTGATCCACCACTGCAGGAAAACTAGGACTCTGCACGTCAACTACTCCAAGGATGAGGCTAGCCAACTGATGAGTGATGGGCTGCCCTCTCCTCTGCGTGAGTCCATCATGTGCTGTGAAGGCTCCCTTCTCGCCGGTGAAGGTGAACCTGCTCCCGTCGGTGCATACACATCGCACCTTGCGCCTAATGCAGTCAATCTGTGCATGGACTGTAGATAACCAAGCCATGCCCAAGATGACGTCGTAAGGCCTCGACGCCGCTACAAGAAGATCACAGCCGAAGATCTCGCCTCCTAGAGTATGCTCACACTGCCGGCACCAGTGCGTAATCGTCGAGTATGCTCCCGTAGGAGTCTCTAGCCGTAATGATTGAGCCAACGGCTCTGTCGCAATCTCCGAGATCCAAACAAGGGCAGTGGTTATGAAAGAGTGACTCGCTCCTGTGTCTATCAGAACTGCAACAAGGGTGGAATAGACATAGATCGTACCTCGAATCATCTCTGGCGCACCGTGGTCGTAGGCCTCTGCTGCCTGGAGCTGTGCCTGTCTCTGCCCGCCAGCTCCCTGTGGTCGGGGCGGGCCTACTGGTGGTGGTGGTGGCAGAGCCTCAAAGCGTCGCCCACCACCTGCTTCTCGGCCAGCTCTTCTGCCTCATCCGCCTCCTCCCTGCGGACCGCCACGGTCGACCCTCTGCCTCTGCCTGGGTGGCCCCTCCACCGTCTGCTGCTCCTTGGTACGGCGGGTTGGGCAGTCACGAGCCATGTGGCCCTGCCCGCCGCACGAGTAGCACTGCCTGCCTCTCGGAAGGCTGGCTCCGCGCTGTGTGCCCCGCACTGCGGAGCCAGTGTCCCGAGGTCGTCTGCCGGAAGGCCTGGTCTACCTAGAACCCTGAGTCATCTGTCAGCTACCAGCTTCCGAAGACTCTGCTACCTGCCACCCTGCGGTAGGTCTCGCTGTAGACTCAGCCAGAAAGCTCTTGATCAGAAGGGTCCACTCCAGCACTCCAGCCTGGGTCAGGATGCTGAGGGAGATCAGCGATGTCCTGATCTCGTGTCTCAAACCCTGCTCGAAGGTCCGGGCCCGAAAGAAGGGGTCCCGTACCATGTCTGTCAAGTAGCGAGAAAGATCGGTGAACCTCGCCGCGTACTGGGCGACCATCAAGCTGCCCTGCCGCAGCTGAAGAAGCTCTTGAATGCACACCGCACGGAGGGTGGCCGGGACGAACTCTGAGCGGAAGAGGCTCTCGAAGTCCATCCAGATGAGGGAGGCCTCATCGTGTACTTGGAGCATCAAGCTCCACCATCGTCCTGCTGCTGTGTGCAGTAGGCTCGCCGCGAGGATCACCATGAGGTCTGCTGGTGTCCTCACTAGTCTGAAAACTCGAACGACCGCCTCCAGCCAGTCCTCGGCTACCTGGGGGTCCGTCTCCCCACGAAACCTGGGTGGTCGCTGGCGCTGGAACTCGTACAGAGGTCCGAGGCATCGTGCATCGTCAGCGATCGGCGCTGGAAGCATCGGGGGCTCGGCGGGTAAAGGTACGGCCGGTGCCTCTGCTGTCAACGGGCCCTGTACCGATGCCTCGTTGCTCGGCGGGCTGTCGTCGCGCTCTACTCTCGGAACCCTAGCTGGCTGCTGTCGTGGGGCCATCCTGAAAAGGAAACAAGTGCGCCACAGTCAGAACAGTATACCTGGTGAGCTGACACAAGTAATCACAAAGAAAACTTGAAACACACACGCAATCAATGTTTTCGTGCATTAAGTCAGAAATCAGAAGTCAGGGTCCTGGTGTACGGATACGTCGGCCGCCGCACCAACACTGGACTCCCTGGACTGATAACCACACTCAATACGCTAAACACTATTACTTCACATTGAAGAAAGATCAGAGTCTGCGGTAGAACCGACCGCCTCTGATACCAATTTGTCACGACCCGTCCTCGGGGCCCGTGCCGTGACTACCCCAAGCCCGCTTTCCATAGGCCAGGGGCTGGCGACTAGCACCAAGGCGTAAATCCTAACAAAAGGGAAGGCATTGCCTTTGAAAAGTAAACAAGCACCACAGAGTAAGCAAGAGGAAATGTAAAAACTAAGTAAAAATGGTACAAGCTGTGTTGAAAGTAAAAAGGGGCCGGAAATACAAGCCCAACTGTAATGTACAACTGAAATGAAAAAAAGCAACTGAAAGAAAACCCTGCAGCGTCGAGCCGTCCTCTGGAAGTCCCACCTGAAGGGTGGGTACAGATAGCCTCCACAGCTCCTCGGTCCAGCCGTCCGCTCCGAGTACGTCCCGCCCAGTGGTCCACCTCTAGGTACCGTCATGCTCCGTACGCCTCCACCTCGATCAGCGCTGCCCATCATCTGCAACCAACACCACGAAGTGCGGACATAGCCCGTGCAGGGGTGAGTATAAGCTACTCGGTAGGGACCCCGAGACCCCCAAAGGTCCCCCTAAATCCACAAAGGATAATCCAAAAAGGAAAGATACAATCACGAAGTAACATCTGACACGACTTAGGTATATTCCCATACATATACCTAAGTCATCAATTCCCGCTCGGCCCCAACGTCCGCACACAAGCACAACCCAGTCCACACAGGAAAGAAAAACGTATACCCACACAGGATAGCTCAACACAAACCACAAAGGAGAGTAAAGAGTAAATCCACACAGGATAGCTCAACACAATCCACAAAGAAGAGTAAACAATAAATCCACACAGGATAGCTCAACACAATCCACAAAGGAGAGTAACACAAGATTCAGCTCACACAGGTATACTTCTTCGGATGACGATAAAGATGATCACTGATCCATCTATGTCATCAGACCCATGAAGGATCGATAGGTAACTAACCCCCGCAATGACCCACACAGGATCGGACCCACACAGGACCTGTAGGCGCTCGCTCACACAGAACCGCTGAGCGCTGACCCACACAGGATCGGACCCACACAGGATCGGGCCCACACAGGACCTGTAGCACTGATCCACGTTGGATCGCTGAATGATGTAGTCGTCGCAGTCCACTGAGGATCTTTGCATAGTCGTCAGCGCAATCCACTGGGGATCTCTACACGGTCGTCACCGCAGTCCACTGAGCATCTCTGCACGGTCGTCGCTGTCGAAGTAGCAGTCGCAGCAAACACTAGGGTTCCCGCACACAGCAAGCTCGTTCGGGATGGTCCGCTCCACGAGCCGAGAGGCTGATACATCAACTGTCACAAAGTCCGAAGTTGATGTATCCAAAAGTTCTGTATCGTCAACAGGAACTCAACGTCGCAAACGGCGCGTCGATCGGACGCCCGGTCTGAGAGTTATTGACTTTTTCGTCCCAGGGGCCCGGTTGGGTTTTAAGGCAAAACCAACTCGACCGTACTCCACCTGCGTCCAAACCTTGGGTGGAGTGTGCCAAAAGATCCGTCTCACTTAGAGGAAAACAAAAAAGCTGACGGCACGTCAATCGGACGTCTGTAGCTCAAGATATGAGCGTTTCCGCTCCGAGGGCCCGGTTGGTTTCGTGTACGAACCAACCCGGCTGAACTCAAAGTACTCCAAATCCTTGAGTGCGGTATACCGAAACGACCGTCTCGATCCAAGGATCGTGTTGCCGCTGACGGAGACTCGTTTGGAGGCCCGTAGCTCAAGATACGGCCATTTGAACGAAAACCGTCCGAAGACGGGGGGTCCGGGCCCGGGCCGACCCGGCCCGACCCCCCCTGGGTCGGCCGAACCCAGTTCGACCTAGTCCGACCCGATCGGACCGGTCTGGCTCGGTCAGCCCGGCCAGGCGCGGCCGAGCGGCCGACCCGGGGGGAGCCGCCGCCCCGCGTGACACCCCCGCGACACCCGCGGGGTGTCGGCCAGACAGCCAAACGCGGCTGAAGTCACGTCCCGAGTGACGCGGGGGGGAGCGGCCGCCCCCGCGTGACACCCCCGCGACACCCGCGGGGTGTCTCCCTGGTGGCCGGACACGGCTTCAGCCGCGTCCCGTGAGCGCCGCCGCCGGCTTCCGCGGGCCGCCGGAGTCGCTCCGGTGGCCCGTTTTTCTTCCCGTCTGCGCCGCTGCTCCTCCTGGGTCCCGTTCTTCACTGCAGAATCATCAAACCTCTGTTGCGGCACATTCCGTCGTCGCCCGTTAAATCCGCACAAGAACGAAGAATGGCGGAGGGTCGTCGGGCCGTGTTTGTTTGGCCCGCACCCTCCGCGTTAGAGATAATCAATGGGAGGAATAAAGTTCAACACATGAATGAATATCCGAAAACAATTTTTAATGAAATAAAATTGTTTTATAAAACAGGTTCCTCAATTTGAACGGAAACGACAGGGGAAAAATAGGGCATTTCCAAGAAATAAAACCCCTACCTCGTAGTTGTCGCTCGCGAGCGTTCTTCACGGAATTGCACATTGCGGAAGGTGTAGATCGTCGCGTCGTCGCGGAAGGGCGTCGCGTCGTCGCGGAATCCGGTGTAGCGTTGATGAACTCGACGGACCAAGAAACAACAGATTTTAATTATAAAATAATTAAATCCGTGTTTCGTTTTGAACCACAAAGAACTTTTAGAAGAAACCCGAAATCACTCACCTCAAACAGTTGGTGATCGGAGATCGGGGCGGGGAAGAACGTCTCGGATTAGAGCATTGTCGATTTCTGCGGATGACGGCATTCTTCGCGTTCTTCGCGTTCTTCGTGTTCTTTGTGAAGGAGAAAGAAGATACAAATATTCTGTCAAATCCTCTCAACGCGCAAACTTTCAAAAGACTGGTTGGTCTTATTTTATTATTATGACAACACACGAAAAAGGGTAAGTAACGACCCATCAATTCGTTGAATTAATTCAACGAAAGAAACAGCTCATTTAATTTATGAAATAAACCACCCAATTAAATGGTCTTTTAAGAAATTAAGAAAACACATCAGTTGACTTTCATAATGACGGGTTTTCACGGGTGCGTTACTTAGCGGAAAGAAACGGTGGGGCTCGTGCGGGCCCCACCTCACAAATATCCTACCGAGGGGGTAGGATATTTTCTTGATACAATCCTATCCGGATCAACTCAGTTTAAGCAGCTTTTAAGTGGCTTCAAGTGGCTTAAGTGAAATAAAATAAAGTTGTCGAAAAATTATTTTATTTCTTAACTTTAAGCCCGAAAATTAAAAACCACACCCGAGCAAACGCAACTTCGGAAGAGGCGTTTCTAAGCGAATATCGGCGCTGTGATTTCATCGGTGCCCTCAGAATTCGATTCCGGGCACCAGTTCAAAAGTTAGAAATACCCGCACATCCGTTCACTGAACGTACCCGAGCCAAACTTCGAAAAATGATTCCGGGCACACCGGGCCTCGGAATCATGTGCTGTCAGAAACTGCGCTCTTGTAAAATTCCAAAGAAAATTAAGAAAAAAATTTCCTTGAAATTTACGGGTCTTTACAACAAGTCGAAGAGTGTATTATTATAACGTATATATACTCGACCAATATGTTTTTGTCAAGTGTTAGGGCCTTTTTATGGGTATTATTATTTTAATAAAAACAATATTATTGATTTTTCACAAAATAAATAATTTTTCCATCATTAATGTATAAGATATTAAGGTAATTATATATTTCTGAAAAATTACAAATAAATTACCATGATAAAGAAAAACATTTTATCTTTAAAATGACTATTTATAATCGAATTTATATTTAGTATAACCTTATATTAAAAATTTTAATTATTAAAGTTGCAGTGAAACATATTTAACTTTTCATTAAATAAAATAAAATAAATGTCTTAATCACATACAAGTGGGTTCTAATAGATACCATTTATACCAAATTATATTTTAAGACGAAATATAATCATCCAATTATATTAACACAAGTGTTTATAATATTATCTTTACCCTTAATTACTTAATTTACCATTAACTATGGTAAATAAAATTTACTGTGGTTACTATTCATAATTCCCAAAAATAAAAGTACCCTATTAACATAATTTGGACCTACTAATTCCAAATATGGAATCCATTTTTCAAAATTCAAAACACAGAATTTTCAGTAATTAATTTAAAATTAACCTCATTTTCGAAAAAAATGGTTTTTATTTAAAACATTAGAAAATATTGAAATGTTATTACCTATGAATTCAATGTAAAATTAATGACACAAACATACATTATATTAAATGATAAAAATATATTCTATTTACACTTTAAAACTATTCAATATTATAATTTAACTATATATATTATCTCGATGAAAAAACTAGTTTTTAATTAAAATTTAGCGTATTTTAACTATTCATCAAAATACGAAGGTTATCAAGAATATTGTCAAAATTTTATCAAACAGAAATTTTAAAATCATAATTCAAAATTAGAAGTTTAATTTGTCAAATTTAACTTACAAATTTGTCAAAATTTATATTTAAAATGGGTGCGCCATCAAAAGGCGACAAAACTGCATTTTTTTAAAAATAATTCTTTTATCCAAAAAATTAATTTTGTTCTCATACCATGTAATAGAAAATTTGTAAGATGAATAATAAGGTTATAAAATTAAAAATGTGGTTAATACTATTCATAATGTCTTGTTCATAATAATATTATAATATATCAATTTTTAGTGAAACTCGGTATTGCGTACAACGCAAGCTATCGAGGAAGGTCGCTCTTGCGTGTAACACAAGCGAAGTATATTATAGTGTATACTAAAAGCTAATATTGGTGTAGCATAAAAATAATATATCTAATAAATTAAAAATAATATATCTCATAAAGTCACTAGGTGTTACACCTTCCATCTCCCCAATCTAGTTCAACATTGGGAATATTGGCATATAAACAAATATAACATGGATTTCATCCAAGATGAATATCAAAGGAAGATAAAAGTTTATGATCATGAGGAGTTTAAATTGAATAATTTGAGAACTCAAGGCTCTATAAGTAAATATCAAAAGTGGATCATGATATAATTGTCCAAAAAAGTGAGTTTCATGTACAAGATAAAGTCCTTCTCTATAGTTCACAGCTGAATATAATTCCTTGTAAGTTATGTTCCATATTGGTCCTTTAATTGTATATAAAGTTTTTATAGTTTAGTTGATATCACACAAGAAGAAATATGAAGAAAATTTACCATAAATGGGAAATTTCTAAGTAAATACATTGAGGAACTTCCCACCCTTGTAGTTGATTTCATCACACTACTTGAACCCATCATCACTTGAGAATATCAGTTTATCCCCAACCCTTTCACTTTTATATTATTTTTCCTATTTAATATTATGAATTTCATGTAAATTTATCATATCATAGATTCACATTTAAGACAATGTTTATTTTCTGTTTTGGAGAGGGGAAATCATTTTAGGTTAGCTCTTTAGGATTTTCATTTGTGTGTTATTTGCATGTTTTTGTTGTTGTTAATTTTAAATAAAATAGAGAAAATAAATAATAAAAAAAACATCATATGATATACACATTTACATGTGGAATATATAGAAAATTAATTTTTTTAAAAATTCATTAGGAGAATGACAATCATGAGAAAGATTTAAAGATTAAGGCTTGATTTTTATAAAAATATAAGACATCGATGGTATTATTGGTTGTGTCATTATAAATCCTTTTAAATTATGAAAAGATTATTTATTATATTGTTCATGGTAAATTGTGTTATTTATTTCTCCACACTAATTTTCACAAAACCATGTATTGTGAAATTTTTCCCACTTAATTTATGGTTTAATAATGTTTGGTAAAATAATAATGTAATATTAATGGTTGATCCTTACAATTGTTTCTATTCCAAACAGTTTAATTATTGTACCAAATTAAACTATGTGTGTTTACCTAATATCTTATATTATTTCTCGCTAATAAAACTAAAAGTAAATAATAAAATAAAAAATATTATCCTAACAAAGAGGAAAATAATTAAATGCGTCACATGTGGGGATATCTTTCTTGGGAGCTAAAGGTTTTCATTTCAAGAATTCTTAAGTGAGTGGGTCTTGGAATTTGATTGCAAAGGAATGTATAATATATTTGGTGTAATTAAACTAGGAAAGAAGAATTATTTTACTTGGACTGAATATACTGAACAAAGGGTGTACATATGAGCATGGAATGGTTGGCGCACACACATATGGGAAATTATTGTCATAGTAGACCCATGACTTATTTCACTATGAATAGTATCATTAATATCACTAAATTGTTTTTTGAAAAAATTTATGAGATAATCTATTTAAAATTTATTGATATTGACTCTTGATTATATTCTTACTTTCCCAATATTACCACTATGGATTGTGAAATACCAACATCCATATCTTCTCACAATTTTCTGGATTATATGATTTGAGGTTTTTCCTAGGAGTGAACAAAGTTAAGTGTGGGTGATTTGATAAAAAACATTTTTATAAAATATTTAATTGATAAGAAATGGCATAATTTCTTCCCATTAGGTTAAATAAGTTTATTTGTTGAATATTTGGGATTATATATTTCATTTTCAAATTTGATGAAAATTCTAGTTTTGACAATTCAAAGTAAACAATTGTATTTTTGTCATAAATATTTTATATAGGGTATTTTACCATTAAATTTTGTAGCATAATTATTCACTAAATTTTATACAATGTTCATTTAGATCATCCAAGATGGATCGTGCATTGGATTGGAGTAAATGGACCATGAACTCAAAGATGGAATAAACTCGCCATATTGGACACCACTACACCATTTGGTCCATATCATCTTCATATGAGATTGTATTGGGATTAAATTTAGAATATATATAGAGGAAAGAGTTCATGAAAAATAATCTATATGGAATAATAGTTATTTTATGCATTTTAAAGGTCAACAAGTCAATGGAATTTGGATTAAAAAATTTGGATGAATTTTCCTTTCACACTTGAAAACAATTGAAAAAATAGCCTCCTATCCACTATATAAATATGCGTTTTTATCATTTAGATGGGTTTGTACATACGTTATAGGATTTCGAGTATAAGAGAATCATTTATTTCCATTTTCAATACACCACATGAGGAGTGAAGCTCTAGATCTTGGATCTACTCCGAAATGACCTTCTTTTCATCTTTTTCATTATAAGGTTGTTTTTATTATAATAAAATATCCATTTATATCCCATTTGTTCTATTATATTCAATTAAATTTTTATTTTATTTACTTATTTGGTATATAACTCAATAGTACAAATGTAATTGGGTTATACCATTTCTAAACCTTTGCATGTGATAATTTTTTTATGATAACTATGTTGTCTATAGAAGAGTTTTCTTCATAGTAATTGATCTAATGATAACCTAATTAATTTATTTATTTTAAATAAATTATATAATATAATTAAAATAATATGATGCATGAATTTATTTTTTAACTTATAATAAACAAAGAAAACAATTTTACAATTAACACAAAACTCATGACCTCGAGTAATGTGTGAATTGTGAGAGCATGATCTTAATTAGTAAAATAGAACAACAAATGATCAATGTTTATAGTTAAAATAAAATAACAAAAATCATTCAATTCTCATTTATATAATTGATATGTTCCCTAATTTACCACTAACCATAAGTTAATCCATATAATGACAAACAAATAATGGTGGTATGATTTCATCTTCTAAAGTTTGACTAGGGTTGAATTCATTTCATCTTTATGGTTAAGTTGACTTCTATAGGGTTTGAGAGTTAAAAAATTTGCAGATAATAATTTGGTGGTGTATAATTGAAATTATAATTATTAATAATAAAATTAAGATGTAGATTTAGATCAATTACTCCTTCTAAAAATAATTTCTCAAAAAATATCTTCTTTTTGTGTTTTCTCAATCTCATTTAAAAAAAATTATTCTTCCTGTAAAATTATTATGTATTTTTAATCCAAAAATCCCCCATCCATATAATTTGTGTATTTATTTTATCTTTATTTTCATAGTACCTTAAAAAAAATTAACTACTGCCTCTTTGGGAGACAACCTTGGTTAGCCACTCTACTACAACTAAGTACCAAAAAATCATACATCATTTTAGAGTATCCATGGAAGCACCTTTCAGTTTTTAATACATTCTAAATCCAAAAACTCTCATAAAATAATTATTAATATTTTAATAAAATTAAGAAAACCTTCCGTCAGGCCTCTTCCACCCCTATGATCATCTCAACAAAGAAACTCATCACATAATTTCTTTAATGCTTGAGTCAATAGATTCTTGATCAATGCATCAATAACCATGATCCCTTTACTGAGTATATAATTTATATAAATATAAAATTTATGGGGATACTAAAGCCAGTGTCTCTATATAATGTTCAAATCCCTCTAAGAAGAAATATTCAGGCTCTCAGGACCAGAGTATACCATAAACCGCTCCCCAAAGAGACAATGACATCACAATTTGAGTTCATGCATAACAACTTCTAACTCACAATTATTGGTAGGGTGGTTATTTTCATGGGGGTATAATTTATAAGATCTATAGGTAACCACTCACTTCTCCTAAATCAAGACACACCGCAAACCCATACAAGAAGAATCATAGGAAACATCATAACATGAACATTGTTCTAGAAGAATCTGAACATGATATGAAGTCAACCTAACCTTTAGATCCTAAAAAATTCTCTAATAATTTTAATTATATTCAAACATAACACCCTTGTTGATAAAATATTTCATTGGATATGAAATCCTTGATAATACTAAACAAACTTTATATAATAATAATCCAAACCCAAGAAACTACAAATATCAAACACATTTTTGGGTTTCTCTGAGAACATTACCGCATATAGATTTTTAGGCTCTACAGAGATGACTCTCTCATATATGACGTAACCCAAAAACATCACTTATTGAATCGGAAATTAAAACCTATAAAGAATACCATACAAACAATGTTCCCTCAAAATTACATGGATGATATCCAAATGATCTCATTTCTCCTCCTCTAACATGAAGTACACCAAAATATCATCCACAAACATTACCTTGAAAGAGTAAAAAAATAATGGAGGATCTAGTTAATTAAATATATAAAAACCATAATAGTGTTATTGAGACCAAACGACATAACTAGAAACTCAAAATGATCATACCGACTCTTAAAAATTGTCTTGGGTATGCCCTCTTCTCAGACTCTCAACTGATGAAACCCATATTGTAGGTCAATCACTGAAAACAAAAAAGATCCCATGACTTGATCAAAGAGGTCATTAATTATTTAAAAGGGATACTTGTTATTTATGGTCAAGTGATCTATATTTTTATACTCAATATAGATTATGAGGCTCAATTATTCCTTCTTATAAAAGAGGATCGGTGAAGCAAGAGGTGACATTCTTGGACAAATAAATCCATTATATTTAAGGTCTACAATGTAGAAATTGAATTCCATAAACACAGTAGGTTTCATATGAAAATATGGAATAGAAATAGGAATTGTACAAGGGAGTGGTTCAATAGTAAAATTGGCCTCTATCTGTGGTTTTAACCCAGAAAAATCATCAGGAGAGGCCTTAGGATATGCACACACCACTGTAGGAAGTTATATTCTCAAGAGGGTCAATAACATGAAGAACATATCTAATAACTAGCACGTGATCACTCTGGTATATGGAACAACATGCCCCTATCTCCCATAACTAGAATCCCACTCACCCGAAAAGTCATGAATGACTCTATCTAGAGATAAAAATTGAACCCCATGATGATAATAGTCAATATGGTCTATTATAATGATTGTATAGTTCATTACAATAATAATGTCAAATATATCAACATAAAGAACTAATAAATCCCACACCACATCGATGTGGTTTATCTTTACCCAACATGGGTGACACTTGAAACCTTGTTCGGACCTATTTCCCAAAGGCATAAAAAGATCCAACAAGAACTACATATGATTTAATCATAATAGCAACATGTAAACTAAATTTAATGACATAAAAGAATCATTTTCACTTATATCAGAAAAATCTGACACCATCAAGGATGAAATAAACACCATATCCTTAATAGTAGTTGGCCTTTCTTCTGATCCCTCTAGCACATACTCCACAGCATAAATATGTCTATTCCCAGTTCCTCCTTGAGAAATGTTAGTCACATTTACACCCCCTTATCCAAATGGTAATACCCACATCCCTTAATAGCATTAGAACAAACTCATAGACCCTTGGTGAGAGTGGCTCAATCCTTATTTCCTAGGGACATCATTCCACAATATTTCCTAACATGTCCATATTGTCCACAATGATGACATGTTTTGATAGATTTTTTATCGAAGGGATTGGTGTGCCCAAGACTTATACGGTGATAGTAAATGATCTATTTTGGTCTTAAAGAATCCCCTAGAACTTTTCATGATGAAAAATATTCACCCTTTCATTTCTTTTTCTAGAAAGAAGAACCACAATAGCTAATAATAGGACCAATAATGCTCCTCCCGGACCCATTTCCTCATCTGTGTCTGTTGTATTAGTAGCCACTTTATCCATAACATCAATAAAGGTAAATATTCATAATAGAATTAATAACAACAAAAAATTCAATCAATATAATTTCTATTATTATAGTTGTGACATGTATTAAAAAGCACAAACATCACATAGAAAAAGCAACAAAAGATTATTCTCATTAAATAAAAATGAGACATCACATAGAAATAAAACCAATAAAAATTTAAAATATTATATAGGGAAAAAGAATAGAAAATAAGATAATAATTATCGGATAATCTGGATCTTCTCAATCCACCCGAATGACCACACTTATAAACAAATCTGTAGAAATAAAAAATAACGTTTATATTAAAATATTAAATTGGAATATGAATGTATATAGACATGAGATAAAGTATAATTGAATGAATAATGGATATAATTATAGTTATTTATAGGGTGTAGTAAACTCATATGAACATTATAAATCTTTATGTTGGAATAGTAATCTGACCATTGGAATAGTAACACACCCATTGGTATAGTAATATTACTGTGATAAATAGTAATCTTACTATTTTAATAGTAAACTTTCCTATGGAAATGTAAAATAATTTTTAATTAACTTATAAAATGATGATATGATATATTTATATCATTGACTAAGTAAATAAATGTTTAAAATATGATAAATTAATTGTTTGTATTTTTATAAATCATAAATTTTTTCATATAACTTTTATAAAAAATAAAATGAATTAAAATAAATACTATTTAAAATAAATTAATTTATATATTGATTTTAATTTTCATTTTAATGAAAATATAATTTTATAGGAGCATAAATAATTTTTCAAAGGGTCGGTATTTTTTGAATAAATGATGATTTTATTTAAAAATAAAATTTTCATATTTAGAAAATTATTTTCATAAAATTAATTCCATTATTGAAATAAACAAATCGAAAAATGGTTAGGGGTAATTTTTTGGTATTATTCAAAAATTCTTTAATTTTTTGTGAATAGTGAAATATAGTAATTCGAGGTACTTAACATTTTAACCCAAATATATGAATTTTTTATTCATGAATGATGTAACAATTCATTAGATTGAACTAAGTTGAACTATTTAGTGTATATGGTCATAATAATAAATACTTTTTATATTCATGAGGAAAAATAATAAACTAATGAATATAATAATAAAAAAACCCTCTCCTCATACAAATATCACCCCTCACCACCGATTATCCTCACACCTTATAAGACTTGTAGCCTTCCAATATTTAGTTCAATTACCCTCCCATGACTCTTCCCCGCTTATTAGTGTTATCTTTCCCTCCAAAAGAACAATTCTATGTGCCTTGAGGATGTCCTCCTATAGAAGACAATCAAGAGGTAATTTTCCCAAACCACTATTAAAAAACATTACTTTAATAGAGTTTTTTCATAGTTTCCAGTGAGTGATAATTTTCAACTAAAATATCAATTTTAAATTGATAATAGAAACTATGAGTCATACTAAGCACATTGTGTATCAAATTAAGGTATATATGATTGCAACACATCAAAAATAACTTATGTATAATTTTTCTAAATTATCAAAATAATATGAATCCAGTTTCTCAGTTTTGAGTATATCAATTGTCTTTTTTTACAAAAAATAGTGTGAATTTTAAATAAATAAGATTCACCTAGAGTGATACAAGTAACACCATGCATTAGATTGAGTTGATGTTGGTTCTTAAATGTCCCAAATGACTTATGGATCATTTTCTTAAATCATCATAATAGTATGAATTATTTTTATTGGTTTTGAGTATGTAACATTCATTTCTTGCTACATTTTCATTTTAAACTGGAAACATTCAGTTTAAGACACACCATTTACAGCATGTGTTAGTTTGATGTGAGGATAATTCATACATGTAAAAAATGATATGAATGAATTTTCTAAATTATCAAGACAATCCGAGTGTGTTTACTCAGTTTTTAGTTAGTGATTATTTTTAAACTAAAAGTTCAATTTTAAATTGATAACATACAATTTGAGTCATAACAAGAAAATCATGTATCAAATTGAGTTGAAAATAATTTCTACATATAAAAAATGACTTATAGTTCATTTTCATAAAGTTTCAAAATAACCTTCTCAAATGTTCCATAAACTATAGTATCATCCTAATCGGCGTGAACATTATGTTTTTCCCATGTTTAGTTTAATATATATATCTCTAACCTATTTTGTGACAAATAAAATGTTCTTGAATCTATTCCAGGAGAATTTCTCTTGAATAACAATAAAATAAACATGAAAAAAATATTTGAGAACTTTTATATGCATTCTCTATCACAAACTTGATGATTTATTTAACTCCATATTCATACAATTTTGTAAAATTATTAGAGTGCATCCACTTTTGATTCATATACATCGTATTATGTTTATAAAATATTAATTTTTTATAATAAATAAATAAATACATAGAAGTTATTCATTATCAAAGGTGTAATTTATAGATAATTCTAATCTGGGAAACCCCACATTTTATTGTTTTGAAGAATTTCAGTATGATTTGGATGAAATGGGTAATTTTATTTAAGGAAATAATTACTTCAATATAGTTGGTGTTATACTTTGAATTAATCCAAAGGTGAAATTTATATACAACTATCATCATCATCAGTTTCATCTCTTGAATAGTTATTATTGATTTTTTTTGTTTAATACTCATCCTCCATCCCTGGTGGACATGAACCTCTGTTTCTTGAACTACTCTAAGAAGTAGTCATCCATGGGATGACTATTGCTCAGAATAGTTCAAGAAATATAATATAGATGGGGGATGTGTCTCAAGCAACAAATTTAAATAATTAATGTTTAGGATATGAAGCTGACGAGGATGAAATTTTTACTCCATTGTGTTCTATAAAATGTGTAATTCCTACCATTTGTGTTAATTAAACCATTGGCATTAATTATTAACTTGTAGCATATTAAAGGTGAGAGTTGGCAGGAATACACATTCTTTTATGTGATTCAAGGTGTCTCGGTGGGGACATGTTATGATATATGAATCGTGATGTCCTCTATGAATTATAAATTTAAAGGAGGAATCACAATTTTAATAATTACAATCCTTTAACTAAGACTAGTCCTTACACTATTAAAATTACCATAAATCCATTCTTAAATATCTTAAAAAATGAAAATATAATATAAAAAATTAAGGTGTAATAAGAAATATAAATATGATAGAAAGAGTAATAGAATCTCATTAAATAAATTAGATGATCTAAAAATGTATTGATAAAACATTTTAATAAATAAAGAGTTATTTTATATACAAGGATGGTAATAAGAGATTCATAGGAGTGTAACCAATACATGTAGACCAAAATTGATGAATACCTAAATATATTTTAAAATAATTATTCAAATATATATATATAATTTGATAATCTAACTTATATTTTTTGGAACAAGTGATGGAAAATCCTAATGAATTATTACATTGAATATTAATGGTATATCAAATATCATTAATCTCTATAACTTCTGTTAATAAATATTTTCACCTTAATGATTGATATATTATTGAATGAAGATACTTATAGAATCTATAAATATTCTAGGGTTCTTGAATATTCCACTTTATAACCATACTCAAGAAGAATAATATATAATAACAAAATGAAACATTAGTCCGAAAAATAAATAAATAAATGCAACAAAATAAAAAATATAAAAAAATTGGTCACATTATAATTGATCAATATTAAATGTAGAGTAATTATAAATAATATACAGGTAAACAGTACTAAATGTAGCATGTGGAATATTGGAAAATTCCAAAACATCCTATGTGGTGACTCTGGACATACTTGTGTTGGAACCACCTATAAGAATGATGATGAGTTCCTATGTTTGCAACCTACTGGATAACCCAAACTGTTATACCTTGCTAGACTCACTTATTGACTTTGATACAAGTGGGGTCCCATAAAAGCTAATCTGCACTACACTGTAACTATCTCTCATCCCTCACTAATATTCATACATTCGCTATTATGACAGTAATGGGAAGTATGATCCCCATTTTAGAAAACATATCAACCAACAGTCAACACAACCCAAACATGTCTATTTAAACATCCTTCCAACACCCATCAACATGATCACTATAATTAAAAGAAAAATTTTTTACCACACCAAAACTAATATAGAAAACATCTATAGATGGTGATAAATTTTTATAAAAACCATTTCATGGTAAAAACATAGCCATAACACTTGATACTGCTACTAGTTTTCAATGAAAAAAATCCATCAATAAATATTATCCAAAAAAACTGAGGATCAAATTAATTTTAAATTGATCCAAACAAGTCTCAAAGTAATAGTTTTAAAAACACATGTTAATAGTATCTCATTGAATTCATTTTTGAAACCAAAAAAATTGTCTTCTTTATTGAATGAATCCTATCTATCTTTCATATGACTACATACTTACATATATACATGAAATAATGTGTTCATATATTTTTATAGATTTTAAATTTCATATGTATATATATACATGTTCATATATTATATAAAGAAAAAAATAAATACATAAAATTAAAATCGTATAAAATAAAATAAAAATTTAATGTAATACCACTGAAGCTTCAAAATAGAAAAAAACCCAAACAAACTGCACCTCAACTTCAAGCAATCATTACATGAAATTCATTTAAATTTTTTAAATAAAAACCATGGTTGGAATTTTAACAACCACCTTTGGTGTGTTATTTCTATGGAAGGAAGTTTAAAACATTTAAAATTAATAATCTATAAGGAAGAAATCGATGTGTGTAATTCTTTATATGCTACAAGGAATCCGAAAAATCCTTTATATAGTTATAAAAACGCAAAATCATAGAAACCCTTAATTACAAATTCATTATAAAAGGAAAATTAGAAAGGGATAATGAATACAAAAAGATAATGAATAAAAAGTAAAAATATATATCATCAAACAAGAAATCAACTAGTGTGGTGGAGGAGAAAATAACATACCTTTCATTGAAGATTTGAATCATTTGGGAGAATGTACAGAAATCGCCAAACCATGGATTTGTTCGAGCCTTAGATTTAATCAATCCTTGAGTCGTTTGTGCCTTGTATTTGAGCCTCATAATTTTTTGGGCCTTCATTAGATCTTGGATATGATGAGGACAAGTTCCAGCTATAAGTGGCTTCCACGGAAAACATCAGATATTTCCACTAGTTTGTGACTAGTTAAGGTTATTTAAATATATCGGGGAGACTTTTATCAGTGCTTATGAATAATCGATGATAAATCTCTTTTTTGTTAGTGAAAATTTAATAAGCACTATTAAAGATGAATTTCATTAACAATAATTTAGCATTGACAAAGATAGAGCTTTATCAGTGCTAAAAAGGCATTGATAGAAGCCATCTTTATCTCCACTAAAACTTTAGCACTAGTGAAGAATTTATAAATAAATTGTAAATAATTTTTAATAAATATATATTTATATAATTATATATATTTTTAATAAATATATTTAAATATAATTATAGTAAATATATTTATTATAACATTTTAGTTATTTGAAGACATAATTATTATTTTATAATTATATAAATACATTTTTTAAAAATAATATTTATATATTTAAATATTTATATAATTATATATGTTTATATAATTATATATATTTTTAATAAATACGTTGAATATAAATATAGTAAAAATATTCATTATTTAAATATATTTATTATTATTTTATAATTATTTAGATATATATAAATTTTTATTTATAATTATTTTAATAGTTTAAAAAAAAATTTCTTTATTTATAAATATAAATATATTAATGTTTAAATATAATAGATATAAATTGATAGATTTAATTATTTATATATATTTATTTACAAATATATTTTTTTCATTATATTAACAAATCTATTACCTTAAGTACATGACATTAAAAATTAGTGAAATTAGATAACTAAAAATGAGCACACATTAACAATATTGAATAAATGGATAAGTTTTATTAATTAAATAAAAATTATTAAAAATGTGGATATATATTGAAATAAATATTAATACATAATGAAAATATTTAAAATAGTTAATGAATATAAATGTATAAATAATTAATTAAAAAATTATTGAATTCCCAAAGAATTAAAAAATTAAAAAAATATGAAAAAAAATTAAATACCTAACTGCATAAAATTAGAAATAAATAAATTAAATTTAAAAATTAAATACATAATATATTAAATGTATAATGTTATGATGAAATTAAAAAATAAATACTAAAATTTGAATAAATAATATAATTATTAGGTGTTTGTGTTTCTATATAATATTTCATCAATTACATAATATTTTTGTGCGTGCGTTGTATATAAAAATGCATTAATTACAAATATTTATGTGAAATAAATATAAAAACGTTTGATATATATTTCAAACTGAAAAATCAAATGACATTCAATTATGTTCATTACTCGACGCAATTAGTCAATATGTTTAATTCATATGAATTTTTAATGGTAAACCATTCTTCACTAAATATTTGACTTATTTAATGTAAAGCATAAATATTTTGTATTATATAAATTATATTTAAGAAATATTATATAAATTAATATATATATATATATATTTAATATATATTACATATTAATATTTATAATATATATATAATAAATTTATTCATTTTAATCAATAATTATTCAACTCATAAAACGTTTAATATTTTTCATAATTTACTTATTTTTATTTTTTATTTTTTTAATTATTTCATTTTACAAATCTATGTATGTAATAGATAATATTTATTGGTATTTATAAGTTATATATAATATATAATATTTATTCATTTTTATCAAAAATAATTTCATTAATAAATTTTTTAATAAACTCATTTTTTATTTTTATTTATTTAATTATTTCATTTTATTTGGGACCTTTATCAGTGAAAAAAATCACTAAAGAAGGGTCTCTTTATTAACGATAAAAATAAAGTGTTGATCAAGGGTACATTTTTTCAGTGTAAAAAATAAAGCAATGATAAAGGGTAACTTTTATCCTCAAATTCCCGTTGTTATTTTTATTCTATGAAAAGTAACAAAACAACATGGATAATTACAAGGGGTGAAAGAGGTGGAGTCTCAAGGCATCTTCGCAAACCGAACCCTTACAAGAGGGTGGAAGGGAATGAAAAGAGTGAAACAAGACATGGGTGGAATCTTCCTTTGCACTACTGGCCAAAGCATATACTGCTTGGTTTGCTTCACTGTAGGTATACCTTACCTCCTCACTTTCACCAACCCACTCTCTGCAATCCATGAGGATGTACACAATGTCCTAAGGTGGGACCTTGTCATTGATAAGAAGGCTCCTAAGGACCAAAGATTCTATCTCCACACAGGTAAGCCTGAGGCTGTAGAGGTCTCACAAGGAAATACCAAAGTGAAGGGCTCTCACTTCCACACCAACAGCATTGCTCGCCCCAATGTAGATGATCAAACCATGATGGACCAAGTCGCGGTTGTCACGAACCAGCATGCCTCCCCACATGTTACCCTGAGCCCAAGAGCCATCAATTTTTATCTTCAGAACCTTCCTAAGGGCCTGCTACCAGACCCAGGAGCCCTGTTGCGAAAGGACCCCTGATGAACCCCTCCCCGAAGTAGGAAGCAATATTTACGACAGGCCCGAGAGCCCTCACCCTCCCCTGAGTGTCTGAAAATTAGACATAAGAACCAACAACTACACCTTCTCACCAATCCATAAAATAGGGCCTCCATTCATCTTGGTGTTTCGTGCATCCCAGAGAACCCAACAGACAGCGGTGACCACAATAGCATAATTATTGTCATTCCCTTTCACTACATCTATTTCATGAAAGCAGGAACCTAAAAATCATCCAATGAATCCCCACGCAGAGCCACACCAAGTAGTTGCGCTATAAAAGACCAAATAATGATCATCCACTCACCTCAAAAAAAGATTCCATAGTGACTCTCTCCCTCGGTTCTCACAACACCATCAATGGGAACACATGCGGATCCCCGGCCTTTGGATACTGTCATCTTTTGGAAGTGCGCAATGCCTCATCCTCCAAACCAGGAAATTTAGTTTCATTGGAATGAATTTTACCCACATATTTCCACCAAGAGCATCTAAATCAACCAACTCTTGTAGGCCCTCACAATAGGCTTTACTAATGAAACCTATTAAAGCAGAGCCATCAAAAGCACACCTATCCTGCTCCACCCCAAGCTAGATGCGGTAAAAAAACAAGCTTATGTTGGGAGTTAGGGACGACCTCAATGAACCGCCCATGCCCACTAGAATCCCTAAAGGAGATGTCAGGAACTGGACACCCTGGGTAAAAGAGAGGCTCATCCCCTTCCAAATAGTCCTTCTAGAACTGAATTTCAACGTTGCCAACAAACCACCTGACTTTGTCTTTCGAAGAATCCAAGAACTCCACCATGCCTCTGGACATCCTCAAAAGCCCTCGAATATTGTTACCCTAACTCCTACAATCATCACCATATCTCCCTCACATGAAATCATCCAAGAGGGACCTGCCTTCTATGATTTCATATGCAAGACTTCCATAGAGAGCCTGTAAGGAGTCCTTAAAACAGCAAAATACAATGCCCCTTCTTCTATAGGTTTATCAATCCTGGCCCATGAAGCCCAGTGGGACATCCTAGTCTGGGGTCCATCCCACACAAAGCCATCCAATAAACTTTACATATGTATAATCATATCTTTGGGAGGTTTGACTATGTCCAAGACATGGATGAGAATTGTGGTAAGAAGACTATTAAGAAGGGTTATCTTGCCTCCAAAATAATGGAACTTGTTTTTCCATTTTTGAATGCACGTAGTGATGCTATTGATGATTCCATAAAAATTTTTCTAGATAAACCTGATGTCAGATAAGGGAAATCCCATATACATAGAAATAATTTCTTTCACAGGAATTCCAAGCTTCTCCCTTATCTTCCCCCTCCTCCAACTTGAGCACTGCCTGGGTAGGAACACGCTGCAATTCTCTTTATTCACCCTCTTCCCACTATACCTTCCATAAACCTCCAGAACCTTTATAAAATCATACAATGATCTCAAGATTCCATTCATAAAGAACTATTCATCATCCACAAACATTAAATGAGAGATCATAGGGGACCTAGACTTAGCTCTGAATAGAGCGATACACCGGTCCTCCAGCCGTCGATTAAAGGTGCACGAGAGAGCCTCCTGGGCTGGAATAAGGATGCTAGGAGACAAGAGATCACCTTGTTGCAGACCCCTCATAGCATTGAGGAAGCCAAACACCCTCCCTGAAAAGGACACAGATAGACAAGATGAAGCATAACACTAGAAGAAGAGGTCGCACACCCATTCAGAGAATCCCATCTTTCTCATGACTCTGATCACGAAAGTCCATTCAATCCTATCGTAGGCTGTGTCCATATCCACCTTCACCATGATGTTGTTCCCCACAACCTTTCTTTTTAAATCCCCCACAAGCTCATTAGCAATGCCAACAGCTCCTTGGATGTTACTTCCTTTGACGAAACCATGATTCTCTATGTATAATTATTTTTCACCCATTTTATAATCTCTTCTTATTCAATGAAAGGAAACCATTTTCCAAATCATGGCAGTTAACTATCTTTATGGATAATTATTTTTCATTTTTGATTACCACCTTCAATTTTAGTCCTAAATGTATTATTGTGGTTAAATAAAATTATAATAGGTATATTATAACTTATTTTAGGATCTAAAACTAATATATATACATAATAAAAAAAATTAAACTAATTCATGATGGTCGAATAAACATCCAAAATAAAATAAACATTTATTATCATAATTTTATCAAATGAATCATCCTCATACAGGAAAGAAAAATGATATATGGGACCGTTAAAAAAATTTTAAGGGCATTAATATCATATAATTTCACTTATATAGTACTTATCCAATTTTAAAATATCATCCATAAATATACACAAGTTAGATAACCATGAAATCATGAAATGAATGCTCTTGAAACGATGAAATTAAACTTTATAACTCATCTAAATGGAAATAAATGAAAATAATAAAATTATACAATTTAAATATATGTTGAATAAGTTTCTAATTAAATTATTAATGAATCAAATTACTTATATAGGATATTAAGTTCAAGTGCATAACACATTTGGACATAAGATAAGGTATTTCTATGAACCTCTATTTTCTTTTGGGTTACACTTTATCTCTATTTTCCCCAATGAATTTCTTAATTATTCATACATACTTAATCTAAAAAAAATTATCTATTCTATACATATTAATATATCTTATTTCATCTATCTTTGATACAGAAATATGTATTTTAAAAGTTTCGCTTCTCTATTTCTCTCCATAAGCAATCGTGATTAAATGGATCTTCTTTTTTTCCAACCCCTTTTCAAGTAAAATCCATAAAATGTTTTAATCTATACATATTTTTCAAAATAAATAATTTTAACATGAAAAAAAAAATTATATTAATTATTTTTATGGAAATAATTATGAATTTATCCTATTTAAGGACTCTTTAATCATTTCCCTTAAATAGTACTAAAGTATCACATTTCTAAAGTTTCTTAAACAATATATTCCATGTATTCACTTAAATTAAACATAATTATTATTGATAGATTCTTATTTATAATTTATGATTGTCCAAGAATGGTTTAGTCCATTCTTTCATGGAGTCCATTAATGTAACACCCCAGGTAAATAAATAATATGACATTTTCATATTTATCCATATTTGTGAATAAAATAATAATATGACTTTAAAGGGGACGCTATGCTCGATGGCGTACCCAACACGCAACAACGAGTTTCTTGGGAATCTTACGTTGCACTCTAATAATAAAATAATATTATTTTAAATGGTAGTTAACATGTAGCCGTTGTAATGGCGGGAATAGATAGAAATAACTAAAATATGATTATATACGTTTTTAAATGTTTTTTACATTTATCCAATAAAAGCTAAAGGCTTAAAATACGGAAAGAATTCAATTTTAGGTGTATATGCCCTAGTTTTCACTAAAGGTTCACTTATCACCTTTTGATGGCGAAATGTCATTAAATATAGTTTTGATCACTCTTATACATTCTTTTGGACCAAATAAAACTCTTCTTTAGAATCGGGAAATCAAATTTTACTTTGTGTTTTTTTTTGGTATTTTTCCGATAAAGTTCATTTTTTTAATGAATAGTGTAAAATGTTGTGTTTTAATTCAAAACCACTTTTTAATCTAATTTATTTATATGATTAGATTATCATTTGAATTGGTTTTAAAGTTAAATTAGAAAATATTTTTACCATTAAATCCAATAGTGGTCGTTGGAATTAATTTCACTTTGAAATCAGACTTAAACTAGTGTCAATCTTTTGATACCTATTGTTTCATAAAAACACGCTATTTGTCATGACAGCGGGAATTAATTATTAAATTAATTAATGTGACTTATATGTTTTGAATTTTGTAAAACGGACTTCATTTTTGAATTCGGAATATCAAATATAGCTTAGGGTGAATTTTTGGTAATTTTCTGAAAAACTCCAATTTTTGATGAATAGTGAAACCACTAAGTGGTAATCAAGCAAACTGATTTTTCAGTTAAATGAAAGTTTACCACTAATGTGTACTGAATTTTGAAAATCCGACATACATGGTTGTCATTAAGAAGTAAAATTTGGTTCAATGAGATTAAAATAATTTTTTGGTGAATAGTAACTTATTAAGTTTTTAATCGCGATTAGAGGTAATTAGTGTAGTTTAAGGTAAAAATAATGCTTTAATAAAATGAGATGAGCTTGACACATGTCCTACCCTCATTTTTTGTGTCATGGACGACCAAGACAAGCCATGGGTCAACTTGGGGACCCCATGGAGCCACTTTTGTTGGGAAATGACATAAATAACTTTTTATTTAATGTAAAAGTAAAAATGACACAAACATGATATGTTTTACTAAAACAATTTTTAAGTTGGGTTATACAAGTCATATTTTTTATTATAAATATTCATTGGAAAGATAAAAGGATTTCCTACATCATAGTATTTTTTTTATAATTTTTAGACATTAAATAAATTAAATTATTTACGACATCATGATGATGCAGCGATAACCTCATTATTTAACGATTTAAATAAAATGCAAAGATAATGTAAATTCTACAACCTACACATGTCCAAAACCAATTGGATGAGGGGATTTCGAAGCCTTATCACCTTATCCACGAATTATATCCATGTGGGACATTTTAAAACCGAAACACATTTTCAAATAAAGTAATATTTCTTTACTTTCCAAAAGTGCCCCTCCTCTCCTCTTATAAAAGGCCCCCACCTCTACCTCATTTCACACACTCCTCAAGCCTTTGGCTCGGCCAAACCCTGCCCATTTACTCTCTACACATCCCTCTCCTAATCATAGAGGATTCCCTTTGGGAATAATCCTTTCAAAGGAAGCCTTTAGGGTCAAATCAAAAGGAGTTAAACTTTTAAAGGTAATTCATTTTCTCATGTTCATTTGTTTTATTTTGCTTCTCCAACCCCCTAAACTCTTTTTATTTACTTATTTTGTAACAACACCAGTATATTCAATAAACTAGGATGTTGTTATAAGATTTATTCGAGCTACACTCTCACACAACTACATCAAATGGTTAAAGAACATACGGTTTCTGTGTATGGAGAAATTCTGCCTCCCGAAACGATGATTGTTCAATACTCATTTAACACCTTCAAAGGTGGCAATTATGATGTCACTATTTTTATATATGATATATAATATGTTTATGTTTAACTTAAGCTTCCGTTTTTTTTCATTTTGGGAATACCTTTATGGTTTCCATTATGAGTAAACGTGATATCTTCATTTAAGGAAGTGTGGACTACCGCCCCCTCAAAGTGATTTGATTCGTTAAATACCATATTTTGGACGTATAAAGGATGGAACTATGATATTATATATGATATTATACAGGAATTATAATATACCTTTATATCATTATTATTCCATTCTATAAAATACGAAATAGAAATGAAAGTAGCGTTCATGCATACGTACGGCTTACCGTCTCCATGAACGGTGCATTTCATTTCTTACCTCTAAATGATTATGTAATGTTATAAATGCATGAATTTACTGGATATATATGACATATATGATATCTACATAATGAATACAATTCTGGATATAATAAACTTTTGGCCACACGAACAACATGTAATTGTAAGAAGTCCACTTTCGACTTAAGAACCCAATATCAGCAAAACAAATATTATTAACTTAAATGATTACATAATGTTTATGACATGGTAATAAGTGATATAAAAGGAATAATGAACTTGAAAAAGGTTCTTAAGGAAGTATAAATTAACTCAAGTTTATTATTCAGGAGATTAAAGAACGATCGAGTCAAGTCGGACCCGAGGTAAGGGATCCTACACCTCTCTTTCTTTTTAAGTACACTCTTTTATGTCATTCCTTTTAAGATCATATTTCTTATGATTGGGATGTTCTTTTATATTACTCCTACTTTACTTATTATTTTAATATGATGAGAGACCCTATTTCCTCTCATCAATCCATTTTGTAGGTTTTGAGTGGCGCCGTTAGGCTGCCGAATTTTCGTAAGGGATTTTTAATCTCACTTTTACTCCCGTGAGATTTATGCTACATTTTCCACAAATTCCATTGAGTGGTGTATGTACTGCCCATTATTCTATGCTTTGTGTAATATACTTTCTTTTTGAGTATTTACATCAATGATCTATTGTCCTTCTTTCATGGGGTGTATGTTTTGAAAGATACCCAAGTCTCTAAGGGAACCTTTCACCCTCCTCTTTTTTAAAAGACTTCTTTTGTTGGGTCTTTTAATATACATATTGTTATGTTGTGATATGTTCTCATATATCCTTATTGATGTAAATTTTATGTCCAAGTGATGAGATACACTTTTTATCTCTCATCAACTCATTTTGATGTGATGTCGTTAGGCTGTCAAGGGAACTTTTTAACCCAATTTCGATTTCTTTGGGTTCAACATGTAGTCATTGAATATTTCATCCATTGAATATGTGTGAATGAAATTTTATTGTTTTACACTTAATATCCACTTATATTGGGTGTATTTATATTTTTCACACATATTTTTGAGATTTATTTGTCCTTAATTTAAGGATACCTTCTTTATAAGGGATTTCATCACATTTGACATTTCTATTGAGGGTTCATTGTTGTTATGCACCAATTCACTCTTATATGGTGTATATACTGTCCTTTGGAGTATTATATCATGAATCCATTTATTCCCATGATATTAGAAAGTTCTGACTAAATGTTATTCCTCCATTATTATATTCAAGTGTCTCTAATTTTGGTAAAACCCCTTTAACAAAAATATCGTTTTAAATGTTTTAATTATTTGTTCTTGTTAATATCCATGTTTTTAAAATGGTTTTAAGGGTTTATTTATATGGATATTAATGGTTTAAAATTTTAAGCTTCAAGGTGGTATGGGAAACTTTGATTCAAAAATCTCTTTATTAAATGTTTTAAATGGTTTTGGAAATGGTTTATTTTTGAATGGATTCAATATTTCAATATACTAAAATGTTATATTGTGATTGAAATGTGGAAATGTTATGTTTCCTATATGCATGTTTTATGTGACACATTTATGTTATGGTTCTTGGGCATTGTTATGAAAACGGGTGGTTCCGTGATAAACTAAGGGCGGGTGAGCCCGATATAGCTCTCCAATGCATTGGGTAACGCGAAAGAGTGAAACGTTAAGGTTTCTCCGAAGAGATTTAGGGAATATACTGTGATGGGTATTCCAAACATAACCAAGAGGGTTACTCCCTACGTAAGAATGTTATGAATTCCTCAAGTTACCTTTATGTCTTATGTTTTCTATGATTTATTCATGATTTGATATGCCTATGTTTTATGGGTAAAGTATGATTTCATTCTTATGTATACATGTACTCATGTTTCCTTTCCATATTTTTATTTCCCTTACTAAGCTTTTTATGCTCATCCCAAGTTTTTGAAATGTTTTTCATAGGTCAAGGGAAAGGTACATGATGTGATGATAGTGTCAAGGATGTGTCAAGAAAGAATCTGTGTTATATTTTAAATATGTTTCCATTTATGGGAAAAATGAATACTGTCTTTTATGTAACCACTTTGTTTAAATGTGGAATGTAATGCAAGTTTCATGATCTAATTCTCTAAAACTCTAAACCTGAATAGATCCTCAATGTTTAATCTTGTAATAACTCAAGATTAAGTAAGGTTTAAGGTTGGGGCCTTATAGTTGGTATCAGAGGTCGGTTTAGATAACTTTAGAGGTTAGGGTATTCTTTAAGCATAAGTGACATTACCATAATGTTTAGGATTTCAGAAAGAGTCCTAGTTTTAGATAAAGTGATTGAGTAAGTATATCTTAGTGTTTATCTTACTCATTAGTACATGATGGTTTTGTTGATATACTCACACTAACCTTTTTGGTTTTAGTAAATGGATGGATCTAGTAGGCACCAAAGTGACAATGGGTTTGAAGGAAACTGTGGTGGTTCTCTGATTACGCTACTGGATGAGATGGGGGATTCAATGAGGAATCTCATAGTTGTTTTAAACCAACTATCTAGGAGTCATGATCAATCACTTAAACCTTGGTGATTTCTCTAATGCATCATGTACGAGATGACCAATCGATGTGGAAGTTCAGGTAATAATTATTAAGGTAACCATTAAGGTTTATATGATCCTTACTTTTGAGGTAATTATGGGTTATTATATGTTCTGATGGAAAATGAAAGGCAGAAGATAAACTTGAGGTTAAAATATGTTATGATCATCTTTGAAGATTTTATCTCATTTTGGGGAATGTTTTAAGAATTATATAGTTTTGGAAAAAGGACAACACGCAGACCGTGTGACTACCCGTAGCGTTGGACAAAGCTGTGGGAATCGAACCCACAACCAAAGTGTACTGGTATTTATCGCCTACCACTGGACTACGTGAAGTCCCTGGTTATTTTGACATATTCTTTTTAGTTATATTATTTTATGAATTAAGAGCAAGTTGATTTTGGGTTATTTATGAAAATGATTAACCTATCATGGAGGATATGTGATTAGGTTAATTACTTTTCAATATGAGACTTTAGGAGCAACTAATGTTGTTTGGAGATAAATGTTACAATTTAACTTGGAAGACTATGTGACTAAATCCTTCAAATATTTGGGTTTCAATCATAGATTGGTTTACTTTGAAGAATTTTATGGGCAAATTGTTTATCGGATGGTCCTCGTTGAACATTGGGTTTTGTTGGACAAATTTTGGAGATTAAGCATAGATTTTTTTTTATAAAGGGTTATCCTTTTCTGAATTATCTGACCTTGTACTAACCTTTTTGGTTTTGGTTTTGGTTAAAGACTAAAGATATGGGATGTATATAGTTATCTTTTGTGGATTAGATGATTTTCTAGAAGTTGATTATAGTACTCTTAATGTGAACAAGTCTCCCTAAATACTCGTCTTTTGGAAAAAATATGAGTTTGATTAAGGAATCTGGTAAAAGTTAAAAGTCAACATGATAAGTGATTATGTTTCCTTATGAATAAATTCTTCAATAAAAAGTAACCTAAAATAAAAATTTTGTCTATTAACTTTTCCTACTGGGGAATCGAATACCGTTTAACCCATCACAAGTTTGTGATTTTCTTATTGTTAACTTTCTCTTAGACATGTTTACTATCACTCTCCCTCAAGAACATGACCCTTTGCTTTTTCTTCCATGTCCATGTTTTTCTATATGGAATCCTAGTATGGGTAAACTCAGGTGACCTCTGTACTTATCTTTCTTTATTTTAAAGTGATTGTTTTACCGACTCTTATGCCGATGTGGGACTTTCAAGGATGTTTCCGGCGCAATTTTAAAATTGAGAGGACGCAATTCCCAAAAGGGGGGAAGGATGTAACACCCCAGGTAAATAAATAATATGAAATTTTCATATTTATACATATTTGTGAATAAAATATTAATATGACTTTAAAGGGGACGCTATGATCGATGGCGTACCCAACACGCAACAACGAGTTTCTTGGGAATCTTACGTTGCACTCTAATAATAAAATAATATTATTTTAAATGGTAGTTAACATGTAGCCGTTGTAATGGTGGGAATGGATAGAAATAACTAAAATATTATTATATATGTTTTTAAATGTTTTTACATTTATCTAATAAAATCTAAAGGCTTAAAATACGGAAAGAATTCAATTTTAGGTGTATATGCCCTAGTTTTCACTAAAGGTTCACTTATCACCTTTTGATGGCAAACTGTCATTAAATATAGTTTTGATCACTCTTATACATTCTTTTGGACCAAATAAAACTCTTCTTTAGAATTGGGAAATCAAATTTTACTTTGTGTTTTTTTTTGGTATTTTTCCGATAAAGTTCATTTTTTTAATGAATAGTGTAAAATGTTGTGTTTTAATTCAAAACCACATTTTAATCTAATTTATTTATATGATTAGATTATCATTTGAATTGGTTTTAAAGTGAAATTATAAAATATTTTTACCATTAAATCCAATAGTGGTCGTTGGAATTAATTTCACTTTGAAATCAGACTTAAACTAGTGTCAATCTTTTGATACCTATTATTTCATAAAAACACGCTATTTGTCATGACAGCGGGAATTAATTATTAAATTAATTAATGTGACTTATATGTTTTTAATTTTGTAAAACGGACTTCATTTTTGAATTTGGAATATCAAATATAGCTTAGGGTGAAGTTTTGGTAATTTTCTGAAAAACTCCAATTTTTGATGAATAGTGAAACCACTAAGTGGTAATCAAGCAAACTGATTTTTCAGTTAAATGAAAGTTTACCACTAATGTGTACTGAATTTCGAAAATCCGACATACATGGTTGTCATTAAGAAGTAAAATTTGGTTCAATGAGATTAAAATAATTTTTTGGTGAATAGTAACTTATTAAGTTTTTAATCGCGATTAGAGGTAATTAGTGTAGTTTAAGGTAAAAATAATGCTTTAATAAAATGAGATGAGCTTGACACATGTCCTACCATCATTGGTTGTGTCATGGACGACCAAGACAAGCCATGGGTCAACTTGGGGACCCCATGGAGCCACTTTTTTTGGGAAATGACATAAATAACTTTTTATATAATGTAAAAGTAAAAATGACACAAACATGATATGTTTTACTAATACAATTTTTAAGTTGGGTTATACAAGTCAGATTTTTTAGTATAAATATTCATTGGAAAGAGAAAAAGATTTCCTACATCATAGTATTTTTTTTATAATTTTTAGACATTAAATAAATTAAATTATTTACGACATCATGATGATGCAGCGATGACCTCATTATTTAACGATTTAAATAAAATGGAAAGATAATGTAAAATCTACAACCTACACATGTCCAAAACCAATTGGATGAGTTGATTTCGAAGACTTATCACCTTATCCACGAATTATATCCATGTGGGACCTTTTAAAACCGAAACACATTTTCAAATAAAGTAATATTTCTTTACTTTCCAAAAGTGCCCCTCCTCTCCTCTTATAGAAGGCCCCCACCTCTACCTCATTTCACACACTCCTCAAGCCTTTGGCTCGGCCAAACCCTGCCCATTTACTCTCTACACATCCCTCTCCTCATCCTAGAGGATTCCCTTTGGGCAGAATCTTTTCAAAGGAAGCCTTTAGGCTCAAATCAAAAGGAGTTAAACTTTTAAAGGTAATTCATTCTCTCATGTTCATTTGTTTTATTTTTCTTCTCCAACCCCCTAAAATCTTTTTATTTACTTATTTTGTAACAACACCAGTATATTAAATATAATAGGATGTTGTTATAAGATTTATTCGAGCTACACTCTCACAAAACTACATCAAATGGTTAAAGAACATACGGTTTCCGTGGATGGTGAAATTATGCCTCCCGAAATGATGATTGTTCAATACTCATTTAACACCTTAAAAGGTGGCCATTATGATGTCACTGTTTTTATATATGATATATAATATGTTTATGTTTAACTTAAGCTTTCTTTTTTTTCATTTTGGGCATACCTTTATGGTTTCCATTATGAGTAAACGCGATATCTTCATTTTAGGAAGTGTGGACTACCGCCCCCTCAAAGTGATTTGATTCGTTAAATACCATATGTGGGACGTATAAAGGATGGAACTATGATATTATATATGATATTATACTGGAATTATAATATACCTTTATATCATTATTATTCCATTCTATAAAATACAAAATAGAAATGAAAGTAGCGTTCATGCGTACGTACGGCTTACCGTCTCCATGAACGGTGCATTTCATTTGTTACCTCTAAATGATTATGTAATGTTATAAATGCAAGAATGTACTGGATATATATGACATATATGGTATCTACATCATGAATACAATTCTGGATATAATAAACTTTTGGCCACACGAACAACATGTAATTGTAAGAAGTCCACTTTCGACTTAAGAACCCAATATCGGCAAAACAAATATTATTAACTTAAATGATTACATAATGTTTATGACATGGTAATAAGTGATATAAAAGGAATAATGAACTTGAAAAAGGTTATTAAGGAAGTAGAAATTAACTCAAGTTTATTATTCAGGAGATTAAAGAACGATCGAGTCAAGTCGGACCCGAGGTAAGGGATCCTACACCTCTCTTTCTTTTTAAGTACACTCTTTTATGTCATTCCTTTTAATCTCATATTTCTTATGACTGGGATGTTATTTTATATTACTCCTACTGTAATTATTATGTTCATATGATGAGAGACCCTATTTCCTCTCATCAATCCATTTTGGAAGTTTTGAGTGGCGCCGTTAGGCTGCCGAATTTTCGTAAGGGATTTTTCATCTCACTTTTATTCCCGTGAGATTTATGCTACATTTTCCACAAATTCCATTGAGTGTTGTATGTACTGACCATTATTATACTCTTTGTGTAATATACTTTCTTTTATGAGTATTTACATCAATGATCTATTGTTTTTCTTTCATGGGGTGTATGTTTTGAAAGATACCCAAGTCAGTAAAGGAACCTTTCACCCTCCTCTTTTTTAAAAGACTTCTTTTGTTGGGTCTTTTAATATACATATTGTTATGTTGTGATATGTTCTCATATATCCTTATTGATTTAAATTTTATGTCCAAGTGATGAGATACACTTTTTATCTCTCATCAACTCATTTTGATGTGATGCCATTAGGCTGTCAAGGGAACTTTTTAACCCAATTTCGATTTCTTTGGGTTCAACATGTAGTCATTGAATATGTCATCCATTGAATATGTGTGAATGAAATTTTATTGTTTTACACTTAATATCCACTTATATTTGGTGTATTTATATTTGTCACACATATTTTCGAGATTTATTTGTCCTTAATTTAAGGATACCTTCTTTATAAGGGATTTCATCACATTTGACATTTCTATTGAGGGTTCATTGTTGTTATGCACCAATTCACTCTTATATGGTGTATATACTGTCCTTTGGAGTATTATATCATGAATCCATTTATTCTCATGATATTATAAAGTTATGAATAAATGTTATTCCTCCATTATTGTATTCAAGTGTCTCTAATTTTGGTAAAACCCCTTTAACCAAAATATCGTTTTAAATGTTTTAATTATTTGTTCTTGTTAATATCCATGTTTTCAAAATGGTTTTAAGGATTTATTTATATGGATATTAATTGTTTAAAATTTTAAGCTTCAAGGTGGTATGGGACAAATTGATTCAAAAATCTCTTTATTAAATGTTTTAAATGGTTTTGGAAATGGTTTCTTTTTGAATGGATTCAATATTTCAATATACTAAAATGTTATATTGTGATTGAAATGTGTAAATGTTATGTTTCCTTTATGCATGTTTTATGTGACACATTTATGTTATGGTTCTTGGGCATTGTTATGAAAACGGGTGGTTCCGTGATAAACTAAGGGCGGGTGATCCCGATATAGCTCTCCAATGCATTGGGTAACGCGAAGGAGTGAAACGTTAAGGTTTCTCCGAAGAGATTTAGGGAATATACTGTGATGGGTATTCCAAACGTAACCAAGAGGGTTACTCCCTACGTATGAATGTTATGAATGCCTCATGTTACCTTTATGTCGTATGTTTTCTATGATTTATTCATGATTTGATATGCCTATGTTTTATGGGTAAAGTATGATTTCATTCTTATGTATACATGTACTCATGTTTCCTTTCCATATTTTTATTTCCCTTACTGAGCTTTTTATGCTCATCCCAAGTTTTTGAAATGTTTTTCACAGGTCAAGGGAAAGGTAAATGATGTGATGATAGTGTCAAGGATGTGTCAAGAAAGAATCCGTGTTATATTTTATATATGATTCCATTGATGGGAAAAATGAATACTGTCTTTTATGTAACCACTTTGTTTAAATGTGGAATGTAATGCAAGTTTCATGATCTAATTCTCTAAAACTCTAGACCTGAAAAGATCCTCAATGTTTAATCTTGTAATAACTCAAGATTAAGTAAGGTTTAAGGATGGGGCCTTATAATTAAGATACACCCTTTGGTTTTCCCTTACGACATGATTACAAAGCCCATTTATTTTCATTGGAAACCCTTATGATTATTCCTTATGTTTTATTTCTTTATGTGTAAAACATATGCATGTGCATGTAGTTATGGGTGTTTCAAGATAGTGCTCTAATGCATTGGGTAATGTTTTGTCTCATGAGGCATTATGTATAGGACTAGGGAGTAAACATAATACATTATGTAACTCTTTCTACCATGTGATATAGTCTTTGAAGTTAGCATTAGATCATGTTTATGTCCTATTATATACTGACACATTCATCTATTTCCATGATCAAATGTTTTTATGTTCTATATGTTATCACTATATATGATTATTCATGAGATTTGGATTATATTTTATCATGTTATGCCTTCTGAATCATGTGTTATAATTATTTTCAATATTTATTCCCTTACATGTCTTTTTAGCTCATTCCTTTTGTCTATGTATTCCCCAAGTTATCCAAATTAGTTATATAATCATAAATGAAGTTAGGATATAATTATGGAGATATATAAAAATATATTCTATTATAGTTTCATGTTTTCTAATTATGTAACTAGTATTCCAAATACACTATAAATTTCAATCCTTGGTTTGTATTTGATGGTTAACTATTCTTAAAATCATTTAATATTATGTCAAAAATGATATAGTCAATATAGTTGGTATTATATAATGGTGTAGTTTTTTGGGTATTATGACAAGAAAAATTTAGTAAGTACCCCAGGGATAATTCTATCTACATGGATAACCAAGATTTAATAATAGGGATTAATAAGATAGGATATACTTTTCATTAATGAGTTATAAATTCATAGTTTCCCTTTTATACACTCATTATCTAAGTGTTCAAGACCGCTAAATTTATTTTTATTTTTTTATTTAATGGATATATATATATGATAAATCATTTCAATAATCAATGTCAAATGAAATACAATTATTTGCCGAATTATATTACAAACTTGATGGGAAAATGATCTTATAACTATATGATAGTATTGGCTCAACTGGATCATGTTATTAATAATAACTTGAATGTTTTAAACTCCCTCCATATTCAAATAAAGACAATGTTATGGTAAAATTCTTTATGTGAGAAATGTCCCCCTATATTTAGTGTATCTTCTGATCCTCCCATTACAGAATAATAGATTAACTCCATTGAAAATATATTCTTTATCCTCTAGTGCTCCAAAGAAAGGAATGTCATGATCGGAGTCTATAATTTTGAAGGGGATGTTGATAAGTGGTGGACACTAATCAATAACATGAAGTCTTAAGAGGAAAATTATTCCATTAAATGGGAAGGATTCAAGAAAATATTTTTCAATAAATATTTTCCCCTATCACTCCAACTGAATATAAAGAGGTAGTTCCTCAAAGTGAATAAAAAAGAAGATGATTATTTTGGGGTGCACGAGGAAAACATAACAAGGCTTACAAGATACACCTATGTCATTTTCATGAATAGTAAAAGAATGGTGGATTTCCCCTTTAATAGATTAAATCCAAGTCTATAAAAAATCTTTGTTGATTCGAGACTTTGACAACTATGAGGAGATTTTTTATTGTTCCCTTGAGGTTGAGATGGTTATTGGAGACTCTCAGTGGTCTCATGCGATTAGAGAAAAATGAAGGAAAATTAATTTTAATATAGGAAGATCAATAGATAAATCCCATGTAAGAAAGAAAAAAACAACATCCCATGTGTCAAAAGTGTAGGAAAAAAGCATCACATAAACTGTTTAAGGGAAACCAGAAGATTCCCCAAATGTGGAGAAGTGGTGGATCATGATAATAATTTCCAGGGTATCTGTAGAATCCCACAAATTTGAAAGAATAAAGGAAGGCTCATATTAACACTCATCATGTAGTAAAGTTTTTCAACTATAAGGAACATAAAAATTATTCAAGACAATGCCATAATCCAAGGGCTATCGGAGACAATAAATGACAAAAACCTCCATGACAGTAAGGTATGGAATATGATTTCACTAATACTGAGGTGGATTAAGAAAATTATGTGGTTATAGGTATGTTGGTTATTTACTCAAGAATAAATAATTTACTATTTCATTTTGGATCTACATATTCATTAATATCATTCAATTCTAGTAGAACTATTCAAATAAGACCTAAAAATATGGAGATCAAGTTTTCTATGAGAATATAGAATGGGAGAATTATTGTATCTAATGTATATAAATTCTCCTTGATCAATGATTGGGACTAAATCACCTAGAAAATATTGTATTACTTTTTTTAGTGGAGTTATACTATATTGGGCATGGATAAACTGTCTTTATATAAATCCAACATCATCTTTCGGGCAAGAGAGATCACTATTCAAATCCTAATGAATACCCCAATTCTATAAATGTGTTTGGAGGAGGATGAATCTCTTTCAAAATGATCAACTCAAGTAAGTATATTATTTCTATATGAGGAACTATGCCAAGTTCAAATTATTGAGACAGAGGAGAGTATCATTCTTGAAGACATTCCCATTGTGAGGAAGTACACTAATGTGTTCCCTGAAGAATTTCCCAGTCTTCCTCCTAACTATGAGGTTGAGTTCTCAATTGAACATATACCTAGATCTCTACCCATATAAAAAATTCATATAGAGTGGTTACCATTAATTTGGAAGAACTAGAGAAGTAATTACAGGAGAATCTATATAAGGCTTTTATATACCCGAGTGCTTCATCTGGGGGTGCACCGGTCCTCTTCATCAAGAATAAGGATAGATAAATTAACATATTCATTGATTATAATGAACATAACAAAATCAAGATAAAGAACAACCATGTATAGATGAATTTTTTGATCAACTACATGGGATAATTAATTTTCTAAGGTGTACCTTTAGTCAGGATATCACTAATTAAAGGTCATGAATGGTGATATTCCTAATACTTCAATTAGAATGAGGTATAGACACTATGAGTTCATAGTGATTCCCTTCAGATTCACTAATTATCTAGAAATTTTCATGGAATTAATGAATATATTCTTTAGAGATTACCTCAACAAATCTGTGGTAGTCTTTATAGATGATATTCTAATATACTCTAAGAGAAAGTAGGAGCATGGGGATAATTTCAATACTATGATAAATCCATTGAGAATGGAAAAAACATATATGAAAATTATATTAAATCTGAATTCTAGATGGATAAAGTTTCATTATTAGGGAATGTTGTCAACAATAAAGGAATATCTATAGACCATTATAAGACAAATTCAATTGAGGAGTGGCCCGGGAAAACATCTGTAATGAAGATCTTTAGTTACCTCATTGTTGTTGGGTATTACCAATGATTTTTGATAAACATATCATGATTTTCAAACATACTAACTGGGTTGACTCAAAATGGGGTAATTATTTTCTCAACCAGTGAATGTGAGGAATACTTCAATGAGTTGAAAATGTGTTTTATCAGTGCACTAATACTTATGTTACACACAAGTGGATAACTCTTTATGGTATAAAATTATTCATCACATAAGGTTTTAGGTTTCTTAATGATTCAAAATAATAAATTGATAGCCTACACCTCAATGAATTTGGAAGTTCATAAGAAAAACTATCCCACACAAGATTTGGAGTCGGTGTCTATGATCTTCACATTGAATATTTTGAGACATTATCTCTATTGGGAGATATGTGAGATATATATTGATCTCAATAGCCTCAAATATACATTCACAAACAAGGACGTTAATATAAACCAGAGAATATGGTTATAGGTCCTCAAGGATTAGGAATTCTCAATCTAATACCATCTTGGTATATCAAATAAAGTGGAATATGCTCTATGTAGAAAGAATCATGAAACTTTATCAATGATGATAAATTATAAGGAACAAATATTCTCAGGCTTGTAAAAAATATACACTGGAATCATAAAAGAATAAAAATCATCATTCCTTTCTCAAATGTTTTCTCAACCATCGATTTGAGTGAAGATAAAGAATTATCAAAGAGATGACATAGAAGTTGAGATAAAAGTGGAAGATATTTGAAATAGGAATCCCCCATAGTTCAAAATTTATAAGGAATGATTCGAAAGAGTTTAATCATGACTATGTGTATCATCAAATCCTGAGATAAAGAGGGATATTTTTAATGATGCACATAGCTTGACCTTATCCATCCACCTAGTGAGAAAAAATATGTATTGAGATATCTAGGATCACTATTAATGGGAAAATATGAATATGAAGTTTTTTGAATATACATCAAAGTGCCTGATATTTCAAAAAGTGATAGATGAAATGAAAAGTTCTAATGGGGTGATGCAACCATTTCCCATACCTACATGGAAATGTGAAACATCAATATGGACTTTTTCACTTGACATCAAAAAGAAATCCAAAAGAAATAATGTAATATGGGTTATTTTGGATCATCTTATAGAGATTTCTCACTTAATTACAATTAGAGAGGACTTCCCACTTGATCAACCTACACAAATATACATCAGTGATATGGTAATTCTTTATAGAGTAAAATTATCAATTGTATCCATAAATTTACCAGCATGTTCTGGAGAAGTCTCAAAACACTCTAAACACTGAGCTAAATTTCAATACAAATTATCACCCCTAGATTGATGGCATGTTTGAGAGGACTTTTAAAAAATTGGAAGATATATAGAAGGAATAACCAATGGACTTTAAAGGAGCATGAGACCAACATATTCCTCTGATTTAATTCTCTTATAATAATAGTTTCTATTTAATGATCCAACTAGATATATATGAATCCCTTTATAGAAAGATATGTATAACACATGTATGTTGGGATGAAATCAATGAACAGAAGATGTTGGGAACAGAAATGGTCAAAGAAATGGTAGAAAAGAAAAATATCAATCAAAAACACACTACAGAATCCCAAAGTCGATAGAAGATCTATATAGATAATCATTAACAAGACCTAGAGTTTATGGTTGGAGAAAATGTATTCCTCTAAATATCACAATGGAAGGGAGTCATGAGATTTGGGAAATAAGGGAAGGAAAATTCCCTGGTAAATCAACTTATTTGAGATTCTTGATCGCATTGGAATGGTGTTATATCGACTAGAACTTCCACTAACCATATCTCAAATATATTGTTTATTCTATATAACCTTCTCGAGGATGTACATACCAGATCCCTCATATATACTGAATTCAGAGGTGGTACAACTAGAAAATTATCTTTATTATGAGGAGAAACCGATAAATATATTTGATAGTAGAGATAGATTTATATGAAACAAGACTAATAACATGCTCAAATTACTATGGAGGAACCATAAATATGAAGAGAAAACATAGGAACCAAAGGAATCGATAAAAGAGAATTACCCTCACATGTTTCACCTTAGTTTTCTAAAATTAAATTTTAAGGTCTAAATTTCATAAGGGGTATGAATGTAATGGATTAGTATTTTATTAATGTAATCTCCCTTCTTATTATTACGTCATGTAGTATAGATAACAAACATCACATTGATAAAGCAAAAAAAACATGTTGTCATAAATAAATAATGATACATTAATTAGAAAATATACCAATAAAAATTCCAAATATTATAGTTTGAAGCTAAATAGAAAATAAAATAATAAGAATAGAATAATTTGGATTTTTTGATCCACCTGAATGACCGCACTCACGATAAAACCATAAAAATAAAATATAATGTAAATAATAAAATATTCATTCTGAAGATGAATATATATAAAATTGAGAGGATATATAAGTGAGTGAAAAAAGGAATGGAATAAGAGGTATTTATAGGTATTTGGAAACCCATATGACCATTATAAATCTGACCGTCAAAATTGTAATTTAATGGTTGGAATAGTATACTGCCCATTAGAATAGAAATATAACCATTAGGAATAGTAATCTGACCATTAAAATAGTACCCTCACCTATGGATATGTAAAATAATATTTAGGCGTCTTTTAAAATGAAAATATGATATATTTATATCATGGTCAAAGAAAATATATGTTTTAAAAATGATAAATTTATTGTTTGTATTTTATAAAATATAATTTTTTTGATGACACTTTTATAATAAATATAATTATTTAAAATAAATTTTATTTTCATAAAATGGATTTATAAATTAATATTATGTTTTATTTATGAGAAAAAAATAATTTTTTAAGGAATTATATAATCGATTAAAATATTAAAATATATATTTTTTAATAGATGATGAATTTTATTAAAAATTAAAATTTTCATATTTAGAAAATTATTTTTATAAAATGGATTCTAATTTTTAAATATACCGATAAAAATTTTTTAATGGAAATTTTTTGAGAATTTTCTAAAATAGTTGAATTTTTGTGAATAGTGAAATACAGTAATATGTGATATTTAACATTTAATGACAAGTACATGAATTTTTTAGTCATAAATGATGTAAGTAACCATTGGTTATAAATGAAATACACGGGTTACTATATATAGTTATAAGAATCAATACCATTGATTGTTTTGAGCCAAACTAATTAACTAATGAACACAAAAATAAAAAACACCCCTCTCCTCACCTTATAAATACCACTCTTTATCCTCACATATTATAAGCCTTGGAGATTCCCAATATTCTATCCAATTCCCCTCCCAAGCCTCTTTATTACAACCCAGTATTTCTGGACTCAGCAAAAGACCCATTCCATGTTCTTTATGGATCTCCTCAATGAGACGAAATTCAAGAGGTAACATTATCAAATAACCTATTTTAATTTCTTTTCTTTTTATAACTTCTGCTCAACAAATTCAGCCATAAAATAATAATAACTGAATTATCATGTATATAATAGAATTTTATATTTCCAATAGAATAAAATTTTATCCACCCCATTTATCATCTTCTCTTATTCAAAGTAATGAAGCCATTTTCCAAAGCATGGTGTTTAACCATCTCCATGGATAATGATTTTTAATTTTCCAATACCAACTTCATGTCTTGTCATACAAGTATTATTATTGTAAAATTAAATTTTAATAGTTATATTATAACTCATTTCATGTCTTGGAACTAATATATATACCTAATATTAAATAAACTGAAACTAGTTCATGATGGTCGAAAAACCTAGTAAAATATACTGAACATTTATCATTAACATTTTATCAAATGAATCATCCTCATACTATAAATTAAAATGATATAAGGGACCATTTATAATTAAAGAAGTTAATTAATACCATATAATCTCAATTTTGGATCACTACTCCCATTTGACAAGAACATCTATAAATATAAACAAGTTAAATGACCATTAAAACGTAAAATGAATGGTCTCAAAACAAAGATATTAAATTCTATAACTCATATAAATGAAAATAAATAAACATAATAAAAATATATATATGTGTGTGGAGGAGGATCTAAATTAAATTATAAATTAATCTAATTTGATTATCCAGGACATTAAGTGAAATTGTAGAACACATTGAGACATAAGGTAAGGGATTTCTACGAACCTCCACTTTCTTTTGGGTTACACTATCTCTCTATTTTCCCAAATGTATTTCATAATTATTCTTATATAATTATCAAAAAAACTTATATTTGTTCCAAGAATATGTATCTCTCTCAATTCATATTTAATTAATGTGGAAAAACTTTTTTTAGAGGTTCCATTCTCAATTCCTCTGGATAAGCAAACCAGATTAAAGAGAACTTCTCTGTTTCTTACCCATTTCCAAGTAACCTCCTAAAATTGTTTTAGTCAAAACCTATATTATAAAATCACTCATTTTATCCTGAAAAAATATTTTATCTTATTTTTTGTTTTATGAAATTAATTAATCCTTTATCCTCTTTAAGGACTCTATAATATTTTCCCTTAAATCACACTAGAGTGTCACATTTCTAAAGTTTCCTAAACACACTTACTCACCTGTTAAATTTGGTTACACATAATTATTCATGATCTGTTATTATTTTTACATTTTTATTTCCCAATAATGATCTAATCCTTATTTATAGATACAATTAAGATAATCCCTTTGGTTTTGCCTTATGACATGATTATGAAACTCATTTCCTTCCATAGGTAACCCGTATGATTATTCCTTATATTTAATTTGTTTATGTGGAAGACATATTCATTTAAATGTTATGATGGGTGCACCCAGATAGCACTCCAATACATTGGGTAATATTTTTTCTCATGAGACGACTTTTCTGGGATTGGGGAGTAAAACTAATCTATTATGGTAGTCTCTCTACCGGATGATATAGTCTTGGAAGATATCCTTCTCTCATATTTATGTCGTGTTATATGTTTCCATGTTCCATTATTTACATGATCATAGGATTATATGTTCAAGATGTTATGCCTCTATATATTTATTAATGATCCATGCCTTATATGTTATCATGTTATTCCTTATTAATCATGTGTTATGTTTCTTTTCCATGTTTATTTCATTACTGGGTTTTTTAGCTCATCCCTTTTGTCTACGCATTCCTCGGGTCATCAAAAGTATTTATAGGATCTCGTAGGAATGAACTAATTTGGGAGATAGATAAAATATATTTTATTCTAGTTTCATGTTTTCTAATTATGTAACTAGTATTCCAAAGAAAATAGAATTTTTTATCCTTGATTTTTAATTGATGGATAATTATGCTAAAAATCATATAGTAATATGTGTAAAATACTAGGTTCACTATATAATTAGCAGTGATCGAATATTATCCCTCAAAACTATCTCAAACCATTAAGCTTTGAGGTCTTAATTTGTAATGAGCTCAAGTTCTAGGTTCCCCAACTTAGTAAAATGGGTGGAATACTTTATAACTATATATTCCCCATTCTCTAAGGCAAAAAAACCTGGTTCTTTTTCACACACAACATTTCAGGTTAAAATTACTGGTTGATGATCTTCTTGAAAGTGGTCACAGAGAGATCCTCATGAAATATGGATTTCATGAAAGAGACCCACCATATCCTTCTTGACCCCTCAAAGATGTACATAAAAAAACACGCCTTAGAGTCCTCACAGGATTTTAGAAAATAGAATATCCTTTCAATCCTATTGATACATTCCTCAAATCTCGATGGTCCTCTTTCACAATTAAATATGTGTGGATTATACTTAGTAAATTCCATTCCATGATCTACTAATCATCATGGGTGTCCAATGCTCACATGTCCAAGAGTTTTTATAGTGTCGATTAAAACTTCCGCCAAAGAAGGGACCACCAGAGGATTCACCTACGAAACCTATATAGAAACTTTTCACATATATTTAGAAGTTATCTTCTAATATGAACTATATAATAAACACAAGACAATAACCAATCATATTAAAATAAAATTTCCAAATCATAAGAAAAAATTCGAAAACTTATATTTGTGCCTTTAAACAAAAATCATAATGTAATCATGGATTGATTAAATTAAATACTACACATTAAAAAGAATAGGTCCATTTAAATAGAAATCATGTCTAGTTCATTAAAACAATCTCAAACACCACTTCTCAAGAATGTAAATAATTCTATATCAGCCATGGTTACTCAATTTTATACATAGGAGAGAGTTGATCGAGCACCTTTCCTCACTTACTATCTGAATTCCAATGGTCCTAACTTCTATCTACCAATAACTTGAACCAAAACTATAGAGTTTCATAACACATTGATCTAGGTACTACCTCAGATACAATTTTTTAATGAAACAGCCCAGTTCAACATAACGAGTCACCCAAATCATCCTACCATAAGATAAAGAAAAAATCATGTCTTATGTACAACTGAAAGAAAACCAACCAATAAAGTAAAACATAAAATAAATATTACACAACCATGATATATACAATGTTACGACCAAGGGGATAAACCTAGAAAAAAAAAGAGACAATCCAAAGGTTGAATCCTCATGTGACCAACTATCACTACCAAACCATCCCACTATGAAAGAAACAACTGAAAATAGAAGCTGGAAAGCTACACAATTCCCTTCTCCTTACTCGAGTCCTGAAAAACCTCATATACAAATTCATAAAGAAAAAAAGTATGGTGTGAGAATATATCCGAGTAGTATTTCACCAAATAATCTATGTAATGTATAATATCTTGAAAAATTTATCTCTAATATTAAAAAACTCCAAATTATAATGAATTTTCATACAATATTTTTTTGGTACAAATTATATTGTTTTTTTTATAAAAAAATTATATACTCATAAAATTTGAATATTTCAAGTACATGATAGAAATAGGTGATAATAAGGAAAAAAATATATGGATACACTGTGAGATTAGAAAGTGATAAAACAACCATGAATTAAACTATCAAGGTAAAAAAATGAAAAAGAACACAATTTGGGCTCTAGATTATGGGAATAATAACTAAACATAAAAATAAAAAACTAAAACTAGTATTTTGTGAATCCAACCAATGTAGAGTCATTTATCACAATGTGTTTATATCCAAACCTCTAGTGGTATTATAAACTAAAGTGGAATGTCCATTTTTAGATGAACCCATTGTTCCCAATGTTATATTATTTCTATAACATTTGAAAACAATAGTCACATTTTATAAAAGTATTTTATCAAAAAATCCTAACTACTTTCATGCTTAAAAATCCATTTTATAATTAAACCAAACCTTAAGGACTAACATCAAATACTATAGTGTGTGCAAAACAATTTTTAAATAAAAATCCTATAAAAACATTGATCTCATGAAGAAAATATAATTTCATATTAAATCTAAACTTTTCATAACAAAAACCAATGAATTGAATAATAACATAAAGTTTTCCCAAAATTAGAACCATTGAATACAGACACCTACCTCAAGAGTAGAGAGAAATCACTGATAATTGATCTCCCAAATCTTGGGGTTAGAAATTTTTAGAAAGGGATCCAATGGAATTCAAAACCCTCTCTTAGGAACTTATGGTTTTTGATAAAAAAGTGAGAAAATGTTTTAGAGGGAATCATTGGAATTTATAGACAGATAGTAAAATATAATACCACGACATATCCTCAATGACCCTAAAGAAAACAAACCGGCATAATCCCATACTGCAACACAATAAGGGGGACCATGCCAAAAACCCTTATGTTCATTGATATGTCTGAGAATCTAGTTCTAGGTCCTATTTTCTATGAAAGGGGAGATATGATATTTCCATGGCCATAATGCCATAGAGCCCCACTACCAAAGAAAGGTTATGCCATAGCCTACTCCCCATGGTACAACTACCCCCAATTTGGTATAACATACCAAACTGACCCCTCTTACCACTATAAAATAGTCTTTTCATCAATTTTGTAACCCTAGATCCACCTAAACCATATCCACACTCCATATTGAATCCATGATGATATTAGTAGTGGAAATAAATACCACCAATCAGACCCTACATTGTAGTTAGATAACCACAGTGTTGCCATTCCCCATATGGAATATCTATTATAAGGATCCATGCTATAGTTATTAAATCCACACTACAGCCATCCCCACTACATAATATTCTCTTCCCTCCAAAGCACTTCCCCTAGTGGAATTCTAGGTAAACTCAAAATTACTTCCCAGAAACCACAGAACTCAATGTACTAACTCTTAAGCATTAAAAGAAAGTGTACGGAAACCTGAATGGTGTCACATCTAATGTTTCTAGGAACAACAACATTAAATTACGATGTGATATAATGGTATAAAAAAAGTGGATTTAGGTGGTTCATTACAAGTAATAGGGTAGGTTGTTATTGATCTAGTTATCCTATAATTACATAATCTATAATGTAATTATTTTTATGTGAGTAATAGTTAAAAATGAATTTTGGTCTGATTTTTTAATAATTTCACCCATTATAGTGTAAAAATGAATATTTATTTATTATTTATGATATTTTCTATTTTTTTATATGCCTTGATGAGTTCTATGTGGGACTGATTCAACTTAACACCTAATATCTATTAATCACATCTAAGATGATGTGAATTTTAAAATTTATCTAACGAATCAAATAGTGTTGGATATTATATAATTTTATATGGATGGCATGTTATTTTAATTTTAATTTCAAATTTTAAATTAATGGATGAAGTTAGATGATACTGGGATGGTGTGCCTAAATACGTGTGAGTAAGTGGAAAGGAAGTGAGTATAAAGTAAGAAAAAGACACCAAAAAAATAGTGATTATTAGTATTGATCCTTTTAAAAACACTTTATTAATTATAAATACATGAAAAGTAATTGGTTAAGGTTCATATTAAGGAATATGTAGGTTTAGTTATGGTTTTTGGTATGTTATTAAGGTTTTTCCTTAAATTTGATGATATAATATACATGTAAATATTAGTTACTCTCTTTATATGTTGAAGGGGTATATTGGGTTACCAAATACATGTGTTTATTAGTTGAATTTTAGATCTTTATTAATTAAGGATGAAAAGTAGAATTTTTACTCTACTAAAAAAAACATAGAGATTTATACTATTGTTTAAAAACACTATTAAAATATTGTTTATGAAATATATTTCCTTTATATGTGAGTGTTTTATTCTAATTATGACATAATTTTATTTATATATGTTAAATTATATTCCAATATTGTTGTTACTATTAAATGATACAAGTATATTATATAAAAATTAAAGATATTGTTCCATTTTATGGATTTACCTACTTATTTTAAATGGATAACCTCGTATTTTTTTCATTTTTTTCATGTTTTTTTAATCTACAGTTGTCACTAAATTAAATTTATTAACATCATGAAATTTTATTCTAATGAATAAATGTTTTAATAGATATTAAAATTCATTCATCCTAAATAGATATAAATAATGATTTATTAAAGAAATCATAAAATATATCTAATAATTTATTTATCCCTTTATAAGTGAATACATTTTTGAGCCAAATAGAGTAAATATTTTGTATCAATGATTTTTTTCTAAATCCAAATTCATAAGAGTCATTTTAGACCTACAATATAGAATCATCAAAGTCATAAAAAAATATAACAATTATCCTGAACTTCATAACTGTTATTTAATACTCCAAAGAGAAATTTAAAACTTAGTAAGAGTGATAGATATTTTTTTCATGTTCATTTTGGATTTTAAAAGATTCATAAAATTTTATAAGAGACATTTGTATTTTTTTCAGAATCATTATAGTTTTTCCAAATATTCCTTCTAGATTTTGTTGGATACATTTCTACAATATAGTGTTTCCTCCAACCATTTTAAAATTATGTGTTCTCCAAATTTTTATAGATAATTTTTTTTGGAAATATTAAAATAGATTTTTTAAAGATATATTTTTCTTTAAATTAAGATAAAACTGAAAATAAATAAATCATATGATGATTAATATAATATATCATGATTTAAATATCATAAAGGGAGTTTATGTTTCTTACAGTAGAATATAGATGATTCATATTAGGGAGATATTGTTTCACCTACAATGGGAAGTTTGGTTTTTAGAATAATTGATCATACATATCAGGTGGTATATAATTTCATTATTAGTTGTGTTAAGGTTCACCTATATAGGTCCAACAATTAAAAAAGGAAAAAATAAATAGAAGGAAGAGCAAGATTTAAAGAAGTGGTTAAATGAAGTTATTAATTTTCAATTGTTATTGAAATTGAAATTCAAATATTAAGATTTTATTGATAGTATGTGAGATAAATGGAATATGTTCTTAAATGCATGATAGTGTGAAGATATGATATGGGTGTTTTTTATTATAATAATGAAATATTATACAGTAGGGAAGAGAGAGATAATTGAGAAGATTATTCTTGAAATATGTAAAAGTGTTGTATTTAAAAAAAACAAAAAAAAATAGATTTCAAGTGTATTATACAAGTGGGAATAATCATATATATTATTTAAAAGAGATAAAGAGGGAGGAAGGATAACATGAAGTCTCATAAATATAGTATTATATAAGTCTTGACTTGTTGAAAAATATCATACTATTGAAAATAATTTCTATATTTTTTGGTTGTGTTGGAGCAATGTGCATAGTTGGGAATTTTTTTTGTAATGCTATTTCAATTATTAACCCATATCATATGTGAAAAAAGGATGAAACCTGTAGATTTTATGATATCTGGTGAATCTGGATCATGATAACGATTAGCATCTCATTTTGAGAGGTTAAAACTGTGAAATTTGATGTTCCTACTATAATTTTTCAAGGAATGTATGAAAGTGATCAAAGTAATCATTTAAATAGGTTTTTAAGGGTTTTAATATAGGAAAAAAGTAATTTAAATAATTTATTCATCCCTATAGTGATTTCGCACTGATCTTGAGGGTCTTTTTCATTAATATCATAGCCTGATTACATTTATTGAAAATATGTTGTTTAGAGTTAAATATTTTCTCCTTGTTATGATATTTAATCACTGTATTTTTATTTAAAAAATAAATAGCATCAATTTAGTTTCCATCTAGGGGATTCCAATACTTGATGGGGGATATTTCTACTTATTAGAAGAACTAATGTTTTCTTATTTATTATCAATTAGTTTAGAAGTTCTGGAGGCTTCTAGCAATGGATTTTTCTATTATGTTGAAGTTATTTTTATGCAATCAAGTAATCAAAATAACCTATAGAATAGTGGATTCTAAAAAATTATCAACCTTTTAACTATTTTTAAGAAGTATTTTCTCAAAATAAAAGGGATTAAAACGATAAATGGAATATGGGATAAATTAAAAATAATCTATGGAGGAAATTGATACGCGAATAAAACTAAACTATAAGATTAAAAGTTTATGTATCAACATTTGAACATTTGAAAATTATAGAATATTAAATAGTAGATTACATATTCACTTTAGTAAATGAAATAGTGAACACTATTAGATATTTTGGTGAAAATTTGTATGATTCAACATTCATGGAGAAGATACTATGAATTCTTTCAAATGGGATTGATGAAAAAGTATTGATACTTAAATACCAAGATCCCAGTACACATCCTTTAGAGTATGTACATGAAATTATTATTGTATATGAGATTAAAAATGGATGTTTCTTATGAAAAAAAAAATCAAATGAAAAATAAATTTTCTTTTAATTATTTTAATTAAGATATGTTTAATAATGAATTAGTCTTAAGTGATTGAGATTATTATAAAGAATTCAATTTTGAAGAAAAGTTTTATAAACATATTTTACATGTGATTAAAAGTTTAAAAATATAAAAATGAGTATTTAAAAGGAATATTCCAATAAATTGTTTTAAATGTGTATTAATTATACATTTCATTATAAATTGGACATTTTTTAAAGAATAATAATCTAGTGATGATGAATAAGAGAGTTCATGGAGAACCAAAAAGAAGAAATAAAAAAATATGATAAATCTATGTTTTCTTAAAAATGAAAGTGTGGTAATTTATATAAATTCAAAAATATAAATTTCTTATAAAATTTTAAAGATAGTAATTTTTATGAAGATGGAGAGGTAGTTGATACTTCCAAGGATATTTATGAATAATTAATATTTGTTAATGTGAATGAGGATAATTTCACAAGTGATGATAGAAGTAATATATTAAGTGAGAAATAAAATGATATTGAGTGTATGTTGAAGTGAGAACTCAAGGAATTTCTTTAAAAGATATAAAATTTTGAAATTAAGATACAGAAATTAAATAAATAAAATAAATTGTTAAAAAAAATAATTTATTTATACTGAAGAGGAATAAATGTTTCTGAAATAGATTGAAAACTTGAAAAAATTTCTTGATGATGAGACAAATTTAAAGGATAATATATAAAAGAATGTTAGTATGATACAGAAGGTTCTTGGGATAATAAATTGAATTTACCTAATTCTAAGAAGGAATTAGAAAATTATAAATTTAACTTCTTGAATTTTATTAAATAAAATGGAAAAATATCAATAGAGAAGGATATTAAAAGTGTTGAAAATTCATATAATTATAAGACTAAAAATTGATCAAAAGATATCAAACTAAAATGGTGAAAATTATCTTAAAAAATTTTATGTAATATTTGAGTTGAAGACATATCTAAAGAAAACAAATTTTGTGGAAAAATAAAGAGATTATCATAAATTTTGAAATTCTAGATCATAGAATGAAAAAAAATATGATATAATTGATGATTCCAAAAAGGCTAGATATAAGCCTAGATAAAAGTAAAACAAGTTGAGAGTATAAAAAATTTGTGTTTTAGAAAAATGATTGTTGATATACCATCAATAGAAGGAAAAAAGTGAATTCATTATCATATACACAACAAGCTATTTATAGAGGCATGTATGCTTTATATAGATTATGATGGAACTGTAGTGACCCAGTTCATATAGAAACAAATTGGTATAATTTCAAATATTCTTATGAGCCTAGAATATTTTTAATACACCATTTTATCAATATAGAACCCAATAAAATAAGTAAAATTTAGAAGAAACCTAAAAATTTAGAACTCTGGTTGATAAAAAAATTAATCATTGGAATACGTTTAAGGAATATATGACCAACTAGTTAAATTTAGTTAGGATTATCTCATAGTTTTAAAATCCCAATTGAGTATAAATTCCAATATTAAAAAGTCTTATAATAAGAGGAAAAAAGGAAATGAAAATCCATTTTTTATTAAATATCACATAATGAATCTAAAACATAATTCCTATAGATTACAGATAGTTGATGTTCTTCACATGTAAAATGATGTGAAAATTTATTTAAGGATGTCAAAAACTGAATGAAATTTATTACAACCTTTTTAAAATGATTGGACAAATCAAAATAAAATGGTTTTTCATAGTTTTTACAAGTAAATAGAAGTTAAATTCCATGAACACTTTATATATCAATGGGACAAAGCATAATTGGTTATGTTTGTGTTAAATATATGATGGATTTAATGAAATGTTTTTCTGTAAAGCTGGTTTATTTGTTAAGATTTTAAAATATGGATGCATACTCAGAAGAGGATATTGAATAATTGGAAAAATTTTGGGTTGTGAAAATACTGAAAATTTATGTTACTGGAGATTGGAATAAGAAAATAAATTATACCATCAAATTATTTTTAATCTAATAAAAAATAATATATTCATCTAAATTTTATTTTACATTTTCAAGAGAAAATTAATTTTATAGTTTGAATGGGAACCTATAAAAAATATTTTAAAATAATATGGGCAGATTATATTATAATATAATTTTCATGATGTGCATATGTAAAAATAGAGAGAGGTAAATTGCATATCCTCCACATATTAAAACGGGAATAATATTAATTATCTATAAAATAATGTTGAGATTGAAACAACTCATCCATTATAGGTTTTCCATTCTATAATTGGTGGGATTATAAGGAAGAAATAAACAAGTAGAGATAAGTATTTTATTTACAATACTTAATAATTCACTCATATCACTTGTATAATTTATATAAATAACATGTCATAGGATAAAAAATATTCAAAAGTTATAAGAGTATTGTAAAGAAGTATGGTTTCTCCTAAAATAATGTCCAAAATGAAAATGATGTAGAATGGAATAACATGATATTTAAATTATATCATCATAATTATGGTATTCTCTATTAACATGATTCACTATATACACCATAAAATATGGTGTTGTTGTGTGAAAGAAAAAAATTAGTGTAGATGGATCAAAGAAAGTTGATAGAGTATTATACTTCTTGATATTTCTAACGATTTACTATTAGTTTTCCAGTTCAAATTCAAAACTATTATATATATATAAATTATATATGTCATTTTATGATATTCTATATAATCACTACTACAAATACGCCCTTTATCAGTGCTAAAAAGGGCCTTTAACAGTGCTAAGAAAAGTGCTGTTAAAGTCGGCGAAGATAAAGAGGGGGGGTCCCCTTTATCAGCGCTCAAAAAAAGCACTGATAAGGACCCCTTTTATCAGGGCTAAAAAAAGCGCTGATAAAAGTACCCCTTTATCAGCGCTTTTTTTAGCGCTGATAAAGGGGTCATATATCAGCCCTTTCGTTTTAGCGCTGATGAAGGACCCGGTTATCAGCGCTTTTAAAAAAGCACTGATAAAAGATAAAAAAATAAAAAAAATTTAAAAAAATAAAAAAATTAAAAAAAAATACAAAAAATTACAAAAAATTAAAAAAAGCATGCCAATCGTGGGGGGGTCATTTGTAGCGCTTGATCCCCCCTTTTAACAGTGCTTTTTAGCCCCTCCCGTTCCCACACGCACCCCCTCCACCCTTTATCAGTGCTAGCCCCGAACATCCACCCCCATGGGCGCGCCTCTACCTCCAGCAGGTTTTGAATTTGAGACCTCCCCCCTACGCGCCTAAGCCCTTACCACTACTCTATTTTGACTTGTTTGTTTTTGCATGATGTGCATATATATATATATAGCTATATTTATTCGTATAGTAATATATATTTATATTAATATATATATATATAGTTATATTAATATATATATAGTTATATTAATATATATCTCTATTTATATATATATATAGTTATATTTATTCGTATAGTAATATATATTTATATTAATATATATATAGTTATATTAATATATCTATATATAGTTATATTAATATATATCTCTATTTATATATATATTTAGTTATATTTATTCATATAGTAATATATATTTATAGTAATATATTCAGTTAATATAAATATATATTTATCTCTATTTATATTTATATATCTCTATTTATATATTTATAGTTATATTTAGTTATATATTTAGTTATATTTATTCATATAGTAATATATATTTATTCATATAGTAATATATATTTATATTTACTTATATTTAGTTATATATTTAGTTATATTTATTCGTATAGTAATATATATTTATATTAATATATATATATAGTTATATTAATATATCTATATATAGTTATATTAATATATATCTCTATTTATATATATATTTAGTTATATTTATTCATATAGTAACATATATTTATATTAATATACATATATATTGTTATATCAATATATATATTTATAGTGATATTAATATATATGTTTATAGTGATATTAATATATATATATATAGAAATTTTAATATATATGTAGATATATTAATATATACATATATATAGCTAGATTAATATATATATATATAGTTATATTAATATATAGTAGTTATATAAAAATTCATATACTGGCATTTTAAATAAAATGGATATTAGTTATTATTTAGATAGAGCTAATATATTTTATATGTAAATATGATTAATTATTTATTTTAAAAATTTAATTTTTAGGTGTGAATATATAAAAAAATATGTACATATAGTCATATATTTGATTATAAATAGCAGTGCATTATAAAAAATGATAAAATTTCAAAGATATAATATCAATATGAATGTAATACCTTGAAATAAATTCAGTCCCCGCCAAAAAAGCCAATAATACCCCCTCAGACGAGGCTGAAAACCCACAAAATGTTAAAAAATCTGGGTACCCCGACTAAAAATTCAGTTTTGGAGGCCTTCTAGGCCTCTTTTGGCCTCAAAAGGCACTGGATGAGGGTCCCCCCGAGTCACATCGACGTAGAGCTCGTCGTAGGCTTCGATTTTTTATGTGGTAGTGCTCAAACAGACACCCGGATCAAAAGTTATTGCGTTTGAAGTTTGAGTTGCGTTCTCAACTTATTTTGGATCTTTTTTAATTTTTTTTTAAATTTGTTTAGTATTCAAATTGTTATTAAATGACTACTACTCCATAATAATTAGAAAATTATTAATTAAAAATAATTTTTTAATTTTTTATGAATCCATTTTCACTAAATATCCTATATATTAAGTATATTAAGTGTTAATGTAAATTTTTTACTTATCTAAAATATATTTAAAAATTATATATTATATCTATATCAATATAACTATATTTATATATTAATATATTAATATATTTTTTTCAATTTTTTTTGAATTCGACCCTTTATCAGCGCTTTTAAAAAAACGCTGATAAAGGGGGGGCCTTTATCAGCGCTAAAAACAGCACTGATAAAGGGGTACTTTTATCAGCGCTTTTTTAGTGCTGATAAAGGAACCCTTTATCAGTGCTTTTTTGAGCGATGATAAAGGCCCCCCTTTATCAGCACTTTTTCGTTAGCGCTAATAAAGGGGGGACATTGGGAAAAACTGTTTTTGTGGTAGTGAATAATTCCCCGTGTTTTAAAAATTTAAGGTAGTTTGGTAGCCCTTGAAAAAATATTATGGGACCAGCTTTTCAAAATCCCTCTTTTCATGTTTTCTTAGGACTTGGTGGTGTTGAGGGAGATTTTAGGGTTATTATAAAGGTAATGGTGAAGTTAATTTTTATACAAAGGGATTCCATACTATAATAATGGTCATGGTTGTATCTTTGGTTAATCTTATTTGGGAGTTGAGAGCTTGGTGTAAATCCATTTTGGGTTGGTCATTTGAAGCTTGGTCATTTTTGGTAGTTGAGTGGTGTTTGGTGTTCCATGGGTAGTGAAACATCCAAGGTGGTAATTTTTCAAAGTGTTTTCCTTGAATGTTCCACCTATGTTAACCATGGAGGAGAACTATGCAACCGAAGGTGGGTGTGGTGCTACATGGAACTAGGCGTGACCTTCCTTTAATGTGGGGAAGACCAAAATCACACCTATTGGAATTTTAATATGAAAGGTGCATAGAGAGGCCCCAATGTGAAAAACAAGAACCACTAAAAAAACATTGTATAAGTTGATGATAGTGTTTCAATGCCGAAGTCAGAGTTATTTTTAGTTTCAAGTCAAATAGATGAAAATACAAGAAAGGATTCACCATGCTATAATATTGGGCGTCGAGAGATGAAACGAAAATAGGATTTCCCTTGTGTCACAGTGCATGGTCGTGGTCACTAGTTGGGGGATAAAACATTTTAAACTATTATATAGTGAAAGGAATGGTGTCATTCAAATAGTATTTAATGCGATTTTGATTGTGCGTGATATTTAGTGGTTCAAACGCAGAAACATATGATCTCTATTTGACCAAAGGTGCGATGGGTTTAATTTGAGTCACCATGTTGTGGTGGAGTACATTTGGGGTTAATTTATAAATTGTGTTTTTTTAACTTCAATGTTTAATTTTTTATCACATACATCAAATCCTAGCTATCCTAGAGACCCCATGTCCCTCTCTTTCCATTCCCCCTAATATATTAACCTCTTGGTTTGATTGGGATTGTATTTTATTAGATAAAGGTACGACATTGGCATTCAACGTAATTTTAACACTTATGTGAATTAAATTTATAAAAACATACAAAAATGGTAGTAATAAGTGTGAAAATATGGTATAATTTGATCAAAATAATTTTGTGAATAGTAACTTTTGGATTGTATTTACCACGGTCAAAGGTAAATATAGTAATTAAAGGTAAAATTAATATTATAATAATATAATATTACCCTAACATTTGTCCTAATTTAATATTATAAGTGTGTTTCGACCTAAATCAACCTTAGGACAAAAATATTATCCTTTTTAATCCACTTGTGCTTGATTAGGATATTTATTATATTTTATTCAAAGAATAGTTAAAAATATCATATTCAAATTTTATTAACTATATCATTCTTTATATGAGAATTTATAAGTGATATGGTTTACTATAAATAGTATTTAGAAAGATAAAATTATTATCTATATAATGTTAATTTATATATAATTATAATAAATTATTAATTAAAATAAATAGTGACACAATAATGATGCAGTAATTGAATTATTAAAGAAAGAATCAATTAAATGATATTAAAAATATTAAAATAAATATAATTTGACTTAATTAATGACATCAACTAAATTTTTAGATAACATAGAAACTTTATTAAAATATCATAAGTATTGGTTCTAAGTTATCATGTTGGTTTGATATTTTTAAAAAATGAAAATTTTGAATAGAATCAAAATTGACATAAATGATACTTTAAAATAAATAATATTTAATTAAATGTAATAAAACACATCAAAATATCAGGTTTGGACAAATTACTAGGATAGTGTTAAATATTTCATAAATTATCCAATTGGGGTTCTTTTGGCATTATATAGTAACTATATAACCATAGAGTGTAAAAATACTAGAAGACACGGTAAGAGTGAAACTGTATAAATTAGGGTTAACCCCAAAAGATAAGGTTAATTTTATGATAAAAAATTATCAAAAATCATTATAGGAGAGTATTTAGACCCATTATCATATTATCATTGAAAAAAATTATTTTTTATCTATTTTAAAACCAAAATAAATTCTTAATAAATTAATATTTTAAGATCTTCCTAAAGTTCCCCTCACCTCCCTTATAAAAGAGAACTTCTCCTTCTCTTTAATTCACTTCTATAAAGCCCTTTGTCTTAGAAACCCCCTACCCAATTATTCTACCATATCATCTCACAACATACTAGAGGCAAAACTTTGGCAATTAATCTAACCTAATGTGTCCTTTTGTGCAAACCAAAAGGACACACCCAAAAAAGAGGTAATTGTTTCATCACCTCTTTCAATGTTCTTTTCTTCTTATAATTCCTATTTATATGTAATTTACATATCAAAATTATAAATCCAGTATCATCCATATACTTAAATGTTTTAATAACCAGGGTACAACCCATTTTCTTCATTTTATTCGTCTTGCGAATAACAATATCACCATGCGTGTGTACGTACGACTCACCGTCTCCACGCCATGGTGTAATTTTTTATTCAACACTAAATTATTTGAATGGGTATAATGATGATTATATGTGATATAAACAATTAATATTACATAATAATGATTTTTTATAATTAATATATTATTAAATTCTATATAACTTAACCATCAAGGGAATGATATCATCGCTCATGCGTACGTACGAACAACTATCTCCATGACACGGTGAGATTCATTATCCACGTTAACCATTAAAGAATGATTATAAAATTTATATGATGATTAATAATTATATTTATTAACTTAATTTCATTCTGTATATGAATAAAATATATCCTATTCATAACAAACATGACTTATATGAAAAATCCCGAATAGGAAAATGAAGTGGTTAACACTCGAAACAACGGTAATACTAAAATATTATTAAAAAAATGATATAAGAGGATAATATATGATATAATAAATTTAGATGTGGTACTTGTATAATTTAATAACATGTTTTAACCATTATATAAGAATCTAACTCTCCATCTACTAAAGTAAAGTATAAGGCAAGGGTTAATTTCACAATCTCTTTATTATCCGAGATTACTTATATGTAAGTATCTACTAGGATATCCTTATCATCCATGTACATTTTTTAAAAACTTTAATACAAAATAATATCAAAAATTGATTAAAGTCATTTTTACCCATGTTTTACTTTTTTTAAAACATTTTTAAAGAAATATTTCTGTCATTTCCCAAATGATGTACTTTATGGTCTTTTTGAAAAATTAAGGAATGAATGTTTTTTATCATATAATATGTGAGAGGATATTTTACCCTATTAATATGATTTAGCATTTTGAATCTTACCAAAAAATCATACAAGTTTATTTTCAAAATAAAGGTTTTAGTTTATAATTGAGAGACTTTTCAATGATTTAAAGTAAAAAATAAATACTTCTCTCAAAGAGTTTTAATGAATTTATTAGATTATTTTCATATATTTAAACATCCTTTATTGGATTCTATACTAATTTGAGGTTGAATATTTTTGATACAATCATAGATATTCTATTTAAGGGTTTATGATATATTTTAAAGTGGATGTTCTATGTTGATACCATTAATGGTTTATGGTCCAATTATTAACATTTCATATGATAGTTTTAATATCAATGTTTATGTTATATTTTATACTTTTAAAAAGAGGAATTAATTGGACATAATTAGTGATTGGTGAGGCCTTCTATAGAGACTCAATGAATCGGTAGGTCTCATGAGACAAACTAGTGTCTTGGCACATGACCATGATTGTATGGTAATGGTCTTGGCAAGATCCCTTTACTATATGGTTATGATGTCTGATATTATGTATTCCCACATTATGAGATTTGTTATTGATATTTCATGTGATTATTTTACTAGTATAATATCTATGTGAAAGTTTAATGGAATTATTTGATTTATTCTTTCCATATTATAATGAAGATTATGTTTAAAAGGTTTTGTTTCTATTTTATACCTTTCCATAAAAGTTTATGCTTATTTATGATAGCTTCTGTTATAATTTTTATCCTTACTAAGAATCTAAGATCACCCATTTCTTATGTTTCGTTTTCACCCATGATGCAAAGAAGTATATTTAGACTTACTTGGATAGAGGGTCTAAAGGATATGTGTGTGTTCATAAGAGACACTATGTAGTTTTTCATTTCCTTATGTAATGTAAAACTTTTGTTTGTATCTATTTTTTCCAAAGATACTAAACTAAATGGTCTATTGGGATTTGATTTTCTTAAAATAATTCCAATGTAGTAAAATAGTGCACCGACTCTAGGAAACTAGGTTCTTTGAATTATATTTGGTATCAGAAAAGTTTAGTACAAACCTTGGAAACTAGATTTAGAAAAACCTTGATTAGGGAACAATATCCTAAGATAGACTTTGTGGATAAACATATAAGAGCATTATATAATTTTGTTAATATAGAGATTATGTGGGTATTAATCACAAATACATCCCTTTATATATAATATAAGTCTATGTGGTTCTTCTATAGATGTACCTAGTAGTAATAACTTCGACAAGGTGTTCCAGGCTTGACTCAGGGTAACTAGGTACATGACAACGGACCTAATTGCACACCTATTTTGACACTCCTGGGGGATATGCTTAGGATAATTAATATTATATTTATAAACCATTATAAAAGACTTATGATTAACTATATACTTAAAGAATCCATGATTCTGATTATGGATTAGATATGCATAAATTTTTCAATTTATGTGAAGTATTTTTCTAGTTTTCAATTATTACCAATGATTCATAACCTAATCTAGTGTATGCCATTTTAATAAGTGGAACCTAGTATAGTAAATGGAAATTGTATCAACACACGTAATCCATGTAGTGATTTCCCTCCTATTAAAGATAACGATATTGGAGCCGATGATACAACTATTACTGAACAACTTATAACCATACTAGGAAAGATGACTCAGGTTATGAATAATAACCTTACTCATATAGAGAACCCTAATTCACAGAATGGAGGATTAATGTTATACCAATTCATGAGACAATAAACACCAACATTCAATGGGACTACAAATCCATTTGTATCTGAGAAAAGGATAAGTTCCTTCAAAAAAATATTTCTTACTTTGGGGAGTAAGGAACGAGAAAAGTTATCATGATAGTTTACGGTCTCTCAAGAGATTCGGATCAATGGAGGTCATTAATTAAAAATAAAAAGGAAGATTAAGAAGTATAAAATATGTATTTTAGGGAGTATAAAGAGCTTTTTTTGGAAAAATACATTCCTCGTGAATAATGAGCTGATATAGAAAATAAATTTTTGAGTCTGAAGCAAAATGAGGATGAGAATTTTGCAATGTATGAAGATAAATTCACAATTCTAGAGAGGGACGCTGAAGACTACATACATAACACATTAAGAAATATTATTCAATTCTTTTATGGTTTAAAACCATTCCTCTGATGGGAACTGGTGTCACAATCATTCTCAACGTATGAAGATTGTGTATCATGTGATATCAAGATGAAAAATGAAATCTATAAGTCTTATAAATTTTAAGTAAACAAAAAATAAGAATAGGGCTGTTGAACACTCTGGAAAAGGAAATAAGGGCAATATAGGAAAATTTTACATTCTACCTTGCAGTAATTATGGGAAGAAACACCCTTGTACTTGCTTGATGACGATGATATTTTGTTATAAGTGTGGAGAAAAAGTCCATAAATCTCATGATTTCAAGGGGGGAGAAAGAATCTACCAATGTTTAATTATAAAATTTTTAAGTTATAGGACATTATGAAAATGATTTTCCAAATTACTAAGGAAATTTTACCAAGAAAAGGCAAAGGGAGAAAGGACAATCATATACAATTTCAACTTCAAAGGTGATGTTCTGAATGAAATGGTAGAAGGTACTATAATCATCTCTTAAAATGTAGACAGACCTTTATTTGATTCAAGATCCTTGCATTCCTTTATATCTCTTCAGTTTTCTATAAAAATATATATTTTCCAATTCACTTTAACAAGGGAGTTTTCTGTCAAAACCCTAAGCGAAATCTCTTTGCAATGAAGATGTGTCAGTTGGTTCCCATTTTGACAAATAAATGTTCTTTATCTCCTGAATTTATCATCATACATATGGTCGAATTTGATATAATCATAAGTATGGAATGGATATCAAAATATTGTGCTAAAAAATTCAAGGAAGAAGTTTTGATTTTTTAGGATGATATAGAATCCATTATATTTAAGTAGATATTTCATCATCTAGTTCTTATTTAGATCAACCCCAATAGCTCTTCTGAAAACAATTCTTAAAGAGGAAAAGAAAACATTATCCATGGGTGAAGAACGAAATATTATAATTGATGATGTTGCTATTTTACAAGAATACATTGATGTATTTCTAGAGGATTTTCCTGGAAATCCTCCAGAGTGAAAAGTTGATTTTTTATTGATTTAGTCCCTAATGAAAAACCAATATCAAAGACTACCTATAGAATTTACATTGTGGAATTAGTATAGCTAATGAAAAAACTATAGGAGTTGAGTAACAAATGATTTATTCACCCTAGTTTTTGTCCATGGGAAGCCCCAATTATTTTTGTTCAGAATAAATATGGATCAATGAGTATGTACATTGACTATAAAAAAATCAATGTTATTACAATAAAGAACAAGTATCCTCTGCCTCACATTGATGATTCATTTGATCAACTTCATGAAACTCGATATGTAAATATGGAATATCTTCCAAATGTGTCCTTATGTATAATGATATGGTTTTTTCTTATGTATCAAGGCAATTAAAAATTTATGAACAAAACGATACAACTCATTATATTTATTTATTTGTAGTAATAGTTTCCTTGAGGATATAGAGACACTATCTTTATGGTGAAATATGTGAGATATATACTGATTATAATATATTGAAATATGTTTTCTCATAGAAATAACTCAATATGAGACAAAGGAGATGGATTGAGCTACTCAAAGATTTTGATTTCACAGAACACTACCATCCAGGGAAGGAAAATAAGGTAGTTGATTATTTGAGAAGAAAGGACTGTAGAGTTCTGAATAATATGAGAGTTGAAATGGATCCTATGTTCATGGATCTAGTAATGATAGATATGGGAATTGTCATGGAAGGTGAAACATCACTACTTTTTCAAATATATTCCAACCCGTCTTTAATGGAAATGATAAAAAGTTATCAGTCTTCTTATGAGGTGTTTTAATATAGAATTAATGTTGTGAATGGTGAGAGACTGAATGAATTTCTATTTGAAGATTGTATTTTGAAATTTGGGAATAGGATTTGTGTTTCGGCTATGCCTGATCTAAAAATATAATTATTTGATGACACTCACAGCTCTAATTTCTCTATACAACCTGGTGGAATTAAGATGTATATAGATTTAAAATAAAATTTTTAGTGGTACAACATGAAGATGGAGATTTCTGATAATGTGTCAATATGTTTGGTTTGTCAGGAGGTGAAGGTTGGAAGACAATATCTTATAGGATTCATGAAACATCTCCCTATACTTGTATATAAATGGGATGATATTACGATGGTATTTGTCATGGGGCTACTAAAGAGTCCTAGAAGAAATGATGTGATATGGGTTATCGCTGATCATCATACCAAATAAACACATTTTCATGATATAAGAGAAGATTTACCACTTGAAAGAATTGAAAGACTATATATTAATGCATATTTAAGTCTTTATGGTGTACCCCTATTGATTTTTTATGATCATGATCCCCATTTTACATCAAGATTTTGGAAAGGTCTTCAGAAGGCCCTAGATACTGAGCTTCGTTTGAGCACATCATACCACCCTCAAACTAATAGACAATCAAAATGGACAATTCAAACCTTAGAAAACATGTTGAGATCTTTCTCACTTGACTTTAAAGGTATGTGTGACCTATATTTACCTTTGGGAAATTTTTCCTATAATAATAGCTTCTATTTAAGTATACAGATGGCACCATATAAAGCGTTATACAGAAAGAGATGTCATACACCGTATTTTTGGGATGATTTGGACAAAGAAAACTCATAGGACCAAAAAAGTTTGAGGAAATAATGGAAAAGGTGAAGATTATCCAAACCCCATATAAAATAGCTCAAATTATAAAAAAGAGCTATGTTGATAACTGAAGGAAGGATTTGGAATTCTAAGTGGGTGATCATGTCTTCATGAAGGTATATACATAGAAGGGTGTTATAAGATTCAGTAAGTATGGTAAATTAAGTCCAAGGTACATCAGAACTTTTTATATTCTATAAAAAATTGGAGTTGTATCTTATTGTTTGGAAATGCCGCCAAGTCTCTCCAGAGTTTGTGATGTGTTCCATGAATCACGGTTAAATAAAATAAATTCTATAACAAACACATGTAATCACTTATAAAGAAATAGAAATGGAACATGATCTATCTTATTGTGAAGATCCTATCAATATTCCTGATACCAGAGAACAAGTGTTGAGAAATCAGACAGCCAGTCTGGTAGATGTTCTTTAGTGAAATCATAAAATGGAAGAGGTTATGTGGGAACATAAAGAACTTATGATGAATAACCTCCCAAACAGTTTTACAAAGAGATCATATAAAAATTTAGAGGAAAAATTTATTTGAAGGAGGGAAGAATGTAACACCCCGAACTTCTATGATAAGCTTACTTTTAAATTATTCAATAGCTTGTGTTGCATGCAACATCGTGTTCAAGCGCACTATGACCTATAAAACTAGCTGTTTAAAAATTGGCTATGAATAGTATTAACCAAATTATAAAATTTATAATTTTTTTTTTCAAAATAGACTTAATTTTTGAATTCATAATATCAAAATTATCTTAGGGATAAATTTTGGTAATTTTCTGAAAAGTCTCAATTGTTGATGAATAGAGAAAAATATTTCATTGTAGTTAAGAAACCGAATTTTTCATTTTAATAATTATTTTATAGTGAATTGATTTTATAGTCATGATAGATAAATAAAAAATATATTAATACATTATATTTCATTTTAATCATTTTATAATAGAATTATATATATAAATTTATTAAACTTTTGAATGCCTCTTTTACCTGCTTTCTTGCCACATCTATGGAATTTTCATTAAATGTAATTTTATAGCTTCTTTGAATTGAATTTAAAAAAACATTCATACATGGTAGTAATCAATATAAACAATCTGGTCTAATAAGATCAAAATAATTTTTGGTGAATAGTAACTTTTGGATTTTATTTACCACTTTTAAAGGTAAGTAGGGTAATTAAAGTTAAAATTAAAATTATAATAATATAATATTACACTAAAACTTATCCTAATTTAAATGGATAATTTTTCTTAAAATAAAATCAACCTTATGTCAAAATATAGGATCCTTTTTAATCCACTTGTGTTAGATTAGGACATTTATTATATTTTATTTAAAGAAGAGTTCAAAATGTCATATTCAAATTTTATTAACTATATCATTATTAATATGAGTATATATAAGTGATATGGTCAACTAAAAATATTATTTAGAAACTAAAAATTTATTATCTATAAAATGGTAATTTATTTATAATTTAGGTAAATAAATAATTAAATTAAATGGTGACACAATAAGGATGATGTAATTGAATTATTAAAAAAGAATCAATTTAATGATATTAAGGATATTAAAATAAATATAATTTTACATAATTAATGACATAAAATAATTTTATAGATAACATAGACATGTTAGTGACATATTAGAAGTATTGTTTTTATGTTATCATATTGGTTTGAAATTTTTCAAAAATGATAATTTTGAATATTATCAAAATTGACATAAATGATACTTAAAAAACAATATTTAATTAAATGTTATAAAATTCATAAAAATATGAGGTTCATCCAAATAACTTATATAGAGTTATATATGTCATAACTAATCAAATTGGGGTGTGTTTGGCCATTTATAGTAACTATGTTATCCCTATAGTGTAAAAATAAAAGAATACATGGTAAGCATTAAACTATTTAACTAAGAGTTAAACCCAAACGATAAGGTTAATTTTATGACCTAAAATTTTATAAAAGTAATTTTATGCGGGTATTTCTACCTATCTTCGTATTATCCTCTTAATAAATCACTTGTGATTTTTTTAAAACCGAAAATCAATTTATAATAAATTAATATTTTATGATCTTCCAAAAGTGCCCCTCACCTCTCTTATAAAATGTCACTTATACTTATCTTTAATTTACACCTACAAATACCTTTGTCTTGTCCAAAACCTACCAAATTCTTCTACCACCTTCCCCAACTTCATCCTAGAGGTCACACTTTGGGCAGAAATCAAGTTGAAGGTGTCCTTTTGTGCAAACCAATAGGAGACACCTGAAAAAGAGGTAATTGTTTTATCAAGTCTTTCAATGTTCTTTTCTTATTATACATTATATTTATATGGTTTTTTCTAAAAATAAGAATAACTCTAGTATCATAAATATACTAAGACGATATTATAATCATGTAAAAACCATATTCATCATTTTATCCATCATACGAATAACAATATCACCATGTCTGTGTTTGTACGATTTAACATCTCCACACCATGATGTAATTTTTTTTCAGCACTAAATTATTTGTATGGGTACAAATATTAGTATAATGGATATAAATAGTAAATATAACATTATAATAATTATTTATAATTAATATACCATCCAATTCCATACCATTTAACCATCAAGGGAATGATATTGGCGCTCGTGCATACATACGACCTACCATCTTCACTACATGTTGAGATTCATTCTCGACATTAAAATTTAAAGAATGATTATAAAATTTATATGATGAGTAAAACTAATAATAATTAACTTAATTTCATTCTTTATATTAATAAAATATATCTTATTCATAGTAAACATTACTTACATCACAAAATAGGAATGGGAAAACGAAGTAGTTAGCACCAGAAACAACAGTAATACTGAAATATTATTACCAAAATGATATAAGAGGATCATATATGATATCAAAAAAATTAATATTTTCCTAGTATAATTTAATAACATTTTTAACCATTATACACGATACTAACTCACCCTAAACTAAAGGAAATTATAAGGTAAGTGTTAATTTCACAATCTCTTTATTATCTAAAATTGCTTATATGTAAGTATCTACTAGGAAATACTTATCAACCATGTCCATATTTACTAAAATTAAATTCAAAATATTATAGATTATTTTTTAATGTCAATTTAACCAATGATTTACTTTTTATAAAATATTTTTAAAGGAATCTTTCCGTCATTTTCCAAACAATGTACTTTATGATATTTTCGACAAATTAAGGAAAGAATTTTTTTTTAACATATAAGATGTGAGAAACTATTTTCTGTTGTTACGACACCTTAACATTTAGAATCAACCCATACAATCTTATAATGTTATTTTCAAAATAAAATTTCTATTTTATAATTATTCTATTTTTAAATAATTTAATGTAAAAACTAAATATTTCTCTCAAAGAGTTTTAATCAATTTATTAGTTTATTTTCAACTATGTCAATATATTTTGTTGGATTTTATACTTATTTGAGGTTGAATATTTATGACAAAATCTTTCATATTGTATTGAAGGGTTTATGATATATTTTACTATGGATGTGCTATTTTTATACCATTCATGGTTTATGGTTAAAGTATTAACATTTCGTATTCTAGTTTCAATATGAATGTTTATCATATATTTCACCTTTTTTATAAGAGGAATACATTGGACATAGTAAGTGATGGGAAAGGCCTGCTATAGGCCCTCAATGCATTGGTAGGTCTCATGATAAAATATAGTTTCTTAGAAAAGTGCCTTGATGGTATGGTCACGGTCGTGGTACAAGGCCTCGAAAATATGGTTATGATATCCAACACTACCCATTTCCCTGTTATGAGATTAGTTATTTATATTTCATGTGATTGTTAGACTAGTATAATATCCATGTGAATGTTTAAATGAAATTATTTGATTTATTATTTTCATATTATGGTGATGACTATTTTTAAAAGTCTTATGTTTTAGTTTTATACCTTTCTTTAAAAGATTATTCTTATATATGATAACTTCCTATATAATGTTTATCCTTACTAAGCATCTAATCTCACCCGTTTATTATGTTTCATTTTTCTAGAGGATGTGAAGATGTATATTTTAACTGAACTGCTAAGAAATTATTAGGGATATGTGTATGTTCAAAGGATACACTATGTAGTTTTTCATTTTATGATGTAATGTAAAACTTATACTTGTATCTAGTTTTTTCAAAGATATTAACCTAAATAGTCCTTCCAGATTTGAATTTCTTCTGATCATGCCAATGTAATAAAATAATTCAGTAACTCTAGGAAACTGGGGTCAGGGCGTTACGAGAAGCATTAGGAAGGGTGATAAATCAATTTTTTTTAAAATTCTATGGATCATTTTAAATATTCTTATTGATGTTAATGTCATCAACAAGAAAATATTTCCAATGGATATTGACTTATGGAAACATGGAACCCAAAAAGTGGATCTTGCACATTAAATTTATAATTAATTTATTCAAATCTAGAAGATTTGGTTAACTTGTCTTAAGGTATTTCTTTGATGCAGATGTCGACCATCTGAAAAAAAAACATTTAAGGATTTACTAGATTGTGTTATAAGGATACAAGTATAGAATACCTCTAGAGTTGATCTACACTTTCTCCTTTGATCTTCGAGTAACACTAATTGATATCCTGGTGCTATCACAATGAATCAATTATCCTGCATCTTTCATGTTGATCACTCACCCCTTGATCTTAAAGGGATCTATATTTCATTTCCCACTCTTAAGAGGGATAGAGAAAGAAAAAATAATTTGATAGAGATATATATTATGTGTAACGATTATCTATTTCATGACTAAACATAGACAATATACATGACAATATATTTATAGATATAAGGATTATGTCAAAAATATTATTTAATTTCATGTTAGCACTTAAATAATATAATAATATTTATTAAACCCCATGTCAAATATAATAATATTTTTGTTTTTATTTTATTGAACCCACACTAACATGTTCAAAAAATTTAAAAAATTATTTTACTGTCTAGTAAATTAATATTTATCATTGGATAAGGTCTTGGTCAGTTTGAACTCCTCAACATTAATTGAATACCCAAATAAATATTTAATTAAATATTTTATTCATCAATAAAAATATTTTTTATTGATAAATGTAAATAAAATTATTCCTCAATCCTGAGAATAATATTTATTATATTAATGAAATTCATATATAATTTAATCGTGATCAGTGAAAACACTTTGTGTGTGACCTTGTAGGATTTTTACTCATTGGAATTAGGTGATTTGCCTAAATTCCAAGATTACTATCAAGTAATGGGTCAAGGTACCCAAGGCAATGAACTTAATGTTGCAATACCTAAAACAATAAATCAATTATCATTGTGTAATATAATCCCTTTATCACAATATCTCATCGTGAAGATTTCATATATTCATCACCAACTTATAAACTTGATACGTCATTCCTTGAATATCTGAAATAAACACATCATTACACCATGGTCAGGGAATTTATTGTGATGGTTCTATTCTAATTAAAGTGATGAAATATCATCTTCCATAAAGATTAAAGGGGAAAATCCTTCCTTGATATATTTATTAATCCCACATCACTCATGATGCACCAAACATATTCAACTTCAACATGAACAGTTATTGTCATGGTTTACGAAACACATCTAAGTTCATGAGTTGTATCATGTATTAGTAATAATCTTAACTTCTAAGGACTATTGCGCATGTTTGTAGATAAGAATTTTCTATGATATCAAAACATGTGGAATTCCTAATAGCATATTTGTTCTCATTACCTTTCATCTTGGAGATTACCAAGTGTGAACTTCATGAGAAAAAGCCTCATAAACTTTTGAGTATACACACTTTACAACCATGTTCTATATGCCCCATTAAACAATGTTATCCAACTATATAACTATATTTAATAATATCATCATTGCACTTCATGGTTATCATCATAGCAAGAAAATTATACAACCTTATCAATGTGGAAGATATTCTAGAATATTATTACATCATATTCATACAAAACAATAAACAATATATAATAAGATATTTTATTAATATTCGATACATTGAATATACTTGTAATAAAATTACAAAATGTTGGTCTTAGGATACCCACTTGGACAAGAGTAAATGACTTATGACTTTCAATATTATAGACTTCATATAGTAATCATGATTTTGTTCAGTTAAGTCTTTATTTATGTGGACTTCAGTGTTTTCTTATTTGAAAATACAACTTTGTGCAACCTCACCACTTTGATTAAAATCCATCAAGATATAATACTTCTAAAGTATGTTCTTTGTTCGTTCACCTGAACATAGATAATTTTTGAGGTCCAAAATTGTATTATTATCAAAATAGAGTGTAATATGATCTCTACTATTAGGTACCATGTCAAGATATTGAACGAAGTTATGCATCCATAAAACTTCATTAGCTACCTCAGATTCTACAATATACTCAGACACTACTGTGAAATCTACAACCATAACCAACTTTGAGCTATTATAGCTCATAACACATCCATTCAAAATGTATATGTATTTCATTTGAGAATTCATGTCATCATGATATACTTATAAAATAGTATCTACAAATTCTCTCATGACTAATTCATCATATTCTCTATAGACCTATAATATATCCTCAGTATCCCTCAAATACATAAGGATAGTCTTGAATTCCATCCAATGGTAGTCACTTGGATCATCTTGATATCTAACTACCTCACTCAATGTGTAGGAAGAATCTATCCTCATACATATCATAATATACACGACTAAACCAATCACTAACATCTAAGGAATCCATGCCATATATTTATTTCCTCATGTGATTTAGTATACATTTTCTTAGAAAGATTAATTCCATGTGATATTGGAAACAATCCCATTTAGATTGTTAAATAATGAACCAATTTAGTATTTTGTCAATATATGTACCTCGACATAGGTCAATAAGTCACATGGATCTATCATGAAGGATATTGATATTAGGAATATATTTTGACCTTCCAAATTCTTTCATGGAGAAGAATTTATTCAACCAGTCCTTAATATATTAAAGTAATAGTATTTCATTCCTAATAATTATTTTGTAATTGACATATAAAATTAAGAAAATAAATGAACTCCCACTACACCTTTTATAGACAGAAGTCTCATATTCATTATTTAGGAAAAGAATTTCTATTATGGATTCATCAAAACAAATTTTCCATGACATGGGTTCATTCTTTAATCCATAAATGGATATCCTTTGAACTTGAATACCATTTTTTTATCCTTTGGAGTCAAAAACCCTTTCAGTTGTGTCATATAAACATATTAACGAAGATTCACATTTAGTAAATATGTTATAAAAACTATTTCCAAATTTCATATTCATGATAATACACAGTGGAAATTATAATTATAATGGATTTAATTATTGTAACAGGTAAAACTGTTTCTTCGTAGTCAATGACATGCCACAGTTTAAACCCTTTTGAAACTAGTCATGCATTATAGGTACTGAATTTTTCTCCCATTTATAGTTTCTTAGTTAATACACATATGTAACCAATGGTATTTACATACTCTAGAGGATCTAGAAAAATCCAAACATGGGTTTGTTACATGGAATCTATTTCAAAATTCATGGATTCATTCCACTTGGAAATGTCTATTCTATTTTCTACTTTCGTTTAGTTTAGTGAATCATAATTGTAAACTAATAATGATTCACCATAATTAGTTACTAGTAACCCATGCCATTATAGTTCTCTAACCTCTTATATAATCTTATGTAGTATTTTTCTCTGGAACATCTTTCACCATAGGGATTTATGGAATTTGTTCTTATACCAACTCTTATGTATCTTGTTCCTAGAATTTATCTAAGTCTGTATCACTCCCATTATATCTTTTAAAGATACTATCATTCTCAATGAATATGGGATGCATTTAAAACCAAACTGTTTTGTCTAATGTATTTTATAGGTAGTACCCTATTCTTTCCTTTGGATATTCTATAAATATAGACTTTGTTCTTTATGGTTCAATTTTGTTACCTAAAAAGGCCTTAAAAAATCTTTCACATCCACACACATGTAAGTATGACAATATGTCTTTCTTTACATTCCATAATCGGTATGTAATACCATCTTCTACTTTAGTTGTCACTCAGTTTAGTATTAATTATGTTTTTTATAACATGTATAACCAAATGGATAATGGAAGTCTCACATAACTCATCATTGATCTCACTATATATGAAATGGTTTATTTCCTCATATCAATTACACCATTAAATTGAGTTATATAAGGTGGATTGAGTTGGGATAGAATCCCATGAACCTATAAATAATTAATGAATTATTGAATAATATATTCTCTATCAAGGTTTGATTGTATTTTATTAATCTTCTTACCAACATGGTACTAAAATTCATTCTTGTAATTCTTGAATTTATTAAAAGAATCTAACATACACCTCATCAAGTACAAATATCCATATCTACTAAAATCATATGTAAAAGTTTTTAAGTATTACTAGTCACCCCTTTATTCAATAGGGAATGGTCCACACATGTTGGTATGAAATAATTCAAGAAGCTCTTTAGCAATTTCACCACTTCCACTAAATGGTTTTGTGGTCATTTTTCCTTGTAAACATGTGTGAAATACACATAGTTATTTTAGTTTAAAAGTATATATATATCGATCTTTTTTTAATTTAGACAAATTATTTTCATTTACTTGACCTAGTGGGTGATGAAAAAGTTGGGTGTGGTATGATTCATGTGATGTAATTTTATTATCGACTTCCATTACTTGTTTTGAAAAATCCAACACATAAAGACTATTCTTTAAATGTAACTTAGCATAAAAAATTAATTCTTTATACAAGAAGCAACATTTATTCATGAACATGGAAATTAATCCATATGTATATAATATTTATATATAAATAATGTTTATTGTAAGGGATCATACATAATAAAGACCATTTCAAACCAAGATCATTCCAGTTGGAAATGTTAGGTTGTAGTCTTTGATAGCTAAAATATCAAGATTGGATCGGTTGGTTTATTGAAGATCTACCTACCATCAATCAGTATTTACTAATCTACATGGTTCTGGTTTTTGAATACATATGTGAGTACTACAAGTTGTATATAAAACACAATATTTATAAATAGATATATTTCACTCGATAACATGTGAACCGAAATATTCCCCTTTCTTCTTTTGATGGGTGTAGTTTTTATTCTAGTGGCTCTTTATGTCATATGTGAAAGATAAATCTTCTTATTCCCTTAGAAGACCATTTATCATCCTCTTCTTAAAAGGGCATTGTAAGGAATCCTTCTCCTTGGGGCTATTTACTTGGAATTTTCATTTCTTTACTATAATAATAGAATGTTTTCCATTCATTTTATTCTTATAAACATGGTGAAGAAGACAATGTATATATGGATATAATTTTCAATGTTCTTTATATTAAAATTAACAAAAAAAATGTAGGAGCTTCGAGGGACAGATGTAAGAATGTGATCAGTGCACAGTTCATTAGGTATTTTATACCATAGAACCTCTAGTTTCAAAATGTAACCAATGAGATTAACTACATGAGACCCAAATAGAACTAATTATCCAATAATTCTTTGAGAAAGATTCTCATATCTCAAATTGTCTCTATCTAACTCAACACTAATATAGTCCACAGAGATGCTCGAGCTTGGTATAAGCATCTAGGTCTTCTTGAGACTTCATGAGTTCACTATACATAAATTAAATTATAAAACATTTTAATTTTACCTTTTCATTCATATGTTTTTCATAGATAATAGAATATTTATCAATCACCTTCTTGGCAGGTGGATCCGGTATTGAGGATTATAGCATGTACTATTTCTGTTCAGGGAAAAACACTACTCGAAGGCATATGAACCATTCTTGAATATTACTTCCAATGAGGAGATGGTCTATATCCAATATAGATCATAGGGATATTGGGGATGGTGAAATTTCATTTTTTTATAAAATTATAAAAGTGATGATTATCTGTCATTTTCTTTATTAAAAATTATGTGGGAAATAGTAAAATTAAGTTTATTAAATCTCCCACAATTTTATCAAATACAAATATCCTTCACCATTGAACTCAGAATGTCTAATTGTTATGAAATACTAGTTGAAGGGATCTATATTTCCTTTCATATAATCTAGATGGGGGACATTAAAATAACTAGAAATTATTTAGGTATGTGGTCTTCTTATCTGCGGTCTTTTAGCTCCTAGATCTATTGAGTGGACTCCCAAATCCATGAACCCAAACACATATTTCTTTAATGATTCCCCATAAATTTCAATTGGATAAATAGAGGCCATTAACCCATAATATATTTGGTTAAGTTGAGAAAATATCTTAATTAATACCTCTCGATAATTAAAAGTTCCCCCAACGAAGGCCAAACCTACCCTAAAACTATGGGTTCATATTAATTCTGATGATGGAATGATTAATGAATTAATATTAATAGGATGGATTTTATTTTATTATACATAAATTTTATATTTTTTTATCCTATACAAGTCTGGTTTATATTAATGGAATTTTACTTAATTAATAAACTACGCTGGATAAAACTTTTATATACAATCCATTTATTTTAATTCTATCTTTGTACATTAATTCATTTACATGGGTGATGGTGATCTTCATCAATAAAATAAATAATACATAGACATAAATAAATAAATTCATAAATTACCATATCATGATCTGATCTAACATTTTATTTTTTGACTGGATAATAAATCAATCTGTGACCTAGTGGAATAACTCTGATTTTTGACATTGGCATGAATTACATCATTTCACCTGACAACCTGTGTATCACCTAAGATGGTATCATTATAGTTCCTTCTTGAACCACCTCCATGTGCCTTGGAAAACTCTATTAATTACAAGTATTTATGACTCACACACCTATCAGGGGAGAAAAATGATTGGTCAAATAGGAATTACATAAATAACCTTGGATACACAAGTCCTGTATAATAATGGATGGAGGGATAACACACATGCCATAATTTTAAGTTAATAATAAATAATTGAAAACCCATGCAATAAATTAAATTAAATTAATCCAACTTATACACATGTTTGTTCTAGCTCATGGTCATCCATAAACATGTAATGATTAAGAATTTAAAAAATGATCTATCATTCATTAAAATTCATTATTTTAATATGATAAAACATGCATGAATTTAGCCAATTAATTGTCATATTAATATTTTAATTCATTTTATCTTATTTTATCCAATAGTATTAAAGTTCCCATTCTCTTGGTTTTAAACAAAATAAGTAATTTTTTTAATTAAAACTCAATAAAAATACACATCTTTAAATATATAAGGAACCCAAAGATTGCCTAACTGAACTACTAAATGTGGTTTAATTATATATAACACACTAATAAAACATATTGTGTACATTGAATGTTTCAAAATTTCACAACATGTAATGTCAACTTAATGACACATAGAACACATGAAAATTATGTAGAATGTACATTTTAATGTGTTGAGTGTTTAATATACAATAAACTTACATGATTCATAGTCATGAATAATTTCTGGATTTTATTCAACATTTAATATAATATAAAATCTATTGACTGGTGAGTACTGTCAACTTAATAACCCACAAAAAATGAGTTGATAAGGTTTATGGAGTAATAAATTAATTTTAATATTTCCTCATAAAAATTTAAAGTATACAGTGTATACAATCTAGCTGCACAATGTGTACTTATCTTCACCGAATATTAACACCACACACCTATGGACTCGATGTGTACTTCTAATGAACATTTTTGAAGTTCAAGGAATGTATAGTGGGTATAGGATATGTTATTCTAGTTATAAATTTTCTAGACGATATGAATTATGTATTAAATACACAAAATTCATTAATTACGTGACACGGTTTGACTCCATGTTTTCAGTCTTGAAAACATGTGGACTACATAGTGTGTAACCAAATTATATGATGTGTACTGTAAAAAAGTAAAGGTTCAATCAGGTTGGTCTAAAAATGGTGCATTTATTTCATGTGGAATATAATATTACACAATGACATAGAATCCACATGGTTGTCCCTGTGAAATGAACAAGGATACATGACATGTAACATAGGAGTACATTTTGTGTAGTGTTTTGTTTCCCATCTAAGATCCTTGTCACCTCTAGATGGGATATTTATATGTAAAATTCCTTAATCATTAACTGATCTTGGTAATATTTTTGATAAATATAGAAAAGGAATAAGATATTTAGAAAAAAGATCCAGAATAACTTAAAACTTTAAATGGACCCAATATTCTAAATATAAATAATACATATTTCAATAAATAATTATAAATTTGAAATGTGGACACTATGATTCCACTTAAAGGTTCTGGGCACTATAGAAACACCAAGAATGGTGATAAATCAAAATATTTTTTGGATCTGATGCATCATTGGCAATATTATCAGTGATGTGAACACATTGAACAACATAATATTTCCATAAGATATTTATATAAGAAAACATGGATCCTAGAGAGAGGATATTTCATATTAAATTTATAATCAATTTATTTAGATATGGAATAATTTGATACCTTTTTATAGGTTATTTATTCGATATAGATGTTGATCATCTGCAAAACCTTTTATGGATTACCTTTTTTTGTGTAACGATCTATGTTTATAATCCCTCTCACAGTGATCCACACATGCTCCTTTGATCTCTAAGAAGTACTGATTTATTTATGGATGCTATCACAGAAAATCAATTGTTAGGTTTCATTCACATTGATCAGTCATCCTTCAATCTTGATTTATTCTATCTTTTATTTCTCAGTCTTAGGAGGCAGAGATAAAAAGGAATTTAAGAGAGAAATCCACTGTGTGAAATGATTCCATATTTCTCAATTAACCCTTAAAAAATAGACATAACCATCTATTTATAAATCTAGGGATTATGTTAAAATTATTATTTAATTACATATCATCCCTTAAATAATATAATATAACTTATTATACCTCATTCCAAAGATAATAATATTCTTATTATTATTTTAAGGCACCTTCACTAACTTGTGAAAAAATATACAAATATTATTTCACTAGCTTGTAAAGTAATATTTTTCACTGGACAAAGTCTTGGTGTATTTAAACACCTTATAATTTATCTAATACACACATAAATATTTTATTAATCAATGAAAATACTTTTTATTAATAAATGTAAATATAATTATTCCTCAATATTGAGAATAATATTTATTCTATTAATTAAATTCAAGTAGAATTTATTTGAGATCAATAGAAACACTTAACATGTGACCCCCTAGGATTATTTATCATTTTGATTAGATGAGCTTGAATATAGTCTAATATTATTGTCTAGAAATGGGTCAATGCACCTAAGATAAATAACTTAATGTCTCAATGTCAACAACCATAAATAAAAACTCATTGTGTAATATAATCCCTTTTTCATAATATGTCGTCAAGTAGGTTGCACATCTATGTCACCAACATATATTATCGATGCATCTTTCTTTGAAAACATAAAATTAACACATCATTACACCTTTTCTAGTGAATGTAATGTGATGGTTTTGTTCTACTCGAAGGGATAAGATATTTGTTTCCTTAATAATAAAGGGGGAAAATACTTCATTGACTTATTCAATAATAACACATCAGTCATGATAAACCCAACATATAAAACATCATAATGAACTATTATTGTCCTGGTTTACGTAATAAATCTTAGTATGTGAGTTGTAACATGTATTAATAATAATATCAAAGTATAAAAACCATTATACATGTTTGTTGATAGGAATATATGATATAACCAAAACATGAGGAATTCATACTAGTGTGTATGTTCTCATAAACTACCGTCTTGGATATTACCAAGTTTAAACATAATGACATAAATGTCCATCTTCTTATAAGTAGTCATTCCTGAAAGTCCCATTCTATCTATTGCATCACAGAATGTTATCCAACTGTAATTTCTCCCAATATTGCACTCTTTCACATGACTGAAAAGGGTTGATCATGAGGCCTTAAGTGAACCTCCACATATTACAGAGGCTGCCAACTAGTAGCAGGGGTTTGAAAAGTAGAGTGGGGGGACTATAACCCATGCTATGAAGTTTCATATCAGTATAAAACAAACTATATAAAAAAATAAACCAAAGTAAAAACATAGCACAATACAACAATAAAATCAAATAGAATAATCAAATAAATAATTAGGGAATAATGTAAAGATTTTCTAAATGTAACTAAATTTCATGCTATAAACAATAGAAGTAAAATACTAGCTGACTCCAATAAAGATAGAAAATTCCCCAGTCACAAACCTCACATCAGTACTATCACCAAAATTTATCCCATTATTAAATAATCAATCAACAACAAGATCCTATTACCTTGTCCAAACCTACATCCACATAATCTAATCAGGTACCAAACGAAGGTCTGAATAGGTTGTGAGTAAAACTCAGTAGGTAGACACAACCATGTCTAAAATAAATAGATTCATAGGAAGTTTATTAAATAAAGTGAATAAAAATTGAATTAATTAATTTAAAAATTAATAAAATACAACAACAATTTACTTCAACTCTATTCCAGAATATTTATGAGAATATCTTATGACCATGCCAACCACAACCATATAACCAAGGAAAAATAACCTGATTTATCACCAAGATAAAATATCTCTAGTCATATCCTATAACCATTCCTACCACCACCATATAACCATGGTAATGTCACAGTAATCTTGGTCAAAAACTTATAAGAATTATAACATCCATTTCAAAGACATATAATCATTACAACATGAGACTAGGCATATCCCACTCTCTATAAGTATTTCAACATGGGAATGAGATTATACTACTCAATATAAACATTATAGTATATAAGTGTGCAAGTTCCAAGATTGAGCCTGATATATAATAATTTTAGCATGGAATAAAAGTCCTATCATATAGAATGGATATCAAAATATTGTATCAAAATAGTAAATGGTTAAATATGAAGATTACTATTAATATTTCATATACCACATTACAATTATCACAGTTGATTAATAGTCATATGGATAAAAAATAATTCATAATTTAGGTATTCCATAATAATCAATCACCCAAGGTACATCTCATGCTAAACAATCTTTGAACCATTATAAAATTCAATTATATTCAGGGTTCGATCATCCCATGGGTAACCATAAGTTTGGTCAGAAGCCAATTGAAACCAATGGACTTAAATGAATTATCTCGTTCATTTATTTTTTTGATTTTGGAACACTCTATGTTTGCATAGTCACAATATTTCATAAACCTAGAAATTATCAAACCATAAGGTTAATATTTAGACCCCCTAATGGAAACTGAAAATAACAAAATACTTCCAATGGAAAAAATCAGTGATGAGAATGGTGCATAATATTTCAAGGAGGTTTTGAGATCAAAATAGATCGATATCAAAACCAACAACACAATCGGTCGAGTTACTTCACCATAATGGTTGGAGAACCAATGGAGAGAAAGAAAATTCATACCAAAACCACTTATTAGAGATTTATCATAGAAAAGGGACATCCAAAATGAAGGTTGGCACTGAAAATTCATCTAGATGATTCCCTAGGGTCTAGAGGAAATAATATGTTGTAGAATTAAATGAATATTAATCCACACAAGATGATTAAAACATCAGGTTGGGGAATTACACAATTTGTAATGTATTTACACATCATGTAATAAAAATTTAATGTAATTCTTTGAAAAAAAAATTCCTCATATTTATTTTATTAAAACACCTAAAAAATTACACAATGTGTAATCCCTTTGAATGGTATGTAAATGTTTTATAGATGGGTTTTCATCCCATTTTTCCTTTAAACAATCTGAACCACTTTTAGTGATTATCAATATACCAAAACCTATGTTAACACTCAACCCATTTATACCCATAATTCATTAATTCAAGAAAGAATACATCCCCAATATTTAGGTGATTTTCTCCAAATAAATCTCTCCATATCCAAAAAATAATCATCCACCAAGTCTCAAATGAAAAATTCAAGGAGGGATGTACCTGAAAAAACAGGCTCTTTGAACCTCCCCAACTTATAATAGATCATCCCCAAGATACTCTAAGAATCACTGTGAGGTCTAAGAAAATAATCTAGCCACCGTGTTTGAATATCAGACTCCCTCTCTTAGGTATCCTCTTTAACGCATCCATGCTGCCACTATATTTGAACCAACGGTATTGTCCTACCTCGAATATATTTCTCCCTATGATCCACATGGAATATCATATTCTCCTCAAAGGACACATCAGTAAAAATCTTGAAATCTTATACATCTATAACATGGGAAGGTTCTATATGATATCTATGTGTCTATGACATCAAGAACACACCATTCATTCCACTATATCATTGTGTAGGGGATAAACGGTATGCCACTGGATAGACCATTTCCACTATCTTAAATGGTCTGATAAACCTAGGTATTGGATTTCCCTTTTTCTGATAAAAATTTTCCCCAAACTTTATGACATCTAAAAGAAAACATTATAACCAACCTCAAATTTCAGAGATGATCTTTGATGGTCATCATAATATTTATTCATTATCTGCATAGTCACCAACCATAGTCTGATCAACTAAACCTTCATAGATGTCTCATGGATGAGACTTGTATCAAAAAGTGTTGACTCACCGACCTATAATGAAAAAAAATGAAACATGGACTACCTTAAAAAGCCTCAAAATTTTCCATTTAGATTCATTCTTTGAAGCTATTATTATATGAAAACTTTACGAGTTTACTAAATTTCTCCCATGAACCAAAAAAATATAAAAAACAGGCTTGTAACATATCCTCTAGAACCTAAATAGTTCACTCAGATTGAACATAAAACTATGGATTATAGGTTATTCTTAAAATAATTATTGATCCAAGATCCATCTGAAAACTCTTCTAGAAATGTTATGTGAAATGAGGATCTCTATCTGAAAGGATACTCCTCAGAACACCATGTAACCAAGTACATCAGGAACATAAAGACATCCTGAATCATCAACTATTATGATTTACATGATATGAAATTATGGTATAAATTAGTCATTCAATCCACAACAACCCATATATAATCATCATTATAAGTCATCCTAGTTAATCCCATCAAAAAATCCATTGTGATGTCATCCCATTTCTAATATGAAATGGGAAAAGGCTACATAATTCCAGTTAGCCTCTAATGATCGAATTTCATCTTCTAACAAGATAAGAATCTATCCATGAATATTTCCACCTCCTTATTTATTCTTAATAACTGGAAATGTCTATCGATATCATGAGACATTTATGTTTAACCAAGATGCACCTCCCATCTAGAAGTATGAAACTCCCTCATCAGCTCCACATATAAGCCTGTAGGAACCCATAATCTACCTAATGAAATAAGAGAATTTCCAATTTTAAGAGACCATAATGATGGTGTCTCCCTACTATATAATTTTTCTCTCAGAAAAGATCCCTCTAGATCAGAAAACTGCTAAATCTTAATCTATTCTAGAATCACAGGTATAATAGATATCAAAGTCAAATTTATCCATCCCTAAGACTTTTGAACATCCATATACATCTCTACAAATATGGTAATTATCTATCACTCATCACAAGAATCTCTTACCACCTTGATCTATGTATTTCAACTCAAATCATTGACAAATATATTTCCCTTGACTTGTGTATAAGATAATTAAATGTCAAAAATTTGCAGATACTCGACCCACCTCCTCTATCGAAGGTTGAGGTCTCACTAAGAAAAGATGCACCTAAGGATCTTGTGATTTGTGTATACCACAAACCTATCACCCACGATAATGTGCCTCCAATATCTTAGGGCATGTACCAATACTCCTAACTCCATACAGTGAGTAGGTTAATTCTTCACATGTATTTTTAACTACATGGATCCATAAGAAACCAATTGATCCTCTGAAATTATAATTAAATCTAGTCCAACTATTTAAGCATCACCATTCTTGGTATATTATTTTCCTGACACATGTTAAGTGAGTATAACTGCTTAGGTAAACCATCCTTTCATCTCCTAAAAATATTTCTAGTAAGAATTAGACCCAAAAAAAATCACCCCTTTATTGGTCAACATAGAAATTAGTTCTTCCAAACAAGAGAAACATTGGATAAAGTACAGATAATAACCTACTAAACCTAGAAATCTCTAAATATTTAATAAATTCTTTTTTTGTTCAAAATATATCATAGTTATGAATTTATATATGTCCAATAAAAATCCTACCATTGGGATGACATATACGAAGAAGTTCACTTTATTAATCCCAAAACTATATTCGGTTAGCTTGGTTTAGAGCCAATGATCTCTCAATGTGTATAAGAAAATATCAAGATGTTTGGAATCATTATTTACTTACTGGTATTACACTAAGATATCATCGATAAAAACCACCACAAACCGATCTAGAAAATGATGATGAATCTTATTCATTAAATCCATGAATATTGTGGGTGTGTTGGTCAACCTAAATAGAATCACTAAAAATTCATAAAATATATACCCCATCCTAAAACAAATTTTAGGTATCTCTGATGGTATCACCCTAAAATATTGGTAACCAGATATCAAACCATTCTTGGATAATATCTTGACTCGACTGATTGAAAAGATCATAAATACATAGAAGAATATATTAGTTATTAACCATCATCTAGTTTGTAACATCCTGGTTCTGGAAGCCACCCAGAGGTGCCCCGTACCTAGTTGGTCACATGGCCTCAAGTGCATTTCTCCAAATACCCAAGGCTTCCGACTAGCAGTGAGGGCATTGGGTGTGATAGTGGAGAAACTATGCCCTCATTTTTTTAAAAGGTTGGGGCTGAAGCCTCATTATTATTATTGAAACAAATCAAAGTCCTCTTTAACTGGGTAGAGGGAGATCCATTACATAGCCCGAAGGCCCAATTGTTTGGCCCAAGGCCCATTCTGTGAATAGTACTGCTATAGTACCCACACTGCTACAATACCCGCCTCTGCTACAGTTCCCCTGCCGCCGCTATAGTGCCCTAGCCACCACTACAGTGCCGCCATTGCAACAGTATCTCAACTGCTACAGTGGCCCTACAGTGATGCTATAGTAACCTGCACCAATGGGTCACATATATAGATGATGCCTGATACATATGTATAAGAAAACAACCAAATAAGTCACAATTCTGAATACAAATAGTACTAAACCAATGTAAAAAAGAAATAGATAAACAGCTCCTTAGCATTGCAAGCCTAGGCTTGGTCCCATTCTCTCCAGCTCCATAGCAAGTCAAGTACCTGAAGTTGAAGGGCGCTTTCCTTTATCTATAACTGTAACAAAATAATCTCTTTGGGCCCAAAATAATGACCCAAATAGGGTGTGAAACTAAATCCCAATAGGCCGCCACCCGAAAATATGTTCCTAAATGTCAGTGAATATATGGAAGGTAAAAGTATAGGAAACAATAACTAGCAGTAACCAATGCACAGTTCCAATATCAAGAAACATCTAACAAGAAGCTAAACAAAAATAGGTAACCCTCTGAGGAGTACTCACATCCATCCCCTCTAGTTTTACCTAAAAAGTACCAACTACCCTCTGGGCAGTACACTCAGCCTAACCCCTCTGGTTTGGTCATATGAAAATTATAAGACTCTATGGGGAATCCCACTCATTCAATTCCCCTTATAGTCTAAGGTAGTTAGGGAATCTATGAGGAAGCACAAAAGGTCAATTCCCCTTATAGCCCAAAGTTCAAGAGACTCTCTAAGGAAGCTCACTCGGTCAATTCCTCTTATAGCCCCAGGTCGTTCACATACACTCTAAGGAAGCTCACCCGGTCAATTCCTGTTATAGCCTAGAGTGGTTCAAGGTAAATCAAGTAAAAACAAAGAATCTCTGAGGAATCTCAATCGGTCTATCCCATTATAGTCTATAAAGCTCAAAGAATCTCTGAGGAAGCTCACTCATTCTATCCCCCTATAGTCTATAATGTCCAAAGACTCTTTGAGGAAGCTCACTCGATCTATCATCTTATATTCTATAACACTAGGTTCTCACGGACCCGTGTAAGTCAATGCATAGTAATGCAATGAGGACAAAGTAAACCTATAGAACAACTTGTCTAACCAGTCTTCATCATCTCACGCATGTCAGAAAAACAACACTCCATCCTATGACCGCAAGGCATCGAAAATAGGTAAATGGCCAATGGTCTAAACAGGCCCAAATGGTCGTAAGTTAAAAAAATCATGATCAGAAAATCCAAGGCATAGCAATCAACCCAATTTAGATCCAATTTACCTCTACATAGGCATACAAGCATGGTAGGAAAACAACCGGGGTAAAACGGTAAACACGCAAGGGTATTGGTGGAAATTGCACATAATACTCAAAGAATTCAAACGGAAAGGCACAAACCACCTACCTTTAGGTTAGGAGATCAATATACATTAACCACAAAGCTTTAATCTCTTTGGAATGTCTTAGATCTAAGAAAACGTCCAAAACTTTCAACCCTCGATAACATGGAAGAGAATAATAATTTAAAAACTATTCTCTAGAAGAAGAGAGAGCCTACCGCTGTGATTCCAACACAATCAACGGTGCTCAAAATGGAGGTCGGACGAAGGGTTGGGGGCTCATTGAAGATCTGCGGATGCTCGGTGCTCTCAGATGAACGAAACTTAGAAAGAGTAGTTTTTGTCCGTCAGACATGACCCTGGTGTATTTAACAAAGAAAAAGAAGGTACACGACATGTACTTTCAGATTACATGGCGTGTACACACATTTTCCATACCTCTATTTAAGAGGCCACCAGTCACTCCCACACGGCTATGTATGCGGCTACTACATGACCAGTGCACGACCTACTACGGCATCTAAGTACAGGACATGTACTCATAAAGTACATGGCGTGTACTGAGAAAATTTCCAAAATTTCCTCTTTTCTCTAAAAATTGCCAGAAAAGAAAAACATACCTAAAAAGAAGGTCCGGGTTCTTACTAACTTCCCCCCTTAAATAAATTCATACTTTAATTTCCCTAGCATGGCATAGAAGAAGAACCCTCTAATGGTTCCAGCCACTGTACTCGTACATCAGCCTCCCTCTCCAAAGTCATGTCTTATACCCACTCGTGCTACCACAACACTCATACCATAGGAACAAACCAGCCATGGAGAACCATTATACTATGATCCAAAATACGGATAGGATGATCCTCGAAAGATGCATCCACCCCCAAATCGACTTCCTCGGGTTGGAAATCATGATACGTGTCTTAAAAGTAACGTCGGAGTTGAGAAACGTGGAAGACGTCGTGCATAACCCAATACCTCTGAGGTAATTGTAATATATAGGTAACCGGAACCACTCTCTCCAACACCTAAAATGACCAGACATACCTTGGAGAAAGCTTACCCCATCTCCTAATATTCTTGTGTCCCGACCTCGGTGTGATACGCAGGAAAACCTGATCCCCGACCTCGAACTCTAGAGGTCGTCTCTGCTGATCAGCATAAGACTTTTGTCGAGACTGTGCAGTATCCATCCTCTTTCGAATAATATCTATCTGTTCTATGGTCTCCTGAACAAGACGAGGTCTGAGAAAAGCTGCCTCTCCGGCCTCTAGCCAACATAACTACTATCGGCACAACCTACCGTACAAATCCTCATAAAGGTTCCATCTTAATAGTTACTTGAAAACTATTATTGTAGGAGAACTCCACCAGATGTATATGCTTTTCCCAAGAACCTAAAAAATCTAGGATGCATGATCGGAGCATTTCCTCAAGCACCTGAATCGTACACTCGGACTAGCCATCAGTTTGGGGGTGGTATGCTGTACATAAATGTACCTATGTACCCAAAGCCTAATAAATACAATGCCAGACCCGAGAAGTAAAACACGCATCCCTGTCTGAAACAATGGATTGTGGAACTCCATGCAGACATACAATCTCTTGGATGTAAAACCGCCCCAGCTCATCAACATTGAAGGTCTCCTTGATCGGCAAGAAGTGAGAAATCTTTGTAACCTTGTCAATGAAAACCCATACAGCAACATTCCCTCACGGTGACCTCAGTAACCCTATCACAAAGTCCATCGTGACGTCTTTCCACTTCCACTCAAGAATGGGTAACTAATGTAAAAGACCTGTTGGTCGCTGATGCTTCGTCTTCACCTACTGACAAGTAGAACACCTAATGACGAAACCAGCAACATCACTCTTCATACCTGGACACAAATACTAGCGGTGTATATCATAATACATCTTGCTTACACCAGGATGAACTTCCCAAACAGAGGACTGAAAATCCCGCATCATCTCCTAGCATATATCTGTTGGCACCCATATGAGTCCTTGGTAACGCAAGATCTCATCCTTGCCTACTATCCATCCAAGATGAGGGTCCTCTCCTGACACACTTTTCCGTAGGACTAGGCCTTCAGATTCCGATAGTTGTCTCATTCGCACTTGATCAAGAAGGGTAGAGGTAACAACTATAGAAGATAGAAAATTCATCCCCTGTCTATCGTGCACCTCCAAATTCATCTCAGAGAACAGATCCATAAGCTTCTATTCACTGCTATCCTCCTAAACTGCCTATATCTGAGTCCTCCTGCTTAGTGAATCAGCCAGAGCATTGCCTTTCCCAGGTGTGTAGGCAAGCTCAAAGTCAAAGGACTGAAGGTACTCAACCCACCTCCATTGTCTCAAATTCAAATCACACTGAGTAAAGATGTACTTGAGACTTTTTTGGTCGGTGAAAACCACAAAATGCTCTCCTAGAAGATAGTGTCTCTAACAATGTAAAGCATGAACAACAGCTACCAACTCCAGATCATGTGTTGGGTAATTCCTCTCATGTGGCTTCAACTGTCGAGACCCGTACGCAATGACTCCATCACCCTAGATAAGAACATCTCCCAGCCTGAGACCTGAAGCATCACAATAAATATTATAGATATTTTCTGGATCTGGAAAGACTAGTAGCGGTGCTGAAGTAAATCTACCTTTCAACTCTTAAAAGGCTGACTCATAAGAATCTGATCATACGAACTTCGCACCCTTCATGGTCAGACCTGTCAGTGGTGCTGGTAAGTGTGAAAAGAACTATATGAAACGTCTGTAGTATCCATCCAGCCCTAGAAAACTCAATACCTCAAAGACTTTCTTCAGCTGCTCCCAAGAAACTATAGCTCTCACTTTCTATGGGTCTACTGATACTCCTATCTCTGAAATAACGTGACCCAAGAAGTGAATATGGTCCATCCAAAAGTGTCACTTCAAGAGATTATTATATAACTAATGATCTCTCAATGTACACAAAAAGATCTCAAGATGTGTGGTATGGTCGTGTCGAGTGTGAGAGTAAACCAAGATATCACCCACGAAGAGCACCACGAACGATTCCAAGTATGGATGGAACACTCGGTCCATCAGTTCCATGAAAACTGATGGTGCACTCGTGAGACCAAACGGCATAACCATATACTCGTATATACCATACCTCCTTTGGAAGGTTGTGAGAGGTATATCTGATGGTCTAACGCGCAAATAATGATAACCAGACCTCAATTCAATCTTTTAGAACACTCGAGCTCCTCGAAGATGATCAAAGAGATGATCAATCCTAAGTAGGGGATATCGGTTATTGACCGTCAACTGGTTCAGCATCTGATGATCCACACAAATTATATGGGTACCGTCTGCCTTCTTCGTAAACAGGACATGAAACCCCCAAGGAGAAGTATAGGGTTAGATGAAACCCTTGGCCTGCAACTCCTTCAAATGTTTCTTGAGCACCTGCAACTCTTGTGTAGCCATCCTATAAAGAGTAATGGACATCGGTGCCTCCCCTGGCACTAGCTCAATAAAAAAGTCCACCTCACGCACCGGAGGCAAACCTGAAAAGTCCTATTGAAGACATCCCTGAAACAATCCACCACTACAGGAAAGTCTAACTGTGAAATCCCCTGGTCATCCAGATAAAAAATAGAAATCTAGGTTGTAACTCCTCCTAGCCCATGATGCTCGGGTCCTAATCTACTCTCCTGGACATCCCACTAACCTCTATGAAGAAAAGATCCACCCTCTAGTGATATGAATCTCACCCTACAGCGATAATAGTCAAAAACTTATTGGAAGGGAACTAAATAGTCCATCCTACGAATGACATCATAACTTGTCATCTCTAGGACATATAGGTCTCATAGAAAGTGACACCCCCCAATGTCTAGAGGGCACTCCTTGCACTGATGTACACTAGCTGTCCTAGTCCCCAATGGTGTGTCTAGTGTCAAGATGTCGGCAGAAGAAAAGATGCAGAGACTAAGACTCTCCACAACAGTGATAGATATAAAGCTACGTGAATATCCTATATCGAAAAGAGTAGAGGATAAAACTGGGGATACTAAGATCGTACCTCGAACTGTAGAGGGGCTGAGATCCTGCTCTTGATGGGTCTGCTTCACTACAAAGGTCTGGCCTGCTCCACGACCCTATGACCTTTCCTAACCACTCTAAGCTGATCCATTCTACTGTCGCTGGTAGCCTGGTGACTAAACACCATGGCCACAACCTCCACATCGGCCCGAACAGCCGGGAGAACACTAGCTCCAAGACTGGTGAGAAACTGGCGATGCTTATCCTGAATGCATGGTCATAAAAGAACCCCTACCACCAGCTGTAGGTGAGAAGATCTGATAGAAACGCTAATGATGGCCCATATTTCTGCAAGATCGACGCTCCATCAGGTCTCTCTAGCACTGTGGCCTAGTATTCCCTCTCCTCCCACATTAGTATCATACTATCTGGCTGCCTAAAGATACATCCCGTATACTATAATCACCTCGATTAGAATCCCTACGGTGTTTCCTGCTATCTGTAGGAGGAACACTAAATCTGGATGTCGAACCACCCTGGCTCACTGCTCCAGAATCCCTCAAATTGTTCTCAGTGATCAGTGCCTAGTTGATGATAGAGGATATCAAAGTCAACCTAAGGATGTTCACATGTGATCGGATGTCGTGGCTCAGACCATCATCAAACTTCCGCGCAAGGAACAACTCATCACCTCTTGGAATAGGCATGAAACATTGTAGATCAGTAAAGCGAGACAAGTACTCCATAATAGAAATAGTACCCTACTCCAGACTCATAAACTCCTAGGCTCGATCATCCCTCAAGGTATCCAGGTAGAATTAATCGTAGTAGATGTGCTGCAACTCATCCCAAGTCATACTATGTTGGTGTCCTGACTGTGAGATCAACTTCCACTACATCTTGGAAGAGTCTTGGAGAATATAAGTAGCGAGCTTCACCCTCTTCTCTGGAGGTATCTCTAGATGCTCTAAGATTTTCAGCGTGGCCTCTAACCATGATTCTACAGTTTGGGGTCCTCCGTCCCATGAGAAATTGGGAGGATGCTACTGCTACAAAACCCGCGTCAACTCTGTCATCGACGGGGCGGGAGGCAGCACTCCCTAGAAAGTCTGCATCATCCTTAGAAATCCTTCCCTAAACTACGCATTGACACCTTCAACTGGTATAACTACTGGTGCCAAGGATGGCACAACAGGAGGATCTGCAAGAGGTCTTTGATCAACCTTATTCGGTGTTTGTTCAGTGTCTGGCGACATGCATACAATAGGAGGACGTATCAGTGGAATAATTCTGAAAGTTCAAATGCACACCTTAGATCAATATTATCAAGGACTGAAAACATAAGAGTACAAGGATGGAATAGGATAAATAAACATTCATGTTTTACAAAACATGACTACATGGTGTGTATAAAAACTACATAGCATGTTCTTTTAAGCCATTCACATGGGCGTGTACTTCTTCCACAACTGGTCGTGTAACACCCCAACCACAATGTGTGTTATCCCCACACAAATCCTTTACTTCTACTCTATTACCCTTTCTGAGTCTCCTTACATGGCTATCCCACACGATCCACTTATTTTTAGACTACACAGCGTGTTCCCAAAGGACACGGCGTATACTAGACAAGTTTCAATGACCTGTGTTGTTAGTTACACTGCCGGCTACACGGTTCACTCTACACGATGTGATCCATGTGTACATGGCGTGTACTTGAAGGATTTACCAACCCATGTTTTTTGTGACATGGCCAGGTACCTAGGTTACACTGCACGACATATAAAATCAGGAAACGTCATGTATAGTCGAAGTTTCATCCATCTGTGTCATTAGTCACATGGGTAGACACATGGTCACTACAACACAGTGTGTACGTACCATACACGACCTATTCCTATAATATTTTTCACAACCTCGTATCCCTTCCCACATAGTCAGTGACATGGTTATTTACAACATGACATGAATTAATAAAGTACATGTCGTGTATTCTAGTTTTTTCCAGATAGTAGCCTCAGAAACTGCTTCGGAGCCCATAAAACACAGAAAACAAGCATTTAGGTACCAAATTCCGATCCATGAAGTCCCCTACTCCCCACGAATCAAATCTTGGCATCATATACATGTCATATACAAGGGAAACAAGTCAATGATCCACCATGTTCTGATTCATGAGGGCCCATAACACCTCAAGAATCAAAAGTTGTCATTCATTCAAACAAAACCTTACATATACCAATACCTATTAAAAGTAGGTATTCTACCATGCATATATCCCAACATCATGCATATTCTACACAACATCTATCATGACAACATGCAATCGCTAATGCAACCAAAATGGCATGACAAAAATGCATGACATGTGATTTCAAGCAAGATCCTATTTGATGTATAAGATGGAATAACCTCATATTATCGGGTTGCGATAGAAATAGAACCCCAATAATAGCAACAATAACAGAAAAAAACATGTTAGTCACCCATAGGTGAAAATCAGATCAACCGTAAACATGAAAAACCAAAAGAAATTGAAATTAACGAGGTAGATTGGCTTTTCCCTGTACACGGGTTAACTAGTCCCAGGCACAGCTTATTACCAAGTACATATTCCATCCTATCCATGACTATAGGATCCAAATAGTAACTCAAGAGAAAATAATTCCTCTGATACCACTTTGTAACATCCCAGTTCTGAAAGCCACCCAGATTCACCCCGTACCTGGTTGGTCACATAGCCTCAAGCACATTTCCCCAAACGCCAGAGGCTGTTGACTAGCAGCGAGAGTCTCGGGTGTGATAGTGGGGAAACTATTCCCTCATTGGCAGAGTACAAAGAAGAAGATAAAAAAAGAAATAGCAAAATCATTAAACATATATACAAGAGTAAACAACAAAAGACTAAAAGTGTGAAAAAATGGAGCACATATATAGATAATGCATGATACATATGTCTAGGAAACTAGCATAAAAAGTCGCAATGATGAATACAACCAGTACAAAACCAAAGTACAATAGAAATAGATAAACATCTCCTCAACATCGCAGGCCTAGTCTTGGTTCCATGCTCTCCAACTCCATAGAAAGTTAAGAACCTGAAGTGGAAGGGCAAATTCCCCTATTTATACCTGCAAAAATATAATCAGTTTGGGCCCAAAAGCATGTCCCAAACAGGGTGTGAGACTAAATCCCAGTAGGAAACCACTCGATGATATTTTCCTAACAGTCAGTGAATATATGGTAGGTAAAAGTACCAGAAAAAATACAAAGTAGTAAACAATCCACAGTTCCAATATCAAGCAAAAACTAACAAGCAGCTAAACACAAATAGGTAACCCTATGGGGAGTACTCATACCCATCTCCTCTAGTCCTACCTAACAAGTACCAACAACCCTATAGGTAGTACACTTAGCCTAACCCCTCTGGATTGGTCATACGAACATTATAAGACTCTCTGAGGAAGCTCACTCGGTCAATTCCCCTTATAGTCTATGGTAGTCAGGTACTCTCTGAGGAAGTACACAAGGTCAATTCCCCTTATAGTCCAAAGGTCAAGAGACTCTATGAGAAAGCTCACTTGTCCAATTCCTCTTATGGCCCCAGGTCATTAACAGAATCTCTGAGGAAGCTCACCCGGTCAATTCCTCTTATATCTTGGAGTGGTTCAAGGTAATTCAAGTAAAAACAAACACTCTTTCGGGAAGGTCACTTGGTATATCCCATTATAGTCTATAAATCTCAAAGACTCTCTAAGGAAGCTCTCTCGGTCTATCCCCCTATAGTCTATAAGGTCCAAAGACTCTATGAGGAAGCTCACTGGGTCTATCCTCTTATAGTTTATAACACCAGGTTCTCATGGCCCCATCTAAGTCAATGCATAGTAATTCTATGAGGCCAAAGTAAACCTAAAAACTAATTGGATAACCAATCTACAGCATTTCAGGCATGTCAGAAAAATAAAACTCAATACTAGGACCACATGTCATGGAAAACAGGTAAACGACATATAGGCTAAACAGGACCAAACGGTTGTAAACAGAACAAATCATGATCAGAACATCCAAGGCATAGAAATCAACCTAATTCATAACCAATTTACCTCTACACAAGCATACAAGAATGGAAAGAAAACAACATGGGTAAAATGGTAAACACGCAATACCCCATTCAAGGGTATTGGTGGAAATTTCACATAATAGTCAAAGACTTCGAACGGAAAGGCACAAACCACATACCATAGGGTTAGGAGATTAATATACTTGAACCACGAAGCATGAATCTCCTTAGAACGTTGTAGATATATGAAAACGTCCAAAATGTTCAACCCTTGATGACTTGGAAAAGAATAGGAATTGAAAAACGATACTCTAGAAGAAGAGAGAGCTTACCGCTGTGATTCCAACGCAATCAACGGTGCTCGAAATGGATGGTGGATAGAGGATTGGGTGCTCGTCAAGGATCCACAGATGCTCGATGCTCTCAGATGAACAAAACCAAGGAGTGGTTTTTGTCCGTCATATGTGACCCCAGTGCGTTTAATGAAAAAGTAGTACACGGTGTGCACTTTTGGAGTACACGGCGTGTACTCACCTTTTCCGTACTCCGATTTAAGCGGCCTCTAGTCACTCACACACGGTCGTGTATACTTCTACTACACATCCAGTGCACGTCCTGCTATGGAATCTGAGTACAAGACGTGTACTCATAAAGTGCACAGTGTGTACATAGAAAATTTCCAGAAATTCCACTTTTCTCCAAAAACGTCCAGAAAGAAAAAACATTCTTGAAAAGAAGTTCTAGGTTATTACATTTTTCAACCTTTGATAATCCACCTATAAGCATAAAGATACACTAGCCTTCTTGGAGAAAATAAATAGAGAACCCCATGGAGATGTACTAGGCCATATGAAAATTTTATATTATATATCTTCCAACTGATCATTCAAACCATGAAGCTTTTCTTATTTCATATGGTATGGCTGGATAGAAGCTGGCTCTCCAACTGGCACCAACAAAATCATGAACTCAATCTCTTGCTTAGGAGGTAAGCCATCGAACTCATCAATAACAACATCCTGATAATGGTCTACTACTGGATGAAAGGAATCATTCTTCATTCCACCATTATCAACAAAAAAATTGGTATATGGTCTATGATTCAATACAATATTCAATGAATTGGTCTTGTAATACCATCCTAAATATCCCATTAAACTTAGTGATAATAGTTGCCACCTTATGGAGAAAGGAAGATAACTCTCCTCCGGGAACAATCAAAATGATCCTGATATGGAACTAACCAATCCATACCAAGAATCAAGTCGAATTCTATCATTTCTAGCATGAATGGTTCCCAAGAAGAAATTGTAACCACTAATATCTTCGGAACACACCTTGAAACATTAGATATTCTTTAACCGTACACGCAAAGATGTGTCGATGGTTAAAAATCATCCAATATTTCTGCATCTAAGACCAATACATTTGAAAAATATAGATAAAAAATAATGTGATGATCATATGTCTAAAATATGAAATATAAGGTAGATGGTATAAGAATCATACCTATAACAGTAGACGGTATTGCATCCACATTATTCGGAGGAGTCTGAATAACATGAAGATGACTTGTCCCTCTAAACTATACTCTAGTTTAACTACCATGAGCCATTTCCCTTTCATGGTAATATTGCTCATGCACTGGGGTATCACGTCCCATGCCTCAAACTAAATGGTCATTGGAGCTCAATCTATCATTCTGCCAAGGGGTATTTGATCCCCTTCCCAAATCAGGCGCATGTCCTGATCCCCTAGCACTGGTCTGCTATGGAAAGATCATACAAAACCTTTAAATATGACCTAGTTAAGACATACATGACACTTGACTGTGGCGAAAGGATAATGAACACTCTTGTGACCAAACATGCCACAATAATAGAACTAGAAAGGAACATATTCTTCATATGGTTGGCCACTATCCTAATTTATTTCTCCACAATTACCTTAGAAGAAACTATCATAGTGGCATTTCATGACACTCGGAAAAGATCTCAAAGATTTCCCTGCAAAAAAATTCTACCCTATGCCTGAATCCTCTATTAGATTCTTTTATATGATGGGTTCCTAGTTCATCATGCCCTCAAAGCTTCTTAAACAAAAAAAATACTTACCTATGACCAGATAACATAATGATTACCATCCCAAAAATGCATCTCCCAATAGATCTCAATATCTGCCAAAGATGGTGCAAAGTGCTATAGGTTGGTGAAACGTATGACATAGTCTAGTATTGTCATGCCCTCCTACATAAGATTCATGAACTCATGATATTTTTCATCCCTCAATGTTTTGGGATATAAATGGCTCAAGAACTTCATCTTTAATTCATTCTCAAATTTATCATCCTATGACCCAATATACAGCAAGCTTAATTTTTCTATGTGTGGTTGTCTTGAGGTGATTAAAAATTGTATGGAGTGACTTGATCTAGAACTCAAATGCCTAGGGTATTACAACTGTAGTAAACATTTGTTGATGTTGTAGTCGAAACTCTATTGTTAGGTCAAATTCACATTAAATAACTAGATAGAAACAAGGTTATCCTCAATAAGTGACTTCAACAGAGAACCATTAACTCCTAGTCTCTCCAAAAAAGGCTTAAAAGTTTTTTTGAATGATTCATAAACTCTTTTTAGTTGTCCAATGAAAAATATATCTCATATGACAGTTCAACATGCAATTATATATCACATCAAAAAATTGATATGCCCATGTTAGGAAAAATTCATGTCAATATATCCATATGTTCTTATTTTGATGCATGTATTCTCATCTCTTGCTACACAGGGCTATGATTAAAAATATCAAGAAACAATAACATCATAAGACAATAACCTCACAAAACATGAGAATCACCAAAGGTAAAATAACATCAAATTCCACAAGTTCACAACACAAAGAGCAATCCCATACATATGCACTTGGATTTTCCCTCATACATGGGTAAGCTACTCCCACACAAAACCTCATTACCATTTTCCAGAACATCCTAATTTACTTTCTAAATTTTCCCAAAAGGTAAAGTATAAGAAAAGAAAAACATTTATCTGATACCACTTTGTAACATCCCATAATTTGGAACTATCTCATGTGGCTAGAAAGGGTTGGTAATGGGACCTTAAGCATGCCTCCCCATATGTAAAAGTTTTATTACTAGCAATGGGGGTGTGAATATTATAATGGCGAGACTATACCCCCTGGTATGAAGTGACATAATAGCATAAAATAAACCATATAAATGAAATAAATAAAAGTAAAAAACATTGCAGAATACAACAATAAAAACCAACTAAACAATCCAATAATGATAAGGGAATAATGAATTATATGTTAAAATGTAAATAAATGTCATGATTGAAACAATACAAGTAAATGAATATAAGACTCAATTAAAGACCCAAAATTCCCCAGTCTTGAACCCCATGTCATTCCCATCACCAAACTTCATCCCATTAGCGAATAAGAAATCAACAACAAGGTACTTTTTATTTTTCCAAACCCGTATCCACATCATCTATTCGGGCTCCAAACGGATGTTTGAATAGTGTGTGAGTAAAACATATGAGGTTAAAACCACCATGTATCAACTAAATAGTCTGATAATAAGTGTATGCAATAAATAAAACAATATGAGTTTTAATTAATTTAATAATTAATAAAATAAAAAAACAACCAACTTAGGATTCATACCGGAATATTTCTAAGCCTGTCTTAAAACCATTCTAAACACAACCACATAACCAAGGTAAAATGAACTTGTTCTGGACCATAAAAATTTATCTCTAAGAATTTCTTACAACTATCCCAACCAGCACCATATAACCATAAAAAATTTACAACAATCAGGGTAAAATCTCTATAAGCATTACAATATCTAGTTCAATTCCCTGTATGAATTATAGTTTGGGACTTGGTATATCCCACTCTATATAAGAATTACATAATGGTATTGGGCTGAACCCACTCAATATAATCATTACAGTATATAGGTTTTAATTTTCTATGACTGACCTCAATATATAATCATTTCATCATTGAACACTAGTCCTATCATATAGCATGGATATCACAATATCACATCAAAACTATAAATGGTTAATTGTGTGAATTACAATTTATATTACATATACCACATTCCATTTATATCAAAATTTATTAACATTTATATCATGAATATATAAGTAACAATTTTGGGATTCTAGAACAAGAAATCACATAAGGTCTCATGCCAGGCTAAGAACACTTTAAACCATTAGCTAATTCAATTATATTAAATGTATTCTCACACCATGAGTAACTATAATCCAAATAAAAATCCAATTAAAACCAAAGTACATCATGGAATAATTCCATTAATTTATTTAATTGATTTGGGAACATTCTATGTTAGTAAAATCACAATATTGTATAAACTTTGAAATTATCAAACCATAGGGTTAAGATTTAGACCCCTACCTTAAACGATGAAGAATGAAACACTCCAAATGGAAAACTCCCATGAGAAGGAAGGTGAAGAAGATTGAAAGGAAGATCCTATATCAAAACATATCAAGATCAAAACCAAAAATGAAATCAATCAAGGGATTTCACCACAACTATTGGAAAATCAAGGGAGAGAAGAAAAAATAGGACCAAAACCACTTTCTAGTGACTTCTCAAACAAAAGAGACGTTCGAAAGGAGGTTTAGAACTCTAAATTACCCCAGAGGATTCCATTGGGTTTATTGGAGAGGATTTGTGGTGTAATGAAATGAAAATTTGGAAACACAAAATGTTTAAAATAGAAGTTCTTGTAATTACATGGAATGTAACGTAATTACACAACATATAAATCTTTTTAATGGAATACCCCAAAAAACTATTCACCTCGGGTTTGTTTTATTAAAACAACTGGAAAATTAGATTTTGATTATTCCATTTACATAGGGTTTAAATGTTATTCAGATGGTTTTTCATCCCATTTTTTCATTAAACAAGTTGAACCTCATTTAAAGCTTCTCAACTTAATAGAACCTATGTTGACACTGAATCGATTTATACATGGACTCCATTAATTCAAACAAGAACACATATATAAAATATAGGTCATTTTATCCAAAAAAGGCTCTCTATATCTGAATGAGACCCATCCACAAAGGCTCAAATGAAAAACTCAATAAGGAACATACCTAGAAAAATATGGGATCTTACAACCTCCCCACCTTATAACCACTCATCCTCAAGCATATCCAAGTGTCACTATAAGGTATCAGAAAAAATAATTTGTACACTATGTTCACATATCATAATATCTCTCCAATTTCTCCTACTAAACTCACCCATCCTTCCACTACACTTGAACCAACGGTATTTTCCAACCCTGAAGATATTCCTCACTAAAATCCATAACCCATATTGGATTCTCCTCAAAGGACGCATCCACAAAAAGATTGACATTTGCTACATATATTACATGGTAAAGTTATATATGAAATAGAAATATCTTAGACATGTGGAACACATCATTCATTTCATTGTAACATTATTAAAGGTTAAATAGTATACCTCTAGACCGAACCTTGCCACTATCTCAAACGGCCCGACAAACATGGGTAGTAGATTTCCATATTTCCTGATATGGAATTTCCCTAAACTAGGTGACACCAAAAAGAAAACATGACTACCAAATGTAAATTATAAAGGTTATATCCAATGGTAATCATATTATTTTTTCATTCTCTATGTGGTCACAACCTGATGGCTGGTCAACCAAACATTCATTAATGTCTCCTGCATGAGACTAGGCCCAATAAGTACTGAATCACCATCCTCTATCCAACAAAAATTTGAATGGAATTACCTACCATAAAAATCCTCAAAATTTTCCATTTGGATTGATGTATAGAATCTATTATCATATGAAAACTCCATGAGGGCCATATGTGTCTCCCATCAACCACCAAATTCAAAATCATAGGCTTGTAACATATCACCTAGAACCTGAATAGTCTTCTCATATTGACCATCAGTCTATAGATGATAGGTTATGATTAAATGAACCCATGATACTAGATCTTTATGAAGACCCTTTTGGAAATTCAATGTGAAATGAGGATCTCTGTCAGAAATTATACTCCTCGGAACACTCTGGAACCAAACTACCTCACACATGTAAAAACTTCCCATATAATCAACTGTAATGTTTTCCCTAGTTGTCGATAAGTGGTATACCTTATTCATTTGATCCAAAAACCCCACACAGTGTCATTATTATGGGTCTCACTAGGTGATCCCATCACAAAATCCATTATTACATCATCTCATTTCCACTGAAGAATGGGAAAAGGCTTCAAAAGACTAGTTGGCCTCTGATGCTCGGCTTTTATATGATGACAAGTGAAGCATCTAGCCACTAAGCCTACCACCACCTTCTTCATTATAGAACACCAGTATAACCTCTAGAGATCATGATACCCATTTTTTAAAATATGAAGCACCTCCCATATATAATCATAAAACTCCCTTATTATCTTCTCATGTAAGCCCATAAGAACCCATACTCATCCATGAAAAATAAGACAATTCCCACTTTCGGGAGAATATCCTAATATATTTTCCCACCCTTATAATTTTTCTCTTATAAAAATTCCATATGGATTAGAAAACATCTTAGTCTTAATCCAGTCCAAAATCATTGGTATAACATATATCGAATATAGAGCTATGCATCCCTAAGACTCTTAAACATCAAAATACATGTCTGCAAAAAGGGCCATTATCTGTCACTAATCACAAGAATCCCATACTACCTTAGTATGTGTCTTTCAGATCAAATCATTAGTTACAATGTTTCCCGTGTCCAGTGTATAAGCCAATTCAATGTTGAAATACTTTAGATACTCAACCCCCTCCTTTGTCAAAGGTTCATGTCTCCTTGAGAAAAGTTGTACATGGGGCTCTTGTGATTTTTCTATACCATAAAACTCTCATCCATGAAATAGTTTATCCAACATCTCAAGGGTATGTACCCATAATTGTAACTCTATATCATGAGTAGGGAAATTCCTATCATGTAGTCTTAGCTGGCTGGATCTATAAAAAACCACTAGTTCCTCTTACATTAGAACTACTCCGAGTATAACTCTAGATTTGACATAGTACACGGTATATGATTTACTTGGAATAGGTAAAGTGAGGATAGGTTATGAGGTTATATTTCATTTCATCTCCTGAATAATTTCTCATATTCATCAGACCAAAGAAACTTCACCCCTTTCTTGGACAAACCAAACATCGGTGCTTCCAAATAAGATAAATATTGGATAAAGTTCCGATAATAACCTTCTAAATTCCAAAATATCTGAATTTTGAAGATTTCCTAGGGTTATTACCAAGATATCATGGATTCTATTTTCAATGGTTCAACTAAAACTTCTTCCTATGAGTGTACATGGCCCAAAAAATGAACATTTTTAATAGAAAAACTCTATTTGGTTAGTTTAGCTTAACGTTAGTGATCTAACAGTGTATTAAAGATGATGTTAAGATGTTTGGAAGGATTTTATACTATCTGGGAGTACACTAAAATATTTTTTAAAAATAAACCACAAAACAATCTAGAAATGGGTGGAATATCATTTTTACAAAGGCCATGAATACTTTTGATGTGTTGGTCAAACCAGATGGTATCACTACAAATTCATACAAGCCATACCTACTCTAAAAAGCAGTCTGGGGAATGTCCAACGGTCTCACCAATAATGTATGGTAACCTGATCTCAAATAAATCTTGAAGAAGATATTATCACCTCTAAACTGATTGAAAATATCATCAATATGTGTAAGAGGATACTGGTTCTTGACCATCATTAAGTTTATCCTTCAATAGTATACACATAATCACAATTTATAACTAGAATTCTTAGTGAAAAGAACCATGGAATCATATTGAGATGTACTAGGTCATATGAAGGCTTTATATTCCATATATTATGGCTAAAATTTCAACTCCCAAAGCACTATTGGTGCCATACGGTAATATGGGATAGAAATTACATCTCCCCCCATGCACCAACTCGACCATGAAATTGATCTCTTGATCGAGTGGTAAGCTAGAAAACAAATCAAGAAAGACATATAGATAATGGTATACCACTAGAGTAAAATAATATTAATTATTTACATCATTATCTAGAGAAATACCTTCCATATGAGTCATTAGAGAATATAAGCTACACTGAGTTTATCCTAGATGGACATCCTGAAGATCCCACTCACCAGGGTGAGAATAACCGACTCTTTCTAGAGATAGAATGATAAATCTACTACTATAATGGTCAATATGATTTTGATATGTAACTAACCAATACATACAAAGAATCAAGTCAAATCCTATTATTTCCAGCATGAACGGTTTCCAAAAGAAATGGTAACCACTAATCTCTAGAGAACAAGCCTTTTGACATTTGATATTCTCTATATGCCCTTGTAATGGTGTTTTAATGGTTAAAACACGATCCAGTATTTAAAAACACATGCCCAAAATATGTTCAAAAATATCATATTGAAATTAATGTGATTCTCCTATATCAAAAAAATAAAAACTATGGTGTATGAAACATGAATCATACCTATGATGGTAGAAGATCATCCATCCATGTTAGTTGTAGTAATATTTATAATGTACAACCGACTTTTCCTTCGACCCAGGGACCTAATCTGACTACCCTAGGCTATTTCCCTTTCATGTTATTTCTTCTCATGCACTAGGGTACCATGTACCTTGCCTCGTCGTAAACGACCGGTGGAACTCAAACTACTAGCCTGATTAGGGGAAGTTGAGCCCCTCCCTGAATCAATTGTCTTTCCTAATCCCCTTCCACAAGTCTACTGCAGGATGTTCATAATGAACCTCTGAAGATAACCCAGTCTTCCAAATACATGACACTTGATTGCAGGGTAAGAACAATATGGGATCTTGTGGCCAAAATTTCCAAACTGATAGCACTGGACTGGAACACAATATTGATATGGTTGTCTAATTCCCTTACTATTCTTCCCATTACTAAAATGGTGGAAAATATCATAGCATTAGTTCAATAAACTTGAAAAATATCTCTTGTTTCACCCTGCTGAAATAGCATGGGAACTGCTTGAGGCCTCTCTCATATTCTCTCCCAAGAAGAGTTGTTAGTTCATCATTTCCTCAAAGATTCTTAAATAGGAAATGTTTACCTATGACCTGATCTCATAGTGAAGTCCTCCATAAAAACTTCTCAACTTATATATCTCATCATCTTCCACAAATGGTTCAAAGAACTATAGATCAGTTAAACGTCCATCATACTTCAGCACGAACATGCCCTCCTTATTCAGATGCATGAACTCGTGATATTTTTCATCCCATAATGTTTTAGGATAGAAATGGATTCGTATCATTGTCTTGAATTACTTCTTATATAGTTCATCTTGCTTCCCAGATTCCTCAAAAATATCCCACCAAAGCATTCTAGGTTTATGAAGCATATATGTATAAGCTTCATCATTCTATTTTCAGGTGTCTCGAGGTTCTTGAAGATTATATGGAATGAATTGATCCAAAACTCGGTTACCTATGGTCCTCCTTTCCCAATTAACATAGGTGTATTCTAAAACTGATAATATCTTGTTTGCTCATATATCAAAGGAACGATACTAACTTTCTCCCTTTCCATGGATCACATGACCCTCATGATATTATAGTAAAGATAAACATCCATATGATATTCAACAAATATGGGAAGATCTGGTTCATCTGTGTTAATATCATGTTTATTTTCACTCTCCTAATCCTCATGTTGAAGATGGTGAGGAGACATTTTCTCTAAAAGACAAACGCACACCTTAGAGAACTAGCTAGCAACAAATTCAACCTCAATAGATGAATTTAATAGAGAACCATTAACTCCTGGTCTCTTAAAACAAGTCTTATAAGTGTTTTATCGTTACAAATCAACTCATTTTAGTAATCTAGTGAAATATATATCTCATATAATAGTTCAATAGAAAATTATATATCACATGAAAAAATAGATATGCACCTCTTATGAACAATGCATGTCAATATATTCCTATGTTCCTATTATGAGCATGTATTACTATCTCACACTATACCGAGACATGAGTAGAAATATCAAGAAATAATAACATCAGAAAACAATACCCTTGCACAACATGTGAATCACCCAAGGATACATAACATAAATTGTAACAATCACACAACACAACAACAATCCCATTCCTAGACACTCAGATTTCCCCCCATAATGGGTTACAGATCACATGAATAAGATCATTACCAAGTACTGGAATAGCCTAGTATCCGTTATAACTTTCTCATTAATTAAATCAAAATAAAAGAAAAACATGGTACTGATTCCACTTTGTATCATCCCCTAATCTGGCGCTCTCTCATATGGATAGAAAGGGTTGGTCATGAGACCTCAAGCACGCCTCTCTGTATGCAAAAGGCTACTGACTAGAAGTGAGGGTGTGAATATATAGAGAAGATACTATACCCTTGGTTATTAAGTGTCATTGCCTTAGAAAATAGACTATATAAATAAAAGAAATAAAAGTACAAATGTAGTGGCACACAACAATAAAATCCAATTAAATAATACAATAAATAATAAGGTAATAATGCAATGAAGTGCTGGAATGTAACTAAATATCATTCTAGAAACAATACAAGTAAAAGACTTGAAGAATAAAATAAAGACTCAAAAGTCCCCAGTCACCAACCTCACTTTAGTACCGTCACCAAACACCATCAACAAACATGCAATCAATAGGAAGGTCCTTTTCCCTTTTCTAAACCTTCATCCATATAATCTACTTAGGAACCAAACAGAGGCCCGAATAGGATGTGAGTAAAAATCCGTAGGTCACCACAAGATTGTATAAAATAACATGTGTTATATAAAGTGTATTCACTAATATGGAGAATAGGCATATTAATGTGTTTAGCAATTAAAAAAATACAACAACAACTTACTTCAACTCCATGCTATAATATCTCTGATCATGTCTTACGACCATGCCAACCACAACCATATAAACAGGGAAAAATAACCTATGTCAGAACCATAATGTGATATCACTGATCATGTATTATAACCACACCAACCACCAGCATATAACCATGGTAAAGTTACAAAAATTCAGGTTAAATACCTATTATCATTACACCATCTGGTTCAAAGCCTTATAAGCATTACAAAATGGGACTAGGAATATCATAATCTATATAGGAATTACAACATGTAACTGGGCCCAACCCACTCAATATCAGCATTACAGCATATAAATGTAAAATTTCCCGGGTTGATCCCAATATAAGAGCATTTCAGCATGGATCACAAGTCCTACCATATATAATGGATATCAAAATATCACATTAAAATTATAAACAATTAGTAATACAAATTACAATTTATCTTTAATATACCATATTCCATTTATATCAAAATTTATTAACACCTATATCAATAATAAATAAGTCAAAATTTAGGGATTCTATATAAAGAAATCACGTAAGGTCATGTTTCATGATAAACACACATTAAACCAATATCTAATTTAATTATATTCAAAGTCCACTCACCCCATGGGTAACCATAAGCTAGTTCAGAATCCAATTAAAAACAAATTAATTTAAGGAATAATATCATTAATTTTATTAATTTATTTGGGTGTATTCTTTTTTGGTGCAATCATATTATTACATAATCTTGGAAATTATCAAACCATAGGGTTAATATTTAGACCCCTACCTTAAATGGTGAATAACACAACACTTTCAATGGAAAAAACCACTGTAAGGAAGGTGGAAAATATTTCAAGGAGGTTCCTAGATAAAAATATATAAATATCAAAATGAACAATGAAATGGGTCATGTGATTTCACTATAATGGTTGTAGAAGTAAGGTAGAGAAGAAAAAATAGGACAAGATCATTTACCAAGGACTAATCACCAAACCAGGACATATGAGATGAGGGTTGTTACTCTAAATTTTATTAGAGGATCCCCTAGGGTCAATAGGAGAGGAGATAAAATGGAATTAAATGAAAATTTAGCTACAAAAAATGTTTAAAAAAAATGTTCAGGTAATTACATTATGTGTAATGTAGTTACACATCATGTAAATATTTTTAATGGAATACGCCAAAAAATCGTCACCTCAGATTTATTTTATTAAAAAAATAAAAATAATAAAATGACCTGTAATCCATTTAAATGGAATGTAAATGTTCAGAAGATGGGTTTTCAGACAATTTTCCCTTTAATCAACTTGAACCACCATTTAATATTATAAACTTACCAAGAATTCATATTAACACTTAGCCCATTTATACATGAACTAAATTAATTCAAAGAAGCATACATCACTGAACTGTAGGTAATTTTATCCAAAAAAGGATCCCATTATACAAAAAATACTCAGATACCAAGGCTCAAATGACAAACTCAATGAGGTACATGCCAATAAAAATATTTGATCTTACACGGCCATAGAACTATATTTAAGAATATCTCCATTTCACTTGAATTTAATCATCATTGTAGGGAACTATTATGACCTTGTCAATGTGATAGAAATTCTAGTCCATTATTATATCAGGGTCATATAGAAGAGTGAAAAATATGTAATAATATATTTTATTAATATTTAATACATTTAATATAAATATAATCAAAGTACAAATAGTTGTACCTAGTACAAAAATTCCAACAGTTTTAAAACAAACGTGTATCCAGTGTTTGTGACTATAGTTTCCCATAGGTGTACATGTATAGGTTCTTGTGTCTTGAGGTATAATTAATGAAACATATGGTAATATGGATTCTATTATTACTCTTGGTTATAGATGAGAATTAGTATGCATGTACAGGGTGCATGATGATATGTGGTATGTGAGAATGGGGTGCAAGATGACTTATAGAAGGGATGAGAGCACATGATATTAAACATTTAGGAATTTGTGAGAAAAACTAGTGGGGAAGTGGGAGTGGGGTACCTTTATTAAAAATATGTTTTATGGCTACTCTCACATTTATATGTTACTTTATGAGTGAGACTTTGAGAGGTAGGGATGTAGTTTTAATTATTTAGGTAATGAGTTGGTTTTATTTTTTATTCACTTCTATTTAGTATGATTCTTTCACATTTAGAAAATATGTTTTAGGTAGGATTTTATTTAGTATACATGTATGCTCTCCATATATTTATAAAATATTTTTCAAGTCCTCAGGAACTGTTTTGGGATCATGTTATGCATTACTAGCTAAAAGAAATTGTTTAAGATTTTTTGGAATTTCATGGTCACTACATCGGAATTATTTGTTTATATTTTTATTTTTTCTTTCTTTATGACATACATTAATATATGTTATGGTTTATTTACCTATGTGAAATATTTCTTTGGTGTATCTCATTTTACCTCTTATCATTAAATTTAACAAAGACTGTAACGCCTCCCATTATATGAATTTTATACTCTTGGTTCCAATAACCAAACCTTAGCCAATTGGAGATGGTCTTTGTGGGTCATCCTCATCATCATGTTTTCCTAGAAGGGGTATGAATGAGGGAGGGAGTTGTGATATAATAAAATTGAATAGATAAAACCTTAGGTTGTTTGAGAAAAATGTACTTTTCAACATCTTCCTTGGTTATCCTTCAAATAGAAGATGATATTATTGATACGACAAGGAGAAATGGAATATAATTTAGATCTGAGATATAAAGGTTCTAGAACAATTAATGAAATACATTTCACATACATAATAAATTTCTAGTAGTGGTGATGATAAAGCTATTTTTTTAGAAGTGGGAAGAATTTTTTTTAAATAATGTGTGTTTAGAATAAGTGTATAATGAAGATGTTGATTTAGCTATTTCTAGTGATGAATATCCACTTTTCACATCTTATATAAGGCTAAAAAAGCTGGTGTAGGTCCCAAATATCATTTGAGAAAATTGTAAATGGGTTAATACAAGAATAAATTTAAGAAAACCAATATATACCTCACTATTTTTACATGTTGAACCTAGATATATGATTGAGGATTTAGAGAACCAAGAATGAATTAGCATGATCATTATATTCATTATTTACATGAGTCAATGCCAAATTATCAAAACACCAATGTTATTAAAACAAAGTGGGTGTTTCAAAACATGATGAATAAATCGGGATAATTATTAAGAAATAATGTAAGATTTGTGTAAAAGTGGTACTCACAAGTTGAAGGAATTGATTTTCATGAGACCTTTATATTAATTTCTAGAACAGATACAAATAATATATTTTTCAAAATGGATATAAGGTTTTACTTCCTCATTGAATAGTTTTAAGAGGGTGTATTTGGTTTAAAAAAATATCAATATGAGTTAGAAAAATCTCGAAGTTCATGATATTATATGATATAGTTTTTAAAAAGAATTTGAAATTCATGAAATGAAGTGTTGACTCCAATCTATATGTAAAACATTCAATGAGGTATCACTTATTATTATTGTTTATAAATATGATATAATTTTTTCTAGAAATGAATATTTTTATTTTGAAGAGTTTACTTTTTTAGATAAAGATATTTGAAATTTTCATGCTTATAAAATTGAAAAAAATTATAGGACAAAAAAATTCTCAATAGGAAGACCGTGTTTTTATCTAAATAGAAGTATGCTTTGGAAATTATAAATAAGTTTGGTATGAAGGATTCAAAACTAATTTATACACTCATCTCAATAGGAAACAAACTATTAAAGGATGAATATAGGATATAGGTTAACTTAATGGATTTTAGGATGATTATTTAATTTTTTCTTTATTTTCCAACTTTATGTTCTGATATTGTATATTTTGTTAAATTATGTTTCTTGTATCAAAGTTCACTAAAGGAATCTTATTTTGGGGTCCTAAATATATTTATATGGTATATAATATGTATAAAAAAACTATGTATTATAATATTAAAGTAGTGCAAATATTGATTCATTTAACTATAATGATGAAAATTGGTATATAAATGTTGATGATGGAAGGTCTATATCTAGTTTAGTTTTTTTGGGCGAAATGGGTGTATTTTTGCACACTATGTAATAAAGTTCAATGAACAAGACAATTATTTAAGAATAATATGTGGTAAAAACATAAAATATAACCCAATTGATGTAGAAGATGTATTAGTTGGAATATCTCATGGTTGAAGTGAATCTTACACTACTTCTTGGCTATGATAATCAAAGTTCTATCAATTTAGAAAAAACAATCAATTATATATTCAATATTAGAACACATTGATATCAAATACCACTTCATCAGATATTTTATAGATTACAATGTTTTAAATATATAATTTTTTCCAAAAAGGAGAAAATAGATGAATTTTGTCACTAAATCACTGCCAAAGGATGAATTTCAAAGACTGAGATTGATTTTGGGAGTTCAACCTCATTCTTTTCATGGAAAATGTATGGTGATTCTATCCCCTCCCACACTAGTTCTTTTTATATTATATTCAAAGGGGGTAAATTATACATAAATCTCAGTAATATTATTCATTTATGTATTTACAAAATGTATTTAATAACATATAGAAAATTATTTTAGAGATAATCCATTAAAATGTGTTTTGCCTATTGGGGTGAGTTCACTTGTTTAGGGGGGTCATTTATTTAGAAAGATTTACTAAAGGTAAAAATTCGTGAAGTCAGTATATAGGGGTTTTATTATTTTATGGTTATAAACTATTTTAATAGTTTTGGTGAGAATTTATGCAAAAATTTTATATATATAGGTTCCAAGGATAGATTTTTTAAGTTGAATAAGTATTTATTTTCAATTATCTTCAAGTGGTATCAATGTACACAACATGTTTAATTTTCTATTGGTATACATAGTATCAAGAGATATGAATATGTTTATGTAAGTTATTATTTTATTGACAACATGGTATTATTATTCAATTTTATAGTTTTATACCCTTATTGTTCTCATGTATTCATAGAATTATTGAATTATGATTCATTTCTATGTATATTGAGTTTGAAAGTTATTTATGCTCCTTGGTTTCTAAAAAAATAAAAAGGGGGTTTTTTATCCCAATAGATGTTTGGGAGATTGTTGAGACCCAAGGAGATTTTATTATAATCCATAAATAAAGAATTATCCCCTAGCCTTATGTTTTTTTTCTAGTGAAGATGATTTGGATAAGAAATACTATCAATGTGTTTATATGTTGGATATTGTTTTCAATGCATAAATAATATTCAAACATGAATTAAATCATGTTTATAATGTCAGGTGAATAGTTTTTTGAAGTTTTGATATGTTTTAAAATTTTCTCAGGGTGTTTGGATTTACTTTGGAATTGAATTTGGAGTTGAGTATATTAAAACTAAAAAATTGGTAAGTCTATATTTTAGGATTCATTATACTAAATTAATTAAGTTTTTATAAGTATAAATTAATAATAGTTATTTTATATCTATAATGGAAAAATTGTAATGGAATGAAAAAACTCTAAGGATGATCTTGAAATATGAAAGAGTTATTCCATGAATCATAAGAGTCATTTCAAAATGCATCATGGATATTTCCATAAGGATCATTTCATATTCCATAAGAATCATTCTGAAATTTCTTAAGTGTGATTTTTTCTTGTGTAAGAATCATTCAATAATTTTGTATAAGTCATTCTAGATACAATAAAATTCATTTCTACAATTATATTAATGAATCCATATATAGAAAAATTATGAGTTTTATTTATATTTATAGATTTTTTTGGAATTAATAGAGGATTTTAACTAAATATTTATTCTTTGAATAAATTAATAGAAATTTTAGAATAACTAAATCAGATGATGCTAAAATTGTATTATCATTATTTAAATATCATAAAGGGGGTTTTTTATTCAATATATAGACATATGAATTTTTATTCCATGGGAATGATATTTCATCATGTAAAGAGTTTTAATTTTTCAATTAATTTATCTTACACAGAAAGTTGAATAAATTTGTGTCTTGAATTGTGTCAGGGTCCACCTAGATAGATCCAACAATTAAAAAAAATAAAAATGTTGGAAAAAGAATATAATTTGAATAAGTGATTAAAGGAAGTCATTAGCACAAATTTTAAATTATAATTATAATTCCAATGTGAAGAAGTTGTTTCTAGTGTATGAGATAAATGGAACAAAGTGTTGTATGAATGAAAGATTTTAGATATTAGATGAATGATGTTTACTGTAATGAAGAAATATTTTTTAATAGAGGAGTTTGTAATAATTGAATATATTATTCTAGATATAGGTGTGACTTTTGAGTATAGAAAACAAAATATACACATTTCAAGTGTAGTCTATAAGAAGGAATAAGCAAAAATATTATTCATAAGAGTGGAACAGATGGGAAGGAGGAGAAGGAGAAACAAAAATAAAACATGATATAAGTCTTGAATATTTTAATACTCACTTATTATTGAATATAATTTCTATAATTTTTTGTTGTGTGGTAGTACAATACACGATTGAAATACTTCTATATAATGAAATTTTAAGGATAAACCCTACCTATTTATAATATTGATGATGAAACTAGTAAAATGTATAATCATAGGGTAACATTGATTACTCTATGGTCTAGTCTTCAAATTTTGAGAGGAGAACATTGAAAAATATGTTGTGTCACCAATTATTGTGTTCTAGTGTGTGTGAAAATAATCTATTTATTCATTTTAACAAGTTGAAAATTTTTTCTCAATGAGAAACATAAAAGGGAATTTAAATCACTAATTAACCCCCCCCCCCCCCCTCTATCTTAGTGATTTCCCACTAATATTGATGTTCCTTTTCATATATATTCTTTTTTACTTGGTATCTATAATTTTTAATAGAGTAAATATTTCCTTCGGATAAATCTAATTTTTTTGATCTTGATATTTTCTTTATTTTTGTTTGACAAACTTGAAAGTGTCCTTTTATTTTTTATATCCATCAAAGATCATGTTAATTTAGTAAAAAAAGTGTCTTCCCCATTATTATAAGAAAAATTTATATATTTGGGAAGGTATAATTTTACCATAATAATTTTCAATATTGATTGATATAGTGGAAATTGTAAAAAAAAATGTTTCACTCCTTTTATGAAACATGTCGTGATGATTCAAGTTAATAAAACTAATATTGATATTTATATCCATATATGAAATTATATATTATTCTCAAATTTATAAAATTAATTTATAAAACTTATGGGTATAAATACTGTGATATGTATTTGGTTAAAAAATATAATATTTATGAAGGAAATGTTTAAATTAATGAAGAAAACATAAAATATGGAATTCATAATTTAAATATTGCTTTTATGGATAAATAGTTATTGATATCATTATTAGAGTAAATTATATTGTGGGATAAATAGGTTTTTGAGAAACTCTATAAGATTATAAGGTATTCAAGTTGTTACATTTCATCTTAACATATAGGCTTTATGAAAAATTTTAATCACTTGATTTTTGTGATTTTAATTAATTTTTATTGGATTACATAATATATGTTTCTTTTTTATATGATTTGATGGAAGGTTCTTCTTTCAGGATGAGAGAAAAGGGAAAAAATAAATATTATTTAAAGCCTTCAATAATGATAAGACACATAAGGAGGTCATGGAAGATGATGAAAATTTACAATGAAATAAATATGTTGATGTGAAGTTTGAAAATAAAATTTTCTCATATTAGGAATTTTTCAAATATTAAATGGAAGATATCATGGTAAAATAATTATATATTTTTTTTATTGGATATGTATTCAACATTTTGTTAAAAATTGTCCAATCCTAAAGGAAGAATAAATTGAAGATGAAAATGAGTCATAAAAGAATTTATAATTGAAAAAAGGCTTAAAAATATAGTAATAAGAGGTATAATTCCTAGGTAATGTTGCATAAATTTTCAAAATTTAAAAAGAAGAGTAATTTTTTCATGATATATGAAGAAAAATTTGATGATAAATAATATCAAGAAGGTTTTTACAGTGTCCATATTGATAAATTGATTATTGAAATGGTGAATGGAGAACAATTATCTAATGAAGGAGTGGACAAAGAAATAAAAAATTTGATTTAAAATGAAGTGATAATTAAAATAATTTCATTTTAAGATATCAAAATTATATTCCATGAATCTAAATTAGTGTAAGATACCTAAAATAATTTTTTTTTGAAAAAGTTTCAAGATAATGAGGCTAATTTCATGAAAATTTAGTTTAAAGGTTTAATGTATAATTTTTGAGGACCAAAAGATATGAAATGTACTAAATAGAAAAATAAAGTTAAAAAATATTGATATTGTTAATGAAAAAAAATTTGTGTTTAAAGACTAGTTAAAGGATTTCATGTTTTATTTTGAAATAAATTATGTATGAAGTTGGTCAATGTTTAAAGGATGATGAGAAAACATGTTACACATCCAAGAATTTGAAAAATCAGTCTGATCATAAAAACATTCAATATATTGTATCACAATAACTTTAAGGTATACTGAATATTTTTTAAGATCAATTAAAGGGGAAGAAAGATGATTAATTTTTGTAATGATGGATTATGAAATGAAAGGAAAATACCAAAACTATGTAAAATATAAAAATTATGATTTGAATATTAAATATGATACATATAGAAAGGAAATATGATAAATATGGAAAGTTTAACAGTTTAAAAAATTCTTCAATGTAGAAGAATATTTAAATATCACCAGGTAATGTTTTTTAAAAAATTTATTTGAGACATGTAGTTAATAATTTGAAGGGAAAAAGTGTCTCCATCATAACTGTAAGTGGGTTTTCTAAGAAAAAATTCTTTATCTGGTTATTTTTGGTATTATTTCAGTTATGGTCGTAATATAATGATTTGAATTTTAAATTGAGATATTTATGTGGATCTATAATATTTAAAGGGAATAATTTGAGAGAGAGGAATCTTTAAAAAAAAATTCATAGAGAAATTAAAAATGTAAGAGTTTACTTCTGCAGGTTAAAATTGGTTCTTACATAACCATATAAAAGTGATTATTCTAAAAATCTAAAAAATTAAGTTGGAGTGAGTGGTTCACTTGGATATTAATTTTCTTAATATTTTTATAGCACATTTGTGTGATAATAATTATGAAATTTTTTATAATAAGAAAAATTTTAAAATGAGAAATCACTTGTTACTGATATATCATTGATGGAATCTCAAAAGTATCATTTATAAATATTTCATAGTGTTTTTAAATCAGATATAATGGGTGATATGAGGCATCTCAATGGATTTAAATAGCTAAAGTAATAATATAACATATTTTTTAAAAATGGACTACCCAAAATTAGTTTTTTCAATTCAATGCATATTGGAGGAAAGAAGCTGTAATCAAAGAGTATTCTATTTATTGAGGATCAGGAACAAAACTTGCGTATAATTTTATAACTATATTATATAAAAAATATAGTGATATTTTAAATGAATGAAAATATTGTGATGAATTTAAATAAAGGATTTTTTATAACAAAATTATAATGAACAAGAGGAAACCTATTGGAAGTGGGAGAAGTAAAAAATTCATATTACATAAGAATAAAAGAGTACAATCAGTTATGGACTAGAAGGCTATGACAAATTAGAAAATTTTCCATGATCATTTTAACTAAATGAAAAAATTCTTGTAATATTACCTTTATAAAAAAATTGATAATGTTTGAGTGTTATACATTCTAAAATAAATTATTATTAATTCTTTATATAAACTAAAATAAATTTATAAACCTTGTTTTTGTAATTTATATATTCGTATATATATAGACAGATAAATGAGTGTTAAAAAAATTTAGATTAATATTTTATATCATTTTGTTATGATTTTACTCAAATAACATGCATCATGTTTTTAAATAACATGTCTAAGTCACGCAAGTGGATTAAAATATTTATGTGATGTAGAGAAACGAAATGAGGGTATTCCATGAAGTTATTTCATTAAAAAATGAAGCAAGATATATAATTAAAGGATTAAAGATTACTTAGAGAAACATGGAATTTAGAATTAGTATAATGAACAATATATCCATCAAAAATTTGTTTATATTATAGGAATAGTTGAAAAATAATTGAGATTCCTAAAACTATGTTGGTGCAACATGATGCTTCTCATTTTTTTAAACTAATCAATTGGGAAAATGATGCAAATCTAAACCCATTTATTTTATCTTTTAAATAAAATTATTTTTCCTTCTAAGATATTTCATTAGGATTATATATTATTAAATAATGATTGTTTGTTTGGTATTCCTTTTACCAACAATTTCAAGAATACACATATTAGAATTATTGAGTAAATTAGAGTTAATGGTATTTTCCTTCGATACATACCTAATAGAAGGGGACATCACTTTTATAAAAAAAATAAGTCAATGTTGTTGATAGAATATAATTTATGGTGTTTAAATACTCATTTAATTTTTTTGAATTAAAAATAACACTTTTTAATATTGATGTTGATGATGAAGAGATGGTTTGAAAGTGTATTATAATTTTTTTAAATTTGGTTGATTCAAATGATTTGATTAAAAAATGTAATGATTTAACATTATCAGGTGATGATAATGGAAAATATTTAGTTTATACTAGGTTAAGGAATTAATTTAAGGACCTATATATCATTGGTGATCATGGAAAAATATTTCAAACAATGAGGTATTTAAGGAAATCATCAAACACATCATTAAAATTTCTATTTGAAATAGAAAGATTAAAAGAAGAATTAAATTATTATTTTTTGGATTCATTCCATGAATAATAATTTTGGTCATACTAATTTGAATAATACATTAGATTTAATTATTAATATAATAAATAATTGGAATAATATGGGTGAAATAAGTTAAATGAGAAGTGATAAGTGATGCAGAAAAAATAAAGTCTTATATATATATGATATTCATATGAATAAGGAATTGAATTCGGTGATATTTGTTCACTAGTTTAAAGATATAAACCCATAAGGAAATTTCTTAACATAACTTCTAAAATAAGATTCATTATATTCTAAATGGATATAAGGTTATCCTTCCAAGATGGTAAACTTAAAAGGGAGTGTAAATTCAAAAACACAATGGATTTTTTTTAATATCATTACACAAGTTCTTAAATATTGAAGATATCATTATATGTGATGAATGTAACAACATGAAATTTCATTATTTATTTTCTTTAAATAAATATTATGTTAATAGATAATTCTACATGAGAAACAAAACTAAAATTAGTCACAAAATATTATTTGAAATTTATTATGGAATCATAAGGAGAATAAAACTAATAAAAAATAAAACGGAGTAATAAATTAAAATTTATTATGTTTAGTGGATAAATAATTAATATGACATAATATTAAAAAGGATTTTTCTTTCTCAAATAAATATTTAAAGTATTATGAAATTACATCGACCAGTTTTTAAATATTATTATAACAATATTTGATATTAAAATATATTAACTAATATATCATATTTTTTTAAATTATAAACTGGTATGGAATAAAATCTAGAATAATTAACATTAAAAAAGGATATTTTTCAATAAAAACATTTTTCTTTATATTTTTTATTTTCATATATTTTTTTTTAAATATTAGAATTTGAATACTATAAAATTAATATCATTTTGTTAATTATAATATCAAAAATTTCTTAGTATTAATTTTTATATATTTTCTGAAATATTTCATTTTTAAATGAATAGTAAAAAATATTTTTTACCAAAACTATAACTTATTTGAATTTTTCATTATATAAGAAATACCTATAAGTTTATAAAAAATTTTAATTAATCATATATTTTTTAAGGTGTAAAATTATTCATTTTTAAATACTACTATAGACTTATAAAACATAGGTTTAACATTTCATGAACTTAAGTAATATTTTCCAATAAAAGGAACTTGTTTTTGGTATTTTATTTTAATTAAATTTTATTTTCGAATAAATTAGTTTTTGATTGATATAAAAGAAACATAAATTATAATTTCATAATAAACCAATTTTTATATTAAATATAAAAACTAATTAAAATTACATCCTGCACATAAACTTTAATATTAAAAAACACTTTTTCTAAAAAAAATATCTTTACACATTGTATGTGCTAATGATAAAAATAATTTTTCATAAAACTATAAATTTTATCTAATATAACGTATTTTTTATTTGTAATTAGTAGGTAAAATATTATTGAATAAGGTTTATTTTATTTTTAGGCATAAAAAATTAATTTAGTAAAAACAATTTTTATAATAAAATTCAAACCGGTAAAATAAGTTAACCAAAGGGGTAAAAATAAAAACATATTAAAATCATATGTCTAATTGAGTGGTTTAGTTTTTCATCAACCAAAAATTATATAAAATCAATTATTTTTCATTTTTTATTCTTCTTGACTTATGGAACATGTGATCTCTTTATATTAAGATGAAATTAATATAAAAAATGTCTTTTCACCACTTATAAAAGGTCCCCCTCACTGCCCCTTCAATTCCAATCTAAATATATATTTCCCATTGAAACTCTACCATTTTTTCTACCCCTATATCCATTTTCAACTTCCTTTAACTTCTTTTCACAATATTTTGAACTAATTTATCCCTTTTCAAGAAATCTTTAAAGGGAAGCTCAAAATTTTTAACATAATTACTAAATTTTACCAAAAAATATTTTCTTTATATCATTCCATTTTAAATATATTTATCAAAATATAATATTATTTATTTATTAATTATTGTATAATTAATTTTTAAAATTTTTAATAAATTACTATCATCATTATCATTTTCCATTAAGAAAAATTAAAACGTCATTCATGTGTTCATGCGGACTACCGCATCAATGAAGTAAAATATCTCATTTTAAATTTAGTTATTTTTTTATTTATTAAAATGTATTAAAAAATTATTAAATAATTAAAAATCACTATATACTATCATTATTATTTTTTAATAGTGATATTATGACATAAGAAATCCCTTTCATATACTTATTCATCCCTTAATTATGGTATTTTCATGTTTTGGTTGGTCCAACCATCTACATGGAAATGTTATAAAATAATATCATGGATGACTATGAGAAAATAATTATTGATAATATATCATATAAATAATTGAATAATGATTTTATTTTTTCTATAGTAGTAAAATTAATATTACACTCACTAATTAAGATACCAAGGTTCGTTCGTTAAAAAACATTGAAACAAGATTTTCTTCAAATTTCATCTTTATTGATCATAACCAAAAAAACCCATAGAATGAAATTATAACACAATTAATAACTATAAGACATAAATTAGCATACCATATATTCTCTAGTAATTATTAAACTACGGATAATAATGGAAAACAACACTGTTATTACGAAAGTAGTTCAAAAATATCAATATTACTCGCACCCAATATTGAACATATATAATAAATAAATATTATAACTATAGAGAATAATTAAAACTTAATTCTATGAAAGGTTACAAATATGAAAACCTATCTTACATAGTTAATTAATATAGTATTTTTATTCAATAGGATAGTCATTCACTTTAGTGGATGTGCGGAATTAAAGGGTTATTTGTCTTTATTTTAAATTCCATGAGACATGTTTTATATTTCACACAATCATTTCTTTTATATTATGTGTTCACTACCCAATTAAATTCATGTATAATTGATATCTTTCATTTCATAATATTTTAATATCTATTTAATTCAAACCCTCTTATGTTGTTTTGATTCTTACATTACCATTATAGTAAGGGGTTCTTTATCTCAAATTTAATTTATTGAGAAATATTTCATATTTTGTGGAATGATAACATTGATACTATGTTATTATAACCAAATGGATGTTTTTTTACCAAATTCATTTAATTCACAGGGTTTTAAGATCTATATCAGTTTCTCTCTTTAAATTTATTTCAATTTATAGGATTCTAAGCTTTTAAAGGTTTCTTTTTCTCATTTTTTAATCCAGGAGATAAATTTGTTTTTATGCAAAATTTTTTTATATATGGTGTATACACTACCCATTTGAGATTTTATATCATGAATTATATTTTATTCATGGTATTTTTTGTACAATTTAATGCTATTTATTTAAAAAGGGTTTTGATTAAAATTTTACTCAAATTGTAAGGGTTTTATTTCCAATAGTATCTTCGAATCAAGATTGTTTTTTAAAGATAATCCATATAGAGAATTTTTATAATTTATAACACCCATAATTATTTTCTTCAGTTATTCATGTGGTTTTACAAATCCCATTAATTTCATTTCACCTTAACACATATTTTACCAGAAGTATTTCTTATAAGTGAATTGGCCTCATCTCTTCTTTTTGATTGAGAACCTATCATTTCCATGTATGTATTCATTTTATTCCTTTGGGAATGTCATTATGTATCCCTAAATAATTTATAAATGTCATTTTATACTACATTTAGATTTATTAAAAAGTTTAAAGATATTTTTTACATTTTCAATACGGTTTATTTTCATTAAAGTGTTAAAATAATATCTTTCTAACATTTTACATCTGGAAAGATATTTCATACATTAGGTCTTTTTATATGAATCTTACTCTATATAGTTTCTTTATTTTTAAAATAAATTTTAACCCTCTATTTTTATAAAAAAATGTAAAAATATAATTATTTTTAAAATGTCATTGATATTCCTTATTTACAAATAGATTTTTCTAATGCTCCTGTAAAGTGTTTTTAACCTATGTTATCATATATTGACATATTTTATATTGGATTGAAGATATTATTCGAATTTTACCACCCCTGTTTTTTCTGAAAGTCTTAAATGTTATTTTCTATTAGAGGAATGATCCATCACTTTTTTTTCTTGCAAAACAATCCACTATGAATAGTCATAAATTTTCTTCTAATGTCTTCAATTTGTGAATACCTTCTTATCTATTTCTTTTATTGAAGTTTTTTCACCTATATTCTATATATAGATTGATTGGGGAAATTATTGACTAAATTGTATACAGTTTATCAATACTCTTTAAATACCATACACTTTATTGAATGAAATATACCCATCAATTTATTTAGTATAATTTGATGGAAAATTATATTCCATTGGTTTATCATGTTTATTGGTGAAATTATAAATGTCTTCCTTATCTAATTCCATTTAAAAGGGATAGGAAATTCAAATTTTAATGGTTTTTTTAATAATATAAGTATGATCAGTTTTATGTGGCACTCATATATATGGATGATGATGGGAGGTGTCTTATATGACCCTCTAACATATTGGTTAAGGATTTATATCTCATGAAATAATGATGGATATACATACATGGATTTATTCACAACAAAAAGGGTCAACATACTTCGATTTTTTATAACATAAATGGTGTACATACTTGGATTTATTCACAATGTGTGTCCCATGCAATATGGTTGCACCAAAAGTCTTTATGTATTCCCTTTTTCTAGATATGCAGCATTTTCATGATGTGTTATTATTTTATGAAATGCCTTATTCCATGATTTTATATTTACTATTTGTTGGTTATAACTTTATTGTGTATCTTGATTATAACCATATTCTCATCTTATGCTTACTTATGATCTTTGGTAGTTATTTATTATATTTACCCTCACTACGCATTTGAGCACACCCCTTTCTTATGTTTCCATTAACCCTTGTAATAATGAAAATTAATTCACATAATGTTTCTAGATGAGTATCTTGTGTAGATAATTTATTGGAGGTATTTAAGGTTTTTTATGGATTAAGCATATTCTTATATAGTGGAAAAAATTTCTATTATTTTAAAAATACCTGGGTTTTCTTAGATAAGGTTATTTATTAGTTCCCTAAAATTATAAACCTAAAATATTATGTGAATATATTGTAATGTAATATTTTATTTAATTTCTGTAATTATGAGACAATAACATCTATGGTGTATCATATTTGTAAAGACCCAAAAATTTCAAGGAATTTTTTTTAGTAAATTATTTGGAATTTTATGAGTACATAGTTTCTGATGGCACCTAATTCCGAGGCCCGGTGTGACCAAAATAATTTTCTGAAGTTTTGTTCGGGTACGTTCAGTAAACGTACAAGCGGGTTTTTCTATCTTTTGAACTGGTGCTCAGAATTGAAATCTGAGGACACCGATGAACTCGCAGTGCTGGTATTCTCCTAAGGATACCTTTACCGTAGTTGATTTTAGTCAGGAGTAGAAGTTATAATTTGGGGATTCATAATAATTTAAATAAATTGTTGTGTTACACAATTTATTTAGTTGGTGGTTATTATCTCCAAAGGGAGGTTGATGGTGGGGCCCACCCCCACATAACCTCCCATGGGAGGATAATGTGTGTGGGGTCCACATGAACATCAACTCTTCAACTCCCCCTTGAAACCCCTCTTTTAACTCCTAAAATCTCCACCTCTCCTCTTAAACTTTAAAACTCTCCACATTCCACCCTCCCTCATAAAGTTTTCAACACTCTCAATAAATGAGAAATTAATTAATTGGCTCCTCTAAATTTTTGAATTATTTTAAATTTATGTCAAGAATAAAAATAATAACCAAGATATTATTTTTGGGGGTTGGTACTTGTTGTGTTGGTGAAATTTTGGAGATTAGAGAGGACATTCTTCCAACTAAGAACAAATTCCTCTCTTGATGAAGAACGGTGACGCCCATGAAGAATGGAGATGCCTATGTAGAACACCCATATTCCTTCTTCTTCCTCCGCTCCAAGGGAGAAGACGTCACTGTGAAGAACATCGCCAATGTCTCTTCCTCCGACGTTGACCGAACGACACTGTTTTCCGCGACACCGTCTTCTGTGACACCATCTTCTACGACGCCATTTTCCGCAATTACGATGAACGAACCTTGAATCGAGGTAGGGTTTTGTATTGTTTAAATTAAATCATCGTTCCTAGTTTTTATATGGTTGACTTTGCCCTTTTGTTACCACCTTATGTGGAGGATATAGGCCAATCAAACATTGCCCGGCGACCCTCTGTTAATTCTCATGAGATGATGACAGTGGAAGAACCGGTAGGGCATGGTGTCGTCGCACCGCGCCGGAGTAAGGAAGGGGGGCCCTGGCCATGCAGGCCCCGGCGGACGGAAGAAGCGGTGACCGTGTGCCGGATGCATGAAGTAGAACTGCGGCCTGCACCCGTGGGCCACTTGTTGGACAAACCTGCAGGCTATACCGGTCGGGCAGAAGACCGCGGCGCCTCTCAGCGCCGCGCTCCGTAGGCCGCTTCAGCGGGCGAACTATTCAGCCGCCTTCCGGCCGGGTTCAAGGAAGTCGTGGAAACCGAAGGTGTTGTGTGGGAGGACAGCGGGACGCTCATGCCAGAGAAGACCACCCGGCTTTAACCGACTGGGCAGGAGGGATGACACCGCTCGGAACCACCATTTTAGAAAACCAGGGGACCCCCCCCCCCCCCCCCCACACACACACACACTCCGCTCGGCCAGCTCGCCAAGCCGCGACCCGCCGCGGGCCGGGCCACCTGCCACATGGGTCAGGCCGCCCTCGCGCAGGCAGGGCCACAACGTCGGGCCGGCCCATTCCCCACTGGGCTAGGACGACCCACCAGCTGGTTCGGACCTGCCGAACCGGGTCAGGCTGACCTACCAGCCCACTGGGCTTGACGGGTCGGGCCCATTTCACTTAAACATGAATAACTTCTAGACCACGTGTCTGATCGACGCTCCTTCTTCGGCACTGGGATCCTCAAGATGATGTGGTCCTTTTACGTTACTCTAAGTGTGTTTTGGACAACTTTGGAAAATTTCTGGTATTGAAACAAGTGTAATTCCAACCGGGCCCCTGGAACAGAAAATCCAATAATTCTCAGACCGGGCATCTGATTGACGCGTCGTCAGTCGCATTGGGTCTCTTTTGATGAGACCGAACTTCGGGATACATCAACTCTGGACTTCATGATATTTAATGTATTTACCAATTTACTGAAGGAGAGGACCCTCCCAGAATCGAGCGTGCTGTGTGCGGGAACCCTAGAGCTGGCTGTGACTACGTCGACTACCATTCTGGGATCCTACGTGGTTTTGACTGTGACGACTACTGTACCGGGATCCTCCGTGGGTTCTAAAGCAATGAATAACGTACTGGGATCCTCTGTGGGTTCGACGAAGATGACTACTGTACCTCTATCTTGTGTGGGTCTGACTGTATTGACCTTTGTACTTGTATCTTTTGTGGGTCCGACAGAGTAGCTGGTCTTGTGTCCTGTGTGGGTCTGAAAGCTTAGCTGGTCTTGTATCCTGTGTGGGTTCGAGATCTTAGATGAATTAGTGACTACATCTGATCATCTCTATCGCTATACGAAATATGTATACCTGTGTGATCTGAGTCTTGAATTTCAATCATTATCATCGATGTGACTGACTTTACTTCCTGTGTGGACTGGGTTGTGCTTGGGCTCAAGAGTTTTATCCGAACTGAGATTGATAACTTAGTTATATGTATGGGAATATACCTAAGTAGGGTTGTTTAATAATTAGTGATTGTATATTTCCTTCTGTGGTTTATCCTTCGTTGATTCTAGGAGACCTTCGGGGGTATCGGGTCCCTACTGAGTATCGTTATACTCACCCCTACATGGGCTATGCCCACACCTCATTTTGTTGGATGCAGATGACGGACAACGTTGACGGAGGTAGAGGGCGACCCAGGACCAGAAGGTACCTGGAGGTGGACCACACAGTGAGACGGTACATGGAGCAGACCCATAGACGTGGACTACTGAGGTGGACATCTGTACCTACCCTTCAAGTAGGATACTCGGTGGACGTTGCAGGTGCTTACCTTTTCACCTGTTTTCCCTTTTTCTGTTGTAATTGTTTTCCATTGTACCTATACTTTATTGTTGGGCTTGTATTTTCGGCCCCTTTTTCTTTCAGCACTACTTTTTGTATAGAATTTTCACTTTGTGCTTTGCTTCCAGCTTACTCTGTTTGTGTGTGTGTTACTAATATAAAGGAAATTCCTTCCTAGCTTAGGGATTTACGCCTTTGGTGCTAGTCTCCATCCCCTGGCCTATAAAAGGCGGGCTTGGGGTAGTCACGACACAGGTCCTGAGTACGGGTTGTGACAAATTGGTATCAGAGGAGTCAGTTCTACCGCAGAACTCAGTACTCCGATCATTCCTTTCTTTGAAGCAATAGGGTTAAGTGTTTTGGGTGTGGTTATCAGAATAGGGAAACCGGTGTTGGTGCGACGGCCGACCTATCCGTACACCAGGACCAAAACCTCTGATTTGTGACTCTGTTCATGAAAAAATTGATTGTGTGTGTGTTTCTTTTGAAAATATTTCTTTGTTATTACTTTGTGTTAGCTCATAAGGTATACTTTTTGACCGTGGTGCACCTGTTTCATTTCAGGATGGCCCCACGAAGGCAGCCAGCTTGGGTTATGAGTTACGTACGAGATGGTAGCCCACCGAGTGACGAGGCCTCGGTGCAGGGCCCCATCACATCGGAGGCACCAGTGGTACCACTACCCATTGGGCCACCGATACCACCAGCCCCAACAACAGAGAGTGCATGCTGCCTAAGTGCGTTGCACGAGTTCCAGTGAAACAGGTCACCTTGGTTCCATGGAGAGATGAACCCACATGCAGCTGAGGATTGGAAAGAGGTTGTCGTGAGAGTTTTCAGATTGGTAGGGACACTAGCCGACCTTATGGTGATCCTTTCTGCGAGTCTCCTACACACAACAGCCGGTAGATGGTGGAGCATGATGCTCTAGGTGCATAACGTGGCATCTTTACTCTGGACAGACTTTGAGAGTCTCTTCCGCTCAGAGTTTGTTCCAGCCACCCTTCGTGAAGTGCGGATTTAAGAGTTACTACATCTTCAGCAGGGCAGCGTGAGAGTAGCTCAGTACTCCGCGAGGTTCACCGACCTCTCACATTACTCCACGGATATGGTACGAGACCCGTTCTTCAGGACCCAGACCTTCGAGAAGGGACTCTCGCATGAGATCAGGGCTTCGACGATTCCACTCAGCATCCCAACGCATGTGAGGGTGCTAGAGCGAGCCCTTATTGTGGAGAGTTTTCTCATTGAGCAGTCACCAGCGGCGAGACCCACCATAGGGAGACACGTAGCGGAGTCTTCTGCAGCCGGAAGTAGATAGATATCGCAGAGGTCCAAGCGGACCAGGCCATCAGGTGGGCGATCTCATGATACAGGTTCGGTTGTGCTGGGCAAACGAAACAGAGCTAGCCTTACGAGGAGAAGGCAGTGTTATGCATGCGGAGGGAATGGTCACATGGCTCATGACTACCTGACCCACCATGTTGATGAGAACAAGACAGTAGAGGGACCTCCCAGGTAGAGCCGGAGGTTTGACCATGGTGGTCCTTCGAGAGCATGCGGACGTGACAGAGGAGCTAGCCGAGCAGCGGGTGTTGGACGACGTTTTGAGGCTCTACCACCACCACCACCAGGAGGTCCACCCCGACCACAAGGAGCTGGAAGACAGAGGCGGTCTCAGCTCCAGGCAGTCGAGGCCTACGACCACGACACACCTAAGATGATTCAAGGTACTATCTATGTCTACTCCACTCTTGCTACAGTACTTATAGACACATGTGCGAGTCATTCTTTTATTTATGTTTTTTTTGTTCAGAGCTCGGATATTTCAACAGAGTTGTTGGCTCGATCCTTACGGTTAGAGACTCTTATGGGAGAAGACCCGAAGATTATGCACTGGTGCTGATAGTGTGATCTTACTCTAGGAGGCGAGAGCTTCGGCTGGGATCTTCTTGTAGTGGCATTGAGGCCTTACACCGTTATCTTAGGTATGGAGTATTTATCCACGGTTCATGCTCATATTGACTGTATTAGGCAAAAAGTATGGTGTTTCCACACTGATGGGACAACGTTCACCTTCATCGGTGAGAAGGGAACCTTTGCCGCGTAGGATGGACTGACGTAGAGGAGGGGGCAGCCGATCACACATTAGTTGGATAGTCTCATCCTCTGATCGGTTGATGTGCGGAGTCTGAGTTTTCCTATTATGGTAGATCAGTACGCGGATGTTTTTCCTGAAGACGTTCTAGGACTACCTCTTCACAGGGAGGTAGACTTCTACATCGACCTATACCCCAGGATAACACTAATATCTACCCCAGCATATCAGATGGCTCCCACCGAGCTTCGTGAGTTGCAGGTATAGCTGGAGGACTTCCAGGGTAAGGTATTTATCTAACCTAGTGTTTCACTCTGGGCATCTTTGATTTTATTCGCCAAGTAGGTGGATGGGAGCGTGTGACTTTGTGTCGACAACCATCGCCTGAATCAAGTGACCATGAAGAACAAGTACCCACTCCCGAGGATTGACCACCTTTTAGAGCAACTCAAAGGATCACAATGGTTCTCGAAGATAGACCTCAGGTCAGGCTATCACCAGCTTAGTGTTCGAGACGAGGATGTGCAGAAGATGGCCTTCAGGTGTCGGTATATCCACCACGAGTTCTTGGTTATGCCCTTCGGTATAACCAATTCTCCAACAGTGTTCATGAGTCTCATGAATAGGATCTTCCAGCCTTACCTCGATCGTTTTCTCGTATTCTTCATCGACTACATACTGATTTACTCTACTACTGAGAAGAAACATGCCTATCTTTTGTGGGTAGTACTGGAAACACTCCGAGAGCACTAGCTTTATGTTAATCTCTCAAAGTGATAGTTATGGATTCGAGAGGTTCACTTCTTGGGACATGTCATCTCAGAGGCTGGGGTAGCAGTGGATCCAGTGAAGATCAAGGTTGTACTTTCTAAGGATCCACCTAAAAGTGTGACAGAGGTTTGGAGTTTTCTAGGTCTGGCTGGGTACTATCGGAGATTTGTGCTAGACGTCTCCAGAGTTACAGCACCGCCTTCCACCCTCAGATGGATGGTCAGAATGAGAGAACCATTCAGACTCTCGAGGAAATGCTCCGTGCATGTGTCCTTGACTTTGGTCACAGTTAGGAGGATCACTTACCCTTGGTGTAGTTTGAGTACAACAATAGATACCACTATACCATTGGAATGGCACCTTATAAGTAACTCTGCAGCTGACCTTGTAGATAACCTATGTGCTGAACTGACCCAGGGGAGTCAGCACTTGTAGGACCGGATATGGTGAAGGATATGATGGAGAAGGTGCAGATCATCCCGGAGTAGATGAAGACTACATAGAGCAGACAGAATTCCTATGCTGATAGGAGACGGAGGCCATTGGAGTTCAAGGATGGATACCACGTTATCTTACGAGTCTCACCTTGATGAGGTCTACGGAGATTTGGCCGAGGCGGTAAGTTGTCTCCACGATTCATCAGACCATTCCAGGTCCTCAATAGAGTAGGCGAGGTGGCTCACTACCTGGACCTTCCACCTCAGTTGCATTTGTTGCATGACGTCTTCCACATATCTCAGCTGAGGAGATACGTGCAGGAGCCGTCCCATATCATCGACCACGGGGAGCTAGACATCGACAATGGGGTGAAATTCACAGAGGTCCCAGAAGAGATCGAGGATCTATAAGAGCAGGTCCTATATGGATGGTCGATTCCTCTGGTGTGCATTCACTGGCAGCACGGGAACCTCCAGGAGAGCACATGGGAGAGGGAGGCTTAGATGCGTGCTCATTATCCCCATTTGTTTCTATAGTGTGAGTTGTAGCATTATGAGGACATAAAATCCTGAGGTGAGGGGTAATGTAAAGACCCATAAATTTCAAGGAAATTTTTTTCTTAAATTCTTTGTAATTTTACAAGTACACAATTTCTGAAGACACCTGATTCCGAGGCCCGGTGTGCCCCGAAGAATTTTCTGAAGTTTTGTTCTGGTACGTTCAGTAAACGTATGAGCGGGTTTCTCTATTTTTGAACCGGTGCTCGGAATTGAAATCTGAGGACATCGATGAACTCGCAGCACCGATATTCTCTTAAGGAGACCTTTACCGCAGTTGCGTTTGGTCGAGAGTAGAAGTTATAATTTGGGGATTCATAATAAATTAAATAAATTGATGTGTTACACAATTTATTTAGTTGGTGGTTATTATCTCCAAATAGAGGTTTATGGTGGGGCCCACCCCCACATAACCTCCCATGGGAGGATAATGTGTGTGAGGTCCACACAAACATCAACTCTTCAACTCCCCCTTGAAACCCCTATTTTATCTCCTAAACTCTCCACCTCTCCTCATTAATTTTAAAACTCTCCACATTCCACCCTCCCTCATAATGTTTCCAACACTCTCAATTAATGAGAAATTAATTAATTGGATCCTATAAATTTTTGAACTATTTTAAATTTATGTCATGAATAAAAATAATATCTGAGCTATTATTTTTGGGGTTTGGAACTTGTTGTGTTAGTGGAGTCTTGGAGATTAGAGAGGACCTTCTTCCAACGAAGAAAAAATTCCTCTCTCAACGAAAAATGGTGACGCCCATGAATAACGGCGACGCCTACGAAGAATACCCATATTATTTCTTCTTCCTCCGCACCAAGGGAGAAGACATCGCCACGAAGAACATCGCCAACATCTCTTCCTCCGATGTTGACGGAATGACACCATTTTCAACGACACTATCTTCCGCGACACCATCTTCCGCGACACCGTTTTCCGCGATTATGATGAATGAACCTTGAATCGAGGTAGGGGTTTGTCTTGTTTAAATTAAATCATCGTTTCTCATTTTTATATGGTTGAATTTGGCCTTTTGTTACCACATTACGCAGAGGGAACGGGATGAACAAACACGGCCTGATGACCCTCTGTTGATTCTCATGAGTTGATGACAGTGGAAGAACTGGTAGGGTGCGGTGTCATCGCACCGCACTGGAGGAAGGAAGGGGGGCCGCGGCCAAGCCGGAGCATGGCAGACAGAGGAAGCGGAGGTCGTGCGCCGACCGCATGAAAGAGAACCGCGTCCCACACCTGCGGGACACTTGTTGGAAAAACCAGCTGGCTATGCCGGCCGGGCAGAAGACTGTGGTGCCTCTCGGCACCGCACTGCGGAGGAACCGCAGCCCGTGCTCCGTGGGCCACTTCAGAGGGTGAACATGTTGGCCGCCTGCCGGCTGGGTTGAAGGAAGTCGCGGCACCTGAAGGTGCCGCGTGGGAGAATAGCGGCCCACTGTGCAGGCTTCTCGCACTGGAGAAGACCGGCTGAATTCGACCGGCCGGGCAGGAGGGGCAGCACCACCGTTTCAGAAAATTGGGGGACCACGCTCCCCCGCTCCGCTCAGCCAACTGGTCGATCCGCGGCCAGCCGCGGGCCGGGCCTCCCTTACACGGGTCGAGCCACCCTCGCGCGGGCTGGGCCATAGCGCCGGGCCGGGCCGACCCCCCAGCCAGGTTGGACCCACCGAACCGGTTCGGGCCGACCCGCCAGCCCACTAGGCTTGACGGGCCGGGCCCGTTTCACTTAAATGTGAATAACTTCTAGACTGCGTGTCTGATCGACACGCCGTCTGCGGCACTGGGATCCTCACGAAGAGGCGGTCCTTTTTGAATACTCTATGTGAGTTTTGGACAACATTGGAAAATGTCTGGGTTAGGAACAAGCGTAATTCCAACCGGGCCCCTGGAACAGAAAATCCAATAACTCTCAGACCGGGCGTCCGATTGACTCGCCGTCAGTCGCGTTGGTTTTATATTGATGAGATGGAACTTTAGAATACATAAACTCTGGACTTTGTTATAGTTTATTTATTGACCCCTTTGGTCAAGAAGCGGACCCTCTCGGAATCGAGCGGGCTGTGTGCAGGAACCCTAGATTTGGCTGCGACAATGTCGACTACTGTACTGGGATCCTACGTGGGTTCGACTGTGAAGACTATTGTACTAGGATCCTTTGTGGGTTTGACAGTGAGGACTACCATACTGGGATCCTCCATGGGTTCGATGGTGATGACTACAGTACTTGTATCCTATGTGGGTCTGACAGCTTAGCTGGTCTTGTATCTTGTGTGGGTCTAACAGCTTAGATGAATTAGTGACTAAATCTGATCATCTCTATCACTATACGAAAGATTTATATCTGTGTGAGCTGAGTCTTGAATTTCAATCATTATCATTGATTTGATTGAATTTATTTCCTGTGTGTACTAGGTTGTGCTTGGGCTAGAGAGTTGGAGCCGAACTTAGATTGATAACTTAGGTATATGTTTGGGCATATACCTAAGTAGCATTTTTTGATACTTCGTGATTATATCTTTCCTTATTTGGTTTCTCCTTCATGGATTCTGGGAGACCTTCGGGGGTCTTGGGGTCCCTAATGAGTATCGTTATACTCACCCCTACATGGGCTATTCCCGCACCTCATTGTGTTGGCTGCAGACGACGGAAAGCATTGACGGAGGCAGAGAGTGAGCCTGGACCGGATGGTACCCGGAGGTGGACCACACAGCGAGATGATACACGGACCGGACCGATAGATGTGGAGTGCTAAGTTGGACATCTATACCTACCCCTCAGGTATGATACTCGGAGGATGTTCTAAGATCTTCCCTTTTCATCTTTTGTCCCTTTCTTAGTTGTACTTGTTTTCCATTGTATCTGTACTTTACTGTTGGGATTTTATTTCCGGCCCCTTTTAATTTCAGCACTACTTTTTGTATACAGTTTTCACTTAGTGCTTTGATTCTATCTTACTCTATTTGTGTGTGTGTTACTACTATGAAGTCAATGACTTCCCAACATAGGGATTTACGCCTTTGGTGCTAGTCGCCAACCCCTGGACTATGCAAGGCCGTCTTGGGGTAGTCACGGCATGGGCCCCGAGGACGGGTCATGACAATATTGAATAAATCCATAAGACCATGATATTCAATTTTTTAATCCTTATTTATTTAATTTAATATCATAAAAGGAAGAGTGGGAATCATATTCCTAATCCAAGTAAGAAATGATAAATATCTTATTCTAATCATATATATTGATGATCTTGTGTTTTCTAGAATGTTCTTGAAAATATTTTTCTACTCAAATAATATATTTTTCAAATATTTCAATGCTTTGAGTGGTAAAGTACTTCTTAAGAATTAAAATTTATAATGAGAAGGAACATACATTTCTTTATAAATAAAAAACATACTGATAAAATTTAATGATTTTTTTAAGGATGATATGAATCTAGTTTCTATTCTATTTTTCATGGAAAATACTATTCATGAAAAATATAGAAAATAAGTTGACCTTAATGGGTTTAAAAAACATATAGAGGTTCTTAATACATGATATGTTTATGCCATGATATTTTATATGAAATTAAATTGTGTGGTAGATATCAAAGTGTAACAAAAGAACCCCATTTTATACTATTAATTAAATCCTAAATTACATTTAAAGAACTAAAAGATGTGGAATGGTTTATATTGATAAATGAAATCTTGATCATTATAGATTTTATTCTATATATCATGAGGGAATTATTGATGATCATAATACCACATTTAGTTTAGTGTTATTTTGGGAGATAGGTGTAACACCTTGACTTGATGTGCCACATGACCCCTTTCACTCCTCCCCATATACAAGAGACTTCTAACTAGAAATGTGGGTCTATAGATGTTGTGGCGAGACTATACCCTCAGTATTCATAGCTATAAACCAGAATATAACAAAATATATATAAAAAAACAAAAATCCACAATGGAAAACATAAAAATGGATATTCGATAACAAATCTCATGTCAATACATACAATATAAAATCAAATGAACCCCCAATATAGAAGATAAAAATATATAAGTTGTGAAACTATAAATAAATAATGATGTGATATCTGTCTGGAGTCATTCTGGGTATCACATGTAACTCATATCTCCAACCTCCTCAAAACCATCCATTGGGACCTTTCCCTTCCCTAGATCCCAGATCATGATATTTGTATGTGTACTGAGATTCTCATCAAGGGTGTGAGTATAAACCTCGTAGTACACCGCTAATGTTCCCTTAACATAACTTCCAATGCATAAGAGGTGTATTATATGATAATAAGGAAATTTAAAATCCAGTAAACATCAATCATACATCGAGTAGTTTTTATCTAACCAAGCCACCACAAACCTAAACCATTCCAAATCCATCTCCATGCAATAAGAGTGATCATAATAGAAGTCAAGATTATTGGTTGACCACAAGGCCACCTCATATATCTCTCAGTATCTACATGGAAAAAAATTCTTGGGTTTGACCCCAAGGCCATTAAGCCCCATTTATATCATGGGTCAGGCCACAAAGCCATTATACCCTTGCCTCTTTTTTTAGGTATGGCTACATGGTCATAGTATCCTGACACTTCCTCAGGTCAAGCCATATGGTCATCGTACCACTGTCTTATGTCTTGTTCCATCATCATCAACATCATGTTTCACACATGCTCCCCCATCTAAAGGATAAAAAATCCATGGTATTTGACCTATCATTTTCTACTAGAATAAAAACCTCAAAAGCTCATACATTCACACACAATAGAGCATGAGGTAAATGGGAATAACATATCATATCAAGCATGAGTATCAGTAGACACACACACACATGTGATAAAAATTATACATGGGTCTCATGGTCTATACACGCACACACATGTGATCAATACCAACATGGTTCTAAAGGGATACACAAGAACATACCATCATATCAAGCCAAAATTATATATAAGGGCCCTATATGGTAAGGATATTCCTACCTTTGATGTTTCCAGGCCAGAATCCATGATCTGTTTAGGGACTTCACCTATATCGTGTTCCTATACCCAATTTCACTATAATAAGACCCAATTGATCAACATAAAACCATTAGGATTGGAATTTGAGGAAGGAATCCTGCAAAGGGGTGAAACTCCCATAAACTTACCAAATGGGATTCTCCATCATTGGTATATCTAGATCTAATCAAGGATAAGATTACAAATATCTATATTGTGTGTCAATCTAACAAGCAGACAATAATTGTCCATTTATTTATCAATGAATCCATATATCTAGACAACATAACTTGGATGTATGATTTATCTAAATAGATAAAGAGTATATCTAGGATAAACATGAACAACATAGGAAAAACAAATTCCTACATTAAATACATACATGAAAATTCTCTAGATCTATCATATTTATAGTATGAAGGGGGGAAGAGTCACCAAGATTCACCACTAGAGTCCCTAGGTTCAAGAGTCTTATGTGTGGGATAAATAATGAGGTGTTTCAAATAAGTTTTAGGTTTAAAATATAATTATCTAATTAATTAAAACATTGCACATTGTTTGGTTCCATGATTTCTTGAACCATGTTCCAACCATGCATTTTCATATATCCCAAGAAACATGGTTTTCTGGGAAATTTCACATAGTTATCACTAACAATGTGAAAACCATGATTTTACCAACATTTTCTTGGGTACATTCACACAGTTTCCCCTAATCATGCACCAACATTGCAACACCCAAACCAAGCATAAATCAAAAAAAATATGGTCTCAAATTAAGGCTTAAATTACCTAAAAATTAAAAGTCCTTACATTATCCCCCTCTAAAAAATTCTCATCCTAGAGAATTATATCTAGAGTTACTTCTCAAAAAAATTAGGCCATTAAACTCATACATCAGATTCATTCTCCAAAATCCATTCTTTTATACGTCCATTCTACCGTAGGACTCTAAAAAGTAAAACTATCATTCTTCTCAACACTTTATTTCTCTAGAATATGATACACATAGGTAACCCCACAAATAATTGTCCATGATCCAACTCAATGTCCTTGTAGTTGATCAAAAGTTTAGAATTGTAAACATACCTCCAAAGATAATAGAAAAGAAATATATCATGCTTACCTTGTTATCATGGAGGAATATCCAAAGCATATCCCACTATCCCAACACACTCATAAATTTTGAACAGTCCAACATTCCATGATTCTAGATTCCGTTTTTCCACAAATGTGGAATCCCGAATTAATATGTCTCTCCCATGAAAAAGTGTTCTCCCAAAGTGACCTGAAAGGGTTTCCCCTACCAGTTCGCATAAAATATCTATCTTTTATAAGATTTAGAGAACCTGTTTTGAATTAAATATACTCTATAAGATTTATCCTATACTAAAAACATCCCCACAACAATTTCCTTACTATACTCATGCTAACATATAGGTAATCAACATGGCCATCCATAAATAACATCAAAAGGTCCCATCTGAATCGAACTTGGGAATCTGTTTTAGTATGAAAATTAAACAAAAAAGGTGATCATCCCAAGATCCACTGAATTTCAAAACACTTTCCTATAACATATCCTCCAAAATATGGATAATAATTTCTAATTTTTCATATAACAATGAATGATAAATTAAACTCAATTTCATCTCGGTACCCAAGGCATTTTTTAATCCCTATAAAAAATGTGACGTGAAATGTGTTTATTTGTATAATATGATGCTTAAAGGAGCCTCATGTAGGAATTAAATTTCCTATATATATAACTTTTCCAGTTTATTAAATAGAAAGTGTCTCTCAAATCAGTGAGGAATGAACCACTCTCATCAGTTGATCAGCTATCACCCAAACAACATCATAGCTCCTTGGGGTTCTGGGTAACCCCATCATGAAGTCCATCATCACATAATCACACATGTACATAGGCATTGGAACTGATTAAAGAAGTGCACTACGATTTTGATTCTTATCCTTTATCCTCTAGTAGCTAAGGCATAAATAAATGTAATTGGTGATGTTTCTCTTCCTAAATGTCTACTAAACTAACATCGTATATCATGGTACATCTTCTTCAACCCCTAATACACTTCCCATTTCAAATCCTAAGATTCTCTCATCGTATACTCCCTCAATAAAGTCACCACTACTATATTCCCATGAATGTATATCACATCTTTATCATTTAAGGACCACAATAGAATATAATTATCCCCTAAAAATCTCTTTTTTATCACCATGCTCTCAAAACTGACTCTTAAATGGAATTTACCCAGTCTACTAATGAAAAAATGATAACTAAAGGTCAAATTTTCATAACTCATTGATCCTATATTTCAACCACAAGGGACTCAACCATCAAACTAATCATACAATGTTCCTATAGTGAAGGCCTCTAACTAGGCTCCTCTATCTCCAACATTTTCAAACTGGAAACATATGTAATCATATTACCTTATTTATAGAATAAAACTTCTTGAAGTTCAATGTCTGCAGATACTGCACCCAGCACCTCTACCTCCAATTCAAATTTGGCTGAGATAAGAATTATTGTATACTCTTATGGTCATTGTAGATAAAAAACCTCTCCTTGAAGTGATAGTTCCACTAACACTTCAAATTATAGACTATATAAGAAAACACTAATTCATATTCTGGGTAGTTCCTCTCATGGGGTTATAGTTGATGTAACCCCTAGGTGACTACCTACTCTATCTATTTCAACCCAACTCCTAACTAGACACATAAGGCTTCACAATACACATTGAAACCAATCCCAAGAATTGGAAAAACTAAAAATGGGGCTATCATAAATCTCCTCCTTGAATCTAGGAAGGAATTTTCACGTTGATTGGACCACAAAAACAACAGCCCCATTTTTTATCTCCATTATCAATTCTACTAAAAAATTGAAATACAAGATATAATGTAACAACCTATGAAAATTTAGACTTAAAAGGAAAAATGTTACTACCCATGTCAATAAGGTGAACCTTTTTTTAGGAGCCTACTTGATTAGAAATCCATAGTTAAGAATGCTTTTCTTGGAGTAGTGATTAGGATAAGATACCTTTTGAGAAGTTTTTCAAGGTGTTTGTGAGTGAGGAAAAACACACTTAAAGAAAAAGTATTGTAATGTGGTGATAATCATATGTCTGAAAAGATATCCCAGTGTAAAATAACTTACGGTGTGCCGGGAAGAAAACCAAGGTATTACTGGATATCCAGGGGATCAGATTACATGGTTCTTGGTTCAGGGCAGTTTGGGTCGTGACAAATGGTATCATATCCAATACCCATTCAGAAGTGGGGTGGCACTACCTGGGATTGGTGTGTGGGTTCCCAAATGAGGATTGTGTTCTTTAAAGGGGTGGAGAGTGTAACAATCTGGGAAAAGTAATACTTAAAAGGCTGAGTGTTAATAACCATTTCAACATGGTTCCCCTTCATTTTTGGGATCCTACCTTATTATAACTCCATAGCTAAGCATGTTTGGCCTAGTGTAGTGATCGGTATGAGTAACCTCCTAGGAAGTTTCATTGGGTGCATGCAAGTGAGGACAAAACACACTGAAAGAACATGTGTTATCATGTGGGGACAATCATTAGTTTGATAAAATCCCCAATTGTATAAAATTTAGTGGTGTGATGGGAAGTAAACCAAGGTATTATCATATACCCATGGGGTCAGATGTATATTTTTATGGATTGGGGAAGTTCGATTCGGGATAATATTTTACTATAAAATTTTGAAATATGAAAGAACATGGTATTAAATATATATAGGATTCATGTCATGATACTTTAAATATAAATTCCACAAAATTTAATAGTGGTATATTATGAAAAAGGATTTAGGAAATAATTCTTATTTAACTAATAAGAATAATTATATATCCAAAAAGGGTGAGACATTAAGTGATGACGACAAGAGTGGTTTTTCCCCAAGTAGTATAGGTGAGATGATATTAATTATAATAATGAACGTAAAGATGTCATAAAGTAAAGTTGTCTCAAAGAAAGAATAATAGTTTTATCAGGAAATTATGACGAATTAAATAAATCTCAAATAAATTTCATTTTGAATAAGGTATTAAATAATTCAATATCCAAGGTTATTACGTTTTAAAAACAAAATAGTAGAATAGATAATGCATATAATATAGGTGAATTGTATGAAGATAAATTAACAAAGAAGGAAGTTGAGTTACTCCAAATTTTTGGGGAAGTATGACAATTAATCACAAAGGAGAAGACAAAATTTGAATTTTTTAAAGGCAGTACGCTTTCAATGGATGAAGAACTTGAATCTCTCAAAGAGAACTTCAAAAATACTCAAAAAAGAAAATTATATCAAAAAATTAGATATGATTTTTCTAGTTTCAAATATGTAGTAGAAGATTTCTCAAATAAATAGAAGTGTGTTGTGGTTGAAGTAAGACTTTAATATAGTTATAATCAACAAGTATCTCAACCAATGATTTATAAAAGTTATGGAATCATTGGATAAAATATTGAATCATAACAGTAAGTGACAAATGACGACGAGTAAATTGAATCTCATATAAATTTTATTTTGAATAAGAGATTAAATATGAGAATATAAAAGGTTGTTAAATTTTAAAAACAAAAAAGTAAAATAAACAATGAATCTAATATGGGTGAATTATATAAGGATAAATTTAGGAATAAGAAGTTTGAGTTACTCCTGATTGTTGAGGAAGTGTGAGACTTAATCACAAAGGAGAAGAGAATATTTGAATTTTTGAAAGAGGATACTCTTTAAAGGGATAAATAACTTTAATCTATAAAAGTGAACTTACTAAATAAATAAAATTATATCAAAAAAATAGATATAATTTTTCTCATTCCAAATATTTAGTAGGATATTTCTCAAATAAAAATAAGTGTATTGTGGCATAATTGAGATATTAATATTGTTATAATCAATAAGTATCTCAACCAGTGATTTATAAAGTTAATGGAATCATTCTAAAAAAAATTGAATACTAAAAAAAGGTGATAAATTTAAAGGTAATCACAAAAGATATGACTTCTAAGGATCTATTTTCCTTCTAAATTTTTTAAATTTGATTAAAAACTCACTGAAATAACTAGTGTTGGCCTATGGGAATAATTGTTAGTCAAATAAGAAAACCCAGTGTGTAATAGCCTATGGTGTGTTGGGAAGTCTACAAGGGTATTATCAGATCCCCATAGGGTCAAATGACTAGGTTCATGGATTGGGGAAGGCTAGGTCATGAAAATATTTCACTATAAAATGTTGAAAGTTTGAAGAATATGATGTTAAATATGAATATTATTCCTCTTAGGATACTTTAGATAGGAATTCCATGAACTCTAAAAGAGGCAAGTTTTTATCAAGGAATTCAGGAAATAATTATTCTTTAACCAATAAGAATAATTATTTATCCAAGAACGATAAAACATAAATTTGTGACAATAAGATTATTTTTTTCTTCAAGTGGTACCTATGATAATATATTCATTATTATAATGGATGCAAAGAAGTTATCTAGTGAGTTTTACTCAAGTAAATAAAAATAAGTTTCATAAATAAAAATGAAGAGTTAAATTAGTCTCAAATAAAGTTCATATTGAATAAGGGATTGAATAAGAGAATATGAATTGTTATTAAGTTATAAAAATAAAATAGGAGAATAAATAATTTATCTCATATGGGTGACTTTTATAAAGATAAATTCAAAAATAAAGAAGTAGAGTCACTCCTAATAGTTTAGGAATTATGAGGATTAATCAAAAAGGAGAATGAAAAATTATAATTTTTGAAAGATAATAATCTGTTAATGGAGAAAGAACTTTAATCTCCAAAATTGAGCATACTAAAGAAAGAAAATTATATTAATAATTTTATATATGATTTTTCTCGTTCAAAATATGTAGTGAGAGATTTATCATAGAAATAGAAGTGTATTATGGATAAAGTGAGACTTTAATATTGGTATAATCAACATGTATGGAAATCAATGATTTATAAATATCATGGAATTATTGGATAAAATAATTAAACCTAACATAAGGTTGTAAACTTAAAAGAAAATCTTGAAAGAAAATACATTTAAGAAACTATTTTTCTTTTAAATTTTTTAAATTTAAATGAAAATAGACAATTATGTGTGTAAATAAAAAATTTAGGGAAATATTATATAATTAATAGAATCATGTGTAGATTATTATAGAGTTATAGTTTTTTAAATATATGTCTAAAAGACTTCCAAAATGATAAATTTCATAAAAGAACTATTATTGAATATATTGATGATTTAGGAAGAAAATTTTTATTTTTTGGTAAATATTATATTTTGGAGGCTACATGAATGTGATGAAATATTTTTTTATTTAGAGGAATTATATTTAAGTCTATAAAAGGTGTTCTAAGGCACACATTTAGGGGGAAACAACCCCTATAAACAAAAAAAATTCATCTATAATGGTAGTAAATAACAAAGTGTGATCTTGAAGTACCATTTTTGAAGACTTGTATAAAGTATAAGGGAGATGTGATCAAAATTATCCTACCTCTTAAAAGTGTATCATGATCCTATTGATTCAATGACTTAAATAACAAAATCTTATGGAATTTTAGATTAGATATAGGAGAAATATAGAATTAAAGAAGAATATTCCCCACAAGAAGAATAAAAAATATGTTGAGAATCCATTGAATATTATTAACTCCAAAAAGGTTGGATAAAAATGTTTACTCAAGAAGAAGGATGAAAGAGTGATATTAGTAAAAATATATCACAGAAATATAGAATATTAAAGTGACTCTATTTTAAGAAAATAATGATAATGTTCTGAAAAATTATTTAAATTGAAGTATAGTAAGAATAAAAAATCATCAGCATATCATATTACTAAAGTAAATAAGAAGATGCATTCTCCGAATATAAAATGAAATTTATTGAAAAAAATTTATAATTAAATTAGTTTCCAGATAAATTGGTTGAATACCATGCTATAGGGATAAAATAATAAATCATATCCTTCACTCATCAACAGATATGGTATACTGAAATCATCTCGTCTCTCAATTGTTCTTTCTATATTTTTTTGGAAAAGTGGGAGAAGTGAAACATAAATCCATTTATATTTATTTCTCCATATACACATACAATGGGGGGGGGGGTGGAATAATATAGGGAAATATCCTAAGGATATGTGTTAAACCTAATGATTGAAATATCTGTTATTTAGAGGTATTTATTTAAAAGAGGTAAGTCATGAATTTATTATGTGTGTGTGCATAAGTTATGAACTGTTATAACAATTTTAGTGATAATTTATGTAAGAAATGTTTATAAAATGGTTCAATCAATTGTTTTTAATTGAAAAAGAATTTAAAAATGAATGTATGTTACTTTAATTGAAAACATGAAATTATTAATCAGTGTTCTTATTTACTTTACTAGGTATTCTCACAAAGAAAAACCATTATTGAATGATGATTAATTTCTAACTGTTATGATTCTAAAGAGGGATTTATGATCAATGGTTACAAATAAAATCCAAATGGGGAGATTATTAAGACCATAAATGTTGAAGATATTGATATATGTAGTGGTTATGACATTGTAATGGTTTTTGAGACATGGGGGTTATGAAATAAATAGTTAAAAAATAAGCCCTTTAATATTGATTTTTTTACATAGGGTATAAAAGAAGTGAAGAGAATAGAGTGGATATTTTTTGTTATATAATATTTTTAACAAATAAAAAATCTTCAAACATATATATAATAAGGCTTATAATGTGATCTAAATTTTGTTTAGAAGTTTGGAGGTGTTTGAAAGATGTTTAGAGCTACTTGGAATAAGACTGGAGGTTTATGGAGGTGATTAGATTTGGGTTTGAAATTTCAAAAAGTCATCAATATGTAAGATAATGTTTTCTCACACATAAGGAACATTGTAGTGATGATCATACTATATCTGAAAAAATGGAAAACTACTCTAAATATAAGTTTTTTGTTACTATTATATGTAAGTTTTTTTATTCATAAGAGCTAAAAAACATAATAATTATATATAAAAGTTTTTTATTTTCATTATATTAAGGTACCTTAAGTAGATGGTGTAAAAATTAGTAGAGTAACTGATATGTGATGTTTTCCCTTTCGGTATTTATGGGTTCCTCTGAGTAGAAAGTTTCAAAATTGGAAAATCCCTTATCATATAAAGGTTACTCTAAGGTGGTATATAAGGTTCAATCATTAGTATTGAGAGATACTAAAATTTACTTTGATGAAATTTAAGGGCCACTCCTATGTTAAACAAATGATCTAAAATCTTCGAAGTCCTTGAATGTAACAGTTGACTGGTAAGATTTTATATCTCAAACATAAGGTTTTTATAATTGAATACATAAGTATATTTAATTTTATAAAAATTAAATATGATGATGTTGAAGTGGTTATTTTATGGATTAAAAATCATATAAGGATATTATGATAAATTTTGAGAGAATAAGTGGCATGTCGTGAATATGATATTCACATCGTGATCATACAAGTAAGAAGAAAATAATAAAATTCTTTCATTTTGAATAAAATTTTCACACCAGAAATAAAGAATATCTTTTAGAATCCTTTAGAAGAATATATTTATCATGAAAAAATGTTTATAGTCAAATCATGATTTATGCTAAAGTCCACCTGGACATATCCAAAGTGTAATGAATTTTATGAGGGGTTTATGGAAGTTGGTAGTTCAATTTTAATTTGAAATTAAAATTTAAACATTAATAAAAGCCTCTTACTATGTAATATATATGTGAAAAATGGTCCTTCATGACTATTAAATAGAAAAATTATAAGGGTAGTTAGTAAAGGATTGTGTGAAGATAAGTATTCATGAAAATAGGGATGAAAATTTAGAATAAGATGAAGAGAAATTTCGACTATGCAAGTAGAACTAAATGTTGAATGAGATAATACATATAGTTTGTGTTTGGGATAATCAATATTGTGTGGGGTGTTGAGGAATAATAAATAATTCATACTTGTTCTATATTATGAAGAAGTGTGGGATCATTGTACATTGTTAGGATAAAATCTAATTTTTGGGAAAGGATAATCCCTACCTCTTTAAGGATTAAGACAATCCTTCAACTTATCTAGAGATGACATTATTGTATTCTTAAATTACTATTCAAGGATATACTATGATAATTGTTTCCTCTATGAAGATTCTAGTAGAATATATGGTCTTCAGTGAATCATAATAATTCCAAGGAGTAGTTTAAAATTTCGGGTAGTAAACCTTTTACATTGGGTGTTATTTGTTTGTTTTCCTTCCTCGGTGTGTGTGAGTTCAACAATGAGATTAGTCGCTCTAAAAGGTGATGGAGGTTTATTTCCTAAGAAATTTTAAAATGAAAAATGGAATCTTATAAACTGTTTCACCCCCCTCCCCACATTAGTGAACCAATATTGTTTCAAGGGACATCACATGCTTCGTTTTTTCTCTTCTAATTCATTTTTTCCATTTTTTCTTATTAAAAATATAATAAAATAAAATTATAAAATTATAATAAATAATATTATTTAAATGTATATCCATTAAGATATAAAAATATATTAGTAATTACAAATAAATATATTTGTGTGTTTTTTTATACACAATACTAATATTATTATTGAAAAAAATTATATTACATATATGTGTGTGTGTGTGTTATATATTATAACAATACATTTTTATTACATATATATTTGTGGCATGTGGATATATAGTTATTGGGTATATCCAATGAATATTTTTTTAATATAAAATTATATAATAATAAATATTTCTCAAATAAAATATAAATAGGATATTTAACTAAAATATTCTTTAATATTTTATTATTATTAAGTACATCTTATTATTATTATTATTTAAAGAAATAAAATAATTTTATGTGTTTATAGAATTAAAATAAAAATTTTAATACCAATGCACTAGTAAAATATAAAGATTAGAATATGAATAATTAATTTTAAAAATATGTTATAAAAATTATTCAACATTAAAAAACAATATTTTTAAAAGAACATTATTTATGTATTGTGTGTTTTTATAATAATAAATAAAATTTATTTATTTTTTAATGATGAATCTATATTAATGTATCAATGAATATACAATTAGACTAATACTTATATAATTAATAATTGATATTAAGTTATATTCATACCATTTAATGTTTAATATGTTCTTATTCTATAAAAATATTTTCTTTTCTAAAAATATAATGATTTAAAAAAAATTTACATATTTAGAAATTGAATTATAATTAATGAAGTAAATTATTTTAATCATTTTGTAAAAATTATGTAGGTATTTCAATTTTATTTTTTGGAAAGAAATAAGTTTCCAATATAATATTGGAGTTACCATATTAAATCTAAAACAAGGTAAAAATGGGTTTAACAAAGGCATAAAAATATAAAATACCATAAAACATTATCTCTAAATGTGTATAATATTGATTTCTTGACCGAACCTTATCCTAACTCCATTATTTTTTACTTTAGATCCACTTTACATGTAAAAATACACTCCTTACACATTAGGGAATGAGTAATTGAAAACATAAAGATCAAAACTCACCTATGGACGGACCCCACCTATACCCTCCTAATCTTCTAAAACAATTCAATTATCCCTTAAATATCCTCTCATTTTCCCTCTCTTAAAGCCTCAATAGACGTTTGGTAGCTACAAGTTCCAAGAATGAACCATAAATCCAAAATTATTATGGAACCTATGTCGTGAGGGATCAAATTAATCCAGGTGCCAAGTTATTCACCATGTTTTTCAATTTCCTTCTAATATCCAATATTTATAAATCTCATCCTCAATTATAATTATGGTATAGTAAAATCATACTAATTATAAGAATACTACTTTTATTTAATGATATATTCTCACTCATTTGTTAGTATCACATGTTCTTGTTTGGGTTGGTTCAACCACCTACATGAACAATGCTATATTATCTTCATAATTTCTAATATGAATGATTATCACGACATTAATAACGGTAATATATGATATTAACTAGTAATTTATGATATGAATATTATTATATAAGGGTAAAAAAATGGATTATTAATATAAAGTAACTTGTTATTATAGGTAAATTTCCTAAAATATACTCAGCATGGATTCTATTCTCATGAACCATATCTATACCTTCCATAAATTGATCATGGGACTATATAAATCAATGAAACAATATGATTCCATTACCTTTAATAATATGGGAATGATGTGACATGACTCAACCCACTAGGGCTTAGCCTGGGCCGATAGTAAGCTAATTATGCCACCCCAAGCCCACCCCGAATTGTCTTGAGGGAGTTTTTTATATGGTTTTTGAAAAAAATACTTATTTAAATAATATTAAGTTTTTTTTGAAATGTAATATGCAAAGGATGCATCATAGATGTCGCCTTTCAGCTATGTCGAAAGGTCGCGTTATTGATATTGTCTTCTAGAAAAAAATACTTATATTAAATATACATGTTTGTATATTTAAATTTTTTATTTTTATCTTGTTTAGTTTTGTTTATATATATATATAACAAAAAAATTCAATAGAATTTTTCTACTATTTAATATCCAGCATGGCTTCTATTAAAGCAATCTGGAATTCAAATAGAAACCATCCCCCAGTGTTCCCTTTTATAAGACATCTTACCCTCGAAAGCATTTTGGATTTTTGATGTGGGGTTTAGATTCACTCTTTCCTGCATAGAATTAATAGTATATTATTATTCGTAATTTTTATTCCATTAAAATAATATTAATTTTTATTAAATAATAATTAACTATTAATCTAAACTACTAAATATTAATTATAAACCAGTTTATATTATTGATATTTTAAAAAATATTAATAATTACAATTAATTAGTATTTAATAATATTAATAACAAACTAATTAATTTCTAAATAATTAATAATAAATAACATGTTTTAATGAATTCAAAATTAAATAATATATATTTAATAATAAATAATATTAATAATAACTAAATAATAAATATATAATATATAATGCATAATTTTAATTATTATTTATGAGTAATTAAAGAATAATTTTAAATATTTATTAATAATTAATTTTTATTAGAAATTAATATTTTTAAATGGTTAGTAATATTATTTGGTTAATATTATTTACTAATTAATATTAATTACCAAAAAATATTTAATTAAATAATGGTAATTAATTAATAATTAACAAATCATTATTATGTTAATAATTAAATCATTATTAATAATATTTAATGACTAAATTATATTATTAAATATTTATTAGTAATTTTATTATAATAAGTTTTAATAATTATTAATTAATAATTATTTAATTTCCTGATTTTTACTAAATATTATTAGTATGTAATTACATATTGTATATTTACTAAATAGTTAATAACAAATAATGATGTTTCTATTTTTAATAATTAATTACTAAATTCTAATTCTAAATATTTATTACTAATTAATATTAGTTATTAATAAATATTTATTAGAAATTAATATTTCTAAATATAAAATATTACTATTTAATTAATATTTATAGTAACTAATATTTATTAGAAAAAATTAGTAAATTAATTAATATTGATATAATAGTAATTATTTAACAATTTGTAATTTAATAATTTAAACATTATTACTAATATTTATTGGATAAATAGTAATTTAAAATATTTATTAATAATTAGTTAATAATTATTATTAATATTTATTACTAAATAAATAAATAACTAATTAATTAATTAATTAGTAAGTACAGTTTTTAATAAGAAATTAAATATTATTTAATAATTAATTATTATATTATTTCATTTAATAATTAAAATAATAAATTTAAATATTTATTAGTAATTAATTTTACAAAGTAATTATTATTTATTAGAAATTAATATTATTAAATTATAAATCATGTTATTTAATTAATATTTATTAGTAATTAATATTGATAATGTATAAAAAATTAATTATTATTGATTAGTAATTAATATTAATTATAAAAAAATAATTAAATTATTATTAATATTAATATTTAGAAACTAAATAATATTTTTTTAATATTTATTAGTAATTTTTTAATAATTATTAATAATATTTAATAATTAATTAATTAATATTTATTTATTTATTTATCAGTTACTATTATTAATAAGTAATTAAATAATTACTAACTACTAATTATGTAATAACTATTAAATATTAAAAAACTAATTGTAATTAATAGTATTAATTAATATTGTTTAAAATATAATTAATATAAATTAGTTCATTATTAATATTTAGTAGTAAAAATTAATGGTTAATTATTATTTATTAGTAATTAATATTTATTATTAATAGATTGAAAATGATTAAAAAATGTTTTTTTAATTCTATACAGGAAAGGTAGAACCTGAATCTCACATTAGAAATCCAAAATGATTTCTAGGGAAGCCCTCTTATAAAAGAGAGCTTTCGGTGAGGGTTTTTGTCATAATTCTAGATTACTTTAATGCTGGTAAAACTGGATATTAAATAGCAGGTAAATTATGTTGAAATTTATTATTTTATATAAATTTAAATACATATATATATATATACAAAACAAAATATGTAAAGTAGATATACAAACATGTAAATTTAGAATATGTAATTTTTTACCACTGAAAGGTGGCTTCACCGATGCCTCCTTTCAACTTAAGAAAAATGTATCATTTACGATGTCGCCTTTATGCATTATAATTCAAAAAAAAATGAACCTAATATTATATAAACAATATTTTTTCAAAAAACATATAAAAACTGCCATGGGATAGCTACTAGCACCAAGTAGGTATATATCACAACATGGGATGCCTTCGCATATAACAGCATGTAAAAAACATATCTCTAACATAAAAGATAAAAACACCATTAGGATATATGTAAATGCATGCACGAGAGAACGGATACAAATACATCCCACATGGTAATATTAAGGGAAATGATGCATCTGATAAGTCTTTGTACCACATGGAACTTGGAAGCTTCTACACAATACATACACTCCTGGGTCACTCTCCAAATGCATCGGTCGCCGCTACTATCATGTATTACGATACTCCATAATTTATCACAATGTATAACCATCCATTCTCCCTGAACACGTTACATCAACTCTATATCCCCCCAAACTATCTCTAAACTTATAAATCATTAGTGTAGACACAACACATGTAGGAACAAGGCCCATTAATGGGTGACAATAAATATACCTAGTATGATTACCCAAATATCACAATGTAAACACAAAAAAATATGTTATCTCATCTCTTATTTTGAAAGGTATCCACGAAGAAAACCAAGAGGAAAATGTACACCATATAAGCATAATAATCTCAAAACTAAATAGTAACGAAAAGAATGAAGAGGATGAATAATTCAAATATATTCTATAACTTTAATTTTCAAAGATGCAAGATCCCAATCATCTTATCTCTAGTCCTCCATAGTTATACCGCATAATCAATAAATAAATCATAGATCACTTAAGAGTCTATGAAGCCAACCATTTATAGCCAGTTTCATGCCACATCTCAAAGGTTACCCATGGTGTGTCGTAGGGTATCAGAATCCACAAATATTTTTGTACTACTCAACCTTTTCAACTAATTCACCCTCACCAGAACCTAAAAAGGTAACCTATTCATTTCTAAATCACTGTCACCATGTGATAAAGTATTGCTCCGTCTCTTCAATCCATATCATACCCCTGATCTGTTATCCATCTACCAATGTCATACATCCAATGTTGCCTCTCAAAAACTATAGTGGAGGACCCTTACACTCTATAAAGCTATGTAGGAATACCGAATCCTAGTCCAGGATCTTGGGAAATGTGATATCTTAGATGAGTGGTCTAATACCTTATGTTTTTAAGAATCATTTTTTCTATAAACTAAATGTTTATAAATTAAAATTATATTTTTTTCCTATTTGTTCAAAGGTATGTCAATAGATTGTGAAATAATTAATAAAATATAATAATTAAACTAAGAGCATCTTATTCATTCATATTAAAACATTATAACAAATAATATAAAACTAAGTATTATACACTATGGATTATTACTCACTATCGATTAATACATCTATTGAATGTGAATAAATTAAAAGTGGACAATAAATAGAATATAATAAATCATCAATAATAGAAGACCTATTAGATTATCTCTACCCCCGAGGATCACCAATAGCCGAAGAAATACTATAATGTTCAAGAACATTATGAAAGAGAATTAATATTATGATATTTAAAATGAAAACTATGGAAATGATATCTGTGACTTAAAAACTGTAAATGGAATAATTGAGTTTAACAAGGATATATATAAGAATGAAATCTAGCCATTATAAATATGGTCATTAAAAATATTGTCATTGGAAATATGGCCATTATAAATATGGTCATTAGATATACATGTATCTAATAAGCATACTAAAATTGTGTACTATCAGAAGTAAATTTAAAATAATATAATCCAAAAATAAAAAATAATGACTATTAAAATGTATGAAGTATATATGTGTGTGTATGTGTGTGGTGTGTGTGTGTTACATATTATTTATAATATTATAATTATTAATTTATGATATTATGCATTCATAAAATTCATAGAAACAAATAAATATCAATGGATTTGTAAAATTAAATTTTTAGATTGTAAATAATTAATTTTAATGGAAATTGTTTTTAAATTAAAGTAATATTTTTATGGAAATATTTTTTTTATGTTTTTAATATTTTATCCTGATAAATTAAATTAAAAAAAATTATGTATTATATTAAATTTCATTAAATTATAAACAGATATGAAAGAATATTTAAAACACTTAGTCATCAAAATGAACATTTTTCATTAAAACCAGCTTTTTCTATTTTTTATTTTCACTTAAAAAATAATTTTATAAATCTTTGAATATTAATTAGGAAAAATTAACATCATTTTTGAATTTATAATTCCAAAATTAACATGCTATTAATTTTTTGGAATTTTCAAAATGAGCTGCTTTTTAGGTGAATAGTGGAAATATAGTTTTTTATGAAAAATATATGTTTTGTTATATAATAACGAAATATAAGTTTAGAAAACATTTTAAATTATTAAAATATGTTTTAAAAGAGTAAAAATATATTTTTTAAAAAATCTATAAAACTTTGGTTTACATTCTATGAACATAAGTAATACTTTTCTAATAAATGAAAAAAAGTTGGTCTTTTATTTTAATTAAATATTATTTTGGTAAAATTTTGTTTTAAATTTTTTTAAAAACCACATAAATTTTATTTTTTTATAATAAACTAATTAATATCATTAAAATAAAATACAATTATAATTTTATCCAACACATAATTTTTTATATCAAAAATACATTTTTTTTTCTAAAAACGTGTTTTTACATGTTACATGTGCTAATATTAAAATTAAAATTTTTCACTTTTAGAAATTTAATAAAACAATATGATTTTATTTTTTTAATATTAATTTTTAAATTATTTAATAATTTCATTTTCTTTTTTACATAAAATTAAGTTACCATGGTAAATATTAGTTACCACTGTAAAAGAGTTATTTTTTTAAATGAAATATTTCTAGATATTTTTATTTTTTATATTAAATGGATAAATGTCAAAACAATACTATCATAATATTTTTATAAATATATAAATATAAATTAACACCCATTTTATGTATAAATAATGTTAAATAATATTAAGAACACCTAATAGTGAAAACGCCATGTTTCTGCAAAAACGAGTTTTCTACATATTATATGTTTTAATTTAAAAGTTAATTTTCTCATATTTAGAAATCCAATTAGGATAAATACATCCCAAATTTGGACTCATAGTGTTTAAATTTGGTAATAATTTTCATATTTTATTTTTATTGAATGAATAATCTTCATAATTAATATTTAATCAAGAATAATATGTGTTAAAATGGGTAATCTAGTACAGCTCAAAATTTACTAAATAAATTTAACACTTATTCCTTATAGAATACCATTTTTAGGTTAGAAATTAATTCATCTGTTTTTCAACAAAATTTCCTCACGTAATTCACCAAACTCATTAAACCCATGTAACCCTCATATGATACCATTCTTTCCCTTTACCCAATATTAGTTTCCATGAAAAGCCCCTCGTTTTCTCCTATAAAAGGAGCCCACTCCAACCCATTATGTCATCCCTCTCTACCCCAAAGTAATTTATGAATAATTTACCTTCCATATCCCTATATAAATCCCTTATAATGATTTCATAAGGTTATATGGAGTCCTCCCAATATTTAAGAAGATGCTCATCAAGGTAAGGGGTTTTCTCCTCCTTTTAATTCAAGTACCTTTTTTATAAAACTATTTGATTTCCATATGATTATGATTACATGTGTTCATTGTAAATAATTTACTATCAAAATTATTCACTATTAATGATATAATACCCTTCTCTCTCATTATACCGAGTTTATTATACATTTTGTATAGCCTTCATTCTACAGAAATCACTCCTTGATTGTCTCCCTTTTTCAATTCAAGCACTTAATTTGCTATAATACCTTTTTATTTAATATATTTATTCTATTTTGTATTCATAGTAAATACTTTATAATCCAAATTATAAACTATTTTTGAGATAGTTCCCATATCTGTCATTAAACCCATTTCATAATCCCTTTTGTATATTCATCGTGCTGTTGAAATCACTCCTCAATTCTCTCCTCCCTATTTTTAATTCAAGCACTTACTTTGTAATAATCCCTTTTTATTTCTATAAGATTATGCATCCATATTTTCATATTAAATACTTTATTATCTAAATGATTCACTCTTTATGAGAGACTACCCTTCTTTATCAACAAATCCATTTCATAATCCCTTTTGTATAGCTTCCATGCTACTAAAATCACTATTTTATTATCTCCATCCCCTTTTCAATTTATGTAATTGTGGGATTGAATTTTTTTTAATGTTTTGGTAAAAAATCAATAAAAATGTGTTTATGGATTGGGACCTTATAGCTATAATATAGACTTCATAAATAGAGGATCTCAGGACTGTGTAAGTGGATGGAATATTGACCTTATCTTACCCATAGGTAGTGATATTTATAACCTATGTAACTAGGGGTAATACTAACCATGAATGATGATGATGAGAGAGATCAGTGTTCTGAAATATATTTATAGGTAGTAAGTGTTTTTTTCTATTAATTCATTCCCTGAAATACATTCTTGATCCTCGTCATCAGATATCCAAGATGAAGGGGTCCATCATGCATTAATCCCCAATACACCACATTTATGATATCTAAGAAAGGGATATAGTCATATTATATGTGAAAAATACTCCATATGGTAAATACACATTCTATAATCTAAGTCTTGAGCAAGGTAGAATGACAAGTCCTAGAGTAAAGGAGTACACAATGTGTGTTATAGGGTACAAGATATTTATTACCTAAGAAGAACATTCTCAGTATACTAGGAAACTATATGGAATGAATGGACCTTACATTTAGTGTGTAGTATAGATTACATGGAATGTCCAACCTGGTGGGGTACATGGGATATAACACCTCTACTTGAGTCATATTCTAAAGATACACAACATGTGGTCCTAGCCCAAATGGCGTATAAGACCAAACATCCACCTGGGCATATACTTGATTTATATTCAATGTTTGTTTTTTAAAAGGTTCATAGTGTGTAAGTTATTTCAATTAAATGTTATATTTAAATTATAAAAAAACCATATTCGTCATAGAAACTGAGATACATGATGTGTGTTCTTCCAGACTATAGGCCTTGTGGTCAGGTATTTCAATACAAGTTCATCCACTCACCATGAATTCATAAACTATACTTTGATTCAACCTCCAATAATGCTTGAATCATCATCTAACGACCCAATAATAGAAATAACACTATCAATCATCATTTTATGACATTCAATTTACATAAATGATATTTTTCCACACCCATAAAAGTTCTCATCTTCATACGTCACTACTAAAGAAGAGACTAAACCTATTTTCCTTCACATTCCAATATCATCCTAGAATAATTTTACTTTCCACAACCTCTTTTCTTGAAAACCAATAATATCACACATTCTAGGTATTCAATATTATCTCAAATCAAACCGAGAATATAGAATCATTGACCCAACTATAGGTAGACGAAGAAAATGTAATGAATAGATAGGGAAACCAATTTAATAGATAAAGTGAGAATCATTTATGAATGTTTCAGACTTAACCATTAATAAAAGGCATAAGAACCAAAGAAAAACAAAAAAAATCCAACAAATTAAACCTAGACAATTATAAATTGTAAATTGATACGGTTTTTCCAAGGATGATAATTGAATTAATATTTTTAAACTATAATTGAAAAATATGGGAGACTGATTGAAATCCAACAATAAAAATTTCCATACCCATAGAGAATTTCTTATTCCTCAATCCATCATTGTTGTCATAATTATGTTCATCATCACACAAGTTGATCAAAGATGTCATCAAGATTCCGCTTTTGTCTCTGAGTTCCACCAGTTCCTTTAGGTCATCCTTATAATCATCTTATCCCCTATCTATATCCTAATATGGGTTCATGGAAACTAACAATGGTGAGAGATATTATAGAGGATTAAGAAAAGGATATTAGGATTTCTCCATAATTAATTAACTAAAAAAATTAAATTAAATAGTCAATCCACCTACAGTGGTGAACACCCAAGGGTACTAATGAAAACCAAAATTATACCATACCTAAGGTAAAACCCCTTTATAGACTCAATTTCAATGTTATTTTTTCCATATTATGTTCCATTAAATAGATAAAATCATTCCATAAAAAATATGAACACATGTTCTAAAAATAATTGTTTTATACTTAATAATTTTTTTAAAGTCCCTATCATTCTTGAAATTTTGTATCAACTCATCCCGAGGGTAAAAACCACAACCTAGAATTAATAAAACTATTGGATAATTCTTTTGAGGTCATCTATAATGGTAAATTTATAATTTTATCCCTATATAGGTTTTGGACTCTGAAAACCTAAAATTGAGCTAAGTCTCATTTAAAAAAGCATCGGTCATAACATCCTCTCCATATTGAAGCCTCTTTATCCATGAAAAATGGAAATAAATTACAACTATTGAAAAGGAGATCTCATTAAATAACCTTCTGTGAAAAATGATCCACCATCGCAAAATATTCCTTTAAATTTGATGGTCAGAGCTCCAAACAATCTCAAAACAAAATTGTCTAGGAATTGAATATCCTCTTCAATCTACATATATTTTTCCTCTATAAAATTTTATAAATAATTTATAAAAACATGAATCTAATACATGAAAGTATTTTTATGACTCCACACCCAAAACCTTTCCCACTGAAATTCATCCATCTATAAGGAATAAATTGATACCACAATCCATCATCACCCATCATAAAAAAGGTCATTATACAAGGTTATAAATGGCGGTAGAACTATTCTAAAAAACATTAAAGATCATTTTACATGTCCATTTACCAAGACAATCCTATCCACACCACACGCACACTAATAAAATTAAAAAAAATAGACCCAAACACTGAGAGTGTTGTAAATCATAAAACTCCTTTGATCTTGCATCAGCCTCTCTAACATCTCCTGTCAGTAAGGCACATGTACTAATGTTTCTAGCTCATGAATACACAGATATATATTCTTTATTTTTTAACACCAAAATTCATGGGGTTAATAAATCTATATCCTGATCCTCAATAGGATTCAAAATGACTACTGAAGTCGAACTGGTTGTGTTGTCATCTCTCTTTTGAAAAAGATATCGATGATTGCCAAAGAAAAAACACTGAACTCCTTCAACTAATCAACATCACACCATATCCTATTGGATGGAACAATCAATCACAATCCAAACTGGATGGTCATGAATATTCAAATGAACCTACTCTGTCGGCACCATACCAAAAGTTAACACATACCTTAGTGACCAAAATCCAAAACCACTCAAGAAAACCTCTTCCTCCACAACATAGAAAGAGTTTATATGAAATGGGTAAACCCATGAATATCCATAGGAAATACATCACTGGGTTTCATGTTCAATTATTTTGTAATATCCAAAGATCTTAAAAAATAATGACTGTGTTTGACAGCATACCAGATACACAAAATTGAGCTTAAAAATTCAAATAAATATCATTATTTAAATGTGACCATTATAACCTAGCTATAAAATTGGATGGAATAATAATATTAAATGTATTACTAAGTATATAATAGTGAATCTAATTTTATTTTATTTATTAATTATTATTTTTTAAACAATCACTAGATTTTTAGTGAAGTCATTTTTTCTTCAAAAAATATATTTTCTTCAAAAATGATTTTTATTTGTTTTTATGGGTGATTATTATAATCAATTTCAATAAATTTTTTAAATTTATTTTAAAATATTAATTTAATTTTTAAATTCATCATTTAAAAATTATATTTTGATTAATTTATGAGAATTTTATTAAAATATTAATTTTCCAAGGAATAGAAAAAAATATTGCTTTTTATTGAAAACTGTATTTATTTTTAAAGTATTTACAAGGTACAATTATGATTTGGATTGGCTTTAAATTATAATTATTTAAATTTTTTTTCAAATAATCTAGTTATGTTTTTTAAATGTATTTTATACTATAATTTAATATAAAAACATTTTATATTTTAAAGGTCACTTTTCTGAAAAATTATTTTCCATTGCATTTTTCTGGTTTAATTTTAATATAAATTATAAAACATAATTTATTTTAATTATAACAAATGGATTAAATATTGGGAAAAATTTGTTCAAATTTAGTAAATATTTACCATTTTATTTTTTTCAATATGAACAGTAAGATTAGTAATTTTAAAAACATTGTAATGGGTAAATCGGGAAATTTATGTTAAAAATAAAAATATAAGAACCATAAAATAACCAAAAAAACATACCTAAATCTTATTTTATGAGTATATATTGACCATAATCATTCCAGGGTTTAATTAATGATATTTTGAGGCAACTTTTATGAGATTACTACCTTTATAGTATTTTATTTAATGAGAATTCAAATATGTCACACTTGTTTCTAATAAGTGAAATATTTTTGATATAGTCTTATACAGAAATTATGTTTTAATATAAATATTATTTTGAAATGTAATATATTTTTATTCATCATTTTAATTTATTTATAATATTTAGTGAAGAAATAATTACCTTAAATTTTTGTCTAACACCGATACAGTTTTATTTAATTAATTGAAAATTCAAATAAATGATATTAGATGTGTTAAAATAAATATAATTTTGGATAGTTATTGTAAGAAATGAATTTTATAGATTAAATTGAAATTATAGATATATAATAAAATATATTTTTCTAATTATAAGTGTTATTTTGATATTATTAAATTCAAAGTAATGAATTGTTCTAAAAATGACATTATTGATATTTTATAGAAAAAAATATTTTATTTAATGGTATAAAATTAAAATATATATTATTAATCCAAGTTATTGGTATATTTTTCAAATTTCATCCATTATATATTTATGGTTTGTTTATAATTTTATAGTAATTATATTAACCCTCAAATAATAAAAATCTATGTGGTCACGGTAAGAGTTAACGAGGTTAAATTATGGTTAAAACCAAAATATAAGGGTATGAATACAGTAAAAAAGGTATAATTTTTATTATTCGAGATTATGTAGAACCATAATAATGTTTTATTTCAATTAAATCACTTATTATAATTTTTAATTAAAAATAAATTTATATTAATTTAATACTATGAAAATTTACAAGTTTGCCCCTCCCCTCTCTTATAAAAGGACACCTCTTTTTCTCATTTGTTAAGAATTAAAATATCATTTTTTTCATACAATAACTATCCAAATACCTTCATATAATACCTCCCATAATTCTAGAGGTCTATTTTGAGGCATAACACCAACTTTAAAGGTTTTAAGATGTTAAGAAAAAGAGATTATCTGAAGAATATGTATCATTTTAAATCAAGTGTTTCTATATTGTTTATTCTTTGAAATCAATAAAACCTTCTTCAAACATGGTAAAATAATAAATAAAATATCCCTTGTATACTTAGATGATATTATGTTAGTTTCATAACCTATATATATCTACACTTCTATCAAATGGGAAAAATTCATCGTTCGTGTGTAAGGAGGACTACTGCATCGTGAACCAATGTAATTTGTTTTCCATCATCGTCTCTCAAGAAATGTTATAATGATAGAGTTAATGTTTATATATAATATTAATGCAATATTTATCATTATTAAAAGATAATATATCATTTAATTTCTTACCTTTCCATGCACATAAAAATGATAGCATTGTTCGTGTGTATTATGTGAATTACCGCCTTCACGAAGTGATGTGATTTGTTTTTCATCATGATGTCACATGGGTGATATATATATATATAAGTATATTTAAATAATTAGTGTTATATATATGATATTATGATCATTATATAAAGATAAAATAATACTTACCTTCTTTCCATAATGATCGTTTGAAAATGGAAATGTTACTCATGCGTGTGTATGGCCTATATTATCCATGATTGTAATGTAGCTAATTTTTCTTAAGCATATCTAATGGTTATATTTAAAAATATAAATTATGTATAAAAATGATAATTATTTCATGAATTATATTTTAGATATGGTGGAATAATGATATCTTTTACCATATTCCCCATACCTAAGTCATATTGGACTTACGAACCGAATATCATTAAAACAAATCCTACATAAAACTAAATTATTTTGTAATTCCTATAACTTCGTAATAAGTAAAATAAAATAAATAATAATGTTTAAAAAATTATCAATAATATAAAAAATTAACATATATCTATTATTTATAAATATAAATAACATAAATGATGTTTTAGACTCAATGTAAGATATTTTTTTTTTAAAAAAATTCTTTTAAAGTTCCTATTTCAACTATTTTTACAAATGTTTAAAGGAATGTATTTTTTTAATTATACAGAATTATTAGATTTTCCCTCTATAATACAGCCTCAATGATATTATATTTTCTTTATAATTTTCCATATATATTTACAAATGAAATGGTTTATTTATTATTTTTATAGTTTTTATATTTTAAAAGTTTTTTATAGAAAAATTGTATTTTGATATCAGAAAGTGTTTTGTATATTAGTTTAAAATAGTATTTCAAGGTTTTTATTCATGATATGGTCCTTATACATTGTTTATAATGGTTTTATCCCTATTATATCTCATATTTGACAAAACTATATATTAAACGATTGGTGTGCCTAGATATTTCTCCAATGCATTGGGTTCTCCAAAGGTTGAATTTGATTATAGAGTTATTCCATTTTTAAGAGTGGTTGTAAGGGTGATATGGATATGATGTCTCAAGGAAACTGCATGAATTTAACATTATTTTTTATAAGTCTTAATGGAAATATTTTATTTAAAAATTTAATCAAAATATCATTTGTTTTAAAATAATTAATATACCCTTTTATGGTAAAAAATATTTTGTTATTAAGAAATTTTTTTTAAGAAATTTTTTTTAATTGGTTTTTATGTTTTTCACTGGACTAACAGATTTATTTATTTTATGTTTATTGCTAAGATTTTTTGTTCCCATCCCATTTTTAAAAAAATAATAGGTTTTAATTGTTTTTAATGGAAAATAATATGTCATGTTTAATGTTGGGAATATATTTCTTGAACAGAAACCATATTTTATTTAAAAAACATTTTTTTGGTGGGAAAATTGATATTAAGTAGAAGTGTTTAATTTTTAAAATATGGGTTTTTATGTATTATTTACAACACAATTATATAAAAATATAAATGAAATAGATCCTGTGTATTTTAAGAATGTGAATTATAGTTCAATGAAACTAGAATATGTAATGTTTAAGGTTGGGACCTTATAGGTGGTATTAGATGAGGTTTTAGATAAATTTAGATATTAGTATTTTTTAGGTGTAGTAATATTAAGATTTATGAATACTAACACGAGTTTAAAATTTTAAGGATGGTCTTTTTTTCAATGTCTTAAACACCCCTTTTGAGGTTTTAAGTGGTTGATGATAATGATGATTAAGAGTATATTGAGATACATGTATGGTAATACAGCCCTTAAGTTTAGAATATGTTTTATTTAAAATTTAATTTGAGTAATAATGATCTTTTAATTTGGAGGAAATAATTTTATGATTATAGATAACCTTTAGGGTTTATATAATCTCAAATGTTAATGTAATTATGAGTTGTTACAATTAGAAAAAATATCTTTTATCGGAAATTAATTTTTTGATCAATGTTATTTTGGAGGAAGATCACTATAATTTTGGGAATCATTATCATATTAAAGTAAATAGAATATTATGGGATGTTATTTAAGAAATAAAAGATGAATTATATTTTGGAAGCATATATGATTTTATTTTGTATTTATGGTGATTTAGGTTATTTATGAAAATTGTGATCATATCTTAGAGATTATGTGATTTAGGTAATTAGATTTTTTGCATTAGGAATTAAGGATTATTTATTTTTTATGGATATAAATGTTAAAATTTATCTTAAAAGGAAACATGATAAAATAATTCTGATATTTGTGTTTCAATATTATTATAAAATATTTTTTGAGTTACTTTAACGATGGCTATTTTTTGAATGATCTATGCAAAACATTGGGTATTAATGTTGATTTTTTGAGATGAAAGTAGTTTTCAAAATATAAAGGTTTATTATTTTTGAATAATTATCTTATTTTTTAAAACCCATTTTTGTTTTGGAAAATTTTTAAAGACCATAGGAATAAATAGTGATTATTTTATAGATTTTTTATCCATATAAGTTGATTCTAATGCTACAGGAATGAAAATTCTTCTTGAAGACTCATTGTTTGGAGAAAAAAATTAGATAGTGGGGAAATTGATAAATGGTTGAAATTATACTAGTTATGTATATTTAATTGTGTTATTATTCCATATAGTAAAATAATTATTTAAATCTGGGAAAATGATCTTTAAACAAAAACATTATCCATCTAATTTTATTTCTGGGAAAACAATGGCCTTTTTACCTATCACAGAATCATGGTTTTTGTGTTGGTTAACTTTCCCTTTACCATATTCTATACCACTCTAAATCATTCCTTAATAATTATCTTTTCAATTCAAAATCCTTATTTTCCATTCCAAGTTATGTTCTTATACTTTGAAACCTATTGTGTTTAACTCTAGATGACCTTTTTGTTTCCCTTTTCTTTGTATTAAATTGAATGTTTTATTAATCCTCTTTATGATGTTAGATTTCAACAAAGGTATTTGTAAAATTCAAACCCATAGTTTTTTATCATATGTTAAAATTATAAGTATGGATTTTTTCTATAGGGGGATACTTTAATTTCTAGACATTTTAGAAAATAAATACTATTTTAAAGTGTATAAGATACACAATACCAATCTTAAACGAACAAGGAAATATTATTATTTAAATGTTACTATTATAACCAAACATTAAAATTGGTAGAAATGAATAGTATTAAACACATTATGAAATATATAATTTTCCTACTCATTTATAATGTATTAATTAATTCTTTTTAAATAAAGACTACACTTTTATTAAATTCATTTTATTCTTCAAAAAATTTGTTTTTTTCAAAAATGATTTTTATTTCTTTTTATGAGTGATTATTATAATTAATTTCTAAATTTTTTTGAAGATTTATTTGAAAATATTAATATAATTTTTAAATTTAGCAGGTAAAAATTATCTTAGGATTAATATTTGAGAATTTTTTTAAAATAATAATTTTCAAGTAATAGTAAAAAATGATGATTTTTATTTAAAATAGTATTTTATTTTAAAGTAATTACAAGTTAAAAATTTTCTTTGGATTAGTTTTAAATTATAATTAGTTAAATTGTATTTCAAACAATCCAATTTTCATTTAAAAGTATTTATACTTGAATTTAGTATAAAAATATTTTATATTTAAAAAAGTAATTGTTTGAAAAAATAGTTTTCATTTTGTTTTTTCAATTTAATTTAAAATTAAAACTATATGCCTACTATTATTTAAATTTATATAATTTTATTTTAAATTTGGAATTAGTGGGTCCAGATTTAGTAAAATTTTACCATATATTTTTTGGAAAATATAAATAGTAAACCTTGTAATTTTATTACCACGGTAAAGGATAAATCGAGTAATTTTGGTAAAAAATAAAAAGATAAGAACCATAAAATGACCCAAACATGTCCTTAAATATTATTTTAAAAGTATATATTGACCATAATCATAAAATTTTTTAATATATGACCTTTTTGGGCCAATTAGATGTTATTATGACCTTTATATAATTTTCCTTAAAGAAAAGTCAAACATGTCACAGTCTTGTTTTTAATAAGTGTGATATTTTCAATATTATTTTATCTAGAGGATATATTTGACTATAAATAGTATTTTGGAATATAATAGATTTATATTAATCATGTTAATTTTATTTTAGTTATTATTGAAGAAATAATTACCTAAAATGCTTTCACAATGTTGATGTAGTAATTATATAATTAGTAGAAAAATCAAATAAATTGTATTAAATATATTTAAATAAATGAAATTTGAGATAATTAACGTAATAAAAAAGATTTATATATTACCTTGAAATGTTATAGACATTATAAAATAATTTATTCTGATTATAAGTGTTATATTTATATTATTAAATTTAAAGAAACAAATAGTTCATAAAATTGGAATTATGAATATTTTATGGTGAATAATATTTTATTTAGTGATATAAAATTCATAAAAATTTGTTATTTGGAATAATTATGGTTTTAATGTTTAAAATGTCAATTGTGGTCAATTTATGGGTCTTTTTTCATTGTATAGTGTCTATATTGACCCTTAAAGAGTAATAATCTAGGTTGTCATAGTAAGTGTTAAAGGAGTTGAATTGGGGTTAAGACCAAAATATTAGGGTATAATTATAGTAAAAACCAATATAATTTCTATTCTGTCTGGTTAGTTATACTCATAATCATATTATCTTTTAAATAAATTACTTTGGATATTTTTTAAATTAAAAATTAATTTACATTGATATAATATTTTGAGATATTCAGAGAGTGCCCCTCCATTTTTAATAAAAGAGAACCACTTATTCTCATTTATTCAAACATAAAAAACCTAATTTTGGCCAATAAATTATAAAATTCCTTTATATATTCTATACTATCATTATATAGGTATTTTTTAGTAATATAACCAATCTTATTAGTCTTAATGTTTTAATAAAAGGATATTGTTAGAAGAAGAGGTATCATTTTTAATCAAGCATTTGTGTTTTATTTGTTATTACACATCCTTAAAACCATAATTAACCATGATAAAAAATAAATATAGTATCATCCATATATTAATATTTTATTATTTTGGTGGAATGACCTATATCCATATCCACTTCTATCAAATGGGAAAGGAATTCATTATTTGTGTGTATAATGGATTATCATCTTGCAAATCGATGTAATTTGTTTTCCACCGTCATCTCTCATGATTGCATATAATTATGTAATTAATTTTCATATATAATATTTAAGTAATATTTATTATTATTAAAATATAATATATCATTTATTCTATTACCTTTCCATGTACATAAAAATGATAACGTCGTTCATGCGTATGTGTGGATTACGACCTTCACGAAGAAATGTGATTCATTTTTCATCATAACATCACATGGATGATATATATGAGTATATTTAAATATTTAATATGATATATATTATATTATTTGAAATTTAAAAACATAAAATAATATTTAACTTCCTTCCATAATTATCTTTGGAAAATGGAAACAATACCCATGCGTACGTACGACCTACCATCAATATGATTATTACTTAGTTCATTTTTCATAACCCTATTTAATGGGGGATTTAAAAGTAAAATTTATGTATAAAATTTATAATTATTTATTTTATATAATTTTGGATATGGTGGAGTAATTACCTCTTTTAAAATATTCCACATGCCTATTTCATTTTGGAGTTTTGAAATGATTATTGTCAAAACATCATATGTGGGATTAAATAATTTATTAATTATTATAACATGGTAATAAGTGAAATAAAATCAATAAAATATTTTTAAAATGTTATCAATAAAGTAAATAATTAAAATAAATTTATTATCTATGAAGATAAATAACTTGCATGACGTGTCAAACTCAAGATAAGGGACATTATTTAAAAAACCTTCTTTTAAAGTTCTTATTTCACCTATTTTTACAAAAGTATAAAAAATGTATTTTTTTAACTTATATAGCATGAGCATATTTTCCTTCCATTATGAAATATCAATGATTTTATGTTTCATTTATAAGTTTCCATGGTTATTTTCAATTAAAATTATTTATTTTTTATGTGCATATTTTTTATAATTTAAAATCGATATTTATGGGAAAATGGAATTTTGGTATCTAGAAAGTATTTTTACATGGATTTAAAATATTTTTTCAAGATTTTTATCCATGATATGGTCCTTGAAAATTTTTTATGAAGGTTTGAGCCTCGTTATATCTCATCATTGATCCCTTTATAGATTATATGATGGGTATTCCCAAATAGTTCTCCAATGCATTGGGTTCACTGGAGGTGGAAGTTAATTGTATGGTTATTATATTTGTAAGAGTGATTGTAAGAGGGATTGTAAGAGTGAAGTGGAAATGATTTCTCAAGGAACCTACCAGAATTTTTTTGTTGGATTAGATTTTTTCATAGAAATACTTGATTTAAAAAGAATTCTAAATATCATTTATTTTAAAATAATGATAATACCCTTTTAAGGAAAAATGGTATGTTTTTTATGAAAGTATTTTTAATGGGTTTTTATGTTTTTCACTATACTAACATATTTCATTATTTTATTTACCTTACTGATATTTTTTTCTCATGGCACGTTTTAAATTTATTTCATAGGGTTTAAGGATGAGTAATAAGAAATAAGAATTCAAGTTTAAAATTGTGAATATTTTTCACGAATAGAAACCGTGTTTTATTTAATTTTTTTTTGGGAAAACTTATATTGAATATAAATGTCTACTTTGTAATATATGAGTTTTTATGTATGATTTATGAACAAATACTCTAAAAATATAAACTAAAATATCATTGAGATTTTAAGAATTTCAATTATAATTCAAAGACACTAGAATATTTAATGTTTAGGGTTGGGTCCTTATAATTGAAATCCCCACTCATGACACCCATCTTGATATTCACCCTGAAAACCGAGTAAAAAAAATATCCACTAGAGGATATGGTGGATGTGCTATCTAAATTTAGGAAAAACTTCAAGTCCATCATCTGATAATGTCTAGTTACACTTTAATACAAGGTTAACATTATAATGTAGGATTTTCTTAAACAATGAAAGAGTGTGGGTGGCCAATAATTTAATAATGGTGAGCTAAAACTACCTATCCATGTCAAAAACGACATCCTCAAAACCAACTAACCAAACACCTATTTGATTATATAAACATAGATTACTCTACTGGAGGTGTCAATCTCCATACATCGGTTATGATACTTTGATCTCACTAATTAAAATGACTTCAATATCAATAATACTAACTTTACCCCCCTAGAATCTAGATTCTAAACTTTCAATGTTTACTTCACAACTAGCACTCTTGTGATAAGAAAAATAAAAATACCATGAATTCTCAACAAGATCCACCACAAACCAATTACAAGATTGGTTTGTCCCACTTGTATGAAAAATCTATAAGAGTTGTCTTCATCCTACTTGTAAATACAAGAAAATCAGTCTCAAAATGAAATTTGATTCATACATAATTTTTTAATCAAGGTTCAACCATGGGTTACCCTTTAAAATCACCAACATATTCCTATAAAATTGTAGAAATAGAATTATAATCCACACACATAGTGAACCAAGACACACTAACCATTGAATAGGAAAAAAATATTAATTACAAAAAGTTTGGAACTGCACCCCACACTGGAGGGGTCTCATATACTACTGAAGAATGGAATTACCTCTTCAACGCAATTTTCAATATCCTCAAGATTCCAATAAATAAAAACAATAATTTTAATTGTGGGTACCACTAAATCATAACTCTACGATGTGGAAGTATCTAAAAAACCTCTTTATATTACAAGGATCGACATAATTACCAAGAAGGGGTGAGTGAATGAAGTTCACCATTAGAGGAAACTCTCCAACCAAATAGGGTCTAGCCAGGGGCTATAATGGACTCTCCAACTCCAAAACATATGATATGGGATGGTTATCCCATGAAATCATGGAAAAATATAATGGGTCAAAGAATAATAGTCATGAATCATATGCTGAATTGAACCCACTGACTCTTAACTACAGTCATCCACTATATGCATCATCCTACATCTCTAACTAAATTCATGTGAAAATCTAACCTTATCCAATAGCTTGGGTGAAAATAGTACAATAATCACTAACTTACTAAACCTCTCTCAGGTAACCCCTTTAAATAAGTGGTGTTTTGTGAAATTAAAACCACAACTCCATAACTTCACCCCTGGAGTCTACAACCAAACTAAATAACTACAAAACTTACACCATGAGACATATCCAAGGAACACCTCATGAGGGTTTTTAACTTCTATGAGTACTAAAAAGTTGTCATATATCCATGTGGAGGGTCATACCTCCTATAATAAAACTTTAATCCATGTAAAAAAGATCAAACTTCTACCATGGTAGAGAAACCCTGATGTGAGTTTAAGAAAAGGTATTAAATCCCTTAATGTTTTACATTTTCATATAGGGAGATAAAAAAGAAATGAATTATGGTCAATGAAAGCATGGACCATATGGAAAAAATTGTGTCTTGGACTTCATATAATCCTATATCACTCTAGGATCAGCATCCCTTTACCAATGCATGAGGTTTAATCTATCATAACGGACACAATATAACTATCCAATAGGTATTATCATCCATTATTAGAGAAAACTACCATCCAATATACAATAAAGATATTCACCAAAAATAGTATAGGGAGAGAAACAACCTCATATCATTGAGAAATTGCACCTATCAACTAATTCCTATAAAAAATGTTGCATCACACACTAATCGGATGTGAGATACCTAACCACAAGCATGAAAATATCATAAATTTGAATCAGTATAAATTCCAACTACTAGTGGGATGAACCCTTCATTTGATAAGACAAACCCATAAGGATAAGATCATATCTAGATGAGTTGAAATAGAAAGACATGAAGGATCAGGAATTACCACTATATTATGTATGTAGCAGCTTACTTGTACCCAAAAACCAATGTTTTATAGATATGGGTTAACTAATAGGTTATTGGAGTCTTAGTATAAGGATATGTTGGTATCTATACATATATTGGTCTCCATGGTCAGATAATTGAACTAAATATCCCCTAATAGAATTTTATAAATTCTCAAACCAGTACTCATGGATTGTTAAATCCAAACTCTATCTATAGGATAACCCTATTTGATTCCACTGTAATATAAAATAACCCACCAGGGCCCTTCCTAGGTTTTCAGTGGGTTAAGAGTGTCACCTCAATAGAACCAATAATAGGTCAAAATATGGTGACTACCACTGAGTAGTAATATCACAAAAAAAAGAGACCTTAGCCTATAAAAATATATAATAAACATATCTCTAATATAAAAGATTACCAAACAAAACAATAGGATATATATATTCAACTGAATAGTATATAATGCAAGAATGGGACAATGAATACAAACACATCCCACAAGGGTTAGCTAAAGGGAAAAGATGCATCTGGAAAGTACCTTTACCAAATAGAACTGTAAATATTCTATATGTTTTATGTACTCTTGGATCACTCTCCAACCACAGCAGTTACCAGCATCACCACATATCCCCATGTTCCATAATGTGATTTCGATAATCACTAGAAATTAGCTCAGTGCATGCCCCACTATATCTGTATCTAACCAGAACATCTCTGAACATGTGTGTTTCTTGTATAAAGGAAATAAGTGTGAGAAAAAGGCCTATTTGGGGTTATTATAAATATATAATGATGGATTCCTTAAGTACAATAAATTAAATACAAATAAATAACTCAGATCTAATTATAGTACTAGAGGTATTTAAGAGGAATACATAGAGAAAGTCTTCCACACCAATTTATCTCAAAGCTCACAGTACTATAGAGTAAATAAAATAATGTTGAGGTAGAATAATCTAGATATGAACAGAACATGAATTATAAGGATGCACGATAGGTCCCAATCATCTTAGATTCAATCCTCAATGGTAATAAAATACAATCAAATAATAAATCTTGGATCACTGAAGAGTCTGTGAAGACTAAATTCGATAAACAACTGATTGGCTTATCTAAAACAAAATACATAAGGTTCTCATAGGTTCACAAGCCACAAATAATACTATACTACTCATCCTTTATAACTACCACACAGTCTTAATAATCTTATAAGGAGATATTACTCATCACTAAATCATGCTCATAAGGAAAAGAATTATTTCTCATTTTGGACCATCCATATCATAACTCTAATAGAGTATATTTCTAGAAATGTCATACAACCCACAAAACTTCTCAAAAAATATATTGGAGGTTCCATACACCCTATAAATTTGGGATGGAATAATGACTCTTGGAGGATTATCACAGACTAGTGTGAGCACTTAGATGGACTGAATACCAACTCAACTGATATAGGATTTTATTCTCATGTAATTGGTTGTAATACCAACCCTATCTGATCCATAGGTGAAGGATTAATGTACTATAAGTAACTGGGTGGTAATACTAACCCTACAAAATGATAATGAGATGGAAATTCATTATCACACATTTGTGTAGTCTGGAAGGGTTGTTATTTATAGATACATGCCTCGAATGACACACCTAATCTCCACTATTTTCAATCTAAACTGAAAGGTTAAACCATGATTGCATTAACCATAACCATATTAAAAATATTAAATAAAATTTTATTGTGATGTTTTATGTGAAAAATACTATAATGGGATATTAACTTTCATGAATTTAAGTCATGATCAAGGTATAATGGCAAGTCATAGAGTCAACGAGTACATAGAGTGTTTTATAGGTTACATGATGTGTAACCCCTAATAAGTATCCCATAAATGTATTAGAACACTAAATGGAATATAATGACCTTATTCACAGCAAGTTTGGTGGATTATCAGGGGTGTCTGGATAGGTGGGATACTTATCTTATACTACAACCTCTATATTTTTATATTCGATGACGTATTCAACATGCAACACCGAACTTAAACGAACCCTAATATAAATTACCATCCTAACCTAGATGTTGGAATGATGGGTATGAACATGATTAATTGAATTATAGAAATATGGTTTACAAATTTATATATAATTAATTCTTTGGTTACCCGTTAATTAGAAATGTAAATAAATCCCTTTTGAAAATAAAAGGAAATCTTTTTCTGAAAAACAATTTTAATACACATGAGTGTGTTTTATACCAATAAATTAAAAAAATAACTATTTTGGATTATATTAATTAAATTTATATATAATATATTCAATATAATCTTTAAAATTCTGTCTATTAATTTTCTATATATGATATAAAGTAATCCAATTTTACGCTTAAAACTGTATATTTTTCAAAAAAGCAGTCTCGTCACCTTTTTATGGAACATTGATTTTAAAAATAAAATTTAACACTTGTAGAAAATTTATTTGAAAAAATAAACTTCTTTTTTTAAGTGGAATATATAATTTTACTTTGGATGAAATTTTTTGATTTTTTTGAAAATATTGATTTTTTTGGTGAAAAATGAAAAATACCGATTTTTGTAAAAATGTCATTTCTTTTCAATAATTTAAGTAATTTAGAAGTACCAATGTGTTTTTAATATTATTTCAAGTAACATGGGTTATACTTAATCTACTTAATTAATTTTTAATCAACTTTATATTGGATTTGTTTTTAATATAAGGTTGTTTTTGGTTTTAAAGTCAAGTTTTACTAGAAACGTTCTTTAAAATGGGTGATGTTATTCCTTTTAAATTAATTAGAATACCCCTTAATGGAAAATATTTCAAATTAAATGTATATAATATATATCATTAAATATTATTTTTTCATAGAATTATTATGACTAGTCATAGAGTTAATACCAAATCATCTTTTTCTAAAAATGTTATTCTTAAAAACTCATTGTCTCGCAATGTCTGTATGATTAATATTAAATTAAAATTATCCACTTATATGATTTTAATTTTGAAAATACAATCTATATTTAGAATCATAATATTTTATAATTTATAATAAAGTAAAATTAATTTCTTAACAATGATATTTGTGAAATAAATTAAAATTAATTACAGTGATTAAGGTAAAAAGTGAGTTTACTTACTGGTTAAACTTTAAACATAAGGATAAAAATGAGCTTAAAATTGTACAAAACCCATTGTTTAGAAATATTTATACCTTATCCCTTCAATTACGTAGTTTGGTTCATTATTGAAGTCTTTTTTATCAAAAAAACATGTTTCGCCTAACTTTCATTTGTAAAATACCATGTTTGTCCTCTCCCCCACTTATAAAAGGTCACCCTATCTCCTCCTCTATGCACACCTTGAAAATCAATTGGTTTGGAAACTACCTTCCCAAATAAATTATACACTACCCCCATATCATCTTATAATCCTTAATATTTGTATAAATCCAACCAAGGAAGGCCTTTGTTGAAAACTTAAAGGAGTTACCTGATGTACAGGTAATGCTCATCAATATACATTTTCATTTTGTTTCTTTGTACACCACATTAAATTATAATTATACCATGTTTATATAATAAATTTTCTATAATAAATAGACTAATATATTGGTATGTTAATGTAATGACCTTAATCCATACACACTTCCATAAAATGGGTTGCAAAATCATTATTTGTGTGTAAGGCGGACTACCACCGCGCGAATTGATGTTGTTCGTTTTTTCACTACCACCTTTAATGATTGGGAATAATTATTAAAATTCTATTTATATATAATAATTATGATATTAAAATTTTAATATACCTACGGAATCATTATATCACATACACCATTTTTGCATTCTGTATCATAGGGGATATGATAACCCCACTCATGTGTACGACGGAATACCACCTTGCGAAGCGATGTGAAGCATTTTTCAATAACGTGTTACATGGAAAGTAATAAGGGAAAATATATTTAATATATATGATTTAAATGACATAATTATTATATTAATGTTATAATTTTATTTCGTTAAATATAATATATCATTTTCTTCTTACCATCCAACACACTGAAAAAGTGATAACATCGTTCGTGGACGTGTCGACTACCTCCTCCTCGAAGCGATGAGATCCTTCTTTTTTCATCAGTAAATAAAAAAATTATATTTATAAGTATATATAATTAAATATCATTGTATTTATGACATAATGATAATTATGGAAAGATAAATGTTACATACCTTCTTTTCATAATGATCATTTAAAAAATGGCAATGTTACTCATGTGTATATACGACCTACCGTCTCCATAATCATTATGTTAGTTCATTTTTCATAACTATATTTCATTATTGATTTTAAAAAAACTTATGTATAAATAAAATAATCATTTCATGGTTATTATTCTGGAATTTTTTGAATAATGGCCACTTTGACCATAGTCGACCTTCCAAAGTGATTTTTGACGCATAAACCAAATATGGTCAAAACTTATAACATAAGATTAATTGATTAAGTAATTATATATAACTTGTTTATGATAAAATAAAAGGAAAAATAAACATAGAAAAGTTTATCAAGAAAGTAAATAACTAATACATGTTTATTATTCTGGAAGATAAAGAATAAACCTGATGAATCGGACTCAAGGTAAGGGTTTTTCTCATCTCACTTTTATTTCTGTGAGATATATGCCATATTCACAACTTATTTTTATTGTTTGGTGTATATGATACCCATTAATTAAATTTATGATTATAATAATTAAATTTATGTGAATTTAAATATCTGTTTGTATATATCTCTTTCATGGGGTTTATGGTTTCAGAGTTACCAAAACTATAATGGATTTTTGTCACAATTTACTTATTTGAGATGTTTGTTATTTTATAGACCAATATTCTTTTATATGGTATATACAATACTCATTTGAAAATTTATATCATTAATATTCTTATTTTCATGATATTATATGTTTTATATAATGTTATTATTCATGGGGATTATGATTCAATGTTACCAAAGTGATAAGTGTTTCATGTTACAATCTCACAGCTTATCATGATTATTTATGATTAGGTCTCCAATATAGAAATCATATGGTATACCTATGAATCATTCTCATTAATTTTATTCACTTCTATTTATGTCATGATAATAAATTTTATACCTTCATTTTAATCTATTTATATACATAAGAGTCCAAAAGAATGTTTTTGATGAAAAATCATCTTTTCAATTGAAAACACTTTTTCTTCCAAAACCATGTTTTATAAAAATGTTTTCAAAAATATTTTGATTTTTTTTTCAAAATGCAATGATATTTCCAACAATAAGTGTTTTAAATGATTTTAAAAATCTTAATTTATAAAATTTCTAGGTTCATTTTAAATAAACGTATTTTTAAAATGTTTTATGTTTTAAAAAGTGATTTTAAAAATAAAAAGGGTATTTTCCTCAATATTTATTTAATGATCTTTTAGTGGTAACTAAATTCATGAATTTCAAAAACCCTTCTATACTCCACAATGGGGATATTTTGTATTGATACCATCCTCACACTTTCTCTATATGTATTAATATTTTTTTAAAAATATTTTTATGGAATTCATTTATTATCCACAGGTAAATCATGTTTCAAAGATATTATTATAGAATCAATTTATTTTACATAAGTTAATCATGTCTCAATGAGATTTTTATGGAACCTATTTATTTTCCATGTTTTAATCATATCTAAATGAGATCATTATATAATATTTTACATGGGTTAATCATGTATCAAATAGATTGTTATATAATCCATTTCTTTTCCACGAGTAAATCATGCTTAATGAGATTCTCATGGAACTTGTTTCCTTTCTACGGGTAAATAATTTTTCAAAGTGATTATTAGGGAACCCATTTCTATTCCAAAAGTTAATCATGTTATGAAAATAATAAATTTTGTTTCAATGAGTTATGATGAAATTAATTCTCTATGTGATTTATTCATTATTCGGTTCTTGGACATTATAAATGGTTGGTGTGCCCAGATAGCATCAGGTGATCCCATTATACTTTATACAATATTTGTGCCTAGATTTATTTCCAATGCATTGGGTAAATATTATGTTCACTATAATATAATATTAGAAGTTTTTTATATAGTTATTCATATTTTTTAGGGTTACAAGTGTTTTATAAGGTTTCCGTATGGGTTTAATGAGCAGATGTTCTAGTATATCATTATGTTTATCCATGATTTCTCTCGGTTTATGATATTTCAATTGATAAAGATTGATACCACATTTCACATTATTGGTGATTATTATGACTTTTTCCCTTTTTTAATTACTTATGACATGTTTTCATTTTTTATTATCTAGGTATTGAGGGGTATGGATATACATATGTTATACTCAAACACTTTGATTATGTCGTCATAGCCTTGTACTATTCTTATGATCTCTGATGAAATTCATTTAATAATAATTATGTTTTTCCCTTATTTATCATTATAGATCACTCCTATTATGTTTCCTTTTTCCCATATTAAAAAAATTGAGTTTGAAAAAATTATGTCTATAATGGATTTCATATGGATGATGATGATGTCCTAATGTGAAAAATAAAAGCTGGGTTAAGTTGGAGAAATGATCATTTAATGTCATATGAATTTTTTATGTTGGATTACTTTTTAAATCTCTAAAACTACAAACCTTAAAGTTAATTTAGTATGTAAGTGATCCAAAATTTATTTTTTATGTTTTATGTTTTGGATGGAACGAAGTGGGATAACCTTATTGGCATCAAATACAGAAATGTAAAACTTATAATTTCATCAACAAATCCAAGTGTGTGGGTTTTGGGATATTATGTTTTGTATTGAAGGAAATTTTTATATAACATTGAATATTAGGGTATTTTCATGTGAGGTTATCTTAAGAGTCATGGATACCATCACAGGTCTATAAGATTATGGTTGATCATAAGTTGAAATTTCTAGACACCCCATTGTGGTATTAAATAATGAGATCTAAAAGTTATCAATGAAATTTCTGGAGGATTTTTATTGGGTTTAGGTATTTTTAACACCTAGGATCAACATAAAGTGTAATTTGGGGGAGAAATTATTTTTCTTATTTAAAGAAAAAAAGTAACAACCAGTATGTTGGGTGACAACCCGTCATATATGGAAAGGCGGTGGGGATTGAACCCATAAATGAAGAATGATAAGGGTATCGCCCAACCACTGGACGAAGTGATGTCCTACAATGTATGAAAAATTTTACAAGTAAATATTTGGTTTCTTTTGGAAACATATGGAATTTTATTTGAGTAATAACAGTTGATCTTATAAGAACATGTCATCATATCATTCTTATTACTGGATTTCGAACATAGTCAGGAAATGAATGAAGAATTGTAAGGATATTAATTTATGGAATGATTTGGTTTGAAATTTTAGAATTAATGTTGAAATTTTGAGATTAATGTATCAAGTTTTATTCATTTTTTGAAATTATATTACCATGTTCTAACCATTTTGATTTTACTTAAAGATATTTGGAACAGTTTTATTATCCATTTTTTTGATTATTTGGTCCTTAGAAGTTGATTTTAGTGATTAATGAAATAAAATTTCATCTAGAATACTCATATTTTGAATAAAAATATGATATTCTAGTGAAAATTGTCTATAGGATGAAATTATACTCATCAAGTAAGTATATTTCTTTATTTAATTAATCTAGATGGTAAGAGAATTCCTAAAATATAGAAAAGATATCCTGAAGAAAACTTATTATCCTAGTAACTTTCATTCTGATGAACAAATTTTCCTTTCAGCCATCATTGATTTATATTTTTTTGGTCCTTAAATTTTTATTTATCATTCTCTTTCTTGTGATCAATGACCTCAATCACTCTCTATAATTATTTACTCATTTCATTCATTGCCCCCTATTTTATCCTATTTAGAAACCATGTTTTGTTTTATTTCATATGCCCTTTGTACTTATATTTCTCTTTTATTAATAAGATGTTTTATGAACCCTTTTTTCTATGTGGGTTTACAATAATTTTATTTTCAAGTGTCCATGCATTGATTACAAAGATAAAGTTCAAATTTTGAGGACTCAATTTATTAAAGGGGGAGGATGTAACACCTTTATATTTTAAAAGAAGAAAAATATATTTTATATAATAAAGGAAATGAAACAATAAGTTCATCTTTCATTACACAAAACACTCTGTTTGTCTTACATTACACGCCACCCCGAGATTTTTACATTTTATGGCATGTCCAACACTTAACACCAAACTTAAATGAATGATGATATATATTACTATTATAATGAAGGCATTAGAATAGTGGGTAAGAACAAGTTTAACTGAATTATAAAAATATGGGTAACAAACGTATATATAATGAATTCTTTGGTGACCAATTAATTAGAAATGAAAATAAAAAAACTTTTAAAAATAAAAGGAAATATTCTTTTGAAAAAACAATTTTAATGCGCACAAGTATGTTTTATACTAATAAATTTAAAAAATACCCATTGTTGAATTATATAAGTGTAATTTATATATAATATATTAAATATGGTTTTTAAAATTCATCCTATTTTTTCCAAATATGATATAAAAATAAATCCCATTTTATGCTTAAAACTATATATTTTTAAAAAAATAAATTATATCGCCTTTTTATGTGGCACTTATTTTAAAAATAATGTTTAACACTTTTATAAAATAAATTAACAAACCAAATGTAACACCCTTTTACCTTTCTATCAGGTGAGTTTGATATTATCTTTTTTATTTCCTTTTCTTGTTGAGCCTGTGTTGTCAGCCTTGAATTGGGAGGATAACTGTAACAGGGGTGTCATAGATTTGTTGGATTTTCAGTATAAACCTATAGTTTCAACTGTTTGTTGGGTAGTTACACAATGTGTAATAGGATTTACATGACATGCATTGGCTGTTGGACACAACTTGTGAATTGAATACGTGACGTGAGTTTTTACACATCTTGTAAGGGTTACTCGTTGTATAAGGTGAAAATATAGTTTAAAAATAAAATGGTGATGAATTTTTCATAGGAACATAAAATAAAATAGATTCTAAATTGGAAAAAGATTACACACTATGTAATTCCTTGATTCATAGTTTTTAGGGTGTTTGGTGGGTGTTTTAGGATTCAATCTATCTTTCAACTTTCTCCTCTTCACTGGAGCTCTTACCCTAAGATACTTGGGTGTCTTCCTTTCATCTAGATTGATTTTTTTAGTGAATAATCAATAGGGTTATGCACTTTTTCTCTCCAGGAACTCCTTACTCTATATTTCCCTCTCATGTTTGGTTGTGTCATTATTTGTTATAGGGTTTTGTAATTGTATTTTGATCTCTATGAATCATTTTCAGGCTTGGACCATGCCTTGTCTTCTAAAGGAAGATCTTGTGGTTTCTAATATCTATTGTCAAAGGAGGCCAGGTTTTCTATTCTCTTGAGGATGGTATATCTGTTAAAATTTTCTAATTTATTGAATTTCTTGTTGTTCATATTGATTTCTTCAGATTTGAAGTTGAATTGAATGCGTTGAAATTGAAAATGGCATGGGTTTAGATTTGAAAATGGGTTTTTCTTTGAAAACATAATTTCCTTGATTTGAAATAGAAAATAGATTTTAAAACCCTGAAATAGATTGGATAGAATTTGAAATTATTTATAAAAATGTGATTATGATCTTTAAATTATAAATGGATAAAGATTGAATGGAAGCAGTCTTGGATACATCAATATAGAGATACAATTAGACTTAGTGTGTGTGAAACAACTAGAAAATAACCTCTTTTATTTCGATGGTCCATGAAAGGCCTCGATGTTAGTTGGATCCTACCTTATACCTTGATAGTATTTCGAGTGTCTAGTACTTATTGTACCATAGGTTAGAGCCTGACTAGTAGGTGCATCATTGTTTTTAGTTGTTTATTACATGATCGCTTATTTCATGTATGTTGTCTCACATGTATATTTATATTTTTTAATCTTTACCTACTTGTTTTTACTTTGGAAAACATGGCATGCAATTTGTGAAAACTCAAGGATTGTTACAAAATTGATTTCAAATTGAATTATTTATAAAACCTCTTGTAAACATTTTTTTTAATCTTGGACTTGTGCATTCTTTATATAAGAACTTTTATAGAAATTTTGTTGGTATCCTAATTGGATATGTTTATCACACCCTAATTCTCAATGTGGGTGGCTATAGACCTTTCTTATAAGATTAAGGAAAAAGGAAGTGAATTATGAAGCATATAGGTATCTTTTTACATTATTGTTTTGTTTTGGGATAGTTTGGAGTTGATTTTTGGTCACATGGAGACTTTTTATCTTGGATTGTATTTTTTTTAGTTTAGACTATTTGGATTAGTTGTATCTCTTATTATTTAAACTTTTGCTCTATTTTTCTATCTTTTTTTCTTATATATGAGACACTTTTTTATCTTTTTTTTTACCTCAACCCTTGATGGGATGATGTGGGTGACTAGTCCGGAAAAATTCAGTTGGTCTATTATAATTTGGTTTCAATGAATTTACGTAGCTTGAAGTGTGTCAATGTTGCCTGAGTTGTTTCAGTTTCTTGGGTAGATAAGAGTAAGATCATCAGAATTAATATAATAGGTGAAAAAAGGGGCATGACCACCACACTACTATTACTAAATATGATTTTCCATGGGAGGTCAAAAAAATATTTACAAGGTCCAAGATTGGGTATTTAGGTTCATTTGAATAAATTTATGGTAATTTTAAATAAATAAACCTATCTATAATGTCTGAGGACTTGGAGTGTGAAAATTCATCTGAATAAACTAAGTGGGGAGTTTATTTATATGGACCTATTATTTTTAAAAGGTATAGACTTTTGTGATAGTATTCATAACTAATTTAAATTCTTATTTTTTTTAAATCGTGGTTTTGGATTTTTTTTCAGTTGAATGGTTTTTAAATTTTCTCATAGATTATTGGTTGTTTCGTTGTGTTTAAAAAACTATTTCTCCAAAAAAAATATCTTCTAAATACATTAGTGGAATTTGTAAGGTAGATTCCACAGGTGGATCCACTAGTAGACCCTTCTTTGATTAAAGTATCCATCCATACCATTCAGACTCTAGGGTCAGTGGTTGTAGTAAACCTATGATGGATAGTGGATCACAGTTTTAAATTTACCAAGAAGTATACACCTATCTTCCATGGTGACAAAGGTTAATAAGAGTTAGAGGGGTTTCTTGAATTGGTTGAGATGATATTTAACTATTTAAAGGCTCCTGAGGATTATCAGGTGGGTTTTCCCATTTATATGCTCGAAGGGCTATGAAGAACGTGGTTAGACTCAATAATGAAAGATAAGTTAGATAAAGGTATTACCTTGGTTTCAATATAGAAGATCTTTAATTATATGTTTTATCCTGATAATTTACATGTTACAAGGACCCAAGAGTATTTGAGGTTGGGCTATGGGGAGTGTACCATTCTAGAGAACTCTTCCTTCTATGTTGAGTTGGTGTATTTTCCACCAGATCTTATCACCAATGATTACCCAAAGTCTCGATGTTTTGAGATGGGGTTGAGGTCCAATGTTTAGTCAATACTAATTATTTTTTTCCTTACAAATATTTTTGAGGTAGTGGATAAAGAATATTTGGTTGAGGTAGACATAATTGGAAGGACATACTTGGGAGGTGCTTCAATATGTGAATCGGTTAACCAATGTGACTCTTCTAGTCAGAAAAGAAAGCACAAGAGTGGTCAGTTTTCTATAGGAATAGTTTAAAGGGACTCTATAGGGTATAAAATTGTTATTTTATACCAGTTTGAAAGGTGTGGTCATACTAGGACTCTGTTTATGGAGTGACCTTGAACTTTTCACCTTTGTGGGAGATATGGCTATCTAAATCGTTTCTGTAGTAAGTTATCCCAATTTAATAAGATGGGATCCACTATAGCCAAGGGGTCACAGGTTTAGGCTGATGCTTCCAAGGGTGGTGGGTCTCATTATAAGGACAAGAAGTATTTCCAGGTTTCAAAGCCCATACAACTTTATGTGGATGAGTGTGTTCTAGAGGAATCTAATGATGGGTCAGTTACTGTTAGAGGTATGGTGTTTATTTCATCTTCTATGGTGCTAGATTTGTTTATATAGGTTATACTCCTTATTTTATATCTTCATCATTTGGATCTTATACCATTATTATTAGATCTTTCCTCACCTTTGGGAAATAGTTCAGAATAAGGTTTCAAATTTTTAATGTATTGGGTGGTGGTAGGTGACTTTGAGGAGGTTTTGGACTTCTTAGTTATTGATGTTGACATCATTGAATTGATCATTGTTAGGGATTAGATTATTTCTGTAAAGTACCATGTAGACTACTATTGCTATTGGGTAAAGTTCTTATATACAAATGGAGTCAATCATATTTTTCAGTGTGAGTGGGACTCTAGATTATGAATGGCATGTCCAGTTGTTCCTTCTGTCGATTTAATATCATGCTAGTTTTCAAAAATGTATATTGATGTAGTTGAACCATTTTTGGGTGGTCATCTACCTACTATTGTGTGTAAATTCTATGAGGTATTTTTGGATTTTTTTTCTATTTTTCTGCTATATAGAGAGGTCTATTTTACAATTGGCCTATTTCTTGGGACGATGCCCATTTCTATGTCATCTTATTGAAGAGAACTTGCTGATTCGATGGAACATAAAGTACATCCTAGAGATGTAGAGGTGAAAGGATTTATTCATCCTAGTGTGTCATCATGGGATTTTCTTATACTCTTTTCTAGGTGGGAATAAGAAAATTTTAGACATTTTATTGACTATCTAAATTTGAATCGGGTGACCGTTAAGAATAATAATCATTTACTCATATTCCATGATGTTTTGATTACTTGAGGGGGGTAATTGGTTTTTTAATATTGACCTTCCGTTTGGGCACCACCACATGATATTCTGAGAAGAGGATATACCTATGATGGTGTTTCAAATTTTATATCATCATTTTTAGTTTCTGGTTATTCCATTTGGAATCACCAATTCTCCTATGATATTTGTGGCTATGATGAACCAAATATTTCATCGGTTATTTAACTCTTGTTGTTATGTTTTTAGATGATATATTGGTGTATTGAAAGGTATAGGAGGAGAACAAAGACCATTTGGATATCATTCTTTGAACTTTGAGGGAATATAATTTGTATGGTAATCTTTCCTAGCGTTAGTTTTGGATCTAGGAAGTGAACATTATCACGAATGTGATATTTGATAGGGGCATATCAATTCATCCTAAAGACATATAAGAAGTTATGTATTGGGAGTATCCTCGAAATGTTTTTGAGATCCAAAGCTTCTTGGTATTGGTAGGTAAATATAAATGATTTGTTAGGGATATCTCCAACATTGAATCATTGATGACATATTTAACCAATAAGTGTGTAAAATTTGAATGGAATGAAAAGTGTTAGAGCTCTTTTGAGGAGTTGAAGAGGAGGTTGAGTTCAGACCCATTTGTCATTCTTTAGGAACTAGGTTCAGGTTATAATATATTCTATGATTCTTCTGGTATGGGTTTGTAATTTTTTTAATTCATGGGAGATAGGTTGTGGCTTATAGATCATGTTAGTTATTACCTCATGGGAAGAAATACCCTACCCATGATCTTGAGTTGGAAACTATTATAAGTGTTCTCAAAATGTGGCATAAATATATCTTTGGATAGTAGTTTTCTATATATTCTGATCAAAAAAACCTAAAGTAAATTTTCAATCATATAGATATGAAATTGCGATATAGATGTTGAGTTGATTATTTTTAGAACATTGATTTTGATATCTCATATACCACTGAGAAAGGGAATGTGGTGGATGATGTGTTGATCAGAAAATTAATGACACAATCCATGAAGGAATTAGTTGAGTAGTGGCCAATGATGATTTTGTTTATTGAGATGGGCAAGGGAATGGAGGAGGTTGGTCTAAAGGTTTTCTTGAATTCGATTAAAGTTGACTCATATTTTTAAGATTAATTCCCACTTGAGAAGATGAAATACAACATGAGATTTTTCTTGAGAGAAATCTTAAATGGCGAAGAGACCTAGTGGGAGTTTTCTCACTCTCCCAATAGAGATTGTTTCTTCCGCAATAGTTTGGTTGTTCTTTTTTTCTTGAGGTAAGAGTTTCTAGATAGTGGTAACTGGTTATGTTGGTCAATGCACATTGGGATTGAAAAATTTAGCATGATTTTAGACATTTATATTGGTGTCCAAGAATGGGGTGGTTAGTTGCATGTTTTGTATCACAGTGTCTCACTTGTCAAAGAGTAAAATAGGAACACTAGATACCTATAGGTTTATTTCATCCTCTACCCATTCTATTATAAAAGTGGGATGAGACTACCATGGATTCCATCATTGGATTAACACAGAATCTGAGTGTGAGTGATGTGATTTGGGTGGTTTTTTACAGACTCACTAAATTAGTGCATTTATTTTGAATAAAGAAAACAATTAATGTGGAATAGATTGGGGACATGTATGTATGATATATTTTTAAGCTTTATGGGGGTCCCTCTGTAGTTTTTTTATAGTTACTTGAGGTTCAAATCCATATTCAAGAATGGTTTTTAAGAGTAAATTGTTTCCCATTTGAAATTAAGAATGGATTATCCTTCAATGATTGATGTACAAATAGAGAGGGATATCCATGTTCTTAGGGATATGCTTCGGGATTGTGTTCATGATTTCAGTGGATATTGGGATATATATTTACATTTGGTTGAGTTTTCCTATAACAATATTTATCAGGCTTCTATCAAGATAGTGCCCTTTGAGGCTTTGTATGGGTGGCCATGTCGATCTCCCTTATAATGGGAAGAGTTGGGACAATGGTCCTTGGTTGGGTGGAGTGGTGTTCAAGAGATGAAAGAGGTAGTGAATTTGATCTAGCATATTTTGATCATGGAATTCATTCATCTTAAATCTTATGCATACCATTGGTATCAACAACTAGTGTTTGAGGTTGGTGATCGGGTCTTTCTTAGAGTTTCACCTCCCTTGGGACATCTTTGGGTGGGTAAATAAGGTAATATGGCACTGAGGTTTATGGGCCCCTTTGATATCATTGAGAAAACTAAGAGGGTGTCCTATCAGTTGTTGTTTTCATATGTATTGATTCCTATACATGAAATTTTTCATGTTTCCCAGTTGAGGAGGTATATAACAGAACCTTACCATTTTATTATATGGTAGGATGTTATTATTTTGCTTGATACCACTTTGGTTGAGTAGCCAATTCAGATTATGGATCACCATGATAAGGTATTTGTTGGAAAAATTATTCCCCTGGGATGGGTATGATGGATGTTTGGAAAGGATCTCCATGATACATGGGAGCACCAATTGATGTTGAGGCAGCATTGGCCTACCCTTTTTGCAGATCCAATATCTTGATCTCTTTTTGGGGATAGAAAGATTTAATGGTGGGGAGAATGTAATTACCCATTAAATTTCTATGAGTTATGTTCTAATATTTTCCTTTTTGTTTCATTTTCTCATCAAGTGTGTTTTTTCAACTTTGAATCGGGACGATACCTTTCGGGGGGAATTCATAGATTTTTTGGATTTTCATCATGAACCTACAATTTCTGCTATTTTCTGGGTAGTTTCACGATGTGTAATTGGATTATAGGACATGTATTGGCCACCATACACATCCCATGAACTTAATAAAAATCATGATCTTTCACACATCGTGTATGGATTACATGTTGTGTAATGTGAAGATCTTGTTTTTAATTAAAAAGGCTATGCATTTTTCAATGTAACTTAAAATAAAAGTGATTCAAAGTGTGAAAAATATTACATGCCATTTAATTTCTCCATGTTGTAGTTTTAGGGTGTCATGCAGGTATTTTTGATTTCAATATATCATCCAACCTTATCCTCTCTGTTGGATCTCTTACCCTAGGATATTTTGGGTGTCTTCCATCTAGATCAATTCATTTAGTGATTGATCAGCAGAGTTAAGCGCTTCTTCTCTATGAGTAATCCTTCTTCTCAATTTCCCTCTTGTTTGTGGTTGTGGAACCGTTTTTTGTAGGTATTTGTAATTGGATTTTTTTTCTATCAAAACTTGTTAGTCTTTGTTCATTTCATGTCTCTCAAAGGCATATCTTGTGGTTTCCAATCTCCATTGTCAAAGGTGGTTAGGTTTTCTACACTCTTGAGGTAGGTGTATCTATCCAGTTTTCTAATTTCCTAAATTACTTATGGCGCATACTTATATCTCTATATGTGAAGTGTAATTACATGTGTTGAAATTTAAAATCACATGGGTTTGTATTTAAAATGGGGGTTTTATTTGAAAATGTAATTACCAATATTTGAGATGGAAAGTGGATTTTCAAACCTTGAATCATATTGTATTGGATTAGAAACTGTTTTATAAAAATTTGAGCATGATTTTAAAACAAAAAATGAAAATCATTGCACTGTGAGAACCTTGGGTTCGTCGAGATAGAGACACATATAGACTTAGTGTGTCTGACACCACTAAGAGGTATCCTCATGTATGTCTATGTTCAATGTCAGGAGTCAACATTATTTGAATCCAACCGTATGCCTTGATAGTCTTGTGATGTCTAGTATGTATTTTCCTATAGGATAGAGCTCAAATGATAGGTATATTTTTTTTAATTTTTTTATTACATGATATTTTACTTCATGTATGTTGGATCACATGAATATTTATATTTTGGTTGTAAGGTCTTGGATACATTTGGAGTGAATCTTTATGCATTTCTGATGACTGAGGTACTTGGAGGAGGCTCAAAGGAAATCTGGAGGAGTTGGGCTGCTAAGAGATGGAATTAATGGAGGATTTCATGTCATGAAGAGCTACATGACGTGAAATTGGGGTTCATGATGTGTAATGAATTGGGGTTATAGAAATAAATTATTTGAAGAGGTAACATGTTTTTCAGTGGGAACTGAACCCTTAGGATTACACAACATGAAAGGGGATTACACATAGTGTAATTCCCAACTATTGTGTTATTTTATGAATTTTTAGTCACTTAGGTTATTCATAACCCTACAGCTATAGCGGCTATCCATCTCATACTAGGTGACTCAACATCCCCCTCTTTATCATTTTTTAGATCCCTTTAATGGGAATCGATCATTGGGATTCTATCGTCAATCTTTGGTGACCTGAGTTGATCTAAGGTGTATTTTTCCTTCATTTTACAATGGTTTCTTCTAGTTTGATCTCTTTTTTTTCTACCATTATTCATACCATGTTATGGTGGATGATCTACAATGCTTCTAATGGGGTTTATCTTGGTTTTTTTTTGTGCGGTTTTGTCCCACCATCCTTAGATGGATGCAGTTCTTGTGGGAGGGGTGGATGGAGATTTTTTGCATGGTTTTTTCTTGTACAAAGAACATAGACACTATTTAGAGGTAGGGGGTTCATTGCTTCTATATTTATTTATGAGAAATTTTATATTTAACATGATTTATATCCTTGGATCACAATGAAATTAGCCTAATAATTACTTGAACTGGATTAAATAATTGGTATCAATCATATGGTGATGTTTTTGTTTATACCATGATAATAAGTTACCTTTTGATTTTCTAGATAGTGTGATATATATGATTTTTTTTATTGGTTTAGAATGTGAAACTACTAAGGAACATAAATCCATAATTAATAGATAATTAATTGGATAAAGGTTTAAAGTTACATGTTTAATAAATTTGGTTGTTGTTGTAATTTGATAATAATTAAATTGATGAAAGTATGAATATTTAATTGAATTGGTTAATGAACAAAAATCATGATAATTATTGATTATAAAATAATTAAAGGTATGTTAAATTAATTTTTTAATTAATTTTTTATAGTTGTGATAGCTTGTTTCTTAGGTTTCCCATAGTTGGAACACATGTAAATGAATTTTTTAATTCAAGATGGAATAAGAATAGTTTGTGTGATAAAAGATAATTCTTTCATAGGGCCTAAGTTTATCTCTTGATTATAATGGTTGAGTACCTTATGCTTTGGATCTGTGAGATATCATTTCATGTGAAGGATGAATGCCTTATTTTATGGCTAGGAGCCTGATTGCTATGTTTTTTCCTATTTCTTATGATGTGATCCTGGAGGGATATTGTGGTATGAGGGGTGAGGAGGAACAAATGTTCCATGGTATTCAGATGGTTTATCCTAGAGGGATGTTGTAGTATGTGGGGTGAAGAGACCTGGATATGACATGAGCATGGGATGGCTGATCCTAGAGGGTTGTTGTAGTGTGAAGAACAGGGAGGCCTAATTGTTGTGGAAACAGTTAAGGTCTTAGGTGGTGAGATGCATCGGGATATTTGTGTGGGTGTTGGGGAGGTTATCAGATATGATGGAATGGGTTGAATCTAGTCTTACACATTGATATAAATGTTTTTATGCTTGTTTGAATTTGTTATTTGGCTAACATCCAAGTTGTTTGTTTATTTTCCCTCCATTCCCCACTATTGGAGGCAGATAGATGTGCTTGGTTTCATTCCTTGTTTTGTATCATATAATTTCTTCCTATATTACATGGTAAAATTGATAGTAATTATGTTAGTTAATTAATAAATGATTATCCCATGGGGTTGGATCTTGTAGAGATGTAATTATGAGTTTATAATTCTAAAAATCCATGGACTGGGTTTTCTTATGCTTGGAGGTCATTGAACTGTTTTGTAATTCAAATTTAGTGTAATGTGGAGATGTTAATGGTTAATTAATGGTTAAATAATTAATTAATATAAATTAAAACTGATGGAAATGAATAATGTAATTTAATGTATATCTTTAAATGATTGTGTTCTTATAGTATATCTGGTCTTAGTAGAGGCAGTCAGGTGTCCGATAGACACTACCCGTAGTCGATTCTAATAATAGGATATTCCCATATTGTGCTTGTGAGCTATATTATATCATGTAATTTTTATGTTTCTATATGTTACTCCACTTTGTCGGTTAGGGTGACTAACACCCCAGAGATTTTGAGCCTTATGGGTGTTTTCTCCAACATCTTGGGGGAGGATGGATGGCTGACTACCCCCTTTGGCCTATATCTATTCTCTTGGTCGTTAGTTGTGTTGGTGTGCAAAGTAGTTATTCTTCCGATATATGTGTTTAAATAGTTTTAATATATTTTGGTTATTTCACACACCTGTATTTTGCATATGGTTTCCCAAGGAATACTATAGTTATAATGTGTATAGGCTATGACAACATGAAGTTCCTTACTCGATGTATTTTCTTTGATGGTATCAGGTATAATACTCGATGTATGATAGACTCCATACAGGATATTGTGGACCTCATAAACTATATGGTTACTTTTTTTACATGGACGTGGTGGTGTGTTTCATAATGTGCATGTTGTGGTGCTTCACCCAGGTGTCTGTGGGCTATCCTTTTGGAGAGAGATGATCAGGACATGCGACGTTTGAGCAAAGAGACAAACTAGTGGGGAAGACATAGTGGGGCACCTTTGAAATTATTTATTATATTATATTCTCTAATATTAAATACTTAGTGATAGTATCCATGGTGATTATATTACCTTAGTATACCTATTTAGCTGACGAGTTAGTTTCACTTGTTGTTCACCATGCTTTATCATGGTTTCTTTACCTTTTGCATGTGAGGTTCCGAGGAAAATCCTACTGAGTATACTATTATACTCACCCTACATATATATAAACTATTTTTATGTCATTTGGAGTTTTGTGGAGATCATTCTAGTTACTACTAGATTGGGGTTTACTAGGAGCTATTTGGGATTCATGGTTTCTATTGTCTTTACTTTTCTTCAGGTACTTGCATTTTTTCCTTTTAGTTAGAGCATTTCTTTCAATAAATTACATATGTTCATTTCATATTTTCTTCCATATTGGATTCTGAGTAGTAATTGGTTTATGTCTATCTTATCTCTCTATTTTACATGTGTTCTCTTAAAAATTAATTCCTTCTATATGCATATTTACTATAGCCTCAATGCTAGTCACCAACCCAGGGCCTACTAGAGGCTGGAATCTGGTGTCAATATAGCTCTTATACTATTACCAGCCTAGGAGAGGTACACCTTGTGTTGAGGGGGTAATGAAAGAGTGGTATTCGAGCTCTGTTTTATGGATAGGATGGAGTTTAGAGTTAGGCATAGGTTAGGTTTCATGCATTGGTAGTGAAATGGTGTTATCTATGTTTATCAGGCACTGTAAACATGGGAGATTAGCTGACATGCCGGTATTTAGGGCCCCCTATGATCTGATTCATGGACCATTAAGCTTATAGTGGCTACTAAACATGGTGATACTGGTTGTAGGATAGATACCCAGGAAAGGTTCATGAATCATTCTTCATTATGAATTTTTTTAATGGGTACACCTTGGGATTAGTTAAAATAAAATGATTAAAATAAAAAAAATAATGTTTAAGACTTCTATATACCTGGTTTATGATATCTAACTATTTTTTATTTTGTAGGCATAGTTCCAGGTTGTTGTCCACTTCAGGCTCGTGCGGAAGATGTTTAGAAAGTTATACCAAAAAATCATCACAGAGTAGAGGTTGATGACAACAACACTTGGATGAGGACACTCCGAGAGTTTCTACACCATAGTCTACAAAGGTATGTAGAATCCATTTCAGATATACTCCTAGAAGACTAGTTGGAGGAGGTAGATATAGCCATCAGTTTGATCCGTTCATGAAAGGATCACTGGGTATCATTGGTTGTGACGATGATTCAAGGGTAAGTGATTTAGTGGTAGTTCTCATTTCGTGTGGATCACGAAGAATCAAAAGTCTCATGGGAGAAGTTCTGAGACCATTTTAGAGGTGATTTTAATTCTTTGATCATGAATAAAGATAGTCTCCAAGATTTGTTTACCCTTCAGTAGGGGAGCTCTAGTGTGTGAGAGTTTGGGATCTATTTCAGGAACCTTTTGTGATATGCTTTAGAATTTTTGAAAAATGAGGAGGCTATGGAGAGGAATTTTGATGAGGCATTGAGCTAAAAGATCCATTTCCAGGTAACCCCATTTATTCTAAATACATATTTTGAGGTGCTAGTAAAGGTAGAGGTCATCGAGAGGATTTTAACCAGAATGAGATCATCATGAGAGGGGATTCCTCAGGATTACTCAGGATGCATAGTTGTGGTTAAAGGTTCCCAGTTGTCATGATAGAAGAGCATCTGATTATCCAGGGGTATGTTTCAAACATCAATGTATCATTTCTCCAGGGGCAGTAGCTCTTCGGTCTATTTGAGGGGATCATATTCATGTTTTTATTTTGGAGGCCGAGGTCATCATTAGTAAGAGTTCTTGACCTTTCTCCATAGTCAGTGTGCGCATATTGTTCCACTTCAGGTTCCTCTACTAAGGCAGTTCCATTTGGGACAAAAACAGTAGGTTGCTTTAGTTTGGAACTTGAAGATAGTAGTTGGCATAGTAATAGGACAGTCCTGATATGATCCCCTTCCCTAGAGATCATATCACAGTCATGGGGTGGTCATCAATAGGGTCAAAAAGTTCATGGAGCAGTTCATGGTCATCTTTAGGCTTTAGAGTTGCCTACGATAGGTGATCCAAACATCGTTCGAGGTACCCTTTTATTTTTTTCTACTTGGGTGTTTTCCTTATTTGATCCAAGAGTGACAAACTCTTTAATATCGCCCTCACTTTTCTATTCTTTGAGACTTGAGTTAGAGATGATTTTAGTTCCCTTAGAGATGACTATGCCAATTGGAGGTCGATATGAATTGTTTTATGTATGTAGAAATGGTGAGCTAGTGATGCAGAAGCACCACTCTTGGGAAGATTTCTTATGTTTATGGATACAACTATATGACATCATCTTTGGTATGGATTGGTTTTATTCAGTGTAGGATATCATAGATTACTTCATGAGGTAGTGTTTATTCTTTGATGCTGATAGAGAGCCAGTATGGTTTTTTTTTAGCGAGACCCTCATATGGGTTAGAGGAATGTTCAATCCTTTTCATCCTTGATAGATGAGCTGATGCTGATTTCATTAGAGGTTTAGAAGTTGGTGTTTCCTAGGTTCATGGGACATTACCCTCATGTATTTCTAGAGGAGTTTGTAGCATTATCCCCTCAATTATAGATCACATTCAGGATTAAACTATAGTCAAGCATGTATCCTATATCAATATCTTTATATAGTATGGTGTCTTTTTAGTTTCTAGTACTACATATATTTCTTGTTGGTCAATTATGATGTGGTTTTGTTCGGATGTGTTTGTTACCATAGTTTGCAACAATATTTTTCGTAAAGAAGGCTGATAATAGTTTATGTTTGTGTATTGATTATCGTCACTTGAACCAAATGACAATGAAGAACCATTATTCTCTTCTATGGATTGATGATTTATTCAATCAACTAGTTGGTGAAATTTGGTTCTCAAAATCAATTTATGTTGAATATATCATCATATTATTTTGAATGATGACGATATTCTGAATATTTTTTTCCATTATCTTCATGGGAATTACAATTTTGTTGTGATTTCATTCGGTGGGATGAATTATTTAGTTGTGTTCATGGGGATAATGAATGTTATGTTCCGTGAGTTCCTACATAATTTCATGTTGGTTTTTATTAATGAAATCCTTGTGTACTCCACTTCTAAGGAGGATCATTAAAAGCATATGTGTTCCCTTTTGGGATTCTGTCATGAGTAGTTGTTTGGGAAGTTTTCGAAGTGTGAGTTTTGGCATTGAGAAGTCCATTTTGTTGGGAATGTTGTATCCCACCATGGAGTAGCTGTGAATCCATCAAAGTAACAAGTAGTTGTGTCTTGGGAATCCCGCAATAAAGTGGAAGAGCTGTGAAGTTTCCTTGGTATTACTGTCTATTATAGTGGGATCATATCCAATTTCTCACAAGTTGTGACTCCTCTAAAATATTTGATCATAAAGGATAATTTTTTCTTATGTACTGCTCTGTTTCATATAGATTTTGAGTATCTAAATGAGGGGTTGGTCAGTTATCTAGTTATTCTACTACTAGTAGAAGGAGTTTAGTTTGAGGTTTTTGTGATGCTTCACATCTGGGGTTGGGTTGTGTTCTGATGTAGTAGTTATTACCTCATGAGTGTAAATAATCCACCACTAATCTCGAGTTCTTGGTGGTAGTGTTTTCCCTAAAGTTGTGTTGACATTACCTCATCAGTGAGCATTTTGTGGTCTTCACCAATCACAAGATCCTGAGGTATGTTTTCTCCCAACATTAATTGAACTTGCATCAGTATTTGTTGATGGAGTTCTTAAAGTATTATGACATTAAGATTTAATATACACCTGGAAAGGTGAATTTCATGGCCGATGTGTTGAGAAGGAAGTTGTATAGTGATTTAGTGAATGAATTAGGTGATTTATAGAGATTTATAGAAGAACTTTTAGTATTACATCTAGATATGGGATATGTTGGGGGAAGAGGTTGTCTTTTTAAGATGATGGTGTAGTCATCTCTAGTGTAGTAGGTGGAGGAGTCCAAGTTGGGGGATCTTGAGGTGTAGGTATAGAGAGACCGAGTTGTTTATGGCGAGGCCCCTAATGGTTGGTCTAAAGATGAAAAGCATCAGGTTTTTCTCCAAGGAATTATTTTCATTCATTTGTTGACGCATGAGATGGTTATTATAGAGTTCCATAGTTCACATTTGGTGGTACATCCTAGAGTGAAAAATATTTAACGAGATTTGAAAAGTTGGTTTTGGTGGCCTGGAAAAAAGCATGCAGTTGTAGAGTTTTTGTCTTGATGTTTGTTCTACCAGAAGGTGAATGATGAGAACTATGTTCATGGTGGTTTTCTCCAACCATTTAATGTTTCTCAATGGAAGTGGGAGGATATATAGATGTACTTTGTTATGGGTTTAACTTGATCTCAGAGAGCCTATGATTATATATGGGTGTTAGTTGATCATTTGATGAAATTTTACCACTTTATAGCAAAACATTAATCGAGCTCAGTGGAGGTTTTATTGAGGTAGTATCTAGAGGAGGTGGTGAGACTCCATGGAATCCCGAGGATAGTCATTTCTGATTGAGATCCTCATTTTACCTCTAGGGTATGGAGAGTTCTCCAACATGATTTTGGTTCTCAGTTATGACTAGGCACTACTTTTCATCTGCATATGGATGGTCAGATAGAGTGGACCATCTAGACTCTTGAAGACATGTTGTGCTTTTGAGTCCTGGATTTTGGTGGTTCATTGATGATTCACCTACCCTTGGTAGAGTTTTCTTACAATAATATTTTTCACTCCACCATCGGTATGGCACCATTTGAATCCTCGTATTCCTAACCATACCATTATCTATTGTGTTGGACTGGGGTCAGAGATTCAATAATTCTCGATCTAGAACTGTTATAGAGTACAACTAAGATGGTTCAAGTTATTCATGAGAGGATGAAAGCATCACAGTATCATCAGAAATCCAATGTCGATCAAAGGAGGTGACCTCTAGAGTTCAACATTGGGGATACTGTGTTCCATAAGTTGACTCCCCAATATAGGTAGTGATGTTTTGGTTATGAGAGTAAGATTTCTCCCGGATTTGTTGGGCCTATTGAGCTGTTATCTCATGTTGGAGTCATCAGATATTGGATTGTGTTTCCCACATAGATGAGAAGGATGCAAAATGTTTTTGATGTGTCTTGGCTCCGTTATTAAATTCATGATGATGTTAAAATCATCTATTAGGGAAATATCAATGTTGATGATGATGTTAACTTTAAGAAGTGGCTTATAGGGATCCAGGACCTCTAGGAAAAGGTGTTTCATGGGTATGTTATCCTCTTGGTTTCTGTCTTTTGGCAACACAGTGGCATGGAGGAGAGTACATAGGAATGTGAGTCATAGATACATGCTCAATACCCAGAGATGTTTGGTGTTTAGCTATTCTCTTTTAATGTTATTCGTTTTGTGGTTTTATAACTTTTTCTGGTTTGTGAGATGGATTTCTCTTATTTCTTGTTGTGGATTACTCTCTTTCCATGGGAGATGAAGATACATGGGGTATTGAACATGCTTTCTATGTCTAGATTTCTGTGGTTGGATGAGTCTACTCATCTATTATAGGTGGAAAATACTTGACGATTAGTTCATATACTCATCATTTCAATCCCCTTATGCTTGGATGGGGGTGGTTGAGGTCCTGTAGTGATGAGGGCTATTGAGAGGTATCTCATGGGGTGGTTATTCCGATGACCCCTTTTCTATTTTTTCTTTAGGTCAGTTTTGAATTCTCCTGGATGATACTGTTTTGATAGGTATCTAATGTAAGGGCCAAGATCCATTTGGATTGACCCTTTGTATTTTTTTGAAGACCGAGGTACATAGAAGAGGATCGAAGGATGTCTGGAGAAGTTTGGCTTCTTATAGTTAGAAGAAATGAAGGATTTCATGTCATGAAGAGTTACATGATGTGAAAGTGGGTTTCAAGACATTTAATGAATCGTGGTTATAAAAATAAATAAAAATAAAGATTTGATGAGATTTTTGGTTGGAACTGAACCCTGAGGATAACATGACATGAAAGGGTATTAAATGTCATGTAATTCCCTATTGCAGTTCTATTTTAATCATTTTTAGCTGCATGAGTGATTGATAACCCTATGGCTTAAACATCTCTCCCTCTTGTAACAGGCAACCTAGTGATTGATAACCCTATGGCTTAAACATCTCTCCCTCTTGTAACAGGCAACCTAGAATCCCCATCTTTGGTGTTTTGGAGATCTCTTTGGTGGAAATTGATTGTCATGCTTTCATATTCGATCTGTGGTGACCTAGGTTGATCTAAGGTTTGTTTTACATTATTTTCTAGTTGTTTCTTCCAATTTGATCTCTTTTTTACTCTCTTTATTCTTTATATGTGATGGTGTATGATCTATCATGTTTCTAATGGGGTTTCTATTGGTTTTTGTTGGTGCGGTTGTGTTCTAGAAACCGTAGATGGATATAGTTCTTACAGGAGGGGTGGTCATAGATCCATTGCATAGTTCATTCTCTTATTAAGAACATTAAAACCCCTCTGAGGTAGGGGATTCATTGATTATCTATTTATTTACGTGAAATCATAGTGTTACCATGCTTTATCCCCTTCGATCACAATAAAATTAACCTAATAATTACTTGAACTGGATTAAATAATTGGTATTGCTCACATAGTGATGTTGTTGTTTGTATCATGATAACAGGATGAATCTTGATTTTCTAGGTAGTGTAATATCTATGTTTTTCTTTTTTTTGGTTTAGCATGTGAAATTGGTAAATAACATAAAGATATAATTAATTGATAATTAACTGGATAAATATTTAAAGAGGCATGTTTAATGAAACTAGTTGTTGTTGTAATTCAATGATAATGAAATTGATACAAGTATAAATGTTTAATTTAATTATTTAATTAACCTAAGGAATTCTAATTCTTGATGATAAAATAATTAAAGTCATGATAAATTACTTTTTTAATTGGTTTTTTATAGTTTTGATAGCTTGTTGATTAGGTTTTCTATAGTTGGAACCTATGTTAATTAATCAGTTAATTCAAGATGGAATAAGAACTGATTATGTTATAAAAGATAATGTATTCATAAGGCATGAGTTTCATGTTCTCTTATACATTATGAGTGTCTTGTGGTTTTTAGATATGATGGCTCATTTTGTGTCAAGGATGAAAGCCTTGTTTTCGGGCCAAGATCCCAATTTCTATGTTTGTTTCATACTGCTTGAGTTGTGATTCTGGAGGGATGTTGTGTTATGAGGGTAAAAGAGGACTAGATGTGACATTATTTTAGGAGGTATTACCCTATAGGGATGTTGTATTGTGTAGGGTGAAGATTCCCGGATGTGACGTGAGCTTGGGATGGCTGAGCTCGGAGGGTTGTTGTGGTGTGAGGGGTGGGTAGGCCCAGTTGTTGTGGTAGCAGTTGACGCCTATAGTGGTGAGAAGAATTGGGATATACATGAACGTGTTGGGGAGGAAACAAAATATAACATAATGGGTTGAATCTAGGCTTACCCATTGATTTTAAAATATGGATACCTGTTTGAATCTACTATTTGGATGATGGTTAGGTTGTTTTTTTATCTTCATTATTTTCCCTGCTGCTAGAGGAAGATGGGTGTGCTTGGTTTCATTCCTTGCTTCATAGAATGGGATATTTTCCTAGAGTACCTAGTAAAATGGAAATTGATGATGTGAATTAATGAATATATGTTTATCCCATAGGGTTGGAGCTTATTGGGATGCAATTCTGAAGTTATAATTCTGAGAAGTTGGGGACTCAGTTTTCTCATGCTTGGAGGGCATGGAAATTTATTATAATGATAATATAATGTAATGTGGAGATTTAAATGGTTAATTAATGGTTTAATAGTTAATTAAAATAAATTTAAATTGAAGAAAAGTAATAAATTAATTTAATGTATCTTTCTTAATGGTTGAGTGCTTATAAGATATTTTTTCTTAGTAGAGGCAATCAGAATTTTGGGAGATGTCAGTTTTAGTTGATTCTAAGACTAGGTTATGACCATAGTATGGTTTTAAGAAATATTATATCATGTAATTTTTTTGTTTCAATATGATAATCCCCCCTATCAGTAAGAGATACTAACACACTGGGGATTCTGAGCCCTGGAGGTGTTTTCCCTAACATCTCGGTGGGAGGATGGATGGATGACTACCCCCTTTGTCCTTGCTCACATCACTTGGTCATTACTTATACTGGTATACACAGTGGTTAGTTTTCTCCGTATATGTGTATAGAGTGTTGTAATGGATTGTGGTTATTTTAGACACATGTATTTTGGATATATTTTCTTAAGGACTACTATAGGTATAACAAGTATAGGTTGTGATGGCTTAAGGTTCCTTACTCGGTGTATGAGTTGTAATAGCTTGAGGTATAATACATAATGTATGATACATTTTATATGGGATGTGGTGGATACCAAAAACTACCTGGTTACATTTTTATGTGTAAATGGTGGTTTTTTTCATGAGGTACATGTTGTGGATCTTCGCCCAGTTATTTGTGGGATAACCTTTTTGGAGAGAGATGCTCAGGATGTGTGAGGTTGAGGCAGAGCAGAAAACTAGAGGGAAGTGGTAGTGGGGTACCCTTTAAATTATTTATTATATTATATTCCCATGTATGCGATACTTGGTGAGAGTATCCATAGTGAGTTTGGGAACTCAGTATACCTATTTAGGTGATTAGTTAGTTTCACTTGTTGTTCACAGCGCTTTAGCCTCCTCTATTTTCCTTTTTCTCGAGAGGCTCTATGAAGGATCCTACTGAGTATACTATTATAATCACCCAATGTATATATAAATTATTTTTTAGGTTAGTTGGTTTATTTTGGAGATCATGATGGTTAATACTAGCTTTAGGTTTAGCATGAGCTGTTTGGGATTTGTGATTACTGTCGTCTTTACTTTTCTCTAGGTACTTACAGTTTTCCTCTCCATTGTAGTAGATATTACATAAAATTACATATGATCATTTTGTATTTTATTTTATATTGGAGTCTAAAAAGAAATTTATTTATGTCTTTCTTATTTCTCTCTTTCACATGTGTTCTCTTAGAGGATCATCCCTCCCTTCTGTGTGTTTATTATACCCTCAGTGTTAGTCACCAACACGGGGCCTACTGGAGGTAGAAATCAAGCATCGCTATATCGATTCCCCCATTTTAAACCTAGTAAGGGTACACCTTGTGGAGAGGGGGTATTGAAATCGGTATATTTACTTTCTTATTTCTAGCTCTGAGAAACATGTCAGGCAATTTGTGAAAACTCAAGGATTGTTTGAAAAAGGATTTCAAGTTGATTTATTTAGAAAACTACTAGTAAAACTATTTTATTTTAAAGCTTTAAATTTTCACTATTTATAGTAGAACTTGTATAGCCCTTTTATTGGTATCCTACTTGAATCTATTTCTCACACCCTTATTCTACCTATGGGTGGGTGTAGACCTTTTTTTACAGGATTTAGATAAAGGGAAGGGTATTCTGTAGCACCCACACTTCTCTTCATGTTTCTTTCTTGTTTCGGGATATTTTGGAGGTTAAATTTTCCACATTGATACTTTTTTTGGATTTTTTTTGTTTTATCCTGTTTGTCTCAGTTGTATCTCTCATTTTTTCTGATTTGTACTGTGGTTGTCTATCTTGTTTTTCTTATATACGAGACTAGTTTTGTTATCTTTGTTTTACCCCACCCCGTGATGGTCAGACTTGGGTGACTATTATAGTTTACCCAAGATGGTATTTTATAATTAACATCATTTTTTGAAGCATAATATCAAAATTTACTTTGGGTGAAATTATTGGATTTTTCGAAAATTACTTATTTTTTTGTGAATAGTCAAAACATTGATTTTTTCAAAAAGATATTTTCTTTTTAATAACACAAGTAACATAAAATTCATAATAGTTTTTGAATATTATTTTATGTAATATAATTTATATTTAATCCACTTAATTACTTTTGAATCAATTTTATATTGGTTTTTAATATAATTATTTTTTGGGTTTAAAGTCTGGTTTTTCTAATAAATTTTTTAAGATACATAATGTTCCTAATTTTAAATTAATTAAACTAATCCCTATTGTGAAATGTTTTAAATGAAATTTACAGAAAATATATCAATAAATATTAATTTATTTTCCTAAAATGATTATTATTATTCATATATTTAATAAATAATCATCTTTTTCTAAAGAAAATACACTTCTTGAAAACTCATTGTCCCTCCATGTCTGTGAGACTAATATTAAATTTAAATTTTCCAATTCTGTTATTTGAATTTGTAAAAATGTATTCCATATTTTTAATCATCATAATTTATAATTTCTAATAGGGTAAATATAATTTTTTATCAAATATATTAATGAAACAAATTAAAATTAATTACAACGATTATGGTAAAAATGTGTTTACTTAGTGGTTAAACATTAAACTTAAAGGAAAAAATGACCTATATACTTTTTCAAAACCCATTTTATTGACATATATAGACCTTATAACTTCAATGATATATTGTTTCAATATTGGAGCCTTTTGGTAGGTAAAAAATAGGTTCACCTAACTTTCTTTTGAAAATTATTTAGCATGTCCTCACCCCCACTTACAATAGAACACCACAACTCCTCCTCTATTAACACCGTAAAAAAATTATTTTGTCCAATAACTAAACAAATAACTTATCCACTTCACTCTAATCATCCAAAAATAGTTACTTTGTGTATAAAGGAATCAATGCAAGGCCTTTGGTGAAAACCAATAGAGTTTACCCAAAGAATAGGTAACATTCATCAACAAGTGTTTTTGTTTTATTTCATTATCCACCCTCATTCGACACTTCTTATAATATTATTATATAATAACCTAAATATCATAAAAATACTAATATTGTTTTAAATTAATGTTATGAACTACACCCTAAAACACTTCCATCAAATAGGTTACAAAATCATTATTCATGTGTACGACAGACTACCGCCTCGCGATATGATGTTGTTCATTTTTTTATTACCACCTATCATGGCTGGGAATATTATAGACACACACACACACACATATATATATATATATATATGTATATATATATCTCTCTCTGTGTGTGTGTGATATATATGATATTTATAATATAATCATATCTATAGAGTCATTATATCATTTACACCCTTTTTATATATGATATTTTTTGTCGTGTATATACTTCCCATGAATGTATTTTAGGATTATTATAATTTAATTTATTTATATTTACATATTAATTTTAGGATCTCTCATTTATGGGTCTAACGGTTTTAAATTTTCCAAAGAGGTAAAGGATTTTTTTCACAATTTACCTTCTTTGTGACACTTGTTATGTTATAAACCTATCGTGTTTTGTGATGTTTATATAGTGACCCTTTGACCAATTATATCATAAATATAATTATTTTATTAATATTCAATGTTTTATTTAATTGTATTATTTCATGGTATTTATTATTCAATGTTATCAAAGTGGTAATAGTTTCATATTACAATCTCATCATTTACCGAGATTGTTTGTGATAGGTCTCCAATGTTGAAATATTATGAACTAACTCTAAATAATTCTCATGAAATTTATTCTCCTATATTTATTTTATGATAATACATTTTTTCTGATAATTTTACTCTCTCTATGTTTTCAATATTCCAAAAGAAGTTTTTTTCATGAAAAATCATCTTTTTTATTGAAAAAACATTTTCTTCTAAAACCATGATTTCTAAAAATGTTTTTAAATTTCATAAAAAATAATTTTTCAAAGTTGAAAATATATTTTCCTAAAAAAATTATTTAAATGGTTTTTAAAATCTTCCATTATAATCATTCAATGTTATTTTCAATGAAAATGATTTTCAAAATGTTTTATGTTTTAAAAAGTTATTTGAAAAATTAAAAGTGTATTTTCTTAAAAATGTATTTAATGATATTTTAATGGAATTTCCATTAATGAACTTATACAACCCTTATTATTAATAATGATCCAATAGGGATATTTTTTAGAGATATTGTACTCATTCTTTCTATGGATAGATTGCAATTGTTTCAAATAGAGTTTTATTGAACCCGTTTCTTTTCCATTGGTTAATCATGATTCAAAGAGATTATAATGAAAACAATTTATTTTCCATTGGTTAATCATGTATCAATGTGATTTTCATGGAACTCGTTTCTTTAACACAGTTTAATCAGGTTTCAAATAGGATTTTTGGAACCTATTTCTTTTCCACAAGTTAAGCATGTTTAAAAGGTATTGTTATGGAACTCATTTATTTTCCATTGTTTAATCATGTATCAATGAGATTTTTATTGAACCCATTTATTTTCCATGGTTTAATCATGTTACAAATGTATTTTTATGGAACCTGTTTATTTTTTATGGGTTATTCATGTTCTGGAAAGAATAAATGTCGGTTCAATGAGTTATGAAGAAATTAATTTTCTATGTGATTTGATCATTATTCAGTTCTTGGAAATTAAAATTTATTGGTGAACCTAGATAGCATCCAGTGAGCCGGTTATAGCTTATATGATGGCTATTATTAGATATAACTTCAATGTATTTGGTAATGATTATGTTCTCCAAATAGTTATATTAGAATTCACTCATATGGTTACTCCAATTTGTAAGGGTTCAATAAGGGTTTTATGAGATTATGTTGCAAGATACCAATATGTTTTATCTACAATTTATATGGGTTTATGATGTTTTATTTTATCATGATTGATATCACATAGAACATGATTATTGATTATTGTGATTTTTTATTTTTCAATACTTTATCGCATGTTTTCATGATTTATGATCCTAGTATTGATTGATACCAATAGTCATATATTATGCTTGCGCACTTTGATTATGTCATCATACCATTATGTTATTCTTATGCTCACTAGTGAAATTCATTTATTAATTCTTTATTTTACATTAATGACCCCCCCCCCCCCACCCTCTTATTTTTTTATTTTCCCCAAGTTATAAAGAAATAGATTAAATGAATTATTTTAGGAATTTATATCTTATGAATGATGATGATATGTCTTAATTTGAAAAATAAAAAGTGGGTTAAGCAATAGAAATTCACATTTAAAGTCATGTAAATTGTTTATGTAGAATTTTTACCTAATACTATATAACAATAAACCTAAAATTTACACAATGATGTAAGTGATCCAAGATTTTCTTTTGATTTTGTAAGTTTTTTATGGGAAAAAATGGGTTACAATTATCATCATCAAAATGAAAATGTAAAGTTTATGATTTTAGCACCAAATTTGAAAGTGCGGATTTCGGGTAGTTTTATGTACCACCACTACTTGAGTCATGTTCCAAAGTTATATAGCATGTGGTCTTGACCCACATGGTGTATAAGACCAAAAAAACAACCTGGTAATGTTATTCTTGGACATATTATGTTGTTCAGAAATGAGTTACAGAATAGGTAGGTAAAATCACAAGCCATATGGTATTTAACTTAGACCACAACCCTATCATCTGAACCAATTGAGATACACAATTTTTGTTCTTCCAACCCACACAAAGTATAGTTAGGTATTTCAAACATGATTTTTATTTTCTCCTTGAGATCACACAATATTCTATTATTCTATATTTAATAATGCATGAATCATCATCTAAGACCGTTTTCTTGGATTTAATGCCTCCAAATGTTAATTCAGTGCCATAAATTACCATAAATGAAATATTTTGACACCTATAAAAGTTCTTAATTCCATATGAAATAATTATAGAAGAGACGGTACCTCCTTACCTTCATATTCCACCATCATCCAATAGTTATTCCTCTTTAAAAAACCTCTATATTAAAAAACCAATAATCAATAATTGTCTAGGTATTCAATCACATCTTGAATCAGACCATGGACATCAAATTTCTATCCCAATTGTACACTGAAAACAAAAACAAAAATAATGGTGGGGAAAACCTAATTAAATAAATAAAATAGATATCATTGCTGGTTATTGTGAACCTGATCATCAATCAAACCAATATAAAATTAAAATAAATAATAAAAATTCCAAAAATTAATCTAGGCCTATTATAAATTGTAAGTTGTCCAGTTCATACTAAGGATGCTAATAAAAAGAGTATTATAAACCATACTCAGAAAACACATGAGATGGAGTAAAATCCAATAATAACAAATCCTTGCCTATTGGAGAATCTTCAATACCTCAATCTGGTTTTTTCATCCTGATTATGTTCATTGTCACACTATTCAATCATTGATGTCGTCATGATTCAATTCATTGACTCTCGATTCAACCGGTTTCTCTAAATCTTCAACATTATTTTTTTCTACCTGTCTCTCTATCTCAATCTAGGGTTATATCTGCTAACCCTAGGGAGATTGATTAGAGGGGATTAAATAGATGAAACTATGGTTTATCCATAAAAAATCGATTAAATAATTAAATTATTAATTAAAACAATTAAATTTATTAATCAATCAACCCTTGTTGTGGAACACACAAGGATCCCAATACGAAACAATGATATATCATACTAAACCAAACTCAATAGAGATTTTTATTTTTCCATCAAATTATCCATAAAATATATATAAGTTTTTTTTCACAAATACATGAACATAGGCTAAAAATAATATATTTATACTTAATTATTTACAGGACCACTCTATTCTTATAATTTCACACCAGCTCAACATAGGAGTAAACACCATTTTCCAGTGTCAATGAAACCATGTAATAATTTTTATATGGTCATCAACTATGATAAATTTACCATCTTACACCTAGAAAGGTTTAAACCTATATACCACCAAAATTAAGATAGTTCACATTTGAGAGAAACTTTTTTATTTACATGATTAACTAGATATAAAATAATAAGGACCTATATCACCATTGTAAAACTTGTACAATACAATCATAATTTCAAAAATACAATGATTATAATAAACAATACCTGAATAATATGTGTGTAATGATTGAATATAAATAGAGTATAAAAGGTTATATATGTGAAAAAGGTTATAAAATAAGTCATAAATATGGTTATATTTATTATACATGTGGTTAAATCACTTTCATGTAAATAAAAAGTAAAGGTAATGGTTTCTTTTTACTATGATTTTCTAATCAAGATTGTTTATGAATAAATTTACATCAAGGGAAATTGTACATTTTATCTCTCTAAACCACATATATTTTCATTTAATCTAGTTATTTTTAAATTTTACATGTTTCTATACTATTTTCTCTTTATTTTGTTCATAATTCTTTCAAAAGGATTCCAGTAAGTGGAATTGAATTTATCTCTTCTTTTCAACCAGGAATATTTCCCCCCTTTTCCAAATTCTTTAAAAAAATTATAGAATATCCTTTTCTATAATTTATTAATTTAATAAGGTCATTTTCTAATATATTTGACATTATTTACAACAATTTTAAAAGAACCTTTTTTAACATTTTCTGTATGAGTCATTTTTTATTAACTTTTACACTCTTTAAAAAGATATAAAAACAATCCATTTTTAATTTATTCTAGAGGGCCGAATTTTTCCACCATCTTTATTAATTTTATCTATTAACATTACCTTCAATTTTTTCTTAGTTTTCTAAAAGAAAATTTTATTCCCCTTTTTTTATAAAATATTTTTTTAAAATAAATGTAATAAAAGATAAAGGATATTTCAAATTATTATTTAACAAAATTTTATAATATTTTTATAAAGATTTTTTCATAAATTTAAAAATATTTTAACGCTTATTATGATCCATTTGTGTTATGCCTTAATGTATGCATCTTCTTTTTTCCTCTATATAGTTTATTATCATGTTTTGTAGAATTATTCATTAAACCTATATCTTTTTAATGGTTTAATTAGGCTATGATGGAATTTTGAATGTTATCTTGTGCATGTGGAACTCATATATATGGTTATTCATTATGTGATTAATGGTCTTGAAAACATATATCCCTCAAATGTATTGGGTAAATTTATATCTCATGGGATGATAAAAGTGGGGAGTAAACCCAAGCCCCTAAGGAAATTTTTACAGTATGTAATAGGTAGTTCCATAATTATATATCCCTCTAATGGATTTGGTAAATCCTTAAATCTAATGAGATTAAAGGTCATATATTAGGGATATAACCTAATAAATCACGATACTTTATCCAATATGGGATGAGCGTCTTGGTAGTGAGTCTGGACATAACGGATTATTTTTTATGCTTATGTATATGACACATTTTCATTCCAAGGTTATATATTCATGGATCATAATCATTGACTCTTGTTTCCACTTTCATAAATCTCATTACCAAAGTTATTCCAAAATCTATATATCACAACTCATGATTTATTATCAATGTTTTATTCGGTATGATGGTCTTACGTTATGACCATGTACTGTGGTTATATTCTCATACAAACATGATCATCTTATGCTCACTTATGTTCATCAATTAATAAATCTTATGTTTAACCTTATTGGGATTCTAAGCTCGCCCTTTCTTATGTTACCATTTACCAGATTATAAAGAAGATTAATATGTATGTTGGGTCTAAAAGGGTAAAATCTGAGAAAAATATTTTTCAGAGATATTGAAAATATTTTAATGTTTGTTATGTATCTAATATCCAAATACATTAAACCTCTGGTTATAAGGTGTGTTGTATTATATATTGTAAGGAATGAGAATTTAAATTGATCCTATAAAGACAAACCCCATGGAAGATGTAAAATTAATCTTACTATATTACAAAGATGTGGAAAGAAGAATGGAGGAAATTTCCTTAAAGTAATTGGTAAATTCAATAATTATAGTAGAGGAACCGATGAAGAAAAAGAATGTTGAAGATATATAAAGATAAAAACCAATGAAATATATTAAAATAAAACTAAAAATAATGCTCCTCCCATAATTCAATTATTAAATTATAAGTAATATATGCATTTCACCAATTAGTGAATCAATACAAGGGTTAATGATGACTACCAAAGTTAAAAACCTCCAAATTTATGGGATAAATAGATATCACATTTAATCACAATTTCTATACTAGGTCGTGAAAACAAATATATTAAAGGTACCCTTATCATTAACTATAGAACTATAAATGTCTTATTTTATTTTGATCTAGTCACTTCTTAATATCTATTAAATTTTTTTAGGGAATAAAATAACCACCCAAATAGATAGATGTCAAATTATTGATGAAAAATCATAGTAGTACGATGATTGTATACAAAATATATAACTCCTCATTGATAGAAGTTTATGGAAATGTGCATCTTGAAAATATTTATATTCCCGCTTTAGTTGAATTTTATGTGATTTTTATCATGTATTAAATCTATTTACATAGATCCTATATTAATATCTAGGATAGGGTAGTCACATTTTATAACTTTAATAAACCTATAATCATTTACCAATAAAAGGATAACCATCAACTCCCAATGAAAATTACTTCCCTTATATGGGTATTAATAACCAATAATGAGGGGTATTTAGCTCAAATTATTAGTAAAAATTTCAATATTTAAGATATATTGATTGTTCAAGATTCTGATGATATATTTCTAAAATAATTTCTTGGTATTCTGCCACATCATGTGGTTGGGTTTTCTATAAAATTCATATTTTTTGTTATTCCTTTATCAAAGAATTTGTATAGAATAACCCAGATTGGATAGGAGGAATTTCATAAAAAACTACAATAAAATATAGATATGGATTTTATATGCCTAAGTGGTTCATAATAGGGTAAAATAGTTTTACATTCTTAGAATAAAGATTGATCAATCCATATCTTCAATTAATATTATGAAAATAAAAAAGATTTTAATCAAGAACACGTATCCACTACCCAGTATTGATGACTTTTTCAATAAAATATAAAGGGCTCAATAATTCTAAAAGATTGAACTATAATTTAGATATCATCACTTAAGGGTTGGAGGAATAATATACCCAATAAAACATTCTATACGAGATATAGACACTATAAATTTATATTTATTCCATTAATCCTTGAAAATTACCCTTCTATCTTCATGGATCTTATGAATAGAGACTTTATTTAATACCTAGATCAATATTTGTAAGTACTTATATAATATATTATCATATAATCCCATTGTAAAAAAGATCAATTAATAATTATATTGAATACCTTGAGAAAGGATAAATTGTATTACGAATTTAGAATGTGTGAATTATGTCCATCAATAGTATCATTCTTGGGTCATGTAATCACAAGTGAGGTTATATCGTGTATACCTCAATGAAATAGGTGATTGAAAATGGACCAAAATAACCACTATAAAAAAGATTCATAGTTTTCTTAGATTTTCCGGATACTATTGAATCTTTTTGAGAAATTTCTTATGAATATCAAATCCACTATCCAAGTTAACACATAAGGTATTTAAGATCCTATTGATATATGAATGAAAATAAAATTTAAATTATTTAAAGATAAAGTTCCTCACTGAACCTATACTCACAGTATATTATATTAGAGAAGGGTTTTTTACATATAGTTATATATAAAATAATGTATTAGGATGTGCCCTTATGTATAATGAAATAGTGATGGATTATGCCTCCTGTCAATTAAAGATTCCTTAGAAAATTTACCCAATGCATGATTTAGAGATAGAAATGGTAATATTTTCATCAATGATATGAAGGTATTATCTCTATAATGAATTTTGTGAAATATATATTGATCACAATATCTTAAAGTTCATATTCCCATAGAAGGATCTGAACATTAACCAAAGTATATTGTGTGAGTTGATCAAAAATAATGATTTCATAATAAATTACCACCATGGGAAGGAAAACAAGGTAGTTAGTGTTTTGATTATGAGGGATCATGCTACATTATCCATGACTGGGATTGAAAGAGACTCAATAATCCTGTATTTTAAAAGAATGGGCATCGAAATCCTGAGTTAAGGATAAAAACTCGATCTTACCCCAATTAATAACCAATAATCCATTCATGTAAAGATCACAAAGTCATAAAATGAGGATATATAGCTATAGAAGAAGTTAGAGAATATTCTACCATTAAACATTAATAGTTATAGAATTATAAGATCCTCGAAATGAATATATGTTCCATCAATACTAAAATTCAATGATCTATTAGAAGATGCCCATATCTCATCATTCTCTATCTATACTATAATTATGAATATTTATAGAGATCCCAATGAGATTTTATAGTGGGAAAATATGAAGAGGTGGACTGAATATTATGTATCCTGATGCTTGGTATGATAGTAAGTTAAGGTTGAATTCTATAATTCTAAGGGTATGATTCAACTATTACCCATCCCAGTATATAAATAAGAACATATCACCTTATATTTCATTATCTTTCTTACCAAGACTTCCAAATACCATAATTACATTGGGGTTGTCGTCGATTACCTTACCAATTAAACACATTTCATTATTATTCCAGGAGATTACTCAATTGATCAACTTATTGGGATATATATAAAAAAAGTGGTAAGACTGTATATAGTACCTATCTAAATGGTTTATAATTAATATTTGAGGTTTACCATTTATCTTTACAGAATTATTCAATAAAATTTGAATATAGACTCATCTTCAACACCACTTATCATCCTTATACTAACGGTCAATATAAAAGGACCATTAAAACTCTAGAGGATATCTTGATATCCTACTCTATGGATTTCAATTAAGGTTGAGATCAAAACCTTCCTCTACTGGAGTTCTCATATAACCATTTTTCTATTATAGCATTCAAATGTGACTATATGAGGATATTTATGGGAATATTTTTAGTAATATAACATGTTGGGATGAAGTTGGAGAGCATAAGATTTTAGGACCAAATATTTTTAAATACATTTTAGAGATATTTCAAATCATTCAGGGAAACATTTTAACTACATAAAGTTGATAAAAGAGCTACATTGATAATAATTAATGATATTTTGATTTGGAAGTCAGATACAAACTATTCCTTCAAATATCATCATGGAATAGGGTAATGTGGTTCTAGAAAAAATAGAAATTTTAGACCTAGTTATATTGGCCTATTCTAAATCCTCAATCATGTATGGCTTGTATCTTATCATCTTGAACTTCCATTGAATCTCTACCAAGTGAATGATTTATTACATGTATAAATTATAAGGAATTATATACATGACCACTCACATGTACTAAACTTAGAGGTAGTAAAACTAGAACATGATATATCTTGTGAGGAATAACTGATAGAAAATATTGATCTTAGTTACAAAAATCCATTTATCCAATCATAGCAAGATCCTACATTGAATCTAAAATACCCAAGTTCGAAGTTTAGAAATGGGTGGGTTTGAGTTATTATATCCATTATTATAGAAGTAACAATATCAGAATAACTATTCCCCCAATTTGGTCCTATGTACCATGAAATTGGGCCTTCAGGATAGGTGAATTATAACCTATAAACTGGCCCTCTAACCGCTTGGAAAAGAGTGGTTTTCTTCCAAAACATTTAAAATGGAAGAACAAAATGATGGTTATTAGGATTAAGGGTGATGCATATTTGGAGTGGTGATGGAAATACAAGAGAAGTAACACATATTAGTAGTCATTGAGTCATTGAGACATGTAGGTGTTTCTAGGTGGGTAGCTTGAAAGAGCTATAGGTGCACTGGAAACTTTCATCTGGACCTCTTCCCAGATGTGGGTTAAATATGGGTTCTATTCCAAGTATTCATGCTGAGGTAGTGCAATAAAAGAACTAATGGTAAGGGTTTCTTACTGAGAATATAGGGATCATGATGTGAATATTGGATTCTCAGATTGGGGCATTAGGTCATAGAGTCTTCAGGACATAAAATTATATTGTTCCTTCAAGCCACTGGAACATGGGGTCATGTTAGGGTTACCTCTAAACTGTAATGAAAATAGGTCATCCTTTCCTTAATAAAAATATGGAATTTTTTCCTACCTATTTAAAAAATTTAATATTATATATAAATGTTTTCGAAAAAACAATCACATGGTTAAATTTATCTACATAAATTATATGTTTGATGAAGTGACATGGGATAAGATGACTTAGACCCACACTCTCAGGTCGAGTGCTAAAAACACATACTTTACATACTAGTTTTTAAACCAAGTGAGATGATTCAAAATAAACTTTAATATATTTCACATTATTTTCATAAATCAAACATTTCATATCAGAAATAGTCACACAAACCAAGAACCCAAAAGCTTAGTGTTTTTTTAGATTAACTAAAAAAAATTATTTCACAAAATTGTGAAAATTTATCCATAATAACAACATACTAGACTGCCTTCAGTACATCTAATATTTTATAATCATCTTTAAAACCAATGGAATGGGAAACAAAGGAAATGGGTGATCATAAACTCTCAGTAATGGAAAACATATCAAAATTCCATCAAGGGTTAGATCATAATCATGAAAAGACATGATCATGGGAGAAATATCTAATTAAAATAATGTGAACCAATAATAGTCTTCCATATAAGATAAGGACATGTAATATCAAGTTAAATAACATATACCATTGTATAATGGTGCATAAACATGAGATAATAATAACATTTCATGAAGCATAACATAAGCATATAACATAAAAATGTGGCATCAAAATAAGAATAGTAAATCATGAAATTTCGAACATATCTATTTGAATCATTTCTATGATCAATATTGTAAACATAGATAACTGAAACTTTTCTATGGTCAATCTTATGATCATATTTAAATGAATTATGTCCATGCTCAATCTTGTGAACATAGCTAACCACATCATTTCCATGCTCAATATCATTATCTAATGTGATATAAAATATTAATTAACGAATTGAAGGGATATATAGGACCCCGACCATTTCATAATAATAATACATCTTCATTTATAGAACAAATAATAAATCATATAACATATAATGAGGAAAACATGGAAATAAAATAGGTTTCATAACATTTTCAAATGGTATCACATAAAATAACATCAAGAGTTAAAGCAATTGGTTCCCAAATTTTAATCAACCAAGAGGAGTATTTCATAATGAATTTTAGAGGCTTATTCATGAAAAATTATTACAAAATTGATAGGTATTTTTTATAGGAAGATTAAAATAGAAGTGAAATCATGAAAAGATATTTCAGAAAAAAGTTACATTATTTAAAAAATTTGAATTTATGGGTTATTTTGAAAATATTCTTTCAAGGAGTCGACATAATTTTTTTAGAAAATATTACATGGAAATAAATCTCAATAATGAATAATTAAAAATGTCATAAAAGTTATTTTGTTCAAATGTATAATGGAATATGAAACATGAAATCATGGAAGGAAAAACCTTTAATATTTTATAATACATTTATTGAAAACACACATTTAAAAAAGATAATAAAGCATATTTTTAAAAAATGGGTAAAAAATATGTAGATCACATGAAATAATACAAATTTGGTTTTAAAAAGAATAAATCAAAATATTTTGGGAATTAAATAATGTGGACATTGAGGAAAATTAACCATTAAATAGGATGAGAATTATACTTAATAATGTTATAATTTTATGAGAAATAAATTCAATGAGGATGATGTTTTGAATTAAATATTTAATTTCATATATTTATAACGAGTAACATTAACATAATAAAATATTAAGGGGTAGTAACCCCAAAATATGAGTTAGAATTTCATGAAAAAAAATCATAGCTCAAATAAAGGAAATTGAGTTATGGAAGCCACTTACAAATTTGATAACAACTGAATAAAAAGAGTTAGAATGATGGATTCATGAATATAATTTAAAATATAATGAAAAATAATTAATAATAAAAGAACCAATGGAATATTAGGTACACCATATATAAGAATAAGTGAATAATATCAAAACATTCCTAAATAAAGTGGAATTGAGATGAAAATTATAACCATTTCTCTCAACATCCATGAAATCTGTTTAAACTCTTATATAATAAATAAAAATATATTATTAACATTTTTAATAACCTTATTGATATATATTATATTTTTTACACTTTAATTATAATCATTCACTATTAAATTATTATTTCCTTATTTTTTATTTTCACCAGCACATGTTATGTATTTTGATAGTTTTTCACACGCTTTTTAATGTCGATGTCAAATGCCATTATTAATTTAAATTTTCATAATTAATAGATTATTTAAGTTACTAGAATATATCTTCTATAATAATGTATAAATTTATATTTTCATTCCAAGTAAGTTTTAGTTAGGATTTATAAAGATGAAATTAAAGACAATCTTTTTTTGGTATCTTTTAATAAACAAAAGGTGGTATATTAATAACGAGTTTAAATATTAATATTATATTTTCATAATATTAATAATTTTATAAATATTAGTTCTATTCATTAAACATGTTATTATAACCATCCATTAAATGAGGTGATGTAAAAAATACATCGTTCATGGAGGTGGTAGTCAACATGTAACACAAGCTATATTTTCATTTCTTCGAATGGATTGGAGAGAGATAAATAATGGTTTTGACATTAGTATAATAAAATTTTATCATAATGATGATAATTATTTATTAATATTATTATGGTTATATTGAAGTTGGATGAGGATGAATGATAATAATAGAGAAGGAAATGTAACGGAGTGGATGACACTCACATTGAGAGGTTGAATCTTCTCTTGAAGGAATCCTTATAAATGGAAGACTTGGGGAACTTTTTGTAACAAAGGGTTTAAATTTTTGAATAGGTATCTATGGAGAGGTACAATGGGAATAGTCTCAAGAAAATATATAAGGATTATTTTGGATTGACATGGGTGTACGTGTGATCCTTTTATAGGTGACAATGAGGGAATTTTCAAGGGAATAAAAGTTAGGTGAGGGGTAAATATCGAATCACATGGGAGTTAGGTGAGTTAGGTCAGAAAATTTTATTAAGACATGTGGGAATTAATTTCCAACCTAAAAAATTCTTATAGAGGTTCTAAGTTCCATGTTAATATAAAAAAATCTAATCCACTTGATGTTTCCCAATTTTACCTTTTTTAACCTTGACTAAGTATTTACTATGGTAATTATTTTTTTATAAAAAAAAATAAGACGACCCTTATTATCAAAATTGGATGTGATGGTTCCTAATTTATACTTAATTTAATCTGATTATCTTTATAAATTTTAGAAAATTATCTTTTAAATTACAAATGTAAGATATAGAAAAAAATATTCTGTAGAAAAAAAATCTTTATATACATTATGTGTTTTTCTTATTATTTTCTATAAATTACTAATTAAATGAGTCTTAATATATTATTATATATTTTAAAATCATAGTAAAATAATAATTTTAAATATAATATTTTAATTTATTTATATAAAAAATACATAATTATTATAAAAATGTTTCTTCAAGGAATAATTATTTTATCGTGTTAACTAATATTTACTTCATTAGCTTATTTTTATGTTATAAATAAAAAATTTCTAAATAAAAAATTATAATATGGTTAAAAATATAAAAACAATTTTACTAAACACAATTTTTATTTTTGATAAAAATTAATTTTAATATAAGCATTCATAACACATAAAAACAATTTTTAGATGAATGTAATTTTTAACATAAAAATAAATATCCCATATTCCATTCTAAGTGAAAGTTTATAGATGAAAATAAATTAATATAATTATAAATATATATATATATATATTACATATTATTCAATATAGATCAATTAGATTAAAAATACATAGCATATATAAAATTTATAATTCTTTAAGAAATTATTTTTATCACTAAATGATATTGTTCTTATTTTTTTAGCATTAATTACTTGTTTTATAAGAATTAAATTTTATCAATACCTTTATATAAAATATATCATTTATTATTATTTAAAGGTAAATTTTATGGAAATGAAAATTTTATAAAATGCATGTAATAATTATAATATAAAAGTTATTAAAAATTACAAGATTATATCATCTTATCTTATACTTAAAAATCCTCTCAAAACTTACACATAAGATATATGGGTCATATAAGAAGTGGTGGTAGTGGAAGGTTGTGATTAAGCTATCATAGATCTTTTAGTTATTTCCATGAGCTTAAACTTATCCTGTAATTTAATTTTTTTTCAAGTTGTACTTATTAGAGTTTGTCTTGGGACTGGTCTAGGGTAAACCGCAATGATGATACTTCCCTGCCAAGATCATAAAAATGAGCTTCATAAGGAAGACCTTAACTAATCAATGTCATTTATTTCCTATCTCTTTTTATATTTCATAACATGGTTAATTTTATTGATAACTTACAATTAAATAATCATGTTTCAATGGTCATATACTCAAATGACTATATATAATGGTCAAATTTCATTCCAATATATAACCTAAAATCCTACATCCAATTTTCTTATCTATTAACATTTCTGTCATAATTATAATTCTCTAACTTAATTCCATAGCTGAAATCGAGTAGATGATATTCATAACGAACCATAAGGATAAATATGTAATGTTTATGGTATTTTTATTTACTTAAATATTTATTCCTCTTATAATTTTTTTAGGGTTTGTTTGGAACAGGTGATATACAGAGAAAAGAAATCATACAGAGGATTGAAATTGATTTCTAATGTTTGGTGGGGTAATGTTAAAAGGAGAGAAATGATATCGGGGGAAACAGAGAGAAATGGACTTCTCTCCTGCTATTGTATTTAAATCATCCCAAAAATGGGATGATTTGGAAGGAAATGGTGGTGGAGGGTTATTAATAATTAAAAATTACAATTTTATCCCTCTTTTCTACATGTATCACAAAAGAATTTATTTTCTTTTATTTTAAAAAGGTTTACCAAACAAGATGAATAGAAATCCAAATCATTTCTTTTATTTTATTAAGTTATTGATCCAAACACAATGAGAGAAATCACAATCTTTTCTTTTCTTTTCATTTATTTTCTTCTATAAACTATCAAATCATTTCTTTTATTTTACTAAAATCTAACCAAACACAAGGTTAATGATGTTTTATATTACATTTTGATGATGTATTAAATATTACCTTACATTATAATATTTATATCGAAAAATATATCAAGGTCTGTTTTAGTTTGGTGTCATGTGTGGAACAATATAGTTAAAATTATATTTATTTAAACTAAAACTAACACTAAAATGGTAGGGTGTTACATTCTCACCCATTAAATAAATTTCATCATAGGTATTTTAATTATCATTCACTGATGGAAATAGCTATGGATATCTATAAGTTAGAAAAGACTTAAGATAAAATTTCAACACACTATCTTGGGTAAGACAATAGAACTATTATATTCTATTATAATGGGAATATATTGAGATCCTAAACCATTTATTCCATATATTCACCCTTATTAATCAATAAGTTTTTTCTGTTTCAAGATACATGCTTTTCACAACTACATTTTCATGAGCCTGTTTCTAACCAAATACAATAACAAAAACGGATATTATAATATATAATAAATTTAGTGTGAATGTTGATATAAATATGAAAAATCAATCATAAGATTTTTTATCCTATGAAACCTTCATTTTAACCTATGATACTTTTGGTTCAACTATGATATTATTGATTCAACCTATAACTCCTTCAATTTAACATAGGTTTTCCATTGTCATTTTTTTATTTTGTTATATAACATAACTAGTTATATATTACATCATCAAATATCATAATAATATATTAAAATAATTTATAATGGTTCATAAATAACATATGAATCAACCAAATAATATCCATTAAGAGTTCCAAACTAGGTGATCATTTCGGTCCATTAATTATTCAATAAGTGAAGATTGATATTTTACTGACCCAAACTTTTCTAGGGTTATTTCCACTAGGTACATCTGATCTCAAACCAACATCCAATTTTTATGCATCTATATTGGGATGTAATTGATAGAAAAGCACACACTATTTAATTTACCAAAGTTTTATTATATTTTTTTATATTTATGAATATCCATAGGGGTTTCACTAATATTATCTAGTCTTAATCCTATGAAATAACTAGACCCCTCTCTGATAGCAACTGAGATGCCCCTGTCCAATAATTCTTGTTATAGTTATAAAAACACATACTTTACACACTAGATTTGATACTGAGTGACATTATTGAAGATAAACATTCAAATATTTTACATTTTTTCATAATTAAAACATTACATCTCACAAACAGTCACACAACACCATAACCTATATTTTTAGTGTTTTTTAAGATTAACTTCATAAAAATATAATTTCACATAATTATGAATATTTCTATATAATAAAACCATACTAAACCTCCTTCTAGAACTCTAATTTGTTAAAATTATCTTTATAATCTAGTAAATATGGATCATAAGATAGGGGTGAGATCGAATTCCCACAATGGTTTTTTTGAACATGTCATCAAGGGTAAAATTATAAGCATGATAAGAAATGGTTATGGGAGAAATATCAAACTAAAAGAAAACAAACCAATAATAGTTTTCTATATGATATATGGTCATGTAATCTCGAATTATCAAACATATAACATGTAATATGAGTATATAAACATAAGATAATAAACACATGTCATAGTCAATAACATAGGAATATAACATCGAAACATGGCATAAGAATGATCATATTAAATAATGACAATGTGAAAATGGATATCCATATAATTTCCACACTCAATATTATGAATATATATAAGTACATTGTGTTCACAATCAGTCTTATGAACTTTTATAACTGCATCGTTTCCATGCTCTACATTATTATTTGATTTGATATAGAAATGTAATCACTATAATAGAGGGATATATAGGACCCCAATCATCTCACAATAATAATCCATATGCATGTTTTCCACAAAAAATAAATCATATATCATTTCATAAAGAACCATGGAAACAAAATATGTTTCATAACATTTCTAAATGGTATCACATATAATGACCTCAAGAGTTAGATTGATTGATAACCAAAATTCAATCACCCAAAATGAGTATTTAAAAAAGAAACTTAGAGGGGGAGTCATGAAACATTTCTTCAAATTAAATAGATATTTTTAATCTAAATAATAAAATTGAAGAGAAATATGGAAAATAGATTTCATAATACATTTTTAATATTATCAAAAAAAGTCATAGTTATGGGTCACATTCAAAAGTTTCTTTAGATAAGTTAACATGAATTTTTTTTTCAAACATTAATTGGTAATAAATATAAATAATATATCCTAGAAAGTGAAACGAATATTATCCAAATTAAATGTGTAGTGTAAAATAAAACATATGAATAAGGAAGAAAAAACCCCATTAATATTTTAAATATACCTTGATTAAATACACACATCATAAAAATAACAATGAAATATATTTTTTAAAAATGGGTTAGCATAAATATAAAATTCACAATAAATAATACATATTAGAGTTTCAAAATAATAAAGGAAAACATTTTTGGAAATATTGAATATGGACATGTAGGGAAAAAATCATTTAAAAGGATGAGAATTATTCTTAATACTGTTATAATTTTATGAGAATGAAATTCATCAAGAAAAAAGATTATAAAAAAATATAATTTTAATTATTGAGAAAGATAAATTTATATATAATAAAATCTTAAGTTGTAGGAACCTAAAAATAGAACAAATAAGTTTAAGAAAAAAACATTATGACTCAAAGAAAGGAAATTGAGTTGTAAAAAAACCTTTTTAATTTGGTAATAATTAAATGAAAATAGATAGAAGGATAGATTCATGAAAAACTTGTAAATCTATTGAAACAAGCTTTAATAACAAGAATAAAAAACAATGGGAATTAGGTACATCATACTTGATAAGAGGTTCTTAATATGAAAACATACCTCAATAAAGAGTATTTGAGATGAAAACTCTTACCTTTACTTTTGACTTCCAAGAAAGTGTGTTAAACTCCTATATAATAAGAATAACCATTTTAATAACATGATTAAAAACTTTATTCCTAACTATTACATTTTATACAATTTAGTATTAATTATTAATAATACATTTATTAGTTAGTTATTGTTTATTTTCATCATCGGATGTTAGTTGATTATTTGGCACAAAATTTTAATGTTGATGTTGATCCGCATACTTTGATACCATGTTAGTGAAGGTTCTAGGTACAATTGAATCGTGTTATGGGTCAAGAAAAAAATTTCATTTTATCATGATCGATGATTAATCCAAAATCTACATGACTATAAATGTTGTGATCAATAGAATTGAATCAAAGAAAATAAATTATGGATAGAACATAGAAACCAAAGGGATTATCATCACATATTATTTATAATTAATTTAATCAATTAAGTAATTTCCTTATTGAAATTATTTATTCATTGGTGGATCTGATAATATATATGTGTTGCATTTTCGTTGTTCTTTAGGAATCAAGAGCAGATTCCATCTAGCGTTGATCCACATGTGTACCACAAATCTATGAACATAGTTGTAGGAATCACTAGGTGATAGAATGTAAGATCCTATTGCTTGTGTTGTCTTCCATTGATCACCTCATGAACTACTTCCAAATAATTATCCTTGATCTCTCTTGACTTGAGAGTGAGAGGTGTAAGGAGATCTCTCTCCGTTATTGGGAGATTTCTTGTATAAGGGAGCTTTCTATTGTTTGAGTTGATTCTATAAATTTTTTATGCACAACCAAACAAATGAATTGACTCTCTTATAAAATAATATAATTGGGTTTATATACCAATATGTTTAAAATAATATAATTATACAAATTTCATTTATTAATTATTTAATCCCCTATGGAACCCCATGTAAAATAATAATAATATTATTATTATTATTTCCTCACATGTTCTTAACTTGATAATTAAATTAATTATTATTTAATCAAATAACGTTCAACATATATTATTTCTCAACAAACTATTAAACCCAACCTATCATTACTTCAAAATATTTATTAGGCATTGAATAATGAATATTTATTTATTAAATAAATATCATTGCATTATTTTCCAATAAATAAATAAATATTATATTCACTAAATATAGAATTAATATTTATTAAATATTCTACTCACATTATATTCACTTAAATTACTAGTAACAGAAAATATGAGAACAAGAAAACATGAATAAATATTAAACCATGTGTGGGAATAATATTTGTTCAACATTTTAAATAATAAATAATATTATTATTACATAACTGAAGATCTAGATATACTTAGTGTATGAACCTTTAGGCCTCTTTCTCAATGGAATTAGGCGAAGTATCCTAAAGTCCAAGGTTAACATCTAGTAACACGCCAAGGATCCCTTAGAGAAAGAAGTTAATTTAGAAAATACATAATACCTCATAGCTTAATATTTAATATAATCCCATTTATCATAATATATATAATCATATAGGTTGCATGTCTGTACCATCAACCTATATTCTCGATGTCTCTTTCTTTGACTTCCCGAAAATTGAACTTAACTATGGACCACTATATACATGGATTTATTTAGGCTATATCATTTCCATAAAAAGTTCCTTAAGATATCAACTTCCATTAAAGAATAAAATGGAAAAATCCTTTCTCTCATTATTTATTAATGCAATATTACTCATGATGTACCTAACGTATTCTACCTCACTGTGAACATATATCATCACAGTTTTCATCAATACATCAAAGTACATGACTCATAATACTCATTAATAATAATCTAAAAGTTTAAGGATAAATACACATGTTTATAGGGAGTAACATCCAATTACACAAAATAAATGTAGATTTCTTACTAGTGGTTATTCTTTTCATAATATCATAGACTGGATATTACCAAGGGCATACACCATGAGAAGGTTCCTCAAAGTCCTATGAGTCTCCACTCCTAATAACATATATCATTTTTTTGTGAAATTATATCATATGTATATACATCATATTTTTAAGAAAAGTGTCGTAGCACTTATGGGTTCTCATCATAGCTGGGAATTTCTATGGCCTTTTAGTGTGACAGTTAATCTTAGTAAATTATCACATACTATATTACCTAGAAGAACAGTCATGATTTGATATAAAGTTTATTAATATTAAAAAACTAAGAATATAGTTAATATTAAAGTACTCAACATTTTGTTCTAGGGTACCAACTATAACATACTCTCACTTTCACTAAATCCAACTACTAACTACCTTCAGTATACTATCGCACACATGATACGCATGCTTCAACTGAGATAGGGATTTAGAAAAGGGGTTTTCTAAGTTCTCTTTCATGGTTAATCTAGTTACTGAAACTTAACCCCTCTAATAAAAATACCTCAATAGGTTATACTTATAGAGTATATGCTTTTTTATGTTGGGGTGACCTTGCCTCTTTTGCAAGATCCACAGTTGCAGTATTATCACAATACAATGTGATGGGGTCTTTAATGTTAGGTAGCACATTAACTTCCTAGAAACATTTCTACAACCAAACGGCTTCCTTGGATGAATCAGAAGACACTATATAATCGAACTCTACTGTAGAATCATTGAAAACTAGATGCTTTAAAATATTTCAGATCATAGATCCTCCGTAAAGATGGAAAACTGATGTGGTTCAATTTTAATGGTCTTTTCCATATCTATTTTATATTTTTTTGTTGACTTTTTAATATCAAACTGTTGTATTTTGTGTAATATTTAACAATTGTTGTATTTTGTAAATTACATTATGAAAAATGATTTTATGTATTAAAAGTGTGTTTTATTGTTTATTCCTTATTGGTTTTCAAAAATAAAATTTATTTTTTATTTAAATTTCATTTAATTAATTCTTTATGTTAATAGTTTTTAATAATTTTTAATTCATTAATTTAATTAATTCTTTAATTATTTTTTGAATAAATTAATTAATTGTGTTTTTTATTCTTTAATTAATTCAACTAGTGTTAATTTTAATTTTATTCAATTAATATCTGTATTTTGAAATTTAATTAATTCTTTATTTAATTCTTTAATTAAATAATTAGTTGATTAATTTATAACAATAATTTTTTTCAATTCATTTTATTTTAATTTTTTTTAAAATTATTTTATTCAATCCAAATAAATTCATTATTTTAAATAATGCATAAGTAATTTTATTATTTAATTTTATTTTATTTATTTTTTAATTCTTTTTTTTAATTAAATTGATAAATTTATTTACATATTTTTAGTTTTACCAAAGTTTTAATTAAATTAATTTTTTTTTGATTTTATTTACTCTGCAGGTGTTACGGTTTCTCAAGATCCCTCTGTTGTGATGCCACCACTTTCATGTTGTCATGGTGCCACAACAACCCATTAACAAACTTCATCCAATCAAAGAGAGCATCACTTATAGTGCCACTAGTTCCCCCACACACTATATATCCTTACTATCCCATACCCACAGTGCCAACATTACGCTTTTTGTTGTCTCACCCTCCCATATTCCAGCCATTGTTCTGCTTCTTGTTGTCTCATTTTCCCTCATTCCAGTCGTTGTTCCATCAAACTCATGATGCCACTGTCACCACCACCCACATCCACCATTGCAGCACCTCCTGCACTCATAATTTCCTCTCCTCTTCTCCCATCACCTTCCTGTATCACAACCACTACAAAAACACACCATCATAAAAATGAACCAACATCACGAAAAATCAAAACATTGAACACCACAACCCAAATTTTTTCTTTATTAAACCATCAACTCAAAATCAAGAATCCATTATATGGAAAATTGAAATAGTAGTATCTTAGAACTAATTTCATGAAAGAACAAATGCAAAGAGAATTTAGGTTAGCAAAATTGAACTGGAGATCAAAGTTCCACAAATCTAAACCATCTGATCTATCATCGCCCAAACTCTTCCACTTTCACTTCTGAAACCCCAGTTGGCCACCATCCCATTAGTCGCTGGCGACCCACTACCTTTTCGCTGAACCCGCTCGAATCCCTTTTGGACTTGCCTCTACTCTCTGCGTGACATTCTTCCCAAACCCTGTAACCCTCGGCCTCTCCTTCATACTTCTCACTATCACCACAGATCCATCCCCATCCCGAGACTCCTCCCCTAATCCCCTTCCCTACGTCGTCGTGTTTCTTCTCTATGCACCGCACAAACAACCCCCCCCCCCCCTCTTTGTTTTTCTTTCTTTTATTGTTTATTTTTTTATTTTATTTTATTATAACATATAATATGACATAATATATTATAATATATATATATATAATATACAATAATAGGTACATTAATAAAATATTATAAGCTTATATATAAAAATAATTTCTTATATATTATAATAATATATGTTATTTATTAAATGAAATAGTTTTTATATAAATAATAGTACTAGGAATTACAAAATATATAATATTATAAGTGTTTTTATGTAGTATATATATATATTAATAAGTGTTTTTAAGTAGTGATATAATATATAGTATTTTTAAATAATTGTTTCATTTTTTTCCAATGACTCGCGCGTGTTTTTTGAAGAGTGAGGGTTGTGGCTTGGCATGCGCAACCCATTCATTCAGTTAGGAGAAACTACTACAGTGACCATAATAGAATAAATAGAACTATGAAAGTCCTATATGGAGGTTGGTGAACACTTTGGGTAGGATTCCAAAGAGTTCTATTTTGGGCATTAGAAAGGGAGCACGGAGAGGCTAACATGACAGAGGGGTGATCGAGCATTGGGAGATCAAGTATTCAGTGGGAATAGATGAAACATCTTGATGGGGACTTCATTATACCTTGGATCCATCCATAACCATCCATAAATCACCAGAGTCATCACCATTTCCATTGGGAGTAGATTGGAGGCATCAGAGCAGTGGATCAGCATTTCATACCTTGATTCCCAGGGTTGGACATTGAGAGAACTCTAGAGTCGCATCCACCATCAAGTAGCTGGAATTGGAGCTTTAGGGAGATCAAGCATGGAGATGAAAATCTTTATTTTCCTTGTGTTCTATTTTTCTGCAACTTATTTCAAAATGATCATCATTGATTTTAATTATATTTTTTTCACTGAAGCCAACCATTATGTCTAGAAAAACTTTTTTTGAGGGGGTAAGCTGGCTAGTTAGATTTATGTACTATGATTCACGCACTGCAGCATTTTATAGATCATATATATCGCTATATTTAGGACTATTTTATTTTCAAAATAACAAGGTTGAGTTAAAACCAATATTGTTTGAATCTAAATAAAAACTTTTTCAATCCATGGAATTCACGGACAAGTGAATCAAGCTCAAATGAGAGAGACGCGTTGAACTCAACAGACAATCTGAGCCTAGTGACATCTAACTTTTTATCACCATTGGATGGAATGAATTTTACATTTAAAAGACAATAAGGGTTATTTAATCGCAAACTGACAAGACAATGAATCTGGATAGTTACCTTAAGTTAGATCCATATTCCTTAAACTTTAGTGCATGAATGAGGCTAAGCAATATTATAATTTTCCAGTGGACACTCCCCCTACTTATCTATTGGTTGTTTTAACCACAAGCTTTATTGTGGTCTTGTCTACCCACTTCTACTCACCAGTTCACCTTCACTTCCTCACACACTGATTTTCCTCACTACACTTCATCACCACCAACAGAGTTTGTTTTTTTTTTTGTGTGTTTTTTGTTTAGTTTATTTTTTTATATCACGAAGCACAACATTAGGCCTTTTTGTGGTTCGACCCTATCTTGCCACTGTTCGAAGTAGTAAGTAGGATATAAATTTTATTTTGAAACTCATGCCCAATGATGTGTGATCGTGAAAATTTTGGCTCTATTTCCGGGGAGGCCAGGTACGATAAAAAACAAAACAAAAATTCACCTAAAAAAAGAAAAAAAAAACAGAAATTATGCAAAAAGAAAAATTGAAATTAAAAAAAATTATGGACCTGATGCATGCAAACCAGGCCTAAGTATGAATAATTTGTACCTGGTAATCTTGAAATTGATATTCACCTCAAGGAACTGAAAAAGAAAAAAGAAAAGATAAAAATGGAAAATAACATAAATGAAAACTTGACCAATCCACTTCCTAAGAATTTAGACCAACCTAGAATGATGATCCCACCTGAAAATGAGATAGCTAAGAGGCATAGTTTGAAAGAGTTCTTGCTACCTTTGGTGTCTAGTAAGCCTTCATGCATTCGACTCTCTCATATGTCCAGGAATTGTGAAATCAATCAATCCATTCTTAGTCAGCTGCCTACCTTTAATTAAATTTCTAGTGAAGACTCTCTTGACTTCATTAGAGCCTTCTACTATAGTGTCTAACAGCTACCACTTAGGGGAATCACTAAGGAAGAGATTAAACTGAGAGTGTTTCTCTTCTACCTCAAGGGAAATTCTAGGATATGGTTTCAACAGATATAAGAAAAATTATTTGTCATATGGGATCAATTTTATAATTATTTTACAATGAAATACTATCCTAGGAGGTTGAGATCTGAAATTGGACACAAAATAAATAGATTCCTTCAGGATGAAGGATAACTATTTCATGAATCCTTGGATGGGTTTATAGGTTTTTTAGGCAGTTTCCAAACCATCAATGTACACCAATATTCTTCATGGACACCTTATACAATAGTCTCACCCCTTACCACCAAACCTTGGTGGATCAGTCTTCTGGAAGAGACTTTAGTGATTGGACTATTGATGAGCTAAAATAAATATTTAATACCTCATCTCAAAACTCCCAGCACAAATGCTATTGGAGGAGACCCATTATGAGAAAGGAAACTACCTCTACTCCTTAAGATGAAGGCCAAGATGTTGGGATCTTTAATGAGAACTCACATCATGCCCTTAAGGAGTTGTGGCACCATAGAGGCATGTATCTCCATTATCAAACCTGTTGTCCAAACTTTGATATTCTTGTCCAGCTTCATGAGATTTCTAGCTTTGCTAGCTATGGACCTTAGATGAAGCCTAGAGAAGATCCTTTTTCCAACACCTAAAATCATGTGTATAGGAACCATCGAAAACTTTTCATGGAGTGAGAAGGGAGTCCTTCGACCTACTTCCCCTCCTGGATTCTAGCATCCTCCTATGCAGCAATTCAAACCCCAACCCCAACCTAAGGTTGATCCATACAACTCAAAAGATGAGGTGAAAGACATGTTCCATAAGTTAATAGGGAGGTTTGATGAACAAAAGTGCAAAAATTATTATGATAAAGTTCAAATGGATGTGAGAATTAAGAACATGGATATTCTAATGGGGAAGTTGGCTAGAGACGCTAGTAATAGAGAAAAGGGAAGGCTACCTGGCACCACTAAATCCAATCCTAGGGATAATTACATGGATGTGACCATTATAAGTGGTCTCCAAAATCACCAATAGCCTAATAAGGAACCCCAAAATGCTGAAAATTGGAAACTGGAAGAAGTTGGAAACTCAAATCTGAATAATCATAAATATTGAAACTAGGATATCACCATTGGAATCCCTTCAGTTCCTGCTGTTCCTGCTGAAAACCCCAAATAAAATGGCTTGAAAAAAAAACAATAAAGGTAAGAAATTTTTTGAAGATAAAGCTGTAAAGATGCCCCCAAATGTGAAGAATTTTTCCCATGTAATCCCCTTCCCACAAATAATTAAGAAACCAATTCATGATTATGAACTGTTGACTTTTTTAAAAGTTGTCAAAAATATAAACATTCATATCCCATTATTGGAAGCCTTGATTCAAAGCTCATCATATCCAAAATTACTCAATAAAATCTATTCAAACAAAAATACATTGGAATAATTTTCCACCTATAGATTAACAGAGGAGTGTAGTGCAGTATTGTAGAATAGGATCCATTTTATGCATTGGGACCCAGGAAGCTTTTACATCCCTTTCACCATTGAATATAGAGGTCGTAGTTAAATTGTTTGTGTGATTTAGGTACTAGTATTAATCTAATTCCCCTGTCACTTTTTCAGCACCTAAGATTAAGATTTCCCCAACCCACCACTGTTGTGTTACCGCTTGCTGATATTTCCATTACTCTTACAGGGGTAGGGTCGATGATCTGTTAGTGGGAGTAGGAAAACTCATTTTTCCTTCTTACTTTCTTATCCTTGATATGGAGTGTGTCCAGGAGGTTCATATCATTCTCGGTAGTCCCTTACGGGCCACAGGGGGTTCTATGATAAGAGGAAAATGATTTTTAATATGGGTGAACAGAAAGAAAAATTCAATGTGTTTAAAAAAATCCAACAACCCACCCACCCAATTTTCCCCAAAGATGATATGTTAGTTTTTAAGAGTTTTTTTGATAAGGAAGAAGAATAATTTCTGAGATTGATAGCTAAAATCAATAGTGAACCTGAAATCCCTATTATCGCTTTCATAGGGATCAGCTCAAGTAAGGAGATAGAATTTTTTGATGAGTACGAAGGATAATTTTTGGAGAACCTAGATGAGTTTGTTTTGGAGCACATTATTACCCTAAGAGAGGAGTCTATGTTTGAGGATAATTTTTTTGGAATCTCTAGTGATAAGGAATAAGCCTTATTTACTGCCTTCTTCAAGAGGAATTATAAAGACCTTGGGCCACCCAGACCCAAGTGTCTTCCCTCAATAAAGTCACCACCCACCATGGAACTCAAGAACCTCCCTTCCCATCTCAAATATTCCTTTTAAGAGACAGTTCCACCCTTCTTGTGATCATTTCATCCAACCTAGAGGAAAGTCAAGAGAAAAATATGCTTAGTGTTTTAAAGAAGTACAAGTCTGTCATAGGATTGTCACTTGCTGATATTAAGGGAATAAGTCTAGCCTTTTTTATGCATAAAATTTCCATGGAACCTGAGTGTAAGCCTATAGTATAAGGCCAAAGAATACTCAACCGAAACATGAAGGAAGTTTTGAGAAAAAAAGTGATTAGTTTTCTTGATACTGGAATAATGTTTCCCATTTATAATAGCCTCGGGGTACGTCCTGTCCAGCTGGTACCCAAAAAGAGTGGAGTGCCAGTGGTCACTAATGAAAAGAATGAGAAAATATAGAAAGGAGCAGTGAATAAATGGAGTGTCTGTGTAGAGTATAGAACATTGAATGTTTCCACAAGAAAAGACCACTTTCCCATGCTGTTTTTGGATCAAATGTTAGAGATTGTTTGGAAATGAATTCTTCTTCTTTCTTGATGGTTATTCTGGTTACAACCAGATTTACATTTTTCCTAAGGACCAATAGAAAACCACCTTCACCTATCCATTTGGTACATTTGCCTACCGGCGGATGCCCTTTGGATTTTTTGGTGCTCTGGCCAGTTTTTAGAGGTTCATGATGGAAAGTTTTCATACATGATTGAAACGATAATTGAATTGTTCATGGATGATTTTTCTATTATGGGAAATACCTTTGAGAACTTTCAAAAAAATATGGAACAAGTGTTGAAAAGGTGCCAAGAGACCATATTAGTCTTAAACTGGGAAAAGTGCCAATTCATGGCCACTAAAGGCTTAGTTTTGGGACATAGAGTTTCTAAGAAGGGGCTGGAGGTCGATAATGCTAAAGTTGAGGTCATTAAAAAGTTTTCCACACCTGAAAATGTCAAAGGAATCAGAAGTTTTTGGGGTCATGTTGGGTTCTACAGAAGTTTAATTAATGATTTTTCTAAGATTACTGGACCCATGTGCTCCTTGCTGGTTAAGGACACACCCTTTGTCTTTGATGACACATTTCTAGAGGAATTTAATCTTCTCAAGGAGAATTTGACTACTTCACCTATAATTACTTCTCCTGACTGGAAGCTTCCCTTTAAGGTGATGTGTGATGCTAGTGAATTTGTAGTAGGAGTTGTGTTAGGGAAGTGGAAGGATAGGAAATAACATATTATTTACTATGGGATAAAGCTTCTAGAAGATGCCTATAAGAATTATTCTACCACTAAAAAGGTGTTTGCTGCTATTATGTTTTCTTTAGAAAAGTATAGAAAGTAATTAATAGGAGGAAGGATCATAATTTTCACAGATCATTCAAACCTAAAGTACTTGGTGGCTAAAAAGGACTCAAAGCCTAGACTCATGAGTTGGACCTTGTAGTTACAGGAGTTTTATTTAGTGATTAAGGATATGAAAGGGGCAAAGAATATAGTTGCAGATCACTTGTCCTGATTTCCCAATACCCCATGTAATGAACCAAGAGGGATCAAAAATTAATTCCTTAATGAACAATTGTTTGCTGCCTCAGTGCAACAATCTTCTTGGTTCGCAGACGATGCCAACTTTAAGGTATCTAGGGTCATGCCCAACAATCTTTCACAAAACCAAAAGTAGTGGTTTATATCTAAGGTGAAATATTATATTTGGGATGACCCTATTTTCTTTATGATATGTGCTTATGGGATTTGGGAAGATTTATGGTTGAGGATGAGATTTTTTCCATACATAAGATCTACCATTCATCACATTGGGGTGGCCACCATAAACGATAAAGGAATTCTCAAAAGTTCCTACTTGCTATTTTCTATTGGCCAACATTGTTTAAAGATTCTAGGAGTCTAGTTATTGGATATGAGAAATGTAAAATGTTGGTAAATGTTAGAAGAAGGCAGGAACTACCCCAAAAAGTAATTCTAGAGGTTGAAATATTTTATGTGTGGGTCTTAGACTTCCTGGGACCATTCCCATCCTCTTATGGGAAAGAGTAAGTTTTGGTTTCTATGGACTACATGTCTAAGTGGATTGAGGCAGTGGCACTTCCAAACAATTCTGCAGCTAATGTTGCGAAATTAATTAAAAAAACATCTTTTATAGGTTCGGTGTGCCTCGAGCATTCATCACTGAAAATGGGACTCACTACAAGAATTATATGTTCATAGTTTTTATGGAGAATTATGGGTGCTCACATAGTTCTGGAACCACTTACCACCCACAGTCCAAGGGGCAAGAAGAAGTTTCAAACAGAGTGCTCAAACAAATTTTAGAGAAAGAAATGTCTAGCTATAGGAAGGACTGGTCAATGAAGTTAGATGAGGCCCTTTGGGCCTATAGAACCGCTTATAAGAATTTTATATGGATGTAACCATATAGGATAATATTTAGGAAAACATTTCATCTACATTTTGAGTTATAACATAGATCTTTTTGGGTAGTTAAGGCTCATAAATTTGATATTATGTATGCTGGAGAGAGGAGACTATTAGAGATGAGTGAGATGGAGGATATTAGAATAGAGTCCTATGATAATGATGAACTTTATAAATATAGAACAAAGGCTTTTCATGACTCAATCAGTCAAAATTAGAATTTCACAGTTGGTGAGAGGGTCCTACTTTTCAATTATAGATTGAATATATTTCCAGGAAAGTTGAATTCCAAGTGGTCAGGACCCTTTACCATTGTCCAAGTTTTGGTTAATGGATCTTTTGAGCTAGTTGGAGAAGAGAATCGACCATTCTAGTCAATGTTCAAAGAATAAAACACTTCTTTGAAGGGAATCCAAAGGGCTTGGCTGCCATATTTCTGTTATAATAATTAACTAATTCAAGTCTAACTAAGGACTATAAACTCGGTGTTTCATGGGAACTAACCCATAGTTTCCTAGTTGTTTTCCTTTAATTTTTTTTTCTTTAAAAAATTTATCCCCTACTACTTGATCTCCAATTTAACCACTTAACTGCTTGATGGTTCTTCGTGATCTGTTGTTGTTTTAGAGAGAGAGTGGTTACTATTAGAAACTTGGTAAAGAAAACCCAAGGGATCAATCCAATTCATCATATGAAAAACATTTCCTTCCACTCACTCCCTTGGGTTGCTTATATTGAACTTAAAACTCTACAATCTTATTTTACTTATTTGTTCTTGAAGGTTAATGGAGAGGAGTAACCACTTAGTTCTGCTGAAGAGGATCTATCTATGGAAGTTAGTGTTAAAGATTCAATAATTCAGGGAAGTATTGTTTTGAATTTTTTTCAGTTTTAATTACCTGTGAAAATTGTATTGTGTTTTCTTCTTAGGTGTTATATTGATAATATATAATTAGGTGAAAAAGTATTTTAGCTACATTTTGAAACTTGCACCACCCACTCTTTTTCTTCTCATTGAGCTACTACTGCACATCATTGTTAATCATGCTACTAATTAAAGTACATTGATAAAATATTTTTTCTTATCTTTAAAAATTCCAAGCCTGAACAGTTTAGGAATATAAGAGAAGTTGTTGTTGGTGATGGTTGGTGGGGTTGGGTTCTTCTGTTTTTCTTTGTTTAAAGTTTTATTTTCTTTCTCTTTTTGTGTGGTAAATAAAGGTTTTGAACCTCATTTTTACCCTTTCATATCCTATTTATGTTTAATTTTCCATCAATCATGAAATTAAATTGTCTTCCACCTTAGAATTCAACATTGGGGACAATTTTGGGTTTTAATTGTGGGGGAGAGGGGTCACACTAGTGTCATTTAAAAATATTTCAAAAAAAATCCAATTCTTTCATCACTTTATGGACATTAGAGGATCACTGGTACTTTTCATATGTCTTTCTTAATGGGGAGCTTCTCACTAGTTGATGAGAGTGGCACTTAGTCAGAAACCGTTAAACATGAATGATTGTTGAGTGCAATTATTCACTATCTCTATGAACCTTTTTATTTAAGAACTGAGAATGGGATTGTGATAGGATAGGTTTTGTGGAATAAGGATCATGACTTAGGGTAACTAGAAGCTCTCACTAGAACCGAGGGGACTCACACCTTTTGAAAAATAATAATATTCAATCACTTTAGGGAGTCGACTCAATTGATTATTAATTAAGTCCTTTGTAACTGGAGTAAAATGGGAAAATGGGATCCCACAGTTAGTATCTGAGACAAGGCACTCTGGGTTCATTTTTGTGAATAAATTAATCCAATTTTAAATTTAATAAGTGTTATTCACAGTGCTTTTCACATGAAATATGGATGGGAAAGATTATAATAAAGTGCCCTTATCAAAAATGAATTCACTAAGGTGAGGTGAATTGTTAACCTAGATGAAGAAGGGAGAAATTGACTTTGATAAAATCCATTTGAGTTGAATCAATAAAGTGATGAAATTAATGGACTTTAACTTCTAGAACCTGGAGGAAGGTTAGAATGGAAGTTTCCCTTGGTTATGTTTTGAGATCCACCTCATCGAACCTTTGATCACTCCTTCAATTAGAACTTGAATTGGAAGGTGATGTATGATAGTTAATAAGTACATATAAGTTGCATGGAATACATAACAGTGTATGAATTTGTGAGGCTTTTAAACTGCAGTGGGTTTTTGAAGCTAGATAGGGCCTCATTTTTTAACACGTTTGGAATGCCTGACTCACTTTTTGGTATTTCTCCTCTTGTAATTAAAGTTTAATCATTCAATTTTTGGACTAAAAGTCACAAATAATCATTCTCTTTTAAAAGTCTAAGGCGTGAATTTGTTTTAGGAAAAACAATGTTTTATGTGTGTGGGAGTTTAATGTGGCTGAATTTTAATTCTCTTTGCCACATCCTTTTTTATATTTTTTATTGACTTTTTAATATTAAACTGTTGTATTTTTTGTAGTATTTATCAATTGTTGTATTTTGTAAATTACATTATGAAAAATATGTTTATGTATTAAAGTGTGTTTTAGTTGTTTATTATTTATTGTTTTTCAATAATAAAATTTTATTTTTTATTTCAATTTCGTTTAATTAATTCTTTATGTTAATAGTTTTCAATAATTTTCAATTCATTAATTTAATTAATTCTTTAATTATTTTGTGAATAAATTAATTACATGTGTTTTTGATTCTTTAATTAATTCAACTAGTGTTAACAATTTAATTTTATTCAATTAATATTTTTATTTTGTAATTTAATTAATTTTTTAATTAATTATTCAATTAAATAATTAGTTGACTAATTGATAACATTATTTTTTTTCAATTAATTTTATTATAAATTATTTTAAATTATTTTATTGAATCCAAAAAAAATTATTATTTTAAATAATACATAAGTAATTTTATTATGTAACTTAATTTTATTTATTTTTTAATTGTTTTGTTAATTCAGTTGATTAATTTATTTACCTATTTTTAGTTTTATCAAAGATTTAATTAATTTAATTTTGTTTTATTTTATTTGTTATGCAGGTGGTACAGTTGCTCCGGATCCCTCTATTACGTTGCCACCATTTTTATGCTATCACGGTGACATAGCAACCCATTAAAACACTTCATCCAGTCACCTTGGGCATCACTTAAAGTGCCACTAGTTCCCCCACACAGAGTATCTCTTTATTGTCCCACACCCGTGGTGCCACCATTCCGCTTCCTGTTGTCTCATCGTCCCCCATTCCGGCCCCCGTTTTGCTCCCTACTATCTCACCATCCTTCATTCTAGTTGTCATTCCATCAAACTCATGGTGCCACCGTCACCACCACCCACATCAACCATTGTAGTACCACCTGCACTCATTGTTTCCTCTCCTATGCTCCCTCCACCTTCCCATATCACCACCAATACAAAAACACACCAGTATACAAATGAACCAACAATAAGTAAAATAAAAACATTGAACATCACAACAAAAATTGTTTCTTGATTAAACCATCAACTCAAAATCAAGAATCCAGCAAATGGAAAATTGAAATAGCAGTATCATCGAAATAATTTAATGAAATAACAAACGCAAAGTGAATTTAGGTTACCAAAAATGAAATGGAGATCAACATTCCAAAAATCTGAACCACGCGATGTGCCGTCACGTGAACTCTTCCCCTTTCACTATTGAAACCCTAGTTGGCCACCATACCGTTTTCCACTGGCGACTCACCTTCCTTCTTTGCCACTGAACCCACTCGAATCCTGTCTAGCCTTGTCTCTACTCTCCGTGTGACATCCTTCCCAAACCTTGCAACCCCTAGCCTCTCTTTCCTGCTCCGTACCACCACCGTAGATCCATCCCCATCCCAAGAATCCTCCCCTGGTCTCCTTCCCTACATCATCGTGCCACTTCTCCCTACACCGCACAAAAATACCCCCCCCCCCCCCACTGTTTTTTTATTTCTTGTATTTTTTAGTTTTTATTTTATTTTATTATAACATATAATATAACATAATATATTATATAATATATATCATATATATTAATATGTATATTAATAAAAGAATATATGATTATATATATATTATTAATTTATTATATATCATAATAATATATTTTATTAATTAAATACAATAGTTATTATATTAATAATAGTATTAGGAATTACAAAATATATATTCCTATAAGTATTTTTATGTATTATATATATATATATTAATAAATATTTTTTATGTAGTGATATAATATATAGTATTTTTATATAATTGTTTCATTTTTTCCAATGACTCACGTGTGTTTTTTGTAAAGGGAGGGTTGTTTCTTAGAGTGTGCAACCCATTCATTCAGTTAGGAGCAACTACTCCAGTAACCAGGATGGATGAAATAGAACTGTGAAAGTCCCGCGTGGAGGCCCGTGAACAATTCAAGCGGGATTCTAGATAGTTCCATTTTGGGTGGTAGAAAGGGAGTTTGGGAGGGACTAACATGACAGAGGGGTGATCAGGCATTGAGAGATCTAGAATTCAGCAGGACTGGACAACACTTCTCGATGGGGATATCATTATACCTTGGATCCATCCATAACTATACGATGATCCCCAGAGTTTCACCATTTTATTTAGGAGCATATTGAAGGCATCAGAGTAGTAGATCAACATTTCATACCTTGATTTCTAGGGCGGGACATCAAGCGAACCCCAACATCGCATCCACCATCAAGTATCAGGAATTAGAGCTTTTGGAATATCAATCAGGGATATGAACACCTTTATTTTTCTTATGATCTATTTTTTATAACTTATTTCAACAAGAAATTCATTTATTTTAATTCTATTTTGTTTCACTAAATCCATCCATTATGTCTGGATAAACTCTTTTGGGGGAGTAAACTGGCTGGATAGATTTATTTACACTGATTCACACATTGCATCATTTTCTAGATCGTCTCTCACACTATTTTCGGGATAGTTTTATTTTCAAAAAACAACGTTGAGTGAAAACCAATATTTTTTTAATCTAAATGAAAACTATTTCAATCTGAGGAATTCACTTAAAAGTGAATCGTGCTCAAATAAGAGAGACACACTAAACTCAACTAATAATTTGAGAATAGAAACATCTGATTTTTTATCACCATTGGATGGAATGACTTTTACAATTGAAGGAATGTAAGGGTTATTTCATCGCAAACCGACTAGATGACAAATCTATATAGTTACCTTAAGTCATATCTATATTCCTTAAACTTCAGTTCATTGATGAGTCTAAGAAATTTCGAAATCTACGAGTGGACTTTCATTCTACTCATCTATTGGTTGTTTTCACCCCAAGATTTCAGGTTGTCTTGTCTACCCCCATGAACTCACCAGTTCACCTTAACTTACTCACTCACTGATTTTCACTCACTATACTGCACCACCACCAACTGATTTTGTTTTTTTTTTTGTGTTTATTATTTAGTTTAATTTTTTAGATCACCAAACACAACATTAGGCCTCTATGTGGTTTGACCATATCTTTCCATTGTTTTATGTGGTAAGATGGTTATAAATTTTAGTTTGACACCCATAACAAATGATGTTTGATCATGAAAAAACATATGTTGGTTGTGACTTTATATCATTTTGATCTATCTAAATAATATAATTAGTATAACCCATGATGACCAGCTTCTCATCTCCTCCATACGCAATGAACATATCCTTAGTTAATATCAGATACTTAGGGATAGCCTTAGCAATAGACTAATTCTATTATCCAGGATCTTCTTGATATCTACCCACAATTCTCAATGCATAGGCCACATCATGTCTAGTACATAACATGGAATAAATGATTGATACTATACCTAAATAATATGGGATATTACTCATTCTATCTTTCTCCTATTGTGTATGAGGACATATTTTCTTAGAAAGATGTAAACCATGTGAAACTGGAACCAATCACCTCTTGGAATGTTCCATACTAAATCTCTTTAGTATCGAACTTAGTCCAAGAAGCCTATTAGATCAATCACAAATGATATTAATCCCTATAATATATGCTGCTTCTCCTAATCCCTTTATGGAAAAACATTTGTTTAACATATCCTTAACAGATTTTAAGACTGGTATGTGATTTCTAATAAGTAATGTGTCGTCAATATATACTACTTGGATAATTACCACATTCCCACTAATACTCTTGTAAAAACATGGCTCACATTCATTCTTAATGGAAAAAAATTACTCAATGGATTCATTGAATTTAATTTTCCATGACCTAGAAATTTTTTTTGATCCATAAATGGGTTTATACAGCTTGAAAATTCTTCTTGCATCACTTGGAGTCACAAACCCTTTTTGTTGTATTATGTAGACATATTCACAAAGGTTCCCAATAAGAAATTCAGTTTTGACATCTTTCTACCAAACCTTATAGTCATGGAAATCTTTTAGAGAAATTATAATTATGATGGATTTAATCATGGAAACTGGTGAAAAAGTTTCATCATATTCAATTCCTTAACTTTTTTTAAACCCTTTATCCACTATCCTTGATTTGTAGGTATTTACCTTAGCATCCATGTCCAAATTTCTCTTGAATTCCCATTTTAACCCTATATGCTTTACATCAACTGGCGCATCGACCAGAACCCAAAATTGGTTCCGATACATGGAATACATTTCAGAATTCATGGATTCTTACCATCTTATAGATTCTAAGATATTTACTACCTATTTTTAGGAGATAATTTCATATTTTTCAACTAGTAATGAATCACCAACTTTGCTTACTAGATAACCATATCTCTCTAGTTCTCTTTCCTCATTGTGTTATTATATAGTACTTTTTTCTAGTAATTACTTCTTCTACGAGGACCTGTGGAATCGGTTCATATACCAACTCTTGTGTATCTTCAGCATCAACTCCATCGAAGTCAATCTTTCTCCTACTATCCTTTTTGATGATGTGCTCCCTCTCAAGAAATATGGATTATCTCGAAATGGTTACTTTCTTGTCTAAGGGGTTGTATTGGTAGTATCCCTTTATTTCCTTAGGATACAATATAGAGATACACTTTGTTCCTCGGGGTTCTATTTTGTGGCCTGAGAAGGCCTTAACAAATTCCTCACAACCCCATAAATTTGTACGTGATAAAACATGTTTCTTTCCAATCTATAACTCAAAGGTAACTACATTTTATTCTTTAATTAGTTCTCAACATAATGTGTATTCTATAATTTATAATTCATATCCTCAAAAGGATAATGAAAGATTTCCATGAATCATCATCAACGTTACCATGTCAAACAATGTTTGGTTCCTCCTTTCACTAACATCATTTCACTGTGTTGTGTATGGCTGATTGAGTTGAGATAAAATCTGAAACTCTCGTAGAAACTCAATAAAATCTTGGTTAAGATATTCACCACCTTGATCCGATCGAAGATTCTTTATCTTATTTCCATGTTATTTATCTACTTCATTCTTGAATTCTTTGAGTTTCTCAAAGGACAAAGACTTATATCTCATCAAGTAAATATAGACATATCTACACAAGTCATTACTAAAAATTATGAATTAATAATACACACCTCTAACTTCTACTAGAAATTTTCTACACACATCAGTGTGTACAAATCCTAGAATCTCATTATCCCTTTCACCTAGTCCACCAAATAAAGGTTTAGTTATTTTTACTTGTAATAAATTATTACAACTTTGAAGTGGTTTTATATCAGAAGATTCTAAATAACCATCTTGACATATCTTTGTCAAATGCTTCTTATTTACATAACTATTATCGTGATTCCAAAGTTTGGTGTTATATGGGTTGTGTGAACATGATTCTTTATAAATTTCCAATACCTAGTATTCATAATATAATATATAAATACCGTTATTTAATTATTCTAATACCATAACATATGTTTTCTTTATAAATGAAAAAAAAAATTATTTCCAACATGAAAATAAACCCATCTATATCTAGTCATGATTCATAAATTATTTTCTTTGTAACCATTGGTACATAATAATAATCGTTTAAGACCAAAATCATTCTAGTTGAAATGAAAGGTCGCATTCACCAATGGCCAGAGTAGCCAGCCACGTACCATTAACAGCTCTCAAATCCACCTCTCTTCAATAATTCTTTTAAAATATACTTTGTTCCTATATTTGGATATAGATATGAGAACCACAATCTATATCTAATACCCAATTAATATATATTGAAATATTACACTCGATAAAGAATGCACCTTTAGCTTCCCCTTTCTTCTAGGTGAAGTTCCTCTTATAGTGGTATGTCTTACCACACACAACACATACTACCTCCTTTTCATTTCTATTCCTCAAGATTGTCATCTTCTTGGAAGGATGGTGATTGGGATCTTTAGACTTGTTGTGAGTATTCAGTCCCTTTTACTTATTCTTCTATTTCTTATTCCCTATAAGGATCGTAGGTTTATCATGCCTCATGTCCTTATCAATGGGAAAATTAATGTTAGAAGTTCCAAAATAATCTTCTCATTATTTCTCATATTGTTATTAATAATAAAAATAGAGAAGGTCTTGGGAAGTGATGAAATTATGAGATCTGTACACAACTAATCTAGTAATTTAATCCCAAAGAAGTCTAATCATTAAATTTAACTAATACGCTTGAATAAATGAGGCACATATGGAGTATACTCTCCAATATTAGATGTAAACAAATCATTTTAGATCTTGTATATCTCTTATCTCTCATTTTTTTGATAGATATCCTAAAGGTGAGACATCAATCTATGTGCATATATATTCTTATGTTTCTTCAAAAGCTCATTATTCATGAATGATATCATGAAATACTGAAAATTGATAGCATCATTCAGATGTTTCTCATTGAGAGATAACTCTTCATCGCTAGCCTCTTTACCATGTGCTTTAGGAATAGGTTCTTCCATCACATATAATTTCCTTTTATAGAGAAGTATAATGTTTAAGTACATTTTACACTCTTGGATATTTATGCTAGTGAGAATGTTATCTTTCTTAAGTATGGATCATAGTGATGCATTTGAAGTCATTTTAGTGTTGTCTCTATAAAATAAGATGATTAGAATTTTAGTACATTATCTAATAAAATTTATACAAATAAACAAATATTATATTTATTAGTCTCCCAATATTTTATAGAAAGTAAATAGCCCTCACCATTGGCTTCATAATATCATGTTACTTGGACATTCTAGTGGTAGGGATCCATATTCCCCTTATCGTTACCCAAACACTAGTTAGTCAAGAAACTCAAATGGTTTGAGTTAGTAATTCCAATTTCTAACTACATTAACTCATAGTTCATTAATTATCTGAGTGGACTCCCCAATCCTGAAATCCTTAAATTGGATTTACTCAACCCTTGCCTCTCAGTTACACCATGTCCAGCTTTGAAGGTCAACCCTTGATGTGAACTAAGTTTAGTCAACCCAAAACCTGAAGTTATAATTCCCCAACAATTGAAATCACCCCAATTTTGACTGGTCAAGCACTTTGAACTATGGATTGATTTCAACTAAATTAGTGGAAATCTATACCGACATAATATATATAATTGATGTATTTTATCCTTTAGGCATAAATTTACAATTATTATCTTTATCATATTCATGTTTATAGAAAGTGAATTTACTTAAGTGATTAACCATGTATTAGATAATTTTTATGCATAAACTAATTTATTTTAGCTATGTATTGTATTCGCAATAATTTCATCAATTCATGTAATTGTGACAAAAGATCCATAATAAAATAACCAAGAAACATGATAGAAATAAAATAATTGTGTGGTATGATCATGAGCCTTTACTAATGGTTTTTTTATCTAGTAGTTGATTAACTAATCGTTGACCTAAGGGAAAACACATTGAACTAATTAAGGTTCATGTTACATCTTTCAACCTATCCACCTATATATCTCTTTTGGATTGGTTTTTCCTCAACTCTAAACTTGACTGCCTCCATTAGATTGGGAGCTCGATCCATTGCATATGATTTTACTCACACGTAGGTGAGGGGAAAACGGTTTACATAAAGGAAACCATGAGCATGAAGGCCCTTAACTAATAAGAGTAGATAAGAAATGAAAGACAATAATTTAATTTAATAACAAATTAAATGAAACCAATAACATACAAAGGTTTGAACTATGCTCATGATCATCCACATGAACTCATTGTATTAAACATTTAATAAAACTAACATTAAATTATTAACCATTCTTATTTAAGATAAATCATTATCAAACCAATTAATTATACTCTTTAAATAGTCAATTATTTTACATTAATTACCCTGTGAATTTCCTTTTAATTCTCATCCATCAAAATTTTAAACAAATTAAATAAATTTATTTAAAATTAATTGTGTACATAAAGGTACCTAGGAAGAAATAGGGTGAAAACCCAACAAAATCTACCCAACTTATATTATACAAGTTTATTGTTTACCCTTGTGACATATGGAATACATTATTTATCACATACTTTCAAGAAGTGTACTATCAACTTAATGATTACATCAATTACATGATTTTTTGGCCACATGTTATGATTCAAAGAACTTATAGTTATAATTTTAATATAAATCATAGATGATATATTGATATGAACATTAAAAATATATTAATTAACATTTATATATATATATATATATTAAAAAACATCACATGGAGTGTCCTATCAACTTAATGACCACACGTAAGAACATGTCGATTAGGATCACTCAGTATAACAAAATAATTATAATTCTATGTGATTTGGTATAAGTACACGACATGTAGAATCATGTTACATGTCATGTAAATCTCTCACCATTTATCTGAGGCACATTCCTAGGTAATCATCATGTAAATCTTGTCTCGGAAAAAATTAGAGCACATGACATGTTCATTGGACTACATGGTGTGTTGTCCCCCAATTACACATTCACCAGTTAGGTAGGTCATGTATGGAAATACATGGCCTATATGTGACATAAAGGATTACACACTCTATATGTGGGATACAAAGTGTGTACTCTGGATGATCATGTTTCAGTCTGAAACAGTAAACATGTGGTGTAATAAATTTAACACACCGCACGTAATCAATGAACTTATTTTGAATTAATTCCTGGTGCATTGAATGAAAGTACATGGCATGTAACCCTGATTACACAACATGAACTCTTGTGATATCTATCCAAAATCCTCAACACCTTCAGATGAGTTATTTTATTTTATTTCATTCATAAAATTAATAATTTTGATTAGATCTATGAGAAATGAATGAGGAAGAAACACATCTCACAATTTGGATTAATATAATTATTAAACCTGAATTGAAAACTAAATTACAAATTTGTAAATCAATAAATGATATTTTAATAATTATAAATAATCATGTTTCTACTCTGATGCCAATTGAAGGTTCTAGGCATACCAGAAACGTGTGATGGGTTATGCCCAACTTTTCTTTTTTTCATGATTGATGATCAATCCGAGATATGCACAATGATAAATGTTGTGATAAATAGAATTTAATCAAAGGAAATAGAAAATGGATAGTAATATTGGAACCAAAGGGACAATTATCACATATTTTTTATAATTTATTTATTTAATTAAAAAAATTCCTTATTGGAATTCATTCTTCATTAATAGATCAAACAATAAATTAGAGTACCACCATTGTTTCATTGCTAGAGTCAAGAGAAGGTTTCCTCTAGTGGTGATCCACACATGTTCCAAAAATCTCTAAACATAATCTTAGGAATCTCTGGGTGTTATCATGGTAAGTCTTATAGCTTAAATCATTCTCCACTGATTACCACAAGAACCACTTATATGGTGTTCTCCTTGATCTCTATAGACTAGATAGTGGGAGGTGGAGGAAGATCAACCTCCATTATTTGGAGTGTTCTTGGAGAATGGAGCTCTGTAGGGTTTTTGAAGATTCTCTAATTTTTTTGTACACAACCAAACAAATGAATTCAATATCTAAGAGAATAATATAATTGGGTTTATATACCACTAGGGTTAAAATAAAATAATTGTACACAATCCATTTATTCTTTATTTAATCCCCACAGAACCCCATATAAAATAATATTATTATTATTATTACTATTTCTCAATATTCCCTTAACATGAAATTAAATTAAATATAATTTAATTAGATAATATTTATTATTTATTATTTCTCACCAAACCATTAAACCTGGTCCACCATTATTGTATAATATTTATCAGTCCTTGAATAATGACTATTTATTTATTAAATAAATATTACTATATTATTCTCTAATAAATAAATAAAAATTATAGCCACTGAATAGAAAAATAAATATTTATTAAATGTTACACCCACATTATATTCTCTCAAATAACTAGTGATGGAATATTTGAGATCAATAAAATATGAATAATTATTAAACCATATACGGGAATAATATTTATTCAAATTGTTAAATAATAAATAATATTGTTATTATTTAACTAAGATTATGGATACACATAGTGTGTGACCCTTTATGCATCTTTCTTAGTGGAATTAGGTGAATAATCCTCAATTCTAGGGTTAGAATCTAGAAACACGCCATGTCACCCATAGAGAAAGAACTTAATGCAGTAGCAACATAATATCTCATATAGATGTTTACTGTGCAATATAATGTCATTATTATGATATCTCTAGTCAAGTATGTTGAATGTTGGTGCCATCAACCTATGTTCTTAGTGGATATTTCATTGAATTCTGGTAAATTGAACTTGTCTTTATAAAACTATGGTCATAGATTTATTTAGGGTATATAATTCCCATAAAAGGGCCTAAGATATCAAATTCATTTAAAGAATAGAAGGGAAAAATAATTTATCACATTATTCATTAATAAAATATTACCCATGATGTGACCAACATATATTACCTCATTGTGAACATATATTGTCATGGTTTTCATCAATTCATCAATGTATGTGACTCATAATACTCATTAATATTAATCTTACAGTCAAAGGATCAATAAACACGTCTGCATATTGGAACATCAAATGACATATATAAATATGGATTTCCTACTGGTGGGTCTCATTATCATAATATCCTACACTAGATATTACCAAGATCATACAAAATGACAAGGTGATTCAAACTCCTATGAGTCTACACCCCTGATAGCCTATATCACATGTGTCCATAAAATGATTTCATCCAGATATATAACATATTTTTAAGGATATTATCACAGCACTTATAGGTTTTCATAATAGTCAAGAAATTCTATGATCTTTTAGTGTGATGGATAATACTAGGACATTAACACATACTAAGTTACACAAAAGAACAATCATGATGTGATAAGGAGTTTATTAATATTCAAAAACATTAAATACAGGTTATCATAAATTACACAATAGTTGTTTCTAGGGAACCAACACCAACAATTATAAATTATTACTTTATTTAAGGTAATTGAATATATATTTTATAATGATTTATAAAGTTATAATTTAATCCCATAAGAGTTTTATATATGATTCATGAAGATTAAATTATAGGCCATATTATTTTGGTGGTTATTAATGAACAAACATAGGTATCTAAATAGTAAAATTAAATATTAATATTAATTTTTTTAATATTAATAATTTCATAAATATTAGTTTTATTTATTAAATAAATTCTTAGAACAGTCCACTAAAAGTAGTGATGAAAAATAAAATATGTTGTTCATGGATAGAGTAGTTTGTGTGTAACATGAGAAACATTTTTATTTTTTGAATGGATGAGCGGGAGATAGATAATGGTTGTTTCATTAATTTAGTAATATTTTTGTATAATAATTATACTTATTTAATTATATTATTATGGAAATAATTTTTTTGAAGAGGTTGGATGAGAAAAATAGGGATGGAAAATTTAGGGAGTGGATAATACTCATATTGAGTATTGGTATCACATATTTAAGGTCTCCTTAAAAATAGAGGACTTGAGACACTTTCTTATAACCAAGGGATGGAAAAAGTGGAGTATGACACTAGGGGAGGTAAAATTGATATATTTTCAATGAGATTTCAAAGGATGAGTGTGACTTGAAGTGGCCATAATTGAGCTCTTTTGTAGGAGAAAAATGGGACTGCTCCTTGGAAATGAAAGTTATTTTAGGGGAAAGGATGGAATTACAAATGAGTTATGTGATTTAGGTGAGGAAATATTAGTGACACCTATGGGTATTAATTTTAAACCAAAAAACTTTTTTATAAGTTCTAAGTGTTGAGTTAATTTAGAAAAATTTATGTCCTTTTAGGTTACTCATTTTTAATATTATTAACTTTGCTTAAATATTTACCATGTTAATTCTCTTATTAATAAAATTATAAGATGACCCTTATTTTAAGATTTGGAAATGATAATTATGAATTTTTACTCCACTTAATCAAATTAAATTTCTATATATGATCAAATTAAATTTTAAAATATAACATAAGTTCTCGAAATAATCTATTTTATAGAAAAAAGTCTTTTATACATTAATTATTTTCTTTTTAATTTATTACCAATTACTAATGAAATTTTTATAAATAATTTTTATTATATATTTAAAAATAATTATAAATTCATCATTTAAAATTTATCAATTTAATTTATTTTGATAGAAATTACACAACATTTATAAAAAATATTCTTAAAAAATTAATATTTTACGATAGTAACTAATATTTACTTTGGTAAATTATATTTATGTTAGAAAATAAAATTAAATTGTTAAAAAAGTACAATAGGATTAAAAATATGAGAATGATTTTATAAAAATAAATTTCTAGTGTTGATAAAAATTACTTTTAATGTAACTATGTAAAATCAATTAAAATAGTTTTTAGAAAAATATATTTTCTAATCATAAAAATAATTTTTTCATATACCAATATTAGTGTAAATATTTAGATGAAAATAAATTAATTAATTAATATATATATATATATATATTAATATATTAATATATTCCAAATTATTCAACAGTGGTCATTTGGTTTTAAAATAAACAATATAAAAAAGTATAATTCTTTGAGAAAAAATATATTTATCACTACACGATTTTACTCACAATTATTTATGAATCATTACTTGTTTAATAAAAATTAATTTTTATCAATAAATTAATGTTAGATAAATTTTTATTATTCTTTAAAGTTAATTTTTATGGAAATAAAAAATCTATAAAGTACACGTAATGATGAGAATCTAAATTTTTTTAATAATTAAAAGATAATATCTTCCAAAATTATACTCACAACTCCCCTCAAATATTACTAATAAGATATAAGGGTAAGATAAGTAGTAGTGTTTTTCCTGAGTTCAGGTTCATCTGTCATGGATATCATACCAATTTTCATGAGCATAAACTTCTTCCATAACCTTTTCTTCTCAAGGGAAACTTGTTGGAATTTGTCTTCATCTTGGTATAGGAAAATCCGTAGTGATGCCACCCCCCTTCAAGATCTAGAAAAATGAACATCATAAGGAAAACTGTTCCTACTTAATTCCCTTAATTTCTCTTATCTATAAATATTTCATAATATCTACGACATCAAGGTTTTAATGAAGGTTTCTTAGAAGCCAACATTAAAAAATTTGTGGTGAACTTTTAACGTGGGTTTTTTTATAAAACCTATGTTAAAAGAAATAAAAAAACTTTTTCATGATTATTTTTAAAAAAACATGATGTAAAAATAAAAAAAACATTTTAAAGTAAATTTCTAAAGAAACCGACACTAAAATTAATTCAAAAAAACGACACAAGAAACCATTGTTTTATTTTAGATCAAACTATCCTCTTCTATTGACCTTCGATGACACTGACGGCACCCAAGACCCTGAACGATGATCAATATTTTATTTTTAGTCAATTTTTATCAATTATTCATGTTATTTTTCATCTTTCTTCTATCCTTCACCATTTTTTAATTGTCCTTGGTATTATTTAGTTCATGAAAAACCTACTCTGGTCGATCAGAAACCAAAATTAAAGGTTTTTGTTGATTATTTTTTCTACTTAGTTTTTTTCAATCTTTTTTCTTCAATCTTGTAGTGTTCACCCTATTTCCACTAACTTTGAGTAATTTCATCATAATTTAGGATATATTGTATATTATCGAACTTCGTATTTTATAGGTTTTTTTAAGATAAATTAGTTATCTATCAGTTATAAATTTGAATCATTCATTCACTTGTTTGTATGCACTTTATTATCAATTGGAAATTTTTTGTTAAAATTTTGTTTAATGTTATAAATTTTTCACTTGAATATATTTTTTCTTGAATTTTTTATTTTTATAATTATTATTAATTATAAAATATTTTATCATTATAATTTTTTGTGGTTGAACTAGTTTTTTTCCTCCAATTTATTTTTACAATAATTAATTATTTTTTCAATATAAGGAATTTTGAAATATTTTTGTGGATTGTTATTCATTTTTAAATTTTTTAAATTATTTTTTCAAAAAAATATGCATGTTTAAATTATATGTTTTTATATATTCTCAACCATATGTATTTAAAATTTTCAATTATATGTTTTGATTATTATATATAATTTTTTTATGATCAAATAGTAATCAATAATTTATTTATTTTTTATTATATGTTTTTATATTTAAAATTTATCTATTTATGTATATTTTATATGTTTATATGTTTTAAAATATTCACATTTTATATTTTGATATTTGTTAATATATGGATCAAAATTGGATAAATTTACAAAGAACCATTGGAGAATATGAAAAAGAAGTTGATAATTAAAGAAATATTCAAAACAAAGATTTTATTTTATATCCATTCATGAAGAATTTGAATATAAGAAAATTAAATTTTAGAGAAATAAATGATTATCTGATTTTATTTTATTTTACCCATACTAATACACTTTTTATATGGAATGGTGAAAGAAATAAAAATTCAAAATATAATTTTGATGAAAATATTCAGAATGGGACAGAGGGTCATATTGAAGAATTAATACGTGATGTAGAAATTGCAACCATCAAAAAAGAAAAAAAATTGAATGATTGTTTGAATATTAGGAGAAATAGTTACTCTCAAGTTGCACTAAATTTATTGTGTTATCAATAGTTCTGTGATTAGTTAACTTGAAATATGGAAATGGGTGGATTGATAAAAGTTTCATCAAATGGATTGAACTTTAAAAGGTACAACTTCTAGAATGAAACATGCATCCAAATTCCTATTATTAGGAAAAAATATATTATGAACAATGGAATTGGGGTATAAAAAGATACATGATTACCCCAATAATTGTGTGTTGTATATTAAGGAATATTAATGTCTATAAAAATTCACTAAATGTGGGACATCTTGATGTAATATAGATGAAAAATTCAACTCTAATTCATTATCAGGTACTATCATTGAACCTCCTACTAAAGAAATTTGGTACCTTTTAATAATTCCTCATTTGATGTATCTATTTAATAATTCAAATGATGTAAAAACGTTAAGATGATATGCAGATGAGTGAATCTCTGATAGTAACTTACATCATCTTACCGATTCACCATAATGGAAGATATTTCATAAAATATTTTATGATTTTGGATATGAAGTTAGAAATATCAGAATGGGATTGTGCATGGATGTAATGAATCCATATCATATCCCGAGAATCCAACATAGATCATGGACTATTTTCATGGTAGTTTACCACTTCTCCTCACAAATGGGTATGAATAAAAAATATTTTTTTATAAACATAATGATTTATAGACCAAAATAGTTGAGAAATGATATCTTTCACCAATGGCTGATGATTCGAAACTTAAAGGGGATGAAATATTTACAATTTTTGATGCATAAAAGAAATAGTAATTTATTTTTCATGTTATGATAATGTTCACTACAAAAGACTTTCCTACATATGGAATTTTATCTAGATATAATGTTAAGAGACATAAATCATGCCCAATTTATGAATAAGAGATGTGATATTATCAATTATAGAATGGAACAAAGAGTGTACATGGGACATAAAATATTTTTTTGAATTGATCATCCTTATCATAGACTGAAAAATGAATTTAATGTTTTATAGGTAAATAATAAACCCTCACAACCATTTTCAGCTGAATAATATTATGATAAGTTCAAAAGGATATATTTCATATTTTTTCTGGTCATCAAAAAAATATTTGGAAGAAATATTCTATCTTATTCAAAATATCTTATTGGATATTATTAGAGATAAAACATGACATTAATGTCATGTTTCTAAAAACATATGTGATAATTTTATTAGAACATTGTTAGACATAAAAGGAAATAAAAAATATGGATTTAATTTTAATTGGAGTTGATATCCATGGGAATACGATTGGAGTTACCCCCCACTATGAAATGAAGCATAACATATTTACCTCTAGCTTATCATAGATTAAGAAAGTGTGATAAGATGAATTATTTTCAGTTTTTAAATGGTATTAAAGTACCCATATAATATTTTTTAAATGTGAATAATTTTGTATCATGTAAGTATTATAAATTAATCAATATGAAATATCATGACCATCATGTATTGCTATAATAACTGCTACCAATAGTAAGGTGTGGTATATTTCTGACACTAGTCTAAAATAGTGTCATCAAGTTATGTTATTTTTTAAAATCCACTTGTAGAAAATTAATTGATACAAATTTGTTTGATGTGTTGGATAATGAATCTATGCTCATACATAGTCAACTAGAAATGTATTTACCACCTATGTTTTTTGATTTAATGGTTCATCAAGTGATTCATTTGGTGTGTGAGATAATAATATGTGGTCTAATATATTTATACTAGATGTATCCTTTTGAGAGATACATGAAAATTATAAAGGGGTATTTTAAAAAACCTTATTGACCAAAGGCCTATATTGTTCAAAAATATGAGTCATAAATGGTGGTTCAGTTCTATACTTATAATTTTTTTGAAGTATAGTATATGGGTTTCCCTATATCCTGACATTTGACAATTAGTAGTAATGGTAAAGGGATTCGTAACTTAATGTTCAAGTTTATTCTACATGATTAAGTTATTTAGGAACATTTATACATTTTGAACAACACTGATGAGGTTATACCAAATATATCATCACATATTTCTATATTAAAGGTTTGATATCTGAAATTTAATGAAAAGTGGTTAATGTTTGAGCATAAAGAATTAATTTTTTCATGGTTTAAATAGAAATTAAAAATAGATATATCTGTATTAGAACCATTGAAATGATTGGTAGTGTACCATCTCTTAATGTGATCACATGCTCTAGTTTTTATATTAATGGGTACACATTTTATACACAAAAAATTAGGATAAAAATAGTACTGTTCAAAGTATTATAGTAATAGTAATTATTGAAGCACTATATTTTTTAAGTACAAAAAATAAAACAACAATTTATGAATTAATGGTGTATTTTTTAGTTATTTAGGATATATGGGAAATTTTTTATACTGAATTTTGAGTAAGAGTGTTTATGTGTAATTGGGTTGATAGAAATAATGGGGTGAAACATGATGATTAGGGGTTTATATTAGTTTATTTGAAAATATTTAATTTCAATGAGGAAACATTTATCATGGAGACACATGTGAAGAAAATTTTTATTCCATCAATCTATCAAATGATTAGTGGTCGATCATTTTTCAATGGAAATGAATTCAATTTGGTGATGAGGATGATAATGATGTAATAAATTTATTTGAGGTTTCATCATCTATTATGTGATTACCATATGATAATAATGATTATAATGTAGAAATATTCCATGGTGTAAAAAAATATCATGCTAAATAGATATGTAAAAATAGTAAATTACTATCCTAATTATTCCAGTAAAAATTTACAGTTTTTTTATTTACATGTAAAAAACTCTATTTATATAATTTGGATGTTTGATTATATATATTGATTATTTATATGATTTTTATGTTAAATTTTATATCCAATAATTATAGTTAAAAAATTTTTGATTGAAAAAAACGATGTACATTATTATGTTATGGTTAAATTTACACATATAAAAACATTTTTTGTAACTATGATATTTAAATGTGTATATATTATCCATTTATATCATTTTTGAATTAATATTCATATTTTATAGTTTAACATTCCTATTTTTTGGATAATAATCAGGAAATAATTATTTAATTGTTTTTTTAACTTACAAATTTGTGACAATATATTTTTACTCACATATTTTTGCAATCATTTTTTTTATATTAAATTTTATAAAAATATGTAGGTATATAGAATATCATTAAATTTATTATTTTAATGGAAAAAAAATTGGTATATGAACATTTAATAAGGTATATGATTTTTTTTCATATTATTAGATATTAAATAATAAAATTATTTAATGGAAGTAAACATTTAATTTATAAACAATATTTCTATGACTATTGATGGGCCTCTTATGGAGGAGTATTCTTCTTCCTCTATAGAGAAAATGGTTCCAAGACTTATTAGATGTGGGATTAAACATTTTCTAAAACATTCACCTACTCATGAAGACTACAAAATATATATTAACTTTTAAGATGATGATAATGCAACTATCCAAAATTCAATGCAGTTTAGGAGTTATATCATCATGAAGAGCTATTATAGTATTATCAATTTATATCATGATTGTAATTTCATTGAAAAGATAGAGAAAGAGAAATTGTGGGAGTCTATAATTATAAAATATCCCAAATGATTTATTTTTATCACATTCTTGTAATATTATATATTTTTATGGATAGTATTTAATGAATTAAATTAAAAATGAGATTCAACTTTCATGTAATTAATGAAATTAAGAAATAATTTTTGTCATTATAGGTGATGTGATGTAAATGTTTTAAAAAATTGAAAAAAAATCTACGATTTAGGGAAGTTATAGAATGAAAAATCATGCCTCGTGTATGGGTTTTTAAATGAAGATATATGGAATAAATTTCTCTCTAGCCTACAAGATAAAGAATTTATAGTATGATAATAATTTTATATTGTAATATTTCATGTATATTACCTGAATAATTATTAGTTTATTTTTATGTAACATTCCTTCAAGAGATCTCATCAAGATATCCATATGTAGAATGTATACCCCCAAAGAATATCATGTAGAGGGTGTCATTTACTAGAGGATATAATTATTAAAGAAAAATATGTTGAATTAAGAGATATATCTAGTAGTGGTTTAGAAGAGATCCAATTCGATCCTCCATCTCTCCCCTCTCTCTATTAAAAATGGAATATAGAGAGAAGGAATAAAATGAAAAGTATCATTCAAGTAAACCCAAGTAAGTAGTTGATGGAATTGTAAGAAATTAATTTTCTTCTAGAATTGTTTTGCATTTTTTAAATTAATAACACTAATAAACCTTTTTAATTTTTCATTTCAGGATGATCTTTAGGAGAAATTGGAACAAGGGAATTTTATCACTAAGGGTATGATGGATATCCTAGCTACTAGTTTAGAAAATATAGAACACTCTAGATGTGTAAAGAGGATATGATTTAGGTGTCAATATTAGGAATGTTTTCAATCATAAAAGTAAGAAATTAAAAAACCCAGAAATAAATTCCTTAAAGGTTTATATGAAAGGCCTAAACCAATCCATGGGTAATGAAATTCAATTTTTCGTAAAAGAAATGTTTGAGTAATTGATAATACAATCACAAACTATTTGTCTTGTGTAGCCGGCATAACCTATCCAACTTGCACATCATACACAGTATATACTACCTATGTTTTCTGGCTACTATGATCCCCCACATCCTCATTCATACCCATCCTTATAATATGAGTTTTGTGTTGTAGATTCCATTGTACATATTATATTATACATAGTCATATATATTTTGGTGGAATCTGTACATCCCCAACCTATGTAGTTGGGTCCTATTAGATTATAGGTACATGATATTATTCATCCAAATACTACACTATCACTAGATTTAGAGGTGGTTACCAAAGTTGGAGATTGTATATATCATTTTTTATTTTTTTACAATGCCTTATTAATTTTATGATATACATGGTATTCATTGTTTTTTAAATATTATTTATATTTCATTAAAAATTCCATATAATTTTGTATTATATTTAATTTATATAGGAGTATAAAAAATAAAACAGATTTGTACAATAGAAATGAATGGTTCAGAAGCCAAAAACATTAAGAAGATATGAGATTTTTTATTGGATAAAAAAAATATCCCAATTTTGTTTTTCCTTGGATAATATTTATGAGTTTTAGATGATGTTTGATATATGTGGAAAACACTATCCATTGATAATAATCAAAAAATAAATCATGGATCTAGTAATTTTTTATGAGCTCATAATGCCTCTACTATAATTTTTTTCTATATAAGTACATTTATGTTTCATTTTTTAATTCATTAAATAAATATGAATTCAATTTAATTAATATATTACTTGCTTAATTAAACATCTACACATTATTTGCATTCAAAATGAGACAAGTGGTGTTTATGGTCTTATAGATATATAATAAATTTCAATGTCTATAAAATATCTTAATGATGATGTTATAGTTATATATATATTTATGTGTGTGTGTGTGTGATGGATTAGAAATTATAGAGATTGGGTGTTGGTTTCTTCATTCCTTGATGTGTAAGAAGAATAAGATAATTCTAAGAAAACATTCATAATAATTTTATTACTTGTGAGATTTATATATTAGATTGGTCATTAGATGTTAGGTGTGTTCCTCCAACACGAATGCACATTATATTGTTTTTTATCTTTATTAGGTGGTTCTCGTAACAGTTTTAGTAAATTGTTAAAGTATTATATTTTTTTATAATTTATTTTTTATAATTATTGTTATATATACTTGTTTTTAATTATATATATATATATATTAATATAGGTCATGGATAAATTTTAATGAAGATCGCTTGTTGATATTGGAGATGACTAAAATCCTACATGTGAAATTAAATGTAAATATATTTTATACTATAAAATATTTTTTTGTAATATATATATATATATATATATTGGTTTTTATTTTCATTTTTATGGTTTAAAACTGTATTTTCATCATCAAAAAAAGGTTTGTAATGTGATTATTGTGTTTTATGATTCATGTTTGAGATAATCATAATTGGGTCAATGACTAAATTTGATATGGTTATTAATATTAATTATTTTATGTTTTATATCAAACTATTTTTTTGATCTTATAATATTCATTTTCATTTTATATTTTCAATGATGTTGAGTACCATACAAATTATTACCTTACCCATCTTTGATGATTGTTTACATGCTATTGTTAAGTATTATTAAATTTCAAATTATCAGAAATGTCTCCTTTAATTAAGGTTTTAAAAATAAGTATTTATACAATCATTTTCTAAATTAAGTTGGTATATTTAGTTTATTTTTACAATGTCGTTCTATATTATATAAAGAGTTATTGATTTATAAAATAATTGCCACACTATGAAAGAATTTAATTTATAAATACACATCCTGAATACCAGATTAATTGAGTAACCAAACCACTCATATGAGTGATAGAAAATCAATGTCTCAAGGAATCATGGAAATCCATTGAGTTGTGTAACTTTAGAAAAAAATCAATGTAACGTATATACTTAACTTTATATAAAAATATTAACATAACAACCAACATAAAAAAATTAAACTTAGAAAAACATATTTATTCTAAATTTATATTGTATGTTAAGCATAAAAGAATGTATAAACATATCAATATAAAAAAACTAAAAACATTCCAAATAATCTGAGACCCCCTTCATTATTCATTGGAAAGATGTACCAACTTAATGATCTCCAGGTTATCATTTAAGGACAACTAGAAAATACCTATGAACCATTAGACATGGTTTCATAACCAAATAATCTAATATAAGACACAACATAAATAATGAATCACTAAACTCCAAGAAAAACCAAGTAAGTAAGGGGGAGTTGTTTTTATAAAATGAATTATTTTGAATCCATTCTTTTGATAAATCACATCATTCTTCTTATTTTACTTGTAATTACATGAAATTTTTTTCCTATTTTTGTGAAAATATAACTTTTGATTCATGTTTTATATCAAAATATTCTATTTTTTTAATCTTATAACATTCATTTATATCGTATATTTTCAATGATATTGATTCGTATATGAATTAAGACCTTACCCATTTTTCTATTTTGTTTGAAAACTATTTTTATCATTAAATTTTAAATTATAATGTATGTATATTTTAATTAGTGACTAAGAAATGAGTATTTAGAAAATCATTTTCTATTTTAAGTTGGTATATTTTGTTTGTTTTTATAGGGTTGTCCTCTACTGTATATTTTGTTTTCATATAGGTTTTCATATTTCTAGGGGCATTTAATTTAAAATGAATAAAAAAATATAAATTCCACATTGGTTTTTTTATAAACCGACATTGAAAAAACATTATAAGTCTTTAAACCTTTTTTGTAACAAAAAACGATGTTGAAAAACATTATCCATGTCAATTTTTTGTAAAACTCAAAATGGAAAGTACCTATAGTATATTTTTCACATAGGTTATATAGTAAAACTGTTGTGGAATGTGGTTTTAATGTCATTATTTACCAAAAACCAACACGGAATGTTTAATTGGAGTTTTTCCATGTGGATTTTCTGTTAAAACCTATATAGAAAAGGTGTAAATACATTTTCAATGTTAATTTTTAAAAAAACATTATGCTGAAACATCCATAAAATTCATTTTTATTTGATTTTTTATATCATTTAAAAAAACTATATTGAAAATATTATATTTGACGTCACCTAAATCAATGTCAGTTAATAACCGATCTTAGAAATTAACAAAATTACATTAAAATATGTTTTACCACTATTGTGTGTACCCAAACATTCAATAGTAATGTTTTAATGGTCATATAATCTGAATGAATATATGTAATGGTATTATTTATTCCTACATATAACCTAAGTAATTCATACTATTTGATTATATTTTAAAATTTATGTTATATTTCTAATTTTCTACTTTACTTACATAGTTTCAATAAGGGTGATGATTTTCATGGTGAACCATGAGGATAATGATTTTATATTCCTGCTATTATTATCTACTTGCAAATTTATTTCTCCTATAATTTTATTATTAGTGTTTCATAATTTATTATTATAATGTATTAATGATTTCATTTCATTGTAGTATTTTATCTTAATAAAATGTACCATGGTTTATTTTAGTTTAGTGTTTCATGTGAAATAATAATTTTAAAATAGAATTTTTTTTAAAAGGAAAATTATTAAAATATCATGGTGTTTCATGGGAACTTAAGGATGTAATGATATATAAGTAATCTCTTCAGTTTTCAAAATAGAAATGTAATTTTGATGGGACAAATATTTTATGGGGGCTATAATGTTTCACCCCATAATTTTATAATGTATTTTTTCCTTGAAATAAATTTTATGTTAAATGGATGGTTTCACAAACAACACAAAACTAAAACAAATTGTGGTAAATTTTATTGAAATAAAATATTTCAATATAGGATAAACATTAACATAAAATGAAACATCATCAAGAAAAGTACAAGTGGAATATATTCATAAGAAAATAAAAATATCATGAACATAAAATCATTATCCAAATGGTTTTCCATGAACATAATCACCCATATTGTGATAATTGAAATAATTTAAAAAATTAAAAATATAATAGACATGTTCAAAGAGAAATAAATGGATATAATGAATGATTTCAATGATGTACATAAGGCTATATATAGGATTGAAATATGACTATAATATATATAATCATTGTAAATATGTTCGTTGGATATATAGCCATTGAAAAAATGGTCGTTAGACATATGGTCTTTGGGTATATCACATGGTTATGTTTTGGTATTAAAAATAATATATTACTAAATAATTTTGAAATAAATTATAAAAATAGTATTTAATTAAATTATTTTATAATATTTTATTATTATCCATTAAATATTATTATTAACATTATTTAAAAGGTAAAATGATTTAATGTGTTTATATAATTAAAATAAATATTTTACTACTAATGGATTGATAAAATCTAATAGTTACAAGATGAATAATTAATTTTAATAGTACATGGTTAAAATTATTTAAAATTAAAAAATAATATTTTTCAAAGAATGGTTTTTTAGGTATTGTTTATTTTTATCATAAAAAATATAATTGATCACTTTTATAATGGACAATGTAAGGTAATGATTTAATTAATAAACAATTATATTAACAATTATTTAATTAATCATTCTTAAGAAATTGGATTAACAACTCTTAATGTATATAAAGTCATTTTTCTATAAAAATAGTTTTTTCAATGTATGTTGTGCTTTAAATTAAAATTTATATTTATCATATTTAGAAATTTAATTAGATTAAATTGAATCAAATTATTTATCATCAAGTCAAAATTATATATGTAACCCAATTTCATTTTTAACACTAAAAATAAGTTACCAAGGTAAAAAAATTGAGTTACTATAGTAAAGGTAAAACAAGGTAAAAAGGGGTTTAACTAAGGTATACAGATATAAAATATCATAAAAAATTATCTATAAATTTTGGTATAATGGAATTATCTACCAAAATATATCCTATATTCATTATATTCCTCTTTCGATTCACTTTCCATGTAAAAAGTCATTCCTTACACATTAAGGAATGAGTAATTATGAAGATGCCGCACAAAATTCACATGTAAAAGGAACACTCCTCAACCCCACACAAAAAAGTCAAACCATTCAATTATTTATTGAATCTAGGACAATTTTTCCTCTCCCAAATCATTCTTAGATGTCTGGTAACTTCATGTTCCAAAAAAATAATCATGACTCTTTCATTGTAAAAGAACTCTCATGTCGAAAAGGAGTGACTTTATCAAAGTACCAAGTTATTCTCCATATTTTTCAATTACCTTATCATATTTACTCTATATAAATATCATAATATATTTTAATTATTTTATATTATCATCGTCATTCTATTTTTTAAAATGATAATTCCACTATATAACTTTATAATCTCACTCATTCATTAGTATAACATGTTCTTGTTTGGGTTGGTTAAACCACCTACATAAATGATTTTATATTATCTTCATCCTTTCCAAAAAAAATGAGTACCATGAAAAAAACTAGTAATTTATGATATTAAAATTAAAATTTATTATATGAATTTGGTTTTGGATAGGTGATAGAAAAATGAATAATCAACGTAAAATAACTTGTTATTGGTAAATTACTCAAAACATGCTCGTTGTGGATTCCATTCTCATGAACCAGACTCATAACATCCTTTAAGTGAACATGGGAATACATAAATTACTAAAACACAATGATTATATACCTATAATAATCTATTAATGATGAACTTTCTATCAAATAATGATGAATGTCATCCCTATTGTGAAACATGTAAGAACCAATCTAAATTACAAACATCTAGTGGTAAAAATAAAAAATAATGAATTAATATATGTGTAATGAATGAATATAATTTAATATTATAAAATGTAATAGATATTAATAAGGTTATAAAATAACTGATGATGATGGTTTTTTATAATACATGAGGTTAAATATCTTTCATGAATGTTGGAAGCAAAGGTATGGGTTTCTTTTCTAATATCATCTTAAAATAAAGATTATTTATGAATGAATTTTTATCCAAATAAATTTTATCTTATTTCTCTATAAAACACATATATTTTATTATTCTATGGTTATTTCTATGTTTTACATATCTTTTTACCATTTTATTTTCACTTGGTTCACAAATCAATTAAATTTTTTCTTATAAGTAAAGTCACGCTTATATATTATTTTCAATCATAAATATTTCTCATCGATGTCTATATTCATTAAACTATTTTATAGAATTTATCGTGACCCGTCCCCTGGGGCTCATGTCGTGACTATCCCAATCCTACCTTCCATAGGCCAGAGGCTGGCGACTAGCACCAAAGGCATAATTCCCTATAACTGGGAAGGCATTGCCTTTATAACCTGTAATTGCACACAACAGAGCATACATATGGATACAAAACACTATGTAAACTACAAAACAAAGGAGTACTAAAAGTAAAGGGGGTGGAAATTCAAGCCCAACTATAAAGTACAAGGAACTGGAGAAAGGAAAAAATAGTTGTTGGGTTGTCCTATGGGATTCCTACCTGAAGGGTAAATACTGATAGCCTCCACAGCACTCCACATCATTCCGTCTCCTCCATGTACCATCATGTCGTATGGTCCACCTATAGGTACCGTCCAGTCCCCATACTCTCAGCCTCAGTTAGCAATATCCGTAGTCTGCATCCAACAAAATGAGGTGCGGGAATAGCCCATGCAAGGGTGAGTATAATGATACTCAGTATGGATCCTGATACCCTCAAGGTCTCACAAAATCCAATAAGGATAAACCACAAAGTGTAAAATCAATAGATAATCCCACTTAGGTATATTCCCATACATATTCCTAAGTTAACATGTAATCTATCTCAATCATGAGGAAAACACAAAAGTTATTGACTTAGCTCACAAAGGTATACAACTTCTGTACAGAGTTAGAGATGATTAGATGTAGCAACTAAATCATATATTCTGTTGAACACACATAAGATCAAGGAACTGTAGTCAGAGATTTCAAACCCATGTGGGATCCACGAATAGTAGTCAGAGTTGTCGAACAAACATAGGATCCAGGAACAGTAGTCAAAGCTGTCAAACCCATGTAAGATCTAGGAATAGTAGTCAGAGCTGTTGAACCCACGTAGGATCCAAGAACAGTAGTCAGAGTTGTCGAACCCACATAGGATCCCAGAACAGTAGTCAGAGTTGTCGAACCCATTTAGGATCCAGGAACAGTAGTTAGAGCTATCGAACCCACGTAGGATCCATGAAAAGTAGTCATAGGTGTCGAACCCACGTAGAATCCAGGAATAGTAGTCAGAGGTGTCGAACCCATGTAGGATCTAAGAGCAGTAGTCAGAGCTGTTGAACCCATGTAGGATCCAGGAAAAGTAGTCAAAGCTGTCGAACACACGTAAGATCCAAGAATAGTAGTTAGAATGCAGCCAGCCACAGGGTTCCGCACACATCATGCTTGATTCCGGGAGGGTCCTCTCCTCAAGCCAAGTCTTTATACATCAACTTCCATTAATTCCCAAGTTGATGTATCCAAAATATACGTCATTCTAAAATAAACCCAATGTGTCAAACGGTGCGTCAATTGGATGTTTGGTCTAAGAGTTATTTCCAAATCTGTTCCGAGGTTCTGGTTGGATTTACGCTCAATCCAACCCAATTGTACCCCAACTATGACCAAACCTTGAGTGGGGTATACTAAAATAACCGTCATCCTCCAAGGTTTCTGTCTCTATAGATGGTTTGTCAATCAGACTCCCATATCTCACATTATGGGCAAAAGAGTAGAAATAGGTCAAGCGGGTTCGGGTCCGGTCCATACATGTTGGACCGACCCGGTCCGTGGGTCTGACCCAGTCTACGGGGGTGGCCCGGCCCATGCTGGGTCCCGCCCGTGTTGAGTTCGCCCCGCGTGAGGCCCATGGATGGCGTCCCATGGGGTCCACCCTACCCGTGTCTAAGGGGGAGAGAGTGCCACCTAGAATCCCAAATGTCTTAGCCATTTGGGGGTTCAAAATTGGCACCAAGTGGCACCGGTCTATGTCACGCGGGACCCCCGCGGCGGGTCCCACTCCTCCAGGCTGGCTGAGCGGCCAGCCACCTCTTATATGGCGCGATTGTGCCACCCATCCTTGGGTGACCGGTAGATCCGGACACCAGTCTCATGTTGCCGCAGCCAAGGTCGCAGCCCCTTGGTCCACGGAACGACGCGTGCTATGCGGCACCTTCCCCAGAAACCTGGCGGCTCAGGCTGCCGGTTCTTCTCGTGGCAGGCCTTGTGCCGGCCGTCGCTGCACCGCTGCGACCCATCAGTCGCGACCTATTCCTCTGGCAGCATGGTATGCCACCGCTGTCCACTAGGTCGACCAGAGTGCCATCTTTGCTTCCCTACATCGCCGGTGACATTCGCCATTTCCGACTGCCAGCAAACCTTCCACAAATCACTGGACGAGTTCTGGTTGCCCGATTCTCGATCTGAAAGTTTCCGTGCCCAACTCGGGACATCTCCTTCAATATGAAACCATCGTTGAGGAAATTCTCTCAACCTGGACTCATTATGTGATTAGCCTCAAAATCCACAAAGTAAGACGGAGGGGGTCGGGCCGTGTTCGTTCGGCCCACACCCTTCGTGTTAGATTGATAGCATGCAGCTTCAATTCTTAATCCATGAAGGGAAATGAAGAACGTGAAACAAGTAACAAAGCTTGAACCCCTACCTTTTATTGTTTTTTGCGGATGGAGTCGCTGGTAAGAAGACGGTGTTGGCATCATTCATTGTATCTGCCACACACTTCCTATCCTAAGCTCGTGCATCAGTTCGTTGACGATGATGAGGAGGGAAGTTCGGTCAAATAAGTACCATTTCGGTAGAATTCCATGGATGAAGGTCTAAGGAGATCGTTCTTCATAGATGAAGGCATTCTTCATTGGAAGAACGCGTTCTTCGTTCTTCGTTGGCGAGAGCTTTTCTCTCTAAGCTCTCTCACTTCCCCCAAGTTCCACCAAAAGACAAAGGCCAACAAAAATAATAGACTAAGTTAATTTATTATTTAATTATTTGCACAAAATTCAAAATGGGTGGATTAATTAATTGATAATGATTCAGAACATAAAGTGTTAGGGGCGTTGAAGCGGCTCCCCTACACTTAATGGAAAGATTAAGGGTTTCTCCACATTAATGGGGAGTTTCAAGGGGGGTTTAAAACCCAGGTGGTCCCCACCTCAATTAACATGAAGAGATGGTTAGGATCGGGTGGGCCCCACCACCATAACCTCTAATGGGAGGTTAAGGTGTGGTGGTCCCCACCTCCAGCTTCCACATGGAGACTTTAACCCACAAAATAAAAATAAAGCTACACAACTTTATTTTTATTTAATTCTTTCACTAAACCCCCAAAATCTAAATTTTAATATTGACCAACTACCATTGAGGTGAAAGTATTATTAAGTGAATATCAGCGTTGCGAGTTCAACAGTGCCCTCGGATTTCAATTCCGAGCACCGGTTAAAAAGTTATAAAAACCCGCTCGTACGTTTACTGAACATAGCTGAACAAAACTTCAGAAATTGATTTCGGGCACTCTGGGCCTCGGAATCATGTGCCATAAAAAAATTACAGTCTTTTAAATTTCCCATTTAATTAAAAAAAATTACATGGAAATTCTAGGTCTTCAAATTCTCCCCACCTTAGGGCTCTACATCCCTGTAATCCACAACTCACAACTAAGGGAACAAGTTGGGGTACTGAGCACACATCTGAGCCTACCACTCCCACATGCTCTCCTAGAGGTTCCCGTTATGCCAACAAACACGCACCAGAGGTATATACCATCCACAAAGGACCCGCTCCTATCAATCCTCAATCACTACTGGAACCTCCGTAAAATTCTCCCCATCGTCGACGTCCATCTCTCCATGGTCGATGATGTGAGAAGGGTCGTGCACGTATATCCTTAGTTTGGATGCAGGGATGAAGTCATGCACCCGGTGCAACTGAGGTGGAATAGCTAAGAGGTATGCCACCTCGAAAACTTTGCTGAGGACCCAAAAAGGTCCAATGAATCTTGAAGATAACTTGTCGCCTCGGCCAAATCTCTGTAAACCGCATCGAGGTGAGACCCGTAGAAAGACGTGGTCGCCATCCTCGAACTCCAGAGGTATCCATCTCCTATTGGCATAAGACTTCTTCCAGATCTGTGCAGTCTTCATCTGCTCCTAGATGATCTACACCTTCTTCATGGTAGCCCATACCATCTCTGGCCCCACGGGTGCTGACTCCTCTGGGACAGTACAACACAAAGGTGATCTGCAAGGTCGCTCGTACAACGCCTCGAAAGGTTTCGTCCCAATGGTGGAGTGATGGATATTGTTGTATGAAAACTCCACCAAAGGTAAGTGTTCCTCCCAGCTACGACCTAATTTGAGGACACAAGCATGGAGCATGTCCTCGAGGGTCTGAATGGTCGGCTCAGTCTGACCATCCGTCTGAGGATGGACGGCGGTGCTCAAACGAAGCTATGTCTCAAAAATATCATGCAACCCCTTCCATAGCCGGGAAGTAAATCGTGTTTCATGATTTTAGACAATAGGAGAAGGTACTCCATGTAGCCGCACAATATTATAGACATAGAGGCATCCCAAGCTCTCTACATAACCCTGCTCTCTGATCGGTAGAAAGTGGGACGACTTGGTGAGTCGGTCCATGATCACCCAAATCGAGTCATGACCTCTGGATGTATGTGGAAGTCCTATCATGAAATACATGTATATCCCATTCAACTTCAACTCTGGGACTTCTAAAGGCTAAACCAAGCCTGCTAGTACTTGGTGCTCTACCTTCACTTGCTGACAAGTGAGGCACTGAGAGACAAACTATACAACTTCCTTCTTTATTCCCGGACATCAGTGCAGTCACCGGAGATCCTAGTACATATTCGCCACTCCTGGATGTACTGCTAGAGGGGATGTGTGGAATTCCCTTAATATTTCCTCCTGAAGTGACACTGGTACCATAGTATGTCCTCTGAAGATAATGACGTGCTTCCTACCTTTAGAAAATCCATCAGGTGTCTGCCCTGTGTATATCTGAGCACATCGTGTCTCGCAATCAGTGTCCCCATGTTGTGCCTCCCTAACTTGCTGACGAAGTGGGGGAGTGACTATAAGAGATTGAAGGAATACTTCTACATCTCTATCCACAAATCATATCTGTAAAGAATCCAACTGATCTGTCGCCTCGTCTAGCAGCTATATACCAGACCTTTTTCTGAGTGCATCTGGAAAAATGTTCTCCTTCCCATGGGTATAGACTATCTCGAAGTCATAGTCCTGGAGGAACTCAAGCCAATGTCGTTGTCTCAGGTTTAAGTCGTTCTGGGAGAAGATATACCTGAGACTCTTATGATCATAGTACACGGTAAAACGTTCACCCATCAAATAGTGCCACCACATCTTCAAGGTGAAGACCACTACAGCTAACTCCAGGTCATGAGTAACATAGTTCTGCTCATTTTTTCTCAGCTTTCGTGAACCAAAAGAGATCACTGCTCACTCTTGCATCAAGACACATCTGAGTCTGGTCCCTGATGTGTCGCAGTAGACTACCTACCCAACACCTTCCTGTGGAAACCTCAATATGGGGGCACCAGTCAGCCTCGGCCACAGCTCATGAAAGCTCTACTGGCATCTCTCTGACCACACGAAGGGTTACCCTTTCTTTTTCATGGCTTATAGTTGTGCTGCAGCTCTATAGAAGTCTGGTACGAACCTCTGATAAGAACCAGCCAAACCCAGGAAACTCCATACTTTCTTCATACTCATGGGTGGCTCCCAAGAAAGTACCTCCTCAATATTTGTTGGATCCAATGCAACTCTATATTTCTATATTACATTTCCTAGAAATTGAACCTCTTGGATCCATAATTGGAACTTCGAGAGCTTACCATAAAGTCGGTGCTCTCGGAGTGTGTCCAGTACTACCTGCAAATGGAAGGCATGATCCTCCTCTAAAGTTGAGTAGATCAGAATTTCGTCGATGAAGACTACGATAAAGAAATCGCGGTATGGCTAGAAAATCCAGTTCATGAGTCCCATGAGCACTGCTGGAGTGTTGGTTATGCCGAATGGCATAACTAAGAACTCGTAGTGGCTGTATCAACATCTGAAGGTCATCTTCTGAACATCCTCATCTAGAACACTAAGCTGGTGATAGCCTGATCTGGGGTCTATCTTCAAGAACCACTGTTCTACCTTCAGCTGATCAAACATGTCATCAATCCTTGGGATTGGGTAATTTTTCTTCATGGTCGCCTACTTCAGGTGTCGGTAGTCGACACAAAGCCTCAAGCTCCCATCTTCCTTCTTGGCGAACAGAATCGGGGATGCCCAGGGAGAAACACTGGGTCGGATGAATCCCTTACCCTACAAGTACTCTAGTTGTACCCGCAGTTCATAAAGCTCTGTAAGAGCCATCTGATACGCTGGTGTAGATATCGGTGTCGTCCCAGGGTACAAGTCAATGTAAAATTTCACCTCTATACGAGGAGGCAGACCTGGGACATCATCAGTGAAAACATCTGTGTACTAGTCCACCACTACAGGATAAGTCGGACTCTCCACATCAACTTCTCCGAGGGTATGGAAATCCAACAAATGAATGATCGTCTATACTCTCTTACAGGAAATTACATCATGTGCTACAAAGGTTACCTTCTCACCGGTGAAAGTGAACCTGGTCCCATCTGTGCGGACACACCATAATTTGTGCCTAATACAGTCGATCTGATCATGGAATATAGATGACCATTCCATACCCAAGATGACATCATAAAGCCTCGACGCCACTACTAGGAGATCCCAACTGAATCTCCCGCCTCCTAGATTAAGCTCACACTACCGATACCAGTTTGTAATCGTCGAGTCTGCTCCCGTAAGAGTCTTTAGCTTTAAGGATCGAGGCAACAACTCCGTCAGAATCTTCGAGCTCCGAACGAGGGCAGTGGTAATGAAATAGTGACTGGAACCTGTATCTATAAGAACTGCAGCTAAGGTGGAGTAGACACAGACCGTACCTTGAATCATCTCCAGAGCCCCATGATCATATGCCTCAGCTGCCTAGAGCTGAGATCTTCCTTGTCTACCTACTCCTTGTGGTCAGGGTGGACCTTCTGGTGGTGGTGGCAGTAACACCTCGAAACATCGCCCACTGCCAGCTGCTCGACCAGCTCCTCTGCCACTTCTGCCTGCGCCCTAAGGACTTCCTTGATCGAATATATGTCTCTTATTGGGCGGTCCTTCGACCGTCTGTTGATCATTTGAACGGTGGGTTAGATAGTCATGAGCCATGTGACCCTGCCCGCCGCATTTGAAACACGGCATGTTCCTAGTATGACTGGCTCTGCCTCGGGTCCCTTGCATAATAGAACCCTTGTCCTAAGTTCGTCCACCGGATGGTCTGGTCCGCTTGGATCTCTGCGACATCTATCAGCTGCCAGCTGCAGATGACTCCACTATGTGACGCCCGGTGGCGGGTCTCATTGCTGGTGACTACTCAGCAAAGAAACTCTGCACTAAGAGGGCTTTATCCAACATCCCCCGCATGCGTCGGGATGCTGAGGGAGATCATCAAAGCCCTGATCTCTCACCTGATCCCCTGCTCGAAGGTCCAGGCCCTAAAGAATGGGTCTCACACCATATCTGTGGAGTGGCACGAGGGGTTAGTGAACCTCATTGAGTACTGTGCCACCGTCATGATACCCTATTACAGATGAAGTATCACTTGTATTTTCACTTCACGTAGGTGGCTGAGACAAACTCCACACGAAACAGGCTCTCAAAGTCTTCCCAGAGTAGTGTTTCCTCATCATTCACCTGAAGCATTAGGCTCCACCATCTGTAAGTTGATTCCTAAAGGAGACTCACGGCAAGGATCACCATAAGGTAGGCTAGTGTCCCTACCAGTATGAAGACTCTCACGTTGGTAGAAGTCTATGGATGAAAGTCAAAGGAGATCTTTCTTCGTAGTTGCAGGTGTTCTTCATTGGAATAACGCGTTCTTTGTTCTTCCTTGGTGAGATCTTTTCTCCCTTAGCTCTCTCTCTTCTCCCAAATTCCAAAAAAAGACAAATTCTAACCAAAATAATAATCTGAGTTAATCTATTATTTAATTTTTGGCACAAAAGTCAAAATGGGTTGATTAATTAACTTAGAAGGATTCAGCACATTAAGTTTTAGGGGAGTTGAAAGAGCCTCCCCTAAACTTAATAGAATAATTGAGGGTATCTCCCCATTAATGGGGAGTTTCAAGGGGGTTTAAAACCTGCGTGGTCCCCACCTCAATTAACATGAAGGGAAGATTAGGTTGGGGAGGGCCACCACCATAACTTCTCATGGGAGGTTAAGGTGTGGTGGTCCCCACCTCTAACTTCCACATGAAGGATTTAACAAAAAAAATAAAAATAATGCTACACAACTATATTTTTATTTAATTCCTACACTAAAAACCCAAAAAAATAACTTTTAATCTTGACCAACTGTCGTCGAGGTGAAATTCTTCATAAGAGAATACCGGCGCTGCGAGTTCAACGGTACCCTCAGATTTCAATTCTGAGCAACGGTTCAAAATTTATAAAAACCCACTCATACGATTACTAAACGTTCCTGAAAAAAACATCAAAAATTGATTCCGGTCACTCTGGGCCTCAAAATCATGCACCATAAAAAATTCACAGACTCATAAAATTACCATTTAATTAAAAAAAATTACATGGAAATTCTGTGTCTTTACAGAATTCTGTTTTTTATACTTTAGTGATTGATTAATTTCATTTTATAATATCTTTAACTTTATTTAAAATGGTTTTAAAAGAATCAGTTTTAATGTTTTCCAAACAAGTCATTTTCTATTATCTTTAATTCTCTTTATAAAAGTGTGAGAAGAATATTCTTTTTTATCATTTTCTTGATGTTTTCATTTTCCCAATGTCTTTTCCAATTTTTTCTATAAACCTTCCTTTCATATTTTTCACAATTTTTTCAAAAGAAATTTTAATCTTCTTTATTTTATAAAATATATTATTTTAAAAAAAAATTCGAAAGTAAATTATATTTCTTCATATTTTTCAATTAAATTTTCTAATTATCTTATAAATTTTCTTTCTTTTTTTCAATATCATTTAATTATTTATGTGTTCTATTTTGTTTGTACCTTAATATTACAATCTCAATTCTTCCTCTTAATGTATTATAATCATGCTTTATGGAATTCTTCATAAAACATCTTTCTTTCTCACAAATTAATTAATATATGATGTAATTATGAATATTATATTATTCTTATAGCACTCATGTCTAAGGTTTTTCATTATATAACGGTTGGTCATAGAATTATATTTTCCTTCAATTCATAGGTCATTGTTATATCTCATAAGATTACTAGGAGTGGGGAGTGAACCCAAAATACTAAGGGACTTTTCCTATTAAGTGCTGGGTGGTCCTAGAATTATATATCTCTATAATTCGTCGATAAAATCTTTATATCTCATGAGATGAAATTTTAGGTATTTGGGAGTAAACCTAATCCATTAAGGGACTTGGTATACTATGTGAAAATGGCCTTGGTGATCATCTTATACATAAGAGAATATTTCTTATGCTTATATTATGCAAATTTTTTATTATAATAATATATTTTCATGGATCATGACTATTGCCTCATATTTCCACTTTTATACATCTTATTTATAAAGTTATAACAAAATTATTATGCCATGAATATTTATTTATGATCTATGTTTTATTGGGTATTATTGTCTTATATTATAACAATGTAACTTGATTATATTTTCATATTTGAATGCTTATATTATTCTCACTAAGGATATTAGATTTATAAATATTAAATATACCCTTACTGGGTATCTAAACAAAATTTTTATTTTGTTTCCATTCCCAATGTTATGAAGAAGAGTAATATTTATAATGTGTCTGAAAGTGTAATGTGTGATGATACTATTTATGGGAGATGTGGAATTTTTTTTAAAATAATATAGTTACATATCTAATCTCTTAGGACACTAAACCTAAAGGTTATAGGGTGTTTTCATTATGAGACGTTGGGAATAATATTATAAAATAATGTATTATATATGTTCGTTATGACCAAGTCACCTAACTCTTGGTCACACCATGATTTTTTCACAATAGGGACACATCATGGTATGGCCCCTCTCCCTATGCAGATGGCCTGATCACCTAGTATGTTATTCTCACAGCATGATCCATTGGGCATGGTGTGGTACTTTTCTTCAAGGAGGAATTAAAATCCACATACCAAGACTTCATGGTATGGCCACCTCCCTTTTCATAATTTCTTATACCTCCATATCAAGGACATCTTTTTAATTTTCATGGCCTTCTCTTCTCTACTTCGTAATTTCTTCTCATGACATAACGCAAACCACCATGATCCTCATCATAGTGGGACCCTAGGGTTTATAGTGTAACTTCCCTTCCCCATGTGAAATATACAACGAAAATATGCATGGATACGCAAATCTAATAATCAAGTGTCACCAGACTCCATATATGAGGGTTACCACCACGACGTGATAGCCCTTATCATAGTGTGACATAATACACAAGGGTCATTCCCTTAGAAAAAAACCCGACACAAAAACCACTATATTGAGACACCCACATGCTAAATAATTTCTTGCTTCCTCTACACCATGGTTCCCTACCTGGAGATAACATGATCATGTATTTTCCTCTCATCATGGAAGGACCCTCACCTACAATGACATGATAAGCAATATGAAGAAAAAATTATTTAGCAAATATACCCAAACCCCACTCCATTGCTAATTTGAGAACTTGATGAACCTCTTAAGCCCATGATCACATCTAATTACACCTATAAGAGGCATTCCAACTCTGGGAATCCTATTCAAACTTCCAATTCGAAAAATTTACTACATTATGGGACCAAAAATTCAAATTTACCATAATTTTCACAAATCCATATGACATGGGTCATTACATCCACCCTACCATAACACTTCTCATCCATGATAATTTTTAATATGAATATTTGAAAAATCATATCAGTTATTAAATCCCAATCCATGGACAAAATCCCATTTCTCCTACTAGTTTTCTTCGTGTTGATGTTTTACTCAAACAAACATCACTTCTCAAAACCATGAAAAAACATACATTATGACCCCAATTACTTCACAAACTCCATGATAATGTTGTATTCCCATTGTAATTCATGAATTATCTAACCAAAAAAATAATATTCCATTGGTTTATATCAAACTATCACTTCTCAACATAACACCTAAGAATCATCTAATATTATCAGAACTTGAATTCTCACTTATTATAGTATATCCGTAATATGAATCTCTACTCTAATGCCCCAATTTGCATACTTACCCATAAACATTGATGTTCCACACACCCAGTCACCCTACTGGTTTATTTTATGTAACTCACCCTTGGTCATACCACCCAACCGTCATCCCACATCGACCAATTATCAATTACCAAATATACTAACTCTACTTGGTTCTAATTAACTGATACACATCATGGAATTTTCTATCCACTATACATAACTCAGCATCTTTCCTCTAATTTCTTTCAAAAACCCTCAACTTCGACCAGGATGGGTTCATCAATGTGTTATCATCTAAATATATTAAAACCCTCTCAAAATAAGCACTACATTATTAGACTATTCATGGTGTTATCTCCATCATAGAATTTCCCTTATCATCAATAAATAGTATAATCCTTATCAATATCTACCACCAAAAAAATGATGGCCCCTACAATACCTTCTTATATTTCTCAAATAGTTTCACACCATAAGTCCCTTTATAGTCACTTCAAACACTACGGTGCTCCACGAAACTAGTTTCTAACTCTACTGATAATCGAATATCATACACCCAATCCCAATGGATCTTAATCAATGACCATGACCTTTCTCACCATCACGTGACTCACGTTCCATCCCATTATGGGACCTACGTAGTCCCATTATAAACTAACAATAAAGTGTGTGCTCAAATTAGTATAGTTAAGTAACTCTCTTAATTTCATCTTCATCACATAGAGCTAATATTCCCTTCGTGTTTCCTAGAACCAACAACCATCATATCACGTTCCACTTTTTAAAAAAGACCACAATACATCCCTGTTTTATTTCACCATCTTATCACATCCACAATCTCTAAAAACCTCCAACATTCCATTGTTTAACTACATATATTTCATCTTATACACTAATCATAACCTAAAACATTGGATTCCACACGTCAATCACACTTGACAGGAACCAAAGCAGCCCCTTCTCTAAATAGAATATGTCATAGAATCAAGGTTTAATACCCATTTTATATTCCATTATTGAAATAAATTTTCTCACATATTTTCACAATAATATCATATTTGACATCCATTTTCATGTGATCATCCACATAGACCATCTATAACCAATGAAACCACTCTATGTAGTTAAGGGATCAAGGTGTCTTTGAATGCACCATAACACATAAGAACCACTCTAGGTCCTTCCCCTAAACTGGTCTCAAAGTACCGATCATGTATATCCCAAAACATTCCATACACACTCTATAAAGTCACCAAATGAAACCACTATGTACTTTTAATTCGTTATCATGACCTCACCATGGGAGTTATGTAACCTAAACAACTCCATCTCTTTATCCAGGATGTCACCAAAAATTCCAACCATGGATATGCCCCACATATCATCCAAGGCCAATCATTACCAACCAAACATCTTCGACTAAGATTAGGTCATACCAATCCAACTACCACATAAGTTATAAAAAAATTACTCTCTTGACCCATGGAAAGAGATTTTCACTCTAAGAAATCTAACAATGGTGCTCAAGATTCCCCATTACCAAAATAGAACATTTGAAAAAGGAATGCACCGTGGTGATACATTACCATACCGTATAAATTGTGCCATCTTGATTCATATCCCATCTATCCTAGGATCACATGCCTAACTAACTTTTTGAACATTCTCCTCATGCATGTCGGATTTATTCCACACATGAGGGATGTACCATACCTGAGGAATATCCATGCCTATATCACATAATAAAAAACACCTCTCATGTATCAATATCAAAACAAGAATCTACCCATGATTTCTATCCTTGAAGGAACTTAAAATCCTTGGTTAACCCCACTCTTGGTTTACCCATATATATCACAACTCATCTATAAAAATGACAGGAACTCAACTTGCTACTCCATTATAACACCTAACTCACTAATATCCAGACTCTCATCTCAACATCACTAGACTCTCCCACATATCCCATAAGTCACAACCCATATGAGTGATAGCCCAAAAAGTTTCATCCTCACTCCCATATTAGATATCACAAGGAAACGCATGTGCCCACACACCCACTCAAGGATTTATATATATATATATATATCAGGCATATCATACTCAATAAAACCATCCAATTTCTATTACTAATCCTCATAAAAAATTTGCATACTAGATTACCCCATCTTAGATCATAGTCACCTCCATGTAAATATAAAATTTTTCCCTAAGACTATTTGTATCGAGTAAATCATAGTCATGTGGTTCCGTTAAGTAAAATTTCACCAAGAATTTATTTAGTAAAATATAAAATAATTTATTATTTACACTTTAAATAACTAAAAATTATAACTTATGAAGAATAACTGCATGGTTCACTTAACTAAAACGACACCAAGAAGCTATATGGAAAACACCATATAATTTTTTGTTGTCAATTTAAGATAAAAACCCTATTTTATTTTCTAGAACCAATATCTCAATCACATACAATTATACAAATTTCATGTGAACCTACATTTAAAATATGATGGATGAACTCATGACATTTTCCACCTCATTCCAAGAGAAAAAAAATCCAATAAATAAAAAATAACATTCATAATAATAATAAACTCAAATTTACCATTGAAAATATCGAATATCAATCCAAACTCCCTAGGAAATTAGAGTTTAGCTCATGTAAGTGCTGGAAAAGAATATGATATAGTATCCATCCCATGTTTCGGCTAGTATTATCTCTTTTTTATCATTTTCCAATATGTAAGACAAATAAATAATGATTTTATACAACTTTAGAATATAAAAAACCTAACTCATTCTACGGTAACTAGACTGACACATCACACGACCTCAGGAATTCCTACATGTATTCCAATGGTGCCCGAAGTGTAGCATGGGTCTAGGTAAATACCATGGGGAGGATACTCCCTCATATCAGAGTAAGGAAAAATTATGGAAATAACATACAACCAGTCATCACAACATCACAAGAGAATACATATACAACATATCCAAACCACCATAAACAAATAACAGAGTTATTCTATAAAAAATAAACTATATAAAATGGAACACGTGTCAAGAAGATATAAAATATTGTGACAAAACGCATGAATAAAGGAATGTACACCACCCACTAGTGAAAAAACAAGATTTAATGTCATTTTTTTCATTTTTAACATCAATTTTTAGTCGATGTCTATAAAGGTGATGTTAAAAATAAGATTTTCATCATCGATTTTACAAAAACCGATGTGGAAAATGAGAATCGCCATTATTTTTAGTGTTGGTTTTTTTGAAAAATGACACCAAAACCCAAATATTTTTTTATGGTTTTGGAATCATTTTTCATAAAAACTAATGCCATAAATTAAAAAAAATTGAAATTTTTTAATATTTCACCCCCAAATAAATCATAATCCCTGTAATATAAAAAAAATTATAAAAAATAAAATAGTATGTATCATTGACTAAAAATCTCTAAAAACAAACATACTTTTAAAAAAGTTAATCAAAGAATTATTTAAATTTTTTATTATAAATAATAATTAAAAAACGCATACCTGAAATTTATAATATCCTGATTATCGGTTGATTTTAAACCATTATTTTGAAAACATTATGTTCAAAAACCTATTATAGAAAATTATTAGCGTTGGAACACTTTTTATTAGGAAAATTTAATACTAATCATAAATATAAGAATATATATATCTTAAATCATAATCATACTTAACAAATAGTTTGTAAACAAATATCGAAGATGGGTAAGTTCGTCTTGTGTATAAGAATCGACAACATTGAATGATTATAATTACATTGAATGATATAAGATTAAAAAATAGAATATTATGATAGAAAATATAAAATAATCAATATAACTAACTTATCAAATTTAGTAGTTACATCAGTTATGATTATATCATAGATGAATCATAGAACATAATAACCACATTCAACCTATTTTTGATGATGAAAACACTATAGTTATAAAACATTAACCTGATAATAAAAAGTAATATACATATATATATCATAAAACAGAATAACATCTAAAATAAAAAATAATTACCATTACTTTCACATATTGGATTTCATTTGGGTTCTTTATCGATAAGTGATCTTTGTTAAATTTTCTACATTACCTATATGGTCATATATATCATCTAATAATACATGTATATACAGAAATAATTAAATATAATGATCTTATAAAAAATATTAAAACTTACCTGTCTAATAGTGTGGTAAATTTTTTACAAGCAATACCTAATAAAGAGAAAACCCAATATAATGTGAATTAACTTGGTCAAAATATTCCTAACATCCAATTACCCCTACAATACAAAAAGTTCACTATTTATGAAATTATAAAGAATATTGGTTCATAATTATGTCTTTGTTCTTACCCATCAAGAAATGAAGAAAACTAAAACCTAATATTCATCTTTGATAATATCTCACATATATATATATATAACTCTATCTGAAATATTCACATATTTCACAACTGTTGAAATTAATTACGGGTCAATAAAATCATAAATGTATATGGTCTCATTTTTAATAAAAAGAATGTGTAGATAAATAATTAAAAAAGTAATATAGTTAGTCAATTTAAACCATCTTTCATTAAAAAATAAAAACATACACATTAATTTACTTACAAGGAAAACAACTAAAAAATAGGCACGTTGAGCTCCTTAAAATCAATTAGATCCATGATATATTTTCTAAATAATATCAATGGATAGTCTCTTCCATATGTATTAGATGTCATCTAAAACTCATAGATATTATCCAAGGAAGAAGAATCCTAAGATAATATTTGTATCCTATCAAAAAATTTAGAGGTATCTATAGTTGTTTATTCCTAATCCTTTTTTTTCCTTTGTGTCATTTATTTTGATATTAGATACTTCTATATATGTTAAATGCAAAAAAAATTATAATTAATTATCAATCATATGTAATTAACATTTAAAAAAATACATACCTCATATAAAAGATAACAAAGAAGGTCGGATGGTCAAAGTAAAAAATGACCCATACAATCCCCAACTATGGTAACATCCTCAGTAAGAAATTTTATTAGAGTAGTAGGATCAAAAATATCAAATACTGGTACTCTAACCTAACCCATATTTATAGGCTGGGGATGTACATAATCCCCTAAAAATGTATGAATTTGAATGTTTCAATATGTACATGAGGATCCCTAGCATACACCTCACAGTATATAGTTAGGTCCGAGCAAGGAGGTGAAGGATCTGAGTAGGTAGGCTGGGCAAGTAGGTTTAGCTGGGAGGGATGCATAGGTTGGGAAGCTAGCTAAGGATAGACAGGCTAGGAAGGCTATGTAGACTGTGACCATCTCATCAATTTTTCGAACATAGCCTATATAATTGATTGAATTTGATCGGTTGTGGACTGTTTAACATCTTTCAGCTCAACATTTAAGGATTATATTTCTATATTTATTGATTTATTACTTTGAAAACTAAAAAACTTTTTGAATACTAACACCCACCTCATATCCTCTTATACAGACGAGGTGTTCTATCTTTTCGAAATTAGTGACTAGGACTTCCATCCTACCCTTAGGGATAAAATTTCCCTGTGAATATTTCTCCTGAAGTTAATCCTAATATAAAAAATGAAAATGTTATATTAGTGTTTTTAATTTATAAAATTAAAAAAAATTAATAAAAATAAAAATTATTTACTTAAAATTCTTTCAGTTTCTTATTTAGATTTAGTTGTAAGATAATTTTCATTTTTTTCTCTCTCTCTCTTTTCCATTTTTCATTGAGGGTGTGGGGAGATCAAGGACCGAACTGGACCTTATCCAAACCACTAGCAGCTTGAGCTCTAAATTCTTCAAACTTTTCGTTAATCATTTTTTCTCTATTAAATGATACCCTCCATGTGATAAAGTATGAGGGTATACATTCTGCAATTAGATGTCTCGATGGGATTTCCTGGAGGTCTATTATATAAAAAGTAAATTAATAAGTAATTAGGTATATATATAAGACATTTTACAATATAATATAATTATGATACCATGAATGTTTCATCATGTCAGCTGGAAAGAAATTTCTTCCATGTCTCTACATCTAAAAACTCATACTTGAGGCATGGGTTTTCATTTTTTTCTCTTTCCAAAACATAATTTTTTGTAACATTTGTTTTTAAATCTCTCCATAAAAATGCTGCTAAAGAAAGACAACTTTTCATAATTTCTTTTGTTTCTTCAAAATTGAATGTCATATATAATTAAATAACATAAAAATTACTTATTTAAAATATATCACAATCAAAAAATGAGTTGAAATAAATGAATTGAAATATTTTACCATTACAGCCTCCCAAAGTTGATTTATAACCATCTTATCGATGGACATCCAATCAGGATATAAAATAATAATCCTACAACAACTCTACATAGAGATATATATAATAAAAGGAATCACATTTTGGCTAGTTTCATTATTATTATCATAAAAACTAATATGCAGTCACTCATCTCCACGAGAAAGTGACATTTTTTGTAAAAGTGTAATGCCACATTTACCAACTCAGAAACTTGATTTCTTAATAATAAAAGAAGAAGACTCTACCGTTGAAGTCTCATCAGTACTCCCTATAATTACTTATTGTAAAAGAAAAAGTTTTTTTAAAATAAATAATTGTATTATTTTATATTTAATAATATGAAAAAATAAAAATACCTTAGTACATATTCCTCTACACCTATATCTATATTCATTTTTGAAATAAGAAAATGTAATGAAATATTGTTGTACCTCCATATTATTAGACAAGTAAATAAATAGAAAATTGAAAATTAGAAATATGTAATTATTTAAAGTGAAACACTTGTTTAAGTTGATAAATATTAATGAGGTTATGATTCTTAACAAAAAAATATACAAGGTAAACTATTAAATATAAACAATACTTCTAAAATGATAGAAACATTTATAAAATAAAATATCAAAGTTCAAAAATGTGTTCTAATATGCATTAATATTACCAAAATATAATAATGTACGTTATGAATTTCAATGAAAAAAATTTATCCATAACCATAGAATATCAAAATTTAACACAAAAAATCATATAAATAGTCAAATATATATAATTAAATATCTACTAGTTATTAAATAATATAGTTTTCACACATGTAAATTTAAAAAAAAATGTGATGTAAATAATTAACAGATTTGTTAGGAGATTAATTTAGTGTTTTATTACATCTCTTCAGAATGATCATTTCGTATTGCATGTACTATATCTTCATTATAGTCATTATTATCTGGAAATCAAGTAATAGACAAATAAGCCTCATATAAATCAATAACATCATCATCATCATCGTCATCAAAATGGATTATTTTCCCTTATAAAATTATGAAACACTAATCAATTGATGGATCAATGAAATAAAAATATTTTTTTCATGTGTGCCCTTGATAAATAGTTCCTAATTGCAAATAAATATTTTAAAATCAACCAGTTTAAACCCATATTCATTATGTTTCACACCACTATTACTTGAAACATTATAATAATTGAACATGGTGAATTAAAATTTAATATAATCAATTTACCAAATGTATTCAAGAACTCTAAAATATCGTTTTGATGAAAAAATTGGGTTTTTATCTTTTGGACGCTAAAAATTCAGTGCTTCGGTGATGACTGTTACACCTCTATTTTGAATTTTGCTCTTGTGATGCAACTTTTATTTGTAAAATTTTTACCCATTAATATCAAAACCAGACCATGTGATCACATTAAGAGATGTTCCCCCATCCAACCATTTCAATGTTTCTGATAAAGATATATCTATGATGAATTTCTATTTAAACCATGAAACAAATTTATTTTTATGCTCAATAATTATCCACTTTTCAATTATTTTTAGATATAATAACTTCAATTCAAAAATATGTGATGATATATATTATTGAACCTCATTTGTGTTGTTCAAAATATATAAATGTTCCTACATCACTTCATCACATGGAATAAACTTTACCTTTAATCCTCTAATCCATATACCTTCACTGTCAACTATCATATATCGAGATATAGGGAGACCAATATTTTTTACTTCATACAAATAATCAATATAGAACTCAATCACCTCTTCCGATACATATTTTTGAACAATAAAGGCCCCTGGTCGATAAAGATTTTGGAAATATCCCTTAAAAATTTTCATGTATCTTTCAAAAGGATACATCCATCAAAAATAAAATTCCCACATAATCTTATCTCACACACCAAATGAATCACTATATGAACCATTATATCAAAAAACTTTGGTGGGAAATACATTTCCAGTTGACTGAGAATAAGAGTAGCTTCATTCTCTAACACATCTAAAAAATTTGGATCAACTAATTTTATACAAATAGATTTTAAAAGATTACATAACCTGATAATATTATTTCTGAAAGTTGTCAGCAATATACCATGAAACATGACTGGTAGAAGTTATTACATCATTACATGATAATCATGAGATTTTATACCTAATAATTTATAATCCTTAAATGACACAAAATTCTTCACATTTTAATAATAACCACTAGGTACTTTAATTCCATTCAGACCCTAAAAAATCAACTTCTCAATCTTTCTTAATGTGTGACAAGATGGAGGTAAATATATTCGGTTTCCTTTCATAGTGGACCTCATTCTAAGGACATTACCATTGATATAATGTCTAATATAGTATGTGATCTATATTTTGTATTTAATTTTATGTCTAAAAAAGATCCAATAAAACTATCACATATTTTTTACTCAACATGAATAACATCAATTTTATGTTTTATCTCTAAAAATATCAAATAAGATAGTTCAAAAAAGATAGACTGTTTCTTCAAGATATTTTTTTGTAGACCAGAACATATTTTCTTTCCAAATTTATAATCAATATTTTTTACGCGGTTGTAATATTATTCAACTGAAAATGGTCATGGGGGAGATTGAATTATAGTAAACAGTTAAATTCTATTTTAAATCTATAATAAGGTTGATCAATTAGCAAAAATATTTTTTTCCCATGTACATTGTCTTTATTTCATTCTATAATTAACAATTTGAAGTCTCTTCTTCCCAAATTGGATATTATTTGTGTCCCCTAACACAATATTTAGATAATTTTCCATATACTTGAAATCCATTTACAGTGAACATTATCATAACACGAATAAGAAAATATTATTTCTTATATGCATCAAAAACATTGACACATGTGTCCCATGGAAGTTTCAAATCATCAATAAAGGGTGAAAGATACACATCAATATCATTTTCTAGTTGTTTTGGTCCAAAAATAATCAATCTCATCATAACTTATTTTTTCTTCATATATATATGTAGAGATAAGTTTTAAACTACCAAAAACACATATAATTAACTATATTGTCTACTTAGGCTCCGATATGGATTGATTTCATCTATACACAATCCCATTATGAGATTTATAACCTCAATTATTTCATACCCTAACCTTGGAAACTTCTTCATTCTATACTTTTGTTGATCTTTAATTTTTCCAGTTGAGGTTCGGATTGAGTCCAAGGTAAAAAAAATTATTTTAAAACTTTCTGGTGTGTTTTTGGACTGCACACAGTTGGTTCATGGTCTGGAAGACCGTGTGGCAAAACCATGTGGCCTGCTCTGTGTCAAAAACTAGTAAAATTAGATGAAAAATAAAATAAAAATAAAATAATGATTATTAATATTGTTGTTGTTGTTGTTGTTTTTGTTGTTGTTGTTGTCATTATTATGATTATTATTTTTATAACTACTACTATTATTATTTTTATTAGAATTTTTATTTAGTTTTATTTTCCTTTTATTTTGTTTTTGAAAACCCTAGGGGTCTCACTACTCTTCCCTTTCCCACACGATCCCCCTCTCCCCTTCCTCTTTTCTATGAAAACTGGCCCCCTATGCTCCATCCTTCCCAACGCATCCTCCTTCTCTAGCCTCCCTCCATCGTTTGTGTCCCCCCCCCCTCAATCTATCCATCCCTCACTAGTATCCTCCCATACAGCATGCGCCTCACTCTCCAGCACCCCACTTCATGATGCGACCCCCTCCTCTATCTCCCTCTCCATCCACTAGTTTCTCCCTGTTTCTTTGAGGATGTCTTTTGAATCAATGAGGTAAGTCCTTCTCCCTATGTTTCCACATTCGCTTCGGTCTTTTTGGATTCCTCGTTTCCTATATTCTACTCATCCAAAACCCTAACCTATGGTTTGATGTGTTTTCTTCAATTACTCAGTTCTAGGGTTGTGCAAATGGCCTCCTAGGTTGCGTTGGGCCATGTTATGGTAACCGATGCCGAAGTTGAGGCGGGTTGGCTTGTTTTTCTTGCCCACTTCCATCTGAGAAAAGGGTTTAAACTGTATTTTGGTATTCACACCCTTAATTTTAGAATCTTACGATTTTTAAGGGTCTCAGTTATTATTTGTAGTGATTTTGGTGCCTTTGGAAGATTCATGAGCATATACAAAGGTGTGTGGGTGTGTGTGAGTGTGTGTCCTCCATTTGTGTATTCCCTCATGCCATGGGGAATACATAACTTGGTTTAATGGTATACATAAATATATTTATGGAAGTATGTGCACATGATTGGTTGGATTCTTGAGTTAGAAAGAGACAAATGCCAAACATCGACTAGGTCTTCTTAAGGTAGATGAATCCAAAAAATTTCCTTCTAATGAAATCTTTTTATGCTTTAATAGTTTCAATTAGTTTTTCATACATGATTTATATATCCTTGATACTCTTGGTTATCATATTATGGTGTCTTGGATTTGATTCAAATTGTTAAAAATAGGATTTTAGATGATTCTTGGTTTATGCGTATTTGTGTCAAAGATAAATGTGTTTGATTAGATTCCCAATTTTTCTTCGATAATTTTTACATATGATGCACAACTTCAAAATTCACTAAATTTGTCGGTTATAGTGTTTTTAAGTTTGTATAATTTTTTAAAAATAGTTTTTGGAGTGATTTTTTATTTATACCTATGTGTTTTCACACTAAATGATGTTTGCATTTTTTTTTAAATTGGTAAACATTTTTTACACCCTCATGGTGCCTTTTTTATCCTATTATAGTGTTTTGGTGTTCTTAAAAAATGTTAAAAATAGTTTTAGGGTAATTTTTAAATTATTCCAATGTTTTGATTCTTTGAAAACTTCTTGGGGAAGACTATTTGTGACATTCCATTGGATGTTGGTACATCCATGCATTCATGTAGTTCACATATGTATGGGTCTTCAAATGATGATAATATGGGAAGTAGATATTTTCTTGAACCTCGGATTTCTAAAAATGAATCTTATCTCTTTTCCCCTCCCTCTCTTTACCATATGGTTCTATGACTCCCCAAATAACTTAGTGTGATTTTCAAATTTTATGGGAAATTATGAAAATTTTGATACTTTATAAAAGATAATTGTTTTTCACAATATTTTAAAGTCCATTTGGAAACTTCAAGTGTATTGTGTATGTTTACATCTTGGGTTTTTTATAAAGTTTGATTTGGTTAACAACCTGTTTGGCATCTCGTTTTTTGAAAGTGATTATTTCTACTAAATTTGATAAAGGTTCGAAGATATTTTGAAAGTGTATGTGGGATAGACTATAAGGCACGGTTGGCACTTTGTGAAATTTGGATGAAATGTCGTTTGAAAAATGTGAATGCCCGATTGGAAACTTAAAGTATTATTTGAAGTGATTTGAATGTTTATGTAAAATGACGGCCCGATTGGAAACTTTCATGTTTTTAAAGAAAGTGTTGAATGCTTAAGTGATGTAATATCCTGATTGGAACCTTCAATGATGTGAATTCATAGATATATTTATATGTATATAGTGGGAACCCTTATCTTGGATTTCACTTCCTGGGTTATTGTATAGGGGATTTCTGTGTTTGGGGTAAGAAAGTGCAGTGGTGGTAGGTAAGGTGAGTCATGCATGTGTGGGACTCCCACTTACCCAGTTTAATATTACCATGGGTTATTGGGAGTCCTTTAGGGGATTGATTGATAGTTTCTGACCAACCTCGATTAGACGGGTTGGTACCCCCAGGATCGTAGATAGGCTAGGTGGGATGTGCCACTGAATCAGTCAGATTAGGGTGTCTAGTGTTTATTGACATAGAAGATTTGTGAAACATTGGCAGGTGGTTATGAACTGAGTACATCCATGGGTCTTTTAGGGATGTAGTTTTATATATGCTTTTTTACTTTCTGTTTCCTTTAATTTAAGCATGTACTGTTTCTTACTTATTTATTTGTTTATATTCAGTGCAACCCTATATTGTTTTGATTAGGTGTTTGGTTTAGTTTTTGGTATCAAATAAATAGTCTATTTTTAAAATTAAGTGTTCCATGTGTTATATTTTGAAACATGAAATTGTTTTTGTTTAATAAAAAGTGAAAAACTTCTTTTTATAAATGTATATTATACTATTCTAGATGGAATTTTTTTAGGAAATAAATTACATGGATTATGTGGTTTATCTTTAGAATTCATACTGATCATTATGGTGCTCATGCCTATTTTACCTTTTCAATTTCAGGTTCCTCTAGTGTTAGATAACTTTTTTGTTCTTGGTTTTTCTGGCCACGAAATTCCCAACGGCTCCGTATCCAATTATTGATGGACCTTCTTTCCAAAGGCAGGTGTTCATTGGATGGTCTGACCAGCGACTCTTAAGAACTCACATTGGTCGAGAGGATGGGAAGTCGGGCTCATCGCACCCTTTTTTAGGGGGAATTATTGCTTGTTCCGGGACTCTCTTATCGATTTAAGATGTATTCATATGTTCACGAATATTTGGTTTATACCCAAACAAAGTATCCATGGATTCAACCCTGGTGGGAAATGGTCAACTGGACGCAGGGGTTCAGAATCATTTATGCCCGCGTTTTACTATCCCTCATTGGATTAATGACCCCGAAGGGTTGGAACTCGCTTGAGGCGGCACTTAGGAGTGCTGCGGTGAACCGATGTGGGGATGATCGAATCGACCGGTTGTTGGGCTTGAACCCCTTGAAGGCTTCCTATGTACCCTGTCTAGGAGACAGGGATCAACATCCACATAGTTCGCATAGGCTTGGGGCTTACGCTCTGGGGAAATCCAAGATGATGGATTGGGGATTATACTCTGAGGAGGCCCAAGATGTTGGTAAACTGATGTGAAAGGGGGTCAGAATGACCCGTTGTTGGGCTTGAACCTCGTAGAGTCTTTCTATGTACCCCACCTAGGAAGCAGGGATCAAAGTCCATGTAGTTCGGATTGGCTTGGGGCTTACGCTTTGGGGAAACCCAAGATGGTGGATTGGGGCTTACACTCTAAGGAGGCCCATAGGAGGATTTCATGGTCGATGCTTACTCTAAGCCCACGTGAGGCATGCTCGGTGTGAGAAACAAGAGGCAGCAGGGACCAGAGGATCACGTCGTGAAAGCTGAGTCTGTGAGAAGCGGAGTGGGGCTTACGCATGAAGGCGGCCCAAGGTGATGAATTGGGGCTTACACTCTGAGGAGGCCCAGAAGGTCGGGGCTTACTCCAAGATGGATGCCCGGGGTGACAAAGCCCATCGAGTGACGGAAATGAGGTGCTCATGTGCCCATCTCCTCTCTTATAGTGCGCGAGGGATTCCTTCTGATGGGTATTTTACCATCTTCGAGGAACCCTCAGCAAGTGGAGGGGCAGAAAAGGGATTCTTGAGCTCAGACTCCACATTACCGTGGGAATGTGAACCCAGGAATGCTTCGGGAATCTGCTCAAGGGTCGGGGCACCCCCTTTGCCCCTGTTTACTATGGTTATGTGAACTCAAAATGACGCGCTGATGCACCTGAATGTTATACCACGTGGATACGGTGGCTTTGGCAGAGGCCTCATCTCGGGGCCGATGAATAGGCCAATGAGGAAGTCGCAGAGGACTTGGCTGGATCGAAAGGATTTTACCTGGCTCTGGAAATGAGAACATCGAAGTATTTGGCGAGCCACTGAGAGGTATGGGTGGTGGCGCCCTTCACGTGGGGAAGCGCCACGTGGCTGGAGAAGCTGTCCGCGAACCAGGTTGGTATAGGGACTAATTGGCATCCTGCGAACCCGGGTGGTTCGCGGCTTCAGGTTCAATCCGCGAACCAGGGTGGTTTGTGGCTTCGGGTTCAATCTACGAACCAGGGTGGTTCGCGGTTTCTGGTTCAATTTGCGAACCAGGGTGGTTCGTGGAGGATTCCAGGTGGGCAGCGGTGGCCAAGTGTAGTTCTGATCAAAGGCTTGTTGGTCGGGTCTTTGCCTGCGTAGGAGGGTACTACACGGTGCTAAAGATGGGAAAAGAGGCATAAACACCCTGGCCCATGTGGAAGTCATCCGCGGAGGCGGTATGGTTCGTGGTTCTCCTTTTTTTGTTATTTTAGGTTCGAGGTTCACCAATTTATTATGTATTTTCCGATTCCTTTTTAATTCAAATACCTCCTGTAGTTCACAGATGGGAATTTCGCTGTTTGCGAAATTTCAGTCCTTCCTTCAACTGATCTCTTATCCCTTTGAATCTGATTCCAATTCTCCAATCCCCTCTTCTTTCCCCCTCGGTATCCTTTTATAGAGTGGGGAAAGGAATGTATCTGTGGCCACGCAGCACCTTTTGCAGAGGCCCATAACCGAATACCCGATTCACAGCTGACCTAGTAAATCTGTGATTCGCGGTGGGTATTGATCGCTCCCCTCCTCCGCGAGGCGAACTCAGGGAGTGCTCCGCGACGGCGGAGGGTTCCGCCTCCATTCTGTGAACGACAGCTGGTACGGCTTGAACTGGTTGACGCGGTCCGCAGTTGGGGTGGTTTGTGATGGTGAACCGAACTGGCGCACATCCTTCCTCGTGACCGCGGAGGCTCTCCACCTCCATTTCATGAATGACAATGGTTCGTAGAGGGGGTTCCTCGCGGGGTCTGGCCGCGTTGCGCTTCCATGGACCGGTTCGCAGACCGGTCACTTTTTGTGTCTCTTCTTTGATTATTTTCCCCAATTCCTTTGTGGGATTTGGGTAAAAATTCCTTTGCGGATTTTTCAGGACCCTACAAATGCCCCCCATCGGAATGGGGTCCGATCGGAATGAAGAGGAGGCCATTCCGATGCAGAGTGGTCCTGAAACTGAGATGGTTTGCGGTAGAAAGGTGGACCCGGTAGAGTACCACGCCTATAAATATGGGGAGACCTCACTTGTCCTTTACTGAATTCTTCGTGAAACCAGAGCTCCTCTGCCTCCGTGTTTTTGCTCCTTCGCGAAGTGCCCCGTCCGCGAACTGGAAGCAGCCTCCGCGAACCATTCCTTCTTCACGGTCGCCTTCACCTGCGAACCAACTTCCCAACCACGAACCATTACTCTTAATTAATTAAAAAGTAAGTGATGACGGGTTGTGAGGAACTTGCTGCGTGGTTTCCTAGCCAACGCTCTGTGGTCTAGGGCTTCGTTGACTGATTTCACGAAGGGCTGGTTCGCGGGATGGTGTCATCGCAAACCATCCTCCAAGGCCTCCTTGAGGATTTAGATTATGAAGGCCCTTTAACCATTCATTTGACTGTTTTTGTTCAGACCTTTATTCTGGACTAACTTCTCTCATTGTGCAGGGAGAAAATATGGTTCCCCCTCATTCTACGAGGAGGTCTGCTGCAGAGCTGCTCTCAACTGCTGATCAACGCCTAAAGGACATGGCCCGCTCTGTTCAAGATGGAGTCTGCCACTCCCTACCGTCTTCCTTCCTTATTGACCAGCTCTCTAAATCACAGCAGTAATATCATTTCTCTAACATCCTTCCCGACTATGGGTTCCATTTATTGTCTGATTCCCTGATTCCGGAACCCTCCAGTGACAACAACCATGAAGCGTGGATATTTACCGCCACTATTACCCAGTTTGTGATACCTACCGGCGGGCTGCCTACCTCGAGGGGTACAGCTGTCGGATCTGTATTGAATCACCTTCTAGTATCTCCGACAGGATAACCACTTCAATAGTAAGGAACAATCCACTACTATTAGAGTATTTCTCTCAGTGCCATGGTAAGCGGCCAGCATGGCTGGCCGGTGAATCGAGATCTCCGACCGGGAGGAGCATTTAAGTCATTGGATTGGGGGTGGCCCTTCTGGGTTCGCCCGAGCTACCCAGAATTTGGGGCAGAGTTGTGATCTGTAGGCTTGTATGAATCTGCCTAGGTGTCCCAAACCTACACCCACCGGCCTCAAGCCCTCGCCAAGCAACTTATGAGTTGTTGGAGCCCGGGCACCAACACGTTCCATCTTGTCCATGGGGAAGTTGGAAATAGTCTATGGGACGCCTTTCAGATTTCGGGGGTCCCCATCATTGGGAGTATGTATGATGAGTTCATGCCTCATTCCTCTGTGTGGGAGAACGAATAGAGGACTCCCCCCTAGTGAAGCAGCTCATTAACCAGGCTCGGAAGCACTCAGAGGATACGTCTCCAAAACAGCTCGTCCCATACCGTGAATGGGACAAGGCTTTTGTGAGAAAGAACAAATCTGAAGAATCTGTGGCACTCCCACGCAGGCCCACGACTTTCCCTACAATGGAGTCCCGTAAACAGGGGGGCAGCTATTGGCTGACTTTAGAGAAAGGCGATTTTCGTGGCTGGGGCTGGGAGCTTATTCCGGATATCGATCGATTGCTCCGCCTAGCAGCTTTTCTGGCCATGTTCTTAAGTGGTTGGTTATTACTCGTGTGCAAGGTTGGTGGCGTGTGGGACACTACTTTTGTCATGGTGGAACATTTGTCTACCGGTAATGTTATTAACCTAGTTGTCCCAGTATTGACCAGGATTTACCGGTTAATAGATAACATTACTGACGGGAATCGGCCAAACCGAGTGGTCGGCCCTTTCAAAATTCTCTGGGGATGGTTAAGCGTACACATCAAGAACTGTTACACCTTCATCAACCATCTTCAAATTCCAGGAACCACATTTCGGCCGTGCTTGCAACTGACCAGTGGGGTTATGCTCGAATAGTGGGCAACCCAAGAGAAGGATAGTCAACAGACAGTTTCGAACTGGCGTCTGCTATCAAGTCGAATTTTGAACTATGACTTTTTCAATTTTCACTCATTTTCTTCCCCGGCTAGAGCAATTACCAATAGTATAATAGAATATTTTAGCAAGCGGGGCTACCTTCTCTCCCTCCGAGAGGGTATTCTGGTGGCTCGTATTGGTGGGGAACTGATCTGCGAGGGGTACGCACCTTGCCGATTTGGGCGTCAATTTGGTTGCATCCAAGCACAGTGTCCTCCCGCACTTAATGGGGCCTGTGAGAACCATCATTTTATGGAGGCCAGACAACTGTGGTTAATGTTTACCCTGGAGGATACCGGCTGTGAGGTTATGACCCCCACGCTCACGGACACCATGCCTTTCTTATCCAATAATTATGCTAACTATTGGGAACAATCATACCCAAATGGCCAGCTGGGGACATTGGTGCCCAGCATCTCAAGTCCCAAACCCTCAAAGGGAAAAAGGAAGAAAAAGGAGGATAGTGCTCCAATAAGGCCGAGCAAGATCCTTCATCACCTGACTGGTCCGGTGCTTCCGGGGAAGATTTTAGCAGATAGAGGTGTATCCTCCCATGCCCTCGAGGCTGCCCGAAGGGGGTTGACTATCCCCGCCGATGCTGCCTTCCCAACGGCCTAGGGCCAATGGAACGAATTTAAGGGTCGGTCAACCTTTCGTAGCCTGTATCCTCAGTTTCTGTGGCAGTACCTTCAGGAATCACAAGTGGCTTTCGACGAGCTAGGATATATATCCACCCCTATTAACATTCTTTATGATGTGGACCTAGAGCAGATCAATCGATATCTTCAGGATCACGAATCCTATATTTACGTGCGCGAGGGTCACGCGGTATTAACCCACCGAGTCCAGGCCATGCTACCTCCAGTGACCGATGAGGAGGGGGAAGGAAGTGACCATTCTTTAGGGGGTGATGATTTTGATGATTTTCCCATCATGGATGAAGAAAAGGAATTCCCATCCTTACCTGTGAGGTCGCGCCCACCGATAGCCCCAGAGAGTTCTAGGGTGGTGGCGGGATACAAAACGTGAATACAGACATTGGCGCCCTTACCAGCTTCTACCGCCGCCCGACCTTCTCAGGTTGATCCTCCCCAGTCGGCGATTCATGACATGGCCGCATTCCCGGAGGCTTGGAGGATTTGGGATGACCTGAGGGTCAGTGGTTCGGATGAAGAAGTTTGGGAGTTTTTTCAAACAGGACCTCTTAAACTTCCGGGTATCAGGACGATCTTCGCTCCACCCCACTTTCAGTTGGAAGAGGATTTAGATGAAATATTCGCCCCATTAAAGGGGATGCGTACATTCATTCACTCCGGAATCGTCTCTATGGGATCATTTGGGTGTCTATGATGATTAGACATCACGAATTGTCCGACCCTGAAGAAGAGGTTGCTCTGCTCACCCATTCTGACTTTTCCCTCCTTTATTGCGGAGGTTCTATGGCCTATTCCTTTTAAGCAGGGTGCTGAAGAATATCATGGGGTGATTCCTTCTCCAGAGTATACCCCTCGTGGTATAGCGGTAGGGGATCATGCGCTTTCGCCCACAGGGGTCATTGAGGAAGGATCCCCTGCCGCAGCTGGGCTCATGGAGGCGGCCATTGCAGACTTAGCTAGGGTCTTTCCTCCCCCCGTTCCTTCCATAATTTTGGGAGAACTGTCCCCTGGGCAGATCCAGAGACGGCAACAGGCGTTCCATTTATCGGAACGGCTCAAACAGGGAACGTCGGGTAATCATGACTTCTCGTTTTCTTGTTTGCCAACTTGCATTCTTAGACTTTGTCAATCGTTAACTGTTTGACGTATGGTGCAGGACCACTCAGGGATCTAGTTGTGGCTACCCAAGTGATTCTACCTTCCGCCTTCTTTCCGTCTGTGGAATCACCCATAACCACACCTGGGAGCGATGAGATGGTGAGCCCTTCCATAGGGGTCGGCGATATGGATGCTTTACTTCCGCCTTTACCAGTCAGAGATATGCCAGAGGAAGAACCGCTGGTAACCGAGACCCCTGTTGATCCGATAACCCTTTTGATTGTGGAGGATGACTGGGTGCCCATGATCACTGAGGGGGTTCCAAATCTAATGTATCCAATGACCCGAGGTCCACTGGATCCCATGATGATGGAGGAAGAGCCTGCCATTAATCCAGTTGCTGGGAACTCAGAGCAGGCCATTATCTTGTTCATCGGGGGAGTGACTTCTTCGATCTTGGTTTTCGTAGGAGACCACTTGGGGACAGCCTTGGAAACTGTGGGCCTTAGACATGGCCTCAAGCCCTGGACCCCTCTGGGGGCTCCCCAGATTCCCTTACCTATCGAAGATGTGGCATCCTCTTCGAGTGGCTGTCATGACAGTGTAGAGCTTGCGGATGTCGATGCCTCGTCGATTAGGAGTAAGTTCCCCAATCTCCTGCCACTGACTCCTTTTTTCTTCCCTTTTCTAATTTGGGGTGCTCAACTGTCTTATTGACTCTTGGGCTTTAGGACCACAACCTCTGGCACTGACAATTGTGTCTCCAGTCGGGGGCGAAGCTGCTGCGGTGCCAGGTTTTGTGGATGAGGCTTCCTTGGGTCCCTCCTTGGTGACATTCATCCCGGAATATGTTTCCTCATCTAGGAGTGATTCGGAGCCCGATCAACAAGTCCTCTCCAGTATTCGACCTTCTCTCCAAAGGGCTTGGGAGAAAATTTGGATACTAATCTCTCAAATGCCATTGGTCGAGATTCCAATAAAATTACCGAGGCTATGAAATTTGTTAATGTTGTTGGGATTTGACAGCTTTGACTATCATGGTGTTTATGACATAGTCAAGTAGGCAGTCGCTGATTGGGAGAGGCTAGGTGATTTCGAATATTGCCTTTCCGCTGCCCAATCCAATGCCTACCTTTCCGCAACTCAACATCTCTGCCTAACAGAGGCTCTTGACCACGTCAGGGTCATCGCGAGGATTCAGAGAGACATTATTGAGTAACATTCTCACCTGGGGGCGCTGAGAAATGAGATACAGCAGCTGCAGCAGGAAGAGGCCAATGTCTCCGCCATGATTAGAGAAGGGGAGCGACGGATGGAGGAGAAAATAAGGGTAAGCACAAAGGCGTCCTAGGAGGCAGAAGAATTGCGGGCTGGTGCCAAAGCTGAGATGGCTCTACTGTAGAATCTCTCTTAGACAATCGATAATTCTCAACAACGCCTGATACAGCTTTGTGAATCCGCTGAAAAGCTCCTGTAATTTCTCTTCGCACTAGGGGAGGCTCCGGATTGTGGATGCCCCTCTTAACCACTTTGTTATAGAATAGGTAAACATTTCTCCTTAGTTCTCTTATCGCCTTTTCCTATGATAGAAACTATTTGGCGTGATTTCTGCATATGTTAACTCCCTGAACATAGAACAATCCGAGTCCAGGAATAAAAAAATCAAGCTCTAACTTTTTCCTGGACCATGGGATCCAGCGAGCATAGTCTGGATATTTCTAGGGTTTTATAGGAAACCCCTACAAACTTTTTTCCTTTTTTCTTCTTTTAATTCCCTGATTTTTCCTGGGCCCATTCTGTATGGACCTAGTGGGTATAACCCGGATTTTTCTTAGGTCTCCCTTTTCGGGTATTCGGCCTAACAGACTTTGTGCCTCTTTCTTCTGTGAGAAGTTTAAAGTCATGCTGACAAGACTATCATTACTGATGTTTTAGGTCGAACAACTTTGACCAAATATGGTGGTGAGAGGGCCCCAATGGGGTTCAACTGATTAAAATATGTCTTAATACATTTCAGACGCACATGGGGGGAAACATGTTTGGATGTCATGCAGGTCATGTCTCAAGGCATGGGAGCCGCATCAGCGTACATAGGTAGGAAGGGCATTGCCTAAGAAATTATTTCCTTTGGTAGACGGGCCAAGGGCAATCAATATGTAGAGTCGCAGAGGGCATGGTATGCTTAGTCATGCAATGGTGTCCTTAAGTCAAAGACTTTTCCATTTCTGATGGCCAGGGGACTTCATGGAAGTCCGTCTTATGGGAACCACGATGGGTGGTATGGAAAATAAAAATTAAAACCACCAAGGGTGGATCATAAGGGGAGTGTGACATCTGAAAGGGTTTTGGGAACATCTGTACTAATCCGGATCGTGGTCCGGAGACCACCTCCCTACGCATTTAGTTACCGTAAAGGATGATTGAGTCTTAACGCAGTTTAAAGTCATGCAGCTGGGACATCATTTAAAATGGAACAAATTATCTTGGTTCTCCGTAATCATGTCAAAAAAGTTCCACCATATTCATGCAGGGTTGTGAAAGAAGTTGGTAAACTGTGGCTCAGAGGGTTTCTGAATCCCTTGGACAGAAATGGGGGCTCAGAGGCCAAGAGGTGTATGGAGAGAAGCATTGCCCAAGGATAACTTTCCTTTGGTAGATGGGCTAGGGGAGATCAATATGTAGAGCCGCTAAGGATATGGTATGAATAGTCATATAAAGGTGTCCTTAAGTCAAATACTATCCACTTCTGATAGTCGAGAAACTTCAGGGAAGTTGAGAGTTGGAACCACCAGTGGTGGATTATGAGAGTTCGGCTTTTTCTGAGTACAGAGTATGGTTTATGATGAGAGGGCACCTGAATACGGGGGAAATATCGAGACTAAACTTCCTGATAACATGTAATGTAATTCTTTCTCATGCTGTTGTGAGGTGGTGGTTCGTGTAGGTCTGACCCGTGAACTGCAAGACAGAGGAAAGCCTATGTTTCTTATTGAACCCATGACGGGTTCGACCGTGCAGTTTAACGTCATGCAGTAAGGACGAGAAGCGTTATTAAAGGTTGCTATGAGATTTAACATCATGCGGCTAGGACGGGGGGGGGGCATTTTTAAAGGTTTCTATGCAGTTTAACACCATGCAGCGAGGCTAGGGGTATTTTTAAAGGTTTCTATACAGTTTAACGTCATGCAGTGAGGACGGGGGCATTTTTGAAAAGGATTATCTTCTTCAGAATGTAACTGGGATTGAATACCTCAACATGCCTCAGACGTGGAAGGGGCTTGATTGGTGTAAATCATGGTTCCAGGGCTTCTTGGATCAGGAGAGGTGATATGGGGTCTCTAAGGCTGGTAAGCATACGGAGCTAGGAAGAGCATCGCCTGTGGAAATCTTGCCTTCGATGGAAGATCCATGGGCTATCATTATGCAGAGCCGCTGGAGGCATGGTATGCATAGTCTTAAAAAGGTGTCCACGGGTCAATAACATTCCACTTATGATGGCCATGAGTGGTTATGAGGATCTTTGATTGTCCGAGCCACGAATTCTGTCATCTGGTGAGTAAATATTTGGGCATTTAAGGGACATTCTCCCCTGGTTTCTCTTAAATCTTAAAGAGCCCCCCCCCACCCCCCCGCGCTGCTTTATCTTGTTGGCGGGGGTGTGCCTTCACTCCGTGTAGTTTAACATCATGTGGTGAGGACGAAGAACTCCTATTTTATCAGTCATAGCACTCGGACCATTGGGTGACTATTGTTGCAATCACTCGAAGGATAATTTGGTCAGGATATTCTGATATACTTGGAACAAGGAGGGGGATTATGGTAGTAAACTGCAACTTTGAGCTTTACCGGATTAGTAGGTATGGTGTGGGGGCTCTGAGACCAGTAGGCGTACAGAGCTAGAAAGAGTGTCACCTGTGGAAATCTTTCCTTTGGTGGACGAGCCAGGGGCTATCATTACGCAAAGCCGCTGAGGGAATGGTATTCATAGTCATGCCAAGGTTTCCCCGGATCGATAAATTTCCACTTACGATGGCCATGAATGATTGTGAAAATCCGCGATTGCTCACAGTGTAGAGTTCAGCATGTGGGGATAATGGTTTCTAGGTATACAAGAAACATCTTCAATTCAATTTTCCATTGTGTCAAAGTAGCCTAGTCCTGGCTTGATGTTTGTTGATGCAGGTCACTATGTGAACCACTGACAGACACATAGGCCAGCCAGATAGGGATACCCTGGCAATGCCTGGATGTGAAAAGGGGAATGAACTTGTAAACCACTTTGCCATAAACTTCTGGATCAGGAGGTTTGGTATGGGGGCTCTGAGGCCGGTAAGCATATGGAGCTAGGAAGAGTGTCTCATGTGGAAATCTTGCCATTGGTGGATGAGCCAGGGGCTATCATTATGCAGAGCTGCTGGGGGCATGGTATGCATAGCCGTACAAAGGAGTCCACAGGTCAATAATTTTCCACTTTCGATGGCCATGAGTGGTTATGAAGATCCATAATTATCCGGGTCGTGGAGTCTGATGTATGGAAAAGATGTATCCAAATATGCAAGGAGTATCTCCACCTCGTATCGCCATGTGTCCTGAGTGGGTTGCGATGAAGTCCATGTAGTTTAATGTCATGCGGTAAGGAAGAAGGTGTCCCGAAGTGAAAAAAAAGGGGGTCCGCACAGTTTAACGTCGTGTGGTGGGGAAAACTTTCGTACAGTTTAACGTCAAGCGGTAAGGATGAAGATATAAACCTCGTGCAGGTCTAGTTCGTACACAGGGAAAGGGGCATTTTTAAAACTCGTTGTCCATGCAGTTTAACGTCATGCAGTGAGGACGAGGGATACACCCCACGTAGGTTTGTTCCATACACGGGGGGAAGAAGGCATTTATTAGGGAGCGGCTAGGCTAGGATAGGGGATCCCAGTGTCACTACGTATCCTGCGAGGGAAAAAATCAAGCTGTACGTAGTTCTCTGAAATCCATACAGTTTAACTTCATGTGGTGAAGATGAGGTTCATACAATTTAATGTCATGTGGTTAGGACGGGGGGTATTATTGGATTCCCTGTAGTTTAATTGTAATGCAGTGAGGACGTGAATACACCCCGTGCAAGTCTGGTTCGTACATGGGGTAATGGGAATTTTTGTGCTTCCTTTTGAGGTTGTTGGGCTAGGGTGTGGAATTTTGGCATCACTACGTATCATGTGAGGGTAAGAATCAAGCCTCATGTAGTTCTCTGGAATAAGTATGCCTCGTGCTGGTCTGGTCCATACACAGGGGAAAGGGGACATTTTTTTTGAAGTGGTTGGGCCAGGATAGGGAATCCTGGCGTCTCTACGTATCTTGCGAGGGCAGGAATCAAGCCATACGTAGTTTTGTGAAATCCGTGCAGTTTAACGTCATGCGGTGAAGATGTGGTCCGTACAGTTTAATGTCTTGTGGTTAGGATGAGGGGGAATTATTATATTCCATGCAGTTTAACGTCATGCGGTGAGGAAGAAGTTCTTGGCAGTTTAGTGTCATACAGCTCAGACGAAGAGTTCTCTTTCTTTATGCGAAATACTTCTTCAGGATTCTCGCATTGGTAGGAGACACGGTGGATTTCTCATCCCTGGAGATCAGGGCATACGCTCCGTTGGAGTAGACCTTTTTTACAACATATGGTCCCTCCCACTTGGGTTCCAACTTTGGAGGCTTCTTGCCAGGTATCATTGGGGTCCGGAGGACCAGCACAAATTATCCTTCCATGAATGACCAGAGTTGGACATTTTTGTTGAAGGATCATGCGATTCGGTTCTAGTACACTTATAGGTGGTGCAGAGTGTGCAGCCGCTTCTCGTCTAGCTGTTCCAATTCACCTATCCACTTTTCTGACTACTCATCATCAAATAATCGATCACAGATGGCAACACAGAGTGAGGGAAGTTGGAGTTCAATGGGCAGGACTGTCTCTATGTCGTACACCAATGAGTACGGGGTAGACCGAGTAGTGGTGCAGATTGTGGTTCGATAAGCCCACAATGCATGGAGGAGTTTATCCATCCATGACTTCCTATCTTTGTCCACCATTTTTTGGAGGATGTTGGACAGGTTCTTGTTTAAAAACTTATATCTGTCCGTTGGCCGCTGCATGGTAGCGGGATGACTGGCTAGCCTTGATACCATACTCGTGGTATAGCTTTTCCAACTCAGCAGAGCATAAATTGGTGCCGTTGTCCGTCAGTATAGTATGAGGGACACCAAATCTGGTGATGATATGGGACTTCATGAAGCTGACAATATTTCATGCCCTGACTTCCCTGAGGGGTACGGATTCTGCCCATTTGGAAAAGACGTCGGTCGCCGTGAGGATATACTTCAGCTATTTGGCCATGGCGGGAGGATATGGTCCCACGACATCCATCCCCCAGATGGAAAACATCCATGAGTACTTAGCTTGATGAAGCAACTCTGGGGGTTGGTGTATTAATTTGGCATGAATCTGGCATGAGTGGATTTTTTCATTAAAAATATCGCGGTATCGTGCTACTATAGGCTAGTAGTACCCAAGCCTTCGAACCTGATGGAGAAGCTTGGTCCCCGGTTGATGTGCTCCACACGCTCTTGCATGTACTTCAGTCGTGATGGCATAGGTTTCTTCTCCATCAATGTATCGGATGAGCACTCCATCGAGGCAACGTTTGTAGAGGACCTCTTGCTGACTCGTGCCGCCATATTGGACAAAATTGATTGCCCTTCTCCGCATTTGCTCTCGTTCAGCCCTGTCTGATGGAAGCTCTCCCCGTTGAAGGTAGTTCATGATGGGGATCATCCAGCCGGTGGCCGGAGCATATGGATCGGGGACAGGACTGAGTTTGTGGATTTCTTCAGTCTTAGCTTGAACAAATGGAAATACCATTCGGAGGTGAGCAATAATGATGATTGTTTCATCCTGGTCTGGGTCGGATAGGGTTGTGGCCGCATTGGCTACTGCATCAGCCTAAGCGTTCTGAGACCGGGTAATATAAGTCAATGTCAGTTCTGTGGAGAACACAGCCATTAGCCCTTGGACATGGTCAAACAGGGGGATCATCTCCTCCTTTTTAATAGCATAGTCACCATTGACTTGCTTGATGATTAGCTCTGAGATTCATTTTACCTTAAGGTGTTGTACTCATGCCTGGAGTGCGAGTTCCAGGCCTGCAATGCGGGCTTGATAATCCGCTTCATTGGTCGTACATCCCTCTGACAGGATGAAGGAATACGGAAAAACTACCTTTTCTGGGGACACGAGTATTATCCCCAGACCCACTTGGTTGAATCTGGGATCCTCCATTCTATTCCTGGTGGGGCTTCAGGACGTTCTGTCAAAGTACATTCCTTATTCTGGGACCTCCTCTTGAACCGATAAGATATCTTCATCAGGTAGTTCAGTGTCTGGTGCAGTGGTCCCTGTTGAAGGGTGCTCTGCCAGAAATTCTGCTAATTCCTGGACCTTGATGTCTTTTTGAGTCATGAACCGGATGTCGAACTATTGCAGGATGACCTCCCATCGGGATAGGCGTCTGGTTAGCATCGGGCGACTGAGGATGTACTTGAGCGGGTTACTCCATGAGATCAAATGGACCTCATGATGCTACAGATAATGTCACAGCTTTTGAACTGTGAAGACCAAGTCCAGACAGCTCTTCTCGATATTTAAGTATCGAGTCTCATCATCAATCATGGTTCGAATGAGGTAATAGAGACTGTTTTCACTTCTAGTGTCGTTCATCTGTGCGAGGAAGGCTCCCAATGACCATTCTAGGGCCTTCACATATAGAATGAGAGGCTTTCCTTCGACCGGGGGCATGAGAACCGGTGGGCTTAAGTGGTACTTCTTCAAGTTGTCGAACGCCTCTTGGTAGTCATTCGTCCATTGGTATGTGACCCCCTTTTTCAACAACCTGGTGAAGGGAAAACATTTTCCTGCCAGGTTGGCTATGAACCGCCTAATATAGGCTAGGTTTCCTTCGAATCCCCTCAGCTCAGTGAGATTTCGAGGGGGTGGCAGGATCAGGATAGCCTTAGTCTTCTCAAGGTCAACTTCGATGTCGTGATGGCGTACGACGAAGCCAAGAAATTTACCTTAGGTAACCCCAAAGGCGCATTTAAAGGGGTTCATCTTCAAGCTATGCTGTTTGAGCTTTTTGAAGATGGTCTCATGGTCCGACAGGTGATCCGAGCGCTGTCTGGACTTGACCACTAGGTCATCCACGTAAAATTCAATAAATTTTCCCAGGAACGGCTTAAAGATCCAATGCATGGCACGTTGATACATGGTTCTAGCATTCTTGAGAGATAAGGGCATGACCTTGTAACAAAATACCCCTTGAGGGGCCCTGATGAAAGTGGCTTCTTCATCTTCTCGGGCCATCCTGATTTGATTATATCCGGAATATCCATCCATGAAGGATAGAGCCTCATACCTGGTCATCGCATCAATTAACAAATCGGTGATTGGAACCGGGAAGTCATCTTTCGAACAATTATGATTAAGGTCTCTGAATTCAATGCAGACGCGGATTTTCCCATTATTTTTCTTGACAGGGAAGATGTTTTCCAACCAAATGGGGTACTGGACCTCCCTGACGAAGCCTTATTTAATGAGCTTATCAACTTCAGCCTCTATCTTGGAAGCATGTGAGGGGTGAGTCCTTCTAGCGTCCTGTTTCTAGCCTTGGTTGTCTTCTCGAAGACCCAGGTGATGTGTCGCTACCTCGGGATCGAGTCCTGGAATTTTCGTGTAATTCCATGCAAATAAATCCCGATGTTGCCTTAGGAAGGAGGTATATACCTCATGTTCCTAGGGAGACATGTCACACTAATGAGAGTGGGCCTCGGGTCTTCTTCGGTACCCAGGTTTATTTCCCTGAGCTCGTCCACAGTGGTGGATATACCCTCCTCAAATGCGGGAGGTGCATCTCTGAGATCTTCCCCCTCTTATTCTTCCAAGTCCTCATCCTCTTGATATGATGAGGAGAGATTTTCCAGTCTGAGCCTTAGAGGGTTTGAGGGAGAGGCATCGTGGGCGTCCCTGCTTGAGTATTTCGTTCCCAAATCAAGGGTTGGTAGACGTTCCCACATTGTCGTTCTCGGCCATCGTGGCTGAAGTCATGACGACATCTGAATGCGTGTCCGGACTCGAACTCCTACTCTCAACATGGTTGATGGGCAGGACATAATCTCTGCCAAGATACCTGAGGGGGTCATCGGGGACCATTTCCAGGCCATTTGGAGCGGGGATCCATTCGATGTTGTCGATCAAAGTCTTCTTCTTCTTTTGCTCATAGAAACCGACGTCGATGTAATTTGACTCGAAGAGCTCGAAAGTGGCCTTGTCGGCGTGCAACGTCCCGCTTTGTCCATTGACGCAGTACTTGATGCACTGGTGGTAGGATGAAGGAATGGTCGTGTGCTTTTGGATCCAGGGCCTTCCCAGTAGGGCATTGAATGTTGTGCTCTGCCGGACCACCAGGAATTCTGTGTAGGCTACCAATTCACCAAAATGGGTCTTTAGATTAATCTGTCTCATTGGTTTCTACTCACTCTTGTTGTAACCTAACAAAGATTTGTCTGAGGGAATTAGATCGTTCTCACTATAGCCCAACTTACGGAGTGTCCATATGGGAAGGATGTTAACCCCAGAACCACTGTCTATGAAGACTTTTTGGATATCAATACCATTCATCATGCCAGACACATATAGCGGTCTAATGTGTCCTTACATGATGGCATCTTCGTCCTGATCGGTGAAGGAAATCACCACATTGCATTCCGTCGGGCCAGTATCCGCTTGGTAAATCACGGCAGCAGCTACCTCAGCTTGGAATTCCTAGGGGCTGATCAAAGCTTCGATAAGCGCCTCCCTAAGGTCGGCTGAAAAACCCAGGGCATCCAAGATTGACAACATGGCTGGTAAAGATGCCAGCTGCTTAAGGATGTCGTATTTTTTCTCCATGGGACGACGCTTCTCTATTGGCGGGAGAGTCTTAGCGGGTGCTTTTGGAGCTGGAGCATTCGACGAGGAGGGACCAGCTGCGGGGATGGATGTCGATGGTTTTCCCACGTTTTGAGGACTTGGTCTGGTCAGTATGTTTGTACGCACTAGGCGTCCAGACACTTGTTCCTCCTCTAGTGGGTATCGCAGAATAATAGGGCCAGAGTGGATTCTTGGGGAGGTGGAGGGGCATTCTCTCTCATGTTGAGTCCGCTGAAGGGCTCTCCCATGGGTTTTCGCAATATTGACGGTCTGGGCTGAGGTCCAACCGTACGGTTGGTTTCGGCCACGGTTGTGCCTCCCCTGGTATCCTTTGACTCTGCAATTCCTCCTCACGGCTCCTCGTGCAGGGAACTCGGGTTCGTAATCATACCCTTCGTCAGGGAGTTATTCCATGAGAAAGATGAATTTGATAGAACCAAAGATTGGCTCTTCATCCTCTGACAGGTCAACCTAGTCTGTTGTCTCTGATGGTTCTATTTGGTGGGTCGGTGCCCATTGTGCCAAATTTGAGGGCATGAAATCTACCAGGGTCGGGACTAACTTTGGCCATGTCGCGGACTGCTCTTCTTGTGATTTCTTCCTCCTTTGGCTCTGTCCAGATGACCGGCTTGTGGAGGGTTGTGAGGCCGATGTGGTTGGCATTGCGGCTCCAGGGGCTACTGGTCGCAACACCGGCTACTGTAGTTGAGCACGGAGTATGCCCTGGGCTCGGTTGATAGTCTTCTAAGTCATCTACTTATCACATTTCTGCCCTTTCTTGCTGGTGACTTTTTTCCACCCCTCCTCTTTGTTGGAGTCGGTGGTTGAGATACATGCCACATGTGTTGAGGGTGGTCCCAGATCGACTTGTCCGGAATCTACCATCCTCTGCAAGAGGTCTTTGAAGATGAAGAATTCTCGGATACTGTGCCCCAACATCTGATGGTAGGGGCAGTAATCTGGCCTATCATCGTGGACAACTTCTTCAGGTTTCCTTGGCTCCGGGAGGCAGAGGAAGTTGCAGTTCATGGCGGCAATGAAGTAGCCACGAACTTGATCATCTCAGAACAAGTATACTTTTTGCCTTCGTTCCTCAAACTGGTTCCGCTTCGGTCCTCTCTGATCGTCCCGTTTAGGTGTGGGCGGCCGCTGATACGCAGGGGGACCTGGATGATTTGGTGGAGGCCTGAGCGGTGGAGCGGACACAGGGGCCGGCTTGAGTGTGATAGCAGACGTTTCAGCTCTAGGAGCTCTCTTAGCAGGAGCCTGCGAGGCTATTTGGGACTTTGAATCAATCCACTACAGGGAGTCCTTAATTCTATAAGAAATGGCTGAGAGATGGCTGAATCCAGTGGTCCACTCCATTAATATGAGCGGTGTTTGCAGCTCATCTCTAAGATTATCAATGCATATGTCTAGAATCTCATCTTGAGAAATTGGCATGTTCAGAGAATAAGTCAGACCATTCCATCTGGCGATGAAATATGAGACCCTCTCATTCTCCCTCTTCTTGTAGTTCATGAGATTTCCTACCATTGTTTTAGGCAGCGTCGAGCTGAAGTGGAACAGGAACTACTGCTGGCGGTCCTCCCAGCTCTTTATCGACTGGGCTGGCAGACTCGTATACCAGATGAAGGTGGTTCCTTGGAAGGTCCGTATGAAGCATCTGAGTTTCACTGCTTCTTGTTGTTCCGGAGTTCCTTTCATAGGGTCTCAATAGGATGCGTAGTGTATCAAATGCTGCTCTGGATCACCTGATCCATTGAAGATAGGGAATACAGGGCTCCCAAAATTGGGTGGAGGTGGTGTGTCGGTCACCCAGTTTGGGTAGGGTTTCTTATCCGGCTGTATAGGAGCGCGTCGACCTTCCATCACTTCCAATCGAGCTGTTAGTGCCTCGATGGTGTTGGTGAGTCCCTGGTTTACATACTTTTGGGCCCAGTCCTAGGTAGTCGTAGCCCGAGGCATTGCCTGAGGGTCCGGGTTGGCCGGTACCAAGGGTGCATATTCTATTCGGGGAGCCCTTGGAGGGTTCAGGCATACTTGCTCTGGTTTCCTCCTAGGTGGATGGAAATCCCGGTATTCGTCTGGATCCACATCTAGATAGTTGGATGGGCTAGGCTCCTCATTAGACGGGAGCCTTGGCCGTGCTTCGTTTTCCGGGGAAAGCCTTATCCTTTGAGGTGCACTTGCCGGGAGTGCATGAAGTGGCTCTTCTTGGGACACACTTTCAATAAGGTGGTTCCTCTGGAGCAGCTCAACGTTAAGCCGCCTCAATTATTTCATCTCTTCTTCCTGTCGAGCGAACCTCTCTTCGAGCGTGAGTGGCTCGTTTTTATCAAGAGAGGGGGACGGGTTAAGGGTAACCGTTTATTTGTTCTTGTCCTTGTTGGAAGCTCACAGGGTAGGCAGATGGAGGTTAGATGAAGGGGTGGACATATTTAAAGTGGCCCTCTAGTTTCGGGTGTGCACACCTGGGGGTTCGTTGTGAGTCACAGCCTGACCAGAACCGTCGTCTCCTAATCCGTCCGGAATTGCATTTTCCCTGGTGTCACCCGCGGGGTTAGCCTCTATGGTGTTGATGAATGCATATTACGGAGTGGAGGGGACATCATCTTCCAAATAGGAAGAGGATCTCCCACGTCTTCTACTGGACTTCCCTTTCATGACCTGGGATTGCCTTAGGACCTCTTGATGAAGGGTGACGCAGAGAGTTATTTGATGTGACCTCACAGTGCGCCTTCCTCTCAGAGGGGATGATGATTCATATGACGGGATAGGACAGGAACCTCCTCTTCTGACTGTCCTCCCTAGATGAGAGAATACTGACTCTCGTGGGGGAGGTTGTTGTTGAGGGGGTAATAATTCCCCCAGTCCTGAGGGCTGGGGTTGGATTCATTCCTTGTACATTGAGTCTCTTCCTGGTTTTATTGGTATTACGGGGGCATTTGTTATTAAAAATGCCCCCAAGCCTGCAGGTTGGGGTTGACCCTGGATTGCGGTTGTGGCTGCAGCTATCGCGACCTACCTGATCTCGTGTGCTCCCATCCGGGGGTGAACCGGATTTGTTTCTGAATTCACCTGTGGATCAGTCCCTTCTGGGGAGGTAGGCAGAGATCGTTGATTGGACACTCCTAGGAGATAGGCCTAATGTATGCTCTTGGTGGCCTGATTCAGGAGTTTTTGAGTGGATCGTTCCCGCCGGGCCTGACGCTTCTGGGACTTACTCGAGGCCCGACTCTGTTGGGTGTGTTGCCTTTCCTGAGCAGGGGGTCCACTCGATCATCGTCCCGATGTGATAACGTTGAAAGACACCATACCGAATGGGTTCTTCTGGGTTGGGAGAGGAGTGAAATGTAAATCTCCGTGTTCCCCCCAACCCCTGATATGGACTCCCGTTGGAGCGTCACCGATGAGGTGGCGCAGCTGATGCAGTGCGCGGAGACATGCTATCTCCATGTTTCATTTTCCCCTCTCAGGGAATTGTTGTCATGTTGAGGAAAGGGCCTCCAGTTCGATGTGATGTAGGAGGTCCCCTATCGTCTTGAAATGGTCTACATACCCATCATAGGGCAAGAAGCTTGACTTCAGCCGGCGGAGGTTTGTCCATATATTATGGTGGATGTCGTGCATGTATTCTTCTGACAACTCCTTGGGTATGTCGTACTGAGAGATGGTCGTGGGCCAAAACATAACTGCTATATCATTCCTGGCCAGTCGTTTCCTCAGGTGCAGCATATCGGCATACTCCTCCGCCGTTGATTCCTCTACCTGGTCAGCCCAACTGAGGTGCTCACTGCTTGTGTGATCAGAGGCAATGGGACCAGTAGGTATCGAATTGTCTTGTGAGCGATTCCGAGGTGGTTCAGAAGATGAACACGGCCCGGGAAGGGCTCCTGATAAAATAATGGGTGTCGTCATTAACAAGCTGGGAATCTGACATGCTCGATGTCGTTCTTCTGAGTGCATCGGCATATGAGGGCTTTTAAGGGTTTGATTCAGCAGTACGAGGACCTTCCTGTTGATATAATATGTCATCGCGGGGAGGACCTTCGCAATGACGGCCATAGTGGTGAGGACTACCATTACTTCTTGATGCTTCATTGCATAGAGGACTTTTGCAGTGCACACCCTGGGGAGGACCTCCAAGGAATGTTCCAGCAAGGGGAGGACCTTCTGGCTGCATAGCGTTGTTAGGGGGAGGACCTTCGCAACAACTGCCATTATGGTGAGGATGACCATCATGGATTGATGTTCGATGTGCATCCTGGGGAGGACCTTTAGGACAAGCCACGACAAGGGGAGGACTTTCTTGTTGTTTGGGGCCATTGCGGGGAGGACCTTCGCGATGGTGGCCATGGTGGCGAGGAATACCATCACAGTTGCGGCAATGGAGAGGACTTCCATTATTGCTGCCTCAGGGAGAATATTTGTGGGATACATCCTGGGTAGGGCCTCTAGAATGTACCGCAACGAGGGGAGGTCATTCTAGTTGCTCGACGTATCTACGGGGAGGACCTCCGTTATCAGGGTGGCGAGGACTACCACCGTGACCTGATGCCTGACTGCGTGGAGTTCTGTTGCAGCATAACCCCTGGGGAGGACCTTTAGGGAATCCCAGGACAAGGGGAGGGACTTCTTTTCGTGATGAGACGTCAATACAGGGAGGGCCTCCATAGTTATGGCTATGATAGCGAGGACTACCATTACTTCTTGATGCTTCACTGCATAGAGGAATTTTGCAGTGCACACCTTGGGGAGGGCCTCCAAGGCATGTTGCAGAAAGGGGAGGACCTTCTGGCTGTGTAGTGTTGTTATGGGGAGGACCTTCGCAACAACTACCATTATGGTGAGGATGACCATCATGGCTTGGCGTTCGACGCGCATCCGGGGGAGGACCTTCAAGACATGTTGTGACAAGGGGAGGACCTTCTTGTCGCTTGGGGCCATTACGGAGAGAACCTTCGCAATGGCGGTCGTGGTGGCAAGGACTACCATCACAGTTGTGGCAATGGTGAGGACTACCATTACTGCTGCCGCAGGGAGAATATCTGTAGAATACATCCTGGGGAGGGCCTCTAGAATGTACCGTAATGAGGGGAGGGCCTTCTCATTGCTCGACGTGTCTACGGGGAGGACCTCCGTTATCAGGGTAGCGAGGACTACCACCGTGACCTGATGCCTGGCTGTGTGGAGTTCCGTTGCAGCGTAACCCCTGGGGAGGACCTCCAGGGCAGGCCAGGACAAGGGGAGGGCCTTATTGTCGTGATGAGACGTCACTACGGGGAGGGCATCCGTAGCTGCGACTATGATAGCGAAGACTACCATAATAATATGTGGTCCCACTGCATGGAGAGTGATTACAGTGTATACCCTGTGGAGGACCTTCAGGGTGGACCGCAGCAAGTGGAGGACCTTCTTGCTGCTCGATCTTCTGGTCACGTGGAGGGTTTCCATGACTTGCATCAATAGAGAATCTCTCGTGACCAATCGTTATATGCCCGCAGGGGAGGCCCCCACAGGTGCTCTGAGGAGGACCTTCAGAGCTGATGGTAGCACCATTACGGGGAGGACCTTTGCAACTTCTACTGCCACTCCCATAATATGGTAATGGGTGGGCAGGGTTTTGAGCCTTTGATGCGTTCTTAGAGGCATCGGAAACCCCAGTGTCCAGCAGAGCGGAGTCATGAACTCGCTCTTTATTTTCCGAATACCTTTGGCATGTTTGGGGCTCTCTTTTTCGGGAAGCGGGGACCGTCTGCTGTCGACAATGACCTTCACCTCCTTTGGGTCCCTGTCTAATTGGGTCCCGTGACATTACCGAGATATGCCGACGAACGTCTTGACTTTTAGCAGGGATATATTCCTGCTCTAGAGCATCCACCGTGATGGACGGGTGTCCCCCAGCTAGAATGAGTGAAGATTCTCGATCTGGTTGCCCTTGCGTCGCAGAATATAGTCAGCGGCCCTCCTGGGATGAAGCAGGGATTCAGATCTGCTCTGAGGTGGCTATCTCGTCTCTTAGATGAGTCACCTCAGTTGGGGAGATGGGCTCATGGGCCCGAGTCCTTTCTTTTGTCGTCGATTCAATTATATGCTGGCAAGCCTGCAATATATGATCTGGGATCGATACCTGCTCCTCCATCATTGCTAGTATATGCAAAGAGACATCTTTGGCTGGAATGGGTATGAAGGACCATCCCAGTATCAGAGTAGGAATATCCTGCTCCGGTCCTCCAGTGGTCAGTGGGTACTAACAATTCTCCTGTTTCGGGGCAGGTGAACGAATCTGCCCCTATACCGGGATACGCCGGTTTCTCTCTCTGTTTTCTGCCACATCGGGGTGGCAGACTTTACTTGCAACCGCAGGGATCTAGCCTTGCATATATTGGTTTCCCACCGTATCGAGTTGGTGGCCTTTGTTGGCGGGGAGACATGCCCACCTATTATTTGCCTCCACATCTCGGTGGTGGGATTTGTTGATCGTCACAATATCAGGATGGCAGGCGTCGGAAGAAACTGCCAGGAGCTGGTCCTGCAGGTTCCGGGTCGCCACTATGTCAGGTTTTTGGGCTTCACGACCCTGGGCAGGGAGAGTTACTTGCGTAGTAAGTGCCATCCTACATGAGCGACAAGCTTGATGGAGCTCGGCGGGGATGCACGTCAGCTCGTATGATTCCACCATGTCTGGATGGTGGGCTTGAGAGGAGCGAACAGGTGTAAGTTCCTGTTTGTGGTACTTCACTATGACTGGGTAGCGGAGATCTTCCTTAGGGACCAGGGTGATGACCGGTCCCTGACTGTACGTCTGCCGCCCTCGTCGGGTGGTCCGAGGGGCCGGAGCTCGGGGAGCGTGTGCCTGAATTCTCGGGGAGACATCCTCATCGGCGTGATGATGTCGGGTCGCGGCGTGACCGTGATGATGCCTTTCGTCAAGGGCCTGAGAGAGGAACCCCCATTCGGTGGGGATGAAGTCGTCAACGTGGACCTCATCCACATCCCTAAGATAAGGGAGGTATGAATATTCCCGTTCCGGGGATAGACTCCCGAAACGGTTGGAGAAAGTGACAGGGGCTGTCTGGATCCGCCTTTGCGGTTGCTGCTGGGCAGGCGACCGGTGAATCTTGAAGGATTGGAGGGAATGCATGGTCGCCTCCACCATTGGGAGAGTACCATTCACGTGGTACTCTCAGATTAGCGCGTCCGAAACCCAGCGTTGAAGAAACTGGGTGGGTGACGGGGGTCCTCTGTTGTTGAGGAAGTCTCGTACTTGCATCGTTGGAAGCGCGCACTTGTGAGTTCCTTTGCGATGCCATTGGATCGAAGGGAGTTCTAAAAGTAGTACCTACGAAACATTTTAGCAAATACAAGTAGCAAACCCATCAAAGCAGCATCTCATAATCCCATGCATAATTAATGAGATTTCTTGGCCCTCCTTTAGGGCATAAGGGGGCACTGGGTGAGATTAGGTTGAATTCGTCATGTTTAGTTAAATATTCACTTCGGGTTCACCATTTTTTGTTTCGTTCTTGGTTTTCCTGGCCACAAAATTCCCAACGGCTCCATATCCAATGATTGATGGAACTACTTTCCAAAGGCTGGAATTTTTCGGATGGTCTGAACAGCGACTCTTAAGAACTCACATTGGTCGAGAGGATGGGAAGTCGGGCTCATCGCACCCTTTTTTAGGGGGAATTATTGCTTGTTCTGGGACTCTCTTATATATTTAAGACGTATTCATATTTTCACGAATCTTTGGTTTATAACCAAACATAGTATCCACGGATTCAACCCTGGTGGGAAACGGTCAACTGGATGCAGGGGTTCGGAATCATTTATGCCCGAGGTTTACCATCCCTCATTGGATTAATGACCACGAAGGGTTGGAACTTGCTTGAGGCGGGACTTAAAAGTGGTGCGGTGAACCGATATGGGGATTATCGGATCCACCAGTTGTTGCGCTTGAACCCCTTGAAGGCTTCCTACGTACCCTGTCTAGGAGACAGGGATCAAATTCCATATAGTTTGCATAGGCTTGGGGCTTACGCTCTGGGGCAGACCAAGATGATGGATTAGGGCTTATACTCTGAGTAGGCCCAAAATGGTGGTAAACAGACGTGAAAGGGAGTCGGAATGACCTGTTGTTAGGCTTGAACCTCGAAGAGGCTTCCTACTTTCCCCGCCTAGGAAGTAGGTATCAATGTCCATGTAGTTTGGATTGGATTGGGGATTACGCTCTGGGAAAACACAAGATTATGTATTGGGGATTACACTCTTAGGAGGCCCATAGGAGGATGTCAGGGTTGATGCTTACTCTAAGCCCACGTGAGTCATGCTCGGTGTGAGAAACAAGAGGTAGCAGGAACCATAGGATCACGTCGTGAAAGGTGCATTCATGAGAAGTAGAGTGGGGCTTACACATGAAGGCAGACAAAGGTGATGAATTGGGGATTACACTCTGAGGAGGCCCAGAAGGTCGGGGCTTACTCCGAGATGGACGCCCGGGGCGACAAAGCCCAGCGGGAGAGGGAAATAAGTTGCTCATATGCCCATATCCTCTCTTGCAGTGCACGAGGGATTTATTCTGATGGGTATTTTACCATCTTAGAGGAACCCTCAGCAAGTGGATGGGCAGAAAAGGGATTCCCGAGCTCAGACTTCACATTACCGTGGGAATGTGAAACTGGGAATGCTTCAGGAATCTGCTCAAGGGTCGGGGCAACCCCTTTTCCCCTGTTTACTATGGGTATGTGAACTCAAAATGGTGCGCTGATGCACCTGAAAGTTATACCATGTGGATCTGGTGGCTCTTGCGGAGGCCTCATCTCGGGGCCGATGAATAGGCCAATGAGGAAGTCGCGGAGGACCTGGCAGGATCATAAGGATTTTACCTAGCTCTGGAAATGAGAACACTGAAGTATTTGGTGAGCCACCGAGAGGTAAGGGTGGTGGCGCCCTTCGCGTGGGGAAGTGCCACACGGTTGGAGAAGTCGTCTGCAAACCAGGGTGGTCCGCGGACTGATTGACGTCACATGAACTAGGGTGGTTCGCAGCTTCAGGTCCAATCCGCGAACCAGGGTGGTTCGCGGCTTCGGGTTCAATCTGCAAACTAGGGTGGTTCGAAGTTTCGGGTTCAATTCACTAACCTGGGTGGTTCGCGGAGGATTCCAGGCGGGCAGTAGCGGCAAAGGGAGACGTCGATCAGAGGTTTGTCGGTCGGAGCTTTTCCCACGTATGAGGGTACTACGTGGTGCGAAGGATGGGAAAAGAGGCATAAACGCCCTGGACCGCAGGGAAGTCATCCGCCGAGGGGGTATGGTTCGCGGTTCTCATTTTTTTGTTATTTTAGGTTCGCGGTTCACCAATTTATTATGTGTTTTCTGATTCCCATCCACGTTTCATCTTGATTCCTAACAGTACTTGATATCCCATGGGATCCAGGAGCGCCCTTTCATCCATGCCACAGACCGTGTCCGGTGTTGGGTCGGCTAACATATAGGGCTAGTTCATGAAAAAATTGTATCATAGGAGGCCCTTTTTATTTAGGGTTTCTGGTAGTAAGATATTATGAATTATGGGACTTAGGAGGTAGGTACCAAATGGTCATCATAAACCCTTGCTTGTTTTGAACCTCCACTTTTCCGGGGTAGTCTAGGATTTGAGTCTTTTGTGTTTTTTTATTGAGGGGTTACAATGGAGGTAAGATGGTGTCACATTGTGATACCACATAGAGTACTGACCCATGTGAAGTCCAAGTGCATGTTTCAAGACCCTCTTATCATTATTACCTACTTGGGGTATGGACCAATACCATTTCACTGAGTTAGGCATAGACTGTTGTCCCTCCTTCTGGTAGTTTGGTGTAAGATGTGCTTTGTCTTGGTTTTGGTTGGTGTAAGTGTGCTTCTAAAGATGAAAATGGTTTTGAAATGGAAATTATTCTTCCTAATGGCTTTAAATTGGTAAAGTGGGTTTTAAAATTCAAAGCACTTTGGTTTGAAAACTTTGTGCTTGTTTGGAATTGGTATGTAAATGGATTGGTGCGACCCGTGGTGTTCTTTATGATTGTTTTCACATGTGGGGGTATGTGTGTGGAAAGTTCATGTTGGAATGTGTGGATGGAAATGAATGGACATGCATGTGATAGTTCATAGGATTCCATGGGTGAGTTTTTAAATTTAAAGGTTTTGTAAAATTTGTTTCTCTTTCAGGAGTAGATTTTGTTTTGGTGAAAAGTAGTTTTGTGTTCGGAAATTTTCCTTGAAATAAGGTGATTCTGAAGAGGGAAATGATTTTGTAAATTTAAATTTGGTTTAAAAAGGGGTATTTTTAATTTGGAAAACTGGAATTAGAAGAAGGAAGTTTGAAATTTAAATAATAATGGTGGCTTTTGAAAGAATCATTTTTGGTTGTGTTTGTATTTTTTTTAGCTGGTCATTTTAGCCTATGGTGTTTATTTTGATTATAATTTGATTTGATGTCATTTTTGGTTTGTGTTTTCTTATGTTGTTCATAACATTCCTCCCAAAAAGGTTTCCAAGATTTCTAAGAAGTCACACCCAGTTTTTGATTCTTCCCAAATGTTACTTGTCCTTGATGGTGATTAAGGTATGATAGAGATAGTGAGGTGTTTTGAAGAGGTCAAGCATGTATTTAGGGTGTTGGGAACTCTCGAAGTTGTTGGAGTGAATACTATATTAGGTCTGTTCGAAGGTCCATTTTTGGAAAAATTGGAAATGTTCACCCCCTCCATCATTGTAATTCATGATGACATGTGAAGTTTTTAGTTCTATCTTCGTCCAATAGTTCATACCTGATGAGGTGAAGACAAATAAAAGGAAAGATCTTATGTGTATTAAACAAGTCCAATGAATAGTAAAGGCCTACTTAGACCATTTTAAAGAGTTGGTTCCCTTTTCCTTAGAGGTAGCGTTATAAGATCAAATGAAAGCTATTATTTTCATTTGGGGTCTTCATCTTGAGATTGCAGAGAAGGTTCTATGATGAAGTGAAACATGTTTCAATATATTGGTGGATGAGGCATTTTTGGCTGAGCTAGTTCTTGGTGTGCAGTTAGTAGTGGTTGGCTCTCTTGAAGGTTCCCCATCTAGTGAGTAATGCATACCGATGGAACCTATTTCTAAAGATTAATATACTATGGTTCTGGACTCTAGTTCACCAGACCATTCAGTTGTGTGCCATCAGTATGGTCATTTCGTGAATTAGAATCCATCTTGTCATAACCCTCCTAAGACGATCATTACAACTATCTGGGTAATCTAGAGAAATTTTGCAGGAACAATCTCTTGAAGAAGAACTTCTGACTGTATGATTCTAGTGCCTGACTATGAGGTAGGATATACATCACCCATCAAATCCACATCCATAGGTCTAGGGGTTAATCTCATGCACATTCAGGAGTTGTCAAGGGTATGAAACAGCAGTCTAGGTTTGTGTTCTGATTTGGGATTGGAATATTTAATGTCATTTCATTCTTTTTTTTAGATATTAAATTTTTGCGTTCATTGTATGTTTATAATTTCATTATGAAGTTATGATAGACTTGTTCTATTATAACCAAAGAAGACATGTTTTTCTGAATATCACTTTTAGAACTTTTCATTTTTCATAATGGGTGTTTTACCCTCCCATGGTTTGGTTTATGTTTTGGATTCAATTGTGCTTTCTTGGAGATGTTTGGTTTTTGTTAGATGTGGGGAAAGTGTATCCAATTCGTTGTTGGGTTTTGGTCAAAGTTTCTTTTCATGAGTCTTCCCCTAATATTGGGGGTTCAATGGGTATGTGAAAATATTATAGTTCTAGTGGTAGAGTTGTTTCTCTTATGTTATGGAAGTTCTTTTGGATTTTTTGGGAGTTCCCACATTTCCCCCTCCTCAGAGCGGTGTGTTTGAGTTTTAAATTTCAATGCTAGTTGAGTCCTTATGGTGGGGGAAACTATCTTGGGTTCTCCTATTTCCTTATGTTGTAGTTTCTTATGGGATGGTTAGGTGTGACTTTTGGAGTAAAAGGTCACCCATAGTTTCTCAATTTCTCTCGGTTTTGACTGGGCACGCACTCAGTTTTGTGTTATCTTTGGCCTTGGTGACATTTTGGGGGCAGAAAGTGTATGTTTTGGGGAGAATTATCACACCCCGAACATGGAAACTCCTTTATTCTATACTTTTCTTGGTCTTGAATTTTTTCGGTTAAGGTTTGGATTGAGTCCCATATAAAATTTTCAGATTTTAAAACTTTTGGGTGATTTTTTAGCCAACACATGGTTGGCGCACAGTCTAGCACACCATGTGGCCTGCTCTGTGTCTAGAAATAATAAAATTATATAAAAAATAAAATAAAAATAAAATAATAATTAATAATAGTAACATTATTATGATTATTATTATTATTATTAAGATTAGTGTTGTTGTTATTGTTGTTATTATTATTATTTAAATTATTATTAATATTATTATTTAGTTTTATTTTATTTTTATTTTTATTTTAGAAATCCCTAGGGGTCCCTCTCCTCTCCCTCTCCCCTTTGCAATGAGACCCCCCTCCCCCTTACTCTTTCTTGCGCAACCCGACCCCCTACTCTCCCTCCTTCCAAATACACCCTCCTCCCCTGGCTGCCCTCCATTTCTATCTTTCCTCCCTCTCTAATTGTCCCTCCTTCACTGATGGCCTCTCATCAGGCACATTCCTCCCTCACTGGTTCCCACGATGCGATGTGACCCACATTTTCTAGCTCCCTCTATGTCTGTTTGTTTCCCCTGGTTCCTTTGTGGGTGTCTTCTAAATCAATTAGGTAAGGAATTATCCTTTATTTTCTACTTTCTATTTGGTCATTTTATCTTCCCCATTTCCCAGATTCTACTAAGACAAAACCCTAACCTAGGTTTTGATGCATTTTCTTCTATTCTTCATATCTAGGATTGTGAAAATGGCCTCCCAGGTTGCATTGGTCCATGTTTTGGCAACCGCTGCTGAAGGCTAGGCAATTCGCCTTGTTTTTCTTTCCCACCACCATTCGAGGAAAGGTTTTAAACACGATTTTGGTTTTAGCACCCTTAATTCGAGAATCTTATGATGTTTAAGGGTCCCAGTTATTATGTTTAGTGATTCTCGTGCCTTTATAAAACTCACGAGCATATAGAAAGGTGTGTGTGTGTGTGTGTGTCCTCCATGTGTTTATTCCCTCATGGGGTGGGGAATACGGTCATTGGATAAAGGTTATATATAAATTTATATGGAATAATGTGCATGCAATCATATGGATTGTTGAGTTAAAAAGCATCAAATTCCAAGCATTATCTTCATCTTCTTGAGGTTGGTGAATCCATGTTTTTCCCTTATGAAGAAATATTTTTTCTCTTGAATAGTTTCAATTAATTTTTTATACATGATACACATACCCTGGATACTCTTTATTATCATATTATGGTGCTTTGGAATTGATTCAAATTGTTAAAAATAGGATTTTTGATGATTCTTAGTTTATACGTATATGTTTCAAAGTTAAATGTGTTTGATTTAATACCAAATTTTCTTTTGAAAAATTTTAAATATAATAAAAACCTTATTAATGAACTTAATTAGTTTTTTATAGTGTTTTCATGTTTTTATAATTTATTAAAAATATGTTTTAAAAATATTTTCTATTTATACCTATGTTTTTTCACACCAAATGATGTTTATATTTTTTTTAAATTAGTAAACATGTTTTTCACTTCTATGGTTTCTTTCTTTATCCTATATTAGTGTTTTAGAGTTTTTAAAAACTGTTAAAAATAGTTTTATTATAATTTTTCAATTATTCACGTGTGTTGATTCGTGTAAAATTACTTGGGGAAGACAATTTGTTACATGCCATTGGATGTGGGCATATCCATGCGTGCACGTAATGCACAAATGGATGGGCCATTAAATGATGATGGTATCGGAAGTGGTTCTTTAATTGAACCTCAGTTTTCTAAAAATTTATATTATCTCTTTTCACCTCCCTTTCATTATTAAATTTTTCCATGACTCCCCAAATTAATTAGTGTGATTTTCAAATTGTATGAGAAATTATGACTCGTTTCATTATTTATAAAAGAGAATTTTTTTCTCAATAGTTGAAAGACTTTTTTCACTATTGAGTGTGTTGGGTATGTTTACATCATGGTTTTGGGATAAATTTGGATTTGGGTAAAGGAATATTTGGCATCACATTTTTCAAAGTGAGTATTTGTACTGAATTTGAGAAATGTTGGAAGATATTTTGAAAGTGTATGTGGGATAGACTATAAGGCCCGGTTGGAACATTGTGACATTGGGATGAAATGTGGTTTGAAAAATTTGAATACCCAATTAGAATCTTAAAGTATTTTGTGAAGTGATTTGAATGTTTATGTGAAATGATACCCCGGTTAGAATCTTGCATGTTTTTAAAGAATGTGTTGAATGATTAAGTGATGTAACAGCCCGATTGGATCCTTCAATGATATTAAGTGATGCATATTTGTATATGTAGGTAGTGGGAACCCCTATCTAAGATTTTCCATTATGGGTTATTGTATAGGGGATGTGCATGTTTGGGGTACACAAGTGTTATGGCGATAGGTAAGGTGAGTCACACATGCATGGGCCTCCCACTTACACAGTTTGCTATTACCAGGGGTTCTGGGGCATCTTTTAGAGGTTCGAGCGACATTTTATAACTAACCCTGATTAGATGGGTTGGTACCCCTATATCGTAGATAGGCCTAATGGGATGTTCCAATGGATTGGTTAGTTTAGGGCGGTTTGTGGTTACTGACTTAGGGGTTTCTCCATACGCTGGTAGGTGGTTTCAAACTTAGTATGTCCAGGGGTCTTATAGGGATGTTTTGGATCACCCATGGTTAATTTTATATCTTCTTATTTACTTTATGTTTACTTTAGTTTCATTATACACTATTTACTTATTTATTTATATATTTATTTATTTTCATAACAACCCAATATTGTTTTTATTAGGTGTTTGGTTAAGTATTTAGTGTCAAAATGATAGCCTATTTTGAAAATTAAATATGGTATGTTTTCGATTTGGAAACAGGAAGCTAAGTTTGTTTAATAAAATGTGAAAAACTTATTTTCATAAATTTATTTCAGACTAGTGTTAATGGAATGTTTTTAGGAAAGGAAATACATGGATACTGTTGTACATATTTTGAATTTCTACAGAGCATTTTAGGGCTCATGCCTACTTTATCTTTTCAGTTTCAGGTTCCTAAAGTATTGGATCTCCCTAAAAGTAAACATGGTACTGAGTTGGGTGGTGACTTATGAGGTCATAATGAGGTATGTGCATTTTTTTTATGCTCCTAGTTATTATTTTTATCATCAGACTTTATTTATTTTTTTCTCTTCTGTTCATGGGTCAAATTGTTCCCAACAATTTAATCTTGATGCACAACACTAGTTTCCATCCGTGGGGATCATGAACTCCCGTCCGGCAATGCCATAGACCAGTTTGAGTTTCGGGTCGGCTAATATCCCAGGCTGGTTCGTGAAAACTTCTAAAATCATGAATTTTTTATCAAATCTACTCCACTATATTGAATCAGCTTGGTGATGTAAGTTACCAACAAATATGTTATCATCTAAATTTCATCTTAAGATTGTTGAATTAATTGAATTTGTAAGTAAACACATCAAATGAGGAATTATTAGATGGTACCAAATTTATTTAGTAGTTTCTTTGATTCTGGTACCTAAGAATGATTCACAATTGAATTATCAGAAGTATATTAAGGAATTATTGGATGAAATTATTAGAAAGTGTACAAAATTTATTTTTCATGAGCGTTGATTCCAATATGTGAGAATAAATCTGAGTTGAATTTTTCATCCATGCCTCACATATAGGATAGTTTGATAAATATTCATATTCTTTCATACACAACACACAATCATTAGGGAAAGTATGTATCTTTTTTATACCCCAATCCCATTGGAAATAACAATTGATTCCCATCATAATTGGAATTTGGAAGATAATTTCCTTCTGGCAGTAGATCTTTTAAACCCTTAAGTAAGTTAGAGAAACGTTTATCAGTCCACCCATTTCTTGATTTCAAGTTAAGTAATCTCAAAACTGCTGATAACATTATATATTTACTGTAACATAGGAATAATGGTTTCTCAGAATCTCTCTACAATCACTCAAAAGTTTCTTTTGATGGTTTCGACACCGAAATCATGAATTAATTCTTCAATATTATCCTCTTCCTCATTATGAATATTTTCATCAACATTAGATGTTGAATTTTCAGTTCTTTCACCATGCCAAATCCAACATGTATAATTAAGGCTAAAACCATAGAAAATGAGATGATACTTTATTTCTCTAGAGTTTAACTTTCTCATATTCAAACACTTCATTTATGGAAAAAAGTAAAATCTATGTTTTGAAGATTTAATTTAACAAATTCTAAGAAATCATCAACTCTTTTTTTTATATTTACTAGTGGTTATTCATAAATTTATCACTTACAATCTATTCAATACCTGATATATCAATATAAATTATGAATATATTACAACATATAAAATTTTAAATATATATATATATAAATAGATAAATTTTAAATGTAAATACATTCAAAAAAATTATTGGTAATCAAATTGGAAACATAAAAAATTATTAGGAATAAAATAAAAACTAATTTATTAATAATTTTTATTTTTTCATGATGTGTCTCATGATGATCCAATGAACATTACATGTAATGACCCCAGTATAAATTCTTAGTAGAAATTCATGATTTTTTAAAACAGTTTTATTGAAATATAACCATGTGTACATTTATTAGTTTATAATATTATTTCAAAAAATATGAGAATTAATTAATGATAATATATTAGTTCATATATAGAAATATCATATATTATTCAAATCATTTAAAAGTGGTGAATTTAATTTATTAAGGTCAATTACACAAAATGTTAACATATTTTATTTGAAAAACAAATCCTATTGTAATATAAATTATTTTTTTTTCTGAATTTATAAATAGTAAATTTTTAATTTTCATATTATATACATTTGGTTTATTGATATTATAATTTAATTATTTTCAATCGCCTAACATGTATTAGTTCATATTAAATATTTTTTACATTAGATCAGTGTCGCATGTTTCAAAAGGTATTGAATATTTTATTAATTTAATTGGTGAAAAATAGAATCATTACATGTGATGTACATTATATTGATGAATGATGACACCATATATCATTATTCATTACATAATATCATCAAGACCATTTTATAATTGCATCAAATAAAATATTTATCAAAATAAACAAAATTTAGCAACAAAAATTATAAATAACAATCAACTACAAACAAATAATTAAAAAATAACTCAATAATACAACTAAATGATAAATAATTTAAAATCAAAATCATAGAACAAACATAAAAAATTAGGAGTTCAATAAGTAAAATGGATCCTAACTTTGAACTTTATCACTCAAATATATTCTGAGAAAAAATAATGTAATATCTAACAAAAAGGTTTGTAGAAATGAAAAATAAATAAGAACAAAGAACTAAAATCAAACTGCAGATAATGGTCACCTAGAAAATGGTTTACAAAGTGAAATAATTTTGTGCATGATGAAATAATGAAAGAGGATGAAAAATTGAGACCATAGATCATGAAATGATGACAAAAATTGAAGAAAACAAACAACAATGGTCGTTGAGGATAAGTGGGTCGCTATCGGGTTCATCACGAGTAAAGGAAAAAGTTTCAAAAATCTAAAAAATTAGGGTTTCGCAATCATGTGTTTTTTTAAATGCTTTTTGTGTTAGTTTTTATATAAATAGATTCCAAAAACTAATTTTGGGTGTCATTTTTTGTAAAAAACATGCCAAAAATTAAAGTTTTTTAAATTTATCAAGTCGTTTGTTTTTAAAAACTGACATGATAAATCCATTCACTAGCATTTTTTACATATATTTTTTTAACAAAACTGACACCAACAACTCATGATAAAATTTTTTTGGCGACTTTTTAAGTTAAAATGGATGCCAAAAAGTTTTCATAGATACATTTTTCATTGGTTTATAAAAACCTTACACCAAATATTCGATGTTGAAGCCATTAATTCCACTAGTGATCCCTAGTATCCACCCATACCTCTAGCATATTAAATCCCCATCATATCATCCTGATTTAACCTTTATCTAGCGGAATCATAAATAATACATAACCTAAACTGTAAGAAATCATCAGTAATTCAATAAAAGGATGAACTAACGAAAAATTAGAACATCTCACCATTAAATTTTGAATAAACCCACCTTCAATGGATATGAATTAAGGAGGTTGAGAGAGGGTAAAGTAACGTGAGAGGGATCAACCCCCCCCCCCCCCACCCACACTCAAACAACTAAAAATAGAGGAAACCCAAAGGGGTTTCTAATAATAAAACCCAAAAATACAATTCTACCCCAATTTTAAAAAATATATACCAATATTAGGACATGTAATGGACCTCATTTTCATAGAATGGTTCATCGATGGTAGGGCCACATCATGATTTGTACCCTATAGATCACAATGCAACTTTTCCCAAGTACGGGTCATGATTCCCTAGTATGCCACAATAATGACATAACCCCTCAAGCCATGGTGTGGTGCCTTACCTCTAAAAAACCAAAATCCATGGCCCAAGTCTTCACAATATGGGATTATCCTTCACAAGCACAGCCTTCCCCACTCCACACCATGACATATCCTCATAGAACATCATAAAAAACTACAACCCTCATCATGGTGTGGCCAAAGGGGTCATAGTGTGACCTACTTTTCTTACATTAAATCCTTAAATTAAATATTTAAGGGTACTTATAACTATTATATATGGCTCACCAGACCCCATACAAAAAGTTCAGTATTATGGCATAACACATGTATTCACTGAATATACCAATACATAAAGGTCTTTTCCATTTCTAAAATGCAAAACATAAGGTTCCTCCAACGCGTGATGCCCATTTTCATAGTGGGACTCAATATATAAGGGTATTTGACTTAGTGAAAAATAAATCATAATAATTTCAATGTCATGTCAGCCACTGGTCATAGTGTAACTTTTTTCCTATATTCCATGGTGCCCCACATTCCCATAGGGTGATCCCTGATCAGACCATCTTCAGGACATGACCTTCACCTATCACTGTGTTGTAATCTATTTGTAGCCCAAAAATTCTTGTGGAGCCACACCAACCATACTCCAATGATCACTTAAAAATATGATGTGCCTCTCAATCCCCCAATCACATATTATAACACCTCCAATAGGTATTTCAAATCTCAAAATCCCATTCCAACTCCCAATTATCGAAACACCTCTCATTCTGGGACAAAAAATTCAAATTTCCCTTTATATTCATATACTCATACAATGTTGGTCATTACATGTACAATATAATATAATATGAAGTTCATTACTTGTAAAATATAACAAAATAATAATATTATTATTATATTATATTTATTATTATAAAATATAATACTAATAATTTATATATAATTCATATTAATAATAATTAAATGCATATTTATTTATCAAAACTATATCAATTTCCAAAATAACATCATTTCAAAAGTTAAGACTTCAATTAAAATATATCATTATATTAATTTAAAAAATGTTATATGTTATTTAAATAGGTCTAATAATTATTTCTAAATAATAATAATAATAATAATAATAATAATAATTCTAAATAGAATAAAATCCACCAAGGGTCTATAGATTACTTGGTACCCCACCACTAGGTACCTAATGGTCCTCCCAGTCCACTATTCTCCATGAACACCTCATTAAGAACCCAGTGATCCCTGACTAGGTACTCACTAGAAATTTCAGTTTGAAACTACATGTCACCAACCCCCAAAACATTACCCTAGTCTTTTCTTTACTCATGAGTCCCCAATACAAAAATAATAAGGTACTTAATTTCATCCTATGACATGAAACTCGGGTATGTAATTCAAAAAAATGGAACCCCCTATTTTTACCATTAAATTTTCTAGGTTAAATCGAAATTTAATTCTTTTTAATATAACTAAGACATGGGTCACAAAAAACTCCCCATCATATAACTTCTTATCCCCAAGAAATTAAACCTAGATCATCACCTAAATCTCCTTACCTATTTTTCTAACCAATTAATAAATGGTTTACCAATTTCTATACCAAATAACTCTACAACCTTTACTACGCAACTCCCTAAAAAAGGATATACCACTAAATACTCAATTATAGAATAACAAAATTATAGGTTAACATTCCTATCATATCTAAAATACCAATTATCAATCAAGTCTTAACATAATGGTTCTCACCACTGTAGTATAAATAAGGATTTTCCATATAGTGTTACCGCTGAATTTCTCATTTACTAAAAACATTAAATAGTTAATATAGTTTTATATAATTTTCTAAGTCATTTCTAAAATCACAATACATATTATCTTAAACAAAATTCTCCTTTTCACCAAACCGTTTATTTTAAAAAAACTAAATTTAATAAGAAAATAAAACATCCATTTCCAAAAAATAAACCATTTCTCAATTGAAAAAAAATTCCCAAATCCCAATTATATTTTAGAAATATGTCCAAAAATATATTTCCACTACTTTTTAAAATTAAAGAGTATTTTTTTTCTAACAATTTAAAAACAAAATTCATAAAATACTACTATCAACTTTTCACTAAACAAGGAGCAATCAACAATAGGATTAAAATAAATTGGAATACTATAGTTCTTATTAATTTTAAAACCCTAAAAAATAATTCCCTGATAGTCTAAATATTAAAATTATAAAAAAAATCACTAGCAAAACACTAATAATATATTAAATCAACATTCACAATAAAAATATATGTGTGAGTAACTCTAATTAATTAAGTAGAACATAATAATGGATTAAGAAAAGTGTTAATTACTTTATTAGTTACTTTCTAATTAGTTAAACCCATTCACATATAAAAATTATAGCATATAATAAAATATATATATATATCTTAATGTGACATTATACCATTAATGCATAAACCAATGTAAAATTTGTCTCCTAGTTTAGTCATATAACACATCTCAAGTCGTATTATATCATACTCAATATATTTAATAAAAAGCCTCATGAGTACCTATATTTCCAAACTAATACATGTACATCCCCTAGTAGCTCGAGCTTCTTCCATGAAGAGGTTGATCGTACCATTTATGGGTTACTTATCAAGTCCTTAACTTCTTGTATCCTGTCTATGAAAACCCTATAAAATCGAAAACACTGATATGATACCACTAGTAATTATCCAAACTAGATAATTGAACAATTATCATACTGGAAAATCACTTACCCAGGTGTATTCCCCGATCCCCAAGGATTGGAGACTTCCATTAGAGGTTTTGATTTATCAGTGGGAAATGATTCATCTTCTTAAAATATTAAATTAGGATTATAATCGATTCTACCAAAAATATGGCATGGTTTTTCCATGTGTTGGATGTGTTCCAAATATTTTACCAATTTTTTAAGGGAGGACATACTTTCTATGGGTAAATGGTATAAAAATATCACTTAATTATTATATGAATATGGTCATGAACCAACTTGGGTCACCTATCCATGAGATACTTGAGTCAACCCATGACTGGGCCTGAGGGGTGTTATCGATCTTCTCAAGCTTGTGAAATGAAAAAAGGCATCATATTATACTCATTAGGAATGATTTCACCTAAAGATATAAAATTAAACTAGTACTATAATTTTATAAAAATTCCAACATGATTCATCCATATGTTGGATTCACATGCCAAATCATGTAAGCCGAATAAATAAAATTGCAAAAATTATCAATAAAATTAGATATAAAACAACATGACATAAAAGAAACCCCTCATCTCACCTCCACCTACCTCACACAAATAAAACAATTTTCAATCATCCAAATGCATCATGCATAAACACTTCCTATAAAATAAATGAATAAAAATGGGGGTGGACAATTTGGTTGAACTACTAAAGCACACAAGAAGAAGAAAAAATAACATTACTAAATCAATTTATCTCATGTGGAACAAGGTTGCACTATATAAAATATCTCAATAACTCAATAAATGAGAATCCTAGAATAAGAGACCATTAAATTTCACTCTTTATAATTGGAACCTATACCTACAAGATTCACTCTATCGGCAGATACTAAGTGGTGTAATTAAGGTGTGAGGTAAAAACCTCTGTAGGGTTTCACTAGTGGTTCCATGCATTATATTTTACTAAATAATACATAAAATGATAGTTTGAAATATATTAATTTAAAAAAACCTTTATTTCAAAAAGTTAACTCATAATTAAATCCTCTCTGAAATGAATAAACAATTTTGAAAACATCAGAAAACATTCTTTTAAATATAATGTTAAAACCGACTTTATAAATTACCATTTAAAAAAAATATTTAAAATTTTTAAAAAGGAACAAAAATAATACATAAACAAACATATAATAAATAACTAAACTAGAATATAAAATTTGTAAAATAACCAGTAGGAAATGTAAAAAAGCGATCATGTAAGTAAATAATAGAGCTACTAATGGAAAAGCATAACCCAGTGTAACCAATAGTAAAGCAGTGTAATGTACATGTATATAATCATGAATGTGTGAAGTAAAATCCATGCAGGGGAAAACAATAAAAATATAATTATAAAATATACATCATGGGATAAACTCCCTAATTTCATTAAATCTAGTGGCACCTAGAACTTATACGTCACCCTAAGGATGGAATTCAGATTATAACTACGTCTATAACCATAGGGGGCCACATAACTACCTCACTAGCCTAGATAGTACTGGAGGACCTAATATAATATAGTTTATTCAACCTAAGTACCCAAAGTTTCCCATGAAAATCATTTAAAAAATATTAGTCACTAAATATTTCATTCTATTTAAACAACTCATTAGTAGTTTTGATTTATTGATAAAACATACACTTCCCTTTTTTCCAATCATAAGGGAACATTTCAAGGAGAATAATGATAATAATAATAATAATAAATATAAACAAATAATTGTAATATTTTTTTAAAAAGTACCAAATTATCTTTAAAATATCCTTTATAATTCAATTTCTAAAATTTCCTTTGAAAACTCATTTGAAATCTGAATTCAAAAATTAAATTTAAATTTGAAATAAAAACTTTATCTTTATACACATAAACATTTCTATATATATGCATCTGTTAATTCAAATATTGTCATTTGAATATGTGAATATATATATGTGTGTGTGTGTGTGTGTGTGTTTGTGTGTACCTATGCATATTTCAATAAACACCAAAAACAACATGAGACATTTGAAAACCACTTGAAACCAAGAAGAAAACCTCACTTAAAAACAAGTAAATTCCATAAACCACCCAATAACAAGTTACAACATCCATATAATTTTAAAAAACACCAAAAATATAGAAATATTTTATGTAACTTAAAAAATAACCTAAAAACAAATAAAAGTCTAGTGTGAAATAACTATTCAATAATTACACCTTTATAAATTGGTTTTTAAGATATAAATACTCATTCTAAATATACATCCCTTCTAGAAATAACATTAAATATTTAAAATAATATATATAATGCATAAAATATATGGGAAATTATTTTATAAATCCCAATAATAACTTATATTAATAAAAAAAGAGAAATGTTTGGAAACATTTATCTAACTCAAATGAAGATGAGGAAAAACTTCCTTGAACGGTGAGACAAATGCTCTAGAGGGACTTCAAACACCCTATAAACCAAATACATACAAAATTAGAACCAAATACACATAGGGTTTTTCCTACAATGAACATTATTGATATGAATAATAAAAAAAGTGGGGAAATAAGGGGAGAAGTAAGAAGAGGAGGGAAACCCTAACCTATGATGATTCCACTATAAATCATAACAAGAAATGATAAAAACATGAGTAGAAAAAGAGGAGGGTCACACACATGGGTCCTCTAGTAACATTGTGTGTCATTAAAGGAGGGATAGAGGGGGAACCCATTTTGGGTTTAATTAGGGGGATATTAGTTTAATAATTTTATCATTTTAAAATTTTGGGTACATCATACAGTTATTTCACAGTTTACTAAATTTTGTACCCTTCACTAGAAACACCAGATCACCCATATAGTTAGTCTGTGTGTTTGAAAAAACCATGAATCCACCATGAAGAATTAAATTTCAATATTTTAGACCCTAACCACATGGTTGTCACATGGTATTTCCAACTGTGTGACATGTAGAGACTTAAATTTTTTAAAAGATCCAAAATAAAAGTCTTGAGCCTCAAAAATAATAAATTAAATAAATAAATAATCAATAAACCAAGGTTCAAAGTGTGAAAATTCTCCCCACCATGGCCCTTTATATATACATAAATTTAATGAATTCTTAGTAGATAACACAGTGTTTCAAATATAGGAAACAATCCAATGTCTTTTTACATTAAAAATGGTCTAGAAAAGAAAAAACTCATCCTGACCCACAACTCGGGGATTAAAGAAAAGAATGATGGTAAAGGAAAAGGAAACTAAGTGGGGGAATCGAAAAACAAAAGCTCTCAATTAAACTCCCCACCATATAAGTCTCCCAATTATATTATTGGGCCAAACAAAATCGTTTATCCAAGGGAAGGAACCCAAATACACAACCTACTGTATTCAATATAGTAAACCTAACATATCATCCAAAATTCACTAAAGATTCTATAATTCTCTCTAAAATAGAAAAAGGAGTAAATAACATAAATAAAAAACTCAAATAAATAATATAGAAATGCTCAAAGGGATAAGAAAGGAGAAACGTGACAAGTTACTCCTATGAAAATTCACCAAAACCCGAAGATCTATGAAAGGAATCACAAAATACCTAAGGACATATCCAAATATGGTACTACTCCCAAAATGAAACACAAACTTTCAATAAAATAATAGAATATTAGGAGGAATTCTTCCCCCCAAAAAAAGAAACATAAAAAAGAACAAGGAACCAATTGTGTGTTCTTTAAGAAAAAATACGCCTCAATAATATTTTTATGGACATTATCCCTAGTTCAAGGGAAGATAATCTAGGGTTATTCACTTGGAACAAAAAATCTCAGAGAACCTGACTAATCAAAAGATATATAATATATCCCATTCACCCAAACAGACACACCCAACACTCCCCATCAAAATCAAATGATGCAAGTACCAATGGATGCACATCATCAAAATCAAATGATGCAAGAACCAATGAATGACCATTATGAAAACAGTCAACCCTCCATGAGGAGTAACCAAGGGGATACCTAACAAAACATCAATTTAGAATTTCTTCAAAACATTCGATAACCTCAAATTCAACAATCCCAAACATCAAAATTATATACATCACCAATTTCCAATGTTGAAGAATGCCCATAAAATTAAGTAATAAATTCCAGAGTCCAATTATCCACATTTAATAGATATTATCCTAGGAAATACTCAAAAAAATCAACAAAATGAATCTACCCATTCATGTATCCAAATTTTAAATCAAATAGTACCAAAATAAAGTATAAGGTTAATCCAAAAACTCAACTTTCTAAAAAAAATTAACAAAAATCCCCTCATTTTCCCTTTAAAATCTTCATTTCCAATTTAAAGGATCAAAATTTATTTTTCATGAATAAGAATAATTTGAAAACTTTTTATCCCCTATTTGAAAAATAAATTAAATTCATTTGGAAATCCATTATGAGTTAAGATTTCAACATCCTTAATAGGTATTTCAAATTGTTCATAAAAATTCACTTCAATTTTAAAACATTTTATAAATTCCATTTAAAAAACTCAAGAAATAAATTTTCAAATCCTAATTGAAACACACCCGTGATTTAAAAATTTTAAATTCATTTTTCAATAATATTTAGAATCATGGAATTTTTTTAGAGAACATATATTAAATCACTTTTTAATTTCTAAATTCGTTCCATAAATTTAAAATGCCCAATTTTTTTAAAAATTATTTTAGACAACTACCATATAAATTCTCAAAACCAAACATTTTCCTTTTTAAAAAAAATCATTGATATAAAATTTCAATGAAATCAAACCACAGAGCATTAACACACCCTAAAATTCTCTTTAATTTATCTCAATTAAAAAAGGAAATATATGAAAACTAAACAAGTTCAAGATAACCCAACTCAAAGATTTAAGGAAGAGTTAGTGGTTGTTAATGGTTGGTTCACATGATTTTTTGGTTCATGTTCCAATCATAAAACCTCAATTGGAAGCATCATAGAACCATGTTCATGGGTTCTGCATCGTTTACAAGAACATGAAATATAATTGTGTACCTCCAATATGAATCTTATTTTCACCTCAAATCTCAGAAAATATCAAAATAACTTATGGATCACTAACAAAGACCAAAATATCATCAATTAAAATACAAAAAATAAAAAAAATACAAAACAAAGATCGAGATCAAAATTCATATCCCAATATCTCATGGTAACTCATGTTTTTTCATGAGTGGTGGTGATCAGGCACCAACCCATGACCTGACTCTTGAGATTTGATGATCTTATCTTCATCTATCGGATAACCCAAATAACGAGGGTGCTCCAAGAACCTAGTCCCTCCTTAGAACCTAGGCTCCAGTAACAATTCTCCATGAACCAAACCAGGTCATCCATCCATCAAACACATGAGTCGACCCATGATAGGGATTGAGATGCATTCCTGATTCTCTCAGGCTAGAAACAGGTGTCGGCGCATCACATTATACTATATAGGGTTAATTTTTCATGATGAAATTTAATTAAACCGGTATAAGTATTCTGTAGAAATTTTTCCAGGATGCAACCATAGTTTGGACTCCCATGCCAAATCAAATAATCATAATAAATTAAATCACATAAAAGGAAGATCAAAACATATATAAAGAATCGTTATAGAAAATAAATTCCTTGGCTTAACTCTAATTATATTTCACAAAAAATGATATTTTCAATCCTAAAAATGTCTCATGCTTAAATACCACCCATAAAAGAAATGAATAAAAATAACAACAGTCTATGTGAAAAAAAATTCTTAAGCATAAAAAAATATAACTTACCCATATGATATAAAATGTGACCCTTGGTTACTGTCTATAAAATATATTCGTAACTCAATAAAATAGAATCCTGGATTAAGATCCCAATAAATTAAAATCATTACAATTGAAACCTAAACTTGCAATATTCACTCAGTCTATAGACATTTAGTGGTGTAAGTAAGGTGTGAGATAAAATACTAGAAAAGAGAATGGTTTCAACAATGATTCCATGCATTCTCTTTTAAATAACATTCCATAAATTTTATTTTGAAATACATGAATTTAAAAATATATTTTTATTTAATTGATAAATAAATATTTTAAATACTTTCCAAATCATACTTGGAAGTCAAAAACAAGTTTGAGAATTTTATAAATCATTCTTCCAAAAATCATATTATAATCTACATTGGAAATCTATGCTCTAAAACCATTTCTTGAAGACACACAAAAAGAAACACAAATATTATATAAATAAATATAAACTAAATAACTAAACTATAATATAAAATTCAATAAAAGAACTAGTAAGAAATTTAAAAATCTGATCATGTATGGAAATAATAGAGATAATAAAGAAAAAGCATAATATAATGGATTATTTAGGAAAGTATAATAAAGTATATATATATATATAATCATGACCATATAAAGTAAAACAATTTTATGTTAAAACCAAAAAATAAAACATTTAATAAAGGTACCATGGGAGAAATTCCCTAGGGTCAGTAAGGCTAGGGGTAGCTAAAACTTCTACATCACCCTTATAGTGCAATTCAGATTTAATATAGCTAGTGTTGAAGGACCTCATACGATTAAGGTTATCTTACCAAGTACCCAAGGTTTCCCATGAGAATTTTTTAATACAACTTTAATCTCAAAACATGTCATTCTATTTATAAACTCATAAGAAGTTCAAATTTCTAAATATAATATACACTTAGCTTTTTTCAATCATAAGGGAAAATTTTAAGGGTTATAAAAATAAAAATAATGGTAAAAAATCTTTATAAAATTTCTCAATAAAGTATAAAATGGGCCTTTAAAATACACTTTAGAAAAAAATGTCAAATATTCCCTTTCAAAACTCTTTGATACCTAAATACAAACATTAAAGTTAAATTTTAAATATTCCCATTATATTTATACACATTTAAGTTTATATATATACATACAAACCTTAATGTATATATTCATGTGTTCTAATTTAAATATGGGAACATATGAATATATATATACCCATGCATGTATATATAAACACCAAACGTAACATGAGACATTTGAAAATTCTATCGCATTGAGAACCCTTTTGAAACCAAGAAAACAACTTCACCATAAAACTATAAAATTCCATAAAACACCCAATAATAAGTTATAATATCTCTAAAACATAAAAAACACCAAAAATATAAAAATATATTAAAAACATAAAAACAAACAAAAATCACAAATAAATTTCTTGTATCGAATAAATACCCAACCATTACCCCCTTTGAAAATCAGTTTAAAGGTTATAAATACTCATTTAAAATAATATAATATTTATAAAAAACTTTATGCCATTAAAATCATATATAGCATGAACATTTTTTATGGGAGATTATTTTATAAAACCCAAGCATAATTTAGATTTATAGGAAAAGAGACAAACATATAAGCACCTACCTAGTTCAGGAATAGATGATGTGAAACTTCAAAGAATGGAAAGAGAAATACTCGAGAGTGGATTCACACACCCAAGAAACTAAATCCATGCAAAATTACAACCAAAACCCACATAGGTTTTGGCCTACATTGAACCACAGTGAGATGATAAATAAAATCAAGAGATAATAAAATGGAATAAGTAAGAGGAGAGAAAGAAACCCTAACATAAGACAAGTCGACTCAAAATCATAAGAATAAACATTATGAACCATAGGAGGAAAGGATGATGGTTTCATAGGGTTGGGGTCTCCAGGTCTCCTAGTGTGTCATTCTAGAAGTTAGAGGGGGAGAATTGATTTTGGGTTTAATTGGAGGGGAGGGTAGTTTATTAATTCTATCATTTTAAAATTTTGAGTACATTTCATAGTTTCCACATGGTATACCGACATTTGTGCACTTCATGCGAAATATTAGGGCGCCCACAAAATTAGAAAAACCATATGTTGACTATAAAAATTTTCTTTGAAATATTGTATACCATAACCACATAGTTCTCAAATAGTTTTTCGAATCGTACAGTCAAACCATGTGACATGTAGGGACTCTTAAAATTTCCAAAAAATTTTAAAATAAACTACCTAATACTATATAATAATATAGTAAAAAAATAAATAAAATAATCATGAAACTATGGGTGTGTGGGATAAATATATCCATAATGAGTAATAAGTCGCTTCAAACATAATCAGGGTAGACCATATAAAGCTAAACACGTACTAAGATGAAAAATTCATAAAAAATTGACATATTCCAAATGTACCATTATTCAATGTTATAGTCCATCAATTAAATACCTTATGATGTCTCGGACTATGATAAACAAACACTATTGGATAACTAATTTGATCAAGTATCCCAATTGAAAAATAAATATCTTTTTGTACCTAAAATAACAGTAAGTTGAGTTGCACGTCCACCAAAGTTCACATGTTAGGTGAGAGTACATAGAATTGATAAGGAACCACCAATGAAATCTCAAATCAGACATAGAAAGAGGCGGGTACAAGAATCATAATGTGTCCACTCATTTATATATATAATAAATCAATTCTTAATAGTATACAATAAAATAATGTTATCATATTACAATTAGGTAATAAAAAATAAATAATAATTACAATATAAAACTCCTTATACCATGAGGATATAAACAAGTATACACCTACTTAAATCATATATCATAATTTGAAATAAATAAACCTGACTACTAGTGGAAACTAGTTATCCTCGCTAAGGGTGAAGAGAGATTGAGTGCTAATACACCCTCATCATCCGCACTAAGGATAGAATAATTATGGAATTCTAAGAAACTTCATTTTCCTCACTATAGAGGGATGAATGATTTAGTGTCAACCACCATCTTTATCACCACTAAGGAGGGAGTAATTATCATATTTCAAGTACCTTTATCATACTCACAAAGGAGGGAATTATAGAAAAATTGAAAAAAACTAATAAAGTGTTAACATGGCATAATAATTTTATATATACTAGCGTAATTCTAATAAATTTATTATACATGGAATGTGTAACTACTAATCATAATTTATGAAGGTATATTATTATTAATCTAAGTAAGGTATAAATCATGACATAAGCCTTAATTTATTCTTTGTTATCATTAAAATAGACATGGAACTAAAAATAAAGGAAATAATTTTAATAATATCCTAAATATTTCATAACTGACAATTTATTAAAGTACACATATCTAATAAGTTCATGGTTTAATTTTTAATACAAAAAAATTATATTTTGAACTTTATGAAAACACATATGAACAATATTTAATAAATCAATGTTTATCCTGGAAACAAATTTCATGTCCAAGACTTTCATTTAAGATAAATCTAACTAGTATTTAGAATTTTTCATGTTGGGTTTAAACCATGTTCATACTTAACACTTTATCAAAAAAAATAACTAATATTTATAGATTTAAAGATTTTTTAAGAACCAATTTTATGATCAAAACATCATCAAGACATACATATATTGTATTATGGAAATCAAAGCTCTAGTTTAAATCCAAACGCACATTTCATGATTTATCTAAGTGATTACAATTAAATTTTTCAAAAAAAATGTTCAGTTTAAGATGTATTCCATACTTACTATGTTGAATCTAGAAACAAGCATATCAAAAGTGGAATACAATATATGTTTATTAGTTCCAATTATTTTTTATATCAATTATATAAATTTACATGTTGGTGGTAAGGTTTTTTTCATTACACAAGGTCAATTAAATATTTAAGAAGACATGCCCATTGCTAAAATAGATATAAACACAAATTCCTTATCCTAAAACTGAATGGAAATTCATATAAAAAATAATGATTAATAAGTAATTTCATACATGGAAAAGGTCATAACTAACTTCATCGATCTTACATTTATACCCAAGATACAAAAATTCTTCATATAAAGTTATATTACAATTAAAATTGATATAGTTTGATCCTTCGCTTTTGAAAGTTAATTTAAAAATAAATTAATTGAATGAAACCCAATATATATACTCTAATCAGGTTTGAATGCTCAACACCAATAACATAGTCTAGAATGTCAATAATATTAAAAATGACAAGTTGGGTACTTTAAAAAAAATCTTCAACATGTAAAAGCATTTTTTGAATTAATGAAAAATAATATAAATTACTCAGAGATATCAGAATAACAATTCATATAAAACAACAATAAAATAAAAAAATTGTTTACCGAGGGCCTATTTATAATTCCAAAAACCAATGTTTTTCATTTTTGAAGTATTGAAAATTAACTAGAAAACCTACTTCTAGGGAAATATTGATTAAAAAAATTGGATGGTTGAAACTACCTACCCGTTAACCCATTTTCAATCTTACACATACCCCAAAATCCTATTATAGCTTCTTACAAGTAAATAAACCCTATAAAATAGAAACATTAATCCAAAAATACTAATTTTTTTAAAAAAACCTAAAAATTAATGAAACCCCTTACATGCACCCCAAATAATAAATCTGACATGAAAATAATTAAAATACCTAAAAAGTCACAAATTAAAAAGCTAAATTTTTTATATAAATTCGTATGGAAACTTAAGATAACTTGTGAGGTGGAAAAAAATTCTTTCGATGAGGTGATATGAACTGGAATTTCAACCTACAGCCATCCTGAATAAAATAAATTCTATTTTCATGTCTTTCACCATGTTTTGGTAAAATCTCGAACCTCAAAACCTATAAATTCGATAATCTTGTAAGAACACATTAGGATGCTTAAAAAATAGTGAAATTGATACCAAAATAGAAATATAAGAATTTTGATAAATACTCTTGGGTCAACCCAAGATATATACGTAATAAGGTTTAAGCTTTGGAAGGATTTCTCTATGATTTTGGAACAATCCAAACCAGATCCATAAATTTGGAAAAAACCTAAACAGATAAGAAGAAAGAAGAAATTTTTTCAGAAGGTAGTTTTCATAGATTCCAAATATCATAGAGTTGAAGAAGGAAGAATAATATTTTGAAGGCTGAGGGAGAATAGGTGTTAATAGACTCCCCTCAACATGTGTCACATGGGGTACCCAAGTCCCTCTAGAGGAGGATTTTATTCTTTTTATTTTTCTCTCCTAATTAATTTTTCCCTTGTTCTTATTAAAATTATAATATAATAATCATTAAAATAATATTACCTACTTGTATATATATATTAAAAAATGGTATTATTAATAAAATGTAAATATATATATGTTTGTATACACAATACAAATATAGTGACCCTATCCTTTTACACATATTATTACATGGTTTTAAGAATAATTAAACATCAAATTACATGCCAAGGATCATAATGTATAGTGTCTTTGAAAATTAGGTACATAATTAAAAATCCTAAAAACATATTTTATTTAATATTCATAATGATCTCTTAAATTCCTTGGAGATCCTATAACTGCATAGGATAACCTAGGGAATACATGAACAAAAGGTATGAGATAAAAATCCCTATAAGGAAATAAACATTAAAATAAAGCTTAACACATAGGATAAAAATCATAACTTGATGATATAAAAGGCGTTAAGCGAGAATAAACATAAAGAAGAATAAAATGTATAGAATGGGAAAATATAATCATAGTATCATAGTAATGTAGAAACAATATATAACATTATGTAAAAATGAGTCAGGACTAACCACTAAGACGTGGTAGACAAAGTCCCATAAAGGAATCAGGTTCACTCTTTATCCCAACATGACATCTCATGAGAATAAAAATTACCCAATGAATTGGATAACTATCTGTCTGAACCTATAATAACATGTTCATGAATATATTTTTTACATGTATAATCATATATAAGGAATCAAACATAAAAATAAGTATTACCCATTGAAAGAATTGGGTATCATAATCATGTCAAGAGGCATGAAAAAGGTAATATCATAATGGAATCAATTAAATAAAGGATTTAAATCATAAATGGACATTAATAAGGGAAAATAGTTATATATTATGATATATGATTCCAAAAATAATTGAAAACATGTAAAAATAATGTTTAAGAAACTTTAGAAATAAAAACTTTTGTACGGTTTAAGGAAAATATTGATGGTTCCTGTAAATGTAAAAGGCATATTTTCTGAATAAAACCAGAACTGAACAAAGATATTTTTTATTATAAAATGAGTTATTTTAGAAAAATAAAGTTGGATTAAATCATATTTTTTAGAATACTTGAAAATGGGTAAGAAATTGAAATGTTCCCTTGAATCGGGTTTTCTTCTCGATAATATTTGAGAAGTAAACCGTATTAAAACATGTATTACCTCATAAAATAAGGATGGTATGATCTAGATACATGATTTTGGAACATATAAATATAATTTATAATAATTAAATAAAAAAATAATAGTTTCATTGGAGTAAAGAGAGATAATGAGTAACCCGAAGAAAAAATGGAGGTTTAGAAAGGATCCCTTGCCTTATGTCTGAAATGGTTTTTCACTTGATCATAATGTACTGAATAATAAAATTAGATTCATTAATTAATAATTTAATAACCTTTTATACATGTAATTTATTTATTATAATTTTATTAATTTCATTTAAGGCCTTTTTATTAAGATATATTTTTCCAATTTCATCATTCGAAAGTGATCGTTTTTTAGTTTTCATAATCGGTTCGCTTGTATAAGAGTATGGAAGTTCATTTAAATTGGAAATAGAAATAAAAGATTGAATTTATAAGTTTTTAATGAAAATACATAAGTTTAAATGATAATATAAGTCATTTGGTTATTTTTTGTGATGATGAACCATTAGATAATATGTTGGTGATAATCTTTTGAATTATTTTGTGCAGTTTTTGCCCACAATGAATTTATTTTGTTTAATTATCTAAAATCATGTGAATATAATGATTACATAACATCAAATAGGATTTAATACATATATAATATGTTTTTTTAATATATAAATGGTTTTATGACCAGACATTATGAAGTTAATAGAAAATGAAAATTTGTCATCCATGAAGGTGATAAATTAACACCTCACGAACAACGTTTTCATTTTTAGATTAAAAGGGAGAGGTGAGGGGTTTAATGATGGATTATTCAATTAGAATAATAAAATTATTTTATAATTGAGGTAATGGTTTTATCATAACATTTTGATTAGTGGAGGTTATTATATAATAATAAAATAACTTGGAAAGAAATTCAAAGAAAGGGAAAGATTAATTTACCTCTAGAATTTGTCCTCCTTAAAAACCTTCTTAAGTAAAAGGTTTTGGTATTTTTATAATACAAAGAGATCTCAGATGTAGGGAAGAGGTTTGGTAATTGTATTGGGAATAATTTTTACATGGATACAATATTGGAAGTTGTGAGGAGAAGTGGTGGTGAGGGTGGTATTTATAGTGGTGGAGAGGGGTGTTTTCTCATTATTTTATTCATTGGTTTATTATTTATATCAAGATAAACAATAGTGTTGATTCTTGAGAATAAATATAGTAACTAGATCATTTTAGTTTTAAAAAATTGTGATTACACCATCCATGATTCAAGGAATAGTATATTTAACTTATAATTCATATATACTATAAATTACTGTATTTTACTATTCACCAATTATTTATGTATTTCAAAAAAAATCCAATAAATTCACCCTAACCATTTTTCAATGTGTAGAATTAAAAAATGAACTCCATTTTATGAAAATAATATTCTGAAAAGGAGAAAATTAATTTTTAATTAAAATGATAATTTACTTGAAAAATGTAGATTTTAAAATTATAATTGATTTTATAACACTTTGGAAAATCAATTAAGGTCTCATAAAATTATCTTAAAATAATAAAACAAAGAAATATTAATTTATGAATACATTTTTTGGAAATAAATTTTATTTTAAATAATTATATTAATTATAAAATTATAATTAAATATTTATAACTTACAAAAATACCACCACTTAATTAATAATTTTTAGAACATTTATTTATATATACTATGATATAATTATATCATACTTTCATTTTTAAGATGCCTAAATTTTATTTATACTTTCATGCGTGAGGTTACTATTCTATTGGTTGGTTTACTGTTTATAAGGGTAATATTACTATTCCAATGGTTAAGTTATTATTTTATTGGTAAATGTTTCTTAACTTCTAGAAATACCTCTTATTTTATTAATTCTTCTTTTATAATGTTTATATTCTGTTCTTACTATGATTATTATGTTATTATTACATAATTATAAGATAGAAATTTTTATTGATAAAATTTTGGGTAGTTAAATTCTTCTCCTTGTAAAATTTTACCCTCAAAAACTAGTTTTACATTCTAAGTTGAAAATGGTTGTTGGTACATCTCCTTCATAACTTCCTTAGGTTCCCATGTCATCTCTTCATACTTATGGTTCCTCCACAATACTTTAACCAGGTGAGTAGTCTTGTTACATAGAACTTTATCTCTATGATCCAAGATTTTCACCAGCTACTCCACATATGAGATATAATCTTCCAACTGTACCACCTATGAATTCGGTAGTTGTGAAGGATTAGGAATGTACTTTCTCAAGAGAGATATGTGGAATACGTTGTACACTTCAGACATGGTTGGTGGAAGTGCTAGTTGATTGGACATAAATTTGACACGATCAAGAATATTGAGGGGTCGATGTACTTGGGACTTAGCTTTCCTTTCTTTCCAAATCTCGTGATCCTATTCAATAGAGACATATAGAAGAATACAATGTTTCCAACCTTAAACTCAAGTTATCATCGACGATTGTTTGCAAAGCACTTTTGTCATCTTTGGGCTTCCTTGATGTGTTGCTGAATAGTTTTCACCTTCTCCGCCATTTCTTCGACCATTTCAAGTCCTAGCAACTTACATTCACTAGCTTCATCCAAAAATGTTGGTGTTATACATATTTTCCAATAAAGGACATAATATGGATCCATTTTCGTGTTAGGCTAGAAACTATTATTGTAAGAGAATTCAACTAGAGGTAAATGTTGTTCACATTATCCTTTGAATTCCATATAACACACTCTCAACATGTATTCCAATGTCTAAATCATGCGCTTATATTGGCCATCATTTTGACGATGATAGGTCATACAAAAGTTTACCTCAGTTCTTAGAGTATTTTGGATAATTTTTTAGAACTTTGAGGTGAATCTCATATCCCAATCAGATACAATCGATAGTGGTACTCCATGATGACTTACCACTTTTATTATATATATTTTTACAAGTTTTTCTAGTGAGAAATCATCTCACATTGTGATAATAATGTGTGTTTTATTTCTAAGACGATCCATAAAAACCCATATTGCATTGTTTTCTCTCGATATCTTTGTAAGTTCAGCAATAAAGTCCATGGTAATTTTCCCCTACTTTAATATTGGTATGCGTAGTGGTTTTATCATCCACTTAGATATTTTCCTTTCTTCCTTCACTTTATAACATACCAGGCACTTTGATGTATACTCAGTAATATCTTTTTTTATATTGTACCACCAATAATTCTATAAGAGATTTCAATACATATTTTTACTCCCTATGTTAATAGATAAGGTTGAGCTCTGTGCATCATTCATAATAACATTCTTTATCTCTGGATCAGATGGTACATATAGTTGTAACCCAAATATTACAAATCATTCCTCATCAATTCTAAACTATGAGGATTTCTCGTTTCTCATAGCTTCTACCTTCTTTTAGATGTCTACATCATTCCCGTGAGCATACTTTATTTTCTCCATAAGGGATGGTTGAGAAATAATTTGAGAAAGGATTAATGATGTTCCTTCCATAATGGTTACCATGTCCATCCTTTACAAATCCAAGAATATTGGATCCTTCTCATTTCTCATCATTGATAATAACGCTTGATCTTTTCTACTTGGTGCATATTCCACCTTATTTTCCTTAACAGGATGGTAGTGGATTGAGCTATCATAATTCATGATGATCTCGAACCATATTTTCTAAGACATATTAATCTTATTATTTGTGAAAATATAATTGAGACTCTTATGATTAGTATATATCTCACACTTCTCTCCATAGAGATAAAATCACCAAATTTAAAACACAAAGATCACAGATTCTAACTCCAAATCATGTGTGTGATAGTTTTTCTCATGAATTTTAAACTTCCTTGAGGTTTAGGCTACCAATTTATCATTTTTTATCATTAAATATCCTAATCCCTTCATTTATTCATCATTATACACCACAAAGAGTTCCCCACAATCTGAAAGTGTGAGTACTAGTGCAATGATAAGTGACATCTTCAACTCTTTGAAATAGTCTTCATATTCACTGGTCCAGAAAAAAATTTACTCCCTTTCGAGTCGTCTTGGTTAGTGATTTTTAAAATCATAATAAGTTCTTTAAAAATTAGTGATAATGCCCCTCTAGACCAAGGATGCTATGGATATCCATTACAAATGTTGTCTTGGGACACTCTTCGGTTGTCTTTCTCTTGGAAGGGTCCATAGATATCTCTTTTCTCGTGATTACATGTCCCAAAAATGATACATCATATAGAACTCATATTTACTATACTTTTCATAAAGTTTCTCTCATCACGAAATTTTTATAATATTATTCAAGTGCTCTTTAGGTTCTTCCTTTCTCTTGGAGTATATCAAAATATCATCGATAAAGACTACCACAAATTTCGCAAGGTAATCTCTAAAGACTCTATTTATTATTTCCCTGAAATTATGCTAATAATTAGTGAGTCCAAAGGGAATCACTATGAACTCATAGTTTCTATAACTGTTTCTAAAGGTAGCCTTTGGAATATCTTACTTCCTCAACTTTAATTGGTGATATCCCAGTCGAAGGTCCACATTAGAGAAAAAACTCGCCCCATATAGGTGACTAAACAAGTCATCTACTTATGGTAGGAGATAATTTTTCTTTATCATGATTTTTTTGAGCTCATGACAATCAATGTAGAGATAAATTGAACCATACTTATTCTTTATTAAGAGTACTGGTGCACCCAATGGTGAAGAAATTGGGAATATAAAACCATTATAAAGATTCTCTTGTAATTATTTCTTCAGTTCTTCCACCTTAATGGTGTATGTTCTATAAGGTGTCTTTGATATAGGCATAGAACTCATAATAAGTTAAGTTGATAACTCAACCTCTCGGTCGTAAGGATTACTATAAAATTCATCAGTGAACACATCAGTGTAGTCCCTCACAATGGGAATGTCTTCGAGCATTATTTTCTCCTTTTTTGAAATAATTTGAGCAAGATATTCTTTAACATAAGGGAGAATTATCCATAATTTATATGATTACTCTAAAAGAGATTAATCATCCTCTTTACACTTTTAAAGAATAGGATGATTCTTCAGGATTTGAAGAGTGGTCTCCCTTTCCCAAAAGTTAATGTTTTCTTTGTATAAAGATAGTCAATATATGACCAAAATTGTATCAAACTCTACCAAAGGGAGTATGAAAAGATTTTCTAGGAGGTTCCATCCATAAATATTAATCAAGGAGGAGTTATAAACATTTTATGCAATAATTTACCCATTTGTAGTCCCCACATAAAACTCGACCTCCATAGTTTGAGGTGGTAAATGAATAGTTCTACTAAACTTGAAAGATATTAAATAATGTTTAGAACCAAAATAAAATAGAAAATTCTCTATTATTGAATTAATAACCAACATACCATTAACCACATAATTTTTTAGCTCCACATCATTATTAGTTATTGCATATTCCCTTCCTTTCTATCTTGGTAGTTATTTTTGTTGATTGTCTCCAACAACCCTTAGCTTAGGGAAATGGTTTTCATAATACCCATGTTCTATGAAATTAAAACACTACACTACAAGCTGAGTGTTGATATTAACCATCCTTTATTTTTCTACATTAGTGGGATTCTTTATATCCCTTTGGAAATTATTATCCATATTACCTTCTCTTCTATATTTGAATAATATCTTGGTTCCCTTTAAACATTTTTTAGGATGCTTCTTCCCACAATTTTGACATGTGGGATTTAGGTTATTCTTTTTATCATGGGATTTATCACCCATATATAACTCAATTTTCCTTAGTCCCATAAGACCAATGATGGTCTCTAGTATCTATTTCAACCTTGAGTGCACAACGGAAAATCTTCTCATAACTATCAAAGTCTCAAATCACTAATTCTTTTTATAGACTCAGCTTTAGTCCACTAAATATGTTATCCACCTTTATTTTAGTATTCATGACAAAGTCGAAGGCATATCTTGAAATCCTTATGAAGTTTTCTACATATGGACTGATAGACACATCTTCCTTTTGCTTCAGTTTGAGTAATTCCCTTTCAATCTTAGGATGGAGGGTTCGAGGAAAATATTTATTGAAAAATATTTTCATGAAATTTTCCCATTCTATGGAATCAAGTTACTCTTACTAATTTGTGTTCTTGATCAGTGTCCACCACCGATTAACTTCCCCATAAAAATAATATAATTCTAGCACAAATTTCACTTATTATGAGCATTGGATGATAGATTATATCTTCTCAATGGAGTTAATCCATTATTCCATGAGAAGGGAATCAAAAGATCCACTAAACATGAGAGTCTTAGGCCAGATGATGGATTCAATAGAAAATTTTCCTTTATTTAGGGAAGAAGGTTGATCCACATGATTCAAGTAATTATTCATAACCTGAGAAAATTGAGAAAAGTAATTTAATAAATTTTTAGCACCTATTCCCATCATATTCGAAATATCATTATGTCAATCATCACATTTCCTATCATATTTATTATTTCTATTGGTTCTTTTATTTCCATCCATTAACTTAAAAAATAATGTAAAATTAGGGGAATTGAATACTTAGCTAATAAGAATATAAAATTAAAACATTGAACATCGAAATATAAACTTATAAATGAAAATTATATCCTAAAATGTGATTCCCTATATTTAAATTTAGGTTATCCATGATCTATTTCCTAGAATATATACTTATGGGCATTTTTTCGTTAATAATCATTCATAATGAGATTGTGAATTTACCAAAACATATCCACAAGGAGTTTCAAACCAAGTGTGTAGTAAGGCCTATTATTGTGTACCTGGTTACCCCGAGCTAGGTTTGGAACACCTTGTTGGGGTTGTTACTCCTAGGGACATCTATTCCATAACCACGACCACTTATAGTATCCAGAAAGGGATGTATTTTCTTGATAAACTAATTAGTATATACTTACAAAAATTTAGGGATGTTTTTTTATACTTATTATTTTCCCTAAGGCTTTCGATAGAGTTTTCTAGTCCTAATCCCAAAAATTACTAGAATATCCTCTGATACCAACTATAGTGACCCACGAATTTTATACATATTATTACATTATTTTAAGCATAACTAAAAATCAAATTAAAATCCAAGGATCATAAATTCTAGTGTATTTGAATATTATGTACATAATTAAACATCATAAAAACAAATTTTATTTAATCTTAATCATGAGATCATAAATTACATTGAGCTTCTATAACTTCATAGGATAACCTAGGGATTACATGAACAAAAGTGATGAGCTAAAAATTTCAAAAAGGAATTAAACATTAAAATAAATCTTAGCACATGGTATAGAAATAAAAACTTAATGACATCAAAGGAATGAAACATGAATAAACCTAAGGAATAATAACATGTATAACCGGGAACATATAATCATGGCATCATAGTAATGTAGAAACAATGTATAACATGATATAAACATGATTCAAGTCTAACCACCAAGACATGGTGGACAAATTCACATAAAGGAATCATGTTCACTCTCTCTCCCAACATGACATCTCACAAGACTAAACATTACCTAATGAATTAGAGAACTATCTAGGAACACCCATCATAACATGTTCATGAATATTTGTTCTACATGAATGATAATACATAAGTAATCAAACAAAAATATAAGGATTACCAATAGAAATAATTGGGTATCATAATCATGTCAGAATGCATAACAAAAGGTAATATCATATTGGATTCCAGGAAAAAAAATTATTCAAATAATAAATGGAAATTAATAAGGGAAAATAGGAAAAAAATCATGATATTTTATATCAACATGAATTGAAAACATATAAAAATAGTGTTTAAGAAACTTTATAAAAAAAAATATTTGTGCGGTTTAATAAAAATATTAGAGGTTTTTGAAAATAGAAAAGGCATAGTTATTTTCATAAAACAATAAAATATTTTCTGAGGATAAAACTATTTATTTTATGAAAATAAATTTGGATTAAGTCTGATTTTTTAGATCACTTGAAAATGGGTAAGAAAATTGAGAAGTTCTCTTCAATTGGGTTTGCTTAGGAAACATTGAGAAGGTAACCTTATTAAAACATGTATTAATTCCATAAAATAAATATTATATGATCTAGATAAATGATTTTGAAACATATAAATAGAATTTATAAGAAATAAATTAAAATAAATAATATTTACATTGGATTAAAGATAGATAAAAAGTAACATGAAGGAAAAAATTGAGGTTCAGAAGGGATCCCTTACCTTGTGTCTGAAATGGTTCTGCACTTGATATTAATGTCCTAAATAATCAAAATATATTTATTAATTAAAAATTACATACCTTTTCTACATCCAATTGATTTAGTATAATTTTATAAAGTTCATTTATGTCTTTTTTGGTGAGTTATAGAGTTCAATTTCATCATTTGGCGGAGCTCGTTTTCTTTGTTTTCATAATTGGTTCACCTGTATAAGAGTATGTAAGTTCATGTAAAATGGAAATAGAAATACATAATTGAAGTAATAATTTATTAATGAACATAAATAATTTTAAATTATCATATAATTTATTTTTTTATATTGGGTGAGGATGAATAATTAGATAAGATATTGGTGGTAATCTTTTGGATTATTTTGGATGGTTTTCACCCACAACGAATTTTTTTTGTTTTATTATTTAATACCATATGTATATAATGATTATAGAACCTTAAATATGTTTTAATACATATATAATAAGTTTTTTTAACCATAAAAATTGTTTTATGACCAGCCTTGAAGGCGCTAATGGAAAATGAGAATGTGTCATCCTTAAAGGTGATAAATTAACACCTCACGAACGATGTTTTCATTTTTAGAATTTAATGGAGAGTAAAGGGGTTTAATGATGGATTATTCTATTATTATAATAAAATTATAGTATATTTGATTTACTGGAGTTATAATACCATTTGGATGAGAGGGGGTAAGGAGAGAATAATAAAAGAACTTGAAAAGAAATTAAAAGAAAAGGAAAGAGGAATTTACCACTTGAATTTATCCTCCTTGAAAACCTCATAAGGGAAAAGGTTTTGGTATTTTGATGAGACCAAGAGCTCTAGGATTTAGGGTAATGGTTTGGGAATATTATTGGGTAGAATTTGGACAAGTCTCAAATCTTGGAATGTGTGAGGATAAGAGGTGGTGAGGAGTGGTATTTATAGTGGAGGAGAGGGGAATTTTCTCATTATTTTAATCATTAGTTTATTATTTTTCTAAATATTAGAAATATTGTAGATTCATGAGTCAAAATATAGTAATTAAATCATTTTATTTTGAACCAATTTTTCTTACATCAACCATGACTCAAGTAATAGTATATTCAACTTATAATGTATAAATACCATATTTTACTATTCACCAAAAAATCAAGTATTTCAAAAAAATCCCAAGAATTCAGCATAATCATTTTTTGATGCGTAGAATTCAAAAATGAACTCCATTTTATGAAAATAAATTTATAAATATGATAAATTTAATTTTTAATTAAAATCATTATTTACATAGAAAATAAGGATTTTAACATTATAATTGATTTTATAACACTTCGGAAAATCAATTAAGATCTCATAAAATTATCTTAAAATAATAATAGAACAAAAAATATTCATTTATGAATAAATTTTATGGAAATAAATTTTCTATTAAATCATTATATTAATTATAAAATTGTTATTAAATATTTATAACTTACAAAAATATCCACACTTAATTAATAAATTTTAAAACATTTATTTACTTATACTATGATATAATTATATCATAAATTTATTTATTTGATGCATAAATGTTATTTATAATTCCATGGGTGAGGTTACTATTCTATTGGATGGTTTACGACTCATAAGGGTCATATTACTATTCCACATTTCAAGTTATTATTTCATCGGTAAATGTTCCTTAACATCTAGAAATACCTTTAATTTTATTAATTCTTCATTCATAATTTCTATATTGTGTTATTAATGTGATTTTTATGTGATTATGAAATAATTATAATAATGTAATTTCTATGGATAAAAATTTGGGTCATTACAACTAATATTATGATTATTAATATTTATATTACATAAATATATGTTAGTATGTTAAATAACGTAGAATTAAATTTATATTAATATTCATAATAATAAATAAAAGATATATATGTGTTATGATATATTAATAGCATAATAAAAATAAACACGCATGACATGTTATTTTTCATAACATATTATAACATTACTAACAATATTAATACCATGAATAACAATAATATATATATAAATATCTGTATAATAAGAAATAATATCAAAATTATAATAATAAAATTATTATCATATATAGTAATAACAAATCTTATGTATTTCATATTAATAATAATAAAATATATCAATATTTATCAAAACTATATCATTTTTCAAAAATAATACCATTTCCATATTTAATATTTCATTTTAAATATACCAATAAAACAACTAAAAACCATGATATATTTTATTCAAATATATCTAGTAATTATTTCTCAATAATAATTATAATAATGCTAATTAAAATAAAATCTACCCTCAGTCCGCTGAGTATATGGTACCCTTCCTTTAATTCCCAAATTATTTGATTTTTTAAATGTAAACCCTATTAATGATTGAGGGGTAACCCACAACTGTAAATCTAGAACAAGCTATACATGGAAAAGAAACATCACAAAATAATAAAAACCCAAGGCCAGTTAGAAAAAAAATGACCCATAAAAAGCCACACTAAACATTCAGATTAAAGGAAAAGTATTTTTACCTCTAGTAAAGGTTCTAGATGTCAACGTTAGGATGATGTTGTTTGTTTTCATTGTATATATCTAAAATGAAGTTTTAAACCATCATGAATTCATTCACTAATAGAGTTTGAGGGTTGAAGGCTTATACCAACTAGACAAACAGACCCCCATTGGGTACCCAAGGGTCTTCCCAGACCACCATGCCCCCTAAATACCTCACTAAGTACATGATGATCTCCTTTAGGGTACCCAAAGTCCTTTACAATTTAAAAATACATGTCACCAACCCCTTGAACTTCAACTGAGTCTCCATTTTACTACCAAGACCTCAACATATACACAAAAACTTAGATAATTTCATCTTCTTCTATAAAACATGAGTTCATTGCCCAATGTGAAAAAAATAACCATAGGTTTTCACTAATTAATTAACCATTCTAATTAAAAAATTAAACTTTTATTAATATAACTAGGACCATGGTCTCTGTAAAATCTCCATCATATGACTCATCTTCCTTGAGAAGTTAAACAAAGATCTTCTCCTAAAGCTCCTTACTTTCTTGACTCACTAAGTCACATGTATTTTACCATTCCTAACCAAATATACTCTGCATTATTCAATAAAAAACTTATAAAACATGACATACAACTATATATTCAATGTTAGAAAGCCAAAAAATAGGCTAACACACTCAGTATTTACAAAATATTTAAAATCAATATTATCTTTACCTAATTGTTCTCTCTACTATAGAAATCTTCTAGGATTTTCATTATAGTTTTTTCACTAAATTTTTCGTTTATCAAAAAAATTGAAATTTTTACTTAAGGATCCATTTCATTTCAAAAATCACAATTCAAGTTCACTTAAAAATACTATCTTTTTCACCATACTAGTTAAATTAAAAATCTAGTTTTAAAAATAAAAAAATAGTTCAAAATTTTATTTCCAAGAACTAACCATTTATCAATTGTAAACACATTTCATACTACCTTTTTAATTTTATTCACAATTACGTTAATCTATTTACCCTACCTATTAAAATGAAAGTTTATTTTTTCTAATATACTAAAAATAAATTTCATAATTTACAAATAGTAGTCTTTCACTAAATGTGGAACAATAATTAATAAGAATTAAATAGATTGATATACCAAAATTATTATTAATTTTTTAAAAATATAGATTATTAAGAAAATATAAACATAAAAATTATGAAACATATTGAATAGTAAAACAATAAATGGGGGGAAATCAATAATACCAATATAAACATATATGTTACTTACTCTGATTAATTAAATGAAAACTAATAGAGTAATCAAGAAATCATTGATTACTTTATTAATTTCATTTTAATACTTGAATACGTTAACTTATAAAAATCATAGAATATAATAAGATAAATATAACCTAATGTTCCACTATACCAATGATGCATAAACCAGTGCATAATTTGGATCCCAACCGAGCCTGATGAAACTTCTAAGTATCAATATATCATACTCAAAATATTTAAGTAAAATTATTATTAATTCTTATTATTCCTATATAATACTCATACATCTCCTTGAAACTCGATTTTTTCTATAAAGTGGTTGATCATGGTTTTTTATGGGTTACTTATCAAGACATTAATATTCTTATCTCCTTTCTATAAAAATCCCAAAAACAAATCCAAAATAGTGTTGTGATACCACTTATAATGACCCAACCTATATACCTAAACAATACTTGAATTTAATAGACACTAACCCTAGGGGAATTCCCCAATCCTCAAGGTTTCATAATATAACTGCATGTTTCAGTTTATCATTGGGGGTTGATTTACCCACTTAGAATATTAAATTTGGTTTATTCTAGATCCTACCAAAAAAGTATATTAACATATCCATACATTAGAAATTTATAAAATTTAAACTTATTTTTCTTTGGAGAACCTATATTCTAGGAGTACCTAGTATAATAATACAACTTACTTTATATATGAATATGATGAAAATAATTTATAAGATACACTTTAAAAATAAAAAAGATAATAAATATACAATACATACAAAAAAATAGTCTTAAGATGAAAAAATTAGAATAAAAAAGTAATATGCCAAACATACCTCTAGATAAGGCTAGTCTTCATCACTCTAACACCTCATAAAGTCCAAGAAAATTTTAAATAAAAAATGTATAAATAATTTCATCAAGTATCCAAATAGATAAATAATTGACTTAAATTTTCCAAAATTGTAATATGTGAATCTACATATCCACCAAAATTCATATGCAGTGTCTGATCACATAGTATTAGTAGGGAACCACCAAAAGTGTCTCAATACACAAGTGTAAAGTGGTATTTATAGTTTATTCAAGATCATGAAATTGAGATCATGTATTCCCTTTTTAAGCTTAATATAGTATTTGATGCATTGAGTCAAAAATATTATAACGATGTTGTCTATGAAGCAAGTGAGGAGTGAAAAAAATGTAGAACAACTTGCATAATTTCACATTAGAATAGTGAAAGTAAGTAATATAGATTTCCTATATCAGATGATTATAAATTCTACCTTGGTTAAAGATATATTTTAGCCTCAACTAGGATACCCTATGAAAAAATTATATAGGGATCATATTATTGGTGATAATTCTCATAATAGTTATATAATAATGGGGGAATGTCATATTTCTTTTTAAATGTGTTTATTTTTAATAAAGTATATTTTAATGTATTTTTTTAAATATTAATTATTATATTAAATATTAAAATTACCAAATATAGTAAATTATTATGATTAAATTAATTTAGTTTTTTTAATTGCTATGTTGAAATTTCCTAAGGATTAATTTTTGGTAATTTTTTGTAAAACATGAATTTTTAAGTGAATCGAAAAAATTTAATTTTTGAAATACTAAAATTTTATAATGTAATATTGATGTGATAATTATATAACATATCATAAAATGTTTATATTTTACCTAAATAACTTTAGTAAGATAAATTATACTTTTAAAAACAATAAACATTATTTCTAAACCAAAAAAGTTCCTTCCAAACTCAAAACGGAAAAATATATTATTAAAAAAATTAAATTTATATCTCTTTATTTAGTGTAAAACAATAAATTCAATGGTAGAATGTTTCAAAATTAACAAAATCAAGTAATTTGAATCTAATATAAAATCAAAAAAGGAAAATAAAACAATTATTTCAATTGTTACATTTAAAATAATATTTTATCCATTATTTAAACCTAAAACACCCCTCCTCAAATATAAACACCCAATATGACCCCCATGGTAAATCACTTCCCAAATCATTCTAATTTCCCAATATTTTTCAAATTACATCCCACTTACCCTCATATTACCCTTTGGTATTTTTTGGGGTCATAAAACTCCAATCCTATAAGGCATTGAGGTCTTACAAAAGGAGAAATATCTAGGAACAATGTAGCCTTTCTTGTTTTCTCCTTTAAAATTTCCCTATCCTACACTTTTTTTATCATTAATTTTTCAAAAAAACATCCTTCCTTAATTAATTTATGAGTATATAAAAATTATATAAATGGTATCACACTAATATAGAATTATTCTTCTCTATTTATAGTGTGTATATCATTTCTCTCCCTCTACTTGATAAAGTCTCATTAATGGTCGGTTTACCACTTATGAGGAAAATGAAAATTATTTATGTAACATAGAATATAATCCTTCATAGTATATATTATGTATTAATAATTTCTATTATTCTTCCATATAATTATTATGAACTATTTATAATGTTTATATGTTTCATCCCTTTCCCTCTTTTTACATGTCCCGTTAATGGTCGGCCAACCAACTACAAGGAAGTTATTAATTATTTATTTTTCTCCACATTCATAGATGGAATGAATAAATATGTGATTTTATGTATTATTAAAACTTTTAGGTAATTTTACTACCATATAAATAACAATGAACTGATATTATAAAATCCAAACAGAATCAGATAATTCAAAAAAACATGTCATCAAATCATTTAGTCATTAACAAAAAAGAATAAAAAATACATTATAATGACTATAATTGGTCAAGAATTAAATAAATTAACATAATTCACTTCTATAAACATGTTTTAAGAAACATAATTTGGTCATACAGATGGTGTATACATGACAGAACAAAAAGTAACCTATTGTAAGGGGACTCTCAAACCTAACTATTTCTTTTCAGTTTATCCTTTATTCATATGCATATTCATCATGATTTTTATAAAATAACTTTTATATGTATTTTAATATTCTTTCCCTTTATCTCATATTGAGATATTCATGTTTGTACTCTAGTGAGATGTATTCTGAGTCATCTTCAGGATTATTGATAAAGACTCTATTCTCAAAGTCTCTCATTGATTCTTATTATGTTTATTCTCCTCCTCATCAGCATATGTATTATTTTATTTGTAAATTAAACCTTTGAATTACCATAATGATGTTTTCCATTATTCTTTTTGGTATCGTCCATGCCTATTTAATGATATTTTCTATCTGACAATATTATAAAACTCGTTATTTTCTTATGGGTCAATTTCATGTTTATAATTGATATAGATTCCCTTTCTATATAGAATTCATGATTATGAGCATATTATGATGTGATGACTGGGAAAAATATTATATATCCCTCTAATTTATTGTTTTAATTGATGTATCTCATAATATTTATATTAATAAACATAATTCTAAATTTGTTCACATTCTATATATTAAGATTTGTACACATATGTTATGTGTGAACATTATGCTAGAATTATTCACACTTTATGTGTAGGATTCTCCAACAATGTAATTTCTAGGTTTCATAGAAAATTAAATAATAGTTTTTTAACCAGTCAAAGTTAGTATAATTCAATCCCAATATCACTCATGCAATAAATATGTAACACATTCATATACTATAAATAAATAACCAATTAATCGTGCATAACCTTACACTTAAGTGTCATTTAATTATCTTAAAATAATCTAAATATGTTTAATGATGATCAAAAAAGTTGTAGAGGAAGGCCTCCCACCTCTGGAAATATGAATGGACAAAGATGAATTATTTTTTATACATATGGGATTATCCCTTCCTCCGCTACATGTTAGTTCCTCTAGAGTAAAAAGGAAGAGGAAGGGATTATTTGTGTGGAGAGTTATGGTTGCGCTTAGTCTTGTGTCATACACCCACAAAATCATGGAAGTACCCTCCCAATAACACTTGAGGATTATCCTTGTAGTGTCACATACCTACTTCACTAAGAAATAACAGAAATCCAGTTGGCCACAAGGCCTCAATCATACCTCCCCATACACCAGAGGATGTCAACTAGAAATGAGGGTCTATAGTGGTACAGTGGGGAGGCTATACCCTCATAATCAGAGTATAACACAATGGTATACAATAAAATTAAGTAGCAAAAACGTTATTAAATAACAATTAGTAGAATAATAAATCATCCAAATAAAAAAACATGCATAATCTAAATCAATATCATATAAAAAATGATAACCATGTCATGATTCTATAAAAAAGTGCGAAGTATACAAGATACAAGGTAAAATAATATACAAAATGATTTTAAAAAGAACAAAAAACTAAAAGTTATCTCCACTAGATTCATGAGAATAGGCTCAGTTCTCTACTCCCATAATCCATTCTATTAAAGTAAGTTAGGAACCAAAATATGGATGCTTACCTTTGTCCCTACCTTTATCCATAAGGTATGTTCAGGTACAAATTATCTGCCCAAACAAGGTGTGAGATATTAACAATATACCACCACCAATGGAATATAAAACCATCCATCCTGTGTATATAAAATAATCAATGTGCAGGTAATAATAAATTTAAGATATTAAATAAGTAAACCATATCATATCGGGTTCCTCACAGGATACCGACTGACACTACCTGCTTCAGTCTAAGCCTGAAGTCTCTGAAGAGATGTTTCCATTCATGTGTATTTATATATATAGGTATGTATATATGTGAATCATATACATACTGACATATACGTAAATATATATATTTATACATAGTAATAGTTATAACGTTAGGCATAATCCCAAGGTGTCTATACATACTTATAAGGGGTTTCATTACAATCATGGAATTCGAGAATGGATATAAAATTGCATAATTATAAAGTTCAAGTATAAATAATGGACTAAAAATAGCATGTTATTTGGATTGGAGGACACATCCTTAGTTTGAATTAATTGGAATCTAGGTCCCTTCCAAGGCATTCCATAAAAAGCAACCCAAGTATCACTCTAGGTGCACTATAAAACCCATCACTATAAGAGTTCGTCCAAGGCATTCTGTATAAGGAACCCAAGTATCACTTTCATAATAATAGATAGATAAAACCCTATAATAATATCCTTGGTATAAATCATAGGGAACCATTTATCACTCATGTAATGGTATAGTAACATTTACCACTGAGCTTTTCCACTGTATTCCACTAAGGAACCAGGTATCACTCATGGGTAAGGTAAAAGCACCTTCCTAGTGAGCCTATCAAAGATATTCTATAAAATAAACCATGTATCGCTCCTAGAATATTGAAATTAAATAATAATTTATAATTTATAAGATCTATGATCCCTTCTTAAAAAATCCTTAATCAGGACCCTTGTCTCTCCCTCGTCTTGGTGTAAAAGACTGGTCATAACTAGCATTAAACTCATTACATTCAACAATAAATTTTATTCATGTTTGACAAATCATTTAATGTAATTAATTCAAGTTAAAATAAGAAAATAAAATTTGTATACACATGGCCTATAATTTTCCTTTGGTTCAATTCAAAATACATTACATTCATAAGTGGAAATTCAACACACCTCAATTGGTGATTCAATTTAATTCCAAACCCTGAGGCTCTTAGGACATTAAGGAAGGAACAAACTTAGGGGTGGATCACATCAATGTGGTCATCCTTTTATATTAATTAATGGGTTTATATGAGAATAATAATCATAGAAACATCTTTTTATTTAGTTAATTATACATTTTGGAGGTGTCACTAGAAGGGTCCGTTGCATGGCACAATGGTAATCTATATAAAGCATCAATACTTTAGAGAAAAAGAATTGGACCACTTATCTTATATTAGTAGATGAACTCTAATCCATTATTGAAATCATATTAGATGTATAATTTAAATTAGAAAAATTAAAAAAATCCCTAAAAATAAGGCATATTATCTTACACCAAAATATCACCGAAGAGAGTGAGGTATACCAAGACAGAAGGAAGAGGAATGAGGATCTTACCATTTGAGATCCAATGCAACCAATGTTGAATGAATCATACACCAGATAAATAACCTAGCTCAAATCCTATTTCATATTAATATGAGGATCTCGTAAGGATAGGAGAGGTGTTTCATGTGACTAGGGAGGAAAAAGAAGTGAGATAACTTCAATTAAGGAAGGTAAAAAATTAATTTCACAAATTTTTAAGAGGTTCATAGTTTGGACACATAGTTTTCTAGACTATGTTCCTAAACCTTGTAGTGCCACTAGTTAGGTGTCACTAAGTGTACAGCCCTAAGCATAGGGTTTGAGGAAACTATGTGGCCCTTTCCAGCCCTCTAGAGTACCCAATACGGTTGTGTGGCCTGATATTCACTATTAAAACAAACCATGCAACCCTAAACGGTTTACTACAGCAGCTTCATGATTGAGTCACATGGTTAACACTGACCATGTGATAACTATGCGTCCTAGTCTTCCCTTCCATGATCTGGAACTCCAGGCTTTGAACAAGCCCTGAACACTCGTAAACCACTCCTTATCCTCTTAATCACCTTTCTAGCATAAAACAATAGTTTTTTATAGTATTTTAGGTATCCTTACCACTTTGAAAAAGTAAATACATTACAAAATACCCTCCTTCAAACAACTCAATAATGATTTTCCCTTCTAAGGGTGGTAAAACATTGTCTGAGAAAATTTCTGGCCATTGAGCTAGTACATTGGCCTCTTTCTCCCAGGTTTCATTTTGTACACAGCCATGCTACCATAACACCCATACCATAGGAACTATCCTACCTCAAAGATAATTTTTTCTCATATTAGTGATATGTATAGGATTGTTCTCAAATTATACATTTTTCTACCACTTTATATCCTCAGGGTCAAAAGAAATAGATGGGTTGTAATACTAACATAGAAACTGCAATACAAGGATAATTCCATGCATGGTCGTGTACCTATGAGGTAAAGCCAACTAATTGGCTATCAGCCTGACTCTATCCAATATTCCTAAGGCCCAACATAATGAGGCAATAAATTTCCCTATATTTTAATCTATCTATAACCCAATCAAGAAGAAACTCACAGAAAGACATGATGTCCCACCTCAAACTCCAGAGGCTGGTGGAGACAATCAGTATAAGACTTATGCCTATAAAATTCTATAGTCAATTTTATCTGAATAATTTCCACATGTTCTGAGGTCTCTTAGATTATATGAGTTCCTATTAATGCTTCCTCACCTACCAATAATCAACATAGGGGTTAATGGAATGACCTACCATATAGGACCTTATAGATATCCATCTGAATAATTGCCTAAAATCTTCTACTATGGGAAAACATGATGAATGGTACAAGTTTTTCCAAGAACCTAAAAAATCAAGGAATCATTCTCATAGTATGTCCTCTAAAACTTGTGTCATACACATGGACTAATCATTAGTCTATGGGTGGCATGTTATACTCATAAATACATGGGATCCTAGTTCTTTCTGAAACCCCTATCAGATCCACAATGAAAACCGAGTGTCTTTGAATAATATGATAGAACATGGAACACCATAAAGATGTAAAAGCTATGGAATTTAATTCCTCTATGTATCATTTATTTAAAAATATTTCCTTAATAGGAAAAATTTTTGTGAACTTGGTCAACCTTTCGACGATCACCTATAACACATCACTGCTTGGAGGGGATCTCGACAAGACTATTATGAAATACATGTTGAGGTTTTCGTATTTCCACTTTGGAATGGATGGTGGTTGTAGAATTCCAATAGGCCACTGGTGCTCCACCTTCACCTACCAATAGTTTAAACATCGTGCGATAAAACCTACAATTTACCTCTTCATACCTGGAAACCAATACCGATGAGGTGCATCTCAGTACATCTTGGTAAGCCTAGGGTGCACTTCCCAAATAGAATCATGATATTCCCACATAAATTCTTCATGTATATATTCATGCACCCAAAAAATATCTTTGAAAGTGTAAGATATCATTTTAATTGATAACCCACCCACGTGGTTGGTCCTCACCTAAGACACTTTCCCTCAGGGCTAGGCCCTCATGATCTAAAATTTGTCTCATCCTTACCCATTCTAGAATGAAGGATGTCACTACCAAAGATACTAAAACAAGATACCCATGATATTAATAAACCTATAGGTGCATCCCATAAAATTGTTTCATCAACTTCCACTCACTACTGGACTCTTGGATGGCCTATGTCCGAGTCTTCTAGCTCAGGGTGATAGCTGCTGCATATCTTTTTTTGGGTGTATAAGGGATCTCAAAGTCGAATCACTGTAGGTATTCTACCCACTAGTGATTCCTGAGATTTAGGTCACACTGTGTGGAAATGTATTTGAGACTTTTATAGTCTATTTAAATGATAAATCATTCTCCTGATAGATAATTCCTCCAATAGTGTAAAGCATGAACCACAACTTCTAGCTTGAGGCCATATGTTGAATAATTATTCTTATGAAGTCTCATCTGGTGGGACCCATATTCTACAACTTTATCTCTCTATATTAGAATTGTTATTAACTTGATTCATGATGCATCATAATGAACTGTATAGCCTCTACTCAACTCTGGATGAATCAAGATCGGTGTTGAAGTAATCTTCCTTTCAACTCATGAAAGTCTATCTCGCAGGCTTCATACCATAAAAAATTAACATAATTTTTATTCAATCAAATGATAGGAACGTATAGGTGTAAAAATATTTAATGAAATGATAGTAATATACATCCATACCTATGAAACTTTGTAAGTAAAAAATATATTTGGTTGCTCCCAGGAAACCATATCTCTCAGCTTCTCGGGGTTAACAGATACTCCTACCTCTGAGATAATGTGATCCTAAAAGTGAACCTTATTGATCCAAAAGTGTAATTTGGTGCATTTATCATGAATCTCATTCTCTTTTAGTGTATAAATTACAATATAATGATTTTGGGAATGGTCATATCAAGTATGAGAATACACCAAGAAATCATCCACAAAGAATACAACAAATGAATCCAGATATGGGTGGAGAACTCATTTCATTAGGATCATGAAAACTACTGGAATTTTCATAAGACAAAACTGCAAAACCAAATAGTCATGAAAGCCACATATAATCTAAAATTTTATATGTGGTGGGTATAGTGGTATAATATGCACCATATGGTAGGAAAAACTCAAATTGATCTGGAAGATAATCATCTCTCCTTGTAGATGGCCAAAAAGGTTTTCTATTCAAGGTAGTGTATTTTTGGTTCTTAACCATAAGATATTTCAACTGGTACTAATACACACAACGCTTGAGGGTCTCATCTTCCTTCTTGGAGAATAGCCCAAGTGAACCCCATGGTGAATTATTGGGTCATATGAAACCCTTACATTCCAAATTCTCTAAATGATTCTTAAGTTCATAAAGATCAGTAGGTTATATCATATAAGGAGGAATGGACATTAGTGTCACTCCTAGAACTATCTCAATAGTAAACTTTTCTTTTCTCATTAGAGGTAACCTAGAAAAAATAATCAGGGAAGTCCTCATTGAAAATATCCACTATCAGAGGAAAATATATAATATGTATTCCCTGAATGCTCATAAAAAGACTAGAAATATAGGATATCACTCTACCCATACCATGATTATTAGTATTAGTTCGACATTCATGGACATATCATTCACCCTTATGAATATAACAATCACTCTAAAGAGATGTGAAATACTCCCATCGATGATAGAAATCAACATGACCATGAGAAGGCACCAACCATTCCATTCTAAGTATGATGTTAAAAATTTTCATCTCAAGGAAATATTTGTTCCATGCAAATCTTGAACCACCTATCTCAATGGGGTATTCCTTACATCAGATCACACTCTTGGATCTATTTCCCAAAATTCTATTGAGAGTTATAACACTACATATGTACTCTATTTCTAAGCCCATACTTTCCATAATTTCCACAGATATGAAGTAATACGAGTTTCCTATATTGAATAAGAAAGAAACTAAGTTGAGGCCATTAGAATATCACCTATAACTATAGAAGGTAAAAGACTCTACTTACCATGAGTAGGATGCACTACATAGATAAGGACAAATCCACAACCCTGATATGAAAAATAACTAACTTGGGCAGGTCCACTCTATTGGTATTATGTATATAAAGTCTTCATATAACATCCATGTCCACCTCCTCAAACTAATCTGGTAGTAGTAGTACAACTACCTGCATGCCATGGACCTACTAATCCTATACTCTAATGTAGATTCAGTGTAGATCCCACCTCACTAGGTATAGTATGGAAAGTTAAAAAAATGATTAATGTGTTTCATACTTCCACAAACTCAACACTCAATTGGGTTATTTTTATGTTATGGATTCTTATGGACCACCCTACCATAATAGTGAAACACCACATAATTTTGAGTGTTTTTTATATGACTAGTGTTTCACCTATGAGAAAATTTGAAGTGATGTTTCCTACCGCTAGACGAACTGCCTCCCTATCTTGATACCTAACCTCCTTGGCCCAGACTACCAGCCTCCCTCAAGTTCTTCTTAGTGATGAGTTTCTAGTCCACTATCATAGAAATGGTGATCAACTAAAATATATTTACCTACAATCGGATGGTGTATGTAATCCCATCCTCAAACCATCATATGGTCATAAACTCATCACTGATAAGTGTTGTTGTGAAACACAGAATCTCATTGAAATGTAATTAATACACAATCATGAACATATCACCCAACTGTAGGTGCATAAATTCTCAAGAGAATTCAACTATTAGCATGTGAGTGAAGAAGTAATCATAGAAGGATATATGGATGTCCACCGAAACCATACTCTAATGTTGATAAACTTGGGTGATAACATCCCACCATATCTTAGAAGAATAAAAAATCTTATAGGTTGTGATCATGACCCTCCACTCTAGAGGAATATTCAAATTTTCAATGGTAGATAACATAGCCTCTAGACATGAATCAGTATCTTAAGTACCTCCATCCACTAAGAAAGTCGGAGGATGTTTCTATAGAAATTATCACGTCAACTATGACATAGTAGGATAAGGTCACAAATCTCCTAGAACAAACTTCATAAAGCACAGGAATCTCTATTGAAAATAATAATCAGTTTCCAATCAGGAATAGAAGGACATTCCCTCAGGTGGAACCATAGGAAGTAATACTGGTGGCATAGGTCCCTCCACCTTTAGAGCATGGTTGTTACCACCCTCTTAGTTCATGACTTGAGGATGCAATGGTGTTATAGATCTATAATTTACAAATTCACACATCAGATAAGATTTAACATAGTTAAGATAAAAAATATCATAATAGGATGAGTATCTACCTTATTATATATGATTTGGACCTCTTTGCCTACTTCTAAAGCTAGGTCAAGGTAATAAAAATATTATAGAGGTCAAACAAGACACAACCTACTACCCACTACTAAGGTCAGGTCACGTTTTAAGTATCACATTACGCAGTAGAGGTTGTGATATATTGAGTGTAAATTACAAGGTATAGAGGAAAACCCTCTTTACTTTTCAATTGGAATCCATATTTAATGGTAACAATTTTTTATTTAAGAATTTATATTAATTTAAGTTTGTACTCTTTTTTATGTATATATATATCACGGTATAACTATATGTGTCACCATTCCCAACTTATTAAGGAATAAGATTTATAAGTTGCAATTGGAACATTATGTAACTACAATGTGAACCTTGCATCTAGTAGTATGGTGTAGTAGGTCATACAAAATGATTAGATTAAATTAATTACCATCCCTAATTAATATAATTACATGCTTCCTAAATTAAAATTAGAATTCATGTAATCAAAAACATATAAAATTTTATCCGATGAAACTAACGGTCAATGGATAAAACATGGAATAATTGATTAATTAAGGTGACACCATAAAGATATATAAGAAAATAGTATTTAGTCTGATGTAGACACTTTTATTAAAACAATTATTTTATCCCTATAAGAAATGTTAGAACATTTTCAAATATAATATTTAAGTCCCATATAATATGCAGTAGTAAATGAACAAAACAATATAAATATGTCATGGGATATGCATAACATGGGAATCCTCACATGACTATAATGATTAATTAGATGATACCTTCTTTCCTCATCAGTCCAAGGGTAATAGAGAACTCACAATAATATAAAATTTAAAAACACATGCGTGTCACCAAATAGTGAAATTAGTACAATTATAATAGGTAAAAACCGAAACAAAAATATCCTAAACTAGGTAATTTGGATTTCCCCTATATGTGGGTTAGTTACTCTCAGGAAGAAACTAATTACCAAATTTATACCCATTCATAGTCTCATATATAATACCCAAACAATAAGACAAAAGGAAAAAAGATCCACTGAAACCACTTTGTTTCATCCCGAACATGGTTCGCTTATAAGTAACTGAACCTTGTTGGCCATATGGACCCATGTGAACCTCCTTATAAACTAGATCATTTCGACTAGCAGTGGGGATTTATGGTGGTACAATAGGGATACTATAACCTCGTAATCAAGTACAACATAGTGGTATACAATAACAATAAGAAGTAGGAATAGTAATAAATAACCCATATTGTAATAATAAATCATCTAGATAAAATAAGCTGGCTGAATTTGATTCAATATCATATAAAAAAATATAATCATGTCATTATTCTATAAAAAAGGGTATGTTCACAAGATACAATTTATAGGCATATACAACATGCTATACAAAATAAAAAAAAATTATAAAATTTATCTCAACTAGAATAGAATTCATAGGATAAGTTCTCTGCTCCCATACATCATCATATGATGGTAAGTTAGGTATCTAAATCTTGAAGCTTCCATTTATCCCTACCTACATCTATAAGATCTATTCAAGTACTAACCAGTGACCCAAACAGGGTGTAATATATACTCTGTAGGCCACCACAAACAGAATATATAAATATACAATATAATAATATAAAATGGTTATGGTGTGGTTAATAATAAATGTAATATAGTAAATAATTAAATCATATCGGACTAGGTTCCTCATGGTATACCCAGATTACACTACCTTCTTCTTCCTAAGCTGAATTTATTCAAACATATGTCACCTTGCATGTGTATTTATATATATAATGGAATATATATATATATTCCTTGTATACATATAGATACATATGTTCATATATATAGATATGTAGTAATATTCAGGACCCAAGGTATAATCTCAAGGCATCTATATATACTTATAAGGGTTTTCACAACCCTCATAGCATATGAGCATGGAGATGAAACTTTTTCAAGTATAAAGCATGGACCGAACCCAAGAATTTTCTTTTGCTTTATGGAATCAGCCTTATTTTTAATTAATTGGAATCCTAGGCCTGTACAAGGAATTATGTAAAAAGTAACCAAGGTATCACTCTAGGATCATTACAAAACCCATTACTATAGGAGTCGTTACAAGGTGTTCCATGGAAGGAACCCAGTTATTACTCTCGCTATAGTATATATATAAAACCATCTAATATCATCCATGGTATACCCCATATGGAAATAATTATCACTCATATCATGTAATAGTAACATTTTTTACTGATCTCATTAAAAATAATCTACTAGGGAACCAGGTATCACTAATGGGTAAGGTAAAATCATATGGGCAATGATATTTTCCAAGGTATTCTATAAAAGAAACCATGTATCACTCATAGAGTATTGTAATTCAATTGAAATTTATAATTTATAAGCACGAAAATACCATCGAATGAAACCATAATTAGGACTATTGTATTTCCCATATCTTGGTGTAAAAGAATGGTCATAGCTAACATTAAACTCATACAATTAATCAATACATTTTTATCATTTTGGGAAATCCATTTAATGTGGTTAATTCAAGCTATAACATGAAAATAAAGGGTCTATATACATGGATTATCATTTTCCTTTGGTTCAAATAAAAATAAATTACATTCATAAGGGGAAATTCAACACACTTCAATGGGTGGTTTAATTAAATTCCAATGTATTAGGATCTTAGGCCTTTAAGGAAGGAACACCCTTAGGGGTGTGTCACATCAAGGTGGTCATCCTATGACATTGATTATTGGTTTTATAATACAATAATAATCAAGTAAACATCATTTTATTTAGTTAATTAGACATTTAAGAGGTGACACCCGAAGGGCCCGATGCATGGCACAAAAAATGCACCATATAAAGCATCGAAAATTTATCTAAAAATAACTAGACCACCAAACTAAGGTTAGTAGATGAATCCTTATCCATTATCAGCATCATATTCCAAGTATAATGGGAGAATTCAGAAAACAATATAAATTTCATAAAAATAGGGCTTATTATCTCATACCAAAATAGCATGACAGATGGAAATGTAAATTGAGAAAATAAGGAAGAGGAATGAGTATCCTAATATTGGTTATCCAATGCAGCCAAAATTTAAGGAATAAATAACCAAATAAATAACCTAGATCAAGACCTAGGTTAGAGGAATATTAAGTTCTCTAACATCTATGAGAGTTTCCACACATGAATAAGGAATTTGAGGAAGGGAGAGAACTTAAATAAAGATAGGGGAAACCATATTTTTACATATTTTTAAGAGGCTCATTGTTTGGTTTCACAGTTTTCCAAACCTTGTGCCTAAACCATACGGAACCACTAGTTAAGTGGAACTAATCATGTAGCACTGGGCTCATAGTTTGGAAAAACTTTACGGCCCCCTCTATCCCACTAGAGTACCCCACATGGCCATGTAGCCTAAGGGGCATGGTTAAAACTAATTTTTCACCCCTCTACAATTTACTACAGCACCTACATGGTTGAGTCGCATGGTTATAACTAAACATGTGATAACTATGAATCTCATTATTCCATTCAAATATCTTGAGTTCTAATCTCCAAATGAGCCTGAAACACTCCTAAACTACTCATTAGCCTCTTATGCACCTCATTATCATAAAACAATTGGTTTTTTAAAATTAGTTTAAGTATTTATTCCTCTTCAAAAAAATTGTGGAATTACACTCTCCTATACTATTGATCATTAAATCATGTGTAATAATGCATGAGTTAATGACTCATTAGTGAAAAAAAGTATTTAATATGACACATTTATAACATTGATTTTAAAAAACAATATTATAAATGGTTTTTCATGCCAATTATAAGATAACCAATGTAAAAACATACCACGGTATGTTTTATACATAATTAATCTTATAATAAACATGGAAAATATAATTTTATATAGTATTTATAAGTTAACAAACATAGTAAATAGATTTTCTACTTTTTTATATAATAACTAATGTAAACACCCATTTAAAAAAAAATAAGTCGAATTGTGTTTTATTTTTTTAGTCACACCCTCAATTTATCACTTGAAGAACCATAATCTTATTCTTTGAAACCTCATAAATTTTATATCTCTTATTCTTCCTCGTCATATTTATCCTCAAATCCACCCATACTCACCTCTATCACACCACCCTCACTTGTTCTCATCACATTCATCATTGCCTTCATTTTCATCATTCTTGTCCACCTACATCCTATATGATTTTTTGTGTATTTTCTTCCTTGTTTGTATTTATCACAATATTTAAGATATTTTTAATTTAATTATTAATTTTTACATGAATATTTTATGTAATTGATGATAGAAATTCAGTTTTAATTATAAGTAAATCTTACAATGATTATTTGGTAATGGGGGTTTTAGGGCGAGTTTGTTTCTTGAATTGTGATGAATGATAGTCATGATTTGATAGTAATATAAGATTAAGTGTTGAATGTATAGTGTATTATGCACAACATGAATCTATAAGGTTTCAATTTAGTAGTTGACTCTATGATGTTTTTATATTCCATAATAAATAGTTCATTTCATTTAAAGTGTGTATTTCACTATGATGTACATTATGAATAAATATTTTGATGATCTATCATGTTGAAAAATACGGAGTCTAAATTATCTATCACCATGAATTTTTGTAGGAAGAAGGTATTTTACGTTACTATATAATGATTTTTTAATATTCAACAGTTACATTTTTTATAAATGAATAATAAATTGGTACATCCAACATTTATGTAATGGATCATAAAATGATTTTCCTATTAGGCTACTCATTACCTTCTAATGATCATGTATAAACTAGTTTTTTGTTTTAATATTTGATTAATTATCTCAATTTTATTCCTAAAATAAAACTTATTTTTATCATTTAATTATCATTTGAAAAAACTAAATCTAATATAATTCACATGACTTGGTTACATTATAAAGAAACATATTATAACACACTGGTACTCTACAAAGCATGTCTTCATTTATGTTCTGATATAGTATAATAATTCATTATTTATATATAATAAATATAGTGTAGATAATACCATTTTAAATAAAAATATATCATTATTATTAAGATTTGGAATCATAGATACCCGGTATTTTCCTTTTAATATTTTGAAATATTTCTATATATATTTCCAGAGCTAGGTGCTAAAAAGATGTGTGGTTTTGAGGACCGGTGTGCCCAAAATTAATTTTATAAAAATATTAATTATATTTTATACTATTCACTAAAAGGAAGAGGTATATATCTTAAACGGTTGACTAGATCCGAACTATGAGGCCACTGATGATTCTGGAGCATGGAATTTACCCTAGGTGGGGCATAACTTATGTCGGTGCATATAATCTATAGAAAATTTATCAAATACACAACCGTAAATAAAATTATTAAATAAAATTATTTTATTTCAGGTGTTTTCTTGAGTAACTCTTGAATGTGGACTCAGATTGGGAATCTGAGACCACTTTTGATTTCGTAATGTTGTATTTTACCTAAACACGACCTAAAGTGAGAGGGAACGGGATGTTTGAATCCCGCAACTGTTGGAAGGTGACCTAATTAAATGATATAAATAGGTCATTATGGAAATGAATTAGGGTTTAGCTCATAAACCTCCCACCCACAACGAAGCTTCCTCTCTTCCTCCCTTTGGAAAATCAATGTCAAATCCTTAACGGATCACAGTGATGCTACAGATCTAATCAAATCAGAGCACGGTAAATGCAACTATTGTTGGTGTGTGTGATCATCAATGAAGAATGGATCCAAATACATGTAGGATTATTTCTTTTTTATTCTACATCTTCAATTAAAATTATTGAATTTTAATTGTATTTTTTTTCTATTTTTTCATCCTTGAACATCAACAAAGATGGAAAAACTAACACAACCATCGATTGATCCCTCTTTTCCTCTATTCTTCCTGTGTTCTTCGTCATCGTCTTTTTGATATAATGAAACAGAAATAGCTCATCAAGAAGGGAATGGATCTATGTATATTTTGGTCCAAGGATCATAGATTTGTGATTATTTCATTTTTCAAGTTTCGATGGAGGTGCTGAGGTGTGTGGCAAGGCGGCATGAGGAATCCTGGCAAGGTGGCCCATGGTGGCAGGGTGAGGAAACCAGAGGTTGTCTAGCGAGGTGCGGCCTGGCTAGGCAGAGTAGGCCATGGCATGCAGTGGCAGCCTATTGTGGCTATGGTGAGTGGGGTCGGTGTGAGCAGGCGCTGTTAGTAGGAGGCGACTGATGGAGGCTGCATGTGAAGTGGTCTAGGGTAGTAGACGCGCGATCAAGGGGGAAGAGTTTCATAATTTTTATAAAATAAAATTTAAATATATTATTATTTTTACTATTATTATTATTATTATTATTAAAATGGTTAATTTATTGTAACTCCATCGTGCGACATCCAATTGAAGCGTCATCAGCAGAGATGTGACCCTGCCTTTGAGATGATATTTTTATGACCAATGTGGGATACCTTTTTTGGGTTTTCATAATGGGTCTAAAAAACACTCAAATAACAATAATTTATTATTATTATTAAAACATTGACCTACCATAGCTATCACATGTTGCATCCAATTTATGTATCATCAACAACATTGTTACCCTGACAATGAGGTGGATGTTTTGAGGCCAGTTTGGGAAATTAAATTCCGGATCAAGGTGCAAGCCCTATGAATCCTGGTTTGAGTGTGATGCGGTGAAATGTGAATTTTCACCAAGTGTTTGTTTTGGAAAAATTATTATTCAATACCATGCATTTTCATGTGATGATTTAAATAGTGAATTATGTATATTTTATTTCGATATCGATACATGAGTCCCATGAGGCACTATTCATTCACAATGTAGTGAAAAGAATCTTATTCATCAAGTGTCTGATTCGGGTGAATTAATAGTCCATATTGTGTGAATTTCTGCATGGATTTCAATGGTGTGATCTATTTGTTTATCTGGGTCATCCCAATTTTCTAATCGTTGTAATGTACAGAACCTTATTTGTGATGTCATTAAATGTGGAAACATGAAAGGAATATCAGTGGAAGATCCTTATGATGTGATTGAAGAGAATCAATGGATTAAGTCAGCACTGACTCTTGTGATAGTAGATAAGATGTTTCAAGAGATGTGGTCAATGATTTCATGGCTGTTTGAGGTGCCATGTCAGTGAAATTTTAATTTTCCCTTTCAGACCAACAATGAGCATCGTGTTCTCATTAGCCATTTGGACAAATATTCCATGCACTCTGGGAGAACACTGGCATTCCTAGGGGTACATATACATAGTTCAGTAACTGAGTATGGATAGTTATATTTCCATTCAATGAGGTGGGGTCACACATTGTGTTTGCCCCATATGTACCTTGTACCTCATTATGAATCTTTTACCTCTCCTATCTTCTTCTTTTCGACTTGGATTTTTACCCGTGAGTAGTCTATCCTGAGTGTTTTTTCCATGTAGAACGTGATTGTTCCATCAATAGTGTATTTAATGATATGATGAGATGTATTTTAGTTATTGTCCATGTAGGTTATCTGATTCTTCTTTTCAGGTGTTTATCCCCCTATCGTACTAGGGTATGGATCCCCAAGGACCAGAGTATTAACCCCCCCACCCACCCACCCCCCATCGACATGGGTGAGGGTCCTCTATAGCTACTTCCAGGTGTCTATCCCCCTGACGTACAAGGGTGCGAATCCCTGATAATGAGAGTGTTGACCTCCCATCAGCATAGGTGTGGGTCCTCTACAGCTACTTTATGGGAATTACCCTCCGATGTTTACCCTTCAGCGGGGCTGGGTAGTGGGTCCCCATCGACATCTGGCTATTGATCCCCCTGATGTACTAGGGCATAGATCCCCGATGACTAGAGTGAACCCCCCCCCCCCTACATTCTAGGGTGTAGTTACTATGTATTTTGTGACCCCTCAATTATGTGGCATAGTGACGAGATGTGGTTTGGCATACCTTTGGACTCACGAGAAAGAGGGATGCTTTCCCTACCGATACGCATCCTTATGACGTGACCTAAAACCGTGTATGTGAGTTATTTGAACCCAAACAAGATAGTATCAAGGTGTGGTTAATGAATCCTTTATACTTGTGTGTTTAGGGAAGACATGTGAAGTGTTGGGCATCGACAGATGGACTTACCTTGTAACTCTTGGCGAATCATCTTCTTGGGATAAGCTATGAGATAGAGATCATCTTACTCTCTCGTTTGGGCTTCTTTGGATGATCATATATATATATATATATATATATCCTATTATAGTTCCCACTCCTTGGGTTTTGGTTACTCTCCTTCTAGAAGAGGCGAAGATGCATGGGTTATTCCACGTAATTTTTGAATCTAGCTTCTCATGGTTAGAAGAGTCTACTCTCCTGCTATAGGTAGCTAATACTTGACAAGAATTTCATCTTCTCGCTGATTTGATATCCTTGTGGTTAGATGAGTCTGCTTTCACTCTCTTATTGGTATGAGTTATTCTCTATTACTATACCTTGTTCTATCTACTACTTCTCTTCAGTTGTATCTCTTACTGATCCCCCTTTACCTTTTCGTTTCATTCTACTAGGTATGTATATACTCACCCCTGCGTGTGATTTTCCTAACATGTGTCATGTCTTTTAAAGATGGTGAATAGGTCGATCGTGACTATATATAATCATAGGGATACGGGATACTTGGACCATGTATGGTGGTTGCATCTTGGGATATATGAGTTGGGATCTCTCAGTTGTTACACTTTTCTAGTTTTTTTCAGGTTTGGACATGTTTCGGGTTGGGTCAAGTATTTCTTTTCCTTTACTTTTCAGTATAAACCATTGTACCTTTGTACTATCTAGAGGTTCATGCATGTTCATTTTATTTTATATAAATTTTTACCTTTTCTACTTTCCCTCTACACTTTTTTCATTGATTTGGTTGTGTTTATGTGTATAGGTTCTTAGGAAAATTCATCCTACAGTTTTTTGTGCCTTCAGCGCTTGTCGTCACCCCCTTGCCTATGGAGGCGGGCTTCGGGTAGTTCTAACTCAAGCCCTGGAATGGGTCAGGTCATGATAGAGTGTTATCAGATCAAGTTTATTCCTTGGGATGTTTTTTGGATGTTTCCCCTTACAAGGATTGGTTGGATTTAGGGAAACAATGCCAAAGTGTCTCGAGAGTGGATCTTAGGCTAGGGAGTTTGATGATGGTGCGTGCAGATGACGTATCCATTCTATAGGAACCAGATTCCCCACTTGTTAACTCAACACCCTTAGACATTTGTTGCTGGGAACAATGGTACATGCATCATATAGGATTGAGTCTATGAATGTTCTTCTTGAGTCATCTTCCCATTTATATATATATATATACATATATATGCTCATTTGACTATGGTACTCCTTGATAAATTTCAAGTTACCTCCGCGATGACATCCATCCAGGATACCAGCTCTGGTTTGTGAAGACGAACCTATGAGTGATGTGGCCTTATTTCACGGTCCATCCAACAATACACTACCTCCAGGTGGATAGATAGAATCACATACACCAATTTAATAGTAGATAGTACCAATATATCAGGATAAGGATGTGTGCATGTTGATAACACTCTGTGAGTTCTAGTACTGGAGACCACTGATGTTACGTAGCGAGTTATATTCCCAAGCAGCAAAGGATTGGCTAGAGTCAGTGGTCCACATTTTTTGGATTGTTCAAACCTTAAACAATCATATGGTGGATTTGGAATCTAGTTTTTTCCATGGAGAAACTAGGCATTGGTGAAGCCTAGTTACTAAGATGCACAATGAGTTGACTCTCTCCTGGTATGACTACCAACATCTATTTCGTGAGTAGTATTAACCCATTTGATTACTCTCTATTATGGTATAGAAGATTCTAGAGCTTCAGTAGGGAGAGATGATGTGGAAGAGTATGCAGTGAGGTTCACAGAATTTATGCACTAATAACTTGAAATTATTAGAGAAGGATACTTATAAGGATGAAAGTTTGATCAGGGAATCCACATAGAGATCTGAGCTAGCGTAGTTCCCTTATGCATCCCCACTTATGATGGGGTGTTGGAGTAGGAACTAGTGATATAGATTTTTCAATCAGAGGTATTCTAGATAGATGGAGATGGAAGTGGGCGTAACAGAGCTGATATGCCTTCAACAGCTAGCAGACGTCAGTGGATAGGATCTCGGTGTAGGAGGTCTCCCCATAATTGGACTTAGGCACATGTTCAATGACCTTGTAGGGGACTAGGATAACTCATAGAGTTACGGTGCTACACATTTTATGGAAGAGGTCACATGGCACATGATTTACCGACACGATGTGTCAAGGAGCACAGGTAGATAGGTAATGGACCTCTACAATAGAGACAGTTATGTGACCAGAGATCTCCTATGAGGAGACAGGGCGGTCCCCAGGGAGTCAATGCTGACAGAGTAGCAGGAGGAGCTTCAGGTGGGGGATCACGTTATGATATTCTTCCACCAAAACAACTGGTAATCCCACGTTAGGCTTAGAGAGTGGGAGGTCGGGGCCATAGATAGAAGAAAGATTTTAATTTCTATGACCTTGCAGTGATTGAGATAATAAGAGGTATGCTTTATGCCCTTTCTAACTTCTACAGTAAAAAATTTTATACGCTATTATGAGGTACTCTTTTCTTCTTGCTTCATGCTTTTAGGTTTTATCTGGGTGACACGGGGTGTCGGTGTAACCCCATGTCAATTTTTTTGATGTAGTTTTGAATGCACAAGGAAGATGGGTTCTTCCCCCACCGAGATGCATTTTTTTGACATGATTAAAACTATGAGGTAGAGTCAGTGTTGTGCGAAGAGGATAGTATTTATGTGTGGTGGATGATTCCTTTTGAATTGTGTGTTTAGGGAGAGTTTATGTGACTAAGTGTCATAGAAGGACTTCTAATTTTTAGTGGAGTTTTCCTAGTTGAAAATTTTTACTTGGGATATTGTTAACGGGTGTGGAGGAGTTTTTGGTTTGGGATTAATCTCATTTTGAGAGAGGTGAAGAAACATGGGGTATGACACATGATTTCAGTGTCTAGATTCTCATCGTTGGATGAGTTTGCTCACCTTCCTTGTTCTTCAGTATCTTTGTGTTCTCAATGTTAACCATGATACAGTGACAATCTATTTTCCAATACAGGTCACCTATCTAAGACCTCAGGAACAAAACTATGTGACTCGTTACCTGATGAAAATAGTGGTAGACTTTTCTTTGAGAATGTAGAGATTCTACCTTTTGGGAGATGTTGACTATAAAGTTTTTCATTATCAGATATCCTTAGAAGATTAACCGAATGGATTTTCTGAATAATGGAATCACATCACCCTTTTCTAGGGGAGAATGGTTTTTTTTGGCCATGATGAAAGAGGAGTTGATGAAAGAGTTTCAAACTTTTCCTTTAACTATGCATCCCAGTGTAAGGAAGAGCTAGGTGCAGGCTCAGTTTCCCCACCACTTTTCTTAGTTTTTTCTTTTTAAGGATGAAAATATTTGAATAAGGGAATGATTTAGAGACATTATTTTTTCCTTGTATGTCTTTGAAATATTTCTATATATATTTCCAGAGCTAGGAGATAAGACAACATGTGATTTTGAGACCTGGTTTTCCTAGAATTAATTTTATAAAAATATTATGTATATATTATACTATTATTGCAAAGGAAGTTCTATATCACTTAAATGGTTGATCAGATCAGAAATCTAATTCCACCATTGAGTCTGGAGTGTGGCGTTTACCCTAGATGGGAGATAACTTTCTCATCACATTTATTCTATAAAAGATTTCATTGAGGACATAACCATAAAGAAAATAAATAAATATAATTATTTTATTTAAGATGTTGTTTCGAATAACTCTTGAAAATGGTCTTAGATTGGGAATTTGAGACCACTTTCGAGTTTGTAATGTGGTGTTTTACCTAAATGTGTCCTAAAGTGAGAGGGCGCGGGATGTTCGGATCCCACGACCGTTGCCGGGTGACCTAGTTAAATAATATAAATAGGTAATTATGGAAATGAACTAGGGTTTGGATAATAAACCTCCCACCCATGGAAGAGCTTCCTTCCTTTGGAAAATCAACGTCGAATCCTTGACGGATCATGATGGCACCGCAGATCAGAACAGATCAGAGCATGACAAATGAAATGATTGTTGGACGGCGTATTCATCAATGACGAACATATCCAAATACAAGTAGGATCATTATTTTGGATTATATACCCTTGATTGAAATTCTTGAATTATAATTGTTCCATTGTCGATTGTATCTTCCTTGAACATCAACGACGATGGCCAAACTAACATGTCCATCGATCAATCCCTCTTTTACTTATTTCTTCGCATGTTCCTCATCGTATACTTTTTGATACAATTAAACATCAATGAATCATCAATCAAGGAATGGATATGTATGGATCTGGGTCCAAGGATCGTAGATCTATAGCTGTTTCAATTTTTGGGTTCTGATGGAGGTGTTGCGGTGTGCGGTGAGGCAGTAAGAGCCAATCTTGTGAGGTGGCCCACGACAGCAGGGCGAGGTGGCTAGAGGTGGTCCGGTGAGGTGCGGTATATCTAGACAAAAAAATTTGTGGCATTTGATGGTGGTATAATGCGTCTCTTATGAGCAGCGTCAGCACAATCAAGGCGGTCCAGTGAGCGGGGTCAGCGCGAGCAGGCTGTCCGAGCAAGAGGCGACCGGCGCAGGCTTCAGGCGGAGCAGCCAAAGGAAATGGACGCATGATGAAGGTGGGTAGGAGATTCATAATTTTTATTGAATAAAAAATAAATATAGTAATATTATTATTATTATTATTAAAATGGTTAATTTTTTGTAACTGCCCCATGTGACGTCCATTTGACGTGTCATCAGCGGTGATGTGACTCTATCTTCAAGAAGAAATTTTTAAGGCCAATGTTGGAAAACTTTCTTTTGTTTTCATATTGGGTCTGCGAAATGCTCAAATAATAATATATTATTATTATTATTGAAACTTTGACCTACAATAACTCTCAAATACGGCGTCCAATTGATGCATTGTCAATGGCATTATAAACCTAACATTGATGTGAATGTTTTGAGTAAAATTTAGGAAATTAAATTCTGGATCATGGTGTGGGCCCCATGATGATCGGTTCGTTTATGATTATGTGAATTGTGAATTTTCACCAAGTGTTTGATTTAAACAAATGAATAGTCAATCTCATACATTTTTTGGTAAGGATCGCAATGGTATAATGTGTATATTTTATTTCAAGATCGATATATGGGCCTAACGAGGCACTCTTCATGCACAATTTTGTGAAATATAGCTTCTTCACTGGATGTTCGATTCAGGTGAATGAATCGTCAATCATGTGTTCTTTTCTGCAAGGATCACAATAGTGTGATCTGTTTGGTTATTCGAGGCCTCCCACTTTTTTTCTTTCTATGATGTGTGAAGCCTTATTCGTGATCTCATTAAATGTAAAAACATGAAAAGAATATTAGTGGAAAATCATTCTAATGTGTTTGAAGAGAAACCACAATTTAGGTCAGCACTAGCTCTTATGAGAGTGGAGAAGATGTATGAAGGTATGCGGTCAAGTCTTTCAAGACCGTTTGAGGAGGCATGTCAATGAAATTATGTTTTTCCCATTGGGCCAATGAAGATCATCATGCGCTCATCATACTTTTGGAATGATACACTGGAATCCCTTGGGGTACATGTAAAAATATTAGAAACTGAGTATGGATAGGTACACAGCTAGGTGACAAGGTGTGGTCACACAACATATGGGCCCCATATGTCTCATGTACCTCATTATGAATCTTCTACCCCTTATATATACTTCTTTTGGACATGGATTTTGACCTGTCAGTATCATATCCTTATATTTTATCGCATAGAACATGATTGTTCAGGTGGCTTTCAAGAAGTGATACGATATCTTTCAGGTGGTGTTCAGGCCAGTTATCAGAGGCTTCATTCCATGTTTTGATCACCCTGACATACTATGGCATGGATCCCTGAGTACTAGAGTGTTGACCCCCTTTCCACATGGGAGTGGGTCCACTACAACTACTTTTGGGTGTTGATTCCAGAGACACACTAGGGCATGGATCCCCGATGACTAGAGTGTTGACCCCCATCGACATGGGTGTAGGTCCAATACAACTACTTGATGGGCAGTACCCTCCAGCATTTACCCTTCAGTGGGGCTGGGCAGTGGGTCCCTGTCGACTTTTAAGTGTAAATCTCCCAGATGTACTCGCAAACGGATCCCTGATGACTACAGTGAACCCCCCCTAACATTCTAGGGTGTAGGTCTTCTATGTTTTGTGACACCTCGGCTATGTGGAATAGTGACGAGACGTGGTTTGATGTACCTTTAGACTCATGAGAAATATGGATGATTTCCCCACTGAGATGCATTCTTATGATGCGACCTAAAATCATGAGGGAGATTCAGTGTCACCCAAATCGGATAGTATCAAGGTGTGGTGATTGAGTCCCTTAGACTTGTGTGTTCAAGGTAGAGGTGTGAGGTATTGGCATTGATATATAAAATTACCATGGAACTTATTTTGAATCTTATTCTTCGGATGAGCTATGGGATGGATATCCCCTTACTCTCTCATTTTTAATTCTTTGGATGATCATATATATATATATATATATATATCATTTTTTAGTACCCACACCTTGGGTTTTTGTTATGTTATGTCAATAAGTTATCTTATAACTCCTATAATCCTTTATGTTTTCAAGATCACACACACATTTTCCTTAAAGATTATTTTATTTCTCTAAGGAAAATTATTTTCTTAAACCCTTAACATGATTTTTTATGTTATGATTAATGTTCCTTATCTAAGCTTAAATATTTTTTTCATAATACCAAATTACCTTAAGAATAATCATATCCTTATCAAAAACTTGTACCCTTACAATTTCTTAGAATCTGAGTCTAACTGTTTTTAGAATCTGATTCCATCTAATTTTAGACTATGTTTCATCTTGTTTTCTGATTCCAAATTCTCAGAAAATCTGATTCTGAATTCTTAGAAAATCTGATTTTAAATTCTTAGAAATTAGGATTCTGAATTCTCTGAAAATCGGATTATGATATCTCCAAAAATCATACTATGATTTCTTCTAAAATCAAACTCTGGTTTCTCCTAAAATTATACTCTGATTTATTCTAAAATCTGACTCCGATTTCTTCTAAAATCATATTCTGATTTATTCAGAAATCGGATTCTGAATTCATCATAATTCTAGCTCCAAATTTTTATTTTTCTATAATTCATTTTTATACATTTTCGGACTCCATTTTCCAATATATTTAGAATATGATTATTCATACTTTTTAATGTTACATATTTTCTTTAATGTATTATTCCAACTTTATTGGATAATAGTTTAACTAAGTTTCTTAAACTTAAGAATTTTTTCTTAAATGTTAATTTTTATTACACTTGATAATGTTTCCCATATTTTCTTACATGAAATGATGTCATACAATCAATTTCTAAATAATCGTTGGCTAAGTGACACATGTATAGGTCCCCATGAAATTCAAGGAAAAATGTGATTGTTAGAGGAGGAGATAACTGTTGGAATTTTTTCCTATAAATACCCCCATACATTTGAAGATTTCAAAAAGAGTTGTCACACGTTGAGAAGTACTGGACATGCTGAATTATAGAGAGACAATTTGTGCTACAAGAGCTTTACTCAACCTGCCTTGTGCAAATGTTGTGAATGACTTGTTAAAGCTATGAACAACTTGTTCAAGCCGTGAACAACATATTCATCTTACCTAGTAAAAATTTGATTGTTTTTTATCAATCAAGGTATTTTGGGGATAGGAAGATATAGGTTTTGATCACCATAGAGATCAAGGTCTTGTAGAAACAAAAGACAGATTTTGATATTCTTATTAAGAGATTACCTTGGTGTGGATAATACAGACTTTCTTAAAAGTATAAATCAAGGGACCTTTATCCAATGTTGTTGGATACCCTTCTCTTTGGGTTAAAATATTTACTACACTTGTTTAATTTCTTTGTTGCAAGTTTTAATTCTTATGAATTTTGTTAAATAAAGAAAGTATAACATTCTTATACATTCTTATACTTGTATATTATGATAAATAAGATTATATAAGCTTTATGGTAGAATATTTCCCTAAGTAAACATGTATTAAGATTCTTTATCAAATCCATATTATCTGATCCTAAGAAATTTAGTTTCTTAGTTAAGAAAAAAATAGGGTTTGTGAATACATCTTGTTTAACTTTGTTAAACATAGGTTTTCTTAAGGATAAAAATGAAAGTTTTTAAACCTAAAAATCACACCCCTCTTGTAATTGATCAATATACATCTACATTTTGATCCTATAATTGGTATTAGAGGAGGTATCTCAAATGATTATACTTACATATAAGTTTTTTTGATCAAATTTTCTTACTTAACTTTACTTGTGCAATTTTTTCTTAATATTATTTTTAAAGTCTTTGTTTATAAAATTTTTCTACTAATCCTTCTTTTGAAAAATCCATTTTCTATTTTGTTATAGAATGGAAGGAATAAAAATTGGTTCTATAGACAATATTAATCTTACCAAACCCCCAATAATTGATAGAAATGACTATAAATATTGGGGAGATAGAATAAATACCTTTTTTATTAACACTGGAGTAGACAACATTGAAATTGTCACTAGAGATTACAAGATAACAGAAAAGGAAGTTAGAACCATCACATATCAGGAAAAATAAGAATTTAAAATAAACTACAAGTTAATAAATACTCTTTTATATTCCATGAACATGAATATCTATAGTAAAATATCCTCTTGTGAAGATTCCAATAGTATCTGGAAGAAACATGAAGTTACACACTTTGGAACATCAAAAGTGATAGAAATGAGAAGAGTTGTGTTAAGAGATGAATATCATTGTTTTATATTTCCTTATAGAGAACATGTTTGAAGAGTTCAATAAATATTTATGACTATCGTCAATAACCTTATGTATATGGGTGAAAAAGGACGTGATGATGAAGTTCTTGTGGACAATATAATAGATAGTATGCCAAATGAGTGGAAATCTAAAAGGATAGCTATTTATGAAAAAAGGAAAGTTTCAAACATCACTCTTGATGAGTTATTTGGGACTCTTCTTATGCATGAAACAAGAATGAAGAGTGAGGAAAAAATAAATAAGAAAAATAATGGTAATGGAAGTGTTGCTATCACTACTACATCAAATCATATGAAAGCCAGGACTCTTGAAATAGTTACTAGATAAAAAGCTAAGAAAGATACTGTTATATCTAATTCAAGTGATAGTGATCATTATAAGAATAAACTAGACAACATTTCTTGAAGGATGAATAATATTATGGGAATAAAAGATTTTCAATATAGATATAACAAGAAATACAGAAAAGATAATAAAGAATCAGAAGTGACTTTTTATGAATGTAATAGGGTTGGTCATATAAGACCAGACTGAACTTTTCTCAAGATAAAAGATAAAAAGGATAATATTTCTGAAAGGAACAAAATAAAGTACTAAAAATACAATTCTAAGAATGTAATGAAGGCTAGTGACACCTAGAGTTCCAATGGTGGTGACTCTTTTGATGAATCCTCAAAATATGAATCTCATACTTAGAAGAATGTTGGTCTTATATCAATATTACATATTGAAAATCATTGTCTTATGGACATGGTACACACAACTAAATCCATAACCAATATTTATTTAAATGAGAATTTCCCTGATGAAAAGTATTATGAATTTTCAGATGAAGAATCTTCTTCAAAAGAAGATAATGATTTACCTTCTTTTGAAGAAGTATCTAGGTTTTCTATGTTTATTGAGACTAAAAATAGAAAGATCAATAAGAAACATGATAATTAAAATTCTAGAATATCAATTTTAATAAAATAAGTATTAGATCTTTCAAAATATCTTGATCAAAAAATTCATTATTTTGAAAATATTTCCAAAAACCTTAAATAAGTAAATTCTCATAAGGATTAACTTTTAAGGATCTTTAAAATGTTATTTATAATAAAAATGTTTTAGAGACTAACCCAAATTATAAGACTAATGACTATGAAGATAATCATTTAGTCATCAAACTAAAATATAAAATATTTTTCTTAAATAAAATTTTATCAAATTTTACTTTAGTAAGGAAAGAATTTGATAAAATGTATTCACAACTTTTTCCTCTTAGGAAAAATTCTGGATTTGGTTATTATCATTCAAAACCTACTTTTAGTCATAAATGTTTGTTCCCCAAAGTGATTCATTTTACACTAAGTGTAAATGTGATGGACATTGGGAGAAAATTGTTCCTTAAACATAACCCAATACTTAGGTTTTCATAAAGATTAATTTTCTACGAAAATGTGGATACCTAATATTTTACTTTCTAACATTTTTGGATCCAAACAAGTTTGGATTCTGAAAGTCTGACTTTTTTATTTTCAGTAAAAAGGAACTGCCAACAACAAAACATGGTACGTGGATACTGGATGTTCCCAGCACATGATGGGTAAAAAAACATCTTTGAAAATATTATAAAGATGAATATTGGAAAACTAACTTTTGAAGATAAGGTTCAGGGAGAAATTGTTAGTATAGGTAATATTGTTCTTCTTGGTAAATCTTTAATTTCAAATTTTTCATTTGTAAAAGGTCTAATGAACGACCTTATAAGTATAATCCCATTATGTGGGGAAGGTTACCTTGTAAATTTTAGGAATGATAAATGATTAGTACACAATTCCAAGGAATAGTTTATTCTCTCTGCCCATAGGAATGAGAATGTTTACACACTTAACTTACAAGACTTTAAGATCAAATACCTACATTTCCTTACTGCAAAAGAAGATCAATCTTGGTTATGTCATAGAAGACTAGGACACTGTAATCTTAGGAAACTGTGAAAACTCTATAATAAAATACTTCTTAAGGTTCTACTGAATCTTATATTTGATTCTTCAAAAGTTTGTGATCTGTTTCAATATGGAAAACAACATAATTCAATATTTAAATCAATTAGTTAAGTCTAAAAAATTTAAGAATTAAAGCTAGTACATATGGATCTTTTTGGTCCAACACAAACTAGAAGCATTGGAGGAAAATACTACATTTTTTGTTTTAGTAGATGATTACACTAGATTTACATGGTTCTATTTTCTAGAAAATAAATATAAAGCCTTTTATTAATTTAAATCTTTTTCCACCAAAGTTAAAAATAAAAAAAACCTTCCATTAATTATTATTCTTGGTGATTAGGGGGAGAATTTGAAAATTTATATTTTGAAACTTTTTTTAGTAATAAAGGAAATACTCATAACTTCTCACCTCTAAGAACTCCAAAAAAATGGTGTTGTTGAAAGAGGAAATCTAATTCTTGAAGTGATAACTAGAACCATGTTGAGTGAATATTCTATTACTAAATATTTTTTAGCTGAAGAAGTTAGTACTAATTTTTATACTATAAATCAAGTTTTAATCAAACCTTTTCTTAATAAAACACCTTATGAGTTATGGACTAGTCGAAAACCTAAAGTTTATTACTTCAAATTATTTGGATGAAAATTATCCATCTTAAATATTAAAGATAACTTATATAAATTCTCACCCAAATCCGATGATGGAATTTTTATAGGCTACTTCACTACCTATAAGGATTATGGATTTTTTAACAAAAATTATTATATTAATGAAGAAATAGTACAGGTTAAATTTGATGAAACTGATCCTTTTATTTTTAAACAATCTCAACTTAAATCTTCAGATGTATTTTCAAAAAATGATTATCAACCTTTGATGGTAGATTCTTCAAATAAATAAAATACTCAAGAAAGTGTTTCTAAAGTATTTACCCAAGAATATTTTTTACCTTATGTTGATGAATAGGTTTTACAAAACCCAAATCAGTTGTTTCTTAATAATCATCCCAATGATAGTATCATAGGTAATGTAAATGAACCAGTAAGGACTAGAAGTTATTTAAGAAATAAAATAGAAAATTTAGCATTCCATTCCCAATTAGAACCAAAAACCACTAATGAAGCTTTAGGTGATGATAATTGGATTAAATCTATACAATATGAACTAAATGTATTCGAAAGGAACAAAGTCTGGACCTTAGTTGAAAGTCCTAAAGACACTTTTGTAATTGGAGTAAAGTGGGTCTTTAGAAATAAATGTGATGAAAATGGAACCATTGTAAGAAATAAAGAAAAATTAGTTGATAAAAGATATAATCAACAAGAAAAAATGGACTATGAAGAAACCTACAATCTAGTAGGTATACTTGAATCTATTTGTATTCTACAAGCCTTTACAGTATTCATTAATTTCAAACCTTTTCAAATGGATGTGAAGTGTGCTTTCCTTAATGAAAATGTTCAAGGGAAATTTTATATTGAACAACCTCATATATTTGAAGAAAAAAAACATCCTGAACATGTTTAAAAACTTACCAAAGCTTTATATGGACTTAAATAATCCTCTAGATCCTAGTATGTCAGACTTACAGGATTTTTGTTACAAAACAAGTATGTTAAGGGAACTGATGATCCAACCCTTTTATAAAGAAATATAAGAAAAATATTTTTATTATTAAAATATATATTGATGAAATTATATTCAGATCAACTCAGAAATCTTTAGCTGATTCATTTGCGAATCTGGTGAAATCTAAGTATGAAATGAGTATGATGGGTTTGTTAACATTATTTCTTGGTATTCAAATTTTTCAAATATCAAAAGGAACTTATATATATCAATATAAGTATATTAACGATATTCTTAAGATTTATGGATATGAAAACACTAAAAGTATAAGTACCCCAATCATTACCTCAAGTTCTCTTGATCTTGATGAAGCTAGGAAACCAGTAGATCAAACATCTTTTAGAGGTATGATAAGAATTTTATTATACTTAAGAGTTAGTCAAACAGAATTAAAATTTTGAGTATGATTATTTGAAATATATCAATCTAATACAAAGGAATATCCTTTAAAATCATTGAAAAAAATCACTATTTAAATATAACCATGGATTTATGACTTTTTTATTCTTCAGGAAATTATTTTTCTTTAAAATGTTTTTCGGATACTAATTTTATTGGATGTATAATGGATAAGAAAATTATATGAAAAACTTGTCATTTATTAAGAGGTTCATTAGTTTCTTTTTCATGTAATAAGAAACACTCAGTAGAACTTTCCACCATTAAATCTAAATATGTATAATTTTGATGTTTTTGTGCTCAAGTGTTGTGGATGCAACACACAATCACAGACTATGGAATGAGTTTTACCAAAACACAAATAATGGGTGATAATACTATTGTCATTTCCCAAAGAAAAAACCATGTACATAACTCTCATGAAAATCACATAGATATTAGGCATCACTTTATTTGTGACCACACACTTAAAGGATATATCATTCTTCAATTAATCATAATGCAAGATCAACTTTCTGATATTTTTTACAAAATATTTACCCTCTGATAGATTTGAATACATTAAACAAAAGTTGGAAATGATAACCTTAAAGTGATCATTCATATTAATTTTTTGTTAAAACCTATCCCCTTACATTAAGATACTCTGTTTCATAGGGGGTACAAGATGTTTATTCTTTTAGAATTCATTTTTCAAAAAAAATCAGAACCTAAACTTTTCATAACTTAAAATTTTTTTTATCTTAATTAAAATTTATAGAAACTAAGTTCTTGAAGAAGAAAATTATCTAAATTGATATTTATTTCTGAGAAATCCCGAAGGTATTTTTCATTACATAAATATTCAAAATTAAATTTTTTTTTTGTATTTTCAATGTTTTTTTAAGTAAACCTTATAAGATTCACTTTACATACATCAGATTTTTACTTAAAACCTCAAAAGATCAGAACATAAATAATTATCTGGAAAGAATATCAATAGTCAAAACAGATCAAGATAATATCAACCACTTAATTTATCCAAGAATTCAAAATTTCATTGTGAATTATATTTAAAGGGGCCCTGTGTTTTTTTCCCACATCATTTCTCTTAGTTTTTTTTGTGTTGAAGCTCTACCGCCCTACAAGTCTATCATTACACTTTTCTCATTTCCTTACATTCTACATGTTTCTTGAGATTTACACTAACATTCTGATTCAATCTCAATCAAGGAATCCAAGGACTTTCTTATGTTTAGGTAAAGATTAATATATCAACATTTCTTCTCTAAGTATGATTCTTTGATTGCAAAGATTATCATGTTGAATGGATGGGAAAGCTTATGTGTTTTTAAGGAGAAAAATAAAGATCTGGTATACACAGACCATGTAGTAGAATTTAATGATTTTATTCATTTATAAGAACAAGGTGGGAAAGATATGTTTAAGTTTAGAAGCTATGAGAAGTCATATTCTTTATCTTCTAACAAGTTCACTAGAAATCTTCATATTCTGTATGAAGTTGAGGAAATTATTTGCTCTCACTGTTTACCTAATAAGGAATGATCCTTTGATAATGTAAAAGTAATAGAGTGCCTTGGGCAGAAGAATTTCAAGAAACCAATGATATTCCATCTTTAAACAAATCACAGGTTGGTAGCTTTGTGGATGCAAGGTTTACTTATCCCACGGAAGGGTAATAAGGATTCACTCAATATTTGTGATATCGTTATCTTAGATTTCTTAGTGAACCTAAGGAAGATAAATTTGGTGAATTACATCCTTCTGAAAATTAGTAATATTAAGAATGGAAATATCAAGTCTCATATTTTGATGTATCTATCAATCATTTAAAAAATTATAGTCTTGTGTTTAGAATCATTCAATATCCCCTACACCTCAAATTCCAAAATCTTTAAGATTTTGATGCTCATTGATGATACATTCAGGGGAATTAAGATTGGTTTTAATGGATAATCGGGTGATTTTGTAGATCATCTTGATAAGGATAATCAACCTAAGTAGGATGAAGTTGTTGAACCTTCCATGAAATGAAAAGAAAAATAACTGAAACCTCAAATACCCAAACCAATTCTGAAACCTCAATCCATACCCCCTAAACTAAAGAAGAAAAATATGTTTTCTGATGAAGTAGTTGCTAAGCGGAGGGAGAAGAAGAAAAAGAGAAATGATGGTGATCCGCTTTTTGGGATTGACCCTATGGAGGTTAAGGCTTTGAAGATTGTTGAAGCTGAAAATCTAGAGAAATAAGAAAAGGAGAAAATGAAGAAAGAAAAAGAATTAGAGGCTCAAGTTTTTCAGTCTTTGTTAATAGATTTTGATAAATCTTTAGAATAGATTTAGTTACTGGAAGCCTTCTTGAAGGAAGCTTCACATATAAAACAGATAGTTGAATAAGAAGTTCATTAGGATGAATAAAAACAAGAAGAAGAAGAATAAAAATAATAAACTGATGATGTAATCATAATGGTTGAAGAGTATAATGAGATAAAGAGCCCTTTTGATAAAATTTCATTAAGATATTCTCAAGTATCATCCTCCAAAATAGACTCATAAAAGTAGAAAGAAATTTCTATAGAAGAGTAAGTTAACAAAGGAAATTCAAATGAATAAAGTGAAGCTAATGATGATATAGTTCAGGAAATCGAAGAAGAAGTTAATGTTTAAGAACAAAAACATGAGGTAGACAATGTTGGTGAAAAGGTTGTTGGTAAAATAAATTTAGTCCTTCTTGGTACACCGCAAAAAGATATAGCTGGTACATCTAATCCCAAAATTACTGAAGAAGCTAAAGATAATCCTCCAGAGAAATATGCATTAGATTATAAATCATTATCAACCATGTTATAAGACATTTTTGTGAAATATTTAATATAAATTGTTGAATAAATACTATTCTTCTCAAATATTGAAACTCAACATTATCTTATTCAACAGTCAGTCAACTTGAAGTCAGATTCTATAAATTTTTTGATGAAAAAGTTAATCAAGAAAGAAATAGATTTCAAAACCTTCATGATCAACTGTGATGATCATAGAAATTATTGCAAGAGGATTACAACTTGGTTGATGTCAATAGTTAGTGATCTTAAGTTAGTTAGTGATTATATGGATTCAGTCAAAGATGCCTTTAACAATTCTGATGAGAAGTTCAATAATCCTTCTAAAAGGAGGAATCAAGAGCAAGCTACCCAAATCCAAGAGGATAAAGATATCAATAGAAAGCTTAATTTTGTTGCTATTACCCAAAAGAGAGAAAGGGATACCATATATTAGTTAGCAGAGAATTTCAAGTTGTAAGAAGAAGTTATCAAGACTCAATAATAAAGGATTCAAACTCTCAAAAAGAAGAACCAAGAGCAAGAATACTTACTCAAGAAGTACCAATAAGATTATAAAGAGATAAAGAAGATGAATTCCATCCTCAATATGTTTTTTACAAATAAAAATAAGGAAAATTGATTATCTTAAAACTCTTATCTTTTTTTGTACTAAAATATTTAGTTCGAAGTTAATGAAATCTCTTTTTTATACTTTGTTTCATATGCATTTTTTCTAACCTTTTAGGTACCAATTGTTTCCCCTCCATTTATTTTTGAAAATCACAAAGAGGGAGAAAATTTTAAAAATAATACCTTATTTAGGGTGATTTTAATCAAAAGAAAAATTTTCTAAAGAAATTGGGAGCTTAATCTTAATGAAAATTGTCTTAATAAAAGGAAAGAATTTCTCAAGATAATTTTCTTAAGGAAAATAAAATCATCCTTAAGATGAAAAAACCTAAGGGGGGGTTAGTCGTATTCACTAAGCCACAAATATAAGGAAGATAAGTTTTTATTTCATGTTTTTTAAAATTAATATTCTTTTTAGAAAAGTGGTTTGTGATTTCCAAAAAGTCAGATATTGTTAAGTTAATAAGCTATCTTATGACCCCTCTATTCCTTAATGTTTTGAAAATCACAAACACATTTTCCTTAAATATTATTTTCTTTCTCTAATGAAATAGATTTCCTTAAACCATTAACATGATTTTCTATTTTATGTTTAATGTTTCTTATCTAAGCTTAACCACATTTTTCTTAAGACCAAATTACCTTAAGAATAATCAGATCCTTATCACAACCAAGGAACATTAAAATTTCTTATAATTTGAGTCTCACTGTTTTTAGACTCTAAATACATCTGATTTTAAACTCTATTTCATCCTATTTTTTGATATTGAATTCTAAGAAAATTTGATTCTGAATTCTCAAAAAATATAATTCTTAATTATTAGAAAATATGATTCCTAATTCTCATAAAATCTGAATCCGATTCATCTTGAAATCATACTTTGATCTCTCCTGAAATTAGACTCCAAATTCTCTTGAAATCAGACTCTGATTTCTTCTAAAATTTGACTCTAATTTCTTCTAAAATTAGATTCTGATTTCTTCAGAAATCAAATTCTGGATTCATAAGAATTCACACTCCGAATTTTTATTTTTATAGACTTTATCTGTATACATTTTCAGACTTCATTTTTCATTATATTTAGAATCTAATTATTCATACTTGTTAAAGTTACATGTTTTCTTTAAATTATTGTTACAACTTTATCAGATCCTAGTTTACTTAATTTTCTTAAACATGAAAATGTTTTTCTTACATGTTAATGTTTATTACACATGATAATTTTCCAATATTTTCTTACATGAAATGATTTCATACAATCTATTTCTAACTAACCATTGGTTGAGTGACATTTGTACAGGTCCCTCCTAAATTCAAGGAAAAATATGATTTTTGAAGGAGGAGATAAACATTTGGATTTTTTCCTATAAATACCCCATCCATTTGAATATTTAAAAAGAAGTTGACAGAGGTTGAGAATTGTTGGATGTGCTGAATTCTAGAGAGATAATTTGTTCTAATATATCTTTGCTCAACCTGCCTTGGTCGAATGTTATGAACAACTTGTTCAAGCTGTGAACAACTTGTTTAGCATGCCTAGTGAGAATATGATTGTTTTTTATCAATTGAGGGATTCCATGGAAAGAAAGATAGAGGTGTTGATCACCTTAGAGATTGAGGGCTTGTGGGGATATCAAAATAGATTATTATATTCTTATCTATGGCATATCCTGGTGTATCTAAGATAGAATTTCTTGAATGTATAAATCAAGGTAACTTTTTCCAAGTTTTTTGGATACCCTTCTCATTGGGTTAAAAGATTTCATATACTTGTTTACTTATTTGGTTACAAATTTTAATTATGATACACTTTTTTAAAGAAAGATATTATAACTTTATTATACTTTCTTATACTTTCTTAAACATGTATATTCTAATAAAAAAGATTCTATATGATTTAAGGTAGAATATTTCCCTAAGTAAACTTATCTTAAGTTTCTCTATCAGATCCATCTTATCAGATCCTAAGCAAGTTATTTTCTTAGTTAAGAACAAAAGAGTTTTTGTAAATCCGTCTTGTTTTACTTTGTTAAACATAGATTTTATTAACAATAAAAATTAATGTTTTTAAACAAAAAATTCCCCACCACCACCCCTATTGTAATTGAGCAATATACATCTACATTTTGATTCAACATGTCACTCTCCTTTTGTGAGAGGCGATGACGTGCGGGGCATGATATGTGCTTTCCGTGTCTAGATTCTTGTTGTTTGATGATTCTAGTCTCCTGCTACAGTTAGCGAATATTCAATGAGAAGTTCATCTTCTCACTATTTTGGGATCCTTGTGTTTGGATGAGTCTAATTTCACACTCTTGTTAGGTTGAGATGTTCTCTTTTACCGTGCATTTTTCTATCAACTTATTATATTCATTTTTATCTCTTACAGCTCCTCCTTCACCTTTTTGGGGCGTTCTACTAGGTATGTATATACTCACCCCTTTATGGGATTTTCCCAACATGTGTTTTATATTTTTTATAAGTCAGATAGATACATCGTGACTACATTAGAGCTTAGGGATATGGGATACTTGTACCTTGTACGGTGGTTATATCTTGGGATATAGGAGTTGGGCTCTCTCATTTGTTACTCTTTTCAAGTCTTGTTCAAGTTGGGACATGTTTTGGTTTGGGTGTGTATTTTTTCCCTTTACTTTTTAGTATACACTACCGTACCTTTGTACTGTCTATAGTTTGATGCATGTCTATTTTACTTTATAACAATTTGAACCTTTTATACTTTCCCTCTACACTTTTTCATTTGAGTTGTATTTTTTCATGTGTACAGGTTCTTAGTCATAGGACTCTCTAATTTTTTTATGCCTTCGCCAATTGTCGCCACCCCCTGGCCTAAGGAGGCAGGCTTGGGGTAGTGGCAGCTCGAGACCCATCTTGGGGCAGGTCCTCACAAGAAATTTTCCATCAATTATATATTTTGTAATATCATGTTTTCTCACTCTCTAATATTATATATTATGTGTAGAATGTTTTTTATGGTTTACATTTAAAAATAATAAAGGAAATTTTTTTACTATTTCACTTAGTGTGTGGTATTATCACTATCCTATTTGGTATTTTCTTATATTTTCTATTATACAAAGAAAATTTTCCATTGACTATTTTATTTTAATTCTAAAAAATGGTGTAGATTCCCATTGTGTATATTAAAACTATAAAAAAATATTAACAATCAAAAACAATTTGGCCATTTATATTATGATATTTATTTGTTTGTACTTTTATTTATAAAATTAAACTAAATATTCAATTTCAATATACAATAACTTATATTGAGTAATTGAAATTTTTAATAGGTGATACTTATTCTTAGTTGGATTAATGAAAAGGGAACCAGTGATAAATATAAGGAAAGAGTTGACATTTTTTTAGATTTTGAGAAATATAGGGTAATATCAATTGTTTTAACATTAATTAGCTTGAAGGAAAAAAAATAATTTTGAAAATAGTTTTATAGAGTTTCTACATTTTTTTAAAAGACATAATTCTTTAAGACAAAGATATTATAGATTCACATTATTATGAAAAGAAAATATTATTTCTGATGATTTTTGGGTATAAGAAGATACATGTATGCTCGGATGACTGTGTTCTATATAGGAATGAATAAAAAAATATTCAAGAGTGCCCTAAATGTGCGACAACATGGTATAAGTTTAAATAAAAATCATAGGATGATTTTTTAATTACCAAGACTCCTGATAAATAAATTTTCATCTTCCTATAATTTATCATTTAAAATGTTTAATTTAAAATTAAACTAATTAAAAATAGTTAATATGTCATGAAAATGAGTGAATATCTGATGAAAAATTACGTCAGGTATCTTATTGTCCACAATTGAAGAAAATTGATCGGCAGATTCCTACCTTCAGAAATGAAGTTAAAAACTTCAGGCTTGAACTGTGGATGGATAAAATGAATCCATATCATAGCCTTAGTATAAAAAATGGATCATGACCTATTTTATTTGTAATTAAAACTTATCTCCTAATTTTTTTATGTAGAGTAAATATATCATGTTGAGTTCAATGATTTATAGACCAAATCAACTCAAAAATAATATTGATGTTTTCTTATCACCGTTAATTAATGATTTAAAACTTTTATGTGAGTAAGGTATCAAAGTGTATGATTGTTATAAAATAGATTATTCTCATCTGGATTCATTATTATGTTCACTATAAATTAATTCTAGAATATAAAAATTTGTCTTGATATAGTGTTAAAGATCATAAATATTCTCCAATTTATAAAGAAGGGACTTAATATTATCAATAAAGATTTGGGATAAAAATAGTATACATTTTTAATTGAAATCTTTTTTTCTACGGATCACTATCAAAAAATATTAAAAAAATTATCCAATGAATCATAGGGATTTGATATTATTCCAAACCCTTTTTTAGGTGATTGGTATTTTGAGAGGGTGAAAAACATTGGTGTTTCATTCAAAAAGACACAAAAAACTAATATTGACATAAATATATTGAAGAATGTTGATTTTTTTAAAAAAAATCTATATTGCAGATATCATGAGGTCAAACAAAAAATTTATTTCATACATGTTTATAAGAATATCTATGATATTTTTATTGGAACATTGTTTGATATTAAATTCAATACTAAGGATGTATTAAATGAAATATTGGACTTATTGATAATGGGAATATTGTTGGAACTAGCTCCCACTTATAAAAGAATATGGAAATACATTCCTTTATCATGTAAAACATGTTTAAAGGATAAAAGTGTCTTTTCTAGTGCCTCCATGGTATAAAGTTTTCAGGGTAATTCATCAAATGTAAAAAAAATTACGTTACTAAAATATTTGAAGTTAGTGGACATGAAATATCATAATGGTAATGTTATGATCTAATAGTTTCTACTAGTCATTTTACATGGAATACTACCAAACCATTCTAGATTAAATATCGTTAATCTGTTTTATCTTTTCAATTCCATTTGTAACAAAGTGATATACATTAATTCACTGAAAAATTTGGAGAATGATTTATACTATTTACTTTTTAATAGTAAATTTTTTATCCACTATCTTTTTTGATATCATGGTTAATTTAGTGGTTCATTTGATGTGATGAATAAATATTTTGGAAATTTTATGTATATTTTAGATGTATCCTTTTAAAATGGGTTTAAATATGTTAAAGGGGTATGTTCAGAATCCATATCGACTAAATGAATTTATCATTTAGAAATAAATTTCTGAGGATGTGGAAGAGTTTTGTACCAAATACTTTTTTTCAGTAGTGCATGTCAGTTTTCTTATATCTCATTATGAATGAGTTGGTTTTTAGGGAAACGTTATCCATGGGTTGAAAATAAATTTATTTGAAGATCAATAAATAAATAAGTCCCATTTATTCTTGTTAAATAATATATATAATGCTCAAACATATATAGCATCTCATATAAATGTTTTAAAAAATAAAATCTGAAAAATATATATATATGGATATTGAATGACCATAATGAAAAAAAATCCAATGGTTTAAAAAGGTTTTGTATGATAAATCAAATGCATCCAAAACATTGATATGGTTAATGGGTGGACCAAGTTTAAATGTAAAATATGGTTTCGATATTATATCAATGGTTATACATTTAATACTAAATATAGGGATAAAAGAAGTGCAGTTCAGAATAGTAGTGTACTGGTGTTCACTAAATCGATGCATTTTTTGAGTGAAAATTAAAAACCCCAATCTTCACTTCATGTTAATATTATTATGTTATTAAAGAAATAAGGAAGATTTATTACTTTAAATATTGATTTCATCTATTCAAATATAAATGGAGTGTCAATAGCAATAGTGCTAAACATGATGAATTTGGTATGAAACTAGTTAACATGAATAAATTAGAATATATAAATGAACCTTTTATCATAGAAATACATATGAATAAAATATTTTATGTTCTTGATCCATCAAATGTGTAGTGGTTTGTCATTTTACAGGGGAAACAACAATATTTTAGTGATGAGAAACTTTATGGTATTTATATCCATACCTTTATAGAAAATTTAGTAGCAGATATTGATGACCAAGTCATACACAAGGTTTATGCCATGAATAATGATCATGAAGAAGTAATATGGGAAAATAATACTTTAGTAACCTCCTAATATTATAGCTACCATATATTTATTTTTTTCCTAACTTCTAATATTTTGTAAAATGTTAGATATACTATTTGTGATTTTTTTCAATTTTAGTCACATATTTTAACTAATATGATATATTAATTATTTTTTTAGTTTTATTTGAATAATTTTATAATTAATCCATTTTTTAAAATATTAGATATACTATTTTTGATTTTTTTAATTTAAGTGATGTGTTTTTAAAATTATGATATATTAATATTTTTAGTTTTATTTCGTATAATTTTCTAATTTTTTATTTTTTTTAAAATGTTATATAAATTATTTGTAATTTGATAAATATTTTGACTGTTTTTTTATAATTTTCCAATTTTTATTCAACTTTATAAATAAAACATGGATTTATATAATCATGTAGTTAAGTTCAATTTTATTTTGTCTATATCACTTAATGTCTTATAAATATTATTAGTAATATTTTATTATTACAGTTAACTAGTTTAACTTATATGAATAAAAATTTGTTTCATTTTGTTTCATTATGGTTGTATAGTTTTTTAATTTTTGTTTAATTTTAAATGTAACTAATAGATTATAAAATATTTTACTAATTTTTTATTAATATTATTTCTAAGATAATGTCAAATCCAATAATCAAGTCACCTAGATCTTCTAGGGAGGATCCTAAAAAAACTTTGACTGAGTAGCCTCCTCATACTTCTACATAGAATCCTTCTACTTCTAAAGGAAAAGAGAAGGCTATCAGGGTTGGTAAACATGGGAGCACACATTTACCTAAATCATCAGTTTCTTGTAGTCATGAAAAAATAATAGTTATCAATTTTTTTTATAATGGTAATCTAAAAGGTCTAAATTCTCAAAAATATAGGACTTTTAAATATTTACAAACTCAAGAAAATGTCATCATTTTGAAATATTATTGGAGAATTTTCGACCAGCCACAACTATCTCAGATATAGGAGACCATTTTGGAAATATATTTATTATTATTATTTTAATTATCATGTTGTGTTTTTCTAATTTTAGTTATTTTTTCCTCTCATTATATGACATGTGATATATTTTGAAATTGGAGAATTCAAGAGAACTTGTTTATATTTTTCTAATAGGAGGTGGAGATATTTAAAATCAATACTAATTTTGTATTTCATTTTTTGTGAAAATAAAATCCATGAAATATATGTGGATTTTAAGATGAAGATATATGGAAATAATTTATTGAAATTAGACAATGGGAGAAAATATGGGAAGTGAAATATTATCCTTTTAACGTTTTAATTTTTATAATCATTAAAATGATCATATTAATTATTTTTTCCCTTTAATTAATAAAAAAATATAAGATATCATCAAGATATATAATTATAAAAATATCTGTCATAATACTTTACTCATGGAGGGTACACATTTTTAGAAGAATAAATGGTGGACGAAAAAATTTGAATAAGTGAGTGTCGAGCCATCAGGTTCTGTAGAGACTACCCCCCCCCCCCCACCTAAGATATTAAAAATGGAAAAGGACTTGGATGTTGAGAAATATAATATATATTATAGATGAGGTTAGGTTTACAACTAAAATGATTGTAAATATTTATTCAAACTAATTCATGACTCTTTATATTTTCTAATTCACTAATAAATTTTCCAAGAATTCTATACAGGATTCCCATGAGGATAAATTCATATAGGGAACTTTATACTAGAGGATAGAGATGATATTATGACTATTTAATTAGGGAATCCTAAAGACCCAGGTTGTATCTCAGTGTATGTGGTAGGTTATTAATTAAAAAATGGTTTGGTCATTTTAGAACTTATTTAAGGGATGATGTGTATAAAGGAAAAATATATATTTTAGAAGCTACGATTAAGGATATGGGGGAGTTGATGTAGGATAGGATTATATTATCAATACACTCAATGTTTTATAATAAGAATAGATATTTTTAATCTATATATATCCCACTCCATTTCCACCTACATATACCACTCCTCCACCTCCACCTAAATATCCCACTCCTCCACCTCCCCCCCCCCCCCCACAAATTCCAGTCTCTTTTGATTAATCTGTTTAGGATATTGAGTATCATATTATTGAATATGAGATAATATATTATATTAGGGACACCCTATATCATCAACAGATGTAAATGGATCATCATAGGGTAATAGTATAGGATATTATATATGCATCGGTTAGAGTATCATTCCTTACTAATGAGGTTTCTATAGTCGAAAAAAATTAGGACATTTTTTACTTTGTACATCTTAACTTGTATGAAAATTTACCTTTGATATATACATAGATTAAATCCTTTATTTAATATTTGTGATAAATTTGTTTTAATATGTTATATATATACACACACTATAGGAATACATTAAAGGTAAATAAATGTTGTATCGAACTAAAAAACTGGTTAATAACCCCATCAGATTTACTTTCCATTTCTAAATAACATTCTAGATTATCATTATATGATTTTATGTTGGCGGATACTGATGAAATTCTAATGAATACTGAAATGTTTGGGTGTGATTATATGGTGATAATTTTTATGGGAGATATTATAGATCTTCTAACTGCAGATATGTTGGGTCTCACAATGATAAAAATCATTCCCATGTAAGTCAATAGTCATATTTATTTGAATTATATAAACTGGATTTAAATTCATACCTATGTTTGTTTTTTGTTAGGTATCATCATACACGTTTTTATTCAGTATGAAATGACACTGGTGTATGGATTGATGCACAAAAAATTTATTTCTCTTATAACTTGGAAAATGTTTGATGATGAAATAAAAAATTATATATTGGAAATATTTGAGAATAATGAAAAATATTTTTGTATACTTCTTTATCTAAAATGGTATGAAACATATATTTCAGAAATATTTATTTTTATTTATTAAATAAATAATCATGTTATATTTTTGTATATCATCGGATATTGGATGTTGGGTGTTTTTCCACATGAAAATAAATTTTACTAGATATACTCCATGCATAGGGAAAAGTGAGAAATCTTTTAAAAGGTATTAGAGTGGTAATTTTTTATTATTTTAGTACTTATAATTAATAATAAATTTATATTTTATTTCATACTTATTATTTTAAACAGGGTATAAGATCAATATAATGATATAAGGAAAAGATGAAAACAATGATCAAATATGTGAACAAAAAGGTGGCTTTATTTTTAAACATTGAAATTAATAAAACACATAAAATATTATTTTCAATTGATAACTTATTATAAAAAATAAATTTTATTAATAATAATGAGTCATCGAATGTGTACATTATTTTTTAATATTTATACAAGAAATAATGAAAATTGAAATAGTTAAAAAGTTTGACAAGGTAATGTTTTATTTTAAATTTTTTATTTATATTGACATTATATTGATAATAAATGTTGATTACTTTGTTTTATAATTTATATATTCTTGATGATCCTCATCCTAATGATGAAAATGAGTTGAATCGTCTATGGGGAGCATTCTCAGATTATTTTTCAACTTTAATTCCGTTTTAATTTATGTTGATTTTGAATTATTAAACTTTAATTGTAAATTAGTTGTGATTGGAAGAACTTTTTTATGTAAATATTTGTTATAAAATTGTACATTGGTGTTGTTTTCTACTAGCATTTCAAATTTTTGTAGTTGTTAGTTTTTTTTTATAAATTTTGGGTTGGTGTATATCTAAAAAAATAAAAAAATTACATCGATTCTTTTCTAACTGATGTAATTTATAACATTTCATGTCAGTTATTTCATAAATCGCATGAAATTTTTATGAATTTTTAAGTTCTTGGGGTAATTTATATGTCAGTTATGAAATTAACTAATGTAAAATATTGATTTTGAAGTTTTTTATAATAAACAATGTAAAAAAGTTACTTTTCACAACAGTTACAATGAAGAATTTCTAGAAACTACCTTAAAATTTTCAAAAAAACGATGTTAAACCCCATTTTTATGCTAATGGATCGGCCAACATGCATTATGTTCATGAATTAAAGAACCAATTCTCATTACATCTCATGTAATTGGTATTTTAATGAAATAAATTATGGGTAAATTCCAACTACACGGTCCATTGAAGGTAATATAAAGGCATTATATTCCAAGCTATATGATGTGGAATAGTTATATAATATAGCCACATGAGCTGCATGGGAGGATTCCATAACCATGATTTATGATCTATCTAACCCTACCCTAGGATTAGTGAGATAGAATACATTTGGGATGGTTTCCATGCCATATGATTTCCCATAAAAAGTATATTATAATAGAAGTTATAAATTATTGAAATCATATTCATGTTATGCCCTACATCTTATTTTAATCATAAAATAAAACTTCCCCAAGTACATCTTATGCAAATGGGTTTTAGGGAATATTACTCCTTCAATCTCCCATTTGATCTAAAGCCTCATAAACTTTGTTTCATTTAACCTTATATTTTGCATATATGTTATCTCATGAAATTGTATCCAATAATCATTCAGATATCTTCCAAAACACTTTTTGAAATATATCATTAACTTCAACTCTTATCATGTCATATGTAATACATTGGGAACAACCATACAAACCTCTTTTGGATTAAACTCTATAACATTATTAGATTATCTCTCTAATTCAAACTAAATATCCATTAATTAAACCACAAATTGTGACCCCATAGTCATTTATAGCATTGGAAACAAAAATAAATATTTGAACCCATAAATATTAGAAAAGAGTGGCTTCTGACATATCAATACCACTCAAACTAAAAATGGATTTGGCATTATATCTATCAAACACATGAATATTTATACATGTCTCCACTAACACAACCCATATCTCATTCTATCATGATTTCATATGTGTTAACTTTCATAAATACATCGAGATTCCATGGGATATAGAGTATGTCAATCCCATATAACAAGCTCAAATATTCTATACTCTTCAAGTACATACTGAAATAGTTGATTAATACATGACATGGAATTTATCATTATGAATGAACACATCACATTTCCCTCATCTAAATATATAATCACATCATACTTATTATCTAGGTGTGGAATCACACTCCCCAATCAATCTCAATCTAGGTCTCAGATCTTAGACTCGTCATAAAGGAGAAAAAATACCATCTTGGTTGTGCTCTAACCAATGACATGATCATTTATACACCCAACCACCCCCTGATTAGCTAATATGCAGTGTATTTCAAACAAATATCAAAGTATAATGGTTTTCATGATAGGTATATAACCGACCTCAGGTAATGGGGACCCAATATGATCCATGCACCCCTAGTATACCAAATACATAGTGTATGACACTCTATGTGGTATACTTAATGGGTTATCTAGTGCATTAAAACACTTTTTATTCCCTATGATCATATTTTATATCTCATATAAGAATCATACCCACGTTAACCTTAACTGTTTTTTACAACCTACAATACTTCATGAAGAACATTTATTAGAGATAACTCAAAATTATACTCTAAGAGATAAATTATGATTTCATTTCATGAAATTTATATCAAAATATATATATATATATAATTTGAAAGAAAAATATATATATTTCCTTTTATTTGATACATTTTTATAGTTTTAAAACTCTTTTAACAATACTTAACAAAACCCTACATAATATCATATATACCATATCATATATGATATGATACTGAATCACCCTTATGTTTGTTTCACTCTCTGAGGTTATGTTAACACATTAAATCTATATGTAATTTTTGTCATGTCACTACAAGATCACCTGATAAAACCCTCCCACTAAACTCTTTAGTAGCTAACATCTATAAAGAAATTTAATTCTAAAAATAATGAGATTTAGGAATTGTATTTCTAATATTCAACTCCTTAACTTCACAACATATATTGTCAATATATCAACTTTTGTTCCCACTTTTGAACTTTTCAAAGTTTAACATCACTATTCACTGAACCTAGTCCATCAAACTTCTTCCGTGAATAATAATGTAACTATTTACATTACTATTCACTAGAAATCTTAAACTTACTTAGAATAAATTAACATTTAATTTATCTTTTTATTGATATAATTTTTTTGTAAATAGTGATATAAACATTCTCATGGTAACTAAATGTAACACTTTACATTTTTCATTTCCATTACATATCCTAAAATATTTATGATATTAAGTGAAAAACCGTTAACTTTGTACCGGTATAAACTTTATTTTCCAACCTTGAACTTATCTCAGTTCAAACATACTCCAACTAGCCTCTTAGATATTATATTCAATTCAGAATATTCTGATAAGATTAAAAAATATATTTTCTGAAGGAAATAACTCTTATTTCCACTTAGTAGGAATATTTAACAAATAAACTATTGTTTTCATATCATTATTATATTCTATGTTTTCGATCCATTTTCTAATGAAAATAATACTATATTAAAAAATTTCATTAATGGAAGGAAAGAACATCTTACCTTATATTTTAACATATAGCTAGATAAACACGTTTTCCAAGATAAATGTTTTTTATCATTATCTTATTCTCAAAACATGTTATAAAATATGATGAATCAAAATCCATGTGTATACAATTTATTGATCCCAAAATTTTTTTGGATGTTTTAGAATATTTGGGGACATTTTTTATATAAGAAGATCCTCTAAAATATGAAAATTATCAAGAGAATAATTTCTAGATATGCTAATGTGTCATATTTTGTTTTCAATTCATAAATCATGTTCAAACTCACATAATGTAAGGATTGATAGGGTTATATTAATAAAGGATTTCAGTAATAACTCAAGAATTATCCCCTATGTCTCTTCCACTCAATAAGGATTGAGAGGGTTATATTGATCCCTTAGTTTTAACAAAATCCAAGAACTAAAAGAATAAAGAAAATAATCCCTTGGTTTTAATTGAAACCAAGAACCAAAAAAATACCCTAGGATTTAATAAAACTTAAGAAACAAGTACCCTCATATTAATGGTGGTGATAACATAATGAATAAGGAGAGGAAGAAAGTACTTTTTTTAAAAACCCTTTACAAAGCACTCAATTATTTCTCTTTAAATTTTAGAAGAATATGAAAAGAAAGATGTTGAGAGAGAAGGTATAATAGGGTCCATTAAGAATTATAATAAAGGGAAATTTCTCTAAGAGAAAGGGAAAAAAGAAATTGTATTAAAGATTTTAAATCCTAGTTTCCAATTGAAAAAGGGATTTTTTATATTAGAGATCGCTTGTAAAATATCATTTTGGATAAATCAAGAATCACTAAGTGGAAATTAGTTGTTGAATATCTTCATAGTTAAGATAAAATACTCCATTGGTGTCTATTTGTATCCTTAAGTGGGTTTTCAGGTGTCTTGGTTTGATCCATTTATTTAATGGTCTGAATTATGTAATTAATGAGCCACAATAATGTATATTTACTAATCTGGATCAAATCCATTGGATATCTTACCATTGTCATTGGAAATCCAATGATATTTCTTCATGACTCTAAGTATATAAAAATTCCACTGAGTATCTGGTAAGGTTCACTGGATAGCTTTTGGGATTACAAGAAATATATTGGTTCTTCCCTTCACCAATGGTTGGATGTTATAATCCTACTGGTTAGTCAATTTATCCAGATAGTGAGGTCATTGGGAATATCCCTCTAAGATCCCATTGATTTTTTTTATTTGTTTCAATGAATTTCTTGAATTATATTTTAATATTATAACTAAAATAAACTAAAAACAATTGTTAAAAACACTTTTTTGTGGTTGTTATCATAAAAACACATTAGAGGTTCAACAATATCCCCAATTTTGTTGATCAAAAACACTCATTTAATGTTAGAAGTATAAGTAAAAGATAAGAATAAGGTGAAGAAGAAAATGTAAATTATAAGATTGAAAATAAAAAACATTTATAAATACCATTTCTGTTAAATCATATGTATCCCCTTGAATTAATATCCTTATCTTCCTTTGAAAAAATTTCACTCCAAAAGATAGATCTTCTTTGTTTTTTAAGTTATTTTACCTATACATTAGACTTTTCTCCCTGAAATACATTATACATTACACCTCCAAATACACTATACCATTATAACATTTTATGATTATCAAAAATACTCATAATAAAAAAAGGGTTAGATAAATATGAGATAAAACGTGCCTAAGATAATCAAGGGGATCATAAAAAAATGATTTTCAAAATTTAAAAAAGGTGTTTTAAAAACAAGAAAATTATTTTAAAGATCAATCAATATTTTTAAATAGGAATAAGAAAAGATAAGAAAAAAAATTACAATCATGAAATTCTTAGATCCCATTTAATAAAATAAAAATTTCTAAAGTAAGTGGTTTTATGAAGATATCGACTAATTTGCAATCTATAATAATGTATTCTAACATGATATATCTTTTCTGAAAGTGGTATCTTAAAAATTAATGCCTTATATCTATGTTCTTAGTGTATGCATGCTAGAAATTATTTCTAGAGATTCTTATAGAACTATAACTATCACATTTAATTCGAAAAATAAGAAATGATATCCCAAAATCTAAGAGAGTTCATTTCATCCATATAATTTGGGTGGAAGAACTCACAATGCCTATATATTCTACTTTAGATATAGAAGGAGAAACTAATTTTAAATTTTTACTACTCTTAGAGATTAATTAATTTCTAAGAAGGTGAAAAGTCCCACTTTTACTTTTCACATCTAGTCAAATAACACCAAAATTAGTCCCAAAAAAACATGAAAATTTAAAATAAGTTCCTTTAAGATAAAATAAACCATGTTTTTTAGAACACTTTGAAAATTGAAAAAAACATGATCTTTTAATTATGATTCTTTAGGATTTTCTAGGAATTGAGTGAAATGGAAAACACTAAACATAATCTCTGGTAGGGTCATATAAAGTTAAAACATATTTCTAATCATGTTTTCAACTAGTTTACCAGCTTCATTGTAGGATCCCAAAAAATCATCTAAGGGAAGAAAATACTCCCACAATCACTTTTGATAGGGAATACAGTGTTCCAACAAGTCTATCAAGGTGAATGAACTCCAATCAAGTTGAAAAATTTTAAAGAAACATGGAGTAATTTTAGGTTTTCAAAGAATTTCAAGTGTCCCACATACCATCACTAGGAAGGGTCTTCAGACTGCCTGGATCACGAACCAATGGTATATGGATTGATTCTTGAACCATTGGACTGTGGAGTAATGGCCAGCGAACAAGTTTCACCATGAACCATGTCGTTGAAGGAATCATCTGCGCGAAGGCCATATGCATACTGTCTCGCGAGCTCAACGGTTCGAGAACAAATAAAACTGGCAGGGTTTCACGAACCATGATCATGAACTATAGCCTCTGCAAACCCTAGATTGACCGAGCCTTCTACGGGTTAGAATATCTCTGCATAGTCCTCCGTAAATGGTGTCACATTACCAATAGATACAATTTCCCTAATTCTTTATAAAAGGAAAACATAAGTAATTGAGAAAGGATAGATGATGAAAGATGTAAGGGAACCCAAAGGATGGAATAAAGAGTTCGGAGAAGATTATGGCTTCAGTCTGGATTCATCGGCGATGCCTGAATTGCGAACCACATTCTCTATAGGTACAGCTGGTTGCGAACCATAAAATGGGGTGAACAAAATAATAAAAAGAGAACCTCAATCCTAAAAAGTGGAACTGTGAACCATATAATTCTTGTAGATAAACTTCCCACGAATGATAATCCCCCAGACCCTCCTTCAATATGGTGCTCCGCATAGTGTTCCTCTACACGGACTGAACCCAGCACCACATAATGCATTAGTACATGGATGGAACCCAAAGTAGCGTGATGGTTCATGTACCACTATGGTATGCGGTGGACTATAACGCGAACTGAACCCAGCACCGTGTACAGCATTAGTACGTGGATGGAACTCAAAGTAGTGTGATGGTCCACGTACCACTATGGTATGCGGTGGTCTATACCCATTCTCACGTACCGCATCAGTATTCGGATGACCCCTCTTCCTACATACAACTACTGTATGCGGAGCCTCCCCTATCCCGCATAAGAAACTAGTATGAGGAATGGTGTATTTTTGTGTATTATTGCCTCCAATTCAAACCTCACCCCTCCACTATCGTACAGTCCTCAATAATCCCTACACAAACCAATCCTCCACCATCAGGTCAAATCCTCCTCCAAAGCCACCAGACCCGTATGATTAGACCATCAAGTGCACCAGCGTTCCCCTTTGAGTCTACATACCCATCGTAAGCGGAGTCACAAAGCCTCTCCCCACAATATTGAAGGCTTTGGGAATTTCCATGGGTCCACATTCTCATGGTAACCCAAAGTCCAACCTTGGGCTACCAATGTGAACCTCCCTATTCTAGGGATTAAGTACGATCACTTTCTTTTTCCATTCAAATAGGAATAGTGATTAGTCGAATGAGTTATGTTCTCTTCTACTTTGACATATAAGAAACTCTTCCCCTTACCAAAATGTATGGGGCCCTCCCACTGAGGTAAGTACTCAATCGTTTGAATCCAAGCTATATGAACATTAATGTAATTTCACATTGAAAGTTTCATCGCTCCGCACCCTAACCCACCGTCGCCCCAACATATTATTTCATAGTCTCTCCCTCTCCAACCAATAGGTTAGGAAGCATGTGGTTAGTTGGATCTCTCGCATCCTCTTGTTTCTCACATCAATCACGACTCACGTGGGATTATAGGTATGTGATGATAACAACATCCAAATAATTCTAAACTACAAGAACTCTGATTCCTGATCAAACCAAGATACGTAGGATGCCTTCTTGAAGGCCCAAGCTCAAAAGGGTACCCATCCAAAAGGGTTTACCCAATCATTCCCCCTTAAATGGGCATCTTCTATTCATAAGACCCAACAATTATGAACTATGAGAACATTGATTCCTGATAAAACCAAGATACGTAGGATGCCTTCTTGAAGGCCTGAGCTCAAAAGAGTACTCATCCAAAAAGGTTCGCCCAACCATATCCCCAAAATAGGCAGCGCCCATGCGTAAGCCCCAACCATTCCGAACTATGTGGATTCTGATTCCACTCTCTAGGATACATATGAAACCCATATTATGGGTATGATCCCAACATCAAACTACCTTTTTCCCCCTTGGATAGCAATAAACTCCAAAGAGCCTTATTGTATGCATCAAGTCAGTAAATCCTCTGTAGAATCAAATATATGCATGCCTACGATGATCCCACAAACCAGGGGTATCCTGCAGACACACTCTTTGGCAATGAAAAAAGGATTCATGAACATATGAACATAAATTAAATCTATAAGAGAGTCCTGTAATAGGCAAAAATCCTCCCCTAAAAGGGTTCGGTGAGCCTGACCTCCCGTCCTCTCGACCAATGGAGTCCTTAAGTGTCATTGGATGAATTTTCAATCAATGATCACCTGCCTTTGGAAATTAGGTTAATGAGTCATGGATATCATTATTTTTGGGTGTTTCTGGCTCCACAAATAAACTCATTCGATACCATCCAAGGAAGTTATATTCGAGGAGGACCGGTTACACGAGTAATCAATCCCATGAAATCACCTGCTAAGACCAACTGACTGTGGAATCTCTTTTTCAATGAGAAATGGGTGAATTGGCCATCCCCAGTGAGGTTGATCCAACCCTTATTTAAATTATAATGACATAGAATACTTCAAAATGAAAGAAATAGTGAACTTTAAAAGAAACTATGTCTTGAAAAAGAGACGGGTGATGATCCTCATCGGACCATTTCACCATCACCCGAAATTTACCACCTCAGAGGTGGAAACAAATGGTGAACCAGGCATGAATCCTTAACCAAGGTGGCGGTTCTTCCCCAATGATATCAGACACAAAATGATATTACTTGTAACACCCCAAAATGATAAAGGGTTAAATGACTAAATGATATGACTCATGTCAACAAGGTGCACCTTCCTTTTCAAGAGCCTGTCTGATTAGAACTCCACAGATAAGCGTGTTTGGCCTAGAGTAGTGATCAGGATGGGTGACCTTCTGGGAAGTTTCCCAGGGTGTGTGTGAGTGAGGAAAAAAGACACTAGAAAGGACATGTGTTGGCCTGTGGAGACTGTCATTAGTCAGATGACCCGTGTGGGCACGTGGGTGGGCCCCAGGGTAGGGACCGTGTGTCTGCGGGGCAACTGGTGTTACGTGGTGGGACAGGACCCGACATCCTTGTTAAGGTGGGGTGCCTATGCTGTCACCGGGGCCCAGTTTCCACATTTGGTATCAGAGGAGGTACCCATCCTTAAGTGCGGTGCATTGCCTGGGTTGAGATGTAGGGCCCACGACGAGGATGTTGTGCTCTAAAGGGGGGTGATTGAAACACCCCAAAATGATAAAGGGTTAAATGACTAAATGATATGACTCATGTCAACAAGGTGCACCTTCCTTTTTGAGAACATGTCTGATTAGAACTCTACAGTTAATTGTGCTTGTTCTGGAGTAGTGATCAAGATGGGTGACCTTCTCGAAAGTTTCTCAGGGTGTGTGTGAGTGAGGATAAAACACACTAGAAATGACATTTTTTGGCATGTGGGGACTGTCATTAGTCAGATGACCCGTATGGGAACCAGGGTGAGCCCCAGGGTGGGGACCATGTGTCTGCGGGGCAACTGGTGGTACATGGTGGGCCAGGACTCGACGGCCTTGTTAGGGCGGGGTGTATGTGTTGTCACTAGGGCCCAGTTGTCATACTACTCATCAGGCCATTTCGTTGGCCCCTTTGCATGCGAAATGAACCACCTCAAAGGCAGAACAAAATTTATGAACCCAACATGAATCCTTAACCAAGGTGGCGGTCTTACCCCACTCAAGCCCCTTCGCCCCACAACAGAAAATAAAAAGGGAAGTGGGTCAAGCCGAATCAAGAGATATGAATATGTTTAAAAGAATTATACTTTGATAAGTTTTTTGGGTATGTATATGATATATGTATATCACATGTTCTCGCAGATCAACCTTTGATCCAAATGAAATCTCGACGACTGTTGCAGAAACACACATCAGTGATCTCGTAGGCGGTCGAGGCCCCAACGAAGAGCAGGATCCCCTCACCTACCCAACCTCTTCAACACTGGGTATACAAAACATTGATAGGGGAGATGTATATATCTGTCGCAGCATAATAATCCCGTCAACTAAATAGGGCGTAAACCAGCTACACGCATACACAAATAGCTACTGAGGCATTTCAAGCTCACCATCTAAATAGGGCAACAACCAGCTATACACTGGAACAAATACCTGCTGACGCACATCAAGCCCTCCATCCAAATAGGGCGGCAAGAAAATATGAGTATATTCAATTTCTTGCATATGCATGAAAATCAATTGAGACAAATATAGTTTCAACTGAGAAGATGAAAATCCCCCCTCCTAAATATGATGTCGACCAGTCAAATACGTTAGAAACCAGAGAATACACCCAGTGGCAGACTTGTTTCTCTATCCTGGTACAGGAGAACTACCAGTACCTACTGGAATCTCATGGAGGACCGAATCAGGGACAAACCCCTGCTCTAATATCAAAATGGGCCTTCATACCCATTCTATCCAAAGATATATCTCATCACATCCTGAAAATGATGGAAGATCAGATGTCAATTCCAGAACATATCATCCATACATGCCACGAAATTATTGTATCAGCTGAAAAGGCAAGAAACTGAACCCATGACCTAGTTTCCCCAGATGGAATGACTCAATCGCAAAATGAGTTAGTCACTACGGATCAGTTATGCATCTGTGCTCCATTCTAGGAGGGTCTAAGGAAATATCATGCGATACACAGACAACTTGATCAGGAAGAAATACTTATTCCAACTGGGGGATACTATTCCAACATGGTGGTCACTCCAGGGATGGCATATATCCCTTCCAAAACTCAAGATTTATGTCAGCATGTCCCAATGGCATCACGAGACCCAATAAGATAGGGACCCAAATATGAAGGATGTTACCAATAGTATACATCCCTAGTTACCTGAAAGAGACTGCTCAAAAATGAAATGTGCTAAAGGAAACTAGAAAATGAAGACCACATACATGATCCTGCTCTGTTGGAATTTGGGGTTCTTGGCACCCTCAAACATATATCAATAAAGGCTCAAGACCCTATCTGTCCATTACCAAATTATGGAAGTGGTAGTAGCAGTTGCAAAAAGTTTGGTTTGTGGCACGTACGAAGTGGTTCACGAACATTATTTTCGCAAAAATTATAGTACACAAATGCAGAGGAATTATAGGGAGTCAAGAGAACTTTTATCTATGATAAATGGTAAAAGAAAAATGACATGGGACCTTATATATAGGTGTGGTCCCCTATTATCGGTCATATCTATTCTACCGAAAACCATTTCAGTTTAGTATCACTTTTATATCAGAATATTCCCCTTTTCTTTCTAAACGGACCCAATTCCAGTGGGGGCATTTGTAGGTTCATGAAAAATCCTCTAAGGGAATAAAATACTCTTAAAATTACTTTATAGAAGGAATAAAGTGTTTTTAAAAGACTAGTAAGGCGAATGGACTCAAATCAAGTTTCAAATTTCAGAAGAAACTTGAAGGAATTCTATGTTTTCAAATAATTTCAAGTGGCTCACATACCATCATCAGGAAGTGTCTGTGGACCGCTTGGATCACAAACTACTGATACGCGGAATGATTTGTGAACTCCTGGCCTGCAGAGCGATGGCCAGCAAATAAGGTGCACCATGAACCACATCGTTGAAGGACTCATGTGCTCGAAGGCCATCTGCATACCATCTCATGAGTTCAATGGTTCGTGAAAGAAGCAAACTGAAAGGGTTCTTTGAACCATGATAGTGAACTGTAGCCTCTCTAAACCCCTGATTGATCAAGTGTTCAGTGGGTCAGAATATCTCTGCATGGGACTTCGCAAATGGTGCAGCATGGCCAATAGATACAATTGTCTAATGCTCTATAAAATGATCATAGAATCAATTGATAAAGGATGGATGAAGATATCTTGAAGGTAACCCATATATTGGAAGAAAAAACTTAAAGAAGATTCTGGTTTCAATTTTGATTCATCAGCGAAGCCCGAATTGTGAACCACACTCTTCGTAGGTACATCCATCTATGAACCATAAAATAGAGGAACTTAATAATAAAAAGAAAACTAAAAACCTAAATAGTGGAAATATGAACCATATACATCACATGGATGAACTTCCCTCAAATTATAATCCCTCAAACCCTCCTTTGATATGGTGGTCTGTGTAGTGTACCACTATGTGGACTGAACCCGGTGCCACATACTGCATCAGTACATGGATGGAACCCAAAGTGGTGTGATGGTCCACATACCAGTATGGTATGCGGTGGTCTATACCCATTCCCGCATACCACATTGGTATGCGGATATCTCCTCTTCTCGCATACTACTACGCTATGCAGAGCCTCCCTCATCTTGCATAAGAAATTGGTACGTAGAATAGAGTATTTTCAGGTATTATTTCCTCCAGTTCCAACATCACCCCTCCACTACCATCCATTCCTTCATAATCCTTCCACGAACAAGTCCTCCCGCACCATTAAAAATCCTCCTCCAAATCCACTCGACCCGTATGATCAGACCATCGGGTGCATAAGTGTGCCCCTTTGATTCTACATACCCATGGTAAGTAGAGTCACGAAGGATCTTCCCATAATAGTTTGGGCTTCAGAAATGTCTATGAGTATACATTCCCATGGTAACCTAGAGTCCAACCTTGTACTACTAACGTGAACCTCCCCAATCTAGGGATTAAGGGTGATCACTTTCTTTTCCATTCAATTAGGTATAATGATCAGTCGAAAGATTTATTTTCTCTTCTCCTTTTACAAGGAACAACCTCCCACCCTCCCAGAACGTATTCTAAGGCCCTCCCACTGAGGTAAGTCCCCATTATTCTAAGGCTGATCCTCATGACCTTTAATTTCATTTCACATTGAAAGGTTCATTTATCTACACACTTTCCCACCATCGCCCTGACCTCTTCTATCATAGGCTTTCCCTCTCCCACCAATAGGAGAGGAAGCATCTGGTTTTTTGTATCTATCACATCCTTTGGTTTCTCACATCGATCATGACTCATGTGGGCTTAGAATATTGTCACAATCACAACATCCACACAATTCTAAAATACGGGAACTCTGATTCCTAATCAAAACAGGATATGTAGGACGCCTTCTTGTAGGTCAGAGATCAAAAGGGTACCCATCCAAAAGGGTTAACCCAATAATGACCCCTTAAATGGGAAGATTCTATGTGTAATCCCCAAAAATTAAGATCTACAAGAACTCTGATTCCTGATAAAACCAGGATACATTGGATGCCTTCTTGAAGGCCTGAGCTCAAAAAAGTACCCATCCAAAGGGGTTCACCCAACCATGCCCCCCAAATGGATAGTGTCTGTGCGTAATCCCAAGCCATACTAAAATATGTGGGTTTTGATTCCTTTCTTGAGGATACATAGGAAACCCCTATTATAGGTCTAATCCCAACATCAAATCACCTTTCATCCACCCTAGATGATGATAAACTTCAAAGCGCCATATTATATGGCTCATGTCAACAGTATCTCCATACCATCAAATATATGCATGCCTATGAAGATCCTGAAAACAAGGGGTTTCCCATGGACACACTCTTTAGGAATGAGCCAATGATTCAAGAACATATGAACACAACTAAAATCTATAAGAGAGTCCCGGAATATGCAACAATCCTCCCCCAAAAGGGAGTGGTGAGCCCGACTTCCCATCCTCTTGACCAATGGAGTCCTTAGGTGTCGTTAGTTGAATAATCAATCAATGAGCACCTTCCTTTGAAAATAAGGTCCATGAATCATGGATACTAGGGTCGTTGGGTGTTTCTATATCCACAAATGAACCTGTTGGAGACCAATCGAGGAAGTTATATCTAAGGAGTATCGGTTGCATGAGTACTTGACCCCATACAATCACCCTTTAAGACCAACTGATTGTGGAATCTCCTTTTCAATGAGAAAGGGGTGAATTTCCCATCCCCAGCAAGGTTGATCCAACCCTCTTTTAAAGGATATTGATTCATAATGTGTCAAAATTAAGGAAATGGTGTCCTTTAAAAGAAACCATGTCTATAAAAAAAGACAGGTCATGATCCTCGTCAGACCATTTCATTATCACCTAAAACGCACAACCTCGGAGGCAGAACAAAAATAGTGAACCTGGCATGAATCCTTAACCAAGGTTGCAGTTCTACCCCAATGATAATAGACAAAAAATGATATTGCACATCAGACCATTTTTTCTCCCCTGTGCATGTGAAACATGCCACCTCGGAGTTGGAACAAAAATGGTGAACCTGATGTGAATCCTTAACCAATGTGGTGGTCTTACCCCACTCAGGCACCTTCTCCCCACAATAGGAAAAAAAAGTGGGAATGAGGCCAAACCGAATCACCAGATATGCATATGTTTAAAATAATGATACTTTGACGAGTCTTTGTGGTTTGTATGTCATATATTTATGTTGTTTCTTCCTGCAGAGAAACCTTCTATCCAAATGGCATCCTGAACACTAATGCAAACACACACATCAGCGATCCCGTTGGTGGTGGGGCGCCAAAGAAGAGAAAGACCCCCTCGCCTACACAAAATCTTCAATGCTGGGTATCCAACACGCTGATCAGGGAGTACCACCAAAATGTTACTCTCCCCACTGTGGAGGTTGTGAGACAGTCCCTCCAGTCTACTAATACTCTCCAACTTCCTCCTCATCCGTGGTCGGCACCCTAGTATAAGGTGGCCTTGGTGGTTATCTCAAACTGTTTCGAGAGCTTGTCCCCAGAACATGATAATGATTACCTCTATTAACTTAGGGAGGTATATGATGTCAATGCTAACAACTTCATCTCAACTGCACAGGGGTCCTACTCATAGGCCCCCATCAAAGAGTGTCTCTGCCGACACTGGACGACCAAGCCTCCTCCCGCGAAGAGGGCCTTATGCCGAGGGCACTTGATAATTTCTAGGATACCTAGTCCCCTTGAGCTTCCCACCAAGACAGTGAATATATTATCAGGAACACGCTATCACCCTGGTACTTGAGGATCAATTTCTTCATACTAATGGGGTGACATTCAACTGGTAGACATACAACTATGCCCCCTCCACTGAAACCCACCACAAAAATAGGGTGGCATAATATGAGCACATGCACATTCCTTCTAGTGCTCGTCGGTCCCACCATGCAAACAAAGAAGCAAACTATCGGCAAATGCAGATATCTGCCAATGCACAACAATCCCGTCAACCAAATAGGGTGGAAAATGGCTACATGCATGCAGAAATACCTACTGATTTATTTCAAGCCCTACATTAAAATAGGGTGTCAACCAACTATATGCAGGCACAAATACCTATTGGAACACATGAAGCCTTCCATCCAAATAGGGTGGCAATCAAATAGGAGTAGAGTCAAATTCCTAGAAATTCATACAAAGCCCACGAGACAAGTACAGCGACAAGAGAGAAGATGAAAATCCCTTCTCCTAAATATGAAGTCCCCCGGTCAAATACAGTGGCAACTGGAGAAGAAAACCAGTGGCAGACTCATTCCTCTATCCCGGTACAGGAGAACTACAATAACCTACTAGCAACTAATAGAGGACCAGAGCAGGCATAAAACCCTACTCTGAGATCAGAATAAGCCTTCATACCCATTCCATCCAAAGATGAATCTCATCACATCCTTGAAATTATGGAATATCTGATTTCGATCCAAAACCATATCATCCAAACATGCCAGGACATTATTTCATCGGCAAAAAAAAAGAGAAACCAATCCTAGGACCTGGTTTCCTCAAACAGAATGACTTACAAAATGAGTTAGTTACTTCAGAATAGTTATGCAACCCTACCCTTGTCTATGAGGGTTGAAAAAAATATCCCATGATACACGGACAACCGGATCTGGAACAAATACTCATTCCAACCGGGGTATGTCGGTCTAATGTGGTGGTCGCTCCATGGTAGGCGCATATCCCTACAAAAACTCAAGATGTTCGTTGACTCGTTCCAAATACATCACGGGACCAAACAAGATAGGGACCCATATATGAAGACAGTTACCAATAGCAGACGTCCCTAGTTACCTACAATAGAGCACTTAAAAATGAAATGCGCCAAAGGCAATTGGAAAATTAAGAGCATAGACGTGATCCTGCTCTACTGAAAGTTGGGGTTCTTGATTCCCTCAAACATATATCAATAAAGTCTCAAGACCCTGTTATTCCATTACCAAATTATTGAAGTGGTAGTATCAGTTGCTAAAAGTTTGGGTCACAGCACGTACGAAGCGTTTTGTGAACAGTATTTTTGTAAGAAGCACAGTACGCAAATACAGAGGAAGCCAGGGGAGTTAAGAACACTTTTCTCTGGGAGAAATGGTAAAAGAAAAAAATTACATGGGTCCCTATATATAGGTGTGGTCCTCTCCTAATAGAACTATTTATTCTACTAAAAACCATTTCAGATCAGGATCACTTCTACATCAGAATAGTCCCCTTTTCATTCTGAATAGACATCATTCCGATGGGGGGAATTTGTAAGGGTCCTAAAAAATCTACTATGGGAAGAAAATACTACCACAATCACTTTTCAGAAAGAATAAAGTCTTTATACAAGTCTAGCAAGGTGAATGAACTCAAATTGAGTTGAAAATTTTAGAATAAACTAGAAGGAATTATAATTTTTCAATGAATTTCAAGTGGCCCACATACCATCACCGGGAAGGGTCCACAGACCACCTGGATCATGAACCACTGGTACAAGGAACGATTCGCGAACCATTGGCCAACGGAGCATTGTAAAAAAAACAAGGTGCACCATCAACCATGTCATTGAGGGACTCATGCACGCGAAGGCCATCTACATACTATCTCGTGAGATCAAAGGTTTGCAAATGAAGAAAACTGGTAGTGTTCCATGAAGCATGATGGCGAACTATATCCCCTGTAAACTCAAGATTGACTGAGTCTTCGGCGGGTCAGAATATCTCTAAATGGGCCTCCGCAAATGGTGTTGCATGCCCAATAGATAAAATAGCCATGATGCTCTATAAAAGGAGGAAAGAAAGAATTGAGAATAGAAAAATGGAGAAATATTGAAGGGAACCCATAAGTTGGAATAAATAACTCAGAGAAGATTATGTCTTCAGTCTTGATTCATCAGAAAATCCGGAATTGCAAACCACGCTCTCCGCAGGTACATCTAACTGCAAACCATAAAATGGGGGAAATTAATAATAAAAAGTGAATTGAGAACCTAAATGGTGGAATCACGAACCATATATTTATCTTGTATGAACTTCATGTGGAAGATAATCCCCCAAACCCTCCTTCAATATGGGGCTTTGCGTAGTGTACCACTATGCGGACTGAACCTGGTGTCGCGTACTACATCAGTACGCAGATGGAACCCAAAGCAGCATGATGGGATGTGTACGACTATGGTACACGGTGGTCTATACCCATGTCTTCATACCACATTGGTATGTAGACGGTCCCTCTTCCTGCATACCACTATGATATGCGGATCCTCCTCCTTCCCACATAAGAAACCAGTACGCTGAATGGAGTATTTTTTGGGTATTATTTCTTCCAGTTCCAACCTCACCCCTCCACTACCGTTCAGTCCTCCATAATTCCTCCATGAACCAGTACTATGGAATCAGGACAATGCCTCCTCTAAAGTCGTTAGACCCATATGATCAGACCACCGGGTGCATCAACGTACCCCTTTGACTCTACATACCCATGGTAAGAAGGGGTGTGATGGATCTTACCACAACGATTTGGGATTCAGGAATGTTTGTGGGTCTACATTACCATGGTAACTCGGATTCCAACCTTGGGTGGTTGACTTGAACCTACCAATTCTAGGTATTAAGGGTAATCACTTGTTTTTTCATTCAATGAGGAATAGTGATCAGTTGAAGGAGTTATGTCCTCTTATCCTTTGACAAGGATGAAATACCCCCCCTTCCCAGAATGTATTATGGGTCCCTCCCACTTAGGTATGTCCCCAATCTTCCAAGTTCGAGCCTCATGACCCTTAATGTCATTTCACATTGGAAGATTCATCGCTATGCACCCTCTCCCACTATCACCCCAACCTCTTCTACTATGGGCTCTTCTTCTCCCACTAACAGAAGAAGAAGCATGTGGTTGGTTGGATCTCTCTCATCCTAGTATTTCTCACACCGAGCATGACTCATCTGGGCTTAGAGTTTTCTTATAATCAAAACATCCAAACATTTATGAATTACAAGAACTATAATTCCTGATCAAACCAAGATATGTAGGACGTCTTCTTGAAGTCTTGATCTCAAAAGGGTACCCATTCAAAAGGGTTTACCCAATCATTCCCCCTTAAATAGGAAGCTTCTATATGTAAACCCCAACAATTCTAAACTATGAGAACTCTGATTCCTGATAAAACCAGGATATGTAGAATTCCTTCTTGAAGGACTGAGCTCAAAATGGTACCCATCCAAAATGGTTCACCCAACCATGTCCTCCAAATGGGAAGCATCTGTGCGTAAGCACCATCCATTATGAACAACGTGGGTTCTAATTCCTCTCTCTAGGATACTTAGGAAACCCATATTATGGGTATAATCCAAACATTAAATCACCTTCTTTCCCCCCTGGATGACAATAAACATCAGAGCACCTTATTGTATGTCTCAAGTCAGAAGTACCTCTACGGAATCAAATATATACATGCCTGTCACGATCCAGAAAACTAGAGGTATCCCAGGGAAAAACTCTTTGCGAATGATCCTAGGATTCATGAACATATGAACATAACTTAAATCTATAATAGAGTCTCGGAATAATAAAAAATCCTCCCCCAAAATGGTGCGGTGATCTCGACTTCCCATCCTCATGAGCACTGTAGTCCTTAAGTGTTGTTGTATGAATCATCAATCAACGAGCACCTACCTTTTGAAATCAGATTGCCCCAGTGTTCGTATCATATTGTTTCAGAATCATGTCCCTAGAATGTGACAATGAGTACCTTCCTTACCTTAGATAGGTAGATGAAGTCAATGATGACATCCTTATCTCAACCGCAGAGGGGTCCTACTCGCAGGCCCCTGCCAGAGAGCGTATATGAGACACTGTATGACCAAGCCTCCTCACAATAAAGAGGACCTTATTTTTGAGTCAATAAGGATATCTTATGACTTCTCCATTCTTTATGGTTTTATGTTTTGAAAATCGCAAACACTTTTTCTATGTTCTGAATATTTTTAAGTTCTGTATTTCTCTTAAGATCTGGAATTATCATTCCATTATTCTTACAGATCTATCATTCCAATTTTCCATTCTATTATACTTATAGATTTTTCATTACGATTTGTCATTCAGTTTATATGGTTTTGAATAGGGTGTATATATGATTCAGTTTTTATGATTCCGAATCTGGTGTATATATGATTCTGTTTTTATGATTCCAAATCCAGTGTATATATGATTCAGTTTTTATGATTCCAAATCTAGTGTATATATGATTTGGTTTTTATCATTCTGAAAATGGTGTATATATGATGCCGATTTTCAATATCGATTCTGGTGTATATGTGATGCCGATTTTCAATACCGAATCCGATGTATATATGATGCCGGTTTTCAATACCGATTCCGGTGTATATGTCATGCTGATTTTTCAATACTGAATCTGTTGTATATATGATGCCGATATTCTTGATACTGAATCCGGTGTATTTTTGACTCCGATTTTATGATTTCGTTTTCTTGAGGATGTTATTTCTATGAATCTGTTTACCTGATTTCTTAATATTATATTTTCTTGATAATGATAGAGTTTCCTAATGTATCATTCCAATGAAATTGGATTCCAAGAATTCTTATACTTAACATTTATCTTTAACTTAACATCATTTCGGTTACTTGAAATGATGTCGTACAATATGTTATAAACTAACCATTATATGTTTTCCACGTGTCCAGGTCCCTCTGAGATTTAAGCAAAATATGACTGCTAGAGAGGATCCGACCATTAGGAAGCTCTGCCTATAAATACAAGCTCATTTTAACGAGAAATGTACATTGTAGAGAGTGTATGAACTTGATGCATGTGAAAAATCTATGAAGTGGTATTTTTATTGATTAAAAATCCCGGAAGGTAACTTGTAAGAAAGTCTTTAACCGCACCAAAACCATCAATGAAGAGCTCAGGTAGTTTGGTGATTTCATGGATTCAACAAAGGGAGATTTTAATTCTTGTGAAACTAAATTCAAGAAGGTTAAGGATTCAATATCTGAGAAGGGTAGTCAACTCAATTCTATTGCCCGATCTGTTAGAAGTGAAAAGGAAGTCAGAGCTGAATTAAAGAAAAAGGTTGCTGCTCAAGAACAAAGGATTTTGGCTTTAGAAAAGAAGAACTAGGATCAGGATATCTTGTTGAAGAAGTATCAAGATGATCATAAGGAAGTTAAGAAGCTCAAAGCCCTGATAAAGAAGATGTTGTCTGAATAGAAGAAGAATGGATGACTTTTATTTACATTCCGATATTTTGTTGTAATATAAAACTTATTTCTAAAATTTTCTTAGGAAATTTATTGCATATAATTCTTTTTTTTCAGATGTATGCTTGCTTAATATTTCAAGCACATCTTATACTTCTCCATTCCTTTCCGTCTTTTTGAAAATCACAAAGGGGGAGAATTTATTTAAAGGAAGAATTTAATCTCTAAGTGGGAGAATCTATTAAGGGGGAGTTTGGCAGGAAAATAAAATGTCCAAGTAAGGGGGAGTTTTCTTTTAAGAAGATATGTTTATCTAATGGGGAGTTATTCCCTTAAGAAAACCCAAACTTTAAAGATCAAAAATATGATCCTTGGGAAACATGACCTAAGGGGGAGTTAGTCGTATTCATTTATAATCTCATTCAAAAGGGAAGTTAAGTTTTTCATACTTGTTTGTCTAGGTCAATATATTATTCCTTAGAAAAGTTGTTTGTGATTTCCAAAAAGGGAGAGATTGTTGAGTCAATAAGGATATCTTATGACTTCTCTATTCCTTATGGTTTTATGTTTTGAAAATCACAATCACATTTTCTATTTTATGAATATTTTTAAGTTTTGTATTTTTTTTAAGATCCGGAATTGTCATTCTGTTATGCTTATAGAACTTTCATTCCTATTTTCCGTTCTATTATACTTACAGATCTGTCATTAAGATTTTTCATTCAGTTTTTATGATTCCGAGTCCGGTGTATATATGATTCAGTTTTTATGATTCTGAATCCAGTGTATATATAATTCAGTTTTTATGATTCCAAATCTGGTGTATATATGATTTAGTTTTTCTGATTCCGAATCTGGTGTGTATATGATTCAGTTTTTATGATTCTGAATCCGGTGTATATATGATGCTTATTTTAAAAACCGATTCTGGTGTATATGTGATGCTGATTTTCAATACCATATCCAGTGTATATATGATTCCAATTTTCAATACTGATTTTGGTGTATATGTGATTCTGATTTTTCAATACCAAATCCGGTGTATATAAGATGTCGATATTCTAAATACCGAATCCGGTGTATTTGTGACTCTGATTTTATGATTCTGTTTTCTTGAGAATGTTATTTCTAAGAATCTATTTTCCTAATTTCTTAAGATTACATTTTCTTGATAATGTTAGAGTTTCCTAATGTATCATTCCAATAATATCATATTCTAAGACTTATTATACTTAACATTTATCTTTAAATTAGCATTGTTTCTGTTACTTGAAACAATTTGTACAATCTTGTATAAACTAACCATTGTATGTTTTCCACGTGTTCAGGTCCCTCCTAGATTTAAGGAAAATAAGATCGTTAGAAAGGATTCAGCTGTTGGGAATCTATGCTTATAAATACAATCTCATTTGAACGAGCAAAGTACATTATAGATAGTGGATGAACTTGATGCATGTGAAAAATCTATGAAGTGATTTCTAGAGAGAGAGGCTCTTACAACTCTCAGTACTTCATGCAGATGTTGTGAACAACTTGTTCGGGTGCGAACAACTTGTTCAGACTTTCTTAGTGTAGACTCTGATCGTGCTGATCGTGGGCTTCCGGGTTTGGAAGATAGAGGTTCTGATTTCCTTCTAAATCGAGGGATTGCGAGGATAGAAAGACAGATACCGATATTCGGATTGAGGGCTTACCTAGGTTTGGGTAAGACAGACTTTCTTGAAAGTATAAATCAAGGTAACTTTATCCATGGTTGTTGGATACCCTTCTCTTTGGGTTAAAAGAATTTTATTGTTACTTGTTTACTATTACAAGTTGTTTTAATTCCACTGATGTATGTAACTCTGTTAAATTTAAGAAGTATAAACTTCTAATACTTTGTAATTTTGTTACTCAAATTATATTATAGATTCTATATGCTTTAAGGTAGAATCTTTCTTTTAAGAAATTAGAAAAGGTTTACTTAAGAGGTCTTGTGAATTTTTTTTAACCTTGTTAAACTTAACATTTAAAGGTTCCAAAGGAATTTGTAAAGTATACAATTCACCCCCCCCCCCCCCTCTTGTATATTGAGAATCTACATTCTTATTCTGATCCTACACTTATGATGAGGTCACCTGCTAAAGACCAAGAGACCTGAGCCCCTCGGGCTTCCCGCCAAGGGTGGCGAATATATAATCAGAAACACGTTATCACCCTGATTTCTGAGAAGAAACTACATCGTACTAATGCGGTGACATAAAAAGGGAATACATATGACTCTACCCCCTCCACTCAATCCCACTATAGAAATAGGGTGAACAATATGAGAACATGAACGTTCTTACTAGTTCTCTCTAGTCCCGCCATGCAGACAGAGTGGAAAAATACAGGCATATGTAGATATCTTCCAATGAACAACAAGCCCATCAACCAAATAGGATGAAAACTAGCTACACGCAGGTAAAAATACCATATAATCCATTTCAAGACTGCCATCCAAATAGGGTAGCAACTAGCTATACACAGGAAAAAATACCTACTAACGCACATCAAGCCTGTCATCCAAATAGGGTAGAAAGAAAATATGAGAAAATTCAAATTTCTACGGATGCATACAAAGCCCGCGAGACAAATACATGAGTAGATGAAAATTATTGCTCGTGAATATGAATTCCACTCGTCAAATACAGTGTAAACCAGAGATGAAAACTGGGGGAATACTCGTTCCTCTGTCCCAACACAAGAGAACTGCCAATACCTACTGGAAAATCATGGAGGACCGGAGTAGAAAAAAATCCTTGCTCCGATATTGGAATGATTATTTATACTCATTCTATACAAATATGTATCTTAGCACATCCTATAAATTATGGAAGATAAAACATCAATCCCAAACCATATCATCCAAACATGCCATGAAATTATTCCATCAACGGAAAAGGTGAGAAATCGGGCTTGCGACCCAGTTTCCTCAAAAAGAATGACTCACTCACAAAATGATTTAGTCACTTTGGAGTAGTTATGTGTCCCTGCTCTAATCCAGGAGGGTTTATGGAAATATCTTGTGATACATGGACTACCGGATTGGGAGTAAATACATATTCCAACTTGGGGATACCGGTCTAATGTGGTGGAAACTCTAGGGCACACAAATATCCCTTACAAAACTCAAGATATATGTAAGCATATCCTGGCTGCATCACGAGACCCAACAAGACAGGGACCCATATATAAATTCCATTACCAATAGCATACAACCCCAGTTACCCAAAATAGAGTGCTCAAAAATGAAATTCCCCAAATGCAACTGGAAAATGAAGGGCACATACATGATCCTATTCTGCTGGAAGTTGGGGTTCTTGAAACCCTCAAACATATATCAATAAAGTCTCAAGAACCTATCATTCCATTACCAAATTATGGAAGTTATAGTAGCAATTATAAAGTCCATCCCCACAATTTCGCTACCAGTAGCTCTGAAGGTCCTCCTTAGGGCACCCATGGGGCTCACTCTGTGGGGGAAGAATGATCGATCATGAGATACTATATCCTAATGTTCTTTGGGGTATCCCTTCCCTCGACCTGAATATTAGAAAATAAGAAGGTCCTCCCCTTAATTTTTTCCTCCCTAATAGTCCTCCTTAGGGTATACATTGCAGATATGATTTTCCCTACAGTCATACATCAAGTCATAATGGTAGTCCTCACCATGATGATAATCATTGCAAAGGCCCTCCCCGCAATGATAGTTTTTGCGAAGTCCCTCCCCATATTAACTTCTAGCAAAAAGAAGGTCCTCCCCTCACTGAGGTACATTATGAAGGCCCTCCCCAAGATGTGTACTACATAAATTCTCACTTCATCCAGGTATCAAGTCATGATGGTAGTCCTCACTATGAGGATGATCAATGTGATGGTCCTCTCTATAATGATAGTTGTTGTAAAGGCCCTCCCCACAGTGACATCAAGTAGAAAGAAGGTCCTCCTCTTGTTTTAGCCCTCCCTGAAGGTCCTCCCCAGGTTATATATAGTAAAAATGTTTCTTGTGGTCGGGCGTCAAGCTGCAATAGTATCCCTCACCATTGTAGAACCAATTGTTAAGGTCCTCCACATAACCTAAAGTCAGACTATAAAGAAGGTCCTTCCCTTGCTGAAACAAAGATGAGAAAGCCCTCTTATGATGAGGTTCTCAGAAAGGTGGATTCATACATATCGGGCACTCCGTCTACCACGAGTGATATCCTTTCCCAACCAGAGGATGGCCTGGGGCCACGATCATCATCTGAGCCACCCCTACACCGTTTGCATATCAATGAGGATCCAACCAGCCCAGTTGCTTGGAACAAAATTATTAAGAAGCAATCGAGCTAAGCATATCAAGTAGAGGATCCCCTAGAAGAACAAAAATAGGATATATTTCTTGTGAGAAGACAACTATATTAGGATAATATACCAATGATATATTGGCCTACAACCACTTCTCACTTTAACATACTAGGAGAGTTGTCTTGGGAATGTATACACGACATTCGCATCAATATTTGGATGACTCTTTGTCAGTTGAAAGAAAAATTCCTACCCTACGAAGGTTATGTAGACCACATCAACACGATAGGGGATATTTTCTGTCTAATCGATCTGGAATCTCTCCCATCTACAAGACATCCACAATCAAAAAATATAAAGAAAAACCTTGAACTATTCTGCCTCCAAGAACTGCATAAGTTGTGTCGCCTCATTGGCGACTCCCCGACTAGAGTTAACATTCGGGGATGGGGAGAACATGAAGCTCTACACTTCACCCATAATCTTGTCCATAAAACCCCATTGGAAATTACATCTTGAAATGTCATCACCCAAAGGTAGCAATCAAGTAAAACCTCTGCTCAGGAAAGATGGGATACTCAACAAAAACTGGCCCAAAGTAAGTTTTAAAAGTGTCAGGACCAAAGAGATCAATCCATAAAAAATAGTCTATGTAAGGAAACCAAGAACATCCAGTAGGCTTCCTGCCTAAAGGAATCCAACAAAAAAGTAGTGCACATATCCTCAGAAGACAATAGACTTCATGTAGGCCCAATAACATACTCATCTCACACCCATGCAGGAGTACGTGAAATTGAAAAGGTAGAACTAGCGGAAACTACTCCCACAATGCAGGAACAATCCGAGCCCACAGTGATTAGAGAATTTTTAAATCAAAGTGCCCCCATAAGACCAAAAAATCCAGTCTTAGTGTATTAAAGGAATAAGGGGAACAACCCCATCCTGCATGGCTGGGGGAATTTTTACATCAAGTCCCCACACAATGGATGTAAGTATTCTCCCATCTATGAAGAACGATGGATAGAGGATTCACCCGTTCCACCCCTTTTCATGGATCTCACCCTCTAAGACAAAGGTTCATTAAAAGGTGGAATCGGATCTCCCTTAGGGTCAATATTTACCAAAAATCCTGAATAATACTGCAAAATAGAAGTAGAAAGTCCAACAAAGGATGCAGAAAGCCTTCCTACCATTCGACACTGGGTACACCACCCCCAATGCGATATGTCTCAGTGAATGTGAGAAACATCAACCCCACATATATCAAAGTACATGTATCATATAGAGAGGACACGAAGTAAGATGGTTCCCTCCCAGATACATCCCACACCGAGCCTAATGGTGTGCAAACTAGGAACCACAGAGTCACCATAAATTTGGGTTCCCCCTTAGTTAATCTAACATTACCTCCCACACGAAACCTCGACAAAGAGAAGAATAAATCCAAGGTCGTCTGTGTCCTGCCTTTTCCTCCCCCTGGAAATGCATCCCTCACACTTGAGGAAAGGTTCACTAAGAAGAAGGAAGAAATGAAAGAACTCAGGTGAATTAATACTGAACTGCGTCGAGGGAGCTACCTTGGTGGATGTGTTCCCCCCGCAGAACATCAGTAGGTTCTCCCAGAAGAGGTTCCCTTGCCGCAGGCACTCAACACAATGATTGAATCCAATATCGGAGGTCCGTTGAACCTGTCCATGGAAGGACATCAAGACTTACCACCACTGGGAAGGTAGCTAGAATATTTTTAGGTAAACCCACAAATGATACCTTCAGCTGGGTATCAACCCCAAATTCCAGCAGCACCGGAAATCCCATTATTGGCCACTGCCACACCAACCCAAGCTCGAGCCTGAAAGGATATGCATCAATGGATCTTGAAAATATTTGAGAAATTAATAGATTTACTAAAATCCATAGAGGGGCGTTGCGCTCTGATATAACCCGAGCACAAACCCTACCCCGAATGGGTGAGTAATGTTCCGCCACCACCAAACATTGAAAACACCTTATTTATAGTATTCAATGTCTCATGGGAACCATAAAAACATTTAATGCACTACACCTCTTATTGTGACCCCATTATGGGCACTCCGGAGTAGCAAGAAGAAGTAAAACTCAGGTGCTTCATATGAACCTTGTAGGACTCAACTTTTGTTTGGTATACTAGCCTACCATCTAACTCAATCACTAGCTAGGATGACCTCCAGTGATATTTTCCATTCCAGTTAAATTCAACGTTTCCTAAGATAACGGTCAGTGACCTCATGAACTGAAAACATCGATAGAACAAAAGAGTCTTAGGATTCATTTCCAGATGGGAATACCTGACTTATTCCTTGAATCGGCCACTCCCCTAGGATGAAATTCTTGCAATTTGAATCGATAACCTTCAACATGAATTGAGAACACCGCTCATCCAGGTGAAGTACACATGTGGGTTCTTAGACTTCTATGTCATTTCTCAAAGGATAGAATACTCTTTACAATAGACCAATATCAAGTCTTGAGTGGCCCCATCATCCCCTGGGAAAATAATGGAAAAAGATGAAGCTTATTTTTTCACGCTTAAGCCACCCCCGGCACAAAATCCATTTGCGAGGCCCCCACCGAACCGTGAAGGACCCTGTGGACACCAACAGACACCCCCAACTCAGAAATATAATAGATAGGGTGCTAAAATAAATCATTTCAATGAACGAAGAAATAATTTTTCTTCATTCCAAGATGACCAGGTCTGTGGCTATTTCATAGCCGCTATGAATTGTAATTTTCTCTGACTACTAGATCCAAAGCGAGCCGATGAAGTGGGTCTCAATGACCATCCAAATTATTATACCTTTCACCTGATACAAGGACACACCATCCATGAATGCTTCATTTTCAAGGATCTCCTACAAAATATAGTGGATTCTGGGCAAGTCAAGTTGGGCCCGCTGCCAGCATAGGTGGCGTATGTTTCCACCTCAGACTCAAGATAAGAAAAGGAATGAAAAATAGTCTCCATTAAGGAGAAAAATTTTGACAATTGGATGACCAAGAATACCATCAACCGAGTTCATAGCATCCTCTAGGCGTAGTTGAAACAACCAAATGTGCCCCCCAAAAGTTCTTAATAGAACACAATTGTTCTCCTTGACCCTAAAGCCCTATAAAGGCTATAATGGGAGATAGAAGGAGAAAGAATACGAGCTAACACCAAATCCTAAGTTAGTGTTGACCTTTTCAGATATCATTCCAATAGTCTTGGTACAATGGGAACCACCCCACCAAACGGTACAACGGGCACCGCCCCTCCAAAAGGTAGAACGAGTATCATCCCTCCAAATGGAACCATCATAAGAAGATAGTCAAACAAAAACATTTCTATATCAGGAATTGATCTTGGGAACCATTAATTTCATTCACTTGATGGATCCCATCTTGGATGGAGACTATGGACATGAAGTCACATTCTGGGCACCCAACCAAAGAGCTGGAGGGAGAGGCCGCAGAGGCCAAAGGTTTCCTGGAAGTCATGATCATGGAAGGAGTCAAATTCATAGCCACAACATAACTCAAACCATTAACATCATGAAAAGTTGTGGAAGGACCCTCCAGTAGACAAAATAAGAACCAGAATGCTCCTCTTCCCCAATAGGAAGAAATCCAAGCCTAGTTATCTTAGAATACACATTAGGGGAATAATAAATATCAAATCACCCAAGGAATATGGGTGGACTAGTTTAGTCAAACCCAAAAGGACCACATAACCACTATCCTAAGTCACAAAAGCCAAACCATCTATGTCCAAAGCCCGAACCCCTAATCTTTATGTGAAAGAGAAGCCCCAAGCTGGAAAGCGCCGACCTTTAGAGAAGAAGTATGATATTCAAAAGTAGATGGATTTAGTGCCAGCAATGTTTTAAATATTGGATGTGTTAAGCCTATCTACAGATCTTAGAGGGGCACTCATAGAAGAATTACTAAGTCCCCATGACTTTGAGCCCGAAGTAGCAACAGCCAAAGTCTATCAGATAGAGACCATTCATGAAGAATTTCATGTCATCATCTCCTTCACAGATAGGTATGAAGAAGAAATCATGAAACGGAACATAAAACCCTTATATGTGTCCAGAAAGATAAATGGAATTGATATCTAAAGGATATTTATTGACAACGGCTTGGGAGTCAACCACCTCCCTGTGAATTCTTTGCCAGCTGGGCCATGATGAAGACATCCTTACACCCTTCACTATAACTCTGTTAAGATATGACAAAAGCGAGAAGAAACCATTGGGACGAATCAAGTTTAAAACTTGGCTTGGAGACCTCATGTTGGATTCTAAGTTCTTGGTAGTGCGAAAAAGTATACACTTTAACATATTGTTAGAGAGGCCTTGGCTGCATCAGCATGCTATAATTTTGTCATTGTACCATTAATGCATCAAATATTGCACTAATGGAAAAAACAGGACATTGCATGCCAAAAAGACCTTATTTTAGTCTTGTGAATCACATTATATTGACACAGGGTTCTACAAATCAGAATAAAAACATCTTTCGGTCAAGAAAATTGATTGGATTACTACCTAGAATGGATTAGAAATGTCTCACGCCAACCCCCTCCAGCAGCTTGGGGAAGAGTATGTATTAGCCATCAACCAATTTGAATTCATAAGTGCATGTCCGGATGAAGAAACAATAGTCTGCATGGTCCCTGTTATGGCCTCCAAGTCCAAAGACATGGAAGAACATGTTGTCTTCTGTGGTGATAGGAAAAGACCTACCAAAAATGCTCCCAACCCATCCACAGGACCTCAAACTACCCCAACCTCACTCACTAAGAAAAAAGATTACTTCTCTCCCAAAATTTGAGATTTCATCTCGAGAATCCTCTCTCCATTAGATGAGTAAGAAGAAGAAGATGATGATGATGATGATGATGATGATGATGATGATGATGATGATGATGATGATAAGGAAAAACACATCAAATATTCTCCTTATACATTCGAAGAATGTGTTTCCACCATAATTAATGAAATTAAGAAGATAAATACGGGCACTAAAGATGGCCTGAAGCCCACACTGATCAATGTGGCTATTCCCATCAAAGAGAAAGAGTTATATAACTCCTTCCTAAAGAATAATCAATATGTGTTTTCTTGGAACTACAAGTAAATTCCAAGCCTTGATCCTGTGGTCGCCACTCATCACCTGGGCTTACTAGAAGATCACATGGGCTATAAGTAGGTAGAAAAAAGGACCCACCTAACGCATGCTGCCAAAATAGAGGCTGAAGTTGATAATATGATCAAAGATAACTTCATATGGGAGGTCCAATATCTTATCTGTCTGGAAAAAATAGTCCCTGTCAAAAAGAATAATGGACATATTAGAATATGCATTGACTTCGGGGACCATAATCGGCATTCCCAAAAGAAGATTTCTCAGTCCTGATCACAGAATTTTTGATCGATGCAATTGCCAGATATGAGGATCTCTATTTCATGGATGGATATTCTAGATACAACCAGATCTGGATGGTCCAAGTATATGAAGAATCTATTTCTTTTAGGGCCCCTTTGAGAGTGTTCTGTTATAAAGTGATGCCCTTAAGTCTAAAAAATTTCAGCACCACATATCAGTATGTCGTCCATCGCATCTTCCAGACCCTCTTGGGAAATTTCTTCAAGTGTTATGTCAACGATCTGATGGTTAAATCATGATAGCATTCAAACCACCTGGATAATCTTGAAATTGTCTTCAAAAAATTACAACAGCATAGTTTAAATATGAATCCCCTAAAGTGCACCTTTGGTGTTACCTCTTGAAAATTCCTCAGCTTCATCACATTCCATCATGGCATCAAATTCAACCCCAAGAATAAAAAATCCATCCTTGGAATGTCCCCACCTTGCAACCTCACCGGGTTGAGAGGTCTCCAAGGGAACCTCACCTACATTCAACACTTCATAGCCAACCTAGCAGGTAAATTATTACCTTTCACCAAGCTTATAAAGAAAGAAGTTACGTATAAGTGGGATAATGATTACTAACAAGTGTTCGAAAATCTCAAAAGATATCTCCTAAACCCTTAGATGTTGATTCCACCAGTTGAGGGGAGACCACTCATTTTGTACGTAACCGCCCTGGAACGGTCATTAGGTGCCTTCCTCACATAGAAGAATAATATCGGTAGTGAGAACATCCTCTATTACCTCATTCAAACAATGATTGATTCTGAAACTCAGTATTCAAAAATTGAAAAGAACTACATATCCCTAATATTTACAGTTCAGAAACTCAGGCATTACCTGCATCACCCTGAGGTCTAACTAGTCTCCCCCTGCAACCCGCTCAAACATATCTTCAATTTTCCCTTGCTAAATGCACACCTATCACAATGGGTGGTCATACTACAATAGTTTGATATAAAATAAGTACCCTAGAAGTCTATCAAAGGCCAAGAATTAGTAGACTTCCTAAAAGATCACCCCTCCGAAGAAACAACATTGTTAGATATTGAAATTCTAGAGGAATAAGTGTTCTCCATCCAGGAGGACCCCCAGATATGGGAAATTTACTTCGATGGTTCTTCTCGAAGACCAATAGAGAAAAGGATAGAGGATCCCAAGATCAATAATGTGAGGCTGGGAATTATACTTGTATCCCCCGAAAAGTCTATCTTGCCTTAATCTTTCCTTATTTTGGAAGGATGTATAAATAATGAAGTAGAATATCAGGCTCTCATTTTAGGAATTGACATCGCACTTCTTGTTCAAGCTAAACACCTAAAAATAAAGGGTGATTCAGATCTAGTCATCAAACAAGTCGGTGGTGACTCCGCTATTAAGAAAGAATTATTAGTCCCCTTGATGAACCGTGTTCGAGAACTGATGGAATAATTCCCATCAGAACCAACATTTACCTATGTACCTCGGTCTCAAAATTCTCAAGATGGTTCTTTGGAGAATGCATCCATAGCCTTGGATGATCTAGACCAGGATGAAATGGTCATTAGCATTGCCCACTGCTGGATTATCTTTCCATTTATCTAGATCAATATAGAATAAATTGATGAAATTAGTCCCACTTATGATCCTTATAGTCACACCACTGACTGAATGATGCCCATTGAAAATTGACTTTAAGAAGGGGGGAATCCAACCAAATAGGGATAGAAAGGAGTGGGTTTGAAGATGGGAAGTCAACTTTGTCATATACAATGGGTTAAACCAATAAAAGGTTCTCTACAAATGAGGCCTCGATAGATTCCTTCCCAATTGCATTTATGGAGAAGATATTACTGCCATAATGAGAGAATTGAATGCCGAAGCTTGTGGAGAGCACCAATTAGTAACTAAGCTCTCTCATTGAATTTGAAGGCTTTCATATTACTGACCCACTATGATACAGGAGTGTTCCATATTCACCAAGAAGTGTCATTCCAACCTTTTTCATGCCAATTTCATACACTTACCCCCAGAGTTACTTCATACAACTAAGTACTCATGGCTATTCGCTGCCTGGGGTATGGATATTGTGGGACCATATCCTCCTGTTACATTCAGATAGTTCAAGTTTATACTCACAACAACTGACTTATTTTCCAAATGGACCAAATCCATACCCCATAAAAAAATTAGGGAAAAACACAGTTAGCCTTGTGAAGGCAAAAATCACTACCATATTTTATGTCCCTTATACGATACTAATGGAAAACGGCACCAAATTCTAATCTGTTGAGTTAAAAATTTATACTAGGAGTATAGAATTAAATCCAAATGTTCGTCCCGTGACCATGCGGTGACCAATGGGAAGATAGAGGCTTTTAACAAGACTATGTCCAACATACTCTATAAGATGGTTGATAAGGATAATAAATTTTATCTAGAAAAGCTCCTTCCTGCTTTGTGGGATTACCAGACTGCGACCCATACTGCCACCCAAGCGACCTCGTACTCACTAGTATACTGGCCAGAGGAGGTCTTTCCTATCGAAATCCAAGTTCCATCACTTCATGTTGACATTTGTTATTAACTATCGATGGATGAGAAATACCAGAGACAGTTTGATGAGTAGGAGCAGCTAGATGAAAAAAGGTTGCACAGTTTACACCATTTGGAAATCTACCAAAACCGGATTGCACAAGCCTTCAACAAAAAGGTTCTCCTTCGATATTTCCGCAAATGAGGAATGATGTTAGTCCTTAGAGCCCCAATAATACTCAGGAAGAAGCCCCCAAAGCTTTAAACAAAGTGGGAAGGACCATATTTCATACATTGGGTCTATTCTAATGGAGAATACTCCCTAACAACAATGGATAGACAATTCATCACGGCTCCCAAAAACACAAAGTTCCTGAAGAAGTACTTCCCATAATAGCAACCCAAAATTCATGGTCCAAACTCTAAGACCTTAAACTATGAGTAGAAATAAATTGAATCCATGGTCCAAACACTAATACCTTAAACTATGAGTAGAAATAAAGTGAATTCATGGTCCAAACTATAAGACCTTAAACTATGAGTAACAATAAAGTGAATTCATGGCCCAAACTCTAAGATCCTAAACAATGAGTAGCAATAAATTTAAGTCATGGTCCAAACTCTAAGACCTTAAACTATGAGTAAAAATAAGGTAAATTCATGTTCCAAACTCTAAGACCTTAAACTATGTGTATCAACAAATTGAAGTCATGGTCCAAACCCTAAGACCTTAAACTATGAGTAGTAATAAAGTGAATTCATGTTCCAAACTCTAAGACCTTAAACTATGAGTAGTAATAAAGTGAAGTCATGGTCCAAACTCTAATACCTTAAACTATGAGTAGCAATAAAGTGAAGTCATGGTCCAAACTCTAAGACATTAAACTATGAGCAGCAATAAAGTGAAGTCATGGTCCAAACTCTAAGACCCTGAACTATGAGCCATTTTCCTTTCCACATTAATTTACACTATAATTAACACATCCCTAGAACATGAAATTAAATTTTGAGTCACACCCTCATTGTAAGACATTAGAATACATGGAACAAATCATCCTAATCATATGAAAATAAACTGCATGATCTCTCACAGAACTACATACGGCTTGATTCCTATCCTCGCAAGATATGTAAGGACGTCTTGGTTCTCGATCTTGGCCGAACCCCCACAAAAAAAATGCCCCCATCATATCCTCTACCTCCCAACACTGGCGTGAGAAACCCTTATCACTCATTGTTTCTCACATCGATTATAACTCACGTGAGCTTAGGATTAATGATAAGTATTCTCTTATGTAAACTAGTTATAGGGAAATGTGTTAAACCCCGCACCCATAGAAAATTACATCACATGTCCTCACATATGGACTGAGCTAGATTAGTACAGGGAACATTCAGAACTACCATTGGCTTGATTCCTACTACTGAAGAATACATAGTGATGCCTGGATTTGGCATCCCGGCCCATCCACCAAAAAAAAATTCCCTTTCCCCGTGCATAGGTCAGACTTGTACGGGGAGTTCATGAAAGGTTCTAATTGAATGAAAATAAACTGTGAAATTCTTCAAGAGTTATGTGTGGACTAGTTCTTAGTTTCACAAGATCCTGAACATTCCCCTCACTCATGAGAAGTAAAAATATCCTTCTTCACTCTATATATGAGTCAAACTTATGTGGAACCTCTAGTAGTTCATGGGTGCTCACAGTCCGAGTATTCTTTACATTCTCAGGCATATAATTCCCATTTAATAAACTCTATATTTAGGAAAACCTGGATCCCCATAATCATTAATGGCCATTTGAGATAGAAGGCTAGTGTTCTGCAGATACCTTTGATTGACTATGCACATCATGCCCCAGTGGCTTCACATATGTTTCCCACAAAAACATATTTCAATCAAAGTAAAATTCATCCCCATGAGAGTCCTCTCCTATATCATTATGCCTAATGGCTTCTAAGACCCATGTCATTCCTCCTAATTTAAGTTTCCCCCAGAACTATGGTTTACACCTTCTATCATCACTCACATATAAGGAACACCAGAACATCACGATTTCAATTAACTCAAAGCTATTAAAGATCATTATGACAGCATAATCATCCTCACTGCATGACCCTAAACTAAATAACATCATGTCCTCACCGCACGACATTAAACATCAAGGCCAAAATCATCCTTGTTGTATGACATTAAACTACATATCATTGTCTTAAGCCTAATGTTCTCTCTAATATGGATTTATTTTCTATTTGGTAATGACCTGGAATCCTAGTAATCCCGTGTTTCTCACACTGAGCATAGATCACGTGAGATAAGGGATCATAGCAAGAGATCCACCATGACTTTATGGAAAAATATTCAAAGAATTTGGTCCTAGCATCATGACCCTAAAAGGCATGTCACAGTTCTTATCCCTGAGAGGAACACCCCATCCTGGCCATGTGACGTTAAATGACTAGGTACCCCAAAGATGGGATGAACGCATAACCCTATGTGTGAGCTAGATCTACGTAAGGGATACCTAATTCCATGAGTAAATTACAACCCAAACATCCCCAATATGTCTAGACACACTCCTTCTATACCTCAAACTCTGTGCTTTGAGAAATCTTGAATTCCCATAATCATTCATGGCCATCTGAGATGGAAGGCCAGTATCCTATAGACACCTTTTTTTGACTATGCACATCATGCCCCAGTGGCTCTACATACATTTCCCACAAAAAATGGCCATAAATAAAAGAAAAATTCATCCCTAGGAGAGTCATATCATATCTTAGTACGCCCAATGGATTCCAAGCCTCGCACCATCCCTCCAGATTAAAGGGCCCTCAAAGTCTTGGTTTAAATTTTTCTTCCTACACACATCCTGGATATATCAAAACATATAGGACTAGTTCATCCCTAATCTATTTTGAGGTTTCTAAAGATACCCCATCTATATGTGCGAGGTTGATCCACATACAAAAGAAGAGTTCCCCAACTCATTTCTGGGAGAAGTTCAGCTAAAATACCCCTTTTCATGTTCAAGTGAACCCCTTATCAAAGGTCACATACCGTATATATAAAGTTCCCAATAGCCATTAGAGATGGAAGGACAATGTCTTGTCGACTCCTTTGTTTGACTATATACATCATGCCTTGGAGGCTCTATATATATCTCCTACAAAATGGAATTCAATTAAAGGAAAATTCATCCCCATGTGATTCCTTTCCAGTTTCTGTATGCTTGGATGACATTCATGTCCTCTCACACCCCCGGATTTGGAAAACTTCTGGATAATGGCTCACATACCTTCCTCTTCCAAATTCCCCTAACATAAAAAAAGGATTGCTAACTGAGCTGACCATTCACCATATCTCCCTTAAATAAGTAAGAATCATGCAGGAAGAGTTTCCCACTCAATGTTGACATTAATGTCCCTAATATTTTCAGATATCACTACTCTGGCCAGCCACCCACTGTGGCTCCCAACATGAAAATAAATTCAAAATGTTGCATAACCTTTCCAGACCATTGGATATGGAAGTCCAATGTCCTGTGGACACCATTAATTTACAATGAACAACATTCCCTAGTGTCTCTGCATATTTTTCCCAAAAAATGGCCATCAATCAAAGTCAAATTTGTCCCTAAGAGAGTCATTTGCTACTTTTGAATGCCTAAAATGACTCTCGGGCCTCATGCATGTCCAAAATTCACAAGTTTAGTGTCAAGAAAAATCATTAATCCATGACTGAAGGATATTAGAACATTCTCAGTGGATGATCTCGAATTAGGGTCATTCCCCCATTGAGTTTGGTCAAAGTTGTTTGACCTAAAACATCAGTAATATGTTTGATTGGTAGAACTATGAACTGCTAGATAAAGAAAAAGACACTATAATTTCCATAGGGAAAATATGTAGATGGAACCTCTGTGTAAAAAATCAAGTATCAGTTCAATAATAAACATAGATCTAACAGAAGAGATGTGAAGCTTGTTAGGTCGAAAAACCTGCGAAAGGCAGCCTAAGAAAAAGTCAAGTTATGCCCGCTAATCCTGTTCTAAGCATTCTTAGACAAAAATTAGGTTAATAATGAAAAACACATAAAATTACATGAGGTTTTCTACAAAACCTATACAATAGTTGAACTACGCTCGCTAAGTCCTGCGGCTAGGGCCAAAATTAGAGCACGATTTGATTATTTTAGTTTACTGGTCATGGTTTAAAATTAATACCTTATCGAAATGATGTTTATATAATTGATTATGATCAATTGATATGATAAAAGAAGGAAAATAATAATAATTCAAAGTAAAATTATTTCCACCATATTTAAGAAAAATATGTGGTGGGAATCCACACCCTTGAACCTCTCCCTGTAAGCAAAAAAAGATCTTTACAAGAGACGTTTAGCAGAGTCACATAGTTGCATCAATGATTGGTATGAATCTTAAATAGATTAGAAAAGCTTTAATAAATTCACAGTCTTGTCCTCTTCACTCACCTGTAGTTCCTTCGTGTCCCTTATGGATTGAAGGCTGGTCCTTTTTTCTTCTTGCATTTTCTATCGCCCCTCCTCAATGGTGACTGCGGCCCATGCTCTCTCCTGTTTAAGATTCTCCAGTTTTTAGATTTTTCTCTCCAGTTATTGGTTTATTTGTTCTATAAAATACTCTTGCTTCATGGGTTCATTTTAAAACTTTGCAATCGCTCCATCATGAGTGCTATCTTCGTCAATAAGAATTTGTTGGGTAGTAGCCAGATATGTCGTCGACTCTACCGCAAAAAGTTGAGATTCAAACATACCAGCCGCTTCCCAAGTGGTGACCACCTACCTTAATATATTATAAATACTAGTATAGTTAAATCCACTAAAGCCTAAGACCAAAAACTAGTGGTGTAAATTTGGAAATTTCATTGGTATCTCAATCAATGGGGTTTGAGAAATTAATCTCCAAATGTTCCTTCATGCCTTTTACCGAATGGGACGAAGATCAACCAAACTTTCTTGATCGGTCTTAGATTCACTCCTTGATGTTGAAAAGTGGTTGGGAATGAATGTTACAAGAGAGGTACATGATTCAGTATCTACATCGTGGCTCGGCTCTACAATGGCCACGTCTCTAATAATGTTAATGGATGACAAAGTAGGGGTGTCTACTGCTATTACCAAGTCTTGTGGTTGTGATTCTGAGGATAAGGGGAGACAGATCAATACCTCCCACCTCCGAAGTAGTATCCTTATCCAAAAAAGGTGGTGATATTATAAGGCCCCAGCCTTAAACCTTACTTAATCTTGAGTTATTACAAGATTACACATTGAGGATCTTTTCAGGTTTAGAGTTTTAGAGAATTAGATCATAAAACTTGCATTACATTCCACATATAAAAAAAGTGGTTACATAAAGATAGTATTATTCATTCCCATCATTGGAAACACATTTAAAATAAAACATGGATTATTTTTTTACACATCCTTGACTCTATCATCTTATCATGTACCTTTCCCTTGATCTGTGAAAAACATTTCAAAAACTTGGGATGAGCATAAAAACTCAGTATGGGTTAAAAAAACATGGAAAGGAAACATGAGTTCATACATACATAAGAATGAAATCATACTTTACCCATAAAACATAGGCACTTTAACATACCTCATAAAATCATGAATAAATCATAGAAATCATAAGACATAAAGGTAACTTGAGGCATTCATAACATTCTTACGTAGGGAGTAACCCTCTTGGTTACGTTTGGAATACCCATCACAGTATATTCCCTAAAATCTCTTCGGAGAAACCTTAACGTTTCACTCCTTCGCGTTACCCAATGCATTGGAGAGCTATAACGGTCTCACCCGCCCTTAGTTTATCACGGAACCACCCGTCTTCATAATAATTCCCAAGCACCATAACATAATCATATCACATAAAACATGCATAAAGGAAACTTAAAATTTCCACATTTCAATCACGAGATATCAATACAACACATTGATATAAAACATTATGAAAACCATTTTCAATACTAAAATAAAAGAAAAGTAAAACATGGTATTTATTTTTCTTTTAAAAAGAAGGTATGGCTTGTAGAGGAAGCCGAAACTCAAATAACGGTCACGACGGCGGAGAAGTCATTGTCGCCGCATACGTACGACAAAAACATTCCCTTTTGTTGTTTAATAAATGCTTCGTATAAAAATATTCATTTTGAATAAACGTAAAAGTCAAAGGGGTTTATACACCGTATAAAAGAAAGTTGTGTATGAAATAAAATATGCCTCAACGAAAGGAGATTGAGACGAAGTCCCATACCTCGTATCCAACTTGACCCGACCGTTCTTTAATCTCCTGAATAATAAACTTGAGTTAATCTCCACTTTATTAAGAATCTTTTTCAAGTTCATTATTCCTTTTATACCATTTTATGAACATCATGTAATCATTTAAGTTAATAATGTTCATTTTGTCGGTATTTGGTTCTTAAGTCAAAAATAGACTTCTTACACTTACATGTTGTTAATTTGGTCATAGGTTCATTATATCCAGAATGATATTAATGATTTGGATAAAATATATATCATATATATTCATCATATACATGTATTTATAATATTACATCACATTTACAGTTAAGAAATGAAATGCACCGTTCATGGAGACGGTAAGTCGTACGTACGCATGAACGCTACTTCCATTTCTATTTCATATTTTCTGGAATGGAATAATAATGATATAAGAGTATATTATAATTCCAGTATAATAACATATATAATATCATTAACTTTATCCTTTACACATCCCACATATGGTATTAACAAATCAAATCACTTTCAGGGGGCGGTAGTCTGCACTTCCTAAAATGATGATATCGTGTTTACCCATAATGGAAACCATAAAGGTATGCCCAAAATGAAAAAAACAGAAGCTTAAGGAAAACATAAACATATTATATATCATATATAAAAATAGTGACATCATAATGGCCACCTTTGAAGGTGTTAAATGAGTATTGAACAATCATCGTTTCGGGAGGCAGAATTTCACCATCCACGGAAACCGTATGTTCTTTAAACATTTGATGTAGTTGTGTGAGAGTGTAGCTCAAATAAATATTATAACAACATCCTAGTATATTGAAGATACTGGTGTTGTTACAAAATAAGTAAATAAAAAGAGTTTAGGGGGTTGGAGAAGCAAAATAAAACAAATGAACATGAGAGAATGAATTACCTTTAGAAGTGTAACTCCTTTTGATTTGAGCCTAAAGGCTTCCTTTGAAAGGATTCTGCCCAAAGGGAATCCTCTAGGATGAGGAGAGGGATGTGGAGAGAGTAAATGGGCAGGGTTTGTCTGAGTCAAAGGCTTGAGGAGTGTGTGAAATGAGGTAGAGGTGGGGGCCTTTTATAAGAGGAGAGGAGAGGCACTTTTGGAAAGTAAAGAAATATTACTTTATTTGAAATTTTTTTCGGTTTTAAAAGGTCCCAAATTGATATAATTCGTGGATAAGGTGATAAGGATTCTAAATCCACTCATCCAATTGGTTTTATCCAAGTGTAGTTCATAGATTTTACATTATCTTTCCATTTTATTTAAATCGTCAAATAATGATGTCATCGCTGCATCATTATTATGTCATAAATAATTTATTTTATTTAATGTCTAAAAATCATAAAAAAAATAATATGATGTAGGAAATATTTTTATCTTTCCAGTGAATATTTATAATCAAATATCTGATCTTTATAACCCCATGTAAAAATTGTTTTCGTAAAACATATTATGTTGGTGTCATTTTTACTTTTACATTAAATAAAAAGTTATTTATGTCATTTCCCAACCAAAATGTCTCCATGGGGTCCCCAAGTTGACCCATGGCTTGTCTTGGTCCGCCATGACACAACCAATAAGGTTGGGACATGTGTCTAGGTCATTTCATATTATTAAATCATTATTTATACCTTAAACTACACTAATTACCACTAATCGCGATTAAAAACATAATAAGTTACTATTCACCAAAAAAAAATATTTTAATCTCATTGAACCACATTTTACTTCTTAATGACAACCATGTATGTCGGATTTTCAAAATTCAAAACACAATGATGGCAAAATTTCATTTAAACGGAAAATCAGTCTTTATAAGTACCACTTAGTGGTTTCACTATTCATCAAAAATTGAAGTTTTTCAGAAAATTACCAAAAAATCACCCTAAGCTATATTTGATATTCTGAATTCAAAAATGAAGTCTATTTTACAAAATTCAAATCATATAAGTCACATTAATTAATTTAATAATTAATTCCCGCTGCCAGAGTAAAAAGCGTGTTTTTACAAAACAATAAGTATCAAAAGATTGACACCAGTTTAAGTCTAATTTCAAAGTGAAATTGATTCCAATGACCACCATTGGATAAAATGGTAAAAATATATTCAAATTTCACTTCAAAACCAATTCATAACATAATCTAGTCATATAAATAAATTAGATTAAAAAGCAGTTTTGATGTAAAATGCAGTATTTTTCACTATTCATTAAAAATGAACATTGTCAGAAAAATACCAAAAAATCACACAAGGTAAATTTTGATGTCCCAATCATAAAGAATAAGTTTATTTTGACAAACATAGTTTATAAAATTGTCAAAATATAGATTCAAAAAAAAATTTCCATCAAAAGGCAGTAAAACAATCTTTTAAGAATATTAGTGTATTCCATGCATAAGATTGTATTTATTTTCATTTTAAGCCTCTATAACACTATCTTAATCATTAATAGACATAGATAAAAATATCTATTATTCATTACTTACTTGGGATGTTACATCCTTCCCCCCTTTAGAAAATTGCGTCCCCGCAATTTATTTACTTATCGAATAAATGGGGGTACTTATCCCTCATTGCATTTTCAGATTCCCATGTTGCCTCTTCAATCATGTGGTTTTTCCACGAAACTTTTACCTGGTGAATCACCTTATTCCGTAACACTTGCTCCATGTGGTCAAGAATCTGGACCGGTTGTTCCTCATAAGATAGGTTCTCTTCCAGCTGAACTACCTCTGGACTCAAAACATGAGATGGATCTGGCATATACTTTCTCAACATCGAAATGTGAAAAACATTGTGTACCGGAGATAAACTCGGAGGTAAAGCCACTCGGTATGCAACTGATCCAACTCTCTCCAGAATTTCGTATGGTCCAATGAACCTTGGACTCAACTTTCCTTTCTTACCAAATCTCATCACACTTTTCCAAGGAGAAACCTTGAGAAAAACATGATCACCTACCTCGAAAGATAGATCCTTCCTCCGGTTATCCGCATAACTCTTCTGCCTTCTCTGAGCTATTCTCATGTGTTTCTGAATCAGCTGAACTTTTTCTGCCATCTCTTCTACCAATTCTGGTCCCATAAACTTCCTTTCACCCACTTCATCCCAGAAAGCTGGAGTTCGACACCGCTTCCCATATAATGCCTGAAATGGTGCCATCTGTATACTGGAATGAAAACTGTTATTATATGAAAACTCAACCAAAGAAAGATGTTGGTCCCAACTTCCCTGATAATCCATAGAACAAGCTCGTAGCATATCCTCCAATGTCTGAATTGTTCGTTCTGACTGCCCATCTGATTGAGGATGAAAAGCTGTACTAAAATTTAATTCAGTACCCAACGACTTCTAAAGGCCTTTCCAAAAGTTAGAAGTAAACCTGGGATCACGATCCGATACAATGGAGAGAGTAACTCCATGTAACCTGACTATCTCTTTAAGATACAAACGGGAAAGTTGATCAAGCGAGAAAGTATCTCGTATAGCAAGGAAATGAGCAGATTTGGTCAAGTGATCAACAATAACCCAGATTGCATTATTACCTCGAGATGTCTTCGGTAATCCAACAACAAAGTCCATGGATATATTCTCTCATTTCCACTCTGGCACCGGTAAAGGCTGAAGCATCCCTTTCGGTAACTTCTGCTCTACTTTAACCTGCTGACAAGTCAAACACTTCACAGTAAAATCAGCAATATCTCTTTTCATTCCATCCCACCAGTAATACTCCTGCAGATCACTATACATCTTAGTACTGCCCGGATGAGCTGAAAACGGAGAACTATGAGCTTCACATAACAACTCTCTCTTCAACTGTGAATCACAAGGCACACACAATCTCTTCACAAATCTCAAAACGCAAACATTATCAATGTTGAATTCAGGAAACTTACCTTTCTGAACCAGCTCTACCTTTTTCTGCAACTCACTATCTTGCTTCTGTGCTTGCTTGATTCTATCTGATAGAGATGATCTCACTGATACCTGAAACAAAACAGAAGGACTTCCTGCACCAACAACTTCTATGCCAAAGTTCATCAAATCCTTAACCAAAGGATCACGTTCCAAATGCAGCATTGTTAATGAAGCATTACTTTTTCGACTCAAAGCATCAGCCACTTTATTTGCTTTTCCCTGATGGTAATGAACTGTACAATCATAATCCTTGATTAATTCCAGCCATCTCCTTTGTCTCATGTTTAACTCTTTCTGAGTGAATATATACTTTAAACTTTTGTGATCGGTATATATTTCACACTTTACTCCATACAAATGATGCCTCCAAATTTTTAAAGCAAAAACAACAGCAGCTAGTTCCAAATCATGTGTAGGGTAATTTACCTCATGAGTTTTCAACTGTCGCGAAGCATAAGCAATTACCTGATCATTCTGCATTAGGACGCAACCAAGTCCTTTCAATGAAGCATCACTGTATAACAAACAAAGTACCTGATACAACTTCATTTGATGGCCCGACATCTGCTGAAGTAGTTGCAAAGGATTTAACCACCCCTTTCTGCTTGTATTCTAACTGCTTCCCATCACTCAAGCTCCTTGTCGGACACTCGTTTGCATAGTGACCCATCTCATTGCACTTATAACATTTCACTAACTATAAATCAAATTTGTTCTTACCTTCACCTTGATCCTTTTCAGTGCAATCACGAGCCTTATGTCCCATCTGACCACATCGGTAGCACTTCCCAGAATTCAGAAGACATTCCCCAGTATGCCTTTTGCCACATTTATCACAAACTGGAAACTTAGTTCTCTTGCCATCAGACTTTTTTGAAGAATTCTTACCTTTCTCCTGTCACCTCGGTCTCTTCTTCTGCTGGTTTTTATAGAACACTTGGTCATCGGCAAACTCCATTTCCACCTTCTCAGCGCATCGAACAAGCTTTTCATAACTTTTAAACTCACGAGAAGCTAATGCCCTTCGATACTTTGGCTTTAATCCTGAGTAAAAATGATTGATTTTACTATCAAGGTCTCGGATAAAATTTGGAGCATACCTTGCCAATCGAGTGAACCTTTCCTCATAGGCAGCCATTGAGTCTTCCTCTTGCCTCAATTCCAAGAATTGCTTTTCCATCCTAAGTCGAACAGCCTTAGGAAAGTACTTCTCAAGAAACATACCTTTGAATTCATCCCAGTCAAGAGCATCAATCTCATCAGCGTCCTTGATATTCTTAACCATAGACCACCACTGATCTGCTTCACCCTCCAAACGGTAAATAGCAAGACTAACCTTTTGATTATCTGAACGCCCCATGACATCAAAAATCTTCTCCAGTGCTTTAATCCACCCTTCAGCTAGCACAGGGTCAGATGATCCTCTGAATGATGGTGGATGTTGCCTCATGAAATGTTCCACCACTGACATGTTCCTCTGCGGTTGTTCTGGCTGATCTCGTGCATGGATACCACCGCCATTTATCGCTTGAGTCAACTGCGCCATTACTGCAACAAACTGTTCAGTTCCAATTCCGACCATCTCAGGATGCTGATTCGGAAGGTTATTTCCTTCTGTATGCCTTCCTAGCACTACTTCCCTGTTTCCTCTGCGGAAAACCATTCTGAACAAACATGTCTTAGATGAAGCAACATGGTAATCTTTAAATGCTATATCATTTCAAAAAAAATATTTTTGGATAATCATTTAATAGAATTCTAACTCCTAAAGTTATCTAAACCGACCTCTGATACCAACTATAAGGCCCCAGCCTTAAACCTTACTTAATCTTGAGTTATTACAAGATTACACATTGAGGATCTTTTCAGGTTTAGAGTTTTAGAGAATTAAATCATAAAACATGCATTACATTCCACATATAAACGAATTGGTTACATAAAGATAGTATTCTTCATTCCCATCAATGGAAACACATTTAAAATAAAACATGGATTATTTCTTGACACATCCGTGACTCTATCATCTTATCATGTACCTTTCCCTTGACCTGTGAAAAACATTTCAAAAACTTGGGATGAGCATAAAAACTCAGTATGGGTTTAAAAAAAACATGGAAAGGAAACATGAGTTCATACATACATAAGAATGAAATCATACTTTACCCATAAAACATAGGCACTTTAACATACCTCATAAAATCATGAATAAATCATAGAAATCATAAGACATAAAGGTAACTTGAGGCATTCATAACATTCTTACATAGGGAGTAACCCTCTTGGTTACGTTTGGAATACCCATCATAGTATATTCCCTAAAATCTCTTCGGAGAAACCTTAACGTTTCACTCCTTCGCATTACCCAATGCATTGGAGAGCTATAACGGGCTCACCCGACCTTAGTTTATCACGGAACCACCCGTCTTCATAATAATTCCCAAGAACCATAACATAATCATATCACATAAAACATGCATAAAGGAAACATAAAATTTCCACATTTTAATCACGAGATATCAATAAAACAAATTGATATAAAACATTATGAAAACCATTTTCAATACTAAAATAAAAGAAAAGTAAAACATGGTATTTATTTTTCTTTTAAAAAGAAGGTATGGCTTGTAGAGGAAGCCGAAACTCAAATAACGGTCACGACGGCGGAGAAGTCGTTGTCGCCGCATACGTACGACAAAAACATTCCCTTTTGTCGTTTATTAAAAGCTTCGTATAAAAATATTCCTTTTGAATAAACGTAAAAGTCAAAGGGTTTTATACACCGTATAAAAGAAAGTTGTGTATAAAAAAAATATGCCTCAACGAAAGGAGATTGAGACGAAGTCCCATACCTCGTATCCGACTTGACCCGACCGTTCTTTAATCTCCTGAATAATAAACTTGAGTTAATCTCCACTTTCTTAAGAATCTTTTTCAAGTTCATTATTCCTTTTATACCATGTTATGAACATCATGTAATCATTTAAGTTAATAATGTTCATTTTGTCGGTATTTGGTTCTTAAGTCAAAAATAGACTTCTTACACTTACATGTTGTTAATTTGGTCATAGGTTCGTTATATCCAGAATTATATTAATGATTTGGATAACATATATATCATATTTATTCATCATATACATGTCTTTATAATATTACATCACATTTAGAGGTAAGAAATGAAATGCACCGTTCATGGAGACGGTAAGCCGTACGTACGCATGAACGCTACTTCCATTTCTATTTCATATTTTCTGGAATGGAATAATAATGATATAAGAGTATATTATAATTCCAGTATAATAACATATATAATAGCATTAACTTTATCCTTTACACATCCCACATATGGTATTAACGAATCAAATCACTTTCAGGGGGCGGTAGTCCGCACTTCCTAAAATGAAGATATCGTGTTTACCCATAATGGAAACCATAAAGGTATGCCCAAAATGAAAAAAACAGAAGCTTAAGGAAAAAATAAACATATTATATATCATATATAAAAATAGTGACATCATAATGGCCACATTTGAAGGTGTTAAATGATTATTGAACAATCATCGTTTCGGGAGGCAGAATTTCGCCATCCACGGAAACCGTATGTTCTTTAAACATTTGATGTAGTTGTGTGAGAGTGTAGCTCAAATAAATATTATAACAACATCCTAGTATATTTAATATACTGTTTTTGTTACAAAATAAGTAAATAAAAAGAGTTTAGGGGGTTGGAGAAGCAAAATAAAACAAATGAACATGAGAGAATGAATTACCTTTAGAAGTGTAACTCCTTTTGATTTGAGCCTAAAGGCTTCCTTTGAAAGGATTCTGCCCAAAGGGAATCCTCTAGGATGAGGAGAGGGATGTGGAGAGAGTAAATGGGCAGGGTTTGGCCGAGCCAAAGGCTTGAGGAGTGTGTGAAATGAGGTAGAGGTGGGGGCCTTTTATAAGAGGAGATGAGGGGCACTTTTGGAAAGTAAAGAAATATTACTTTATTTGAAAAAAAATTTCGGTTTTAAAAGGTCCCACATTGATATAATTCGTGGATAAGGTGATAAGGGTTCGAAATCCACTCATCCAATTGGTTTTGGCCATGTGTAGTTCATAGATTTTACATTATCTTTCCATTTTATTTAAATCGTCAAATAATGATGTCATCGCTGCATCATTATTATGTCATAAATAATTTATTTTATTTAATGTCTAAAAATCATAAAAAAAATAATATGATGTAGGAAATCTTTTTATATTTCCAGTGAATATTTATAATCAAATATCTGATCTTTATAACCCCATGTAAAAATTGTTTTCGTAAAACATATTATGTTGGTGTCATTTTTACTTTTACATTAAATAAAAAGTTATTTATGTCATTTCCCAACCAAAATGTCTCCATGGGGTCCCCAAGTTGACCCATGGCTTGTCTTGGTCGGCCATGACACAACCAATAAGGTTGGGACATGTTTCTAGGTCATTTCATATTATTAAAGCATTATTTATACCTTAAACTACACTAATTACCACTAATCGCGATTAAAAACTTAATAAGTTACTATTCACCAAAAAAAATATTTTAATCTCATTGAACCACATTTTACTTCTTAATTAAAACCATGTATGTCGGATTTTCAAAATTCAAAACACAATGATGGCAAAATTTCTTTTAAACGGAAAATCAGTCTTTATAAGTACCACTTAGTGGTTTCACTATTCATCAAAAATTGAAGTTTTTCAGAAAATTACCAAAAATTCACCCTAAGCTATATTTGATATTCCGAATTCAAAAATAAAGTCTATTTTACAAAATTCAAATCATATAAGTCACATTAATTAATTTAATAATTAATTCCTGCTGCCAGAGTAAAAAGCGTGTTTTTACAAAACAATAAGTATCAAAAGATTGACACCAGTTTAAGTATAATTTCAAAGTGAAATTGATTCCAATGACCACCATTGGATAAAATGGTAAAAATATATTCTAATTTCACTTAAAAACCAATTCAAAACATAATCTAATCATATAAATAAATTAGATTAAAAAGCAGTTTTGATGTAAAATGTAGTATTTTTCACTATTCATTAAAAAATGAACATTGTCAGAAAAATACCAAAAAATCACACAAGGTAAATTATGATGTCCCAATCATAAAGAATAAGTTTATTTTGACAAACATAGTTTATAAAATTTTCAAAATATAGATTCAAAAATTGTTTTCCATCAAAAGGCAGTAAAACAATCTTTTAAGAATATTAGTGTATTCCATGCATAAGATTGTATTTATTTTCATTTTAAGCCTCTATAACACTATCTTAATCATTAATAGACATAGATAAAAATATATATTATTCATTACTTACTTGGGATGTTACAGATAAATCTTCAATAATCAGTTTTTCTCCATAGATACGTGGTAATATTAATGACCCAGGGCCATGCTCGGGCGAAATAGTATCCCTCAAGGTGTCCATCAAAATTTTACTGATTAATATAAGTATTGTGGGGATAGTAAATATAGATAAGGATACTGGTCTTAAAATCCTAGGGGGAGGAAACATAACCCCTCTCAGAACTACAAAAAAGGGCATGATATCCCGCTCCAAATTTTCAGGGGATGGAACATCAACCTCCCCAATTGGGACTTCCCCAGAGCCAACATGAGTAGGAAGAATATCAGTTTCTGAAGTGAATCCCTCTATAGGGGAAAAATATTCTCAATAGAGATTTATTGGATCCTATATATTAGAATCTCCTCTAAGATCTAGCATGGTTTGGGGATCTCCACTAGACTCAGCCCTTAATATAAATACCACCTTGTCTCTCTCCATTAGAGTCAGCTAAGTGCGGTCAAGTGAGCCCTCAACTTCTGGATATCCTTCCATTATTGGATAATATATTGTTCAAGAAGTAGCAATCACACTTGAGGGGTCAGCATCACCCCCGGTCTATTCAAATGGACCTCTTTACCTATTTTGGCCAGCCGTAAAAGATGGAGACCCTTCCTCTACCGTAAAAGGGACATGAGCTATAGATTCTTGAGCGATCGTCATCTGGTTGCTAATATTCCCTACGTTAAAGAACATATATGTACTAATAAGTCAACAAGATAAGGGTACTTGGTTCAATCACTATTTGATCATACAATTAATTTTGATCCCCCTTTGAATATGTTTTTACAGCTGGGAGACTTGCTTGTGCTTCTTTGATTGTTGGGGAGATGGATCCTAAATAAGATCACTAAGAGAATCTGGAGGAAGAAATACCCTAGAAGGGTCTACAATGACCGCTTCCATGTGTTCTTGGGATTTGATGGATCCTTCCACAGTACCCCTACTATTGAAGGGGCACACTCCTCGGCTGTAGAACCTCCAAGAGAATAAATTGGGGAAAATCTATTTCCCGAGATATATTAGGCCCCTGAAAAATAAGAAGGAAAGGGGGAAACATTCGTCATCTATGAAATAAAAGAGTTTAAGGCCATAGTTTGTGGCTAGAAAAACCTCTCCTATTAACTGTGAGAATACTATCATAAATGCCATGCAGTCCGACCAGTAATTCCTATCCGCAGGAGCGTGAAGAGACTTATCCATTTCAATGTAAGAAACCACCTTATTAGGATCTTCATCGGCTGAAATACTGGTAGGGGAAATGGCTCCCCCAAAACCCAGAAGATCAAAGAATTCCCTCTAAATAAGACTCAATATATCTTCATTTGATTCCCTCACCCTCAATTCATCCAATAATCTACAGATGTCTAGAAATGCATCCGTAATTGGGATGGCCAATACTGGAGGATTGGTGCAATGAAGCAGAGCGAGTTTTGACAACTAAAATCGTTTCTCGGGTTTCCCTGAAAACTCAGGACCTTGAGAAGAGGAACATTTATAAGGTGATGGGAGAAAGTAAGAATCTTTTTTGTGGCATCTGCAATGGGTAAGACAATGACATTTTCATCATCATCAACGGTTTCTAGTCGCAGCATGGAAAGTACCCGATGAGAGTACTTATGGTGACCACTTCAGGAGTTGATGAGGTTCTCGAGGTCGTTAAGGTAGCAACTCACCCTATTTGGATCCTCATCAAAAGAAACGTCAGTCGGTGCTGACACGTAGGTGATGAAACTAAGGTAAACTTACCTATTCTAGAGGAGCTTCAATAAATCATGAGGGGACCAGTCACTAGTATGTGGATGACCTTTCAAAAGGTCTCATTGCCTCCAGGCCTATAGATACCCAAAGCTTGACGTACATGGACATTACATTACTTTTGTGGAATATTTAATACATAACAAGAACCAATACTCAAGGACAATAATAGTTTAGTGTCTTTAAAAACATGGAACATAATCTTCTAATCATGGTGAAAGATCTTCAACATTTCTCATAAAGAACTTCCCCTTTTGTTTTCTTACCTAAAACCTTTCTTTATATCCTGGGTAAAAGAAAACATAAAAAGGGTGAGCTCAAATTCTTATTAAGGGTAAACATAGAGAACATAAAACAATCCATAAACATTTGAATGCAAAAACTTGAACATAAAATCTAAACATCAAAATCTTGAGAAAAAACATAAATCTTGGAAGTACATAAGGCATATATCATAATGGAACATCAATACTGATAAAATAGCCTAGGAAGAAAACATGTAATTGTGGAAAACCATTAAGCACTTGATATGTTTTCCATAGTAGCCAAGGCATTGTTGCCAAGACCATCTTAGTGGACAAAGTCCATTACTGAACTGAGTTCACTCCTCGTTCCAGTCCTGTATTACTGAACCAGATTAACTTATCATTCCAGCCATGTCTATCTCATGAGATATAAATCTTTATATAATGTATTGGAGGTATATATAGGTCCCACCCATCTCATAATGAAATCATTCTTACGTGTGCCACAACATATACATAAATCATTCATCATAACACAAAGAATAAAATGGGTTTCATAAACATCATCTCATCATAACATAATCCATATAGAACAAATGGATATAATTTCATCATAAGAAGAATCAAACCATGTAAATAATAGAGAAATTATACTTGAAATATACACATATGAAATAATGTCATCTTATATGGAAAATGGTTTTGATAAAACACTTGAAATGGATTCTTGAGGAAAATATCATTTCTTATTCAAAATCATTTTATTTTCACAAAATGCCATGAAATTTTAAAAGAAAATAATTTTTTTTAAAATAATCATGAAATTTTGTAAATGAAACTTCATTTAAATAAGTCCTTATGAAACCATGAAAATCCATTCACGCCGTATAAGTTAAAAAAACATTCTTCTCGTGCTTTTGTCGGAAAAGTCAAAAAGTGCCTCATATGGTAAAAAAAGAAAGATTCATTACATACCATGTAGTAAAATTCAAAAATGGGTAAAGAGGACTTTAAACATAAATGAAACCATTTTTAGAAAACAGGGACATGGATGATAAATATAACCCCAGTAAATACTTACGAATAAAGAATCTCAGATAAAAATGAGATTGGAAAAGTTATCCCTTACCTTGGGTCCGATATGCTTCATACGTATCTAAACCTCCTGTATAATGATTTAAATAATGTCATTGACTTATTATAGAATCATATTCATTATTATGATATCATATATGGTTCACTTATGACTTTATATTACCCGTTCTTTTTTAAATTCCATGTTAAAGCAGCGTTTTGGGTAAAATCGTTTTATTTATCGTACGTGTTTGGACTTGTTGTTCTTGATATCATTATTACATATATCTTGATTTAATTACTTTAATAATTTAAATCATGATTTATATATCATATATATATTCAGTATATATATATAATAGATATATAAATGAAATGAAATACATCGTTCATGGAGACGGTAGGCCATACGTACGCATGAACACTGTTTTCCTTTCCTTATTGAGTTGAATGGAAGTAAGTAGATGAAATATATATATACATAAATCCAGTAGGTTTATCATGTCATTTATTTCATTATTATTCATTATATATACTTTATAATCATTATTGAATGGTTAACATGGAGAATGAATCTCATTGTGTCATGGAGACGGTAATCCGTACGTACGCACGAGCGATGATATCATTCCCATAATTATTGAATTGAATTAGAGTAGATGATATAATATTACATAATCAGTATGATTTTATAATAACTATGTATAGGTATTCTTTACACCATTATACTCATCCAAGTAAGGTGGTGGTGGAAAAAAATATTACACCACGGCGTGCAGACGTTATTATGTACGTACACACGCGCGGTGATTTCATTTTCTGTAGGATGGATAGAAGTTGAAATGGGGTTCTTTCAAATTTATAATAACATATGAGTATATTAGTGATACTGATTTTATTACTTTATAATGGAACAACTAAAAAAGAATAAGTTGAAGAAGAAAGAAAACATGAAAGAATCGGTAGAAGAGATTACCTCTTCTTCGACGCACCTCTTTTAAACATCTTCTTAGGGAAATGGAGTTGGTCTTTTGAGAAAAACAGGACCTCAATGATATAACTAGAGAGGTTTAGAAGAGGAATTGGCAGGGTATGGATGAGATTAAAGGCTCAAAAGGGTGTGAAGAGAAGAGGGAAGGGGTGCCCTTTTTATAAGGGAGGAGAGATGCACCTTAGGAAAAACTTAAAACATTATTTTATAATAAAGTCATATTCGGTTTTTAATAGCTCCAAATTAATTTATTTCAGAGATAAGTTGGGGATGGGTCGAAATCCTCTCAACCAATAGGTTTTACACAAGTTTAGGTTACTATTTTAACCTTATCATTTAGATTAAACTCTAAGTTAAATAATTTAACTTTTACCGTGTCTTTTTATTTTCTTACACTATATGGTTAATAAACTTACTATAACAAGCCAAAAGAAACCCAAGTGGTTCATTATTAATATATATAACTTTATATAAGACATTTGGCCAAACCTTAGATTTTAAGAAATATAATAACAATTAATAATATAATATTTGTTTTAAAAACTATTTTATGTCAATTTTGGCACTATTTGGTACTTGATTTTTTTGAAACTCATAGAAGCATGATTAGTTCTAAAAAAGTTAATTAAATAAATAATAACATGATATATTAACCTATAAAATTAGTGGAATTCATAAAAAGTATAAAATTACAATTATTTGGGTATTTATAACATCAATTATGTTAATATTTTGTTAATAAGGTAATTACTGTGTCATCCTTGTATCGTAAATAAATTATATTATTTAATGTCTAAAAATTATAAATAAAATACCATTATGTAGGAAATTTTTTTATTGTTATAATTAATATTTATAGTCTAATTTATCTTATTTATAACCCTATATTAAAAATGTTTTAGTTATTAAACCTTGATTTTAACTATTTTAACTCTTCTTTAATTAAAATAATAATAAATGTCCTAATCTAGTCCAAGTGGACCTAAAGGGTAATATTTTATTTATAAGGTTGTTTTTGGTCTAATTAAACTTATCCAATAGAATTAGGACATGTGTTAGGGTAATATTAATATCATTTTTACCCTTAATTATCCTATTTACTTTTTACCGTGGTAAATAAAAGTAAAAAGGTTACTATTCACCAAAAATTATTTTTTCTTATTGAAGAACATTTTACTCCTTGATATTAACCGTGCCTCTCCGATTTTAGAAATTCCACTCACAGAAGTGGTAAAATTAAGTTTTATGTAAATTTTCAAATTCTTCTAAGAGGTGGGTAAAAGACAGTGAAAAGTTCAATAAAATTTTTATATATCTAAAATTATTATAAAATGACTCCAATGAATTACATTGAACTTATATAGGTATTATGTATCAATTTTGACCTAAAATAAATTTAAATAAAATAAATAATTATTTAAATAAAAAGTCGTTTTTTAAATAGTAACCCAGTGTTTTCACTATTTATAAAAAATTGAAAGTTTTCAGAAAAATACCAAAAATTCACCCTAGGATAATTTTGATATTCCAAATCCAAAAATGAATTCCATTTAGAAAGATACAATTTATAAAATTTCAAAAAGTGGGTATTACTATTTATAATGGCTAGTTTATATAACATATCATCGTTTAGTGAAACTCGTTATTGCGTACAACACACACTATCATGGAAGGTCGCGATTGTGTGTAATGAAAGACAAGTCAGGGATGCGTGTAGTGAAAGATTCTTTTGGTGTAGCGTACAACACAAGACATCAACGAAATTACAAAGAATATTTTTCATAAAATCTCAGGGTGTTACAAGGCCGCTGGAAAATCAGCCTCAAAATGAATGGAGGATGGACTCCCGACAGTAGCTTCAGTAGCTTGTTCGGTCGCTCGTGAGGTCATAACCCCATCTTTCACAACTTTCCTCATGGGGAGAACCAATATACCTTCAGAGTACTTTTCCTGGTTGAGGGTGCTCAACAAATCCATTTTTTCTCCTTTCCCTTTTCCTTGGATGCATTGGAAGTTTTCATGATTGGAACCAGATTGGATAATTGGCCATTAGGATATGACTTAACCCAAGCCTCAGCATAGTTTTTGGTAAGAAAGGGAATAAAATCACCAGGAAGCCTAGCCTAGCACTGGTTGTCCTCCTGGGTGATCATTATCCATAATTTATGAGCTATCATCAGATGTTTCTTCTGACGAGCACTATTGAGAGTAGTGGGACATAAATTCTAAATGCAGTTGAATTGTCGACTAAATTTGTCGGGTGAATATCCCTCAAAAATAAGTTCCCCTCCAGTATGGGAAACTAGGATACCTTCTCATATAGAAAAGAAGTAACCACAGTTGATAAATTCTTCATATTCATTATTTGTAGTAGTACCAATAGGGGAATCATAAGGGTGGTAAGAGAAACGTTTGTAAATGTTGATACAGGCCATTAAGTCCTAATCTTTCTTTTTATTTTGCTCCCCTTGTATATCCTATCAAGCCCAAGCCACCGAAATGACCCTGCTGGTTCTCTGAAGATACGGTCGGAGCGTGGAATGAAGAATTGGTAAGGAATTGATGAATTAATAACCTCCTATGTAGTATCCCATCCAGCCCCAAAGAATTTGGAAGGCCCCAGTCATCTGATAAGATGGACACTATCACTAATTCAACCTAGTAGGTGGTAAAACTTGTCCAAACTAGGATAACTAAATTGATACATTTTCTAGTGTCCAACTGGGTAGCCATGATAAAATTTGAGGCTCTTAAACCACTATATTCCCACACTGGTATGAGCCACCCGCTTAGAAACATGGCCAAGAAAGCCACCAGCCAAAGAAATCGATCAATGTCAGGGATGATCCACCATCCCCATTTCTAAAAATTCCCCTCTTCCAAGGTGGGACCGTAAGTACCCTCTTGCCTCTGGGTTGTTTTGGTAGGACAATACTTGGGTCTCCACGGAATGGGATCTTGACCAGTATACTTAAAAAAGTGGAAAACCAGTCATCAAATTAAATTCCTACTTCAGATAGGGATTACTTTCCTTCATAATTTCCTTCGCTTGGACAATGAGTTTATTGGACAAAGGGGGGTTATTTCTTCATCATCCTAAGCAGAGGAGGGAGGAAGAAATTCATCATACATCTCCCCGATGATAGGGACTCCCGAAATTAGCCAGATGTCACAAAGACTAATACCAACCTCCCCATGGGTCAAGTGGAATGTATTGGTGTCTAGACTCCACCTGCTTAAGAGTTATGAAATAAGGGATATAGGATTGTGGGTGTATGTCAAAGAAACCCAATCGGCCTAATATAATCCCACAGTCTGTAGCTCAGTTCGGAATTCTTCGCAACTCTGGAAAACCCAAAAATTCCATCCTCAATCCAAGCCAAATGAGACTCTAGAGAAAAGATCCCACCGGGATGACCAACCAAACTACTTGATCATTGGAGATTTCTGTAAAATGCTCTAATAACAGTGGGTTGTTTGGTCTGTCTTCTGCTACACTCCCTCTAAATTTCAAGGTGTGTAGTTCATCAAAGACCTGGAGGTAGTATCTCTCTGAAGGTACCTCCCCTTGGAAGAAAACAATGCCTTCATAATAGAGGTATTAATTATCCATGAGGTAGACTAATCAGTCATATTTGCCATTGGGATCATTGTGTCTGATAATTGACTAAACTCATAAGAAGGAAGCATGTCTGAAACCGGGTACTCGTGTTGGCTCTCTGTAAGTAGATTCACCAAATATTGGTGAAATGGAACAAACAGAGTTTTGTTGCTGACTAAAGCTGACATGTTCCTTGACCTTTCATCAGTAGTAGAAAGAGGGGCAATAATAGTAGCCTCAGAAGAAGCAGTGATGTCAGCAACAGCATGTGAAGCATCTGTTTCAACCTACACGGGGGGATCCAAAAGCCATAAAAATTAGTCCAATAAAAAAATAAATTGGATAAAGGCTATAAAGTAATGGATAAAGGAATTAAAATATTTCCAAATAGGGCTCCATGTATTGTTCCTAGAAACAGTATGCAGTAGCCACATCCCTCGTACTGCATAATGTGATGAAGAAACTACCGCATATGGCTACAGTACATGAAAGTGTCACATCACGTACAACCATGGTACCTGAAACCTCTGCGAGGGGATGGCCCGTGAATCATTGGACGGTGAATTAAATGGTTCATGGAAGGTGGATATCATGAACCTAGAACTCATTAAGTTCATTTTAAAAGATCATGGATTCAAAGTTTAAGTTTGGATTAATTCATAAAGTTCATTTCACTGATCCAAGCTCGGTATGCGAACACACAAGCCATGTAGTGTCCTCCTATGTAAAATTTGGATTTATTTTGAAAATTACACAATGCCATTCACGAAACACAAAATTTGGTATGTGGATAGAGATATGGTGATAAGTTTGGTTCGTAGTATGTATGAAGCGATTCACGAATAGTATTTTCACAAAAATCACAGTACGTAAATGCAAAGGAAGCCAGGGGATTCGAGAGAACATTTTTCCATGAGAAATAGTAAAATAAAAATGACATGGTCCTCTATATATAGGCTTGGTCCCCTCATATTCGGCCTATCTATTCTACTGCGAACCATTTTAGTTTAGGATTGCTTCTACATCATAATAGTCTATTTTTTTTTGAACGGACCCCATTCTGATGGGGGGAATTTTTAGGGTCATGAAAAATCATCAAATGGAATAAAATAATCCCACAATCACATTGGAGAATGAATCAAGTGTTTCTTCAAGTCTATCAAGGTGAATAGACTCAAATCGAGTTGAAAATTTTAGAAGAAACTTCAAGTAATTATATTTTTTCAAAGAATTTCATGTGTCCTACATACCATCACTGGAAAGGGTCCGCATATTGCCTAGATCATGAACCATCGGTATGCAGAATGGTTCGAAAACCACTGGCTTGTAGAGCGATGGCCAGTGAACAAGGTGCACCGTGAACCGTATCACTGAAGGAATCATGGACGCGAAGGCCATCCGCGTACCGTCTCGTGATATCAATAGTTCATAGATGAAACAAACTAGAAGGGTTCCACGAACCATGATCGCGAACTGTAGCCTCCACAAACCCCAGATTGACCAAGTCTTCCACGGGTCAGAATATCTCTGTATGGGCCTCCATAGATAGTGTCTCATTCCTAATAGATACAATTGCCTCGATGCTCTATAAAAAGGAGAACATAATGAATTGAGAAAGGACATATGATGAAATATTGAAGGGAACCCATAGGTTGTAAGAAATTATTTAGAGAAGATTCCAGCTTCTATCTTGATTCATTGGCGAATCACGAATTGAGAACCACACTCTCCATAGGTACATCCATTCGTAAACCATAAAAAAGAGAAGTTAATAATAAAAATAGAATCATGAACCTAAATGGTGGAATCACAAACCATATACTTCTCACGGATGAACTTCCCACAAACGATAATCCCCCATACCCTCCTTCAATATGGTGCTCTGTGTAGTGTACTTCTACATGGATTGAACTCAGCGTCGTGTACTGCATCAGTACACTGATGGAACCCAAAGCGGTGTGATGGGCCACATACCACTATGGTATATTATGGTCTATACCCATGCCTGTATACCACATTGGTACGGGAACAACCCCTCTGCCCGCAAACCACTACGGTATGCGGAGCCTCACCCACCCCACATAAGAAAGCAGTACACAGAATGGGTTGTTTTTGGCTATTATTTCATCCAGTTACAACCTCACCCCCTCCACTACCATCCAGTCCTTCATAATCCCTCTGTGAACTAGTCCTTCAGCATTAGGGAAAATCATCATCCAAAACCAACGGACCTGTATGATCAGACCATCAGGTGCATCAATGCACCCCTTTGAGTCTACATACCCATGGTAAGATAAGTCACAAAGGCTCTCCCTACAATGGTTTGGGATTCAGGAATTCCTATGGGTCTACATTCCCATGGTAACCCAGAGTCCAACCTTGGGTTGCTGACGTAAACCTCCACATTCTAGGGATTAAGGGTGATCACTTTCATTTCCATTCAATGAGGAATAGTGATAAGTCAAATTAGTTATGTTCACTTCTCCTTTGACAAGGAAGAAACTCCTCCCCTTCCCATAATGTATTCTAGGGCCCTCCTATAGAGGTAAGTCCTCAATATTATGAGGCTAAGACACTTGACCTTTAATTTTATTTCACAGTGAAAGGTTCATCTCTTTGTGCCCTCTCCCACTGTCTTCCCAACCTCTTCTGTCGTAGGCTCTCACTCTCCCACCAATAGGAGAGGAAGCATGTGGTTGGTTAGATCTCTCACATCCTCTTGTTTCTCACACCGATCAGGACTCATGTGGTCTTAGAGGTTTGTGATGATCACAACATCCACACAATTATGAACTATGATAACTCTGATTCCTGAGAAAACTAGGATACGTAGGACACCTTTTTGAAGGCTCGAGCTCAAAAGGGTACCCATATAATAGGGTTTACCCTATCATGCCCCCTTAAATGGGAAGCTTCTATGTGTAAGCCCCAAAAAATCTAAACTACGAGAACTCTGATTCCTGATAAAACCAAGATACATAGGATGGCTTCTTAAAGGCCCGAGAGCAAAAGGGTACCCATACAAAAGGTTTCACCCAACCATGTCCCCCAAATGGGCAGTATCCATGCATAATCCCCAACCATTCTGAAATACGTAGGTTCTGATTCCTCTCTCAATGAAATGTTGGAAACCCATATAATGGGTCCGATCACAACATCAAATCACATTTCATCCCCTTGGATGATGATAAACTCTAGAGTGCCTTATTGTATGGATGAAGTCAGAAGTACCTCTGTAGCATCAAATATATGCATGCCTGTGATGATCTTGCAAACCAAGGGTAGTCTATGGACAGACTCTTCGGGAATAAACCAAGGATTCATGAACATATGGACATGAATTAAATCTATAATAGAGTCCTAGAATAGGTAATAATCCTCCCCTAGAAGGGTGTAGAGAGCCTGATTTCCCATCCTCTTGACTAATGGAGTCCTCAAGTGTTGTTGGCTAAATCATCAATAAATGAGTGCCTTCCCTTAGAAATTAGGTCCATGAATCATGGATACCAGGGTCGTTGGGTGTTTCTGGGTCAACAAATAAACCCGGTGTAGACCATCCGAGGAATTTATATCTGAGGAGCATGGATTTCACAAGTACTTGACCCCACACAATCTCTCGTTGGGACCGACTGACTGTGGAATCTCCTTCGCAATGCGAAAGGGGAGAATTTCCTATCCCCATCGAGGTTGATCCAATCATCCTTTAAAGGATAATGACACAGAATAGGTCTAAATGAAATAAATGGTGCACTTGACAAGAAACCATCTCTGGAAAAAGAGACAGGTGATGATCCTGATCAGACCATTTCACCATCACCTGAAATGCGCCAACTCGGAGGCGTAACATTTATCCAATATTAGCTGGCAATAAATTATCATAATTATATTAATATCCTTAGTTTTAACCATGTCAAAATTATTTAAAAGTTCATTAGTTAATTTTTTTGGCTTATAAAAGTGTCATCCTCCTTTTGAAATATTTGAAAATAAAAATAATAATTTTAACTCACCCATAAAACTCATTTAAAATTATTTTTTTATAATATTAAAAAACTAATTACAAATTGATTCATCTTATCGATCCAAAAATTGCTTCATCGACATAAATTTGAATGATTAAAATATCATTTGAAACATTTTTATATGTAATTTTGAATATTATTTTCCCATCTTAAAACCATTTTATAAAATAAATCTACTTCACCCTTCATAGAAAGCATGAGGGGCTTGTTTTAAACCATATAAATCTTTAGTGTACTTGAAAATGGAATTCGGAAGAAAAATTCAAAACTGGGTAGAATCTTAAAAAAAATATTATAAATAAAACCATTTAGAAAATAAATTTTAACATCCATTTAAAAAAGGTTGAAATTAAAATGGGTAGAAATACCAAAAAGATTATAATGGATTCTAACTGAGAAATTAGGATGGAGGTTTCACTATAATAAATTATTTTTTATTTCTTATATACTTTGGAAATAAATATATATTTTTTATGTGGGATGTTACCTTGCTAATCTAATTTATTTATAAAAATACATTTTGTACCAATAACGGAATGACTTTTATGTCTTTATAAAAGATCCAAAACATAATTATATTGGAATTTTTTTAACTCTTATAAGTTTCATCATTAATATCATCATCATGGTTTTTAGGTTCAAAAAAAATAATGCAGAACTTAATTTAATACATAACTTCTAATAAGAATACTAGATTGAAAATATCCAAAAATAATTTCCAAGGCATGGTATTTTTATTTTTCAAAGATTTAGGTAAAGGATTATAAAGATATATAAATTTGATAATATTTTTAAGAGTAGGTGGATCATTCAAATTCAAAGGTTAAAGGTTATACAAAACATTATTGAATTGGGTTGAAGGTTTAGAAATATTTTCATTGATTTTAATATGAATGGATTATTTAATATTTTTTATTCTTTTATTAAAGACTAAGTAGGACATACTTGAGTTTGAGTTCCCAGGAAAGATTCCTTCATCTAATTTTGGAAAAAATACTAATTTCTTATTTTCTTTTAAGAATATATCATTTAAATACAAAATCTTTGAAGGATCTAAATTTTAGAACTTTATTTTTTCAAATTTTATAAGGTATCTTTTTGAGGTACGGTCTTATGAGAACTTGATTTATGATATAATAAGTGGTATTGAAAACCTAAAACCAAAATTATTGTGGGATTTTTAAATCATTCAAGTGAACTCTTTATATTTCTTGAATATTTTTATTCCATAATTCAATAACCTTTTTTAAGTGTTCTAGGAGAGGAAAAAGTATGATTATAACCTTCTGAATCACAAAGTTCATAAAACTCTTTATTATCAAACTCTCCCCAATGATCACTTCAAATGGAAAATATTTTATTAACTTTTTAATTTTTTAACTTCTTGGTAAATATTATGAAGTATTTACAAGCCTCATTTTTTCCTAAGAAAAATACACAAGTGAATGTTTTATAATCATAAATAATCAAAAAAGAGTATGATTTCCCTCTAATACTTTTGACTTGATTTGTTCCAAATAGATCAAGGTGAAAAATCTAATGAAATTTATAGATATATAATTATTTTTTAGGTTTAAAATATGTTTTGTGTTTCTTACTAAGTTAGAAGGGTTTACAAACAAGATTATCTTTGAAATGAAATTTTGGTAAACCTCATACTAGATGATGTCACTTGCGCTTAATGTGTGAGTGTGTACTATAGTGAACAAGGTGTTTGTGCAAAATATAACACTCACTATCTTGATTCTAAAACATTTAATAACTTGAGAAGAAATATATTTTAAATGGATAATATAAACAATTTTAAAATGAAAAGTGGTAAACAAAAGTTTTCTATTGAGATTAAAAACATTGAAAAAATAATTTTGGAAAGAGATTTTAAAACCATTGTCCGAAAATTGGGTAATTATTATCATTTTTTTTAAACCATTAATGAATAAAACATATTTTATAAGATTAAAATTTGTAAAACCGATTATACCTATACCAATGATTTTACTTATTGAATGGTAATTGAGAGTCACATATCTTCCATCAATTTTTTCAAGATCATAAAATTTTGAGGGGTCACCACACATGTGCCAAGAGAATCCACTATCCATGTAACACACTGAATTTTAGTATTTACTATTTATACATGTTTTCTAAAAAATTAAGAAATTAAACTTTTGGGTACAAAGATTTTGGGTTCATGTATGTTAGATAATAGAGATTATGGTACCCATATTTGTTTTGAAAATGGTTTTTGAGATGAGATATGGGATTTAATATGGATATTTTTTTCTACTATATCGATGATTTTTTCATTTTCATTCACAAATTAGAATCCTAGTTTTATGAAAATAATTAAAAAACTAATCTTTAGTGAACACTTTTTAAAAAGTCAATTTTTTAGAAGGAATATATTTTTTTGAAAAATAAAAACCAAAATGGTCTTTTAAAGGTCATTGAGAACCCAAATTTTTATTTAATTTTTCTTCACATTGGGTTAATTCTATGAGAGATCTTTTGAGATCATCAATAGTCAATTGTAACTCAAGCGCATTCAGTGGATCATTCAATATTGTGGATAATTAGTCTTTTTTAATTATGAGTTGATCCATTTCATTAAGTGTTTTATTATAATTCTTTTTAATATATTTTAATACTAAATTTAGTCTGAAAAAACCTTATTCAAGTTGACCACAAGAATATTTTAAATCTATGTCACTTAGGCAATTTGAAGAAGAATATAGAGAAGAGGAAATTTAGGAGGTTTAAGAGTAAGAGTTTGATTTTACTTCATTACTAACATAGGGTTCATCTATAAGACATTTGGTGCTTTTGTTTCTTGACTAACTTAAGGACAAAAGATCATTAATTTCACTCCATGTTTAAACCTTAAATTATTTATTTCTTTTATTATTTTTCTACTTGTTCTTGTTTTTTTATCTAGGGGAATTATAACCTTATTTTTCCCTTATTTTTGAATTTCATACACATTAATTCTTGTTCACTTTTTTCATCCTTCTTTTTATCACATTAGTAGAATTTATTTATATGGAAAAATTTATTCATATTATTGGATAGATAATACATTTAATCATCATAATAAGATTCATCATTAATTACTTTAAAATAAATTTTATTTATCTCCTTGGATTCTTTGTCTTACTTGTTGGATTTTCACTTCATTATGATCTCATAGATCATTAGATATCTTATTAGCTTCGTAACCAACAGGATCTTTATGCCCTCTACTTCTTAGATTTATATCACTTTGGGAGCTCAATTTCTTGATTAAAAACCAAAGTATTTTCTTAACTGAAGATTCTATAGAAATATTATCATTATGATACTTTATTCCATTGAATGTCTTAGTAAATTGTATAAAACATTCAATAATAGATTCATTAGGATTCATACTAAAACATTAAAAATATTTTATATAATTACAAATTCTAGTGTCTTTAACTTTATTTATTCACTCATGATTAATTTATAAGAGTTTCCATATTTCATGATTAGTTTTGTAAGTAGTTATATGATTAATATTATTTTTTTCTAGACCAAAATTTAAGGCATTAATACATTTATCATCTAATTAAAAAGCAATAATATCATTATGTGTCCATTTTTATTCATCTTCACTAGTATGAATATAACTATAAATATAAATTTAAAATTTTGATAACCAATAGATCTAATATAGTTTTACATACATGTATTCCAAAAAATATAATTAGAACCATAAAAATAAGGTACACGACCCATATATTTCCCTTTGGGTTTACCATGGGTGTTTGAAAAAGATACCATTTTAAAAAGATAAAACTTTAAAATTGGTTAATATATTGAAAACTAAAATCAATTTTTTTAAATAATTATATTTTTAGAGAAACAAAAATATCTCTTTTGATACCGAATGTAGGTCAGAGTAAGATAGAAAGAGGGGAGATTAATTTCCTTTAAAATAAATTTTAAAATGATACTATAAAATAAAAGTTATTATCAAGAAAGTATTTTATTTATGAGTAAAAAAATCAATGTAAGGTGAGGGTAGTGTAAATTAAAACTATAATAATAGTGTAAAATAAATTATGGAAATTAAAAAGACACTCTTTGGTAAAGGAGTTCAGCAATATCTTAAGAATTAGCCTCAACATTTCCCCCCCTCAAGAAGGCTTCAGAGGGTTGTATTTCTCCCATGGTTTTGACATAAACCAAGACCAAAAGGATAAAGGAATGAATCCATTGGTTTTCACTAAATCCAAGAACCAAAATAAACCCCTTGGTTTTAATAGAAATCAAGAACCAAAAACCCTCACATTAAAAGTGGTAAGCACTTAAAGAAGAAAAATAATAATAAAGTGTTTTTTCACAAACCCTTTATAAAGAACTCAATTATATCTCTAGAAGATTTATAATAATATGAAAGAGATAGAAATAAAGATAAGTTATAATAAAAGTATTTAATATTTACAATAATGTAGAAAAATGGATTAAATGGAAAAGAAAAAAAAGTTGTATTGAAGTAGTTGAAGCATGATTGTCTTTTGAAGAAAGGAAATATGCTTGGAGATCACATTAAAAAGATAATTGTGGATCTATAAAGAATATTTTGGTGGAAAATAGTTTTTTTAGATTCTCATAATTGAGATTCAAGCCTCCTTTGGTGTATATTTACATCCTTCATAGGTTCTTGTAGTGTTTTAGTTTGATCCAAGGCTTTAAAGATACAATTAAATGATTTAAATATTCAAAATTAATATATAATGACTATTATGGATTAAGGTCACTGACTGGATGCATGATGTCATCATCTACCTAGTGACATTTTTTAGGCCTTAAAATTTCTATAGATTCCACCAGGTAGTCGGTGGGATTCCTATAATTATGGTGGTTCTATCCTTCATCACTGTTTGGCTGGTGCAATCCTACTGGGTAGCCAGTTCGGCTAGGTAGTGAGGACCTTGGAAATTTTAGAGACCTATTTTTTTAATTATAAGACTTTTAAATAGTTATATATATATTTCGAGATCTAGGTGCTGATACGACGTGCGATTCCAAGGTTCAGTGTGCCATGAATTAATTTTCTAAAAAAGATTTTATATATTTTATATTACACAGTTGTAGTTTCTTGAAGAAAATGGGATAACTCTTAAATGGAAGATTAGATCAAAAATTCAAGACAAAGTTTGAGTCTAGAGAACTATGTTTACCCTAGGTGCAACCTAAAATAGGTTTTCATGGGGTGTTCAGATATCTCACATGTGGGAAGTACTTTTAGTGGATAAATTAATTAATTTAATTAATTGATTAATTCTTTGACATAAATGGTTTTACTTTAAATGTATCATTATATAGAATCTCCTAGGGCTAGACTCATAACCTTGGGATTTTCCAAGAACTTCTCCTTCCTCCTTCTATTGGAGAATCACCTCGAACGACAATAAAATTCCAGATTAGAGAAAATCAGAGCGCAGAGAATGCAATGATGTCTTATAATCATTAGAGAGCACATTATTTGAATAAAATGATCCAATCTCTAGGTATTACTCTTAAATTTGTGGTTTAAACCCTTTTATATTAAATTAATTGATCATATTAATCCCTTCTATTGATTCGTGCCAATTGACCATCCTTGGAATGCTATTATGTACCGAGTTAATTGGGTTTTCAATGCTTCTAACCTGATTATCCATGTTCTATATCATTAGACAATAACGATTGGCCATCGATGGTTAAAACTTTGTTCTTTTTCCTTTCCCACAAAATTTATCCATGTTCTTCATTGGTAGGACCCCAAAATCCTGGTACGACATTGTCTGGTAGTACCAAACCTAGGGCTTGAGCTATGACTACCTCAAGCCCAACTCCACAGGCTAGGAGGTGGAAAAAAGTGTAGAATGAAATATCCTAAATGGGAGTCATTTTTCTATATAACTATGTGAACACACCAAACCATATTGATGCATATGTATATAAGAATATAAATAGAAAGATGCAACAATTAGAAAGTGATCCAAGTATACAAAACCTCTATGGTGTACAAGAGTAAGATAGTGAAAACTGAAAAGTAATGGGGAAAAATACATGCCCAACAACGAAAATGTAAAAAACTGACAAAAATAGAAAAGTAAACTACTGAGATAACCCATATCCTGATATCCAAGATACAACCACCATATACATTACAAAGTACAAGTTATCCCTAAGCTCATCTGAAGTCATCATTGACCTGTCAGTCCTCTATATAAGACACAACAAGTGTAGGAAAATCCCATGCAAGTGTGAGTATATAAATAACCAATAGGATACCCTGAAATATAAAGGTTCTTTAATAGATATAACATAAAAAAATATATGTTATATAGTACATAGGATGCAACATACAGTAAAAGAGAATAAAACAACCCAAAAAAAGAGAAATATAATCTCTTCCAAATACAAGGTGCTTAGTATGGTGTGTAGATGAACTACACATAGAGTCTTTCACACCAATAGAAGGATCATAGACTCATCCAACCATGAGAAGCTAAACATGGAAATAACATGGCATACCCCACATGTATTTTCAATCCATGGAAGGAGATTAACCAAATCCAAAGGTCTAGATAAAAATTTAATATACATATATACATAAATATGCTCATTCAAAAGAAACCCAAATGAGATAGAAATGGTATATCCATATCATAGAAAATCTTAGGAAAAGAGTCACCAACCTTTCCAAAAGTCTATCAATGATTCTCATAATCTCATGTGTCTTCCCCAAAGTAGATATCCAAGTCAATACACCCCTCATTAGTGTACCACATAGTCAAGGGGCCATAATCTCTAAGTAGAGGACCCATTCCATGGTACAAAAGGAGGGTTCCAATCAAATAGTTGGTAGAGGACCTATGCCCTTCCCAGCATTTCACTCTAGTGGTAGAGGACCCATGCCCTACCTAGCTATAGGGTTACAATTTAGAAGTCATTGAGGACCCATGCCTAGTTCGGTTGGAGGGTTCCACTCAGGAAGCCTATGAGGACCATTCCCAACTAGACTAAAGGGTTCCACTCGAGAAGTCTGCAAATGAATCATGCCTTGTGCTAACAGGAGGATTCCACTCTAGAAGTCAGTGAAGGAACCTTGCCCAGTCCAGTTGTAGGTTTCTACTATAAAAGTAGTCAAGGACCCATGTCCAACTTTACTTGAGGTTTCCACTCTAAAAGTCATAAAGTACTCATGCCTAGCTATGTTGGAGTGTTCCACTCGGGAAACTATTGGTGATCTTGCATGATCACTTCCATTTTTTTGCATCACCTAAACAACTTTTATGCTTGTAATATTCCATATCTTATCTCAAAATCCAAAACCAAGAGCACCATCACATTCTATGTGAAATAAAACAAAGCATAGGCTACTTGTAGGCCAAAATTCAAGTCCAAACAAAGGAGATATATAAGATTTAAGTTTCCTAAAAAGAAACCAAGTAGTACACTGTGTATGAGGGTACCCACATACTATGAAGTCCCACCCCACCACCTGGTTGTGTCCCTATTCAACACATGGATCCTGATCTGTATAGAAGTACACACCGTGTAGGAGGAATACATGATGTGTTCAAACTATTTGGGACTGGTTCGTGTCCTTATGGTCATGTCTATATACTTGATCCCATGTCCATGTTCTTCGGTACACGTCCATGTTCCTAGTCGTGTACTCCCACACAGGGTACCACCCATGTGATCCCCACACAACTCATCCATCCAGGTATGAGGTACATGGTGTGTAGTATGGATAAACATCATTCCATCTTTATAAACTTTTGAAACCCTAGCCACTACAGCCAAGGGCTACACGTTAGGTGTTCATCATGGTACATAGAGTGTATTTAGGTTTTCCATAATTTTCCATAGCTACTTACCTCATGCTAAATCAGGTATTTTCATTTTATTGTATCCTTATTTCTTCCCATAATCATCAGATCTAGACCGTATTTGTTGTTTATAGCTATCTGGTGGCCGAAAATCCACTCCTTTGATCCTCATGGGTTCATCGTTCAACCCATATTTCCTCGAAACTTCCTACTACATGGAGCTTACTACCAATCATCCAAATAATCCTCTAAAACCTAAAACCATTATATATTTGTGCCTGATTCATTGATTCATCCCTCGGTCGTGAAATTGTCATGATTTTGGGGGTTCGATCGGGCTCGATACACCCAACAATGTTGAATTGGCTGAAAATCCATTCATTTGATCCTCATGGGTTCATCATTCAACCCATATGTCATCGAAAATTCATCCTACATGGAGCTTACTACCAGTCATCCAAATAATCCTCCAAAACCTACAACCATTATAGATTTTTGCATGATTCATCGATTCGTCCCTCGATCGTGAAATTGTCATGATATTGGGGGTTCGATCAAGCTTGATACAACCAACAATGTTGAATTGGGACCGCAGAGTCCTATTTTTTATAAACACAAATAAATAGAGGTGTAAATACATAAGAGTAAAGTGTTTCCCATCATTGGTGAAGCATTTTTGGATAATGAACAAGAACAAGGAAAATTGGGTTAAAAAACATTTAAAACCCAATTAAATCAATACATAAGAGCATGCTAAGGATCCATAATTTCCATAGATAAATAGAAGGGATTGATCTGCTCAATTAATTTAATCAAAAATGGAATAAACCAAAAATTTATGAGTCTTTTCTTGATATTGGATCATTTTTATTCAAATAACATTCTCAATAATGATTGAAGGACATAGATGTGTTCATTGTGTTCTGATCTGTTATGATCCAGAATTTCATCTTCATTTGAGGTGATTGGCCAATGGAATGATGGAGGAGAAGATCTTGGAAGATCCCAATATTATGAGGCTAACCCCAGGTAATTCACCATGATGATAAATATAAAGGAAATCTATTTAGGTCAAAATAATTAGTTAATTAATTTAATTAATTAATTTATCCATTGAACGTACCACCCACAGGGGAGATATCTGAACGTCCAACGCCAACGTATTTTAGGTCATGCTTAGTATAAGAACCATGTTCAGACTCAATAATTGTCTCATATTTTTATTATGGGATTTCATTTAATATTTATCCCATTTTCTTTAAGAAATTGTTGATGCATAATATAAAATATATTTAATATTTTTTAAAAATTAATTTTGGGTACATCGGACCTTAGAATCGCATGTCGTCTTAGAACCTAACTCTAGAAATATAAATAGAAATAATTCAAATTCTTACAAAATAAATGAGTTGATATATCATTCCGTCCTTCAATATTTTTATCCATGAAAAGAAAAACTAAATAAAAAACGCGGGATACTGGTCTCATATCTGGCTCTCCCACTCCCAATAATTATCTTGCGCATTCTCATATGGCCACAACACCTAATCCAAGGGAATAATTCATCCATATAGGGTACTCTCCTATTGATCCTTTATTTCCACTGAGTGATCAACACAGGTGTATCCATCCTCAATGTCCATCTCTCCCCAATTGATGACTTGTAAAGGGTGGGGCACATATCTCCTCATCTATGACATGTAGAAGATGTCGTGAACTCACTCCAGTTGTGGGGGTAGGGTGAGGTGGTAAGAAACCTCAACAACCCTCTTCCTAGTCTTGAATGACTTGATGAACCTTGAGGATAGCCTTCCTACCCTACCAAACCTCCTCAATCCTTGGCATGGGGAGACTCACAGAAAAACATGGTCCCCATGCTCGAACTCCAAGGGCCTACAATAGTGATATGTGTACGATTTATATCTACTATTGTCCATCCTCATCCATTCACGGATGACCTGGACCTTCTCCACCATTACCTTCACCATCTTTAGGCCCAAAAGATATATCACATTGTTCTATATCTAGAAATGGTGTCACCTAAAAGGTCTCCCTTATAGGGACTAAAAAGGTTTCATGTCGATGGTAGAGTGGTAGTTGTAGTTGTATGTAGACTCTACCAAGGTCAAGTGATCCTCCTAACTCCAGAAAAAGTATAAAATGTAGGCCCTTAGCATATCCTCCAACACATAGATAGTGTGTTCGGTCTTTCCATCGGTCAAGGGGTGAAAATATGTACTCATCCTCATCATGGACCTAAATGAATCCTACAAACCTCTCTATAATCATGATGTAACCCATGCATCATGATTAGAGACAATCATGGAGGGCACCCTGTGAAGGTGAATGATCTCCTATACATACAACTACCCCAAACTCTCCACTGAAGTCTTCTCCTTGATAGTAAGGAATTTTTTTGACTTCATAAGATATCCAACTATCACTTAGATGGAATCATGGTACTTCATTGTTCATGGAATACCTATCACAAAGTCTATAAATATGTCATCCCACTTCCACTCTGGGATCTCAATGGGATGCAAAAAAACCTATTGAAAATTGGTGCTCATCCTTCACCTACTGATAGGTGATGCACTGAGAGATGAACTCAAATACTTTTTTTCCCATTCCGGACCACCAAAAATACCATTGAAATTATTTTTACATCTTCCTCGCACTGGGATGTATATATATGGGAGAAGTGTGGAACTCATGAATCACCTCCTTCTGTATCATGATTGGGATCATCATCCATCCCCAGAAAAGGATGACATGATTCACTCCTTCAGAATACACATATATTGGGTCCCCTATGGATATATGGTCATGTAAGACCTCAATGACAATGTCTCCTAGTTGGGAATCTCTCACACACTTGATAAGTGGAGGATATAACACCACCGACTGAAGAAACTTTATACCCTCTTGCTCCACCAAGGTCAGCTACAGGGTGGCCAACTGCTCCAAAGGCTCCATCACCAAATGAGCCTGGGAATTCTTTATAAGGTAATCTACTACTACATTTCCCTTCCCTAGAGTATAGACTATCTATAAGTCATAATGCTGCAGGAACTCCAACTAGCACCATTGTCTCATATTTAAATCTCTCTATGTAAAGATGTACCTGAGACTATTATGGTCTGATTAAACCAAAATGTTCTCTCCCAGAATATAGATTCTTCATATCCTTAGGGAAAATACTACCATTGTCCATTCTAGGTCATAATTTATGTATTTTTTCTCATGGGAATACAAATAACACAACTTTAATGTGGTAACTTCCTGTCACTACATCAACACGCATTCGAGCCTTACTCCTATGTCATCACAATACACTATATACTACACACCCTCATTTGGTAGTCTCAATACATGAGCACTCATCAACCTTAGCCTCTACTCCTCAAAGGCCCTTGGGGACTACTCAAACCAGGTAAAGGGATACCCTTTTCACATCAAGGTAGTCAAAGGGGTAGAAAATTTGGATAAGTCTATCACAAACATCATGTAGTACCCATCCAAGACAAGGAATCTCTACACCTCTAATGCATTCTTGGGTGGCTCCCAAGAAAGCACTGCATCGATATTTTTTGGGTCTATGGATAAACCGTGATCATAAATGATATTCCCTAGAAGTTAAATCACATGAATCTATAATTGTAAATTTGAGAGTTTTCAAAAAGCTTTTACTCTTGAATAAAATGTAAAATTGGCCTCAAGTGCTCTGCATGTTCCTCCTCTGATGCAGAGTATATGAGTATGTCATCGATAAAGAAAATCACAAACTACTCCAAGAACAGTTGGCAAACCTGATTCATCAAATCAATAAACATGGTGAGGTTTTCTGTCACACCAAAGGGAATCACTACAAACTCATAGTGTCCATAGAGACATCATAATTCTAGATTTGCAATATCAATTTCACGAACCCTCAATTGGTGGTAGTTGAACCTGATATAGATCTTCGAGAACTATCTCACACCTTATAACTGGTCAAAAAGGCCATAAATCCTTGTAAATGCTTACTTGTTCTTTATTATGTGTTGATTCATGTGATGATAATAAACTCAAATACACAAACTCACATCTGAATTTTTCAATAAAAACACTAGAGTATCCCAGGGTGACACACTGATTCTGATGAAAACCTTATCTCAAAGGTCCTCCAACTACAAACACAATTCCTAGAACTTGGTAGGGGCCATCTGATATGCCTTAGAAGATATATAGGTGGTCTCATGATACAATTCAATGAAAAACTCCATATCCTACCTTAGAGGTATTTCTAGAATGTCCTCAGGGAATACATCCATATAATCCTCCAAGAATGTAAGAATCCAGGTTCCTAAAGAGCCTAATGTACCTGGAGATATACTCTCCAACTGATGAGTGATGGGCTGCATCCTCCTACACCACAAAACCAACTTTACCTTTTATGAGATATCCCTATCTAGAAAAGGAGAATCTCATCTCATCAATACGTAGGCATCTGACTCATCTATGATGACATTCGATCTGGTATCAGACCATGGAAAACAAATCCATACCCTAGATGAAATCATAGGGTTCTATCATGATAAAAAAAAGGTCTCACATAAACCACTCTCCACCAAGTGATAGATCACACTTTTGACAGATAAAAGTTATAGAAGAAGTGTTTCTTGTAGGAATACCAAGACGAAGATGATGGGATAGAACCTCAATTGGGAGGTATAGATCTTTCACCATGATTATAGAGATTAAGGAATGATTATAACATGTTCCTACTAATACTGAAGAAATATTAGAAAACACATGGATCGTACCTCTGATAATCTCATGAATTGTGGGGTCATAAGCCTCTAACGACTGTAGTTGTCCTCCGTGTTGACCGCTAGCTCCCTAATCCTGAAATGGGTTGTCTACTGGTGGTGGTGGAAGGATATCAAAGTTTCTTTTTCCACCCATAACTCCTCCTGATCCTCTACCATCTCAGTTTCCATGAATACCTCCCTACCATGACATGGGAAATCCTTGATCATGGTGTTGCCTCTGTCATGTTGGTCCATTAGCTACTTATCTGTATTACTTGACATTTTTTGTTAGGAAGTCTCATACTATGTGACCTATACCATCACAATAATAGAAATGAACCTCTTTGGGATGCCTTAGTGATTGGTGTTATCCCCATACCACATGACCATGCACCTAGATCTGATCTCAAAAGGATCTATTATGCCAAGATCTAAGCAACCGGTGCCTGATAGATACTGCAGATGACTAAGTTCTAGGATTCCCTCTTATATATCCATCTATTTAGAATCCATATGATAGAAATATTTGTCACTAGTTCCCACTCCAGCACCCCAACATAGGTCGGGATGCACAAGAGCAGCACACTATCATAGATCTCTCTGCAAATTCCTTACTAAAACATCCATGCTCGAAATGATCCATTGTGGATCATGTCAAGGGAGTAATGGGTAAGTTATGTAAACCTTTTTGTGTACTAATCTACCATAATCCATCCCTTATAAAACTCTAGATGATATAGAATCTGAACTTAACACAAATAAAAGGGTTAGTACTCATCATGGAACAGCTACTGAAAGTTAGGCCATGAGTGTGATGAATCATCATGCTTCTATGTAACTAGGCTTCACCAATGACCATTTCCTCTATAGAAAAGTATAGTTACCAATGAAACTACCTGATCCATTGGTGTCTAGATGATCTTGAAGATACGGACCACTAACTCTAGAAAATCCTCCACTACCTAAGGATCTAGCTCACTACAGAGCCTCGGTCTCATATAGCATTGGAACTTGTGGAGTGTGCTGAGTCTAAGCCCATCCTTGTCCTTCTCGATTGGTAAAATGTTCTAATCAACAAGTGTAGGTGATACTACCTTCCCACTTAGAGGAAGAATCTCATGGGATGGACCCTAAACTAAGGCCTTGTCACTCATCAGATCGTCATCATGATCTAGAACTGGAATCATAGCCGGTTGTCATCACAAAGGCATCCTGAAAGTTATCAAGATGTACCATGGTCAGATGATAATAAATATATATATATATATATATATATATATATATATATATATATATAACAATGGGGACCTGACTCAAGAAGGGAAATCAAAGAATCGATCCTATATGATGCATTTACCATTGATCCCTGCGACCAATGTCTCAACATGCTGAGTCAACAATAGGTATTCAAGATCCTAGTGAATGGATATGTCGGTTGCTCGCACCATCATTAGATCCCCTGGTCTGAGAGACACGCTCAATAAACTTTGACATTTTTACCTAAAATTCCAACTAAAATTCACATAATGGGATTACTCCAAAACATAATCCCAAGGAATAAACCACTTTGATACCAATCTTTCATGCCTTGGCCCAAGATGGGGCTCGATCCATGACTACCCCAAGCCCACCTCCATAGTTCGGGGGTGGAAACAAGTATGGAATGGCATATCCTAAATGGGTGGCCTTTTCCTAAGTACTTTTGAAAACACACCTGAATATCTCAATTTAGAAGTGCGGAGGAATAATAATAAAAATATGCAACAACTAGAAAGTGAACTAAGCATGAAAAAACTCAAGAATGTACAAGAGTATGACAGTGTAAACTAAAAATTTAAGGGTAAAATACATGCCCAACTTGAAATATGTCATGACCTAAAAAACTATAAAATTAAACTACTGAGAGATCCTATCAATTGATATCCAAGATATAACCACCATACATGGTCCAAAATTATCAGTTTTCCCTAAGAAACTCTAAAGTCACCACCAACCAATCTTTCATATTCATAAGACAAGATGCGTGTGGGAAAATACCATGCAGGGGTGAGAACATACATACCCAGTAGGATTCCCTAAAAGATGATGGGGAAAAATAAGAGACACAATACGAAAATAAATATAATAGATAGTACACAAGATGTAGATATAGTGAAAGAGAATATCTCAACCCAAACCAAGAAAGAAGTAACCTCATCCAAACACAAGGGGATCAACACAATTGTAGATGAACTGCACATCAAGACTTTTCCACCTATAGTGGGAGTGTAGACTCATCCAACCATGATAAGTTAAACATAGAAAGCATGTGGTATACCCCATGCATCTTTGCAACCCATGGAAGGAGAGTAAACAAATACAAAGGTATAGATATTGCTATATATATATACTTAGTCAAAATAATCCTAAATGAGAGAGAATAATAATCACCATCTTAGGGATTAGCCTAGTAAAAGAGTCACCAAAAATTCCAAAATTCCATCAACGATGCCCAGAATCTCACACGTCTTTCATAAAGTAACTGTTTAAGTCAATCCAATCCTCATCACTGTACCGCATAGTTGAGAGTCCACAATATCTTTGTCAAAGACCCATTACCTAGTACAATAAGATTATTCCACTTATATAGTTTATGGAGGATCCATGCCCTATCTAATATGAGGTTTTCACTATAATGGTAGAGGACCCATGCCTAGACTATATGGAGGGTTCCACTCTTGAAATCGTCAAGTACCCATTCCCATCTCAGCTAAAGGGTTACACTTGGGAAGCCGTCGAGGACCCATTCCCATCTCGACTGGACGGTTCCACTCCGGAAGTATGTAGAGGACCCATGTCCTAATATAAAAGGAGTGTTCTACTCTAAGTGTCAGTAGAGGACCCATAACCATCCCAAATAGAGGTTTCCAATTTAAAATTAATTGAGTACCCATGCCCAGCTCAACGGGAGGGTTTCACTCTAAAATTCATTGAGGACCCATGCCTAGTTCTAATGGAGGGTTCCACTCAAGAAGCCACTGGTGATCCCTCATGATCAATGTTGTCATCGAGTGTTTCTTAAATAAGGGTTGTTCCTAGAAAATTCCACATATTATCTCAAAATTCATAAACAGGGGCACCATCATATTCTATGAGGAAAATCAACCAAGATAAGCTACGCACGGTCCAAAATATGAGTCCAAACAAAGGAGATATGGAAGGTTGGAGTTTATTGAAAAGGAACAAGTAGTACATAGAGTGTTAGGGTACCCAGACAATGTGTGGTATTGCTCCACCACCTAGTCATGTCCCTGTCCAGCACATGGATCTTGATCTACATAGAAGTACACACAGTTTAGGTGGAATACACAACATGTCCAAACTATCTGGGACTGGTACATGTCCTTTTGTTGGTGTTCATGTACTTGACCTCATGTCTATGTTCTTTAGTACATAGAAATGTACCACATGGCTCATACATCTAAGGATAAGGTACATGGCATGTAGGATGGCTACATGCCATGCCATATTTATAAAATTCTAAAACCCTAGCTACCACAGTCAAGGGGATACACACCATGTGTTCATCATGGTGCATGGATTGTATTTGGGTTTTCCATAGTTTTCTAGATCTGCTTCCCTTACACTGAATCTGATATTTTCCGTTGATTTCAACCTCATTTCTACCTGTACTCATCGGATCTAGTATAGATCTATCATTTTCATCCATCTGATGGCTAGATTTCTATTATGTTAATCCTCAATGGTTCGTTGTTCAACCTGTACACCATTGAACCTTCCACCTCCATGAATTTGACTATTGATCATCCAAATGGTCTTCTATAACCCAAATCTATTCCAAATATGTGCCTGATTCATCGATCTGTCCCTCACTCGTGAAACTGTCATGATTATGGGGGTCCAATTGGGCTTAGTACCACCCAAAAATTTCTAACTGGGACCATTGGGTCCTACCAATGAAGAATAAGAATAAATGCAGGGGAAAGGAACAAGAACAATGTTTTAACAATCTTTTTTCAAGTATTCTTGTCCAACAATCAAGAACGGGGATAATTGGGTTAGAAAACATTGAAAAACCAATTAAATCGGTACATAAAAGCATGTCACGGATATGAAATTGAATGATACTACAAAAACGGTCTTTATCAGCGCTCAAAATGAGCTTTAAAAGTGCTAAAAAGGTGTTGTAAAACTCATCGCTGATAAAGGGGGTTCCCCTTTATCAGTGATAAAAAGTTCTAATAAAGGAATAATTTATCAGCGCTAAAAAGGCACTGATAAAGGACTCCTTTATCATCGCTACAAAAACACTGATAAATTTGTTTTTTTTCATCACTTTTTGGCCCTGATAAATTGATCCTTTATCAGACCTTTTTTAGTGATGATAAAGGCTTCCTTTATCAGTTTTAAAAAAGTGCTGATAAATTCCAGGTCTGCTGCAACATAAAATTCTACAACAGCACACCCAAACAGGACCTACAAAAAATTCAGCATCTCAACAAGTATACCCATAAAATATTAACACATAACTCATAAGGTAATTACACCAAGTATACACATACAAAAAGTATACCCATACACCATTAACACATATTTCATAACTTAATTAAAGACATATAGAATTTAATTCAAAATTTAGGGGGTTGGGGGGCTATTCAGGGGTTTGGGGTGGCTGTCTAAGGGGAGGTAGGGGGTGTCCAGGGGGATGGGGGTGTCCGGGTGAATAGGGGTGTCCAGGGGGGTGGGGGAATTCCAGGAGGTTGGGGGCTATCCAAGGGGGGTGTGGTAGTGTCCATGAGGGTGGGGGTGGTCGTCCATGGGGTGGGGGGGTGTTCAGTGGGGTGGGGTGTCTAGGTGGTGGGGTGGTGTCTGGGAGGGGTGGGGGTGTCGTCTAGGGGGGTTAGTGGGTGTCCATGGTGGGTGTCCGGGGGGGGGGGGTCGGGGGGGCTGTTTCGGGTGGGGGGGTTGTCCAAGGGGTTGGCGGGGTTGGGGGGCTTCCTAGGGGGTGGGGATGTCCAGAGGGGTGGGGGTGTCCATAGGGTGGGGGGAGTGGTCTAGGGGGTTATTGGGGATGTCCAAGGGGGTGGGGTGGTGTCCAGGGGGTGTGTGTGGTTGTCCATGGGGTGGAGGTGTCCAGGGGGTGGGTGAGGTGTCCAGGTGGCAGGGTGGTGTCTATGAGGGGTGGGGACGTCCAAGGGGTGGGGTTCCGTGCAAGGGGTTTGGGGACTGGGGGTGTCCAGGGTGGTGGGGGTGTCCAGGGGGTGGGTTTCCAGGGTGGTGGGGGGTGTCCAGGGGGGTGGGTGTCCAGGGGGGTGTCTGGGGGTGTCTAGGGGGTTGGGGGGCTTTCCAAGGGTGGGGTTTCTAGAGGGGTGGGGGTGTCCAGGGGGTGGGGTGGTGTCCAGGGGGTGGAGGTGGTTGTCCATGGGGTGGGGGTGTCCAGGGGGTGGGAGAGGTGTCCAGGTGGTGGGGTGGTGTCTAGAAGGTGTGGGGGCATCCAGGGGGTGGGGGACATCTAGGGGGTTGGGGGTTTCCATGGGGGTGGGGGTTGTCCAGGGTGGTGGGAGGTCTAGGTGGTTGGGTGGTGTCTAGGCGGGGTGGGGGTGCCGTCTAGGGGGATTGGTGGGTTTCTTTTGGGGGATGTCCATGGGGGTGTCCAGGGTGTGGGCTAGTGTCCAGGGAGGTTTACTTGTACACAAATGACCCATGGATCATTATCCTAAAGGATCAACACAATCTGAATGCGTTTGGTCAGATTTTTGTACGTTAGTTGTTGTTTTCACTTAAAATTTTGTCCATTTTAAACAAAAGAGAGACACTTTGAGTGATACTGGTCACACTGTGACTCATTTTGAGGTGGGGTTGACTCTTTCACATCACCAACACACCCATGGATTTTTCTCCTAAAGGATCAATACAATTTGAATGTGTTTGGTCAGATTTATGTAGGTCGGTTGTTGTTTTCACTTAAAATTTTGGCCATTTTAAACAAAAGAGAGACACTTTTAGTGATACCAGCCACATCGTGCCTCGGATTAAGCTGTGGTTGACTTTTACATGTCACAAATGAACCATGGATCATTCTACAAAAGGATAAACCCAATCTAAATGTGTTTGGTTAGATTTATGTACGTCAGTTGTTGTTTTTACTTAAAATTTTGTCCATTTTAAACAAAAGAGAGACACTTAGAGTGATACCGGTCACACTGTACCTCGGATAGAGGTGAGGTTGACTCGTACACATCACCAATGCACCCATGGATCTTTATTCTAAAGTATCAACACAATCCAAATGTTTTTGGTTGGATTTCCATAGGTCAGTTGTTGTTTTCACTTAAAAAATTTTCCATTTTAAACAAAAGAGAGACACTTTGAGTGATATCGGCCACACCGTGACTCGGATTATGGTGTGGTTGAATCATACATATAAATAATGACCCATATATTTTTCTATTAAAGGATCAACACAATCAAAATGTGTTTGGTCAGATTTCTATATGTCAGTTGTTGTTTTCACTTAAAATTATGTCCATTTTAAACAAAAGAGAGACACTTTGAAAGATACCGGTCACACGGTGACTCGGATTGAGGCAAGGTTTACTCATACACGTCACCAACACACCCATGGATCGTTATCTTAAATTATCAACACAATACGAATGTGTTTGGTCAGATTTTTGTAGGTCAGTTGTTTTTTTCACTTAAAATTTTTTCCATTTTAAACAAAAAAGAGACACTTTGAGTGATACCAGCCACATTGTGCCTCAGATTGAGGCTTGGTTGACTCATACACATCACAAATGACCCATGGATATTTATCCTAAAGTATCAATACAATAATAATGTGTTAAGTAGGATTTCCGTATGTTAGTTATTGTTTTCACCTAAAAGTTTTTCCATTTTAAACAAAAGAGAGACACTTTGAGTGATACCAGTCACACCGTGCCTCGGATTGAGGTGGGGTTGATTTTTACACATCACCAATGCACCCATGGATCATTATATCAAAGTATCAACACAATAAAAATGTGTTTGGTCATATTTCCATAGTTCAATTGTTATTTTCACTTAAAATTGTGTCCATTTTAAAAAAATGAGTGACACTTTGAGTTATACCGGCCACACCGTGCCTCGGATTGAGGCATGGTTGACTCTTAAACATAAAAAATGACCCATGGATCATTCTACTAAATGATGAACACTATCCTAATGCGTTTGGTCAGATTTTTGTACGTCAGTTGTTGTTTTCACTTAAAATTTTGTCCATTTTAAACAAAAGAGATACACTTTGAGTGATACCAGCCACACCATGCCTTGTATTGAGGCAGGGTTGACTAATACACATCCAAAATGACCCATGGATCATTCTCCTAAAATATCAACATAATCTTAATGCATTTGGTCATATTTTTGTACATCATTTATTGTTTTCACTTAAAATTATGTCCATTTTAAACAAAAGAGAGACACTTTGAGTGATACTGGTCACATCGTGCCTCATATTGAGGTGGGGATGACTCTTACATGTCACCAACACACCCATGGATAATTAACCTAAAGTATCAACATAATAAGAATGCGTTTGGTCAGATTTCCGTATGTCAGTTGTTGTTTTCAGTTAAAATTGTATCCATTTTAAGCAAAAGAGAGACACTTTGAGTGATACCTACCACATCGTGCCTCGTATTAAGGCTTGGTTGACTCATACACATCACAAATGACCCATGGATCATTCCCCTAAAGGATCAACACAATCCTAATGCATTTTGTTGGATTTCCGTATGCCAGATGTTGTTTTCACTTAAAATTCGTTCCATTTTAAACAAAAGAGAGACACTTTGAGTGATACCGGTCACACCGTGCCTCATATTGAGGTAGGGTTGAATCATACACGTCAAAAATGCACCCATGGATCGTCCTCCTAAAGGATCAACACAATCCGAATGTGTTTGGCCAGATTTCCGTAGGCCAGTTGTTTTTTTCACTTAAAATTGTGTCCATTTTAAACAAAAGAGAGACACTTTGAGTGTTATCGGCCATAAAGTGCCTCAGATTGAGATTTTTTTGACTCTTACACATCAAAAATGACCCATGTATCATTCTAATAAAAGATCAATACAATAAGAATGCATCTGGTAAGATTTTCATAGGTCAGTTGTTGTTTTCACTTAAAATTCTGTCCATCTTAAACAAAAGAGACACTTTGAGTGATACCGGCCACACCATGCCTTGGATTGATGAGGGGTTGACTCGTACACATAAAAAATGACTCATGGATCATTATAATAAAGTATCAACACAATCCAAATGTGTTTGGTCATATTTCTATACATCAGTTGTTGTTTTCACTAAACATTTTGTCCATCTTAAACAAAAGAGAGACACTTTGAGTGATACCGGTCACACCATGCCTCGGATTAAGGCGCGGTTGACTCATTCACATCACCAATTCACCCATGGATCATTATCCTAAAAGATCAATGCAATCATAATGCGTTTGGTTAAATTTATGTCAGCCAGTTTTTATTTTCACTTAAAATTTTGTCCATTTTAAACAAAAGATGGACACTTTGAGTGATACCAGCCACACTGTGCCTCGGATTGAGGAGAGGTTGACTCGTACACATCACCAACGCACCCATGGATAATTCTCCTAAAGTATCAACACAATCCAAATGTTTTTGATCGGATACAAATGTATTTTTAGAGATTTTACTAGATTTTATTATACAAAGCCCAATGAAAAGTGGTCCATCATTATTGCATGTTGCTGGTGGATTTCATCTATTAAAATGAGAAAATGACTCATTAGAGAAAGGATGTTTTATTTAATAACAATTAAAATTTTTCTACGAACATTTACATACAACAATGTTTCATCTTCTGATCCCCTTAACCCCTTTCAAAAATGACCACCAATTGTACACGTTCCCAAGTCAGATCTTCATGCTATTTGTGTACAATCTTCCATGAGGTATGCAGCCCACTTTTTTCTGAACAAATCCATATCGTATTTTAGTATGAGGCTTTTTGACAGACAGAGTAGTACTTCCAAATATATAAATAAATATTTAATAAATTAAATAAATGAAATAGTAGTTGTTTTTAAAAATACCTCTTTAGGGGGTGATAGTTTGTTGATGAAAAATGATCTCTATCATAAATTTACAAACATAATAACCACAATCATTATCGTTTGTTTTTTTTTGGACACTGCAAAAAAAATTATCATTCAGAGAATAAGTAACTTGTGTTGATATGTGTTTGGATAGTGAAATTTTATTATATATACCGTGATATTTGTCTAGACGTAGTACTTTATCGCCTCCTTATGCTTATCTCTTGTCCTCATTCCTTTTTTTATACGATAATGATATACCGCCCTATCATAACAAAATCCTTAGTAAAAGATAATATAAATCATATTACTTGATGTTTAGACCTAAATCGTATGATATAGTGTCTTACAGATTCACAAACTCCATCATGTGTGGTTGGTTTGTTGGATATCCTTACATTGAATCCAAAAAATAAATATTTGGAGTATCTAAGTTCACCCCAATTAGCGTCCAATGTTTCCTAAAAACACAAAAATGAATAAGTAATAAAATAAGTGAAAATATAATTGATGTGCTTTAATCATAGAGTTTTACCCTTGCATGGTAGGTATTAGGAAGAGTTTTTCATCTGTAATATTGCTTTCAAATGTTTTCAGCAATCCATTCACTATTTCATCCTTTTTTGATGGCTCTAATTTCATTATATGTGTTGATGTGGTATGAGGACTAACGAGTCTGAATTTTGGATCATGGGTAAATTCCTTCAAATTTTTTTCATATATACGTCTGTCAATAATATACAATTCATTTAGTCATAATTTTCACATTATATCAGGTTTTAGAAAATCAATTCATGAAAACATACCTCATATTTAAATTTATAACTGTGACGCCTAGCCAACTATTTTCAAGGATATCATTTATATTTTCAGTAGCAACGAAATCTTGACTTTCCTCTCTATATATATTCTTTTCGAAAACCACTATATGACTACTACCACCTCTTAGATTCATATCCACATGCGTCTTCAATGATAGTAAATACGGATAGAGGACAGGTGGTGTTATTGTGCTTTCATTAGCTCTTTGGGATCGGTTGGTTGATCCTTTAGATGATTTTGAGACAACGTTTCTTGTCACTCCCTTCCCTTTCTCCATCTATAATAACATTCATTGGTTCAGACCCTTTGTTCATTAATTATTAAAGGTTTAGCTTGGAAAAAAGTAAATAAATACCTCTTTGTCCCCATGTACTCTTACAAGTTGTGACGACCATTCAATGAATGTCCCAATAGCCTTTTTGACCATATGAATATCATCATTATCAATTGTAATAGGTATCTCTACATTTGGCTCATGAGCTACAGTAATCATCACTTTCAGATGATCTTTCGGAAGTGGAATTTTATGCAGCTTGTCCTCTGGGATGTTGAACATTGTAGCCCTCACTAAAAGGTGATAGGTAGGTGTTGAAAGATATAAATCATAGTCATTATCACCCTGTATAATACCAGTACAGGAAAGGTATCATTGTTTGTCTGATTCACATTTCATGGGAACAATTATTAGAATATTGATTACCACGGCTAAGATAGCTCTTTGATGGGAATGTCTTGCCTCAAAGTTGGTGGGGGGTAGGTGGGATCTTCATGAGTTGGTTGTTCCTGAGTTATGTCTTCTCCTTGATTACCACCCATAAAATTTGCTAGCAACGCTCCCTGCCATTGAAATCGTTCTTCAAGAGTAGCTATTCTTTCACTCATTTGTTACAATTTTTCATCTCTATCATTCGTTTCTTTTTTTTCTTGTAATATACTCTGGGCGTCACCCCAAACCCCGCACCTCTGACATGACCGTATTGTTCTGGCCACTTCAAAGATGTAAATAATAGGTCTTCATCTGCTGCAAGAGCAGCTGATTCCTATGACTGTCAGATATAGTAAAATAACTAATTATTTTTATGTAATAGCAATTTTAAAAAAAAAATTATCATCTTTTCATACTTACACATATTTCCCACACTTTTTGTGTGTTTTCATCAACTAGATTCCCTTACTTATTCACATGTTCCTCCTTCCATACCACATGACATGGGATAGAAGTGTCTTTGGTTTTATACTCATCAATCTATATATAAATATAGAAAGATAATTATGATGTTGTTTCTTAGAACCTAACAATATTAATGTAAATTTAAAACATGTACCATCTTTTTTTCTAGTGAAACGTACCCCATCCTTACTTTACTATAGGGGTATGTTTTTTTTGATGCACGTTCCTTATTTTCAGTACTGAGTTGTTGTTTCATAAATGAAATATTGACAAACAAAGTGATGAAAACAAGTATCCTCAAAAAATGTATTATCACCCACAATGTACCTTAAACTTCTCATACCCACAGAGGCCAATAAATGAATCCCATTCTACCTGGGATATCAGGTGAGCATAGACAAGGTTTGGTTGTGGGTTTATTTTACCTTTGCAATCTCTTAGGTGACATTTTGTTAAAATATTTCAAAAACCTCGATGAATCCTTCCTGCAATCCTTAGAACATAATTCTTGTGTGAATCATCTACTATAAATGTACTATACAAGATATTGAGAAGATTAATACATTGTTTCATTATTTTATTTTCTATTAAATTAAAGAAATAATATCATAATGTTACCGTAATTCCTTCCCAGATCACAGCCTTCAGCCCGGACACAACATGGTTCCATGAATCTATGTCAATCGGCACGCCTTTCTGAGTGAAAATTCCTATGTAACTACTAAACATATCAATATTGGGATTCACATGTTGGCCTCATGCATTCCATCCGACATCAAATTTGATGCCTTTGATTTTATCCTTAAAAACATTGGCTAACACCGTCAAACTACGATGCACCTGTGTTTTTTGCGATGTTGGTCCTTCATCCCTGACCATTTCATTGATATCAATATCATCTATATGTTTATCTAGAATGGTAGCAATGTCATGTGCTAATGGTTGTTGGACCTCAACACTAGGAGTAGCAACAGGTTCAAAAACTTGTTGTTTCTCTACACTATGAGAAGCCACAGCAGAAGTAGCAGCAGTAGCAGCAGAAACAAATTGAGAGACTTGTTCAGCCTCGAGGTTAGGAGCACCAGAACATGCAGAAGTCATTATCTACAAAAGTGGTTGAATAGATAATTTAGATTACATAAATTCAGTAAAGATAAGATAATAACATGAGATAACAAGATCTATATTACAAACAAAATATAACATTTTTATTAAACTCCATTTATTTTTCTCAAAGGCTGAAGGGATTTGACACCTCTATTGATTATCCAAATCCCTTCATTGTGGTCTCCTCTAACATACAAAACATCATATACATTAGGACTGCTACGAAATGATTGTGACATACCACTGAAAGGATCATCCTAAACTGAATTTTCATCAGACCCTTCAATAGTTTTGGATGATAACAGAACAATCCACCACTTTCATTTTGCAGGATCTGTAACATAAAAAACATGTATCACTTGCGATTCCATTATAAACTATTCTTCTTTGTACCCTTCTTTACTAAAATCAACTTTTAGAAATCCCTTTTCATCTATTTTAACACCACTATTGTTATCAACCCATTTTCATTGAAAAATAGACAATTAGAATGTTGTATGATCCAACTCCCATATTTGTTTGATAATGCCAAATTATGAAATATTTGCATAGATTGGATTTATATCCTTACTAACAGAAACATGCATCGCTTCAGCCACAAGTGCAACTCCACTATTTTGCATAGTACTATCTTCATCTTGTTCATCTGTATAGAATGTATAACCATTAATTGCATAACCATTAATTACATAACCATTGCAAGATAATACATAAAAACTTGGTCTGGCGGCTAACCACTGAAGTCGTTTTGAAATTTAATTTGGATTTTCATCTACCTCCTTAAAAATATGGTCCTGAAACCATCCTATAAACTGGTGATTATGTGTATTTGATAACCTTTTTTAATCCCTTGATGGATTCAACTGCCTAATAATTTCTTTTTGAGTTTCAATATATGGAGAAACCTCCCAGTTGTTATGAAAAACATAAATGTGGGCCTACTTCTGATCTGTAATACTGATTGTCACAACATATCTTCCAGAAATTCACTCACCCTCAATGTGTCCAGTGTGATGAAACTTTGGGAGACCAATTATTTCGACATTAGATAGGTATTTGGTATATAATTCAATGGATTCCTCAACAATATATCGCTCCATTGTACAACCCTCTGTCCAACTTCGATTTTGGAAATACCCTTTCAAAATATTAATATACCATTCAACGGGGTACATCTATCTATATTGCACAGAACCACAAAGTTGAATCTCTCTCACCAAGTGAATCATCAAATGAACCATCATATCAATGAATTTTTGTGGGAAGAAAATTTCTAATTCACATAATATAATGACAATTTCTTTTTCAATGGCTGGAAATTTCGCTGGGTCTAAAAATTTTCTACATATAGCTTTGAAAAAGAAACAAAGTTTGGTTAACGTATGATGAACATTCTTGGAAAAAATGCAACATAAATCTATAGGAATTAAATCTTGCATCAAAACATGGTAGTCATGTGATTTCAATCCTTTTAACTTCAAATCATTCATTGACACAGTGTTCTTGATATTTTATGAATACCCCTCTAGAACCTTTACACCATTGAAGAAGTTGCAAAACTGATATCTCTCCTCCCTAGAAAGAGTGTAAGCAGCTGGAGGAAGAAACTTTCTATTTTCACCCTTCACGGGAGCCAACTCTTCTCGTATTCCCATGTCAACCATGTCCAACCTTGCCTTAATTCTGTCCTTTGTTTTTTTAGGGGAATTTAGCAACATTCCTATAACATTTTCACATACATTTTTTTCACATTAATCACATCAAGAAAATGTCTGACGTACAAAAAATTCCAGTATGGTAATTCAAAAAAAACTTATCTCTTTTTTAAAATGATTTTTATAAGGTTTTTCAAGAATGCTTTACCAAAAACAGTGTTCACATATTTTACTTTCTCAAACAGTTGATCACCTGTTAGTGGAGATGGTGTCAGGTGTTGTTCTGAACTTCCATTGAATGATGTCATCCAAGATCGGTACTGATGCTGACGAGGTAGAAATCTATGATGTCCTAGAAACACATATTTCGATGAATGTTTCAACCTAATTGATTCTATGTCTTCTTCGCACATGAGACACCCTTGAGTTCCTTTAATACTATATCTTGAAAAATTTCTATAAGTAGGGAAATAATTTATCATCTCATACAACATTATTCTCAACGTGAAGTATTCAATTTTATAAGCATCATAAAACATAACACCTAATCCTACAATAACTTTAAATCCTCAATCAAAGGAGCCAAATAAATATCAATATTGTTACCTGGTTGTTTTGGTCCTGATATAATCATAGATAACAAGATGAATTTCTACTTCATGCATAACCAGGGTGGAAAGTTTTAATTTACCAACATAACAGGCCACGTACAATGAGTAGTGGTTTGAAAACCAAAAGGATTCACTCCATTTGTAGATAATACAATATGAAGGTTTCCGGCTCTTTTCCAAATTCAGGATACTCATGATAAATATTATTCCACTGAGGAGATTCAGTCAGATGACATAATCTCACATCTTTATTTATTTTATTTGTAGGCCATGACAATTTTCTTGCAGTTTCTTCACTTCCATATAGACACCTAAACCTTGGAATGATTGGAAAGTACCATACAACTTTCGTAGGACTGGATTCATCTTTCTTGTATTGAGAAGAACCACACTTTGGGAATTCTATAACTGATTTTTTCTCCTTGAAAAATAATATAAAGTTTTTTGGGCAGGCATGTATTCTTTCAGAAATCATACCCATCGAGCGTAGCATTCGTTTAACTTCATATGTCCAGCTTGGGAGCTCATTATATTTCGGGAGCATGTCATTCAAGAGAGCAAGTAGTTTCATAAAACTGACATCACTCCATTTGTTTCCTGCATTGAATTTATATAACTTCATTACAGCTGAAAATGCTATATATTTAGTGAAACCAGCATACAATGACGTCTTTGCACAACTCTTTAACTTCTCAAACAATTTTGGGAAATCACAGAGTTCATCTTCAATTGTCCTTGTCATTTTTTCAATACGATCTTCATCATCATTGACATATGTAATCACATCCTCCATATGGTCTTCTTCATTATCCATATTTGTATTCATATTTGATGATCCATGAAACACAGTTTTATCCTAGCCAATAGCTACATTCTCTTTTTCTCCGTGTTTATTCCAACATTTATATCTCTGATCTATTCCGTGATATATAAAATGTTCTTCCAACTCCTCTTTAGTAATTAGTCTAGAATAACAAAAATGTAAACACGGACGAAGGATTTGAGAAGGATCTTTTGCGTGATCCTTTTCAAACTTGATGAACTCTTTCATTCCATTTTCATACTCTATTGTCAAACGATTAGCATCCATAAAATCTTTGTTCATCTTCATCCTATTTGAATCTCAAATATTAGTTTTTATGGTTCAAATACACAAAACAAGACTTCCAAATACAAGAATAATCAATAATGATACACCTACCACTCCTAGGTCTCTACCTTACATTCATTATCATCATGCCTAATATTTTTGGTAAGCTCAAGTTACTTACTTTAAATCACAGGGGGGATAATAACTTGTGTCATAGATAGTCTCCCATGTTATTCCATATGAAAATTTTAACAAATATTATTGACTTATCTTCCCATTAAATCCTCATGAGTTTCTAATTCCGAACTCTATCTTAACTCTCAACTAAAGCTATGATACCACACTATCATAACTCACCACCACAAGGAACCGCTCCTAAAATGGCAGTGAAAATAAGTTTACTTCATGAATCCTACCTCTAATAGTACATAGGTTAGAGACTAGCATTGAGGGTATAAAATAATGAAATGGGAGGTGTTTTCCTCATAAATCCCAAGAACAGAGATAAACCACCAATCAACTCTATATAATATAAAATAAAACCCAATCCATAATTCATGTCAATTTCATACATAAAAAAGGTATCTAAAATAAAATATCAAAAAAAATCCTAAATTAGTGGCTCTGGCGTTAAATCATAGCCTCAAGATAGTAACTTCCATCTTGGTCACCAAATAAATCTTCAAAAACTTATAAAAATAATTATATAAATAGTGGTGAGCATACAAGTATACTCAGTAGGATCCTTCCCAAAACCTCTCAGGAAAATGTGTATGAAATATATTAATGCCTTAGTGAATAAATAATAGAACTAATACACACCAATATATGGTCATATATCACCCAACCTCTCCAAGGATCACCCACCCAATATCACATTCAAGTATAGTAACATAATATCAAAAGAATATATATTAATAAATTACCCCGCATCCACTTCCCCACTAATCTGGTCATTCTCACACTCTAATGGAATATTTATTATGCTTCAACCCCTTCTATATAATATCATAACCTTATATCCACACATACACATGTCACAAACACATAAAAACCATATCCACATCACAACCACACATCACATCCTCATCACAGTATGATATCATGAACATGAAGGACATAAACATCATACTATCCTCCTACAATGCACAACCCCCACTATGTATCCACACCAAATACACATAATCATGTCAATAAGAATATATATACACCAAAACCTAAAATCATTATAGTTCATATATATACACCCATTGTGAGCCATTACAACTCATACTAAGTGTGAAGGGGGAGAAGGGAAGAGGGAGTGGTTCTATATGTGTTCCATCTATAACCTAGATATTGAGAAAAACACTCAGAACCAAAGTACCCATATGAATTTCAATCAGGTTACTCGACTCAAGTAGTGGTGCGTAAGAAATAATAATAAAATATAATAAGTATATAGTCACACATAAATCTTTTCCAAGGGTTTACACCAAAATAACACCGTAAACACCCACGTCAACCATTGCCTTGTTACTACCACCCCATAATAACCACTTCCATTATAATGCCACAAATAATCCCCAAAAAATCACATAAGCATCCATATCAACATTACAAACTTCTCATTTCATTTAACATTATAATTTCATGGATTTTTATTAACATATTCATTTAAATTGTTAACCATTTTAATGTAAAACCAATCCTTAAATCACTACCCACTATAATCCATTCATTAATCATTAATAGCATTTATTCAATCTTTAACCATTTATTAAAAATAATTATTCCATTCATTATCATTAATCATTTAACAAACCATCATTTATCATTTCCAACCCATCACCCATTACTATTTTCATTTATTCAAACCATATTCCATGCCAAAAGGAAACTATAACACCACCCAATAACAACTATATTTTCATGACATAAAATACCACTAAACACGTTCTAAAATAAATAAAACCACTTATTTTATACCTAAATAGCCATATCATTGCTATCAAAACCACACAATAATCCATCCATCACTACCATATTAATTACCACACCATATGCTCCCAACCACATCAATCAACCATCAACCATGTCATGGCACTCAAACTATCTAGGATCACAGTGTGATCCTCAGCCCCCTCCCTCTAACTCAGAGAACCTTAAACCAAACCACGATGAAATAGAAGGTAGTATAGTGAAACAGAACTCAAATAGACATAACTTAGAAAATTACAACCCAGGTTTCTATATCGTAGAAAGGAGACTCATTATATAATAACCCTTATGGAATATTAACCAAAAGGATCATGTAATATGGACTTAAAACAACTTAAGAACATCACACCACATGACCACCCCTCACAACACAACTAAGATTGCACAAGATAAAACCAAATGGGAGTATATCATATTAATATAGGGACATCCCTATATAAGAATAACCTAGTGATCTGTACACCATGATAAAACTAATTCATGCAGTAACCAAATTTACTCTTTAAAACCTATCCAGAAAAAATAAACCTAAAATAAGAAATGGGAGATTTACCTAGAGTAGATCTCACCCACGATGGAGGGAGAGAAGAAGCTTTGAGTGGTCAGGGAGCCTTCTGTGCTATGTTGGGAGGGGAAGGTGTGACCGCTAGAGGAGGAGGTGCACGGGAGGAGATGCCAACCGTTGAGAAATGAAAGAGTAGGGTTCGCGGGGAGTATGGTCTAGTGAAGAGGAGGAGAAGTTGGTTTTGAGGGGAGGAGGATCCGCGGAAGGGGTTCTAGGTGGAGGATAAGGAGTAGGGCTAGCGGCGGAGGTATGGCAATGAGAAGATCAGGGGGGAGTTGTCACAGGGGTACAGTACTGCGAGAGCTTGAGGGAGCGATAAATAGAGGATATTGTGTGCTCGATTTTATAAAATATGGGACTATAGTTTTATCAGTGCTAAAAAATTGCTGATAAAGGGATTCTTTATCATTTCTTTTAAAGCGCTTCTAAAGGGTACCCTTTATAAGCGCTAAAATTTTAGCACTGATAGAGGGATTCTTTATCAGTGATTTTCTAGCACTGATACAGGGCTTCTTTATCAGTGCTAGAAAAGCGCTGATAAAGCATCCCTCTATTAGTGCTAAAAATTTTGCACTAATACAGGGTTCATTTCTCAGCGCTTTTTGCTTAGTGCTGATAAAAGGTGGCGCTTCCCTTGCCGGTTTTTGTAGTAGTGAGAGTAGATCAATAAAATGGATTGATATAATCATTTTATTTAATCAAAAAGGGTTCAAATAAATTAATACATCCTACCTATATGTTGGATCTCTCATCATTGAAAAACATGATCTATGATGATTGAAGGTTTTCATTTCATTCGTTGTGCTCCGATCTACTCCGATCTGGAATTTCAGCGTCATCCGAGGTGATTTTCCAATGGAATAAGGAAATAGAATCTTTTAATAGATCATAATTTTTTGAGATTAAACCTAGGTGATCCTCCATGATGATAAATTTAAAGGAAAACTATTTAGGTTAAAATAATTAATTAATTAATTTATCCACTGAACATACCATCCATGGGTGAGATATCTGAATACCCTGCACTGACCTATTTTAGGTCCCTCTTAGGGTAAACACCACATTTTGGACTCAAAAGTGGCCTCAGATTTCTGATATGAGCTTCCATTTAAGAGTTATCCTATTATCTTTAAGAAACTGAATGTGTGTAAAAAAAATATATTTAATATTTTTATAAAATTAATTTTGGGCACACCAAACCTCAGAATCATACACCTTCTCAATTCCTAGCTCTAGAAATATATATAGAAATATTTCAAATTCTTATAAGGAAAAAATAGAGTCTCTACACAAATGGTATTCCAAGCTTCTTTTGATGAATATTTTTAGTTCAATGACTTCCTTAAATTATATTAAAATACTATAACTAAAATACACTAAAAAATAATGTTTAGAAACACTTTTATTGGTTGTGATTATAAAAAAATAGAGGTTCAACAAAGAAGATAAGAATCACCACAAAAACATCTTGGAAGTCTATTTTTTTAAGGATTTTCTTTTTATGGAAAGAAAATATTTTATCATTGTAATAGTTTAAAAAGAACTTAAACATAGTCAAAATGTGTGTAGCATGAGAACATAGATATTACCAACTTGTTTGTACCTAAATGTAAATATTAGAGGGTTGTATGGTCTTAGTGAAATCTAGATCATGCCAAGTGTCGAACCCCTCCTATGTTAATCAAGTTTTAATGATCACAAATCATAAACATCCTGAAAATCTTGTTAATCATGTTTAATCTATTTCCATTCATGTGTAAAGATTGTTGGTTTCTTTATGATTTAAATAAACTATCTCAAGATCTTTATTCCTATAAATCATGACTAATTTTTGTAAACTATATTTAATTTGGTTTATAATTATTTATTTTATGAATGATTAAGTCTAATTAATTCTGCGAATATTACTGCTTAAGTTTATATATAGATATTTGGCTATGTTTGAGAAACAGTGAGTCTTCCACCGGTTTTGGTTTTTTGGAAAAGGATCTAGACACCATGACCAGACACCGTGACCCAGACACCAAGACCAGACACTATGACCAGACACCGTGACCCGACAGCGTGACCATACACCATGACCAGACACCGTGACTAGACACAGTGACCGGACACCGTGACTAGAAACTATGACCAGACACTGTGAAGAGACATTATGACTAAACACCGTGACGAGACACTGTGACTAGACACCATGACCAGACACCATGATGAGACACCATGACCAGACACTGTGACCAAACACTGTGAACAGACACAGTAACCAGACATTGTAACCGCACATCGTGACCATACATCGTGACCCAGACACCGTGATCCTAACATCTCAGTTGTGATATTGGTTCCTAATAACTATAAAAATATTCCATCATAACTATATCACCACTCAAATGAAAAGTAGAAGATACCATTTTGTGGTGATACTATTTCCAAGTAACACCATTTTTAGTCAAACTATGTCATCATTATTTAATCTGTTTTGTCGTTTTCAATTTAATTTCTAACAATTATATTCGAGTCTTTTAAATTCACTAACATAATTAATATTTCATTATAGACATATCACCTAATAGTACGAGGTACGAGGTGTAGAATAAATTAATATTATTGGCTTAAACACATGCACTCTATGAATATAAAGAAAATCATGGCCCTAAAACAAAAAGTGGTAGAGAAGTAGACATGCAAAAAATTTCAGAAATGAACTCATAACTTCAACAAGAAACATCTGAAGAACACATGAAACATTCATGAATCCAAAATCTAGGATACCATAGATCAGAGTCAAGAATATATTCACAATAAAAACACCACAAAGAACATGATCCAGATCTAACTATAAACCAAAGCACCAGACTTGAAATACTCTATTTCTTCCAAGAGGACCTGATATATGCATCTGCTTAATCCTAGAAGTCTATAGCTTCATATAGTAACACTCAGAGCACTTATAACCTTATCTCATTATCTTTTCTCTATTGTGTATTTTTTTTAGCTTTTGAGTAGTGTTTTTGTGTGTGTCTGTATTAAAACACACACTTTATCCTACAATAAACTGAAGGATATAAGATATCCTTCCTCTCATATATTTTTACACTTGTTTACTCCCATGGATAACTGTGGAAGAGGTCCCTATGTGACCTGGTAGTTTATACCCATGAAGAACTGTGTAAGAGTTTGTGTGACCTGGATAGTCATGTGCACTGTTTTTTACCCCAATCCAGGGTGTGGATCAATTTTATTAATATAAACTGCTTGGTGGCAGGTGATCACCAAGTGTAGTGGGTTAGGTCTCATCTTGATACTGAACCACTTGTTTTATATCCACTGTTTTGTTTAATTTAGTTTTCTTTATTTTACTGTATAATTCAAAAATCATTATATTTACTTGTATAGTTAATCTTTGACAGAAGTTATAATTGTTTTTCCTTATTAGAATAGATTCAAAAGTAATATCAATAACTGATATTGAGATTACTGAGAATTAATCAATCTTCTGAGAAGTTATTTGAACTTTCAAAATTTCATAACCGTATTACCTTGATTAACTAGGCTGTATTTAGTTTTATTTGGGAACATTTTAAGAAAACTTTTCAAATAGAAATTTTTATAGATACTCAATTCACCCCCCTCTTGAGTACTCTACTCCGACCAACATTTGGTATCATAGGAGTTCGTTATTCCTTTTAAGACTCTATTTTTGAAACTATTCAACTGTGATTTTAGTTGTACTTTAATGATCTGTAAATGTATATTAATTCTAAATTTATATTTTTTTCAAATTATTTCTTTATTATGGATAATAGATAGGAATGTGCTGCAACAAACATACCACCATTCTTTAATGGAACCAATTATTCCCAATGGAAAATAAAAATGAAAATTCATTTAGAAAGTATGGGTTTTTAAATTTGGTCTTCAATTATAGATGAGTATAATATTCCTTCTATTGATAGAATCACTTGGTATAACCCAACCAAGACTACATACAATAAAAATTACAAATCCATGAATGCTTTATATTTCTTGTTAGGAGATGAAGAATTTAACAAAAGTTTTGTATGTAAAACATCCCATGAAATTTGGAATACTTTGTCTGTTTCACATGAAGGAACATCCAGTGTGAAATAAATGACACTAAATACTTATAATATTAAATATGATAACTTTAAAATGAAACCTAATGAGCCTATTTATGACATTTATCTTAGGTTTAATGAAATTATCAACACAATGATTTCTCTTGGAAGAGAAGTTACTTCTAAAGAACAAATCATGAGGATTCTCAGATGCCTACATGATAGATGGAGAGGAACCTCTGTATCTATTATAGATTCATGTGACATCATAAAATTACTTTTCAAAGAACTCATTGGGAAACTAATTATGTATGAAGAGGAGCTGAAAGTCAACAAGGAAGATGAGGATGAACCCAAATGAAAATCTATTGCATTTTAGACCGCCACCTCTAAACACAAAGAAAAAGGGAAATTGTAAGTATCTATTGAAATTTCTAGCAATGAACAATCATCACCTGACAGTGATGAGAATATGTCTTAATTAGCCAAAAGGTTTAAGATATTTTACAAGAAGAAGAATTTTTTTAGAAATCCTAACTTCAAAGGAATATATGATCAAAATGTAAATTAGAATAAATATTGGAAAATAAGTGACAAGTTTGATGAGATAGTATGATAGGAATGTAAGTGGAAGGGACATGTAAAGGTTGACTATCCCAAGATCAAGTACAAAAATAAATATTAGTACAAATATAGAAAGTATAAAAAGGAAATGAAAGAAATGTGGAGTGCTTCTGAGGACAGTTCAAGTGACTCAAAATATTCACATGATGAACAGGCTAACAAATCCAATATGTGTTTTATGAAAAACACATCTGAGGTAACATGGAAATATTTTATACACAATTCCTATTATTCTGGAGATGAAATTGATTATGATAATATGTCTAAATAATAAATGTTTGAGTATTGTAATATTCTTGAAGAGACATATAATGAACTAAAAAATAAATACAAGTATTTAAAGAAAAATTATGCTCTTACCTCAACTATTAAATATGAAATTACTATAGAAAGAGTGAAAATTGTTCAATTACTCAAATAATACAATGAACTAAATATATCTAGTGAGAAATTGAAAAAATAACATTAAAGGTTCACTAATGGTAAAGATACTTTGGTACAAATTCTAGTTAAACAGATTGCTCCTAAATATACTAATGGTATTTGATATCAAACTGGTAGAAGAAATTTTACAAAAACAAATTTTGTTTCAAAATCTAGGACATACAGCTTTACTCCTAGTTCAGGAGAACATACTAATAGTTCAAGTTATGATACACTCTCTACTGTTTGAATCTTTTCTAGACCAAATAGATTTTATTTTTCAAGCACTTTACATAATTTTTATAGGAAACCTATGAGGCATATGTGGGTTTCTAAAGCACTAGTCACTAATATTACTGGACCCAAACAAATATGGGTACCAAATTCTGTTTTTATTTGATTATTTTTTAAGAAAATTTCTTAAAGAGATCCTATACAAGCTTATGGTAAATGGATAGTAGGTGTTCAAGACACGTGATAGGGGACGATTCATGCTTAAAGAGATTAATAAAAATTTATGGTGGACATATCACCTTTGGTGACAATGCCAAAGGAAAAATCATTGGCCTTGGACAAATCGGTAACTCTAACTCAATTTTAATTTCCAAATTACTTTTTGTTGATGGAATTAAATATGATTTGGTTAGAATTTCACAACTATGTGATGATGGATTTCATGTTAAATTTGAAAATGGTTCTTTCAATGTTTTCAATTCTAAAAATTAATTAGTGTTTTCTACATTGAGAAATGAAAATGTATACTCTGTTAACTTAGATTCTTAGGTTTCTCAAAATGCTTCATGTTTAAGTGTATTTCACAAAGAGTCATGGATTTGGAATAAGAGACTAGGACACTATAATATTCACTCCCTTAGAAAGCTAACTATAAAAAGATTAGTCAAAGATTTACCCAAACATGAGTTTCCAAATGATAAAGTGTGTAATCCTTGTCAAAAGGGAAAGCAACACAAAATTTCATTCAAACCAAAGAAAGAAGTGTCAACATCTCAACCTCTTAAATTGGTTCACATGGATTTTTTGGGACCATCTAGAGTTTCAAGTTTAAATGGGAAGCACTATGTTTATGTTCTCGTAAATGACTTTTCTAGATGTACTTGGATTTTATTTTTTGGCTCACAAAAGTTAAGCCTTATCTCATTTCATCAAATATTCTAAAACTATATAAAATCTTAGTGGACTTACAATTAAATCCTTAAGAATCGATCATCACTATGAGTTTAAAAATCAAGAGTTTGAATAATTTTTCTCAAAAAATGTATATAGTCATAATTTCTCTTCCCCTAGAACACCTCAACAAAATGGAGTTATAGAAAGAGTAAATAGAAACTTGCATGGGATTGCAAGAATCGTGCTTAGTGAATATGACTTACCTATTTATTTTTAGGTTGAAGATATAAATAAAGAATGTTGTATTATTAATAGAGTGTTGATTAGACCCATTATTAAAAGAACTCCATATGAGTTATGGAACAATATAAAATCCAAATTAAGCAACTTCAAAGTTTTTGGTTGCAAAGTATATATCCTTAGTACTAAGGAAAATATTGACAAATTTTCATCCAAGAGTGATGAAGGAATATTTCTAGGATATTCAAAATCTAGTAAATCCTATATAGTGTTTAACAAAATAACTAAATGTGTAGAAGAGTCTGTCCATATCAAATTTGATGAAACAAATCCACATTAGCCTAAGAAAACTCTAGAGAACCTAGAGGATGATGTGTCAAATATGGAAATCAATTTAAAATCCTCTAACCATGTGGTAATGGAATCTGTGAAAACTTCTAGTTTTGGAAATTATTCAGATTCACGTCATAATGAACCCAAAACTATTGAAGAACATAAAATCAGTAGTCCAATTTTTTCTAGAGCTATTAGAACCCTTAAGAAACATCGTTTAGATGTTGTTGTAGGATATTTAGATAAAGGAACTCAAAATAGTGATTCTCTTAGAAATATGGTTGAACATCAAGTTTTCTTGTCAAAAATTGAACCTAAAAACATTAATGATATTGTCAATGATGAATTTTGGGTGATATCTATGCAAGAAAAACTTAATGAGTTTGAAAGGAAAAAATTTTGGAAACTTATTGACAGACCCAAAGACACATTTACCATATGCACTAGGTAGGTTTTTATAAATAAGCTAGATGAATCCGGTAACATAGTTAGAAAACATTCTAGATTAGTTGCACAAGGCTATAGTCAAGAAGAGTAAATTGACTATGAAGAGACCTTTGTACCAGTATCTAGACTTGAATCCATTAAAATTCTGCTTTCTTATTCTACACATAGGAATTTCAAAGTATATCAAATGAATGTTAAGAGTACATTCCTAAATGGGTATATAAATGAGGATGTCTTTGTTGAAAAACCCCTTGGTTTTAAAAATCCCCACTTTCCAAATCATGTTTTCAAATTATTAAAAGCTTTATATGTTTTAAAACAAGCTCCAAGATCTTAGCGTGATAGATTAAGTAGTTTTCTTATTTCTAAAGGTTTTACAAAAGGAATAATTGATACTATCCTTTTTATAAAATTAATTTCAAATGATGTTTTAGTAGTTCAAATTTATATAGATGATATTATCTTTGGATCTTCAAAAAATTATTTATGTATTGAATTTTCTAAAATGATGCAAAACAAATTTGAAATGTGTTTAATGGGTGAACTAAAATTATTTCTTGGATTTAAAATATTTTAAAATAATGATGGTATTATTTTAAATCAAGGTAAATATACTAGAGATCTTCTAAAATGTTTTGGCTTGAATAGCACTAAAGGTAGTGACACACCAATGAGCACTACTTGTAAGTTGGACCTTGATGAATATAGAAAATCTGTTGATCAAACCACTTATAGAGGAATGATTGGAAGTTTAATCCACTTAACTGCTAGTCGATGTGACATTATCTTTAGTGTATTTATGTGTTCTCGTTTTCAATAAAACCCTAAGGAATATCATTTAAATGCTGTTAAAAGGATTTTCAAATACCTCAAACATACACCCAATCTAGGATTGTTCTATCCCAGAGGATAATCCATTGAGTTAGTTTGTTATTCTAATGATAATTTCAGTGGTTTTAAGTTATATAGAAAAAGCACCTCAATAACATGTCACTTTTTAGGAAATTCACTAGTATCATTACGTAGTAAGAAACAAAACTCGGTTGCATTATCTACTGTCTAAGCTGAGTACATAGTTTCTGGTAGTAGTTGTGCACAAATTCTGTGTATGAAACACACATTACTAGATTATAGATGTCAATTCAGGCATGTACCTATAAGTTGTGGCAATACAACTATTATTAAAATCTCAAAAAAATCTTGTTTCACACTCTAGGAGAAAACATATTGATGTAAGACATCACTTTTTGAGAAACCATTATAAAAAAGGTGATATCACTTTGGAATTCATTGGAACTGAATATCAGCTTGTTGATATATTCACCAAACCATTAAATTATGAAATAATAGATTACATCATACATGAATTGGGAATGATAAATCTTAAGTAATAAGTGTACTATTTCAAAACTTATTGTTTCACAGTTTACAGTTTCACGAGGCACTGTCTTAGAAGTACTGTCTCACTCGCATAGTTCTTCAAGTTACTGTCTTAAAGTTTTTGTTTCATGTTTACACTCACACAGTTTCTATATATCGATTACTATCTGTCACATACTATTTCAAACAATACGGTCACATCGTTTTGAAGTCACACAGTAGAGATGATACCGTGAAAGTTTGTTATGGTGTCACCGTGAAAACATGTTATGGTCTCACTGTGAAAACTTGTTACGTTCTCACCATGAAAGTCTATTTTGGACTCACCATAATAACTCTTTTTTATTTCATTTACATATTATAACCCATATAAATATGATTGATTATTTTATTCTTTTTCTTTCCCATGATTTTTAATTTTCAATGCTCGATATCGCTAAATTATAAAAACAAAATAAGTTTCAATATTTTCTTCACTCGATCCTTCTTCTCTCAAACCCAAAACCTTTCTCTCTCAAACCGTAAGACCCTTTAAATCCATAGTCTTTCTCTCAAACCTCTCATTGAATTTCAAGGATGAAGTGGAAATCTTCTTCAAATCCTAAGAAGCATATATCTTAGAATAAAATAAAAATATCACTGAATATAGCACTCGAAGGCCCTTTGAATCCGATCCTTGTTGAAAAAATAGTGGTTCCATAAAAGGAAATATGCCCCAAGTCATTGTTGTCAATTATTTCTTCAGTATTGAAAGTAATAAAAGAGTAGGGATGGATGGATTGGTTTAGAAAATAGACTAGGCTGATTTACCCAAAGCTAGTTTCTCACTTTAATCAGTTCATTAAATTCTCATTCGATACATAAAATGGTTTTTTGTGTGAAGCTGGATTAATAGACAAAGATGCCCCTTTTCTTTCGAATTTATCGGCTGCCTACCTAAGGATACCTCATAAAGATATTTTTGAGGACTACTAGAGAGTTCCTCCTCCTCCAAATGAGATATTTGTTTTAGAAGAAGCCTTGGGAAGCTTGACTGGAAATAAAACAAAGAGAAGAGCTATTGCTGCTGAGCTAGATGGTGAAACCAGATTATTGTTTAAGTTTGTTCATAATCTGATTAGTCCAAGAAAAGAATATTTTGATACACTCAATTATCCAGATGTATTTTTGATACATAGTATGAAAAATGGACACAATATTAACCTACATAAGTATGTTATACTTCATATTTTTGAGTTGATAAAGACAACATCAAAGTCAACCTCCTTGTTCTATTAAAGGTTAATATATGTTATTCTTCATGCTAAAGGGTTGCTTGGACTGGATGAAGAAGTCAGGAAGGACTATGAATTTTGTATCTCAAAGTTTATAGTCAAGAGAATAAAAATTATTTGGAATCCATGGAGAAAATCATGGGTGGAGGATAATGACAGATTTTATGAAAAGTTCAACCCAGTTGAGCATTCTTCAAGACCTAAAGACATTTTTGATCTTGGTCTAGAACCAAATGAAATTTTTGACTATCTTGTTAAAGAGGAAGAAGGATAGGTTGTTGCACAAATAGGAGAAACTGTCCAAAATTAGAAATACAGTAGACCTATTCTTCAATTCATAGTAGAAAAGTAAGTACTTATTTCTAAAAGAACTATTTTTTTGGAATAAGAACCTTTTTCTGGAGAAGAGTTTTTTGTTAATGTAAAGGAAAGGTTTGTTCTGGAAAAAAACTAGAAGAAGATCTTTCTCTTGAGAAAGAATCTTATTTTGAGGAACACTTAGAGGAACAAGTTATCCTTGAGATTATCCCATCTATTGAGGAAATAATGGAGCGCACCTTTTAGTTGGCTAGAAAGTACATGTGTGAAGCTATTGGGGATGAAATTTTGGAAATAGATCAAAGAACTAAATCTCTTAGTCCTATGAGAGATACACTTATTGAGGGGGAGAAGCACCATAATCTGGAAAGTGTTGAAATTACTAATCCAATTAATGAAAGCACTATGGATACATTGTATAAATTCCCTAGCTACTTTGATGTGAATGATTCCCAAGAATCCCCAGTTACAGGTATAGATCTAACTGAAAAATACAGTTTTTATTTATTTTAAAAACCACCCAATACACTGCACACTACAAGGCCATGATGGTCCAATGTAGTGCAGACCCATATCATAATTGATAAAAAAATTCATCCCCTCGATAGTAAAAGATCCCAAATTAAATAAGGAAGCCATACCTTAGTGAGTAAGGATGATTTGAAAGCCTTTGGAGCTACCTTATTGGATAGAGTTTAAAAGCTTGTGAACAATCAACCTTATCCTATAAAAAACCTATGTGAAATAGATGATTCCCTATTATTAGAAAATATCATATGGCATATTCAGAGAAAAATGATTCATGAAATTCAAGTGGTCATAATTGAGAACAAACAGTTGAGTGATAAAGTGAATTCTCTCAGAGCTATAGATGAAGATATGCAGAGAGTGTTGAAATCTAGACCAGATCCTATTTCTTATCCTATTGAGGATGTTAGTCTTCATATTCCATAGTAATTTGTCTCTCTAATTCAACCTAACGTAACTTCCTTAGCTAAAAAGGTGGATAAAAGAAACTAGAAAATAGTTCAAGAAATGTGTGAGATTGTTATTGGACTCAACAAATTGGCTGATGAGTATAAGGGGTTTCTTCCAAAAGTTCTGATTCAACAAAAGTCTTTTACTTCAGATATAACAGCTTCTAGTACCTCTGTACAGTCATCTCAACCCTCCTTTGATAGTGATCTGCTCAGAATAGTTGATAAGGAAGAACTTAAATCAGTGCTAAGTGGATTTTAAAAAGAGTCTATATTTGTAGTTGTTAAGAATATTAATAGAGTTCTTGATTTGATAATAATCCATTCCAAGATTTAAAATGATTCTCAGGAAGAAATTACTAATAAGGTGGATTTTTACTTCAAAAGGATTTTCTCTAATCATGATATGACAAACCATTTCAAGTACCTTGTAGAGAATTTGAAAATCTCTCATGTCACTCAATATTTCAAATCTCAAGTTCAAAATATAAAATATTTCACTCCTTTGTTGGAAAAGTTCATGGAGAACAAATATTACTTTGAGAAAATGATGCAGTATGATGGTGAGATTATTTATGACTTCATCAAGTTATTAAGGCCTTATCTTCATGTGCAGAGCACTGCAATTGTGACTCCTATAGCTGGATCCTTACATCCTGGTTTTCCTTCTTCTTCATTCACTACCTTTGCCTCTACCTATATGTTTTTCTCTCTGGATCTGATTCAGATAAGACCTATTATCCTTGACCAACAATTACCTTATTCTTCCACCAAAACTTCCTTTTCCCCTTCTGTTTTTGAAGGACTCCTTCTTCCTTCTCTGATAGTTGGTTCGCTACCTTCTTCAAATTTTACCTCGGATCTTATGGCTTCTTTTGATGCTACTACCAAGAGAAAAGAGAAGATATCCACTACTTAAGAATAGAGAAAACTATATTTTTATAAGGATATTGTTTTATTTTTTATTTGTTTTATACTATTTGTAATGACACATCTTTATCTGTCTCATGTACTATGAACTCTTTTTGTCTATTCTCTTATCTTCCTTTGTACTCTTTTTTATAATCCCAAAATGTGGAGAGATATATACACTGAGGGAGAACAACCGAACACTAAGAACATATATCTCACTTTTATTATTTTTGATCATAAAAAAGGGGTATATTGTTGGACTCCTCCTGTTTTAATCATGTTTTAATGATCACAAATCATAATCTTCTAGAAAATGTTGTTAATTATATTTAATCTGTTTCCAACCATGTGTAAAGATGGTTGGTTTGTTTATGCTTTAAATAAATTTTCTCAAGATCTTGATTCCTATAAATCATTACTTATTTTGGTAAACTATATTTAATTTGGTTTATAATGATTTCATTTATGAATTATTAAGTCTAATTAATTCTATAAATATTAATGCTTAAGTCTATATATAGATATTTTGCTAAGTCTGAGAAATCATGAGTCGCCCACTAGTACTGGTTTTCTGGAAAAGGACCCAAACACCGTGACCAGACATCATAACCTTGACACTGTGACTAGACACTGTGACTAGACTTTGTGACCAGACATCCTGACTAGGCATTGTAACCAGACACTATGACCAGACACCATGACCAGACACTGTGAAAAGACACCGTGACGAGACACCATGACCCAGACACCGTGACTAGACACCATGACCCAGACACCATGACCAGACACCGTGACCAGACACCATGACCAGAAACTGTGACCATACAACATGACCAGACACTGTGACCAGACACCGTAACCCAGACACTGTGATCCTAACACCACATCTGTGCTACCAGTTCTTAATATCTATAAAACTATTCCATCATTACTATCTCACCACTCAAAGGCAAAATAGAAGATACCCTTTCATGGTGACACCATTTCCAAGTGACATTATTTCCAGACAGACTGTGACATCGTTCTTTAATCTATTTTTTCTTTTTCAATTTAATTTCTAACTATTATATTTGAGTCTTTTAAATGAACTAGTATAATTAATATTTCTTTATAGACATTTTACCTGAAAGTATGAGGTATGAGGTGCATAATACATGCATCCTATCATCTTCAACACATGCACTCCAAGAATATAAAGAAAATCATTGCCCAGAAACAAAAAGTGGTAGAGCAGAAGTTGTGAAAACATTTTCAGAAAATAATTGATAACTGTAATAAGAAACATATGAAGAACACATTAAGCGTTCATAAATCCAAAAGCCGGTATACCATAGATCATAGTCAAGAACATCTTCTCAATACACACTCCAAGAAGAACACAAGATAGATCTAATTGAAAACCAGAGCACCAAACTTGTGATACTCTATTTCTCACTAGAGGACATGATACTTGCATCTACTTCATACTAGAAGTATAGAACTGCATACAATAACATTCAAATAACTTCTAACATTATATCATAGTCTTTTCTCTTTTTTGTATTGTATTTATCTTTCGAGCAGTTTGTGTGTGTGTGTGTGTGTTTCTGTATTAAAACACACGTGATCTCCTGCACTAAACTGAAAGATACAAGATACAATTCCTCTAAAATCTTTTTAAACTTTTTTACTCCCATGGATAAGTGGGGTAGAGGTAATTGTGTCACTTGGTATTTTATACCCACGAAGAACTGCGGAAGAGGTCGTGTAACTTGGATAGCCATGTTCACTGTTGTTTATCCTGATTCAGGGTGTTGATCAAGTTTATTAATATAAACTTCTTGGTGGAAGGTGATCACCAAGTGTAGTGGATTAGGTCATGTCTTGAGACTGAACCACTTGTTCTATATCCACTGCGTTGTTTAATTTAGTTTTCTCTGTTTTACTGTATAATTTAGAAATCACTAGATTTGCTTTGATAGTTAATCTTAGATAGAATTTATAATTATTATTACATATTAAAATATCTTCAAAAGTAATATCAATAACTGATATTGAGAATACTGATAATTAATCAATCTTCTGAGAAGTTATTTGATCATTCAAACTTTCATAACCGTATAATTTTGATTAATTGGGTTGCATTTATTTTTATTCGAGAACCTTTTAAGAAAACTTTTCGAACAGAAATTTTTATAGATACTCAATTCACCCCCCTCTTGAGTACTCTACTCCAACCAAAACCAAGTATTAGCTTTTCATTTTCAAAGGTGAAACTTGTAATTTTTTTGTGACCTTTGTGTGTGTGTGTGTTTAGAAGTGATCTAAATTAACTTTAAAAAGTGGTAAAGGGTTATTTTAAGAAGGAAAATTAAAATAAATTTAAATCACTAATTCACCCCCCCCCCCCACCCCTCTTAGTGGTTTTCATTGAACTATGGGTGTTATTTCAATTGGATTCATAGTCAGGTTTTCATCGATTGTAATCAGTTGTTCAGAGTTTGAAAGATTAGATTTTATATCTTGTTAAAGTTTTAGTCACTAAATTTATATATATAATATGAATTCAATGAACGAAAAGATTATTCCCCCATTTTATGGTAAGGGTTATCATATATATAAACACATGATGTTTCTAAAAATATTATCAATTATTTATATAGTCCTAAAACTAGTACTTGTTGGATTTATTCCCTGAGATGAAGGTATTTTTATGAAAGTGGTGGACAAGAAAAAATATTTAAAAATATTTATGTTCTTATAATTTTATATTTTGTTCCATTTTATATTGTCATTTTCTTAAATTCAAAGAAATAAAAATGGAAAAGGTTATATAAGACAAGATTGAGAACATCTATGAAGGTAAAACCAAAGTGAAGTCAATTAAACTATAGATCTAGATATTGATGTATGAATACCATGGGATACATGATTATTAAACTATATATGGGTTCTTTAAAACATTAAAAGATATTTTTGATCATGAAAATAGGCTTTGGTGAGAAGTTGGAAGATTTTATAGTGGTGGAAAACATCTTATACATCCTACTTGACAATTGTGATAAAAAAAAGTAACAACTTTAAAAGATAAAGATCCTAAAAAACTATTTATTGATAACCTTCATAGAATAATTATTTATTATGAGATGATAAAAGATAATATTTTCAATAAAAATTAAGGTTTATTAAGAGATTGCTTTTAAAGAATCAAATAAAGAGAAGTATAAGAAGAATGTTGATGAAGTTGAAGCTGTCTATTCAGATTTAGAATCATATGTAGATCTGAAGTTTGATAAAATGATATATCTAATATCTTGATATGTGAAAGTATTAAATGGAAAATTCATGGGCATTTTTATAAGGTTTGAAGAAGAACAAATCTAGTGAATATGAAGAATAAGAACCAATAATAACTTTTTAGAATAAGGAAGAAAAGAATGATAAGTCAAAGTTTTCTTCTAAAGTGAAGGGAGAAAATTTATCTAAATAAAAAAATTATAAACTTCTTATAAAAGTTTTAAAATATTGAAATTAGTGATATTTATGAGTAATTTGAAACTTCTGGTGACACGGATGAAACTTTTCTCATTACTAAGGTGAATGGTAAAAACTTCAGGGGTTATAAAAGTAGAAATTCTCTAAATGAAGAATAATTTCATATATAATTTATATTGAATATATAATTTAAAGTTTTTCTTTAATAAGATTTCAAATTTGGAGTATTATTTTATAATTTAGAAGAAATAAAATCAATCCTTTTGTATTAAGGAATTTTTCCATACAAAAACAAAATCAAAACTGCGGAAAGAAGTTGATGATTTTGTAGTATTTCTTAATAATAAGAAGGCCTAAAAATATGGAAGAAATATTGAAATATAATGAATTTTTTTCTGAATTTTTTCAAAAAAAATGATTTAGGTTTAAATTGAAAATATAATTTCATATTCAACTTCAAAAATTATATATAGGAAGTTTTAGAAATATGTAAGGAAAAGGTGGTTGAGAAAGATTCAATGAGTGATAAAAAAATTTCATAAGAAAAATATCATAAACATGGTTTAAAATATCTTAAAAATAATGTTGGATATCCTGAGAATATAAAACAAGTGACAAAGACCAAGTTTGGGGAAAAATCAATTGAATCTCAAAAATCAAGAAATTCTAGGAACTCCAACTTGAAGTATAAAAATATATAGATGGTGAACTTAAATTTTTTTAAAATAATTCTCCATTTAATAAGAGTTTTTTTATTAGACAATAATTTTTTGTTCTAAAAAAAGATCCAATTTCAATCACTCAAAAAATGTTGCAATACTTGAAAAAGATTTTTGGATAGCATGTTGTTTACAAGGGTAAGTGTGGTTTCTATGGATTTTGGCGGTAATGTGGAGGATTTGGGTATATGTAAAATATGTATTAGTTTAAATACCAACATAATAACATGGCTAGAAGTCTTTGGATGCAAGTTTTTTTGGGTGGGGGATCCCTCCCACTTAATGGAAGAAGGTTCAGAAATAGATTGAAAATCAAGGACAAAAGACATCGAATATGTTTTAAGTTATTGAAGAAATATATGGAAGATATGGTCAGACTATTAAACATGAAAATAAATTTCTCATACTTCTATTAGACCCAAAAAATATGTGTTACAATACTCAAAATCCTTATATGAATAAGATCAAAGGAAATAATAAATATTTAGTTGTGGAAGTGGGACTTAATGAATCTAAAGGGGATAATCCATGGATTCTAGATAGTTGATGTTCCTGTCACTTGATAGGATATTTAAATCACCAAAAAAAATTTAAAAGTTAAAATAAGTTTCATGACCTTTTGGAATAATGAGTCATTCAGAATCAAAAATGTTGGATCAGCTGTTATTAGGAAGGATCAACTAAATCTATGACCACTTTAATTATTGAAGCAATAAAACATAATTTTCTTAGTGTATCTCAGTAATGTGATGAATTAAATGAAGTGATATATAAAAAGGATTTTTTATGAAGATATTGAAATATGGGTGTACTTTTACAAAATTACAACAGAAAATAAGTAATATGTTTCAGGCAGTTAGTGTTGAAAATTCTTACAATTTAAGCATAAAATAAGAAAATAATTTGTGACATAAAAGGATTGGTGATCCAAGAAAAAATAACATGATTAATCATCAAAATGTAGATAATTTTCATGATGTTCATAAATTGAAAATATAATGTAATTGGATGTGCTCAACTTGTTAAAATAGAAAAATTATTAATTCTTCACACAAGAAGGCAGAGATTAAATCTACCCAACCACTAGATATATTTCATTCAAATATTTTTTGTCCAGTGAGGAATAAATTCAAAAAATGGATTTAATTATTTTAATTCTTTTAATAATTAATTTACTTTCACTATATTTATTATATTTATGTAACATAAATTAGTGGCATTGAATATGTTTAAAAATTTTATAAGAAGGAAAGATAAGGGGTGTGATTTTATTTAAAATAATATATGGAAAGAAAATAGTGATGAATATACAAGTGAAATATTCTATTCCTATATTGAGAATTAAAGAATTCAACTTGAACTTGGTGCACTATACACACCACAAACAAATGGTGTGGCTAAATGTAATAATATAAGTTTAGTGGAGATCGATCAAATTATGCTAATAGAAAATGATAACTCTTGGTATTTTTTGAGAAAAGCTATTGAAACAGTGATTCATATTCAAAATTAATTATTATATAGGACATATTTAGATATATCACCATATTACATGTTTTATAAAAAATATACAAGTTTGAAGTATATAAGGTTGTTTGGAGGCCCTTTTGTGATCAAAGTTAGATAAAATATTTGGGTATTTTAGAAGAAAGGTGTTGATGGAATATTTCTTGGTTATCCACCAAATGGAATAGGATAATGTTGTTACAAAAAATTAACATAGAATATTGCTTATATTTCTAATGTGAATGTGTTATAACACACAAGGAAAGAATGCACACATGAATAAGCTAGTCCCATAAGTGATAGAGATGAAACTATTTTTTCAATTAGCATAAATAATTTTTAGAAAATGATGAATGTGTGCAAGATGTATAAGATGGAGAAGAAGATTAATCAATTTAAATTGGTGAGTAATAACCTTTTTCATCTCATCCATGGTTGATAAATAAAGTTCATGCACAAAATATCATAGGGGAACACGGAAAAAAAGTTCACGAAAGAATAACATTGAGGACAACATCTCATAACTCATTGGTTTATCAAGTTCAACCAAGATATTTGCAAGAAAAATTGAATCATAAAGAGTAGGTAGATTCTATGAATGGAGAGATATATCAGATAGTAAAGAATGTAACTTGGGGTTTATTACCCAAGTTAAAAAACAAAAATTTCCTTGAAACTAAATAGGTATTCTAGAACAATCTAAATAAAAAAGGGGAAGTTGTGATAAAAAAATAAACACTTGTGTGTAATGGGTATTCTCATGTGGAAAGAATTTATTTTGATGAGTACATGATATTCCAAATGGATGTCAAGTAAACCTTCCTTAATGGGACTTGTAAAAAGAGGTTTATATTGAACAACCATATGAATTATTGCTTGATGAAGTATAAAATTATGTTTTCAGGAAAAAGAAGAATTTATATGGGTTGAAAGAAGCCCCAAAGAGTTTGGTATTCCATGATAGATGCCTACTAAAAATTTTGATGACATGAGGTTGATGTGAGTTGGAGTTTTATTATTTTAAGATAGGTGTGTATGTTGACACACTAAGAATAAAGTTTTGTGAATATGAATATTTCTAAAGTGGAGTATGTGGGTAACACTAAAACTACAAGTCAACTTATATAGATGAGACTTCTATTGAATGATTATAAAGTGGAGGTGAAATTTATGCTGGTAATGATATATAATAATCAAAGTGTTATTAATCTTTCAATAAATCCATTTTAACATTCAAGGTCAAAGAAAATTGATATAATGTATAACTTCATCAAATAACTTGTTCAAAAGAATGATTTGAATCTCGAATTTATTTTTACAAAGGTGTAGTTGTTTTCTATTTTAACTAAACCATTCTAGAAGGATGTTTTTCATAGTTTTAGGTTGATTATGGGAGTTCAAAATCATTTCTCATACGGCTAAGGTATGTTGATTTAGTACCCTTTATCATCTTGTCTATGGATATTATTTTCAGAAGGGGAGAAAATGAAAAAATAGATCTCTTAGTGTTTATTACTTTATGTATTTACAAAGGAAGATAAACTTATTTTGATATAATACATTAATATGTGTTATCATTTTGGGGAGTAATATTTTAAGTGAGCATGTGTTTTTAGATATTTTTTAAAGGGGTAATCTATGAATTCATCATTTTGTATGTATGATCTATTCTAATAGATTTGTTGATATACATGCATGGATTTATACATTAATAGGTTCCTTGGAAATATTTGTCAAGTTGAGTATGGATCTAATGTGATAAAAAAGTATTTATTTAATAAGCAGTGATCCTTTTTTAGATCAATTGATTTAATGATGAAGTATTGATTTAAGAATAAGTGACTTGTTATTATATCTATTCTTAAGTTTTAATATTTTTTCAAGATTGAATCAAAAGGATCAAGTTTGAAGGTATGAATATAAATCACTATTTTATATAAAACATGATATAATTATTCAATGTTATTTTTTTCCTATACTCAGTTCTCTCAAGTAGGAATATAATTTTTGACTTATGATTCATTGCTAAGAATTAATAGTTTAATAGTGATTTATGTTACTTAGATTCTAAAAAAAATCAAATGAAATGATTATTGATCCCAAGAGTTGTTTGGTATTTTTTAAATATTCAAGGATATTTTTTAGATAATAAGATCATCAAAATATGGAAATTATCTAGATAGAAAGTTTTGGATATGTTTAAGTGGACGTGGTTAATGTTTTGGATTTTATTTTCAATGGAAAAACATGTTCAAACTCACATAATGTAAAATTTACTATATGTAGAGATAGATTTTTAGATTTTTTGAAGTTTATGAAAGTGTTTTAGATAATCACATAGAGAATATAAATTAATTTTGTATTTATTTTATCAATTCTAGAATTTAGAGTTAACTTTAAAATTTCTTAAGTCTTATAGTGTATATGATTCATCATGGAATAACGTATGAGTAATTATGACCTGTGTATGATTCATTTGAGCTAGTTTATGAGTCATTTACCTCTACATATGATTCATTTTCACTTTGAATATGAGTGATTATGTTGTTGTGTATGAGTGATCCATTTTTTCATATGAGTTACGCACTTGGTGAAAATTAAAATATTGTATAGATTAAATATTTGAGTTTCTAGAATTAATTAAAGAAAAAAATTGATGATTTTCATGATTTTATTTAATGTATAAAAACATCACAAAATGGGTTTTTTGATTCATGTAATGGATAAATAATTTTTTCACTATGAAAAACGAGTTTATTCAAAGGAAGAGGAAAATTATACTATTATAACCATTTGATCACATTGAAACCTATGTCAAGAATCAATAGTAGCCAAGAGAATAGTTTTAATTGAAGATAAAAATTAGGAATAATAATAATATGTTGTAAAATAGTTTAAGGAAGTTAGTTTTTTAAATTGGAATTTCAAATTCAAATTCAAAACATATTTTTTTATTTCTTGTATACGATAAAAAATGGGGGGATCCTGCATGAAAAAGTATATGAGTGGAAGAAGATACTTCTCTCTATATATTTTATCAAGAATATTTTTTAGAGAAAGAAGAATAAGAAGAGACTATGAATTTTTTATATTGATAAAGGGAGAAACTTGTGACATAACATGTTGAGAGAGAAGAAGAGAATAAGTACTGCAACAACATTTTGGAATTCCATTTTTGTCAAAGACATTGTTTTTTTTGAAATTAAATCTTCTATCTTTATATCAGTGTAGAAAGTAATTAAACATAATCAATAGATATTTAACATGAATAAAAATATATTTCATTCTCTTTAGAAACTACATGTTGATACTAGTGGGTTTTATAGTCTAATTGAAATCTAGATCATGTCAAGGATTATAATTTCATTTTTTAATTTAAACCTTATAAACATATTATTCCACTGACGTGAGTGAATTTAGATGTGATATGAATTCACTTTAATATGTGATGAGGGTTATTTCAGGTAGGAAACTTAAAATATAATTTATATCATTGATTCACCCTCCCTCATAATGATTTCTACAGATATGTGGGTTTCCTTTCACAATTAATCATCTCATTTTTTTTATAAAAACTCATTGTTAACAAACAGTTTCTCTTATCATTTAAGAGAAATTAGATATATATGACAACCAATTTATGATCCATTTGAGCTTGATATATCCCTTTAAATTCAAAAATTTTATGTATTAACACTTATTTCATCATTTGAATGAAAGCTTAAAATATATATCAATTATTCCTTTTATATTTAAATTTATTATATTTACAACACTTGTAAAGTATATATTTGGTATCACATACCATTCAAAAAAAAGGATAAATATTTATAATAGTGATACTTGAAATGGACATTCCATGGAGTTTCCTAAACTCCTTTGTGTATCATTAGTAATTCCATAAAATAGAATCATGACTCCTCCTTCCTTACAAGTTATGGTTTCAATGACCTTTTCTATTAGAATAAACATCATTGGACTCTCTAACTGACTTTCCTCATTATATTTTAAACTTTTACCCACTTTTACTATCTTTATAGCACTAAAACATTGACATCACATTCCCAATTCATCTATTCTTAACTTTTTAGAGTATTGGTATGCTTTCTTAAACCCAAACATATTTTCATAACATTTCTATAGTAGATAATAATAAGAATTACTAAACTAAAATAAACATTAAGAGAATATCTAGTCTAACAAAGTCACTTTCAAAATTAATCACATTTATTATATTAGTGGAGTATAAAAAATATTTAGTTCATTTTTTCACATAGTGCCTTTTAAACCATTTGTGAATCACTTTATGCTTCACAAGCATCTAGATTCACATTTTAACAGCTTCAACAACTGGTTACTTAAAAAGTTGTTACTCTAACTCATTGAATATTCTTTATACTAAATAAATTTTCTTATGTTTCTAGTCTTAGTAGTTTTATACATTAATATTATCCTTCCTATGGATTTATCTCAAGGATAAGTTTGATGAAGTTGTTATTTATCTATAAAAAATGTTCTTATAATATGAGTATTATGTTTGATTACCATTTAATAAGGAATTTTATTAAACAAACTCCCAATAAAATTATCACCAATTTGAAATTAATCATACCTAATAGTATTCCAATATCCATACTTCACTAATCTTTGATTCCACTTTAGTGTTAATCTAATCATTTGTCTATTTAGGTAGGAAATCATCCCAATCAAATCATATATAACTATTGGATAGTCGATCAAATAACTCTTTTCCAATACATTAAATGGATAAACCCAAAAATATTAATCAAGTATTCTAACTTTTAGTATTTCCTGGAAAATTTTAAACTAAATAAAATATAATAATTTAGTTCCCTAACTTTTATGGTTATCCATTTGAATCATTATTTACACAAGATAATCTATGGGCACCCTACTTTAGAAGAAACTACCCAGTTGAATGGTTGGGGTCTTGACATGTACTATTTGGAATGAATATAACACTTTGTATTTATAAGTAGACTTAATTTCACTATCTTATATAATTTTTTTCCTTTTATGTATTCATTCTTCTAAAATTCAGTTTGGAATCATGTTTCTTCCACCAAACCAATTTCTTCAATCCATATTGATGTTTAAATATTTACACAACCCTAAAATTTATGCTACTCACCATAAAATAAAATACAATTATATCTACACATACCCAAATGAATATCATTAATACGGTAAATGATCTCTTCATATAAAGGTTTATAATTATGTGAAATTTATGTTCGTCTCAAGACTAAGCCCATATCCATAGAAGACAACCCCGACATTTCTATAACAAGGCATAAGCCTCCATAAGTAGGAATTCTAACCCAAAGTCCCTCTGCATAGGGATACTTTATTCAAGAGAGATTCCAATTAATCATAACACCCACACTAAATATATATAAATTATATTCATTAGATAAATTTAAGCTAATAAATCCAATCACAAACTGAGGTCAAGGTAGATGAGAACTGAATCTTAAGTTGATATACCTAGCATGTAAAAGATGTGTTCGAAGTTTATAACAAGCTCTTTAGAACCTTAAACAAAAGCTTACATATATTCAAAATATGTAAACAATTTATAATCATTATTAATAAACATGGGAATAAATCTTACATAAATGAACACATAAAATATTTAAACATAAGATAACAATTTATGGACAATTAATAAAACAAATATTAATCATAAATGCTTTATGATTTTAGCTATATCTATTATAGACATTCCATAATTCTTGAATATAATCACTTTATATTCATTAAAAATATGTACTCTTAATATTATTAATTAAATAGAATTTTACAATAAATGTATAATATTTTCAGGAAATATAAACATTTTATATTCAAATCTTTATTATGTAAACTATTTACATAATCTCTATATCATATGTTTAATATTATTTAATATTTGATCTAATTAATCATCAAAACACTTTTGATGTTTTTTAAATAATATCCCAAATAAGGATATTTTAATTTAAACATTTCAAATTAATCATTAGGGATATTTTATAATTTTATTAAAAATAAACACTTTATATTATACCTTATTTTTTAATTTATAAACTCTTTATAAATTATCCTTTACGATTTATAAATAAACACTTTATTTATAATTTATTAGCCTTGAAATATAATTTTATTAAAAGGTAATAAATATTAACTTTTAAATATTTAATAAATATTTATTAATAAATTTTTTGTAAAAATTTAATAATTATTTAATTTATAAAATCTTTATAATTTAATAAATATTCCCAAAAATACAATTTTCCTATATATACAAATAATTTATAAAAAATTATTTCAATTCGTTATTCAATATAAAGAAAAATAAAAAAAACAATATATCATATTTTACTATTCATATTCAATCATAGATAACAATTAATATGTGGTGGAATATAAACTATTTATACGTTATCTATCATATTAAAAAATAGAGAATTTTGTCATAAAATATGATATTTCTTATACATATGGTAACTTATTTTTCATTATTTACAATATAATAATATATCATCAAATATTATATATTTTATGTATAATATTTTTTATTTAATTTTACTTTATGATATGCATTGTATCATACTTATGATACAATGCTTTGTTTTCTTAAAATAGTACAAGCAGAGGAAATTATAATTGGAACCTGTTGTATGCTATGACCAATACAAAAAAACATTTTTTTTAATCTGTATCATAGCTTACCATATCCAATATCATATGTCATAATATAAAACCCATATAAAATTATAAATTTTTTTATTTTATAACTTTTAAAAGATATGTATTATGATTTATATAAAAAAATTCTCATATGATTTCATGAATCTAAATATATGGGATGCTCTAATACAACTTCTAGGTTTCATATAAGATTAAACAATATCGGTTTAACCAATAGGATAAAGTAGAAACAATCCCCAAGATCACCCATGTAAGAAATATAAAACACATGCATATACATGAAATGAAAAAAAAATTAAATCATGTATAATTTTACACTAAAGGGCCGCAATGTTATCTTCAAAGACTTTGAATTTGTTTGATAATGATCACCAAAGTGGAAAACTGAGACCTACCACCTTAGAAGGTATCCGTGAGAAAAAGTGAATCACCCATCACATGGATGGGATTCTACCTTCCTTCAAAGCATTTCAATTCCATGGGTATAAAAGGAAGAGGGGAGAGAAGTGGGAGGGAGAGTTTCATCTAAGATTAGGATTATGTCATACACCCACTATATCATGGAAATACCCTTCTTATTCAACATAAGAATTCTCCTTAGTGTTTTCAAGTATTAACTAATGAATTATAACACATGAGTTAATGGATTGAAAAACATGCATCACATGCATGTATTAAAGAAACCCTTCCCATTACATCAAATGTAACAAGACCTTTAATGATATTTTTCATGGGTAGATGTCGACCACCTGAACCTTGAAAGGAAATATAAATTCATCATATTCCATGTTATACAATGATTCATAGTCATATAACATAATAAACTGGGTTACATAGAAGGATTCCACCACCATTCTTTACAATCCAACCAATTATACCTTATTATTGGTGATACAATATACTTGATGCATGGTTTTTATTCCCTATTATTTCCTATCAATCATAAATTATGGTAGAAGGTGGTAAAGGCCATAAATTGCATTTTAGGTTATTCCCAATGACTAAATCAATTCACAAAATATGACTTTCTCAAGTGCACACTAGTATAAAAACATGATTTAGCATCACAGTTTTAATGTTGGTTTTAGAATAACCAACATTAATCATGAAACATGAAGGCTTTTAACATTAGTTATGATAAAATTGAATTTAAAATTCATTCAGAATGACTTTTAACATTTCTTTTCTAATAAAATGATGTTAAAATCCACTTTGAAGTACTTTTAATATTCTTTATGATAAAATTCATATTAAAAGATTTAAAAAAATATAATACACATGACATTATCATCATTTTTCAACATGAAATTTTTGAAACCCCCATACTCTCAACTCAAGAATGCACCTCACCCACTCTTGATCTTATATTTTATTTCAATTTTCATACATCTTTTTACATTTTTTCTCCCCATTATTTTTTCATTATCCCTACATCTACAATCTTCAACTTCATTTGGTTCACTAAAACCCTAATCTTCTTAACTCATGATCAACTTCATGTTTTTTTCTCAGTAGATTTTATACTTTTTTAAAAAACTATTCTTCTTAATCTTGCACCGTTAGTCATGATTCTACTACCCTCAAGTGGATTTATTAAACTTTATTATCTATTTTACATCATCAGCATCCGTTATTTTATATTAGTTTTTTTTATTTTTAGAAGATGTATTAATTATTTTCTAGTTATAATTTACATTTATTTATTCATTTTTTTTATGTATATCAATATCAATTATGAATTTTTTTTATTATAATTGGTTTAAGGTTATAATTTTTTAGTGATTATAAATCGTTTTTAATTTTAATTTATGGTTATAACTTTTTTTATTTTTATTGTTTGTATTTTTAATTTTTTGTATTTACAAAAAAAATCATTATAATTTTTTGTGGTTAAAATAATTTTTCCCATAATTTTTTTCATTTATAAATTGTTTTTTATATTATAATTACTTTTGGTTATAAATTATTTTCTATTTGAAAATTACATTTCATTTATAAATTTTTCCCAGATATAAACTTTTTGTTACAAATTTATGAATGTTTATATATTTATATGATTATATTTTTAAAATTTAACTATTTATATATATGTTTAAATATTTATATGTTTTAATAAATTCATATATTATATTGAGACTTTAGGTAATTAATGGATCATAATTAGATAAATATATGATGAACTAGTGATGAATATAATAAATAAGTTGACAATTTCTTGGAATTTTCTGAATAAAATCTTGAAAATAAGGATCTAATTTTTTATACATGCATAAATTATTTGAATATGAGAAAGTTATGGTATATATAAATCAAATAACATCAAATTTTCTATATTCTTAATCTTAATTATATAATATGGGTATGTCATGTTGAAATAACAAACAAGTTAAGATCTGATGATGATGATGATGATGCTTATAATGAGACAAGGAATCATCTTGAATAATTAATTCGTGATATAGGTGTTGAAACCATTGAAAAAAATATTGAAAATTATACAAAGATGATTAGAAACCACTATGTTTAGGTTACACTGAATTTACAGTGTTATCAGTATTGCTAATATTGATTAACTTGAAATAAAGAAATTGTTGGAGTAATAAAATTTTCCCTAAATTGCTTGAAATTTTAAAATATTTATTTCTAGAAGGAAATGAACTTTCAATATTCTAATTTTGAGGCAAAATAATAGTATTCCTAATGGGATTAGGTTATAAAAAGATATATGTATTCCTTAGTGAATAAGTTCTCTATAAGAAGGAATATGAAAGTTTATTATAATGTTATAAATGTGGGACATCATGATATAAAATGGATGATAAATAAAACCATTATTTATTCTCAAGAACAAACACTAAACCTCCCTCTAAATTAATCTATTATCTTAAAATAATTCTTTATTTAAAGTTTCTATTTACAAATTCAAATGATACAAATAGGTCAAGATGGCATATAGATCAACAAATATCATATGAAAACCTATATCACCCCATTAATTCATTATAATAGAAGATATTGGATCACAAATTTTTTTAATTTTGGAAATAAAGTTAGAAATAGTAGAATGGGACTATGTATAAATGGAATGAATCCTTATAGGAGCCTCAATAGCCAGTATATTATGTGTCCTGTTATGTTGGTTTTCCACAAATTTTCCCTAAATATATGTATAAAGAGGAAATATATGGTGATGAAATTAATTATTTCAAGACCAAAACATCTTGGAAATTATATTAATTTTTATTTTTCACCATTGATTGATGGTTTGAAACTTATATGGGAATTGGGGGTTCCATTATTTGATGCATTCATGAAAGTGTATTTTCTTTTTTGTGTTATGATAATGTTCATTATACATGAATTTACTACATATAAAACTTAACTGGATATAGTGCTAAGGGACATAAATCTTTTCCACTTTGTAAATATAGTAATTCATATCATCCATTTTATAATGGAATAAAGACAGTGTGCATGGGACATCATATATTTTCATGAATGGGTCACCCTTTTTTGAGATTTTAAAAAATAATTTAACAGCTTAAAAGCATATGATTTTACCCCACAACCATTTTCAACTGATGAATATTATAAATAGGTGAAAAATATTTATGTCACATTTGGAAATAAAGGAAGTCATTCTCATTAATAAATACATGGAATAAACATACCATTTTATTCGAGCTAACTTATTAGATAATTTTAGTAGTAAAAACAAAATTGATGTTATGTATCTCTATAAAAACATAAGTGATGGTCAAATTAGAACATTTTTAAACATAAAAGGAAAGAAAAATATGGATTTCATACACAACTGGACTAAATAACCCTAGGAGTACATTTAGATTTACCACTCACTATGAAAGGAAACATAACATATTTTCCTCTAATTTTTCACACATTTAGAAAGAGTGAGATGATAATTTTGTTAAATTTTTATATTATATTAAATTATCAATTGGGTTTTCTTAAAATGTGAAAATTTTAGAGTCATTAAAATATTTAAATTTGATAGGAATAAAATATCCTTATTTTCATATATTGATGAAATAACTGTTATCGATTACATTAAGTGGGATATTGTTGAAACCTGTAAGGAATTATATTATCAGGTTGTTTTACTTTTTCACTTCTATTTGTATCAAATTAAAATATCAATATTATTTATATGTGTTGGGGAATAAATTTTTCATCGTAATTTTCAAAATATAAATGTATTTTTTCACTATTGTTTTTCGATATAATGGTTCATCTATTGAATCATTTTTTGTGAGAGATAAGAATATATGGGACTATTTAATTATTTTGGATGTATCCTTTTAATATATATATATATATATGTGAAATTTTAAAGGGATGTGTTGATAATTTTTTTTGACTAATGGACTCTATTATTTAAAAAAAATCATAAGAGGTGGTTGAGTTCTATACTGAATATTTTTTTGAAGTAGAACATGTTGGTATCTATATATCAAAAAAATTTATATTTTATAGTGAAGAAAAAGTGATTCATGTCTTAAATGTAAATTTAATTCCACTTGATTAATTAATTCATGCACATTTATACATTCTGAACAACATAAGTGAGGTTCAACCATATATATCATTATATATTATTAGATTGAAGGTACTATATCCAAGAGTAAATGAAAATTTGTTGATAAAAGAATATAAAAACACATTTCTTTCATGGTTTAAAGATAAATACAGTGCCAAGTTATCTACATCAGGAATATTATAATTGTAAGCAGGGGGACCATGTGTTAATGTTATCACATGGTCTGGTTTTGATATTAATAGTTACACATTTTACACAAGAAACTAGGATAATAAGAGTATTGTTTAAAAATTGGAGTAATATATGTCATTGAAACATGGTATTTTTCAAGTTCGAAAGATAAAATCCCAATTTCTATATCGACAACATACTTTGGTGTTGTTATTGATATATGGTTGATTGATTGTACTAAATTTCAATCACCAAAATTTATGTGTAACTATGTTTATAGTGATAATGGTGTGACACATGATTTATTTTTATTTATACTAATTGATATGAAAATATTTAGTTTTAAATGGGAATCATTTATCATGGGGATTCATTAAAAAAATATTGTATGTTTTCAACCCATCAAATGATATGTGGTACATTGTTTTTAAGGGAATAGTCAATGTAAGTAATGATAATATTGATGATATTAAAGACTTATGTGAAACTTCTTAATTTATTGAATGATTATTGAAGTATAACAATGAATTTGATGTATACATAGTCCATGCAACATGAAATTATCACATATAAGGGATATGTGAAAACACTCCATTAATTTCCTAATTAAGTAGGTAAATATTTTTTTCATGAAGCTGACATAGTAAAAAAAAAATTTAACTTTTATATTTTTTATATATATAGATGTTGAATAGTTTTAATATTTTTTGTAATAATTTTCATTTTCATTTGATTTAGATATCTTTTTTTTAAGTTTTCCTTCATCAATTTTTTGAGACTATTTTCCTTATATTTTTCATTTTCAAGTATATGTTTTTATTAAAAAAATATTTAAAATTTTATTCTTATTATGAACAATGAAATTTTTACTTATTACATTTATTTATTTATAAACAAATAAAGGTACACAAATTTACACATTTTTATATGATAATCATTTCTCTCATTTTTTGTCAGTTTTTATATTAAATAGTTTTAGTTACACATTTTCTTGGTTAAAAAGTTTAACATTCAGTGTTTTGATTTTTATTATAGAAAATCATATTTTAATTTTATAACAACTATTTAATTTTAATCAAATGAAGTTACACAAATGTTTTTTGAACTAGAATCCATATTTCTAAATTATATATACAGAATCAAGGGAACTAAGGTATGTATGTTACTTTATATAAATATATCAATAGTAATTAAATTATTTAATTAAATTAAAATTATATTTATTAAAATTATATGCATCTCTTTTTCTTTTCCAAAGATGGCGGTACTTAAATATGGTAGGTATGTGATTAAACTTTTAATAAAACTTTCACATTAACATGTGGAGAAAAGACTGATAATTTATTTTGATGATAACGGCCACTCAATTGGCTCACATTTAAATATTTTTAGGAGTTACTTGGATAAGAAGAGTCATTGTAGGATAATTATTTTATTCCCTTATTGGAGGAGCATCGACCAATAGATTAACGATCAGTTATGGGAGCCCATAATATTAAAATTAATAACCTTATTTATTTATTTTTTCTAAGGGTTTAAACATTATACATTTCATATAGATAATATTTAATCTATTTAATTACATATGAAATTTAACTTCCAAGAAGAAAAAGAAACTAAGAAAATGTTTGTATCCTTTACGGTAGCCAGATAGAGATATTTTAAGACAAATCGACTTTATATGATATTTTTTGGAGTAAACATAATCAAGTTCTATACCTTAAGTATGGGTTTATTGATACAATGACATTATAGAAGAATTTATCCAATCAGCATGAGAAATACTTTATGGTATGTAAATATTGTTTGTAAAATTTATTTGTTAAATTAATTTTAATTACCTGATAACTCATTAATTTTTTCTTATATATAAAACCTCAAGAAAATTTCACCAATAGATATAGTCCTATAATTTATTACCTCATATATTTTCACATGAAGGGTATCCCTTGTTATATAAGAAAATTATTACTAAAAAATTCAATGAATTAAGAGCCAAGACAAGTAGTAGCTTCAAAGAGGTTAAATATGACCCTCCATCTCCTCTCCCACATCATGAAAAATGTAAAATGGTGAGGATGATAAAAAAATATAATTTTTTTACCTATCCAATAAAAGAAGTTGTAAATAAGATTTTAAGAAATTAATTATTGTTTTCCATCAATATTAATATTTATAAAATCCATCCCACTAATAAAATATTTGAAAATATTATTCTAGGATTAGCTTTAGGAGAAAGTGATACAGGTTACCATTATCCCTAACGGTAGTATGGATATTCTTATAACCACTTTAGGAAATCTGGAACACTTGGGTCACGTTAGAGGATATAAGGAGGGTAATAAATTTAGAAATAATTTTGGTCATACCCCTAGTATGACATCAATGGGGTCAGAATTCAAGGGAGAAATAGATTCCTTGAAGGCTATGTTGTGATTGTTTAATGAGTCAATAGATGATAAAATTAAATCATTTAAACATGCTATTTTTGTGGAATTAATGAGAAGGAAACAAAATATGAAACCTACCAATCAATATTCTTCACCTCATCATTTAGACCTGACCATATACTGTGAGTTAAATTCTAGGGATCCCTATATACATATTGGCATGCAGAATAATGAATCATCTAAATAATTATGTACGTCATTAGATTATGAAAATAGGTTAGGTAAGAGTACCAATAAATGATATTATTGATTGAACTGCTCCAGTTTCACTTATTTATAAGGAGGTGACCATAGTTGAAAAAAATATTGTTTATTTTTTTACTTTGGTCGGCTATTTTTTTCATTAATTAATATATAATGTATTCATTGTTTTTCATATTTTCCTTATCATTAAATTCATATTGATTATATTTTTTCTTAAAATTTTTTTATATAGAATTATCTAAAATTGAAGGAATCATTTCAAATGAAAACAAACTTTTAAGAACTAACACTTTTAGATACTCCTTATGATCTTAATGGGATAAAAATTTTAACATAAGTTTCTTCTATATTAGAGAATTATTATAATTTCTCAATGAGTGCTGATATTTTTGGAATATATTATACATTAAATATATTTAAAAATGACATAATTGATGTTGTAATGGGTTAGGAGATAATTGTACCCATATTTCAGTTGTCTTTAATATAAGTAAATTTCAATTATAAATTTAATTTCTTTAAGTAAACATATGTTATATTGACTTAATTTATTACTTTTATAATATGGTATCTATAACGACCCTGATTTTTATTACATAGTTAAACATGATTTATTACATAAAACATTCACTTGATACAACATTGAAGATCGAGAGGCCTAGAGTCTATGGGGCTTAGGAACATTACATAACAACTTAAAGCATAGAAAACAACATCATATTGAAAACTTCCTTTACATGACCACTACATTCCCTCATACTTAGCATTGCATAGGATAACCTGAGGAAATATATAAGAAAAGGGTGAGCTATAAATCCCAGTAAGGGAATAAAAAAATAATAACATGAATATTACAATACATGTTAGTAAATAGTAATATAAATGAAGTGAAAAATAAACATAAACATAAAGGTATGATAAATCATGATAATCATAACATGGAGATGTGGAAACAACATTTAACATGATATTAGCATGATCCAAGGCTCAATGCACATGGAGCATGAGTAAACCCTCATTGCACAAGTAGCATGAGTAAACCCTCATTAAACTTGAATTATCATGAGTCAACACTCATTTCACATGACATATCATGATACTATACTTTACCCAATGCATTAGAGCGCTATTAGGGTGCACCCTTCTTAAACATTTCATTTCATGCATAAGTGTGTCGCATGGATCATACAATATGGAATAAATCATCACCATTTATTCCACAATAAAGGGATATTGAATACATACATGAAGATTTAAATAAATAAGTAAATGATCATAAAGTTGAATACCCTTCATAGAGAAATGGGTATGGTATTCAATACACAATGACATTGGCTTTGAAAATCGGTGCAATTTCGACAACGTAATGGCATGACGTCAGAATTCATAAAAATGGTTGATAAGAGAGAAAGGGTTGTATCATAATATGTAAATGAAATGGACATTAAGTTTTTAATATATATACATACCCCAATATATTTAATGTAATTTAGATTCATAATACAAAAGAATTTATGAATGTAAATGCGGAGAGAGAAATTCCTTACGAAATTTCGGCATAGTAACAGGTGTACATAGAAAGAATTAATGAGAGAGAAAGGGGTATCCCATAATTCAAACATAAATAGGGAATTATGGATGAGGTGATAAACCAAACCCCAACATTTATAATTTAAAATAAAATGGAAGAACAATATTAAGGAACTTGGATAAAATGAGAATGGAAGGAATCCCTTACTTGGAAGTGTGATCCCAAAAGCTTGGGAGAGGCTTGAGAGAGGCTTTATGGGATCTTGGGGAACGTTTTTAGGATTATAGAGAAAGGAGGTCAGGGGTTGGTCTAAATCCAAATTCTTTGAGTGAGGAGGAAGTGGGATCGTGGGTGGGTTTATATAGGAAAAGATTTGGAATTATTAATTATTTAGGTTGGGGACACCACATATTAAACTAATCAAAACCACAAACAATACCATGGTTTTTTTCCCATGAGTTTTAACAAAGGGGAGTGTAAAACAATATTTTATAATTAAAATTTCTTAACTTCTTAAAATAATTGGGTTGCTTATCTTGAGGTGAGTCACACTCTCAAGGAAATCAATTTAAAAATCTAAAATGTTTTAAAAGTCTTGAAGGGTCCACTAAAGTATTTTAAAATAAATAAAACTAAACTAAAATCATATTATATTAATTTTAAAACATATATTTTCCAAACATAATGTTTAGAGTATTTTATTACACCACTATTGGGTCATTATGATGTCATAAAACACATTATATGTTTAAACGGTATTTAATTTTTACCCAAAAATTCGACTGTCTGAGAAAATTATGAAAAATTAACCATTGGATAATTTCGACATCCTGATTCCAAAAATAATATTCATTTTATCTAAATAATTTTTTAAATATGTGAATTTTTACAATTAAAATAAAAACTGATATTTATCGAAAACTCATGGGTTTTGACAAAAACCTCTTTCAGACCTTAATAAAAATTACAATTGCATTCATAAAATTATACCATTATTTATATTTAATAAAAATTAATTTAATGATAATAGTATTTTATTAAAAAATTATTTAATTTAAAAATCCATTAATTCATCAAAATATATTTCTTAGTTGAATATTAACTAAAAATACTATTTGTGCTTTAAAAACTATTTACAAAGTAACAATAGTAAAAAGAATGTATATTCTCTATAAAAGAATAATGTACATAATCGTAGTACTAAGGTCTTGTTACATAACTTCTTATATCACCTGAATAAGACCAAAGGGTAAGGTGTGCGATGGTGATAGGCTCCTGGGGTGGCTCGGATAACATCACTCGAGTGGTAATCTCTATCAACTTCCACTTCTCTTGTAGGCAGTTCTGTTCGAGCATAACATGTTTAAGCTCAGCTTGGGATTAATCAAGAATAATGCCCAATGACACCACCTCCTTTCCAAGATCTGACAAATGGGATTCGTATGGGTCAAGTATACTGGATGAGTTCATCGCTTTTTTTTTCTGAGTAAATTGGATTTGTTAAAGCCCTGTATTTATACTAATCATGTGATCACTGTTCAACGAATATATTAGAAACGGTCACGATTCTTAATGATATTTTAAAATCCAAAACATAAAACCAAAAAACTCTATATGTTTTACATAACCATAAGAAGACATTTAAAGAGACCAAGAGTAATTTTCATTAATGAATTTTTGGGTCATTGCAATCTTCCCCCATTTAAGAAATTTTGCCCCCAAAATTTTCTTTTCCCACACTAAAACAAATGTGGGTAACTCTACTTCATCACTTCTTCTGATTCCAACATCGCTTCTTCAAACGTTTTGTTTTTCCACAACACATTGACTTGGGGCATTGTCTTATTTTGTAGAACTTTTTCTCTATGATCTAAGATCTTCACTGGTTGCTCCTTATAATAAAGATCATCCTCTAACTATACTACCTATGAAGAGATTACATGTGTAGAGTCTGGTATGTACATCCTTAATAGGGATACATGAAATACATCATGTACTTTGTCCGTGGTAGGTGGAAGTGCTAGTCGATAGGCCACAACCAGGACACGATCAAGAATCTCGAAGGGGACGATGTACCTAGGACTTAACTTCCCTTTCTTTCCAAAACTCATGAACTTCTTCCACGGAGATATGTATAGAAATACCATGTCACCAAATTTGAACTCAAGGTCTCATCGATGGTTATTCTCATAACTCTGTTGTTGAATTTGGGCTGCCTTGATATGTTGTTGAATGTTTTTCACCTTATCTACATTTTCTTTGACCATTTCAGGCCCTAGCAGCTTACGCTCAACGAATTCATCCCAACATGTCGGTGCTCTGCACCACTTCCCATACAGGGCTTCATAAGGTTCCATTTAGATGCTTGAGTGGAAACTATAATTTTAAGATAACTCAATGAGAAGAAGATGTTGATCCCATCCTCCTTTGAAGTCCATTGATCATGCTCTCAACATGTCCTCTAGTGTTTGGATAGTCCTCTCATATTGGACATCAATTTGAGGATGATAAGTCGTACTGAAGTTCATCTCAATATTCATATCATGTTGAAGACTCTTACAAAACATAGAGGTCAGTGTTGGATGTCAATCGGATATAATTGGTAGTGGTACCACATGCAGCCTTACCACATCTCTGATGTATATCAGTGCTATTTGATCCAATGATAATTCCTCCCAAATTGCAATGAAGTGTGAAGACATTGTAAGATGATCCACAATAACCCAAATTTCATTGTTGCCTTCGGATGTCTTCGGAAGTCCGGTGACAAAGTCCATGGTGACGTTCTCTAATTTCCATGTCGGTATGGGAAATGGTTGCATCATCCCCTTATAATTCTACCTATCTACGTTTACTTGCTGACACACTAGGAACTTTGATGTATATTCCAAAATATCCTTCTTCATATTATCCCACCAATAATGCTCTCAGATATCTTGATGCATCTTTGTGTTTCCTGGGTGAATAGAGAAATTTGAACTATGTGCATCATCCAAAAGTTCCTTCTTCAGCTCTGGAATTTATTGAACACATAGTCTTTTCCCAAATATCACAATTTCTTCTTCGTTAACATTAAACTCCCAGGATTTACCTTTCTTGGTAGATTCCAATTTCTTCTGAATTTCCACATCAACCTTTTGAGCGTCCTTTAACCTTTCCAAAAGGAACGGTTGAGCAATCATTTGTGAAAGGATTTATGGTGTTCCCTTATTTATGATTCTCGTGTCTATATTCATCAAATCTAAGAAGATTGGATCCTTCTCAATTTTCATCAATGATAGAATCATTGGGTCCTTTCTACTTAGAGCATCTTCCACCTTGTTCACTTTCCCAGGGTGGTAATGGATTGAGTAGTCATAACCTTTGATCAGCTCTAACCATCTTCGTTGGTGCATGTTCAACTCATTCTGTGTGAATATATACTTGAGCATTTTGTGGTCCTTATATATTTCAAACTTATCCCCAAGGAGATAATTCTGCCTAATTTTGAAAGTGAAGATCACCACAGCCAACTCCAGATCATGTGTTGGATAATTCTTCTCATGAACTTTCAATTTCCTTGAAGCATAGGCAATGACTTTGTCATTTTTCATCAACACACAGCTCAGTCCCTTCTTCGAAGCATCACTGAATACCACAAAAAGTTCTCCACTTGTGGGTAAAGTGAGAACAGGTACAGTGATAAGCCTTTTTTTCAACTCCTTGAAGCTTTCTTCACAATCATCACTCCAATAAAACTTTTCTCTCTTCTAAGTTATCATGGTAAGAGGGTTGGACAATCGTGAGAAATTTCTCACAGTTCATCGATAATATCCAGCTAACCCCTGAAATATACAGATATCTATTACCGATGTTGGCCTCATCCATCCCTCTATTGCAGCTATCTTGGACGGATCCATAGATATCCCATTTCTTGAGATGATATGACCCAAGAATTATACCTCCTTCAACCAGAACTCACACTTTCTGTACTTTTCATAGAGATTCTCATTTCTCAAGGTCTCTAGTACAGTTCTTATATGCTCTTCATGATTCTGCTTGGTTTTGGATTATATTAGAATATCATCTATAAAGACTACCACAAATTTGTCGAGGTAATCTCCAAAGACTCTATTCATCATGTCCATGAAGATTTTTGGAGAATTAGTGAGTCTGAAAGGAATTACTATGAACTCATAGTGTCAGTATCTTGTATGAAAATCAATCTTGGGTATATATTCCTTCTTCACTCTTACTTGATAATATCCGGATCGAAAATCTACCTTGGAGAGGTATTTTTCTCCATGTAGCTGATTGAACAAGTCATCAATTCATGGGATATGATACTTGTTCTTTATCGTGATTTTGTTAAGTGCATGATAATTGATGAGAAGGCGCATTGACCCATCATTTTTCTTGATGTAGAGGACTGGTGCACCCCATGGTGAAGCACTTGGGTGTATAAACCCTTTATCTAGATTCTTCTATAGTTGTTTATTCAGCTCCTCAAGCTCCACAAAAACCATTCTATATGGAGTCTTGGATATTGGAAACACCCCAAATATAAGATCAATTGATAATTCAATATCTCTTTTAGGAGGGAGACCAAGCAATTCCTCAGGAAACACTTCAATGAATTCCTTCACAATAGGCATGTCTTCAAGGATGGTTGCTTCCTTGGACTCAATTATCTGATCCAGATACGCATGCTCATAGGGAAGTAATATCCATGCTTGAGATGGTGGAACTAAAGAGGATTCATCCTCCTCCTTGAACTTTAATAGAATCAGGGGTTGATTCTCTACATGGAGAGTGATTTCCCTCTCACGGAAATTTATGTCGGATCTATATAAATAATGTCAATCTATTCTGATAATTGCATAAAATTCAACCAAATAGAGTATGATGAGTTTATCTAGGAAGTTCAATCCACAAATTATGATAGGGGAGGAGTTATATTCATGGGATGCAATGATTGCCCCAATTTTTGTACTCACCGACATCTTTACTTCCATGATTTTTTGTGTTGTTGGAATTGTTCTACTAAAATTTTAGGATATAAAATAATGTTTAGAACCTAAATCAAAAATTATGTTATCTATTATTGAATGAATAATTAGTGTACATGTCACCACTTTTTTTCGGGGTTCAATTTGGTTGTAGTGATGGAAAAAGCTCGCCCTTTCTACCTTGGAGGTTGTTAATTGCCTCCGAAAACCCTTGTCTTAGGGAATTGATTTGAAAGATGCCATGGTTCTTTGAAATTTAAGAAATGAACAATATGTTGAGAGTCTAATGGATCGTTCCTATCCTCTTTCGAAGCCGTGTGTTTTTCTTTTCAGCAGTTAACAGCTAGGTGTCTTTCTCTTCCACACCTAAAGCATTTCCTCATCCACTTCAGGCAATTTTCGGGGTGATTCTTTCTGCACCTTTTGCAGGTGGGGTGCTGGATCTTCTTAGTACCGTTGGATTTGTCCATCGGACTACCAGAATTGAATTCCATCTTATGATTCTTATCCCCATGATACCCCTGAGATTCTCCGACCTCCATTTCGATCTTGAGGGCACATCAGACAATTTCCTCATAGCTGTCGAAGTCACGGATCGCCAAGGCTTTCCGCAGGCTAGGTTTCAGCCCACCAAAGAATCAGTCAACCTTGAATTCAGGCATAATGACAAAGCCATAGGTGTATCATGAAAGCCTTGTGAAGTTTTCCTCGTACGCTCTGACAGATTTTTCATCTTTTTTCTTTAGGGAAAGGAGGTCCCTTTCCATCTTAATCCAGAGGGTGCGTGGAAAATATTTATCAAAAAACATCTTCCTAAAATCCTTCCATTCCAATGCCTCGATCTCCTCCTCTGGATTTATATTTTCAATCAATGTCCACCATTGATTAGCTTCAACCTCCATACGATAATAATCTAGGAGAACCTTCTCTTGTTCAGAACATTGAACAATGGAGAAGATATTTTTAGTGGAGTTGATCCATTGTTCGGCAATTGAGGGATTAGACGATCCTTTAAAATTATGAGGTCTTTTTCTTATGAATCTCTTGATATCGACTTGTTCCTTATTAAGGGGTTTGAATATTCCTCTTGACCCATGTTTCTATTGAATTCTTTAGTTACCTGAGAGATTATCATGACAAATTTTTTGATTCCAACTCCCAATGAATTGGGGATCCCATTAGAACAGTCATCGCATATATGTTCACATATGTTTCTAGCCCGAGTCCTCCTATTACCGGCCATTGGCTGGAATAAAATGAATTTTAGGGGTAACACATAAAGGGTAATCCAAATACAAAAATAGATGAATTATAAATTACTTTTATTTCCTTAACTTTTGAATCTATAAGATTCAATCTATGTTATCCATGATCTAATTTCTAACATGTATTCTTATAGCCATTTCTCAATTCCATTAATAATGGTTCATACTAAGCTTTCTAATTTACCAAATCATATCCCCTAGGAGTGTCATAACCAAGAGAGCAGCAAATCTCATTTTTGTGTACTAGGATACCCTGATCCAAGCCCAAAACTCCTTGTCATATTTTTCACTCCTAGGTACATCTATGCCAGAGCTGCCTCTACCTACTCATATCCAGACAGGGATATATTTTCTTGATAAAACACTTACTAAATACTCACCAAAATTTAGGGATGTTTTTATTATACTTATTCTTATCTCTAAGGATTTACTAGGGTTTTATAATCCTAATCCCAAAAATAACAAAACCTATCCTCTGATACTAACTATAACAACTCTAATTTTTATTACATACTTAAACAATATTTATTACCTAAAACCTTCACTTTATACAACATAGAAGATCGATAGGTATAGTGTAGTTGGAGATTAGGAACATTACATAACAACTTAAAGCATAGAAAACAATATTTTATTTAAAAATTCCTTTATATGACCACTACATTCCCTCGTACTTAGCATTTCATAGGATAACCTGAGGTCATGCCTAAGAAAAGGGGGTCTATAAATCCTAGTAAGGGAATAAAAAAAGAATAACATGAAGATTAAAATACATGTTAGTAAATAGGCATATTAATGGAGCATAATAGAAACATAAAAATAAAGGCATGATAAAGCATTATAATCATAACATGGAGATGTGGCAATAACATTTAACATGATATTAGCATGAGCCAAGGATCATTGTACATGGAGCATGAGTAAAACTTCATTACACATGAATCATGAGTAAACCATAATTGCACTTGAATTAGAATGAGTCAATACTCATTTTACATGATGTATCATGATACTATACTTTATCCAATGCATTGGAGCGCTATTAGGGAGCACCCTTCTTAAACATTTCATTTCATGCATAAATGTGCCACATGGATCATACACCATGGAATCAATCATCACAATTTATTCCATGATAAAGGGATATGGAATAAATACATGAATATTTATAATCAATAAGTAAATGTTCATAAATTTGAATGCCCTTGATAGATAAATGGGCATGGTATTCGCTACACAATGACATTGGCTTGGAAAATCAGTGCAATTTCAGCAGCGTAACGGAGTGACGTAAGAATTTATAAAAATGGTTGATGAGATATAAAGGGGAATATTATCATATGTATATGGAATGGATAGTAAGGGTGTGATATATATACATATCCCAACATATGTAATGGAATTTAGATTCATAATACAAAATAATTTCTGAATGTAAATGAGGAGAGAGAAATTCATTACAGAATTTCAGCATAGTAACAGGTGTATAGGGAAGGAATTAATGAGAGATAAAGGGGCATCACATCATTAAAACATAAATAAGTAAGTATGGGGGAGGTTATAAACCATACCTCAACATTTATAATTGAAAATAGAATGGAATAACAGTATTAAGAAACTTGGATAAAATGAGAATGGAAGGAATCCCTAACTTGGAAGTGTGATCCCAAAAGCTTGGGAGAGGCTTGAAAGAGGCTTCCTGTGAGCTTGGGGTGACATGGGAGGATTATAGAGAGAGTATTTCAGGGTTTGTCCAAACTGCAAAGGCTTTTAGTGAGGATTAAGTGCGATATTGGGTGGATTTATATAGGAAAGGAGAGGGAATTCTTTATTATTTAGGTTTGGGACACCACATATTAAACTAACCAAAACCACAAACCAAACCATGATTTTTTCCCATGGTTTTTGCCAAATGGGATTGGAAAACAATATTTTATAAGGAAAATGGCCAAAATTCTTAAAATAATAGGGTTGCTTATGTGGAGGTGAGTCACACTCTCTAGGAAATCAATTTAAAATGCTAAAATGTTTTATAAGTCTTGAAGGGTCCACTAAAGCATTGTAAAATAAATCAAACAAAACTAAAATCACATTATTTTAATGGTAAGACATATATTGTCCGAACATAATGGTTAGAGTATTTTATTACATCACTATTGGTTGATTATGATGTAATAAAACACATTATATATTTAAACGGTATTTAATTTTTACCCAAAAATTCGATTGTCTCTGAAAATTATAAAAAATTCACCTTTGGATAATTTTGATGTACTGATTCCAAAAATAATATTAATTTTATCTAAATAATTTTATAACGATGAGAATTTTTACTTTTAGAATAAAAACTGACAGTTATCTAAAATTCATGGGTTTTTACAAAAATAGCTTTCAAACCTTAATAAAAATTACAATTGCATTCATAATATTATACAATCATTTATATTTAATAAAAATTAATTTAATAAAAAAAAAATTTTAATAAAATTTTATTTAATTCAAAAATACATTAATTCATCAAAATAGATTTCTTAGTTGAATATTAAATAAAAATACTATTTGTACTTTAAAAACTATTTACAAAGTAACAATAAAAAAAATAACGTATATTCTCTATACAAGATTAATGTACATAATTGTAGTACTAGGGTATTGTTACATAACCCCTTATATCAACTGCATAATACCAAAGGGTAAGGTTTGCGATGGTGATAGAATCTTGGGGTGGCTCGGATAACATCGCTTAAGTGGTAATCTCTATCAACTTCCACTTCTCTCGTAGGCGGTTCCGTTCGAGCTTAATATGCTCAAGCTCGGCTTGGGATCAGTCAACATCTAAGACCAATGACACCACCTCTTTTCCGAGATCTGACAAATGGGCTTCATACAGGGCAAGTCTACCGGATGATGCTATCGCTTCCTTTGTCTAAGTAAATTGGATTTGTTAAAGCCCTATATTTACACTAATCATGTGATCATTGTTCAAAGGATATATTAGAAACAATCACAATTATTAATGATATTTTAAAATCCAAAACATAAAACCAAATAAGTCCATACTTTTTACATAAACATAAGAAGACATTTAAATAGACCAAGAGAAATTTTCATTAATTAATTTTTGGGTTGTTATAGTATCCTTATACTATTTTCATATAATATGATTTCACTTATGTTTATGGTTTTATGGATCTATACTAAATTTCAATATCTATTAAATACCTGGACCAAGACTTTGGAATTAAATATATATTTGAAAGATTATAATACAAACCAATTATGTATAGTATTTTTTTATTACTTGATAGGTAAAAATGAATATATAATTATGAATTAATATTCACTATACTATTATCAATTGTGTGATTTTTATATTTTAGTGGATATTGGATGTTATGCATATTTTTTCCAAGTAAATTCAAGGAATATTGATATCTACTTCATTGGGTGGTGTCAAATGAATATTAAAAATTAGTTAAATAAGTAAGTCTTAATCTATTTTTTAGTTTTTTAATCTTAATATTTATATTTTACAAATGTTTTGATAATTGATATTTTATATTACAACAGGTCATGGATTGATTTCAATAGAACTCCCTTCTCAATAATTGAAATATAAAAAACTAAATATGTGAAAGTTTAGGTAGATAACTTTTATATCGATGAATACTTATTTTTTATTACATATCTTGTGTTCCCATTTTAAAAACATTGTTTTATAAATGAAATTTCATCATAAAATAGGGGTTGTTGAATGTAGGAATTATATTTTATGATTCATTTATGATATTATCATTACCAAAATAATAACATATTTTTAAAAGTTTACTTTCATTATAAAACTTATAGTTTAAACAAATATGTAATCTTTTTAGATTCATAACACTTTATGTTGTTGTAAATTTTTTATGATATTTTTTCATGAATAAAATAATTAGATTAATGAATAATTAGATATATTTTTTTCAATAAGATGTGTGAATAAAATCTAATGTTACTTGTGATGATTGCAGATCTAGTCTTAATTACTAACAAATTTGTTGATGATTTTTTAGAAGCACATTATTTGATACATGAAGAAAAATAAGAAACCAAGTGATGACGAGGATTTAGCATAAAAATAAATATCAATTGGATGATGTTTAGTTTTAAATGATGAGGAATATAGATAGTTTTTTTTTGTTACGTAGAAGTTGTCTTTATTTTATAAAGTCATTTATTAAGAGTTTTCTATATTAAAAATATGGTCCAACCATTACCAGCTACATGAGTTTACCCTGGAGGAGCATGGGTGAAGGGAATTATATGAATGGATAGGGATAGATATGAAAGTGCTCATAAATTCATGGTATTAATGAAAACATGTGGGGTTGTGTAGCAGTAAGGGATGCAGTATGTGTTGTTGCTACAGGACTCATCTGGTTAAAAATTTAAGTAGCCCATGTTAATAAACTGAATTTCAATCCATTTGTATTTTTTATGTGATATTATATTGTAGATATATTTCTACTTTTTAAAAAAAAAATTAGAGATTTAAATGATGACATGGGCTCATATAAAGGAACACTGGATGGATTAAATAATGTTTTATGAGCTACATTGTATTCATCCTCAAAGAAGTTAGGGTTTGAGCCACATGGTTTTTTATTTCAGTTACATAAGAGGATATCTATACTACATGAAGAGATTTAGGTATTATAAATCTTTTATAATATGCTTTATGCTATGATTATTTTAATAAGGAATACATTCAGATCATTTCATGCATTGGATTTATGTCTCAAGCTTTAGAAGAAGTAGTTGATGATGTTGGTCTATGACCATGTAGTGGAATATGTTGATTTTTCAAGATAATAAAATTTTAAGGTAAAATAGCATGAAGGATTTTGAAGGAAGTTACATTTTAAAAAATGATATGAGTGATTTTTGTTGTTTTTTATAAATATGGGTCAGTGCAGTTTGTATAGATGAGGTGGTAGAATATATCTAAGGTAATCATTTATAAATACCCTATAACTACTTAATTTTAATGTTCATAGTCAATAAAATAATATAGAGAGATAGGACCATCAAAATAGTGATAAGTTATAAATATAAATATATCTCTTTGTGGAGGCTCGTATGAGATTAATCATTTAATAAATCATTTTTTTTCTTTTACTTACATGAAGGATATTGTATGTGACTAGAGATTAATGTGAGGATCCATCTATTAATTTTAATCTATATAAAGTTCATATAAAATCTTATTGCCTACATGAAGTAAATTATATGAGCTAAAGGCTTTGAAAAGAAGAAGAAGATAGTGAGTTGTGAACTTGTGTTATTACATGACTTTATGAATATTTGAAAAATAGAAGATAGTAGAAGACCATGAAATGTACAATTTTTCAGGAATAATGGGATGAGTTTAAAAATTAATGTGAAATAGGACAGTGATGGGCATCCTTGCTTTGGTTTTGTTGTGTAAATAGGAAATAAAATAATATAAGGGTAATCTAATTAGTGAGAAGTTTTTTGAGAATACCAATCATGATACATGAAATATTCATGCATGGGAAGGGATTAGTGAACTTGATTCACTTAGTGTGTTAAGGTTTCATGAAGAGGTGAGGTTCTAAGAAATAGTAAAAGGTAGTGAAAATACTAAATGCTACAATTAAAGAGTACCAAAAGTACTATGAGAAATGGAAGTGATATATACTCATAAATGGATTAATATACATTAAATTTAATAGGAATGTTAGTATGTCCAAAAATTATTATATTTTAGAATATTAGGGTATGAAAACTTAAGAAGAATAAGTCCAACATATCACTACATCAGAAGACAGTGAAAGTTAAATTCCTATTAATAGTAGGTTGGGAAGACTATTGAATAATTGGTGGTGTACCAATTTAAATAAACAAATATTTTTAGTTGATATCTCATCTTGTGGGATTATAGTATATAGATAATTTTGAGATATAACAAAAGATTTTTAGGATATTTCTCACCAAAGTAATCATTAGTGATTTGGTATTGTGGTAGTTTCTCCATCATGAATTTTGGTAGATTGTGTATATTTGTAATCACATTGATTTACTACTGTAGATATACATATTTAACATGACTTTAACACAATAAGTACTTATTCACCCACCTTGGGGGTGAACCTTGTAAAAATCCTCATATTACTTTATTTTCATTCATTTGTTTTCAAATGGGTGAGGTGGGATATTAAATAGAGGGACTATGATCTTAACTGATCAAGGATATTGATTTGAAAAGTAGTAATTATAATAAGAACATCATTAATTTACCCCCTCCCCCTCTTAGGTATATAAATTATCCTAGGCATTTAAATTGGTATTAGAGTATGAGTTTACCTCTAAAAAATACAACCATTGTTGAAGAATCATTATAGAGAGTTTTAATTCAATCAATAGTAGAATAGTTCCTTTCTTCAATGGAAATAAGTTTTATGGATGGAATAATCGAATGATTCAATTCTCTAATTTCGCAAGTCTTCAAGGTAAATGAAGTTGTTATAGTTGGATTTACTTCTCTATAGAGAGATGCTCCCATGACTCATGTAAATAATAGAAATCTAAAAGTGTATGGGAACAAAAGGAATGTCATCTTGTCATCCTTATCTAAAAATTATACTCTAAGGTGATAAGACTTAAAATCTACAAGGATATATGGGAAAAAACATGAAAACATGTATGAAGGTAATGTGAAAACCAAGTAAGTAAAGATTCATATTTAGAGGTAAAATTTTGAAGATATTCAAATAATAGGTGATGAGAACAATGACAATTAATTCAACTAGGTCAAAGAGATAGTGGGTAACATCAAAGGATTTGGTGACACTTTTTAAGATTCAACTATTGAGAATAATTTTATGAGAAATTTCCCAGGTATATTTAATCTAAATATATCTTCCCTGGAAGATATTATAAATATATCGCTTGATAATCTACTTAACACTCTTCTCAACTATGAGACAATGAAAGACTCAATGTTCATGAAAAAGATAAAAGAATAAAAGGAATTTAAATCAATGAAATATATCAAGCTAAAAGAAATTAAAGATAAAACATTGGTGGAGAAAACCCTCTTCATGGTGATATGTCATTGTTTTTTTATTTGGTTGTGTTTTTTGAAAAATTATGTTGAAAAAGTACATTATGAAGTAACGGTGAAGTTGTTGACAAAGTATTTTGAAAAATTTCAAGGATGGTGGAGACCTTTATGATAGAAAAGTATTTATACTAACATATGGGTTAAATCTATCCAAGAAATATAATAATCATGATATATAAGATTTATAGGGTTTTTAATAATTTATTTGTATAAGGTAATGACATTTCCCGTTGTTTGATAAAAAAAGTTGGTTTGAAATTTTAGAGGAGGGGGGAAATTTTTAAGAAAAGGAAGGTTTTTTCATGAAAAGTTAAAAGTTGTGTGAATGGGAGTAAAATTTTTGTGATGTTTCATGAAAGTTGATATTTAATTCTACCTCATCAAAATATGGGAATCTGTAAAATTTATATGGTTTTTTGAGATTCATTATTGTGCGAAGAATATATAGTTATGTGAAACTAGTTAATATATATGGAAATTTCATGAGGTAAGTGAGTTTCACACCTAAAGAAACATAAAAATATTTATTTTTAGTGAATCTAAAAAGTTACATAAAAGGTATTTGGTGATCTAGAAAGTTTCATAATGGTTGTTAATTCTAATAAATAATCCCCCAGCCCATCATTTGAAGTTTCCACCCCTTATAGAATATCAGGGATCTAAATTTACATAAGAGTTACATGAAGGTAATTATTATGTAATGTATTTATGCGAACATAAGTTATGTGGAGAAAAATGACTTGCATATATATGACCAAGTTAGATTTAAAAAGTATGTGTGGTTGCATAAAAGTTGGTAGTTTTATGATAGACTCTAAAATTTCATGGAAGTTAGGAATTTGTATAAAAGTTGTGGAATGGTTGTGAAAAAGTGAAATTTATGAAAACTAGAAGGGGTTGCCTAGAAATTATGGGGTGAATTGATATTCAACAGGTGTATGAGAGTATAGCTTCATAAAAACTAAATGAGGTTTAAAAAAACATTCAAGAAATAAAAAAAAGAATATTCTAGAGGTTTAGTGTACACATTTCAATTGAGAGAGTAATGAGAATTAAAAGTGTGATTGGTTATAAACCAAGAAGGATAGTGATTCTTCTTTGAATATTATAGCAGTAATGTGTTATAGTGCTTTTGGTACATTGGAACATTACCTTTGTATAATTCATAGAGTATCCCACTTAAGGGTGAATAAATAATAAATTTTTGTATCTCGTACATGATTTCAATTTAGTCCATACATTGGTACGGGAATAATATAGAGGATAGATTTTTTTAAGGATGAAAAAAGATCCAAAATAAGGGAATATTTTTAATATATCATACACTGAATAACCTCTCCCTCTCAAGGTATTTATCATAGTATATCAAATAATTAGTATCATATATAAAGGTTAAAGAGAATTATTCTCTCTCAGGTGAATCCATGATGGCCATCAATCACAAAGGAATTCTAATCTTTGAGGGAAACAATTTCAACTATATAAGAATCAGATACAACGCTACTTTTGATCTTTAGGAATTGATGTGTATATAGATATTATGTATGGGATATTGGTCGGTATGGATAGGAAGGCCTTATCAAATATTTAATGATGAGATATGGATATGAATTCTAGATAAATTAATGCCTTACGAGGATACCTACCCAACATAATTTACACAAAAGTGGTGTCATGTAAATCCTTTCATTCCATGGGGAAAATTTTATTAAATAGTTATGAATGTGATTCAAAAGTTCAAGAATCTTGGTTTCATTTTCTATAAAACAATGATAAGGACCTGAGGATATACCCTAATGAATATATTAATGCATTCTTTGATCATGTGAGCATGACTGTGGAGGACATGCATAATCTCAAAGAAATATTTATTGATGTGAAGATTGAAAAATGAATCCTGGGAGGATAGTTTCTCTGGTTCAATAAAATATTATTTGTTATTGAGTATAAATATCCAAAGGAGATGATATTTTAAAGTTTTCATAGTAATCTTTTCATATATTAGATGATAGATGATGATAATGAGGTAATGTAAAAGGGGAAGTCTAAATAAGTGATATTCAAAGCCATGAAGAAGCTCACTATAGAGGATAGACAGGAAAAAAATGAATTAATGAATTCATATCATTTCTATCCTATTTTCTATAAATGGGAAAATTAATGTTTAAAGGAAAACTTATACTTGTGTTTTTTTTATTTGGAAAGGTTGGTTGCATTATAATAATGTGTCGCATGATTTTTTGATAAGATGAAGTGGATGATGAAATTATTTTAAAAAAATCTTCAACCAATTTCAATGGTAGGAAATCCACTAAACACAATTACTTCAAAAATAAATAAAAAAATCATTCATATGAAAATTATAATTCATAATATACTAAGGCAGGATAAATTGAAGTCTATAAATACTGTAAAGAAAATTTTATCATGGTAGTTGTGGGAAATTCCCAGATAAGGGAAGAGATTGATAGTAATGAAGAAGAATTTTAAGGAATATTTGATATCAAGGTTGAATTAGAGGCCTCTATTAAAGAGATAGATATTTTGAAATCCAAAAAAATAAAGAAAACATATTATATCATGATTCCAAACTGTATATACGGCAATAAGAAGAAGAGAATTTTGAGCTGAAGGAAAAAATCTAAAAGCTCCAACTTGCTAGGATGCAAAACACAAAAACTATTGTTGATTATAAGATCAAGGATAAATAACATGTCAGGTTTATTGTTGTTTTGACTAAAATAATTAAATATTGAGTAAAATATATTGAAAAAAATTAGGAGGAATTTTTTGGCCTATGATTAAAAGTTAAAGATCATGAAAAAAATATCGACTCCTCATATGAAATTGGGAAAGAAGATCACATAGATGAAATAAAGTGTGTAAGTGCAGAATTAAGGTCCAAGAAAAAAATCAAAAGTCATATCTTAAGGACAAGGCTATTATAAGGCTTGATCACAAACAAAAAATTAGTGATTTTTGATGTTATTCAAAGGCACCCACTTTGAATTTGAAGGTTATTTTGGGTATGGATCAGAATCATAGAACTTATGGGACAACTAGTGTTTAAATAATGACACATAGTAATGTACCTCAAATCTGGTGTTATTTTTGTAGAAATATGGTACATTCACAAAATGTTAGTTCCATATCTAAGTGGTGTTTATGGGCATAATAGAAACAAATAAAACCAAGAATAGTTCAATATTATAGGGGTGATTATTATGGTGACTATTTATATTGTAGATGATTTATATATATGGTTAGAGATTTACAATCATCAATGTAGAGGAATGTGACAAATTTGACTCAAAATGGTCTTACACAACATCTAAAATAATTAACAAGAAGGATGAGAATAAAAAATTGATTTGAATCATTGTAAGAAAAAATTATTCCATATTACTCTAAAGAAGATCAATAATGTCAATAAAAACTAGGTGTGACACAAAAGATGTAGATAAATAAGGGAAGTATTGAGGAGGTAGTGTTTCAAGAGATTACCTTGAAAGAATTAGACTGTATTGGTGCATTGATCATTGATAGTGGATGCACTTCCCACATGAAAGGATATATGGATATTATCACAAGAATCAATAATGATAAGTAAGATGTCTTAAAATTCAGTAATAATGAATCATAAGGATTATTAGATCTAGGAAATCCAAATTTGGAGGCAATGATATGATATAAACATATTTATTAGTTGTTTAAGGTCACATCCATAGCTTTATTTTTATTATTCAATTATGTGACTTGGGAATGCAAAAGGATTTACCAAGAAGATTTGTATTGTTAAGATAAAATATGGTATAGTGGTGATGTAGAGGAAGCATGTGAAGGGTAATCTATACCATGTGAGTGGACAAGAATATATATATTTCCAATCCAAGGAGGAAGAAAGCATGTTATGGAATAAAAGACATATCCATTTGAACTAAGCAACCTTGGAAAAACCTGTGAAATATTATTCTACATGAGATCTCCCTAAGTTATCATGTGATCAATCTCACACATGTGATGCTCTCTATCAAGGGAAGATCACATGAAATATATGTAAGTAAAAAATAACAAAAAGACAACAAGAGTGTTTAAAATAGTGCATGTTGATGTGTGTGGACCCATCTCACCATGATCCATTGATAGAAAAATATATTTCATTATTTTCATTAATAATCTAAGGAAAATGGAATGGGTTATGGTGATCACTAACAAATCTAAGGTGTTCAGTTTCATAACACAATATAAGAGGGCTGTTGAAATTATTCTTAGTTGGAAAATTCTGAAATTATGAATTGATAATGACATGGATTTTACAAATAGTTATGTAGAGGAATATCTAAAAAATCATGGGATAAGGCACAATGTTTCAGTATTGAGGACTCTTTAACATAATAGTTTAGAATCATTAATAAGATGTCCAAAATGATGTTTATTAAAATAAAACTACCAAATAAGTTTTAAAAATAAGTAATCTTGACATCAGTATATATTTCCAACAAATAATTTTTGTGTTTGAGAGAATATAAGACTCTATAAGAGATGTGTTATGTGAAGAATTCGTCATTAAAGTACTTTTAATTCTTAAAAATAATTTTTTCTTTATCAACAAGGAGAATCACGTGAATTTTTGAATCCTGTATATATAAAATAATTTTTATTCATTAATCAAGAATAAATAAAAGCATATAAATGGTTCAAAAAGAGGATGATAACTTTTTTGGAAAGAAATTATGTTTTTGTGTTGGATAATGAGATGAATCTTTATAAAATTCATGAACATTGTCAGAACTATAATGATGAATATATGATAATCATAGGAAGAGCATAAGTTCCTACTCAATATTCAAGAGAATATTTTGAAGATAAAAAATATGGATATAAAATTATATTATAAGGCATGACCTTAAATATTACATAATCTTGAGTTTTAGTCAATAAATTACTTTATTTCACTTTGAGGATCATTTCAGGTTTGGAGTTTTAGATAATTAGGACATAAATTTTATATAACAAATCTATAAAATACAAATTAGACACTTCTAATTATTATCCATTTATCCCATAATGTATAACTTTTAAAATAAAGCATGATATGTTTTCAAGAAAACTCTTCATGAATTTCAACTTGACCTATTCTTTTCCCTTATCTATCCTTAAACCCTTTAAAAACATTTCTAAAAACATAGGATAAAAATATAATATCAATAAGGGAAATAAAAAAAGTGAACTGTTAGTTCAGTAAAAACATGAAAACCCATGAAAAACACTTTTCTTGAAAACATAAAATTTTACCCATAAAGGAAAATATAATTCCTTTAAAAATATCATTTATTTTAACTTTTTAAAATAAGTTATTTCCTTGAAAACTCATTATCATGTATAGAAAATTCATGTATGTGCCTTGGGGAATCATCTCATTGAACCCTTATATAACCCTTACAAATTGGAATAACCATATGGGAACATCTAATACAATTATCTGAAGAATATAACAATTACCCAATACATTGAAAATCTATCTAGTTTCACCCATTGTATATAATTTCTAAGAACCACCACATGAAATAATATTTTTAATCATTTTAAAAAATATTTTAAACTCGTATGAAAATCTCTTTCAGTTATTAAAATATTTTTTCCTTCAAAATCCCATTTTCAATAAAAAATTACACCTTTAATTTGAAATAAAAATCAATAAAAAATACCCAAAAAATGTAAATATGGTTTTACATTTAATAAAACTTGAAATATTGTAAGGGAATATATAAATTAAATAATATTAATAGCAGTATGAAAATTAATTTCCATCGTTCTGTTTAAAACACATAAAAAGTTTCCTTTTGAAAAAATTTGAAGTAAAAGATAAATAAAATAAAATTTATAAATATTTTATAGCCATATTAAAAAAATTAAATATAATTTTAAAACCATGGATATGGAAGAGAAAGATAGTTTTAAGGAAAACTTTAAAATAATATTTTTTATGAAAATCCCCTTATCACATGGAAAAAGACTTGAATCGTAAACCCCATTAAAAAATGAAATTATAAAAAGAATTAAATATAATGAGAATAGATAAATTATTAATATATAATGTAAATTTTTTTATATAAATCTCATAAAATAATAAGGGTACATAACATCAATATTTGCCTCAATGAAATGAAATTGAGACGAAGTCCTTCACCTTGAATCTCACTTGTCACGTGTGTCTTTATCTTAATGAATAATAAACTTATGTTACTTATTTACTAGATTGGGAAATTTTTTAAATATTATTATTAATTTTATTTTAAATATTTAAAATTTATATAAAATTAATTAATCAATTTAGTTTAATCCAAGTGTTTTGACCATATTCGATTTATGTGTCAAAAAATGAATTTAGTAAGTCAACTATGGTCAAATGGGTCATTATTTAAAAATATCCAAAATAATAATCATGAAATATTTATCATATTTATACATACATTATTCTCTTAAATCCAATAATAAAAGGTTGTTATGGAGAATTAACCAACGTTACAATCATGGAGAGGGTTGGTTGTACATATGCATGAGTAACGTTCCCATTTTTCAATGATCATTATGGAAAGAAGGTAAGTAAAATATATCTTTATAGAATGATAATTATATCATAAATAAAATATTATTTAATTATATATACTTATATATATCATTATTATGATGTGGTGATTAAAAAATAAGAATCACATCACTTTGAGGAAGTGGTAGCCCACACGTCCACAAACGACATTATTGCTTTTTCGGTGTGTGAAAAGGTAATAAGAAAATGATATAATATATTTATAAAAATATAATTATGTAATTAATATTATAATTTTGTCATTTATATCATATATATTAATTATATTTTACTATATTTCCTTCCATTTAAAATTATTGTGAATAACACTTCACATCACTTCGTGTGGCAGAAGACCGTTGTACACATGAGCGACGTTATCATATCCCCTATGTTATGAAATGTAAAAAAGTGTGTATATTATATAATGACTAAATAAGAATAATTATGATATAAATATCATATATATCATAAATAAATATTATGTGCATAATTATTCCCAGCCATGATAGGTGGTAATTTAAAAATAAACAACATCATTTCATGAGGCGGTAGTCTGCGGTACACACAAATAATGATTTCATAACCCATTTTATAGTAGTGTGTGTGGGTGTAGGCCATAACCTTAATATAAAAACATATTATTATTTTTAAGATAAAAAATTATTATATAATCATGGTAAAATAATAAATTAAGGTGGTGTTCAAAGAAATAAAATAAAAATGCATATTGATGAACATAACCTCTTCTTCGGGTAACTCCTTTTGGTTTGCACCAAAGGACTTACTTGGTTAGATTTATGACCAATGTAAGGATTATAGGATGAGTGTATAGAATTTTAAAAGTTATTTGGTTATGTATTGTCTAAATAAATTGGTTTTTAATAGGTGAATAGAGGGGAATAGGTGGTATCCTTTTATAAGTGAGGGAGAGGACACACTTGGTATTTTTAAAAAGAATGTTAGGTGAAACCACATTTTTACATACAAAAAGAATAAAATAATGCACAAAACTTGATATTATAAGGTATAAGGTCTAAATATGGCCATAAAATGGTTTCTTGAAAAGTTTATATTTCATTTGACCCCTTAATTTTAATGGTTAGTCACTAAATAATCTCATTTTCACCTTAATAGTAGTCATTAATTTTAATTATTTCACTAATAAATTTGGTCAGAAATTATGTTAAAATTATTATAAATTATAAATTATGATGCTTAAAAATATGTAATATATTTTTCCAAATACAATTCACATATGTTTCAATATTTAATTTAATATTAATCCTGCATTCACGATGAGACAGCAGGTTTTTAAGAATAGTATTTTTTTTAGAAAAAGATGATTCTATATTAACTCTATGAATAATAATAATAATTAAATTAAAATATATTACTATTTACTGATATAAAGTCTATAAATTTAATTTAAAATTTTACCCCTTATGTATTATCTTAATTAATTTAAAAGTTGAAACATTATACATTTTAAAACAGTTTTTAGAAAACTCGTCTTTAAACCCAAAAACAAACTTATATTAAAAACCAATATAAAGTTGATTCAAAAGTAATTAAATTGAATAAAAAATTATAAATAAAACTTAAATTTCTTTAAAAAATATTCAAAACATATTGGGACTCTTAAATTACTTAATTTATTAAAATAAGTGACTTTTTTACAAAAATCAGTAATTTTCACTATTCATTGAAAAATCAATATTTTCTGAGAAATCCCAAAATTTCACCCAAAGTATATTTTTAAATTATAATTTCAAAATATATATTCATTTTATAAAATTAAAATCCTAAAATATAGAATTTAATCTTTTAAATATAACCTTATAAAAAAGTATTTAATTAAAAAAAATCATTTTTGATTAAAAATTACTCAATATTTTTATAATTAATATAACCGTCTAATTCATGTTATTAAATATGAAAAATTGTTTAATATATCATTACCTATGATTTTACATCCTTCCCCACTTTTATAAATTACTTTTTCACAATTTTATTCACTTATTAAATAAGTGGGGATATCTTTCCCTAATAGTATTTTTAGATTCACATGTTTCCACTTAAACCATATGGTTTTTCAATACAACCTTAACCTGGTGAATCAAATTATTTTGAAACACTTTTTATCTATAATCTAGAATCTGAAATGGTTATCCTCATAATAAATATTCTCTTCCAACTAAACTTCTTCAGGACTTAAAACATGAGATGAATCTGACACATATTTCTTTAACATTGAAACATGAAACACATTGTGTACCAGATATAAACTCAAAGGTAAGGAAACTCGGTAGTAAAATAGACCAAATTTATCTAGGATTTCATATAGTTCAATAAATCATGGAAAATTTTCACAATCTTACTAAAATTCATCACACTTTTCCATGGAGAGACTTTGAGAAAGAGAAAATTACCTTCCTCAAAAGAAAGATCTTTACTCCACTTATCCGCATAAATTTTCCATTTTCACTGATTTATCTTCATGTATCACTGAATCAACTAAAATTTATATGTTTTTTCCTCTTCTAACTCTTATCAAATCAACTTCCTTTCTCTTATATCATTCCTAAATACTGGTGACCAACACCACTTTCCATATAATTCCTCAAATGGCACCATCTGTATACTGAAATAAAAACTGTTATTGTAAGAAAACTCAAAAAAAATATTTACTTATCCCAAATTATCTAGTAATCCATTAAGAAATAACAAATAATATCTTCCAAGTTCTGAATCATCTGCTCAGACTATCCATAGGATTGATGATGAAAATTTGAACTAAAATTTATTTCAGTATTTAATGACTTCTGATGTTTTTTACAAAAAATAGATATGAACTTGGGATTATGTTATAATATAATAGAGAGAGTCACTCCATGTATCCTAAATATATTCTATAAATATTGTCAATAGATCTAAATATATTTTATCTTGAATGGTAAGGAAATGTGTTGATATAGTTAATCAATCAATAAAATCACAAATTGCATTGTTACCTCCAGATTTACTAGGAAATCCCTCCCCAAAACCCATTAATATATTCTCCCATTTCCAATTTGGTATTAAAAAAGGTTGAAGCATCCCCTTTAATGACTATCATACTTATTTAACCTACTAACAATTCAAACACTTAAAGGTAAGTTAAGAAATATCTCTTTTCATTTCATCCTACCAATAATACTCCCAAAGATCTCTATACATCATAGTTCTACCTAGATGAATGAAAAATGCGGAACTATGAGATTCACTTAACAACTAATTTTTTAATTAAGAATAAAAAGGAAAAAATATATTTTTACAAATTATAAAAAAACTACTTCATCTATATTAAAATTAGGAAACTTTCCCTTATTAACAGATTCTACCTTTTCCTAAAATGATTGATCCTCCTTATAAGATCGGTTAATTATTTCAAACAAAGTTTACTGCACTAAAACATACAAAAAACAGAGGATTTCCCTACATCTATAACTACTAGGCCAAAATTTATCAAATCATTAACTAAAGGGTCATGTTCCAAACATTACATGGTTAATATAACATTACTTTTTCGACTCAAATAATCATCCACGTTTTTTTCTTTTCCTGAATGGTAATGAATCATAAAATCATAATCCTGTATTAGTTACAACCATCTTATATGTCTCATGTTCAATTATTTCTAAGTGTATATATACTTCAAACTTTTTTTATCAGTGTATATTTCTCACTCTACTCCATACAAATAATGCCTCCAAATTTTTAAAGAAAAAACAATAGCAACTGATTCAAAATCATGTGTAGGGTAATTTAACTCATGAGTTTTCAACTGATGTAAAGCATAACCAATTACCAGATCATTTTTCATTAAGACATAACCAATACCTTTAAAAAAAACTTTGTAGATGACAAATTCAACATTTCTGGAAGGAAATTACGAAGCTTAATCATTCACCAATATTATTTTTAGTTACAGAAAACAATCATCAAATTATTTTTTCTAGAAAAAATTAACTCCTTTTTGAGTTAACTTAGTATGTTGGCTCAAAAACTGAGCAAAGTTTTCAAAAAAACTGGTATTAACCCACTAATTTAAGAAAACTACAAAGATTAGTGATATTTATGGGTCTTAGACATTCTTTAACTAATTTTTTTTAATGGTTAATATTTATTCCATCTTTAGAAACAAAATTTCCAATGATTGAAATTTTTTCAACCAAAATACACTTTCTAAATTTTCCATTCTGTTTATTTTATTATAAGGTTTATAAATTAACCATTAGTTATCTTTGATGCTCACCTAAACTTTTATAATATATCAAAAAGTCATGAATAAAAACAACCACAAACTTATCCAATAAATAATGAAAATTCTATTCATAAGGTCCATAAATATAGTAGGTTCATTGGATAACCCAAAAACGTAACTAGAAACTCATAATGCCCATATCTAGTCCAAAACAATGTCTTTAGAATGCTTTTTTTCTCCCCTTTAAACTGATAGTACCCCAACCTTAGTTCAACCTTCAAAAAATACTATGCTCCCTAGATCTGATCAAAGAAATCATCTATGTGAGGTAAAGAATACTAATTCTTAATAGTTATGTTATTCAAAGCTCTATAATCAATGCAAAGCCTCATTGAACCATCTTTCTTTCTAACAAACAAGTTAGGATCACCCCATGGTGAAGTGCTAGGTCAAATTAAACCTTTATCTAATAAATCCTATAATTTATTTTTCAATTATAAAAGTTCCACTTGAGCTATTCAATAAGAGGGTTTATAAATAGTCTTAGAATAATGTACTAATTCAACAGTAAACTAAACCTCTCAATCACAAATAAATCTAGTAAAATCATATGAAAAAAAAACCATTTATTCATTTACTACTAAAAAATCGCTAATTTTAATTGATTATTTATTTTTAATAATATGAGTTAGGTAACTTTCACTACCATCTCAAATCAATTTCTCGACTTCTTGGTAAGTTATCAAAGGCATTAAATAATTGAACATAACTTTATTATCACTATTATTTATCTTATCATGATAAACTAAAATCGAATCCATTCTAAGAATGATATCAAACTCTATAATGTCATGTTCAACACGACTTTCAAGAAACAAAATCTCACTGATAATAATAGAAATATTCCCATAAATATCAGTTACTTTAACACTTTCACTCAAAGTTTTTACCAAAATTTCTAGCTTACTTTCATGATTTGATCATCCCAATTTACATGAAAGTTTATAGAAGTGAAATAATTTTAAGATCTAGAGTCAAATAGGGTATTGGAATAATTTGAATACACAAGTAAAATACCTATCACCCCTTAATTTAGTGGCCCAACATCAACTGTAGTAGTAGAAAATGAACTTTTTACACCCTTCTATTCACGATCATGAATATTTGAATCCTATGAAACTATATTAAAAAACGCATTAGCATAATGTCCCAACTCATTGAAACTAAAACATATTACAGTTGGTTGGATATTGTTTACCCCATTCTTTGATTTTTCAGGGTTATTTTTCTTTCATTAATGTGCCATGTGGCCAAAACTTCCATATCAATAACACTTAAATGAATTCATAAGACATTATCCATGGTGATTTTTACCACACTTACCATAATATGATAACTTCAATTTCATACATGTATATTTATTTGATATGTGTTTCCCTATTACCTTACATTATGATTGCTTCTTACTCTCATCATCACGAGGCATGTAAGAGTCACAAAATTCCACCTCAAACTTTTTAGCACAAAAAAGAACTTTCTCATAGCTTTTAGATTCTCATACAGCATAAAATCATCATAAACTTGGTTTTAATCATGAGTAAAACCTAATAATTTTTTTATCAGTGACTTCAAAAAAATTTGGCACATATCTAGACAATATTGTAAAATTTTTTCATATTCATCTACATAATATTCATCATTTTAAGTAAATTATAGGAATTATTTTTCTATTCATATTCGAACAACCTTAGGGAAATATTTATCAAAAAAAATATCCTTAAATATTTCTCATTCCATGAAATCAATATCATATTTCATTCTGGTATTCTTAACCAAATACCAACATTGATAGGATTCACTTTCAAAATGATAAATATAAAGGGTTTCCTTTTAACATTATAAACAACCCATGACATCAAATATATTTTCTAGATAATTGATCCATACTTTGGCTACCATAGGTTGAGATGATACACTAAATGATGGGGCATGTTACCTCATGAAATTCTATAAAATTGACATTATCCTTCATGGTAAATTGGGTTCCTCTCTAGAATTCATACCACCACCATTTATTACTTGTTTAAAATAATCCATCACTACCACAAACTATTCTGTTCTGATTCCAACCATCTTAGGATTTTTATTTGGAAAGATATCTTCCTCTCAGTTCCTTCCAACCACAACTTACATATTTCCTCTATGAAAAACCATTCTGAAAATATATAGTTTAGAAAAAGAAACATGGTAATATTCAAATGATTAACATTTTAACCTGACCATAAGGTAAAATTCTTCAAGGGAATGCTATTATCATTATCCTAACCTATAAAGATATCTAAACTGACCCTTCGATACCAACTATAATTCACCATCCCTAAAAATGATATAATCTTGAGTTTTCGTCCAGAAATTACTTTCTTTCACTTTTAGGATCTTTTTAGGTTTAGTTCATAACTAATTCATAAAAAATCATAAAATAAAAATAGGGCACATCCAATTAGTATCCATTTATCCTATAATGTAGAACCTTTAAAATAAATCATGATATCTTATCATGAAAACTCTTCACAACTTTCAACTTGACCTATTATTTTCCCTTACCCATCCTTCAACCCTGTAAAGATATTTTTAAAAACTTGGGATGATCAAAAAGTTTTAGTAAGGTATATAAAAATAAAGGGAACCATTATTTTAGTAAACACGTAAAAACCCATGAAAAACAATTTTCTTGAAAACATAACATTTTACCCAAAAAGGGAAATATCACTATTTTAAAAAGATCATGTATTTTTCATTTTCAAAACAAATAATTTCCATGAGAACTTGTTATAAAGTATCAAATAATCATGTAGGTCCCTTGGGACATAATATTGTAAAACCCTTATAGAACCATTACAAATTTGAATAACCCTACGGCCAACTTACAATATAATTCTATAGAGAACATGATCATTACCCAATGCATTGGAGAGATAACTTGGCACACCCATAATTTAATCTATAATGGGCTCACCCAGAGTTATCTAGGTGCACCAATCATATATATTTTCCAAAAACCACAACCTAAAATAAAACATTTTCATCATTTGAAAAAATATTTTAAACTAGTATGCAAATATCTTTCAGATATGAAAATACAATTTTCTTTCAAAATCCAATTTTCAATAAAAATACACGTCTATTTTGAAAAAAAAATAATAAAAAATAAACAAAAAGGTAAATAGGGTTTTACATTTAAGAAATCATTTATTCCTCTAAAGGAAGGTGGAAATTAAATAACAATCGCGGTGGTAAAAAAAATTGTCGTCGTCATTCTGTTTAAAACATGTAAAAATATTCCTTACGAAAACCTTTGAAGTAAAGTAGAAGAGACATAAAATTATATTTATAAATATTTTATTCCCATATAGAAACATTTAAAATACCATTTTAAACCAAGGACATGGAATAGAAATAGATTTTGAAGGGAACCCTTAAAAGATGGTTTTTTAAGAAAAGCCCCTTATCGCATGGAAAACACTTGAATCATAAACCCCATTAAAGAATAAAATTATAAAAAATATTAAATATCATAATGATTTATAAATTATTAATATATAATGTAAAATTATTAGTATATACACCTTATTAAATAATAATGGTTCATAACATCAAGAATTTCCACAATGAAAGGAAATTGAAACGAAGCCCCTAACTCTAAGTGTGACTTGTCACATGTGTCTATTTTTCTGAATAATAAACTTATACTGATTATTTACTTTCATTATAACCCTTTTAAGGTTAATTATTTTTTTCTACTATTAAAAATTTATATACAATTACATGATCAACTAATTTTAAGTCATGTGTTTTGACCATATTCAGTTTCTGTGCCAAAAATGACTTTGGTAGGACAACTATGGTCAAAGGGGTAATTATTTAAACATATATAGTATAATAATAATTAAATATATATCATATTTATACATAAATTATACTATTAAAATAAATCATGAAATATGGTTATTTAAAATGAACCAACGTTACAATCATAGAGATGGTAGGCCGTACGTACGCATGAGTAACATTCTCATATTTCAATGACAATTATAGAAAGAATTTAAGTAAAAAATATCTTTAAATATATATAATTATATAATAAATACCATATTATTTAATTATATACACTTATATATATCATTATTATTATGTGGTGATAAAAAATAAGAATTGCATCGCTTTAAGGTGGTGATAGTCCACACATCCACAAACGACATTATCACTTTTTCAGTGTGTGAAAATGTAAGAATAAAATGATATATTATATTTTTATAAATATATTTATGTAATTAATATCATGTTTATTTCATTGATATCATATATATATTCATTATAGTTACCCTTATCACATTCCATGAAACACGTTAGTGAAAAATTCTTCACATTGCTTCGTGAGGCGGTAGTCCGTCGTACACACGAGCGACATTATCATATCCCCTGCAGTATGAAATATAAAAATGGTTTATATAATATAATTACTAAATAGGTATAATTATTTTATAAATATAACATACAAATAGTATGTCAATCATTATTCCCAACCATGAGAGGTAGTAAATGAAAAATTAAAGACATCATTTTTTGAGTTGGTAGTCTACTACACACATGAATAATGATTTTGTAAACCATTTTATAGAATTGTGTGGGGGTTTAGGTGGTCCCCTTAACATAAAAACATCAAATTATATTTATTAAAATAATTTTATTATATAATAATGGTATAATAATAATTTAATGGGTGGATAATGAAATAAAAAAAATGCATGTTGATGAACGTTACCTCTTCTTCGGCTTACTCCTTTTGGTTTGCACTAAAGAAATTCCTTAGTTGGATTTATTCTATAATTAAGTATTATATTATTATTATAGTGAAGTTTAAAATTTATTTATGTTGATATTTGAAAAACTAATTGGTTTTTAAGGTGTGAAGAGAGGGAGAGAGGTGGTGGACTTTTATAAGTGGGGGAGAGGACACACTTGGTATTTTTCAAAAGAAAGTTAGGTGAACCCGTGTTTTTACCTACCAAAAGGATTTAATAATGAACCAAACTTGATCCTAGAAGGTATAAGGTATAAATATGTCTATAAAAATGTATATTTACAAGTTTTTAGTTCATTTGTTTACTTAAGATTAAATTTTATTCACTTGGTAATCTCATTTATACCTTAATCACTGTGATTAATTTTAATTGTTTTCACTAATCACTTTGGTCAAAAATTAAGTTGAACTTATTAGAAATTATATATTATGATGATTAAAAATATTTAATCTATTTTTCCAAATTAAATTTCATAAGTGAAAAAAATAATTTAATATTAATCTTGTATTCGCGGTGAGACAATAGGTTTTTAAGAGGGGTATTTTTAAAAAAACATGATTCTATATTAACCCTATGACTAATAATAATAATTTAATGAAAATAAAATAATATTTACTAATATATATTTTATAAATTCCATTTTAAATATTCCCCAATAGTAATTATATTAATTAATTAAAAAGTAGAATTATTATTCATTTTAAAACAGTTTTTTGAAAACCAGATCTTTAAATCCAAAAACAAACTTAAATTAAAAAATAGTATAAATTTGATTCAAAATTAATTAATTGGATTAAATATATCATAAATAATACTTAAGTTTATTTAAAATATATTCAAAACATATTGGTACTCTTAAATTACATAATTAATTAAAATAAATTATTTTTTTAAAAAAATCAGTAATTTTCACTATTCACTGAAAAATAAATATATTTCAAAAAATCCCAAAATTTCACCCAAAGTAAATTTTGGTATTATTATTTTAAAAATTATATTAATTTTATCAAATTAAAATTCTAAAATTTATAATTTAATATTTTAAATAAAACCTTATAAGAAAAGTGTTTAATTAAAACAATTTTATTTTTTATTAAAAAATAATTAAATTTTTTATAGCTAATATAACAATCTAATTAATATTATTAAATGTGAAAAAAGATTTACATTTTAATTACCTAGTTTTTTACATCCTTTCCCCTTTTATAAATTTTATTCTCACAATTTTATTCACATATTAAATAAGCAGGGATATCTTTTCATCATAACATTTTCAGATTCCCATGTTGCCTCTTCAACCATATGGTTTTCTATAAAACTTTAAACTATTGAATCGCCTTATTTTTTAAAAATTTCACTCTATGGTCCAAAATATGAATTTTATATTCCTTATAAGGAATATTCTCTTCAAACTGAACTACTTCAAGGCTTAAAACGTGATATGAATCTGGAATATATTTCCTTGACATTGAAACATGAAACTCATTGTGTACCTGAGATAAACTTGGAGGTAAGGCTACTTAGTAAGAAATTAATCCAAATTTCTCTTGGATTTTATATGGTCTAATAAATCATGGACTCAACTTCCTATTATTACCAATATTCATCACACTTTAGCATGGATAAACTTTAGGAAAGACGTGATCACCTACCTTGAAAGAAAGATCTTTCCACAGGTTATCCACATTGTTTTTTTCCCTTATCTTAGTTATCCTCATGTGCACTAAATCAACTAAAATTTCTATGTCATTTACTGTACCAAATATGGTCCCATCTACTTTTTTTCTCCTACATCATCCTAAAATGATGGTGTTGGCGTCTCTTTCCATATAATGCCTCAAATGGTGTAATCTATATACTAGAATGAAAAATATTATTATAATAAAACTTAACCAAAGAAATATGTTAATCCCAACTTCCCTAGTAATACATTGAGTAAGAAGGAAACATATCTTCCAAGGTCTAAATCTTATTCTCGGACTATCCACTGGATTGAGGATGAAAATTTGTATTTAAATTTAATTGAGCACCCAACGTATTCAGAAGTCCTTTTCAAAAATTATATTTGAACCCGTGATCATAGTCTAATACAATGGAGATAGGAACTCCATGTAACCTAACAATCTTTATTAGATAAAATCAATAAATATAATCTAAATAAATTTTATCTTTAATGGGAAGTAAATTTTTAGATTTAGTTAATTGATCAATAAAAACCTAAATCACAATGTTACATCCTGATGTCCTTGGAAATCCCACCATGAAATACATTGATATATTCTCACATTTTCACTTTGGTACTAGAAAAGGTTGAATCATACCCATAGATGAATATCATTCTACTTTAACCTACTACCAATTAAAACACTTCATGGTAAATTCAGTAATATATTTTTCATTTCATCCCACCAGTAATACTCTTGAAGGTCTCTGTACATATTAGTGTTTCCCAGATGAATGGAGAATAGAGAAATATCAGATTCATGAAACAACACTTTCCTCAAATGATAATTACAAGGCATACATAATCTTTTTCCAAACCTTAAAACACATTCTTCATCAATATTAAAATTAGAAACTTAGCCATATTAACAGATTTGAACTTTTCCTTCAATTATTAATCATCCTTCTAAACTTTCTTAATTCTTTCGGAAAAAGTAGACTACACTGGACCCTGAAACAAAATATATAATCTCTCTTCATCCACAAATTCTGGGAAAAATTAATCAAATTATTAACCAAAGGTTCACCTTCCAAATGTAACATGGTTAATGTAGCATTACTTTTTCAACTCAAAACATCATCCTCTTTGTTTTATTCTCCTAGATGATAATGAATTGTGAAATCATAATCCTTGATTAGTTCCAAACATCTTCTTTGTCTCATGTTAAATTAATTATGAGTGAATATATACATCAAAATTTTATGATCAGTATATATTTCACACTTTACTCTATAAAAATGATGAATCAAAAATTTTAAATAAAAAAACCATAGATAATTCCAAATCATGTGTAGGGTATTTTAACTCATGATTTTTCAACTAGAATGAAGCATAATCAATCACGTTATCATTTTTCATTAGAAAACAACTAATTCTTTTCAACAAATAATTGTTGTAGATGAAAAATTCACTATCTCTATAAGGCAGAGCCAAAACTGGAGCATTCACCAATATTATTTTTAGTTAATAAAAACAATCATCGTGTTATTTTTTCTAGATGAAATTATCTCTTTTTTTATTTAACTTAGTCAGTGGGATATACAACTGAGAAAAGTTTACATAAAAACACAATTTGTAACCTGCTAATCCAAGAAAACTATAAATATTGATGATATTTTAGGGTCTTGGTCATTCTTCAACATCTTTTGTTTTAGCAGGGTCAATAGTTATTCCATATTTAAAAATAATATCTCTATGGAATGAAATTTATTATAACCAAAATTCAAACTTTCAAGAATACACTTCTTTGATCATTATAGAGTCTGAATATATTGATACCACTAAAGCCTACATATAGTTATTGTGGATGAAACAACATTTTGAAGACAAGGGAGTTGACGTAAAGTCTTTAAGGAAAATCAATTATGATAATTTAAGTTTTATAAATCTTATCATAAATACATTATATCAATTAAGGATAAATAAATTTTAAATTAAGTATTATTTTATCATAGAGAAAGTAGATGATGGTTTGGTGAAATTGAAGTATGTTTTAACATATTTTCAAGTCGTATACATTATAAAAAATTCTTTACCCAAGGAATCATTTTAGAGGACTCAAAAATATCTTGGATTCTAGTTGAATCCCCACACTTGAGTAGTGTGGATGTATAACCCTCACTCTTCATGGTATGTTGTGCATTTCCTTATGTGTCGATCCAAATTCTTTTCCTTTGGCGGACCATGAATGTAAATAACCCAAACCTTGTATTAAAAATTCAGGGGTCGGTTTATTACATGGGCATAAGATACAAGAGATTTCATCCCAAAGGACTAAATAGTTTATTAGTCTTGGTAAACTAGATAAAATAATTATTCACATATTACATTGTAAATATAAAAAACATAGAATAAGAAACATTATTAAATTATTTATTTTTTTCAAAATATCCATCTTCATATACTGAAGAAAAGAAAAGAAATAAAGGGTCCTCTCAGATACTTAGTAAGGGTTTTGTATAGTGGAAGTTATCTTGAGTAAATAAGGCATAATCAATATGGAAAATTAAATAATTGAAAAACACATTCCATTTAGTCAATAAATTGAAAATGAAAAATAATAAGGTAGGAATAAATTTTGATCAAATAATGCCAATATAAATAATCACATAAGATTAAAACATATCCATGGATATAATAACTATTAAAAATAATCACATGGAAATCAATAATTAATTTCATAATGATGGAATTCATAATAACGGACATTATAAACTTGCTATCGAGGCCTCATTCTAGGAAATCTTAAACATGCCATCAATGCCTTATATAAATGGGTAAGGCCTCAGGAAAATTCCCAACCTATTTTTTCTCATGATACCTACTAATGCATCAAGGGTCTATGTAATTATAGGCCCCACCAATCACTTAATAAATCCAATGTATTCATCGTATGAATAAATAATAAAACTTAATCAACATGCCTTGAAAATAAATAATTGTCTATATTGGAAGAACTAGAATATGGAAATTCAATACTTTCCTCATTCAAACCGATTATAAACCATCTAGAGAATGAATTAGGATGGTATCATTACAATACATATCTAATGTAGAATAAGTAAAATAAAGAGTTATTTACATTGATGATTATAAATACCAAAAAAATATCATTAAAAATATTCTTGATGAAAATCCCTTTTCACTTTGAAATTCACTTTTGAAAACTAAAAAATTCTGAAATATTAGGGGAAGAATTTTCCTTGAATGGAATCATGGAATCTTTTTAAAGGAATCTTTAAATAATTTAGTAGCCATGATGGTGGGAAATTGCATTCATGCTGAGTACATTAAAAAATATCCCTTTCACATTTTTAGTAAAAAGTCAAAAAAATATTATATTTTATTTTATTTTATTGTATTTTATTTTATTATATTGTATTGTATTGTATTGTATTGTATTGTATTGTATTGTATTGTATTGTATTGTATTGTATTGTATTGTATTTTATTGTATTGTATTGTATTGTATTGTATTGTATTGTATTTTATTGTATTGTATTGTATTGTATTGTATTGTATTGTATTGTATTGTATTGTATTGTATTGTATTGTATTGTATTGTATTGTATTGTATTGTATTGTATTGTATTGAATTGTATTGTATTGTATTGTATTGTATTGTATTGTATTGTATTGTATTGTATTGTATTGTATTGTATTGTATTGTATTGTATTGTATTGTATTGTATTGTATTGTATTGTATTGTATTGTATTGTATTGTATTGTATTGTATTGTATTGTATTGTATTGTATTGTATTGTATTGTATTGTATTGTATTGTATTGTATTGTATTGTATTGTATTGTATTGTATTGTATTGTATTGTATTGTATTGTATTGTATTGTATTGTATTGTATTGTATTGTATTGTATTGTATTGTATTGTATTGTATTGTATTGTATTGTATTGTATTGTATTGTATTGTATTGTATTGTATTGTATTGTATTGTATTGTATTGTATTGTATTGTATTGTATTGTATTGTATTGTATTGTATTGTATTGTATTGTATTGTATTGTATTGTATTGTATTGTATTGTATTGTATTGTATTGTATTGTATTGTATTGTATTGTATTGTATTGTATTGTATTGTATTGTATTGTATTGTATTGTATTGTATTGTATTGTATTGTATTGTATTGTATTGTATTGTATTGTATTGTATTGTATTGTATTGTATTGTATTGTATTGTATTGTATTGTATTGTATTGTATTGTATTGTATTGTATTGTATTGTATTGTATTGTATTGTATTGTATTGTATTGTATTGTATTGTATTGTATTGTATTGTATTGTATTGTATTGTATTGTATTGTATTGTATTGTATTGTATTGTATTGTATTGTATTGTATTGTATTGTATTGTATTGTATTGTATTGTATTGTATTGTATTGTATTGTATTGTATTGTATTGTATTGTATTGTATTGTATTGTATTGTATTGTATTGTATTGTATTGTATTGTATTGTATTGTATTGTATTGTATTGTATTGTATTGTATTGTATTGTATTGTATTGTATTGTATTGTATTGTATTGTATTGTATTGTATTGTATTGTATTGTATTGTATTGTATTGTATTGTATTGTATTGTATTGTATTGTATTGTATTGTATTGTATTGTATTGTATTGTATTGTATTGTATTGTATTGAATTGTATTGTATTGTATTGTATTGTATTGTATTGTATTGTATTGTATTGTATTGTATTGTTTTGTATTGTATTGTATTGTATTGCATTGTATTGCATTGTATTGCATTGTATTGCATTGTATTGCATTGTATTGCATTGTATTGCATTGTATTGCATTGTATTGCATTGTATTGCATTGTATTGCATTGTATTGTATTGTATTGTATTGTATTGTATTGTATTGTATTGTATTGTATTGTATTGTATTGTATTGTATTGTATTGTATTGTATTGTATTGGATTGTATTGTATTGTATTGTATTGTATTGTATTGTATTGTATTGTATTGTATTGTATTGTATTGTATTGTATTGTATTGTATTGTATTGTATTGTATTGTATTGTATTGTATTGTATTGTATTGTATTGTATTGTATTGTATTGTATTGTATTGTATTGTATTGTATTGTATTGCATTGTATTGTATTGTCTTGTATTGTGTTGTATTGTCTTGTATTGTATTTTATTGTATTGTATTGTATTGTATTGTATTGTATTGTATTGTATTTTATTGTATTTTATTAGGTTCTTGGGGGTACAATAACATTCAAACACACACACACTACACACACACATGCCTAAAAGGAAGGTCATAACCCCCCCCCCCCCCTAAGGGATAACCCATGCAACCAGCCACTTTATTACATTATATATTTTTTCCCCGAAGCCCCAGTGGGAATGAAGCCCATTACATGGCTCATAGGCCTGTCATTGGATGGTCTGAAGGCCCTTCTTGTATCATTCCTATGTCACCACCTACACTTCATGCCTCATTCACAATACCTTTCATGGCCTGAAAGCCTAGTGGCATAAAAGCCCATTCAGGAAGAATAGTATTTCTGCTACATTAGCCACCCGGCTACAGTGATACAGAACTCCTTCAGTTCCCACAAAAAATATCTCCCACCCATATTTGAACTTGGGTCTAATTCAAGATTATGGGGAATATTTACCACTCATTTAATCCTCCAACTACAGTAAAAAGTCAAAAAATACCTCATTCAAAAAATAACAATATAATTTTTTTAAAACCGTTTTTTAAAAAGTCAATAATTGTTACAAATTTATTTAATAAATCATTTTAAAACAGTAAAAAAATTATAAAACATTTTAAGGAAAATTTAGACATGGAAGAAAAATATTTCTGATCGAGTATAAAAATAAACTCGGTTTTCATTAAAATTACTATTTTAGTATATTGATTTATTAAAGAAAGGAAAAGAAAAACTTTTAATTTATATAAATAACCAAAGGAGACTAAAATATATTGGGTTTAAGATAGAAATATCAAATAATTCCCCTATTAGATACTTAAATATAAACAATCCTAAATAATGATGTGAATCTTAAATAAGCACATGTCTCTTTGGTAACTTTTGAATCATAACACCCATGAAATAAATAACTTTAAATGAAACATTAAAAATCATTAATATAAAGTTATTAATTATATAACATATCAAATGGGTAGTATATACACCACATTAAAGAAACAAGTGGTGAATATGGAGTATGTCTCATGGAAGCAAAAGTGAGATGGGAAAACCCTTACCTTTGGTCCGACTTCCTTAGTATGTTCTCAAAACACCTATATAATAAATATATATTTATTATAAATATATTTAATAGCTATAATAATATATATCATACCTTATATTATTTACTTGTAACCTTTTATCACCCATTTATTAACAATTATTTATTAAAATCTCTATCCTGGGTGACAACTTCTTCATTTTTCATGTATGTCTTAGTTTGGTAGGTTTGTCCCTTATAATTTAATAATAGTTACAAAATATCTCTAATTTAATATATATTCATTATATACATAATTATAATCATTTATAAAATTTATATATAGAAAAATTAATTGCATCATTCATAGAGATGGTAGGCCATACATACGCATGAACATTGTTTTCACTTTTTGATGGATGGAATGAAAGAAATGAAAATAATAATTTACCTATATATAGTAATTATTATATCATATATATCATATATATTCATTAAATATATCCTTATTACTATCCATGTAAATTGTAAATGAAAAAATAGATCAAATCACTTCTTGGAGGTGGTGGTTCATGTGTACACAAGAGTGATGTTATCATTTTCCAACGGATTATAAGGTCAGAGGTTATAAATGATATTATAATTACAAAAGAATAATTTTGTCATAAATATCATATATATTAATTATTTACATCTTTATAACCATCCAAGTAAAGTGATTAGAAAATGTGAATTACACTGCAACATGGAGACGGTAAGCCATACATACGCACGAGCAATGTTTTCTCTTTTCATAGGATGGAAAAGAGATGGAAAATAGTTATAACATAATAATAATTAAATATCAGTATATTTATGATACTGGAGTTATAATTTAGTATGGGTAAAACAATTTTAGATTAATTAGAATAAGGAATAAATTTTAAAGACTGGATAAATAGGATTATCTCTTCTTCAATAGAGTTCATTTAGATTCATTCTTAATAATCCTTATAATGCTATTTTAGGAAGACTAGAACCTATAATTAGTGTCTAGGGAAGTTTAAAATGTGAATTTTAATATTTTGGTTGATCTAGATAGCTTAAATTGTGTGAATAATTGAGATAAAGAAGTGTCTTTTTATAAGGATGGGAAATGACACACTTAGAATTTCTAAAAAATATTTAAATATAATTAAGTAATTATCAAGCCCAATGCTTACAAATGAACAAAGATTAGAGGAAAAATAGTATAAGGTCAAAATATTCTCATCCAATGAAATATAGTTTTATATCTCATTTTAATCCTTATCTATTGGTTTAACCCCTGCATTAACTAATTGTAACCTTAACTATGGTAAGGAATTTTTCCATCTTAAAGAGTTAAAATATTTATTATAAGTTAAAAATTAGCTCACAAATGGAAAAATTATGACATTTTTAACTATTTCTAATTGTACTTGTAATATTTAAATTTTATTATTATTTATAAATAATTTAATACAACATTTTTATCATAAAATACTATTAATTTCATTTTAATAACTATTCACATAATTTGAATTCGAAAATGACATGGTAAAAATAGAATTCGAATATATATGTTAAAATATCTATAATATGTTATTTTTATCTTTAAAATTCATGGAACACAATAATTCACTGAAATTGTATTACTTTTATTATTTTTAAAATCATTTACGTTATTTTTCTATTAATTGAATATATATTATATCAGTGTTTTGTAATAATTTAAAATCATTATTTAATAAATAAATTTCCATGATAAAAAAATAATTTATATTTAAAATAAATATTTATAACCAAACATATTCACTTGGTATCCTTATGTAAACATTTTAGAGATATTTAATTCAAGAGAGTGATATTTTTTATATATTTTTTCCTTAAATTGTTATTAAGGTCATAATCAAAGAAAAATGGCACCATATCACCATATATTCAATAATTTTATGTACATGGGAAAACTTTACCCATATAATTGGATAAAGTTATAGAGGCCTGGTTTTTTCCTTAAAATACTTTTAAATATTTCTATATATATTTCCAGAACTAGTCGCTAAGATAGCGTGAGATTCCAAGGCCTGATGTGTCCAGAATTAATTTTATAAAAATATTAAACATATTTTATATTTCACACACACTATTTATTAAATAAAATTGTATAAATCTTAAATGGAAGTTCATATCAGAAATATGATACCACGGTTGAGTCTGGAAAGCAATGTTTACCCAAAGCATGACCTAAAATAGGTTGGCATAGGGCGTTCAGATATCTCATCTGTTGGAAGTACATTCAGTGGATAAATTAGTTAATTAAATTTATTTATTTATTTATTTGACCTAAAAGAATTTCTATAAGAATAATTCCATGGAGAATCCTCCAGGGTTAGACGTATAAACCCTAGGAGGATTTTAGAGCTTCTTCCCCTCCTTCTAATGGATAATCACCTCAGACGTTGATGGAACTATGGATCGAATTCGATTGGGATTCAGTAAATGTAATTACTTCCTTTAATCATTTTAAATCACCTTCTTCAATGATGAACAATCCAATCTCTAGGTAGGAGTTTTTAATTTGTGTATTATGCTCATTTTGATTAAATTGATTGAGCGGACCAATCCTATTTTATTGATCTGTGCCAATTATGGCCTGAGAATGTGCATGTGTACTGATTTAATTGCTTAATATTTGGTTTTTCTAACCCTGATTATCTTAATTATTGATCATTGACCAAGAACTCTTGACAATGATCTTTAAACCTTTTTTTGTGTTCCTTCCTCCAATAATTGCTTCGCTTTCTTCACTGGTTGGACCCCGCGGTCCCCGTTCGACAGTGTTGAGTGGTAACGAGCCGGATCAGACCCGTATAATAAGAGTGTAATGATGTATGAGGGACGTATCAATGATTAAATGATATATTTTGGATGTTTTTTGGATTTTTGTGATCTTTTTTATGACTAAAGATCAAATCATCATCGATGCAATGGATCGGGACATGTGGTGTATACAGCGGAACCAATGAGGAATGAGAGAATCCAATTTCCTAAAAACAACAGCTGGAAAGGAAAAATCAGAGTCAGATCCAATAATATCAAGTGGAAACAAAGAGGGATCTATGGTGGAATATCCATATTTGAGGTGTGGAATGCGGATCTTAGAATCTATGAAAAACCTGACTACACACCACGTATCGTGATGAACACATGGTGTGTATCCCCTTGGTTGTGGCAGCTATGGTTTTGGGATTTCATAAGGATTTCATGTTGTGTATACTCCCTACATGCCATGTACCCCCTTCCCCATGTGGATGAGCCATGTGATAGAGAACACAACCAGGCACACACCATGTGCCTGAGTATAAGGGTATGGCAAGAGCACATGGGAATAACCCCATGTGAAGAGGCATATTGTGTACTGAAATACATGGACATGAGGTAAAGTACACAAACATGGCTTGGATACATAGACATCGCCAAGCACACGAGTGGGGCCCTGGGTAGCATGGGCATTTCATGTATATCTACCACACACCATGTATACGTACATAGTTGGAAATCCATGTACCACTAGGGATATGGCTAAGAGAAGAACTAGGAACACATTTCATGTGGGTCCCCTCACACATCATGTACCCCTTGGTTCCTTTTGAGGAAACTGTGACCTTCTATATCTTCTTCATTTGAACTTGAATTTTGTCTTGTTCATAGTCTATATCGGGTGTTTTTCTATATATATCATGATGGTTCCCTCATTTTTTGATTTTGGGATACTATGTGGAATGTTTCAAGAATTATTCCTGGTCATTTGATGCTTGATTATGATAGTTATCACATGAGATCACCAGAGGCATCCTAAGTGGAACCTTCCATCTGGGTTGGGCATGGGTCACTGATGACTTCTAGAGTGGAACCCTCCAGTTGGTCTAGGCATAGATCCTCTACCAACTTCTAGAGTGGAACCCTTTAGTTGGGATGGGCATGGTTTCTCTACCAAATTCTTGAGTGGAACCCTTCGGTTGGTCTGGATAGGGGTCCTCTACCAACTTTTAGAGTGGAACACTCCAGTAGGGTTGATCATGGGTCCTCTACCGACTTATAGAGTGTAACCCTCTAGTTAGGCTGAGCATGGGTTCTCTACTAACATCTAGATTGGAACCCTCTATCTGGATTGGGAATGGGTCCTCTACCATTAGAGTGGAACCCACTTTTCATACCAAGGCATTGGTCCTCTATCTAAATATTTTGGTCCCTCGAATGTGTGGCACGGTGACGAGGAATGGTTTGACTTAGATGGATAATTTTAGGCAGACACATGATATATTGGGAATCATTGGTGGAATTTTGGATCTATTGGAGACTCTTCTTCCTAGTATGAGAAGTGAGACAGAGATACCATTTCTATCTTGTTTTGGTTTCTTTTAATTAAGCATATATATATACATCTGTATCCATAAATTTATATTTGGTTACTCTCCTGACATGGGTTGCAATAACACATGGGGAATTCCACATGCTTTCTGTATTTAGATTCTCGTGGTTGGATGAGTCTACTCTCCTAATATATGTGTAAAATATTCATCTTATAGTTAATATAGACACCATGTTTAGACCCTTGTGTTTGGAAAAGTTTAATCTCTCTCTTGGTTTGGGTTGACCTATTCTCTTTCTCTACTTTCTGCATCCCATTTATATCTATAGTATTTCTATTCCTGTTGTATCTCTTACTGCTCCCCCATTAGATTTTGGTTCATCCTAATTGGTATGTATATAATCACCCATGTATGGTATTTTCCCACATGTGTATTATATTATGAAGAAGATATAAATGTCGGCAATGACTTCAGAGGATCTTAGGGATACCTTGTACTTTGAACCACATACAGTGGTCGCAACATGGATATCAGAAGATAGGATCTCTTAGTGTTTTACTTTCTATTTTTATTAGGTTTTCACATATTTTTATTTGGTTATCCTTTACTTTTCAGTTTACACTATCATACTCTTGTATTTTCTCAAGGTTTTACATGCATGGTTGTTTCCCTGGTGTTTTTCATCTTTTAATATTATTTATTTTCACTTATTCATCGATATGGTTATGTGTGTGTGTACATGTACTTAGTAAAAGGACTCCCTATATTAGTTATTCCTTTGGTTGTTGTCTCCAACCCCTAGCCTATGGAGGCAGGCTTGGGGTAGTTATGGTTTGAGCCCTGGATTGGGTCGGGTTGTCACAGATTGGTGTCAGAATATTCCATTCCATCATACATTGTCTGGAGTATTACCATAATGAGGATTCGGTTTAGATTAGGGAAACAATGTCAAAGTTTCTTGGGTGTCTCTTAGGCTAGGGAATCTATTTATGGTATGGGAAGCTGACGTATCCATTAACTAAGACCTTGATTACCTACTTATTGACTCGGAATACTGATACATTAGTTGCAAGGATCAATGGTGCATGAATTATATAGGATTGGTTCTTTTTTATGTCCTTATTGATTCATATCCCCATTTATATATATATATATATATATATATATATATATATATTATCATCTGACCATGGTATGTCCTGATTAAAATTTTAGCATGCCTCCATAATGACAGCTAGCTAGGATATATGTTCCAGATCATGATAAAAATATGATGAACTATAAGGCCTTTGTTCAAGTTCTATCAGGTGACCATATTTCTATAGGTGGGTGTATAGAAGCACCACCACTTTTCAATTATCAGATCATCCTAGAAAATAAGGATGAGGATGCACACAAGCTTATCAAACTCTGCAAGTTCCAGCGCCAGAGGCCACTGAGGTTCCACAGTGATAAAAATCCTCAGGTAGTAGAGGATTGTCTAGATTTGGTGGTCTGTGTCTTTAGGTTCATCTAAGAACTAATGGATCATGTGGTTGTATTGGAAACTATCCTTTTCCATAGAGTAATTGGGTGCTAGTGGAGTCTTTTTATGCATATTCACAATGATTTTACACTCTTATGGCCTAACTTCCAGCTGTTATTCTATGAGGAGTATTTCTCCTCCTGCTTATTCTTGGTTTGTATTCATGAGATTCTAGAGCTTTATCAAAGAGGAATGATGGTGGTTGATTATGAAATGATATTTACAGACCTTACATGGTAATCCCTTAACATAATATGGGTTGGCTACTTCTATTCATTGAAGTTTGAGCAGGGACTCTACCAAGAGATATGAACCAGCCTAGTACCATTGTGGATCCCCACCTATGTCAGGGTGTTGGATTGGGAACTGGTGATAGAAATATTTATTTCAGAAGGATGAAAGGTATTTAGAGTTGTTATTGGGAATCACAAGGCTGATTCATCTGCAGTATCTAGAAAATGATGGATTATAAGATCTCAACACAGGTGACCTCCCCATGATCAGTCTCAAAAACGTGGTCAGGGGCAACGCAGAGGACCAGGGTAACCTGAATAGTTGAGGTACTATTCTTATTATGGGAGAGGTCATATGGAATTTTATTTCTTAACAAGACGTACTGAGGAGTGCATGTAGGTAGATGATGGACCTCCATGGAAGAGGAAACATCATAATCATGGATCTCCTAGGAGAGGGGAGGGTGGCACTAGGGAGTAAAATCTGGAAGAAGGGAAGGAGGAGCTATGGGTGGTGGAAGATGTTATAAGATACTTCCACCACCACCACCAGGCTCCCTACGTCAAGATCAGGGAACTGGCAGGGGGTTCGCAGACCGTTGTAGGCTTTAAAGGAATATGTCCCTGCAATTCATGATATGGTTAGTGGTACGATATTTGTTTATTCTAATCTTTCTTCAGTATTATTAGATGTAGGTTCTAGTCATTCCTTCATCTATATACTCCTGGTGCAAGGGATGGATCTTCCAGTTGAGGCTCTAGCCGAGTAGATTCATCTTGTGGTTCCTACAGAGAATTATTCTTCTCTATTTTTTATCCATCGATAATGTGAGTTATCGCTTGGCGGAGATAGGTTCATGTGGGACCTTTTTTCATCAGGATAGAACCCTGTGACATCAAATTGGGTATGGATTGGTTGTCCATGGTCTAATCCCATATTGACTATCACCACGGACAAGTCATATTATTACAAACTCATGGTACGTGATTCACCTTTATAGGAGGGAGAGATCTCATGGAGGTATGAGTGGGTTCTATGAGTAGGAGGCTTCATCCCATCACCCATCAGTTGGAATGTATAGACCTTAGTGAAAATTTCTTTTCAAGAATATAGATTCCTTCAGTTGTGGATTATTATATGTACATCTTCCCTGAGGAAATTATGGGACTTCCTTTGAGGTGGGAGATGAAATTTTTCATTGATTTTCATCCTAGTGATATCTAGGTATTTTCTATGGCATATCAGATGGCCCCTACCGAGCTCTTGGAGCAGTAGTTGTAGTTGGAAGATTTTTTAGAGAAGGGTTTCATTATACCCAGTGTGTCCCCCTCATAAGTTCCAATGATGTTTATGAGAAAGGAAGATGGGATCTTGTAACTTTTCTTGGATTATCGTCGCCTGAATCTAGACATGATAAAGAACAAGTACCCCTTTATAAGGATTTATAGTCTCTTTGATCTGTTTTAAGGCATGAGATGGTTCTCAAAGATAGATATCTAGTACGCCTACCACCATTTGAGGGTTTGTGACTCTAATATTCCAAAGTTGTCATTCCAATTTTTCTACGAACACTATGAGTTCCTACTGATGCACTTTGATCTAATTAATTCCCCCACCATGTTTAAGGATTTGATGAACTAGGTTTTCTGATAATACTTGGACCAATTTATGGTTTTATTCATCGATGAAATACTCTTATACTTTGTATCAAAGGTGGATCATGAAGATCACTTGAGGATAGTTCTATATTTGCTTTGAGAGCAACAAATTTATGGAAATATCTTGAAGTGGTAGTTTTTGATTTATGAGTTTCACTTTTTGGGGCATGCAATCTCTGAGCATGGTTTAACTATGGACATAGAGAAGATCGATGTAGTTCTTTATTGGGGACCACATAAGATCATATCAGAGTTTCAAAGTTTTCTTGTCTTGGTATGGTACTATGAGAGGTTTTTGGTAGACTTCTCTAGAATTGTATCCCCTTTGATCACCCTGATGCAGAAAGGGTAGTCGTTTACCTAGATTGAGCAGTTCCATAGTTCCTTTGAGTAGTTTAGGCTGATCCTGATGAGTGATCCTGTGTTGAGACTACCAAAGGAGGGTGTATAGTTTGTAGTGTATTGTAATGCCTCAGGATATGGTCCCAACTATGCACTGATGCAGTAGTAGGCAGTTTTCACATACAGGTCGAGGTAGATGAGACCCCATGAGAAGAACTACACAACTCATGGCCTAGATCTAGTAGCAGTAGTCTTTTTCCTAAGGATGAAGAGTAACTACCTTCACTACCACAAAATAGGGAAAGGGAAGCGCTTCCCTTTATCAGTGCTAAGCAGAAAGCACTAATAAAAGGGTGGGTCTTTATCAGCACTATCCAAAAGCACTCATAAATGTACACTTTATCAGCGCTAAAACAAGCACTGATAAACTGTACATTTATCAGCGCTATTATTAGTGCTGATAAAAGTTTTTATTATTAATTTATATAAAATTATTATATTTATATTAAAAAATAATTTTTATTTGAATAAATTAAATAAAAAACAAATTTTTATCATTAATATGTATTTTTTAATAATTCAAATATATATATAATATTTTAATAGAAAAAATTATTTATAAGATTATAATTAAATAAATATATATATAATTATATAATAAAAGATTATAATAAATTACATTAAATAAATAAAAAATATATTTTTATATTTTTATATTTATTATAGATTTATTAGATTTATTAGATTAATTCATTATATTTATTATATTTGTTATAATTATTATATTTATTTTATTTATTTTATTTATTTTATTTGTTTTATTTTATTTATTTTATTTATTTATTTTATTTATAAATATATAAAACTTTTTTAATATATATATATATAATTAAAAATGACTGCTGAAATAAGTATTTATCAGCGCTATAATTTTAGCGCTAATAAATATTTATTTTATCAGCGCTTTTTGAGCACTGATAAATAGGTCATTTATCAACGCTCAAAAATCATGGATAATGGTATGTTTTATCGGCACTTTTATTTTAGCGCTGATAAAACATACCTTTATCAGCGCTTTTAACTAGAGTTGATAAAGTTTCCAGCAGTTTTTATAAAATAACCTTAACAGGCCCATCCTCTATCATACTCGTTCAAGCCTTCACGAAAGTTGAAACATACGCCATCACTCCTCTTCCTCCTCCCCCTCCTCCTCCACCGTTTCCACCACTGCCTTGTCCTCCTCCACCACTGCGACCGTCCTCCTCCTCCATCACCGATGCATTCTCCTCCTCCTTTGTTGTGATCCCTACTCTGTCACGACCCTGCTTATCCTTGTCCTCTATCACTACCTCCTCCACCTCCTCCTCCTCCTCCTCCGTCTACCGAATCATCCTCCTCCACTTTGAGGTTGGTGGTTTCAAACCATTAACAATGTTTTATGTATTTTTTATGCATTCTGATATGTAGTTTTATGGTAAGAGGATTATACTTGTGGTTGAGTTGGGTGGGGTGATTCAGGATGCTTCAATTGACTATATAATGGTGACCCCTAAGTAGGATAACACTAAAAGGAATTCATTTTTTGAGTTTCAGCATCAATTCTTATTTAATTATGAGGGAAATATCCCTAATTATAAGATAGAGATATGGTTAGAGGATTTTTAGATTTGTTTTATTTTGATTATTTATATAAAGGAACATTGGATTCCATTGTTTATTATCTTGTTTTTGGTAGCTATTCATTAGGGAGGGATCTTGTTTCTTGGTGATTATGAGGATCCATAGATATCATGGCATATGTTTTGTAGTCAATCATTAGATAATTTCATTTATTTGTAATTGAAGCAGAAATAATGACATGTGTTTTTTTCTATCTAAGAGGGGAGATCCAATATATGATAGTTTGGAATTTATTTTAAGAATATTATTTTACATACTTATAACATTATTCTTTAAAAGTATTCTTGGGTGTGATATTTTTATTAGGTGACACAACTAGAGATCAAACATCAACTCACCCCATTAACTTTTCCAATGTATTTTTTGTTCAATAAAAGTATAAGGTAAAAGATATTATTCTAGTGTAAGATGATTCATCTCAAGAGTGAAGCCATCAAAAATTATCGAAGGGAAAGTATATGTATGGATTTCCTCGGTTGTCAAAGTAGTTCATATGTTTTCTATTAGGGAGTTAGTCTCAACTCCCTTTTTCTAATTTCCCTATATATAAAAGTTCTCGGGCCTCAACCTATACCTCTATAATTGTTTTTTCCCTTGTGAACATCATGTTCATTATCTCTTCCAATGAAAAACTTCCAAAGTGAACATCATATATCTTCCCACCCAATTCATGTTAAAAAATTAAAATAGTTTAATCTAATGCATTATGATTTTTAACAAGGTGATAAATTTTTTTGGGAGGTAGAAAGAATATTGAGTTGGTGGAGGATATTCACCCTTAGGTAAATTAGTCTACGTTTATCCATGTAAGAAGGTTTCATTAGGATTAGTGACGTAAAGGACCTAGGTGAGTTCAGATGCATGCTATGGAGTTGACAACATTAGGTGGAACAAACGATCTTTCAGGTACTATATAGTGACCCATACATTTCATGCATAAATACTAAAAAATGTTGGATGAATATTAAATAAATATCATTATGATCCACACCAAAATAATAATGGTTTAATCTATATGAATACTTGATACATAATACTTTTATTTTTGGAAAGATCTTTAATATTTTCCAGAGACAACACTTCTTAGGTATACCCTATATAAAACCATTCTTCTTAACCTGGGGAAGGAAAACATAATAAAGGGAGAGATAAAATGAGAAATAAGGGTAAAACTAGGCGATATCAATCAATGATCAATCATGATAATAGTATATAAATAAGGTTATGAGATTGAAAACATAAATTATCAAGGTTATAGTAAATCTTTCATAGAACGTAAACACGAGTCGTGGAATAGAAATTTATGACAATAATGGAAAATATTTACCATAGTGAGCAATCATCAATAATCGGTCATGACCTATGAGAGAAAAGCATAGCATTATTAATGTAGAAAAAACATAAGTTTATAATCCCTTCATGCTATGCCAACCTCCCCCTCCTCTCCTCTTGGTTGGTTTCCCTAAACTAGTGTATTTTTTTATCTTTCATCACTTATATTGGAGATCCTAGGATAATTTTTACATCTCCTATTCCTTTTATATATTAGTGTCTGACCCCCCCCCCCAAATCCTATATTTAAATGGACATGGATAAATTACAATTAGAAATGTAATGATACGTCCCAGACTGGTATCATAACCAACAAATGACCTGGCGTTCCACTAACCTAAGAGGCGTTCATGATCCCTATAGGATAACAACAATCCCCTGGGAAAAAAATACAATTAATGTGGAATATTTTACCCTTAAATTAGAGTAAATTAAAAATAATATTCCTCCTAAAAATATAACATATACCATTCATAAGTTGAACCTCTAGGAAAATAGTAGATATGAAAAAAAAAATAAACAGGAATCAGATATCATATATGGAAAATAAAATCCCACTATTGAATAATAAAATTGTTTAACATGTGAATTCTCATTTTATGTTTTCTTTTTAGTTGTAAATATCCTATGTCGCACGCCACTCCTCTGCTGTGAATGCACCTCTACTATGCGTTGAACGACACATTTGCGGTGAGTTTTCTCCTCTTACTCATTGGTTTACTCTTGTTCGCATGTTATTACTGTTTGATATTGATGGTTATGTTGTGAAATGTATGGGCTAAATTCCCCACTGAAAATAGTGTCCGTTGGTGGTCCTTGTTTGTGCACTAAATGTATTTTAGGTTGGTTGGTTCCTATTGAACATTTGAATATAAAAATTGTTAATTTATGTATACTGACTAATTAATGAATGCACCAGGATGATAAAACTTTGGTGATAACCCCTAAATTAAAAAATAGAATTGAATAAGGGGTGCTTTGTAAAATCTTAAATTGTAATTTTTTGGTTTTTACGATGTTGCGATTGTGATCACGATTGGGTGTTTGTATGTTTTTTCGGTTGTTGGCATGATTGGTATGCCATTTGTTTTCCATTTTTTAGTTCTTACACCATTAAATATAAATCCAAACTTTACCCATTTCAATGGAACCACCACTTTGTTACTAGTTCAATTCCACTAAATCTTAGAAAACCACTTCACTATAGGACTCTATGAAACACTTTATGGACACCCTATTCAAATAACCATAACAACACATGTAATTAATCCTTCCACCCACAAGCACACTATTGAAAATCATACCATCTATTAGTTTTGTACCATAGTTCTTTACTAGAGACATTATGTTTCTATAGAAGCACTAAAAAACCATTTTATAACAATGCATATAGATCACATGTGGGATACTAAAACATTCTAGTGCAAGGGATTCTCATATCTAGTTTCATTGATCAGGTGGTTGGGAAGATGTGTGTGGTCTACTTTGGTCCTGAGTAATGCATGGAGAGGTAAGTGTATTGTTTTCAATAGCTAATTACATTGATTATAGTTGGATTATGACCCTAGTTGAACATCTTTTGTGTTGTTATTTTGTTAAATATTAATATTACTATATCAAATAGGATGAATATGAATAAATAATGGATTGATGCCAATCGATTGACAAAAGAGTATGAAGATGGAGTGAAAGAGTTTATCAATTTTTCAAAAGATCATGCATATGACCCTTATCAAATCCTTTGTCTGTGTTTACGTTGTTGTTATTGAAGACAAATTATTCCAGAGGAGTTGGAAGAACACCTAATCTATCACGGAATAGATCAAAGTTATGCATTTTGGAATAAACACAAGGAAAAAATGAATGCAGGTAGTGGCTGGGATAGCACTCTGTTTTATGGATCATCTAATATGATTACAAGAATGAACAATGAAGACGATTTTATAGAGGATGTGATTACAGATGTGAATGATGATGAAGATAGTATTGAGTAAATTACAAGGAAAGTTGTAGATGAACTTCATGATTTCCCAATATTGTTTGAGAAGATAAAGAGTTGTGCAAAGATGTCATTGTATGCTGGTTGCACTAAATATACATCATTGTCAGTCATACTAAATCTGCATAATTTGAAAGTAGGAAACAAGTGGATTGGAGCTAATTTTATGGAACTACATTCTCTCATGAATTACATGCTCCCAGAAGATAATGAGCTCTCAATCCGAACATACAATTCCAAAAGAATGTTGTGCTCGATGGGTATGATCTTTGAAAGAATACACGCCTTCCTGAATGAATGTATATTGTTTCTCAAGGACTGCCAATCACTTAAAGAATACCCAAAATGTGGTTATTCTTGATACAAGAAAGATTAATCCAGTCTTACTAAAGTGTTATGGTACTTTACAATCATTCCAAGTTTTAGGCACCTATATGGAAGTGAGGAGACTGCAAGACAATTGACATGGCATGCAGATACAAGAATTAAAGATGGGAAACTACGTCGCCCAAAAGACTCTTTTTAGTGGAATATAATTGATCATGAGTATCTTGAATTTGGAAACGAGCTGAAAAACCTTCGTCTTCAATTATCTACAGATGGAGTGAATCCTTTTGGTTTTCAAAGAAACAGTCACAGTATATGGCCATTTATGTTGGTAAATTATAAATTAGCACCATGGTTATGCATAAAACAAAAATACATCATGTTATCTATGCTTATATCATGAAAAAAACAACCAGGTAATGATATTGTCATTTATTTGGCTCTATTGATCGAGGATTTGACATTATTGTGGGATTCAGGTGTTATGTTGTATAATGCTTACAAAAATGAAGATTTCACTTTGAGATTCATGTTTTATGGGAAGATAAATGACTTTTTTGCTTATGGAAATTTGTCAGGATATATAATTAAAGGAACTCAAGGGTGTCCCATTTGTGAACAAGGCACATAGTCAATTAGGTTGAAACATTCATCAAAAACCATGTTTCTAGGATATCGTATATTTCTACCCCGAAGACAAAAGTACCAATCGTAGACGGCATCATTCGATGGAACTTTAGAAGAACGTACACCACCGTATCCACTAACAGATGATCAATTGTTTACGAAAGTAAAAGATGTGGACACTACTTTTGGTAAACCATTTTTGAAAAACCTTACGAAAACCAGTTGGAAAAAGAGATCAGTTATTTTTTTTTGAATTATTATATTGGAATTGTCTGTATGTCATAAATTTTCTTGATGTTATGCATGTTGAAAAATATATATGTGATAGTGTCATCGGCGCATTGCTAAATGCACCCAACAAAAAAAGATGGAATTAAGGCAAGATTGGACATGGTTTAGATGGGAATACGAGAAGAGTTGGCACCAGTGAAGGGTGAAAAAAAAATCTTTTTATTGCTACTTATACTGTTTATAGGTAGGAGAGATATAATTTTTTCAACTTCTTGAATGACATAAAGGTTTCATATGGGGTATTCATCAAATATCAAGAACATCGTTTCAATGAGAGATTTAAAGTTAAAGGGTCTGATATCACATGACTGCCATGTTTTGATGGAAGATCTAATTCCTATATCTTTACGTTGCATTTTTTCCAAGAATTTCCACCATATATTAACAGAGCTCTGTTTCTTATTAAAATATATATGTAGCAAAGTTATAGACCTGGTGAAATTGCTAACTATGGAAAGATAAATTATCATCATATAATGTGATATCGAAATTTTCTTCCCACTGACATTCTTTGATATGATGGTTCATTTTATGGTTCATTTTATCGTTAATTTTGTGAGAGATATTCAACTATGTGGTCCTGTACATTATAGATGGATCTACCCCATTGAATGGTATATGAATATTTTAAAAGGGTATGTCAAAAATCAAATTCGTCCATAGGGTTGTATTGTGGAGCAATATATTATTGAGGAAGTTGTTGAATTCTGTATCGAATACCTATCTAGTGTGGAAATCATTGTCCTACCTAAATATCATCACACTGGGTAGGTTGAGGGTGAAGGAATTTCTAGAAGAGAGGTTGTCACAATCAATATTACAGATCAGGAGCAGTCCCACCTTTATTTTTGCATAAAATTGTTGACGTTGACCCATATGTTCAAACCCAAAAAGAAATTATTAGGAATTTGAATCCATATAGGGATGAAAAATGGATATCAGATATACATAATTGTTAATTTATAGGATGGTTTTGGGACCATATTTTTAAGAAGTTAGATGAAACTACAGACTCAATTTCAGAACAACTTTGATGGCTAGATGGAGGGGAAAGTGTGTATATGTTATCCTACAATGATTATGTAGTTAATTTTTATACATTCTATACTCATGAACATGATAAAGATGGTACCATGCAGAATGGTGGGGTTACACTTTTGGATGAAGCGATGCATGTTTCTGGTGCTAAGACGGAAATCCAATTTATGCGAATATGTCATACTTTGGCATCGTCAAAAAAATATGGTAGTTGGATTATACAAAATTCCAAGTGCCGATTTTTCAATGCAAGTGGGTTGATAACAGGATTTCTGTTAAAATAGATGAATTGAGATTCATGAAAGTAAATTTAAATAAGGAAAGGGATAAAGATGAAACATTTATAATGGCATCATAGGAAAAACAAGTATTTTATGTTCTAGATCCCGTAAGCCAAAACTGGTCAATTATTCTGTTATCAAACCAAACAACTGAAGGGTTAGGTGAAAGTTCAATGGAGGATGACCCTTTCATTGGGACATTACAATCATTTCGCAGTGTTCCCAACGTAGATGACATTTTTTATGTCATAGGATACCATAATGAAGGGATTTACATAGTCTATAGAGGGGTAAAATATCTTCACCCTTTAAAAAAAGAGTTCAATAATCATTTTATTTGTTTATTATAATATACTTTGTGTTAAATTATGTTATTATCTCTTTGCTACTGCTTTTATGTAATATAAATTAAATGTTAAACCACTTCTGCAGATAATGACTTCTTCACCTGCCGATGCGCCAAATCCTGAGGCACAACAGGTCTCTCAACTTGCTGCTGGTGGTCCCAGTGTAGAGCAACAATAGGTTTCTCAACCTATTATTGCTAGTCCCAGTGCTGAGGTACAACAGGTTTTCCAACCTGTTGATGTTGGTCCCAGTGTCGATGATAGCTCTCTAGAGGAACATAATGATGATGCTTCTGAGGAAATGGTAGGAAATGAAACCCTAACGACGCAAAAAAAAAGAGCATCGTAGTTTGACAATGTTAGCCAAAATCCTTAAGGAAATAGAAAAGGACATCAAATATGAGGTGGGATGGAATAATTGAAGCTAACATGTTAACCCTAACAAATCCATTTTATTAGCTACATTATAATCATCACTCGGCAACGCGTTCCGATTGATGTACAGTCGTGGCACCATGTTGTCACTGGGCTTAAGACACTAATTTGGGAAGAGATTATGGTAATATTATGATATCATTTATTTAATTTATTAAAATAAAATAAAAAACTAAAACATTGACTTACTCTACATCATCCATTGCATAGTGAATTTATATTAGATACCTCACACAAGGAATATGTATTAAGAGTTGTAGGAAGGATTCATAGAGTCTTTCACACAATTTTAATGAAATTTCATCTTAAAGATGATGAAGGGAAAATCAAGTCGCACCCACCTCCTGGTTATACACACTTGATATCCCAAGGAGCATGGGATGCGTTTAGAAATTGTCATGAGGATCAGAATTTTCTGGTACATTGTGTCTGGAAATATTTTGTTTGACGTTGCTTGTATTCATCACTTTGATTGATAGTTTTTTATTTATGAAACCACAACTGAGTGCTGAAAATAATTAACGAGAAACAAAACCAGCATACCCCTACCATAAAGCATGGATGGGGTATGCTTCACTTGAGAAAAAATTGGTATGTATTTTAAATCTACTGTAATACTTTTATGTGACATAAAATAACACCATAACCATGTTCCTATGTTTATATGCATATTGATGAATCGAAATCAAAAGTCACTTATATCCCATTCCATGTGCTATGAAAGGAGTATCGAGTAAATAAATAGGGGATATTTATAGATAAAAACACACAAAAAGTGTGGGAAACATGTGTAAGTATGATATAATATAAATTTGATTTTCTTTAAATCGCTATTACAAAACAATGAATACTTATTTTCCTATATTTTCAATCTGAAATGGTCAGAGGAATCAACAACACCTACACTAGATGCAAACATACCTTCATTTGCTTTGAATTAACCAGAAAAGTATGGCCGCATTAGAGGTGCAGGTTTTGGGGTGAAACCCCTTACATATTTTCAGAAAGAAAAAAAAGTGGAGGATCAAACTGAGGAAATGAAAAAGATGAGAGAAACAATAGCTATATTTCAAGAAGAATTACAATACCAAATAGAGATGATAGAAAGTTTTACAGGGGTAGGTAAAGAGAAGAAACAACTCAACAACAACTTGTGTGTGAAGATCCCCCCCCCCACCCCCAGCTTTGAGGTGAGTCATTCCCCTTAAGACCTGAATTAGATGAGGTAATAAATGTTATAATAGTTGTTTATGTGAAATATTAATCCCATAGAAATTGATACCTTACCTGTACTAATATTCTACAGGGTGAAAATGACTGTGATTTATATCTATCAACTCCCACCTATTGCCTTCTACCGAGGGCTATGGTGTTCAATATGCAGAACAACATGCTACACAACAGACAACTTCCAAAAGATCATGTCAGAGTGTTGATTAACATAGCTAATAAGATGAGTTCCAATATACCTATTCCAAATGATGATGATGACATTCATAGAGTCAAACAAGTTGTTGGAACATTCATTGCATGGCCATCAATTCTTGTAAAAAAACTGGTTGACAAGGAGGTATCCATTTCCAATTTATTTTTCAAGTAGAACCTTTAACATTTAATGAAAAAAGGTCTAAATCGATGAATGTTATTACAGAATGGCAAAAATAAGGGTGTTAAATGAAACATAATCTCAAAACTATCTCATGGATCAACCAACCGATTGAAACAATCTACTGAGAGAACCTTCACCCTGCTCGTTCAATATCCACAGTTAATATCATTACAGGCTCATGTGGATACAAATTTGATAGAAAAAAATTCTCACACAGTTGATTTTGAAAAAAATATGTACAGAGAGGAAAAATCATATTTCTTTAGTGATGAAAATGTAAATGAAATCCTCAAGTATGAATGGCTAGGCGCCTTAGTTGTAAATGTATACATGATGTATGTTTTCATGATTTGATTTTACAAAAGTGGATATGCTATGATAATTATGACTAAATAAATTTCATATTTTTTGAAGGTGTATATATGAAAAGTAATTGAATGGTTTTCCCCATGAACAAAAATTTTGACTTGTTAGTCCTCACATCACCTCTTCAAAAGAAGAAATAAATTCTAATAAAGAGGCTGAAATAATGTAATCCTTGATCAAATCGTTTGAAAAAAAATTACCAATTACAGACTCCTTTTAATACCAACAATGCAAGGGGGTAAGACTCTAAAATTTAATCATATCAATTATATTTTCATTTCTTTCATTAAATATTCCTTTTTTTTTTGTTTTTAGGTAGCATTGGATACTGATTTTAGTCAATTTGGACACTCTAAAGATTTATTTTCTAGATTCAATGCATGGGTATGCAACAAACCGACCACAAATGATGGAATTTATCAATTTGTAATACACTATATCCAAAATTTTAGAACTAAACATATAGTTATATAATTTATATTATCTTTTAATGAGGATTTTGTTAATGAATTGGCGGTGTATCAATATTGTCTACTTCATGGAATGAATCCATGGCCTATGGGAAAGAATGCCTAAAAGATCTATAAATGGACAAATATACTAGTATATATAATAATATTTCACTATCAAAAACATATAAAAAAATTACTTATATTTCTTGATGTTTTTTTAGTGTCCAAAACAAACAAACGGAAAGGACTGTGGTTATTATGTTTGGAAATTTATGAAATAGATCATATGTCATCAACAAACTAGCATCACAGAAGAGGTATTTTCAAAAATAATTACAAGTTAATTTAAAATATTTATTAATCATTTTTGTATTTATATTTTTTCAGTACTACCATGAATGTCGCAAAAACTCATATTCACAAGATGATATAGATGTGTTTAGAAACGAATGGGCAACATACTTGATGGAAGATTGTACACAAATATGATGAAGGTGAATTCCTAATACTTATGTTATCCTTATATGATCATTTATATCTCTCATGTTTACACTTATTGATCATATATTATCACACTTTATTATGTTTTATATCCTTAGGTTATGAATAATTGTTTTAGAAATGATTTGTCTTTCTAGTAAAGAATAACTTAATGAGAGACTCTTATGAACTAGTTCTTTATGTTTCCATGTCTCCAAAATCACTAGACCTAAACTATTATGGCATGGATCATTTATATTCTATATGTTGGTCATTTATGCAGTTGTTTATACTAATAGAGTGTGTTGGAAGAATATTAGTTGTGCACCACTCACAAATTTAATAACAAAACTAAGGATTATTCACTATCATTGGTTAATTGCCGCTTAGAATAGAATGTGATCTGAATTTCTGATCTAACGTCCCTATGATTCTATCATCCCCCAGCATCTCTATGATCTCATCATTCTGTGTTCACTTTTCATTCTCTTCATGCACCCATTTACCTAGTAAATGGGTGAAAGAATAGAAGGAAAAGTGAACGTTGAATGATGACATCATAGAGATAGTGTCCGATGAGAGCATCATGGGGATGCTGGATCAGAAGTCCATATCAGATGTTATGCTAAGAGGTAGTTAACCAATAGTATTAAAGTTCACAAAGAATCATTAGTTTTTTTATTAGCTTATATTTAGACCAAATAAATCATTTGTAAAAATGTAAAGTCAGTGTTACGATATAATATGTCTATTTTAATGAACAATTATATAATGAAATGTTGATTTGATTTTCATTATTTCTTGTAGGGTTAGTTTATTTTAGAAGATTTATGTCCATGTGACATGCCTTTAAAGGAAGAGAAACGATGATGTGTCTACTCAATCACAGAGGTAATATTGATGTTTTCACAGTAAAATCATTGTCCATAGATCTTACATCTCAACAATTTCTCAAAAAAACCTACATCATATATACATATGCATGCCCATAAAAATCTGGGTGCCTACGCACCTCATATAGAACCTGTATCACATCAATGCCCAGATGCATACACACCTCACATACAAATTCTAGAAGAAGAACAAAGGACTTCATTATAAGGAAGTGAATACCTGACTAATTCACTTGGGATTTTATTTTAATTTTAGTATTCTAATATACTCTTGGTATTCAGTAAAATTTTCTATAGATAAGAGAGTAATGGGAAATCTATTTCACTAATGACTCAATATTTCATAGCTCTATGAGAACTCTTAGGTTTTTTCTCTACTTCACATTAGCCTCTTCATGGGATAACGTCACATAATCTCCTTTGTATGAATGATTCATGTGAACTGATCATGTGATCTCATCACGTGATCAAATCACATAAACAAATCACATAATCAAAGTAATTCACTTGAACCATGATTCTTCTATTCTTGTTTTATTTACATGATCGCATAAAGCTGCAAGGGTTGTGTAATAATATAAATCTCCCAGGTTCATTTGATCATGTGATCCTATTATGGTCATGTGATAACATGACTTTGAACAAGTCATGCACTTAATTTTGAAACCTATGTGTATTGATTTTAAAGGGTTCAAACATGATTTGGAGCTTAAAACCCATATATACATATCAAAAATATAGAATTCTATATCAAATTTAAAGTTTGGGTGGTTATTTGGCTAGGTTATTTGATTAGGTGGAAGCTTTGGGATGAACCAGGGTTGTCCCTTTTTGGTTCAGTGTACTACCAAAGAGTTTGTGGTTGAGCTAAAAAAGATAAAATTTTATGAATCTATTTAGTCTTACCAAACCTTTAATTATTGCAACAGAATTCTGAGGGTAGATGTGTTCACTTTATAGATTCAATACATGAACACATTTCATATTATGTATAGTGATTTCGACATCAGTATATGGGACATTAAAAAGGAGGGTGTCAACAGAAAAGTGGGAAACCATCATTCACAAAACAAAAGTGACTACTTGCTGAAAGAGCTCACAGAGTTATTAAACACCAGACTAATATTATTTAAATCAGAAACTCTATATAATTCCCAGTGCAAAGTACTAACCTGTGTGTCTAGATCCTCCATGAGAAGTTCTTCGAGGTGGGTAACCATCCTGTCCATTGTCTGAATGAATTCTTCCAGGGTGATTTTGCTTTGATTAAAACCCCAAGCTATTATTCGGTCTTGCTTGTCGATCCAAACTTCCTACTCCTTGGTGGCCTCAACTTGTAACCTTCTTTCATAAATTCTTAAAATCTCCTCATTTGATGCATTGGGACAAAGTACTCTTTAAATCATTTCTTCCTTGGAGTGGAATATGAGCTTCAGGAACTCCCCTACCTTTTCTTCCATCACTTTTGGCTCTTTGGTATGATCACTACTTTCCCCATCTTGTAGGTATTTGCTTTCCTTACTCCCACCTTTCTTGGATGACCTGGTTTCCATTTTTTTGGGAAGGTAAGAATAGTATTTAAGTCCCTTGGGTTTTTTCCCTGGACCATAATGCATTTATAGGGGTCACGCTTCCCTTTTAGTCCCTTCTTCCTTCTAGGGCTGTTAGTACCTTTCCCTTGGAAATGGTTCTAATTTTTTACTGAGAGTTGGATATAACTTTCATCACTTGAATCATCCTCCTCATGAGACACATCTTGATCTTGAATATCCAGACTATTAAAATGGTTCCTCAACTCAACTTGTGGGCCTTCCGTGGGGGGACTTGGCCCAAAATAGTTGCCTGGGTCACTAGGTCTTTGCATATTCTTCCCCATACGTGAAGCCTTTGGATAGGATGGGGGTTTGGAATAGAAAATGTTTGGGTCCAATGGGCCTAAGACACTCCCCTCATCCCAAGTCCCTTTTCTAGGTTGAGACACAGCTGCAGATAATTGGTGCACCTCCTACATTCCAGGAGGCTCGGCCACACTCCCCTCCTCAAGCCTCCCTTTGTTATGTGGAGTCACTGCAGCAGTCAGCAAGTCCACCTCCTACAATATATTCCTTGGAGGTTCATCCTCCTCACTATGCAACATCATTGTAGCATCCATGTGGATATCCTTCTCTGAGAAACCAAAGATGGATTTGGAACCGTGACCTATTCACATGGAGGCTCAGAAATAGGAGAGACAATTTGTTCCACAACTGAATTAAGATTTATATCTGGTTAGACATCCCCACCTTGAGAGGAAAACTGAGAGTCTGAGCTCTTGATACCTACATTAAGTTCATAACCATAGGTAGATCCATCCCCTGAATCCCCTGTAGCACATTGAAAAGCCTCAGTGCCAATAGGGATCCCCACTCCTTGATTGGACACCCCCTGACTGCCTCCTACAAAATTATACTCCTGGTACCCTAGAAGTGAGATTGATTAGGAGTATCGAATTTCCCCCTCTATATTTTGGCCACAGAAATAGACCCATGAGGGTCTGTCATGAAAAACAACCTCACCTGGGACCATATTCTGCTTAGCAAAAATCCGGTGTCCAGACCCACATCTACATGTCACCAACGAGTGTCCCAAATGCTTGAAACTGGAACAGAAGTCAGCCCACGACTCATACACAACCTTTTGTCTACACCAGTATTCTTCTCCTATGGTAATCTAAACGAACTCAGGAGGATTCCTTGAGTCATCCACTTCCACGTACACACGGGGATTAATAGGATGGAACATAGCATTGGTTTGGTGATCAGAGGATAAATACCTCCCTACGAGGTTCCCAAGCATCCTAATGATCAAAGGATTTTAAAAATGAAGGGGGTATAAGGGGAACTCACTTAGATCACCATTGAAGGGGAGTCTTGCTTCATATGGAAGTTATAAGACCATATTTGGAGGAAGAAGCGGTACTCGTTGCAACTGCGAGTCATACTAGACCAAGCTTTTATTAGGTATTCCTCTGACATGAAACAGATAAAAATACATTTTTTGTCGAGTAGACCCACTGTCTCTCTCTCTTGTAGATCCCAAGAACCGAAAATGAACCTATCAAAGGAGTCCACTGATGGTCTTCTCTATGGGAAATGTGCTACCAAGGTCTTATTGAGGAGCGTCGAGGCATCGTTGAACTCTGTGATCGATAAAGGCAGATTAGGGCTCCTTGCATAGAGATCTGGAACCTTAGGGCATAGCAATCTATGTGGGAAAGGCATAAGGATCTTAGGTTTGGAGAATAGGGAGAAGGAGGTCATCACTCTCTTAGAGGATGATAGAGGTCCCTCCCCCTCTATTGGGGGAGGGATCAGATCGACGGTCACCATCATCACAGGGGGAGAAGGCTTTAGCCTTTTTCTATTAGATATTTCTAAAGGATGGTATAATTTGGTCACCTCCCACCTCACTAGTTTACTTTCCCAGGGACAAAGTGGTAAAAGTTGGTTAAAAAAGTGATAGAGAGGTTGATGATAAGGTTCATCCAAGTCAAATGGAGCTCATGGATGTGGTTGTCTCTGATCCAAATAAAGCATCACTTGTTCCTCCATCAGCACCACCTTTGGCACCTCAAGTTATCTTTTTATGTTCCTTCCTCTAAGAGGACTAAAAAGAGAAAGTGGGCAAGTCCATACACTTATAAACCTCTCAAAATCATTAATTTTTGTACTTTGTGGACTTTTTTCCATTTCATTTCTCTAATAGCTTATCATGGCCACTTACCTACCAATATAAAGGTTAGGTATCAAGTATCATCTAGTCTTATGGCCCCCTACCTACCCAAAAGTGTCTTTTATATTAAAAATTGAAATTTTATTAATGTATTATTTCATATTAATGTTTAATTTATTTCATTATTGTATTACTAAAATGGTATTTGTTTTCTTATATAGGTGGAATTTTTTTCCTGAGTTCGGATGCTTTGTTCGGCAACAAATACAATAGACATCAATTTTTGAGAGGGGATCATAGATACAAAAAAGGATGAAACATTAATGTTTTTAACTTTTTTTAGATAATTGTAATTTTAACCATATAAAACATTGTTTGAAATGTATATAGCGGTGTTTTGTTTTGTATTCATGATTTCAAGTAAATGTATATAGCATTTTTTGTGAAACTCTTGTGCATGTTGTTTTGTTCTTCTATGCTTTGTTTGTTGTAGGTGTTGTTTTTTGCAGCTATTTTGTGTGAAGGTGTTGTTTAGTGTTGTGTGTGCAGGTGTTGTCTTAGGTGTGCAAGTTCTGTTCAATTGTTGGGTTTTCTCAGGAAACTTGGCCTTTATTGGTGCTAATTGAGTGTTGATAAAGGGAGCCTTTATCAGCAATCAAAATAGAGCTGATAAAGGAGTAATTTATATGTGATCAAAATAGCGTTGATAATGCTGTCCTTTATCAGTGCTCAAAATAGTGCTGATAAAGGTGTCCTTTATCAGCGCTCAAAATAGTGCTAATAAAGGAGGCCTTTATCAGTGCTCAAAAAAGAGATGATAAAGGAAGCCTTTATCCGCGCTAAAAACGCACTAATAAAGGGGGGACATAAATAGCACTTTTTAAGCACGGATAAAGGGAACCCTTTATCAGTGCTTTTTTAGTGATGTTAAAGGGGACCCCCTCTATCTTCATCATGATTAAAAGTTCTTTTATAGCACTGTTAAATATGGTTTTTAGCACTTTTAAAAGCCCTATTTTTAGTAGTGCTTCTAGGGGGTCGCTTTTTGGTTTACTTAGACCATCAGAGTCTCAAGTATTTCTTCACACAGAGAGACCAAAATCTGATACAGTGACTCTATTTGGATTTCCTGCAAGACTATGAATTTTAGATGGTCTATACTCTAGGGAATGGAAACGTAGTATCAGATTCCCTTAAGAAGAAGTCTCAAGATCTCTTAATTTAGGAGGCTTCTGAGCAGTTGGATTACTTGAAACTAACCTTGGTGGAGTAGGAGGGTACAAATATTCTTTAGTTGGTGGTTTTGACTCCTCCACTTCTAGAGTGTGTGAGATAGTCCCAGTTGGGATACATCAACTGTGAGGTCTTTCATGACTAGATATCCATAGAGGATTTTCTAGATTGATATTCTAGAGGATGGAATCACATCATCTTTTTTTAATGATAAATAGTGGTTCTAGTCATGATATGAGAGTAGGTGATGCAAGAGTTCCACACTTCTCACCAATTTGTACATCTTGTTGTGGGGAAGATATATAGAGACCTCTAGTGACAGTTTTGGTGTTTCTGGCATGAAATAGTGCATAAATGAGTTTTTCTCTCAGTGCCTCACCTATTAGTAGGTGAAGTATGAGCACCATGTTACGGTAGTTTTGTTTCATCCCCTTGTGATCCAGGTGTGGAAATGGGATTTCATATCCATGGAATTTGTTATAGGTATTTTTTGGAATGTGAAGGGATATAACACCATCTAGGTGATAGTTGACTAACTCATCAATTCAGTACACTTTCTTTCTATCAAGGAGTTGTGTTAGGTGGAGAGTTTGGGGTAGTTGTATGTACAAGATATTGATTGTCTTCATGGGTTACCCTAGACAATTGTCTCTGATCATGATATGTGGTTTATGTTACAATTGTGGAAAGTCCTACATTAGGCTTTTGGGACCCAGATGAGGATGAGTACAGCCTTTCACCCCCAAAAATATGGGAAGACCGAGCATACTATCTAGGTGTTGGAGGATATGATGATGGATTGTGTGTTAGACTTTGGATGAAGCTGGGAGGATCACTTTCCCTTGGTAGCGTTTTCATACAATAATCGATACCACTCTACCATTGTCATGGAACCTTTTTAGGTCCTATACAGGAGACCTTGTAGGTCACCCTTGTGTTGTATGGAGGTTGAAGAAACCTATATTGTGGGCCCATATATAGTGAAGGTGGTTACAGAGATGGTCCAGGTATTTCATGAGTGGATGAGGATGACCCTGAGCAAACATAAATCTTACAAAGATAATTATTGTATGCCCATAGAGTTTGATCAGGTAGACCATGTTTTCTTGATAGTCTCCCCACAAGGAGTATTAAGGAGGTTCTTCTAGGGAGGAAAATTATCCATGAGGTTCATCAGGACATTCAAGATCACGCATAGGATTGGAGAGGTTTCTTACCAACTCTCCCTACCCCTAAATCTAGAGCAGGTGCATGATGTCTTCCATGTGTCATAACTGAGGTGATATTTTCATGACCCTATGCACATCATCAAATGGGGCGAGCCAAACATCAACGATGGAGCCACCTTTTCAGAGCACCTAGTGGCAATCAAGGATCAATAAGAGAGGACCCTACATGGATGGACTATCACCTTGGTTCATGTGTTTTGGAAACATGAGAACGTGAAGGAGAGTTCCTGGGAGCGAGAGATCCAGATACGGGCTTAGTATCCTGATTTGTTTGTTTAATTTTTCTTTTCAGGGATGAAAATATTAGAGGGAATTATTTAGAGACCAAATTTTTTTATTTTAAAACTTTAAAATATTTCTATATATATTTTCAAAGCTATGTATTGAGACGGCGTATGATTTCGAGGCCCGATGTTCCCATAATTAATTTTATAATAATATTAAATATATTTTATATTGCGTACATATGGTTTTTTAAGAGAAATAGGGTAAAACTAAAAATAAAGATCAAATAAGAAATATGAGACCACATTTGAGTTCAAAACATGATGTTTACCCTAGACATGATCTAAAATAGGTCATCATGGGGCGTTCAGACATCTCACCCATTGGTGGTACATTTAGTGGGTAACTTAGTTAATTAAATTAGTTAATAATTTTATTTGACCTAAAAAAATTATATAAGAATATTTCCATAGATAATTGTAACACCCCGAGATTTTATGAGAAATATTCTTTTCAATTTCTTTGATATATTATGTTGTACACTACACCAATATTAGCTTTTGTTATATGAAACATTGTGTTAGATTGTATTATATGCAAAAACTATTCTTGTCTTGTGTTGCACACAAGAGCAACCTTCCTCAACAGCGTGTGTTGTACACAATACCAAGTTTCACTAAATAGTGATATATTGTTATAAAAATATTATGAACTACCCATTATAAATAGTATTAACCACATTTTGAATTTTATAACAATATCATTCATCATTCACATATTCTAGAAAATGGTATGAGAACAAAATAAATTTTTCGGGTAAAATAATTATTTTTCAAAAAATGTAGTTTTGTCGCCTTTTGATGGTGAACCCACTTTAAATCTAGTTTTTGACACATTTATAAGTTAAATTTGATTAAATAAACTTATTCATTTCAATAAGGATATAAAAATTAAATTTGGGTAATTTTTTAATATTTTTCTGTTAACTTTAATATTTTGATGAATAGTAAAAATATGCTAAATTTTAATTAAAAACAACTTTTTCATAAAGATGATTTATATAGTTAAATTATAATATTTAATGGTTTTAAAGTATAAATAGAATATATTTTTACCATTTAATATTATTTATATCATTATCATTAATTTTACAATTAATTCATAGGTAAAAACATTTCAATCTTCTACAATGTTTTAACTTTTAGAACCTATTTTCTCAACAGCGGGATTAATTTTAAATTAAATACTGCAACTTATGTGTTTTGAATTTGGAAAAATAGATTCCATATTTGGAATCAGTAGGTCCAAATTATTTTAATGGTATACTTTTTATTTTTAGGCATTATGAATAGTAACTATGGTAAATTTTATTTACTATAGTTAAAGGTAAATCAGGTAATTAAGGGTAAACATAATATTATAAAATTACCCTAACACTTGTATTAATATAATTTTATGATTATATTTCGTTCTAAAATATACTTGGGTCGAAATGGTATCTTTTGGAACCCACTTGGATGTGATTAAGACCTTTAATTCATTTTATTTAAAGGAAAGTGAAATATGTCTCACTCAAACTTTATTAATTAAATTATTTTTAATATAAGATTATACAGAATATAAATTAGAATATAAATAATCATTTGAAAGATAAAATATTTTTCGTTATCATGGTAATTTATTTCCAATTTTTAAGAAATATGTATTTATCTTAATAGCTTATACATTAAGGATGCAGAAATTATTTATTTAGTGAAAAATCAATAATACAGTTTTTATTAAAATACTAATACCCATCAAAAGGACCAGAAACTTGACCAAACCTTATTGGTCAAGTATATATATACCCTAATCATCCAAGATTATACTTTTGGACCATTTGGATTCTTATAAAACATATTATGACATTTATATTATTTTATTTTAAATGATGTCAAAGTTGTCACCTTCATAATTTAATAAACATATCATTTTAAAAGTTGGGTGTTTTAGAAGATAAATTATAATAAAAGTATTTTTATGAAATATATTATATTTATCTTTATCATAGTATTTTATTTTTAATTTTTATGCAACAAATATGTTTATTAAATAATTATACAAAAGTTTTGTAGTAGTTATTTTATAAAGAGAAATATCGAATAAATGGTTTTAAAAATATTAAAATAAATATTATATGAACTAATTAATGTTATCCAAGAATTTAATGGATGAATAAAACATGTTAGGAATAAATTAAATATTTTTTTTTGAATATATATTCTGTGTGGATTTTATTTAAATTCAAATAAATGAATCGTGTCAAAATTGACATTATTGATATTTTATAAAAATAACAAATTATTAAATTGTTTAAAAATCACAAAAATATTTAAAAATTAAAATTTGAAATTTATATGGTCTACAATGTCATAAATTATCCAACTATTTACAATTAACAACACATAAGTAGGTATTTATAACCATTTAAAATTTATAACATTATTACCACAAATAAATTTAAATAGATTAAATAAAAATAAATCAAAATGATAAGGTTTAAAATAAAATCAAAAAATGTCTAAATTTGATTTTTTGATGATATTACAACACTATATTATCTCATATAAGAATTTGAGTCACTTTGGAAGTTTTTATGTGGGGTTTGAGTTTATTATAAATTAATATTTTTGAGGATTCCAAAAGTGACCCTCCCCTCTCCTATATAAGGGAACCTCCTTCCCTCTCCTCTTCACTCAATTTTGAGCCTTCAATATCATAAAAACCCTGAAAATTCCTCTTATAAAAATCTCTAGTTACATTATATAGGTTCTGGTCTTCTCAAAAGACCAACTCTAGTGCCCTAAGAGAAAGTTTAAAGAAGGAACTTTGAGGAAGATGTAATATCTTCTACCGATTTTTTCAAATTTATTTCTTCTTCTACTTCATCTTAATTATTTGTTTCATTATAAAGTAATAAAATCAGTATCAATCATATACTGATATGTTATTATAAATATGAAACAACCATATTTTACCTCCTATCCATCCTACGAAAAATGAAATCATTGCGTGTGTGTACGTACAGAATATCGTCTCCACATTGTGGTGTAATCTGTTTTTCCACCGCCACCTTACTTTGATGGGTATAATGGTGGAAATAATAGATATATATGATTATTATAACATGATACTAATTATTATATATTATATTTTCCACTTAAATTCCATTCAATAATTATGATAATGATATCATCGCTCATGCATACGTACGGAATACCGTCTCCACAACGTAATGAGATTCATTGTCCATGTTAACCATTCAATAATGATTATAAAGTATATATAATGAATAATACTGAGATATATGACATAATAATGCTACTTAATTTATGTATGTATATATATATATATTTCATCTACTTACTTTCGTTCAAGTCAATAAGGAAAAGAAAACAGTGTTCATGCGTACGTACGGACTACCGTCTCCATGAACGATGTATTTCATTTTCATTTATCTATCTATTATATATATAAACTGAATATATATATATATATGATATATAAATCTTTTTTTACATTATTTAAGTAAGTAAATAATTATATAAGTAATAATATCACGAACAACAAGTCAAAACACGTACGATAAATGAAACAATTTTACCCAAAACGATGCTTTAACATGGAATTGACAAATGAACAGGTAATATAAAGTCATAATTGAATCATATGTGATATCATAAATATTAATATGGTTCTTTTACAAGTTAATAATATGTTTAAACCCACTATACAGTATTCTCAGACACATATGGAATAAATTGGACATAAGGTAAGGGATAATTATTCAAATCTCATTCTTATCTGAGATTGTTTATTCCTAAGTATGTATTGGGGTTATGTTTATCATCCATGTCCATATTTTCTCAAAATGTTTTCATAAAATGTTTAATATTATTTCATGTATGTTTAAAGTCATTTTTTACCCTTTTTTGACTTTTACCACAAGGTATGGAAGGAATATTTCTTTTGTTTTCCATATGAGGTACTTTTTGAATTTTCTGGAAAAAGTATGAGGAGAAGGTTTTTTTTAACTTATATGGTGATAACTGATTTTTATGATTTCATAATGACTTATTTACTTAAATCTTCCTCTATAAGATTTCATGATTATTTTCAGCAATTTTTTTTTCAAAATTGCATGTCATTTTGAGAAAATAAAATGATTTGAAAGAAGAAAAGATATTTATCTCATTAATTCATTCAAGTGTTTCATCAAAACTGTTTTCTATCTTTGATGACATTATTTAATATGGTTATGTTTCAAGTATAATGTCTCTATTATTTACATGTTTTTATATGGATTATCTTATGATGGGATGATTTTTATGAAACCCATTTTATTTATTGGGTCATGATGAATGATTTATGTTTATTTTGTGGCACACGAAAGAATGATTTCATTATGAGATGGGTGGGACCTATATCCCCCTCAAATTCATTGGGTAATGATTTATATCTCATGAGATATACAGGGCTGGAATGACAAGTAAATTTGGTTTAGTAATACAAGGTTGTAATGGCAGGTTAACCCAATTCAGTAATGGACATTATCTACTATGATGGTCTTGGAAGAAATGTCTTGGATACTATGGAAATCATATCATGTGCTTAGTGATTTTCCATAATTACATGTTTTATTCCCATGCTATTTTATCATGATTGATGTTCCTTTATGATCTATTCCTTATGTAATACAATGTTTTATGTCATTTCTCATGATTTTGATGTTAAAATTTTTTGTTCATGTTTTCACGTTCAAATGTTTATTGATTATTTTATGTTCTCCATGTTTACCCTTACGGAGCATTTGAGCTCACCCTTTTTATGTTTTATTTTCCCCAGGATATAAAGAAAGGTTTTAGGTAAGAAAACAAAAGGTGAAGATATTTATGGGGGATGTTGAAGATCTTTCACCATGATTAGAAGATTATGTTCCAAGTTTCCAAAGACACTAAACTAATATGGTCCTTGGACATTTTTTTGTCATGTATTAAGTATTCAAAAAAAGTAATGTAATGTCCATGTATGTCAAGTTTGGGTCTCTACAGTTGGTATCAGAGAAAAGGTTTAGTTAACCTTTGGAAACTAGAATGCAAAAAATTTAGTGAGATCCCTATAGATATTTATAAGGTATGTCTAGGGATGTCCCTAACGTTTAGTATAACTATAATTTACAGTCCTAGAATTATGTTGATGATCATGAATGGCCTAGGGTGAACCTAAGGTTTCATGGATTAAAGAATTTTTGATAAGTTAGACATCCCATAAGTGACTTTTTATGATTCTGTGGTTCCTCGTTATTTTAATTGTTTCTTACACTATGGTTTCTAGTTTTAGTCAATGGAGGGAATGAGAAGGAATTCAGTTAACATTGAATCCAATGGACAAATTGGTTACTATGATCAATGAAATTGTGTAATTCCTGGACAGAAAGATATTTTGATTATGTCGAATCATTCATCACGATATATGATTAACAAGGTAAACTTTAGTTTTATTCCTAAGTCATCAAATAAGAGGAAGATAGACTTTTATGAATGTTCTAATGGTGAGGAATATAGAGGAAGGAAGATTAACATTTCTACATATCAAGAAGAAGGGAAGAAGAACCTTGAGGAATACCTCAAATGGAGAGGAAGATGTTATCTGTGTGCGGAAAAGGGGCATAGAGTGACAAACTGTTATGGAGTTCAATGTCATATATCTAGAGAACATGGGCATTACCCAACTCAATTCCCTGACGTTACTTCTAAATCGAGGAAGGACTTATTCCATTCCAATCATTGAAGAGGATGGATTGAAGGGCTTATGTATTGGAATTCAAGAATAATGTTGTTGAAGAACTTTTATGGTATATTGAAATATCTATGTATTGGTCCATTATGGTTTTCTATAAAAATATGGTACCGGTAACTATGATAATTGATTGAAATATTTTTGGAAATCAAATTATATGCGCATAATTAAGGGATAAGGAGAAAATAATATGTTGGATATTATTAATGATCTCATGACTGATATAAGGACAATGTCATATCATGATTTGAGTGTATAGAATTTTTGGGATTTTGGGATGTGGAAAGAGTTAACTTTTGAAAGAATTTGTGTTTTCACTAAGGTTATATGGTAATTCATGTTCCAAGAATACATGATTAAGGTATTTAAATGTTTGTAATGTGACAAAAAAGATATATGTTATGATATATGGGTGATAAATGATGGTATACACAAGCATGTTGTATGACCTTTCTAGTAATCATTTTCTTTATACTGTGAGTTTGGATAGAAGTATTTTGGATAAGACTAAAGGTTGGAATGGAATAATTTGGATATCAGATAGTGTTGTTTATGGCTAGAACTTTTTTTTCGATATTATTTATGAAATGTTATAATGGTGTAGTTTTAGAAAAAGGACAACCCATAGGACGGGTGACAACCCGTCACGTTGGACAAGACTGTGCGAATCGAACCCACAACCGAAGTGCGATAGACCTTTATCTCCTACCACTAGCCTACAGGAAGTCCCTAGTTAGTAGAAATTAGAAAGCGGTATGATAGATAAAGTATAAGTCCATTTTTGGAATCATATACGATTAATCTCACCATATATGGACTTATGTATATTTAATAACTTTTGCTAACTTTTTGTTTGAGACAGATGGAATAACCTATAATTTTATCGCATGATATGCTAACATTTCAAGAAGGACAAATTCAACTTCATTTCTTTAAATAAGAGATGAAGTGTAAATTGTTCATTGAATTAACAATGATGATATTACACAGAAATCAAGTAAGTATTTATCCTTATGCAAAAATTCATCAAGTTTAGGGAAATGATCTTGAAAACAAAAAACTTTATCCTAGTACCATCATATCTGATGAATTAGATTTTACCTTAGATCATGACAAATTTATGGCTTTTTGATTATTGGATTTTTCAAAGCCATGTTCTCTACCACTCTCCATCAGAACTTGATGGTAATATTTCTCTTCTATATCTATATTTTCACCTGTATTCTCCTATGTGGAAACCCAGTGCTGAGTTACTTTGGGTGTCCATTATGTTTCTAAATTTCCTTTTTTAAATTAAGTTTTAGTATTCCTTTTTAAGATGTGTGTTTCTATGAAATAAACTTTCAAGTAGTAAATGATTTATAACCCCGATGAATTTCCGGGGCCAAATTCATTTTAAGGGGGGTAGAATGTAACACCCCGAGATTTTATGAGAAATATAATTTTTAATTTCTTTAATTTCTTGTGTTGTACGCTACACCAAGATTAGTTTGCACTATACGCAACACCGTATTAGCTTTTATTATACACAAACACTATTCTTAGCTTGTGTTTCACGCAAGAGCGCCCTTCCTCAATAGCATGTGTTGTACGCAATATTGAGTTTCACTAAAAAAAGATATTTTGTTATAAAATTATTATGAACTAGATGTTATGAATAGTATTAACCACATTTTTAATTTTATAAAAATATCATTCATCTTACACATATTCTAGAACATGTTATGAGAACAAAATAAACTTTTCAGGTAAAATAATATTTTTCAACAAATGTAGTTTTGCCACCTTTTAACTGTGAACCCACTTTAAATCTAGTTTTTGACATGTTTATAAGTTCAATTTGATGAAATAAACTTATTCATTTCAATAAGTATATAAAAATTAACATTGGATAATTTTTTAATATTTTTCTGTTAACTTTAATATTTTGATGAATAGTAAAAATACGCTAAATCTTAATTAAAAACAAATTTTTTCATCAAGATAATTTATATGGTTAAATTATAATATTTAATGGTTTTAAAGTATAAATAGAATATATTTTTACCATTTAATATTATTTATGTCATTATCTTTAATTTTACATTGAATTCATAGGTGAAAACATTTCAATCTGTTGTAATGTTTTAACTTTTAGAACCCGTTTTCTCAATAGCGGGATTAATTTTAAATTAAATACTGAAAATTCAATGTTTTGAATTTGGAAAAATGGATTTCATATTTGGAATCCGTAGGTCCAAATTATGTTAATAGGCATTATGAATAGTAACTATGGTAAATTTTATTTACTACAGTTAAAGGTAAATCAGGTAATTAAGGTAAAAATAATATTATTAAATTACACTAACACTTGTATTAATATAATTTTATGATTATATATCGTCCTAAAATATACTTGGGTCTAAATGGTATCTTTTGGAACCCACTTGGATGTGATTAAGACCTTAAATTTATTTTATTTAAAGGAAAGTGAAATATGTATCACTCAAACTTTATTAATTAAATTTTTTTTAATATAAGGTTATATAGAATATAAATTCAAATATAAATACTCATATTAAATCTAAAATGTTATTATTTATCATGGTAATTTATTTGTAATTTTTAAGAAATATATATTTACCTTAATAGCTTATACATTAATGATGCAGAAATTATTTATTTAGTGAAAAATCAATAATATAGTTTTTATTAAAATAATAATACCCATAAAAAGGACCATAAACTTAACCAAACCTTATTTTTCGAGTATATATATACCCTAATCATCCAAGGATCGACATGTGGACCATTTGGAGCCTTATAAAACAGATTATGATATTTATATTATTTTATTTTAAATGATGTCAAAGTTGTCACCTTCATAATTTAATAAACATAACATTTTAAAAGTTGGGTGTTTTAGAAGATAAATTAGACTAAAAGTATTATTTTGAAATATATTATATTTATATCCATCATTTTAGTTTATTTTTAATTTTTATGCAACAAATATGTATATTAATTAATTATACAAAAATGTTGTAGTAATTATTTTATTAAGAGAAATATCAAATAAATGGTTTTAAAAATATTAAAATAAATATTATAATAACTAATTAAGGTGATCCAAGAATTTTATAGATTAATAAGACATTTTATTAATATATTAAATATTTTGGTTTGAATATATATTCTGTGTGGATTTTATTTAAATTCAAATAAATGAATAGTGTCAAAATTGACACTATTGATATTTATAAAAATAATATATTATTAAATTGTTTAAAAATCAAAAAAATATTTAAAATTTTCAAATTAAAATTTATATGGTCAAAAATGTCATAAAGTATCCAATTATATACAATTAACAACACATAAGTAAGTATTTATAACCATTTAAAATTTATAACATTATTACCAGAAATAAAGTTAAACAAGTTAATAAAGATAAATCAAAATGATAAGGTTTAAAATAAAATAAAAACATGTATAAATTTAATTTTTCGATGATATTAAAACCCTATATTATCTCATATAAGAATTTGAGTCACTTTTGAAGTTTTTATGTGGTGTTTGAGTTTATTATAAATTAATATTTTTGAGGATTCCAAAAGTGCCCCTCTCCTCTCCTATATAAGAGAACCTCCTTCCCTCTCCTCTTCACTCAATTTAGAGCCTTCAAGCTCGTCCAAACCATGTAAATTCCTATTCTAAACCTCTTTATTTACATTATATAGGTGTGGGTATTCTCAAAATACCAACTCTAGTGCCCTAAGAGGAAGTTTAAAGAAGGCACTTCGAGGAATAGGTAATATCTTCTACCGATTCTATCAAATTTATTTCTTCTTCTACTTCCTATTCATTAGTTGTTTCATCATAAATTAATAAAATCAGTATCAATAATATACTAATATGTTATTATAAATATTAAACAACTCTATTTTACCTTTTATCTATCCTACAAAAAATAAAATCAATGTGCGTGCGTACGTACGAAATATCGTCTCCACGCTATGGTGTAATCTGTTTTCCCCAACCACCTTACTTGGATGGGTATAATGGTGGAAATAATAACTATATATTATTATTATAAAATGATACTAATTATTAGCTATTATATCATTCTCTCCAATTCCATTCAATAATTATGCGAATAATATCATCGTTCGTGCGTACATACGGAATATTGTCTCCACGATGCGATGAGATTCATTCTCCATGTAAACCATTCAAGAATGATTATAAAGTATATATAATGAATAATACTGAGATATATGACATAATAATGCTACTATATTTATTTAAATATATTTTGTTCATCTACTTACTTCTGTTCAAGCCAATAAGGAAAAGAAAAAAAAATTCATGTGTATGTACGGCCTACCGTCTCCATGAATGATGTATTTCATTTTAATTTATCTATCTATTATATATATACACTTAATATATATATGATATATAAATCTTTTTTTAAATTCTGGAAGTAAGTAAATAATGATATAAGTAATAATATCAAGAACAACAAGTCCAAACACGTATGATAAATGAAACGATTTTACCCAAAACAATGCTTTAACATAGAATTGTCAAATGAACGGGTAATATAAAGTCGTAAGTGAATCATATATGACATAATAAATATTACTATGGTTCTATTACAAATTAATAATATGTTTAAACCCACTATACAGGATTCTCATACACATACGGAAGAAATTGTACATAAGGTAAGGGATAATTATTCCAATCTCGTTCTTATCCGAGATTGTTTATTCGTAATTATGTATTGGGGTTATGTTTATCATCCATGTCCATGTTTTCTCAAAAATTTTTCATAAAATGATTACTATTCTTCAATGTATGTTTAAAGTCATTTTTACCCTTTTTTGACTTTTACCACTAGGTATGGAAGGAATCTTTCTTTTGTTTTCCATACGAGGTACTTTTTGACTTTTCTGGAAAAAGTACGAGGAGAGTGTTTTTTTAACTTATACGGTGTGAACTGGTTTTTATGATTTCATAACGACTTATTTACATAAATATTACTCTATAATATTTCATGATTATTTTCAACCATTTTTTTAAAAAAATTCACATCATTTTGAGAAAATAAAATGATTTGAATGAAGAAAAGATATTTTCCTCATTAATTCATTTCAAGTGTTTTATCAAAACTATTTTCCATATATGATGACATTATTTAATATGGTTATGTTTCAAGTATAATGTCTCTATTATTTACATGGTTTTATATGGATTATGTTATGATGGGATGATGTTTATGAAACCCATTTTATTTATTGGGTCATGATGAATGATTTATGTTTATTTTGTGGAACATGAAAGAATGATTTCATTATGAGATGGGTGGGACCTATATCCCCATAAAATACATTGGGTAATGATTTATATATCATGAGATAGACATGGCTGGAATAGTAAGTAAATCTGGTTCAGTAATACATGGCTTGAATGGCAGGTTAACCCGGTTCAGTAATGGACTTTGTCTACTATGATGGTCATGGCAGCAATGCCTTGGCTACTATGGAAATCATATCATGTGGTTAATGGTTTTCCATAATTACATGTTTTATTACCATGCTATTTTATCATGATTGATGTTCATTTATGACCTATTCCTTATATACAGCAATGTTATATGTCATTTCTCATGATTTTTATGTTAAAATTTTTTGTTCATGTTTTCACGTTCAAATGTTTATGGATTGTTTTATGTTATCCATGTTTACCCTTATGGATCATTTGAGATCACCATTTTTATGTTTTATTTTCCCCAGGATATAAATAAAGGTTTTAGGTAAGAAAACAAAAGCTAAAAATCTTTATGGGGATGTTGAAGATCTTTCACCCTGATTAGAAGATTATGTTCCAAGTTTCCAAAGACACTAAACTAATCTGGTCCTTGGGAATTTTTTTTTGTCATGTATTAAGTATTCCGCAAGAGTAATGTAATATCCATATACGTCAAGTTTGGGTCTCTACAGTTGGTATCAGAGGAAATATTTAGTTAACCTTTGGAAACTATGATACAAAACCGTTAGTGATGTCCCTAGAGATATTTCTAAGGTATGTCTAGGGATGTCCCTAAGGTTTAGTATAACTATAGTTTACAGTCCTAGAATTATGTTGATGATCATGAATAGCCTAGGGTGAACCTAAGGTGTCATGGATTAAAGAATTTTTGATAAGTTAGACATCCCATAAGTTTATTTTTATGATTCTGTGGTTCCTTGTTATTTTAACTATTTCTTACACTATGGTATCTAGTTTTAGTCAATGGAGGGAACGAGAAGGAATTCAGTTAACATTGATTCCAATGGAAAAATTGGGGACTATGATCAATGAAATTGTGTAATTCCTGGAGATAAAGATATTTTTATTATTCCGAATCATTCATCGTGATATATGATTAAGAAGGTGAACTTTAGTTATATTCCTAAGTCATCAAATAAGAGGAAGATGGAATTTTATGCATGTTCAAATGGTGAGGAAAATAGAGGAAGGAAGATTAACCTTTCTACATATCAAGAAGAAGGTAAGAAGAACCTTGAGGAATACCATAAATGGAGGGGAAGATGTTATCTGTGTGGGGAAAAGGGGTATAGAGTGACAAACTATTATGGAGTTCAATGTCTTATCTGTGGAGAACATGGGAATTACCCAACTCAATGCCTTGACCTAAGAGGTTACTTCTAAATCAAGGAATGACCTATTCCATTACAATCATTGAAGATTATGGATTGAAGGGATTATATATTGTAATTCAAGAATAATGTTGTTGAGGAACTTTTATGGTATATTGAAATATCTATTTATTGGTCCATTATGGTTTTCTATAAGAATATGGTACTGGTAACTAGGAAAAGTGATTGAAATATTTTTGGAAATTAGATGATATGCGCATAATGAAGGGATAAGGAGAAAATAATATGTTGGATATTATTAATGATCTCATGACTGATATAAGGACAAAGTGATATCATGATTTGAGTATATCGAATTTTTCGGATTTTGGTATGTGGAAGGAGTTAACTTTTGACAGCATTTGTGTTTTCACAAAGGTTCTATGGTAATTCATGTTCCAAGAATACATGATTAAGGTATTCAAATGTTTGGAATGTGACCAAAAAGATATATGTTATGATATATGGGGGATAAATGATGGTATTCATATTCTTGTCATATGACCTTCCTAGTAATCATTTTCTTTATACTATCAGTTTGGACAGAAGTATTTTGGATAAGACTAAAGGTTGGAATGGAATAAGTCGGACATCAGATAGTATTGGTTATAGTTAGAAATTTTTTTCTATATTATTTATGAAATGTTTTAATGATTTAGTTTTAGAAAAAGGACAACCCGTAGGACGGGTGACAACCCGTCACATCGGACAAGACTATGTGAATCGAACCAACAACCGAAGTGCGATAGGCCTTTATCACCTACCATTGTCCTACAAGAAGTCCCTCGTTTTTAGAAATTAGTAAGTGGTATTATAGATTAAGTATAAGTCCTTTTTTGGAATCATATACGGTTAATCTCACCATAGATGGACTTATGAATTTTTAATAACTTTTGCTAACTTTTTGTTTGAGACAGATGGAATAACCTGTCATTTTATCGCATGATCTCCTAAAATTTCAAGAAGGACAAATTCAACATCATTTCTTTAAATAATAGATGATGTGTAAATTTTTCATGGAATGAACAATGATGATATTACATATAAATCAAGTAAGTATTTATCCTTATGCAAAAATTCATCAAGTTTAGGGAAATGATCTTGAAAACAAAAAAATTTGTCCTAGTACCATCATATTCGATGAATCAGATGGTACCTTAGATAATCACAAATTTATGGCTTTGTGATTGTTGTATTTTTCATCTCCATGTTCTCTACCACTCTCCATCAGAACATGATGGTAATATTTCTCTTCCATATCTATATTTTCACCTGTATTCTTCTATGTGGAAACCCAGTGATGAGTTACTTTGGGTGACCGTTATATTTCTAAATTTCCTTTTTAAAATTAAGTTTTAGCATTCCTTTTTAATATGTGGGTTTCTATGAAATAAACTTTCAAGTAGTAAACAATTTATAACCCCGATGAATTTCGAGGGTGAAATTCATTTTACGAGGGGTAGAATGTAACACCCCGAGATTTTATGAGAAATATTCTTTTTAATTTCTTTAATTTCTTGTGTTGTACGCTACACCAATATTAGTTTGCGCTATACGTAACACTATATTATCTTTTATTATAGGCAAACACTATTCTTGGCTTGTGTTGCACGCAAGAGCGACCTTCCTCAATAGCGTGTGTTGTACGCAATATCGAGTTTCACTAAAAAACGATATATTTTTATAAAATTATTATGAACTAGATTTTATGAATAGTATTAACCACATTTTTACTTTTATAATAATATAATTCATCTTACACATATTCTAGAACATGTTAGGAGAACAAAATAAATTTTTCGGGTAAAATAATATTTTTCAAAAAATGTAGTTTTGCTGCCTTTTGATGGCGCACCCACTTTAAATCTAGTTTTTGAAACATTTATAAGTTCAATTTTATGAAATAAACTTATTAATTTCAATAAGGATATAAAAATTAACTTTGGATAATTTTTAAATATTTTTCTGTTAACTTTAATATTTGGATGAATAGTAAACATACGCTAACTTTTAATTAAAAACAACTATTTTCATCAAGATAATTTATATGGTTAAATTATAATATTGAATGGTTTTAAAGTATAAATAGAATATATTTTTACCATTTAATATTATTTATGTCATTATCATTAATTTTACATTGAATTCATAGGTAAAAACATTTCAATCTTTTGCAATGTTTTAACTTTTAGAACCCGTTTTCTCAACAGCGGGATTAATTTTAAATTAAATACTGTAAATACTGTGTTTTGAATTTTTAAAAATGGATTTCATATTTGGAATCAGTAGTTCCAAATTATGCTAGTCGGCTACTTTTTATTTTTAGGCATTATGAATAGTAACTACGGTAAATTTTATTTACTACAGCTAAAGGTAAATCAGGTAATTAAGGTAAAACTAATATTATAAAATTACCATAAAAATTGTATTAATATAATTTTATGATTATATTTTATCCTAAAATATACTTGGGTCGAAATGGTATCTTTTGGAACCCACTTGGATGTTATTAATACCTTTAATTTATTTTATTTAAAGGAATATGAAATATGTATCACTCAAACTTTATTAATTAAATTATTTTTAATATAAGGTTATACAGAATATAAATTAAAATATAAATACTCATTTGAAATCTAAAATTTTATTCTTTATCATGGTAATTTATTTTTAATTTTTAAGAAATATAAATTTACCTTAATAGCTTATACATTAATGATGTAGAAATTATTTATTTAGTGAAAAATCAATAATATAGTTTTTATTAAAATAATAATACCCATCAAAAGGACCATAAACTTGACCAAAACTTATTGTTAAAGTATATATATACCCTAATAATCCAAGGGTCAACTTGTGGACCATTTGGAGCCTTATAAAACAGATTATGATATTTATATTATTTTATTTTAAATGATGTCAAAGTTGTCACCTTCATAATTTAATAAAAATAACATTTTAAAATTTGGGTGTTTTAGAAGATAAATTATACTAAAATTATTATTATAAATTATATTATATTTATCTTCATAATAGTATTTTATTTTTAATTTTTATGCAACAAATATGTGTATTAAATAATTATAAAAAAATTTAGTAGTAATTATTTAATTAAGAGAAATATCAAATAAATGGTTTTAAAAATATTAAAATAAATATTATATCAACTAATTAATGTGATCCAATAATTTTATAGATGAATAAGACATTTTATTAATATATTAAATATTTTGTTTCGAATATATATTATGTGTGGATTTTATTTAAATTCAAATAAATTAATAATGTCAAAATTGACACTATTGATATTTATAAAAATAAAATATTATTAAATTGTTTAAAAATCACAAAAATATTTAAAAATTACAAATTAAAATTTATATGGTCAAACATGTCATACAGTATCTAATTATTTACAATTAACAACACATAAGTAAGTATTTATAACCATTTAAAATTTATAACATTATTACCACAAATAAAATTAAATAGGTTAATAAAGATAAATCAAAATGATAAGGTTTAAAATAAAATCAAAAAATCTATAAATTTGATTTTTTTTATGAGATTAAAATCCTATATTATCTCATATAATAATTTTAGTCACTTTTAAAGTTTTTATGTGGGGTTTGAGTTTATTATAAATTAATATTTTTGAGGATTCCAAATGTGCCCCTCTCCTCTCCTATATAAGGGCACCTCCTTCCCTCTCCTCTACACTCAATTTTGAGCCTTGAATATCATCCAACCCATTACAATTCCTCTTCTAAACTACTCTAGTTATATTATATAGGTTCCGGTATTCTCAAAAGACCAACTCTAGTTCCCTAAGAGGAAGTTTAAAGAAGGCACTTCGAGGAAGAGATAATATCTTCTACCGATTCTTTCAAATTTATTTCTTCTTCTACTTCCTCTTCATTAGTTATTTCATTATAAATTAATAAAATTAGTATCAATAATATAATTATATGTTATTTTAAATATTAAACAACTCTATTTCACCTTTTATCAATCCTACGAAAAAAAATCACCGCACGTACGTATGTACGGAATACCGTCTCCACGCTATGGTGTAATCTGTTTTTCCACCACCACCTTACTTGTATGGGTATAATGGTGGAAATAATAACTATATATGATTATTATAAAATGATAATAATTATTATTTATTATATCATTCACTCCAATTCCATTCAATAATTATGGGAATGATATCATCGCTCATACGTACATACGGAATACTGTCTCCATGACGCGATGAGATTCATTCTCCATGTTAACCATTCAAGAATGATTATAAAGTATATATAATGAATAATACTGAGATATATGACATAATAATGCTACTATATTTATTTATATAAATTTTTTTCATCTAATTACTTCTTTTCAATCCAATAAGGAAAAGAAAACAGTGTTCATGCGTACGTACGGCCTACCATCTCCATGAATGATGTATTTCATTTTCATTTATCTATATATTATATATATATACTGAATATATATTTGATATATAAATCTTTTTTTACATTCTATAAGTAAGTAAATAATGATATAAGTAATAATATCAAAAACAACAAGTCCAAACACATACGATAAATGAAACGATTTTACCCAAAACGATGTTTTAACATGGAATTGACAAATGAACGGGTAATATAAATTCGTAAGTGAATCATATATGATATCACAAATATTACTATGGTTCTGTTACAAGTTAATAATATGTTTAAACCCACTATACAGTATTCTCGGACATATATGGAAGAAATTGGACATAAGGTAAGGGATAATTATTCCAATCTCATTCTTATCTGAGATTGTTTATTCGTAAGTATGTATTGGGGTTATGTTTATCATCCATGTCCATGTTTTCTCAAAATGTTTTCATAAAATGTTTACTATTCTTCCATGTATTTTTAAAGTCATTTTTACCCTTTTTTGACTTTTACCACAAGGCATGGGAGGAATCTTTCTTTTGTTTTCCATATGAGGTACTTTTTGACTTTTCTGGAAAAAGTACGAGGAGATTGTTTTTTTAACTCATATGGCATGAACTGATTTTTATGATTTCATAAGACTTATTTACATAAATATTACTCTATAATATTTCATGATTATTTTCAACAATTTTTTTAAAAAATTGCACGTCATTTTGATAAAATAAAATGATTTGAAAGAAGAAAAGATATTTTCCTCATTAATTCATTTCAAGTGTTTTATCAAAACTATTTTCCATCTATGATGACATTATTTAATATGGTTATGTTTCAAGTATAGTGTCTCTATTATTTACATGGTTTTATATGGATTATGTTATGATGGGATGATGTTTATGAAACCCGTTTTATTTATTGGGTCATGATGAATGATTTGTGTTTATTTTGTGGCACACGAAATAATGATTTCATTATGAGATGGGTGGGACCTATATCCCACTAAAATGCATTGGTTAATGATTTATATCTCATGAGATATACATTTATGGAATGGAAAGTAAATATGGTTCAGTAATACATGGATGGAATGGCAGGTTCACCCGGTTCTGTAATAGACTTTTTATACTATGATGGTCGTGGCAGAAATGCCTTGGATACTATAGAAATCATATCATGTGCTTAATGGTTTTCCAGAATTACATGTTTTATTCCCATGCTATTTTATCATGATTGATGTTCCTTTATGATCTATGTCTTATGTACTTCAATGTTATATGTCATTGATCATGTTTTTTATGTTTAAAATTTTTTGTTCATGTTTTCACATTCAAATGTGTATGGATTGTTTTATGTTCTCCATGTTTACCCTTACGGATAATTTGAGCTCAACCTTTTTATGTTTTATTTTCCCCAAGATATAAATAAAGGTTTTAGGTAAGAAAACAAAAGGTAAAAATCTTTATGGAGATGTTGAAGATCTTTCACCATGATTAGAAGATTATGTTCCATGTTTCCAAACACACTAAACTAATATGGTACTTGGGAATTTTTTTTTCATGTATTAAGTATTCCACAAAAGTAATGTAATGTCCATGTACGTCAATTTTTGGTCTCTACAGTTGGTATCAGAGGAAAGGTTTAGTTAACCTTTGGCAACTATGATGCAAAACCTTTAGTGAGATCCCTAGAGATATTTCTAAGGTATGTCTAGGGATGTCCCTAAGGTTTAGTAAAACTATAGTTTACAGTCCTAGAATTATGTTGATGATCATGAATAGCCTAGGGTGAACCTGAGTTGTCATGGATTAAAGAATTTTTTATAAGTTATACATCCCATAAGTGACTTATTTTGGTTCTGTGGTTCCTCGTTATTTTAACTATTTCCTACACTATGGTTTCTAGTTTTAGTCAATAGAGGAAACGAAAAAGAATTCAGTTAACATTGATTCCAATGGAAAAATTGGGGACTATGATCAATGAAATTGTGTAATTCCTAGAGAGAAATATATTTTGATTATGCCGAATCAGTCATCGCAATATATGATTAACAAGGTGAACTTTAGTTGTATTCCTAAGTCATCAAATAAAAGAAAGATGGACTTTTATGCATGTTATAATGGTGAGGAAAATAGAGGAAGGAAGATTAAGCTTTCTACATATCAAGAACAAGGGAAGAAGAACCTTGAGGAATACCATAAATGGAGGGGAAGATTTTATCTATGTGGGGAAAAGGGGCATAGAGTGACAAACTGTTATGGAGTTCAATGTCTTATCTGTAGAGAACATGGACATTACTCAACTCAATGCTCTGACCTAAGAGGTTACTTATAAATCAAGGAATGACATATTCCATTCCAATCATTTAAGTGGATGGACTTAAGGGCTTATGTATTGGAATTCAAGAGTAATGTTTTTGAGGAACTTTTATGGTATATTGAAATATCTATGTATTAGTCCATTATGGTTTTCTATAAGAATATGGTACCGGTAACCATGAAAAGTGATTGAAATATTTTTGGAAATCAAATGATATGTGAATAATGAAGGGATAAGGAGAAAATAATATGTTGGATATTATTAATGATCTCATGATTGATATAAGGACAAAGTGATATCATGATTTGAGTGTATAGAATTTTTAGGATTTTGGTATGTGGAAAGAGTTAACTTTTGACAGCATTTGTGTTTTCACTAAGGTTCTATGGTAATTCATGTTCCAAGAATACATGATTAAGGTATTCAAATGTTTGGAATGTGACCAACAAGATATATGTTATGATATATGGAGGATAAATGATGGTATTCACATGCTTGTTATATGACCTTTCAAGTAATTGTTTTCTTTATACTGTGAGTTTGGACAAAAGTATTTTGGATAAGCCTAAAGGTTGGAATGGAATAAGTTGGATATCAAATAGTATTTTTTATGGCTAGAAATTTTTTTTCGATATTATTTCTGAAATTTTATAATGGTGAAGTTTTAGAAAAAGTACAACCCATAGGACGGGTGACAACTCGTCACGTCGGACAAGACTATACGAATCAAACCCACAACTGAAGTGCGATAGGCCTTTATCGCCTACCACTGGCCTATAGAAAGTCTCTGGTTAGTAGAAATTAATAAGTGGTATGATAGATTAAGTATAAGTCCATTTTTGGAATCATATACGGTTATTCTCACGATAGATGGACTTATGTATATTTAATAATTTTTGCTAACTTTTTGTTTGAGACAGATGGAATAACCTATCATTTTATCGTATGATCTGCTAACATTTCAAGAAGGAAAAATTCAACTTCATTTATTTAAATAATATATGAAGTGTAAATTGTTCATGGAATGGAAAATGATGATATTACACTGAAATCAAGTAAGTATTTATCCTTATGAAAACAATCATCATGTTTTGGGAAATGATATTGAAAACAAAAAACTTTGTCCTAGTACCATCATATTCGATTAATCAGATGGTACCTTAGATCATCATAAATTTATGGCTTTGTGATTGTTGTATTTTTCATATCCATGTTCTCTAACACTCCCTATCAGAACATCATGGTAATATTTCTCTTCCATATCTATATTTTCATATGTATTCTCCTATGTGGAAACCCAGTGCTGAGTTACTTTGGGTGACCGTTATGTTTCTAAATTTCCTTTTTAAAATTAAGTTTTAGTATTCCTTTTTAATATGTGGGTTTATATGAAAGAAAATTTCACGTAGTAAATGATTTATAACCCTGATGAATTTTGAGGGTGAAATTCATTTTAAGGGGGGTAGAATGTAACACCCCGAGATTTTATGAGAAATAGTCTTTTTAATTTCTTTAATGCCTTGTATTGTATGCTACACCAATATTATTTTGCACTATACGCAACACCGTATTAGCTTGTATTATACACAAACACTATTCTTGGCTTTGGTTGCATGCAAGAGCGACCTTCCTCAATAGCATGTGTTGTACGCAATATCGAGTTTCACTAAACAATGATATATTATTATAAAATTATTATGAACTAGCTGTTATAAATAGTATTAACCACATTTTGAATTTTATAACAATATCATTCATATTACAAATATTCTAGAACATGGTATGAGAATAAAATAAATTTTTTGTGTAAAATAATATTTTTCAAAAAATGTAGTTTTGCAGCCTTTTGATGGTGCACCCAATTTAAATCTTGTTTTTGACATGTTTATAAGTTCAATTTGATGAAATAAACTTATTCATTTCAATAAGGATATAAAAATTAACTTTGGATACTTTTTTAATATTTTTCTGTTAACTTTAATATTTTCATGAATAATAAAAATACGCTAAATTTTAATTAAAAACAATTTTTTTCATCAAGATAATTTATACGGTTAAATAATAATATTTAATGGTTTTAAAGTATAAATATAATATATTTTTACCATTTAATATTATTTATGTCATTATCATTAATTTTACATTGAATTCATAGGTAAAAACATTTCAATCTTTTGCAAGGTTTTAACTTTTAGAACCTGTTTTCTCAACAGCGGGATTAATTTTAAATTAAATACTATAACACCCTGAGATTTTATGAAAAATATTATTTTTAATTTCATTTATTTCTTGTGTTGTATTCTACACCAAAAGAAGCTTGCACTACATGCATCCCCGACTTGGCTTGCATTACACGCAATCGCGACCTTCCACGATAGCATGTGTTGTACGCAATACCGAGTTTCACTAAACGAGATATTACTATGATATTATTATGAACTAGCCGTTATGAATAGTAATACCCACTTTTTGAAATTTTATAAATTTTATCTTTCGAAATGGACTTCATTTTTGGATTTGGAATATCGAAATTAGCCTAGGGTGAATTTTTGGTATTTTTCTGAAAACTTTCATTTTTTTGATGAATAGTGAAAACACTGGGTTACTATTTAAAAACCAAATTTTTATTTAAATAATTATTTATTTTATTTAAATTTATTTTAGGTCAAAAATGATACATAATACCTATATAATTTCAGTGTAATTCATTGGAGTCGTTTTATAATAATTTTAGATATATAAAAATTTTATTGAACTTTTGACCGTCTTTTACCCACCTCCTAGGAGAATTTGAAAATTTACATAAAACATAATTTTACCACTTCTGTGAGTGGAATTTCAAAAATCCGAGAGACACGGTTGATATTAGTATGGAAAATGTGGTTCAATAAGATAAAAATAATTTTTAGTGAATACTAACTTTTTACTTTTATTTACCACAGTTAAAAGTAAATAGGGTAATTAAGGGTAAAAATGATATTATTATTACCCTAACACATGTCCTAATTCTATTTGTGATGCCCTGGGTTTTATGAACTGGTCCAAGTGAACAATGTTATGCTTTTAATGATGTCTCTTGTTTTATTTTTTGTGTTTTGTGTGCTAATAAAGAATTTGAAACAAAATAAAACATGGAGAATAAGGTAAAATGATATATATTAAAATATTACATTACAACAAGGCCCAACTAATTGAAAATACTATGCACAATACCTAACACAGCCACAACAAGACTACTAAGAATCACAACTCGAGTAATCGGATAGTTGTCGTCTTCAGGGTCCATCAGTGTGAAAAATATAACAGTAAGAGCCACGACACACATACTCAACACCAAAGGTGTGAGGAGAACCATCCTTCCTAGTTCAAGTGTTTTGATTTTGAGAAACACCCTACACCCCCTGCTTTTATAATTATCCCTTAAGATATAACCGTTAAATATATATAGTCGTTGGGTTTTCAAAACAACCTTTGGGTTTCCATTGATAAAGTTTATCTTTATATGAAAACTTATTTTAATTCTCTTATGATTTTATGATATTTCAAATATTATAATATGTCTAAAATATTTTTCACAAAAGAATCATAGTTTTAAAATAAAAAGAGTATTCTTGAAAATAAATCGTTTTGTTTCTACAAAAATCCCGATAGATACCTATATAGTTAAAAACTTAGTATTCATTTTATAAAAGATATGTTTAAAGGGTATCTATAATAATTATTTCTTTTGATCGCCAAAATTATGTATTTTTGAATTACCTATTGGCCTTTTTAAATTTTATGAAACAGATGGTGGTGTATTTTAAAGATCCTAATAATTATAATGGTTTTGTATGTAAAATATGAAAGGTATATCTTTTAAAATAATTATATATGAAATATTTTACATAAGCTGGAAAAGGGATTTGGATTTTAAGTTAAAACTATTTGTTTTTATTATTAACTCATTTTTGTACAAATATTTATATTACACACTATTTTGAACTAAGTATACTTAAACTAGTTATTATGGAAATCTAAATAATTTTTTTTTAAATATGTTGGGGCCCGGCCAAGCCGAGGGAATCCCTTAGGGACCGGCCCTCTAGGCCAAGACCGACCCCTAGGGACCGACCAGTGGAGTCCCAAGTGTGTATGGAGTGTCAGAGCCCGAGGCCTGAGTCGAGCATAGGTCCATACAGTCACACGCGGGCCCTTGTGTAAGGCCCGCAGCGCGCGTTGCGTAGGGTTGGGCAAAGGTCCGCATGGGGACCGTGTCTAAGGCCCCTCTTTGTGTGCGTTTGTGTTATTGAACCATAGGCGGTGCACTTTGTATTATAAACCGCACCTCAACCGCGGATCTTTTCGATGTGGGACGCGTTCCGCGCGATCGGGACCGTCCGATCGACTTCCGCGTCGATCTCGTCCATCCATCCCTTTTAACTGCACGATCTCCCCCAAGAAATAATCCTGACCCTCATTTTCTTTTTTTTAACGTTCAACACACCTCCCACACTCCTAGCCATCCGATCCCTATCAAGATTTAATCGCAGCCCTCGATCTCTTTAAATCGATCAATTCATTTCCCGCGCTCCTCCAACTGTGTGATCTCTCCCTTTTTGATCCTGGTTGTCCATTTCCTACCACATCGACCTCCCCATCTTCTTATTCCTCGCATCGGGGTACCACACCAGTAGGCCTACATCAAGGATGCCTCGGCCTTCCCCATCACACTGCTCATCTTGACTTCCGAACACCCTCTCCTAGCCCACTGTATTCCCGTCTTCCCCATGATGGCCTACTCTTGGGTCGAGTCACCGAAGTGCACCGAGGCCTATATAAACCCTCCCACCTCACAAAATCGGGATGGCTCCTCTTTCACCTTCTCACCCTCGGCCTCCCAGCAAGCTAGTGACGTACCTTTTGTCCGAGCTTCCTCCTTAATCACTGTAAGGGTTCTTGCATGTTTGATTCCTTTTGGTTGGGCCTTCTTTTTATACTCACTGTATATATACAGATTATATTTGTATATATATATACTTAATATAAACCCCTCAGATTGTATCGCCTTCAAAGAATCTACTCTCGTGTTTCAGTAGGGTGCATATATAAGAGTGTTTACATGTTTTGATTTCCTTCAAAGAAAACCATACTGTTATACTCTCGGTATATATACAGTTTGTATATGCATTATATAACACGAACCCTTCGGTTTGTAATACCATCAAGGGTGTTTTCCATTGCGTTATCAAAGGGTTTATACATATGAATCCTTTTAATTTTGTTTTAAAAAGATTTAGTTTTACAAAAAAAAACCAAAACGTATATTTACATACATAGTGTATATACGGTTTTACATATATATAAATATAAGAATACATGGAACCCAAACCCTTTCGGTTTAGGGTATCCAAGATCATTCGGTAGGTTATAATAAGTAATATATGTATAATGAGGTTGCATTTTAAATCTACTCTTAACATATATTATTTATGTAAACCTTATATATATATATAACTAAATATTTCCGCATGTCTATGCATTTTTCAAAACGAGACAGTATGACTTTAGGGGATGAATTCCAATCCTTGAACGATATTTTGGATGAAATATAGGCCATGGGATTAGGTATATTTATGTTGTAGTATTAATACAAAGTTTTTAACATGTTTATGTATTTATAGTCTCATGAATATTAAACCCTCTCAAATTTTTTGGTTCTTAACTAAAATAAAATTAAGAGTTTTTCAGAACTCATGAAATTTTAATGGCCTTGTTTATTTAGTACATTCTTGGTGAATATATGGTGAGGTGTGTATATAATTATAAGTAATGTCCAAAACCCTGATTTTTAATAATGATTACCAGGACTGGATTTATGTTGTGATACATATGTTGTTTTAATAAAGGATAATTTTGGCGTTACTAAACCAACATGTATTTTGTATATATGTACACACAGATGAGCATGATTTATTAAAGGAGTTTATTTGAAATTTCCCATGACGCATTTTATGATAAAGTTTATATTTTGGCTTGATTGATATGTATTTTAGGATTTAATATTTCTAGGATCATGTCATCATGTGTGTTCATTTTTTTAATTTTTCCTACTTTGGTTAATGTTACTAATTAATCAAGTTATGGTTTAATTTTCTTTTTTTAGGGCCTATTTATCACCATAACTAATAGAAAAAGTTTTCTTTAATCTTCCCACTTCTATAGAATAATAATTTTAAGATTCATCATTTATTATATCATCATTTTATATGCTTCAGTAATTAGCTTATGTGAAAGGAATGTTTTACTAAACTATGTGTGCCTTTGATTAGTTGTTGACATATTTTGCAATGTTAACTATCATATCATGTATTAGAAAAATAAGTGGTGGATCATTATTTTATTTTAGTTATTATTGTACATAATGCATACTGACGACATATCACTAAATGAACTAAGAAATTAGATTACCCAAAGTGGTACGGGACACCTTGGGTAATATGAAAATGAATGAGTTATTCAAGGTGGTATGGAAAATCTTGAATATACAAACCGTTTAAGTAAATCATGAACGATGTGGCTCACATGATGATAAATACAAATTTAAGGGTGCGCCATGATAGCGCTCCAATGCATTGGGTAAAGACTTAATCTCTAGAGATGACCAATTTAATGACACCTTGGGGATGGACCTTGGTAATGTTTTCAAATGACATCTTGGGGATGGACCTTGGTGATACGGAAATGATTGTCTAAGTTAAATGTTGATGACACATAATTCAAGTTATGTAAAAAGTTCTTTTTAGGATAAATTTATTTCACGAATAATTCCTTTATGTTTTCATAAAGTTCCAATTTCACTAGTATAAGTTTGGAGCATGATTGGTGTTTATCACTTAGTAGAATAGTAACCAGCATATGAAAATTTAAGTTGTTTCCTTTATGCGCAACTCTGATTATACATTACTCTTAATTGTTTGATTTTATGCTTAAGTAATAACATGTCGTACTTGTTTATGATAACTACTTCGAGAAATGTCACAAGGGTCTCATATATTTCTTGAAACTATTGATTGAGCAATTTGATGTTATGTGTTACAGTTTTCCTTCAGAAAAATGATTTTTAAACGAATGATTTCAAAAAGTTGCACTGTTTTATTTTTTAAACCCCTTACTAAGTATCTCAATGCTCACCCTACATTTTGATTTAAATTTTTTAGGTATCATATTTTAAAAGATGAATCGTTTCAGAAGTTTTCGGTTTCCCAGAACCCGAACCGCACACGATCCTCAGTATGGGGCATGATGTGTAGTTTACCAGTGCATGTTTTATTTTAAAGCAACACATCATGTTCAGAAGGCACCGGCTCCTGGGTTTCTGGGGCCGGGGTCTCTACACTATTGGATAAGTGTAATTAGACCAAAAACAACCTTAGAGATAAAATATTACCCTTTAGGTCCACTTGGATTAGATTATGATATTTATTATTATTTTATTTAAAAGAAGAGTTAAAATAGTTAAAGTCAAACTCTAATAACTAAAACATTTTTAATATAGGGTTATACATAAGATAAATTCGACTATAAATATTAATTAAAAATCTAAAAAGATTTTATAGATATTTTAATTTTGATTTTAGTTTTTAGACTTTAAATAATTTAATTTATATATGACACAATGATGATGCAGTAATTACCTTATTAATGAAATATTAACATAATTGATGTTATAAATACCCAAATAAATGTAATTTTAGACTTTTTATGAATTACACTAAATTTATAGGTTAATATGACATGTTAGTATTGATTTAATTAACTTTTTTTTGAACTAATCACACTGTTATGATTTTCACAAAAATCAAGTACCAAATAGTGTCAAAATTGACAAAAAAAAGTTTTTAAAACAAATATTATATTATTAATTGTATTTTATTCCTTAAAATATAAGTTTAGGACAAATGACTTAGATAAGGATATATATATTAATAATGAACCACTTGGGGTTATTTTGTCTTGTTATAGTAATTTTATTAACCATATAGTGTAAGAAAACAAAAAGACACAGTAAAAGTTAAATTATTTAACTTAGAGTTAAATCTAAATGATAAGGATACAATAGTAACCTAAACTTTTCTAAAACATATTTGTTAAGATTATTTCAACCTATACCCACCTTATATTTGAAATAAATCAATTTTGAACTATTAAAAACAGAATATGACGTTATTATAAAATAATATTTTAAGTTTTTCCTAAGATGCCCCTCTCCTCCCTTATAGAAAGGACATCCCTTACCTCTTCTCTTCACACACTTTTGAGCCTTTAATATCAGCCAAACCCTGACAATTTATCTTCTCAAACTCTCTAGTTATATCATAGAGGTTCTGGTCTTCTCAAATGACCAACTCTAGTGCCCTAAGAATAATTTTAAAGGAGGTGTGTTGAGGAAGAGGTAATCTCTTCTACCGACTCTTTCAAGTTTTATTTCTTCTTAAACTTATTCTTCTTTAGTTTTTTCATTATAAATTAATAACATAAGTATCACTAATATACTGATATGTTATTATAAATATTAAACAACCCCATTTCACCTTCTATCCATCCTACGGAAAACAAAATCACCGCGCGTGTGTACGTACGGAATATCGTCTCCACGCTGTGGTGTAATCTGTTTTTCCACCACCAACTTACTTGGATGGGTATAATGGTGTGAAAAATAACTATATATAGTTATTATAACATCATAATGATTCTTTGATATTATATCATCCAGTCCAATTCAATTTAATAATTATGGGAATGATATCATCGCTCGTGCGTACGTACGGATTACCGTCTCCACGACGCGATGAGATTCATCCTCCATGTTAACCATTAAAGAATGATTATAAAGTATATATAATGAATAATAATGAAATATATGACATAATAATACTACTATATTTATGTATATATATATTTATGTCATCTACTTAATTCCATTCAAGTCAATAAGGAAAGGAAAATAGCGTTCATGCGTACGTACGGTCTACCGTCTCTATGAACGATGTATTTAATTTTATTCATCTATCTATTATATATATGTATATACTGAATATATATGATATATAAATCATGATTTACATTCTGTAAGTAATTAAACCATGATATAAGAACAACAAATCGAAACACGTACGATAAATGAAACGATTTTACCCAAAACGTTGCTTTAACATGGAATTTACAAAAGAACAGGTATTATAAAGTCATAATTGAACCATATATTATATCATAACAATGAATATGATTCTGTAATAAGTCAATGAAATTATTTAAATCATTATACAGGAGGTTTGGATATGTACGAAGCATATCGAACCTAAGGTAAGGGATAACTTTTCCAATCTCGTTTTTATCTGAGATTGATTATTCGTAAGTATTTACTGGGGTTATAGTTTTCATCCATGTCCATTAAAATGTTTTTCAAAAAGTGTTTAATATTATTTCATGTAAGTTTAAAGTCATGTTTACCCCTCTTTGACTTTTACTTTGTTTTATGGAAGGAATCTTTATTTTGTTTACCATATAAGTTACTTTTTGACTTTTCCAGCAAAAGTACGAGAAAAATGTTTTTTTTAACTTATATGGCATGAATGGATTTTTACAATTTTATAATGACTTATTTAAATGATGGTTACTCTACAAAATTTCATGATTATTTTCAAAAAAATCCTTTTATTTTAAAATTTCATGGAATTTTGAGAAAAGAAAATGATTTTGAAGAAGAAAGGATATTTTCCTCAAGAATTCATTTCAAGTGTTTTATCAAAACCATTTTCCATCTAAGATAACATTATTCCATATGTGAATGTTTCAAGTATAATGTCTCTATGATTTACATGGTTTCACTTTTCTTATGATGAAATGATATCCATTTGTTTTATATGTATTATGTTATGATGGGATGATGTTTATGAAACCCATTTTATTCTTTGGGTTATGATGAATGATTTATGTTTATATTGTGGCACACATAAGAATGATTTCATTTGAGATGTGTGGGACCTATATCTCCCTCCAATGCATTGGGTAAAGATTTATATCTCATGAGATAGACATGGATGGAACAGCAAGTTAATCTAGTTTAGCAATACAGGACTGGAACGAGGAGTGAACTCAGTTCAGTAATGTACTTTGTCCACTAAGATGGTCTTGGCAGCAATGCCATGGCTACTATGGAAATCATATCATGTTCTTAATGGTTTTCCATAATTACATGTTTTCTTCCCATGCTATTTTATCATGATTGATGTTCCATTATGATATATACCTTACGTACTTCTAATATTTATGTCTTTGCTCAAGATTTTTATGTTTAGATTTTATGTTCAAGTTTTTGCATTCAAATGTTTATGGATTGTTTTATGTTCTCTATGTTTACCCTTACTGGGCATTTGAGCTCACCCTTTTTATGTTTTCTTTTCCCAAAGATTTAAAGAAAGGTTTTAGGTATGAAAACAAAATGGGAAGATCTTTATAGGAGATGTTGAAGATCTTTCACCATGATTAGAAGATTATGTTCCAAGTTTCCAAAGACACTAAACTATTATGGTCCTTTGGTGTCTGTTTTTGTTATGTATTAAGTATTCTGCAAAAGTAATGTAATGTCTATGTACATCAATCTTTGGGTCTCTATAGTTGGTATCAGAGGTTCAGTTTAGTTAACCTTTGGAAACTAGGATGCGAGAACTTTAGTGAGATCCCTAGAGATATTTCTAAGGTATGTCTAGGGATGTCCCTAAGGTTAAGTATAAGTATAGGTTATAGTCCTAGAATTATGGTAATGATATTATAATTAAACCTAAGATATTAGATATTGAAGGTACTCCCCCTTGATTATGATTTTTTCCTCTCACACTATTCTTTTTGGGTTTTAGAAAATGGCTTGAAATAGGAAGATTCACAATAATGGAGGATATGATGGACAATGGAATGCTATTCTTCATGAGTAACCAAATGAAACGGGATTTGGAAGTCCAAACATCATTATTATGCCTAATAAGAAATCTCATAATATGATCAATAATCTCAACTTTGGTAAGTATCCTGACTCATCTAATAAGATAAAGATGGAGATTCACGATGATCATAGAGGAAAGAAAGTTCAATTTACCTCATGTAAATCATGTGGGAAGAGGCATTAGGGAGAATGTTTCAAAGGAACTGGAAGATTCTTTGGGTGTGTAAAAGGACACAAAGCCAGTAAGTGCAAAGGAAAAGGCTCAGTTAACACCATGGACAAGGATAATGGTATTTCTACAACTTCAACAATGATTAAATGTTTTCAATGTGGAATTTATTGTCATTATGCAAATCAATGCCCTAAGGGAAAGTCTCATGAAGAGAATCAGCATGGTCATATGGGTAGTATTTATGTTGATGATGGTGAATAGACTACAAATGATATATGAGATGAAATAATTGTTAAAGCTTGGTCAATGGTTTAAGAAGGTAGTGGAATGATTTATTTTTATCAAGAGTTATGTTGTATAGGTAATTTAATGGTACTATGTAATAAAGAAACATCTAAGGATTGATACACTATTGTTTTTTCTAAAGTATTTGAAAGTATATGTTGAATGGTACCAGTAACCATGAAAGGTTATTCAAATATTTTTGGAAAGTAGTTGATATGCGTATAATGAATGGATAAGGATAAAATTATATGTTTGACAGTATTCATGAGCTCGTTATTTTATAAGGACTAAGTGATATCATGGTTTGAGTATATAGAATTTTTGGGATTTTGGTATGTGGAAAGAGTTAACTTTTTACCGCATTCATGTTTTCACTAAGGTTCTATGGTAATTCATGTTTCAAAATAATACACGATTAAGGTATTCACATGTTTGGAATGTGACCAACAAGATATCTCGTATGATATATGGGGAATAAATGATGGTATTCACATGCTCGGTAAATGAAATTTCTTGTAATTCTTTTCTTTATACTATGAGCTTGGATAGAAGTATTTTAGATAAGACTAAAGATTGGAATGGATTATGTTGGAAATAAGTTATTATTGTTTAAGGCTAGAACTTTTTGATATTATTTTTGGAATGTTATAATAGTAAAGTTTTAGAAAAAGGACAACTCATAGGACAGGTGACAACCCGTCGCGTCGGACTACGTTGTGGGAATTGAACCCACAACCGAAGTGAGACAGGTTTTTATTACCTACCACTAGACTACAGGAAGTCCCTGGATAGTATAAACTAGTTTTATTTTATTAATCATTATGATAGATGGATTATAAGTCCATTTTTGGAATCATATACGATTAACCTCGCCATAGAAGGACTTATGTATATTTGATAACTTTTGCTAACCTTTTGTTTGAAAATGATGGAGTGACCCATCATTCTATCACAAAATATACTAACACTTCACAAATGACAAATTCAACATCATTTCTTTAAGATATAAAGTGGAAATTGTTCAAGGCATGAAAAAACGGTGAGATTGTACCGAAATAAAGTAAGTATTTCTTCTAATTCAAATACTTCAACTTTAGGGAAATCATATTGAAAACCAAAAATGTTGTCCTAGTGCCCTTATATCCGATGAATTAGATAGTTCCTTAGATCATCACAAATTTATGGCTTTGTGATTTTTGGATTTTTCATAGTCATGTTCTCTACCACTCTCCATCAGAACTTGATGGTTAAATTTCTCTTCCATATCCATATCTTCACCTATTTTCTCCTATGTGGAAACCCAGGGATTAGTTAATTTGGGTAACCATTACGTTTCATACTTTAGTTTTTAAAGATAAGTTTTGGTATTCCTTTTTATGATGTGGGTTTCTATTAAAGAAAATTTCGAGTAGTAAACCATTTATAACCACGATGAATTTCGAGGGCGAAATTCATTTTAAGGGGGGTAGAATGTAACACCCTGAGATTTTATAAAAAATATTCTTTTTAATTTCATTGATGTCTTGTGTTGTACACAACACCAAAAGGATCTTTCACTACACGCATCCCTGACTTGTCTTGCATTACACGCAATCGCGACCTTCCACAATAGCATGTGTTGTACCCAATACCGAGTTTCACTAAACAAGATATTACTATAATATTATTATAAACTAACCATTATGAATAGTAATACCCACTTTTTAAAATTTTATAAATTTTATATTTTGAAATGGACTTCATTTTTTGATTCAAAATATCGAAATTATCCTAGGGTGAATTTTTTTTTATTTTTCTGAAAACTTTCAATTTTTGAGGAATAGTGAAAACACTATGTTACTATTTAAAAACCGACTTTTTATTTAAATAATTATTTATTTTATTTAAATTTATTTTAGGTCAAAATTGATACATAATACCTATATAAGTTCAATGTAATTCATTGGAGTCATTTTATAATAATTTTAGATATATAAAAATTTTATTGAACTCTTGACCGTCTTTTACCCACCTCCGAGGAGAATTTGCAAATTTACGTAAAACATAATTTTACCACTTCTGTGAGTGGAATTTCAAAAATAAAAAAGACACGGTTTATATCAGTATTTAAAATTTGGTTCAATAAGATAAAAAAAAATTTGGTGAATAGTAACTTTTTACTTTTATTTACCACGGTTTAAAGTAAATAGGGAAATTAACGGTAAAAATGATATTATTATTACACTAACACATGTCCTAATTCTATTGGATAAGTTTAATTCGACCAAAAACAACCTTAGAGATAAAATATTACCCTTCAGGTTCACTTGGATTAGATTAGGACATTTATTATTATTTTATTTAAAGAAGAGTTAAAATAGTTAAAATCAAACTTTAATAACTAAAATAGTTTTAATATAGGGTTATACATAAGATAAATTCGACTATAAATGTTCATTATAAATCTAAAAATATTCCCTAGATAATGGTATTTTATTTTTAATTTTTAGACATTAAATAATTTAATTTATATATTACACAATGATAATGCAGTAATTACCTTATTAATTAAATATTAACATAATTGATGTTATAAATACCCAAATAAATGTAATTTTAGACTTTTTATGAATTCCACTAATTTTTTAGGTTAATATTACATGTTATTGTTGATATAATTAACTTTATTCTAACTAATCATGATTTTATTATTTTCACAAAAATCAAGTACCAAATATTGTCAAAATTGACATAAAATAGTTTTTAAAACAAATATTATATTATTAATTGTTATTTTATTCCTTAAAATATAAGGTTTGGCCAAATGACTTAGATAAAGATATATATATTAATAATTAACCACTTTGGGTTCCTTTTCCTTGTTATAGTAATTTTATTAACCATATAGTGTAAGAAAACAAAAAGACACAGTAAAAGTTAAATTATTTAACTTAGAGTTAAATCTAAATGATAAGGATAAAATAGTAACATAAACTTGTATAAAACCTATTTGTTGAGATTATTTATACCCATACCCACCTTATATTCTAAATAAATCAATTTGGAGCTATTAAAAACCGAATACGACTTTATTATAAAATAATATTTTAAGTTTTTTCTAAGGTGCCCCTCTCCTCCTTTATAAAAAGGGCACCCCTTCCCTCTTCTCTTCACACCCTTTTGAGCCTTGAAGCTCTGCCAACCCCTGCCAATTACTCTTCTCAAACTCTCTAGTTATATCATATAGGTTCTTGTCTTCTCAAAATACCAACTCTAGTGCCCTAAGAAAAGTTTAAAGGAGGTGCGTTGGGGAAGAGATAATCTCTTATACCGACTCTTTCAAGTTTTCTTTCTTCTTCAAATTAGTCTTATTTAGTTTTTCATTATAAATTAATAACATAAGTATCACTAATATACTGATATGTTATTATAAATATGAAACAAACCCATTTCACCTTCTATCCATCCTACGGAAAATGAAATCACTGTGCGTGCGTACGTACGGAATATTGTCTCTATGCCGTGGTGTAATCTGTTTTTCCACCACCACCTTACTTGGATAGGTATAATGGTGTGAAAAATAACTATATATAGTTATTATAACATCATACTAATTCTGTGATATTATATCATCCAGTACAATTCAATTCAATAATAATGGGAATGATATCATCGCTCGTGCGTACGTACGGATTATCGTCTCCACGATGCGATGAGAATCATTCTCCATGTTAACCATTCAAGAATGATTATAAAGTATATATAATTAATAATAATGAAATATATGACATAATAATTCTAATGTATTTATGTATATATATATATTTATTTCATCTACTTAATTCCATTCAAGTCAATAAGGAAAGGAGAACATCTTTCATGCGTACCTACAGCCTACCGTCTACATGAACGGTGTATTTCATTTCATTCATCTATCTATTATATATATGTATACACTGAATATATCTGATATGTAAATCATGATTTACATTCTGTAAGTAATTAAATCATGATATAAGAACCAAAAATCAAAACACGTACGATAAATGAAACGATTTTACCCAAAATGCTGCTTTAACATGGAATTTACAAAAGAACGGGTATTATAAAGCCATAATTGAACCATATATGATATCATAACAATGAATATGATTCTCTAATAAGTCAATGAAATTATTAAAATCATTATAAATAAGGTTCAGATACGTACGAATTATATCAGACCCAATGTAAGGGATAACTTTTCCAATCTCATTTTTATCCGAGATTGTTTATTCGTAAGTATTTACTGGGGTTATAGTTTTCATCCATGTCCATTAAAATGTTTTTCATAAAGTGTTTAATATTCTTCCATGTAAGTTTAAAGTCATGTTTACCCCTATTTTACTTTTACTTTGTGTTATGGAAGGAATCTTTATTTTGTTTACCATATAAGTTACTTTTTAACTTTTCCCACAAAAGTACGAGAAGAATGTTTTTTTAACTTATACAGCATCAATGGATTTTTACGGTTTTATAATGACTTATTTAAATGATTTTTCTTCTAAAAAATTTCATGATTATTTTCAACAAAATACTTTTCTTTTAAAATTTCATTTTATTTTGAGAAAAGAAAATGATTTGGAATAATAAAGGATATTTTCCTCAAGAATTCATTTCAAGTGTTTTATCAAAACCATTTTCCATCTAAGATAACATTGTTCCATATGTGAATGTTTCAAGTATAATGTCTCTATGATTTACATGGTTTCACTTTTCTTATGATGAAATGATATCCATTTGTTTTATATGGATTATTTTATGATTGGATGATGTTTATGAAACCCATTTTATTCTTTGGGTTATGATGAATGATTTATGTTTATGTTGTGGCACACGTAAGAATGATTTCATTATGAGATGGGTGGGACCTATATCTCCATCCAATGAAATGGGTAAAGATTTATATCTCATGATATAGACATGGCTGGAATGACAAGTTAATCCAGTTCAGTAATACAGGACAGGAACGAGGAGTGAACTTGGTTCAATAATGGACTTTGTCCACTAAGATGGTCTTGGCAGAAATATCTTCACTACTATGGAAATCATATCATGTGCTTAATGGTTTGCCACAATTACATGTTTTCTTCCCATGATATTTTATCATGATTGATGTTCCATTATGATATATGTCTTACGTACTTCCAAGATTTATGTCTTTGCTCAATATTTTGATGTTTAGATTTTATGTTCAAGTTTTTACATTCAAATGTTTATGGATTGTTTTATGTTCTCTATGTTTACCCTTACTGGGCATTTGAGATCACCCTTTTTATGTTTTCTTTTCCCCAGGATTTAAAGAAAGGTTTTAGGTAAGAAAACAAAATGGGAAGATCTTTATGGGAGATGTAGAAGATCTTTCACCATGATTAGAAGATTATGTTCCAAGTTTCCAAAGACACTAAACTATTATGGTCCTTTGGTGTCTGTTTTTGTTATGTATTAAGTATTCCGCAAAAGTAATGTAATGTCTATGTACCTCAAGCTTTGGGTCTCTACAAATACTGCAAATTTTGTGTTTGGAATTTGTAAAAATGGATTCCATATTTGGAATCAGTAGGTCCAAATTATGTTAATAGGCTACTTTTTATTTTTAGGCATTATGAATAGTAACTATGGTAAATTTTATTTACTATAGTTAAAGGTAAATCAGGTAATTAAGGTAAAAATAATATTATCAAATTACCCTAACACTTGTATTAATATAATTGTATGATTATATTTCATCCTAAAATATACTCGGGTCGAAATGGTATCTTTTGGAACCCACTTGGATGTGATTAAGACCTTTAATTTATTTTATTTAAAGGAAAGTGAAATATGTATCACTCAAACTTTATTAATTAAATTATTTTTAATATAAGGTTATACATAATATAAATTCAAATATAAATACTCATTTTAAATATAAAATGTTATTCTTTATCATGGTAATTTATTTTTAATTTTTAAGAAATATATATTTACCTTAATTTCTTATACATTAATGATGATGAAATTATTTATTTAGTGAAAAATCAATAATATAGTTTTTATTAAAATAATAATTCCCATCAAAAGGACCATAAACTTGACCAAACCTTATTTTTTGAGTATATATATACCCTAATAATCTAAGGGTTGACTTGTGGACCATTTGGAGCCTTATAAAATAGATTATTATAGTTATTTTATTTTATTTTAAATGATGTCAAAGTTGTCACCTTCATAATTTAATAAACATAACATTTTAAAAGTTGGGTGTTTTATAAGATAAATTAGACTAAAATTATTATTATAAAATATATTATATTTATATTCATTATAGTGTTTTATTTTAAATTTTTATGCAAAACATATGTATATTAAATAATTATACAAAAATGTTGTAGTAATTATTTTATTCAAAGAAATATCAAATAAATGGTTTTAAAAATATTAAAATAAATATTATATGAACTAACTAATGTAATCCAATAATTTTATAGATGAATAATACATGTTATGAATATATTAAATATTTTGGTTCGGATATATATTTTCTGTGGATTCTATTTAAATTCAAATAAATGAATAGTGTAAAAATTGACACTATTGATATTTATAAAAATAAAATATTATTAAATTGTTTAAAAATCACAAAAATATTTAAAAATTACAAATTAAAATTTATGTGGTCAAAAATGTCATAAATCATCCAATTATGTACAATTAACAGTACATAAGTAAGTATTTATAACCATTTAAAATTTATAACTTTATTACCACAAAATAAAATTAAATGGATTAATAAAGATAAATTAAAATGATAAGGTTTAAAATAAAATCAAAAAATGTATAAATTTGTTGTTTGATGAGATTTAAACCCTATCATATCTCATATAAGAATTTTAGTCACTTTAAAAGTTTTTATGTGGGGTTTGAGTTTATTATAAATTAATATTTTTGAGGATTCCAAAAGTGCCCCTCTCCTCTCCTATATAAGGGCACCTCCTTCCTTCTCCTCTTCACTCAATTTTGGGCCTTCAAGCTCGTACAACCCATGAAAATTATTCTTCTAAACCTATCTAGTTACATTATATAGGTTCTGGTATTCTCAAAAGACTAACTCTAGTTCCCTAAGAGGAAGTTTAAAGTAGGCACTTCGAGGAAGAGGTAATATCTTCTACCGATTCTTTTAAATTTATTTCTTCTTCTACTTAATATTCATTATTTGTTTCATTATAAATTTATAAAATCGGTATCAATAATATACTGATATGTTATTATAAATATGAAACAACCCTATTTCACCTTTTATCCATCCTACGAAAAACAAAATCATCACGTGTGCGTACGTACGGAATATCGTCTTCACGCTATGGTGTAATATGTTTTTCCACCACCACCTTACTTGGATGGGTATAATGGTGTAAATAATAACTATATATGATTATTATAAAATGATACTAATTATTATATATTATATCATTCAATCCAATTCCATTCAATAATTATGGGAATGATATCATCACTTGTGCGTACATACGGAATACTATCTCCATGACGTGATGAGATTCATTCTCCATGTTAACCATTCAAGAATGATTATAAAGTATAAATAATGAATAATACTAATATATATGACATAATAATTCTACTATATTTATTTATATATGTGTGTGTGTCATCTACTTACTTCTATTCAAGTCAATAAGGAAAGGAAAACAGCGTTCATGCGTACGTACGGCCTATCGTCTCCATGAACGATGTATTTAATTTTCATTTATATATATATTATATATATACAATGAATATTTATATGATATATAAATCGTTTTTTACATTCTGGAAGTAAGTAAATCGTGATATAATTAATAATATCAATAACAATAAGTCCGAACACGTGAGATAAATGAAACTATTTTACCCAAAACACAGCTTTAACATGGAATTGACAAATGAACGGGTAATATAAAGTCATAAGTGAATCATATATGATATCATAAATATTATTATGGTTCTTTTACAAGTTAATAATATGTTTAAACCCACTATATAGGAGTCTCAGACACATATTTAAGAAATTGTACATAAGGTAAGGGATAATTATTCCAATCTCGTTCTTATCTGAGATTATTTATTCGTAAGTATTTACTGGGGTTATGTTTATTACCAATGTCCATGTTTTCTCAAAATGTTTTCATAAATTTTTTAATATTATTACATGTATTTTTAAAGTCATTTTTACCCTTTTTTGACTTTTACCATAGGGTATGGAAGGAATCTTTCTTTTGTTTACCATATGAGATACCATTTGACTTTTCTAGAAAAAGTACTAGGAGAATGTTTTTTTAACCTATACAACGTGAATAGATTTTTACAATTTCATAACACCTTATTTACATAAATATTCCCCTACAAGATTTCATTATTATTTTAAACAATTTTTTTAAAAAAATTACACATCATTTTGAGAAAATAAAATGTTTTGAAAGAAGAAAGTATATTTTCCTCAATAATTCATTTCAAGTGTTTTATCAAAAAATTTCCATCTATGATGACATTTTTTAATATGGTTATGTTTCAAATATAATGTCTCTATTATTTACATGTTTTTATATGGATTATGTTATGATGGTATGATTTTTATGAAACCCATTTTATTCAGTGGTTATGATGAATGATTTATGTATATTTTGTGGCACACAAAAGAATGATTTCATTATGAGATGGGTGGGACCTATATCTCCCTCCAATGAATTGGGTAATGATTTATATCTCATGAGATAGACATTGTTGGAATGGAAAGTAAATCTGGTTTAGTAATACATGGCTAGAATGGCAGGTAAACCCGGTTCAGTAATGGACTTTGTCCACTATGATGGTCTTGGAAGCAATGCCTTGGCAACTATGGAAATCATATCAGGTGCTTAATGTTTTTCCAAAATTACATGTTTTGTTCCCATGTTATTTTATCATGATTGATGTTCCTTTATGATATATGCCTTATGTACTGCAATATTTTATGTCATTACTCATGATTTTGATGTTTAAATTTTATGTTCATGTTTTCACATTCAAATGTTTATGGATTATTTTATGATATTCATGTTTACCCTTACTGAGAATTTGAGGTCACCCTTTTTATGTTTTATTTTCCCCTGGATAAAGAGAAAGGTTTTAGGTAAGAAAACAAAAGGTGAAGATCTTTATGGGAGATGTTGAAGATCTTTCACCATGATTATAAGATTATGTTCCAAGTTTCCAAAGACACTAAACTAATACGGTCCTTGGGCATTTTTTTTTCATGTATTAAGTATTCAGAAAAATTAATTCAAAGTCCATGTATTTCAAGTTTGGGTCTCTACAATAATCCTTCAAGGTTATCTAAATACACCCTGTGAGGATTCCAAAGCTTCTTTCCCTACTTCTATTGGCGAATCACTACAGATGATGACAAAACTTTGGATCAGAGCATATTAGGACATAGTGAACATAATTAATTCCTTAAATAAATGGATAGAATGATATTTGATGTTTATTGATCCAATATCTAAGTAGTACTTGTCAATTTTTATATTATTCCCATTTTGATTAAATTAATTTAGTGGGTTAATCCCCTTCTATTGATCTGTGCCAATTGTAGACCGAGCATGCACCCATATCCCTATTGAATTTCTTAATATTTGGTTTTTCTAACCCTGATTATCCATATTATTGATCATTATCCAACAATTATTGGAAATTATATTTAAACCATTTTTCTTATGCCTACTTCCATCAATTTATTCTTGTTCTTAACTGGTTGGACCCTACAGTCCTGGTTCGACGTTGTTGAGCGGTACTGAGCTCAATTGGACCCCCGGAATCATGAAAAAATGATGTACAAGGGATGAATAAATTATTAAAGGAAGATCTAGGATGTTTTTAGGGCATGGATGATCATTTTAATGATCGGATAGCAAATCATCATCAATGGAACATATCAGAATGTGCGATGCATACGACAGAACCACTGAGGAATGAATAAATCTGATTTCCATAAAACAGTGATAAAAAATGATGAATCGGAGTTAGATCCACTAATATTGGGAATACACAAGGTGGGATCTATGGTGGAATGTCAAAATTCAAGGCATGGAATGTAGATCTAATAATCTATTAAAAAATCGACTACACATCATGTATCGTGATGAACACACAGCGTGTAGCCCCTTAGTTGCGATGACTAGGGTTTTGGGATTTCATAAGGATAACTCATAGTGTAGACTCACTAAATTACATATACCCCTTCCCTATATGGATGAGTCATGGTATGAAGCACATAGCCAGGCACATTCCATGTTCCCAAGTACATGGGCATGACTAGAGCATATGGGCGGCAACCCGTGTGAAGAGACACGTTGTGTACTAAAGTATAGAAACACGGGGTAAAGTACACGGACACGTCTTGGATAAAAATACACGAACAAGCACATGGGTGAGACCTTGAGTGGAATCATAATTCCATACAAATATCCCACATGTCATGTATACCTACATGGTTGGAAAACTATATACCCCTAGGTACATGGGCAGTTGAAATAGAGGGACCGCATGTCATGTCAGTCCCCTCATACACCATGAACCCCTTGGTTACTTTTGAGTAAATTTTGACCTTTTTTATCTCCTTCATTTGAACTCAGATTTAGGCCAGATAGTATCCTATCTTGAGTGTTTTTTTACATAGAACGTGATTGTGCAATAAGCTATGGATTTTGGGATATAATGTAGAATGTTCTGGGAATGACTCCTGGTTAAATGATGCACGATGATGATAGTGATCATACAATATCACCAGAGGAATCCTGATTGAAACCCTCTATCAAGGATGGGTATGGGTCCTCAATTACATTTAGAGTGGAACCCTCCAATTGGGCTAGTCATGGGCCATCTATCAAACTTTAGAGTAGAACCCTTTAGCTGGGCTGGGCATGGGTACTCTATTGATTTATAGAGTGGAACCCTCTAGATGGGTTGGGCATGGGCCCTCTACCAAATTCTATGGTGGAACCCTCCAGTTGGGCTAGGCATGGGTCCTATACCAACTTCTAGACTGGTACTCTCCATCTGGGTTGGGCATGGGTCATCTACCAACTTCTAGAGTGGAAACCTCTAGCTAGGATGGGCATGGGTCTTCTACTAACTTCTAGAGAGGAACCCTCCAGTTGGGATACGCATGGGTCTTATACTGACTTCTAGAGTGGAACTCTTCATATGAGATGGGGATGGGTCCTCTACCATTAGATTGAAACCCTCCTATAATACCAATTAATGGGTCCTCTACCTAAATATTGTGGCCCCTCGATTATGCGACACATTTAAGAGGCATGGTTTGACTTGGAAAGATAGTTTTGGGAAGATGAATGAGATGTTGGACATTATTGATGGACTTTTGGAATTTTTGGGGACTCTTCTTCTTGGGATGAGTTGTGATATGGAGATCCCCTTTCTCTCTTATTTGGGTTTCTTTTGACTCAGAATATATATATACATATGTATCCATACCTTTGTATTTGGTTACTATCCTTCCATGGGTTGTGAATATGTGTGGGGTATGCCATGTGCTTTCCCTATTTATCTTCTTGTGGTTAGATGAGTCTACTCTTCTTCGGTAGGTGTAAAAGACTCAATGTGTAGTTCATATGAAAACCATTTTGAGTTCATTGTCTTTGGATAAGGTTACTCTCTCTCCCTCTCTTTTTTTGGGTTGATATGTTCTCTTTATCATCTTCTTGCATCATTTTTACTATCTAAAATTATTTTATTCTTATTGTATCTCTTACTACTTCACCTTCATATTTCGGGGAATCCTACTAGATATGTATATACTCACCCATGAATGGAATTTTTCCATACATTTCATGTCTTATGAAGATGATGGATAGGTCGGCGGTGACTTCATAATATATTAAGTATACCTAATACTTTGGACTGCATATGGTCATCGTAGCTTAGAGATCAGGAGTTGGTCTCCCTTAGCATTTTACATTCTAGTTTTTTCATTTTGGGCCATCTTTCTGGTTGGGAATGTATTTTTCCCCTTTACTTTTCTATGTAAACTGCCATAATCTTGTACTATCTATAGGTTTTATATGCATGGTTTTTTCCCCAGTGTTTTTCATCTTTTACTCTTATTCCTCTGCACTTCTACATCAAGATGGTTGTGTGTGTGCATACAGTTACTTAGGAAAAGGCATATCCATGTTAGTTATTCCTTCGAAGCTTGTCACCATCCCAAATCCTATAGAATAATTTTTGAGGTAGTTGTAGTTCTATCCCTATCTTGGGTCAATTAATGAAAAAATTTATGTTTTATGGTGATTTTGAGACCTTATCTCGTGGTTTTAACCCTATTTTACATATTTTTACCTTATCGATGTGAAAAAAAATTATCATGGTTACCATTCATAATAAAAAATAAAAGAGATATATTTACCAAATTTTTTATCTCCTAATTAAAAATATTGAATCCATTTTTCAATATTCAATTTTTAGAAGTGATAGAAATTAATTCCTGATAAAAAATTAAAATGCAATGAAAAACATTTTTTCAAAAAAAATGATCTTTTTAAGTATAAAAAAGTTTTTATACCCTATTCAACCATAAAATTGATTAAAATTAACTTAATTAGATTTTTAATAATATAATATAACTAATATTACTTTTAAAACATTTTAAAATAATATGAAACTTTGTAAATACTTTGAACAAAAATATTGTTTTCAATAAAAACAGTATTTTTTTACTATTCAATGGAAAATTGATATTTTCATAAAAAACACAAAAATTCACTCTAAGATAATATTTAAATGATGATTTCAAAAATCATATCATTTTTATAAAAATCTAAAAGTTCTAGAAATTAATTATAATATTCACTCATAAGAAGCAATAAAAACCGTTTGTGATGAAAACATATTCTAAAGAATAAAATGTCTATACTAAAAATTGAATGATTATTTCCTCATAATTAGATAATAAGTTTTTATTAATTAGAACCTTTTATAAATATTTCATAATTTAGTTAATCCTATTCGTGCTTGAAAACTCAACGATTAGGTTATAACCGTCATATTTAAATAATAATTTTTTTGGTTCGTTTAAGCTTAGTGTTTCTTGTTGTATATGCTATCAATCATAGTGTTATTTTAAAATATCAGGGTGTTACATTATATCCCCAACCCTTTAATAAATTTCACCCTTTAAATTTGATCTCATTCTTGGTAATCAAGTGTCTAACATTTCAAAATACCTTTTTTGAAAACCCACATTGTAAAAAGGGTTAATAAAAATTCCTCTTAAAAGAGGGAAATGGAAATACATAGGTTATCTATAATAACGCATAACTAGGTTTATAAATAAGATAACATTAGTGGGAATTGATAATTTAGATATAAAGGAAAAAATAAATGTCTAAATAACATTGGATAGTGATAGAGAACATTGATCATAATAAAGTGAATGATTATGAGAAAGTTAATGACTATGAAACCATAAATTAAAGAGGCATGAAAAGACCATAGATTTATTTAAAACAATCATAATAGGACAAAAGTTTTCTTTCATGATCCTTTTCCTATAGTTTCAGAATTATTTTACTATCTAGACTAAGAATACAAGGAAATATAATGACATGAAAAGTATAATTTCATCCTTTAATCAATTTCCAACACAATCTCATCTACTTCTCTAAATGATGATTGTTCAAGATGAATTTTTCATGAATAAATAATTAAAATTAACTTCTAATAGATCATATAATCCGAAAAATGATAAAAAAATATTCCTCTCATCTTTAAATATTAACTAAAACTAAAATGGTTACCACAAGGTAAGATAATATCCAAAATGTATAAACATTTATAAAAATAAATAATAAATTTTACTTCAAAAATTATATAATAACACCAAATGTTTAACTTAGATTATTCCAAAAAAATAACACTACATCTCAATTACCTTAATAACCTCAATATTAAATAATTTTTTAACCTCAAAGGTGATCTCATACCTTTCAACTTACATCACCAAAAATTTAATTACATTCTTCCAAAATAATCTTTAATGTTAAACCACATGCTAAACCTAAATGTTACATATACCTCAACCAAATGATGGATCTCTAAAAAATCATTAATCATAATGAAAATTCACTATATAATAATATAATGAAATGAACTTACCCAAAACATCATGAATCATATTCAGATATTATTCTGAAAGGTAATCCTTAGCTTGACGATAAATATCTCTGAAAATATCACCATGCCAATGAATCACTTTTTAACCATAGATATTATCCATATCCCACTATCCAATAAAACATACTTAACTTAACAAAAAATAATATACTAACCCAAATTGTTATTCAAATCTCAATATATTATTCTTCCTAAATCCAAAAAAAAATCAAAAAAACTCAAAATGGTTATCTATGCCTTTGAACTTATGACAACCTTAAACTTATAAACCAATGATGGTTTCCATAAATATTAAGTTAAACCAACATGAAAACATATATTCTTCCATAAAATAATAAAATATGTATTCCTAAAATAAAATCACATATTATTTCTATAAATCCAAAAATTCAATAAACTTCATAAAAATGACCTAAATCACTTTATCATCAAATTACTAACCAATTTTCAAGGTCACTAATACTATCCCATTTACTTAAATAATTATAATAATCTCTTTAACCCCACTAAACATTATAATATTACCACTAAATCACTTTTCTTAGCTATTGGAACCATTAAACATATGTTTTCAAATCCTTAAATAAAAACTACTATGAAATAATCCTTAGATATTTCATGATTCTTATATTCATAATATCATTGATATAACACTTCTACAACATTATTCTCAAATTAAAATACATAAACACTTCAATACTTACACTTCAATGATTAGCATATCATAATTCATTCCTTGGTCGTGGAGTTAACCCTTGGATTAAAATATTGGATTAGATAATTCCCATATTCCCAAAACATAATACATTTAACTATAAATGTTACCATTAGATGAACCCCATATCCCTCCATCAAATTATTCATTTTTCCTTAATAATTTATTAATATATTCCCTACTTTTCCATAAATAAAACATTTTTATGTTACTTTAAGACATTATATGGAATTAATTTTTTCACATTTCAAGTATGAATTAAATTTAGGATTATATCCTCCATGGTATCCACCGCCATATATCTCATAAAATGCTATTATTATCTTCTTTAGTGAGTCTGAGAGTTTATTTAGTTGTAGGTTATTAATCATATATTGTGATAATTGAGTAGGCATAATCACTATATCTTTTATTTTAGTTATCCTCCAATTTGGTTGCTCATAATCATTGAATTTTCAATCACATTTAATTGTTGACAAGATTACTCCTAGTTCTATCCATTAACTTAAAAAAAGTATAATATGAGCAACAATAATCATAGTGGGAAACCACATGATCATGAAAATCCTTTATAGGAGGTCAACATCATGCCACCTTCTTTTCAATCTAAGATGACTTAGGTTTAGCCTAGGTCATTGATGGTTATCATCTATTAAAGTATTTCATAATGGTTAAAAAAGAAAATATGAATTAATCCAATAATATCCCCCAACGATGTCAAACCAGGTGAGAAGTAAGGGCATGCTCACCATTCCCTATAATGATGGTTGATATATACTCAACCAACTCTTTTGGGGTTTATTTTCCCTAGATTAATTTGTTCCAACAATCAAGTCCTCTTGTATTATCCATATAGATATTTATTGCTAGAAAAACCACATAATTTCTACCTTGCCAAAACATTAGGGTATTATCCTATACTTATTATTATCCTCAAAGATTGTCATAAGGTTATGTTCCTTAATCTATGTTTTCCTAAATATAATTCCCATGATTTATATTAAAATTCCTTTAATACCAATTGTAAAGGCCCCAACCCTAGTAGTCCATAGTCATTGGTTACTTTATTACATTAGCATAAGATACAAGTGATCACATCCAAAAAATCAAATAGTTTAGTAGTCTTGGTAAACTATATACATACATAGTACCCATATAACATTGTAAATATAAAAAATATATCATAAGAACCATTCTTGTATCCTTGATATTTTTCACAATATCCTTCTTCATATCATGGGTAAAGCAAAACAAATAAATGGTGATATCGGATACTCAATAAGGGTTATATACATTGGAATTTAGGATTATTAAATATCGTATAATCAATATATAAAGTTAAATAAATGAAAAAAATCCAATTAATCAGTAGCTTGAGCATGAAGAATAATATGGCAGGAATAAATGATGATTGAATAATGACATATAAATAATCACATTAGCTTGAATATTTTCCATAAATATCACAACTATTCAAAATAATCACATGTACATCAATAAATGATTTAATAATGATGTAATTCATAATTTATGACATCATAAACTTACCATTGAGGCCTCATGCCAGGACATCTTAAATATACTACCACAGACTCATGTTAAGACATCTTAATTAAATGGGTAAGGCTGCAGCCAAATACCCAACCTTTTTTTGCCTTATGAGACCTACTGATGCAATAAGGGGATGTATAAATTCATTCCCCAACCATCACTTAATAAGTCCAATGATTTCATCTTATGAATAAACAATAAAACTTAATCAACATGCCTTAAAATCAATAATTGACTGTATTGGAAGAAAAAGCATACAAAATATCAAAAAAATTCCTAGTTAAACTGATCATAAACCATCCATAAAAATAATGATAATTGTTTAATTATAATATATCCCTTAGGTAGTATTAGTAAAATAAATAGTTTTTTATGAATAAAAATACTATAAAAATATCATTAAAAACATTCTTCAGGAAAATACCCTTTTCACTTTGAAATTAACTTTTAAAAACTAAAAATTTCAAAAATATTAGGAAAAAAATTATTTTAAAATAATCATGGAAACTTGTAAATTAAGCTTCAAGGAACTAAATGATAATGATAGTGATATATTATATTCATGCCGAGTATGATAAAAAGTACCCTATTCATATTTTCAGTAAAAAATCAAAAAGTACCTCATTCAAGAAATGAAAATAATATTCCTTTTAAACCATTTTGTGAAATTTAAACATGGGTAAAAACTTATTTAATAAATCTTTTTTTAATATTAAAAACATTATTTAAAACATTTTAATTAAAATATAGGCATTTAAGAAAAATATTCCTGACTGAGTAGAAAATAATGCTAGTTTTCCTAAAAAAATTATTTCAATATCTTGATTACTTAAAGAGAGGCAAAAGAAAATTGGTAATTTCTATAAATTACAAAATTATAATAAATTATATTTATTTTATGATATAAATATCAATTAATTCCCTCGGTAGAGACTTAAATATATACAATCCTGAATAATGATGAGATTGTAAAATAAACTCTTACCGCTTTGGTAACTTTTTGAATCATAACCCCCTTGAAATAAATAACTTGAAATTTAAATTTAAATACCATAAATATAAATGGATTCAGGATATAATATATAAAATTAGAAGTATATACACCACATGAAATAAACAAGTCGTGAATATGACATATGTCTCATAGAATCAAAAGTGAGACGAGAAAACACTTACCTTGGGTCTAAATTCCGTAGTATGTGTACGAACCTCCTGTATTATAAATATATATTTATTATAAATCTATTTTATAACCATAATCATATATTATACCATATATTATTTACTTATAACTTTTTATCACCTTTTTATTAACAATTCTTTATTAAAATCATTGTTACAGGTGATAACTGGTTCATTTTTCATGTATTTTTTGGTTTGGGGGGTTTATTATTTTTACTTAAATCATGGTTCCATAATCTATATAATATCATATACATTAATTATATACATAGTTATAATCATCCATAAAATTTAGATATAGAAAAATGAATTATATCATTCATGGAGATGATAGGTTGTGCATATACATGAAGGTAGTTTTCACTTTTAAACGGATGGAACAAAAGAAAGGTAAATAATAATTAACCTTACTAGAATCATTATTAAATCATATATATAATATATATTCATTAAATATATCCTTTTTACTATCCATGTAAAGTTTAAATGAAAAAATGGATCATATCACTTCGTGGAGATGGTTGTCCACACATACGCTTGAGAAACACTATCATTTTCCAAAGGATTGTAAGGTAAGAAGGTAGATATGATATTACTATTATAGAAGTATAATTATGTCATAATATCATTTTTTCATTAGTTTCATATTTATAACCATCCACTTAAATTGGTTATGAAAGACTAATTACACTAGTACATGGAGATGATAAGTCATACGTACACACAAGAGATGTTTTTGTTTTTCATAGGATGTCAAATAGATAGAAAATTGTTTCAAAATAATAATAATAACATATAAGTATATTTATGATACTGGGGTTATTATTTTAGTATGGTAAAAAAAATTATTTTAAGTATAAAAAAAATTGAAAGAGTCGGTAATGATGATTACCTCTTCTAAACTTCCTTTGTATTCCTTCTTAAGAACCATTGGAATTGTAGTTCAAGAATACCAAAACCTATATTTAGTGTATAGGGAAGTTTGGAAGATAAATAAGTATAGTTTGGTTGATCTATATATCTGAAATTATTGTTAAGAATTAGAATAATGTGGTGTCCTTTTAAAAGGGAGGGAAATGACAAACTTGGAATTTCTAAAAATATTAAAATATAATTAATTAATTCAAGAAAAATGCTTCAAAATTGACATATATTCGAAAAAAATAGTATTATATCAAAATATAATAATCCAAAAAAAATTATATAAGTCTTGGTGTCATTCTAAACCTTATTATTTGTTTTAACCCCATCAATAACTGATTTTAACCTTAACTGTGATAATAACTTTTTCAATCTTAAAGGGTTATAATTTTACGTATAAGTTAACAATTATCTCATAAATTTATAATGTATAAATTTTTTGACCATTTATAACTCTACTTTTCCTATTTCAAGTTTTTTAAAAAATTTAAATAATTTAATAAAATATTTTTATCATAAAATACTGTTAATGTCATTTTAAGAATTATTCATATAATTTGAATTTAAAAACAACATGAAAATAATTAAATTCAAATATAAACCTTTATAAAATATATAATATGTTAATTTTATCTAAAAATTTAGTGTAATTCAATAATTCACCCAAATTATATTACTTTTACTATTTTTAAAATAATTTATTTTATTTTTCTATTAATTGAATAAATATTATAACGGTATTTTGTAAGAATTTATGATAATTATTTAATTAATAAAATTTATAAATAAATTACCATGACAAAATAAATTAATTTATATTTAAAATAAATATTTATAACTGAACTTATCTTCTTTTATCCTTATATATAAATTTTAGAGATATTAAATCCCAAAGAGTGGAATTTTGTATTTATTCTATCCTTAAATTATTATAAAGGTCATAGTCAAAGTAAAATGGAACCAATTGGACATATATTCTATAATTGTATGTAAATGGCCGGAATCCATCCATATAATAGGATAATGGAATGTTTTGGATTGATTTTGAGAGCTTATCTCATGGTTTTAACCCTATTTTACCCTTACAAAGGAAACAAATATTTATCATGGTTACTATTAATAATAATAAAAAATAAAAGAAACATATTTAAAAAAATTGTATTTATTTTTTCCACATATATAATCCATATTTCAAGATTCAATTTCTATAAGTTTCATAAATTAATTTAAGATAAAAATGAATAATGCAATGAAAAACATTTTTCAGAAAAATGCCTTTTAAGTATAAAAATGTTTTTATACCAAATTCAACCATAAAATTGATTATAATGAACTTAATTAGATTATTAATAATATAATAGTACTAATTTTACTTTAAAACCATTTTAAAACAAAAAATAACTTTGTAAATTATTGAAACAAAAATACAATTTTCAATAAAGAATAGTATTTTTAACTTCTCACTGGAAAATCAATCTTTTCAAAAAAAAATACCAAATATTCACTCTAAGATAATTTTGATGTGATAGTTAAAAAAATAATATATTTTTTATCAAATAAAATTTCTAAAATTTTTAGTAATTAATTATAATATTCTCTCATAAGAAGAAATAAAGACCATTTTTGAAGAAAACATGTTTTTAAGAATAAATTATATACTAAAAATTGTGTACTTATTTCCTAAGTATAAATAAATAAATTTTTATTTATTAGTTCCTTTATAAATATTTTATAATGCAATTAATCTTATTCATTTCCTCCAATTCAATGGCTAGGTTATAACTATCATAATTAAATAATAATATTTTATAGTTTGTTTAAGATCGATGTTGTATGTTATATATGATATTGATCATAGTGTTATTTAAAAATATTAGAGTGCTACAATGAATTAGTGACCTTTAGGTTCATTGAAAAAGGGGGGTAATTCGTGTTCTTGGAAGGGGAGAAGCTAAAAGGGGGAGTAGTGGAATAGAGGGAAATACAAAGGTTTTCTTCATTTAAAGTTATTTACTTGTGGTCAAATTGAACATTTTTTAATTGATTGCCCAAAGAAATAATATGATGATTCTCAGAGTGATGATGAAGAATAATACTATACTAAAAAATGATCTGAATAAACTATAAATATTAATACTATAAATAATAAGAAGTTCTTAAAAGAGTACAAGAAACAATTTATAAGTATAAAATTAAATGAAGACTCTTTAGAATGGAGTGAATTGAAAGGTGAATGTACAACTAAAAATCATAAAACAATCATAGAACAAGTTAATATAAATGAATTTTCTTTAACTAGTGGTGATAAATAAGAAGATATCTACAATGAATATATGATAAGAATTAAACTTATAGCATGTCATGATCAAAACACTCAACTCAAGAAAATAATAAAATTTATAGAGAAAGAGAAAAGAAATGAAGATAAGAATAAGAATGGTAATATTTATAAGATCAAAGATTTCACATTGAAAATTATAGAATAGTATAATAAATTGAAATACATTAACAAAAAATTGGCCATAAAAGAAGTATAACTGAATAAGAAATAGTATATGGGTCTTAATGTAGAAAACACATTGAATATAGTGAGATAATATTTGGATAAAGAAATGGATGTTAAATCTAAATCATCTAAATCTATTGTAAAGTCCAGTCAAAGAATAATGTACAGGCTATTTTTTATTATTCCAGTGATACTAAATTTCTTCATCTAGTGGTGCAGGTTCTGACACAAAAATTGAAAGTATATAGATTGATGATAATAATGAGAACTTAAATGAGTTAAGGAAAGAATGTTCCCCAAGTATGAGGAAAAAAAATTTCAGGAGTTTATCTAGACAATAAAAAAATTATCATCAACATAATTGTCAAAATTTTAGAACACTGAGTTTTAGAGGTTATTATTGGTGTTGTGGTAAATTTGGGCACAAATATTAAAAATGTTGGTATAGTATATCACATACTTGGATTTGGAAAACATCATGAGGGGGAAATTCCAGAAGTGAAATAATCAACTCTATGATAAGGTGGATCAATCTTAGAATGAATAATTTTTTAATGGGAAATCAATAAGGCTATATACTTAGAATAAATTTGATTTTCTAAAATATATTTATGAAATATGTAAAAAATATGGTCATTGTACTAAATTTTTCATGATAAAAACTTCCATAAAATACATTATAGGATACTAAAGTATATAAATACCAAATAATATAAAAGATTTATGTTTATTATTTCAAATATTTTTTTTCAAAAGGTAAATTTCAAGTAATCATAATAAAATGTTTATGTTAAAGGTTGGTCATAAAATTTACTAGAAGAGGTTTTAGTTCATATAAATCTTACAAAAGTTCATAAATAGAAATATTATGAGATATTTTTTAGAAGATGTAGGAAAAAAATCCATATTGTAGATAATTGTATGGTTAGTCAACCTATAAAACAAGAAAAACCAAATAAAGGGAAGAAACAATCATATTATGAACCACCTTATTCCCATATATATTGTGTTTGTTTTTTTATAAAAGGAATTGAAGTTGGTGCATGTGTTCTGTGGGAAACCTAAATTTGATAAAAACTATGAAATTATTACATCTATAAATATATCCATAATGGAGTACTATATTTCAAAGGGTATCATTTTTCCTCCTTGTGACACTTTAATTGATACCTAGAGATTATTGGAGTTTATTCTTGAAGAAATTCTATCAAGATGAATAAGTATAAAGTGAATCTCTTGAGAGGGTCTTAATAAAAAACTATAAGATATCTATATATCAATTTATATTTCATTAATATTAGAAGTACTGGTACATGATGTATTTGGAGATACCAGATGTTAAAATTATGAAAATTAAATCTTGTCATCATTGAGATATATTGATTATATTCTTTAATATGTATAAGAAAATTTAAATATGAAACAAAAGAGAGGAGAAAATATTTTTTTATAAAAAATAATTGAAAAGGGGAAATCTATTCTTATGTTTGAATGTTTTTAATTTAGTTGTTGAGTTGGATATAGGATTTTATCTTGATAATTTTATAATTTTCTTCAAATAATATCGATATTTTTATCACAGATAGGATAGTTACAGATATTTTTATAGTCTAGATTAGTCACTCTTATTTTATATATCAGGTTCACCCAATTAGAATTATATTTGGTTAATTTTGAATTATTTATTTGAAAGGAGTGATTTTATCCTTCACTAAAGAAAATAAAGCTAAATGTTTCAAAAGAGGAGAATATACTATTTCAAATTATGATTATTTGGATGATAGAGATGAGAAGATATTCTCTTACTTATATATTTGTTTTTATTATTAATAATGTGGATAAGATTACAATGAATTTAGTATTTAATTTATTATTGAGAATAAATCCAAAGGGGGTTGAAGAACCTAAGTGGATTAGCGAAAACTGAAGTTGAACTTTTTTTCAATAATATGTGTGAAGAAAATTCAATGTTACTTGTGACAATTTTATAGTTGGTCTTAATGTCTAAGACATTTTCAAATGATTTTTGAGAAGGCATTTTTTATAACATGAAGGAAGAGAAGAAATCAAATGATGATGATGAGTTATCATAAAAAATATGTATCATTTTTATGAATTTGAGTTTGAAATGATGAGGTGTAGAGAGGAATTTTATTGGATATAGAGATATTTTATTTATTTTATAAATCCATTTATTGAGAGTTTTATATATTAAAAAAATAGACCAAACATTACCAACCACTCGATCCTTCCCTAGAGGGTTATGGGTGAAGGGAAGACTACATATGAGTTGGGAAAGACAGGCAAGTGTGTGGGAACATGTGGGTGGAGTGCCAATATGTGGGGTGGCATGGCAGCAAGGTCTATATCATGGGTTGGTGCTATATGACTCTTCTGGTTTGAATTTAAAGCAACTCATGTTAATAAATTTAAGCACAATCCATTTTTAGTTTTTATGTGGGATTCTATCATAGAGGCATTGTTCATTTTTTATACATTTCTTGTGAATATTTAAATGATGAATCACACTAATATAAATGAATGCATGGTGGATTAAATGAATTCATCTAAGTTATGTCGTATTCTTCCTTAAATAAGGTAGGGTTTGAGACACTTGGTTCTCAATTTTGACATCATGAGAGGATAGCACAACTACATGAGTAAATATATGTATTCTAAATCATTGATGATATGATCGAAAATATGATTATTCAAAGAAGGAATGCATGAACATTGTTACATGTGATGGATTGACAATGTAAGCTTGTGTAAAATTAATAGATACTGATGGTTTATGACTGTATAGTGGAATATTTCAATCATTTAAGATGATTGAATTTGAATGAAAAAGTGAATAAATGGGTTTAAAGGAATTTATGCTTTGTGAAATGATGATGGTGATTTGTTTTGTTGCATATAAAGATGAGTCAGTGTGTATAGGAAGATTAGGTCGGTGCACATTATATATAATGACCCAAAATTTTATCAATAGAATTCATCCCTTCTTATAGTACTTTAATATAGTATAAATCACATTAAATTACTTATAAACCATAATAAAGATTTTATAAATGAATAATTAATGAAATATGAAGTTTTTTTCAGAAGTTAAGGATCCAATTATGATGAAATGGTAACTTGACCATAGGAATAGTAATATGACCCTTATGAATAGTAAACCAACCAAATGAATTGTAACATCTCCCATTAAAGTATAAATAAAATTTATGTATCTTATAAATTAAAGTATGGTATAATTATATCATAGTCTAAGTAAATAAATGTTTTAAAAATTATTAATTAAGTGTTGGTATTTTTTTTAATTCATAAATATTTGATTTTAATTTTATGATTAATTTAATAATTTAAAACAAAATATATTTTCATAAAATTTATCCATAAATTAATATTTTTATGTCTTATTATTTTAAGATAATTTTAGTAGGCCTTAAGTAATTTTTTAAAGTGTTATAAAATCAATTATAATTTTAAAATCTGTATTTTCCAAGTAAATGATGATTTTAATTAAAAAATAAATTACTCATATTTAGAGAATTATTTTCATAAATTGGAGTTCATTTTTTGGATTCTACACGTTAAAAAATGGTTAGGGAGAATTTTTGTGATTTTTCTAAAATACTTGAATTTTTGTGAATAGTAAAATATAGTAATTTATAGTATATATACATTATAAGTTAAATAGATTATTTATTGAGTAATCACTGATGCAAGAATCATTGTTTAAAACTCACATGATTTAATTACTATATTTTTTCTTAAGATTAAATTTTATTTCTTGTCTTTAGAAAAATAATAAACTGATGAATTAAATAATGAGAAATCACTCCTCTACTCCACTATAAATATCACCCCTAACACCCTCTTCTCCTCACACCTCTCAAGATTTTATCCTTTCCCAAATTCTACCCAAAACTCTCCCCAATACCCTCTCCCTTGTCTATGATCTATTGGTCTCATCAAATGACCAAAACCTTTTCCCTAAGGAGGTTCTCAAGGAGGATAAATCCAAGAGGTAAAATCCAATTCCTTTTTTATTTAATTTCTTTTCAATTTCATTTATTTTCTACTGTTCTCCTAAGATAACTCCAGTATGTTTGATATACTTAAATTATATCATGTTAATGAAATATCTATCATAAAAATCCTTTCTCTCTCTCTTTTATTCAAAAAATGAAATAGTCTCCCATGATGTGACAATTTACCGACATCGTGGGCGATGCACTTTCATTTTCCTTTAATGCCTTAAAGGATGTTAATGTATAAGAACCCATTTCTTACTTTTAGATACATATATTTTATTTTCAGGTTGTTTTTTAGAAAAAGTATGAAAATTGGCCGAGTACTGTCTGTAGGCTTGTTACACAATGTGACTGGGGGTTACACGTCATGTAATCTCAGTACACACTGTGTAATCCCAATACACATCGTGTAATGGATATAAACAGGACCTATTTATGACATGTAAGGGGTATTAGTAGAATAAGGGAAAATTTGGAATTTACACACCATGTATTCTAAAGTACAAACCATGTTATTTTCTTTTTTTATTAAAATGGGATGTATCCTCATCTTCTTCAACTAGACAGAACCCTCTCCCAGGTTTTCTCAAACAGCAGTGTTGGATGAAGATTTAGCTCCCAATTCATCGTCTGAACTCTTATTAGAATGTTTTCAGATGATTTGGAACCCCATAGGTGATTTATAAATTCATCTTGATCCGCTCTTCATGATATTTTATATCGACCTAGTTATTGATTTTTTTGCGTTTATGATCATTTTAAAGATCTAATTTTTTCTAGGTCGAATTAGAGGTTGACGTTGGACGAGGAGATTCATATGAGTACGAGGTAGGTGGTCTCGTGCCTTTCACTAATTTTCAAGCTATTTATATATGTCGAAGTGCCACACGCCAAATTTTGGGGTATCTCCTTGATTGATATTTTACCCTTGTTATTTCCTATTGTTTTTTAGGTAATTTAATAAGTGATTTAAATCATGTTTAGGGTTTTTACCTTGATTTGGGGCCACCCCATGGGTGTGTTTCCCTTGGATGATCATTTATGTCTGTTTGGCCATGGATGCCTCTGAGGTATGCCTTTTTGTCGCTTCTTGGGTTGTTTAAAATGAAATTGGTTAAAAAATGAATTTCCCATGTGAGATAATTGATGGTTAATCCTTGTGATAGTTTAAATTACATGATAGTATTGTTATATGGATTACCCGCATGGGTTTATTATTGTTAAATCAATGTAATAGTTTAATTTACATGTGATTCTTATTATGAGAATTGTGCCCATGTGAGTAATTGAAAGGCCAAGCCTTACGAGGTTGGTCCTTACTTGAGATTGTATTGGATGCTTCTGGTTTGGACCTTTGCATGCCTAGTGAAATGTTTAATTGAATCTTATATGATAAAAACGGATAATTAACAATGGGTGAAAAATGGATTCAGATTTGAATGTAATTGAGGTTCCATATGACTATTGCACCATATACCTCAGGTGGAATATGGATCCATTGATGGATTCCATGAACAGGTCAAAAGGGGGTTATATGTTTAAGTCATGAGAAAACCACGAATATAGTAGACGGGTTCACAAAGACTTTATTAAAAGGTTGAATGAGTCATAGAATGAGGGATACCATAGACAGGTTCTATTGGCATTGTTTATATGTCTTGAGTAATACTTGGGTCTTATTTATAAGATCCAAGGATGGCTCAGCTGACATATACTCACACCTCACCTAAGGTGAGACCGGGTTCCTGAGAGGATCGTCTAGACGGGTTCATAGGATATAGGTGTATTTTCACATTGATTAATACTTGAATTCCAACTAAGGAATGAAAAGGAAAAAACTAAAATTATAATTTGAATATTGAAATGGAATGAATTATTGCGCATCTTCCAATCCAAAGCACAAGATTCAATTTGGTCTTCACTATGCTTATTTAGATATCCTTATGCGGTATATTTTATGCTTACTTTTATATAGGGGATGTATAAGGCCCCAGCCTTAAAGATTACATAATCTTTAAATAAGTTAATAATTCATATTGAGGATCTTTTCAGGTTTAGAGTTTTAGAGAATTAGGTCGTAACTATTACATTACATATCAAAAATAACAAAGTAAACACTTATACTCTATCCAATTTTTTCAAAAAAAACTCCTTAAATAAAACAAGAGTTCTTTTCTTGATATAAATATTCTTGAATTCTTACTTTCTTTTACCCTTTCTTATACCCTGTGAAAAAAATTTCAAAACTTGGGATGAGCATAAAAATATCAGTAAGGATTATAAAATAAGGAAAGAAAAAATTAGTCCATAAATACATAAAATAAATTAAATCATAATTTTCAATCTTTAACATACCACACAAAATCATAGGTTTTATGAGTAACACATAGAAATCATAATTCATAAAGTTAACTTGTGGAATCCATAACATACTTACATTGTAGCTTTCACAGCTACAGAGGGAGTTATGTTTGGAATACCCTGAATCTCTTAGGAGAAACATTAACATTTTCCTCTGTCACATTACCCAATGCATTGTAGATCTATCTCAGGCTCACCCACCCTAGGTTTATCATGAAACCACCCATATGCATAAACAATGCCGAAGAACCATAACATAATCATAACACATGAACAAGTATAAAAGAAAGATAAAATTTCCACGTTGCAATAATAATATATAATTACAATATATTGAAATAAACAATCCATTATTAAAACCATTTTCAATACCAAAATTTGTAAAATAGTATATGGTATTTATTTTTCTTTTAAAAACATTACGGTTTGTTAAGGAAGCCAAAAATCCAATAACGCTCATGGCGGCCGAAAGGTCATTGTCACCATGTAAATTGAAAATAACATTCCATTTTTCATTTAGTAAAACGCTACATAGAAAAGATTCCCTTTGAATGAAATGAAAATTCAAAGGGTTTTATACACTGTATAAAATAAAGTTGTGTATAAATCAAAATATGCATCAATGAAAGGATATTGAGACGAAGTCCCTTACAAAGATAATTTTGTAAATAAAATAGATTGATTATGTGTATTCACTATAATAAAACACAAATCAATTATAAATACATGATAATCTATAAAAACTCATTTCTCACATAATCAAATAACTACATAAACAAGAAAGAGAAGATCAACCCAAAGATTGGAAATTGGGTTAAGAAGTTCCCTTACCTCATGTCTGACTTGACTCGTTCATTATTTAATCTCCTAAATAATAAACTAAAGTTAATTTCTAATTTCTTAAGAATATTTTTAAAATTTATTACCCCTTCTATATTACTTATTACCACGTTATAAACATTACATAATCATTTAAGTTAATAATGGTCATTTTGTCAATATTTGGTACTTGAGTCAAAAATGAACTTCTTATAATTACAAGTTGTCCATGTTGTCAAAAGTAAATTATCTCCAGAATGATATTCATGATTTATATGTCATATATATCATATATATCTAGTATTTATATGTATTTATAACAGTACATAACATTTTGAGATAAGAAATGAAATACACCATTCATGGAGACGGTAAGTCGTACGTACGCATGAATGCTACTTTCATTTATATTGCATATTTTAATGGAATGAAAACTTAATTATACATAGGTATATTATAATTCTAGTATAATAGAATATATAATTTCATTAACTCTATCCTTTATACATCCCACATATGGAATGAATGAGTTATATCACTTTGAGGGGGCGGTAGTCCGCACTTCCTCAAATGAAATTATCGTATTTACCCATTATAGAAACCATAAAAGTATGATATAAAAGAAAAAATATAAGTATATAGACAATATAAATATAATATATATCACATGTAAATATAGTTCCATCATAATGGACACCATGAGAGGTGGTAGAAGATAATTGAACAATCATCGTTTCGTGAGGCAGTAGTTCACCGTACACAGAAACAGTATGTTCATATCCATTAGATGGAGGTGTGTGTAAGTGTAGTTTGAATCATTTTCATAAAAATAACCAATTATATTTATTATACAGGTTTTTTTATGTAAACAATGAATAACAATATCATATGGAGTGAATAATAAAAATAAAAGAGAACTTGAGAGAAGACATTACCTTTAAATCGGGTAACTCCATTTGGTTTGAACCAAAAGGCTTTCTTGAAGTTCTTTCTACCTAAGGTAAGGATTTTAAGAGGAATATAAAGATATTTAGACCTTATTTGGTCAGATTTTTGATGATCCAAGGGGGCTTTAGAGGAGTGAGTAAGGGTTAGAGGTGATGGATTTTTATAAGGGGGGAGGGGATCTTTAGGAAAGTTTGAAAATATTATTTTATTATATAATGATTTTCAATTTCTAAAGGTCAAAAAATTATTTAATTATAATATGAGGTGTATATAATTTGAAATAAAATCATCCAATAATAATTGGACAGGTTTTGGATATTTTTTAATCCTTATATTTTTTATTTAACCCTTTGTTAACTTATTTAACTTTTACCATGTCCTCTTATATATTCATACTATATGGTTAATATATTTACTATAAAATTTAAATAGACCAAAAATGGATCATTAATGACATTTCTAACATCATATATTTCATTTTGATAAATATAAAATTTTTAGGACTATTTTATCATTTAATAAAATATTGATTGATTTAAAAACTCTTTTATGTCCATTTTAATACTATTCATATCATGACTTTTTAAAAAATCCAAACCAACTTGATTATTTCAAAAAAAATCTTCATTAATTCAAATATAAAAATTCATACTAATCTAAAAAATTAGTGGATGTCATAAAAAAGTTAAAAATAAATTTATTTTAATATTTATAATATAATTTATTTGAATCCTTTATTAATGAAGCAATTATTTCATCACCATTGTGTCATAATTAAGTTTGTTTATTTAATGTCTAAAAATTATAAATAAAATACCGTGATGTAGGAAATATTTTTATATTTCCAAATAATATTTATAGTTGAAGATATAACTTATATAAACCCATATAAAAAAATTTAGTAAAAAGATTCATGTTTATGTTATTTTTTTCTTTACTTTAAATTAATTAATATAAAGTGTCATTATCACTCCCAAGTGTCTCCATGGGGTCCCAACATAGACCCAAGGATGACCATGGTCGTACATGTATCATCCAATAGTTTTAGGACAAGTGTAAGGGTAATTTAATATTATTATAATATTATTTTTTACCCTTATTTACAAGATTTACCCTTTAACCATGGTAAATAAAATATAAACTGAAGTAAATATTCATGATGGCTAAAAATAAAAGCTGAATATTTACACAATTTGGACCTCATAATTCCAAATATGGAATTTATTTTTCTAAATTCAAAACACATAAGTTTCATAAATTAATTTAAAATTAATTCCCATTTTCACAACTAAAAACGTGTTTTTAAGAAACAATAACTATCAAAAGATTGACACTTGTTTATGTTCAATTTCAAAGTAAAATTACTTCCAATGAACAACATTGGATTAAATGGTAAAAATATAATACAATTACACTTTAAAACCAATTAAAATAACAATCTAACTATATCAATAAAATAGATGAAAAGACAGTTTTGAATTAAAATGCAATATTTTTCACTATTCATTAAAAATGAACATTATCAGAAAAATACCAAAATTTCATCCAAAGTAAATTTTGATGTCCTCATTCTAAATAAGAATATTATTTTTTCAAGTAGAACATATAAAAGTGATGAGAACTATATTTAAAAAGGGTTCACCATCAAAAGGCGGTAAATCGACCTTTTAAAGAATATTAGAGTGTTTATGCTAAAAATTATATTCATTAACATTTTAATCCTCTAAATTTTATTGGATAAATGAAAAAATATTTAAAAAACATGTATAATCATATTGTAGTTAGTTCTGTTCATTCCCGCCAATACAATGGATGGGCATTAACTACCATTTAAAATAATATTATATTATTATTTTTTAGTATAACTCATACTTGTGTGCAACATGAGATTTTAGAGAAACCCATTATTGCATGTTGGGTACGCCATCGAACATAGCATCCCCTTTAAAGTAAAATTATTATTTAATTCACAAATATTAAAAAATATGAAAATTTAATATTCTTTATTTACCCGGGATGTTACAGGATGTTGGGATTATATCAGATTTAGAGACATATATAATTCATTGTAATTGAACTATTAATGAACATGAAATGACTGTAAATGGAAACCAGTTCTTGTAGGACTGTCTAAATTTGTGTACTTCTTAGATTACTTCTTTCATTTTTGTACACTACCTGTTATATATATCCACTAACAGATTGACATAGACATTGGGTGGTTGCCTACTGGGATTTAGTCTCACACCCTATTTGGGTCATATTTTTGGTCCCAAATAGATTATATCATTGTAGGTGTCGATAAGTTAAAGAACCCTTATTCGGGTACTTTATTTTCTACTTAGGATTAGGAGAGCATGGGACCAAGCCTAGGATTGTGATTCTTCTAAGTTTATTTTGTCCTTTTTGTTTTATTGGTACTTATATAATGTATTACTATAGTGTAACATTTTTTGGCTTTTTTATGAGAACTTGTAGCTTGCATAATCATCTTTTGAATGATACGACATCTGGTTATTTATGTTATCAGTTTTCCATTGTTTACTTCTATTGAATGGTATTACATTTTTTTTTATTGATTTGTTATTGTATTCAATTATTTTATACTCTTAAAATGAGGGTATAGATTCCCCACTATCACACCTAGTCCCTCACTGCTAGTCAGAAGCCTCTGGCATTTGGGGAAATGTGCTTGAGGCAATGTGGCCAACCGGGTATGGGGCACTTTTGAGTGGAATCAGAATCTGGGGCATTACAAAGTGGTATCAGAGGTGATATCTTTTTTTTTTGACTTAATATTTGGAAACATTATATTGTTATATAAAGTAAATGGATTTTGGTAATAAATTATGCTCGGGAGTAGCTACCCCCATATAGGGAAAATCCAAATTACCTATAATTGAGTTGTGATTTCTGGATTTTGAGCTATTACAATTGATTCATTTTCACTATTGGGTGATGCACTTGTATTATTCTATCATTATTTATATAATTGTGGTTATATTTGTTGTAATCCGATGAGATGAGGGTATTCCATCTCATGCATCATATAGAAACATTCTAGAAATCACATGTCATGCATTCTTTCTATGCCATTTAGGAGCATTATTGATTTCATGTTGTTGTGATAGATGTCATTCTAGATATTAATTTTTTAGTGATAGGTTCCATTATTGATATACCTACTGATTTGATAGGTGTATTGATACATGTTATGGTTTGAATTGGATGGACACCAAGCTTTGGAACCTAAGGTGTGTGGGCCCTCTTGGATCAGAATTTGGTGGATCGTGTTTCGACCTTAATTTGAATTGTATTACGATTTGTTGTAGGTGGATGAAAAGATAGAATTAATGGGGAGTATAGACCCCCACAGATCATAATTTGGAATACCATTGGTTTACTTTTCAAAAAACATGGGTTTTAGGAAAGTTATAGGTATTTTCTATTCGTAAACCCAGAAAACACGGGTTTTGGTTCTATGAACACCCACCATGTGTTATTCTATTCATGATGAAATACTTTTATTAAGTAAACATCATTTAATATGTGTACACACCATGTGGTAAATGATCGTGTTTCCAGATGTGTCAATAAGAACAAAAAATTATGGTTTTTGGTAAGTTCACATCGTGTACTTCAGATACAAACCATGTAGTTTTACACAGGTAGACCCCATGTGGCTCTGGCCATGTAAAAGTACACGGCCAGGAGGGGAGACTTGAGTACATGCCATGTATAAGCCTAACACACTATATACCTAGGGTTGTTACACACCTAGTGTAACGACCTGAGTCCGGAGCCCCTCCACTGGTGCCCCGTACCCAGTTTGCCACATGACCTCAAGCGCGTTTCCCCAAACGCCAGAGGCTGCCGACTAGCAGCGAGGGCCTTGGTGAGTCGGTGGGGAAACTATGCCCTCATTCGGTAAGGTATACAGGGTAAGAAACAACAATAAACAGAGGAAGTAGTAAACAACATGCATAACAACAGAAACCAAACAGCCGAAGCAATCTAGAGATATAACTATGATGAAAATGATGCAGCAGGTACAAGTATCTAAGGAAAACAGCAAACACAACAACATGCTGAAATAAAACTGAAACCAAGTGCAAAAGAAAAACAAAATAATCTCCTCAGCATCACGAGCCATAGCTCGGTCCCATTCTCCCCAGCTCCTGGTGCAATCAAGATCCTGAAGTAGAAGGACACTTGCCCTTGTCTATACCTGCAGCAACATAGTCTGATTGGGCCCAAAAGCATGGCCCAAACAGGGTGTGAGATACAATCCCAGTAGGCAATCACCCAAAGATTTGTGCCTAACAGTCAATGAATACATGGCAGTACTAAAACAAGAAGCAGTAGACAGAAAAACACAAACAGCTACAATCCACAGTTCTAACAAGTATAGCACACAAGTAAACAGCCAACAACAAGAAGAAAATAGGTAACCCTTTAGGTAGCTCTCACAATCTAACCCCTATGGTTCAACCTCTAAGTACTAGCAACCCTCTGGTAGGCACACACAGTCTCACCCCTCTGGTTCAGCTACGTAAATTAAGCAGACTCTCTAGGGAAGCACTCACCGTCAATTCCCCCTACAGTCTCGTATCGTACTAAAGTCTCTCGGGGGAAGCACTCAACATCAATTCTCCCTATAGCCCGCATCATAAATAAAAGACACTCTGTAGAATCCCTTCCGTCAATTCTCCACTTGGTCTCACATCGTGATTAAAAGACACTCTGAAGAAGCCCTTCCGTAAATTCTCCCTTTGGTCTACTACTCTAGGTTCTCACAGTCCTGAGTAACTAAACATTCTTAGCATGTGTATACCGTCCAAGTAAACCTCAAGAACTACTTGGCTATCAACTAAGGCTCAGCAGCAATAATAAAACAATAGTTCCACTATCCTACGACTAGGCATGGCAACTGGCACAATGCCAAACAGGTAGAAAAAACATAGCAAAGCAATCTGAGCACAAACAAAATACTCTAATCACAAGCAATAACCTCTACTAAAGCAATCAAGAAAAGCAAGCAAGAAAGAAGGGAAAAACAGGAAACACACAATACCCCGTTCAAGGGTATTGGTGGAATTTGCACAAAATACTCAAAGACTTTCTACAGAAAGGCACAAACCACCTACCTCAATCCTAGAAGATCGATATACGTGAACCTCGATGACAGATTCCCCTTAGAACGACATAGATCTGAGAAAATGCACAAAAAGTTCATCCCATGATAACTTGAAAACAAGGAGGAATCAAGAAACAAGGCTCAAGAAGAAGGAAGAACTCACCGCTGCAATTCCAACGCAAATGATTGTGCTCGAATCGGAGAACAGACTGTGAGGTAGGACTCCGTCAAAGATCCGGCTGTACAGTCGCTCTCGAATGGTCGAAAACTAAAGAAAAAGACGAATATGGGGGTTATGCGCGACCTAGGTCCGTTTAATGAAAAAAAAGTACACAGTGTGTACTTCGAATTTTCCGTACTCCGAAATAACCGGCCTCCACCGCAGCCTTACACACCGTGTGTGTGGCCCGGACACGGCCAACACATGGCTTCGAGCCGGAACAGAGTACACGGTGTGTACTCAGAAAGTACACGGCGTGTACTTCTGAAATTTCCAGAAAATTCATTTTTCTCAAAAATTCCAAAAAAAGGAAAAACGTACCTGCACGAAGATCTGGGTTCTTACAAACTTCCCCCCTTAAAGAAATTCATCCTCGAATTTCCCTAACGATGTGGAGAAGAAAAATCATCGAACAGCTCTGGCCACTGTGATCGTACATCGGCCTCCCTCTCCCAGGTCTTGTCATGTACTCGCCCGTGCTACCATAGCACTCGTACCAAAGGAACAGACCGCCCGCGGAGAACCTTCGTACTATGATCGACAATCCGGATAGGATTCTCCTCGAACGACGCATCCACTTCAAGCTCTACTTCCTTGGGCTGGAAGATGTGAGAAAGGTCTGAAAAGTAACGTCGGAGTTGAGAGATGTGGAAGACGTCGTGCATGGCTCGATACCTCTGAGGTAGCTGCAACCGATAGGCGACCGGCCCCACTCTCTCCAAGACCTCAAACGGCCCGACGTACCGCGGTGAAAGCTTACCCAGTCTCTGAATCCTTTTGTGTCCCAACCTCGGTGCAACACGTAGGAAAACTTGATCATCGACCTCGAACTCCAGAGGTCATCTCCGCTAATCAGCATAAGACTTCTGTCGAGACTGTGTTGTAGCCATCCTCTTCCGAATCAGCTCTATCTGCTCTGAAGTCTCCTGAACAAGACGAGGTCCCAGCAAAGTTGCCTCTCCTGCCTCCATCCAGCATAAGGGTGATCGTCATGGCCTACCGTACAAAGCCTTGTATGGTGCCATCTGAATGGTCGCCTGGAAACTGTTGTTGTAGGCGAACTCCACCAGAGGAATATGCTTCTCTCAAGAACCACCAAAGTCAAGGATACAAGCCCAGATCATATCCTCAAGCACCTGGATCATGCGCTCGGACTGGCCATCAGTCTGGGGATGGTATGCTGTACTCAAAAGTACATGTGTACCCAAGGCCTTCTGAAATCTCTGCCAGAACTGAGAGTTAAAGCATGCATCTCTGTCAGAAACAATAGAGCACCGAACACCATGCAGAGGCATGATCTCTCTGATGTAAAGTCATCCCAGATTATCGACACTAAAGGTCTCCTTGATCGGCAAGAAGTGAGAAACCTTCGTAAGTATGTCGACGACAACCCAAACAGCATTGTTCCCTCGTGGTGACCTCGGCAACCCAGTCATGAATTCCATCGCAACATCGTTCCACTTCCACTCCGGAATGGGTAACTGTTGTAAAAGGCATGCTAGTCGCTGATGCTCTGCTTTCACCTGCTGACAAGTAGAACATCTCATGACAAAACCAGCAACATCCTTCTTCATACCTGGCCACCAGTACTGGCGATGAAGATCTCGATACATCTTGGTGATGCCAGGATGAACTGCCCAAACTGAGGAATGGAAATCCCACATCAGCTCCTCACGTATGTCTGTTGGCACCCATACGCGTCCTTGGAAATGCAATATCTCATCCTTGCCCACTGTCCATCCAGGAAGAGGGTCCCCTCCTGACACACTCTCCCGCAGGACTAAGCCTTTCGAGTCTGATAGTTTCCGCATCCGTACCTGATCAAGTAGCGTGGAGGTAACAGCTACAGAAGAAAGGTAAGTCTGTCCCTATCTGTCGTGCACCTCCAGATGCATCTTAGAGAACAGAGCCATCAGCAGCCACTCACTACTGGCCTCCTGAACTGCCTGAATCTGATTTCTCCTGATCAACGCATCTGCCACAGCGTTGCCCTTTCCTGGCGTATAGGCAAGCTCGAAATCAAAAGACTGTAGATACTCAACCCACCTGCGCTGCCTCAGATTCAGATTATGCTAAGTGAAGATATACTTGAGACTCTTGTGGTCGGTGAAGACCACAAAGTGCTCTCCCAGAAGATAGTGTCTCCAACAGTGTAAGGCATGAACCACAGCTGCCAACTTCAAATCGTGCGTAGGGTAGTTCCTCTCATGTGGCCTCAAATGCCGAGACCCATACGTAATGACTCCTTCTCCCTACATAAGCACAGCTCCCAGCCCGATACCCGAAGCATCACAGTAAACAGTGTTGCTCTTGCCTGGCTCTGGCAAGACTAGTATCGGTGCTAACGTCAACCTCCCTTTCAGATCCTGAAATTCTAACTCACAAGAATATGACCATAATAACTTCACCCCCTTCTTGGTCAGAACTATCAAGGGTGGTTATAAACGGGAAAAGTCCCGAATGAAGCGTCTGTAGTATCCAGCCAGCCCTAGGAAACTCCATACCTCAAAAATGTTCTTCGGCTACTTCCAGGAAACTATAGATCTCAATTTATCTGGGTCTACAGATACTCCTACCTCTGAGATGACGTGACCCAAGAAGTGAATCTAATCCATCCAGAAGTGGCACTTCGAGAGTTTAGCATAAAGTCGATGCTCTCTCAGTGTACTCAGAACGATCTCAAGATGTGTGGCATGGTCGTGTCGAGTGTGAGAGTGCACCAAGATATCATCCACGAAGACCACGACGAAGGAATCCAAGTAAGGATGGAAAACTCGATTCATCAGTTCCATAAAAACTGCAGGTGCGTTCGTGAGACCGAATGGCATGACTGTATACTCGTATAGACCATACCTACTCCTGAAGGCTGTCAGAGGTACATATAATGGTCTAACGCGTAGCTGATGATAACCGGACCTCAAGTCGATCTTTGAGAACACCCGGGATCCTCGAAGCTGATATAAAAGGTTATCAATCCTTGGCAAAGGATATCAGTTCTTGACCGTCAACTGGTTCAGCTTCCGATAATCCACACAAAGCAGAAGGGTACCGTCTTCCTTCTTCGCAAACAGAACAGGCGAACCCCAAGGATAAGTACTGGGTTAGATGAAACTCTTAGCCTTTAGCTCATCCAACTGCTTCTTGAGCTCCTGCAACTCAGGTGTAGCTATCCTATAGGGAGGAATGGACATCAGTGCCGCTCCTGGCACGATCTCAATAGAGAAGTCTACCTCACGCTCCGGAGGCAACCCTAAAAAGTCTTCTAGAAAGACATCCCTGAACCGATCCACCACTAGAGGAAATTCCAACTGTGGAGTCCCCTGGTCATCCAGATAAAGACTAGTAATCTAGGCTATTACCCCTCCTAGACCAAGATGTTCGAGTCCCGTCCGACTCGCCCGAACGTCCCATTCGACTCTATGAAGGAAATATTCACCTTCTGGTGAAATGAAACTGACTCTGCGACGATAACAGTCAACGACTACCTGGAAGGGAATCAACCAGTCCATGCCAAGAATGACATCATAGCCTATCGTCTCTAGGACATAGAGATCCCATAAGAAGTGATACCCTGCAACCTTGAGAGGGCACTCTCTACACTGGCGTACACTAGATGTCCTCATTCCCAAAGGTATGTCTAGTGTCAACGAGTCGGCAGAAGAAAAGATGCAGAGTCCAAGGCTCTCCACAACGGAAATAGAGATAAAGATATTCGTAGCACCAGTATTGAAAAGGGCTGAAGATAAAACTGAGGCTACTAAAATCGTACCTAAAACAGTAGAAGGGTCGGGATCCTGCTCATGATAAGTCTGCTCCACGGTGAAAGACTGGCCTACACCATGGCCCTACGCCCCTGACTGACCACTCTGAGCTGAACCTCCCTGCTGGTGCTGAGGGACTGGTGGCTGACCTCCACGCCCTCGACCTCCACCTCGGCTCAAATGGCCGGAAGAACACCAGTTCCCTGACTGGTGAGAGACTGGTGGGGCTTCTCCTGAATGAGGAGTCATGGAAGAACCCTGGTCACCTGATGCTTGTGGGAAAACCTGGCAGAAACACTGAAGGTGACCCATCTTGCCGCAAGATCGGCACTCCACGGGGTCTCTCTGGCATTGCGGCCTCGTGTGCCCTGTCCGGCCACACTGGTAGCATGTCACCTGGCTACCTGATGATCGTCTCTCTTCCTCGCATCACCACGCGTAGGCTCCCTACAATGCTTCTTACTATCATCTGAAGGGAAGCTAGCTCTAGAAGTAGAACCACCCTGACTCGCAGCTCTATAGTCTCTCAAATTGCGCTCCGCAATCAGTGTCTGGTTGACAATGGAAGTAATGGAAGTCAGCTGGAAGATGTTCACCTATGATCGGATCTCCCGCTTGAGTCTATCCTCAAACTTCCTTGCCAAGAAAACCCCACTCCCATCCTGAAGGGGTGTAAAACGTTGCAGCTCAGTGAAACAAGAGGAATACTCCATGACAGATAGAGTACCCTGCTCTAAGATCATGAACTCCCGGGCTCAATCGGCCCTCAGGGTCTCCGGGTAGAAGTAGTCGTAGAACACGCGCTGGAACTCCTCCCAAGCCATAGCCTGCTGCTAACCCGCCTGTGAGATCACGTCCCACCACCTCTTGGCGGAGTCTCGGAGCATGTAGGTGGAGAGCTTGACCCGCCTCTCCGGAGGCGTCTCCAGATGCTCGAATATAGTCAGCATGTCTTCCAGCCATGACTCTGCAGCCTGAGGTCCTCCCTCCCCCGAGAACGTGGGAGGATGCTACTGCTGAAAGACCCGCATCAAGTCTTCCATAGATGAGGCAGGAGGCGGTGCTCCCTGGAAGGCCTGAATCAACCTCATGAAACCTTCCCTGAACTGCGCATCAGTGCCTGCAACTGGTACAAAAACTGGTGCCAAGGCTAGCTTGGCTGGGGGATCGACAGGATGTCCCTAATCAGCCCTATCTGGCGTCTGATCACTGCCTGACGACAGACGTATGACTGGAGGACGTCTCGGAGGCATAGCTCTGAAAGATCAAAAGCACACCTTGGATCAGGAAAACAAGTACAGAGAACACAAGAGTACAAAACGGGAACAGGGGAAGAAAAACACACAAGATTGCAAAAACACGACTACACGGCGTGTATAAAACTACATGGCGTGTCTTCTTAAACCACTGACATGGGCGTGTACTCTTGCCCCTCAAGTCGTGTACACCACAAACTACACGGCGTGTTAACCCCCAAACACGGCGTGTACTTGAAAATTATTCCCCTGCCCGAGTCTCCTTACACGGATAACCCACACGGTCCGACTCAACCCGAGACTACACGGCGTGTTCGAAACAAACACGGCATGCACTATACAAGGCTCTTGTGGTCCGTGTTGTTGATTACACGGCCGTCTACACGGCTGGACCTTACATGGCGTGCTCAAAACAAGCACGGCGTGCATAGGTGAAGGCGACACCGTCCTGTGTTGTTTGTGACACGGCCGGGTACCTGGGAAAGACTACACAGCGTGTTCTGAACAAACACAGCATGTGGAAAGGAAGGTAACGCCATCCCGTGTTGTTTGTGACACGGCCGGGTACCTGGACAGGACTACACGGCATGTTCCCTACAGACACGGCGTGTTCTACCCGAGCTTCCCCAGCCCGTGTTGTTAGTGACACGGTCGGGTACACAGCTCCGAACTCACATGGCGTGTACCACTGGTACACGGCGTGTTCCCAAATTTACTCCCACGACATCGTGTTATACCCACACAGTTAGTGACACGGCCTAAAAACTACACGGCGTGTGCCCGAAAAGTACATGCTGTGTATTTTGGGTTTTTCTGGGCAGTAGCTCAGAAACTGCGCAGAATTCCAGAAACACTAAAAACAAGGGGAAAAGGTGCCAAATTCTGATCCGTGAGGCCCATAACACCTCAAAAACCAACCTCGGCATTCACTTTAAGCAAAGAAAAAAACAAATAGTTTTCTAACACAACAGTATAGAGTCTATCAAGCATCTATCACAACAGCATGCATAATCTACACAGAGCATATCACAACAGCATGAAATCACTAATGCACCCTAGATGGCATAGCAAGAATGCATGACATGTGATTTCTACAAGTGCCTATATGATGCATGAGATGGAATACCCTAATCTCATCAGGTTGCGATAGAAATAGAACCAAAATATCAAAACAATAACCGCACAAGTCATACGAATCACTCTAGGTGAAAACATACCAACCATAAAATCTCAAAACTAGAAAACTGCAATTAACGAGGTAGTATGGCTTTTCCCTGTACACAGGTTAGCTACTCCCGAGAACAACTTAATTCCAAGTACCAAATCCGTCCTATCCCTGGCTAAGGCCTCTAAACAGTAAATCAAGAGAAAAGAACTCCTCTGATACCACTTTGTAACGACCCGAGTCCGGAGCCCCTCCACTGGTGCCCCGTACCCGGTTCGCCACATGACCTCAAGCACGTTTCCCCGAATGCTAGAGGCTTCCGACTAGCATTGAGGGCCTTGGTGAGTTGGTGGGGAAACTATGCCCTCATTTGTTAAGGTATACAGGGTAAGAAACAACAATAAACAGAAGAAGCAGTAAACAACATGCATAACAACAGAAACCAAACAGCCGAAGTAATGTAGAGATATAACTATGATGAAAATGATGAAGCAGGTACAAGTATCTAAGGAAAATATCAAACACAAAAACGTTCTGAAATACAACTGAAACCAAGTACAAAAGAAAAACAAAATAATCTCCTCAGCATTGCGAGCCACAGCTCGGTCCCATGCTCCCTAGATCCTGGTGCAATCAAGATCCTAAAGTAGAAGGGAGCTTTCCCTTGTCTATACCTATAGCAACATAGTCTGCTTGGACCCAAAATCATGGCCCAAACAGGGTGTGAGATACAATACTAGTAGGCAATCACCCAAAGATTTGTGCCTAACAATCAATGAATACATGGCAGTACTAAAACAAGAAGCAGTAGACAGAAAAACACAAACAGCTACAGTCCACAGTTCTAACAAGTATAGCACACAAGTAAGCAGCCAACAACAAGAAGAAAACAGGTAACCCTCTGGGTAGCTCTCACATTCTAACCCCTATGGTTCAACCTCTATGTACTAGCAACCCTCTGGGAGGAACACACAGTCTCACCCCTCTGGTTCATCTATGTAAATTAAGCAGACTCTCTAGGGAAGCACTCACCGTCAATTCCCCCTATAGTCTTGTATCGTGCTAAAGTCTCTCTGGGGAAGCACTCAACATCAATTCCCCCTATAGCCCGCGTCGTAATTAAAAGACACTCTGGAGAATCCTTTCCGTCAATTCTCCACTTGGTCTCTCATCGTGATTAAAAGACACTCTGGAGAAGCTCTTCCGTCAATTCTCCCTTTGGTCTACTACTCTAGGTTCTCACAGTCCTGAGTAACTAAACATGCTCAGCGCGTGTATACCGTCCAAGTAAACCTCAAGAACTACTTGGCTATCAACTAAGGCTCAGTAGCAATAATAAAACAACAGTTCCACTATCCTGCGACTAGGCATGGCAACTGGCAAAATGCCAAACAGGCAGAACAAGCATGGCAAAGCAATCTGAGAACAAACAAAATACTCTAATCACAAGCAATAACCTCTAATAAAGAAATCAAGAAAAGCAGGCAAGAAACAAGGGAAAAACAGGAAACACACAATACCCCGTTTGAGGGTATTGGTGTAATTTTCACAAAATACTCAAAGACTTTCTACAGAAAGGCACAAACCACCTACCTCGATCCTAGGAGAACGATATACGTGAACCTCGATGACAGATTCCCCTTAGAACGACGTAGATCTGAGAAAACACACAAAACGTGCATCCCACGATAACTTGAAAACAAGGAGGAATCAAGAAACAAGGCTCAAGCAGAAGGAAGAACTCACCGCTGTGATTCCAACGCAACTAACTGTGCTCGAATTGGATAAAGGATGGCGAGGTAGGACTCTGTCGAAGATCCGGTCGTACAGTCGCTCTCAGACGGTCAAAAACTGAAGAAGATGACGAATATGGGGGTTAGGCGCGACCCCGGTCCGTTTAATGAAAAAAAATAACGTAAACGGCGTGTACTTTTTGAGTACACGGTGTGTACTTTGAATTTTCCATACTCCGAAATAACCGGCCTCCACCTCAGCCTTACACACCGTGTGTGTGGCCCGGACACGGCCAGCACACAGCTTCGAGCCAGAACAGATTACACGGCATGTACTTAGAAAGTACACGGCGTGTACTTCTAAAATTTCCAGAAAATTCATTTTTGTCAAAAATTCCAGAAAAAGGAAAAACGTACCTGCACGAAGATCCGGGTTCTTACACCTAGGCCGGTGGAAGTATGCACCTATGTGAAAGCTTAAGGTTACATGTCGTGTATGATGTCTATATGCTGTGTACACCTCTTCTAGTAACCTTTAAGGGTTTTCTTCTCCTGTTTAGTTCTTGTGCTCTTGAACTATGAACTTTGATGATGACATTGAACTAAGGTGTGTGCTTGACCTTGCATATCCATTCCACCACAACAACCTCTAGTTGTATTCCAGGAGGATGGAGATGATCATACCTCGGAGGTGGTAGGCTATGGGATACCAATGGATCCTCCAATCATATCAGTTGTGGCACCAGCTTCTATATCATATGTAGGTGTTTATGCATAGTTATATGAAGGATTTATGAGGTTCATGTAAACCTTTCAAGGATAACCACAACCTGACACTTCTATGGTAGATCGGACATGAGTATTCTAGAAGCAGCATCTGCCCACATTTTTGGGGGATGGCAGACCACAGGCTGTAGAGTCATGTCTAGAGGCCATGATCTCGATCTTAGAGTATCTTGAAAAACCTTCTAAGAGGAGGTTAAATCTTGTCATGTATATGTTGCGTGATTATTCCAAGATATGGTGGGATGTTATCACTCAGTCGGAGCATTATCATAATATGGCATGGAAATATTTTCAGACGGTCTTCTATGATTATTATTTTCCCAAGACACTGAGGTTTGATAGAGCCCGATATTTTATACATCTAAATCAAGGAACACTGTCAGTTATGGACTATTATACCCATTTAATGAGCTTCATCATTTTGCACCTATTCTGATTAGTGACAATGAATAAAAGGCTAGGAGATTTGAGGATGGTATCAGGTATGATGTTCAATCATGGGTAAATTTCTTTAGGTTGATTATTGTATCTTCTATAGTGAATTAGGCACTGATTACCAAGTGTAATATGAGGGAATTTGGAGGTGCAATAAAGTGTGGTTCAGCACCTAGATCTGGTACTATTTTGACTGGCAGTATGAAGCGTCGTTTGGAGCTTCCTCATGGTGATGTCAGTAGCCAGAACGTTTCTTCTGGTATCAAATTGAGGTTTTACCAATGTTTTAGGCTAGGGAATATAAGTCCATAGTGTTCACAAGACCCAGTGGAGTGCCAATATTGTGGTAAGATGGGCCATATTCAGCTATTTTGTAGGACATTTCCACCAGTAGCTAGTGATAAAGTGTCACATACATGAATTATTTTGAAGTTAAATTTCATTTTTTTCCTTTCATTTTTTTTTGGATGGTTTCCAAAGGTTTTATGGAGAAATAGATGAGTTTTCATGAATTGGGCCAAACCGCGAGCCCAATTCCAGATTTAAAAATAAAATTTGTTTCCTTTATAACTTTTCCATTTTTTAATATTTTTCCTTAATTCCAACTCCTAAATGTCCTCCCCTGATATATTAACACCACAATTAAAATTTGAAGCCTTTGGAAATCCATAACCAAGGTTTATGTTTGTTTTTATTTAAGGGATTGGGCCTGCCCGAAAGCCCAATTCCAGTTTTAAAAATAATATTTGATTAATTAATAACTTATTCATTTTTAAGTATTTTTCGGTAATTCAAAGCCTAATATGCTCCCCTTGAACCCAGACACGCGCCCAAGCTCTCTCTCCCCACTTTGGATCTCTTCTTCATCGCGATTTAGTACTGAACTTATTAGGGTTTCAAAAATCGGGCAGATTTGGAGAGGAAAATTGATCCTTTCATAACTCCTTCATTTTTCATCCTTTTTCCCCCATTTCAGTCCCCACATGACCTAATATGAATTCTTCAAACCTCCATACCAGTTTTGGGTACTTGTTGATTCATTATTTTGTGGATTGGGGCCTATTCCTTCAAGATATTTCAAGTAAGGGAATTCCTTCTTGGTTCCTTCCATCCTCTTTTAGTTTTATTTCCTTTTTCTTGAAGTTCCTCATGTCCAGAAGTTGGGGTTCGATCCTAATGTATGATTTGGTGTATTTTGGATAAATTTTTGTGGTTTAGGTCTGGATTTTTATTCCTTTTGGTGCAACGGTGGTGCGCTTAAGGTTTCGCACCAAGTTTTGAGGGTTTCGACACATTCGGTAGGTGATTCTGTGGGTAACCATTTAATGATGAGTTAGTTTGCTTGATTAAATAATTTTGAATGTTACTTATGTGCTGTGAATTATGTGAAAACCATTTTTGGTTGCAATAGTAAAGCATTTGTTTTTAGAGTTACATTTTTACTTGAAATGTGTATTTTTCAAATGTATTTCATGTGTTATATCTTGTGGTAGTTTTGTAAAATGTGGAAGTGATTTATTAGTTGTTGAAAGGGGCTGACAATTATGGTTAGGTAATGATATAGTTCCATGTGGGCCTAAAAATGGGGTGTATTTGAATGGTTTTATTTTTATAACCTTGTTATACTCCTTGAAAGTGTTTTATGGATTTGTGTGTTCTCATGGGTATCTTTTGTGATATTATTCAACGTGATTATATAACATTTGAATGTGGATTATTTCATGTTTATTGGGCTGCCAATTCTGTTTTGGTAGGGTCTTGGTGTGCTTTTGGCTTAAAAAGAGATTTTTGAAATGGATTTTATGTGCAAAGTTTGGGTATACTCTTTATAATTGTTTTATGGAAGTTTTGAATGCTTTATTGGGTTGTGTAATAGGTGAAACTATATCAGCAAACTATTTTGGTAGGAGTATATTTTTAAAAGGTCCATTTCATTTGTGAAAAGGCTGCTATGTGATATGTATCATCTTGGAAATATTTTATTAAATTGTTTGAGGGAGATATTTTGGAGTGAAAGTGATGTGAAAGTGATGTGGAGTGTTTTGTGTGAGTGTGATGTGAAAAATTGAATTTTTGAATATGAAAGAAGTGTTATATTCCATGTGTGTGGGCTGTTATATGAGTTTAAATATCATGTAATTTTTTTATAAAATTGTTTAATGGTTTTGTGGAAGTGTTGAAGAAATGTGAAATGTGTTGTGGGCTATTTTGGTGTGATTCGGATTTCAAAATCATTTTGAATGAAAAATGGATTTTTTGTGACTTGTGTGGTATACATATGGGCTGTTTGGTGAATTTGTGATGTGGAAATGATATTTTCATGTTCAATGTACATTTCTTGATGTGTTGAACATGTTTGAGCACAAGGGGAAAACCTGGGTATCTAGGTGGGTGGACGTGTACTAGTATGCTAGTGAATCCGTGGGGTTTGGCCTCAGTTTCACTTAGCAAGATTGACGCTTACAACTCTAACTAAACTATGATGATGATGATTGGGGACCACTAGGTTATGGGTATGTTCCCTACTAGTGGCTCGTGCACGAGAATGGATATTTGTGATGGTTACTCTCACCGAGATACGAGGTACCTGGGACCCACAGCTAGCTAGTGCCTAGGTGTTACTTCCTATTTCTTGTGCTCATTGTTTACTTTGTACTTACCGTCGGCATACGGTATAGTTGGCTGGAAAATTCAGTAGTGTTGACATTTTTTTTAAAAGTTTTGATTCTTAATGATAGCCCACTTGAAAACTGTTTTTATTCAAAGTAGCATCTTTTAGAAATTGTAACTAGTTTTTCATGTTTTTGAAAACTTGCATGCTTTTCGTCTTTAAATGTTTATCACATGGAATCTCTTAGTGGTGGTATCCTACTGGGCATTGTCTCACACCCTACTTACACCCTTGGGTGTAAGTAGACATGGTTTTTTTTTGTCGCAGGTTGGGTACAGTTTTTTTTTGTTCCAGTGGTTCGGGTTTCTAGCAGGTCCTTGGTGGTGAAGTCTTGTGGAGGTGGCTTGTGGGAGGTGCCCCTTGCCATGAGGGTTATTGGGCTGTCCTTATTTGGATTTTTAACTTTGGTATAGACCTTTTGAGTTGTTTTAAGCCATGTAATTCAGTTCTGAATTTTTGTAAAAGATTGTTTGGTTTGAAAAATCCAGATTTGTTTCATTGGATTCTTTTGTTGTTTTATGTTTATAAACTCGGGTAAATCGTTCCCAATTTTCATTTTATGATACCCAGGCACTTGTGCCAGCCCGTGGGGATCGGGAATGCCCTTCGGGTCTTGCCATGGACTGGTTCGGGTGCCGAGTTTGAAGGCGACCAGATTCGGTTCGTGACAAAATGGTATCAAAGGAGGTTCAGGTTAACTCTTTGGGTCATGTTATTTGGGGAAGAGTCAGGATAGTATGGAGTTAGGATTGTTGGGACATGGAATTCTGGTTATGGGTAGTGTTCTTGATCACCACACCTCATTTCAGGATTCAAGTCGCCAGGGGAAGTTGGGATTTTTCTATGTCTTTTGGTTTTCTTGGTTTGATGATGATTAGGGGAAATGAAAAGAGAGTTGGGTTAATGGTCTCAATGAGCTCGCAGGGTCTGGCAAGCCATGTGGAGCTGGGGATATTCCCTAGAACACTCTCTGTGACAGTGAAGTGATTGGAATATGGCCGCCAACCATATGTCCAAGTCACCCACTGAAACTAGTTTCCTATTGCACTGTTTTGTTCTTAGGTTTTGAAACCTTAGCACTTTGGTTTTAAGAAGTGTAAAGTTTTTGTGAAATGATTTTCAAATAAAGAGGGAATGGTTTGGTTTATAAAATGGCGGAACTTAATTTTCAGAATTATTTTGAAATAGAAAATGGTGTGATTACACCTCTTTTGAAGGCAGAAACTGTATTGAAGGTGGTTTTGAAAAGTGTTTCCAATAGAGTTTTCTAAACAATCAGAGTGTGTTTTAATGGGATGAGATGTTTTTAAATTGATGTGAATATCTTGAATGTGAGTTATTTTCTAAATGGTTGTGACTTTCTGAAAATTTTTGTAAGATGTGAGTTGGGATTTTGATCTCGTGGTTAGCGGTTATGAAAAAAAAGGGATGCGTTGGTTGACCGTGTTGGTTTTGAAAAGTGGAAAGAATTTTTGTTTTAACCTTTGGTATTTCCCTTAGTGACCACATGCATGGGGTTATATGGGATGATGGATGGTTGATGGCATGAATTGATGAGTGCCGGGACGGATATGAGGAGGGTGTCTGGTGTGGCACAAAAACATGCATGTGTGAGGCCCATGGGGTACCATTGGTCGATACTCTTACCGCTGATCCGCTTGATTTCAAAGAAATGGTTTTAAAGAAAAAAAAACATGATGTCTTGATGAATAGTTTTGGGATGGTTTGTATTATGGGTCTTTGAAGATGTTGTTTTTGTGGGATGTTTTTTTTAGTCCAATAACCTCTCCTGTTTGAACTGTGTTTTGGGTTTGTGTTTGGTCGGTAAGCTGTGTTGTAGGGACGGTTAGTGGTCTCTTTTGAAAAATGTTTTAGGATGCCTTTACGATAGTTCCCTTCATGTGTTTGGATCTGGTTTATGGCTTGTTTTGACCAATGGACCAGGTTGGTTGGGTCCTTGGGTTCTCCCATTGGATAAGGTACACCCCCATTAAAGGTTAATGCATAACTGAAGCGCAACCCAGATTGTTTCTCCATTGGAAAATCCTCCAGTTGATCAATATAAGGAATCCATTTCTTGAGATTTTTAGATTGAGTATACACCCTTTCCTTTATTGGTTTTGTGTATCCTCTTGTAGTGGGAGATTGATTATGGATGGTTGAAAGTGACTTTAGCCTCTTAAGTTTCCTAATTTTTCGAAGGTGGAAGTGTTCTGGGTTTGTTAGCATGGATGAGTATTTGGATGGTGTCTAAGAGGGCCTCTGGGTTCTTCATAGTTTCCTTGAAGCAAGAGTTATTATTAAACCACCAATTTTGAGATTTTGGTCCTGATAGGATATTGTGTCCACTTTTTGGACTTGTCTGTTGTTTAGGGACTTGGTATATGGTCATGTTCCATGTATTGTTTCTATCAATCACAAAGGTCCTGTTTGGTGACGCATTGTGATGTTGTGTGCTCTTTTGACTGTAAAGGTCAAGGTCGGACAATCCTCTTAGGTTCTCTGTTATGTTGGGAGTATGTATCCCTTGGGAAAAACATCAAATCCTCTATCTTAGAGGATGGTGGTTATACGTGTCCTACCCTTCTGTTGTTTCTCACCCAAAGAAACAAGGTGCGATGTGTGTGCTTATTCTGATCCCTTGTTTCAGTGAAATGTATGGTTTTGGTAAAGTGAGTTATGGAGTGTGTTATGTCTTGATGAACCCATCAGGGTATGCGGTGTAGTTGTTTGTGGCACCGAAAGAAGAAGTTCCACATAGGGGTTTCAACAGCCAAACTGCGTGGCCGAAGATGCTTCAATATTTTGATCTCCAGCCATAGGTCCCGGAGAGAAGCTGGCACGTAGTCAGGGGAAACCCCAGTGTCGTTTAAACCCTTGTACAAAGTCCTATCCTCAGTATGAAAGATAGGAAGATTTTAAACCTATGGTGTCATCATATTTCTTCTGTTGTTCCTGTTCGGTGGAAATAGGTGGAGGGTCTTGTACCCATGTCATCACACAATGTTATTCCCTCCCCCTTTGGTTTCCATTGAGTCTTTGGAGAATGGTTGGAAATTTGGCTAGACAATTTGAGCACACGGTTTTCACATGGTTAGTTCTAACAGTGAACAAAAAAAAATAACCATGCAGATATAAGGATCCACATAGTTATCGCACAGTTTCTCAAACTGTGTAGACTAACTGTGTGACCGTCCCAACTCCTTAATTTTGGGGTCTTTTCATGTCGGCCCACGCCGGTCGGTTAAGATGGTTGGTTCTTGTGGTGGGAAGACCCACCATGGGTATCGTGCATATTATTTTGTAAATTTCTAATGGATGTACACCCCTTGTACTAGGGATTCTGTTTGGGCCTTCCCCTATTACTGTCTTGATTCTGTCTCGGGAAAAAAAAAATTAAGTTGTCTCTTATGGTGGGGAGCTCATTTGTGTCTCTTCATACAAGTAACTCATGTTTTTCCATGGTATTGTATGGGAAGTAGGTAATATAATTTGGATATATCTAAATACTTACATCTTCCTTGGGTAAACTTTGGGACTGGAGAGTGCCCAATGTATTAGTTAAAGTAAGGTAAGTGTAACCTTGTTCGATGTTGTTGTTCATTTGAGTGAATTTCTTGAGTCTTGTTCTGATAGTGTTTGAGGTTTTTTCCTTTGGGATAAAGACTGAATGTGATTGATTGTTTTAGGAAAGTGGTGTATGATTTTGTTGTGAATTATTCCTTCCTTAATTGATCAATGGAGGTGTTTTGGCCTTTTGGGGGCGAAACCTGGAAAGGGAGTACATCTTGGTTTATCAGTTCGGTTTGGCTTTCGTATCTGGCCTTTCTGTAGCTTTCCGGGGACGGAAAGTTTTCATGGTGGGGAGAATTGTCACATACATGAATTATTTTGAAGTTAAATTTCATTTTTTTTCCTTTCATTTTTTGTTTTGGATGGTTTCCAAAGGTTTTATGGAGAAATAGATGAGTTTTCATGAATTGGGCCAAACCGCGAGCCCAATTCCATATTTAAAAATAAAATTTGTTTCCTTTATAACTTTTTCATTTTTTAATATTTTTCCTTCATTACAACTCCTAAATGTCCTACCCTAATATATTAACACCACAATTAAAATTTGGAGCCTTTGGAAATCCATAACCAAGGTTTATGTTGGTTTTTATTTAAGGGATTGGGCCTGCCCGAAAGCCCAATTCCAGTTTTAAAAATAATATTTGATTAATTAATAACTTATTAATTTTTAAGTATTTTTCGGTGATTCAAAGCCTCATATGCGCCCCTTGAACCCAGACGCGCGCCCAAGCTCTCTCTCCCCACTTTGGATCTCTTCTTCATCGCTATTTAGTACTGAACTTATTAGGGTTTCAAAAATCGGGCAGATTTGGAGAGGAAAATTGATCCTTTCATAACTCCTTCATTTTTCATCCTTTTTCCCCCATTTCAGTCCCCACATGACCTAATATGAATCCTTCGAACCTCCATACCAGTTTTGGGTACTTGGTGATTCATTATTTTGTGGATTGGGGCCGATTCCTTCAAGATATTTCAAGTAAGGGAATTCCTTCTTGGTTCCTTCCATCCTCTTTTAGTTTTATTTCCTTTTTCTTGAAGTTCCTCATGTCCAGAAGTTGGGGTTCGATCCTAATGTATGATTTGGTGTCTTTTGGGTAAATTTTTGTGGTTTAGGTCTGGATTTGTATTCCTTTTGGTGCAACGGTGGTGCGCTTAAGGTTTCGCACCAAGTTTTGAGGGTTTCGACACATTCGGTAGGTGATTCCGTGGGTAACCATTTAATGATGAGTTAGTTTGCTTGATTAAATAATTTTGAATGTTCCTTATGTGCTGTGAATTATGTGAAAACCATTTTTGGTTGCAATAGTAAAGCATTTGTTTTTAGAGTTACATTTTTGCTTGAAATGTGTATTTTTCAAATGTATTTCATGTGTTATATCTTGTGGTAGTTTTGTAAAATGTGGAATTGATTTATTAGTTGTTGAAATGGGCTGACAATTATGGTTAGGTAATGATATAGTTCCATTTGGGCCTAAAAATGGGGTGTATTTGAATGGTTTTATTTTTATAACCTTGTTATACTCCTTGAAAGTGTTTTATGGATTTGTGTGTTCTCATGGGTATCTTTTGTGATATTATTCAACGTGATTATATAACATTTGAATGTGGATTATTTCATGTTTATTGGGCTGACAATTCTGTTTTGGTAGGGTCTTGGTGTGCTTTTGGATTAAAAAGAGATTTTTGAAATGGATTTTATGTGCAAAGTTTGGGTATACTCTTTATAATTGTTTTATGGAAGTTTTGAATGCTTTATTGGGTTGTGTAATAGGTGAAACTATATCAGCAAACTATTTTGGTAGGAGTATATTTTTAAAAGGTCCATTTCATTTGTGAAAAGGCTGCTATGTGATATGTATCATCTTGGAAATATTTTATTAAATTGTTTGAAGGCGATATTTTGGAGTGAAAGTGATGTGAAAGTGATGTGGAGTGTTTTGTGTGAGTGTGATGTGAAAAATTGAATTTTTGAATATGAAAGAAGTGTTATATTCCATGTGTGTGGGCTGTTATATGAGTTTAAATATCATGTAATTGTTTTATAAAATTGTTTAATGGTTTTGTGGAAGTGTTGAAGAAATGTGAAATGTGTTGTGGGCTATTTTGGTGTGATTCGGATTTCAAAATCATTTTGAATGAAAAATGGATTTTTTGTGACTTGTGTGGTATACATATGGGTTGTTTGGTGAATTTGTGATGTGGAAATGATATTTTCATGTTCAATGTACATTTCTTTATGTGTTGAACATGTTTGAGCACAAGGGGAAAACCTGGGTATCTAGGTGGGTGGACGTGTACTAGTATGATAGTGAATCCGTGGGGTTTGGCCTCAGTTTCACTTAGCAAGATTGACGCTTACAACTCTAACTAAACTATGATGATGATGATTGGGGACCACTAGGTTATGGGTATGTTCCCTACTAGTGGCTCGTGCACGAGAATGGATATTTGTGATGGTTACTCTCACCGAGATACGAGGTACCTGGGACCCACATCTAGCTAGTGCCTAGGTGTTACTTCCTATTTCTTGTGCTCATTGTTTACTTTGTACTTACCGTCGGCATATGGTATAGTTGGCTGGAAAATTCAGTAGTGTTGACATTTTTTTTAAAAGTGTTGATTCTTAATGATAGCCCACTTGAAAACTGTTTTTATTCAAAGTAGCATCTTTTAGAAATTGTAACTAGCTTTTCATGTTTTTGAAAACTTGCATGCTTTTCGTCTTTAAATGTTTATCACATGGAATCTCTTAGTGGTGGTATCCTACTGGGCATTGGCTCACACCCTACTTACACCCTTGGGTGTAAGTAGACATGGTTTTTTTTTGTCGCAGGTTGGGTACAGTTTTTTTTTGTTCCAGTGGTTCGGGTTTCTAGCAGGTCCTTGGTGGTGAAGTCTTGTGGAGGTGGCTTGTGGGAGGTGCCCCTTGCCATGAGGGTTCTTGGGCTGTCCTTATTTAGATTTTTAACTTTGGTATAGACCTTTTGAGTTGTTTTAATCCATGTAATTCAGTTCTGAATTTTTGTAAAAGATTGTTTGGTTTGAAAAATCCAGATTTGTTTTATTGGATTCTTTTGTTGTTTTATGTTTATAAACTCGGGTAAATCGTTCCCAATTTTCATTTTATGATACCCGGGCACTTGTGCCAGCCCGTGGGGATCAGGAACGCCCTTCGGGTCTTGCCATGGACCGGTTCGGGTGCCGAGTTTGAAGGCGACCAGATTCGGTTCGTGACATAAAGGGTTTGAAATGTCTCCATGTTCAGGTTCGGGATCTAAATCTTCTCACCAATTAGGGAACTGGAATGTATCAGGGTGTTCAATCCAAGGTGGTGGTCATGGTCATGGTAGCCAGACCCTATGTTCTTAGTGACAGCATGGTGGATTAGGTTAGGGTAGCCAGACAATGTCACAAGGTTGCGGTATAGGTCAGACTTATACAGTGCAACAGACCCAGTGGGAGTAGTATCTGGGACCTTCTACTATCAGAGGTACTATTCTAATCACCTCAATTTTATCTTCTTCACTTTTTGATATAGTGGATTCACATTGTTTCATATTTGTTCCCATTGTGGAGAGCCTTGGGCTTTGTGTTTTTACTTATGATAATTTTATGACGCTAGACACTCCGTTAGGGATTAGAACAGTAGGTGTATGTCGGTGCAAGAAGACCCCCATTAAGTTTGGTGGGTTTCACTTCGTATGGGACCTCTATTTCCTCAAGATGACATATTTTGACATCATTCTTGGGATGGAATGGTTGGTTTCCTTTTAAGCCTTTGTCGATTTCTATCGCTGCAGGGCGATTTTTACATCACCAGAGGGTGGATCGTTTCTACATAAAGATGAATGGGATGTCTAGGAAAACTGATATAGACTTGAGTATCGTGGGATGGGTGGGATGATAACTCATATTGTGATTTTATTTCTAGATGACTAGGGAACATGTCAGGAAGATTTACCTCTAATGGTTGATCATTTTAGGGACGTTTTCCTGAACAAATTTTCAAGGTTCCCTCTAGTGAGATAGGTAGTGCTCTCTTTAAAGTTAGTGTCAGGAGCTGCACTGGTATCCATTACTCCTTATATGATGGATAAGATAGAGTTTCAAGAGCTCAAGAGGTAGCTAAAGTATTTGGAAGCTAAGGGTTTCATCTGACCCAGTACTTCTCCATGGGGTTCGTCAGTCCTTTTTGAAAAAAAAGAGGATGGTACCCTCTGGATATGTGTGGATTGTTAGAAATTAAACTAGATAATGGTTAATAACTAGTATCCTATATCACAAATAGATGATCTATTCAACCATATATAAGGATCTCATGTTTTCTCAAATATTTATTTGATATTTGGTTATCATCAAGTGCATGTTAGATCATCAAAAATACCTCACATAGCCTTTTGGAGCAGGTGTGGTCTATATGAGTACTTGGTAATGTCGTTCGGTCTCATGAACGCACTATCATTTTTTATGGAAATGATGAACTGAGTATTCCATCCTTATCTTGACTCATTTATTGTGGTTTTTGTGGATTATATCTTGATTTATTCTTATAATAGACACGAACATGCCACACATCTTGAGATCATTTTGAGTACACTGATAAACCATCAGTTATATGATAATCTCACAAAGTTCCACTTTTGGATAGATCGGATTCACTTCCTAGGTCAAATCATCTCAGAGATAAGATTATTAGTGGATCCATAGAAGGTGAGGGTAGTATCTTTATAGGAGCATCCCAAGAATTTGTTTGAGTTGTGGAGTTTTCTAGGGCTGGATAGTTACTATAGGCATGTCATATAGGACTTATCATGTTTAATAGTGTTGTTGATGGGCCTGACTAAAAAGGGTGTGAAGTATGTGGGGAAAGATTCATGTGAGATGGCCTTTTAGGAGCTGAAAGGGAGATTGACTTCAGTGCTGATACTGATTTTTCTAGAGCTGGGTAGCAGTAACACCGTGTATTTTGATGCATAGGGTATTGTTCTAGGAGTAGTTATTATGAAAGGGGACTGATTCATTGCATACGAGTCTCAGTAGTTGATGACACATGATATTAATTACTCAATTCATGATATAGATTTGGCTGTAGTTGTTCATGATTTACATTTTTGGAGACATTACTTACTGGGAGAGTGTTTTGTGGTGCTCACAGACCACAAAATCCTCAAGTGCATTTTTACTCAACATGATCTAAATCTAAGGCAGTGAAGGTGGGTAGAATAACTTCAGAATGTTTACATAGAGCTTACCTACACACCTAGGAAAGGTAATGTAGTTTTCGATGCTCTGAGTAGGAGGAATCAGTTGTAGGTGGTGCAGTAGGCTAGTAGCAAGTGGTAGCTTATGGCATTGTTCTATGAGATGTATTTGGAGGTTCATGACAGTTAGGGGAAGATTTTTCTTTCATACTTAGTTACTACCTCTAACCTAATGGATTGAGTGAGGATAAGGAAGGTATCAGATTCTGCAAGCCTAGCTCTACGGGGGAGTATGTTAGGTGAGGACCCTCCTTCTGGTTGGATTGTAGGTGAGGATGAGGTTCTACGATTACATAGTCATGTATGGGTTTCAGCAGACATGAATGAGGAGCTGATGTAGGACTTTCATGCCTCTGTATGGGTAGTGCATCCTAGATTCACCAAGATGTATCAGGATTTACATCATCAGTATTGGTGTCCTGGTGTGAAAATGGATGTAGCTGGTTCTATCATGAGGTTCTCCACCTATCAGCAGGTGAAGGCGGAACACCATCAGCCAGCTAGACTTTTACAACATCTACCCATTCCTGAGTGAAAATGGAATGATGTTTCAATGTATTTCTTGATGGGATTATCAAGTTCACCTTGAGATTATGATATTTTATGGTTTGTTGTTGATAGTCTCATGAAGGTTGTACATTTTATACCAATCAAGGAAACATTCAGTTTTGATGAGCTTGGGAGGATTTACATCCATGAGATTGTATGACTGCACAGGGTCCCGCATTCTATCATTTCAGATAGGGACACCTGGTATACTTATTTTTTCTAGAAATGGATACAGAGGGTGATGGCTACATAGGTTATTCTAAGCACAACTTACCACCCCCAAATAGATGGCCAGTCAGAGCACACTATTCAGGTGTTGGAGGACATGCTTCAAGAATGTGTCTTGGATTTTGGGGGTTCTTGGGAGAGACACATACCCATGGTTGAGTTCCCCTATAAAAATATATTTTAGGATATTATTCATATGTATCCATATAAGGATTTGTATGGTAGGTCATATCGATCACCCATGTGTTGGCTGGAGGCAGGATAGGTAGCTATGTTGGGACCTCATCTTGTCCAGGAGACCACTGACCAGGTGAATTTTATTTGGAATTGGATGGATACTTCACAGTCTCATCATAAATCATATGTCAATGGATTTATATGACATTTGGAGTTCATGGTTGGGGTCAGGTTTTCTTATGTGTTACATTGAGGCTAGGACACAAGCGGATCAGGAGATAGTGTGAACTTTCATCGAGATATGTCAGGATGTTCAAGATTCTGAAGAGATTCAAGATGGTTTCTTATCGGTAGAAATTACCACAAAGGTATCAGACTATGCACGATTTCTTATACGTTTCTCAGTTGCAACGTTACTTTTCATACCTTCTCATGATTTTTAGCTCGAGGAATTTGAGTTACAGGTAGATGCATCCTTTGAGGAGCATCTTATTCAAATTGTGGATTTTAGCACAAAGGTTATCCATGGATGGTATGTTCCTTTAGTACGGGTGTTATGGCTACACAGCCGGGTGTAGGAAGAGACCTGGGAGAGGGAGGTCGATGTACAATTTCAGTGTCCAGAGTTGTTCTCAGATGTTTCTTCACCACCCTTGGAAGGGAAATTCAGAAAAGAAATACTTTAAGGGGGAGTTTTTAAGAACCTGGTTCTTCCTTTTAGGTAAGAATATTTTATTTTAGAGTTTTTTTTTTGAGAAAAAGGAGGAAAAGTGGTTGAGTACTGATTGCAGGCATGTTACACAATGTTATTGGGGGTTACACACCATTTAATCCTATTACATTCCATGTAATGGATGTCAGCCGGGCCTATTTATGATGTGTAAGAGATATAAGCAGAAGTATGGAAAATTATAATATATACGCCATGTATTCTCAAGTATACACCGTATACATTTCTTTTATATTTGTTAAAATGTGAATTGTCCTCATCTTCTTTAACTAGACAAAACCCTCACCCAGGTTTTCTCGAACAGCAGCGCCGGATGAAGATTTGGCTCCTGATTCATCATCTAAACTCTAATTCGAACATCATCGGATGTGTGGGAACCCCATCGATGAGTTCTCGATTCCTATTTATCCATTATTAGGGATTTTTTCTCTCGACCTAGTTATCTAAGCTTTGGTGTTTATGTTCATTTTTTAGATATAATCTATTCTAGGTTGAATTAAAGGCCAAGGTTATATGAGGAGAGTCGTATGAGTACGAGGTAGGTGGCCTCATGACTTTCTCTAATTATTAAGCTTTTTATATATGCTAGAGTGCCATGAGACCATTTTTGGGGTGTCACCTTGATTTATATTTGACCCTTGTTATTTCCATATTGTTTTTTAGGTAATTGAATAAGTGATTTAAAGCATGTTTAGGGTTTTTTACCTTGATTTGGGTCCACCCCATGGGTGTATTTCCCTTGGATAACCATTTATGGTCATTTGTCCAAGGATGCCTATGAGGCATGCCTTTTTCCCTTCTTGGGTTGTTTAAAATAAAATTGGTTAAATAAAATGAATTTACCACATGAGATAATCAATGGTTAAGCCTTGTGATAGTTTAAATTACATGATAGGATTTTTATATGGATTTTCTGCATGAGTTTATTAATGTTAAATCTATGTAATAGTTTAATTTTTATGTGATTCTTGTTATTTGAATTTTTCCCATGTGAATAATTGAAAGGACAATCTTTATGAGGTTGTTCCTTGATTGATATTGTGTTGGATGCTTTTGGTTTTGAACTTTTCATGCCTGATGAAATGTTTAATTGAATTTTATAGGATAAAAAGGGTAATTAGCAGTGGGTGAACCATGGATTCAGATTTTAATGGAATAGATGATTCTATATGACTATTGTACCTTATACCTTGGGTGACCCATGGATCCATTGAGGGGTTCCATGGATGGACCAAAAGGGGTTATATGTTTAAGCCATGAGCGAACCCTGGATGTAGTGGATGGGTTTATGGATTAAAGGCCGAACAAGTCATGGAATGAGGGATTCCATGGATGGGTTCTATTGGAACTATTTATATGTCTTGGGTAATACTTGGGTGTAACTTATAGTATCCAAGGATGGCTTAGCTATTGTATAATCACACCACACCTAAAGTGAAACCGGGTTCCTGAGAGGATCGTCTGGATGGCCTCGTAGGATGTAGGTGGATTTTCACCTAGATTAATACTTGAATTACAACTTAGGAATTTTGAGGAAATACTCATATTATAATTTGAATATTGAAATCGATTGACTTATGATGTGTCTTCCAATCCAAAGCATAATCTTGGATTCGATCTTCACTATGCTTATTTAGATAACCTTCTTATGTATCTTTTGTGATTACTTTTATACGAGGTATGTCAGGCTGATGCTGGATTTCATGAAATATATAATTAATTGTAATTGAACTACTAATGAACATGAAGTTACTGTAAATGTAAACCGGTTCTTGTAGGATTATCTACTTTTGAGTACTTCCTAGCTTACTTCATTCATTTTTGTACACTGCCTATTATATATATCCACTGACAGATTGGCATAGACCTTGGGTGGTTTCCAACTGGGATTTATTCTCACACCCTGTTTAGGTAATTTTTTTAATACCAAATAGATTATATTGTTACAGGTGTCGATAAGGGCAAGTTCTCTTCTCTAGGTACTTGATTTTCTGCTTAGGAGTAGGAGAGCATGGGACCAAGCCGAAGCTTGCGATGATTTTGAGTTTATTTTTTCCTTTTTTGTATTTTTGTTAATTATATCATGTATTACTATAGTGTAACCTATTTTATCTATTTTCCTAGAACATTTAGCACATAGTATCATCTTTTTAATGATATAACATCTGGTTATTTATGTTACTAGTTTTCTATTGTTTACTTTTATTGTATGGTATTACTATTTCCACTATTTATTTTTTATTGTATTACATTGTGTTATACTCAACCAATGATGTCATAGTTTCCCCACTATCACACCTAGTCCCTCACTTCTATTCGGCATCCTCTGGTGTTTGGGGAAATGTTCTTGAGGCCATGTGGCCAACCGAGTACGGGGCACCTTTGAGTGGAATCCGGATCCGATACGTTACAAAATGAAACCATTATAATGGTAAAAACATATTATAATGTTTATGTTATAACCCTATTTAGGTTTTTTAACTAACTTATTCACATAATACTAAATGATAAAATAAAATGAGTTTTTTGTGATCAAAAAAATGCCAAAATTAACTAAAATGATCATCATTAACATGTATCTAATGATTCATCTTCATTAAATATAAAAAAGTTATTTATAATGTCATTTAAAATTATGGAAGATTATTAATAAAATATAGTAACAATTCTTGATATTTATCCACATTTTACATGAACTTCCATTCATGTATACAAGTGAACTGGTCATGAAAACTGGGAAAACGAACACTCCTAAATGATGAAATTAAACTCTATATCTCATCGAAAAGTAAGTAAATGAAATTAATAAAACTATAATGAATAAAATTCATGTATAAATTTTTTTTTATTTTTAATTAATGAATATAATTTGATTATATAAAATATTAATGTGAAGGAATATTTCAAACACAAGGTAAGGGTATTTCTCGAACACAACTTTCTTTCTTTGGGTTTTCCCTATTTCACCTAATTTTCAGTATGGATATTCCATAAATGTCATTTATTCATAATTATCTTAACTTTTCAAGGATATACATGTTTTCTACTTGAGTTTATGAGAAACAAATTTTTTCCAAAAGAACTATTCTTTAAAAACACACATTTTACTTCTCGAGATTGATTCTTCTTCACTTAAGGTTGACGATTCTTATATCAAGTATGTTATTCACTATTTAATTTGGGAACCTAAATTTTATGAATTTATGCTTTATGAAATACACCCATTCCTTTACATGTGTTATTTTATGTTTAATATTGATATATTTTCTACATGGTATGCATGATAATGTAAATATTGTGATGTGACAAGTACACTCGGAATTATATAGAACTCCAATTAATTGGGTAATGTGATGAATCTCATGAGATAATGTGAAATATGTGTGAACATGATTCTAGATTTTTTCACAAATATGTGTGGTAGTTGACCACTAAGACATGATTTTTCATTTTTATGCATTGCCACATTCCAAGCCTTCTCTTAATGATTACTCTCATGATTATGATCCTATGCCTATGTTATGATGATAATGATTATATTCAACCCATTATATGTTATTTAGTGTTATTTTCTATCCTATTACTACTATTTTAGATCACCCATTTTTTATGTATATCCTCAGGTGATTACTTGTACTAAGGAGAATGTAAAGACCTCTAAGAATCTAGAGGAGAAGAAATTAAATAAATGTTTATCAACCCAGGGTAAATTCCCATCATGAAGGAATATAGTCATGTATTTCCGGAAGAGTTTCCCAGACTTCTCTCGGATCATGAGGTAGATTTATCAATATAAATAATACTTAAATCTACTCTTATCTCAAAGTTTCCCTATTGGATGGATCCTATTAAACCGGAAGAGTTAAAGAAGCAGTTGTAAGAGAATTTTGAAAAAGGGTGCATACGCCCTAGAATCGCCTTGGGGTACGCTGGTTCTCTTTGTTAAGAAGAAGGATTGATCAATGCGGCTATTTATATATTATCAAGAACTCAACAATATCACTATAAAGAAAAGTATCTACTTCCTAGTATTGATGAATTGTTTGATCAACTATGAGGAGATCATTACTTCTCAAACGTGGTTCTTCATTCGGGATATCATCAGCTAAATGTGAAAAAGAAAGATATTCAGAAGACTACCTTATATAAAAGGTATGGCACTGTGAGTTTTTGGTGATTCCCTTTGGACTTAATAATTCCCCTAAAATCTTCATGTATTTGATGAATAGAGTCTTTAGACATTACCTTGAAAAAATTGTGGTAGTTTTTATTTATGGTGTTCTCAACTACTCCAAGAGAAAGGGGGAACATGAAGAATATCTAAGGATTTTGTTGGAAACATTAAGGAAGTAGAATTTGTATTTCAAGTTCATAAATTGTGACTTTTAGATGAAGCAAGTCACATTCTCAGGACATGTGATCACAAATGAGGTAACTTTTGTGGACCCTTAAAAGAAAAAGGTGATTAAGGAATGGCCTAGACCCTCTAGTGCTATAGAAATCCACATTTTTTTTGGATTAGCAGGGTACTATCGACATTTTATGAGAAATTTCTCATGATTTTCAAGATATATAACTAATTTAATAATAAAAGGGGTAAAGTACGTCTGGATTGAAGAATTTGAGGAAAGATTCAAGGAGTTAAAGAGAATACTAATCACTGCACTTGTACTCACTTTACCAAGAAATGGAGAAAGTTTTGTAATATGAAGTGATTCTTAAAATAATTTATTGGTTTTAATACTTATTCAAAATGATAATGTGATAGCCTATGCCTCATGGTAGTTGAATATCCATGATCATAACTACCCGACGCATGATCTAGAGCTAGCAGCTGTGATTTTTTCCTTGAAAATATGGCGGCACTACCTTTATAGAGAGAAGTGTTACATATATACCGATCATAAAATCATAAATTATATATTCAAACAAAAGGATCTCAACATAAATCAAAGGATATGGTTAGAGATAATCAAAGACTATTATTTCTTTATTCACTATCATCCTGGTAAGGCGAACAAGGTAGCTGATGCTCTTAGAAAAAAAGAACATGCTATTATGTTCATGTTGAGGATTGAGAAAGACCCTATCTTCATGAATATGCAAAGGATGGATTTGGAAATAATAATGGCAGGGAATACATCCTACCTTTACCAAATTAGTTCCCAAATATCTATCCAATATAAGATTAAAGAGGCACAAAGGGATGATCCAGAGTTACAAAAGAAGTTGAATGCAGTAAATGAAGGGAAACTAAAGGAGTTCCATATCCATGATGATGGTGTGATTTTTTTTGGGATGAGTCTATATGTTCCTTCATCACCTGAGATAAAGAAGTAACTATTGGATAATTCACATAGCTCAACTTTATCTATCCATCCTGAGAGAACCAAGATGTATCGTGATATCTAAGAACACTTCTGGTGGGACAACATAAAGAAAGAGATTGTTGAGTATATCTCAAGGTGATTTATATGTCATCAAGTTAAATCTGAATTATAGAAGTACAAAGGGATTATGAAACCATTGACTATACCCATTTGGAAATGGGATAATGTCAATATGGACTTTGTCACGTGTCTCTTGAAGACATCTAAATGAAATAATGTTATGTGGGTTGTGGTGGACCGACTCACCATGACTTCCCACTTTATCTCTATTTGGGAATATCTCTCACTTGAACAACTTGAAAATATATATGTTAAGGAAGTGGTTAGACTGTATGTAGTTCCACTCTTGATTTTCTCTGATTGTGATCCCATGTTCACATCTAAATTCTGGAGGAGTCCTCAGCATGCTTTGAGTACTGAATTAAATTTTAGCATGGACTATCACCCCTAAAATTATGTCCAATATGAAAGGACTATTTAAATTATCAAATATATGATAATAGCCTACTCTTTATAATTAAAAGGTGTATAGGTTCAACATCTCCCATTGGTTGAGTTCTCATACAAATAAAATCTTCTACTTGAGTATTCAAATGGATACATATGAATCTCTGTATGGAAAGAGATGCAGAACTTAAACCTGTTGTGATTAAGTTTAATAAAGATATTTACTTGGACCTAATCTTATGCAAGATATGATAAAGAAGGTTAAATCCATCTAGAAACATATCAAATCTACTCAAAGTTGGAAAAAGATCTATATTTGCAATCGTCGAAGGGATTTGGAGTATGATGTTGGAGATAAAGTCTTCCTTTGAATATCACGATGGAAGAGAGTCATGCGGTTTAGAAATAAAGGTAAGATAAGACCAAGATATATTGGCCCCTTTGATATCATTGATCACATAGGATCCATGGCCTATAATCTTTCACTTCCACTAAATATGGCTCAATTTTATCATGTGCTCCACATATCACTCCAAATGAAGTACATTCCAGATCTCTCACATGTACTAAAATCTAAGGTGGTACAAATGAAAGTTGATATATCTTATGAGGAGCATCTAGTAAAGATTCTGGACTAGAGGGATAAGGTTTTATGCAACAAGAAAACTCACCTTATCAAATTATTGTGCAGGAACCATAAGTATGAAGAAGAAACTTGGTAACCAAAGGAGATGATGAAGGAGAAGTACCCTCACCTTTTTATGTAAAAATAAACTTTGAGGGAGAAATTTCAAAAGGAGGGAATAATGTAATGACTTAAACTTTTATCAATGGAATTTCTACCTTTTTATAGTAATAGAATATAGTATAAATCGCATAAAATCACTTATAGACCATAATAAAGACTTTATAAATGAATAATTAATGAAATAATAAGTATTTATAAAAGTTAAGGATCCAATACCAATGAAATAGTAACTTGACCTTAGGAATAGTAACATGAACCTTATGAATAGTAAACCAGCCAAATGAATAGTATCCTCAGCCATGAAATTATAAATAAAATTTAGGAATCTTATAAATGAAAATATGATATAACTATATCATAGTCTAAGTAAATAAATGTTTTAAAAATTATTAATTAAGTGTTGAAATTTTTGTAAGTCATAAATAATTAATTAAAATTTTTTGATTAATTTAATAATTTAAAAGAAAATATATTTTCATAAAATTTATCCAACAATTAATATTTTTATGTCTTATTATTTTAATATATCTTTATGAGACCTTAAGTAATTTTTCAAAGTGTTATAAAATTAGTTGTAATTTTAAAATCTGTATTTTCCAAGTAAATTATGATTTTGATTAAAAATTAAATTACTCATATTTATAAAATTATTTTCATAAAATGGAGTTCATTTTTTGATTATACACATCAAAAAATGGTTAGGGTGAATTTTTGGGATTTTTTTGAAATACTTGAGTTTTTGTGAATAGTAAAATACGGTAATTTATGGTATATATACATTATAAGTTAAATAAACTATTCATTGAGTCATCACTGATGTCAACAAAATTGGTTCAAACTCACATGATCTAATTACTTTATTTAGTCTTAATAATCAACACTATTTCTTATCTTGAGCAAAATAATAAACTAATGAATTAAATAATGAGAAAGCACCCCTCTCCTCCACTATAAATATCACCCCTCACACCCTCTTCTCCTCACACTTCTCAGGCTTTGAGACTTGTCCAAATTCTAAAAAACTATCTCCACAAGAACCAATAATACTTCTAGGATCTCTTTGTCTCATCAAAAGACAAAAACCTTTTCCCTAAGAAGGTTCTTAAGGAGCATAAATCCAAGAGGTAAAATCCTCTTCCTTTTTCTTTTAATTTCTTTTCAATTTCATTTCATTTCTTCTCTTATCCTAAATTTATCTTATAAAACTGGTATTATAAATCCATTATGTTTGGTATGATTTAATTCTATTGTGTTAATGGAATATCCATCATCAAACTCCTTTTTCTCTCTCTCTTTTATTCTAAAAATGAAATTGTCGCCCGTGATGTGTCAATTTACCGATATCATGGGCGATGCACTTTAATTTTCCTTTAATGCCTTAAAGGATGTTAATGAAAACATTATAATGGTATAAACATATTATAATGTGTATGTTACAACCCTATTTATTTTTTTATTTAACTTATACACATAATACTAAATGACAAAACAATACAAGTTCATTTTTATTGAAAAACTACCAAAATTAACCTAAAACAATCATCATTAACTTGTATCTAATGATTCATACTCATTACATATAAACAAATTCTTTATAAGATCATTTAAACTTATTTAATATCATTAATAACATATAATAACAATTCTTTTTATTTATCCTCATTTTACATGAACTTCGATTCATATATACAAGTGAATCGATCGTGAAAATTAAGAAAATGAACACTCCCGAACAATGAAATTAAACTCTATAACTAATTAAAAAATCCCATAAATGAAATAAATAAAAATATAATGAATAAAATTAAATTATAAAAGTTTATTTATTTTTAATTAATGAATCTAATTTTACTATACATGATATTAACATGAAGGAAGCTTTCGAACACAAGGTAAGGGGATTTCTCGAACCCAACTCTATTTCTTTGGGTTTCCCCATTTCACCCCATTTTAAGTATGAATATTAATTAAATATAATTTATTTATAATAATCTTACCATTTATGAGATATAAATGTTTTCTACTTGAGTTTATGACAAACAAAATGTTTTCCAAAATAACTCCTCTTTCAAAAAACACACCTTTTACTTCTCAAGATTGTTTCTTCTTCACTCAAGGTTGATGATTCTTATATAAATTATCTTATTAAATCTTTCATTTGGGAACCCAAATTTCATTAATGTATGGTTTATTAAATTAAATTAATTCCTTCCATTTGTTATTTTATGTTCAATATTGATATATGTTTTATGTGGCATGCATGATAATGTAAATGTTATGATGCGACGGGTGCATCCGGAATTATATAGCACAATATAAATTTCATGATGTGAAGGGTGCACCCATAATTATATATCTCTCTAATTAATTGGGTAATGTGATGAATCTCATGAGATAATTTGAAATATGTATGAACATGATGCTATCTTTTTTCACAATTATGTGTGGTAGTTGACCACTAAGACATGATGTTTCATTTTTATGAATTTTCCATATTCCAAGACTTATCTTGATGTTTACTCTCATTATTATGATCTTATACCTATGTTATAATGATAATTATTATTCTCACACCATGTTATATTGTTTCATGTTATTATCTATCCTCTTATTGGGATTTTATCTCACCCATTTTTTATGTATATCCACAGGTGATTACTTATACTAAGGATAATGAGAAGATCTATAAGAAGCTAGAGAAGAAGGAATTAATAAATTTTTATGTTTTATTTTGTAAATTTTATGCATGGTCCTAATTTTTCCAAGACACTAAACTTTTTGATCCTGGTCATGTAATGTTTTTATGTTGTTTATCATTAAAATGATGTAAAATTAATGTAAGAAAAGAAGGGTATCTATATTATATGGATGAGATAGTGGAGTATGTTAGTTGTAATCATCTATAAATACTTATAACATTCTTCATTTTAATGTGTGAAATCGAGAATATAAGTGATAGAGTGAATCATTTAAATATAGAGAAGTTGTATAGTGAAAGATCTTTGTTTGTGAAGGCTTGTATAATAGAACTCCTCACATGAAGTATTCTTGATTATACGACTTAAGTGAAGGATATTATACATGAATAAATATGAATATGATGATCCATTCATGAATTTAAATCTACATGAAGTTTGTTTTTACATATTTTAAGTAGCGCGAAGGAGGAGGAGGAGACACCATATGTGATTTTATATACTAAGAAGTAAAGAATATTATGAGAAACAATATTGGTTGCATGAAGTAAATTCTATAATCTTGAGGCTTCATTAAGAAGAAAAAGATATTGAGTTGCATGCTAGTGTTGTTTCATGAAGTTGTGAGAATTTGAAAAACATAATACAAGAGAATACCATACAATGTTACAGCATTAATGAGGGGGAGGAGACACCACGTATGATTTTCTATAAAAAGAAGTAAATAATCTTATAAAAAACCACATTGGTTTCATGAAGTATAATATATGATATTAAGGATTCATGAAGAAGAAGAATAAGAAAATAGTGATTTGCATGCTTATGTTGTTGCATGAAGTTATGAGTATTTGAAAAAGATAATATAATATAAGACCATAAAATGTTCCAGCTTGCATGAAGAATGTGAAAAGTTTAAATAGAAATGAAAATAGAATAGTGAGAGGCATCCATGAATTTTTTTTGTTTTGTGAAGAACAAAGAAAATAGTATAAGGGAACTTTGATTGGTGTGAAGGTGTTTTAGAATACCATATATGATACATCCAATATTCATTCACAAGGAGAGTTAAGTTCACAAGATTCATTCAATGTGTTAGGTTTCCATGAATATGTGAGGTTCTATGAAATACTATGTAGTGATTAAAATACATAAACCTACAGTGTAAGAGAACCAAAATAGCTATAAGCAAGGCTTGTGATCTATACTCAAAAGGAGATCATGACACGTGGAGTTGAAGTTAAGGTTAAGAAAGGAAGAAAATTCTAATATTGTATAATATCAGGGTATACATACTTGAAGAATAATAAGGCCAACATATCACTACATAATAAGATAATAAAAGTTGAATTCTTATTCATAGGAGGTTGGGAAGACCATTGAAGAACAAGTGAGATGATTATATAAATAACCAGAGCTTTATAGGTGATATCTCATCTAGTGGGTTGAAAATATAAAGATCATATTGAGATATAGGAAGGGATTTTAGGATATATCCCTCCACTGTAATCATTAGTGATCAGGAATTATAGAAGTTTCTATGTCAGGAATTTTGGGGGATTGTTTGTATTTGTAATCACTTTTCTTTACTAGTGAAAATATATGGATCAAACATGGACCATCCATGTAAAGGACATAATCACAAACCTTGGGGATAACCTTGTAAATTCCCTTATGCATTTTTCTATTCTTTCATTTTTTTACATAAGAGATAGGTGGGATATTAAATAATGAGGGGTTAAGATCTTAACCAAACATAAAGGTTGATTTAAAAATAAAAAATAATGTAAAAATAATATCAATGATTCACCCCCTTCTCCTCTCAGTGATATAACCAAACTTAGGATATTTAAACTATGTAATCCAAACAACTTGAAACACATTCAAAATTTATTTGTATAATATTTTCTAAGTTTGATTAATTTATAAATGTAGTTTCATGTATGTATATAATTTTCAAAATGTGTTGTAAAATTTCTCAATGAGTTATTTTTGTTATTTGTTCTTTTTATAGTTATTTATAACACCCTGAACCAAATAACTTGATCTAATATAGAGAGACACAAGACCTCATGTGTTCCTCCCTATATGTAAGTGGTTTTTGACTAGTAGTGAGGGTCTGAATGTCATCAATGGGGATATTATACCCTCGATAACATGTCGAAACACAAAAAATATAAATAAAATATAAAACAACTCATTGTAATTAAGTTGGATGATAAATCATCATAATATAATAACATATGTCACACATGTCATAAATATAAATAAATAAGGATCCTGGTATGACAATCCAATATAGAGTATAAAAGTGCAAGTAAATAAATAAATTAATGCAACAAAATCCTTCAGATTTCATCTCAGTGCCACTACTAGCTTCATGATCTCCTTCTCAAGTGTCTACCATGGGCCCCTTTCCCTTACCTAGATCCCAATACATGACATCTTCTTATTCATCAAGATGACCATGAAGGGTGTGCATAATAAAACCTAGTATGACACCACCAATGCTTCTTTAACATGTGTGTACAAGTATAATAGGTGTATGTCATGATAACAATAAATGTGTACTCAATTAGAGACAATCATATACAAACATTTATGGAGCGTTTTTTACAAGCCAAGCCACCATGACCCCATCCATACCTACTTTGACTCTATGCTAAAAGGATAGTCATAATAGATGTTTGGAGTAATCAAGATATTCCTATAAGGTTGATGAGTAAGTCACTCAATATCCACAAGGCATTGAGTCAACATGTCACTCATAATCTAAAAATCATTGAGTGAACATGTCACTCGACATCCACCAATCCAACATTGACATTGTTTCATGTCACGTTCACTCCCCCTCTAATGGATAATCATATCATGATGGTCTTCCTATTCTGGGTATTAAAACAATACCCCAAAAGTAATGTTAATACATTCAATAGGGTAGAGCATATAAGGGCAACACAAATCATATCATCATCAGAAATTAGTATCAACATACACAAATATGTGATCAAAATCTAAAATGATATCAAGATACATAAGTATACTCATGGAATAAAGCATCATAAATGGGTCTCATGGGCTACACACACATCCTCATGGGATCGCTATCAAGCATGGGAAAAACGTTATGCCAACACAAGAATTATATCAATGAAAAAAAAGTGTATAAAAGGGCCCTAAATGGTAAATAGAATATTACCTCAAGGTTTTTAATGTTATATCAAAAGGTTATACAAGGAATCATTACCTGAAATATATCAATGTATTAATCAATTCAAACCACTCACCAAGGATTCCTAAAACCAATTCCAATTATTTTATTTCCAAAAAAATTCAAAAATATATACTTCACAAAATGATCATGAAATAAGGAGAAGAGGAATAAAAACTCCTACTTGGAATTATCCATTTAAAATATTTCACCCAAAAAGTGGAGAGCAAAAAGGAATGGTTTTTTCATGCCTAGAAAACAGATGAAGAAATTGTATTGATCAAGGAAGACTTTATCGATTTTGAATAAGGAATTATAGACTACTGAAACTCAAGGGAAAAATAAAAAATAAAATGTATAAAAGGTTTAGGTATTTTGAAAGAATAATATTGTGTTATGTTTCATAGTATTAAAACCCACTAGATAAAAATATCCATTTAGTTTACCTTTTAATAAAATCTTGAATGTGGGATTTTAAAACATTCCAAAAAAGGAGTTACAAAATTAAATGAGTCAAAATAATTGATTTCCCATGATTTTAGAATTTTAAAATCATGAAACCATGTTACAGGTTTAATATGGGTAAGGAGAAATGAAAAAAATGGTTTTAAAACACATTTTCTCAAAAAGGTACTACATAAGGGTAACATAGTTTTGCCCATATGCAGCTCATAGTTTTTATACAAGGGCACTGGGTTACCCTTATACATCCTATAGAAATTAGGGTTTACCTTTACAAAAATCAAACCTACCCTTATGAATCCTTTGAAAACATGGTCTTACCCTTATATATCATATAAAAATAGGTATTTACCCTTAATAAAATCATATAAATAAGGAGTTACCTTTATAAAACATTAAAAAAGGAGAGATAACCTTAAAAAAACTCCTAAAAGTAGGCCTACGTATAGGTAGAAATCATTTACATTTATATAGGTCCGATGATCTGTGTATATGGGTAAAAAATAAAGTTAAAAATTATTAAATATTTACTTAAATGACATATAAATTTATTTTAAAAAGGGGGTTTTAGAACATCTAAAAACTAAGAATGTTATAAATCTCCCCCTCTAATGACTTATTGTACCCAAGAAGTGTCTCTAGCAATATTTCTTGAACAAATCAATCCACTAAGATTGAACATATGAATCCTTCTCCCATGTTTTCTCCTAGATCCATCCATGCTTCCATAGGATTCAAAAAAGTTGTATCATATTACCTTGTAGGTATTCCTCACTCTTTTCTACAATCCACATCGGTAATTCCATATATGATGTGTCAGGATCCAGCTCAACATCCTCATATTAAATGACATGTGTAGGATTAGGCATATACCTCTAGATCTGAGACACATGAAACACATCTTTCATACCTTAGTAATAGGGACTAAGGTCCATATGGTACACCACATTCCCAATACTCTTGAAAATATTGAAATTCTAATGAATCTCATATCTATCTTTCCCTACTTATACAAACATTGATGGCCTAACTAAGGAGTCACTCACAAGAAAACTATATAACCAAAAGAGAACTCCAAGGGTCACCTCCTCTTGTCCACATGTGATCACAGTTTTCTCTGAGTAGTGGTCAACCACTTCCTAATCAGATGCACTCTCTCAGAAGTCTCATGTACCATACTAGGCCCCAAAACTACTACCTCGGTATCTTTGTTCCAAAAAAGTAACGAACAAAATAACCTACCATAAATATCTTTTTAAGGTTACTTTTTAATTAAATACTAGAAATAGTTATTGTATGAAAACTCAACCAAGGCTAGGAGATCATCTCAAGCTCCTCCAAAATCAAAAATGCAAGCTTAGAGTATATATTCTAATATATGAATCATCTTCTCCAACTATCCATCTATCCAAGGATGAAATGTTGTACTTAATATTAGCTATGTCCATTTTCCATTCCATAAAAACTTAAAAAATCATGATGTAAAACATGTTTCTTGACCAAATACATTGCTCAAGGTAACTCCATGAAAGTGTTAAATCTCACAAACATATGGATTTTCTAGCTTATCTATAGAGTGAGTCTTGTGGATCACTAAGAAATGGGAAACTTTCATTAGCCGATTAATGTAACACCCTAACCAAAACCACTTATTTTGATGTGGTGGTGTCACATGACCTCATGACCTCTTCCCCATACACAAGAGGTTTTCGATTAGCGATAAGGTCCCGCATAAAGATGTGGGGAGACTATTTCCTTAGTACAAGGTGAAAATCAGAGTATATAAACATTTGAACCTTACTTTCCACCTACTCAACCATCCACCATAGGGTATTTTCCCTTCAAAAAATCCATGGTCATGAAATATACAAGCGCACAGAAATTTCTGAGTAGGGTGTTAGTAAAATACTCAGTAGGACACCACTAATGACCCTTAACACAAGTGAGTAACAAATAAAAGTGCATTCCATGAAATTAAATAGAGTACATATATCATAATAATATGTCACACAAGTAAAAAACATAAGCCAGGTCCTCAGAGACTAGCTCTTCCTACTTTAATTCCATGTTAGAAGGAACACCAGTCGTCCGCCTAACACATCCCCCTTGAGAAAGGGATAATACCAAACACAGCTGATACATTCCTTCTTCAAGGGATAGTCCAATTCATTCTACCTAATTCCTAACACACACCCCTTGGGAGATTTTTTCACATAAATGACTTATTTTAAAGGTATTTTTCATGTAATTTTCATTCTTGCTTTGTTTTAGGGTTTTCCCATGCATTTTTTGAGAAAAGGGTGGGTTTTCAAGATTTGGGTCAAACCATGTGCTCATTTCCATATTTAAAAATAATTTTTGTTTATTTTATAAATCCTTATTTTTTTTAAAAAAATTCAATCATTAAACTTCCAAATTGACCTAACTTGGCATATTAAAACTAAAATATAATTTTGGACCACTTAGGAATCCATAATCATGGTGGATTTGGGTTATTTATTAAGGTATTGGCCAGACCGTGATACCATTTCCAATTTTAAAGAAATAATTTGTTTATTTTATATATTATAAATTTTTCAATATTTTTTTTGTGATTAAACCTCTCACTCGAGACCACAGACCCTAGCCACTCCCCCATGTTCATTTCTCTATCTTTGGAGCTCAAATTCATCACAGATTAGGACAAAAAAATTAGGCTTCCTCAAATCATCCATATTTGAAAAGGTAATTTTTTTCTTTCATAAATCCCTCATTTTTTACTATATTTCCCCCATTTAAGTCCCCACTTGACATCATCAGCCTTATTAGAACATACTTATATATTTTGGTTGGTTTTAGATTCACCTATTGGTGTATTTGAGGCAATTTATTCAAGATATCTCAAGTGGGTTTCCTTACTTCCTCCTACCATTTTCTTAGTGTTTCTTCCATTTTTCTTGAAGTACCTAATGTCCAGAAAGTAGTTATTTAAACCTAGGGTTTGATATTGGGTTTCTTGGTCTAAAATTGTGGTTTTAGTTTTGATTTAACACCGTTGTGGTGTGGCGGCAGTGCGGTTGAACTTTCAAATAAGGATTTGGTGTTTTTGACACTTATGGTAGGTGATTCCATGTTTAAAAACTACTAGATGAGTTATTATTTCTTGATTTATATTTTTATAATACTCCTCTGTCATTTTTATTGTTTCAAAAATTATTTTCGGTGTCATTTGTTAAACAATTAATTTTTAAATTCCATTTTGTGTGTGAAAATGGGTGTTTTACATGTGTGTTCCATGTTGTACCACTTGGGGTTATTTTATAATTCATGGAAGGATTTTATTAAAATGTTTTTCTACTTCCAATTATGTTTTAGGGTAATATTGGTGGGCATGGGTTTTCAAAGAGGTATTTTAGATGAATTTTATGTGCAAAGTTTGGTTACATTCCTTGAAATTATTTTATGGAAATTATAAATGGTTTGTTGAGTTATATAAAGGGTGAAAAGCATGTGTAGATAATATTTTGAATGTGTGTGACCAGAACTGATGTTTTTATGTGTAAATTTATTTTGGTAACATGTGGAAATTTTTTGAGCACAAAGGGGGAAGCCCAGGTATCTAGGTTGGCGGACGTGTACTAGTATTCTAGTGATCTCAAGTGGTTTTGTCTCTATTTCACTTAGCAATATGGACATTGGTAACACTAAAAAAACTATAATTATGATGATTGGGGACCACTAGGTTATGGTTATTTTCCCTACTAGTATCTCGTGCATGACAACAGATATGGTTATGGTTACTTTACACTGAGATACGAGGTACATGGGGCCCAAAACTAACTAGTGCCTTGGGGTGTTCCCAAGAATATTGATCATTGAATATTTGGTATTTATCATTGTATTATGGTGTTTTTGGATAAAAAATTAAGCAGTATGCATGTTTTATTGAAATGTGTTCACTCTTTGAAATTTCCCTTTCAAAACTTTTTACTTTTAAATGTTTTGTTCTTTAGAAATTAATGCCAGCATTTCTTGTTTATTAAAACTTGCATGATTTTTATATTGTATTGCTTAATATATGGAATATTTTGGGTGGTATAATATTGGTCATAGTCTCACACCCTAATTACACCCCTTGGGTGTAAGTAGACTTGATCGTGTTTGACACAGGTAGAGGCAATGCCTTGGGTGATGGCGGTTCAGGTTGTTAGTTCCCTTCCATGGTGTGGTGTTATGGAGATAGCTCATGGATGATGACCCATTACCATGAGGAGTTCCTTGGGTTGTTTTTATTCTACTTTTATGTATCTTTTTTGGTCATGTTTAGACCCATGTATTCAGTTCTGAATTTTATTTTAGGCCTATTTGGCATGAATCTTCATATTCAGTTTATTGATTGTTTTTTGTTGTCTTATGTATCCATACTCAGGTAAATCATTCCCAAACCAATATTTAAGATACCTAGGCACTTGTTCAAGCCCATGGGGATAGTTAACTTCTTTCTATTCTTGTCATGGACCGGGTTTGGTGTCATTTTTTATGGTGACCAGATTCAGTTTGTGACAAAATGGTATGAGATGAGGTTAATGTTTTTGGGTTATATTATTATTTTGGAATGAGTTGGGATAGATAGAAGCTAGGAATTTCAGGGATAGGAGTTTTGGTTGTGAGTAGGGTTACTGACCCTCACCTATTGTGACAAACCTCGAGTCACCACAGGACATTGGAATTTTTTGTTTGACATCACTTCGAGGTCAGACGTGTGGGCTGCAGACTGCACGTGAACATCGGGTGGGGGTGAAGTAGTGGTTTATTTTGTTGTTGTAATGTGTTTGGATTATTTATATTTGATGTTATTGATGAAATTTTTTAGAATTTTTGTACTGATTTTTTCTCTCGTGACTTTTTCCTTTTGTAGCAACATGTCTCCCCAGAAAGCTCTCATGCACCCACAGGAGGAATCCGGAGAGAGTTCTCCCTCATCACTTGATCAGAGGCTAGTAGAGGTTGTGGTTTGGGATGTCCAAAATCTATTAAAAGGACCATATACTATTTCAGATCCTGTTAGAGATGACAATATTTATCCTAGGAAGGATAAATCCTCAGAGTTTCTAAGAAACAAGCCTCATACTTTCTAAGGTAGCACAGAACCCCAGGAAGTGGAGGAGTGGATCGAAAAGATCAAGTGCATGTTTGAGTTCCTGGACACTCCTGAGGAGGTCAGGATGAAATGTTCCTCCTTCCTATTAGAGGTTCCCAGCTATAGGTGGTGGGAATCAGTGCTTCAAGCTGGGAAGCATGAGTAGATGAGCTGGAAGGACTTCAAGGATATCTTTAATGACCAGTACTACCCTAAAGTATTGGCATATACTCTATCTCAAGTGTTTATGGAACTTGTTTAGGGGGATCTTTCAGTGATGGATTATGCCAACCATTTTGCTGAGTTGGTCTGGTATGCTATGAAAATGGTCTCTAATGAGCAGATGATGGCCTAAAAGATCGAGAGAGGTTTGCGGCCAGAGATCTATTCCCAAGTATTCTTATTCAAGATGAAAACCTATGCTAAAGTGGTTGATAGTGCTTGGATAGTGGAGATAAACCGCAATGGGAGGGTTGGTTTCTTTGGGATAGTATCAGTAATTGGAAGTGTTGGTTCTTCTAAGAAGAAAAGGAAGCAAGAGGAGTAGGGGAAGAAGGGAGGTGGCACCTTAGGCTAACCTTCTAGCTAGTTTTCTTCAGTGGATTCTGATTTGAGGTTCGTCATGTGCCACAAGTGTGGGAGGAAAAGGCACATTCGAAAAGAATTCACATCTCCTCCAAATCCTTATTATCAGTGTTTAGGTATATGACACTTGCAATGCTTTTGCAGGATGGCATGTCCACTCCAAAGTAGGGAAGGATCTATGGCTTCCAGAGGGGTGTCAGTTTAGTCAGAACCATCTAGAATGATAGGATCTTAGTTTGGTGTCCATGGTGGAAGGGTCATATCATCTTCTAGGTATATCTAGTTCAGTTCATAGCCACAGGTTAGTGGTCGTTCTCAGGTAGATACTAGGCATCTTCATGCAGTGGATCAGACACCAACGGGATTAGAGGCGAGACCGTCGATAGTTCAAGGTACCATTTTCATTTCATATTTTATAGTTGCTTCTCTTTTTGATATCGGTACCTCTGTTTCATTCATCTCTTCATGTTTTTCTAACACACTGAATTTTCCATCTGAGCTTTTGTCTTTTGTGATGGAGTTTGTGATGTCATTGGGAAAGAAGAAGGAGCAGGGTCTCAGGTTCCCATCGTGTGCACTTTTCATGTCAAGGTTTGAGATTTATTGGGACCTCATGGAATTAGATATGGATCTATTTTACATGATAATTGTAAAATATTGAATACTACACTTTCAATCACACATTGATTGCTAAAGACAATGAGTCAGTTTCACGGCACCTAATGGGAGTTTTTAGGTTTTCCTTGGAGATTGGGATCCTCGGTCAGGTCGCGCAGGAACTCCACTCCCAGAGTTGGGGAACCTTGTCTTCCAGTTATCATCAATCACACTATAGGATGATGTTCATGCTTATAAAGATTAAATACCTCATGTAGTGGATGATTTTATGGAGGTATTCCCATATTATTTTCCTGGCTTTCCTCTGGAGCGGTATGTGGAGTTCTCGATTGATTTGGCACTGGGAACACAAGCAATATATCTTCCCTCGTATCATATGTCCCCCATAGAGCTTAGAGAATTAACGATATAGCTGGAAAATTTAAAATACAAAGGATTCATTCACCTGAGTGTCTCTCCTTGGGCTACTCCTGTTCTTTTTGTGAAGAAGTTCGAAGGATCCCTCTAGTTGTGTATTGATTACCAGAAGCTAAACAATGTAACCATCAAGAAAAAATATCCTTTTCCCAGAATAGATGATTTTTTTGACCAGTTGAAGGGGGAAAAGTGGTTCTCAAAAATATATTTTTGTTCGAGTTACCATCAACTTGGGGTGAAAGAGTTAGATATCCCAAAGACATCCTTCTAAAGTAGGTACATCCACTTTGAGTACTTGGTCATTCCCTTCAGATTGACCAATGCTCCAGTGGTCTTTATGGAACTCATGGACATGGATTTCCACCGGTATCTTGATTTTTTTTGGTATTCGTGGATGACATCCTAGTTTACTCTGGATCAGAGGAGGAACACGAACATCATTTTTGGATCATGATGGGCACCTTATGAGAGAATCACCTTTATGCAAAGTTTTCCAAGTTCACTTTCTGGATCAGGGAGGTGAAGCTTCTAGGGAATGTGATCTCAGATCAGGGGGTTTTAGTGGACCCCAAGAAGATCAATATAGTTATTTCATGGGAGCATCCTAATAATGTGTTCAATATTAGGAGTTTCCTCAGCCTGGCTGGTTACTACATGTAGTTTGTTCGAGATTTCTCTCGGCTTGCTTTGCCCATGACTACGCTCACCCAAAAAGGGGTGAAGTTTTTATGGGGCCCAGAGTGTCAGATATTCTTTGAGTAACTGAAGTGGCGGTTTAATACCACCCCCATGATGATTTTTTCAAAAGGCTGTAAAGGGTTATGTGGTGTATTGTGATGCTTCAGGTATGGTTCTTAGGTGTGTGCTTATGTAGGGTTATCATGTAGTGGAGTATGGTTCTCACCAACTCCGACCACATGAAAAGAATTATCGGACCCATGACTTGGAGTTAGTAGATTTGATACATGCTTTGAAGACTTGTTATCACTACCTCTTTGGGGAGATGTTTTTGTTCTACTCTGATAAAAAAAATTGGCCTACATCTTCTCACAAAATATCTCAATCTGATGAAGCTTCGCTGGATCGGGTACTTATAGGGGTTCAAATTTGACATTGTCTATACCCTGGGAAAGGGAAATGTGGTGGAAGATTCTTTGAGTAGAAAAATACCAGTGCAAGCCCTGAGGAAGTCCAGTGATTAGTGGAATCTTATGGGGCTCTTTTCTTAGATGCATGTGGAGACCAAGGAGCATAGTGGAGGTGTGTTCTTGGTGAGAATTTAGTTTACTCCTTCTCTCTTAGAGTTGATTTAGTGAGAATATCCCAGTGATGAGATTTTTTGATGGTCGACGTAGTTTCTTCATGGTGGGGAGATGTCTTCTTATTGTTCATCATCTCCTGAGGGAATCTTGTGCTTCAAGGGACGATCAATAGTTATGTCATCTCTACGGAAGGTGGTGATGCAGGATAGCCACCAGTCTTAGTGGGCTATCCATCCTGGTTCCACCAAGATGTATTATGATGTGTGTCGGTAGTTCTAGTGGCTAGGTATGAGACGAGACAAAGATGACTTCATGTTGAGATGTTATATATGTCAGCTGATGAAAGAAGAGCACCAAAGGCCCTCTAGTTTGCTCCATCCATTACCCATTCCTACTTAGAAGTGGGAATAGATATACATGGACTTCATTATTGTATTGCCTCGTACACCTTGGGATAATAATTCCATATTGGTAGTGATTGATTTTTTGACCAAATCATCCCACTTCATTCTAATCAAAGATATAGATATAGTGGATGAGTTAGTTCATTTTTATCTTCAGTAGGTGGTAAGACTTCATGGTGTTACATTAGAAGTTGTCTCATAAAGATACCCTTATTCCACTTCTCAGTTTTGTGAAGGCCTTTAGAAGGCCTTGGGGTCACAGATTAAGATGAACATGGCATACCATCCTCAAATGGAAGGTCGTACATAGCAGACGAATCAGATTCTAGAGGACATTCTTTGTGCATGTGTCTTGGACTTTAGGGGTTATTGGGATATCAATTTTGGATTGGTTGAATTTTCTTATAATAGTAGTTACCAATCCTCTATTCAAATAGATCCTTTTGAGGTGCTCTATGGTCGGCCATATCAGTCCCCCCTATGTTGGGATGAGGTAGGTGAGACTTCACTTTTGGGGTCAAACCTTGTTCGAGAGACGTTTGAGAAGGTCAAGTTGATCAGGAAATTCTTATTAATAGCTCATATTCACCATAAATAATATGTTGATCAGAGGTTTTGGGACCTAGAGTTTTTTGTGGGTGACTGATTATTCTTGAAAGTGGACCCTCGTCTCGTCCATCGTTATTTGGGAAAGAAAGGGAAGCTAATGTCGTAGTATGTCAGACCTTTTGAAATCATTGAGTGTATCATCAAGGTGGAATATAGTTTGGATTTTCCCTCTCAGTTGACATCCAACCAAGACGTCTTCTATGTCTCTCAATTGAAGAAGGAACAACCCGAATCTGTCCCATGTGCTGAATTGGGAGGAGTTGGATATAGTGCATGATTTTTCTATTTTTGAGAGGCTAGTGTGAATATTTGATTCCCAAGAGAATTTGATTTGTGGTAATTATATTCCAATGGTTCAGGTCTTTTTTCATCATGGGAACGATGTCCACAAAACTTGGGAGCGGAAGTTGTGGGTTGAGAAAGAGTACCCATTCTTGTTTTCCGATCAAGCATCGGGTTGATTTCTAGGGAAAAAAGTCTTTCATGATGGGGATAATTCTCACATACATGAATTATTTTAAATGTATTTTTCATTTAATTTCCATTATTTATTTGTTTTGGGGGTTTCCCATGCATTTTTTGAGGAAAGGGTGGATTTTCAATATTAGGGCCAAATTGTGAGCCCATTTCCATATTTAAAAAAAATTGTTTCTTTTATAACTCCTTATTTTTTGAAAAAAGATCACCCATTCCACTTTCCAATTGGCCTCCCCTGGCATATTAAAAATACCATATCCATTTGGACCCCTTATTAATCTATAATCATGGTGGATTGGGGTTATTTATTAAGGTATTGGTCCAACCCGTGATCCCATTTCCAGTTTTAAAAAAATAATTTCTTTCTTTTATATCTTATTAATTTTTCAATATCTTTTGGTGATTATAACTCTAACTTGAGCCCATAGAACCTATTCACACACCCATTTTATTTTCTTCTTCTTTGGAGCTCAGATTCATCGTGGATTAGGGAAAAATTTCTCAGGATTTCTCAAATCATCCAGATCTAAAAAGGTAATTTGTTTCTTTCATAACTCCTTCATCTTTTACTCTTTTTCCTCTATTTTAGTATCCACTTGTCCTAATCAACTTATTCGAACCTACCTATCAGTTTTTTTTGCTTGGATATTCACTTATTGGTGTATTTGGGGAAATTTCTTCAAGATATCTCAAGTAAGTGGGTTTCCTTCCTTCCTCCTCCCATTTTCTTAGGGTTTCTTCCATTTTTATTTAAGGTCCTAATGTCCAGAAAGTAGAGATTTGAACCTAGGGTTTTATCTTGGGTTTCTTGGTCTAATATTGTGGTTTTAGGCTTGATTTAACACCCTTGTGGTGTTGCGGTGGTGCGGTTGAACTTTCGCACAAGGATTTGGTGTTTTTGACACTTGTGGTAGGTGATTCTGTAATGGCCCGGGTTTTTGGGGTCCATTACTTTGTGAAAATCTCAAGTTGGGTTTTCTGGTCTGGGAATCTCAGTGAAGTTTGGCCTCTAACGGTAGGCCTACCGGTAGCTCCATCTACCGGTAGCCACAGCCTATCGGTAGCTCCGTCTACCGATAGCTCTGTATACTGGTAGCTGCAGCTACCGGTAGCTCTGTCTACCGGTAGCTTTGTCTACTGGTAGCTTTGTCTACCAGTAGCTCGGTCTACCGATGGCTGCAGCTTACCGGTAGCTCGGCCTACCGGTCACTACAGCCTATCGGTAGCTTGGCTACCGGTAGCTATCAGCCACCGGTGTCGCTTACCCCCACGGGGTCTTTCCAGTAGTGCCTCCTTTTTGTGCAAATTGGGTTTTAAACCCTATTTTAAACCCTTTAAGATTTTTTTAAAGCCCGGTAATGTCCATAAATGTTTTAATTAAATATTTAATGAATTAACCGTGTGTGTGCGTCAGTTTATACCACCCGACCATTAATGATGTGTGGGGTGTCTCAACTGCGTGGTCAACCCACGACCCCGCTCATTACGCAGTTTCGCATCCTTATCTCAACCGTCCCAGGCCTTTATAAACCAAAAAGGGTTCTCCCTAAGTTTCTTTTCTCGATCACCCTGTGCTAGGAGTACCCTTTGTTCATACGAGCAGCTTTTCGTTTAGATGAGCCGCATCGCTATCCGTGAAGTTCCACGCCTGGGATTAGCATCGATCGTTGATAACAGGTAGGGAATTTCTCCTTCGTCTCTCCCTTTTGTGTACCATGCGGGGTGGGCATGCTTTAGATTCTGTAGAATTGGATGAACCAAACCTAAATAAAGATAATGAATGGATTCTATAAAGAACGAAGGGGGCTGTGATTGATGACGCTGCTCTGTTTTATGATCTTCTTTTCTGAATTTTGTGGGATTACGCCTACTAAAAATCATGGTCATTGGTGGTCTTTCTCTGTGCACTAATGAACCCCTGGTGATGTTTTAAATGGATTGTTTTGTAATTGTGAACTCCTGTTATAAAAAGGAAATTGGTTAATCATGTATATCCAGCTAAATAAATTGAGACACCAGGATCAATCCTTTTGTGATAACCCCGGTTAAAACACACGGAAATTGAAATCATAGTGTGTTAAATCGTTTAAATCTGAAAGTACCGGCATGGACCTACTTTGATTTGGTGGTAGTGGGTTGTTATTTTCTTTTCTTTCACGGGCCGATTGTTGGGTGATGTGTATGGGGATGGGATCCCCTATTGTTATTCTTTGGGTGGTTGCAAAATTGAGGATGGAATCCTCTGTTATATCACGAATTGGGGTGGAATCCTCTGTTGATGAGAAACCTTTGGCTCCTAGATTTTGGACACGGGGTTGTAACTTGGGATTTTCTTTGGTTGTTGTGTCTTTACAAGAGAACCCGGAGTGGATGCTTAAATTGACGTTTGGCTGGATCTTTTTCCCTTGGTTTTTGCTTATGGTGTTAGTTTCCCAGTAGTGCGGAAACTTATTTAAACATTATTATTGAACATGTAAACCAGGATGGGGAAAATGGGTTTTGGTTTGATGTGAGTTGTGACTTGGACATGGTACTGTTTGTGTTCTTTAGGAAGGCTGAATAAAAACCTAAACTTTGGGTGAGTACTTGTTACCTATACTTATACTTGTAGTTTTGTGTTTCTTATTCACGCCCCACCCAAGTTGAGCACTTAGTGCCGAACACCCCCATTACATGGGGGAGGGTGTTTTTTCCAACACTATTATTAGTGGCTGGTTATTAGCTCCTTTTCTTCTCCCTTTCCCGGATAGCCCAAGTATCTTAGGGTAGGTTGTGATGTCCTGAGGTCCATTATTATCCCAATAACCTTCGAGCGGGGTAGTGTGACAGTTGTGGCCCAGGTGTGTGCGGGCAGGTAGTTTCCCAAGTATCTTCGGGATGAGTCCCAGGTGTCTTCGGGTGTGGCAGTGGATCTTCTAGCCCAGGTGTCTTCGGGCGTGGCGGTGGTTGTTCTGGCCTAGGTGTTTGCAGGTGTGGTTACGTGTGACAGTTGTGGCCCAGGTGTGTGCGGGCAGGGTTTGGCAGTGGGACTGTGTGAGTTTGTGGCCCAGGTGTGTGCGGACGGGGTGTGGCAGTGGGACTGCGGTGAGAATGGTGGGATTGGTTCTATGCGTAGGATGTCTTCAATAACCAGTGAGAAAGTGGCGCGGGGTACCCAAACATCGATGTGCTCTTATATATATTACTTGACTTGTGTTATTTGGGGAGTGTGCCTTGGTGAGGCTTGGGTGGATAGTTTATCTTGTTAGGTGTTTGGTTTACTCTTTTTCTCATAGGACTTTAGTACGTTCCCCCACTTGTGCACAAGAGTCTTTGGTTTTTCCCTACTGAGTATACTTGTATGATCACCCTATATATATAAAACTGCATTCAGGTTTCCAGGAGGACTTCGGGGATCGCGCGGGACCATACTAGCGCAGGACCTTTGGGACAGTTGCAGTTGATGTTCTTCTTTCTTTGGTACTTTACCTTGTAGTCATTTTTTGTACTTGTGGTATTTACTTTTGGAACATGCATATGGGAATGGTTGTTCTTGGCTTTACTTTTACTTTCCGTTTTTGGTGTTGTTGGGATTTACCATATTATATCCCGATCCTATTAATAGAAAAAGGGTAATGCCTTCCATTTAGTGTGTGATTCTATACCCTTGGTGCTAGTCGCCACTCTGGGACCTATTGAAGGCGGGTTTCAGGGGTCATTATCTCTCCTTCAACTTAAAGAAGGAAGGGTCTGGCAGTCTTCTGACCCTTCCCTCCTTTTGGTGAAGGTGGTTCGTGACAGAATCCATGTGTAAGAACTACTAGATGAGTTAGTCTTTCTTGATTTCTATTTCTAACAAACTCCTACTTCATTATTCTTAGTGTGAAAATTATTTTTGGTGGAATTTGTTAAACTATTTATTATTAAATTTCATTTTTGTGTGAAAATGGGTGTTTTACATGTGTGTTCCATGTTGTACCACTTGGGGCAGTTTTATAATTCATGTAAGGGTTTTATTAAATTATTTTGCTACTTACAAATCTGGTTTTTGGTAATATTAGTAGTAATAGGGTTTTCAAAGAGGTATTTTAGATGAATTTTATATGCAAAGTTTGGTTACATTCCTTGAAATTGTTTTATGAAAATTCTAAGTGGTTTATTAAGTTATATAAAGGGTGAAAAGCATGTGTAGCTAATGTTTTGAATGTGTTAGAACATAATTGATGTTTTTATGTGAAAATTAATTTTGGTAACATGTCTAAATTGTTTTATCACAAATAGGGAATCCTGGGTATCTAGGTGGGCGAACGTGTACTAGTATGCTAGTGATTCGGAGTGGTTTTGTCCCTATTTCACTTAGAAAGTTGGACATTGAAAACACTAACAATACTATAATAATGATGATTGGGGACCAATAGGTTATGGGTATATTCTATACTAGTGGATCATGCACAAAAATGGATATGTTTATGGTTACTTTACACCAAGATACAAGGTACATGGGGCCCAAAACAAACTAGTGCCTAGGGGTGTTCCCGATATTAGTGCTCGTTGGATATTTGGTATTTATCATTGTATTATGGTGTATTTTTCTGGAAAATTCATAAGAATACATTTTTATTGAAATTTTTTCCCTCTTTGAAATTTCCCTTTGAAAACTATTTACTTTTAAAAGTTTCATTCTTTATAAATTATTGCCACTATTTTTTATTTATTAAAACTTTCATGATTTTTATCTTATATTGCTTACTATATGGAATATTTTGGGTGGTATCCTATTGTTATTAAGATAAAACCCTACTTACACCCCCTGTTTGTAAGTATACTTGATCATGTTTGGCATAGGTAAAGGCAAGGCCTTGGGTGATGGCAGTTCGGGTTGTTAGTTCCCTTCTATGGTGCAGTGTTGCGGAGATGGCTCGTGGGTGATGACCCCTTGTCGTGTGGAGTTCCTTAGAATATTATTATGATACTTTTATATATATTTGGACCTCTTTTTTCATGTTTAGACCCATTTATTCAATTCTAAATTTTATTTAAGGCTTGTTTGGCATGAATCCTCATATTCGGTTTATTGAATTTTTTTGGTTGTTTTATGTATTCATACTCAGGTAAATCATTCCCAACCCAATATTTAAGATACTAGGGATCTTGTTATAGACCATGGGAATAGGGAAAACCCTTATAGACTTTCCATGGGATGTGTTTGGTGTCATTTTTTATGGTGAATAGATTTGTTTCGTGACAGATAGTTCACTAGGCTCAACCTACACACTCAGCTGCAGAAGATAGAAGAACAGGACATATAATGCAAGATGAAAATGACATATCAAACATCACATAAATTCAAGAAGTATAATCATCTGAACAATACATATACAAGAAATACAAGAAAAATTCAAATCCATGCACACACACACATCATGTGATCAAGCATCAGATATGGGTTTCTCAGGTCTATACATGCATGCCAACAATCATACCAATAACCCGTATAACACATTCCCTAAAGTAAAGGGATTCCTACCTCAGGTGAAATAATGATGATCAAGTAAAGGGTCATTATCCAAGTCCATAAGTACCATCATATCCTAGAACCATTTTCATTTTTAAATGTTAAAAAACTCTAGGATTAAGGTATAAGAGGAACAACACCAAAAAGTTCAGGAAAAGATTAACTCACCAATGAAGGCCCTATATAGAAAAAATACTTGGTCTAAGAATTGTGTATATTCCAAATCCATAAATATGAATTTTTATTCTAGCAATAATCATAAAAATTCTCATTAAATCAAGACAAAACCCTTATATCTGACCAAGACATCAAAGTTCTATTTGATTTTAATCAAGGATAAGGGGAGAGAATTGATCATGATCAAATAAGAACTTAATGGATTAGATTCATAGGACCGAATAGGTGTTCAAACTTCAAATATAGGAGCTATAATTGGAGAGGATATCTCAAAATAACTTGGATATATCATAGGTTTTAAATCAATAGTAAGGGGTGCATGAGAAAAGAAGGGTTTAGGGTCATTAAATATGCTAGAACCAGCTAAAATCATGACATGAATTATAGATTGATGTCCTGAATTATCAATAAAACTAATATGCTAAAAAATACATCTCCTCAAATTAAAATCCAAAAGAAATTTTATGTCGTGAATTTACCTTTAATTTATGAATCTATTTCACATCTTTAATGATGATTCATGGATTCTACCTAGAATTAATAACATTGTGAATATTTATTCATGGTGTGAATTGATCCTGTAGATAAAAAAATTAGTTTTTGATCCATTTCCTTTTCTAAACTCCCCTAAAAATCACTATATTGGTTAATCACTCCCTTAAAATGTGATAAATCATAAAAATAGGTTTACCTTGATATTGAAGATGTTACAAATACCCTTATCTAATGAATTATCTTCCTTAAGAAGTGTCCCAAGAGGTATGATTGAATCATTCGAGCCACTACACCTGAATGAATACCTCCCCCTCCCTTGTATTTTCTTGAAAACACTTGTGCTTCCACAAGACCTGGAAAAGAGGAATTTTATTTCCTCGTAGAACCTTATTGTTTCAGTCCACTATCCAAATAGGTCATTCCATATAGGATGTATCCAGCTCTATCACAACATCCTCACAATCAAACTTATGTGTAGTGTTAGGCTCATAATTCTTAATATTTTATGCATGGGAAACATTGTACATACCTTGATACCTTGGATGAAGGTAAAAATCATAGGCCACCATCCATATGCATTTGATGATCTCAAATGGCCTCATTTACTATGATTCTAACTTCCCTTACCTCTTGAGATGTATATTCCCCAATTGAGGGTACACCCATAAGAAAAACTTATTTCCCACCAAAAACTCCAAGGTTCATCTCCTTCTATTAGAATAATATTGCTTCTGGATATGAGACATAACCAGTCATTTCTAAATCAACTGCACCCACTCCAAGGTTTCATGTACCATACTTGGCCCAACAACTCAAGATTCACCATACTCATACTGGGAGATAGGTGAACAACTTGGTTGCCCATACAGAGCCTCAAATGAAGCCATTTGAATTGAATATTGGAATTTGTTATTATAGGATAACACTACTAAATCTAATTGATCATACCACGAACCTCTAAAATCCAGAATACATGCTCAAAGCATATACTTTAATGTATGGATCGTTCTTTCTTATTTCTCATCATTATGAGGATGAAAGGTCGTACTTAGATTAATCTGGGAACCCATCACATTATTTAAAACTTTTCATAACCGTGAGGTAACTAGTTTTATCTATTAGATAAGATGATCAAATTCATTCCATGAAGCCACATGATCTCTTGAACATAAATATTTCCTAGCTCATCCATTGATTTTGTCTCTCATATTGATATGAAATGAGCCACCTTAGTCAACCAATCCACTGCCACTCAAACTCCATCATTTCCTATTGGGGTCCTAGGAAACCCTATAATGAATTACATGGTTACCTCATCTTAATTCCAAAAAAGCATTGTAAGTGGTTAGAGTAACCCTTCAAGTCTCTGATGTACATACTTGAATCACCTACAAGTCATACAATGGGAGAAAAAAAACAACAGTATATCTCTTCATGTTGGGATACTAAAACTACTTCTTGACATCATGATACATCTTGTTCGACCCTGGGTTCACTACCCACTATGAATCATGAGAGGTACTCATCAACTCCTCTATTATGGAATATGGAACCATCACCCCACCATGAACCAATATCATTCTATTTCTATAAAAATCCTATCCTGAAATAGAACCACCAGTTTCCAACCTCTCTCACATCACCCCACACTCCAAATCAAACCCCTGTCTAGCCTTAAATCATTCTACCAATGAGGACATGATCATTAAGGGTGTACAAACCGTTTCTACTCATTCCTCAGTTATTCTGTTTTATCAGTCTTCTAATAAATCCATGATATTCTATCTAGATTATGACATCCATTCATCCACTTCCTGTATTTTTCTACTTAGCTCATCTACAACTACATTGCCTTTCTTGGGTGAATATTATATCTTAAATTCAAATATCTATAGATACTCTACAAAACTCCTCTGAAAAAGATTCAGGTCATTCTGGAAGAAGATATAAGATAGGATCTTGTAATCTTTATACACAACAAGTATCTCACTAAAGAGGTAGTGTCGATAAAATTTTAATGCATGAACCACCATTGCTAACTCCAAGTCATGATTAGGGTAGTTTCACTCATGGGTTCATGTTTAATAAGTCTCATAATAGGATATTGTATCACCCTACATCTGGACCTCTCTTAATCAAATGCTAGATGAATCATAGTACATAGGATAGATAACTCCAAGCTCGAAAAGAATCAGTATTTGGGAAAATTTCAACCTCTTATTCAACTCTAATAAGAATTCTTCACACTAATCTATCCATTAAAACGTGACCCCACCTTCTTAGTGAGTACATTCATGGGTGTTTTCAGGTGATAGAAGTCCTAAATGAATCTCTTATAGTACCCATACAATCTGAGGAAACTCTAAATATAAAAAAAAATCCCTACTAATTTCCAAGACATAAATGCATCATCCTTATCTGTATCAACTGATATCCATACTTTTCAAACCATGTTCCCATGAAAGTTCACCCCTTCTATCCAAAAGTGACACTTCAAGTACTTAGAATAAAGTTGATGTGCCTGAATCATACTCAAATCCAGGTGTTTATAATGTGATTATGAAGTATTGGAATATATATAAGGATTCCATCAATGAAAAAACAATGAAGTAATCCATGTACGGGTGAATAAACCTATTAATGAGATCCATGAACACTATCAGATCATTCTCCATCCCAAAAGGCATAATGGGATACTCATATAAACCATACCTAATCTTAAACATTATCTTTAGGATGTCTTCCTCTCTAACCAAAAGCTGATGGTATCCAGAATGTAGATAAACATTATAAAACCATGAGGATCCCTTCAACTGATCAACCAAGTCATCAATTCTTGGTAATGGGTACCTATTTTTCACTATGATCTTATTTATCTTGTGCTGGTCCACACAAAGTCAAATTCTACCATCCACCTTCTTGGTAAAAAACACTAGAGAACCCTAAGGAGAACTGATCAAGTTAATGAAATCTTTTTCTTCTAGATCATCTAGTTGCACCTTTATCTCTTTCAACTTAGTTGGTACCATGACATACAATGGAATTGATATAGGTCATACTCCAGATACTATCTCAATCTCAAATTCAACTTCCTTGTGTGGAGGTAACCCCAAGAAGTCCTTTAGAAAGACATGCTGATAAAGTTCTACCACCGGAGGGTAAAAGGAGGGATTATCCACCTAATACACTATGAGGATCATACCATACACCTATGTTGAAAATAATTATCTATGAGGAGGGTTTGGTACCACTCTGGTTACCTCAATGTTTCATTCACCAGTCAGCACAACATTTTCTACTTAGGTAGAAAAAAGGTCACTCATATCTAAAAACAATCAATGTGTGTATCAAAATTGGTCGACTAGTTCATACCAAGGATCACATCAAAACTTTTCAACTATAGAATTTTGAATCTCAAAACATGCTCAAAGTTAGAAACCACCATCGTACAGTCTGTAAAGATATGAATATGATGTAATTTAACTAGTAAATCTAACCCATAAATAATTTCAACTGATATGAATATATGGAATTCTTCTATGTCAAAAAATAAATAGAATTAGTAGAAGAAATCAGGATTGTACCTCGTACTGTGGAAGGTCCCTCTCCACTGTCTGTTGAACCCTGTTCGACTATATAAACCCTGAAAACCACCACTTCATAACACCATAGAGACTCATAAGTCACCTAGTTCACTGACCCTTACAGGGTCTTCACCTATTGTTGAGGTCTCATGCCTAAGTTAACTAATAACATCCTCAAATCCCTATCACAGAACCTCTTTAGATTCACTATCTTTCCACATTGGTGACAAGGTATAGTCCTTGAGAAATCGTCCCTTCCTCCAAAAATTATATCATGGAGTAGAGTCTATCCCCGCAAAAGGAGTCAAACAATTTCATCACTGCTCTAACTTCTGACCATAACCCTGTAATCCATCCTATGACTTCCTCTTATTTCTCCCAAAATGTGTAGTTAGGACTATATTAGAGAAGTCACCTTTCATCCCATATATATTAATAAGAATAAAATTATATCTATCTTCCTCAATTACCTTATATATCATCATTTCTTTATGAATAAATGCAACATAGGTTATCATATCTGATCTATTTAGTTCTAGGAGAAGGACAATATCAAACATATTATTTTTCTGTACCCTATTCCCCCACCAAAAGTGAGGAAAATTGGATCAACTCTATGAAGCATTCTGAATAATAAAACACTATTATCAACACCTATTGGAGCTCCATGAACTACTTATAATGGTCTATATTTATTTCATCAAGGAATAACTCTATGAAGAAGTGGTCTATGAAGGTCTCCCACGTTAGTCCTTCTCATCTACTAGCCTACAACATGACATTCCACCATTGTCCAGTTGTGCCTTGAATCATGAAGGTCGTAAGCTAAACCTTTTAGTCCTTTAGGGTCTATAATAGTTCTAATATACTCTCAAGGACCTGTGTCCATTCCTCCACATCTTGAGGGTATATAATGCACTAAAATAATGGGGGTGCAAGAGTTGAAAGTCATGTACAGATTTGACCATCATCATCTTGCCCATGTGGGATCCTCTACCCTATACCAATACCAAACAAAAGTGTCTTTGTTGTATGAACTTCTAAAGAAATTAATGTAGCATGCTCGGTTGCATCCTCCTACATAAAAGGCAATACAAGTAGTTGTGCAAGATGCCTACGGGGCGGCATTTCTATAAATTCTAGTAAAAACCTTAGAAAAGGCCAATAGATTAAACAAACGGACTAGAATAAGAATATTTTTAATAGCTCACAGGAACACACAAGGGTTTACAACAAAGTTTAACATAATAGGCTACCCACAAGAATAAGCCATAACACCCTAAACACTTCCCAAATCCCAATTTAATCCTCCAATACCTACACATTAGTCACAACCACACATATATACACTCAAGTATAGAATAAAACAATCTCAAATAAGTAATGAAAGAAATAATACACCAAATCACATATCATAATTTCACCATTAATTTAATTATTTATAATTTATATAATATAAGAAATGGAATACACAAAATGTGAACCTACATGCCTAGCATGATTCATGAACTCACACCAATTCACATAAATCAATATATCAACATCATGTACACCACCCAAGGTTAATTTAATCTATGGTAACATCAAATAGAAAAAAATAATTCCCCACTTTATAGAAATTTAGAGGTATACTATACAGTGTTGGATAGACACTAACATAGTTTCTATGCTCAATTCCTAACCAACTTATCTCCTGTCTACCCTATCCCAATTCAAGGAAAAGAGAAGAAATATGTTAGCGAACTTAGAAATTATGATACCATTTTGTAACACCCCAACGCAAACCACCAGTTCTGAGCTAGGGGTTCCACATGACCTTATACATGCCTCCTCATACACAAGAGGTTGTTGACTAGAGGTGAGGGCTTATGGAATGTCATTAGGAGATTATTCCCTCAAAACCACGTGAACATCAAAGTATACAAATAGAGAAATAAAAATAATAAATAAATAAAGAATAAAACAATAACCATCAGAGTAGCATCATATATAAATATAACCCATGCATTAGTAGTATGGCGTGGTATATAAAAAACCCAAAATTAATAAAAAATATCCAAGTACTGTAATCCAAAAAAATAAAAGCAGAAGCTACATACATCTAGTCCAAACTCCATCCAGAAACATCCACACTGTCCTTCAAACCTATTCAACCATCTACCATAGGGACCTTATCCTTCACCAGATCCATGAGCGTGAAATCTACAATCGTACTAAAATTTATGGGTAGGGTGTGAGTACAAGACTCAGTATGACGCCACCAATGAAACATAACATAAGTTAATATAATATAAAATTTCATTCCATGAAAATAAACATGGTACATATATCACAAAAATATATCACACAAGTCCAAAACATATGTCAGGTCCTCAAATACCATATCTATCAACTTCGAATCCATACTAGAAGGAACATTAGTCATCGACCTGACACATCCCCCCTAGAGTAAGGGATATTCCCAAACATGGTTAAAACATCCCTTCTTCAAGGTGTATTATAATGAATGTCAACGTCATTCCTAACACATCCCTCTTAAGTGATATTCCACTAGGATCAACCTACATGCTTGGCTATTGAAGACAAAATAACAACACATATAATTCATGATTCAAATGATAGATCAAACATCATGTAAAGTAAAGAAGTATCATTATTAGAATAATCCATATGCAAGAAACACAAGTACAGGTTGAGGCAACACATTAACACCTCATGTGATCAATCATATGATATAAGTTTCTTGGGTCTACACAAACATGCTAATAATAATTCTAATAACCCATATAAGACATGTGTTAAATTTGAGGGTCTCTTACTTCATGTGCAATAATGAAAATCAAGGAAAGGGTTACCTTTAAAGTCTAAAAGAACTCCTGAATCCAAGAACCATTCTCAGTTTAACACATTTATAACTCTATGATTTAGGTAGAAGAGTAACCACACCCAAAAGTTTAGGACAATATTAACTCACCAAAAAAGAACCTCTTCAAAAAAAAGTATTGATCCAAATATTGTACATATACCAAATCCTTAAATCTAAATGTTGATTCTATCAATGATAATTAAAAGTCTCAATTGAACAATCCAAAAACCTTAGATATGACTAATACATTGAACGTATAATTTACTTTGATCAAGTAGAATAGGATATAATTTATCATGATCAAAGAATAACTTACTGTATTGGATGTGTAGGATTGAATGGGTGTTCGAGCATCAAAGAGATGAGTTGGGAGAGGATAGAAGAGCCTAAAATTTCATAGATAAATACTAGGGTTTGAAGGAGTGGGAAGGGAGACATATAAGAAAATATAAGGGTTTGAGTTCATTAAATCTTCTAGAATTATCTATATTTATGGTGTGAATTAAGGATTCATGTTGTAAATTATTGGTAAAATTGATACATTGAAAAATGGGTCACCTTGGATTAAAATTTCAAATCTCGTTTACATCATGAATATATTTCATGTCCTAAATGTAGATTCATAGCTCCTACCCAAAATCCATTCATGTTGTGAATCTCTATTCATGGCATGAGCCCCTCTTGTAGCCAAAATTTTCATCTTTTGATCCATTTCCTTCTCTGACCACCCCTAACAAGACTCAACTCATTTAATTACACCCTTACGATGTGAAAAAAATTAAAAAGAGGCATGTATTGATATTGAGGGTGTTATAATAAATAATTACCCATAAAATATCATGTCTCCTTGGGTTCCTGGGTAACCCCATCAAAAAGTCCATCGTGACATCCTCCCACTTCTGCATGGGCATAAAAATTAGGTAGAGAAAACTACCAGGATGCTAGTGATTGGTCATTATCCTCTAGTATGTGAGGAATTAGTAAAATAATCTAGAAATGTACCTCTTCATCCCCAAACACCAAAAATATTACCTAAGATAATGGTACATCTTAGTTTCTCCAGGATACACCACCCACTTATAGGTATAGAAGTCTCTCATAAACTCTTCCCTGATGGAATTAGGGACTACAAAACTTTCATGTGTGAGGATCACATCACCATCACCCAACTACAACCCATGTATTGGGTCACCACCCACTAGCTATTTTTGTATCACAATACACTCTAGTTAGGATTCTTGAATAGCCTTCACTCAGACTACTAATGAATAGGTGATCACTAATAGATAGCATATCATCAATATTTGGTCCTCAAAAGCATTCATCCTCAAATAGGCCAATAAGCTCATCAAGTTCCATTGTTTCTCCAAAATTAATTCACTAATCTTCTGAGCGACCTACATCTTATGAATAAGATTATATGCAATAATGTTACATTTACCTGGTGAATAGGTCATCTTGAAGCCAAATTTATACAGGTACTCTACCCTATGCCTCTACCTCAAATTCAAATCCCACTATGAGAAGATATAACGAAGGATATTATGGTATATTTAAACAATATTCATCTCTATAAAGAGATAATGTCACTAACACTTAAAATTATGGACCATTACTACTATCTCTAAGTTATAGGTAGGATATTTCCACTCATGGGGTTGTAGATGATGTGACCTATAAGATACTACCCATTCCCTCTACATGAACATTGCCCCAAACCAACTCCTAATGAATCATAATATATAGAATAACCAATCCTAGGTTTAGGAAAAATCAAAAATGGAGATATTTTAAATCTTCTCTTCATATTAAGAAAAATCTCCTCACACTAATTTGACCATTATAACTTCACCCCTTTCTTTGTCAGTTTGGTCATGGGTGCTGATAATAAAGAGAAGTCTTGGATAAAATGTCGATAATACACCGCTAAACTCAGAAAGATCCTAATCTTAAACACATTCTAGGGTCATGTCCAGAACATCACCGCCTTAACTTTTTGTGGTTCTATGGACATACGAGTCTTATAAACCACATTCCCTAAGAATTGTAGCTTCTGAATCCAAAAATGATTATTTGACAGCTTGGTATTACGTGAATTTTCTTGACATATACTTAGGACTATCTTGAGATGTATGACATGATGCTCTGGGGTCACTGAGTTAATGAGGATACATTCAACAAATACCATAAAAAATAAATCAATGCATGGGTGGAAGATCTTTTTCATGAGTTCCATGAATATTATTGGTGCATTCTTCAATCCAACTGGCATCATGAAGTACTCATATAGCACATACCTACTCCTAAATAAAATCTTCGAGATGTCCTCCTCTCTAAATAATAACTGGTGATATCCTAATCATAGATCAATATTAGAGAACCATCAAGCTCCCCATAACTAACTAAATAGATCGTTGGTCCTAGGAAAAGGGTGCATATTCTTCAAGTTCACCTAATTCGGATTCTAATAATCTATATAGAGTCAAATACTATCATCTTCCTTCTTGAATAAAAAAATAGGTGAACCCCATAATAATGTAAACAACCTAATAAAACCCTTACATTCTAATTTCTTGAGTTGTGCCTTGATTACCTTCAACTCGGATGATGCCATACAAGAAAGGGATATCAAAATGGGTTTCACACCTAGAACAAGTTATATCTCAAAATCAACTCCTTTGTCAGGTGGAAGACCATGAATTCATCCCAAATGACATCCAGATAGAGATCCACAACTGAAGGAAAATATGAGGGGACTACCAATAATACTTCTAAAGAGAGAGCCCCACAATATACACCATAATCATCCCAGTATAGCTCATGTATAAACCCACTCTACCCACTCTCAATTTCTACTCACCAATCATCATGAATTTCACTCTCATGGGTAATATAAATGAAACCTTTCTCCGATATAAATCAATGTGGGATCAAAATATGGTCATCCAGTCCATTCCAAGAATCACATTGAAGTTTTTCATCTCTAGAATTATGAAGTTCCATATATTTTCATAACCGTTAATGACTATAGGACACTCTAGGAATCACTGAATATGGTCTACTTTCATGACCATGTAATATTAATAGAAAATATATCAAAAGATAACTTGATCGGTAAGTCAAGTCCAACAATAACTTGTGTGGATATAAATGAATGGGAATTAATGATATTAAAAAAATAGTAGACATCATAGAAGTGATCAATACCATACCTTGAATAGTATACGATCCATCAATTACATTCATTGGAGTCTAATCCACTACATATACTCAGCCTACCTCAGCTTTGTGACCCGGTCCTTGAGGTACATGACTCATCTAAGTCATCTTCTTCTGAGGACCTTGGATGAATACCTAGTTTAAAGATCACATTTTTATTACACCCCTATGGAAACTTATCCTCAAATATCTAGAGAAAAACTACTGAATATGGATCATCTTGCCACAACGATGACACTTTTTCTGAGGCTTTTGAAAAAATTTGTTACAATTCCCAATTTTTCCATAGTTGAAGCACTGGGGACCTTATTCTCCCACAAAATGTGCTAAATAATTCATGATATGATCTAGATGTATGTCGCTACTCTAGTGTGAAACCTCTCTCTTCATTTTCCTACTACTAAAAGTATTACTATAAATTTTACTGAAGGATAAGAGAAAACCCTCTAGCTTTAATCAACATTCCTTAGAAATATCTTCTAGGTCAAAGATTTCCTTAATGATTTCAATATAGTCCTAATCATCCTAAAGTCCTCTAATGCCCTATAAGGCTAGAGGATACTAGAGATGAATGTACTGAGCATAATCAAACATAGTCTTGGAAGCTCTGGTTCCTTGAATAGACATTAAGAGAAAGACCCCTTGTTGAAGTCGTCCTTCAACCTGAACCACTGGAGTGGGTGCAGGAGGATACCCAGTTGAATTCTCCAAAATGACTGGTGGTGGATTTAGAATATCCTCCTTTGCAGCGGCATTCTAGCATGCTCCACCAAGCGGTCCAGGCATCTATCTCTAAGAAATCATTTTTTGAAACACAAAGGGGATATTTAGAACATCTAAATCAATTAATACAAAACATAATAATTCTATGGTATAACATAAATGTTTTCCTAGGATGCTTCCCATAAACCATGGTATATCCCTCTTAGAAATATCCAAGGTTCTTCATACCTATACATTAGTCATAATCATATATATATACAAACACACAAAACATAATATCATGATCATGTTCAAATAATTAATATCAAAATAAATGTATCACATCAATATAAAATATAGACATACCAATCAAAAAAATAATATAGGTCTATCTAAAATAGATAGTATAAATCAAGTCATTAAATTAGAGAACTAATATGAAACACACAATAGGTATATATATGGCATGTGACCTTAAGTACCTAGTCATGATGCATGAATTCACCCAAATCTTATAAAACTATAATAATGATCCAGTTAATAGTAACTCATAGGTTCATTGCACATGATCTAGCTAGGCACATGGAAACTCCCCCACCCAAGTCCCACATAGCCTATATCCTTTCTACCATGTCCCTGGTTAATCAATAAATAATAAAACTATGATTTGATACCATTTTGTAATGCCTTGACCCGAACCACCAAGTTTGATCTGGAAAGCCGAAAGACCTCATGCATGCCTCCCTATATATAAGAGGCTGATGAATAGTATTCAGGGTTCAAATTCAATCAATCGGGATACTAAACCCTAGGAATCATAACCATGAACTAGAAATATAAATAAAATATAAAAAAACACTAATTAATCACAATAGAAGATAATTCATCATAATGTAATAATAAATTTCACACATTCCATACAAATAAATAAATTGGGATCCCAGTGTGGAAAGCTAATCCAAAGTATAAAGGTGCAAGTAAATAAATAAAGTAACATTGTGGAATACATCAGAGATTTTATTGGTACCACTAATAACTCTAAGATCTATTTCTCTATTTTGTACCATGAGCCACTTACCCTTACCTAGATCCCTATATATGAAATATTCATGTGCATCAAGATTATCATGCAGGTTTTGGGTAACAAAAACTAGTAGGACACCATCAATGAATCCTTAATATGCGTGCATAAGTATAATGGGTGTATTCCATGATAACAATAAATGTTCAAGAAACCATAAACAATCATATATTGTAAGATCCCAACCTTTTTTGGATATGTATTGAGATTGTTTCATGTACTTTTTAGCCTTTTTTGTGTATGTATTTTTTGGGTTTTATCTTTGGTATTTTTGGGTAAAATTTTGGAATTTTTTTAAGGGTCTTGGGTAGTGCATGGTTGGAGAATAGTTTTCCCAAATTGTGCGCCATGCCCCAACAAATCCTAAAACCACAGGCAAAGAAGGATTTCATGGTTGGAACATGGTTTGTCAAATCATATTCCCTTTTAGTAGTAACCACATGACCCCTTGGGAGTAGGTGCATGGTTAGGAACACGGTTAGGGAAAACCATGAATCTCGTACAGAAAACCGTGCACGTGGAAGTTTAAACCCTCAAAAGTTTATTAAAATTTTTCTGAACCCCCATATTATATCCTTAAACACCCTAGATCAACCCTAAACTAATTCCTATGAATTTTATAGGCTCTAAGATGAGTTCCAAGTCATTCCAACCTTCTATCTTAATGAATCGAAGATTCGTTGACAGATTTTCACCTCTCTCGATAAGAGAATCTCATCCTGTATGGTTTTCTTCATCTCTCTCATATTCCTCTCATACTTTGAAGGGATTTATTCCTTTTTTGGTAATGGATATAGATATAAGTTTTCATGGATCTAATCTATTTGATATTGGATATAGATTTTAGATCTAGATATCATTCTTTGTCATCATCTTGGTTGTTCTGCCTCAATTGGGGATTTTCATCAATGAGCATCCATCAATGATCTTGAGGTAGGTGGTCTAAATTAAATTCCCATAGTCTCGAATTCCAATAGAATTTATGTGTTGTGAAATTTAAATTGGCATGTTTAACAATTGAATATTGAATTAAAGAAATTAATTGATTAATTAATTTATGAAATCATGAAATTTATTAATTGATTTTCCATGTGATTACAAAATGAGTTTAATATTAGAAAATTGAATTTAGGTAATTGTGATTGTGATATTGGTATAATTAGATTAATTAATTAGTTAATTAACTAATGGAATGTTTTTATTATGTGGTTGATGGGATATTGGGATTGCGTAATTGGTCATTTAATTTGATTTTGAATTAATTGACAATGAGAATTATGATATGGTTAGATTTATCTTCATGGGTTAATTTTTTATATGATTTAAATATTTATAAATGGATTAATGGTGAATTTTCATATTATTTCCATGTGATTAAAGTGATGAACTTTGTATAAATTGGTAATGGTATACCATGATGTTATATGTTGATAAAATGGTAAATGTTGATTAACCCTGTTAAATGTGATGTGTATGATATATTTTTTTGATTCAAAACTAGAAAATGGAGCTACTGCCACAGACCTATAGCCACGGTTTTAAAATTGTGGCTATAGGTGGCTATATCCATAGTTCAATGGCCTATATCCATGGTTTTAAAACCATGGATATAGGCCTAATTTCTATGGCCTATGGACATGGTTTTCAAATCCATGGCTATAGGCCAATTTTTTTGATGCCCTATGGCCACGGTTTTCCAAAACTGTGGCTATAGGGGTCCCTCGCTTCGGCAGGAACAAAAATTCCTGCCAAAAATTTGGCGGGAAGCCCTACCACCACAGTTTTGAGTCTATTCCCATGTTTTTTATTAATATATATATATATATATATATATATTAATTGTTGTGAGGTTTAGTGGTAAGTGTGCTGGATTGCAAATTGGAGGTGCAGGGATTGAATCCCACCAGGGACATTTTTTATTTAGGATATTTCCACAGTTTTCCGAGGCTACAGCCACTGTTAAATCCATGGATATAGGTCAACCTCCATGGTGTCAAATTTGGAGACTTATTGCCTTGTTTTTCACAACTGTGGCAATAGGTATCTATTTTCATGGTTAAAATTGTGGCAATAGGCCGGGACCTACTACCACGGCGATAGCGGCCACAGTTCTCCAAAACCATGGTTGTAGCCTATGGTCATGGTTTTAGGGCCTACTTCCTTGGTTTTGAACCAGGGAAATAGCCCTTTTTCCAGTTTTGATTGTTAAACAAGTTGTGGTACATGGAATGGTGCTTCAAATACCCATGGGGTTCTATACATGGCATTCTAGACCCAAAATTCATGCATGTGATAATGAGTGTAGGATACTGATTGATGCTTCAAAATTACACTTGTGTGATTCATGTGATAATGAGTTTTAGACATGGAATGATGCTTCAAAAGACCACTTATGTGATGCATGTGATAATGAGTGTGGTACATGTACTACTTATTCAAAATCCCACTTGTGTGATTGACTGATGAATGGGTTTTGGGACACAGAATGATACTTCAAATACCCACAAGAACCTATCTATGGAGTTCTATGCCCAAAATGTTGACATTAGACTATGTTTCCAAGTGGTCGTGATATAAATTGAAATGAAATGGATAATGAAATATCATGTGTTATAATGAATTTTGAATTGAATATGTTTTATGGTTAAAACTTATACACAGGCCAAAGTAGGTATTGAGAGTTCAGGTATCCTCAGGAACCCATGTGTTTATGTGGTTAACTAAATAATAAATTAATATATGTAAGTTATTTACTTTATTTATTGTATTTTATTCTTTATATAACTGTATAAAATATCATTGATTAGATTTTTTTTATATGATGTTGGTGGTGGTTTACTGAGTTGTACTCACACCCTACTCGGGCTACCCGATCGGTATTAGAATAGACTTCATGTTTGCAGGATAGGATGAGGGAAAGAGCCTCATGTTAGATGGTTGATTTGGGATGGATCATGGATGAGGGAACTGGACATGGTGTCGATACCCTTTTGGAGTTGTTAGTGTCTTTACTTAAGATCTTTCATTTAACACTTGACACACATTTTGGGATGACATGTCTACTACTTTAGTTTTAGATATTGCATTATTGTTTTAGTCATCAGGGTTATTGTATAATCTGGGTTTCTAGTTTTTTTCTATTGGTTATTATTTATTTATTTCTACTATTATGTTTCTTGATAAAGAGGGTATAGTCTCCCCATGATCGATATTAGAACCTCACTACAAGTCAAAAGCCTCTGACATATGGGGAGGCATGCCTAAGGTCATGTAGCCAACCAGATTAGGGAATTGGTATGTGGAAATCAGCTCAGGATATCACAAAGTGGTATTAAAGGAGTTTTTTTATCTTACTATTTGGGAAAGTTAGACATAATAATTGAAAGAGTCAGGCCTTGTACATGATCTCATGCATGGTAATAGTTAGTTCATGTTCGGAGGAAAACCCAAGTACTTGAGGTGGTATTTTTGTTGTTGATGTGTGTTGTTATAGATGGATATTATTTCACCTTGGGTTATGCACTTGTTGTATAATGTGATTATAGATTCTAATATTTTTTTTATATTTGAATTGTGGCCTGGTATGGAACAAGAGTTGAGTATGCATGCATAATTATAGGCACATAAGATTTATTGTGACATGCATCATTTTTAGAAATGCATGGAAGAGTGGGTTTTGGGTAAGTTATTAAAATTGAAATTTTTTTCCTTTATTGTGTAATTGAACTGAAAAAGGTACCTAATGTGGAATTAAAAAATTTTAAAATGTTGTAAAATGTGGAAAATGAATCTCTAATGAGAAACTTGAGTTTTTAAAGTGTGTTTACCCTTTATTAACCATGAACTAGATATAGGATGGTTAAGGGTAATGATAGAGGCTTGGTTTTTGACCTTGTGGTGAGGTTTTGGGGGATGAATTATTAAGGATTATTGTGAATATATCTTATATAAATGTGTAGATTTTGTGTAATATGTCAAGAGATGTGTGTTTGTAATTGTAGATATATGTCTCCATAATGATTCTTTTTGATAGGGTGATAGGAGGTTATGGATGGAAATGATCCACCAGTAGTGGAACATGAGGCACCGATAGCGCCAGGTGATGAAGCAGGAGAGAAGTTCTGTGAGAACATTTCTTGGTTTATATGGTTTGTGTAAAGAGACCCAGAGTGGGTTGTAAAGAGTATGTATGAACTAACACAATATTTTCTATTACATCACCCTATGACTTTCACTAGAGAGGGTGGACCTAGGGTAGCTGAGTTTTTGATTGAGTCTATCCAAATAATACTTGACCACTTAGAGACTCCTGATGAGAAGAGATTCAAATTGGTTGTCAACATGTTACACGGTCAAGAAAAGCGTTGGTGGGACATCTAGACTCTGGATGGACAACTGGAGAATATGGAGTGGAAGGAATTTTAGAAGAAGTTCTTGGATCACTTTTACCCTGAGACACTTAGGAAGGATATAAAAGATAAGTTTATGTGGTTGACTCATGGGAGTATGTCTGTTATGGACTATGCTGGTTTGTTTACATATTTGCAGAACTTTGTTCCAAAATTGGCAGGGAATGAGGCAACTACAGTAAAGTGATTTTATAATGGACTTAAATGTGATATTAAGTCCTGGGTGAATATATTTTGACTAAAAATGTTTTCTAATGTAGTGAATCAAGCTCTCATTTCTGAGAGGAACCTAAAGAAGGATTCTAGTGGAGGATATGTGGTTTTTAATTGACGATTAGGGGGTATATCTTTTTAAAGTAGGAAGTGTCACTATGAGAATGCCATCCAGGGTGAAAAAAAGAAGAGTGGCTATGGGGAAGGGTCAATCACACAGGACCTTACCCAAGTGACCTATCACCAATGCGATAGGCCAATTCACTTTCATATACATTATCTCTGACTACTAGTTGAGTGTTGATCTAAGGCTGGATGGGACATCTACAAAGGTTCTTCAGGAACCCATAACAGATGGGTAATGATAGAGTGGTTAGGAAAAACCAAAGTATGAGAAGGGGGACTTATACACAATACTAGTCTGGTGTTTATAGTTCTACTGGTCATGGCGGTAGAGGTAGTGGATGAGGTGCTTCTGGGTAAAAGTTCTCATATCAGCAGTGTGGAGTAGATCAGGGGACTTGGAATGCAACACAGGGAAGTGGGTTAGGGAAGTTGCATGTATTTCATCCTAGACTTTTGGATATCACGGCTGGATCATCGGCAATTAGAGGTACTATTCTTGTAGATTCTACACTTTCTAGTTCCTTATTTGATATTGGTGTCTCTCATTCTTTTATATCTGCACAACTTGTGAATGGTTTGAGTCTGGCAGTGGTGTTTGTGAGTGGGGTTATGACGATTAATACACTATTGGGAGTTCGATCAAGAGACATATTCTTGTGAATGGGGTGTTCTCTTGAGTTTGGGGATTGTCGTTTCAGTTGGGATCTTTACATCCTTGACATGTTAGGCTTTGACCTAATTATGGTTATGGACTAGTTAGTATCATATTGATCCCAACTTTATTATTACCTAAGGATATTTAATTTTATGTCTGCTAGGGGTGACAATTATATTTACTGTGGATAGTGGGGTATCAAGGTGGGCCATGTAAAGCTAGTTCATCAACAACCAGGGGAGATCACCGCCCAGGTTTCTAGTCTGTTACTGGATGATGGAGGTGTAAATCATGATGTATTTTTACCAGTAGTGGATAGGTTATATGATGTGTTTCTTGAAGAATTATTATGGATTACACTTGAGAGAGATGTGGAATTTAAAATTGTGCTCATGTAGGGGGTTGAGATAGTTTCTATTCTACCATACAGAATGGAACCAACATAACTTCAAGAGCTCAAGACTAAACTAGAAGAGTTTATGGATAATGGGTTTATCCATACTGGTATGTTTCCTTGGGTTTATCTAATTTTTTTTACTAAGAAGGATGAAAGGACTCTACACTTATGTGTTTATTACCAGTTTTTGAACCGGAAGACAGTGAAAAACTGGTATCCTCTTCTGCATATCGATGATCTATTTGAAAAGTTGAGGGGATCCTGTGTTTTCTCTAAGATTTAATTGAGATCAAGGTATCATCAGTTGATATTTTGACCTTCTAAAAACCTCTAACTACTTTTAGAAGAAGTTATAACCTTTATGATTTCTTCATAATGTTATTTGGGCTAACGAATGCTCTGGAAATTTTTATGGCCTTGATGAACAAAATCTTCCACCCATACCTAGATCATTTTGTGGTAGTGTTTATGGATTATATCTTGGTGTACTCCAAGAATCATGACAATCATGACCAAAATCTTAACATCATCCTAAGTACATTGATATAGCATCATCTATACGTCAAGTTATGTAAGTGTCAATTATTGATTGATCAGGTATACTTATTATGTCACGTAATCACAGAGGAAGGTGTGTTAGTGGACCCAGAGAAGGTCCAGGAAGTTATTTCTTGGGAGAAACCCAATAGTGTTTTTGATATACACAGTTTTCTATGATTAGTGAGTTATTATTGGAGATTCATCTAGGACTTTTCCCATTTGATAGTACCACTTTTTGGATTGACCAAGAAGGTAGTTAAGTTTTAATGGAATTGATCTTATGATAATTGCTTCTAGGAGTTGAAAAAAGAGTTTGACTACTGCACCAATCTTGATCTTACCAAGATAGGGGAGGATTATATGGTGTTTTGTTATGCTTTTGGGATAAATATTAGAGAATTGTTGATGTAGGGAGATCGAGTTATGGAATATGGGTCCTGGAAGTTGAGGCCACATGAATAGAAATACCCTACACATAACCTTGAGTTATCTACAGTGGTTTATGTTTTGAAGGGTTGGCAGCATTATCTGTTGGGTGAAAATTTTACTATGTATACTAATTATAAGAGCTTAAAGTATATCTTTTGCGGTGATATTTGAATATCTGATAGCATAGATGGGTTGATTATATACAGTCATTTGATTTTGATCTAGTTTATATACCCAGGAAGGGGAATAATGTTGTTGACACTCTAAGAAGGGAAACACAGACTCAAGAAATTCAGGATTATAACTCTAAGTAGAAGATGATAACTTTGTTGGATGAGATGAATGTTTTGGTTCAGGAGAACTATGAGAAAATGACTCATATTTTTATTAGTGGAGTCTACGTTTTTTATCTAGATTAGAGACAGATAGTATTAGTATCTTGAATTTTATTCCATGAGGAAAAACCTTGAAGGTGGGGAGTCACCTTTATATTGGACCATATATGAGGATGATATCATCTATGTAAGGATTCAGGTTTTTTTGCCTATGGGTATGCATGAGGATCTAATAAAATAATTTCATGCATCAAAGTGGGTGGTACATCTGGGTTTGACTAAAATGTATCATGACCTACATCAACAGTATTGATGTTCGGAAATGAAAAAATAGATTTCAGGGTTCGTGACATAACACTACACATGTCAACAGGTAAAGTTTGAGCATCAACAACCTAATTGTTTACTATAGAAATTGAAAATTTCAAATTGGAAGTAGGACAATGTTACCATGGACTTTATGGTGGGTCTCCTGAGTGTGCCTCAAAATAATGATGTTATTTGTTTGGTTGTGGATTGACTAACGAAAGTATCACATTTCTTTCTTATATGGAATAATTCCTTGGTGGATCAATTGGTAGACATGTACATTCAGGAGATATTCCGACTGTATAAGGTTCCATAGAGTATTGTTTCAGACCATGAATCATGTTTTACTTCATGCTTCTAGAAGGTTTTGTATAAGGCTCTTGGTATATAGGTTTTACTGAGTTCAGCATTCCACCCATGGATATATGGGAAGTCAGAATATACTATACAAGTTCTTGAGGATATAATTTGATCATGTGTTTTTAATTTTGTTGGGTCTTGGGAGAATCACCTAGTGCTCATTGAGTTCTCCTATAACAATAGTTATCAAGAAACTATACAGATGGCACCATATGAGGAACTTTATGGTAGTCCATCCAAATCACCTCTATGTTGGATAGAGGTGGGTGAGTTGGATTTGTTGGGGCTGAGTCTCATGAAGGAGACGTTGGAAAAAAAATCAGTTGATTCAGAATCGTATGACTAAACCTCAGAGTATATTGAATTCATATGATTATAGATGTTGATGACCCCTATAGTTTATAGTGAGTGATCATTTTTTTCCTTTGGGTGTCTCCAAGATTGGGTCACTGTAGGATTCAGAGGCAGGGTGAGTTGGTTCCCAAGTTTGTTGTACCATTTGAGGTTGTGGAGAGAATCGGGTCAGTGGTATAATGATTGGCTCTTCTACATAGGTATACTGTTATGCATGATGTTTTCTATGTGTCACAGCTTCGGTGGTATCACCCTGACCCTTATCATTTGATCAATGTGGATGATGTTGAGGTTGAGACTAATGCATCCTTTGAGGAGAATTTGATACGTATTTTAGATCACAGTGAGATTTTGTTTTAGGGAAATACCATGTTTATAGTTCATATATCGTGTCAACATGGGCATGTTTAGGAGGAAACATGGGAGAGAGAAGAAGATGTGTGGATTCAATGGCCTGATCTTTTTGACTTAGAATCATAGAGATTCTTGGGAGTACAGATTGAGGATGAGATGTTATAAGGTGGGGAGATTATAAGATCCTAATCTTTTTTAGATATTTATCTATATTTTTTATCCTTTTTCCATGTTTTGAGTATATATTTTTTGGATTTTATCTTGGGTATGTTTGGGTAAATTTTGGAAGCTTTTGGAGGGGTTTTAGGCAGTGCACAGTTGGTGCATGATTTTTTAAACTATGCACCCTCTTAGTAGTAACTTTGTGAGTACCTAGAATAAGGCACACTATTAGGAACACGGTTAGGGAAAACTTTTTTCCTTGTATAGGAAACCGTTCACACAGAAATGTAAACCCACAAAAATTCATTAAAAATTTCTCGAACACCTGTCTTATATCCCTAAATAGCCTAGCTGGACCTTAAACTAATTCCTAACAATTTTAGAGGATCTTGTATGAGTTTCTAGGCATTCTAACCTCCATTCTTGAAAAATTTAAGATTTTTTAATATATATTCACCTCTCTCGATAATAGATTCTCCTCTTGTATGGTTTTCTCCATATCTCTTGTCTTTCTATCATCATTTGAAGGGATGTATTCCTTTGTTGGTAATGGATTTGGATATAGGTTTTCAAGGTCTAATCCATTTGATCTTGGATATAGGTTTTGGATCTAGAATTTGGATCTAGGTTTTCAAGGTCTAATCCATTTGAAGGGATGTATTCCTTTCATTTGGCATGTTTGACAATTGAATATTGAATTAAATTAATTGATTAATTAATTTATGGAATCATGAAATTAATTTATTGATTTTCCATGTGATTATGAAATGATAAGAATATGGGAAAATTTAATTTAGGTAATTTTGATTATGATATTGGTGTAATTGGAATAATTAATTGGTTAATTAATTAATGGAATGTGGTGATTGTAGAATTGATGGGATATTGGGATTGTGTAATTAGTCATTTAATGTGATTGTGAATTAATTGACTATGAGAATTATGAGATGGTTAGCTTGACCTTAATGGGTTAATGGGTTATATGATGTAAATATTAATAAATGGATTAATGTTGAATTGTTTATATTATTTCTATGTGATGAAAGTGATAAAATCTATACAAATTGATAATGGTATGACATGATGTGATATATTGCTAAGATGGTTAATGTTTATTAACCTTGTTAAATGTGATGTGTATGATATATTGTGATTGATTGATAAATGGGTTTTGGGAAATGTACTAATGCTTCAAATACCCATGGGGTTCTATACATGGTGTTCTAGACCCAAAATTAATGCATGTGCTAATGAGTGTGTGACACAGACTAATGATTGAAAATACCACTTGTGTGATTCATGTGATGATGAGTGTGGGACATAGACTAATGCTTCAAAATCCCACTTGTGTGATTCATGTGATAATTAATGTGTGATCAAAATCCCACTTGTTTGATTGATTTATGAATAGGTTGTGGGATATAGACTGATGCTTAAAATACCCATGGGGTCCTAGCCATGATGTTCTAGGACCAAAATGTTGACATTAGACTATGGTTACAAGTGGTTGTGAAATGAATTGAAATGAAATGGATAATGAAATACCATGTGTTATAATTAATTTTTAATTGAACATGTGTTACGATTCAGACTTCGACATGTGCCGAAGTAGGTATTGAGAGTTCGAGTGTCCTCGAAAACCTAATGGTTTATGTGGTTATCTAAAGAATAAATGAATATATGTATGTTTTTTACTTTATTTATTTTATTTTATTCTTTATACAACTACATACATTATTATTTACTGAATTTTGTTTTAGATGATGGTGGTGGTGGTCTACTGAGTTATACTCACACCCTACTCGTGTTGCCTGATCGGTACCCGAATAGACTTTATGTTTGCAGGATAGAATAAGTGAAAGATCCCCATGTTAGATGGCTGAGTTGGGATAGATCATGGATGAGGGAACTATACATGATGTTTAGAACCTCTTATAGTTTTTAGTGTATTTACTTTGGGTATTTCATTTGAAACTTGACACGCATTTTGGCATGTCCTATCTATTACTTTAGTTTTGGATATTGTATTCCTGTTTTGGTCATCATGGTTATTGTATTATCTTGATTTTTGGCTTTTGTATATTGGTTATTATTTATTTATTTTAACTATTTTTATGCTTGATAAATAGATTATATTTTCCCTATGATCGATATTTGACCCTCGTTGATAGTTTATAGCCTCTGGCGTATGGGGAGGCACGCCTGAGGTCGTGTGGCCAACTGGCTCAGGGCACCGGGGTGTGGAACATAGGTTAGGATGTCACATATACAATCATGTATGGAGCATTCATGAATTAAGTCACTAAGAATCCACAAGGTATCAAGTCAAAATGTTTCTTTACATCCACAAAACATCGATTGACCATGTAAATCAGCATTCACTAGTCCAACATCACCATCATTGCATTTCTTTTGCACTCCCCCTTTATGGGATAATCATATCATGACGGTCCACCTATTTAGGGTACCAAAATAATGCCTCTAAAGGCATAGTAATACATACAACTTGGTAGAGAATATAAAAGAAACAAAAGTCATGCCATAATGAGAAATCAATAGAAACATACATAAACATGTGATTGACATCTAACATGATATCAAGATACATAAGCATACTCATGGAATCAATCATCATAAACGAGTCTCATGGGCCACACAAACACCTTAATACGATAAATATCAAGCATAGAAAAACAATATATACCAAAAAAAAAGAATTATATTAAGGAAAAAAGTGTATACAAGTGCTCTATTTGGTAAGGAACTTTTTACCTAATTTTTTTTATGTTAATTCCAAAGGTTCACCAAGGAATCGTCACCTGAAACATATAACAAACCTAATCTTTATTTCACGTTAATAGATGATTTATTACATAATATTACGCATAATAAAACATATAATATTGAGAATTATAGTCTCTTTGGTAATTAGGTATATTAAAAAAACAACTTAAAATAGAAAATACATCATCTTTATTGAAAACTTCCTTAACATGATCATAATATTCCATGTCTTTTAAAACTGCACGGGATAACCTCGGGACATACATAAGAAAGGGGTGAGCTATAAATCCCTATAATGGAATAAGCATGGAATAAGGTAAAAAAAACTTTAGACAATAGTCATATCAATTGGGAATAAAATTAACATGAATAATAAGGGATGGTATAGCATGATAATCATAATTGAAGAAATGTGCCAACAACTTAAAACATTGCATCATAAACATAGGTCAAGGCTAACTACCAATAAATCATGATGTAAAAAGTATCGTAAATTAATCAAGTTCACTCCTTATCCCAAAATTATGTCTCTTGATACTAAACATTACCCAATTCATTGGAGTGCTATATAAATTTGGGTACACCAGTCACTTTCATTTCATTCTCGTTCTTAAGTGTGTCATATAGATCATACAACATGGATTCATTCATCATCATATTTTATTCCATGATAAAGGAGTATGGAATAAATACATGTAAGTACCAAGTTAAATATGTATAAGTGTATAAAGTTGAACACCCTTGATAGGAAATGGGTGAGGTATTAACTACATAGTTATTTTGGCATGGAAAATCGTGGTGAAATTTTGACAATATAACAACGTCACTTAAAAATTCATAAAGTGGTTTGATGAGATTTCAAGGGGTATATAATAATTTAGACATAAAAAGGTATTAATATATGTAAATTATTATCCCAACAAAACGAATTTTAAATATAGGTCATGAGATAATAAGAAAACTTGAATAAAGAAGAGAAGGTGAGGATCCCTTACTTGAGTGTGTGACGCCAAATGCTTGGGAGGAGTTTCTTGAGAGCTTGGGGGAACCTTGGGAGGAACATAGAGAGAGGAGAAAAGATTAAGGATGTTCTCCATGGATTTTTAGTGAAGGGTAATGGGATCTTGGGTGGTTTTATATAATAAATGAGTGGATATTTCTTTATTATTTTTCAAACTTAGGTTTTGGACTCTGTATAATAAAATATACAAAACTAAAAACATTCCCATGGTTTTTTCCATGGTTTATATCAAATAGTATTTATTTAATTTATTTTATAAGTTAAAGTTACTAACTTAATTAAATAATTCCCTTACTTATGTGGAAGTGATTCATACTCTTAAAGAAATGATTTAAAAACCTTAAAATATATTATATGTTTGGGAGGATTCATAATGGATTTATAAAAAAAATCAAATAAAAATAAAACCATATTATTTTAAATTATAAACATATATTTGGTCATTTATATGTTTTATATTATTTATTACATCACTTTTGAGACATTATGATGTCATAATACACATAGTATATTTATATGGTATTTAATTTTTTCTTGAAAATTTGGCTATTTAAGAAAATTATGAAAAATTCACGATTGGATAATATCAATGTTCTGATTCCAAAAATAATATTCATTTTATCTAAATAATTTTCTAAATATATTAATTTTCATTTTTAAAATAAAATCAATATTTGTTAAGAAATGCTGGGTTTTTTGCCAATAATAGTTTTCAAAACCTTATAAAAATTACATTTAACTTCATAAAAATTATATGATAATTTATATTTGATAAAAATTATTTAATAATAATATTTTTAAAAATATTATTTATTTAAAAATCCATTAATTCATAAAAATAAATTCCTTAATTGAATTTGAATATTAACCAAAAATACGATTTGCGGTTTATTGTATCAAAATAAAAAAAATTATAAAGTAATAATAATAGGATGAAAATATATCAATTAATCTATAAAAAATAATGTATATAATAATATCACTAGGGTATTGATACATATCCCTTTAATACACCCACAAATTCCCTAAGATTAAGGTGTACGACGGTGATAATTTCATGGGGTGGTTTGGAGTACATGGTTTGGGTCATGATCTCGATGAGCTTGAACTTCTCCCATAAACGATTTCTCTCATGAATAAGTTTTTAGATATAATCTTGGTATTAGTCAAGTGAAAATACTAATTATTCTATATCCCTCATAATCTTTAATAAATGGGATTCATAGTGTATAATCCTACTGGTTGTGGCCATCACTTCATTTGTCTGTGTCAATTGGATTTGTTAAAATCCTATATTTATACTTACCATGTGATCATTGTTCAATGGTTATATTATCAATGGTAAAGATGATTAATGTTCATTTAAATCTTATATTATAAAACCAAATAAGTTTATGTGTTTTCTATAACCATATTACATAATTTAATTAAATTAAAAGGGGGATTTATTCATAACAGTTCAGGTCATTACAATCTTCCCCCCTTAAGAAATATCACCCTCAAAATTTTATTTTACCACACTAAAATAGATGAGGGTAACTATGTTTCATCACTTACTCTAATTCCCATGTTTCTTATTCAAACTTTTTATTTCTCCGCATCACTTTGGCTAGGTACATTATCTTATTCCGTAGAACTTTGCCACTATGATCTAAGATCTTTACCTACTGCTCCTCGTAGGAAAGGTTGTTATCCAATGGTACCACCTTTGTATTGAGTACATGTGAGGGGTCTGGTATGTACTTTCTCAATAGGGACACATGGAATACATCATGTACTTGAGATAGGTTCGGTGGGAGTGTTAATTGATAGGCCACCACTCTAATGTGATCAATGATCTCAAAGAGGCCAATGTATCTTGGACAAATATTTATTTTCTTCATAAATCTCATCAATTTATTCCAAGTATATATGAATGGGAATACAATGTCTCTAATATAAAACTCTAGGTCTAAATATAACTCTTTTTTCAAATTTGAGCAGCCTTGATGTGATTTTGAATGGTCTTAACCTTTTACACCATTTACTTGGCCATTTCAATACCTAACAGTTTTTGTTCCCCAACTTTATCCCAGCTTGCAGGTGTTCTGCACCTCTTCCCATAGAGGGATCCATAGGGGTCATTTGGATTCTTGAGTGGAAACTGTTGTTGTAAGAGAACTCTATCAGAGGCAAATGTTGGTCTCATCCTCCTTTTAAGTCAATAGAACATGATCGCAACATATCTTCTAGTGTCTGAATAGTCTACTTAGATTTTCCATCATTTTGAGGATGATAGGCCATACTGAAGTTCATCTCAGTGTTAAGAGAATGTTGGATACTTTACCAGAACTTGGATTTGAGTCTCAGATATCGTTTGGATACAATTGATAGTGGTACTCCATACATCCTTACCACTTATCTGATGTTTATCTATGCAAGTTGATCCAGTGAAAAGTCCTCTCAAATAGAAATTAAGTGTACAGTATTTGTAAGAAAATACACCACAACCCAGATAGCAATATTTCCTCCAGATATATTCAAAAGACCATTGAAAAAGTCAATGGTGATGTTTTTCCATTTCCATGTAGGTATGGGTAATGGTTGCATCATCCCCTTAAATTTTTGTCTTTCCGCCTTCACTTGTTGACATACAATACATCTTGATGTATAATATGCAATATACTTATTCATATTGTCCCACCAATAGTGTTTTGGAGATCTCAATACATCTTTGTGGTTCCAGGATGGATACAGAAGGTTGAGCTATGTGTATCATCTAACAACTCCTTTTTTAGCTTAGGATTTGATGGTACACATAGTCATGACCCATATCTTATAACTCCTTCTTCATTAACATTTAACTCCTAGGATTTAACTTTTCTTATAGTTTCAAAATTCTTTTGAATTCCCTCATCATCACTACTAGAAATTAAAGATATATCCACGGACCTATAGACACGGTTTTATTGGTTCATGGATATACCTTTCTAATTACCATGGTTTAATTAATCCACTATGGCTATACCACATCCGTCAATTATTTTGTATCGAGCTCATCCTCCCCGATTTTCTACTCACCTCGCACCTTCTCTCCCCAATGACTTCTCTTCCCGATGAATTCTCCTCACTGCGGCGCCCTCCTCCCTGATGACTTCTCATCCCTGATGAATTATCCTTCCCAACCTCTCCTCACCATGGAACCCTCCTCCCCAACAACTTCTCCTTCCTGACCTCTCTTACCCAACCTCTCCTACCCAGCCTCTCCTCACCATGACGCCCTCCTCTCCGATGAACTCTCTCACTGCGGCACCCTCCTCCCCAACGACCTCTCTCACAACGGCACCCTCCTCCTCGGAGACCACTCTCATCGTAGCGCCCTCCTCTCTGACGACCTGTCACCGCAGCAACCTCCTCCCTAAAGCTTCCAATCAACACAGGTATTTTATACCATATAATTTCATCAATGTTCTGATTTTAAGGTTGTACTATGATTTTTGGTTTCATGTGTTAGTGGTAATTCAAATATGGGTAACCATATTCCTAAAATGGAAATAAAGCAGCAAGATCCATCGATTTACCTAATGACCTATCTAGAGGGAAGTATCTCCTGATGCCCCACTAGCCAGCTAGTGATTTTGTAAATGGTTACCAATAGGGAACTAAGAACCTTGTTGTCATCTTGGGTGGATACTTTAATAGAATTTCTATGTTTTCACCTTATAGACTCTTTTTTACCTCTTATTACTTCTTCATCCACCCTATTCTTGATTAGAAACACCTTTTTCCTTCCCCCAAGGTTCCAAGAGATTCCCCACCTCATTTGTTACTAGATCGAATCATCATAAGTTATACTCACTTCATTTCAGTATGTTTGACCACATGAAATATTTGAGCTTGTATTTATTTCATTGTTCTCTCTAATTTTTTACATTCTTAATTTATGTAGTTTTCTTCAAGGTTTTGTGAGGTGATTAATTGAAGTCAAATTGGATTAAGCCACTTGGAAAGGAAACTCTTAGTTTATTAATGTGGGAGTTCCTTATCATGTTTCATCATTTATATGGGATAACATGAACTGTCACACATATAGGTGCATGAGTATGAATGTGGTTCTTCTGACTCCCATATTTAAGATCTCAGATAGATTATAAATGGTATAATTTACCTCATGTGGGTGGTTTATGAGTTTTATATTTTTTTCATAACCAACCCAAAATATGTAGTGATGGTTTTTATGATGGTTTTACAACTTAGTTATAAAGACCTAAAGTGGGATGTCTATGTTTTTTTACATCATCTAGGGGTGGTTATCTTGACCCATTATTATGGATCATGTCATTCCTCAATTATGAATAATATGGGTCCTGAGAATAGATGATATGGTATATAGTGATGAGATGCAGTGGGAGAATTATTCAATAGGCTTGGTTCTTATAATGGGTGATTCAGATAATGGGCCATAAATCATATGGTTAAATCATGGGTATACCTTGTATTCAAAGTATAATTAGTCCATGTTGGATTAAAATTCCATATTGGGGATGAGGTGGGGACTTGGGACCTTTCCATAGGTCTTACAAAAGGGTTTTTCCTTACAGCCTATTCTAGGTTTTCATTTCATGTATTAGATTTTTGTTGTGTTACACATTCATCATGATTCATTTCCTATATAGGAGGTCATCTATGTAACACCTTAATCATGATTAATTTATTATATTATAGGTTGGATTTTTTACACCTTCCCCATGATCTATTTCTTATATAATAGGGTGATTATTTTACTCCTTCATCATGATCATTTTCCTATATGGGATGTCGGCTATGTTACAGCTTCCTTGTGATTCAGTTCCTATATAATAGGTTTGTTGTGTTATACCTTCCCTAAATCCATTTCCTATATATAAGGATGGTTATGTTATGACTTTTCATTATTTTTTTTCCAATGTGGGACGTTTTATATATTATTCCTTACATGTTATCCACTACCTATATGGTTGGTAATGGTTTTTTGTACGAGATAACTATTCCTTCTAGCATTGAGAAAATTAGGTAGTGTCAGGGTTCATCAAAAATTGGTTAGTGCACGATAGCCTGACTTGGGTACATAACTGATTTTTTATTTAGATATCATTAGTGAATTCACTCACACATATTTCAACACTAAATCTAAGGTCTTTTTGGTGGTTTCCTACTAGGTTTTTATTATCACACCCTACATGGGTACCTTAGTGCATGTTCACACATTTTTATCAAGGATTTGGGTAAGGGGAAGTCCTTGTGTTAGGTGATTGAGCATAGGTTGCTTATCGTAGAGATGGAAGAGACTCTAATACATACTATGGTATCTTTTATGATTGAGCATCTATTATTCTTTTTTATTTTTTATATCAAAAATATTGATCTATAGCCTATGGAGATCATCTTTTCACTAATGATGTACGAATATCACAGGTTCATTTTGTTATAAAAGGTTGTGCTATTTATATGGTTATCTTATATTTATGAATAAATAATGATCTTTTTAGTGCTTATTATAGGTTTTTATTTCTTTATTGTTGATGTTCTGACCAGGTTTAGTGAGATTTTTCATGATAGGTTATACCTATGATTTATTATGTGTTATCATCTATTAGAGAACTCATTGTGGATTTGTTTCTAGATGAGATCTTGTATTTTTCCTATGTATTACATGTATTGTTTTTTTTTTCTGAGCTAGTTTTATCTATCTATTGTGTTGGTGATTCCCTGGAAGGGGGGAAGGGGGTGCAGGGGGAGGGGGGTTGTCCAGGGGGTCCGGGGTGGGGGTTAGGGTGGTAGTGTGCAGGGGGTGTGGGGGTGCAGGGGGAGGGGGTTTCCAGGTGGGGTAGTGTGTTGGGAGGGGGTAGGGGGTACAGGGTAGGGGGGTTGTCCAGGAGGGGGTGGGAGTTATGGTGGAAGTGTTAAGGGAGAAGGGGGTGTGAGGATGAAGGGGGAGGGGGAAGGGGTGTAGGAGGAGGAGGGTTGTCTAGGAGGGGGTGTCTGGGCTGGGGGTTGGGGGGGAAATTTGCAGGGGGGTGTCCAGGGGGTAGTGTGCAGGGAGGGGGGCAGGGGGTCGGGGGGGCTGTCCAGGGGGGTGGGAGGTGGGGGGGAAGTGTGCAGGGAGTAGGGGGTGTGGGGGTGCAGGGGGAGGGGGTAGGGGTAGGGGTGCAGGGGAAGTGGAGTTGTCTAGGAGGGGTGGTGTTCAGGGTGGGGTTGGGGGTAGTGTGCAGGGGGTGTGGGGGTGCAGGGGGAGGGGTCATGGGTGTGGGGGTGTAGTGGGGGTGTCTAGGGGCAGTGTGTAGGGAGGGCGGTAGGGGGTGCAGGGGGAGGGGGTTTTCTAGGAGGGGGGTGAGAGGTGGGGGGTAGGGAGCAGGGGTGTGGGGTGTGGGTGTGGGGTGTGGGGTGTGGGGGTGCAGGGGGTGTGGGGGTCTATGGGGGAGGGGTGTCCGGGGGGGCAGTGTGCAGGGGGGGAAGGGGTTAAAGGGGAGGGGGCTGTCTAGGAGGGGGGTGAAGGGGTCTGGGAGATTAGTGTGTAGGGGGCAAAGAGGGGGGCAAGGGGTGTGGGAGTGTAGAGGGAGGGGCAGTCCAGGGGGTCGGGGGGCTGTCCAGGAGGGAGGGGTGTCTTGGGGGGTGTCCAAGAGGGAGGGTGAGGGGTGTCCAGGAGGGGGGTTCCCATCAAATAATTCTATAAAAAACATAATAGTTCATTATTCAAACATCTAGGTTTTAATGTGGGTGTTGGAGGTAAACCAAAATAATCTTATGTGGTCATAGAAAGGTGTGACTATTCATGTTTTTTGTATAATTTGAAACATTTATGAATTCCCTTAACCATAATATTTGTTATGATTTTTTTATTGACATGTTATTGATGGTTACTTATTATCTTATGAAAAAATACATATAATGTTAAGTCATTTTCTTGATTATTTATTTAATGTATGTTTATATTATTCAAAATGTATAGATACTAGATGTACAATGTTGATCGGATCACTGATGGATTTCAGAAGGAGTTACGATATTTCTTGGACTTTTCATTCACTAATGATTCATATGGAGGATTGATTCAATGCCCATGTTTTGATTATGTTGGAAGACCATGGTTAACTCGTGAGGAAGTGAGTTATCATATCACTAAACATGGTTTCCAAAAAAATTATCATGTGTGGTATCACAATGTAGAAAAAGAGAAAGTGGTGAATGAAACTGATTCAATAGAAAGGATTGGTATGAAAAATATGATTTTTGATCGGTTTCATTTTGTTTCTGAAGCTAGCTCCTCGTGTAGACTAGTGCAAGAGGAAATGAATACCAAAACATAGTTTTCATACATTAATCAGGATGATGACATTGAGAGTGTTAAAAATCTAATGGAAGATAAAAATACCCCAGTATATTAGTCATGTGGAAAAATAAGCAATCTTGAGTTTTTAATGTGATTATATCATGGAAAAACAATGTATGGATTTAGTAATACTATGGTTGACTATCTCCTTTCATTTATTAAGGATTTACTGCCTGATGATGCATGTATTCCAGAAAATGATTACATGGCATCAAAGCTGGTTGACAAATTTAGATTTTCATCTATTAAGATTCATTCTTTCCCCAAAGATTGTTGTCTGTTATAGAAGAAAAATGAAGAGTTAAGTCAGTGAAAAAAATGTGGCACATCAAGGTGGAAGACTAATAAAGACGGAACATAATCTCACATACCAAAGAAAGTGATGTGGAACTTCCCTTTAATTCCCAGGCTTCAAAAACTTTTTATATCAGAACAAATGGAAAATAATATGAGATGGCATGAAGATAAATGAAATAAAGATAATGATGAAATAGTGTATCCTATAGATGGGTTTTCTTGGAAAAAATTTGATAAGTTACATCCTGATTTTGCAGTTGACCCACAAAATGTTATATTGGGATTATCTTGTGATGTTTTCAACCCATTTCTCCAAATGCATACTGCACATAGTACTTGGCTTATTTTCATTCGCATTTATAACTTTCCTTCATGGATGTGAATTAAGAAGCCGTTTACTATCATGAGTATATTGATATCTGGACCCAGTGATCCTATAAATGATATTGATATATAATTTCATCCATTAATAGAAAAGTTAAAGGAGCTTTGGATTGTTGGTGCATAGGCATATGATGCATTCAGGAAGAAGTACTTTATGTTTCGTGGAGCTTTATTATGAACGATAAATGATTTCCCTACCTAAGGAATGATTTTTAGTTGGAGTACTAAAGGGAAATTATCCTACCCTATGTGTATGAAAAATACACATTTTTGAAGATTAAAGTTTTGATGAACTTTCAACTTCATAGGGAATCGGTGATTTCTAATGATGGATCATTCATACAGGAAAAATTGAAGACAGCTCGATAATGTCGTCGAGATAGATGAGACACCTCAATGAATGTCAGGGAATGATATTGTTAAATAACTTGATTATTTGAATTGTGTTCTTGGAAAAAATCAATCAAATATCAGAAATCAAAAACATGTTAATTCGAATTCCAATAACAATTGGAGAAAGAAAAGCATATTCTTTGAGTTGTCGTATTGGTCATGAAATTTATTGTGTAATTTTTTGGATGTAATGCATATTGAGAAAAACATTTGTGTGATGTTACTTGCTACTATTGTAAATGTCAAAGGCAAAACAAAAGATGATTTGTGGTCTCGTCGTGATTTGATGGATTGTGGTATAAAAGAAAAACTTCATCCTGAGTTAATTGGTCAAAATAAGTGGAAAGTCCCTATTTCATGTTATTCGATGACAAATGTGGAGAAGAAATAATTTCTTTAGGTCCTAGAAAGTTTGAAGGTTCCAAATGGTTATTCAAGTAATATTTCAAAAAGGGTTAATACATAATATGTGAAACTAAAATATCTTAAAACCCATTATTACCATGTCTTGTTACATGAGTTGATTCCTATTTCCATTCAACATTTACATTAACATAATGTTAGAGTTGTTGTGATTAATTTATGTCATTTTTATCAAGACCTTTGTGCCAAAAGACTGAGCAGAAGTGTTGTTCATAAATTTCATAGAGATGCACCGATTATTCTTTGCAACTTGGAGAAAAAATTTCCACCATCATTTTTTACATGTATGTAACATCTGACTGTGCATCTTCCCGCAGAAGTTCTTTTTGGTGGTCCTGTTTTGAGTCTGTGGATGTATTCTATAGAAGGAATGATGTTTACATTGAAATCTTATGTGAGAAATAAATATCACCCTGAAGGATCTATTGTGAAATGTTATTTAGCACAAGAATGCATGGATTTCTGTTCATTGTACTTAGAAAACGTCACCGTGAGGTCTAATCGACTTATGAGAACTGAAGATGAGCAATATGATCCCATTGAGCCTCCATTTCCTTCACTATGCCAAACAGAAGAGATATCTGGATCGTACTCGTTGTTTACTTTAAGCAGGGAAGAGTGGGAAATGGATCCTCGTACAGTATTATTCAATTGTGGTGTGCTTGATGATTATATTAAGTAAGTAAACTAAAAAATATGAATTTTTTTAATTATTTTATTTCTTCATATCTTCTTACATTTTTAATCTTTCATATTTGTAGAAAACATTTAGAAATTATAAAAAAGAGACATTTCTCTCTATATATTAAGAGGAAGGAACTATTGCACAGCAAAGAATTTACTGCTTGGATAAAGTCAAAGGTAATAGATTTTTTTTCTTCTCATGAAATAATCACATGTCTCTATTTAATATTCAATGTTGGTATCTTTTAGGTTTTAACTATACCAATGAATGAAGTATTAGATGAAGTAAGAGCATTATCCTTTGGTCCAAATGATGTGGTATGTGATTGTAAAGCAATGGTTGTAAATGGATTTAAATTTATTATAAATAGCTATGAAAAAAATGGCAACACATCATGACGGTGTCCTGATAAGCACCACAACAGATTGTTATGTGAGTGCATCAGATAGACAGCCTCGGTCAGAAAATATATCATATTATGGTGTTGTTGAAAGAATCATTTTATTAGATTACTATGCACATGGTCGTGTCGCAATGATGAAATGTAAGTGGTTTGATTCAATGACATGACAAGGAATGCATATTGATAACTGTGGATTAAGAGTGATTTATATGAATCACCAGCTTCACAATGATGAACCTTAAATTCTTGCGTCACATGCTAGACATGTGTTTTATGTAACTGACCTGTTACAACAACAATTTGGTGTTATTGTTGATTTCATTCCAAGATATATTCTTTACAAAGACATGGATGAAAATGATGTTGTGGATGAACCTATAGGTATTTATTTGAATGTCATTTGATGAAATGGATGACTTAATTGCTAAAATAGATTGTGAACCAAAAATTTTCACAGAGCACACATTACATTGACACATTTGTAAGTATTTACCTGACATTATCATAATATTATATGTGTTTTTTAAACTTCCATACATGATATCAAATTAACTAGTATATTTTATACCATTGTCGAATATAAAACTATTTATAGTCTAAATAATTTATGTTTAAGAACATCTATAGTAATTCTTGAACATATAAAAGTCTTTATATTTTATCAATATAAATATCAAATTGAAAATGTATCTCATTGTTTTATGATACAATTGTATTAGTTAACATTTTGCATTATTTCTATTTATTTGAGAATATTATTTTAAATTTCTAGGTCAAAATGTCTAAATATGATGATATTAGAATAAATAGAAGAATATGAAGAAATGAACAACATATGTCTCATTTAGCCAACATTGTAAGTAAAATTTATATTTGAATATTATGGTATTTCATATTATTTATCTTGTTATTATTTCATTTTATTTTATCATATATGTTATTTTAGGCAAATTTATCGAGGAGACGGTTGGATTATACTACCAATGCTAATAGTACGGCAGGGGGTATTGATTCTACAGTTTTTCCTACTACAATGCCGCTTGAGTCACCAAAAGTTCATCCTCCCATTATGCCACCTACATATTATCCATACCCACATTTTCCATTCCCACCATCCACTATACAGGGCACTATACCCCATATATCCCACCGCCATATCCATATCTATATCCACCCTCATATGTACAGGGTTATTCATCTACTGTATAGAGTAATCCTACTGTAGATATCCCACCTAACATAGAGGCTACTCCCCCTCTATACGCTGCTCTTCAGGGGTCAGCAGATCCCACATCTACTGGTATGTGTTTAAACATTACTTTTAGTGATTAATGATAAATTCATATATATTATTATCCTTTTTTACTTTTTTTCATGATTATCTCTAGTCTCCACCAGATGACGAGGTCACACAAAAATGAGAGAGGTTTTTAATTGAAAAACGCAAATCATGTTTGAATACAATGAGGACAGAGCTATAATTAAAAAAATGGTACGGAATGTAAAATATTTATGGGAACATTTTCTAAACATAGCAATATCATTCTGATTCAACAAATAAGTTGGAGGGAAGTTGGAGAATAAATAAAGGACAATTCCTGGGCAGAGATCTGGGTAAGTAATGTTAATCACCTTTTATATATATTAATTTATAATATTTTCTTAACAAATATTTTGTCCATTTTAGATTTGATATAATTTTCCTGATGGAAAAAATTCCAAGGCTGAAAGGTTAATGGATTTAGGTGAAATGTGGCGAGCATACAAGTATGACTTATATCTTGGTTGGAAAAAGAGAGTTGTAATGGAGCTTGAAGAAGTATTGGTGATTCATGATTGCCCAATATCACAATACAAAGAGATGATCGGCTATTGGAAGAGTCAAGAGTTTAAGGTATTTGTTAAATTTATATATATATTTATTTATTTATTTAAAAATGAGTTTTATTTATGTTAATAAAATTATATAATTATTTTTTATAGGATAAATCAGACAAAAATAAGAGTGGAATGAAACATGTTTATATTCGTGGACACACTTCACTCCCAAATCTTGAGTAAACATAGGTAATTTAATATTTAAAATATTTAGATTTTTTTAGTGTAATTTTTTTGACTTATAATTTTGATTTATTTCTTTGTTTTTTCCAAAAAAAGAATTGAATATCGAGGGTCGCATTCCTCGCTCTACTTTGTTTTGTATAAGTAGAAAAAAGAAAGATGGTATTGTTCATAATACTGACACCGAGAAGGCGATTGTAAGTATATTTAAATTTATTTTATTTTGACTTAATTTAATTCTTATATTATTTTATCATTTTAATTTATGTTATATATCAATAAATAGAATTATTTAGAGACATTGGAAGAAAAAGAACCTGACAATTTGGGCCTGAACAATCATCTACATTAGGTATTAGGAGATGAGCATCAGGGCAGAGTGTGTTGTTAACTTGGGAAGAAGATTCTACCATCTCGATACTAGTCTACTGAAAATGTTTCTTTGAGTGCCGGTTCTGGTTTGGTCACAGTGGAATAGATGAATTCCGCAATCAAATAAGCAACTAAAAAAGCAGAAAATGCGATATTTGAAAATATGAAGAAAGTTATCTCTACCATTTCTTCTACACTTTCACAAGAATCAGCTGCAATAGTTGATGCATGTTTGATTTTGATGAGTTATTCTAATGTAGATTCTTCTAATAGATTCGGAGCTGGAGCTGGAGCCGGAGCTGGAGTCGGAGCTGGATCCGGATCCGATCCTAGTGTCGGTGTCGGTACCGATGTTGATGTCGATGATGATGTTGGTGGTGTGAGATGTGATGATGGTGTTTCTGTAGGAGGCATGGATGAGGGTTATCATGAATCTAATGATATTGATATTGAGACTCAATTATGATGTGAATTGTATTTTTGGATTGTTAATATGTGTAATTTTATTATGCAATGAGGTTTGATTATTGTAATACTGAATTGTATTGCGGTGTTTCTGATTGTTTCTACATATATTGAATTATGATATTATGAGATATGTTTGTTTATGTAGTAGTTAAGTTTTATTATTATTATATTGAATTGTATCCTCCTATAACACGACCATCGTACCTCCTCAATGATGCTGCTCCGAGGCGGCCCCTCTATCTCCTCCAGCACACCTCTAACAATATGTAGTCCAATTTTCCATTTTTTACTTGAGGCGGCCACTCAATTAGTTTCACTGATCATATTGTGATTTTGATGAATTGTACTGGTATGAAGGATATAAATTCATGATATACAGAGAACCAACAATAAAACATCGCCGATGAAATTGATTTTCTCCCACGAATTGCAACCGGGATTGACGTGAATATAAAATTCAGGAGGTAATGATTATTTTATACCATTTTTTGCAAGACATTAGTAACCATTTGTTTTGTTTTTAATAAAATTTACTTGGAATACACCATGCTTGCAAAATTGATGATTTCTATTTTACTCTTAAGTGTGAAATATTCGATCTTCTGGACATTGGTCTATATCATGGTTGGATAGTTGATCCCCAGGTATGCACTTTTGAATCTTGTACATTTATTTTTTTTATAACAAATGATACATTATATGCACACCTTCATCATATTTATTTAATATTCGGCTTCTATATTCATATTTGGTTCATTGAGTGGTGGTTCTCAGCTCACTTCAAATTTTCGTGATCGATTTTGGCTATCCCATATAGGTAGTGGGAAGACTGATCTCACTGCTATGTTTAAAGGGACATGATTCCATTGAAACTGTATTGATTTACTTTATGTTTTTGTTCATATAAGAGGAGGATACTGATGAAAAGACACTACTTCCATCCCCTAAATATTATATCCATGATACATCTGTGGGATAAGTGTTTTTTGGCAATTTGGAGACCATTAATAATGAATTCCTAGGTCTATTATCCCAGATGAGGGCGGATATTCCACTTTGGGAAGAACCATTTCAGCTTTAGTGCCTTCTGGTGAGAATTCCCTGGAAGGGAATAGGAATGGAAGAAAACTATATTTTCAGGGTATTCTACCCTATAATCCTCTACTATATGTGTAACTTCACTCCTTTCATTCATTGGATTATTTTGGCAACACATTCTAATTTTTCAAAAAAGAGCAGGTCCCTACAAAGCTCACTTGGAAGAGTATGTATCTACTTATGAAGATGTGGGTGAGTGTTTGTTTTATTTAAATGATCCTTCACTATCAGTCATGGCCCATAAATAAGTAGTTGTGGCTGAGGTGTTAGTTAAATCATGTTGGTTTCCATCTATAGAGGTCTTCATGAACATACCACTTGATCTAGCGGGGATGGATGCACTTCTAGAGGATATTGATATATATTGCTATTCTGCCAGCATGTTAGCCCTTATGTAAGAAAGTTTTTGATATGGTTAATAATTCTTCAATAATATAAACCTTATATATATATATATATATATATTTCTTATATCCTAATATTGTAGTTTTGGATATGGTGAATAATTATGGGGTATTGGGTGCAGCCTGCTCATATACTACTAGGTAACTCTGCATTGTAGTCGTGGTCTGTGTCAAAGTTTATGTTGAGGGATACTCATTAATTACCTTTACAATCTAAAAATATGTTCTTTTTTGTGTATTATGGTTAAAAAATCAGTTCTCTTCACCTTTTTTGGTGTCATTTCCTTTCCCCTTTCTTTGGTAATCCAGAAAATACTCATGTTGGGAAGTCGGGTTGCTGATATCAACAGGAATTTGAATATAGTGTCAGATTTTCAAGCCACTGATTTCAGTCAGAATAGGGATAGGGGTTGATAAGTCAATGGAAGAGGAAGGATACAATTCCAGGGAGGTCTTAGGGAGATAAAATGGGTGGAAAAGCTGACACTAGATGTAATATCAGAGTAGCAGATGGAACAAGGATGATAGTGGGATTGAGGCCTCAAAGATAATGAGGTTATCTACCATATCTGTAATAAATTTTCCTCCCAACGGTGTAACATCCTTCCTCTTACCTATTGTATTGGGAATGGGAAGAGTTTTTATTAACCTTAGGTGGAATCCTCAGAACATCAAAGTCTATAAATATGTTCCAGGGGAATACTAGATCATTGGGGGATGATTTTATTAGAGATGAGAATAACCTACTGAATACGAAACAATGACAACCAGTTCTATATAATGCATTTAATTAAATATAATAAAACCCAAACTAGATGTAATATCAGAGTAGCATATGGAATAAAATAAAAGATACTACATAGACATGAAACTGAGTAGGTAATCCCCAAATACATTACAACATATACCACTAGGAAGAATAACAAGTTATCTCACATTTATATTTATATCATAATATAAGTAGAGGGAATTGGGGGGGTTGGGGGCTGGTGTAGGCTGGTGTAGGATGGGGGGTTGAGTGCTGGTGTGGGCTAGGGGGTTGGGGGGCTAGTGTATGGGGGAGGGGTTAGGGAGGCGGTTAGGGGGGAGGGGACTGGTTTTGGGGGGAGGGGACTAGTTTGAGGGGAAGGCTAGTACAGGGGGAGGGGTGGGGGTGGTTCAGGCTAGGGGGGTTTGGGGATGGTGCAGGCTAGGGGTGAAACCCTCAGTATTCACCATGTTAGACTCTCAAAGTGAAAGTTTTTCTAATAAAAAAGTTCTTCTTGAATGATCAATAATTTCCCAATTATTACATCAATCAAGGAAGTTCTTCTAAGGATACCATTAATGGAGGCGAATGATCTGAATACTCAAGATATTTATGAATAAAACAATTTTCATCACATGTACAGTGAAAATACTAAATTCAATTGGTTGGATAATCAATTACCCAATCAACCACATGGTCTAAATCCTAACCACCTGGAAAATTTTCCAACCCATGACCAATTTCAATCCCAACCATCTCAACATTGAATCCAATCTTTTCTATATAAATTATTAGAATAATTTTTTAAAAAAATATTGAAAATGAATTATCAATTTTCATCATTGATATTAGATATATAAAACATTGAAATTTTTATGGAACACATTCCCACTCAGGTTTACCCTTCCTCAATATCTTAGAAAAATCTTGTTACACACAAACCTCTCATGAATAACTCAAAGTCGTGACTATTCCCAAGAGTGGGAAAACTGTTTTAAAAACTAAACCATTGATTCCTAAACCATTAGAGTCTTAAAAATCATAGTAAAAAACTGAATAACCAATATTAGAAACTGAAAAATCAAATCTTGATAATAAGTGAATTGATTAGGGAATGTTCAAATTCAACCATAGGAACATGTGGAAATTTTTTATGGGTGTTAAAATCTGGAGAAAAGTGATTTTATATATTCAAAAGAGAGAAATTTGACATCTTGGAAATATTTTCCTAAATATTATTGTATTATTTATGGGAGAGTGTCAATAAAATATAGGAGAGTCAAGAGTTTAGATAAAGACATAACAACCCTCAAAGATAGACACATTTAACCCATCCAATGAATAATGAGATTGATCTTTCTTATCGACACTGAAATAATAGGTGGAAGATGGCCTCAATGTGACCATTAGATAAATAACCTCATTCCCACTCATAAATAGATTGATCTCAAACAAAATTATAATATATAATAATGGTTTTTGATTAGTTGATTATTTTATATGTTGATGGTGTTTAGACTACTGGTCTCTTTATCATTGATGAAGTTGGTAAAATAGAGATGTGCAGTTCTCATTTCTTTCCAGTAGTATCAAGTGTTCTCAATTCATATATCCCAGTACTATTTTCTATCCCCATCTCTAAAAGAGGCAAAGATATTGCTGGAGTTGTAGAATTAAGGAGACATCCAGAAGCATCCATTTTCACGTTGATCAGGAATAATAGGGACGCTGTTAAAGAAGAGATTTACTAACATTTGGCATATTTTCTTTGTAAGCATTAGGTGGTGAATTCAGCTATGGAAAGAATCCTCTTCAAGAGTTAGGTATGGATTCAGTTTCAAACCATAGTTATATGACTGTATTTATGTCATATTTTATTTTCTTGATATATGTGAACCAATTTTAGGTTAAGATGTAATAAAACTTAAAATAATAATAAAATAAAACTTAAAATTATTTACTTTAAAAGGATACATTCCCCCATCAAAATCCATAGATTGAAATGAATTTGTATTTTCAATTCTCTAGTGTGATTTTCATGAAATCAGATTGTTTCCATGTGAGTAGTAGATTATTATCCATGCACATTTAAATTTTATCATGATTTTCTCTATTAATTTGGTTTACACATAATACTACCACAATTTCCATTCATTTATAATATGATGTAGGGGAGAAAGGGGTGATAAAGGAGTGATTAAGCATTTTCAATTACCATGGGTAGGTGAAAGTAGTGTATCAAAAATAATTTTTTTCACTACCTAACCTAACACACTAAAGAGAGAGTGAATGGATTTAGATCTTGGGTCATTCTAGGGTATTATTTAGGGGGGTGAATTTATTTTTTAAGATATTATTATATAATTAATGAGAGAATTATATAAGGGAACCCTTCATTATATTCATCATTTTTCACTTTTATTTTATTTCTTCCATGCACTTGTGGTTCCAATCCTTCATTATTTCATTATTTTAAAATTAATATTTTGATATTAGCATAGTTGTGAGGAGAATGAATGATTATATCCTTCCATTCACGTGTGGTTCCCTATATATTTTCACCATAAAATGTAATATTTTTAATTTTCTATTGTATTACATTTTCATATTGGAGTTGCAAATTAGTGGAAATCATGTTTTGAGGTATTAATCAGATATACCTATTGAATTAGAAATCACTGGTGTTTTTCATGATGCACATTGATCATCCTTTTGTAATCATGCTTTTGTTTAAGGACATTCTTATTGAAGTCTATCTGTTAATGCCTATTTGATAAAATTATTTAAATTTCTATTTCATATAATCATGCTCAGTTGAATTTGCATTTGATTAACTTATAAAGAGGGCTGAACAGTGCTTATTTACTTGATTTTTATTTTGGTCTGAGAGGAATATAAAGACTTTTTGTTGATGAAGTGAATCAATTATAATTATGGAAGAGAGGAAAAAGTAGATGTTGCAACAGGATTTTTTGTATGGAGTTTTGCTGCGCTTTTTGGCTCATACGGTGACTCCTTTTACTCATTATATGATGTTTTATTATAATTCATGTGTATATCCTATTTCATTTTATTTCAATACATTTCGGGATTGGTATTATTCAAGTATTCATGATTCTATCTTCTATTTATAGAATAATACCTGTGTTGAACTATTGTTTTGAAAATTTTAGAAGAAAAATTAAGCACATGCCTATCCTTTAGTTATTGATTAAATTATATAAATTGGTCACTTTATCAGTTATATACCTTTTAGGGATAGGGAGGTTAATGATAAATTATTGATACACTACTATATAAATAAGGATAAAAAGAGATGAATATTATAACTCCTTTTAATTGGGGGGGGGGGGGTTGGTGCAGGTTAGGGGGGCTGGTGCGGGGGTGCCGGGGGTTAGGGGATAGTTGTAGGGGAGGGGACGGGTTTGGGGGGAGGAGATGGTTTGGGAGGGAGGCTAATACAGGGGTGGGGGTGGTTCAGGGGGGTTGGGGGCTGGTGCAAGCTAGGGGCTTGGCGGTCTGGTGCAGGCTAAGGGGATGGGGGTGGTGTAGGATAGAGGGGGCTGGTTTTGGGGGGAGGGGACTGGTTTTGGGGGTGGGGTGGTGCAGGGGGGGTTAGAGGGGTTGATGCAAGGGTGGGGGGTTGGGGGGTTGGTGCAGGCTAGGGGGTGGGGGCAGGTGCAGGCTAGGGGCTAGGGTGATTTTGGGTGGAGGGGACTGGTTTGGGGGGATGCTATTATAGGGGAAGGGGTGGGGGTGGTGTAGGGGGTTAGGGGGGCTGGCGCAGGGGTTGGGGTTGGGGGGATGGTGCAGGCTAGGGGGTGGGGGTTGGTGTTGTCTAGGGGGTTGGGGGGTTAAGGGATGGTTGTGGGGGAGGGGACTGGTTTAGGGGGGAGGCTAGTACAGGGGGAGGTGGGGGTAGGGGGTTGGTGGGGGGGTTAGGGGGACTGGTGTTGGGGTTAGGGGAAGGGTCATGCCTAGAAGAGGCTGCACAGCTACAGGAGGGGGTAAGGAGGAAGTGGTCACTGGGTTGGGTTGTGTCCTGGGAGGCTGAAATAATCCAATATGTGCATGATTACAAGAAAAAATAGCAGTAACCTACATTGATGTAGCTATATTCATCTACTCTTGCTCCCCATTGTTCATCTCGGGCTGAGTGTCGAAGAAAAAGATAGATATTGGTGACTAATCAGTTCAGCAGGATCATATTCTAGTTCAAACACCTCTTTCTACTCCTTTCACTACACCTGTATAGGCTCTAAATTCCCCATAGCACCCACAGTTTAAGTTTCCTTAGTAGTTTTATGTTCTTTTGTTTGAGTAGTCATATCCTCTAATTATTCCACCACCACACCTCCAAATCTTTTAATCGACACTACTTTTAAGTGAATCTAGGTAGGGCCACTCTTTTTTCAGTTCAAAAAATAAATAAATAACCCAAGGCATTCCATGCATAATTAATTCTTCCATCAATAACTTCGTCATTTCCTGTGTTTTTAGATTTGAGAAATTTTCCTATGTTCTTTCAATCAAGTGTAACCACACACCAGACACCATTTTTGAGGACTCCTTAAGTGCATCCAAGAGACCTGGGATCAAATCCAGACAGAGGCTAATTTCCGGTACTGTAGCAGTACTATAGTAGGGGACTGTAGCAGGACTGTAGAAGGTACTATAGTAGGGGCTGTAGCAGGAACTGTAGTAGGAATTGTAGCAGGAATCTAGCAGGTATTATAGTAGGTACTGTAGAAGGAACTGTGCAGAACTGTAGCATGTACTATAGCAGGAACTATTTGGCACTGTAGCAGTCGGTAATATTCCCCCGTTTGGGCCTTCGGGCCACTGATTTGGTCCCAGAGTCCTTTAAGGCCTTCGGGCCACCCAGGCCTTCGGGTCAGTAAGGCCTTTGGGCCACCTCAAGGCCTTCGGGCCACCTTAATTGAAGATGCAAAGAAGACAACCTATAAGGAACAAGCTTCAGAAGGAGGAGGAGCAAGGATATTTCACCATAGTAGAAGCTAAATGGATTTCAAGAATGAGAGGGTATGGCACCTGCCATCGGGACAAGACTGTGCATGCACGAAAAATCCTGGCCAAACAACCATGCAAAGGTGGAGAGCTTATTTCATGATGAAGATGTTGGGGAGGAGAATTTCCAAGTAGTGAGTCTGGGTTGCATGTAATGTTTGAAGCCTACGGGCAATGAATTCCTCTAAGGCCTACGGTCCATGTAATACTTACACCTATGGGCCTTGTAAGGGTTCCACCTCACCCCTTGAAAGGTGGATTATCAAAAATCAATAAAAAATGAAGGCCTTCGGGCCATTAGAAGGAAGGTGTGAGTAGATAACTACTCCAACTATTTTGGCCATTATTACACTATTAATTATCCTCCAAAACTATATAGATGATAGCCTGAATATACTAGGGGGAGGGGGTCTTTCCAGGAGGGGGGTTCATTTGGGGTGTCCAGCAGGATTGGTGCAAGGGGGGTCCAATATGGGTGGTGCAAGGGGGGAAGAGGGCAGGGGGTGTGAATGTATACATTGGCTAGGAGGGGGTGTCCAGTGTCTAGGGGGAGGGGTGTTCAGGAGGGGGGTGTTGTCCATGAAGGTGGTGTCCAGTTTCTAGGGGGAGGGTGTCTAGGGAGGAAGGGGTCTGCAAGAGGGAGGGGGTTGTCCAGGAGGGGGGACAGTCTAGGGGGTGTGGAGGGAGGGTTGTTTGAGGGTGTCATCTAGGAAGGGGATGTCTATGGGGAAGGGGGGATGCAGGGGGTGGGATACTATAAGGGGAGTGGGGGGGAGGGGGTTCAGGAGGGGGTGCTGTTGGAAGGGTGGGCTACCACATTAGATGATTTCTTCATTCCATTCAGAACAACTTCTTAACTACACATATTGATTGTTGTACAATTATGTTTGACTGAAATCATATATCTCTTCATTCAACATCAATCAGTTCATCACAATTTTTGGGAATCATAGTTATATTGAGCTCCACTATAACTTTAATATCATTATGACTTAAACTTTGTACAGCCACTCATCAATCTCTCATGTTAGCATAAGATGATTTAACTATCATTAAATGAGGGGGGTTCAGGAGGGAGGGGGGTGAAGGAGGGAGGGGGGTGAAGGAGGGAGGGGGTTTGTCCAGTGAGGGATTTGCAGGGGGAGGGGGGTTGTCCAGGGGAGGCTTTTCAGGGGGAGGGTTGTCCAGGGGGATTTTTAGGGGGGAGGGGGCTGTAGGGGGGGAACTGCATGGGGGGATATACCGGAGAGAGGGTGGGGGCTGGGGGCTGTCCAGGGGGGCTTTGCAGGGGGAGGGGGGCTTTGTAGGGGGGAGGGGGTTTGTCCAAGGGGGGATTTATAGGGGTGCTTTGCAGGGGGGATATTCAGGGGGATTTTCGGGGGGAGGGGATGTCCAGGGGAGGGGGAATGGGAATTTGTAGGGGGAGGGGGCTGTCCAGGGGGGGTTTACAGGGTTAATGGGGGGGCTTTTCAGGGGGGAGGGGGCTTTCCAGGGAGGCTACAGTGGGGTTTTTCAGGGGAGAGGGTGGGGGCTAGGGGCTGTCCAGGGGGGCTTTGTGGGGGGGGTGTCCAGGGGGATTTGCAGGGGGTTGTCCAGGGGGGATTTTTAGGGGGCGTGGGTTGTCCAGGGGAGGGGGTAAGGGGGATTTGTAGGGGGGGAGGGGTTGTCTAGGGGGCTTTGAAGGTGGGGGTTGTCCAGAGGGGCTTTGCGGGGGGGTTCTATCTATGGGGGGGTTTTCTAGGGGGAGGGGGGTTTTCCAGGGGGGCTTTGCAGGGGGAGGGGCTGTAGGGGGGTGGGCCACTGCAGGGGGGTTATGCAAGGGAGAGGGTGGGGGATGGGGGCTGTCCAGGGGGTGGGATACTTCAAGGGGGTGGGGGTATTTTTTTTATGGATGTGAAAACCCTATAGCCATGGTTTCTAGACTGTGGTTATAGGTCTATTGCCACAGTTTTTAACCGTGACTATAAGTCTAATGCCATAGTTAGAATCCATGGTAAAAAAATTTGTTTATCCTCTTATATAGCCACGGTTCTAAACCGTGGCTATAGTGATATTACCACGGTTTGGAACCATGGATGTATACCTATATCCATAGTTTGAACCATGGATATAGACCTATATCCATGCCAAACTTATCCACGGTTCCTCAAACCGTGGTTATTACCTATAGCCACGGTTTAAAACCATGGCTATAACCTTAATTTCTAGTAGTACATCACTTTGAGCATATTTTAACATATCTATAAGTGAAGGTTGAGAAATCATTTGTGAAAGGATTGATTATGTTCCTTCCTTTAGGATTTCCATGTCCATCCTTTCCAAATATAAGAAGATCAGATCCCTCTCAATTCACATTAATGATAGAATTGTTGGATCCTTTCTATTTAGAGCATCTTCTACTTTATTCACTTTATCAAGATAGTAGTGTATTGATCAGTCATAGTCCTTGATCAACTCTAACAATCTTCATTGATACATATTCATCTCTTTCTATGTGAATATATACATGAGGCTTTTGTGATCTATATATATTTCACACTTATACCCAAAGAGATAATTCCACCATATTTTCAAAGAAAATATCACTGCATCCAACTCCAGATCATGCATTGGTTAGTTCTTTTCATGCAATTTCAACTGCCTAGAAGCATATGGTATGAATTTTTCATTATAAATTAACACACGGTCTAACCCCTTCTTTGCATAATCATTTAATACTATGAAAATTTATCCACTTGTAGATAGTGTGAGAATAGGGGTAGTGATAATCCTCCTTAAATACTTGAAGTACTCTTCACATTCATCATTCCAAGAAAACTTTTCTCCCTTTAGAGCTAGCTTGGATAGAGGGTTTGTCAATCGTAAGAAATTTCCCACAAATCAATGATATTACCCAGCTAATTCAAGGAAACTATGGATATCTGTCACATATGTTGGCCTCATCCACCCTTCAATTGCTTCTATTTTTTAAGGGTCCACAGATATCCTTTTTCTTGTGATGGTATTACCCAATAATGATACATCATTCAAACAAAAGTCACATTTGTTGTACTTTTCATAAAGTTTCTTCTTTCACAAGGTCTTTATCACAATACTCAGATACTTCTTATTCTCCTCCTTGGTTTTGGAGAATATTAGAATATCATCTATAAATATTACCAAAAAAAATTCAAGGTAATCTCTAAAGAATCTATTAATCAAGTCTATAAATATTGTTGGAGAATTAGTGAGTTAAAATGACATTATTATGAACTCATAGTTCTTCTACCATGTATAAAAAGCAGTCTTATGGTTATCTTCCTTCTTAACCATTACATGATAATATCCCAACCGAATATCCACATTGGAGAAGTATTTTTCTCCATGTAGTTGATCAAAAAAGTCATCAGTCCATGGAAGAGGATACTTTTTCTTTATTGTGATCTTGTTGATCTCATGATAATTAATGAAAAGGTGCATTGACCCATCCTTCTTCTTGATGAAGAAGAATGGTGCACCCCATGGTGAAGCACTTGGGCATATGAACCCTTTATCCAGATTCTCCTATAGTTATTTCTTTAGCTCCTCAAGTTCCACAAAAACCATTATATACTGAGTCTTGGATAATTGTAACACCCTAGGTATAAGATCTATTGAAAATTCAACCTCTCAGCCAGGAGGAAGGAAAGTCAATTCCTCTAGAAACACATAAATATATTCCCTCACAATGGTCATGTCTTTAAGTATGATAATTTCCTTAGACTCAATAATTTGAGCAAGATACACTTGCTCATAGGGTAATAACATCCATTATTGAGATGTTTGTTCTAAATAAGATTCATCCTCCTCCTTGAATTTGTATAGAATCGAAGGATAGTTCACAATGTGGAGAGTGATTTCCTTCTCACAAAAATTTATGTTGGATCTATATAGAGAAATACAATACATGCTGATAATTGCATAAAATTCCACAAAAGGGAGTATGATAAGGTTCACTGAGAAGTTCAGCCCATAAATTTTGATAGGGGAAAAGTTGTATCATTGGTATGCAATAATTTCCCCATTTTTTGTTTTCACCAACAGTTCTACTTCCATGATTTTTGGTGGTATTTGAAAAATTCTACTAAACTTTCATGATATGAAGGAATTCATATAATGAGAATAAAAAAGTACATTCACTATTCTTGAATGAATAACTAACATACTTATCACCACTTCAATGTTGGGATCCACCTCAGTGGTTGTGATGGAAAAAGTTCACCCTTGCTACCTTGGAGGATGTTGGTTGTCTCTGAAAACCCTTGGCTTAGTGTATTGGTTTTCAAAGTTCCCTAGTTACATAAAGTTGAAGAAATGAACAATATGTTGAGGGTTTACTAGATCATTCCTTTCCTCAATCGCATTAGTGGGTTTCTCTTATTGACAATTGTTATCTAGGTGTCCTTCCTTCCCAAACCTAAAGCATTTCCTTGTCCCCCTTAGGTAATTTCTAGGGTGATTCTTTTTACACATTTGAAAAGTGGGATGATGAAATTTCTTAATACCATTAGATTTATCCATCAAAACTCTAGAATTAAACTCCACTTTATACTTCTTATCCCCGTGATACCCTTGAGATTTTCCAATCTCCTTTTTGACTTTGAGGACACATTGAACAATTTCCTCATAGATATCAAAGTCATGGATCATTGAGGATTTTTTTATAATAGGTTTTGTCCCACCAAGGAATTGTCCAACCTTGCATTCAGGGATAGCGACAAAGCCTTAGGCGTATCGTGCAAGTCTTGTTAATTTTTCCTTGTATGCCTTGATAGATTCGTTGTATTTTTTCTTGAGGGAAAGGAAGTACCTGTCCATTTTAATTCAGAGAGTGCGAGGAAAATATTTATTGAAAAACATTTTCTATAATTCCTTTCACCCCATTGCTTAAATATCTTTTTCAATATTTTTATAATTAATCAATATCAACCATTGATCAGATTCTCCCTCCATATGATAAAAATCTAGTAGAACCTTCTATTTCTCATAACATTGAAGGATGAATAAGATCTTTTCAATGGAGTTGATTCATTATTTCATGATAAGGTATCATATGACTCATTGAAATTAAAAGGCCTTTGTCACATAAAGGACTCAATTGCAGCTTATTATTTATTAGGGGGGTTTGTATGCTCCTCCTGATCCAGGTTTCTATTCATAACTTGAGTCATATAAGAGAGTTTCTTCATGAAGTTCATGATTTTTGATCCCATCAGGTCGGACATTTTTTGGGGGTAGTTATCACATTTCCCTTCACGTTGATTGTTTAATCTATTCCTCCTATTTCTGTACATTGGCTATAATAAAAGGAAAATTATGGATGAGTATTTTTAAACTATTAAACACATAAATGGGAATACAATTACATTAATGTGATAACTTATAAATTACATTTATTTCTTAACTTATGAATTTCTAAGTTTTAATTTATGTTATCCTTGATATGTTTCCTAATATATACTATTAGGGGAACTTTTTTCCCCTTAATAATGGTTCATAATGGTATTATGATTTTACCAAATCATATACCTTGGGAGTGTCAAACTAGGTGCGTAGTAAGGCTCGTTGTCATGCATCAGGTTACACTGAGTCGGGTCCGACACACCTTGTTAGATTTGTTACCCCTAGTTACATTTTTTCCAGAACCACATCAACTTATAGTATCCAGAAAAGGATTTATTTTCTTGATAAACCACTTAATATATACTTACCAAAATTTATTTATGTTTTATTATACTTAGTTTTGTCCCTAAGGCTTTCACTTTTCCAATCCTAATCCCAAAAATAACTAAACTTTTACTTTTATACCAACTATAACAACTCTGCTCTTTATTTCACATTAATACATGATTTATTACATAATATTATACTTAATACAACCCATAAGATTGATAAGTATAGTTTATTTGAGAATTAGGTACATTACATAATATCTTAAAACAAGAAATATATCATCTTTATTGAAAACTTTCTTAACATGATCATAATATTCCATGGATTTTAAAACTTCATGGGATAACCTGGGGACATACATATGAAATGGGTGAGTTATGAATCCTAGTATGGTAATAATAATGGAATAAGGTAAAAAATGTTATAAAATAGTCGTATAAATGGATAATAAAAGGAAAATTAATAATAAGCATGATATAGCATGATAATCATAACATGGGAAATGTGGAAACAACTTAAAACACTGCATCATAAACATAGGTCAAGGACAAATTCTAAGACATCATGATTGAAAAGGTCCCATAAAGTAATTAGGTTAACTACCTATCACAACATGAATTCTCATGAGACTAAACATTACCCAATTCATTGGAGCACTATATAATTTTGGGCACACCCATCACTTTCATTTCATTCTCATGCTTAAGTGTGCCACAAAGATCATAAAAAATGGATTCATTCGTCATATTATTTCATTCCATGATCAAGGAGTGTGGAATAAATACATTTAATTATAAATTAATAGAGTTATAAGTGTATAAAGGTGAACATACTTGATAGAAAATTGGTGAGGTATTCACTACACAATTATTTTGGTATGGAAAATCGTGATGAAATTTCAGCAGCATAACGACGTCACTTAAAAATTCATAAAAAGGGTTGATGAGAGAGAAAGTGGTATCTAATAATTTGGAAATGAAATCATAAGTAATATGGATATGTAAATAAATATCATTACATAAGTAATTAGAAATATAGGGCATAAGATAATAATAAAATTTGAATAAAAAAGAGAAGGTGAGGATCCCTTACTTGAGTGTGTGACACCAAATGCTTGGGAGGAGCTTCTTGAGATCTTGGGGACACTTTGGGAGGACTCTAGATAGGGTAAGGAAGAGTAAGGACATACTCCAAGGATTTTTAGTGAAGATTAATGGTATATTGGGTGGTTTTATATAGGAAATGAGTAGGAATTTCTTTATTATTTCTCAAACTTACGTTTTGGACTCTATATAATAAAATAACCAAAACCACAAACATTACCATGATTTTTTCCCATGGTTTTAACAAAATGGGAGTTGTTTCCATTATTTCATAAGTTAAAGGGCCTAAATTAATTAAATAATTCCCTTGCTTATGTGTAAGAGAGTCATACTCTTAAAGAAATGATTTAAAACCTTAAAATATATTTTATATTTGGGAGGATTCATAATGGATTTATAAAATAAAAATAAAACCAAATTATTTTAATTTAAAAACATATATTTGGTCATTTATAATTTTTATAGTATTTATTACATCACTTTTGGATCATTATGATGTCATAATTCACATAGTATATTTATACAGTATTTAATTTTTTCTTGAAAATTTGGTTATTTCAGAAAATTATAAAAAAAATAACAATTGGATAATTTAAATTTTATGATTTCAAAAATAATATTCATTATCTAAATAATTTTATAAATATATGAATTTTCACTTTTAAAATAAAATCAATATTTGTTAAGAAATGTTGTGTTTTTTTCCAATAATAGTTTTCAAATCCTTATAAAAATTACATTTAACTTCATAAAAATTATAGGATCATTTATATTTGATAAAAATTATTTAATAATAATATTTTTTTTAAATATTATTTATTTAAAAAATCCATTAATTCATCAAAATAAATTCCTTAATTGAATTTGAATATTAACCAAAAATACTATTTGTGTTTTATTGTATCAAAATAAAAATATTTTATAAAGTAAGAATAATATGATGAAAATATATCCATTATTCTATAAAAAATAATGTACATGCTCATATCACTAGGTTCTTGGTACATATCCCTTTAATACACCTACAAAGTCCCTAACAGTAAGGTGCACGGTGGTGAGACTTTCATGGGGTGGTTCGATATACATGGTTTGAGTCGTGATCTCGATGAACTTGAACTTATCTCATAAATGGTTTCACTCATAGTTAAGTTATTGGATCTCAGTTTGGTCTTGGTCAAGGGAAAATACCAATGATTCTATCTCCCTCGAAAGCTCTGATAAATGGGCTTCATAGGGTACGATCCTACTAGTTGAGTTCATCACTTCCTTTGTTTGTGTTAATTGGATCTGTAAAAACCCTATATTTATACTAACCATGTGATCACTGTTCAACAACTATATTATCACTGTTAAAGATTCTTAATGATCATTTAAATATGATAGGATAAAACCAAAGAAGTTCATGTGTTTTTTATAACAATATTACATAATTTAATTAAATCAAAAGGGTAATTTTATTTATAACAGTTCAGGTTGTTATAAAACATGTTAGTGTATTAGTCAATTCAAACCACTCACCTGGGATTCATAAAACTGATTCTTATTGTTTTATTTCCATAAATTTTCATCAATTTATACTTTACACAACACTTATGAAATACGGAGAATAGTAACATAGATTACTGCCTAGAATTATCCTTTTAAAGCACTAAACCCAAAAAGAGGAGAGAAAAGGAGGGGGTTCTGCCATAGATAGAAACTGGATGAAGAACTTTTATTGATCAAAGAAGACTTAACCATTTTTTAACAAGGACTACTAGACTTCCTAGACTCAAGGGAAAAAATAAAAAATCATAGGCAGTAAATGTGACGCCCTGAAAATCTAAAGAACCTTATATTCAATAGCGTGTATGACACGTGACACCAAGTGCGTAAGGTAATATAATATCTAGATAATTTATAATAAATTTAATATTTAAAATATATTCTATATATTTCAATTCATTCAACACTGATTTAGTATGTGTTACATTCAAGAGCGACCTTCCTCGATGGCTTGCGTTACACGCAAGACTGGGTTTTATCAAACAATAATATATTATTAAAATATAATGAGATATAAACTAACTGTTAAATTATCAATTATGAATAGTAATAAATAACTTATGAAAATTATTTCTTATGAAAATATAGAATGAATTAATTGGTTACAAATTAATTAGAAGTTAATATAATAATTAAATTAATATAAAGTGAATATTTTTATAGAAAACTATTTGTATGCTCAAAAAGTTATTTTACGCTAATAGATTAAATTAATTACACTTAGTGAGTGATATTAATTTAATATATATATTATATATTCAATAAAATATTTTTTATATTCATCTATTAGGTTTGATAAACATAATATAAGAACAAACTCTATTTTACACATAAAAACTATATTTTTATAAATGCAATTTTACCACCTTTTAATGGAGAACCCATTTTAAATCAGAATTTTTACACTTTAATTGATTTAATATGTCAAAATTAATCTTTAAAATTGAAACATAAAAATTAGTTTAGGTGAATTATTTATATTTTCAGAAACATATCATTTTTAATGAATAGTTAAAAATACTGAATTTTAGTTCAAAACTGATTTTTCATCTAATTTATTTATAAGGTTAAATTATATTTTTAATTAGTTTTAAATTTTAATTATATAATATTTTTATCAATTAATACAATTTATTTAATTGTAATCAATTTTAATTTTAAATTGAATATAAAAACATAGAAAACTTTCGGATGTTTTTACTTTAAAAAACTCACATTGTCATCCTGCCTGTGGGATAAATTTTAAATTGATTTATACCAATTTTGTGATTTTAATTTGAAAAAATGTATTCCATATTTAGAATAATTATAATTTATAATTTATAATAAGACCAATTTTTTTACCAAAAATATTAGTGAAAGTGATTAAAATTAATTACAATGATTAAGGTTAAATTAAGCTTAATAAGGGAATATACCTTAATATTAAGGGTCCAAATGAACTACAAACTTTTCCAAGAGTCATTTTATGGCCATATTTTGACCCTATAATCCCTCTACTAGAATTAGTTCCATTACTAGATCCAATTTCAATGTGAAAAACATGCATGGAATTTCTTTGTAAAGATATTACAAGAGTGTCACTCTTCTTCCACTATAAAAGGACCTCCTCTACTCCCACTTCTTAACACCTCTCAATCAACTTTTGATTGACCAATATCTACCCAAATATATCTTAAACATAACTCCCATAATCCTATAGTCCTCCACCTTATCATTTTTCAATCCAAGGAAGCTTTTGGTTCAAACCAAAAGGAGTTACCCGATTAAGAGGTAACATATTTCCTTAATCTTTTTAGTTTTATTTTCATTATACAACCCCTAAGACTTTATTATTATATTATTTTATAAAAATAACATTATAATTAATATAAAATGATTTTTTTTTCTAATTTTTAAACCTACAATTACACACACTTTCATCTAATGAGAAACGAACATACTATTTCTGTGTACGTAAAACTACTGCCACATGAAATGATGATTATTCACTTTTACTTTACCGCATATCATGGTGGAAATTATGATATAAACTCTATTTATATATGTTATATATGATATTTATAATGTATTTATACTTATTTAATTCTTATAAAAAACATATCTTTATACTTTCCATTTTATGTAAAAATTATAGCATCGTTTGAGGAAGTGTGGACTACTACCCCCTCAAAGCGATGTGATTCATTCACACGATCCATGGAATGTGTAAAGGATGATTATCATTAAACATATTAGACATAAAAATTATAAATTATATTCATTAATTAATTACTTATATATATATATAATTTTCTTTATTACCCTTTCACACACCAAAAAGTGATAACGTCGTTTGTGGATGTGTGGACTACCGCCACCTCAACACGATGTGATTCATTTTACATCACAAGAATTATATATTAAATTATATATGATTAAGTTAAATTTTATTTATTATATAATGATAATTCTTTAAATATATAGTGTTACTTACCATATTTTCATAATGGTCATTAAAAAATGGGAACGCTACTCATGTGTACGTACGGCCTACCATCTCCATGATCGTAACGTTGATTCATTTTTCATAAACATATTTAATGATTAATTGTTAAAGAATAATTAATGTATAAATATTATAATTATGTCATTATTATCATTCTTGAGATGTTATATAATGACCCCTTTGACCATAGTTGACCTACTAAAGTCGTTTTTAACACATAAACTGAATTTGGTCAAAACATCCAATATAAACATAATTGTTTAAGTAGTTGTATAAAACATATTAAAAAGTTAAATACAAGTAATAATGAACATGAAAAGTTTCTAAATAAATTATAAAATTAACATAAGTTTATTATACGAGAAGTTAAAGGACATTCACCCGAAAGGAAACTCAAGGTAAGGGTTTCTCATCTCACTTTTTACATCAATGAGATAAATGTCATGTTCATAGCTTACATGTTTTTTGTGGTATATCTACTACACATTTTATTATATTATATCATTAATCACTTTATCTTAATGGTATTTTAAAATTTAATTTAATTTTATTCCTTAATGATGATTATTATTTAAAATTTTTTAAAGTGTTATGGGACACTTTGGAATGTTTAAAGATTATTTTCATCAACAATAACTTTAATTATCTTTCAATGGTAATTATATTAAATGAAATTATATATACATTTTTCAATAAAACCTTTAATTTTCTATCATATTTTTATTCATGACCATTTTCAAGTATTAGTAATATTTTTCCACTCTTTGGTACTCAAAATATTTTAAAAAATGTTTTTCATAAAACCCAACTTTATTTCTCTCTTTATTCAAAGAACCTTTTTTCTTATAAAAACCATTTTTTATTAAAATGTTTTTAAAAATGTTTTTAAAATGATTTGGTAAATAAATTTTTACCCTTTTTTCTTTTACTAATACTTTTAAATGAATCTTCTTGTCGCTTTCTGAACAAGGCATTTTTCTAACCTTTAACCATGTAGAAGGAATGTTCTTTTTACCTCGTATGACTTGTATATATTTACCCACCATCATTTATTTGAAGCTTCATTTTCATGTTTAAATGGTTAATTTTTAAAGAAAATATTTTCAAATTTGATTTTCAAATAAAATTTTTTTCAAAAGGTTTTTCAAAACAAAAGGATATTTTCCTCAAGAATGTTTTTAAAATATCTTTTTATAATGTTTCCATTCATCAATGACAACAACCCTTTATTTTACTCAACTTAGGTTATGTTGTATTGATACCATACTTAATATTTCTATGGATGGATTATTATTGATTTTCCCAAGGATATTATTCACATTCACTTCATTGATTCCTTTTAGTCCCCTTGAAATATTCAATTTGATATGACCATTTGACATTGAATTTCCCCTAAATATCCATATCATTTTTCATAGATATGATTATTTACTAAAATTTATACCATTTTTCATAAAGTTTTTACTTTGAATGTTATTTTATTATTTGGAGAAATATTGATAAATCAGTATACTTTATTTAATATGAATATTTGATAAGGCATATTATTTATTCGATATGAGGAATGTTTTGGACATGCAATATATGGATTGGGGGCCATTTAAAGAAATACCTATGGGTTGGGGACCGGTTAATAAAATCTCCTTGATGCATCGATATTCTCATGGGATGAATTAGTTGTGAAAATTGGAATAATTAAACAATCACTTGACGGTAATGGTTCCATGTACCTAGAAAACATAGAGTACAATAATTAAGCATTGCCCACATATTAGTTCCATTTATTATTTATCCATGATATTTTTCATCAACATATCTATTGATACATTTCATTTTTAGTTCATTGATTAAATTGAATGGGTTTTAGTTTCTTATACTGCCATATTTATTTTTCTTTATCTAGTTATTTTAATGGCATGTGTTTCTATTTATTACCTTTATATGTCGTTTATGCACTTCCTTATCAGTTTATCAATTATATGGTATGTGTGTTATATTATTTACCATTCCATAATTATTAATCTCATTTATTGATTATTGCTTCTGATATACTTTACCCTTACTGAGAATTTGAACTCACTCTTATTATGTTTCTTTCCCCAATAATCCAAGAAACGTACTATAAAAGATATTCAAAGATTTAATAGATGGAATAATGTTATCCTCAAAGTTATTTATTTATTTAGAAGAAAAAAATTATATTATAGTTAGTGTATTAATTTGTAATAAAAAATCATTTATGTATCTAGTTTACCGAGACTACTAAACTCTCGATCCTTTGGGACTTGATTCCTTGTAATCATGCCAATGTAATTGATAGAAAACTCTAACTCCGGGCTCTCTGGGGTCAGTTCACTACAGTTGGTATTAGAGGAAGTTTAGTAGAAAACTTGGGAACTAGATTTAGGAAAACATAGGTTAGATAACATAACCCTAAGATATACTTTTAGGATAATTATAGAATAACATCTAATAATTTATTAAGGTAGATATTATGTGGGTCTTCCTTGAAATACATCCCTCTCTGAATACTATAAGTGGGTGTGGTTTTGAAACAGATGTACCTAGAAGTAATAACTCTGACAAGGTGTTCCAGGCCTGACTCGGGGTAACCTGGTACATGAAAATAGGCCTTACTACGCACCTAGTTTGAAACTATGGGGGGATATTCTTAGGAAATTTCACATTTTATTTAAAAACCACTATGAATGATTTTGACAATGAATAACCTAGGTTAAATCCAAGTTGTTTTAGATTTAAGATAAGGTGTCATGATTTAAAAATCCTATAAATGATATTATGGAAAAACCCTGGACCAAGGAAAGACCCATGTGGAAATAAATGGATGGTGTATTTATGTATTGGGGGTGTATTGAAAACCTTAGTTAAAAGGCTATTTAGTGATTAACCTTATTTCAAGGATGTCCATCATATTCATGTCAGAAATTATATTAATTCGATTTTAGAAAAGGATAACCTATAAGCTGGGTGACATCCAATCAAATCCAGTAAGGTTGTAGGTCTTAAACCCATGACTGAAGGACGATAAGGGCTTCACGGCAACCACTATCCTACACAATGTCCTAGTTAATTTTTCATTGTTTTTATTTAAACAATTTGACAAATAAATGTTAATGAAGAACCATTAATATCACTTTTTAGGATTAGAGATTAATCTATTAACCATATTGGTTTTGGAAGATAGTTATATACAAATAGTTTGACTTTTCACTCTTTTATAGGCCTCATGATCCTTTAAAATTTTCTTTTAGTGCTTCAGGCATAAAAAAATCATTATTGGTAATTAATTTATGGGAGTAAAGGGATGAATTATATTTTTATCGAAGAATAACCAAAACTTAGGATTTTTCATATGAAATTGAAACCTATCAAGTAAGAATATTTCCTTATATTCTTAGGTAGTAAAACAATTACCCAACATTAGGAAAATGACTTAGAAATAAAATATTATCCTAATACCTTAATTTCTGTTGAACCGGTGGTCTTATAAATCATCAAAGATTTATGGATTTGAGGCCATAAATGTTTTATTGATCATTCACTTTTTTTGGTTGATGACCTCATTCACTCCCTATAAATATTTACATTTTTCCTTCAATTATGTATCTCTACTTTCCACTGATCTTCTCCTACTTAGAAACCTGGTTACATGGTAGTCCATGTGACCTTTGTACTTTCCACTCTCTCTTTTATATAGGATGACTTATGAACCCTTCTCACGATGTTGGATTTCAAACATAGGAAGTATCAAACAATCTATCTCCATGATCTATTTTAAATTGCAAGGATGAAAATTAAATAAGGTAGGGAGAATGTGACGCCCTGAAAATCTAAAGTAAGAACATTGTATTTGATAGCATGTATGACACGGGACACCAAGCGCATAAGGTAATATAATATTTGGATAATTTATAATATATTTACTATTTAAAATAGATTATATATATTTAAATGTATACAACACTGAGTTAGCATGCATTACACGTAAGATCAACCTTCCTCGATGGCTTACGTTATATGCACGATCGAGTTTTATCAAACAATAATATATTATTAAAATATAATGAGATATAAAATATTCATCAAATTAGAAGTTATGAATATTAATAACTAACTTATGAAAATTTTGGTTTATACAAATATAGAATTAATTAATTGGTTACAAATTAATTAGAAATTAATATAAGAATCAATTGAATATAAAGTGAATATTTTTATAGAAAACTATTTTTATGCTCAAAAAGTTGTTTTATGCTAATAGATTAAATTAATTACACTTAGTTAGTAATATTAATGGAATATATATATATTATATATTCAATAAAATATTTTTGATATTAATCCATTAGGTTTGATATACATAAGATAAGAACAAACTCTATTTTACACATAAAAATCTATATTTTTATAAATATAATTTTACTATATTTTAATAGAGAACTCATTTTAAATATGAATTTTAACACTTTAATTTATTTAATATGACAAAATAAACTTCATATTTTAAATAAAAATATAAAAATTAGTTTTGGGTGATTTTTTGATATTTTTTTGTAAACATATCATTTTTAAAGAATAGTTAAAAATACCAAATTTTAGTTGAAAACTGCTTTTTAATCTAATTTATTTATAAGGTTAAATTATATTTTAATTTGTTTTAAATTTTAATTAGATAATATTTTTATCAATTAATACAATTTATTTCATTGTAATCAGTTTCATTTTGAAATTGGTTATAACAACATAGCAATCTTTTGGAAATTTTTACTTTAAAAACCCTGCATTGTCGTCCCGCATGTGAGATGAATTTTAAATTAATTTTTGTCAATTCTATGATTATAATTTTTAAAAATAGATCCCATATTCAGAATGAGCATAATTTATAATTTTTAATAATACCAACTTTGTTTTTGACTAAAAATATTAATGAAAGTGATTAAAATTAATTACAATGATTAATGTTAAATTAAGCTTAATATGTGACTAAACCTTAATATTAAGAGACCAAATGGCCTAAAAAATTGTCCAAGAGTCATTTTATATCCATATTTTTACCCTATAATCCCTTGTCTCAAATTGGGTCCATTATTGGTGTAACGCCCCGACCCTAGAAGCCTAGAGCTGGTGCATTATTGTAATACATTGGCATTATTACAAGGAATCAAGTCCTAAAGGACCAATAAATTTAGTAGTCTTGGAAAATAGATTACATACATGAATGTTACATTAAACATGCAAACATAAAACACAACACAAATATTCCATTGATAAAGTAATTATTCCCCTATATTAACCCTACATATCAAACATAATACACTTCTTATAATCCTAGGAAAACAAAATATAAGAAAGGGGTGAGCTCAGATGCTCAGTAAGGGTAAATAATTTAGTAAAAGCTATAAACTTTTAAGGCAAGATGTGTAATAAAAACAACAGCCTTTTAAACATAAACTTGAACATAATATGGATAAAATAAATAAATAAAACATATAAACATGCACATGGATATTCTACTAGTCAAATAATCACATGTAATAATTAATTTCATAATGAGGGAATGTCTAACGTCGGACATCATTACCACATAGTCAAGACCTTGTTCCAAGACTACAAATAAATATTTTTTCAAGGCCTTGTGCAAAGACACTAATTTGTCTCATGAGACCTACCGATACATCGAGGAGCTATAGTGGGTCCCACATGTCACTTACTAAGTCCACTGCATTCATTATATGAAAATGTTGAAACATAACATAAACATTTGTATTAAAACTAGCATATGAAAATTCATTACTTTAGCCATAAACCATGAATGGTATAAAAATATCACATCTATAGTAAAACATATCATAACTTATTCAATACAATATGGAATATTTTATTATAATAAATTGATTATAAAATAAAAATACATATTTTAATTACATTTTAATGTTATTAAATATCCATTTTTGATCTTATTGGCTTGAGTTAGTGGATTTTAATTTTGAACATTCATTCTCATCATTTGTGCACTTCATGCCTAATGTACACCAATTTAGGCCCAATTATTCCTCTGATTTTAAGGAATGTTATTATACATATTTTAATTTGGTATTTTTATAAATTTATATACACTTCAATATGAAAAAATTTCATTCAGGGGTCAATGGAGGATTCATAAAGGATGATGGGGATATTTGGTGATGAAAGGAAACAATTCTGGAGAAGGCAGATTGGACACCAGCTCACTGATGAGAATGTGGGGACCACAATACAGACCCACTAAAGCCCAAATTTCATGGGATGATGTAATAAATATATATTAACATATAATTATTCATGATTCATTGATAATTAGGTCTCTATTGTGGTTATTCAGGTATCCCAAGTTAGAGATAAAATTCTAGGCCAGATTCTGCGATCCAGAAAAACATCCCACCAATTTAATCATATCTAGGAAACCAAAAATTTATTTAGGATTAAATTTTACATAGAGATAATAGACATCTTTATATTCACTTTTTTCTTTTATGGCCTACTCTAATTCGGCGATATATAAGTCCATCTAGGTGCGTCTTTTTGGTGGATGCAAGCTGGCTGCCACTTCGAGTCAAGGATAAAGAAGTCCACTCTCCCTTACTTTCCACCACCCTAGGCCTACCATAATCAAGTGGTATGCTTTGTACTATTGGATTCTCGACCCAAGTCTCCAAAAATTCCTATTTAAGGTAGTGTTGTTGAAGGATTTAATCATCTTTTGTCATTGGTTTCATTGTAGTGTTATGTTGTCTCTTTGTGTTTGTAATTGCATTTCTTTCTCATGTAAGTTGTTCAATTCACCATAGTTTCTTAATAAAAGTTCTTCCTTTACTATTATTCTGTTCTTATACATATCAAGTTTATACTGTTGCCTAAAAGTTTTAATTTATTCACACCATAATTTGTGAGATTTATTACACAACGGTGGAGTGATCGATTTTTTTTGTTGTTTTTACTTCTTTAATTTCACCCTCGTAAGTCTACTTCCCACTTCTGTTGAGGACATGTCATCAATGGAGGGATAACTCTTTTATAGTTTGATCCAAGGGAGTATAAAGGTTATGGATTTAATGTTATTTCTCACTCTCTAAATTTTTATTAATTTCTTTTATTTGAGTTTCTTTTATTCAATGATTTTCTCTCTTCCTCTTCCATATTGAATTTAATCACCCCACTTTTATGCTCTAATAAGATCTTTTACCGTGGAGTGCTCGTGAAAATGATCCTACAAGTGTATAGGTAATTATCATGTGTTTTTTAATGTGTTTAACCAGTATTTGATGAGGTTAGTTTGAATTCATTGAATGAATCATTATCGAGTTAATGAAATTGAAATCTTTAAAAAAAAAGGAATTCATCCAATCCACCCCGAGTGATCACCTAGGATCAACTCATTATCTTAATTTGATTTAACTTAAATATGTTATTGATACTTTAAAACCATCTAAAATCAACCCAAATTTGGAAACTTCATAGCCAAAAAAACCATCTCATAGGTTGTGTATCTTAGGTATCTTCTTAGGTCTCAGTGGATTCGACAACCCAAGCTAGACTATAAGGACCATTCTACCTTCATCTCTTGGGTAAATTTGAGTGTGAATCAAATTTTTGCACCGTTTTCTGGGAACAAGTAATTACATTAGACAAAACCCTTCTTTCCTCACCCCAATTCTTCTATTATCACCCAATTCTCTTACCTTTTTCCTTTCTCGCATTTTTTTTTCTTTTGGTGCATGACTGCCTACACTCATGATCAATCAAACCGTCTAGTTAGGGTGGATAGTCCTGGGTTTGGGGGTCAATTAAACCAAGGGAACTCTTTCCATTAGATCCTAATCTTCATAATACTCTAGAGTCAAAAATTGATCCCATTTCAATGGAAAGTATTCAAAGAAACCAACTCATAAACCCAGGTGGGAACCAAAATGGAAGTCCAAATGAGGCAGCCCCAAACTTGGGGAAGGCAGTCGATCAAACCATGAATGACTACCTCACACTTTCCTGGACCAATGCCCCCTCATGAATTAGACACAATTACTTAGGATATTCCAACTACATCTTTAAACCTCATGTCCTAAACCACCTTCCCACATTCCATGGAATAGAGTCTGAGATTCCCTACCTTCACATCAAGGAGTTCAATGACATTGTAGAAACTATGTGTCCCCCACATCAACTAGAATCAGCTAAGATGAGGCTATTTCCTTTTTCTTTAAAGGATCGAACTAAAAATGGCTAAAAAATTTGAGACCATCATCCATAAACTCTTAGGACCAATTATAAAGAGAATTATACAAAAAAATACTTTCCCCACCACAAAACAATTGCACTTAAAACGAGCATCCAAAACGTTTTTGAAAAAGAGGGAGAGTCATTCTATGAAACATGGGAGAGGTTCAAAGACACCCTAAACATGGTTCCACATCATGGTTTTTCTATAAGTGAACAAGTGAGAATTTTTTATGAAGGTTTGGGCCCATGGAACAAACAATTCATTGACATGATGTGTAATGGAACCTTTAAAAACAAAGCCCTAAATAATGCTTACGAGTATCTGGAAAGCCTTGAGGAACAAAACCAAACATGGGGAGCTTTGCCTTATTCTAAAAATCCTCAAAGAACTACTGGAATTCATACACTTAGAGAATAGGAAAGCCTTAGGGCTAAACTCACAGCACTCTCTAGGAAGTTTGAAGAGATAGACCTTAGGAAAGTCCATGAAATCCAAACTGTAGAACCTGTTTGCACAATTTGTGACAAACATGACCATAAGACAGAAAACTGCCAAACCATTTCATCCATCAAATATGTTCTTTTAGGAGGAACCTTAGTGGAAGTAAATGCTTTGAACTTTCAAAAGCCTCAATACCAAAACAACTTCAACCCAAGGTATAATGACCACCCAGGATTCCGCTGGAAAGATAAACAATAACCTAGCCAACCACAGGGACAAAATCCTTACCCCCATTAGAATTACCAAACCCATAACCAGTTCCAAACCGAACCTATCCAATACCAACATCCACTGGTCCATTTTCAACAAACCATCCCACCTCCAAAATATCCCCCTGGGATAAACCAATCTTCTCAAGAACCAACCCAAACTATTCCACAAAGCCTACTAGAACAATTGTGCAAACAAATGGAAATGATGAACTCGGAAGTCTCTTCCCTTAAACAAGAACTTCAAACCATAAAAACTGTAAAGGCACCCATGCCTACTCAGTTTGTACCATCCTCAAATTTAAGGGTAGATTCAAGTTGCACTCAAACAACTCATGAATAACTAAAGGTTGTAACAGATTTAAGAAGTGGGAAATCAATTGAGAAACCTGAACAAATAAGTCAGAAACCATTTAAAGCTCCAAAATCTAATGGAAATTCAAATCAACCATAAGATAAAACTGCAGAAACTGATAAAAATGTGAAAGAAACAACTCTTCAAAAAACAACCCCACAACCTAAACCATTTACTCAACGCATGAGGGGGAAAACCAATCTTGAATTGAATGAAACATTGAGAGAAATCTTCTCATAAGTCAAGCTGAACATCCTCCTTCTCGATTCCATTCAAACCATTTCTACATAATCAAAATACCTTAAGGACCTATTCACATTTAAAATAAAATTTTTACATAAAAACCAAGTCCTCTTGGCTGCTAATGTGAGTACCACTATTCAAGGGACCATTCCTCCTAAGTTTAAAGACCCGGGTTTCCCTTACATCAATGTTGAACTAGGAGAGAGCAAAGTTGTAAAGGCCTTGTGTAACCTAGGTGCTAGTGTCAATATCATACCCTATGTTGTGTACTTCCAGTTAGTCCTAGAAGAACTTTAACCCACATCTGTCACACTTCAACTTGCTGATTGTAGCATTAGGGTTCCAAAGGGTATTTTAAAGGATGTTTTGGTAAAGGTTGAAAACTTCATCTACCCTGCTGACTTCATTGTCCTTGATAACCATCCAAACTTATGAAATAAAAAAACAAACCCCAATCTCCCTTGGTTGTCCTTTCCTTGAAAAAATAAACTCTGTTATCTGAGTCTGAAATGGGAACATGACCATCACCTTTGGAAACATGAGTCTAGACATGAACATCTTAATGAAAGTTTACAAATAGGGGATGACGAGGACATTCATGAAGTAAACATGATAGGAATAATTTATAATGAATCCATATAACATAAAGGAATATTTGATGGATATTTAAGTCAGGATGAGATTTAATTAATTTGTTCACATGAAGGAAGTTTATCTCCTTGGCTTGAATCATTTTCAAATTTCTCTTATGATGAAGTCTTAGGTACAATAATCAGTGAAACCTTTCAGGAAACCACTTTCATAGAGACCACTAAAACTTCCTTCCCTAAATCTGATCAAGCCAATCTAGTAGCTGAAACTTCTACATGTGCGGAATCAATCCTATCAAAAACTCTAGGAAACAAAATTGATCTTGATTAAATGTCCCAATCTTCTGCTGAAATTCTGAACCAACCTGATCTTAAATTTAAGGAACTTCCCACTGCACTCAAGTATGACTTCCTAGGGGGAAATCAAACACATATTAGTGTCATTTCTTCTTCTATTGAATCCAATCATGAGATGATGATTCTAGATGTCCTTAGGAAACATAAAAAATCCATAGGTTGAACCCTGTCTGATATTCCTGGGATTAGCCCACTTATCGGGACTCATATGATTATTCTAGAATCTGATTCAAAGCCATGTCGTCAACCTCAACAGCAACTCAATCCTAATCTCATGGAATTGGTGAGAAAAGAACTTCTGAAATTGTTAAAAGTCGGTATCATATATCCCATAGCTGAGAGTGAGTGGGTCAGCCCAATCCAAGTGGTTCCCAAGAAGGTAGGAATCATAGTGATAACCAATAAGGATGGAGTGATTCTTCCAACTAGGGTGAGTAGTGGATGGAGGGTCTGCATTGACTATAGGAAGATAAACTCATTCACCAAGAAGGACTATTTCCCCTTACCCTTCATTTACCAAGTCCTTGAGATATTGTCAGGTCATGCCTTCTATTGTTTCTTAGATGGGTACTCAGGGTATAATCAAATTGAGGTCTCCCTAGAGGATCAAAGGAAGACTACATTCACATGTCTATTCGGAACCTTAAAACTCATGCCCTTAGGGTTATGCAATGCCCATGGAACCTTCCAGTGGTGCATGATGGGAATATTCTCAGACATGGTAGAGGATTTTCTTGAGGTCTTCATGGATGACTTATCTGTATTTGGGGATACATTTGAGGGATTTATTAGGAATGTGGAGAGATTTTTTGCCCAGATGTGAAGAAACAAATCTGGTCCTAAACTGGGAAAAATTCCATTTCATGGTTAAATAGGGATTACTCCTTGTCCATATAGTCTCAGGTAGGGGGATTGAAGTTGATAAAGCAAATTTTGACATCATTCTTCACCTTTCATCACCCATAACTATTAAGGAAGTGAGGTATTTCTTAGTACATGATGGTTTCTATAGAATATTCATCAAGAAATTTAGTTCAATCTCTTGTCCCCTTTGTTCTCTCCTAGTAAAGGATGCTCCATTTATTTGGACAGAAAGCTAGGAGGGTTCATTATCAACCCTCAAATCCTCTCTAACCTCTCCTACCATTATAAAATATCTAAATTGGAACCTTCCTTTTGAACTTATGTGTGATGCCAGTGACTTTTCTGTAGGAGTTGTGTTAGGAAAACATTGTGATAAAACTCCTTAAGTCATTGCTTATGCAAGAAAATCCTTAAATGATGCCCAAATCAACTACACCACCACCGAAAAGGAGTTACTTTCTATTGTGTTTTCCTTAGATAAGTTTTTTTCCTACCGCTTAGGATCCACCATCAATGTGTTCAATGACCATTTTGCACTAAAATACCTCTTCCAAAAACAAGATGCTAAGGCTAGACTGATTAGGTGGTTCCTTCTCTTATAAGAATTTGACATCACAATCACGGATAAAAAGGGTGTTGAAAATGTTGTAGCTGATAATATCTCTAGTATGGAATTAAAAGAAAACTCAAATCACCTTTTTGTGTCTGATTCATTCCCTAATGAACACCTATACTATGTGAGTGACTGCCCTTGGTATGCTGACATAACCAATTTCTTAGTTACAGGAGTCATTCCAAAATTCTTAGGGACTCAATCTTGAAGTAAATTCATTTCTGGTGTTAGGAACTATGTGTTTGATGATCCATACCTCTATAAGTTCTACCCTGACCAAGTCATTAGGAGGTGTGTCCCAGAATCTGAACAAGAGTTCATCCTTAAATTCTATCATAGTGAGGCATGTGAAGGTCACTTTACCTCTAAGAAAACATCTACTAAGATTCTTTAGTGTGGTTTATTCTGGCCCACCCTCTTAAGGGACTTCTACACATTTTGTCAAAGTTGTCCAAGGTGTCAACAAGTAGGGTCCATCACAAAAGGGAATCAAATTCCAGTCACTCCCATCTTAGTGGTTGGAATCTTTGACTGTTGGGGATTAATTTCATGGTTCCCTTCCCAAACTCTAGGGGATATCATTACATTCTCTTAGCTATTAATTATGTCTCAAAATGGGTTGAGGCCATTCCCACAAAATCCAATGATCATAAAACTATGATTAGATTCTTAAAAGAAAACATCTTCTCTAGATTTGGAATTCCTAGGTCTATCATTAGTGATCATGGAACTCATTTTTGCAATCATCCATTCTCATCACTCATGGACAAGTATGGAATTTCTCACAAAGTGTCCACTGCTTACCACCCACAGACCAATGGTCAAGCTGAGTTAGCCAATCGAGAAATCAAACAAATTATTGAGAAAACTGTTAATCCATCTAGGAAAGATTGGTCGAGAAAACTCTTAGATACTCTTTGGGCCTATCGAACCGCATATAAAACCATTTTAGGAATGTACCCATACAGGTTGGTTTATGATAAAGCATGCCATTTTCCAGTGGAGATTGAACATAAGGCTTTTTGGGCAATTAAGAAAATGAATTATGACCTCTCATTGGCCGAAACAAAAAGGAAATTAGATCTCAATGAACTTGAGGAACTTAGGATAGAGGATTATGAAAATTCAAGGATTAATAAAGATAAAGTACAAGCCTACCAATCTTGAAATCTTAAAACCAAACACATTTTACCGGGTAAACCTATTCTTTTGTATAGTTATAAACTTCATTTACACCCAGGAAAGTTGAGGTCTATATGGTTAGGTCCATACATAGTGCATAAGGTGTACCCCCATGGGGTTGTTGACATTCAATATCCCACCAATTGTCAAACATTTAAAGTTAATTGTCATAGATTCAAACTATTCATATAACCATTCCAAAAACATGAAGTTGATGAAGAATTGTGTGAACCTGCGTTAGATGATGAAAATAATTAATCAATTAGTGGCCCAAGTCAAGATAACAACGTTAAACAAAGCACTGCATGGGAGGAAACCCGTGGTTTTCAAGTTTCCAATCATTTTGTTGTTTTAATCAACTTTATATTTTTAATAGGATTACTAAATCATTTTGATATTTAAAAATAAAAAAAAATAGACTATTGACATGTTCTTCTATTATGAGTATGTATGGGTATGAAAGAGGAGCGTCATATTCATCTGTGTCACGTGGTGTGATCCTTGAGTAATACCTTACCCAAAAATTTAAAAAGAACACAATGTATCATCAGTTCATTTTATTTTTATGTGTTTGTAGGTTAAAATAAAAAAAATATAATAATAATAATAAAATTAAAAGTCCACATAGTAGGTTGTGGGGCAAACCCCGACAAACCGGCGAAGCCGCAGGGACTCGAACCAGGGACCGAAGGGAGACAGGGGTGCACACTTACCACTGACCTATAGCTTATGGTGCTTCCTTATTGTATAATTTTTTTATATATACTTATATTTTAATTTTTTTATTATATGAATAAATATATATATCTATTTTTTTTGTTTTTTTTTTTTGTTTTTTTTTCTTCTTCCACTAAGGAATTCTGAGAGTGACATGGAGATTGAGGGATTAAAATGGAGCAACAAGAATTTCAACTTCAACCACCAGGTGACTTCATTCCATGATCCTCGTTTTCAATTTCCTTTTTAAACTCTCATTCCCTACCTCTACCCCCTTCTAAATTTTCTTTTCTTTAAACACTAGGGATAGTGTTATTTTAAGTTGGTGGTGGAGATAAAAAAAATTATTTTGTGTCAAAAAAATGAATGATTTGAAAAAAAAAAGTGTGCCTTGATGGAAGGAAAAATTTATTTAACCTTGAACATGATAATAGACATTGTACACTGTGAAACTGAAAATCAAATAATTTAGCATGCCCTGATTCTGATTTTAATACATGTATATTTCATGAGCATAGATTTTTGGAAAGTGTGGCTGTCTAATGTGATATTTCATTGTTTATATTTTCATCCAAATAAAAAAAAGAATCACAACGCATGTCCTTTGTATATTGGGGTATTAGTTTGAGTTAATGGTGTCCCCCAAATAAATATCATAGGTTTGGTGTTCATTTTAGTTTTAATATGAGTATTCAATAAAAAAAATTAAAAAAAACAATAAATTTGCGTGTAGAGAACTAAAATGACCTAATGTGTGGATTTCGGAACTTTGGGATCATGACTGCATAGTTTTATAGCCCAGAGTTAGTAATTTTATCTCAATTTTTGGTAATTTGAATTTTTTTTTGACTGAGTTAACTCGAGATGATGCTCGATTATGTGGGCTTCACTTGGTGCCCTAAGGTCCTTGAGCCTGGGAGTCATCGACAAAGTCTCGCTACATGGGTTGACTCTTTTGAGCGCAATTTCAATTACCATGGAAAAATTACAAAAACAAAAAAAATACAATAAAAAAATTGGAGTACTCATCTTAATATTGAAATGTGATTCCACCTAGTTCTTCCATCATTTCCCTCTTCAATAAAGATGAACCCCCATGTCTAATGCGACGCACAACACATCATCACTCTTAATTGATATTGGATAAAATATGGAGATGAATTTGAAAAAAGGAATGGGATTGGGATTGGAATATGATTATGAAAATATCATGTATTAAAAAAAATTTTATGGATTTCATGATTGTTTGGTATAAAGGTTTTTGGTGATCATTGTGTATTAAAATGTTTTTGGAAAAGGGAATTAAAATTTTATATTGTTGAGATACATTTTTCTAGGGACTAGAAAATCTCAAGTTGGGGGTGTGATTAGACAATAAAAATACATATGTTAATTAAATTTTAATGGTATTAAATATCCATTTTTTGATCTTATGGGCTTGAGTTAATGGATTTTAATTTTGAACATCCATTCTCATCATTTGTGCACTTCATGCCTAATGTACACCAATTTAGGCCCAATGATTCATCTGATTTTAAGGAATATTATTATCCATATTTTAATTTTGTATTTTGATAAATGTATATACACTTAAATATGAACATATTTCATTCAGGGATCAATGGAGGATTCATAAATGATCATGGGGGTATTTGGCGATGAAAGGAAACAATTCTGGAGAAGGCATATTGGACATCAGCCCACTGATGAGAATGTGGGGCCCAAAATACAGACCCAATGAAGACAAAATTTCATGGTATTGTATAATAAATATATAGGAACATATAATTATTGATCATCCAGTGCTAATTCGGTATCCATTGTGGTTATTTAGGCGTCCCAATTTAGAGATAAAATTCTGAACCAGATTCTGCAGCCCAGAAAAACAGCCCACCAATCTAATCATATCTCAGCACCCACAAATTCATTTGGGATGAAATTTTACAAAGAGATTGGATACATCAGTATATTCACTTTTTTCTTCTATTTCCTACTCTAATTCATCCATATATAAGTCTATATAGGTGTGTCTGTTCGTTGGATGCAAGTCGGCTGCCACTTCGAGTCAAGGATAAAGAAGTCCACTCTCCCTTACTTTCCACCACCCTAGGCCTTCCATAATCAAGTGGGATGATTTTTAATATTGGAGGACCAACACAAGGCTCCCAAAATGTCTATTTAAGTCAGTTTTGTTGAATTATTTAATCATCTTTGGTGCTTGGTTTCATTGTAGTGTTATGTTGTCGCTTTGTGTTTGTAATCGCATTTCTTTCTCATGTAAGTTGTTCAATTCACCTTAGTTTCTTAATAAATGTTCTTCCTTTACTATTATTTTGTTCTTATACATATCACATTGATAATGTTTCCTAAAATTTTTAATTTATTCACACCATACTTCTTTAGATTTATCACATAACGGTGGAGTGATCGATTTTTTTTGTTGTTTTTACTTCTTCAATTCCACCCTCGTAAGTATACTTCCCGCTTTCGTTGAGGACATGTCATCAATGGAGGGATAACTATTTTATGGGTTTATATAAGGGTGTATCAAGGTTCTGGATTGAATGTTATTTATCACTCTCTAAATATTTATTAATTTCTTTTATTTGAGTTTCTTTTATTCAATGATTTTCTCTCTTCCTCTTCCATATTGAATTTAATCACCCCACTTTTATGTGCTAATAAGATCATTTACCTTGGAGTGATCATGAAAATTATCCTATAAGTGTATAGGTTATTATCATGTGTTTGTGAAGGTTTTTAACCAGTAGGTGATGAGGTTAGTTTGAATTCATTGAATGAATCCTTCTCGAGTTAATGAAATTGAAATCTTTAAAAAAAAGGAATTCATCCAATCCACCCCAAGTGATAACCTAGGATCAACTCATTATATTAATTTTAATTAACTTAAATCTATTAGTTATACTTTAAACCCATATAAAATCAACTCAAAGTTGGCAAATTCATAGCCAAAAATCCATCTCACAGGTTGTGTATCTTAGGTATCTTCTTAGGTCTCAGTGGATTCGATAACCCAAGCTAGACTACAAGGACCGTTCTACCTTCATCTCTTGGTTAAACTTGAGTGTGAATCATAAATCAACCTCAATAAATAATAATATCCAGTAAAGGATGTTGATATATTTGAAAATGATCAGTAAAACTCTTTGAGTGAAATACCCCTTTTTCATGAAATCATTTAAAAGTCACACAATTTATAAAAGAAGACATTTAAATGATATTTTTCAATCAAAGTTTCTCATACCACTTTAAAACTTTTTAAAGTAATTAACATTTTATAACAATCATTTACATATAAATAAATCCGTAAAACCATTTTGAAAACATGGACATTAATGAGAAATATTTAGAAGAATAAATATTTAAAACATTTAAAATGATGTTTTAGTTAAAGAGTACCTTAAAAGAATAATTTTGAAATGTATTTTATGAAACATGTACATGAATAATAAATATTTCTCAGAAAATAATTACACATAAAAAATATCAAATAATAATGAGATTGAGGAATTAACCCTTACCTTGCACTTTCTTTTGGTCGAGGGTACGTTTAACCTCCTGTATAATGACCATAGTATGTTATTAAATTATACCAAAACCATATTCATAATTATTATATCATATATGATTCATTTATGACTTTATATTACCCATTTAATAATTATTTCCATGTTAAATTACATTTTAGGTAATAATCGCTTTCTTTATCGTACGTGTTTTAACTTGTTATTCTTGATCGTATCATTTAGATCATGATTTAAATACTTACAGAATATAAAAAATGATTTATATATAATATATATTTATAATATAAATATGTATAATAGATAGATATATGAAATGTAAAACACCTTTTATGGAGACGGTAGGTTGTAAGTACGCATAAACGTTGTTTCCATTTTCATATCGTATTGAATGGAAGTGAATAAGATATATGTAAGTACATACATATATACATACATACATATAGATATAGATATAGATATAGATATCTCCAGTAGAATTATTAATTCATATATTACATAATTATTAATAATATATATTTTTATAATAATCGTTGAATGGTGAACCTGGAAATGAATCTCATCACGTCGTGGAGACGGCAAGCCGTATGTACACACGAGCGATGATATAATTTCCTTAATGATTAAAAGGTTTGGAATTGGATATTATATTAATTTTAAATAGAAATTAGAATGTTAGTTTCATTATTTATATATATATATTAATCATCATTATATCCATCCAAATAACATAGTGTTGAATAACAAATTACACCACGGCGTGGAGACGGTAAGTCGTACATATGCATGCATGGTGACATTATCATTCATAGGATGGATAGAATAATGATTATGGTTGTACCATATTTATAATAAAATCACAGTATGTATAAGGTACTGTAGTTATTATTTTGGTATGGAAATAATAAAGAAAGATAAATTGGAAGAAGAAAAGAACTTTGAAAAGGTTATAAAATAATTACCTATTCTTTGGGTGTTTCCTTTTGATTTGAACAAAAGGGCTCCTTAGGTTGGAATTATTCTCAATTTAATGCCTATATATTTAATTTAGGTTAGTTTGGAGGAGATTTGGGTAGGGGTTGGATGATCCAAATGGATTTGGAGGTGTGATTTTGAGAGAAGGGGAAGTGCCCATTTATAAGAGAGGTGAGGGTCACTTTAGGAAAAGATTGAAATATTATTTTATTATAAAATCATTTTCAATTTATAATGGCTCCAAATGGATTTATTTCGAGTATAAGGTGGGTATGGGTCGAAAACCTCTCAACCAATAGATTTTATACAAGTTTAGGTCACCATATTAACCTTATCTTTTAGATTTGACCCTTAGTTAAATAGTTTAACTTTTACCATGTATTCTTGTATTATTATAATAATTGGTTAATAAACTTACTATAAGATGCCAAGATAACCTCAATTGGTTTTTTAATGACATAACTATCATTATATAAGTCATTTAGATGAACCTTATATTTTTAGAACTATTATATAATTTAATAAAATATTATTTGTTTTAAAAACTCATTTATGTCAATTTTGACACTATTTAGTATTTGGTTTTTTTGAAAGTAATAAAAATATAATTTCTTCAAAAAAAATTCATTGAATTAACTCTAAAATGTCATATTAACCTAGAAAATTTTTTTAATGTATCAAAAGTATCAATTTAAATTTATTTTAATATTTATAATATTAATTATTTTAATCTTTCATTAATAAGGTAATTACTTCATCATCATTGTGTCATAAATAAATTTAATTATTTAATGTATAAAAATTATAAATAAAATACCATGATGTAGGAAATATTTTTATATTTCTAATTAATATTTATATTCAAATTTATATTATGCATAACCCTATATTAAAAATGTTTTAGTTATTAAATTATGAACTTTACACTTTTAACTCTTCTTTAAATAAAATAATAATAAATGTCCTAATCTAATCCAAGTGGATCAAAAATGATAATATTTTATTCATAAGGTTGTTTTTGGTCAAAATACACTTATACAATAGAATTAGGACATGTTTTGGGGTAATTATAATATCATTTTTACCTTTAATTGCCCTATTTCCTTTTAGTTGTGGTAAATAAAATTCAAAAGTTACTATTCACAAAAAATTATTTTCATCTTATTGAACCAAATTTCACTTATTGATTTCAATCGTGCCTCTCTGATTTTTTAAATTTAATTCACAGAAGTGGTAAAATTACGTTTTATGCAAATTTGTAAATGTGCTTAGAAGGTGGGTAAAAGACGTTAAAAAGTTCAATAAAATTTTATACATCTAATTTTATTACAAAATGACCCCAATGAATTAAATTTAACTTATATAGGTATTATATATCTATTTTTACTTAAAATAAATTGAAATAAAATAAATAATTATTTAAATAAAAATTTGGTTTTAAACAATAACGTAGTGTTTTTCACTATTCATCAAACATTGAAAGTTTTCAGAAAAATACCAAAAATTCATTCTAAGATAATTTTGATATTCCGAATTCAAAAATTAATTCTATTTTACCAAATTCAAAACATATAAGTTTCATTAATTAATTTAAAATTAATTCTCGTTGTCAAAACCAAAAAGCGGGTTTTTTTTAAAGTAAAAACTATCAAAAGATTGACATGTGTTTATAATAAATTTAAATGTGAAATTAATTATAATGACCTAAATTATATTAAATGATAAAAATATAATCTAATTATACTTCCAAACCATTCAAATTAATAACTTAACACTATAAATTATTTCGATTAAAAAAGTTGTTTTCAATTAAAATTTAGTATTTTCACTATTCATCGAAATATGAAAGTTATTAGAAAAGTACCAAAAAAATATCCAAACTAAATTTTTATTTCCCTATTATAAAGAAGAATTTAATTTCATTAAATTGAATATATAAAAGTGTCAAATATTTGTTTTAAAAAATGTTTTCCATTAAAAGGTAGTAAAATTGCATTTTTTGAAAAATACTTCTTTTATCTAAAAAAATGAATTTGTTCTTATATTATGTCTAAGAAACACATAATATGGATTCTAAAATTATATTGAGTATATAAAATTCAAAATTAATTTAATACTATTCATAACTACTTTTTGAACGGCTAATTTGGTAAGTCGTGGTGTGCTCAAACTCGGTATTGCGTATAGCGCTAGTTATTGAATTACTTTGAAGAGATAAATTACTATGAAATCTTGGGGTATTACATTATACCCTCCTTCAATAAATTGATTCCTCGTAATTTGAAATTATTCTTCAAAAATAAAAGGTTAAAAATAGAAAAATACCTTTGTGGAAAACCCACATCGAAAATTGGGTTAATAAAATTTAGTCTTAATAAGAGGGAAAGGGAAATGAAAAAGTCACCACCAAATTATGATCTCAATTAGGAGAACATTGGTGGTAATTAGAGACACATTATTAGAGGAAAATTTATATATTTATAGGGAGTGATTGAGGTCATCAATCACAAACAAGCATAAAATTGAGGGCCTCAAAGCCATCAATTTATGATGATTTAAAATATAATCGGTTCAACAAAACATAAGGTATTAGGATAACACATTTTTAGTTTTAATATCCCTTCCCTAAAGTTTAATAATTAATTTATTCATAGAATAAGAGGAAAAAAATATACTTGACAAGTAGAGTTTCATCCTTCAACTAATTCCTACCACAAACTCATCTTTTACTCCAAAAGATAATAAAATTCAAAAATATTCTATTTATCCTAATCGTATAGGGTTCTAAAAATAATGAATTTATAATTCATTTGTCAGACTATTTAAAAAAACTACATTATACAAATTAGTACATCACGTAGGCCAGTGGTGGATGATGCACCCTTGTCACCCTTTGGTTGCGGGTTCAAGTCTCGCAGCCTTACCGAACGCGATGAGTTGTCACCTGACCTCTGGGTTGTCATTTTTATAACAATAAAAAAATAATAATAATAGATGATTTAACCTTTAAAATAGTATACAATGTCAAACTTAATCCATTCCAACCTTTATACTTATCCAAAATACTTCTGTCCAAACTCACAGTCCAAAATTTATATAGAAGGTAAACACAGTGAAGATCTTTTTTTCCACATAATAACTTGTGAATACCTTCATCGTGTATTTCTCTTAAAACATGGTAACACCATTAATTACCATAAAACCTTATTGAATACTACATGATCCCTTGTTCCTTATCGAATACTGGATATACTCCTTAAATCCAAAAATTTTGAATACTCCAACAATGATGGAATAAACAAACCATTAATCAGTTCCAAGGATTTCAATAATATCCAATATAATTTATCCAAATCAATCATATCTTATTCCAAAATCAATACCTCAGTATCAGGACCATATTAAAGTTTATCTTTCCTTCAACCATGTATTTTCCAAAAAAGTTTAACTTTCTATTGAGTCACTTTTCTTGGTACCACATAATCTAAAATCCTTAATAAAATAGTATTACAGTACAATTTTTATATACTCCATAATTATTATAACCAGTACATCGTTGATACAACACTCAAATGACATAATTATTTAATAACAACATAATAATTCTAGTCATTCCTCTTCATATACGGTAGTATCATAACTTTATTATTATCCAACAATGTCATTTGTGGTATACTCTAATGATTGGGAAATTGATTTGCATAGTGTCCGAGCTCCTTGAAAATTAAGCATTGTGCATTTGAAACCTTTTTTTTACCCTTGTAATCACGTACTTGGTGTCCTTTTTCTCCACACTTATAACAAACTCTCATTCCCTTCAAGCATTTACCAAGGTGATTCTTTCCACAATTATCACATATGGGAAAATCCATCTTTCCCCTCTTCCCTTTATTCATCTTTCTCTCTACCATATTTTTCTTCTCTTGCTTCCCTTCAAAGCAATAGGACTCAGAGAATTATTTACTTATTTTATTAACACATGATACCATTTATTCATATGATAAAAATACATTGGATACTATTTCTCTTCTAAATGTTGTCTTAATACCATGAAAGATATGATCCTTCTTACTCTTTGGATCATGCGTATTGTTGGATTTCTAATTCCTTCTATTGGGTGCCTTTTCTAAACAATGACATAAACTAGGTTAGTTTATAAATCGCAATGCATAATTCCAAACTTGTAAAACACCTAACATAAATTTAAAAGATTATGAATATAATCTATAATCATAAGAAAATGTTTTCTTTGAGAAAATATTTACTTCTAAATCCTTCATAATGGATTGTAAAGAAAATGTGAATTATCCTAAGCATATCTCCCAGGAGTGGTGTAACCAAGAGTGCAGTAAGGCCCGTTTTCATGTACCAGGATACCCCGGGTCAAGACCAAAACTCTTTGTTAGAGTTTTCACTCCTAGGTACATCTGTGCCAGATCCGACTCTACCTACTCGTATCCAGACATGGATGTATTGCTTGGAATATACACAAAATCTCTTCATTACCAAAATTCTAAGAAATTCTTCTATAATAATCCTCAAAGTCTATCTTAGGGTAATGTTATCTAATCAGATTTTTTTTAAATCTGGTTTCCAAGGTTTATAATAAACTTCCTTTGATACCAATTGTAACTCCCCGACCCCAAAAGCCTAGTTCCGGTGTATTATTTTAATACATTGGCATGATTACAAAGAATCAAGTCCCGAAGGACCGATCAGTTTAGTATTCTTGGAAAATATATTACGTACATGAATGTTACATTACACATTCAAACATAAAACACAAAATAAATAATCCATTGAGAATTCCATCATTCCCCTATCTTAACCCTATATATCAAACATAATACACTTCTTGGAATCCTGGGAAAATATAACATAAGAAAGGGGTGAGCTCAGATGCTCAGTAAGGGTAAATAATTTAGCGAAAGCTATAAACTTTTAAGGAAATATGTGTAATAAAAACAACATACTTTTAAACATAAAATTGAACATAATATGGAGAAAATAAATCAAACATTACCATATAAACATGCACATGTATATTCTACTAGTCTAATAATCACATGTAATAATTAATTTCATAATAAGGTAATGCCTAATGTCGGTCATCATTACCACATTTATAAATAAAAATTTTGTCAAGGCCTTATGCCAATACACTAATTTGTCTCATGAGACCTGCTGATGCATCGAGGAGCTATAGAGGGCCCAACTCGTCACTTACTAAGTCCACTGCATTCTTCATATGAAAATGTAGAAACATAACATAAACATTTGTATTAAAACTAGCATACGAAATGTCATTAATTTAGACATAAACCATGAATGGTATAAAAATATCACATATATAGTAAAACATATCATAACTTATTCAATATAATATGGAAGATTGTATTATAATAAATCAACCTCAATCAAGAATAATATCCAATAAAGGATGTTGATATAGTTGAAAATGATTAGTAAAACTCTTTGAGTGAAATACCCCTTTTTCATGAAATCATTTAAAAGTCACACAATTTATAAAGGAATAAATTTAAAATATATTTTTGAATCAAAGTGTCTCATACCACTTTGAAACTTTTAAAAGGAATTAAAATTTTAAAACAATCATGTCCATATAAATAAATCCTTAAAACCATTTTGAAAACATGGACATTAATGAGAAATATTTAAAAGAATAAATATTTAAAACATTTAAAATGATTTTTATTTAAAGAGTACCTTAAAAGAATCATTTTGAAATGTATTTTATGAAACATGTACATGGATAATAAATATGTCCCAAAAAATACTTACACATAAACAATCTCAGATAATAATGAGATTGAGGGATTAACCCTTACCTTGCACTTTCCTTTGGTTGAGGGTACATTTAACCTCCTGTATAATGACCATAGTGTGTTATTAAATTATAACAAAACCATATTCATATTTATTATATCATACATAATTCATTTATAATTTTATACTATCTATTTAATAATTATTTCCATGTTAAATTACATTTTGGGTAATAATCGCTTTCTTTATCGTATGTGTTTTAACTTGTTATTCTTGATCGTATCATTTAGATCATGATTTAAATAATTCCAGAATAAAAAACATGATTTATATATAATATATATTTATAATATAAATATGTATAATATATAGATATATAAAATGTAAAACACTGTTTATGGATACGGTAGGTCGTACGTATGCATAAACGTTGTTTCCGTTTTCATATCGTATTGAAAGGAAGTAAGTGAATAAGATATATGTAAGTATATATATATATATATCCAGTAGCATTATTATTTTATATATTATATAATTATTAATAATATATATTTTTATAATCATCATTGAATGGTGAACCTGGAAATGAATCTCAACGCGTCGTGGGGACGGTAAGTCGTACGTATACATGAGCGGCGATATCATTTCCTTAATGATTAAAAGGTGTGGAATTGGATTGTATATTAATTGTACAAAAAAAATATCATGTTATTTTCATTATTTATATACATATTACTCATCATTATATCCATCCAAATAACATAGTGTTGAATAACAAATTACACCACGGCATGGAGACGGTAAGTCATACGTATGCATGCATGGTGACATTATCATTCATAGGATGGATAGAATAATGAGTATGGTTATACCATATTTATAATAACATCACAGTATGTATAAGGTACTGTAGTTATTATTTTGTTATGTAAATACCAAATAAAGAGAAAGTGGAAGAAGAAAAGAACTTTGAAAGAGGTGATAAAATAATTACCTTTTCTTTCGGTGTTTCCTTTTTATTTGAACAAAAGGGCTCCTTAGGTTGTATTTATTCTCAAGGGAAGTCCTATAGGTTTAATTGAGGTAAGTTGGGAGGATATTTGGGTAGGTTTTGGCAGAGAAAAATTCCTTTGGAGGTGTAATTTTGAGAGAAAGTTAAGTGCCCTTTTATAAGAGATGTGAGGGTCACTTTAGGAAAAGATTGAAATATTATTTTATTATAAAATAATTTTCAGTTTCTAATGTCTCCAAATGTATTTATTTTGAGTATAAGGTAAGGATAGATCAAAAATATCTCAACCAATAGGTTTTAGATAAGTTTAGGTCACCATATTAACCTTATCTTTTAGATTTAACCCTTAGTTAAATAGTTTAACTTTTACCATGTCATCTTGTATTATTATAATAATTGGTTAATAAACTTACTATAAGATGCCAAGAGAACCTCAATTGGTTCATTAATGATAAAACTATAATTATATAAGTCATTTGGATGATACTTAGATTTTTAGGACTATTATATAATTTAGTAAAATAGTATTTTTTTTTTTAAAAAACCCATTTATGTTAATTTTGACACTATTTAGTATTTGGTTTTTGTGAAAGTCATAAAAATCTGATTTATTCAAAAAAAATCATTGAATTAACAATAACATGTCATATTAACCTATAAAAATCATGTAATGCATCAAAAGTATCAATTTACATTTATTTTAATATTTATAATATCAATTATTTTAATCTTTCATTAATAAGGTAATTATTGCATCATCATTGTGTCATAAATAAATTTAATTATTTAATGTCTAAAAATTATAAATAAAATACCTTGATGTAGGAAATATTTTTATATTTCTAATTAATATATATAGTCAAATTTATCTTATGTATAACCCTATATTAAAAATATTTTAGTTATTAAATTCTGAACTTTACACTTTTAACTCTTCTTTAAATAAAATAATAATAAATGTCCTAATCTAATACAAGTGGATCAAAAAGGATCATATTTTATTCCTAAGGTTTTTTTTTGGTTGAAATAAACTTATCAAATAGAATTATGACATGTGTTGGGGTAATTATAATATCATTTTTACCTTTAATTACTCTATTTACTTTTAACCGTGGTAAATAAAATTCAAAAGTTACTATTCACCAAAAATTACTTCCATCTTATTGAACCATATTTTACTTACTGATTTAAATCGTGTCTCTCAGATTTTTGAAATTAAATTCACAGAATCAGTAAAACTACATTTTTTGCAAATTTGCAAATGTGCCTAGAAGGTGGGTAAAAGACATGAAAAAGTTCAATAAAATTTTATACATTTAATTTTATTAAAAAATGACTCCAATGAATTACATTGAAATTATATAGGTATTATATGTCTATTTTGACTTAAAATAAATTTAAATAAAATAAATAAATATTTAAATAAAAAAGTCGGTTTTAAACAATAACGTAGTGTTTTTCACTATTTATCAAAAATTGAAAGTTTTCAGAAAAATACAAAAAATTCACCCTACGATAATTTTTCTATTCCAAATTAAAAAATTAATTCTATTTTACCAAATTCAAAATATATAATTTTCATTAATTAATTTAAAATTAATTCTCGTTGTCAAAACCAAAAAGTGGTTTTTTAAAAAAGTAAAAACTATCAGAAGATTGACATGTGTTTATGACAAATTTAAATGTGAAATTACTTATAATTACATAAATTATATTAAATTATAAAAATACAATCTAATTATACTTCCAAAACATTCAAATTCATAATTTAACACTATAAATTATTTTGATTAAAAAAAATTCAATTAAAATTTAGTATTTTCACTATTCATCGAAATATGAAAGTTATCAGAAAAGTACCAAAATTTTATCCAAACTAAATTTTTTATGTCCCACTTATAAAGAAGAATTTAATTTCATTAAATTGAATATATAAAAGTGTCAAATATTGGTTTTAAAAAAGATTCTCCATTAAAAGGCGGTAAAATTGCATTTTTTGAAAAATACTTCTTTTATTTGAAAAAAAATGAATTTGTTCTTATATTATGTCTAATAAACACATAATATGGATTCTAAAATTATATGGAGTATATAAAATTCAAAATTAAATTACTATTATTCATAACCGCTTTTTGAACGGCTAGTTTGGTAAGCCGTGGTGCGCTCGAACTTGGTGTTGTGTATAGCGCTAGTTATTGAATCACTTGGAAGAAATAACGTACTATGAAATCTTGGGGTGTTACAACTGGATCAACTTTCAATGTGAAAAATATGCATGGAATTCCTTTGTAAAAATATTATAAGAGTATCACTCCTCCTCCAATATAAAAGGACCTCCTATCCTCCCACTAGTAATGAAAAACAGGCCCATGGCCCGCGGGCTTTGTGGATACGGGGTGGGGAGGGCCTAAAAATTTTAACCATTTAAAATGAAGGTCTATGCGAGTTGAGCTCGTGCAGATTTGGTTTGCGGTGGGTAAGCCCACGTGGGTGCGGGCTACCCACATGTCCGTTTTTTAACATAAAATCTCTAAGGTATGCTTTTTTTATATATGTTTTTGCGCACCGCTTCATGCTCTGTCTTGAGCTGTTGATTCCCCAAAACTACCTGCACACTCTAACTACTACAAATATGGTCTTTATCAGCATTAGAAAAGGACATTAACAGCGCTAAAAAAGTGTTTTTAATAGAGGTGAATATAAAGGGGGTCCCTTTTATCAATGCTCAGAAAAGCACTGATAAAGGCCCCTTTTATCTGGGCTAAAAAAAGCACTGATAAAAGTTAAAAAAATATTAAAAAATATTTTTTTTCAATTCTGGGGGGGCTTCAACAGCACTTCAATCCTCCCTTTAACAGTGCCCTACCCCCCATGGTAGCCCACGCACGCCCCAACCAACTCCACCCAGCCCCACCCCCTTTAACAGCGCCCCCCCCCCTTTAACAGCACTAGGCTCGAGACTTGTTGTTTGCGCGCCTAAGCCTTTATCACTCCACCATATTGCTTTGCTCTTCATTTATTAATATATCTATTTATATATATATATTTAGTTATATTTACTCATATATTAATATATATATTAACACATATATATATTTATATTAATATATATATATATCCATATATTGATATATATATATATCCGTATATATATATATATATCTGTATATATATATAGTTATATTAATATATATATATATATATTTAGTCATATTAATATATATATAGTTATATTTATATATATATATTCGTATATTAATATATATTTATATCTATTTATATATATATTTTTAGTTATAATTTTTTATCCGTATCTTTATTTGTATATTAATATATATATTTATAATATTAGTTTTAAATACATTTATAAAATATGTTTTCTTATGTGTGTTTATAAATAAATAAATACATACATATATACAACACACACACACACACACACACATATATATATATACGAATAAATACATGTGTGTGTGTGTGTCTGAAAAGCCATAGAATGTTAAAACGACCATAACTTCTAATCCAGAAGTCAGTTTCAACTCCACAACCAGTAAAATCGAAGAAAATAAAATAATATTCGATATGATATGTGGTATAGGCCTAGAGGACATCTGAATCAGAAGTTATATTTGAATGTTAAAAAATTTGAATATTCGGACTAAAAACTCAGTTTTGGAGGCCTTCTGGGACTTTTGGCCTTGTAAAATGTGATATAAGGTTCCCTTTGGTTACTAGAACATAGAGATCATCGCAGGCTTCAATTTGATATACTATAGAGCTCAAACGGACACCCGGATCAAAAGTTATGTCTGTTTGAAGTTTGAGTTACATTTTCAAATTATTTTAGATCTTTTATTGATTTTTTTTATTTTTTTCATCTTCAAAATGTTATTAAATGATTATTAGTTAATGATAATTAGAAAATTATTAATTAAAAATATTTTTTAAAATATTTTATAAACCACTTTTACTAAATATCTTATACATTAATTTTAGATTTCAATTTACCCTTATCTAAAACATATTTAAAAAATATATATTATATTTATATCAAAATAAGTATACTTATATATCAATATATTTTTTTATGATTTTTTTTAAATATATACTTTATCATCACTTGGAAAAAGCGCTGATAAATCCCCCCTTTATCATCGCTACTAAAAAAGCATTGATAAAGGAGACACCTTTAACAGCGCTAAAAAAAGCGATGATAAAGGGGGTGCCTTTATCAGTGATTTTTTTAGCGCTGTTAAAGGGTGGCGCTGTGGAAACCCGGTTTTATGGTAGTGCCTTACTGGTTCAAATCTATCACATTATTCTCATATACAGTCCCAATACTGGTTAATATATGGGGCTTCACCCAATGCAACATTTGAACCATCAGTCTTCGCTAGTTCTTGTATTTTCTCACTAATAAAAGCCAGAAATCCCTCATTTGTGTCATTTTTCTATCCCCTCCCACCACCCCCATTCTACATCATGGGTCTGACCCTTTATATGTCCCTACTCACTGGTCAAAATTGACCCATATCCTCCCCCCACGTTGAACCAGTTTCACTGTGGGCCTCCTTCACACCCACACCGGACAATATCATCGCGCGCCTCCACCTCACCCCATGCATTTGCCCACCTCCTCCTCCCCCACGCCGAATCGGTCCCGTTTCCCACTTCCACCTAACCCCACTTCGTCAACTGTTCCTCCCCATGCCAGACTGACCCTGTTACCCACCTCTACCACACCCCACGTTGTTGCCCGCCTCTACCACACCCCATGTCGTCTCCCACACCCACCTCCCCCTCCACCTCCCCCATTTTGGACTGTTGTTGTCCCCCGCCTCCACCTCCCCTACCCCTTCTCCTACTGCACCTCCCCCTAACCTGTCTCCCACTCTGCGTCTCCGCCTGTTCCTCTCCAGACCTTCGTCGTTGCCCGCCTCCGCCTCCCCCCACCTCGTCTCCCGCTCTGCCTCCCCCCACATCGAACCACCCCTGTCACCTCCCTCCGCACCCCCACGTCGTCGGCTACCCCCACCCCCTCTACGTGGATTTTATTTCTTATATTTTTATTATATATTTACACATATATATCCACACTTTCACTTAAGTTTCTTGTTGTCCTTATATTTTTAATATATATATATATATATATATCAATTTATCATAACATTTTACTTATATTAATAATTAAAAATATAATAATAACAATAAATAATGTAGGTTAACCATGGGATTTACTGCATCTGTTGTGGGGTGGAGTGGTCTTGATAAATCTACTCATTTAATATGTAGGTTTTTGTGATCTCAAGCCTGCATGGTCCAAATACCATGCGGGTTTAACCCGCCCCTCCCCAACTCGTCTATTTCGCATTGCAACCTCCCACTTACTCAAACCTCTCAAGCCACTTTGACTTGACCAATATCTGCCCAAATAGCTCCTAAATATCCCTCTCCTCATTGTATAAGCATCCCTTTTTTCAAAAAGTAATCCAAGTAAACTTTTGGTTCAAACCAAAAGGATTTACCTGATTAAGAGGTAACATCTTTCCTTAAGCTTTTTAGTTTTATTTCCATTCTCTAACCCCTCAACCCTTCTTATTCTATGATTTTATAACAAAAATGGTATCATAAATATACTAGGATGTTTTTATTCTAAGTTTTCAGCCTACACTTACACACATGTTCATTTAATGGGTAAAGAACATGTTATTTTTGTGTATGTTGAACTACTACCTCACAAAACGATGATTGTTCATTTTTCTTTTACCACCTCTCATGGTGGTCATTATGATGAAAACTCTATTTATATATATTATATATAATATTTATAATTTCTTTATACTTATTTAATTATTTTACAACATGTATATTTATACTTTCCATTTTATGTAAAAACGATAACATCATTTGAGGAAGTGTGGACTACCGCCCCCTCAAAGCGATGCGATTCATTCACACGATCCACATAATGTATAAAGGATGATTATAATTAAACATGTGATATTTAAACAACATATACATGATATTCATGACATAATTACCTTTATTAATATATATATATATGTGCATCGTTTTCTTTATTACCCTTTCACACACTAAAAAGTGATAACGTCGTTTGTGGATGTACGAACTACCGCCTCCTTGACACGATGTGATTCCTTTTACATAATAAGAATTATAAATATAAGTATATATGATTAAATAACATTTTATTTATGATATAATTATCATTATGTAAAGATATGTTGTTACTTACCTTTTTTCCATAATGATCATTAAAAAATGGGAATGTTACTCATGCATGCGTACAACCTGTCGTCTCCATGATCGTAATGTTGATTCATTTTTCATAACCATATTTAATTGGTTTTATAAGTAAAATTAATGTATATAATTATAATTATGTCATGATTATAATTTTGGATATGTTATATAATGACCCATTTGACAATAGTTGACGTACAAAAGTCATTTTTGACCATAAACTGAATTTGATCAAAACACTCGATGTAAACATAATTGTTTAAGTAGTTGTATACAACATAGTAAAAAGTAAGATAAAATTAATGATAAACATGGAAAATTTTCTCAATCAAGTAGAAAATTAACATTAGTTTATTATACAGGAAGTTAAAGTATGTTCACTCAAAAAGAAACTCGAGGTAAGAGATTCTCATCTCACTTTTTACATCTGTGAGATAAATATCATGTTCACCACTTACATGTTTTATGTGGTGTATCTACTAACCCTTTTTTTATATTATATCATTAATCCTTTTATCTTCATGGTATTTTAAACTTTCATTTAATTTTATTCCTCCATGAGGATTATGATTATAAATGTTTCAAAGTGATATGAGACACTTTGGAATGTTTAAAGATTATTTTCCTTAATAATAACTTTAATGATCTTTTAATGGTATTTCCATTCAAGGAAATTATATGAAAATTGTTCAATAAAACCTTTCATTTTCTCTCCTCTAGTTATTAATGACCATTTTTAAGTATTAGTACCATTTTTTCACTCTTTGGTACTCAAAATGTTTTAGAAAATGTTTTTCAAAAAACCTGACTTTATTTCTATCTTTAGTTGGAGAACTTGTTTTATTCTAAACACCATGTTTTATTAAAATGCTTTCAAAAATGTTTTTAAAATGATTTGGTAAAGACATTTTTACTCTTTTTTTCTTTTACCAATGTTTTCAATGGAATCTTTTTATCACTTTCTAAATAAGGAATTTTTCTAACCTTCAACCATGAAAAATGAATGTTCATTTTACCTCATACGGCTTGTGCGGATTTACCCACTGTCATTTCTTTGAAGATTAATTTTCATATTTAAAAGGTTACTTTTTAAAGAAAATATTTTAAAATTTTATTTTCAAAGAAAATTTTTTTCAAAACAAAATGATTTTTTCCTCAAGATTTTTTTAAAAGATATTTTTATAATGTTTTCATTCATCAATGACAACAACCCTTTATTTTATACCACTTGGGTTATGTTGTATTGACACCATCTTTAATCTTACTATGTATGGATTGTGATTGATTTTCTAAAGTATAATATTCACATTCACTTCCTTGATTCCTTTTAGTCCCCTTAAAATATTCAATTTTTTTGTGATTATTTGACATTGAATTTTCCCTAAATATCCATATCATTTTTCATGGATATGATTATTGCATAAACCATATACTATTTTTCATATGGTGTTTACTTTGAATTTTAATTTATTATTTGGTTAAATATTTATAAATCCATATACTTTATTCAATATGAATATTTGATAAGGAATATTGTTTATTCAATGTGAGGAATGTTTTGGACATGAAATATACGGGTTGAGAACCGTTTAAGGAAAGACCTATGGGTTGGGGAATGATTAATGAAATTCCCTCAATACATCAATAGTATCATGGGATGAATTAGTTTCACAAATTGGAATAAGTAAACTTTCACTTGACGGTAATGGTTCTATGTACCTAGGAAACATGGCATCCAATAATTAAGCATTTCTCTCATATTAGTTCCAGTTATTATTTATCCATGATATTTTTCATTGACATATATATGGATACATTTCATTTTTAGTTCATTGATTAAATTTCATGTGTTTTAGTTTCTTACCTTTCCATATTTATTTTGCCTTATCTAGTTATTTGAATGGCACGTGTTTCCATTTATTACCTTGTCATATCATTTATGCACTTCCTTCTCAGTTTTTTGATTATATGGTATGTGTGTTATATTATTTACCATGCCATAATTATTAATCTCATTGATTAATTATTTATTCTTCTATACTTTACCCTTACTAAGAATTTGAGCTCACCCTTATTATGTTTCTTTCCCCATGAATCCAAGAAGCGTACTATAAAAGATATGCAGGTATTTACTAGATGGAATAAAGTTATCCTTGAAGTTATTTATTTATTTTAAAGAAAAAAAAATGTTGTAATTAGTGTATTCGTTTGTAATACAAGACTCATTTATATATCTAGTTTACCAAGAATACTAAACTCTCGGTCTTTCAATATTTAATTCCTTGTAACCATGCCAATGTAATTGATAGTGGACTCTGAATTTGGGCTCTCTAGGGTCAGGTCACTACATAAAAGGTTCCAATATTTTTAAAATAGCATATTGTGTTCTGGTTCACAGTATTGAAAACCCCAAATTAAAATCTCCATTTAATTTTCCTTTTAATTTAATATTGAATATAGGCATTTAAAACCTTCTAAAATAGGCGTAACAAAATTAAAAGAGTAAAATGAATTGATTTCCAAATATTTTAAGCTTTTAAAATTGTGAAACCATGTTACTGGTTCAAGATGGGAAAGGAGAAATGAAGAATACGGTTTTAAAACACATTTTCTCCAAAAAGGGTGTTGTGTAAGGGTAACATGGTTTTACCCTTACGTAGGTTATAAATGTTGTGTGAGGGTACTGAGTTACACTTACGCATCCTTTAAAAATAAGGGTTTAATATTATGAAACTCAAAACTATCCTTAGGTATCCTTTGAAATCCTAGTCTTACCCTTATGAAACGTATAGAAACATAGCTCTACCCTTATGCAACTCATAGAAATAAGGAGTTTCCTTTTCGCAAACTTTAAAAACAGGGATTTACCCTTATGAAACTTCTAAAAACTGGCTTGTGTATAGGTAGAAAGCATTTACTTTTATGTAGGCCTTATGCTCTGTGCAAGGTTAAAAAATAAAGTTAAAAATTATTAAATTTTCACTTAAAGGACATATAAATTATATCTAAAAGGGGGTTTTAGAACATTTAAAAGATGAGAATGTTACACTATTTTTTGGTGTTTTTTTGTGTTTTATAGGTCTAGAGTCATTTATTTTAGAATATATTTTTTAAAAATATCAACTTTTAACATCATTTTTAATAATAACATACATTGAACATCTTGTGAGATGAACTTTCAATGTTGATTTTTCCTAAAATCGACATTGAAAGCTCTTTTCACATCGATTTTATTAAAAATCGATGTTAAAAACCATGTATGAGGGCTTTCAATGTCAGTTTTCTTAAAAACCGACATTGAATTCCTTTTACATGTTTTTTTAGAAGGGATTTCAATGTCAATTTTATAAAAACTGATGTTAAAGGCGTTTTTTTCACTAGTGGCATCTTATGTAAATGGGCTTTAGGAAATATTACTCCTTTAGTTATAACATTTCATTATTATGCATGTGGCACTTTCCATGTCACCTTAAAATGATTTCCTCATGCTTGTAATGATAATCATATTCTTATGATATGATGATGATAATTATGTTCACCCATGTACTATATTGATTAATGTCTCGTGTTCATTCCTTATTATTCCCCCTCCCCCCTTACTGGGCTTTTAGCTCACAATTTTTTTAATGTATGTCTTTGGGTACAAGTCAACATATATCCAAGATTCCACTCAAGTGTGAACCTCCACTTTTTATCTCTATCATCCATAATGTGCTCCAATCTTCATCATGGAGCTATAAGATCTCCCCATGCCCCCCCATCCTCCTCGAGCTTCAACTCCCTCATAAGTATCAAATCCACCATTGTAACATCCCGTTTTTGAAATCCACCCAGAGGCACCTCGTACCCAGTTGGTCACATGGGATCAAGCGCATTTCCTCTAATGTCAGAGGCTGCCAACTAGCAGCGAGGGCCTTAGGTGTGATAGTGGGGAAACTATGCCCTTATTGGAAAAGTAACACAGTGGAAGTAAACAAATGGAAAAAATAGAAGTAGTAAATATCCATAAAAAAGTAAAAAGCGGAAGACTAGAATAATAAACTGGAGCACACGTATATATAAATGATGCATGATACATACGTCTAGGAAAGCAGCTAAAAAATCACAATACTGGGATACAAAATAGTACTAATCCAAAGTACAAAAGAAAATAGATAAACAGCTCCTCAGCATCGCAAGCCTCAGCTTGGTCTCATCCTCTCTAGCTCCACTGCAATCAAGTACCTGAAGTAGAAGGGTGTTTTACCTTATCTATACCTGTGGTAATATAATCTTTTTGAGCCCAAATGCATATCCCAAACAGGGTGTGAGACTATATACTAGTAGGCAATCACCACAAGATTTGTGTCTAACAGTCAGTGAATATATGGCAGGTAATAAACAAAAGGAAGCAGTAAAAAAGGAAGTACTCAGTAGTAACCAATCCTATAGTTTCAATGCAATCAGTTCCATATATCAACAATAGAAAAACAAGCAAATAACCCTCTGGGTAGTTCTCTCATCCTAACCCATTTGGTTCAACCAAAATAAGGATACTACAAAGACTCTCTGAGGAAGCTCTCTTAGTCAATTCCCCTTATAGTCCCAAGCATTAAAGACTCTCTAAGGAAGCTCATAGGGTCAATTCCCCATATAGTCAAAAGTGATAAAGACTCTCTGAGGAAGCTCACATGATCAATTCCCCTTATAGTCTACTACACCAGGTTCTCACAGCCCTGTGTAATTCAATGAGCATAGCAATGCAATATGGCCAAAGTAAACCTCAAGAACTACTTGTCTAAACAGTCTACAATATCTCAAGCATGTTAGATAGAATAATCACTTTATCCTACAGTACTAGGCATGAGAAACATCAAGGAAGCCTAATGGATAAACAAGACCAAATGGTCGTAAACAGAACATGCATGGTCAACCACATCCAAATCATAGAAAAAAACCCTATTCACATCCAATTAACCTCTATTTACACATACCATCATAGAAGACAATTAACAGGGTTAAAACGGTAAACACGCAATACCCCATTCAAGGGTATTTGACAAAATTTCACATATAACTCAAAGAATTTCAATGGAAAGGCACAAACCACCTACCTAAGTGTTGGGAGATCAATATACTTGATTCTCAGGGCTTGAATCTCTCAAGAACAAGGTAGATCTACAAAAATGCTCAAAAATTTCAATCGAGGATAACTTGAGAAAGAGCATAAATCATGAAACGAATATCCAACAAAAGGAATAGCTTACTGAGGAGATTCCAACTCAATCGATGGAGTTCGATTCGGATAACGGATGCTCAATCAGGGGATCGGTGAAAATCTGTGTCGTACGAATGCTCTCGGTCAAGTTCGGTGGAGAAGAAGGTGTTTCTACTGATAAGACGCGACCTCGGTCCATTTAATGAAAAAAAAGAAAATACATGGTGTGTACTTGCCTTTTCCGTACTCCTCTTTAGGCGGACTCCAGGTCATCCCACATGTTCGTGTGCATGGGTGCTACATGGCTAGCACATGGCTACCTACGGTAACTGAGTACACGGCGTGTACTCAGAAAGTACAAAGCGTGTACTCAGAAAGTACATGTCTTGTACTTCAAAAATTTCTAGAAAATCCCATTTTTTCTCAAAAACGACCAGAATAAATAAAACATACCTGAAAAGAAGATCTGGGTTCCTACAAACTCCCCCACTTAAAGAAATGTATCCCCAAATTTCCCTAGCAAGGCGGCATAGAAGAAGAAACCCTGAACAGCTCTGGATATTGCGATCGTACATCCGCCTCCCTCTCCCAAGTCTCGTCCTGTACTCACCCATTTTGTCATAGAACTTGTACCAGAGGAATAGACCATCCACGAAGAACCTTCATACTTCGATTAAAGATCCAGATAGGATGCTCCTCTAATGATGCATCCACTTCTAACTCAACCTCCTCGGGTTGGAAAACATGATACAGGTCTAAGAAGTAACGTCGAAGCTGAGAAACATGGAAGACGTCGTGCATAGCCTAGTACCTCTGAGGCAACTGCAACCGATAGGAAACTGACCCAACTCTCTCTAACACCTCAAACGGTCCAACGTACCTCAGCGAAAGCTTACCCTGTATTCTAATCCTTCTGTACCCCAACCTTGGTGTGACATGCAAGAAAACCTGATCCCCAACCTCGAACTCCAGAGGTCGTCTCCGCGGATCATCATAAGATTTATGTCATGACTGTGTAGTAGTCATCCTCTTCCGAATCAACTCTATCTACTTTGTGGTCTCCTGAACAAGACGAGGTCCCAGCATAGCTACCTCTCCTGCCTCTAGCCAACATAAGGGTGATCGGCATGGACTACTATACAAAGCCTCATAAGGTTCCATTTGAATAGTTTCTTGAAAACTATTATTGTATGAAAACTTCACAAGAGGTATGTGCTTCTCCTAAGAACCTCCAAATGCATCTTAGAGAAAAGAGCTATAAGCTGCCACTCACTGCTGGCCTCCTGAACTGCCTGTATCTGAGTCCTCCTGCTCAACGCATCAGCCACAGCATAGCCTTTCCCAGGCGTGTAAGCAAGCTCAAAGTCAAAATACTGAAGGTACTCAACCCACCTTCGTTGTCTCAAATTCAGGTCATGATGAGTGAAGATATACTTGAGACTTTTTTGGTAAGTGAAAACCACAAAATGATCTCCCAGAAGATAATGTCTCCAACAGCGTAAGTCATAAACAACTGCTGCTAACTCTAGATTGTGTGTCAGGTAGTTCCTCTCATGTGGTCTCAACTATTGAGACTTGTACAAAACGACTCCTTCTACCTGCATAAGCACAACTCCCAGCCCGATACCTGAAGCATCATAATACACAGTATAGCTCTTTCATGGCTCTTGAAAAACTAGTATCAGTGCTGAAGTCAACCTCTCTTTCAGCTCCTAAAAGATTGACTTATAAGAATCTGACCACATTAACTTTTCACCCTTCTTAGTCAGACCTGTCAGTAGTGATGCTAAGCATGAAAAGTCATGTATGAAGCGTCTGTAGTATCCAGCCAGCCTTAGGAAACTTCGTACCTCAAAGACGTTCTTTGGCTGCTCCCAAGAAACTAATGCTCTCACTTTCTCTGGGTCTACTGATACTCTTGTCTCTGAGATAACATGACCCAAGAAGTGAATCTGGTCCATCCAAAAGTGGCATTTTGAGAGCTTAGCATATAACTGATTCTCTCTCCGTGTACTCAAAACGATCTCAAGATGGGTAGAATGGTCATGTTGAGTGTAAGAGTACACCAAGATATCATCCACAAAGACCACCATGAAAGAATCCAAGTATGGATGGAACACTCGGTTCATCAGTGCCATGATGACTGCAGGCGCGTTCGTGAGACCGAACGGCATAACCACATACTCGTATAGACCATACCTACTCTGAAAAGTTGTAAGAGGTATATCAGATAGTCTAACGTGCAACTGATGATAACCGGATCTCAAGTCAATCTTCTAGAACACTCGGGCTCCTCAAAGATGATAAAAAATATCATAAATCCTCGACAAGGGATATCAATTCTTGACCGTTAACTAGTTCAACTTCCGATAATCCACACAAATCCTAAGGGTACCATCTGCCTTCCTCACAAACAGGACAGGCGAACCCCAAGGAGAAGTACTAGGTCAGATGAAACCCATTTCCTGTAACTCCTCCAACTGCTTCTTGAGCTCCTGCAACTCTGGTGTAGTCATCCTATAAGGAGGAATGGACATTGGTGCCGCTCCTGGCACGATCTCAATAGAGAAGTCCACCTCTCACTCTGGAGGCAACCCTGAAAATCCCTTTGGAAAGATGTCTCTGAAACGATCCACCATTGGGGGAAATTCTAACTGTGAAGTCCCCTGGTCATCCAGATATAGAATAGAAATCTGGTTTGTAACTCCTCCCAACCCATGATACTCGTGTCCCGCTCTGCTCGACTGGACATCCCATTCACCCTTATAAAGAAAAGATCCACCATCTGGTGATGTGAAACTCACCCTGCGACGATAACAGTCAAAGACTGCCTAGAAGGGAACTAGCCAGTCTATTCTGAGAATGACATCATAGCCTGTCATCTCTAGGACATATAGGTCCCATAAAAAGTGACACCCACCAATCTCTAGAGGGCACTCCTAGAACTGACGTATACTAGCCGTTCTAGTCCCCAATAGAGTGTTTATCGTCCAGATATTGGCAGAAGAAAAGATACAAAGCTCAAGGCTCTCCACAATAGCAACAGATATAAAGCTATGGGAATCCCCTGTATCGAAAAGAGTAGAAGCTAAAACTGAGGCAACTAAGATCGTACCTCAAACTGTAGAGGGTCCGAGATCCTGCTCCTGTTGGGCCTACTCCACTGTAAAAGTCTGACCTATACCACAACCCTGTGACCCTGCCTGACCACTATGAGCTGATCCACCATACTGTCGTTGAAAGCCTGGCGACTAACTACCACGGCCACGACCTCCACCTCGGCCCAAACGGCCGAAAGAACTCCAGTTCCCTGACTGAGGATTAACTGGTGGTGGTGCTCCTGAACGTGGATCCATAGAAGAACCCCTGTCACCAGTTTCTGGTGAGAATATTTGACAGAAGCGCTGAAGATGACCCATCTTGCCGCAATATCAGCACTCCAATGGGTCCCTCAGGCAATGTGGGCTGGTATGCCCGCTCTTCCCGTACTGGTATCATACCACCCGGCTACCAGAAGATGCATCTCGCCTACTCTGATCTCCTCGTGCAGTCTCCCTACGACGCTTCCTACTATCAGCTGGCGGAACACTAACTCTGGATGCTGAACCGCCCTGGCCCACAGCTCCAGAATCCCTCAGATTGCACTTGGTGATTAGCGCATGATTTACTATAGAAGATATTGAATTCAACCTGAAGATGTTCACCTGATATCAGATGTCCTGCCTAAGACCATCCTCAAACTTCCGTGCAAGGAATAACTCATCTCCCCCTAGAAGGGGTGTAAAGAATTGCATCTCGATGAAGCGAGAGGAATAATCTATAACAGAAAGAGTACCCTACTTCAGACTCATGAACTCTTGGGCTCAATCGACCCTCAACATCTCTAGGTTGAAGTAATTATAGAAGGTGCGCTGAAATGCATCCCAAGCCATATTCAGTTAGCGTCCCGCCTGTGAGATCACATTCCACCATCTCTTAGAGGAATCTCGAATCATGTAGGTAGAGAGCTTGACCCTCCTATCTGGAGGCATCTCCAGATTCTCGAAGATCGTCAATGTGGCTTCTATCCATGACTCTACAGCCTAAGGTCCTCCTTCCCCCGATAAGGTGGAAGGATGTTGCTGTTGGAAAACACGCATCAATTCTGCCATCGACGGGGCAGGAGGCGGTGCTCCCTGAATGGTTTGCATCATCCTCATGAAGCCCTCCCTGAATTTTGCATAGACACCTGTGTTAGGTATAATTGCGGGTGCCAAGACTGACACAACTGGAGGATCTACTGGCAGTCCCTGATCAGCCATGTCCGGTGTCTGATCACTGCCCTATAACTGGCGGACAACCGCAAGACATCTTGGTGGCATGACTCTGCAAGGTCAAGCGCACACCTTAGATCAAGATTATCAAGGACTAAAAAAATTAGAAGTGTAAGAAGGGAACAGGAGAAAGAGAGCATTCAAGTTTTCCAAAACATGACTACACAGCATGTATAATCCCTACACGACATGTTCCCTTAAGCCTTTCACATGGGTGTGTACTTCTGCCAGAATTGGTCGTGTAACACCACAAACACATGGTGTGTTGTCCTTAGACACGAAGTGTACTTGAATTCTCTTCCCCTACCCGAGTCCATCTACATGGATAAGCCACACGGTTCTCCTTAAGATGAAAGTACACGACGTGTTTGTGCCAGACACAGTGTGTACCAGACGAGCTTCACTGACCTGTGTTGTTCGTGACACGGCCGGATACTTGGCTGACACTACATGGTGTGTTTCATACAGACACGGCGTGTACTATGAAAGATAACATCGACCTGTGTTGTTAGTTACATGGCCGAATTCAAATATTACACGACATGGCATGTTTAGAACTGACATGGCGTGTACTAGACGAGCTTCACTGACCCGTGTTGTTAGTGACACGGCCAGATACACGACTCACACTACACAGCATGTTCCAGATGGACACGGCGTGTATTAGAAGAGACTCAACTGACCTGTGTTGTTAGTGACACGGCCGGTTTACACGGTCTATAACACGGCGTGTATATCCAGTACACGGCGTGTCCTACCAAAGATTTCTAAACCCCATGTCCCCGCCCACACAATCTGAGACACAGTTAGAGGCTACATGGCGTGTACATGCGGTACACGGCGTGTAATTAAGAAAAACAGTTTCTTCCTGAACATAAGAACACATGGCATGTATTCAAAACTACACGGTGTGTATTCCAGGTTTTTCTAGGCAGTAATCCACAGAAACTACTCCAGAGCACAGAAAAACACTGAAACGATCATTTAAGTGCCAAATTCTGATTCGTGAGGGCCCATACTCCCCACGAATCAAAGCTTGGAATCTCATACATGTTATAAACAAGGTAAACAAGTCAATGATCCACCAAATTCCGGTCCACGAGGGCCCATAACACCTCAGGAACCAAAGTTTGGAGTTCATTCAAAGAAAGCCTTATGCAAAGCAATACCCTATCAAAAGCAGGTATTCTATCAATGCATATATCACAATAGTATGCATATCTAGCACAAAATCTATCACAACAACATGAAATCGCTAATGCACCCTAAATGGCATGGCAAGAATGCATGACATGTGATTTCTAGCAAGTGCCTATATGATGCATGAGATGACATACCCTCATCTCATCGAGTTGCAACAGAAATAGAACCTCAATATCATCAACAATAACAACAAAAAATATGTGAATCACTCAATGGTGAAATCAAATTAATTATAAAATTGAAAAACCAGAAAAATTGCAATAAACAAGGTGGATTGGCTTTTCCCTGTATACGGGTTAGCTACTTCCAGGCACAACTTATTACCAAGTACATATTCTGTCATATCCCTGACTATAGGCTCCAAAAAGTAAGTTAAGAAGAAAAGAATCATCTAATACCACTTTGTAACGTCCCGGTTTCGGAAGCCACCTAGAGGTGCCCCGTACTTGGTTGGTCACATGGCCTTAAGCGCATTTCCCTTAACGCCAGAGGCTGCCGAATAGCAGCGAGGGCCTTGAGTGTGATAGTGGGGAAACTATGCCCTCATTGCCAGAGTAACACAGTGGAAGTAAACAAATGGTAAAAACAAAATTAGTAATAAACCATACAAAATTAAACAGCAGAAGACTGGAATAATAAACTAGAGCACATGTATATATAAATGATGCATGATACATACGTCTAGGAAAACAGCCAAACAAATCACAGTGTTGGGATACAAAATAGTACTAAGCCAAAGTACAAAAGAAAACAGATAAACAGCTCCTCAGCATCACAAGCCTCAGCTTGGTCCCATGCTCTCCAGCTCCACAACAAATCAAGTACCTGAAGTAGAAGGGTGTTTGCCTTTATCTATACCTGCAACAATATAATTTGTTTGGGCCCAAATGCATAGCCCAAACAGGGTGTGAGACTATATCCCATTAGGTAATCGCTACAAGATATGTGCCTAATAGTCAGTGAATATATGGCAGGTAATAAACAAAAGGAAGCAGTAAACAAGGAAGTACTCAGCAGTAACCAATCCTACAGTTTCAATGCAATCAGTTCCATATATCAACAACATCAAAACAGGCAGGTAACCCTCTGGGTAGTTCTCTCAGCCTAACACCTCTAGTTCAACCAAAACAAAGATACTACAAAGACTCTCTCAGGAAGCTCTCTCAGTCAATTCCCCTTATAATCCCAAGTGTTAAAGACTCTCTGAGGAATCTCACACGGTCAATTCCCCATATAGTCAAAAGTGATAAAGACTCTCTGAGGAAGCTCACACAGTCAATTCTCCTTACAGTCCAAAGTAATTAAAGACTCTCTGATGAATCTCACATGGTCAATTCCCCTTATAGTCTACTACACCAGGTTCTCACGACCCTGTGTAAGTCAACGAGCATAGCAGTGCAATACGGCCAAAGTAAACCTCAAGAACTACTTGGCTAAACAGTCTACAACATCTCAAGCATGTCAGATAAAATAATCACTCCATCATACAGTACCAGGCATGAGAAACATCAAGGAAGCCTAAAGGCTAAACAGGACCAAACGACCGTAAACAGAACATGCATGGGCAACCACATCCAAAGCATAGCAAACAACCCTATTCACATCCAATTAACCTCTATTTACACATACCAGCATAGCAGGAAATTAACAGGGTTAAAACGGTAAACATGCAATACCTCGTTCAAGGGTATTGGAAAAAATTGCACATGTAACTCAAAAACTTTCAACGGAAAGGCACAAACCACCTACCTCAGTGTTGGGAGATCGATATACTTGAGTCTCAGGGCTTGAATCTCCCAAGAACACGGTAGATCTACAAAAATGCTCAAAACGTTCAACCGATGATAACTTGAGAAAGAGGAGAAATCATGAAACGAAGCTCCAACAGAAGGAAGAGCTTACCGAGGCGATTCCAACGCAATCGACAGAGTTCGATTCGGAGAACGGATGCTCGATCGGGGGCTCGGTGAAAATCTGCGCCGTATGGACACTCTCGGTCGAGTTCGGCAGAGAAGGTGTTTCTGCCGATAAGATGCAACCCCGGTCCGTTTAATGAAAAAAAAAGAAAATACACGACGTGTACTTTTGAAGTACACGATGTGTACTTGCCTTTTCCGTACTCCGCTTTATGTGGCCTCCAGGTCACCCCCACATGGCCGTGTGCATGGCCGCTACACGGCGTGTACTTCGCAAATTTCCAGAAAATCCCTCTTTTCACAAAACGATCAGAAGAAAGGAAACATACCTGAAAAGAAGATCTAGGTTCTTACAACCATGTTCTTGCCAATGCTTGAACTTAGGCAACAAACCCAATAAATTCTTTATTCTCCCTTGAGCATGCCAATCTCAACAATGCATTCCAAATCTAGCATGCTTGAACATTGATAACAAATCAAATGCGATATAACAAGTTATGCATGGAATTCATCTTCATGACATGCATGAGCACATCATGGTGACCACATGTCAGATGGAGTTGGCCCATTTGATATTTTTTGCACATGATCATTCTTTTGAATTGTATCGTGTATTGGCCATATTGGTCATCTTCATCCATTATGGTTATCCTTTGTATCTTAAGATATCATGTATATCTGAATTTACATTTTTTTGTAGTGTATTACTCAGATGTTTTATATTACTCTTGATGTTTATGCCATGTTTGGTTTGGTTTATAATGTGAATTGTTTATTGTTAGCATGGATGCCCAGTATATCACCACCTCATGTTAGATTCTCGGTAATAATCCAATGTTTTGTTTTATATGGATTTAGAGAGTGAAATCATTCTCAGAGTGCTTGTTTGACACCATAACACTTATTGTCAGCTTATGATGATTGGAAACACACTTTAAGCCTTCCAAGGCATCGGATGGAGTGTTGTGATAGGATAATCCGAGTCGATTCTTTACAAACATGAAGACGCAATAACAATTCGGCGATGCACCTTGTGCGAAGGGGCAAGAAAGAAGGTTTTAGGGTTTAGAGATTAAAATTTGAGATATAGAGTTTTGGATCTAGGTTTTGGGATTTTTTTGGTATGATTTTTGAGTTTAGGTTCATGATTTCAGAGTTAGGGTTTAAGTTTTAAGGTTTAGAGTTTATTATTTTTAGAGTAGAGTATATGAAATAAGTGTTTAGGTTTAGGGGTCAGCTTTTAGGTTTTAGAGTTCAGATATTAGAGTTTCAAATATAGTGTTTTGGGTACAAAATTTAATATTTTTTTGTTCGGTTTTGGAGTTTTGGTTTATAATTTCATGGGTATGATTTATGTTTTAAGGTTTAAGGTTTAGAATTTTAAGATTAGAGTATAGGAAATATGTTTTTGGGTTTAGGGTTCACCTTTTAGGTTTTAGGGTTTAGATATTAGGTTAAATTGATCAACTCTTTATTAATGGTAATAAAAAAGCACCGTGAAAGAGAGATTTTTTTTATGTTTATTCACCGTGGAGGAAAAAGAGCATCTAATAAGACATATTTCATTGCGGTGGATTGTCTCTAACACCCCACCTGAGTATTGGAATATCCTTTTTGAGTGTTTGTGAAGTATATTTCTCTAATTATTCAAAAATACATGTTAAAAGTTTTTATTTCATATTTTACTATAGTTATCGGTTTTCACCTTGTATTTTGAGGTTTTCATGTCAAATTTGTCACTTCAATTTCATATCTTTTATTCATATTTTACTCTATAATGATTCATGCCACAGTACTTCGTGGAAATACGTATAATCGTGTCAAAGCAAATAAAATTATCATTAAATAAATAAATAACTTTGCTTTCGTACACGCATCGAATCTCGTACGGTCTCCCTCACTCGATAGCTCGCTTGCTTTCGGTGTCTTCCCGATCACCGGGACGCCCATTTCGGAAAATCTGCTGCACACCGAAGCGAAAAATTCGGAGTATTTTTTTCTTTCTCCATCTTCTTTCCAGACCAGTCAAGACCAGACCAGACCATGATCCACGCGGTGTTCCCCCTCGAAATCCATTCCTCTCTCCTCCGCAAACGCAGATTAATATGCATGATCCACACTCCTCTTTCGGACGCGGACGACATTGATCCGTGTTTTCTAGCATTTTGTCCCAGGGCTTCTGAGTTGATCTCAAAGCTGTCTTCCATGGAAAAGGACCCTCTAAGGTGCAGTTCCCACTCCTTCCGTTTATTCCAATGGTATCGTATATTCTTTAGCCCGTTGCTGAATCCCAACTGGTTTGATTGTTGATCAGAAGCTTCAAAATGGAATTACTGTTTTTGACCGTTTTGAAATTTCAGTTCGAGCGTCGGCTTCTCTCTTCATAGTTATTGGTCCCAAAAATAGTGAAGGTTTTTGCGACCATGGAAGTCGGCAAGGATGCAGTTAGCGTAGGTATACCAGGGCACGCTAGGGTTTCTACGTACCGAATCGTCAGGCATTGCTTGTTGTTTCTGGTTATGGGCCTGGGGTTTGCAATCTTCAGTATTAACATAATCCGATATTTCAGAGTTCCCATTCCGACTGTTCTCACTCCCTTACAGACCATTCAGAAGGTTCTCATTCCCGTGCAGCCCATTATCAAGCCCTGTTTTGAAGAACCGAGTACTCTTGAATCATGGATTAGGGCTCCGTCTAGCTTGTCACACGCCATGAATGATACTGAATTGATATGGCGAGCATCGTTCGTCCCTCGATTGAAAAAGTATCCATTCAGGAGAATCCCCAAAATTGCTTTCATGTTCTTGACAAAGGGGGCGTTGCCTCTGGCGCCTCTCTGGGAGAGATTTTTCAAAGGCCATGAAGGACTTTATTCCATCTACATTCATTCACTGCCATCTTACAGTCCCAACTACTCAACAGCATCAGTTTTCTATGGGAGACAGATCCCTAGCCAGGTATTGAAATTATTTCTTCTTCGTCTTCCTTATTTAATGCTTGGCAAGGTTAATTATGAATGGTGATAATATACATGCATCTCTCTAATTGGTGTCATATGTTTGTGTTTGATCCATGAAAAGATTTATCATTTGTGTTTTCTAGAAGCCAGAACAAGTGAACTTGTTGAATGGGGAGAATGAAGAGAAGGTCAAATAGCATGTGACTCTGATCAGTCTCCATTTTTCTGGAAAAACACAAACATTTAAAAAAAAAAATCTTATTCTATTCTCACCTTTAAAAAATGAACCCCATAGTGGCCTTTTTGGTAATCATGGCCACACATGGAGAGTCTCACATTGATGAAGGAATGTTTGACATGCTCCAATAAGCCTTCAATATTATATTTAAAGGCTTCATTAGCCCTAGGCTGTTCCATAGATTGATGGCTGTGACCTTGTTTTTCTAAAAAAACTAAAACGCTTCTTTAACCTAAGGAAGAATGAGCGCCGGTGATATGAAGGCCTCATTTGGTACGAGGGAAACCATTGCGACGGAAATAGAAAATGAAAGGGAAGGATAGGTGAGTAAATTGTTTGTATGCATGGAAAAAGTTCTATGAAATATTTCAAGTAACATAAGTATATAATTCCAAAAAAATATAATATAATTTTTCTCAATTATTTATATGGTATTCTTGACGGTAATAAATAAATGTAGGGATAAAATTTATTTTCCAAGGAACGAATATTCCCCCCAAATTGGACAGAATCCATCTTTCATTAAATGAGCAAATGAAACTCCTCCTTTCCATCCGTCTCATACCAAACATGATTTTTGCCAAGACATCGTACCAAACAAGCCCCAATGGTTTGCCTCAAATGTTATGGACTTTTATGTTGTTTCTTTGTAATCCCCCTTCCCCAACTGTTGTAATACATATTCACGATTCAGGCATCCCTTTTGTTCAGAGCGTGTGGTGGGGAAGCATGAGCATGTGTGATGCTGAAAGACGGCTCCTCGCCAATGCACTGCTTGACATATCCAACGAGTGGTTCATCCTTCTCTCTGAAGCCTGTATCCCTCTCCAAAACTTCAGCATAATCCACCACTACATCTCGAGGTCGTGGCACAGCTTCATGGAAGCTTACGACGATGTCGGCCCAGTTGGGAGGGGCCGCTATGACTGGCGCATGATGCCTGAGGTCAGCCTCGACCAGTGGCGCAAAGGGGCGCAGTGGTTTGAGGTCAGCCGGGAGCTCGCGGTCAGCATTGTGGAAGACATGGTGTACTACCCGAAGTTTAGTGAGTTTTGCATAAATGATTGCTACCCGGACGAGCACTACTTCCCGACCATGTTGACCTTCCAGCTCCCACACCTGCTGGCCAACCGGACCCTCACGTGGGTCGATTGGTCGAGGGGTGGGCCCCACCCGGGGATGTTTGGGGAGGGTGATGTTAGCAGGGAGTTTTTCATGAAGCGGATCTTTGAGGGTCAATGGTGTGATTACAACTATCAGCCGTCGACCTTGTGTGTCCTCTTTGCGCGTAAGTTTGCACCGAGTGCCCTGGATTTGCTGCTGGAGATTGCATGGGATGTGTCTGGCTTTTGAGGATTGTTTGGTGTTAGGGATTCTGTCACTGCTAAATTTATAAGGGCCAACATTTTTTCAGAGTAGATCATACATGGTGCATTTCTTCTCATGAATATTTGCTTCTTCATCTGAATCTTTCTTTGGATTTTGAACATTTCTTTAATGCTGTAAGTTAAACATCTTGGGCATCTATGTGTTTTGTTTGCCTGAGCAATGGAGCTTTGCTGCCTAACCAACTTGGCGAATGGAGTTGTATTTGATGGGAAAACAATGTGCAGAAAAGTGTGTAAAAAGGGGATGGCAGAGTGGCAATTGGATCAAAATCCTAATATTTTATCATCAGAATGTAACATGACAGCCCCACTTGGGCTCTCAGTCTTACAACAGTACCTGATTAATATGCTTGAATTCTAGCATACAAAATTTTAAAAAACAGCAATGTAGTGATCAGGTAGATTTATCTCACTCTCATCAATACTGTTAAAAGATTAAAAAAATATTTATTGTTGAAGGTGTTTATAGAAGTGGCTGTGGTTATTGATAAAGTCTCTACATATTTTGTTTTTATTTAGATTGAACCAAAATGATAACATTTAGATCACTAATCTTATTCAAATATCACATCATAAATCTGTTTTTCTCTTTGAAAATGATTCAGAGAGCAACATCCAGTTAAACTAGCATGAATGAAGTAATACAAATTACCAACACAATCTTGCTTCCCATAGAATGTTTAGGTGACCATGTTTAAAATCAATATATGATGATTTTCTCCTTTTAAAAATTTGATGTTGTCTTGACTTTGGAACATCACCAAAAAGCAGGTGATTTTTTTAAAAATTTTTGATGATGAATTATTTTTTTCATTGTTCTTTAGGTTTCTTTATTTATTGTAATTTATTTCCTTGCATTGTGTTCTACGGTGATAGATGTATTTGACCTTATAATATATGTGCAAACTTTCATGAGTATGATTTTTGTCTTGTTGGAATGGTGTAACCCAATCCATTGGATAAAAGTTGGACCAACCGCCAACAACTCATACTACACATTACGTTGCAACTGTTGTGGTTCGATCTCCACAGTGAGGTCCTTGGAGGTTCTAGGGGGGGCAACACCCCTCTGGGTAGAGGTCTAGGGGCAGAAGGTCCTTACCAAAATTTTAGAGGGATTGTAGCAATGCTAACCACTATAGTAGAGTTGATCGGTGACACTGACAATAGTTTTGTAGTTATGTGGACTTTGACATGGTTACTATAGTAGAGCTGACTGACGACATCAACAAGGCACTGTAGCACAATGAACTTAGTGCGTAGATTTGACACTGTAGCAACGTGGTTTGATGTAGCACCGTGTTGGTTTATGAGCTAGGGTTTCTTCATGGATGTAGGGATTTTTCCCGAATAACATAAATTATGTGTCTTGTGATTTTCTTGTTCTTTTTTTCCCTTTTACTCTTCTTATGGAATCAACTATCGTTGTTGCTCTTGGTGTTTTTGGAATACAATCTAGCTGAGAATAATTTAGTGTCAATTTTAATTATTTTTATCTACAAACATAAAAGGGAAAAAATAAACTAATCCTAACTTCTCGTTCTGACACACTACTAGGATTTAGATTTTTTACTCATGTGATACATCTATTTAATTTTTTATACAACATTTTATTGTCATGATCTTTAGCTTCAAAGCTCATAAACCTCATTCTTGTCTTCGTTGTATACATTTTTAACATGTGACCAAAAACAATATAATGTTTGGTAGACGTCTTCAATCTGATCTTACGAAAAGTAACCAGTAGAGCATGGTGACACGTTTTTTCCCCAGAAGACTAATGGTTAAAGGAAGATAATCATTAAATGAAAGGAAATGGTGTGTATGCTTTGAATGAAATTGATGGTCATTTATGAACAAATAAAACAATAGATAATGTATATTTATAAAATCTAAAAACAACTATTGGATGAATTTTATCTTGATCATAATTATTGGATGAATTTTATTCTTATGTCGACCTTATCATGATTTCATATTGTTCTCAACTATTAGATAGATTTCATTTTAATCTTAATCATTGGATGAATTTTGTCCACTTCTAAACCTTATCACGATTACATACTTATGTCAATCTTTGGATAAATCTCATTATGATCTTAACCATCAGATGAATTTTATCCTCATCTCAACTTTATCTCGATTTCATCCTGATCTCCATCATTGGATGATTTTTATCTTTATCCTAACCATTGTATGAGTTTTTTCTTCATCTGAACCTTATAATGATTACAATCTCATGTTAATTGTTGAATGGATTTCATCTTGATCATAAACATTGGAAAAATTTTACTCTCATATCAAAATTATCATGATTTCATCCTGATCTCAATTGTTGGATGAATTTCATCTTGATCTTAACATTTTGATGGATTCTTTCAAAACCAAACCTTAAAAAGATTGCATCCTTATGTCAACCATTGAATGGATTCTCTTGATCTTAATTATTAAATGAAATTTATTCTCATCTAAGCCTTTTTATGATTTAATCCCGATCTCAACCGTTGGGATGAATTTCATTTTGATCATAACCATGGATGATTTTTTCCATCAACCGAAGCTTATAATGATTACATCCTTGAAGTGTCGAGGAATGACTTTGGATGAAACAATGAGAGGGGAGTGAACCAGTGTTCAAATTTTTTTAAAATATTTTGATTAACCTCTATTACTTGTTAGAACAAAATATTCCACTGTTCTTTAACTTTATTTTTCACCCTCAACATTTGAAATAATATGAAAGAACACAAAGTAACACACATGATTTGCAAGGTTTGCCTTCAATATGGGTAACTACATCCTTGGTGTGGCTGATATCATCTAAATCACAAAGAATCCATTAATATCATATATGGATTACAATGGATTATGTGATTGTATTATCCTTTTACCAATTATAATAGCCTCTCATTTATTCATAAACCTCTCGCTTGATTACAATAAAGAGTATCAAAAAATGAAGAAGATCAACAATGAATGTTAGGGTGTCTACATATAACACCCCAAACATTTTGTGGAATGTTTCTCTTAAATACTTTTTATTCATCAGATAGCCTATATTGCATGAAGCACTGAGCCTCTATGAAACAACACTTGGTTATTTATAGGATAAAGTCATAACCTAGCCATTAAACTTAAATTTGCCACTTCTGTGTTTTGAATTTCGAAAAACAGACATACACAGTTGCAATCAGGGTGATATTTGGAGTCAGATAGAATCAAGTTTATTTTCGGTGAATAGTAACTTACCCTTATGAATAGTAACATACTCTTATGAATAACAACCTACCTTTATGAATAGTAATATGACCCTTATGAATGGTAACCTTACCCATATAAATGTAAATAAAATTTAGGCACCTTAAAAATGAAGATAAAATGTTGTTATTTTTTTGATTAAATGATGATTTTAATTAATAATTAAATTTCTCATATTTAGAAAATTATTTTTGAAAAATTGAGTTCATTTTTGGATTCTACACGTTGAAAAATGGTTAGGGTGAATTTTTGAGATTTTTCTGAAATACTTGAATTTTTGGTGAACAGTAAAATACGATAAATTATGATAAATGTTAAATACATGATTTATTGAGTCATGGATGATGTCCTGCTAAGGTAAGCACACTTGGTTCAAACTCACATACACTTATTAATATTTTTGGTCATGGAATCATCACTATTGCTTATCTTAGGAAAAAATAATAAACTAATGATTAAAATATTAAGAAAACTCTCATCCCCTCCACTATATAAACCACCCCTCACCCCTCTTCCTCCAAAACCACTCAAACTTTGAGCTTTATCTAAGTTCTGCCAAATGCACTTCCCAATCCCCCCCACTTCCAAGATCTACTGGTCTCACCAAAATGTCAAAAACAATGGCCTTAAGGAGATTCGCAAGGAGTACTCAAGAGGTGAACCTCTCCTCCTTTTTCTTTCAACTTCTTTTACAAGTTCCATTCTTTTGTTGCTCTCTCCTCACCTCCACTCATCCAAATGCTATGATAATTCCAGTACCTTACATGAACTAGAATTTTATTATGCTAATAGAATATTTCATCATCATCTCTCTTTCCCCCCTCCTCTTATGATAAAAATGAAAACACCGTCCGAGATGTGTTAATTTTTCACATTCAAGGACAACTGATTTTCAATTTCTATTACTGTCTTCAAGACTGGCCATGAAGCCTTTTTAATGGTTGAACTAGATCATAATATATGTATTTTATCTTATGAAATGTTTTTTAATCCTTACACACTCGTAATATAAGATAATAATACAAAACAAGTTCATTGTGCACAAAACCACCAAGTTAATCCAAGCGTTTATCATTAAAATTTTGTATAATGATTCATCCTCCCCCAAAATAACCAAAGGATTTATACGATCATTTAAAATTTTGGATAATAATTAATAACGCATAACTTCAATTCTGGATTTCAATTTCCATTTTACATGAACTTCCATACTCATATACAAGTAAACCGATCCTAAAAACCAAGGAAGAAAATGCTTCCAAAACAATAAAATTGAACCTCTTAAACCCATAAAAAAGGCCATGAATGAACCTAATAAGGTTATAATAAATAAATTACATGTAGAGGAGGTTTTGGAATTATTAATTAATGAAAATAAATTTGATTATTCAGGTCATTAAGATCAACTGAAGAACACATTCGGGCATAAGGTAAGAGTTTTCTCATCTCACTTTTAATTCAGTGAGATTTCCATTGTTCACCACTTATTTCTTGCATGTGGTGTATGTGTACTACCATTTTATATATAATATCATGATTATATTTATATTCATGGTATTCTGTGATTCATTTGATGATTACTAATTTTTGGTCATACGACTCAATTGATTACAACGTGGACTTACTTGGTATTATGCACCTAATATTTCTTATGTGGTGTATCTACTACCCATTTGAGATCATTTTTCATTTGAAATTATAATTTTGGTAAATATCCATTTTCTTGTATCATGGATATGATTATTTTCTTAAGTCGTATACCATTTCACATACGGTGTTTATTTTGAATGTTATTTTAACTGGGGAAATATTGATGAATCTGTATCCTCTATTCAATACAGATATCGAAAAGGCATATTTCTCTTGTATTAAATTTATATATAAATAATTATTTGGCTTGATAGTGACAAGTGGGGACTACTATAGCCCCTCGATGCATCGATAGGTCTCATGATACAAATCAGTTGGCGAAAAACCATTCGAGTTTATTTCCAAAACAAAATCAGACGGGTATCTACCCACAGACTTAAACCGTTTCAATGGTATAGTGGTATCATGTGATAGATACATGACATCCAATTAATAAGACTTCTCTTTATTCATTTTTATTTATTACTATACATGATATTTTTAATATGAAAAAATCTATGGATGCAGTTTCATTCTTAGTTTATTAATGGTGTGTGTTTTTCATTTATTCACCATATCATATTGACTATGCCAATTCGATTCTGATTCAATTATTTCTTATTCATAATTCTTCTATTTGTAACCCTTACAAAGCATTTGAGTTCAACCCTTTCATTTGTTTACCTTCAATAGTTTATGAAGAGGAGACTATTTTTTGAGTTCTTGTGGATGCAATTTATTAGTTTTTGTTATGTATTGTATTTTGTTACCTTTCTCAATGTAGTATGAGTTACATGTATGTATCTAGTTTCTTCAAGAATACTAAACTGATTGTTCCTTCAGGATTTCATTCCTTGTAATCATGCCAATGTAATAAGTAATGTATCGGCTCTGAGCTTCTGGGATCGGGGTGTTACAGTTGGTTTCAAAGGAAGTTTAGTAGCAACCTTGGAAACTAGATTTAGGAAACATAGTTTAGAGTACATAACCCTAAGTTAGAATTTGAAGATAAACATAGAAGAACATCATTGAATTTTGGTAAAGTAGGGATTATGTGGGTCTTCCTAGAAAATACATCCTTGTCTGGATACTACAAGTGGATGTGGTTCTGGTACAAATGTACTTAGGAGTAACAACTCCAACAAAGAGTTTTGGGCTTGACCAAGGGTATCCTAGTACAAGGCAACAAGCCTTACTACGCACCTGGTTTGACACTCCTAGGGGATATGCTTATGATAATTCACATTTTCTTTAAAAAATATTATGAAGGATTTAAAAGTAAACATAAACAATGTTTATGATTATGAGATTAGTTGTGCATAAATTTTCAGATTTTGTTAAGTGTTTGCTAGTTAGAAATTATAAATTATGACCTAATGTAGTGTATGCAGTTGTTTAGTGATGGCGCATAATGGAAGAAGGGGAATCAATACCCGTGGAAAATGTAGGGATTGTCCCACTGAGAAAGTCAACACAGTCAGTGTTGGAGCGGATCAGATCATGACCATATTGGAATAACTTACTCAGGCTGTGACAAATAACCATGATACACCTGTATTGGATCATTTCATGTGACAGAAGCCCCCATATTTTAGTGGGACTACCAATCTAGTGGTATCTGAGTAGTGGATCAAGTCCCTTGAAAATATATTTCTAGCATTAAGATGCAATGAAAATGAGAAGATAATACTGGAAGTATATTGCCTCAAGGGTGATGCTGATCAATGGTGGTCTTTGATCCAGAATACCACAGAGGAAGAAGAAATAGAAGATATGGAATGGAGGACTTTTAAGGAAATATTCTTTGACAAATATTTCTCTCATGAACAATGAACTGAAATAAAGAAAAAATTCCTTATCCTAAAGAAAATGGAATAATAGAGTGTTGCGGAGTATGAGGCTACCTTCACAAGATTAGCCAGTTATGCTATAAATTACGTACATAATTTGGAAGACAAGATTGATCATTTCTTTGAAGGTCTTAATCCAAGTTTTTGAAGGGTACTGGCTTCTCAAACATTTCCATCATATGATGAAATTGTATTAAGTGACATCAAAATAGAGAAGGAATTTGCTAGATTAAATTTTTTCAATGGAAACCAAGATAAGAAGAGGCATTCTAATAACCATGGAAAATATGAAGCACCAATGAAGAAAAAATGGAATGAAGTAATTTTCATTATGCGAGGGCTGTAGAAAGAATCATCCTAGGAAATTCTTGAAAGGCATGAGAGTTCTCTATAAGTGTGGAGAAAAGGGTCATTGATCTAGTGAATGCAAGGGGAAGATACAAGTTAATGATTTTCAATGTGAAGGTTCTGGGCGCAGTGAAAGCATGTGAATGGGTGTACCCAACTTTAAATTTTCCATTAATAACGATCAATCCGAGATCCATCATGATGATACAACACCAAATCTTCAGAATAGAACGAAGAATGAAAGGAAAGAGGGAAATCCCAAAACCATAGAGAGGATCATCATATGTTGGTTATAATTAATTTAATTAAAAGATAATAATTACCTTGATGGAATTATATCTATGTTGATTCTTCTAGTCACGATCTAATGTGATTTGTCATTGTGTCACAAAATCCAAGTGTAGGCTTCCTCTAGTAGTTATCCACATGTGCTCCACATATCTCTGGATGTCGCCGAAGGAATCTTCAGGTGATAGCACGAAAGAGCCTTCACTTGTGATGTCCGCCTTTTATTTCCTTGAGCATCGATTCCAAAGCGCTCTCCTTGATCCTGTGGAGGAGGATCTCTCTTGTAACTTGAGAGTGTTCTTGGAGGAAAGGAATTCTCTCTTGGCTTGAGAGATTTCTCCAGATCTGTTGTGCATAACCACAAAGAATGGGTAGATCTTTATAGGAATAATGTAATTGGGATTTATAATACTTAGAATAATGAAATGAAATAATTACCCATATATATTTATTTATTTCATTTAATTCTTAGTAAGTCCCCATGTCTAATAATAGCATTTGATTATTATTATCACTTGACATGCATCCAACGAATTAAACCTATTATTATTTAATTAAATAAATAATATTTTTTTCTCACAAATCCCCAGAAAAACTACATGGTGAGTATATATTAATATACATGACGTGTAATTTTGTTTTTCCATTTTCTTTATTTCCTCCACCACATTTATTAGACCTTGAATAATGACTATTTATTTCTTAAATAAATATAACGACATTACTCATTAATAAATATATATTATTTCTCCCACAATATATTCTCTCAAATAACCGGTGTTGAAATAAAAGCAACTAGACATCCTTGAATAATTATTAAACCACAACTGGGAATAATCTTTATTCAACTTGTTAAATGAATATTTAACTGAGATACTTGGATACAATTAGTGTGTGACCCTCTAGGCCTCTTTCTCAGTGGCATTAGGAGAATCTTGCCTAAAGTCCAAGGTTAGAATCTAGAAATATGATAAGGAACCCATAGAGAAAGAAGTTAACACCGCAATGACGTGTCAACTCCTATGAACACTTACTGTGTAATGTAATCCCTTTGTCTCGATATCTCCAATCAAGCGGGTTTCATGCTAGTGACATCAACCCATGTTCTTGATTATTCTTTCTTTGACTTATCAGAATTGATCTTTCCCATTCCTCACCATGGCCATAGATTTATTTAGGCTATATCAATTCCATCAAAGGGCTTGAGATATCAACTTACGTTATGAAACAAAAGGGACAAATCATTTCTCGTATTATCTATTAATGTAGTATTACTCATAATGCTCCCAACATATCCCACCTTGCTACAAATAGTGTGCCATCATAGTTTTCATTAATACATCTAAGTGCGCGAGTTGTAATACCCATTAATAATAATATCAAAGTCTAAGGACCAACACACATGTCCATAGATAGGAACATCTAATGACACTATGAAATGTGGATTTCCTACCGGTGAGTCTTGTTCTCATAATATCCTCATAGATATTACCAAGGGCGCACAACATGAGAAGTTGAATTGAAGTTTTATGAGTTCTCACCCCTAATGGATAGTATTATTTGTGTCCCTAAAATAACTTCATCCGGCCATAGAACATATATTCAAGAATAATGTTATGACACTTTCAGGTTCTCATCATAGCAGGGATCCACTATGAACCTTTAGTGCAACAGTTATCCTTAGGACATTATCACATGAATTGTCACACAAAAGAACAATCAAAATGTGATAAGGTATTTATTAATATTCAAATACATGAATACATGTTTATCATAAAGTATAAATTATTTGGTTTTAGTCCACCAACTCTAACACAATTCTACAATTGTAGAGAGATGAGACACTATGAAAATGAGTGTCCTAAGTGCCAAGGAAACTTTCCTCAGAAAAGTCCACAAGAGAAAGGGAAAGATTATACGATTACAACCATGGAGGTTGAAGTTCCTAATGATGTGGTGGCAGGTACTTTAATTGTTTCCTCAAACTTAGCCAATTATTTATTTGATTTTGGATCATCGTATTCATTTATATATTCCCACTTTTCCATGAAAATTAGACATGTCCAATTTGATTTAATAAAGGAGTTGTTAGTCAAAAATCCTAGGGGATGTATCATTACAACAAAGATGTACTGATCAGTCCCCCTCATGACACATAAACATTCTTTGGTTGATAACCTTATCATCATACCAATGATTGGATTTGATATAATTCTAGGTATGAATTGGCTGTCGAATTATGATGAAAAAATATATTTCAAGAAGAAGGAAGTTACCATTTTTGAGAATGGTGTAGAATCCATTATCTTTAGAGAAGAAATATCATAATCTGATTCTTATATAGATCTCCCCTCAGTATCTCTACTAAATGAAATTCTTGGATAAGAAGAGAACACAATATCTATGGGTGAGGAAATAAATATTCAAATTGAAGATGTAACAATTTTGCAAGAATACATTGAGGTATTTCTAGAGAATTTAACTGAAAATCCTGCAGAGTGGGTAGTTGAGTTCTCTATTTATTTAATTATTGGTGCAAGACTTATATCAAAGATTCCCTATAGAATGGACACTGTGGAATTAGTGGAGCTAAAGAAAAAACTATAGGAATTGAGTGAAAAAGGGTTCATTTGACCTAGGGTTTCTCCATGGGGAGCCCCTATCATCCTTGTCAAGAAGAAAGATGGTTCCATGAGGCTATGCATTGATTACAGGGAAATCAATGATATTACAATAAATAACAAGTATCCTATGCCATGAATTGATGATTTATTTGATTAACTCCATGAAGCCTAATATTTTTTGAAGATTAACCTTTGATCTGGATATCATCAGCTATGTGTGAGGAAGGAAGATATTCCAAAGACAACATTTTGAACAAGGTATGGGCATTATGAGTTTACAGTAATGCCTTTTTAACTGACTAATGCACCCTCTGTTTTCATGGATCTAATGAATAGAGTTTTTAAGGAATATCTTGATGAATTTGTTATGGTATTTATCAATGATATCCTTCTATACTCTAAAAGCTATGAAGACCATCAGAATCACTTGCAAATTATTTTGAAAACTCTTATAAGAAATGAATTATATGATAAGTTAAGAAAGTGTGAATTTTTTATTCAATTAGTTTCTTTTCTTGGATATATTGTCTCTAAGGATGGAATCTTAGTTGATCCTGTGAAGAGAAAGGCAATCCAAGAATGACCCATGCCAACGAACATAACTGAGGTATGTAGTTTTATTGTATTAGCAGGTTACTATCAGTGTTGCCTTCATAATTTTACCCGATTGGATAACCTAATAACCAAGCTCACACATAAAGGGGTTAAGTTTTTATGGATGGAAGAATGTACAAAATGCTTTGAATAATTAAAAAGAATATTTTTCAATGTTCCAATTTTGAATCTTCCATCTGGAAATGATGGATTTTTGATATATAGTGATGCATTAAAGAATAGACTGGGTTTCTTTGTTATGAAAAATGATAAAGTTATTTCTTATGTATCAAGGCAGCTGAAGAATCATGAGCAAAATTACCCAAATCATGATTTTGAGTTAGCATCCATAATATTTTCTATGAAAATAATGAGACTTTATCTCTACAGTGTAAGATGCGAGATATATATGGATCATAAGAGTTTGAAATACATTTTTACATAGAAAGAACTCAACATGAGGCAAAGGAGATGGATCAAATTACTCAAAGATTATGATTGTTTAATACACTACCACACAGGAAAAGAAAATAAGGTGGAAGATGAATCAAACAGGAAAGATCATGGACATCTAACCCAAATGAGGATTGATAGAGATCCTATATTCATGGATCTACTAAAGATGGATATGGGAATTGTTAAGGAAGGGGAAGCATATTTCTTATTTCAAATGATTGATAAACCATATTAATAGAGAAGATAAAAAACTATCAATATGATGATGAAAATATACAAAAGAAAATTAAATCTATTAAGGATGGAAGATTGGAAGACTTCGTGTATGAGGTTGGAGTTCTGAAATTTGGGAAGAGGTTATGCATTCCATCAATACCTGAGCTAAAAAGGGAACTATTAGATTATGGTCATAGCTCAAATTTCTCTAAACACCCTGGTATCACTAAGATGTATAGAGATATTAAGGAACATTTTTTGTGGGATAACATGAATAAATAAATTGCTGACTATGTGTCAAGGTTTCTAGTTTTTCAACAAGTGAAAGCCGAGAGAAAACACCCCAGAGGGGTCATGCAACCTCTACCTATTCCTATGTGGAAGTGGGTTTAAATTACAATGTATTTTTTCACAGGACTACCAAGGATACCTAGAATTAATGATTCAATATGGGTACCTGTTGATCGTCTCACAAAATCAGCACATTTCCTTGCTATAAGAGAGGATTTACCACTTGATCACCTAAAAAGACTTTATATTAATGAATTTGTAAGACTTCATGGTGCACCTCTATCAATTGTGTCCAATTGAGATCCCCGATTTACATCAAAATTATAGAAAAGTTTCCAGAAGGCTTTGGATACTGAGATTCATATGAGTACTTCTTATCATCCCCAACCGAAGGACAATCTGAAAGGACTATTCAAACACTAGAAGAAATGTTGAGATCATGCTCTCTTAACTTTCAAGGTTTGTGGGATCAATACTTGCCTTTGGTGGATTTTCCCTACATTAATAGTTTCCATTCTAGCATTCAAATGGAACCATATAAAGCATTATATGGTAAGAGGTGTCAAACTCCAACATATTAGGATGAAGTTGGTGAGAGGAAACTTATAGGCCCAAAACTTATCAAAGAGACAACTGTAATGGTAAAGAAAATTCAGGCCCATATTAAATCATCCCAAAGTAGGAAAAAGAGTTATGTTGACAAATGGAGAAAGGATTTGGAATTTCAAGTAGGAGATCTTGTATTTCTAAAAGTATCTCCATGGAAGGGTGTCTTAAGGTTCAGTATGAAAGGGAAAATGATCCCTAGGTACATCAGAACGTTTGAAATTATGGAAATAATTGGAGCTGTAGCTTACTACTTAGCAATGCCACCAAGCCTCTCTAAAATTCATAATGTGTTCCATGTGTCATTGTTAAATAAATACATTCCATACCCAACACATGTACTCACCTATAAATAAATAGATTAGGAACTTAATTTGTCATACTGTGAAGAACCTATCGAGATTCTTGACACAAGGGGGAAAGTATTGATAAATCAGACAACTCGATTAGTAAAGGTTTTTTGGAAAAACCATAAAATGGAGGAAGAAATGTGGGAACCTGAGGATGTTATGAAGAAGGACCACCCATTTAAAGACCCGGAAATTTCAAGGAAATGTTTTTCTTAAATACTTTGTAATTTTACGAGTTTGTGGCTTCTGACGACACCTGATTCTGAGGTCCGGTGTGCCCGAAATCAATTTCCGAAGTTTAGCTCGGGTACGTTCAGTAAACAAACGAGCGGGTTTTTCTATCTTTTGAACTGGTGCTCGGAATTGAAATATGAGGGCACCGATAAATTCGTAATGCTGGTAATTTCTTAAGGGGACCTTTACCATAATTTCATTTGTTCTAGAGAATAAGTTAAAATTTGTGGATTAAATAAGAATTGAATAAAAATTGTGGAACATTTTTTATTTCATATCTAAGGTGGTTAAATCCTACATGGGGGAGTTGGGGTGGGACTCACAAGCTTCTAACTACCCATGTGAGGATAATTGTGAGGTGGAGCCCACATGAGCCCCAACCCTTCACATTCCATAACTCCTTAACCCCTTTGAACTCCCATGTTAATTACATGGAAACCCCCCTCTTAAACTTGTTAACTCTCTTTAATTGAGTAACTCTTTTTCTCCCCTCTCTCCCTCTTTAATTCATGCCAACACACACCATAATTAATTGATTGAAACTCTTTCATTAATTAATTTAGTGTTTTAATTTGTATTTTGAATGCATGGAATGATTAAATAAAATAAGGAGAAGCCTTATTTTATTTTGGTTGGAAATTGTTGTGTGAGGAAAATTGGGGGAGAACTCTAGAGTTTTTGAAGAACTCATCCTCAACGAAGGACGGTTCTTCTCCGACGAAGAACATCGACCCTTCATCATTGAACAACTCGGCGACCACGGTTCTCATCCTCTTCTTCCTCCGCGACAAGAGAGGAGACACCGACATGGGGAATTTACCAACGACGACACACCTTATTTTTCTCTCCTTCGTGACAAGAGAGGGAACGTCATTCTTCCTCAGGTGCACACCGACGACGACGGAAACGACGCCGTCATCCTCGATGCTTAACAAACACGAACAAAATCGATTATTGAGGTAGGATTTTATTCTTTAAAGTGGATGTTTACGTACCCCATACTCGTTGGAAATCGTTGTTAAATATAGCCGATTGCTATCATTTTACGCGGAGGGTACGGGCCAAACGAACATGACCTGACAACCCTCCATTGTACTCGTTTATTATTTTAGAATTGGAAATTGGCGGAGAAAAAAGCATGGCGCTGTTGCACCATGCCGGGAATGTGGCGAAGGGAACCGATGCCGTCGGGCCAGTTGTGCGGGAAGAACCGCGACCCGCTACATGGGCCGCTTCGGCGGAAGAACAGGCCGGACCGTCGGCCGGTCGGGCGGAGCTGGGCCGCGACGCCAGGAGGGCACCGTGCTGGAAGATCGGCGGCCCGCCCATGCAGGCCGCGTGCGTAGAAGACTGGCCGGTTTGGGGAAGGGCGGCGCCGCCTGGCGCCGCTGGTGCGGAAAACTGGGGGGGCCGCACCCCCCCTTGAACCCGCTCGGCTTCGGCCGAGCCGCGCCTCGCTGGGCCGCGCCCCACCAGGCCGGGCCGGGCCGTGCCCCTTCGGGCTGAGTTGTGTATTTCTTCAGACTGGTCCGACACCCCTGCTAGGTCGGACCTGTCAAACTGGGTCAACCTGACCCGTCGACCCACTGGGCTAAACGGGTTGGGCCCGTTATTCACTTAAACATGAATAACTTAAGGACCGCGTGTCCGATCGACGCGCCGTCTGCGGCACTGGGACTCTTTTGATGAGATAGTCCTTTTGCGATATTCTGAGTGAGTTTTGGACAGCTTTGGATATCAGCTGGGTTAGAAATGAGCATATTTCTAACCGGGCCCCTAAAACAGAAATGCCATTATCTCTCAGACTGGGCTTCCGATTGACGCACCGTCTGACGCGTTGAATTCCTATTGACGAGATAGAACTATGGGATACATAAAATCTGGACTTGGTGATAGTTGATGTATCGACCCCTTGGCTTGTGGAACGGACCCTCCCGGAATCGAGCGTACTGTGTGCTGGAACCCTAGAGATGGCTACGACTGCGACGACGATGACAACTGTACTTGGATCCTATGTGGGTTCGGTAGCGAGGACGACTGTACTTGGATCCTTCATGGGTTCGGCAACGATGACGACTGTACTTTGATCCTACGTGGGTTCGGCAGTGATGGTAACTGTTCCTGGATCCTACGTGGGTTCGGCAACGACGACTTCTGTACTTGGATCCTACGTGGGTTCGGCATGGGAGATGATTCAAAGGCTACATCTATCATCTCCACCCCTCTTTGTGAGTAGTATACCTGTGTGAGCTGAGTCTTGACTTTCAATCTTTATCATCGATGTGATTGACTTGATTTCCTATGTAGACTGGGTTGTGGTTTCTTGTGTGGACTAGGTTGTGCTTTCCTGTGTGGACTGAGTTGTACTTGGGATCGTGAGTTAGAGACGAACTGGAATTGATGACTTAGGTATATGTATGGGAATATACCTAAGTAGAGTTGGTTTATACTTTGTGTTTGTATCTTTCCTTTGTAGTTTATCCTTTGTGGATTCTGGGATACCTTCGGGGGTCTCAGGGTCCCTACTGAGTATCGTATACTCACCCCTGCAAGAGCTATGCCCGCACTACGTTGTGTTGGATGCAGATGACAGACAACACTGATCGAGTTAGAGTCTTGTAGAGCGGGACGATACCTGGAGGTGGACCACTTGGCGGGACGTACATGGAGCGAACAACTGGACCCGAGGAGCTGAGGAGACCATTTGTACCCACCCTTGAGGTGGGATATCTAGATTACGACTTAGTGGTTACTGGTTTACTTTACTGCAACTATTCTTTCTTTACTGTTGTACTGTACTTTCAGTTGGGTTTGTATTCTGGCCCATTTACTTTCCTGCACTTACTTTTGTACTCAGTTTACTTAGTGTTTACTTCAGCTTGCATACTCTATTGTTTTTGTTTACTTATATAAAGGCAATACCTTCCCTTTTATTGGTATTTACGCCTTTGGTTCTAGTCGCCAGCCCCTGGCCTATGGAAGGCGGGCTTGGGGTAGTGACGACACGGGCTCCGAGGACGGGTCGTGACAAAATGGTATCAAAGGAGTCGGTTCTACTGCATAACTTAAGACTCTGATAATTTATTCCTGTGAAGCAATAGTGTTAAGGGTATTGAGTGTGGTTATCAGTCCAGAGAGTCCAGTGTTGGTGCAGCGACCGATGTATCCATACACCAGGACTCTGACTTCTGATTTCCGACTCAGTGCATGAAAACATTTATTGCATGTGTGTTTCAAAAGTTTTCTTAGTGATTACTTTGTGTCAGCTCACCAGGTATACTGTATTAACCGTGGCGCACCTGTTTCTTTTCAGGATGGCCCCACGATGGCAGCCAACTAGGGTTCCCAGTTACGTGCGATATGGCAGCCCACCGAGCGATGCGGCCTCAGTGCAGGGCCCCATTACAGCGGAGGCATCGACGGTACCTCTACCTGCTGGGCCACCGATACCACCAGCCCCAGCAGCGGAGGGTGCACGCCGCCTGAGTGCGCTGCACGAGTTTCAGCGACAGAGGTCGCCCGGGTTCCGCGGAGAGACGGACCCTCAGGCAGCCGAGGATTGGCTGGAGGCTATCATCCGAGTCTTCAGATTGGTAGGGATACCAACAGATCTTATGGAGATCCTTGCGGTGATTCTCCTGCACGTATCATCAGGTAGATGGTGGAGCCTGATTCTCCAGGTGCACAACGAGACATCTCTACTTTGGACGGACTTCGAGAGCCTCTTCCGCTCAGAGTTCGTTCCAGCCACCCTCTGTGCGGTGTGCATCCAGGAGTTACTACAGCTGCGGTAGGGCATCATGATAGTATCCTAGTACTTAGCGAGGTTTACCGACCTCTCGTGCTACTCCACAGATATAGTGTGGGACCCATTCTTCCGGGCCCAGACCTTTGAGCAGGGAATGAGGCATGAGATCAGGTCTTCGATGATCTCCCTCAGCATTCCGACGCAGGAAGGAGTACTGGAGTGAGCCCTTCTTGTTGAGAGCTTCCTTGCTGAGCCTATGCCAGCAGCGAGGCCTACCGCAGGGAGACACGTAGCGGAGTCTTCTACAGCCGGCAGTAGACAGATGTCGTAGAGGTCCAACCAGACCAGTCCATCAGGTGGGCGACCTCAGGATACTGGTTTGGAGGTGTGAGGCACATGCAGCAGAGCCAGTCATATGAGAGGCAAGTAGTGCTATGCATGCGGCGGGCAGGTCCACATGGCTCGTGACTGCCCGACCCGCCATGCAAAGGAGCAGCAGACGGTTGAGGGACCACCCAAGCAGAGGCAAAGGTTCGACCATGGTGGTATGCAGGGAGCTGGCGGACGAGGCGGAGGAGATGGCCAAGCAGCAAGTGGTGGATGACGCTTCAAGGCTCTACCACCACCACAACCAGGAAAACCACCCCGACCATAGGGAGCTGGCAGACAGGGGCAGGCTCAACTCCAGGCAGTCGAGGCCTACGACCACGGTGCAACTGAGATGATTCGAGGTACTATCTGTGTCTACTCTACCCTTGCTGTAGTTCTTATAGACATAGGAGTGAGTCATTATTTTATTTCTGCTTCCCTTGTTCGGAGATCGAAGATTCTGACAGAGCCTTTGGCTCGATCTTTACGGCTATAGACTCTTACGGGAGTAGACTTGACGATTACACACTGGTACTGGCAGTGTGAGCTTACTCTAGGAGGTGAGAGCTTCGGCTGGGATCTTCTTGTAGTGGCGTTGAGGCCTTACGATGTCATCTTGGGTATGGACTGGTTATCTACAGTCCATACCCATATTGATTGTATTAGGTGAAAAGTGCGGTGTGTTCGCACAGATGGGAGCAGGTTCAACTTCACCGTCGAGAAGGGAGCCTTTGCAGTGTAGGATGGACTTACACAGAGGAGAGGGCAGCCGATCACACATTAGTTGGATAGTCTCATTCTCGGATCAGTTGATGTGCAGAGTCCGAGTTTTCCTGTTGTGGTGGATCAATTTGCGGACGTTTTTTCTGAGGACGTTCCAGGACTACCTCCTCATAGAGAGGTAGACTTCTACATTGACCTGTACCCTGGTACAGCCCCGATATCTAATCCAGCATATCGGATGGCTCCCTCTTATCTTCGTGAGCTACGGGTATAGCTGGAGGACTTTCAGGGAAAGGGATTCATCCGACCCAGTGTTTCACCCTTGGCTTCTCTGATTTTATTCGCCAAGAAGGCAGATGGGAGCTTACGAATATGTGTCGACTAGCATCGCCTGAATCAGGTGACCGTAAAGAACAAGTATCCACTCCCTAGGATAGAAAACCTCTTTTATCAGCTCAAGGGAGCACGATGTTTCTCAAAGATAGACCTCAGGTCAGGCTATCATCAGCTCAGAGTTCGAGACAAGGATGTGCAGAAGACGGCCTTCAGGTGTCGGTATGACCACTATGAGTTCTTGGTTATGCCTTTCGGCATAACCAACGCTCCAGTAGTGTTCATGAGTCTCATGAATAGGATCTTCTAGACTTACCTCGATCGGTTTATTGTAGTCTTCATTGATGACATATTGATTTACTCAACCACTGAGGAGGAGCACGCCTACCACTTGCGGGTTGTACTGGACACACTCTGAGAGAAACATCTTTATGGTAAGCTCTCGAAGTGTTAGTTCTGGATTCAAGAGGTCCACTTATTGGGGAACATCATCTCTGAGGCGGGAGTTTCTGTGGATCCTACGAAGATCGAGGTAGTACTTGCTTGGGATCCACCCAGGAGCGTGACAGAGGTGCGGAGTTTCCTAGGTCTGGTTGGGTACTATCGGAGATTTGTGACAGACTTCTCCAAAGTTGCAGCACCGCTTTCAGCTTTGACGAAGAAGGGGAAACCCTTCATATGGTCAGATAGATTTCAGCAGAGCTTCCAAGAGTTGAGATAGAGATTGACCAGTGCACCCATCTTGAGGCTTCCAGAGGAGGACGTAGGGTACGTATTTTACTGCGATGCATTAGGGACCGGACTTGGGTGTGTCCTAATGTAGAAGCGGGCAGTGATCGCTTATGGTTCACGACAGTTGAGGTAGCATGAGCAGAACTACGCTACCCATGACCTGGAGTTAGCAACAGTGGTCTTCACTATGAAGATGTGGCAGCACTATCTGATGGACGAGCGCTTTACAGTATACTATGACCACTAGAGTCTCAGGTACATCTTATCGTAGAAGGACCTGAACCTGAGACAATGATGATAGCTTGAGTTCCTCCAGGACTATGACTTTGAGATAGTCTATACTCCTAGGAAGGGGAATGTGGTAGCTGATGCTCTTAGCAGGATATCGGTCATTCAGCTACTTGGAGAGGCGACAGAGCAACTAGCCTTATTGAAGATATCCTTCGTTGATAGAGATGGAGCAGCCTTTCTACAGTCACTCATAGTAAATTCTCCACTACTTCAGCGGGTCAAATAGGCTCAGCATGGGGACGTTGTCTGTGAGACGCGATGTGTACAGATATCCACAGAACAGGCACCTGATGGATTTTCTGTAGGAGGATAACACGTCATCCTCTTCAGGGGACGTACCATGGTACTAGTTTCATTACAGGAGGAGGTGATGAGGGAGTTTTACACTTTCCCTTTGGAGGTACATCTAGGAGTAACGAAGATGTACCAGGATCTCAGACGACAGCACTGGTGGCTGGGTATGAAGAAGGCTGTGGCAGAGTTCGTTTCACGATGCCTCACCTACCAGCAGGTGAAGGCGGAGCACCAGGTTTCGGCAGGCTTAGTGCAGCCCTTATAGGTCCCAGAGTGGAAGTGGGACAGGATATCCATGGATTTTGTGATGGAGATTCCACATACTTCCAGAGGACATGACTCCATCTGGGTGATTGTCGACCGACTCACCAAGTTGGCCCACTTCCTACCTATCAGAGAGCAGGGATTAGTGGAGATATTGGGACGTCTCTACATTCAGGAGATCGTACGGCTTCATGGTGTGCCATCATCTATCATCTCTGATCGAGACGCTCTCTTTACTTCCTGGCTTTGGAAGGGGTTACTGGAGGCTTTTGGGAAGCAGCTATGCCAGAGCACCGCCTTTCATTCTTAGAAGGATGGACAGACGGAGAGGACCATTCAGACACTCGAGGACATGCTCCGTGCATGTGTCCTTGACTTTGTTTGCAGCTGGGAGGATCACCTACCCTTGGTGGAGTTTGCGTACAACAATAGCTACCACTTCACCATCGGGATGGAACCATACAAGGCATTGTACGACCGACCTTGCAGATCACCTCTATGCTGGACTGACCCTGGGGAGTCAACACTCATAGGACCAGAGATGATTCAGGTTACGACGGAGAAGGTGCAGATCATCCAGGAGCGAATGAGGACTGCACAGAGTAGACAGAAGTCTTATGCTGATAGGAGACGGAGACCACTGGAGTTAGAGGATGGAGACCATGTTTTCTTACGGGTCTCACCTCGACGTGGATTACGGAGATTTGGCCGAGGCGAAAAGTTATCTCCATGCTTCATCAGGCCATTCCAGGTTCTCAGCAGGGTAGGTGAGGTGTCTTATCGCATGGCCCTTCCACATCAGTTGCACCGAGTGCATGACGTCTTCTACGTATCTCAGCTGAGGAGATACGTGCACGACTCGATGCATATCATTGATCATGGGGAGCTGGACATCGATGACAGGGCAAATTTTGCGGAGGTCCCGGTGGAGATCGAGGATCGACAGGAGCGGGTCCTACGTGGATGGTCGATTCCTCTGGTGCGCATTCGTTGGCAGCACGAGAACCTCCAGGAGAGCACATGGGAGCAGGAGGCTCAGATGCGTACACAGTACCCTCATTTGTTTCCCTAGTTTGTGATGTTACTTTACGGGGACGTAAAGCCCTGAGGTGTGAGTAATGTAAAGACCCATAAATTTCAAAGAATTTTTTTTCTTAAATACTTTGGAATTTTACGAGTCTTTGGCTTCTAACAGCACCTAATTCCAAGGCCCAGTGTGCCCGAAATCAATTTCCGAAGTTTAGCTCGGGTACGTTCAGTAAACGAATGAGCGGGTTTTTCTATCTTTTGAACCGGTTCTAGGAATTGAAATCTGAGGGCACCGATGAATTCACAATGCCGGTAATTGCTTAAGGGGACCTTTACCGTAGTTGTATTTGTTCGGGACAAGAAGTTAAAATTTGTGGATTAAATAAGAATTGAATAAAAATTGTGGAAAATTTTTTATTTCATATATAAGGTGGTTAAATCCTACATGGGGGAGTTGGGGTGGGACCCACAATCTCCTAACTACCCATGTGAGGATAATTGTGAGGTGGGGCCCACACGATCCCCAACCCTTCACATTCCATAACTCCTTAACCCCTTTGAACTTCCATGTTAATTACATGGTAACCCCCCTCTTAAACTTGTTAACTCCCTTTAATTGAGTAACTCTTCCTCTCCCCTCTCTCCCTCTTTAATTCATGCCAACACACACCATAATTAATTGATTAAAAATCTTTCATTAATTAATTGAGTGTTTGGATTTGTATTTTTAATGCATGGAATAATTAAATAAAATAAGAAGAAGCCTTATTTTATTTTTGTTGGCAATTGTTGTGTGAGGGAAATTGGGGGAGAACTCTAGAGTTTTTGAAGAATTCATCCTCAACGAAGGACGATTCTTCTCCGACGAAGAACATCGAACCTTCATCGTAGAAAAACTCGGCGACCACGGTTCTCATCCTCTTCTTCCTCCGTGACAAGAGAGGAGACACCGATGTGGGGAATTCGCCAACGAAGACGCACCTTATTTTTCTCTCCTTCGTGACAAGAGAGGGAACAACATTCTTCCTCAGGTGCACACCGACGACGACAGAATCGACACCGTCCTCCTCGGCGCTCGACAACCGCGAACGACATAGATTATTGAGGTAGGGGTTTATTATTGAAAGTGGATGTTTACGTACCCCGTACTCGTTGGAAATCGTTGTTAAATATAGCTGATTTCTATCGTTTTACGCGGAGGGTGCGAGCCGAACGAACACGGCCCAAAAACCCTCCGTTGAACTCGTTTATTATTTTAGAATTGGAAATTGGTGGAAAAGGAAGCATGGAGCCGTTGCGCCATGCCAGGAACGTGGCGAAGGGAACCGGTGCCATCGCGCCGGTTGTGCGGGAAGAACCGCGGCCCGCTACACGGGCCGCTTCAGCGGAAGAACCGGCCGGCCCGTTGGCCGACCGGGCAAAGAGGAGCCGCGAAGCCAGGAGGGCGACGCGCTAGAGGACCGGCCGAGCGGAGTCGGAGCACGGCGCCGGGAGGGTGCCGCGCTGGAAGACCGGCGGCCTGCCCATCCGGGCCGCGTGCGCAGAAGACCGGCTGGTCTAGCCGGCCGGTTTGGGGAAGGACGGCGCTGCCTGGCGCCGCCGGTGTGGAAAACCAGGGGGGGGGGCGCCCCCCGTTGGAACCCACTCGGCCAGCCGAGCCGTGCCAGGCCGGGCTGAACTGGGCCGTGCCGAGCCGGGCCGCGCCCCGCCTGGCCGGGCCGCGCCACTTCGGGCCGGGCCGCGCCACTTCGGGCTGGGCCGCTCCATTATGGGCCGGGCCTCACCCCTTTGAACTGAGTTGTGTATTTCTTCGGACCGGTCCGACACCCCTGCTGGGTCAAACCCGTCAAAATGGGTCAACCCGACCCGTTGGCCCACTGGGCTAAATGGGCCGGGCCCGTTATTCACTTAAACGTGAATAACTTAAGGACTACGCGTCCGATCGACGCGCCATCTACGACAATGAGACTCTTTCGACGAGACAGTACTTTTTCAATACTCTGATTGAGTTTTGGATAGCTTTGGATATCATCCGAGTTAGAAATGAGCGTATTTCTAACCGGGCACCTGGAACAGAAATGCCATTATCTCTCAGATCGAGCGTCTGATTGACGCGCCGTCTAACACATTGAGTTCCTATTGACAAGACATAACTATGGGATACATCAACTTTGGACTTCGTGACAATTGATGTATCGACCCCTTGGCTCGTGGAGCGGACCCTCCTGGAATCGAGCGTACTGTGTGCGGGAACCCTAGCGCTGGCTGCGACTGCGACGACGATGATGACTCTACTTGGATCCTATGTGGGTTCAGCAGCGAGGAAGACTATACTTGGATCCTCTGTGGGTTCAGCAGCGATGACTACTGTACTTGGATCCTACGTGGGTTCAACAACAATGGTTACTGTACCTGGATCCTACGTGGGTTCGTTAGTGATGACTTCTGTACTTGGATCCTACGTGGGTTAGGTAGGGGAGATGATTCAGAGGCTACACCTATCATCTCCAACCCTCATCGTGAGTAGCATACCTATGTGAGCGGAGTCTTGAATTTCAATCTTTATCATCGATGTGATTGACTTGCTTTCCTGTGTGGACTGGGTTGTGCTTTCCTGTGTGGACTAGGTTGTGCTTTCTTGTGTGGACTGGGTTGTACTTGGGCTCGTGAGTTGGAGCCGAACTGTAATTGATGACTTAGGTATATGTATGGGCATATACCTAAGTAGAGTTGGTTGATATTTCGTGTTTGTATCTTTCCTTTGTAGTTTATCCTTTGTGGATTCTGGGAGACCTTCGGGGGTCTCGGGGTCCCTACTGAGTATCATATACTCACCCCTGCATGGGCTATGCCCATACTACGTTGTGTTGGATGCAGACGACAGACAACACTGACCGAGGTGGTGTCTTGTGGAGCAGGACGGTACCTGGAGGTGGACCACTTGGCGGGACGTACACGGAGCGGACGACCAGACCCGAGGATCTGAGGAGACCATTTGTACCCACCCTTCAGGTGGGATATCCGGAGGATGACTCAGTGGTTGCTGGTTTACTTTACTACAGCTGTTCTTTCTTTACTATTGTACTGTACTTTTAGTTGGGTTTGTATTCTGGCCCATTTACTTTCTAGCACTTACTTTTGTACTCATTTTACTTAGTGTTTACTTCAGCTTGCGTACTCTGTTGTGTTTATTTACTTATATAAAGGCAATGCCTTCCCTTTTATCGGGATTTATGCCTTTGGTGCTAGTCGCCAACCCTTGGCCTATGGAAGGCGGGATTGGGGTAATCACGTCACAGGCCCCGAGGACGGGTCGTGACAACCCACATCTTTTTAGGGAGCAATATACATTAAAAATTTCAAGGACAAAATTTCTGAAGGAGGGAAGAATATAACACCCCAAATATTTTATGGTATGTTTCTCTTAAATAATTTCTATTTATTAGATAGCCTATATTGCATGAAGCACTAAGCCTATATGAAACAAAAATTGGTTATTTACAGGAGAAATTCATAACCTAGCCATTAAACTTAAATTTTCCACTTTTGTGTTTTGAATTTTGAAAAAACAGACATATATAGTTGCGATCAGGGTGATATTTGGAGTCTGATAGAATCAAGTTAATTTTTAGTAAATAGTAACTTACCCTTATGAATAGAAACATAACCTTATGAATAGTAACTTACCCTTATGAATAGTAATACAACCCTTATGAATGGTAAGCTTACCTATGAAAGTGTAAAGAAAATTTAGGCACCTTAAAAATGAAGATGACTATTTTAAGTGTCAGTATTTTTTTGATTAAATGATGATTTTAATTAAAAATTAAATTTATCATATTTAAAAAAATATTTTTGAAAAATGGAGTTCATTTTTGGATTCTACACACTAAAAAATGGTTAGGGTGACTTTTTTGGATTTTTCTAAAATACTTGAATTTTTAGTGAATAGTAAAATATGATAAATTATGATAAATACTAAATACATGATTTATTGAGTCTTGAATGATGTCCTACTGAGGTAAGCATACTTGGTTCGAACTGACATGCACTCATTACTATTTTTGGTCATGGAATCATCACTATTTCTTGTATTAGGGAAAAATAATAAACTAATGATTAAAATATTAAGAAAACCATCCTCCCCTCCACTATATAAACCACCCCTCACCCCTCTTCCTCCTACACCAGTCAAGATTTGAGAATTATCTAAGTTATAAAAAATAAACTTCCCAAGACCCCCCCCACATCCAAGACCTTATTGTCTCACCAAAAGGCAACAAATAAAGGCCTTAAAGAGATTCTCAAGGAGGGGTACTCAAGATGTGAACCTCTATTCCCTTTTCTTTCAACTTCTTTTATAAGTTCCATTCTTTTGTTTCTCTCTCCTCACCTCTGATCATCCAAATGATATGATAATTCTATTACCTTACATGAAATTTAATTTTATTATGCTAATGAAATATTTCCTCATCATCTCTCTTTTCCCCCTCCTCTTATACAAAAAATAAAAACACTGTCTGAGATGTGTTAATTTATCACATTCAAGGATGACATGTTTTCAATTTCTATTACTATATTCAAGACTAGTCATGAAACCTTTTTAATGGTTAAACCAGATAATAATATATTTATTTTATCTTATACAATGTTCTATAATCCTTACACACTCATAATATAAAATAATAATACAAAACAAGTTCATTGTGCACAAAACCACGAAGTTAATCTAAGTGTTTATCATTAAAATTTTGTATAATGATTCATCCTAAAAAAAATAACTAAAGGATTTATATGATAATTTAACATTATATATGATAATTAATAACTCATAACTTCAATTCTATATTTAAATTTCCATTTTACATGAACATCCATACTCATTTACAAGCAAACCGATCATGAAAACCAAGGAAGAAAATGCTTCCAAAATAATAAAATTGAACCTCTTAAACCTGTCAAAAAGGCCATGAATGAAACTAATAAGGTTATAATAAATAAATTACATGTATATGAGGTTATAGAATTATTAATTAATAAAGATAAATTTTATTTTTCAGGCCATTAAGATCAACCTAATAACACATTCGGGCATAAGGTAAGAGTTTTCTTATCTCACTTTTAATTCTATAAGATTTCCATTATTTTCCACTTATTTCTTGAATGTGGTGTTTGTGAAATTCCATTTGATATATAATATCATGATTATATTTATATTCATGGTATTATGTGATTCATTTGATGATTATTAATTTTTGGTCATACGACTCGATTGATTACAACGTGGTAAGGGACTTTGTCTCAATTTCCATTTCATTGAGACTTACTTGGTATTGTGCACCTAATATTTCTTATGTGGTGTATATATTACCCATTTGAGATCATTTTTCATTTTAAATTATAATTCTGGTAAATATCTATTTTCTTGTATCATGGATATGATTATTTCCTTAATTCGTACACCATTTCACATATGGTGTTTATTTTTAATGCTATTTCAAATGGGGAAATATTGATGAATATGTATCCTCTATTAAATACAGACATCTAAAAGACATATTTATCTTGTATTAAATCTATGTATAAATAATTTTTTGGACTGATAGTGACAGGATAGGACCGCTATAGCCCCTCGATGCATCGACAAGTCTCTTAAGACAAATCGGTTGGTGACAAACCCTTCAAGTTTGTTTCCAAAACAGAATCAGATGGATATCTACCCACAGAATTAAACCGTTTAGATGGTATAGTGGTGTCATTTTATATATACATGACATCAAATTAATAATCATTATATTTATTCATTTTCAGTTATTACTATCCATGAGGTTTTCATTATGACAAAATCTATGGATGTAGTTTCTTTTTCAGTTTATTAATGTCATGCGATTTTCATTTATTCACCATGCCATATTGACTATGCCAATTTGATTATGATTCAATTATTTTTTATTCATGATTCCACTATTTTTAACCCTTATAACGCATTTGAGCTCACCCCTTTCATTTTTTACCTTTAATAGGTTATGAAGAGGAGACCATTTTTTGAGTTCTTGTGGATGCATTTTATTAGTTTTTGTTATGTATTGTATTTTTTACCTTTCCCAATGTATTATGAGTTACATGTATATATCTAGTTTATTAAAGACTACTAAACTAATTTTTCCTTTAGTATTTCATTCCTTACAATCATGCCAATGTAATAAGTAATGCATCAGCTCCAGGCTTTTGGGGTTGGGGTGTTACGCTACATCATTAGTGTTGATCTTATTCTAGTTACGAAGAGATTCATTAATTTAATTTCAATAATTCATTATACCCTTTCCCAAAATTCACTCCCATTAAAAGAACATGCTCTAATTTCTCTCAAGAGTTATTCAATATCATTCTTCACTTTCGAGCATAATTCTTAATCACTCCTTTTATTTGTGATCAATGATCAACCAATGAATTAATTTAGACCCGTAAATCTTATAATAAATTAATATTCTCAATTTTAAATTACTTTATATTTTTCACCTCTTTAGTATGGATAACTATATTTTGTTCAAAAAAATTATAAACTAAATTTTCTAATCTCATATTTTATTTCCTTCATCAATGATTGATCTAAAATTTTATTTTATCTTCCATGAATCACAGCTAAGATATCTAGTTTTCATATTCTTTGAAGTAGACTACAAAAAATAAAAACTAGTTTAAAAATGTCTTTCTTGATAATTTGTATTTGATGGGAAAATAACGTGCATAAAAGTGGTGTAAAAAGGGTCTGGTAGAGTGGAAATTAGATCAAAATCCGAATATTTTATCATCAATTTCTTAATTCAATGCACCATATTTTTTTAAGACCCAACTATATGTTGGTGTGTCACAATTATGGTCTGTTGAATTGAGAACTTGAATCAATTTGGTTGGCCAATTTAGCCTGATAATGTTTTATTACATGGATTAGTTGGTAGTATCATATTAATTTTATTTTGATGAGGAATTTTATTATAAGTTATAAGTGTATAACAAATACATGCACAAAATCATAAAAATGTGCACACATAGTCACTTTCACTTGAACAACCCCTACATGAAGACAATCACAAAATACCAAGGTAAATATAACTCAGTGGATCAAAGGCAGGAAGGTTAACAAAAAGGTAATAACAAATGAAATAAAATTTTAAGGGACACACATTTACCATAATGTAACATGACATCCCCACTCGGGAAAACTCTATCTTAAAATGACACCCAACCAATATTCTTAAATTATAACATTCAAAATTTTAAAAAATAGTAATTTAGTCATCAAGTATATTAATATCACTGTCATCAAAATTGTTAAAAGATTAAAAAAATATTTAATGTTGAAGGTGTTTATAAAAGTCATTGTTGTTACGGATAATTTTTTCATTATATTATATATATATTGTTTTTATTTAGATTGAATCAAAATGATAACTCTCAGATAACTAATATTATTCATCTATAATTTCATAATTTTTTTTCCTCTCAAATTTTGAAGTCTATTTTCTTTGGTTTACATTTGATGTTGTCTTGACTTCTCCAACATCACCAAAAGCTGGTGATTTTCTTTCAAATTTTTTTATGATGAATGATTTTTTTCATTGTTCTTTAGGTTTATTTATTCAATGGATTGTGAATATGAGGATATATCGACATCATCATCATTTAAGTTTAAATGTTGAAAAATCATAAGATTTAGATACTCATAAAGCAAGATATATATTTTATGACTTTGATCATACATGATTGTGCTTTCGAGTGGTTTGTATCACAGTGAGAACGCTTGATTTTTTTTTTGCTTCATACATGATCAAAACTAAAATTTATTATATGTTTAAACTTTAATGAGTATTATTTTGTCTAATCTGTTGGAATGGTGTAGCCCAATCCATTGTATAATGTATGACTAATTTATTACAGCTCGTTCTATACACCAAGTTGCAACTGTTGTGGTTTGATCTTCATGGTGAGGTCACTGGGGGTTCCAATGGGGAAACACGCTTTTGGATAGAGGTAAGAAGGCCAAAGGACCCTAATTTTTTTTGGAGGGACTATAGAAATGATGAACACTATAGAAAATATGATCGATGACATGGTACTGTATCAGTGTGGACTTCAACGTGGTTACTATAGTAAAAATGACTGGTGACATCAATAAGATATTGTATAAATATGGAATTACTACCACCAATACTGTATAAAAATATAATTATTGTATAGATTTTTAATTATAGAAATGTGTTTTTTTTGTAGAAACACATTGATTTTTGAGCTCATTTTGAGTTAGGGTTTCTATACTTTGAGATTTTATACCTGCAATCTTTCTCTTGATATAATGAATTTGTTTTTACTATTCATGGATACATAGTTTTTTCCCAGACCACATAAATTATGTGTATTGTGATATTCTTCTTTTCTTTAGTTTTTTCATCCTTTTATTATTATTTTGGAATCAAGCGTTATTGTTGCTATTGGTGTTTTCATAATACAGTCTAGTTGGGAATAATTTATAGTGTTGATTTTAAGTTTTTTTATCTATAAACATAAAAGCAAAAAATAAACTAATCCTAACATATTTTTGTGACACACTACTAGGATTTGGATTTTTTACTTACATGATACATATATTTAATTTGTTATACAACTTTTTATTGAAAGGATCTTTATCTTCAAAGCTCACAAAACTCATTCTTGTCTCTGTTATATAAATTTTTAACATGTTACCAAAAACAATATATTTTTTGTTAGACACCTATAATCAAATCTTGTGAAAATTATCAAGGATACTGGGAAGAGAATTTTTTTTCCAAAAGACTAATGGTTAAAGTAAGATGACCATTAAATTAAAGGAAACAATGTGTATGTTTTGAATGAAATTGATTGTCATTTTTGAAAAAAATAAAATCGTATATAATGTATATTTAGAAATTCTAAAAAAACTACTAGATGAATTTTATCTTGATATTAATTATTGGATGAATTTTATTCTTATGTAAATTTTATAATGATTTCATATTTATCTCAACTGTTAGATATATTTCATTTTTATCTTAATCACTAGGTGAATTTTTTCCACTTCTAAACCTCACCATGATTACATCCTTATGTCAAAATTTGGATAAATATCATTATGATCTAATCCATCAGATTTATTTTATCCTCATCTCAACAGTGAGGGAAGGTTCACTTCCACAGGATAGTTGAAATGATTCGGAAAGGACCATGTTGGGTATTTTTTTACAAAATTTGAATCCAACAGAAACTGGACATTAAAGATATAAAAGCAAGAAAGAAGTGAAGAAAATGTATATTTAATGTGTTTTGGTCTGGTTTGTACCTACGTGCATGGTAAGAACACCACACACACACACAATTTATTAATTATCAAAAAAATATTTACATCATAAAGGCTTTCAAAGAAAAGAATAGTGATAAAATAATTGAAAAAAAAGATGAGAACAACTGGATGGAAATGAAATACTCATAATACTAGAAGTAGAGGTCTAACCATCCCATTATCTTGAATCCATCATCAATAGGCTAATATAAATATTTATGAGATCTCTAAAGAGGAAGGTCACACCTCCTCTTAAAGTCATATGTTCTTGGATTAGGAACTCGACCAAAAATATTCAAAAATGAAGGATTCCATCAGAACTTCACCATAAGAAACACACTAAAGGTGCATTGAAAAGGATGACATGATATGATATCGATATCTGAATAAGATTAACACAACAAAATATTGGTTTATAGAACTAGAGTGGGAGCCAAACCGGGACATCGAGGCGTGAAAATGAATTGAAGTGACTGAGTCACAAGGGTGATCAATTCCCCTGACAACACCAGTGTCTCAAAATTAACCAACCAACAAGCTGATGCCATGAGTCCATGATGAATAGAAAATGAAATTATGCACATGGGAGAGGTTGGATAGGTGGTGGGTTCTGATCAATTGGGTGAAAAATATAACCAATGAATAGAAGATAAAGTTGTGCTGGATCACAAACACAACAGTTCTGGGGGAAAAACTAAGTAGGTGAAGCATAATTGGCCAAATCAAATCAGACCACATGGAATCGATTTATCCCATCAAATAATGAGAAGTCCATTATATATTATAATTTGAGTATAAAAAAAATAAATCATTTTTTCCATTCATGTATAATAAAAATAAATTTAAATGGTAGATTAATAAACTTGGAAATTCAATATGAAAACACAATAATTAACAAATCTCTACCATTTTCAATTTAAATTGGTGATGTTATTGCACTTAAGGTTATTGAATGGGAACCAAATTCAATTGATCTAACCAATATTTTAATTTTGATAATACCATGACTTTATTCAAACCATCAGTTGGGTTATCATCAATATATATCTTATTGAAACATATGGTTCCATATTCAATAACATATCTAATAAAGTGTTATATAATATCTATGTTTTTGTAATTACCATGGAATACTATATTTTTAGGTAAATGTTACACCAATTAGCTATAACTATACACTATAATAATAGAATAAAAAAGTTTAAGTTCATAAGACAAACCCCTAATCCATAAGGATTATTTGACATCCTCAATCAATGCAATATATCCTGATGCTATGGTTAAAAGAGCAACCAAAAAATTTCATATTACATTTCCGAGATATGGGACCTCTATAAGCATTGAATACATACCAAAATAATGAATTTATAGTGTCAATGTTAATTGTATGGTCAACATATCCATATACAATAATTATTTCAGTAGTATTAACATTTTTACCATAACACAAAGATAAATTTGAAGTACATGATTGGTACTAAAGAAGCCACTTTAGGGTATGCCAATGTGACTTCCTTGGAATGGCTATAAATTTTCTAAGGGTGAAGCTTGAAAATTCAACATCAGGTCTGGTGCATATCATGGAGTACATGACACTACTAACAATGTTGTCATATGTTATTTAGATATATACTCAACATCAACTACATAATTAAGTGCTTGTGTTAATGAAATATTAAAATGGTGTGAAAATGGTACACTAATAGGGTTGATAGATTCAAAAGGCTACCTTTTAAGAACTTTCATAACATATGAATACTGGAAAATATATAACAATTTATTGGTTATATCTCTAAAAATTTCCATACTAAGGATTTGTTTTGTTTCCTCGAATTACTTCATTTTAAAAACACATTTTAATTGGGATTTAACATCAATAATAATATTCATGTTATTTCATATAATATGCATGTCATCAACATATAATAGAAGGTAAAACATGCTATTTTTGATAGACTTGAAATAAACACAAGCATCATATTTTATCCTACTGAAATGGTTATTAAGAATAAAATAATCAAACTTCTTATACCATTTACTACATGATTATTTTAAACCATACAATGATTTATTTAAAAGGAAAATTTGGTTAGGAAAAAATTATTTAGAATAACCATCACGAGGCTTCATATATAATTTCTCATTAAGGTCACCATGAAGGAATGTAATTTTCACATCTAGTTGTTCAATGTGAAAATCATTATAGGCAACAAAAGAAATTAGCAACCATGTAGAACAATGTTTAACTATTGGTGATTTTTTTAGAATAGTTTATTCCCTCTATTTGGAGGAATCAATTAGGTACTAATATAGTTTTAAATTTGATTTTATTTTCATAATTTTTATCATCATTTAATTTATAAATCCAGTTACAACCAATTAATTTAGCATTGGGGGGTTTATCAATGCTAGACAAAGTGTGGTTTTTTTAAGTAGTTCATTTATTCATTCATGGTAGAGATCCACTTCTTGGAATATTTTTCATTAATGTATTGATTATAAGACCAAGGATCATCATATACAATATCCTATGAAACATGAAAGGAAAATTAATCCATATTATATTGATTAAAATGATCGGGAGGTCTAGGATCCCTTCTAATTATATCACGAGTCAAGTGGTAATCAATATTTTCATTAAGAGGTCAATTTTCATAATCTGAATCATAAGTAGAACTGGATTTAGTTTGGGTCACATGTTGAGGATCAAGCTGAGGAATCTGTTCAATAGCCTCAAATCGAGTTGATGGTTAAGCATCAATAGCCCTATCAATGGCTACATCATCACTTCCTTACGTGATAGGTTTAGATTTACGATAACATGATTCATGAAATGAAAAATCTATACTAATCATATATTTTTGGTAATTGGGTTTATCAACCCATAGTTTGTAACCTTTACCACCCTTGGGGTACCCTACAAAAATAAACTAAGAGCTTGAGGTTCAAGCTTATCAGTATTGACATGGGCATATATAGTGTATCTAAATACTCTTAGGTGATTATAAGAAGTTGGTTTATTTTCCATAGTTATTATATAGATTTAAAATGATTATAGAGGATGGAAACCTATTTATGAGTTATACTTACATAGTGAAGGCCACTGCCTAGAAGGATTTTGGGAGACCCGATCATGCAAGCATGCTTCAGAATCTCTCAAGAATAGTCCTATTCATTATTTTAGAAAGTCCATTCTGTTGGGGGGGGGGGGTTTCCTAATAGTTCAATGTCTTTTAATTACTTCAGATTTTCAGAACTAAATAAAATCTGTAGAGAGGCATTTTAATCCATTATTATTTCTCATAGTTTTAATTTTGTTTCCAAACTGATTTTCTATAAGGATTTTCTAGAATTTGAAGGTTTTAAAAATATTAGATCTGTTCTTGAGTATGTAAATCCAAACCTTTCTAGATAATTAATTAATATAGTTAACAAAATAGGAGCCTCCACCATGGGAGGTAGTCATTACTATTCCCCATTGATCAAAATGAATATATTCAAAGGATAAACTAGATTTGAAGCTAAACCTATTGAGACCGATTCTATTATCTTTACCCATCACATAATCTTCACAAAATGGAAGGTTTCTTAGTGTAATGTTAGTTAAAAGAATTTTTTTTATTAAGTTCCTCAAGACCCTTGGAGACTAAATGCCCCAATATCCTATGTAAAAAATAATGTGTTATCATTATTAGTTACATACACATTACCCAACTATCTATAATGGGTCCTCCCATTCAATACATACATCCCATTAACAAGGGTACCCTTAATGATATTTCTATATCCTTTGGAGATTTTTAGGGAATCTGATTTATACTTAAAAGTGAATCCTTTTTGGTTTATAATTCCTAAATATATTCGGTTTCTATGGAGGTTAGGAACCCACCTAACATCTAGAAAAATATTGATAGAGTGGTCATAAAGTTATATTAAAAAATATCCTCTTACCATGACTTGACACCTCTTGTTATTTCCTAAAACAATATATCCTTATACCCTTTATACCAAATCAAGGAAAGAATATCTAGATGGATACATATAGAATGAGTAGACAAAATCCAAGACCCACTCATGGGTGAGTGCATGGCTGGATACATTCAACACTTCAATAGTTTCATAAACAGAATCCACTAAAAGGGACTGGTTAGTAGGATCTTTAGTCTTAGAGTTTTATTTTATATTTCCACACTTGGGTTTAGTGTGACCAGGAATACCACAGTGGAAGAATTTTTTTTTTCTTTCCCTAGAATTAAACCTAGATTTGGGTTGTTTATTTTTTTGGCCTTTATCCTTACTATAATCTTTCTTCTTACCCCTGAACTGTGGTTTACCTCTTGTGAAAAGACTATCATCCACACCTTTAACTCTAGGTTTAGAATGTAATTCCTTATAGATAAGGGTATATTTAACCTATTATAGGGTTATAGAGTCATGACCGTACATAATTTTCTATACTAATGTGCTATAGGAATTATCTAAAGAGATTAGAAGAATCATTCATTGATCCTCATCGTTAACAGTCATATTTATATTGGATAAATCAAGAATGATTTTATTGAATTCATATAAATGTGATTTAATTGCAATGATAGATTTAATTTTAAATTTAAACATGTAATATTTATTATAAATTATACCAATAAGTTAAGTTTTCATATAAAATTTATTTATTTTAAGCCATACACCAACAACAATGTTTACAAGAGAAACCTCTCTAATCACTTTATCACCTAAAGAAAAAATAATAGAATTGTGGGATTTAACAAGAACATCAGAAGGTATATCTTGATAAATAGTATAGGTCTCTTCCATATTAAAAAAGTCAACAATAGGTTTATTTAGTCCATGAAAATCATTAATAATACCCTACTAAACAATCATGGATCTCATTTTAATTACCCATAAATTGAAATCATTATCACCATAATTTTTGTTGATTTCAAACCTAGTTGCTATCATGTTTATCCTAAAGATCAGATATGGATTATTTTGGATAGTAAAAGAGTAAGACCCCAATAAATGTACAATATCAATGGATATGTATGAGTATATAATTATGTTTTTGAATCAGAACAATGTTTGAGGTTATAAAGATTTCAATTGAAAATAGAAGATGAAAAAATCAAGTTAATATGAGATTGAAAAGTTCAATTAAAAAAAATAAATTAAAACAATAAAAAAATTCTAAAATAAAAGCAAACCCAATTAGACTTTTACACCACTTTGTGAGGGAAGGTGCACTACCAGGGTTAATTTACACAAGGAAGAAAGGACCATATTGGGTAATTTATTCACAAAATTCTAATATAATAGAAACTAAACATTCAAGATGAAAAATTAAGAAATTAGTAAATAAAAACACAAGGATTTAATGTGATTCTATCTAGTTTGGACCTACATGCATGACAAGAACACACACACACACACAATTTATTAATGATAAAAAACAAGATTTAAAACATACATGATTTCAAAGAAAAGAACAATGATAGAATCATTGAAACACATAAACATGAGAACAACTAGATGGAAGTGAAATAATCACAATTCCAGATATAAATGTACACACTTCCTATTCTCTTAAAGTTATTACTAAGTGGATTTTATAGATCTTTCTGATCTCGTTGAAGAGGAAGGTCTGACCTTCTCTCAAAGTCAGATTTTCTTGGATCGGGAACTTGGACACACATCTTTACAAAAAAAAGATTTCATGACCCCTCCCTCCAAAGATATCACAATGAGGGGAGAGAGATAAGACCCCCGATTCCTACCTCTAGTAGTCTTCTATTTGGAGACTAGCACTAAGGGTATAAAAATATCATGAAATGAGAGGAATTACCCTATATAATAACATAGGATTGGGAGATAAAATGAATAATCCACACACAAATCCATGGAATAATATAAAAGAAACCAAAACCATCCCACAAATGTATGCATAAATAAAATTGATAAAAATAAAATTATCCAATGTAAATACCCAAAATAAAAGCTAAGATGGTGACACAGCTACTAACCAAGGTCCGAGTTAGCAATGTCCAACACAATCCAAGTAATTCTACTAGAAACCTAAAAATAGTTTTTATACATAGGGTGAGCATACAAGTATACTCAGCAGGAAAACCAAAGTACCTTGTGAACTTATAAAGGAATAATACTAATGCACCTATGAGAAAATATTATAATCCACATCACCTAAATAGGTTTACTATCCATCCCAAATATCACCAAGGCACACTCACTAAATAATGCAGGACAAGTAATATAATATAAAATGAATTACATTGATAAAGGGTACCCAGCACCACTATCCTACTAGTATATCACTCTCACACACCAACTTCATACTTCCCAGTGTTCCCATATCTTTTGGATACCATACTACCCCACAAGCATGGTCACATCACAATGCGCTCACAGAAACCTATTCTTTCCACCCCACAAGCACGAACACATCACGTCTCACCTAAAAACACCTGGTCCACAACACATCCAAAACTATAAATAGAGCATTAGGGTATCGTGAATATAAAGGAAATAAAACTAGTCCCCTACTCCTACCATGAATTACCCCCACTATAATCCACCTCATCCCATATCATTCCACCCAAAAAACCTAGGCCACATCACATCTTTCCCGAAGACACCTAGGATCACCACCCCATAAGAACAACTATATCATAACTCAATCAAAGAAACCTGGTCCATCAAAAACACCATATTGTTCACCAATATAAATCCACCCATCACAAATTTTGAAATACCTACCTTGATTGGAAGAGAGACAGGGAAAGAGAGGGCACCCATCCATCCATCCTCCTCACCAGATGTTGGGGAAAATACCCCCATGTGACTATGCAGGTGTTGGCACATACTGGTCGATGTGGGTGGGGTGCGTATAGAATTCATAAAGAATATAAAAGTTTATACATATAGACACACACAAAGACAACATACAGGTTCACAACCAGACACAAATAACTCACAACAACATCACTTTTTATTCCACCTCTAAATGCATAACACTACACAAGACACAAACCACATTTCACACTGCCAACCGATTCCCATTATCTATAAAATTCATATCATTATTAAGAATCATCCACATTTAACCCCACAAACCATCATTTATTTATTCATTATCCGTTTCCATCCCATTAACAAAACCAAAACCCAACCATTCCAATCATTATTAAATAATTATTTTTTCCATCACTACTTGGGAATCTAGCACAAAGAAACCACCACCTTGCCAACTCAAAAGCATAGCCAAACAATAACCACCTCACTACTCCAAAATCATGACCAAACAATAACCACTTAACTACCCCAAAATCATGTCCAAACAACAACCACCTCACCACCCCAAAATCATGGCCAATAAATCACTTCACCACCCCAAAAAACATAACCATCAAACCACCATACCCATATGCCCCAACCACGCATCAACCACACATCTCCTCCCTAAAATCACAACCACACATAACAACATATAGAAATCCATTTTATATATTTTAAAAGGGTATTTTATCACATTACACTTTATTTTTTAGGGGCGTTATCATAAAATCCATAATCTTGGGGAAACCTTTTTATTAGACAAATGTAAGTGGTTGGCCAATTTACATTTTAGGGTGATATAAAAATAATAAAAATAGAAACAATAGTCATAAAAAATATTATCCAGTGAAAAAAAATCTCCCAACGACCACAATTTTTAGCAGGGCATCAAGCTCATACAATCACAATATCACAATAATATCAAAACTGTAAAAGTATGAAATTTTTTCCCCTTTTCCCCTTAAATTTCAATTATCAAATTATTTATCTTTGATTAAGCTAGAAAAACCACATCCCATAGATAAAAAAAAGAGAAACCCTCTTTATTGATACACAATAAATAGAAACGAGGGATTTCCTACCTCAAATAAGCTTTGTCGACTCACTGTAAACTACTGGTCGAAGCAGAAATGCCCAAAAACCATCACTTCACCATGAGAAACCACATATCAACCTACACCACACCCAAAGATCATAAAAAAATATTCCAACCCACACTCCAAACCAAAAAACAAAACATCACCACATAGAATCCCTAGAAGAGGAACAAATGAAAACAAACCAATAAAGGGAGGAAATCCTACCCAAGATTTCCAATAACCATCTACCAGAACCAACAGATCAAAGCAATGGGAAGAGGGATTGAAGAACTCTTCAGGGAACCTAAGTTTCATCCAGAATGAGAGAGGAATATGGTATGTCTGAATGAAGGAAAATTATAATGAAAAAGAACATTAAACCTTGGATATATAGGTTTCATGTCATGTAAACATTACATGGCGTGTAAACCTTGAGTTACCTAAAAATTACATCTTTCACTGAAAAATGTGTTGCCTAGGCCTTTATTGATTACATGTCATCAATCCCACTTACACACCATGTAATCCATCTCATAAATTCCCCCTTATCCACATACAATCCATGAACCGACTGATTACACAAGACATGAACCACTATTACATGTTGTGAAGACAATTCATGGAGTTTATTTCCAAAACATCTCCAATACACCTTCATCCTCCATGGAAAACTCCCAAAACCTCCCCCAAACACCTAAAACCACCAAAACTATCAAAGCAATAGATTGGGAGGCATGGAACATTACATCAGGCATCTATCAAACAATTCTTTCCCTTGAGAATCCAAAATAAAGCCAAGAAGGAAAGGGGTCCAAACAACTACCCCACAAGATACTTATCATGGATCTCATCATACCTCAAATGCTACCACAATCCAAGCACACCAAACCAAATGAACACAAAACATCTCGATTAACCTCATCACCACACAAACACAAACCGCCTCCTCTCACACAACCACACCACCACACAACCACCTCATCCTCCATTCATACCAAACCAATAATAGTCATAACCAACTAAATGAACTACCCCAAACACACAAATCAAGTAATTACATCTTATTTGTCAAGATACTATCCACTATGGGCAGCACTAACTCACCTGAACAGTTTTAATCGCATCACAATTAATGAATCTTGATTAGGAATCAGGTCCTCCCCTTTTAACATGTCTATAATTTATCACACATCACACAAAACACATCACATTAAGAGAAAACAAAACATTCCATAAAATAGAAGTATCAAAACATCACATGAAAAATAAAAACAGAGATATAAAAACTCAAAAAAACTCCAGGTACTGGTCACACATCTGCATCTCTCACTCCCATGTTCTCTCCTCTAAGCCACTATGCCTCTACAACATGCAAACTAAGGGTATGGTTTTTCAATGTAACACCTTATCTTGGTGATCATGGATCTCTATTGGATGATCCAAGAATGACGTGTTGTACTCAATATCCAAATATCCACATTCAATGACATGAGATTCATCATAAAGATATTGAAAAATACGAGAGATGTGGAAGACATCATGTATATTTATATCCTTGGTGGTAATTACAACTAATATGCCACATAATGAACTCACCCCAACACCTCAAAGGGCCTAAAAACCCAGGAGAAATCTTACACCCCTTGCCAAACCTCCACTACCCATGTTGAGGGGAAAACTTCAAGAACACATGTTCCCCAACACCAAACTCAAAGGGAATCCTCCTATGACTGACATAATACTTCTATTAGTCATTCATTTCTTTCATCCTCTCATGAACAAGCCGAAACTTCTCTGTTAATCTCTACACCACATCAGGTAAAAGAATTGCTACCTCTCTAACCTCTGTCCAAAAAAACGGAGAATGAAACAGTCTCCCATAAAATGCCTATAATGGATCCATACTTATGGATGACTAATAATTATTATTATAAGAAAACTAAACCAAGGGAAAGTGTCATAACAAAGATCCACTAAGGTCTAAGACACATTCTCGCAATATGTCCTCTAGTTTCTAGATAGTCTGCTCCATCTTCCCATCTATATGATGGTGGAAAGTAGTGTTGAGGTGTAACTGAGTGAAAAAACCACGATGAAATCTCCTCCGAACTAGAAAGGTAAAATGTGCATCCTAATTTGAGAAAATGGAACTCATAACTCCATGAAACTGCACCACCTCATCCACATACCTCTTGGTCAAATCATCAACTATGCCTGACTCCTTGATCACTAAGAGATGGGATGATTTTTAAACTGACCATGATCAACCAGATAATATTAAAACCTACCTGAGATTGGGGTAACCCTATAATTAAATCCATAAAGATTTAATCCCATTTTTACTTAAGAATATCCAAGTCCTGTAACAAATCTCCAGTAACATGATGGTCGGCCTTTACCTACTGGAAAACCAAGCACTTTCCCACAAACTCTTACACTGCCCATTTCATCCTGGTCCACCAAAACTACATCCTCAAACCATTGTACATCTTGGAATCTTCTAGTTTTACTACTATAGGTGAGTTATGAAACTCATGAAGGAATCCCCGAAACATCACTACCAAAACAAATAACCTCCCATGAAATAAAAAATAGTTCCAAACATCCTACGACCATCCCTTCAAAGCATCACCATGGACAACATGATCACACATAACCTTTGACTTTGAGTCTCCCCATTGAGACTCCTCCACTTGCTGCATCAGAGAAGACTACACCATCATATGAAACAAAAAAACTCTACCATCATCCAACCCCGAATCTAAGTTAAAGGATACTAACTCCTCAATTTCTCTCCAAGTATCCCCAGACTCCTTAACAACATCATTCTATAGATTCCTAATTAAGGAATCAAACACAACATTCCATTTTTCTAAGGTGTATAAGATCTCAAAATCACAGTCCCAAAGAAACTCCATCCACCTCTACTATTGCAAATTCATATCATGTTGAAAAAAGATATACCTCAAGACCTTATGATCTGTAAATACCACAAAGAAATCCCTAATGAGGTAATGCCTCTATAAATTCATCATAAGCACAACCACTACTAGATCCAGATCATAGGTGACATAATTATTCTTATGGGGACATAACTACCCAAACCTATAAGAGATCATTGCTCATTTCTACATAAAAATTCATCCCAAGACCAGATGGGAAACATAATAAAACACCACAAACATCACACCCTCATTAGGAAACTGAATAACTGACCAACCTCCACTTTAGGTAACCTAATGATTCCTAGAACCGATCATTCCACAAAAAATCCTAGTCCTTCCTAGTCAATTCTATCAATGGGGATGAAACTTGAGAAAAATTAGGCATAAAAATATGATAATATCCTACATGAGGTGAATCTATGCCATGATATTAGGTACTACCCAAGAAAAAACTGCTTCAACCTTCGACAGGTTTGCTGCACACCCCATCAAGACACCAAATACCCAAGGAAATGCACCTCTTATTTACAAAATTAAACTTAGACAATTTCCCATAGAGCTGGTGGTGTCTTAGAACCTGCAAGATAACTCTAAGATGAACAAAATGATCCTCTTCCGACTTCAATTAGATTAAGATATCATCAATGAATACAATGATAAAATAGTCCAGGAACTCATATAACATGGAGTTCATAATCCCTATGAACACAACTAGTGTGTTCATAACACCAAATAACATGAATAAATAATCAAAGTTCCCATACCTACATCTGAAGGTAGTCTTAAATATATCACCCTTCTTCACCCTCAACTGGTGATATCTAGACTATATATCGATCTTAGAAAACCAACTCACCCCTCTTAGATAGTAAAAAATATCACCTATCCTTGGAAGATGGTAATAGTTATTGATCATCGATTGATTCAACCTCTAGTAGTATATGCACAACCTCAGACTACCATCTTCTTTATTAGATAACAACACTGGATCACCCCATGATGACACACTGGGATAGATAAACCCTTCTGAATTATATAATCTATCTGAATCCTCAACTCCCACAACTCATAAGGTTTCATCCAATAAGGATCCATCAAAATCAGAGAAGTATCAGACTGTAAGTTTATCCGAAACTAAACATCATGTCGAGGAGGTAGCATCACAACCTCCTCTAGGAAAACATATAAGAACTACCCAATGACATCAGGGACCCCACTATTCTATAATCCACTGATCCCATAAATAAATCATCCATCAAATAAAGAAGAGGATCTACACACTAAATTCCCACCTGAAAACCCCTCTCTCCAATGAAAACCACACGCTGACCATCCACATATGAGAATACGAATCTCCTCTAGACAAACTAAATAATATCACACATAGAATACAACCAATCAATGCTAAGGATAACATCATATGGATACATCTATATCTAGAAACAATCCACATAGGAATGATGTGGCCCCATCACCAGTCTACACCCCAACACACATCAAACAAGCTGGTCTGGACTCTGACTGGTGTAGTAAACACCTGGGGCATGGGAATCCTCTCTATTTCTATTCCCAAAGCATGAACTAGAGTGGGTGAAACAATGGAGTATGAATCTCTTGAATCAAAAAAATATATAAACAAGGGTACTAAACAAATTGATCATGCCTCTAACAATCTCTATGCCCTTTGGCACTATCACCTCCACCGCGTGCAACTGAACAGGCCCAACTCCTCCACCTCTCTAATGATGACCAAATCCATGAACATTCTTGGGTTGAGGTCCTTGAATACGGGGAACATACAAGGGTTGTCCTCCACCTACTTCATCTCCCCTCAGTGGGGCATAACCTTGCTTCCCTTACTACTAAAATAGTCTCATTGGAAATTCCTATTAAGGCTGGTGCTGAACCTATCCACCTCCACCAAACTAAGCTTGGGGAACCACTAAGCACTGGTTTTGGAGATGAACATGAATCTCACAACTAAAACACACTAGCATAAATCCCCCAGGAATATCATGGAAACCACTGGCCTCAAAAGGCTAGAAAGGAGGATGATGAAGTTCAATCCCCATTGGTTGGAACCTCAAAGGTCCTAGAGTCTGAGACCTTACACTAACAACTCTTCTCCTTGAGGAACCCTACTAGTTACCCTATCATAGTAAACCTCCTCGTGAGTGCATTATCTCGATCACCTCTACCTTCTTTTGAACCTCTAGATATATCGACAATGTAAAAGGGGTAACTAAATACTAGATAAAAGGATGAAGTTCCTCCTCAAGATTTCTTGCACAAGACTCCTCATTTAGAAAAAACCTAGGAAAAAACACAGAAGGTCCTTGAACTTGATTCCAAACTCTTACACGGCTATAATCCCCTATTAAAAAGAAAGAATCTCCTTCCTCTTAATCGCCTTCATAGTCAATGAAAGGAACTTTTCTTAGAACTTGTTTTTGAAATTAAACCCTTGAAACATCTACCTCCTTCCTCTCTCCTTGATACAATACCTATCACTAACACGCAACTCCCTACATCTGACTAATTGAAAAAGAGAACAAATATCCTACTAAGGACTAGATCAAAATGAAAGAGATATTGAGGTCCTCTATCCAGATCTTTGTCTCAACATCTGAAACACTTCCCTCATACTTCCCCAAATCCTACTACTGAAAAGTGAGAAATTCCATCTACTAAGACTTATCATCCTATTCCATATTAACCCTACGATGATCAACCAGATCATTCAGTTGAACCAAAATCGCATGAGTTACATGAGGACGATGAAAATGAACCATAACTGAAAATCAAACAATAATTTCCTAAGCTCAGTAGTATGAAATTCCATTTATATTCATTTTAATTCACTTTATTTATTTTAACCTTACCAAAAAAACCCAATTTAAAATAAGAACATAAGTCATCTTGATGAATATAACTCTCCTAGGTCTCTACCCTATAAATAGTTTCACCACACTTGGTTGTTAAATAAGCTCAGAGTCCATGCATTGGATCATAGGGTCCCCTAAAATCCCATGTCCTAGATAGTCTCCCTAGACTATTTCTTGCACCAAGGTCAACCAGAAATGTTACCATACCAACCCATGAAATCATCACCGTGCCTAACTTCAAACTCCATCATATCTCTCAAACATTAAATTTGATACCACTCTATCACAACCCCCTCCCAAAAAAGATATCTCAATGAGGGGAGAGAGATAATGACCCCTGAGTCCCACCTCTAGTAGGCCTCGGGTTGGTTACTAGCACCAAGGGTATAAAAATATCATTAAATGGGAAGAATTACCCTATATAAAAACATAGGATCATGAGATAAGATGAATCATCCACACACAAATCCATGGAATAATATAAAAGAAACCAAAACCATCCCACAAATTCATGTATAAACAAAATCTATATAGATAAAATTCTTAAAAGTAGATATCTAAAAGCAAAGCTAAGGTAGAGACATAATAGCTAACCAAGGTTCGAGATAGTAATGTACCACATGATCCAAAACATTCTCTTGGAAACCTAAAAATAATTTTTATACATAGGGTGAGAATTCAAGTATACTCAGTATGAAAACCAAAGTCTCTAATTCACATGTGAAGGAAGCATACTAATGCACTTGTGAGAAAACAGTAGAAGCAACAACACCTAAACAAGTCAATTATCCATCCCAAAACTCACTAAGGAACACTCATCAAAAAACACAAGATAAGTAATATAATATAAAATGAATCACATTGATAAAGGGTACCCCAGACCACTTTCCCACTTGTATGTCACTATGACACTCCAATTTTGTACATTCAAGCACTCCTATATCATCTGTATACCACACTTCCCAACAAGCATAGTCACATAACATCTCACTCTTAGACACCTAGGATCGTCACCCCACAATCACGACCACATCACATCTCTCCCAAAAACACCTAGGATACAACACATCAAAAACCATACCTAGAGAATTACGATATCATGAACATGAAGGAAGTCAACCTCGTGACCTCCTCCTACCATGCATGACCCACACTTCAAGCCATATCATCCTATATCATCCCACCCACAGAAACCTGGTTTATGTTACATCTCACCTGAATACACCTAGGCTTGCCTCCCCACAAGCATAACCGCATCATAACTCACCTAAAGACACCTAGGCTATCACAACCACCATCTAGTTCACTAAAAAACCTTTTTACACCACAAACTATGAAATAACTACCTCTACTAGAAGAGAGAGTGGGAAATAGCAGGTACCCAACCATCCGTCCTCCTCACCAGATGTCAATAAAAAACCCCACATAAATATGTAGGTGTCAACACATAGTTCTCAACATGGGTGGAGTGCGTATAGAAATCACAAAGAACATACAAGTATATAAATATATCCACACCCAAGTCCAACCTACAGGTTCATAACCAAACACTAACTAAATCACAAAACCATCACTTTTTCTGCCACCTCTAAATGCATAACACCACCCAAGCCACAAACCACATTTCACATTACAAAATGATTTCCATTATCCAAATAATTCATTTCATTATTAAACATAATACACATTTAACCCCACAACCCATTATTTATTTATTCATTACCAATTTAAATTCAATTAAATAAACCAAATCCCAGGCATTTAAATCATTATTAAATAATTATTTATTCCATCACTACCTGGGCATCTAGAATAAAGAAACCACGACCTCGCTGCCCCAAAATCACATATAAAAAACAACCAACTTGCTGCCCCAAAATCACGAAAAAATAACCACCTCATCGCCCCAAAAGTATATCCAAACAAAAACCATCTTTCCACCCCAAAGCATGACCAACAAACCACCTTTCCACCCTAAAATCATGAACATCAAACCACTAGTCCCACATTCCCCAACCACACATCAACTGTACATCACCACCCCAAAATCACATCCATAACATCACATCAAATTCCATTTTACAGATTTATGAAGGGAATTTTATCACATTCCACTTTATTTTTAAGGGCGTTATCACACAAACCATAATCCCAAGGCAACTATTTTATTATCCAAATATAAGTGGTTACTTAATTTCTATTTTAGGGTGATATAAAAACAATAAAAACATACACATCAGTCAAAAAACATATCATCTAGTGAAAAAAATCCCCCAATATTCACAATTTTTAGTGAGACATCAAGCCCGTACAATCACAATATCATAATATCAAAATTATAAAAGCTTGAAAAAAATTACCCCTTTCCACATTCAATTTCAATTATCCAATTATTTATATTTTATTAATACAACACAACTATCTCCCATAGATTAAAAAAAATAAAAACCCTCCCTCATGATACAAAATAAAGAGAAATGATGGATTCCCCACCTCAAAGAATCTTTGTTGACTCACTACACACCATAGGGCGAAGAAGAAATTCTCGAAAACCACAACCACACCACAAGAAACCATGGATCAACCTACAACACTCCCAAAGATCATAAAAAACATCCCAAATCACAATACAAACAAAAAAACACTACCTTAGTGAATTATTGGAAGAGGAATATAAGAAAACTAACCAAGAAAGGGAGAAGAACCTACCATGGATTGCCAACGATGATCAACCAGAACTAAAAAATCAAAGAGGGAGGAAGAGGGATTGAATAAATCATTGGGGTAACCTAGGGTTTTTTTTAGAATGAGATAGGAAGAGGGTAAAATAAAATCAATGAAAATTCAGATGAAAAAGAACTTAAAACCCTGGATCTGTAGGTTTCACATCATGTAAACATTACACGACATGTAAACCTCAAGTTTTCGAAAAATTATATCTTTCACTGAAAAAAACATTGCCTAATACTTTATTTATTACATGTCATGAACCCCACTTACACATTGTGTAATCCATATCATGGTTTCCCCCTTAACTTTATATGATTTTTGAACCAATCAGCTACACAAGTCGTGAACCACCATTACATACTGTGTGGATAATATATGACGTGTATTTCCTACAGTAGATTTTTTGCACCTCCATCCTCCACAAAAAACTCCAAGAACCTCCCCCAAAAACCTCAAACCACCAAAAATGGAAAATTAATGGATCAGGAATACATGGGTCATTATAAAGGATCCCATCATAACTCCATCATAAGCAACACACCAAAGGTGAACTGTAGAGGATGAAATAAACTGAGATCGATATATAAAGAAGATGAACACACTAAATATATTGTTAGAAAAACTAGTAGGGAAAGGATTTTAAATGAACTGAAGTAACTGAGTCACAAGGGTGATCAATTCCCCTAACAATGCAAGTGCCTTGAAATAGTTCAACCATCCAGCTGGCATCACAAGTCCACACCGAACAGAAAATGAAACAATGCACACTGGCATAGCTAGATAAGTGGATGAAACTGATAAAATAGGCGGAAAACTTAATCAATGACCAAAAGATAAATCCATGCTGAATTGCTGACTCAATAGCCTCAAGGGAAAAAATCAAACAGGTTGATCATAACAACTCAAATCAAATCGATTCATGCTGAATTCATTCAACCCAGTAAAAAAGGGAAAACCCATAATATAATATAATTTGAGCAGAATAAAGGTAAATAATTTTTTCATGCATTTATAATAAAGGGGAATTTAAATGGAATATTAATAAACATGGAAATTCAATATGAAAACACCATAATTAACATAAAATTTAGCTTGATTTCATCTTTATCTTCATCATTAGATGTTTTTTATCTTAATCATAACCATTGGATGAGTTTTTTTCTTCATATAAACCTTATCATGATTAAAAACTCATGTTAATTGTTGAATGTATTTAATCTTGATCATAATCCTTGGAAAAATTTTAATCTCATCTCAATATTATTATGATTTCATCCTGTTCTCAATTGTTAGATGTATTTCATCTTGATATTAAAATTTTGATGGATTAATTCACATCTAAACCTTAAAATTATTTCATACTTATGTAAAATATTTAATGGATTCTCATGATATTAATTGTTAAATGAATTTTATTCTCATCTCAACCTTTTTATAATTTAATTCTGATCTCATCCATTGGATGAATTTCATTTTGAACATAACCATTGAATAAATTTTTTCATCAATCGAAGCTTATAATGATTACATACTTGAAGTTTTGAGGAATTAATTTGTATTCAACAATTAGAGGTGAGTGAATTATAACTGAAGTGTTTTTTTAATATTTTTATTAACCTCTATTACTTGTTAGAATAAAATATTCCACTATTCTTTAACTTTAATTTTCACCCTCAATGGAGTGAAATAATATGAAAGGACACAAAGTAACACACATTATTTGAATTTTTTTCCTTAAAAGAGGGTAACTACATCATTGGAAAGGTTGATATCATCCAAATCATAAATAATCCATTAATATCATATATGAACTACAATTTATTATGTGATTATATTATAATATTTCCAATTATAATAGCCTATCATTTATTCATAAGCCCCCTGATTGATTACAAGAATGAGTATCACAAAATTAAGAATATTAAAAATGTAAATTACGATGTCTACATCATTAGTGTTGATCTTCTATATGTTGTGAGGAGATTCCTTAAATTACTTAAAATAGTCCATCATACCCTTATCTAAAATTCTATCCCATTAAAAAAACAATGCTCAAATTTATCTCAATAGTTACTCAATATAATTATTAATTTTTAAGAATAATTATTAATTAATCCTTTTATTTGTGATCACTAATCAACTAATTAATTAATTTATAAACAAAAATCTTATAATAAATTTATCTTCTCAATTTTATTTTTCTTGAGATTTTTTACCTCTTTAGTATAATAACTATATTTTGTTAATTTTTTTTAAGAAATATATTATATAATCTCATATTTTATTTTCTTTATCAAAAATTAATCTAAAATGTCATGATACATTCCATGAATCATAAATAAGATCTCAAAATTTCATATTCTTTGAAATAGACTGCAAAAAATAAGCACTATGTTAAAAATCCCTTTCTTGATAATTTTCATGTAGTATAATAATTTCTTATATATATATTGTATTAATTAGTTATGAATTTAATAAAACCCTTAGATCCACTTGTTTTATTTTTCATGGGATAAAATTTTCAGTTTTGGTTCATACACTCAACCCTTTTCCAAATTTCACATGCTGTTTTATATAGAAATCCCAAATAAAAGTTTCAGTAGAACCCATAATATTTTTCATAAAACATTTGTGTTTGATGGATTTGCCACACCCATTTCACACAAACCATTTTAATGATATTTAAATCCATGATACTTCACTCAATGCCTAATTTAATTATTTTTTTTTCACATTGATAAAATACCATACAATTTTCACTCAATTTGATGCATATAGTGGTTGTAATGTCCCTCCCTAAATGCCCAAAAAATACCTAAATCAAACTGTTACTAACTCTAGGGGTGGTCCCCTGTCCCCATGAGATGAAGAATAGTTATTTAGGTTTTGATTTATCATTGAGGAATGATTTACCTTCTTATAATTTCAAATTATATCTATACTATATTCTACCAAAATTAGGCGTAACCCATCCATGCATTAGATGTTTTCCAAAATTTCAAATTATTTGGTGAGGGATGACCTATCCACTAGGGATAACTAGTATAATAATATAAATTACTTTGTATATTAATATAAATATAATGAGTGAAAATATACACTTAAAACATTAACGGGAAAAGACATATACAATATTTAAAACTAAACATGTCATAAGACGACAAAATCAAAACAAAATGGTATTGTGCCAAACATACCTCTATCCAAGGCTATCCTTTATCACTAAAAAACCTCATGAAGTCTTAGAATATACTAAAGAAACACCAATGTATATCTAATCCCATAAAGTATCCAAATTTATAAATAAGTACTTTTAAGTACTTGAAATAACAATAAGTGAAGTTGATTTTCCACCAAAGTGAACACATATGGAGATAAGCAAGTGTATGCATAAAAATTTGTATACTTATTTATTTATATAATATTTCAGTTTTCACATTCAAGGATTAAAATATTATATAAACTAGCAATCAGGGAATCACTAATAAATAAAAATTATAACAAATTACTCCCTATACTAGAAGGATCCAAACTTGAATACAACCACTTCAACCATATATAGAAATAAGAAATTAAGAAACTTTATTACTAGTGAAAACATATTATCCTAAATAATTAGGTAATAATGATCAAGTTCCAAGACACCCCCATCTTCCTCATTAAAGAGGGAAACAATGATCAAGTGGCATGCACCGTTGTTGTCATCACTAAGGGGAGATGAATAATAGAGTGTCAAGCACACTCATTATCCTCACTAAGGAGGGAATAATGATCAAGTTCCATGAATATCCAACATCCTCATTAATAATGGAATTATAATAAACAAACATTAAACCAAATTAAGTAAATTTCATGACATAATTATCATTATACACATACTAGTGGAATTAAAAAATATATTACACATGGTAAAAGAATCAATCAAGAAGAATTTACTAAGGAATATTAGTATTAATACAAAAAAGTCATAAATCATGAAATCAAAATCAGCCTTGTCTTTGTTAGTGACAAACCAAACATGGACTTGATATCCAATAATAAATTCTAGTAACAATGCAAACATGGAATAACTAACACTTAATTAAAGTAAATATATCCAATGAGTAATTTATTTAAAGTTTAATGTAAAAACTAATATTTATATTTATAACTTTATAAAAACACATGAAACCAATATTTAATAAGTCAAAGTTTGGTTTGGAAACACATTTCATGTTTAAAACATTCATTTAAAATAAATCCAACTAGTATTCATAAGTTTTAGAGTTCAGTTTAAACCAAGATTATACTCAAAAATTTATTAAAACATTTTACCACTAGTATTTATAGATTTAATTTTTTTTTCAAGAAATAATTTTAAACTTAATACTTTATCAAAATTCCCACAATTTGTATTAAAGAAATCAAAGTTTTAGTTTAAAATTAAACACACACTTCATGATTTATCAAGATAATTAAAATTAAAATTTGTAAACCAATGTTTTGTTTAAGAGATATTTCATACTTAATAGGTTTATTTTAAAGACAAACATATAAAAATTGGAAGAATTTATAGGTTTATTACTTCCAATTCTTAAGAATATCATTTATAAAAATTCCCATGAAGGTGGGAAGGTTTATTTTATTTCTTTAAGTTCAAAGTAATATTTAAGAATACATTCCCACTTCTCATGTACCAACCTGGTTTACTCTATAAACATTAACTGGAATAGTTGGTGACTAGGCCTCAAGCACACCTCTACATATTCCATAGGCTTAAAATTAGTAGTGAGGGCCTAGGGTGTTTCTTTTGGGAGACTATGCCCTCATATTATAGTAATAAAATAGAATAAATAACCAAAAATCATCCCTAAAAATAAATAAATAGAGTGCATAAATGGAAATCTTAAAGGACCAAATGACCATGTCATATATATAACACTGATCACCCATTGGGATGATCACATATATAGGAGTAAGTAAAATAAATAAGAATAAAATTACAAGGCTCTACTTCACACACTTATCCATACTATATACCCAATCTCCACATAAATATCCAATCCATCCTACTCAATTAGACTTAGGCCTTATCCCTACCTATGTTTACATCCATGTGAACATTTTCTCGAGTACCCCGATGCAATGGTGGCTTGATTAGTGTGTGAGTAAAAAACTCAGTAGGGAACCACCAACACGGTCCCATACATAGCCAATAAATGTAGTGTATGTATATGTGTGCTACTAATGAGGATAAAAATAATGATAATAACTAAATGTTGAAAATAAATAGAAGAAAAAATAGTAAAATAGCAATGTTTCCAAAAGTGTATTCTCATGCGAGGTTCTCCACCTAGCCGAGACACATCTGAAAGTAAAAGTATAAAATAAATACATAGTCGACCCCTAGATCCATGATACCGATCAAATGGAAATAATCCAAATAAGGCATTGATCTAGATGTCATACCACTAATTATATGTATAATCAAGTCAATACTTAGGTCCATAATCCTGATTGAAAATATCTAATTTGTCCAGCACTATAAATTTATTTGAGTGAGCTACATCATCACAAAGAGGATATATGTCCTAGACCTAGGATTAATTGAACCTTCCTCCAATACCTATAGTGAATAATTCCAGGTAATATTTGGATATCATGTAAATATAGAACTAATATGGATGTCATACCACTCATGTCATGTAAATCCAACCTGATGTTAGAGCCCTAGGTCCCGGTCCATAGGAATTCACAACATTGAAGCTCAGATGAACCCAAATGGCGATGAAACTTAGGTAATATATAAGAAATAATCTCTTAAACCGAGATAATAACTCACCATCAATTCAATAACTATATCAACATCCTCATCCCCAGACAAGTTTGGGATATGTAGTAATGGTGCATCCAATCAATCTTAAGAAGTATATCAGGCATCGCTCGGGGTGATCATTATCCATCCCTAATAATATCACAATATCCAAATATTGGGAGAAGTGAAACCACCAAAAAATATTATTTGTAAAATGATATGTCCATTGTGGAATTCCATGTCCACTAATTAAATTCAGGCATAACATAATTTTATTTAACCTACGATCCCATCCAAGGTATTTAATTTCCGGAATCCAAGTATTTCTCAAGGTGTAATAAGTTAGATCCTATGAAGTACCTATAGAAATCCTGATAAAGAAAGAATCAAACAAAAGGCTAAGATTCCAAATTCCAAGAAGTACCTCTAGGAATCCCCATTATAGAATCATATTACATTAGGTCCCATGGGTCAAGTTCTAGGAAGCACGTCTATAATTGTAGCTGCATCAATAGTAATTGAGTGAATGTATGAAAAAAGAGGGAGGGTAGTCGAACACCTAAACCCAAAACTGCTATAAAATCCCCTTAGGAAAACATGATCAGTGCAGGTTCTAGGCGACACAAACTACATTCTCTACCCAAAACCATAATGCACTAGCTCAGGGACAATCAACTACCAGGGCACCCACTAGGTCTCTCAGGTCATAACATTGAAGATGTTTCCTACTCGAGATACTATATGTCATAATAACAGTCTTGTGTTAACACTCGACACACCAGGATGTCATGTCTTATGGAATCATAATAAGGGTTTCCTGGCCTTTCCATCTACATGGGTTATTGTCACTAATGAAACTGTTATGAGATGGATCACGACGCATTCCTGATGCCAAGGTCTCTCTGGGATGGTCTAAAAATCCTACCCAATTATGGTCCACTTAAGGTTTATCCACATAGTACTATACAAGGGATGAAATTACTTACCGAGTGTAGTCTCACCTCCTAAGAGGTTTGGAGTCTACTTGATCTCTCAAGGGCCAAGCCATGAAACTAGCACACACGGGTTGTTAGTTACCCAAGACATTCATACAATACAAACTACCCACTTAATTAATTAAATATTCATTAGAATAAATTAACATGAGGTGTCTCCCATAGGGGAGATCCTTGTAATAAACATACTACCATAAACATTCATAAATACAATTGGGTAGGTATGATATACCACCCACCTTTCAAAATATTTCCAAGTATAGCCAAGGGCAAGAAACAACTTATAAGGCCCATCCATGATTGTCTGCGACATACTAGGGTCTTGTCTCACAACAAAAAACCATAAATTAATTAATTTTAACTATTATAATCAATTAATTAAAATCATCAAGTTGTAACTTTTTTTAAAAACTAACTATAAGGGAAAAAAGAAGAAAACCTCACCAGCTGATCACATCACACTAGAACTATGACCCAAAGTTCACCAACAACCCATGACACATCATGTAACACCCTGAGATTTTATGAGAAATATTTTTTTATGTATTATGTTATACGCAACACCAAGAGAATCTTTCACTACACATAACCCCGGCTTGGCTTGCGTTACACGCAAGAGCAACCTTCCTCGATAGCTTGCGTTGCACGCAATGCTGAGTTTCACTAAACAATGATATATTATTATAATACTATGAACTATATGTTATGAATAATATTAATGGAATTTTGAATTTTATAACATTATAATTTATCTTACACATTTTCTATAATGATATATTAAAACAAAATCAATTTTTCAAATAAAAGAAGTATTTTTCAAAAAATACAGTTTTACCGCCTTTTGATGGCGCACCCATTTTAAATATAATTTTTGAAAAGTTTATAAGTTAAATTTACAAAATAAACTTCTTATTTTTAATCAGGATATAAAAATTTATATTTGATAAATTTTTGATACTTTTCTGATAACTTTCATATTTTGATGAATAGTAAAAATTCGCTAAATTTTTCTTAAAAACAACTTTTTTCATCAAGATAATTTATATGGTTAAATGATAAAATTTAATGGTTTTAAAGTATAAATAGAATATATTTTTATAATTTAATATAATTTATGTCATTACAATTAATTTTACATTTAATTCATAGGTAAAAACATTTCAATCTTTGACAATGTTTTAACTTTTAAAACCCATTTTCTTAACAATGAGATTAATTTTAAATTAATTACTGCAACTTCTATGTTTTAAATTTTAAAAAATGTATTCCATATTTGGATTAAGTGGGTCCAAATTATTTTATTAGGTTACTTTTATTTTTTTGACATTATGAATAGTAACTACGATAATTTTTATTTACTGCAGTTAAAGGTAAATCAGGTAATTAAGGGTAAAAATAAGATTATAAAATTACCCTAACACCTACCAAAATTCTATTGGATGAATAAAAGTAAACCCATATCACCTAAGGGTCATAATAGATTCGTTTCATGGACTATTGACCATGAAAATGATATAATTATAATTAAAACCAAAGAAAATGACAACATGTCACTCTCTTATATCTTATAAGTGTAATAATTTTAATTTAGTGATAAACTTCATAAAACTTCAAAAATGAATAGTATATAGAAATATAAATAAATTATATACATCATGTGAATTTATTTATAATATTTAGGGATTAAATAATTATCATTAATAAAGACACAATAGTAAAGTTGAAATTATTTTATTGATTGAAATATCAAATAAATGGTTTTATAAATATTAAAATAAATATTATATGAACTATTTAATGTGATCCACGAATTTCATAGATTAATGTGAAATATTAGGAATCTATTAAATATTTTGGTTTGAATATATCCTCTGTGTGGATTTTATTTAAATTCAAATAAATGAATAGTGTCAAAATTGACACTATTGTTATTTTATAAAAATAACATATTATAAAATTGTTTAAAAATCACAAAAATGTTTAAAAATTATAACTTTAAATTTATATGGTCTAAAATGTCATAAAGTATCCAATTATATAAAATTCACAACACATAAGTAATTATTTATAACAATTTAAAATTTATAATATTATTACCACAAATAAAATTAAATAGATTAGATAAGGATAAATCAATTTGATAAGGTTTAAAATAAATTCAAAACATGTCTAAATTTTATTTGTTGATGATATTACAACCCTAACTCATATCATCTTATAATTGAGTCATTTTTGAAAGTTTTTGAGTGCGGTTGGAATTTATTATAAATTAATAATTCTTATGTTTCCAAAGGTGCCCCTCTCCTCCCTTATAAAAGGGAACCTCCTCCCTCTCCTCCTCACACAATTTTGAGCCTTAAAGCTCGTCCAAACCCTAAAAATTTCTCTTATCCACTTCCCTATAAATATAATAGAGGTCCTAGTCTTCTTCAAAGACCAACTTTAGTGCCCTAAGAGGAGGTTTAGAAGAGGCGCGTCGAAGAAGAGGTAATATCCTTTACCGATCCTTTCAAATTTATTTCTTCTTATACATACTCTTCTTTATTGGTTTCATTATAAAGTAATAACATCAGTATCAATAATATACTGATATTTTATTATAAATATGAAACAAACCTATTTCACATTCTATCTATCCTATGGAAAATGAAATCACCACGCGTGCGTACGTACCGAATACCGTCTCCACACCGTGGTGTAATTTGTTTTCCACCACCACCTTACTTGGATGGGTATAATGGTGTAAAGAATAACTATATATGATTATTATAATATGATACTAATTCTTAGATATTCTATCATACACTCTAATACCATTCAATAATTATGGGAACGATATCGTTGCTCGTGCGTATGTACGACTTACCGTCTCCACGATGCGATGTGATTCGTTCTACATGATATTCATTAAACCATGATCATATAAACTAATTTAATGTATAAATATGATATATATTATACTACTACCATTCTGTAAATGATGTATCTATAACCTAAAAAGAGGAATAAGAATTTATTCGACAAAACATGCATAAGAATATAAAGCAATTAACACACTAATAACAAGTAGCAATGAAATATTAATAATAAGAAGCTAATAATATGACCATATATGATATCATAACAATGAGTATGATTCTGGAATAAGTAAATGACATTATTTAAATCATTATATAGGAGTTTCGGATACGTACAAAGTATATCAGACCTAAGGTAAGGGGAAATCTTACAATATCATTTTTATCCGAGATTGTTTATACTTCAGAATTTATTGGGGCATATTTATCATCCACATTCATGTTTCCACAATATGTAATATTATTTATATCCTCATAAAATTGTTTAAATCCAATTTTACCTATTGGTGAATTTTTAGTAAAATTTATGAAGGGAATCTTTTTTCGTTTTCAGTACGAGATACTTTTTGACCTTTTCAGACAAAGTACAAGAAGAATGTTTTTTTAACTTATACTGCATGAATATATTTTTATGATTTTATAAGACATTATTTCCATGAATCTTCCTTTAAAAGTTTTAAAGTTTATATTCAATTAACTTCTTTTAGTTTAAAATTGTATGACATGTTAAGAAAGGAAAAATGTTTTTGAAGTAGAAAGGATATTTTCCTCAAGAATAGAGTTTAAGTGTTTTATCAAAATTATTTTCCATATAAGATAATATAGGGTTCTGTTTCTATCCCTATTTTTACATTTATTTTATTATGTTATGCTGTAATTATTTTATGAAGTCCTTTTATCTTATATGGATTATGTTATGATGACATGATGTTTAAGAATCCCATTTTTATTACATGGGTTATGCTATGATGTATGATTTATGATTTTGTGGCACACATAAGAATGGTTTCATTGTGAGATGGTTGGGACCTATATCTTCCTCCAATACATTGGGTAAAGATTTATATCTCATGATATAGACACAGCTGGAATGGAAAGTTAATCCGGTTCAGTGATACAGGACTAGAACGAGGAGTGAACTCGGTTCAGAAATGTATTTTTTCCGCTATGATAGTCTTGGAAATGAGTCTTGAATAATATGAAATGATTTTCTATGATTATGTGTGTATGCCAAAAAGTTTCATGTTTTATGTTATGATTATTGGGATTACATTTCACTACTATGATTTATCCCATGTCATGATATTATGATCTCTTTTATAGGTTACGATTTTCAAAATGTTATGTTCTTATGAATATGATATGATTGATATTTCCTTTTTTTACCCTTACTGAGAATTTTAGCTCAACCTTTTGTATGTTTTCTTTTCCTGAGGTTAGGAAGAAGGGTATTAAGTAGGATATGCCAAAATAGACTCTAGATATGATGAAATAAGTGGGAGATAATGTAGATGATTTATGAACTAGTTGTTTATGTTTCCCAATTTCTAAAGACACTATACCTATACGATCCTATAATGGTTTTGTTATATGTTGTAATAAGTATGCTTCAATTCTGAAGTAATAACAATGTATGTTAATTATGGGTCGATATAGTTGGTATTAGAGGAAAGGTATAGTCAACCTTTGGAAACTAGGATATGAAAGCCTTAGTAAGAACCCTAAGGATATGTCTAAGCATAAAACAAAATATTTGTGTTTTAGAAGTGGCCATTAATAACCTATGATAAGACCTAAAGTGTGAAATTTTATTCTTGATTATGTGGTTTTCCTATTATGATTAGTGTTTCTTACACTATGCTTATTGATTTTAGTCAATGGTTAGAACCCGAAGGAACCGTGTTAATGATGAATGTGATGGGAAATGAAATGATTTCCCCCCTGAGCAACCAAACGTTATGGGAGTTGGAATGAAAAATCTTGTAGCCATGATCACACAACTTTATCAAGCTATGAATCATGCAGGACTTCCAAATGAGAAAAGGAAGGAGCAAAATTCTATTGAATCCTTTATGAGGCAACGTTCACCTTCATTCAGCGGGTATTTTGATCCATTAGTGGCTGAACAATGGATTAGTACCACTGAAAAGATATTTTCAATTCTACAATGTTCTGAACATGATAAAGTCATCTTAGTAGTATATCATTTGGAAGGTGAAGCTGATCAATGGTGGAATCTTATAAAGAATACAAGGCAAAGAGATGAAATTGAGTCCATGGAATGGGATGAGTTCAAGAACTTATTTTTCAATAAGTACTTCCCTCGTATTATTCAAACAAAGATGGAGAATGATTTTCTTGAACTGAAGCAAAAGGATGATGAATCTGTTGGTGCCTATGAAGCAAATTTTAAAAGGCTTGCAAAGTACACTTCTGGGATTATTATCCAACCTGAGAGTAAGATCTATCGATTCTTTAGTGGCTTAAAACCAAGTCTCTGAAGGGAATTATCCATAAGGGACTTCAATAGATACGAGGAAATTGTTCTATGTGCTCTCAAGGTTGAGATGGATATTGGAGTAACCCATCAGTATAATGGGTTTGATAAGAAGAGGAAAATGGAATTCAAAGGGAAATCTAAATACCACACTGAAAAGAAGACGAGTTTTCCCTTATGCTCAAAGTGTGGAAATAAACATGGAGGGAATTGTCTTAAAGGGATAAGTAAATGTTTCAAATGTGGAAAATAAGGTCATCGGGCATTTGAATGCCGCAGTGATGGGAAAAATATTTCTAGTGATGCGAACAAAGAAAATGCTACATAGAATGCACCTCCTACACTTCAATGTCACAAGTACAAGGAAATGGGGAATTATGCTAATCAATGACCTAATCTAAGGGTTGTTGATGATGATCGACGTTAACAAACTCTTAAGGCCAAAGACAAAGGAAATTCACATGCAATTTCTATCGGCGATGTGGAGTACGACAACGAAGTGGTGAAAGGTACACTTACCATCCACTCTAAAGTAGAAAATGTTTTATTTGATTCTGGATCCACCCAATATTTTATTTCTGAAGAATTTTCTAAGGGTATCACTGTACTACCTCAACAATTAGCTGTTGAGTTAGCTGTGACAACTCTTAATGGCACAACAGTTGCATCAAAATTTTATAATTCTTCTCCAATTTACATTTGCGGGAAAGTGCTTCCTGCAAATATTGTGATCCTTCTTATAGTGGAATTTGATGTGATTGTTGGCATGGATTGGCTTTCCTTATATGGATCTCATATCGATTTCCAAATAAGGGAAGTCACATTTCATATTCCTGATCAACCTATGATCATCTATCGATGCAAGGATGAATATAACCTTCCAGTGGAAATTTATTCCATCTTATGAGTCCTTATTCTAATAAATGAAGGTTATTTATCTCAAATGGTTGGAGAGAAACTTACGATTAAGAATATTCCCATTTTACGAAAGTTTGATGATGTCTTTCCAGAGGAATTGCTAGGTCTTCCACCAAATCGTAAAGTTGAGTTTTCAATAGAACTCATACCGGGTGCTATGACCATTTCAAATACACCTCATAGAATGAACCCAATTGAGTTGCAGGAATTAAAGAAGAAACTCCAAGAGAATATTTATAAGGGATTCATATACCCTAGTGCATCTCCTTGGGGAGCACCTGTTCTATTTGTTAAGAAGAAATATGGATCAATGAGACTCTGCATTGATTATCGACAACTTTACAAGATCACTATCAAGAACAAATATCCTCTCCCATGAATTGATGAATTATTTGACCAACTACACGAAGCTCGATACTTTTCCAAGATTGATATTCATTCAGGGTATCATCAATTAAGGGTCAAAAGGGAGGATATACCAAATACGGCTTTCCGTACAAGGTATGGACACTATGAATTTATAGTGATGCCATTTGGTCTTACTAATGCCTCTTATATCTTCATGGATCTAATGAATAGAGTCTTTAGAGACTATATTGATCAGTTTGTGGTAGTCTTTATAGACGATATTATTGTCTATTAAAATAGAAAGTAAGAACATGAAGATCACTTGAGAATTGTATTAAATACCCTAAGAAAGGAGAAGATTTATGCCAAATTTACCAAGTGTGAATTTTGGATTCAAAAAGTTTCATTTTTGGGTCACATAATCTCAAAAGAGGGTATATCTATGGATCCAGCAAAAACAGAGGTTATCGAAAGATGGTCAAGACCAACAACAGTAACTAAGATCCAAAGTTTTCTTGGTTTGGCTGGATATTATCGATGTTTTGTGAAATATTTTTTATGATTATCTAATCCACTCACCAGGTTGACTTGAAAAGGAGTTAAGTTCGTTTGGATAGAGGAGTGTGAAGAGAATTTCAAGGAGTTAAAAATAAGGTTATCTAGTGCACCTGTGATCACACTAACTTGTAGTGGAAAAAGTTTTTTGATCTATAGTTATGCATCCAAGAAGGGATTGGGGTTTATTCTCATGAAAAATGATATGATGATAGCTTATGCCTCATGAAAGTTGAAAATCCATGAGAAAAATTACCCAACTCATGATTTAGAGTTAGCTGTAGTAATCTTTGCATTAAATATTTGGAGGCATTATCTTTATGGTGAAAGGTGTGATATTTATACTGATCATAAAAGTTTAAAGTATATTTTCACACAAAAGGAGCTGAATATGCACCAAAGAAGATGGTTGGAGCTGATTAAGGATTACGGCTGCTCAATTCATTATCACCATGGGAAAGAAAACAAGGTGGAAGACGCATTAAGTCGACAAGATCATGCTAGATTATCCATGATGAGGATAAAAAAAGATCCAATATTTATGGGTTTACAAAGTATGGATCTTGGAATTATAATTTAAGGGAAAAAATCTTATCTTTCTCAAATGAATGTTCAACCATCTATACATGTGAAGATTAAAGAGGAATAAAAAGAAGATGTAGAGTTACAAAATAAGGTGAGAAATGTTCCTGAATTCCACATTGATTGTGATGAAATAATAAGGTTCAGGAATCAGGTTTGTGTTCCTCCCATCCCATAATTAAAGAAGGAAATATTGGATGAGGCTCATAGTTATTCATTCTCTATTCACCCTGGAAGCATGAAGATGTATAGGGACTTGAAAGAGTACTTCTGGTGGGATGGTATGAAAAGAGTTGTTTTTGAATATGTCTCTCGATGCTTGGTTTGTCAGCAAGTTAAAGTTGAGAGACAGTAGTCTAAGGGGATGTTACAACCATTACCCATACTAGAATGTAAATGGGAAAACATAACTATGGACTCTGTTATCAAACTTCCCAAAACATCAAAAGGCAATAATGCTATCTGGGTTATAGTTGATCATCTTACGAAGTCGGTACACTTCATTGCTATTAGAGAGGATTTATATCTTGATCATCTTGTTAGGATATATGTAAATAAAGTGGTAAGATTTCATGGATTACCACTTTTAATTATATCTGATCGGGATCTGAGGTTTACCTTGAAGTTTTGGCGAAGTCTTCAGCATACTCTAGATACAGAGTTGAGTTTTAGCACTGCTTATAATCCTCAGATAGATGGTCAGTCTGAGAGGATAATTAAAACTTTGGAAGACATGTTGAGATCTTGATCTATGGATTTCAAAGGTGGTTGGGATCAACACCTACCTTTAGTGGAATTTTCTTATAATAAAAGCTTTCACTCCAGTATTCATATGGCTCCTTATGAAGCTCTCTATGGAAAGAAATTCCAAACTACAACTTGTTGGGATGAAGTTGGGGAAAGAAAGCTATTAGGACCTGATCTTGTTGATGATATGGCAAAAAAGGTCTGATCTATTCAACAACACATAAGAGCAACTCAGAGTTGATAGAAAAGTTATGCCGATAACTGAAGAAAATACCTAGAGTTTTAAGTGGGTGATAAAGTGTTCTTACGAATATCTCCTTTTAAGAGAGTAACGAGATTTGGAAAGAAGGGAAAGCCGAGCCCTAGGTATATCGGTCCTTTCTAAATACTGGATCATGTTGGGAAGGTATCTTACCGATTGGAACTTCCACCAAATCTCTCTCAAGTTCATTATGTGTTCCATGTATCTCTCTTGAGAAAGTACATATCTGATCCTTTACATGTACTAAGCTTAGAAGTTGTAGCGTTGGAGCAAGATCTTTCTTTTGAAGAACAACCGATAAAGATTCTGGATCATAAAGAAAATGTTCTACGAAACAAGACCACTCACTTTTTTAAAGTTTTATGGAAGAACCACCAATTAGAAGAAGCTACATGGGAACTTGAGGATATGATGAGGGAGAGGTATCCTCATCTGTTTGTTACAAAATAACGAATATCAAGGGTGAAATTATTTTTAAGGGGGGTAGAATGTAACACCCTGAGATTTTATGAGAAATATTTTTGTATGTCTTATGTTATACGAAACACCAAGAGAATCTTTCACTATACACAACACTGGCTTGGCTTGCATTACATGCAAGAACAACCTTCCTCGATAGCTTGCGTTGCACACAATGCCGTGTTTCACTAAACAATGATATATTATTATAATACTATGAACTAGACGTTATGAATAGTATTATTGAATTTTTAATTTTATAACATTATAATTCATCTTACACATTTTCTATAATGATATATGAAAACAAAATTAATTTTTCGGATAAAAGAAGTATTTTTCAAAAAATGCAGTTTTACCGCCTTTTGATAGAGCACCCATTTTAAATATAATTTTTGACAAGTTTATAAGTTCAATTTTACAAAATAAAATTCTTCTTTTGAATTAGGATATAAAAAGTTACATTGGATAAATTTTTTATACTTTTCTGATAACTTTCATATTTTGATGAATAGTAAAAATACGCTAATGTTTTCTTAAAAAAAACTTTTTTCATCAAGATAATTTATATGGTTAAATGATAAAATTTAATGGTTTTAAAGTATAAATATAATATATTTTTACCATTTAATATAATGTATGTCATTACCATTAATTTTACATTTAATTCATAGGTAAAAACATTTCAATCTTTGACAATGTTTTAACTTTTAAAACCTGTTTTCTTAACAATGGGATTATTTTTAAATTAATTACTGCAACTTCTATGTTTTAAATTTTGAGAAATGGATTCCATATTTGGATTCTGTGGGTCCAAATTATGTTAATAGGTTACTTTTATTTTTTCTACATTATGAATAGTAACTACGATAATTTTTATTTACTACAGTTAAAGGTAACAGGTAATTAAGGGTAAAAATAAGATTATAAAATTACCCTAACACCCACCAAAATTATATTGGATGAATAAAAGTCAACCCATATCACCTAAGGGTCATAATAGACTCGTTTCATGGACTATTTACCATGAAAATGATATAATTATAATTAAAACCAAAGAAAGTGACAACATGTCACTCTCTTATATCTTATAAGTGTAATAATTTTAATTTAGTGATAAAATTCATAAAACTTCGAACATGAATAGTCTCCAAAAATATAATAAACTTATCTACATCATGTGAATTTATTTATCATTTTTAGGGATTAAATAATTATCATTAATAAACACACAATAGTGATGTTGAAATTATTTTATTGATTGAAATATCAAATAAATGGTTTTAAAAATATTAAAATAAATATTATATGAAATATTTAATGTGATACATGAATTTTCTATATGAATATGACATATTAAGAATATATTAAATATTTTGGTTCAAATATATCCTCTGTGTGGATTTTATTTAAATTCAAATAAATGAATAGTTTCAAAATTGACACTATTGTTATTTTATAAAAATAACATATTATAAAATTCTTTAAAAATCAAAAAAATATTTAAAAATTATAAATTTAAATTTATATGGTCTAAAATGTCATAAAGTATCCAATTATGGATAATTGACAACACATAAGTAATTATTTATAACAATTTAAAATTTATAATATTATTACCACAAATAAAATTAAATAGATTAAATAAGGATAAATCAATTTGATAATGTTTAAAATAAATTCAAAACAAGTCAAAATTTTATTGGTTGATAATATTACAACCCTATATCATCTCATCTTCAAATTGAGTCTTTTTTGGAGGTTTTTAAGTGGGGTTGGAATTTATTATAAATTAATATTTCTTATGTTTCCAAAGGTGGCCCTCTCCTCCCTTATAAAAGGGCACCTCCTCTCTCTCATACTCACACCTTTTTTAGCCTTCAATCTCGGAAAACCCTGCCAATTTCTCTTTTACACTTACCTAGAAACATACTATAGGTCTTTGTCTTCTTGAAAGACCAACTTTAGTGCCCTAAGAGGAGGTTTAGAAGAGGCACATCGAAGAAGAGGTAATATCCTTTACCGATCCTTTCAAATTTATTTCTTCTTCTACTTCCTATTCTTTATTGGTTTCATTATAAAGTAATAACACCAGTATCACTCATATACTGATATGTTATTATAGATATTAAACAAACCTATTTCACCTTTTATCCATCCTATGGAAAATGAAATCACCGTGCGTGCGTACGTACGGAATACCATCTCCACGCCGTGGTGTAATCTTTTTTCCACCACCACCTTACTTGGATGGGTATAATGGTGTAAAGAATAAATATATATGATTATTATAAAATTATACTAATTCTGAGATATTCTATCATCCACTCCAATACCATTCAATAATTATGGGAACAATATCGTCGCTCATGCGTATGTACAGCTTACCGTCTCCACGATGCAATGTTATTCGTTCTACATGATATTCATTAAACCACGATTATTTAAATGAATTGAATATATAAATCTGATATATATTATACTACTACCATTATTAAATTATGTATCAATAACCTAAAAAGAGGAATAAGAATTTATTTGACAAAGCACGCATAAGAACATAAAGCAATGAACACCCTAATAACAAGTAGCAATGAAATATTACTAATAAGAAGCTAAGAATATGACCATATATGATATAATAACAATGATTATGATTCTGTAATAAGTAAATGATATTATTTAAATCATTATATAGGAGTTTCTGATACATAAAAAGCATATCGGACCTCAGGTAAGGGGAAATCCCACAATCTCATTTTTATCCGAGATTGTTTATACTTCAGAATTTACTGGGGAATATTTATCATCCACATCCATGTTTCCACAATATGTAATATTATTTATATCCTCCTAAAATTTTTTAAATCCAATTTTACCTATTGGTGAATTTTTAGTAAAAGTTATGAAAGGAATCTTTTGTCATTTTCAGTACGAGATAATTTTTGACTTTTTCAGCCAAAGTATGAGAAGAATGTTTTTAACTTATATGACATGAATAGTTTTTTATGATTTCATAGAAAATTATTTCCATGAAGCTTCCTTTACAAGTTTTCAAGTTTATATTCAATTAACTTCTTTTATTTTAAAATTGTATGACATGTTAAGAAAGGAAAAATGTTTTTGAAGTAGAAAGGATATTTTCCTCAAGAAAGGAGTTCAAGTGTTTTATCAAAATTATTTTCAATATAAGATAATATAGGGTTATATTTCTATCCCTATTTTACATTGATTTTATTATGTTATTCTGGAATTATTTTATGAAGTCCTTTTATCTTATATAGATTATGTTATGATGGCCTGATGTTTAAGAATCCCATTTTTATTACATGGGTTATGCTATGATGTATGATTTATGATTTTGTGAAACACATAAGAATGGTTTCATTATGAGATTAGTGGGACCTATATCTCCCTCCAATTCATTGGGTAAAGATTTATATCTCATGAGATAGACACGACTAGAATGAAAAGTTAATCCGGTTCAGTGATACAGGACTGGAACGAGGAGTGAACTCGGTTCAGAAATGGACTTTGTACACTATGATAGTCTTAACAATGAGTATTGACTAATATGAAATGATTTTCTATGATTATGTGTGTATGACACAAATTTTCATGTTTTATGTTATGATTATTATGATTACATTTCACTACTATGATTTATCCCATGTCATGATATTATGATCTCTTTTGCAAGTTAAGATTTTCAAAATGTTATGTTCTTATGAATATGATATGATTGATATTTCCTTTGTTTACCCTTACTGAGCATTTGAGATGACCCTTTTTTATTTTTTCTTTTCCCCAGGTCAGGAAGAAGGGTATTAAGTAGGATATGCCAAAAGGGACTATAGATATGATGAAATAAGCAGGAGACAATGTAGATGATTTATGAACCAACTGTTTATGTTTCCCAATTTCTAGACACTATACCTATACGGTCCTATCATGGTTTTGTTATATGTTGTAATAAGTATGCTTTAATTATGAAGTAATAACGATGTATGTTAAGTATGGGTCATTATACATTATCAACCTTCAACTAAGTATAATACCTAACAAAATACATGAATAAAACTTCTAATCAATTTAATTTTGGATTTAAATCTTAATAAATTCATCGTGGTGACATACATTAACAGAAAGACACATGATGAAGTGAAGATGGCCACCCGGTTTATCCTATTCCTAATAAGAGTAAAATACCTATCATAGGTATTTGATTCCACCATGCTCTAGTGGAATGAAGACCAAAATACCTAACTAGTGAAACCACAATTAGAGGAAGGAGAAGAACACAACATAGGATAACAGAGTTCAAGACTTACCTCTAGACTTCCAACACATCTGATGGTGTCTGATTCCAACCAATAATAAGGGAGAACTCCCATAGAGAAATAGAGTAAGAAAAGGGTGCATGTGGAGGAGGATTCTAGGTGAAATGAAGAAGAAAAGAGGGTAAAAACCTTTAAGGGTTGGAGGAAAAAAATGACAATTTTTGACTCTTTAAAATAGGCACATGGTTAGGTCGTATGATTATGAAAACCATGTGATAACTATGTAGGATAAATATCCCAAACACCTCTAAGATGTGTGGTTTTCTCACAAAATTTACAAAAACCATGATCTAACCATGCAGAGCTACGATCACCAAGCACTCCTGCCTTGTATGGTTATAAAAAACGTGCACCAATAATATGAGATCACTCCACACCTATGAACCAATCCACATGATTATATAGGGTCCCTCACACATTGAACCAACCGTGTTCCTTCACTAGATGAGCCACATAGTTAGGCTGCATAGTTTTCACTAACCGTACACCAACCATGCACCCTAAGATATACTTTTCCAAAACTCCATCTCTAGGACCAAAACCCATGAAACACTCACAAAACCTCCAAAATAGTTTTTGATCCTAAAAAAAAATCTAAAAACATTATTTAGAGGCATTCAAACCTTTGAATTTATATTCTAAATCTTCAATCAAAATTTGACTTGTCTAGTAATTGAAAATTCAAATACCTTATGAAACTTACAAATAATAAAACAAAAGATATTACAACCACAAAAACCTTATAAGTTATAATCCCTAAGAATACTTGGTGGTTATAAAAACAAACTACCTAACCTACTTTGGTAAAAAAACACTGCTCAAATGATCATGTTGCATTTCTAAATGGACAATGTGCTTTTAATACCTTTTTAAACATACAATGATTAACTCAAAAAAATCCAAGACAATGTTCATAACCATTGTTGAAGAATCAAGATGAAACTTGATCCCATTTAAATAAAATAACAATCACATAGTTTCCTTAGTCATTAACGAACCTATGGCACTCCCCACTATAGGTTATTTCTTTTCAATGGAAAATTCTGATCCACAGTACTACCAATGTCAGAATTGACAAAATAAATACACCGCTAGAATTATAATGATTCCCCCAAAATGTTTTAAACTTTATAAAACCAGTCTCATATGAGGAAACCACACTCAGTCCTCGATTTGACCTAAAGAGTTGAATTCTAATCAACCAAGATAAACCTGGTCGTGCAATATTTTCCTTTAAAATCTCTCACTGAAATTTAGACTATAACCATCTTATCCCAATGGTGTGCCCAATGTGGTTCCTCACTGATAACGTCTGAATATATGTGATAACACAAGTTGAACCACCTTTGGATGAATATTATAGAAATGATCGACTCCTACAACCAACATGTCATCTAAACTTAATCTAGATGCCCTTATCCTGTGGAATACCAAGATCGTTGCCAAGCATGATCACCAGTGCCCATAACTGGCTCTTGGTGACATTTCATGGTTGAACCATCCCCCGTCTAATGACATATGAAATCCAAAATTATTTTCTAATGACTTGTCTCATCCCCGAATGACCCTTATCACATGAGGGTCAAAATCCAACAACCAACATCCCGCTCCCCACCTTATGAGAATCCTTGTAGTCACACCAATAAACCAGTTTCATGAAAAACCACAAAACATGATTTGTATATATTAAAACATAACTGGAATGTCTAGGAACCTTCTCATACCTGAGTGATAATGTAAATTCCACCTAACACCCATTCTCAATCCATAGAAATTTTTCCCTTGGAAAACCCTAAAGTTCAACTCACAACGAAGGTCACCACTCTCAAACAGCCAATGGTGCACCCCCCACCATGTAACTTACCCTATAACGATCCTTAAGAATGAATCCAAATAAGTCCCTCCATAAAACCATAAAACATATTTAGATATATTGGAATATATCTTAATATCTCTCAACATAATCAGGACGATGTTAAGATATTGGGAATGATCATCTCTACACTGTGAGTACACCAAGATTCCATTATTAGAGTGTATTGATCTTCCCAAGCCATGATCACATCAAACTAGGCTATATTTTCCTTTCAACAACCCATAAAAATATGTCTCCTGACAATGTGTGTCAATGTCCATTCATAGGTCAACTACCTCATGGAACCCAATCTATTCCCAATGTATCCTCTACCACAAAAAAAAACATTTCTCATTTCATCACAACTCTCGGGAAACCCTACCCGCAACATTTCTTTAAAACCATCGATCCTTGACTCATAAATGACCACTCACCAATTTATGATTTAAATGGCACCACAAATAACGAACACATACCATTATCACTTGACTCATTCTCCCATGAGTCATTCCTCACAAGGCTAAGTTGACTATGCTATATGCCACATCAGTCACGTTAATCCAGAAGCTCTTATAGAACTCCTCTTCAAAATCGATCACCTCACTCATGACACGATTTATTCAATGACAGCTTGTTACAAAATATTATTTCCTATATTTAAGCATTAACCACCCAACCACTGGTCAATAGAGCTAGGAACTCAAATAGTCCTACCTGCTGATCTTAATCTTGATACACAAGCACCCTAGGTGATTAATAAAAAACCAAAGGAATCATCAGGTCTAAATCAAAATACTGCTACATTTTATTGAATTAGTTTCAATAAGAGAATACAACCCAGATCATCACCTCAAGAGGTATCGGTAAACCTAGGCCCACCCCTATCCAAGTTTATCTCATTCAAACCAAGCATCGACCTACATGGGTCTTAGTCACAACTAAGGGCCTCTAGGTCTCCCAACTAGACCTAAAAATAAAGTATCATGTTAGGGTCACTCAGTAAATCCACCAGACTAAATGATCAAACCTCTCACTAAGGTCACATCTCATGGGGTGTCATATGTGCACCTGTATCAACTATTACACAACATCTAATGCACTTGTCAACCCTCTCCAACAGTGGTAAGGATAACATTAACCTGCAAGGGTCAAAACCTGTCAATATGGGTTTAATTATATAGGTTTTAAATTCAAATTTATATAGGAAAAAATAATTTATGTTTTAATTGGGAACCCATTCAATTTCAACCCATTGATAGATATTAATTTTAAAAAAAGAACTCTAATGATATCACCTACCAAGAATCAACCCACCAGGCCCTGATCCTCTCCGAGCATCCTCATAATGAACTAATCCCTAGAGGGTCACGATTTTAAGTAAAATAATAAATAATTGACCTTGACTGAGAATCCATATATGGAAATAACCCCTTGAGGTTCCAGTTTACTATAAACATTTAGGTACCTATTGGAATCACACTTGAGGATACTACTAGATAACCATAAAATAAGGTTAGTTAAGTAAAATATCATAGTAATATAGATGGAAAAAATCCATATAGTCTATTATGAATCTTTAGTTAATATAACTAGAGAGGAATACACCCACAAAGGTCTACTAAATGGGAATCAACTATCATCATTAACCCAAAAGGTTCAATGGTACACCCACAACACCATCACAATGATATGTGCTGTAAAACACTATCACAATTTAGTTAAGTATAATTCCATTCCAATATATATAGGAAAATTTTTTATAGGTTGTTACTGACACTTTAAATAACTAAACCTAAGAAACAAAACCTCACAAGGGGTCCAACACATGGGATATAAGGAACCAAACTTAAACATTACATAATCTTGAGTTAAGTCAAGAATTTTAATTTATTTTACCTTGAAATTTTTTTCAGGTTTAGAGATTTAGGGAATTATGACATAACTCATACATAAAAAAATCATAGAAATACAAAGTGGACACTTCCAAATAGTATCCATTTTTTTACAACACAAAAACTTTTAATATGAAACTTTGTTTCTTTTCATGTTCGATCATTAAATTTTTTCCCTTGATCATATACTTGTCTTTATTCTCCCTTAAATCATATGTAAAACATTTTAAAACTTGGGGTGAGCATAAAAATATTAGTAAGGGATACACAAAGAAGGAAAACTGTTATTCTTGTGAAAACATGTAAACCATGAATACTTAATCATAAAGTAATATTTTTAACCTTTAAAAAGAAGTAAATAAATTCTTTAAAAAACTAATTGATCATCATTTTTGTAATCATAATATTACCATAAAACCCATAGCAAGCATATATAACACATAAAGGTAACTTAGGACATAATTATACTTAAATTGAATAACCATGCGGTTGAATTCCACACATGTCAATCTTTCAAAATAGAATAACCATATGATTGAATTATATACCCAATGAATTGGAGGTTATAATGTAACCACCCATCCTTAATTTATTACAGAATCACTCATCCTTAGTTTATCACATAACCCCCCATTAAATGTCCAAGTACCATTATATAATCATAACACATAAAAAATTGCAATTTTCAACATTTCACTCATAAAATTTCATTTGCAATAAAAAGAAATAATTTCAAGATATTGAAATAATCATTCCATTTTCAAAACCATTTTCAATACCAAAATACCCAAAAAATAAAATAAGTTATTTATTTTTCTTTTAAAAACATTAAGTCTTATAGTGAAAGACAAATATCAAATAACAGTCATGGTGACAAAGAAGTTTTTGTCAGTGTATACATTAAAAAAGAACATTCATTTTGTCATTTTTAAAAACACTCTATATAGAAAGATGAATTTATAAATCCTTTGAATGATATCAAAAGTAAAATGGGTTGTTTATACACCTCATAAAATAAGGTGGTGTATAACTATTTCTGATGCTTTTGTTGGGGCGCACATCGTCCATGGGGATGCGTTGGCTGTTGCCCCATATTCCTGCTTTCCAAAGGTGGGAATAATCCATCACTTATTCATGGATGTTTTATCCTTGATTGAAATAAGATGATGGGATGTCGGTCTATCATTCCATGGATTCCTCCTCGGAATTCGTTACCTAGTCCGTGTCTCCCTTAAAGATTAAGATATTGTTCATGAAACTCTTCTTAATGCCACATATTTGGGGATGCCGGTTAATTACACTACTTCTGTCAGGACATTCCAAGGGGTCAAGTCAAGGCAACAACCTCCGATTAGGGGAGTATTCATGTTGGACATCGATGGCATGTTTGGATGCTGAAACACTGATGTGCTTGGGTTTCTTCCCCTTATGATAGGGATTCTTGAGGGTGAGGAAGCCTGAGTCATCCCATGTCGAGTGTGGGGAATTATATTACATAGGCACATCCTTAAGGTTTTCCTTAGTTTACCATGTTTAACATAGGGTATGCGATGAGTTTAACATCTAGTAGAGAGTGTTACTCCAAAGGCATGTTTTATGAGGTTTTCATTTGTCATCTCATGTTTAACATGAGGTAAGACGTGAGTTTAACATCTTGCGGAGACAGAATGAGACTAATAAGAACATACCCTAGAGACAGATTAGATTGGTACATCCCTAGGAGGGATAATCTAAAAGGTTTACTGGATTATGGACCAGAACTCCTAATGAGGATGAGTCCAAGGTGGTATGTACCATAAAGGGAAGATATCACACCGTGAAGGTTGATCTGGACACCACTGAGGGAAGATCAGGGAAAGTATTCCCTAGAAAGGGGAACACCAAGGTTTACCATTGGATAGGATTGAACCTCAAGGAGGTTTTCTATATACCCTATGTAGACAATAGGCATGAAAACCCATGTAGTTCAAAGGGGTGATGAATTAGGGTGTACACAGAGAACTACAACCTAGAGACATGCTGGGGCTTACACATGGATAATGGCCCATCACAAGAGGAACACTATTTGTTGGATAGTTATGGATTGTGTGGTGATTATGCATGGTTAGATGCTCGAGGTAATGGTGTGATATCACCAAGATATGATAGATCGGGTAGTAATCAGGATGGATATGGATGGATTGTTAAAGGATAGAGTGAGTGGGATGGATCTGACATGAAAATGATGATGATGTTGGGCCTAAACCTTAGGGAGGCTTCCTACGTATCCTTGTGGTGGGGAATAAAATTCCACATAGTTCGGTGTGGAGATGGGACACCTGAGGAGGCAGACCGTGAGAATGGACGCATGGATGGGACCCTGAGGAAGTAGAACCTCCGGGTCAAGGCATGGCCTTCCTGAAACACAAAGGCTCAAGGGAGAGACCAAGATAGAATATGAGTGATGGGATTGAACCTTAGGGAGGCTTACTATGTATCCCTTTAGTAGGGAATCAAAGTCCACATAGTTTAGGATGGAGAATTGAATTGGGGTGTATTCAATGGACAACAATCCGATGACATGCTGGGGGTTATGCGTGGTTAACAGCCTGAGAGTTGGTCTAACGAAACTAAGGGACATAATAAGGATGTAGGTCCCAGAAAAGGGGGACACCGAAGTTTACTAGTGTTTGGGGTTGAACCTAAGAGAGGATTCCTACGCACCCTACATAGAATACATGGATCAAAACCCACATAGTTCGTAATCATACAGTTTAGCGTCATGTAGGAAAAAAAGGGGCATACAGTTTAACGTCATGCAGGATGAGGGTGAACTGACGTGAAGTGGTCGGGATCGATGGGTGATGGGATTGGACCTTAGAGAGGCTTCATACATACCTTTCATGGAATGGGAAAATATCAAAGTCCACATAGTTCGACAGGATAAGGAATTGGTATTATACACTAAGGTGGCCCATGAGGGTGTCACAATAAATACTTACTCTAAGCTCACATGATTCAAGCTTGGTGTGAGAAACAAGAGGTAACAAAGACCTGACGATCACGTTGCGAAAGGTTCATCTGTGAGGAATGAAGTGGGGATTATGTGTGGTTAGTGGCCCAGGGAGATGGATATTGGGAATTACTCTAAGATGGAGGCCCAATGGTGATAAATCCCAACAGGATAAGGATGGGGTATCTAGTCCCCTGTGACCATCTCTCCTCTAGTCCTTGTGCATAAAATAATAGAGGAGAAAGGGTGCTACCTCCTACATGAAAGGCTAGGGGATTACACCAAGTTGGTTTCCCTCCCCCACGGACAGATGTCATTAAATGAAAGGAGGATCTCATTCCACGTAAGGAAGATATCACTCCTGTAGAGACTAGTGGGCATGAAAAATGTTTGAGAAAAGGCACCCCATGTATATTGTGCAAGAGAGGCCACAATTTAACATCATGTACTGGGGAAGACGATGCTTGACAATTTAACGTAATGCAACTCAGATGATGAGGATTCACTCCCCAACCCTAGGACTTATATAACCAGTACACTTAAACCCTTGGTGAAGGGAAGTCACTGGAAGTACCATAAGAGATTGTGAAGTGATCCATTGAGGGGATCACATTATCATGGATATGAAAAGAAGAAATAGACGTTAGCATGACTATGTAAAGAAACATGAGGCAAAGAAACACAACATATAGCACCACTCAATGGATCTTAAAATCACTTTTTAAAAACCTGGAGGGCCGTATGGAAGAAGCACTATAGGAAAACGGGCGTTTTACGACAGTTTTTTCACGGCGGTTTTAAAAACCGCCGCTAAATAGTTTTCGGGCCGGTATTTCGTGGCGGTTTAAAAACCGCTGCGATATGTGTTATTTTTTTAGTATTTTTTTAGTATTTTTTCGAGAATTAGCAGCGGTTTTTTAAAAAACCACCGTGAAATAGTGGCGGTTTGGGTAAAACCACCGCGAAATGAAAAGAAAAAAATAAAAAAACATGGGAAACCCTGGAATCACTAAAACAACCATAACTTTTGATCGGGGCGTCTATTGGAGCGCCACGCCCAGTCAAATCAAAGATCATGAAGATATCTAGAGGCAAGTATAATCAAAACTGTGAGACGATCTAAGGTTAAAAAGATATGAGAGTTATAAGAAATTTGAAAAAAGTTCTCTAACTTCAAACGACCATAACTTTCGCTCCGGGTGTCCGTTTGGGCTCTACCACATATCAAATCAAATCCAGAGAAGATAACTACACACCAGTTCAATAAAAGAAAGCTTATATTATGTTTTTAGAACCCAAAAACCCATCCTAAGGCCTCCAAAACCCCGTTTTCGTCACCGGTGTCCCATCGAACTTGTCTTCAAATGGACCTAACATTCGATCCGTGTGTTAGTTTGGACTCCTCCACCTTCCAGATCATAGATCGTTCCATGATCTTCAGTTTGACTGGTCGCGGTGCCCACATGTACTCCTGGATCATAAGTTATGGCCTTTTTAGTGGGTATCAGGTTTGTTATGTTTTTCAATGCTTTGTTTCTAGTACCCGTTCCCTGTCAGCTTTTTTTTAAATGGTCATAACTTCCGATCCTCCGGTCCATTCGGTCACTTTCACCTATTAGGTTGAAGATCATTTCAAGATCTTTGATTTGACTGGTTGCGGATCTGGAACGGACTCTCAGATCACAAGTTATCTCCGTTAATGTGAGTCCAATGTTTTTGTCACTTTTTGACTGTTTTGACGGGTTTTAATGGTTGCTCTATTTATTACTGTTTATTTGGGTTTCCATGACTTGTTATCTTTATCAATAGTTTTTTGTGGGTTATTATGATGATTATGTTGAATTCTTAAGGGGTTTTCTAGAGTTGTAAAGAGTTTTCATGCGTTCTCATGCTTTCTAATGCTTCTTTCTTCATGCTTCTCCATCCGTTTTCATGCGTTTTCATGATTTTTCATCCCTTATCACGCCTTTTCATACTTTTTCATGTGTTTCATTTATTATTTATTATTTATTATTTATAATATACTTTAATTTATTTATTATCTATTATTTGTTATTGGTTATTTATTATTTATTATTTATATTTATTTATTATTTATTATTTACTATATATTATTTATTAATAATAATAATAAAATATTATTATTAATAATAATATTTGTTATTGGTTATTTATTATTTATTATTTATTATTTATATTTATTTATTATTTATTATTTATTATTTATTATATATATTATTTATTATTTATTATATATTATATATTATATATTATATATTATGTATTATTATTTATTTATTATTTATTTATTATTTATTATTTATTATTATTATTATTTATTAATATTTATTATTTATTTATTATTTATTATTATCAATTATTAATTGTTGTTTATTATTTATTTATTTATAATTATTAATTATGTGTTATTTATTATTATTATTAATTATTAATTATTAATTATTAATTATATTTATTTATTATGTGTTTTTTATTATTTATTATTTAATATTTTTTTATTTAATATTTAATATTTATTATTTATTATTATTTATTATTTGTTATTTATTATTATTTATTGTTTATTATTTATTATTTATTATTATTTAATATTTAATATTTAATATTTAATATCTAATATCTAATATTTAATATTTAATATTTGTTTAATATTATTTATTATTTATTATTTATTATTTATTATTTATTATTTATTATTTAGTATTTATTCTTTATTATTTGTTTATTATTATTTATTATTTATTATTTATTATTTATTATTTATTATTTATTGTTTATTGTTTTTTATTTATTATTTATTATTTTTATTTAATATTTAATATTTAATATTTAATATTTAATATTTTATTATTATTATTATTTATTATTTATTATTTATTGTTTATTATTTGTTGTTTATTGTTTATTATTTATTATTTATTATTATTTATTATTTAATTTTTATTATTATTTATTATTATTTATTATTTATTGTTTATTGTTTATTGTTTGTTATTTATTGTTATTTATTTATCATTTATTATTTATTATTTTGTAGGAACCCGGTTCTTCTTCTTGAGGTACGGGTTTCTTCTTTTCCTTTTTGTGCGAGTGTTTTTGAGAAAATAAGGAAAATGGGGAAAAATCCCAAATTTTGTAAGTACACGCCATATACTTTTCCACACACCGTGTACTTTGGCCGTGTGGGATGGGTACACAGGGCGTGTAGGCCTGTCGGCAATAAAGGCTGTAAAAACTGACTACACACCGTGTATAGGGTTTTTACACATCGTGTATTCAGTCGGCAGGTGAACAGTAAGGCGGTGGAGACAACCGCCAGCGGAGTGACAGTACGTGCCGTGTAATCAGGAATACACGTCGTGTACTCATGTCGACAGATGAACAATGCCGCACTGGCGAGAAGTCGCCAGAGGAACAGTTTAAAAAATGGAAAGTACACGCTGTGTACTTGAGAGTACACACCGTGTAATCAGGAATGCACGCCGTGTACTCATGTCGACGGATGAAAAGTGTCGTGTTGGTGTGAAGCCGCCAGAGGAACAGTTTAAAAAATGGAAAGTACATGCCGTGTACTTGAGAGTACATGCCACATATTTTGTTTTTTTGCTTTAAACGGGAAGTAGCATCTTCTGTTCACAAAGGAAGCTTAGAACGCTAGAGGAACTCAGGAGTACGTCCGAAGCTTTGGAGATCTCCCGCGCGCACGTCGGGAATCTATTCCCATCTATGTCAATATCGTTGGGACTGCACGGGTAAGCCCCCCTTTCCACTTACATTGTTCTTACAAATTCTTCCTCTAAGGGAAGTTATTTAGGTTTGAATGCGTTGTTGTTTTTCCCAGATCCACGTCGTTCTTGGGCATTTCTAAAGGCGTCGTTCACATATGCCGATAAGAGGCGATCGAGGTAGGTGGTTTAATGTTTATTTCCAACTGCTATGGTGATTTTGTGTACTGTTGTGATACGCGCCCATGAATGGGGTGTTGTATGGCTGAGGCCTTGAAGAATTATATACCTATAATTGTATAGGTATTTGGATGTAATTATAACCTGATGTTTGGGATCGTTGCTTGGATCCAGGACCACCCCAGGGGTGCGTTCCCCTATTTATCCATTTTCCAGGTTACCCGAGGGTATACCATAAATGTAGCATGCTTTAAATTGCCTTGAGAGGAATTGTATATAATTTCTTGCTTATATGTTGGGCTCGGCCCTGTTACTTGTGCCTGAGGTCAGTGTTGTATTTAGCCTGAGGGCAGTGTTTGTTTAGCCTGAGGGAAAGGTACTGCTTAGCCTGAGTGAAATATTCTGTTTCGCCTGAGGGCTACGTTTCTTATGTCTGAGGACAATACTTCCGTGCCTAAGGTAAAAATTCGTTATTCCTGAGGGAAATCACCTGAGGGTAGTGTTTGCAAAGCTATGATGCTCCACAAAGTGGATAGACTCCGTGAAGGGGTATGCTTTGCAAAGTGGAGTGGTCTAACCTGGGCATGGAATAAACATGTGTATGGAAAGTTCTTCACAAAGTACATGTGAATTTGTGAAGTTGGACTTCACGGAGCATGGGTGCCTTGAAAATCATGACATTTCCAAGCAATTTACTTCATAAATCATAGTGATCATGCCTTAGCATGGGGTTAACATGTTCATGAAAGGTACTTCACGAAGCATGAGTGCTTTGCGAAGACCCGAGTTCCCATAGGGATCTTCTTCCTTTGTGATGGCCTGAGAGCTTCACAAAGGGAATACCTGATCAAAGAGGGGTTGAGTATGAGCAAAGGGAAAGGTATTTCACAATTCTGAAATACCTTGAAGAGTTAATTTTCTCAACGCTTCACAGAGTAGAGGGTGCTTTTTTATTTGAGAGCTAAGAAGGTGTAATGTCAGGGTATCCATCCTTTGGGTTTTGGGGAAGCCTGGTATTTATAGGCAAGATGCGGAATGAATCTTAGAGGCTAGGTTGTGAAGGAATTAGACCTCAAAATCTAAGGCATATCCCTTAAGTTCCTCAGACTCGCAGAGCTCTCCATCAGCCGCTTCACATCTTTTATAGTGGGATCTCTCCAGTGCGTCATAGTCTCAGAGTTCACCATCACCTTCTCCACAGCGGCGCTGAGCTCTCTCTCAAGTGCATTTTAGTAACAAAGTCCTTTGTTATCTTCTCTACAACATCCACATAAGAGTATTTTCCTAATACTTCATGCTGATCGTAGAGCCGAAGAGGATTCAGGAGGCTTCTTTGTGAGGCTGCTCTACGAGGCATTCTTCCTTGGATTTTTTTGTAGAGTTTTTTTCCCAAGGGACAAATTTTGGTTCCAAAAAATTCCGCCCCTCAGAATGGGAGTTGAGGATAAATGAGGGTCAGATTTTGAGGGTACTTCACCAATATCACAGTATATCTAAAAGAAGAAATGCGAAGAATAAGCACAAAGCACGGGTGAAGTGGGACACAGAGTGCACGGTGTGCTGCAAAACTCAGTGGTCATTTCCTATAAATAGAGACCAAAGACCACTAGTTTTTCCTCATTTTCTTCTAAATTTCCATATGTTCACTCTCGATTCGTGAAGATCTATGAACCCCGCGATCTAGCTTTGCAAATCCAGACTCTACAAACTGGTGCTTCACAATGCTACTTAGCGAGCCGCTGCACCACAATCCTTGAGATTTTTTGCACCACTCATTGGGTCTTTGACTTCATGATCACATGCTTCATGAGCTGAGATCTACGAGAGGGATCTGCAACTGTACTCTGTGAACAATATCTATGATCGAGCTTCGTGAATCCACAAAGAAAAAATCTCCAAAGTCTTGATCAGATGAAATGGACAACCAAGAATTTATCTAGGTAGTCCTTGCAGCATCTTCCCAAAGAAAGGAAATGGAAGATAACTTGGGGACTAGTGAATACATGAACAACCATTCAAATCATGAATCCCTGATGGTGCTTCTAATGGAGGGCCAAAAGAACTATCCCCTATGAAAAAGGCTGCCATTGTATGGCTTCAGTTTGAGGGATGAGATATTCATCCCCAAAGATATTAGGGATGAACCAACCTACTCGTTTAAGAGTACCCCATGCTAGTATCAGTGGTTCAGGGCCGTTGATAGCCATACATGGCCCGATCGTACATTCGTCACCACCACCTACTTATACAACCACATCAACGATGTTGACAGGAAGGAGCTGTTGGATGAGGCGTCCCCTCTACAATATCACACTATCCTGAAGAAAGATTTGTGAAATTCAGCAAAGGGATGGACCGATGAGTGGGACCTATGCTAGGGTGGTAACTTCATAGATGACTAGGCCTGGGCCTACTGGGTATGTGCCACCTGTGATGAGTTTGAGGTGGAGATAAGGTGAGTGGGAATGTATGAGGCAACATGGTCTTTTCAATTTCATTTCTACCAGCCGAAGAGTGTGATGCCAGAGCTGTTGAGCAGGTGGTCACCCGGGACCAACACCTTCCATCTTCATCATAGGGAAGTCGACATCAGACTCTGAGATATCCACAGGATCTCTAGGATTCCCATTCTAGGGGCCATGTATGACAAATTCCTCCCAGCTGAGAATGTGTGGGGAGACACAGAGCAAATTCCAAGGCTAAAAAAGGTACTGATAGACTTGATTTTGGGTGAGGAAAAGAAATAATTAAAAGATGTGCATTTAAATATGTGGTTTAGGAAGTTTCTACATTGCCCATTAGATTTAAAGTTCCCTACGAGGCCTCCCACTTACCCAAAGGGGGCCTAACACATTAAAGAGAATTTATACTGGTGACTCTCGGAGGATAGATAATGGAAGACATGGGGGTTTAGCGTCAAACCTAAGAAGCAACCAGTGGTTAGGTTGGATGAATTCATATCGGTTCTCATCTATGGATGGATGCTATCAGTGAGAGATATGAACATGGGTGTATGACTGAGTATGTTCATCATGGAATCCATGCTAGCGATTAGGTAACAGGTCAACCTCAGGATCCCTGTATCGGAAAAACTATACAAGATGTTGTGGCATATCATTGAGGGGAAGAAGACACTGTGGGTGTGTGGGACATTCCATTTATTGTATGGATAAGAAGTGTGCACACATGAGGATTTATGAGTACCCAAACCCAATTTCTCCTCTAGGGTCAAACTTACGGCCCTCCATCTTGAATGTATTGGGAAGATTTCTGGCCAAACTGATCCCACAGAGCATGTTTAAAATCATCTGGAATGCGGATGAGTTTGTCTTCCACCGATTTCCACTATCCATGGGGGAGTTCATCGATGATGGCTGGGATACCGAAGAGCATCATTCATACCTACTGGTTTTCTTAGGGGGAGTTTTGGTGGTGCGGGTGGACTGTGAGCCCATTTGTGAGCCGTACACCCCACACCGATTTGCGGGGCAATTTCTATACATGCAGAGGTTGACCCCAAAGTTTTATCTAGGGGTTAATCATGAGGATCACCCTTGAATAATGAGGCATATGTGGCTCATGTTCACCCCGGAGGATGGGACAAAGATAAATGAGCTACCTCCAGCCAATGTTGCATTTGGGATGGTGAAAGAATATTCCAAGATCTTGGAGTCAACCTACCCAGGGGAGATATTGAAGTGGAAAACCATCTGGGTCAATGAAGGAGTGTCTCCTCATCCCAGAGGCTGGGGTTAGAGAATTAAGGGAGCGCGGGAGAGTGGCAACGTGATGGAAGAAGTGAGGCAAGAACAATAAAATCCTGTACCAAGTGGTAAGCAAGTGGCAACAACAAAACCAGTAGTTCCAATTGAATAGGGTTAGGAAGGGAGGAGGTTCCTTACCAGATTTCATAGGATTTCCACCCAAGCTCCCGCAAAGTGGCTGCGCCACATAGACATTCCTCTGGATGTTGTCTTTCTGAAGGTTTGGGAAAACTGGGAAGTCAACCAATATCCCTTAGTCCTATCCAGATTTGGGATCATATCAACCGCCATGGAATAGAACTTTCATAGATTGCTCATGCCGATACCAGATTTATAGTGTCCTGGGAAGAAGGGGAACAATATGTCACTGAGATGGATAACTACATGAATTTTCAGGGCACTCCACATCTAATGATGATCTGGGTGAAAGTACTGCTGGGTCAGATAGTCCTTCCCCAAGCATCGGCTACTAAGCTGAGGGAGAGATTCCCTTTACCTGAGGAGTTGGATAGCTCATGGGGAGATGAGGCTGACGAGGGAATTCCTTTGGAAGAAGGTGAAGTCAGAACTTCAAAGTTGGAAGATTTCATTAAAGCTATTGAAGTAACCTCCTGACCATTTATTTTCACTATGATTTTATCTATGTCACCCTAGCTTCTCAATGAACATTTTTTATCTACAGAAGAGCCTTATGGGTGAGATTACCACCCATGTGACTGTGGATGTGGGCTCAAGATCTACACCTAGGTTGATGGTGATTGCAGAGTCAAGCAGGGCTACAACAACCAGGATGACCCTCCCAGAGTCCTTAGAGTTACCAAACATATATGGGGGGTCACATCTTGGGATACCATTGATGACGACCCAAGAATGGAAGAAATACTTTGACCTTCATAAGTATTTTTTCTCATAGAGTCCCTGTCTATTATCTGTTGAAACAAATGATGAAATTTGTATCTCTATTCTAAAAAGTTCTTCAAATGTCATGGGAAATAATAGAGAGGATGACTGGGAGTCTTGAGGCCCCTCTCTTGAGGGGGAACTGGTTATAGTGGAATCGGATGTCTGGGCCGACCATACTATAGTAACCAATGCTGTGGGTGGAGCCATTGGTAGGATGAAACTAGAACTTATTGATGTTGAGTTTGACGATGAAGATCAACCCTATGATGTGAAGCTTATTTCTCACGACAATGCATAACCCAACATTATTGACAGGACACCAGAGAAAGACCCTACCTCTAAGATGATGGTAGTATTCCCAGAGTACAAACCTGTCGACCCAGAGGATTGAGACGAGACTCCTTCTGATGAAGAGGACAATAATACCATCTTCCATCGATCATGGAAGCTAATCAAGCACTTCATTAGGGAGAAACCATAAGAAAAATTGATAGACCATATGGGGAGGATTTTTTCCCACCTACACTAACTATGCATTGGAGGAGTGGATTCCCAACATCCTCATATGTTCTTTTGAGACTATATGGTAGAGAAAAATTAGAATATGATCGAAACCTTTGTTTGGGTTAGAAGTGGAGGAATTCTATCAACATAAAGAGACTTCAAGAGGCTGAGCATGAGATCTAATGCTTGAGGGCACACACAAATGAGCATTCCACTTTCCTTGATGAAAAATCCAAACTCATATCATGACTAGAGGCCTAGCTGGAAGAGGCTGAGGAATAGATGAGGTGAGCTTCTCAAGAGATGGATTTTTTTAGATCCGATGAGGATCGGGCCCGGATCAAGGCCAATAAACTATGACCCATTACCATTAAGTAGGATAGAGAGATTAACAAGAAAAAACATATATTGGACACCACAATTGAGAGAGTGGTGGAGTTGGGACGCTCCATTGAAGAGGTCAATCCATCTATTGGAAGGGATAATCCCTATGCATTGTAATCTATGTGAACTTATAAATGTACTTTCATGATTTGACTATTTATATTGGTTTTATTCATGAGTTCTGTTATCTATTTTGGTTTCTTAATTTACATCATATCTATGAAATATCCAGTGGTCAATTCCTAAGATCATGTGGGTCGTGACTGATGTGAGAAACAAGGGATGTCCACATCTTTATTCTATTCCAATATGAGAGTTCCCACCAATCTATGAGCATTCAGAGTCTGAATGACTGCTCAATATTTTTGGGAAGAAATGGGGAAACCTGATCGGAGAAATGGAGTTCTTAGAATAGTCTAATTGCTACTTTCCCAACGCGATCTAGTGCATGAGAGAGGTAACTCTAGGGGCGTTGGAATAAATCCAAACAGAGGGGAGTGGAAAGTGTGAATCATGATACGCAAAATTCAAAACCTTGTAGGGATGGAATGACAATTAAGGATAACCGTTTACCATGTTCAAAACATAGTATCCTTATTATGTTAGCCTAAAATGGGGACAAAAATGAGGTTTGGCCGCTGAACATGTTCAAAACATGAGTCCTGACTTGAAATGTCATCCATAGTCTTCCAAAATGTTGGCCTCGGATAGTAGGTGATCCATAGTCTGAGCATACATACTATTAGGGGGTTCCTTTAGATGTGAAAGAGGAAAAAGATCCAAATAAAGGGCACACAAAGCATGGAGGGTGGAGTGATGGGTTGTTTGAATGGAGTCCAACACTCATGAGATTATGCCACCATGATGACAACACATTAGGTGAGTTCATTGGTCTGATCAGGGATCATACCCATTTCATAAAAGGATTTCTCTAGAAAGAACCTAGAGTGCCCTGTAGTTTTTATGTCATGCCAATGAGGATGATAGACACATAGTTTAATGTCGTACAATGAGGACATAGGAAATGAATGGTCCCAAAAGGGGGACGAGGTTAGGATGGTTGTATTAGAGGGTTTACAAGCACATGGATAAATCTAGGAACTGGACATCCAGATGTCACTATGTATCTTTTTAGGGTAGGAATCAATCCATACATAGTCTCAAGAGATTCCATGCAGTTTAACGTCATGTGATAAGTACGTGGTTACCCAAAAAGGAAACACATGGTGCGATATATATACCAATGTAAATGAGGACTGAAAGATTCCACACCGCACCATGTGATCCTAGTGGGATTCTTTAGACCATAGACCAGATGTGGCCTAACATGGGGCTAGACCCAAGGGAAGGTTCTTGGGCATTCTTATGTATCCCATGTGGATGGGAATAAATCCATACATAGTTCTGGAGGACCCATGCAATTTAATGTCATACAGTAGGATAGAGAGTGAAAGGGTAGATCCCAAAGGGGGGAGTACGCGGTGCAACCATTATAGACCCAATGTGAATAAGGACCAAAGTAGTCCATACCCCACCACATAATCCCTAGGGAAAACTTAGGTTGAGAGACCAAAGATGGTGAAATTTGGGATGGGCCCGAGATAAAGTGTTTGAGAATTCCTACATACCCCATTAGGATGGGAATCAAGCCACACATAGTTATGAGAGTGTAGTTTAACGTCATGCAGGACAAAAGGCATGTGTGGTTCGGCTGCACTAGTACACATCCTACCAAAACCACTAATCCCACGTAATTCACGCTCTATGTGGGAAACAAGGAGTAGTGATGGGATTTCCCTAGTATAGGGAGACACACATTAGGTGAAATGGAATGCTAGGTGAATGATGTCCCAAGAATACTAACCTACCTACTTAACACACATAGTTTCATGGAGGGGTAAAAATAAGTGTGTTGGAATTCCACTTAAACATAAGGAAGTGGAAAGATATGAATAATGGCACCCGATATCTAGATCGTAATGAAGGTGGAATGATGATGGAGGATAACTACTGACCATGTTCGAAACACAACATCTGTTTTGTGTTAGCCTGACATGGGGATAGAAAAATGAGGGTTAACCACTGACCATGTTCGAAACACAGGACCTGTTGCAAAATGTTGTCCAAGGTCGTCTGGCGTGTTGGCCCAAGATGTTAAGTGAGACAATGTGGAATGAGACCAGGCCATAAAGGGGGTACCATTAGATATGGAAGAGTATGGATATCCAAATTAAGGGCTCATGAAGCATGGACAAAAAATGTCATGAACTAACCTGGGTTGACCCTGAACCGATCATCAGATCCGGTTCGTGACATGGCCCAAAGGGCATTCCTGATCCCCATGGGCTGGAAACCAGTACCGAGCATCAAAATTTAACTGTTGGGAACATTTTTCCCATGAAAAAAAGATAAATAGATAAACAATAATAAACGGAATAATAAAACGAAACTCAAGCAGCGTAATAAGAAAATAAACAGAACACCTCAACATACCTCCATGTGACCATCCAGGTCACCTCCCAACCAAAAGCTGACTTTGCTTCAATACTTAGCAACTCAACCAAGAGAAACCTGATCAAAGGAAACCTGAAACTGAAATGATAAAGTAGGCATGATCATTTGAAACTCCCAGTAGGGATTCCAAGAGTAAACCACTGAATCCAAGGTCTCTTTTCCCGAAACAATCCATTGACGCAAGTTTGGAATACAATTAAAAAAGTAAGGTTTTCACATTTGAAAATAAGCAACACATTTTTCCCATTTAAAAAACCAACACCCTCTACATACTGTTATCCAAAAATCATTTGTCATTTTTTAAATAAAATCCAAAATAGAATATTCCAATGTTGTGCTAGAGAAAAATGAGTAAGAGTGAAAGCTGAAAATAAACTAGTACACGAAAAGTAAAAAAGACTAGTGCACAGAATGTAAACAATAAATAAAATTAATCCAGTAACCATGGGTGATCCTAAACATCCCTATAAGACCTTTGGACATACTCGGTTTCGGAACCACCTACCGACGTATGGTGAAGCTCCTAAGTCTATAACCAACTGGCTACCCTAACTTACCAATCCAGTGGCAAAGCCCACCTGCCCTAACAACAAATACAGGGGGTACCAACCCGTCTAATTGGGGTTGGTCAGAAACCATCACTCGATCTCTAAAAGATTCCTAGGACCCCATAGTGGTTGCAATTATACTGTGTAAGTAAGAGGCCCTTGCACGTGTGACTCATCTCACCGCACTTGCCTACCCTAAATACAGACACTCCATACGATAACCCATAAGGGATATCCCCTCTATAGAGGTGCCCCAATACATATATACATATATACATATACATATATATATATATTTATATAACATATCATCAAATGTTCCAACTGGGTCTTCATGCCATGAAATCATTAAAACCATTTAATAACTTTTTCAAAATACTAAAGTTGTTATATGGGCATACAGTAATCAAAATGTCGTTATTTCAAAAATTCAACGCAAACATTACATTAAAGTTGAAAGTTCCAAACGGGCCATCACGACACACCCAAGTCGAAATAATTATTCTAAAAACATTTAAAGTTCCAACAAGGCACATACAATTTCAAAACACAAACCATTCTAAAAGTTAACACAACTCCACCCATGAATTGGAAGATCCAAACGCGCCTTTAAGTTTTCATGTCCAAAAAAATTACCCAAAAAATTACACAAATAAAAATTTTATATTTTCAAAGCCAAAATGGAACACCCTTGAGATCACACTTCAAACCTTTCATAAAATCCACACAAAGGACCGGATATTACTTATGAAATAAAAAAAAACCAATTAGAAAACCATGGTTTTAAAGAAACACTAGTTTAAAGGTGTCATTGTCACTTGAAGGCACTTCCATGGGTGCACCGAGTGAACCCATAGATGAGCTAAAATCCAATGTCACACCTACATTACAAGAAAACAACTAACACTATTCCCACAAAACTACCACTTTGAAACTAAAACCAACCGCTCACTTTATTTGAAAAGAACTCACACCGCCACATTAAAAACCAAAGAGCCGCATTTTTATTTTAACACATTAACACTATTATCAAGTTATATAAATACCAAAAATATAACCAAACCAAGTTTACAAATAACCAATGCCGACACACAACATAGTCAAGGCTAAACATTTCATAAAAACCCTCAATTCTACTTTGAAAACTATAGTATTTTATCAAATGCGCCAAATGCACATAAACACTATCATAATCAAATATTCAACTTCAAAGTATATTTTTTTTATCAAAATGTATTAACATAAAAATAAACACCCCAAAAAAATATCCATAAACAATATCAAAACAGAACTTGGCACATAATCAAATAACTGTAGACTCGAACCGGGATTTGACTTAAAACATGATTTTAACTAATTATAAAAATTTAGAAACACTATAGCAGGAAAATTATGGGTATATCAAAGCTGAAAATCACATTAAATAATATTATCGAAACACCCAAGCATCAATTAGACCGCAGAAAAGAAAACCATGGAATTACCTACCTCAAACCAAGAGCGGATGCGAGATAACCTCAATGGAAGGTGGAATGATGCCCCACGAACCAAACACACAACCTAAACCAAGAGAAAAACACGCGAAAAAGACCCCAAAGAGTTAGGGTTTTTTCCAAAATAGATAAAAACACCAAAGATGAATGAAAATATACCCCGAGTGTGGTCGGAGTAGGCTGGTCGGACCGGGGGAGTTGCCGGCAAGGCTGGACAGCTGTTGCAGGAGACCAGCGAGGGGAAAAAAAGGGGGGATCGAATGCAGATCACTAGGGAGTAGTGAACTAGAGGGGCTGCGGCTGCCAAAGATGAGGTGAGGTGGCATGACCGGGGTTCCGGGTGTTGTGGGCAGAGGCCAGAGTGCGATGAGGTGGTGAGACCGGGTAAAGGGAGGTTGTGGCTGTGGTCGGCCAGAGATGACAGAGGGGAGGCACTGCCGGGACATGAGGCCAGCTGGGAAAGTCGGAGGGGGTGAGGCAGAAGGCTGGGGCGGGGGGTTGGCTATAGGATGGTTGGCTGGGCTGGGTGAAAGTGTCGTGGAAGGGGTGGGGGGCGAAGCCAGTGTTGTGAGGTCAGAGTGTTGCAGGGGTTGAAGGGGGGCTGCGCCGAACAGGAGGACGAGGCAGGGGGGGGACCTGGGGTATGCTGGCAGAATCAGGGTTTTGGTTTTTTTTATTTTTTTCATAATGAAATAATAATAATAATAAAATATAAAATAAAAATAATAAAAATAAAAATAAAATAATAATAATAATAATAATATAATAATAATAATAATAAAATTAACAATAATAAAGATAATATTAATAAAATTTATTAACCATTAAAAATAATAATTATAAAAATAAAAATAATGAGAATAATAACAATGCATATAATAATAATAATAAGAATAATCAGTGATTTCCCAACTCATGGGCCGGCCGCACGACTACTTTCAACCGCACAGTGACTGCGCACGGGTCTGAAGCCTAGTAAAAATATTAAATGACAAAAATTTAAAGTCGAGACCTAACCCGAACATTGGCGCAAGGACCTAGAGCCAAGAAATAATAAAATTTATATAGATTAAAAAGTCTGGGTGTGACACAAAATGAGGGAATGTCCATGTGGAATCCAACACTTTGGGCTCTATGCCATGGAACATTTGAGTATGCCAATGAGACTTGTTAGACAGAGGGAGTTGAATCACTTTCCAAAGAAAAGGGTCCTGGGGATGAAAACTCCTAGTTCAAGGTCATAGAGTGGACCATTAAGAGGGGACTGGGTTTAATGTAATGTGTGTAGGGTGGTGAAGTAGAAAAACCCGATGTGGATGAGGACCAAAGAGGACTTCCATCTTATGACACATTCCTAATGAAAACCCACAAAAAGTTTAAATTCATGATGCCTGGACTAGGGTATGCAGTTTAACGTCATGCATGTAGATGAATGAAGGATTTTTAGTACCTAAGTCTGGACTTGAGGACTAAACATCCGGGTGTTCCTATGTATCCCATGAGGATGGGAATTAAACCATACACAGTTCTCATGATAAGATCTTAGTTTATGGTCGTAAAACTCAGACCAGGCTGGGAAGAGACAAGGGAGACACAAGGTGTGGTTGTTTCAAAACCCGAAGTGAATAAGGATAGTAGAAGTTCATGATATACCACATGCTCCTAGGGGGAACCTTAAGTCAGGGGACCAAAGGTGGAATTTGGGCTCAGCCTGAGATGAAATGTTTGGGTATTCCTACGTATCCCATGAAGATGGGAATCAAGACATACATAGTTATGGAAAGATTCATGTAGTTTATCATCATGATACAAGAACATATGAGAATGGAAGGAAGATACCTGAATGGAATTACATGGCATGGCTATCATAAACCCGATATAAATGAGGACCCAAGAGGTCATCACCACACCATATGCTTCTGACAGAGTTTAGGACAAGGGGGCCAGAAATAGGTTAGGATTTTAGGTACCTAGGGCTAGAACTAAAGACAAAATGTTCAGGAATTCCTACGTATCCCAAGAGAATGGGAATCAAGCCGTACGTAGTTTTGGAAGATGTCATGCAGTTTAACATCCTACGATAAGGACATGTATAAGAGATACTAGATCCTAAGGGGGAGTACATGGTGAAACTATCATAGACCCGATGTGAATGAGGTCATAAGTCTACATACACCACACCATGAAATCCTATAAGAGTTAGGGCCAAAAGTCTGAATATAAGAGATAATTAGTGGATCCTGAGTTGGACCCGAAGACAAAATGTCTGGGAATTCCTACATATCCCATGAGTATGGGAACCAAGCTATACATAGTTCTCAAAAATCATGCTGTTTAATGTCATGATACAGGGATGGGGGGGGGGGGGTCTTAGTTTATGGTCTTAGAGATCAGAGAAAAATAATTGAGGTTCTTCCAAGTGGGAATAAAACTTGACCAAGTCCCTAAGCCCATTTGATTCATGCTCAATGAGGGAAACAAGAGATGATAAGATCTTTTCAACACATGGAATACAAAGAAAAGGGAAATGGAATAGAGCCTCGAATGACACCACACCATTGATTCATCCTCTTAACATGAAAACTCACACTAATGGATAGAAACAAGAGTGTTGAAATTCCACTTGAACATGATGGAGTGGAAAGGTATGTGAATCACGCAACCAGTATTTAAGGTTAAATGGGGGTGGAATAACGATGGAGGATAACTATTGACCATTTTTGAAACAAAACATCCATATCACGTGAACTGAAATGGGAACAAACAAATGAGCGTTGAACAATGATCTTATTCACAACATGGTACTTTTATCAAATTTTCATTCAAAATCCTTAGGGCTGTTGGACCAAGACAGTAGGAGAGCACTGAGGCCTAGCATCATTACCTTTCAGGGGTCCTTTAGGATGTGAAAGATGATAAACGGCCCAAATAAAGGGAAACGTGAAGCATGGAAACAAGTGAAAACTTGTTCATGTAGAACCCAACACTCTAGGTCCCAAACCACAGTGCATCTAGGCATGTTGTTGAAATTCCAAAGAGGGTCGAGGGGCCTAATTTGAGAGAAGACGACTTGAGAAGATGAGTGGAGGAAAGGGGGTGGAGAGTTCTCAAGAGAGAGGTACGTAGCGTGGCTGTTGCAAACCCGATGTGAGTGAGGACAAAAGGAGTCCGCACCACACCACATACCTCCCTCAGAGGACTTATTCCAAGTGGTCGGAAGGAAGAGAAGGTTTCTAAGAAATAGGGCTGGACTGAAAGACAAAATGTCTTGGAATTCCTATATATCCCATGAGGATGGGAATCAATCCATACATAGTTCTAAGTGACGTGCAATTTAACTTCATGGGACAAGGATGAGGGGGATGGGTATCTTGAAGAGGAATGTGTATAGATTGGTGAATAACCTAAAATTAATGAGGAAATAATCCCACATAAACCACACCATTCATATTTCCAGGAGAGAAATCAAGATGAGTGGATGAGAGAAAGAATAGATGAACCCGATTTGGACCCAAAAACGAAATATTTGGGCATTCTTACGTATCCCATGAGGATGGGAATCAAGTCATACATAATTATAAAGATTCCATGCAGTTTAATGTCATGCAACAAGGATATGGTATATCTTAGTTTATTTTCATAGAGCTTGAACCATAGATTCCAAGTTTAATACCGTGTGCGTGGGAAAGAAGGGAAGAAAGGTGAATCACCACACCTACCATCTAGGAGCCCATGGAGCGTCAATAACGATTGAGGATAACTACTGACCATGTTCACAAAAAATTATCCATATCACATGACCTGAAATAGGAAAAAACAATGGAGCATTGACCACTAAACATATTTTCAATGTGGGACTTATTTCAAATTGTCATTTGAGATCCTCTGGGATGTTGGCCCAAAATAATAGGCAAGCCAAGGTGGTGTGAAACCAATCCGTTAAAGGGGGTCCTTTCAAATATGAATGATAATGGAGACACATGGTGGGATGAGTGAAGCATGGTGGTACTCGAGTAGTTTAATGTATTATATTAAGTACGATAGATGAAAGAGGGGTGTCTTAAGGGGATGTGTGCGGTGTGGAAAAAATAGACCTACATGAACGAGAATGCAGAGTCCATACCATGCTGCACAATCCTAAGTGAGAACTTGGTCCAGAAGGACGGAAAGGTCGAGGGACCTGAGGCTGGGCCACGAATGAAAATTACCAGTGTTCCTACGTATCCCATGAAGATGGGAATCAATCCATACATAGTTTTGAAATGTCATGTAGTTTAATGTCATATGACAAGGAAGTAGGAGATCTTATTTTAAGGTTATAGAGATTAGACCATTTTGAAGTTTATCATCATGCGGGATGAGGGAGATGGTTTATTGTCCCCTAGGATGAGTGTAGGTAGTTTAAAATCTTGCAAGATGGTAATAAAATTTAAAGTCATGTGGGATGAGTTCTGGGTAGTTTTACGTCCTTAATCCTAGACAGACCACATAGTTTAATGTTGCGTGGTAAAGACAGAATACTTTAAAGTCATGTAGGACTGAGATGATGGTTATTATGTAGTTTAATTTCATGAAACTAGTACTTGAAACCACAAGGATTGTGTCAGTAGAGGGATGATCACCTATACACCATTATGATGGTCTGGGATCCTTGAGGATAAGGGGGAATCTATATGATGCGATTACCCAAAAATTCCCCCAACGTATGCATGGATTCTCTCCATGCATGAGCTGGGGTATCCCATGGTGATTATTCCACAATATGGTGTCAGGGCCACAAGGAGGACCTTTTCAGTCGAAGGAATGCAGTAGTTGGTATGATATAGAGTGTCGCAAGGGTGGTAGGGTTGATAGCATTCCCTTATATTAGTGGGGTGTCAGAGAACAGATGGCGTGGATTCTTGATTTGTCTATACGACAGGGTGATAGAGTCCAAAAGGAATGGAAACCTGGAGTTTCGGTACGATGAGGCGAAGGAGCCTGAAAGGCGTGGAAGCCTGGACCGTTGGTACGATGGGTGTGATGGATCCCAAAAGGCATGGAAGCTTGGAGCATTGGTACGATGTGGGTGATAGATCCTAGAAGGCGCGGAATCCTAGAGAATCAGTACGATGGGGGTGATGGATCCCGGAAGGCATGGAATCCTGGAACATCGGTATGACAGGGTGATGGTGTCCAAAAGGCATGGAAACCTGGAGCATTGATACAACATGGTGATGGTTATTGGAAGGCATGGAAGCATGGAGAATTGGTATGATGGGGGAGATAGAGCCAAAAAGGTGTGGAAGACTGGAACGTCGATATGACAGGGCAATGGTGCCGGGAAGGTATGGAAGCCTGGAGCAATGGTACAATGTGGACGATGGATCCTGAAAGGCATGGAAGACTAAAACATCATCTCATAATGCAAAGAAACTGGAGAAAGGGTATGATCTAACAACACCCAGTATTGGTTTTTCCAAGAAAGACATGGATTTGACACAGGTAGGGCCTTCATGACAGCTTTTATAGATGCATGAAGAGGAACTCCATACTGGTTGATGTTAGTAATGAGGAGGACCTCCATGCCAAATGGTATTAGTGTGGGGATCACCTCCGTAGTGGATGATGATTGAGATGAGGAGGACTCCCATTCTTGATGATAGCAGTGCGGATAGGACCTTCATAGTGGCTGATGATGGTGATAGGGAGGACTCCCATGCCTGATGATAGGGGTTCATGGAGGACCTCCATAGTGGATGATGATAGAAATGGGGAGGAAACTCATTCCAGATGATAACGGTGTGGGGAGGACCTTCATAGTGGAATCTGGTTCTGCTGCCGATGCTCCATTAGGTTGGGGGTGGTTTCCCCCTCTGCACTCCATGAGGGTAGCAGATTTGGCGAGGAGCCAATAGAGTCGGGGGGATGATTCCCTCGACGTGGCCTATATTGGTGGTGGAGTTAGCGAGGAGCCAATGGAGTTTGGGGGAAGATTCCCCTGGCGTGGACTATGACGATGGTGGAGTCAGCGTGGAGCTGATGGAGTCGGGGGGAGGATTCCATTAGTGTGTCCTATGAAGGCAGATATGTCAGTGAGGAGCTGATGGAGTCGGGGGGAGGATTACCCCAGCATGGCCTATGAAGGTGGTAGAGTCAGTGAAGAGCTGATAGAGTCAGGGGTAGCATGCCCCCGACACAACCTATGAAGGCGGTAGAGTCGGCAAGGAGCCAATGGAGTTAGGGGTAGGATTCCCCTTGGTCTTTGGTCATCCAATGTTACCCATCCTCCCACATATAAAGGAGAGGGGATTCACACAAGTGATGCCTCAATATACATGAAATATTTTGTCTACTCTCTATTGAAGTATAATATATTCATGTTAGGTTCACCATTTCTGTTTCTGATGCTTTCTTCAGTGCATGCATCGTCTATGGGGACGCTCTGACTATTTCCCCGCATTCTCGATTTCCAAAGGTGGGTAAAATTCGTCACTTCTTCATGGAAATTTTCTCATTGACCGAAATGGGATGATGGGATTTAAATATCTCCTTACATGGATTCCTTCTTGGAAGTTGTCACCTAGTCGGGTTCTCCCTAAATATTAAGACGTTGTTCGTGAAACTCTTCTCAGTTCCATATCTTTGTGGACACTAGTAAATTACACTGCTTTTATTAGGACATTACAAGTGGTCAAGTTAGGGAAGAAACATTCGATCATGGGAGTAGTTAGTTTGGACATTGCTGGTGTGTCTAGACGCTAAAACACTAATGAGTCTGGGTTTCTTCCCCTTGATAGGGATTATTGAGGGCACAGAATCCCTAGGCATCCCACATTGAGTGTGGGGAATTATATGCCTTAGGCATGTCCCTGAGTTTTTCCTCATCTTCTCAGGTTTAACACAGTGTATGCCGTGATTTTAATGTCTAGTAGAGATGGTTTCTCCAAAATAATGTCTTCCAAGGTTTTCCTAAGGAATCTCATGTTTAACATGTGGTAAGAAATAAGTTTAACGTCTTGAAGATACATAATAAGATTGATCAGAACATCCCCTAGAGATAGATCAGGTTGGTATTACCTTGGAGGGAGTATTTGGAAGGTTTACCAGATGATAGACCTGAATGCTCAATGAGGATGGGTCTGAGGTGGTATGTCCCATAATGGGAAGATATCACACTGTGAACATTGATCTGGACACCACTGAGGGCAGACAAGGGAAATTATGCCCCAGAAAGGGGAACACCAAGTTTTACCATTGGATGGGATTGAAACTTAGGGATGTTTCCTACGTACCCTATGTAGACAACATGGATCAAAACCCACATAGTTTTAAGGGGTGATGAATTGAGGTGTACAAAAAGGAAAAAAACCAGGAGATATGCTGGGGCTTACATATGGATAACAACTCATCATAAGAGGAACACTATTGGTTGGATGGTTATGGATTGTGTGGGTATTATGCATGGTTATCTTCCTAAGGTAATGATGTGATCTCACTAGGATGTGGCGGACCGGGTAGTAATCAGGATGGATATGGATGGAGTGTCGAAGGATAGAGTGAGTGGGATGGAACCAACATGAAGATGATGATGATGTTGGGCCTAAACATTAGGGAGGATTCCTACGTATCCCTGTGGTGGGGAATCAAAGTCCACGTAGTTTGGTGGGGAGATTGGACACCTAAGGATGCAGACTGTGAGAATGGACACATGGATGGGACCCGGAGGAAGTAGAACCTCCGGGTTGGGGCATGTTCTTCCCAAAACACTAAGGATTAAGGGAGAGACTAGGATGGAACATGAGTGCTAGGATTTAACCTCAGGGAGGCTTCCTATATATCCCCATGGAAGGGAATCAAAGTCCACGTAGTTTAGGATGGGGAATGTAATTGGGGTGTATGAAAAGGATAACGACCTGAAAACATACTGGGGGTTACACATGGTTAGCGGTCCAAGAGTTGGTCTGATGCCACTAAGGGACGAACCGAGGATGTGGGTCTCGATAAAGGGGGACACCGAAGTTTACTAGTGTTTGGGGTTAACCTCAGGGAGGATTCCTATGTACCTTGCCTAGGAGATAGGGATCAAAACCCATGTAGTTCATAAGCATACAGTTTAGCGTCATGTAGGACAGAAAGGGGTATATGGTTTAATGTCATGCGGGACGAGGGTGAACCAATGTGAAGTGGTCGGGACTGATGGGTGATGGGATTGAACCTCAGAGAGGCTTCCTATGTACCTTTCCTGGAATGGGAAAAGATCAAAGTACACATAGTTTGGTGGGATGAGGAATGGGGATTACACACTAAGGTGTCCCATGAGCGTGTCATGATCGATGCTTACTATAAGCTCACATGAGTCATTCTCTTTGTGAGAAACAAGAGGAAACAAATACCTAACGATCATGTCACGAAAGGTGTTCCCATGATGAATGGATTGGGGTTTACACATGGTTATTATCCTAGGAATATGGAGATCAGGACTTACTCTAGGATGGAGGCCCAGTGGTGATAAATCCCAAAGGGAGAGGGACGGGGTATCAAGTCTCCTGTGCCCATATCTCATCTGGTCCTTGCACATGGAAGAATAGAGGAGGATAAAGGGTGATACCTCTTACAAGAAAGGATAGGGGATTACACCAGGATGGTTTCCTTCCCCCACAGACATATTTCATTCCATTCAAGGAGGATCTCATTCCATGTGAGGAAGATATCACTTTCATGGAGACTATTGGGTGTAGAAAATGTTCGAGACGGGGTACCCCATGTATATTGCGCAGGGTGAGGCCACAATTTAACATTATGTTCTTGGGATGATGATTCTTGACAGTTTAACATCCTATAGTGTGGAAGATGATGATTCAATCCCCACCCCTAAGACTTACATAACTAGTGCGCTTAAACCCTCAGTGAAGGGAAGGCACCGACAATGTCATATGCGGTTGTGGAGTGATCCATTGAGGGGATCACATTAGCATGAATATGAAAAGAAGCAATAGACATTAGTGTTCCTATGAAAAGAAGCATGAGGAAAAGCAACGCAACATGAAGCACCATCCAAGGGACCTTGAAATCACTTCATACAAACCTGGAGGGATGTAAGGAAGAAGGGTTTGTGAAGAAAAGGGGTTCATATGAGAGGAACTTGTGAATCTATGATGCTCCACAATGTGGAGAGACTCCATGAAGGGTTATTATTCATGAAGTAGGGTGGTCTAGCCTGGGAATGGCATAAAATTTCTTATGGAAATCACTTCATGAAGTATGAATTTGTGGAGCATGTGTGCCTTGAAATTTGCGGCATTGCGAAGCACACTGAGCCTACCTTAGCATGGGGTTCACATGTGAATGAAAGGTACATCATGAAGAATGAGTGATTTGTGAAGACTTGAGTTCCCATAGAGATATCCTTCCTTTTTGATGGACTGTGGGCTTCGTGAAGGGCATCCCTGCTCGAAGAGGGGTTGAGTATGAGCAAAGGGAAATGTATTTCACAATGCTCAAATTCATTGAAGATTTCATTTTCTCAATGCTTCATAGAGGAGAGGGTTCTTCATGATTTGACAGCTAAGAAAGATAAAGGTCAGGGTATCCATCCTTTGAGTTTTGGGGAAGCCTGGTATTTATAGGCAAGAGGTGGCAAAAATATCAGTGGTCGGGTTGCGAAAAAATTGAACCTCAAAATCGGAGGCAGATCCCTCATGTTCCTCGGACTCGCAGAGATCTCCATCATACACTTCACAACATTCATAGAGGGCTCTCTCTAGTGAATCATACTTTCAGATTTCTCCATTTGCTGCTTCGTGGCGGCACCAAGCTCTCTCTCAAGTGCATCGTAGTCACAAAGTCCTTTATTAGCTGCTCCGTGGAAGCCACTGAGGAGGATTTTCCCACCACTTCCCACCAATCATAGAGCCATATAGGCTTCATGAGTCTTTTTTGTGAGGCTTCTCTGCGAGGCAGACTTCCTTGGAATTTTTGTGGGGTTTGTTTTCTCAAGGGACAAATTTTGGCTCCAACAATAACATCAAAATATAACTCAATGAAAGGGGATTTAGATGAAGTCCCTTACCTCAAGTTTGATTCAAAAAGTATGTTATTTATCTTTCAGAATAATAAAATAAAGTTATTTATTTACTTTATTGAGAACCTTTTTCATTTTTATTATTTATTTTATATCACTTATCACCATATTATAATAATTACTTAATTATATATTTAAGTTCATATCGGATGTTTTGATGATATTCGGTACATGAGTCCAAAATGACATAGTATATTATCTATATCCAAAAGTAGATATTTGTAGATTATCTCCATAATATTATTTATGAAATAATAATCACTTTTAAACATTAATTATACTTTTAAATCAAACCATTTATGCATGGTTATGAAAAATGAACAATGTTATAATCACAGAGATTGTAGACCGTACGTATGCATTGAGTAACATTCCCATTTTTCATTGATCATTATGAAAAGAAGGTAATTACTATTTTATCTTTAGATAATTATAATAACATAATAAATATAATATTAATAATTAAAATATACTTACATATATCATACTTGTGATGTGGTGAAAAAAAAATGACACCACTTCATGGTGGTGACAGTTCACACGTATGCATGAACGACGCTATCATTTTTATGTGCATGGAAGGTAACAAATTAATTGATATATTATTTTTTATAATTATAAATATTTCATGAATATCATATATAAAAATTAATTCCATCATTATAACTAGTATTGAGAGATGGTAATAGAAAATTAATTATATCATTTTGTGGGTGTGATAGTTCACACGTACCATGGACGATTAATTCATTTCCCATTTGATGGAAGTGAAGATAAATTTAGGTGGTGATATTAAAATAATAAAATATAAATATATTTAGGATACTGGATTTATTATATCATCATGTTTGAATAATATTTGAAGGATGTGGAAGAAAAAATAAAACATAAATACTTGATTTAAAATGATACATTTCTTTTGGGCGATCACCTGTGATTAACACCTTAACATCTCTAAGGAGGGTGTCATTACTAAAAAAAGGCCTCATAAATGTTTTTAGGTATTCTAGGAAGGTATTTTAGTAGATATAAGAGGAACCAAAATGGTTTTGAAGTGTGAAGAAATGATTGGAAGTAGTTCTCATTAACAAGAGAGGGGAGGGGCACTCTTGGAATTATTCAAAATATTAAATTAATACAAATTACTTTTCTATTAAAAATGGGTCCACAGTGATTTATTTAGAATATAAGATGAGTATGGGTCTAAATATAATCATCCAATAAAAATTATACAAGTTTTTAATATATTTTTAATTCTTATCTTTTTGTTTTAACCCTTTTAACTCTTACCATTTTATCGAGTAATTTAAACTTTGAGGGTAAATATAATTACCAAAACATTCAAAAATACCAATAAAAGAGTAATTTATGAAAGTTTAGTACTTATAACAACAATTTGACTAAATAGTTTATTTTATAAATTTTAAATTATTTAATAAAATATTTTATATTTTGAAATACCATTATTGTCAATTTTGATACTATTCATTTATTTACTTTTTAAAAATATCATAACTTCATGTTATGGTTAAAAAACTATTTAAAAACATTAATAACATGTAATATTCATCCATAAAATTAATGTTTGACATAAATTATGTTAAATTATATTTATTTTAAAATTTATAATATCATTTATTTGATTATTTCATTAATTAAGCATTTACTACATCATCATTGTGTCATAATTTAATTCAATTATTTATTTTTTAAATTTTTTAAATAATTTAACCTGATGTAGGTAATAATTTTATATTTATAAATACTATTTATTGTTGGAGAGATCCCCTGTATAATACCATATTAAAAATAATTTACTTATTAAAAACAAAGGTGTAACAAAAAAGACTTTTCATTGAATATAATATTATAAATACATTAAAGTCATCCGATTGGTCCTAAAATATACCCATTGATGTTATTTGTCATAAAAAAAATCATATAATTAAATTAGGATATGTTTTAGTGTAATTTTATATTTTTATAATATAATTTTTAACTTTAATTACTTGATTTTTCCTTAACCGTGGTAATAAAAATTATTACTAACGTTACTATTCATAATGTTAAAAAATAAAAGGGACCTATTTACATAATTTATAGATTATGATTAAAAATATTTAATCTATTTTTATAAATTCAAAACATATAATTTAAATAAATTAATTAAAAATTAATCCCACTGACGGAATAAGAAAATGAGTTTTTAAAGTAAAATATTTAACAATTCACATAGTTTTTATATCCAATTTCATTGTAAAATTTATCATAACAACCTAAATTAGATTAAATAATAAAAAATTTATCTAGTTATACTTTAAAACCATTTAAAAATATTATTTTACACTAAATAAATTTTATGAAAAAGTAGTTTTCAATGAAAATGCATTATTTTTTTCACTATTCATCCAAAAATGGATCTTATCAGAAAAATATCAAAAATTTAACAAAAGTAAATATTAATGTCATAATTTTAAATAAGAAGTTTATTTTTTCAAATAGAACTTATAAAATTGACAAAAATAAAATTTAAATCAAGTGCACCTTTAAAAGGTGATAAAACTACTTTTTAGAAAAGTAATGTTTTTAACCATAAAACTAGTTTTGTCATATATGATATTGATCATAGTGTCTTTTTTAATTAATATATAATTAATAAAATAAAAATTCATATTTTATAATTATCTGGGATGTTACATTCTTCCCCCCTTTTTGGAAATTGCATCCTCTCAATTTTATTCACTTATCCAACAAGTGGGGGTATTTTTCCCTCATTGCATTTTCAGATTCCTATGTTTCCTCTTCAATAATATGATTTTTACACAAAAAATTATACTAATGAATCAATTTATCCTGAAAAAATTTCTATATATGGTCAAGAACCTGGACTGGCTGTTCCTCATAATAAATATTCTCTTCTAACTAAACTACTTCTGGGCTCAAAACATGAGATGGGTCTGATATATACTTTCTTAACATTGAAACATGAAAAACATTTTGTACCTGGGAAAAAATCAGAGGTAAAACCAATTTGTAGGAAAATGATCCAAATTTCTCTAGGATTTCATAGGGTCCAATTAACCTTGGAAGTATCTTCCCCTTCTTACTAAAACACATCACGCTTTTCCATAGAGAAACTTTGAGAAAGACACGATCACCTACCTTGAAAGAAAGATATTTCTTCCGGTTATCCGCATAACTTTTCTACCTTATCTAGGATATCCTCACGTGTCTTTGAATCGAATGAACTTTATATACTATTTCCTATACCAATTCTAGTCCCATCAACTTTCTTTCACCAACTTCATCCTAAATAGTGGAGTTCGACACTGCTTTCTATATAACGCCTCAAATGGTTCCATCTGTATACTAGAATGAAAACTATTGTTATAATAAAACTAAACCAAATAAATATATTGATCCAAAATTCTATGGAAATACATTTAAAATCATGTGGAATATCCTCCAAGGTCTTAATTTTTCATTTTGACTGCCTATCTGATTGAGGATGAAAAGTTGTATTGAAATTTAATTCATTACCCAACAACTTTTGAAGGCCTTTCCAAAATTTAGAAGTGAACCTAGGATCAAAATCTGATACAATAAAGAGGGTAAATCCATGTAACCTAACTATATCTTTAATATAAAACTAAAAATTTTATCTAGAGACAAAGTATCTCGAATAAGAAAAAAATGAGCATATTTAGTCAATTGATAAAAAATAACCCAGATCATACTGTTACCTCAAGAATTATTCAGTAATCCTATTATGATATATATATATATATATATATATATATTTTCCCATTTCCACTCTAAAAATGGAAAAGTATGAATCATTCCTTTCGGTAAATAACACTTAATATATTGAAAAGTCAAACATCTTAGGGTAAAGTTAGCAATATCTCTTTTTATTACATCCCATCAGTAAAACTCCCAAAGGTATTTGTACATGTTAGTGCTGCCCAGATGAACTAAAAAAATGAGAACTATGAGCTTCAATTAACAAATATTTATTCAACTGGGAATCAAAAGGCACACATAATATCTTACCAAACCTCAAAACACAATCTTTATCAATACTAAATTTAGTAAACTTACCCCTTTTAACAAATTCTACACTTTTCAGAAACTATTGGTCTTCCTTTTGTGTTTTCTTAATTCTGTCTGATAGAGACGATTGTACTAGAACTTGAAATAAAATAGATGAATTTCCTACAACGACAAATTTCAAGATAAAATTCATCAAATCATTCACCAAAGGGTCACATTCCAAACACATCATGGTTAATTTAGCATTAATTTTCGAAATCAATGCATCTACCTCCTTATTTTCTATTCTATAATGGTAATTAATCATGCAATAATAATCCTTGATTATCTCCAGCCACCTTCTCTATCTCATTTTCAATTATTTTTTAGTGAATATATACTTCAAAATTTTTTGATCTGTATATATTTCACACTTTACACCATACAAATGATTCCTCAAAATTTTTAATGAAAGAATAAAAACAACTAATTCCATATCATGTGTCAGGTAATTTAACTCATGTGGTTTAAAATGACATGAAGCATAACTAATTACCTGATCATTATTCATTAGGACACAACCAATTTATTTCAATGAAGAAACACTATAGATAACAAATTCACCATTTCCAGAAGGTAAGGACAAAAATAGAGCATTTACCAATATTGATTTTAGTTCCTAAAAACAACCATCACATTATTTTTTCTAGATGAACTTAACTTCATTACATGTTAACTTATTTAGTGGAATAGATAACTGAGAAACGTTTTCAACAAACCATCGATAATAACCCACCAATCTAAGAAAACTATGAATCTCAGTGACATTGTTAGATCTTGGCCACTCTTCAATAACTTTTGTTTTAAAAGGGTCAATAATTATTCCATATTTAGAAACAATATGCTAAAATAATTATATTTTTTCAACCAAAATTTACACTTACTAAACTTTACATATAGTTTCTTTTGTTTTAAGGTTTTCAAAATAACCATTAAGCGACCTTAATGTTCCTCATGGGTTTTAGAATATACCAAAATATCATCTATAAACACAATAAAAAAACTGATGAAAGACTCCATTCATGAGATTCATAAATACAGAAAGTGAATTAGATAACCCAAAGATAATAACTACAAGCTCATAATTCCCATATCTCATTCAGAATGCTATCTTTGGAATGTCATCCTCCTTCACCTTCAGCTGATGGTACCTGGACCTTAGATCAATATTCAAAAAATACCGATCTCCATTGATCTGATCAAACAAATCATCAATATATGGAAAATGATATTTTTTCTTAATAGTGATGTAATTAAAGGCTCTATAATCAATATAAATTCTCATGTAACCATAGTTCTTTTTCAAAAATAAAACATGAGCACCCCATGTTTAAGTGCTAGGTCGAATGAAAAATTTATCAAGAAATTCTTGAAACTTTTTTTTAATTCCACTAGTTCTACTTAATTCATTTGATAAGGGGGTATTATCATCAAGCACTAAATCAATAGTAAATTTAACCTCCTGATCAGAAACAACACCAGAGAATTATTCAAGAAAAACCTCCATAAATTCATTCACTATAGGAATGTCACTAATCAAAACCATTTCTTTCTTTTCAACAAAATGAGAAATATAAATTTAAATTACATATTAAATAAACATCCTATATTCTTGGTATGTTATCAATAGTATGAAATCATTGAATTAAACTTTCATGGATTTTCAATCTATTTTAACATGATAAACTGAAATCCAATCCATACCCAAAATGATATCAAACTCCACTATGGGAAGTTAAATAATATTTTTAGGAAATACCATCCAACCAATGATAATAGGAATAATCCTATAAATATTGGATTATTTAATACTTCTACCCAAATTTTTTACCAAAATTTCTACATCACATTCAGGAGGCGATATTACTAATTTACTTTCAAAGATCTCATAAATAAATGAATGTGAAGATCCAGAGTCAAACATAGTATTTGGATATTTTGAAAATATATATAACATACCTATCACCACTTTATTTGAGGGTACCACATTAATCTTAGTAGTAGAAAATGATTTTTCTACGCCTTTCTGATTTTGATCTTGCTGGTTCACCCATGGGTAATCAACATTGGACACACATTGACATATTTACCTAACTCGTTGCAAATAAAACATCTTACCACTAGATTTTCATTGCTTGCCTGATCATAGCCCTTATATTAATGAGAAATATGACTAGTATTACCATATCATAAGAACTTAACAAACTTTTAAAGACACTCTCCATGATTCTTTTTACCGCACTTCTCACAAGATGGAAATTTAGTTTTCTTACCTCCAAACTTCTTTGATGAATTATTTACCATTACCTTCAAACTAGACCTATTACTTTTCTTTCTCTCAGGGAACACATGATCATCAAAAAATTCAATTTCCACCTTCTCATCACATTTTACAAGTTTCTAATATCTTTTGAACTCACAAGAAGCCAATTCACTTCAATATCTTAACTTTAATTCTGAGTAAAACTAATTTATCTTACTATCAAGATCCTAGGTAAAATTTGGGATGTACCTTTCCAAATGGGTGAAATTTTCTTCATATACAACCAAAAAATATTCCTCTTTTTATCTCAATTCCAAGAATTGATTTTCTATCCAATATCGAACTGGATTAAGAAAATATTTTTCAAGGAATATATTCTTAAATACATCCCATTCCATGGCATCGATCTCTTCACTTCCTATGATATTTTTGACCATTGACCACCACTGATCGACTTTACCTTTAAAATTATAAATTGAAAGAGTTACCTTTTGGTGCTCCAAACAACTCATGACGTCAAATATATTTTCTAGGGATTTAATACATCCTTCAGCTAGCACATGGTCATATGATCCTCTGAATGATGGGGGATGCTATCTCATAAAATTCTCCACTATCATCATATTCAAATTTGGTAGATTATTTTTCTCTCTTGCATGAACACCACCACCATTGATCGCCATATTCAATCAAGCTATCACCCCAACAAATTGACAAGTTATGATTTTGGCCATCTTAGGATGCTGATTTGGAAGGATATTTTCCTCTTGATTCCTTCCCAGCATAGCTTCTCTATTTTATCTATAGAAAACCATTCTAAATAGACATATCTTAGATGAAGAAACATGGTAATATTCAAATGATATAACATTTTAACATGACCATAAGGTAAACTCTTTCAAGGTAAGTTAGTAATATTACCCTAACCACTAAAGTTATCTAAAATTTCCTCTAATACCAACTATAAGGACCTGGACTTACACATTACATAATCTTGATTTAAGTAAATAATTTTACTTTATTTCACATTGAGAATATTTTTAGGTTTGGAGATTTATAAAGTTAAACTGTAACTCATTTATAACAAAACCTTAGAAACACAAAGTGGACACTTCCAAACAATATCCGTTTTTTTCATAAAATAAAAACTTTTAAAATGAAACATGGTTTCTTTTCATGTTCAATCATCACAATTTTTCCCTTGATCCCATAATTGTCTCTATTCCACCTTAAATCCTATATAATACATTTTAAAACTTAGGATGAACATAAAAATCTTAGTAAGGCATACACCAAGAATAAAAACTTTTAGTCTTGTGAAAACATGTTAACCATGAATACTTTATCAGAAAGTAATATTTTTACCTTTAATAAGTAGTAAGTAATTTACTTAAAAAAATAATTTCTTACCATTTTTGTAATCATAAGATTATAATAAAACACATATCAAGCATATATAACACATAAAGGTAACTTGGGACATAATTATACTTAAATGGAATAACCATGCGGTCGACTTCCACACATGTCACTCTTTTAAAATGGAATAAACATATGGTCGAATTCTATATCCAATGTATTAGAGGTTATAACGTAAACAATCATCCTTAGTTTATCATGGAACGAACCATACTTGGTTTATCATATAATCACCCATAAAATTTCTAAGTACCATTATATAATCATAACACATAAAAGATTTCAATTTTTAGCATTTTACTCATAAAATTTAATTTGAAATTAAAAGAAATAATTTCAAGATATTGAAATTATTATTCCATTTTCAAAACAATTTCCAATACCAAAATACCCAAAAAATTGAATCATTTATTTATTTTTATTTTAAAACATTAAGTCTTATAGATAAATCCAAATATCAAATAACGGTCATGACGGTGGAGAAGTCATTGTCAGCATATACGTTAAAAAAGAACATTCCATTTGTCATTTGTAAAAACATTCCATATATATTGATTCTTTTTTTAAATTTTTAAATGATATTAAAATTCAAAGGGGTTGTTTATACACCTTATAAAATAAGGTTGTGTATAATATCAAAATATGCCTCAATGAAAAGGGATTTAGACAAAGTCCCTTACCTCGAGTCTGATTCATCAAGTATATTATTTATCTTCCTGAATAATAAAATAAAGTTAATTATTTAATTTATTTAGAACCTTTTTCATTTTTATTATTAATTTTAAATCAATTATTACCATATTATAACAATTATTTAATTATTTATGTTCACATCAGATGTTTTGATGATATTCGGTACATGAGTCCAAAATGACTTGGTATGATGTATTTTAAAAAAAGTGGTCATTATTAAATTATCCCCAGAATAATATTCATGACATAATAATAAATTTAAAAAATTAATTATACTTTTAAATAAATCCATTTATGTATGTTTATGAAAAATGAACAATGTTATAACAATGGAGATGGAAGGCTGTATGTACACATGAGTATCATTTGCATTTTTCATTGAGCATTATGGAAAGAAGGTGATTATTATTTTATCTTACCATAATTATCATAATATCATAAATATAATATTAATAATTAAAATATACTTATATATATCATACTTATTATGTAGTGAAGAAAAATGAATTACATCGTCTAGTGGAGGTGATAGTTCACATGTACACACAAACAACATTATCATTTTTATGCGCATGGAAGGTAAGAACATAATTGATATATTATTTTTTATAATGATAAATATTTAAGTAATGTCATATATGAACATTAAATCCATTATTATTAATATTCTTGAGACATGTTAATATAAAAAAATTATATCATTTTGTGGAGGTGATAGTTCACATGTACGCACAAACGATTAAATATTTTCCCATTTCATGGAAGTAAATATGGATTTAGGTGATGATATTAACATAATAACATCTAAATATATTGAGGATACTGGAGTTTTTATATCATCATGTTTTAATAATATTTTAATTAAGTGGAATAAGAAATAAAATAGAAATACTTGATGAAAAAGGATACCTTTCCTTTGGACGATCACCTTTGATTAACACCTTAAAACCTCTAAAGTGTGTTATTACTAAACTAAGGCCACAAAAATGTGTTAAGGGATTATATGAAGGTATTTTATCAGATATTGGCTGAACCAAAATGGTTTTTAAGTGTGAAGAAATGATATGAAGTAGTGCCCTTTTATAAGAGATGGGAGGGGTACTTTTGGAATTCTTCAAAATATTAAATTAATAAAAGTTAATTTTCTATTCTAAATAGGTCCAAAGTGATTTATTTAGAATATAGTATTAGTATGTGTCTAAATAAAATCATAAAATAAAAACTATACATGTTTTGAATATTTTTTTAATCCTTATCTTTTTGTTTTAACCCTTTTAACTCTTATTATTTTATTAAGTAATTTACACTTTGAGGGTCAATATAATTATCATAACATACCAAAAGACTAATAAAATAGTCATTTATGAAATTTTGGGACTTATAAAAACTAGTTGGATAAATATTGTATTTTTAGAAATTTTATATCATTTAATAAAATATTTTATATTTTGAAATACCATTAGTGTCAATTGCGACACTATTCATTTCTTGACTTTTTAAAAATATCATAACTTCCTGATATAGTCAAAAAAGAATCTTTTAAAACATAAATATAATGTAACATTAGTATAAAAAATTTGTTTATGGCATCAATTATGTTAAATTATATTTATTTTAATATTTATCATATCATATATTTGATTCTTTCATTAATTAAGAAATTACTACATCATCATTATGTCACCATTTAATTTAATTATTTATTTCCTAAAAATTATAAATAAATCACCACGATGTAGTTAATAATTTTATATTTACAAATAATATTTATAGTATAATATATCACCTATATAACCCCATTTTGAAAATAATTTATTTGTTTAAAACAAAAGTGTAACAAAAATGAATTTTCATTTAATATAATATTATAAATGAATTAAAGTCATCAATGTAACGACCCAAAGTTTCATTAATGAAAAATCCCTCTTGATCCAGTTAAATGTCTATTTATGAAAAATGTTTTTATAATATGTCAACTTCTTTGGTTTTATGTTAAGAATTTTGACCGTTATTAATATAGCCGTTGAACAGTGATCACATGATTAGTATAAATATAAGGCTTTAACGAACCCAATTTTTACTCAGACAAAGGAAGCGATGGCCTCATCCAGTAGAATTGCCCCACACGAAGCCCATTTGTTAGAGCTCGGAAAAGAGGTGGTGTCTTTGGGCTTCGCCCTTGACCAAGCCCAAGATGAGCTTCATTATGTCAAGCCCGAACGTGACCGTCTATGGGAAAAGTGGAAGTTGATTGAAATTACCACTCGAGCGATGTTATCCGAGCCACCCCAAGAGTCTATCACCATCGCACACCTTACCCTTAGGTCTTATGCGGTTGTTTTAAGGGGTTATGTAACAAATAAGTAGTACTATGTTCATGTACATTATTTTTGTATATAATAATGAATATAATTTCTAGTCATTTTTGATACATTGTAAATAGTTTTTAAAGTACAAATGGTGTTTTTAGTTATTATTTAATTAAGAAAACTATTTTATTAAATTAAGGGATTTTTGAATTAAATAATATTTTAATAAAATAATAATAATAATAATATTAAATTAATTAAATATAAATGATCTTATAAATTTATGAATGCAATTAAAATGTTATATTAAGGTTTGAAAGCCATTTTTGTCAAAACCCGTGAATTTTCGATAAATGTTGGTTTTTATTTTAAAAGTGAAAATTAACATATTTAGAATTTTTTTTAGATAAAATAAATGTCATTTCTGGAATCAGGATGTCGAAATTATCCAACGGTGAATTTTTCATAATTTTCTGAGACAGTCAAATTTTTGGGTAAAAATTAAATACCGTTTAAATATATAATGTGTTTTATGACATCATAATGACCCAATGGTGATTTAATAAAATACTATAATCCTTATGTTCGGCCAATATATGTTTTACCATTAAAATAAAGTGATTTTGGGTTTGTTTTACTTACTTTTCAAAGCATTAATAAACCCCTCAAGACTTATTCAACACTTTGCCTTTTTAAATTAATTTCCATGGGAGTGTGACTCACCTCCACATAAGCAACCTTATTATTTTAATAAGTTAGGACCTTGGACTTGTAAAATATTGTTTTCCTCTTTCCTTTTCCAGAAACCATGGGAAAAAACCATGGGATGGTTTGTGGTTTGTATTAGTTTAATATAAGGGGTCCCAAACCTAAATAATAAATAATTCTCTCACCTTTCCTATATAAACCCACCCAAGCTCCCACTTCCTCCTCACTAAAATACTTTGGAGTTCATCCAACCTCTGCCCTACTCTCTCTATAATCCTCCCAAGGTGCCCCAAGCTCCCAAGAAGCCTCTCACAAGCCTCTCTCTAGCCTTTGGAAGCACACTTCCAAGTAAGGGTTTTTTCTTCCTTTCTCATTTTTGTCAATTTTCTTTAAGTTGTATTGACCTTTTAGTTTCAATTATGAATGTTGGGGTATGGTTTCACACCTCCCCCATACTGCCCTCTTATTTTTTGAATTATGGGATACCCCTTTCTCTCTCATTAAATGCCTCCCATGTACACCCGTTAGTATGCCGAAATTCCGAAAGGAACTTCTCTCTCATCTTTTACATTTAAGAAATACTTTTGTATCATGAATCTAAATTCCTTTTCAATTGTTGGGACATGTATCTATATGAATTCCTTACTGTCCATTACATGTAAATATGACGAGGAACCCCTTTCTCTCTCATCAACCATTTTTATGAATTCTTATGTCACGCCGTTATGCTGCCGAAATCGCACCGATTTTCTAAGCCAATGTCATTGTGTAGTGAATACCATGCCCATTTCTCCATCAAGGGTATTCACCTTTATTCATATTTACTTATTGATTATAAATTTTCATGTATGAATTCCACATTCTTTTATCGTGGAATAAATGATTATGTTTTATGAATCTATGTTTTATGATCCATGTGGCACACTTATGCATGAAATGAAATGTTTAAGAAGGGTGTGCCCTTATAGAGCTCCAATGCATTGGGTAAAGTATAGTATCATGATACATCATGTGAAATGAGTGTTGACTCATGCCAATTCAAGTGAAACGAGGGTTTACTCGTGTTTCATGTGCAATGAGGGTTTACTCATGCTCCATGTGCAATGAGCCTTGGCTCATGCTAATTCAATGTTAAGTGTTGTTGCCACATTTCCATGTTATGATTATCATGCTTTATCATGCCTTTATGTTCATGTTTCTTTTATGCTCTATTGATATGCCTATTTTCTAACATGTATTGTAATCCTTATGTTATTCTATATGTACTCCCTTACTGGGCTTTATAGCTCACCTTTTTCTTATGCATGTCCTCAGGTTATCCCATGCAATGCTAAGTACGAGGGAATGTAGTGGTCATGTAAAGGAAGTTTTCAATAAAGATGTTGTATTTCATGTTTTAAGTTTTTATGTAATGATCCTAATCCCCAAATATACTAAACCTCTTGATCTTCTTTGTTGTATCAAGTGAAGTTTTTTTTAATGAATCATGTTTAAGTTGTAATAAAAAGCAGGGTTGTCATAGTTGGTATCAGAGGATAGGTTTAGTTATTTTTGGGATTAGGAAAACCCTAGTAAAGCATTAGATACAATAGTAAGTATAATAAAAACATCCCTAAGATTTGGTAAATACTAAGTAAGTGGTTTATCAAACAAATACATCCCTGTCTGGATACGAGCAGGTAGAAGCGGATCTGGCACAAATGTATCCTAGGGGTAAAACCCGAAAACACCGCTTTGAGCTAGACTCGAACGGGAACTAGTGCACGACAACAGGACTTGCTGCAATATTGGTTACGACACTCCCGGGGGATATGTTTTGAAAAATTCACAATCTTGGTATGAACCCTTATTAAGGAAAAAATTCCCCTAAGATTATATGTTAGAAAGTAGATCATGAAAATCCTAGATTGAATCCTATAGACTCATGAGTTAAAGAAATTAAAGTTTATTTATAAGTCATCAACTTTTGTCTTTTGATTACCCTTTATGTGTTACCCCTAACTTTCCTTTTATTCTAGCCAATGGCCGGTAATAGGAGGACTCGGGCTAACAACCGTTGTGAAGATCAGCGTGATGATTGTACTAATGATATGCCCAATCCAATGGGAGCGAGAATCGTGAACTTTTTCATAATTATCTCTCAGCTAACTCATGTTTTGAATAGAAACACGGGTCAAAAGGAACGTTAAACCCCCCTAATAAAGAACAAGTCACTATTGAGAGCTTCATGAGACAAAGGCCTCCTACTTTTAGTGGATCATCTGATCCCACGATCGCTGAACAATGGATCAACTCCATTAAAAAGATCTTCTCCATCTTTCAATGTTTTGAACAAGAGAAGGTTCTCCTGGATGCTTATCGTATGGAGGGTGAAGCTGATCAATGGTGGACGTTGATCAAAAATAAAAAGCCTGTGGAGGAGATCGAGGCTTTGGAATGGAAGGAATTCCGGAAGATGTTTTTCGATAAATATTTTCCGCGCACCCTCCGGCTTAAGATGGAAAGAGACTTTCTTTCCCTCAAGAAAAAAGATGAATAATCTGTGGGAGAATATGAGGAAAACTTCACAAGGCTTGCACGATACGCTTCCGGCTTTGTCGTTACCCCCGAATACAAGGTTGACTGCTTCTTTGGTGGGCTGAATCCTAGCTTGCGGAAAGCATTAATGATCCGTGACTTCGACAACTATGAGGAAATTGTCCGATGTGCCCTCAAGGTAGAAATGGAGATCGGAGAATCACAGGGGTATCATGGGGACAAGAAGCGTCAGGTGGACTTCAATGCTGGTGGTCCGATGGATAAATCCAACGACGCTAAGAAGTACCAGCACCCCACTTGCCAAAAGTGCAGAAAGAAGCACCCTGTAAATTGCCTTAAGGGGACAAGAAAATGATTCAGGTGTGGAAGAGAAGGGCACCTAGATATTAACTGTCGGCAAGAAGGACCCGCAGCTGCGACATAGGAGAGGAACGCTCCATTCGAACCTCAACGCATTGTTCAATGCTAAAAATGCAAAGAACCGTGTCATTTTGAAAATCAGTGCCCTAATATAAGGGTTATCGGAGGCAACTAACAACCTCCAAGACAACAAGGAAGAGATTTTTCCATCACTTCTGCCGAAGTGAACCCCGACAACAAAGTGGTGACAGGTACGCTAGTTATTCATTCAATAATAGTGAACTTACTTTTTGATTAAGGTTCTACGCAATCTTTTATATCTCAAAATTTTAGTAGAACAATCCCAGTACCACCACAAATCATGGAAGTAAAGATGTCGGTGAGTACGGAAAATGGGGCAATCATTAAATCCCATGAATATAAGTCCCCCCCTGTTATAATATGTGGATTGAATTTCCTGGCGAACCTCTTCATACTCCCTTTGGTGGAATTTGATGCAATTCTTGGCATGGATTGGATTTTCTTATATAGAGCCAACATAAATTGTCGGGAGAGGGAAATCACACTCCATATGGAGAATCAACCCCCGATTCTTTACAAGTGTCAGGAGGAAGATGAATCTCCTTTAGCTCCATCATCTCAAGCATGGATATTACTGCCCTATGAGCACGCGTATCTGGCTCAGATGATTGATTCCAAAGAAGAAACCATCCTTGAAGAAATTCCTATTGTGAGGGAATTCGCAGAAGTGTTTCTCGAGGAACTGCCTGGTCTTCCTCCTAGAAGAGATGTTGAGTTCTCAATTGAACTTATACCTGGGGCATTACCAATATCTAAGACTCCATATAGAATGGCTGTTGTTGAGCTTGGAGTGCTGAAGAAACAACTACAGAAGAATCTGGATAAAGGGTTTATATGCCCAAGTGCTTCACCATGGGGTGCACCAGTCTTCTTCGTTAAGAAGAAGGATGGGTCAATGTAGCTCTGCATCGATTATTGTGAACTTAAAAAAATCATGATAAAGAACAAGTATCCTCTCCCAAGAATTGATGACTTGTTTGATCATCTATGTGGAGCATAATACTTCTCCAAGGTGGACTTGCGGTCAGGATATTATCAAGTAAGGGTGAATAAGGAAGATTTTCCCAAGACTGCTTTTCGTACAAGATACGGGAACTATGAATTCATAGTAATGCCTTTAGAACTCACCAATGCTCCAGTAATATTCATGGACTTGATGAATAAAGTCTTTAGAGATTACCTTGACAAATTTGTGGTAGTCTTTATAGATGATATTCTAATATACTCCAAAACCAAGGAGGATCATGAGGAGAATTTAAGAACTGTACTAGAGACTTTGCTCAAGGAGAAGCTCTATGAAAAGTACAGAAAGTTTGAGTTCTGGTTGAAGGAGGTCTCATTCTTGGGCCATATCATCACAAGCAATGGGATATCTGTGGACCCCTCCAAAACAGATGCAATTGAGGGATGGCCGAGGCCAACATCGGTAACGGATATCCGTAGCTTCTTGGGGTTAGCTGGATATTATCGACGATTTGTGAGAAATTTCTCATGATTGTCCAACCCTCTTACCAAGCTAACTCGAAAGGGAGTAAAGTTTTCTTGGAGTGATGAATGCAAAGAAATCATCAAGGAGTTGAAAAGGAGGCTTATCACTGCACCCGTGCTCACTTTACCCACAAGTGGGGATCTTTTTGTGGTATTCAGTGATGCTTCGAAGAAGGGATTAGGATGTGTGCTGATGTATAATGATAAAGTGATATCCTATGCCTCAAGGCAGTTGAAAATCCATGAGTGAAACTATCCAACGCATGATCTGGAGTTGGCGGCGGAGATATTTGCCTTGAAAATCTGGCGGCATTATCTCTATGGAGAGAAATGTGAGATATATACTGACCACAAGAGTATTAAATATATATTCACATAGAAAGAGCTTAATATGTTCCAGAGAAGATGGATAGATCTCATCAAGGATTATGACTGTTCAATACATTACCACCCTGGGAAAGCGAACAAGGTGGCAGATTCCCTAAGTAGAAAGGATCCAACGATTCTATCAATGATGAGAATTGAGAAGGATCCAATATTCTTATACTTGATGAAGATGGACGTGGGAATCATAAATAAGGGAACATCATCAATCCTTTCACAAATGATTTCTCAACCTTCTCTTTTAGAAAGGTTAAAGGATGCTCAAAAGGATGATGTGGGAATTCAAGAAAAAGTGGAAGCTATCAAAAAGGGGAAATACTTGGAGTTTAATGTTAATGAAGAAGGAATTGTGTGGTTTGGGAAAATACTATGTGTTCCATCAAGTCCGGAGCTGAAGAAGGAACTTTTGGATGATGCACATAGTTCAAATTTCTCTATTCACCCGGGGAGCACAAAGATGTATCGAGATCTCCGAGAAAACTTTTGGTGGGATAATATGAAGAAGGAGATCGCTGAATATACATCAAAGTGCCTGGTGTGTCAGCAAGTGAAGGCAGAGAGGAAGAAGTCTAAGGGGATGATGCAACCATTGCCCATACCAGAATGGAAATGGGAGAACATCACCATGGACTTTGTCACCGGAATTACGAGGACATCCAAAGGCAAAAATGCAATCTGGGTTGTTGTGGATTGTCTTACAAAGACTGCACACTTCATTGCTATTCGGGAGGATTTCTCATTGGATCAACTGGAACGGATATATATTAGGGAAGTGGTAAGGTTGCATGGAGTACCACTATCTATTGTGTCTGACCGAGACCCAAGATTCACCTCTAAGTTTTGGAAGAGTCTTCAACATGCTCTGAATACTGAACTGAACTTCACTACGGCCTATCGTCTTCAAACTGATGGCCAATCTGAGCGGACTATGCAAACACTTGACAATATGTTGAGAGCATGCTAAATAGACTTTAAAGGAGGATGGGATCAACATATTCCTCTGGTTGAGTTCTCTTATAATAACAGTTTCCACTCGAGCATCCAAATGGCACCATATGAAGCCCTGTATGGGAAAAGGTGCAGAACACCAGCATGTTGGGATGAGGTCGGTGAACGTAAGATGCTTGGACCAGAAATGGTCTAAGAAATGGTGGAGAAGGTGAAAACCATTCAGCAGCATATCAAGGCAGCCCTGAGTCGACAGAAGAGTTATGTAGATAATCGTCGATGAGACCTTGAGTTTAAAGTTGGAGGCATGGTGTTTTTACGCATATCTCCATGGAAGAAGGTCATGAGGTTTGGAAAGAAATGGAAGTTAAGTCCAAGGTACATCGGCCCCTTCGAGATTCTTGATCGTGTTGGGGCTGTGGCCTATCTACTAGCACTTCCACCTGCTATGGACAAGGTGCATGATGTCTTTCATGTATCCCTCTTAAGGAAGTACATACCAGACCCTTCACATGTACTCTCTTCTGAGGTGGTACAATTGGAAGATGATCTTTCTTATGAGGAGAAACCAGTGAAGATCTTAGATCGTAGAGAAAAAGTTCTACCAAATAAGACAATTTCCCTCGTCAAGGTGTTATGGAGAAACCACAAGTTTGAAGAAGCGACTTGGGAGTCAGGGGATATGATGAATCTGAGTTACCCACATTTGTTTTAGTGTGGGAAAAGGAAAATTTCAAGGGTGAAATTTCTTAAGGGGGGAATATTGTAACGACCCAAAGTTTCATTAATGGAAAATCCCTCTTGATCCAGTTAAATGTCTATTTATGAAAAATGTTTTTATAAGATGTCAACTTCTTTGTTCTTATGTTAAGAATTTTTACCGTTTTTAATATAGCCGTTGAACAGTGATCACATGATTAGTATAAATATAAGGCTTTAACGAACCCAATTTTTACTCAGACAAAGGAAGCGATGGCCTCATCCAGTAGAATTGCCCCATACGAAGCCCATTTGTCAGAGCTTGGAAACGAGGTGGCGTCTTTGGGCTTCGCCCTTGACCAATCCCAAGAAGAGCTTCATTATGTCAAGCTCAAACGTGATCGTCTACGGGAAAAGTGGAAGTTGATTGAAATTACCACTCGAGCGATGTTATCCGAGCCACCCCAAGAGTCTGTCACCATCGCACACCTTACCCTTAGGTCTTATGCGGCTGTTTTAAGGGGTTATGTAACAAATAAGTAGTACTATGTTCATGTACATTATTTTTTTATATAATAATGAATATAATTTCTAGTCATTTTTGATACATTGTAAATAGTTTTTAAAGTACAAATTGTGTTTTTAGTTATTATTTAATTAAGAAATCTATTTTATTAAATTAATGGGTTTTTGAATTAAATAATATTTAAATAAAATAATAATAATATTATTAAATCAATTAAATATAAATGATCTTATAAATTTATGAATGCAATTAAAATGTTATATTAAGGTTTGAAATCCATTTTTGTCAAAACCCATGAATTTTCGATAAATGTTGGTTTTTATTTTAAAAGTGAAAATTTACATATTTAGAAATTTTTTTAGATAAAATAAATGTCATTTATGGAATCAGGACGTCGAAATTATCCAACGGTGAATTTTTCATAATTTTCCGAGACAGTCAAATTTTTGGGTAAAAATTAAATACCGTTTAAATATATAATGTGTTTTATGACATCATAATGACCCAATGGTGATGTAATAAAATAATATAATCCTTATGTTCGGCCAATATATGTTTTACCATTAAAATAAAGTGATTTTGGGTTTGTTTAACTTACTTTTCAAAGCATTAATGAACCCCTCAAGACTTATTCAACACTTTGCCTTTTTAAATTAATTTTCAGGGGAGTGTGACTCACCTCCACATAAGAAACCTTATTATTTTAATAAGTTCGGACCTTGGCCTTGTAAAATATTGTTTTCCTCTTTCCTTTTCCAGAAACCATGGGCAAAAACCATGGGATGGTTTGTGGTTTGGATTAGTTTAATATAAGGGGTCCCAAACCTAAATAATAAAGAATTCTCTCACCTTTCCTATATAAACCCACCCAAGCTCCCACTTACTCCTCACTAAAATCCTTTGGAGTTCGTCCAGCCTCTGCCCTACTCTCTCTATAATCCTCCCAAGGTTCCCCAAGCTCCCAAGAAGCCTCTCACAAGCCTCTCTCTAGACTTTGGAAGCACACTTCCAAGTAAGGATTTTTTTCTTCCTTTCTTATTTTTGTCAATTTTATTTAAGTTGTATTGCCCTTTTAATTTCAATTATGAATGTTGGGGTATGGTTTCTCACCTCCCCCATACTTCCCTCTTATTGTTTGAAGTATGGGATACCCCTTTCTCTCTCATTAAATGCCTCCCATGTACACCCGTTACTATGCCGAAATTCCGAAAGGAACTTCTCTCTCGCCTTTTACATTTAAGAAATACTTTTGTATCATGAATCTAAATTCATTTTAAATTGTTGGGAAATGTATCTATATGACATCATTATTGTAAATTACATGTAAATATGATTAGGAACCCCTTTCTCTCTCATCAACCATTTTTATGAATTCTTATGTCACGCCGTTACGCTGCCGAAATCGCACCGATTTTCTAAGCCAATGTCATTGTGTAGTGAATACCATGCCCATTTCTCCATCAAGGGTATTCACCTTTATGAAAATTTACTTATTGATTATAAAGTTTCATGTATTAATTCCACATTCCTTTATCGTGGAATAAATGATTATGTTTTATGAATCCATGTTTTATGATCCATGTGACACACTTATGCATGAAATGAAATGTTTAAGAAGGGTGCGCCCTTATAGCGCTCCAATGCATTGGGTAAAGTATAGTATCATGATACGTCATGTGCAATGAGTGTTGACTCATGATAATTCAAGTACAATGAGGTTTTACTCGTGCTTCATGTGCAATGAGGGTTTACTCATGCTCCATGTGCAATGAGCCTTGGCTCATGCTAATTCAATGTTAAGTGTTGTTGCCACATTTCCATGTTATGATTATCATGCTTTATCATGCCTTTATGTTCATGTTTCTTTTATGATATATTGATATTCCTATTGTATAACATGTATTTTACTCCTCATGTTATTCCATATGTACTCCCTTACTGGGCTTTATAGCTCACCCTTTTCTTATGCATGTCCTCAGGTTATCCCATGCAATGCTAAGTACGAGGGAATGTAGTGGTCATGTAAAGAAAGTTTTCATTAAAGATGTTGTATTTCATGTTTTAAGTTTTTATGTAATGATCATAAGCCCCAAAGACACTAAACCTCTCGATCTTCTTTATTGTATCAAGTGAAGTTTTATGTAATGAATCATGTTTAAGTTGTAATAAAAAGCTGGGTTGTCATAATCAAAGTGGCTCCAAGTGGTCCTAAAATAGACCCAATTATGATATTGTTCAGAAAAAACTCATAAAATTAAATTAAGACAAGTGTTAGCATAATTTTATATTTTTATAATATAATTTTATCTTTAATTACCCGATTTACCCTTAACCGTGGTAATAAAAATTATTATATAAGTCACTATTCATAATTTCAAAAAATAAAAGGGACATATTTAAATAATTTTAAACTTATTATTAAAAATATGGAATCTATTTTTCCAAATTAAAATTATAGAATTGGCAGAAATTAATTAAAAATTAATCCCATTGATGGAATAAGAAAGCAGGTTTTGAAAGTAAAACATTCAAAAGTTCACACTGTTTTTATATCGAATTTCAGTGTGAAATCGATTCAAATGACATATATTGGATTGAATGATAAAAAATTGATCTAATTATAATTTAAAACCATTCAAAAATATTATTTAAAATTATAAGTAAATTTTATGTAAAAGCTGTTTTCAATGAAAATGCATTATTTTTTTCACTATTCATCAAAAAATGAATATTTTAAAAAATACCAAAAAATTAACCAAAGTAAAATTTTTATGTCCCTATTCAAAATAAGAAGTTTATTTTTTCAAATATAACTTATAAAAGTTAAAAAAAAACTATTTTTAAATCAAGTGCCCCATTAAAAGGTGATAACACTGTTTTTTAGAAAAATATAATTTTTAACCATAAAACTAGTTTTATCATATACATTGTTGAAAATAGTGTATATTTTTTTTAATATATAATTAATAAGTTAAAAATACTTATTTTATCATTACCTGGGTTGTTACATGGGAACTATGTGGCCTATTTACTTACTAGGGTCACTACATCTCCCGTGCATGAGGACCGAGCCATCAACATCAGTATCAAACATCTCAACATTGAGCCACATAACCTAACATCAAAAGGAAATATATATAGATATCATCCAAATTGAGTATAATTCCACCAATAACCTATACAGGAAAACACCATTAGGTTTTTTTTGAAACATTAAAAAATTGTCCTATATCATCAGTAATAATCACATACTAGCAGACCTATAACATGTGGAACCTACATGCCAAATATAATGCATAATATACCTATTTACTTTTTTGACCAAGAGTAAAAGTCAATTAATGTCCTCTTACCAATGGGATAAGATCCATAAATCCATAGTAAGTCATAAAACCTACACCACATGTGCATCTCTCGAAGTAAAAATCATACAAAACTATAAAATTACATATCTAGAACAGAAATCCCATATTACTGTTAACTAGGAATTCTTACTAGAACAACTTTTCTTGATGCACTAGTCCAATATCCATCATAGGATTTGAAACATTCCTAATACTCTTGTCTACCATATCAAAAATAGTAAAATAATAGGAAAATCAACAACTCTAATACCACTTTGTCACATCTCAACGTATTTCACTCTCTAAATAGTAACCAGAATAGTTGGAAACTAGGACTCAAGCATGACTCTCCATAATCTAGAGGATACCGACTAGTATCAAGGGACTAGGGTGTTACCGTGAGGAGACTATTTTCTTATATCATAGTAATAACCAATGTAAATAACCAAAAGTCATCCATATTAGTAAATAAACAAAGTAAGGAAGCAATAAATATAACAAGGTTGAAATAAAATGGAATGAATTAAAGGCCCAAATGTCCATGTCATACTTAAAACACTGATATCCCACTGGTCCAATCACATATACATGAGTAAATAAAATAAACTGAAATAAAAGCAAAAGGATATTCTACCCACACAAAGCCATAACACATACACGATATCCATATACATATCTGAGCCATCCTTCTTGATTAGTCTCGAGCCTCATCCCTACCTATGTTTGAAACCATGAAAATGTCTTCTTGGGTACCCTAGTGCAATGGTGGCCTGAGCAGGGTGTGAGTAAAAAATTTAGTAGAGAACCAAAAAGTCCCATACATATCCAGTAAATGAAGTGTATGTATTTGTGTGTTACTCATCAGGATAACAATAATGGAAATAACTAACCACTAAAAATAAATAGTTGATAAAAGATAAAAATAAGAATGTTACCATAAGTACATGCTTATGTGAGGTACTCCTCCTAGTTGAGACACAACTTGAAGTAAAAGGATAAAATAAATCCACAGTTGATCCCTAGGTTTGTGATCCCAATAAACTAGACATACTATGAATGAGGCATTGAGATGGATTTCATACCACTCAAGACATGTATAATCAAGTAAATCCTTGGGTCTGTAATCCTGATTAACAATACCTTCTTCTTCCAATGCTAAAAATGTCTTTGATCAAGCTACATCACCACACAGGGATACATTTAATAACCTTGGGATCACCCAAACCTGACTCTAATAACTATAATGAAGGATTCTAGGTAAAATATATACATCCTATAAATATGGCACAAAGATGGATGTCATACCACTCATGCCTTGTAAATCCAACCCTATATTGGATCCCTAGGTCCAGGTCAATAGGTTTCCATGACTTTGGAGCTCAAATAAACCCTAAAGGGGATGAACCATAGGTGATCTATAATGAGTGATCTCCTAAAATAAGATAATAAGTCACTATCAATTCAATAATAAGTTCAAAATCCATATCCCAAGAAAAGCCTGGTCCATATAGTAATGGTGTGTCCACCTGATCCTGATGAGTATCACATGCATCACTTAATAATACCATCATCCACCCTTGAGAATATCACAATATCGAAAGCTTAGGGGAAGTGTAACCAACCGATAATATCATCTGGGGAATGCCATGTACACTGTGGATTTCCATGTCTACTAATTCCAATCAGGAATAGAATAATTTCATTTAACCTATAAACCCATCAAAGGCATTACATGTCATTAATCCATATATCTATCAAGGTGTAACAAGTTGGATCATCAGAAAGTACCTCCGGGAATCCAAATAAAGAAACAATTAAACAAAAGGCATAGAAGCTACATCCCAAGAAGTACCTTTGGGAATCCCCATCATAGAATCACCTTGCATTAGGCCCCATGGGCTGAAATCTAGGAATCACATATGGAATCATAGAAGCATTAACAATAACTAAATGAAATCATAAACAAAGAGTGATGGTAGCTGAATGAATAAACCCAACACTACTGTAACAGACCCTTGAGCTTACATGATTGGTGAATATTTCAGGTGAAACCAACTACCATATCTACCAAAACCCATAACAAACTAGCTTAGGGTAAGTCATCCACCGGGGCACCCACTGGGTCCCTTAGGTAATAACACTATAGAGGCATCCTACTTAGGATACTTGAAGTCAGAATAATAGTTTCAAGTTAACAGTCGACACACCATAATGTTATTTCCTATAGAATCATAATAAGGGTAGATCAGTTTTGCCAGTGACATAGAGTCTTGTCACTAAGGAAACTATCTAAAGATGGTTCATGACCCATTACTAGTTCCAAGGCCTCTCTAGGACAGTCTAAAACCACAACCTAATCATGGAATTCCTATATTTTTCCACCCATGACTATATGAGGGATGACATACCTTATTGAGTGCAATCTAAACTCCTAATAGGAATGGATGCTACTTGGTCTCTCATGGACCAAGCCATGAAAATATAACACATGGGTTGTTAGTGACCCCTAGTGTTCATCCAATGAAAACTACCCATTTAATTAATTAAACAATTCATTAAAATAATTTAATAGGATGTTTCACCCTTAGGGATGAGACTTGTAATACAAATACTACTATAAACATACATAAATAACATAGGGTAGGTATGATAGAACACTTACCTTTTAGAAGCTTTCCAAGTCTATCCAAGGGCAAGTAGTAGTTTTTAAGGCCCATACACACTCATCAGAGACATACCTAGGTCCTATCTCACAACCAACCACCGAGAGTTAATTAATTATAACTAATATAATTAATTAATTAAACTAAATAGTTTATAAAAAATTTAAATAAAACCAATTAAAAGGGAACAAATATCGAAACCTCATCGACTGATCATGTTGCACTGGAACCAAGACCCAACACTCTCCAACAATCCGTGAAAAATCATAATCCAAGAAAAAAATCATAATTACTAGGAAATAGAGTCAAAAAAACATCCAATAAATTTTATTTAGGCTTTAAATCTTTAGAAATTCACTAAAGTGACATACCTTAATGAACCGACACAAAGTGAAGTGTAGATGACCTCCTGAGTTATCCTCTTCCTAGGAAGAGTAAAAAACATATCACTACTATCTAATTACACCATGATCCGGTGGAATCAGGTAAAAAATCCCTAACTAGTGAAACTATAATTATAGGAATAATGAGAAGAACACAATGGTGGATAATGAAGTTTATGACTTAGATCTCGAGTTACAATTTATTTTAAGGCATTCAATTCCAACCAAAAATAAAGGATAATTTCCAAGGAGGAAAGAAGGAAGAGCAGAGAATTCATAGAGGAATCTTTTGGGTGAAATGATGAAGAAAATAGGGTAAAAATCCTTAAGGGTTGGAGGAAAAAAAAGTAATTTTCCTCTATTTAAGTAGTTGCATGGTTAGAATTCATGGTTCAGAAAACTATATGCCAACTATTCAGGCTCACTATCCCAAACACCTCCCATCCCCATGGTTACCTCACATGGTTTATAAATCATACTCCAACCATGCAGAACTACTATCCTCAAGAAATACTACCTCAAATAATTACATCGCATGGTTAGAAAAATCATGTGACAACCATGGAGGCTCATCCTACACCTCTACACTAAGCCACATGATTTTATGGGTTCCCTTTCATAGTTAAACCAACTGTTTTCCTTCACCAACTAGGTTTCATGATTAGACTATATAGTTTTCACTAACTGTGCGCCATCTGTGCACCCTAATATTAACTTTTCAAAAACTCCAAATCTAGGACCTAGACCCTCAAAATAATCCATAAACCTCTGAACCACTTTTTGAGACACAAACCACATCTAAAAAATTTATTTAGAGGCATTCTGAACTTTGAATTTCTATTCCGAATCTCTAATCAAAATTTGACCCATTTAGTAATTGAAAATTCAAATACCCTAAAAAATTTCCATCTAATAAAACATGGGATATTACAAAACTACTAAAATTGGTAGAAACCCAAATATCTTGGTCTAAAATTCAATATAAATTTACATAAATTCATAAAAATTAATATCAAATTTCATATATAGAAAAAAATTACAACTAACTTCATTGATCTTGCATTTATTGATAGAGATATTCCCTAAATCGTATAAAAATTCAATATTTTTAGGCTAGTATCATAATGTATCATATCAACATATCATATAGTATGAAATAGTTGAAACCAAAGCGTACATATGACATTGTTTTTGGATATCGTAAGGTAGAGTATTAGAGATACCACATCACTGCCAAATCCAACCATACTGTATTATTGGATATACCGTTAGGAATTTTAAATCATATTATACGTTTCATATTTCACCTATTATTGATCATTTAGACTAAATTTTAATAGTTAATGTTTTAATTTATACTATGTAAGCCATCATTTACGTTTCATAATATGAAACACATGGGAGAGTTGATGGTTGAAGGTTACATTTAGTAACATATGACTAAATTCCATACAAGTTTAAGGGGTGTCCTGAGGCCTATATATACATAATAATACCTAGATATATTGTTGGTTTAATCTTACCCAATCTTACCATAAATTATCCTTAATGATATCTTCCTTATCCTTCCTTGGATTTTGAGAGATACTAGCATATTGTGGTTATGAAGAGGATGCCACCCAAGTGTTTGGTGATTCAGTAAATCATTGGATAAAACTAAGAAGGAATATTCATTTGGATATTTATTAATGATATTTATCAAACCATTATGATTAAATATATGATTAGTGTCTATTTATAGTGAAAGGTATATGTTCGTAATTCAATCTATACATGGTTTCAATGAAGGAACTCGGGCTTTGGTGGAAGCATGAAATATGGTATATTAAAATTTTTAGGTTTGGATTTGTGTTAAGACATAAAATATAGTATACCCCAACCTTGATTTATCCATGGATCATTTTCAATTTAATTAATCATGAATAATTAAGAATAAAAAATTAAATCGAAACCGTACCACTTCCAAATCCGATTAGAATCACATTTTGTTCACTGTCGGAGATCATCGCTCAAAGTAAATATTTTTTTGTATCCCTATAGATCCTCCAAAAAAAACTTAAAGATCCTATTTTTACACCATTATTTGATTTCTATGTGCTAAAATGGATAATCAAAGTCTCTTTCACCATCCTTGCGATTTCCTGAGAACTCTACCTTCGATCCGGGATGAATAACTTAGATCGAGGTACCCAGATATCTTCTTTATCACTTTAGAATTTGGAATGTAAGATATATAGGCTCTAAAATTAGTGGAAATGAATAATCCCATGAATATTATAATCTCAAGTCTTATATAGGTAGGTTTAAAGTCTTGGAAATTGCACATAGTCCCCTAGGTAACTTAAACCTTCACTATAAGAAATTAATGAAACTAAATGACTTAGTAATTATGTCATAAATTTAATTTAAATTTTATTACATATACATAACATCAAATATATGTTACTTGATAAAATTTGAGTCATTAAATCAAATCACTTCCCCATTAAATACTTAACTAACCTTGAATAATAACATTCATTCAAAAAATATTTATTTTTTATTCACTTAATTACTTGTGAATACAATGAGTAAATAAATTTAAAACTTATTATTCTACACTCTATTAATATTGAATCTATTTTTTTCTTATAAATCAGTCAAACTTGAACATATCCCAAACCTGGTGTTGGGGTCCACCATGTCCTAAAATCCTATTCACTTAGAATTGGACAGACTCTTGAATATTATTAGTTTATGACCCTTTAGGTCTTTATCTTGATAATAGTGAGTAATAATCATAGACCATGAGTAGAGTCTATCAACCCATCGAGGCCCCTAAGAAGATAAGGTTTAGTAATAATAACAATAACCTCCTAAGAACACAAGCTGTGTAATGTTATCTCTTTGTCTCATTATATCTCATAAAGCAGGACACACACCTTATGTCACCATCCTTTATTACTTTATTATTTATTGATATTATTGGATAAAATTAAATTTAATCCCAATGGACATGGATTTAATAAAGGTACTACTATCCTAGTCAACTGGGCCTGAGACAACTTATCCTTTGGTAAGTGACAAAAAAAATCTTGATCATTCAATCAATGTCATACCATTAATGATGCACCCAACACAAACTACCTCACCATGACACAAATTACATGGTTTTTTATTTTATCAAAGTATGTAATAAAATGATACACATTGATAATGATATCAACTCTAGAGACCAATATACATATTCATATATTAAAACTACTAATGAAACCCAAAACATGTGGTGTTTCTGTTGGGGGGTTAGTCCTCATGATCTCATATTCTTGAGATCACCACATGGAAAATTCATGAGAATAAGTATCAATTATTATGAACCCCCAACACCTGATATCCATACATCATATGTGTCTTATCATTATAATTTATCAAGACTATAGGACATGTGTTTAAGATTACTATCAAAGTATCTTAAGGTTCTCGTTATATATGGGAACTACTATAACCTTTTGTTATAATAAATAATCTATGGAAATTACCATATAAATATTGGGCACAAAAGTGTTAACACTATTATAGTAAGAATTCATCATGCATATATATATGTATACATTATTGGTAATCTAAAAGTACAATTCAAGTTGGGTTTAGAGAACCCAATTTTACAACACTACCACTTGCACTATATACAACTTGATAATGATTAACCTGTTAGCTCTCACATAATAAGATGATTCTTCTACTGAGTTATGGATTTATTTATTGGGACTGCCTTCATACATAGATACTCTACTATCTGCAACTTCACCTCCTTGAGATAATCTTCCCAAGAGATGATATCATGGAGTATAACACTTTTATCTATTTTCTAAACTTGACATCTTAGTTAGTACCATTATAGTAATATTATCATAATTATGATAATACTTTACCTACTAGGTTAGGTTCCAAGAACATGATTTTTTTTGTAAATTTTATACTGATTCTTGATTTGTATCAGAAGCTGCAACATACTCAGTATTTATAGATATGGACACCAATGGATTGAATGATCTTATCTTGCTCATTTCCTTAGCCCAACTGCAATATTAGATTATATTGATCTATATAAATACTAGTTTATTTACCCTTATAATTATTGTTCCTTCCTATCCATATACTAGGTATATATCCATTTTACCTTTTCAAGTATAATTAGATAGTTCCAAATGATTCCCATATAGTTCTACTAGATTTAATAAGATATTTTCCTACTATAAAGTATATGCTAGAAATATCTACTACATAACATGGTATATATGATAGATCCACCATACATATGTATATAATTATACTCACCATTTTAATGTCCTCTTATGTCTCATACATATCTTATTTGAGAGATTTTTTCCATGTTAAATTAGAAACAATTCTCTCTCAAATTGTTCCAATACACTGTCAGTATGTGTACTTTTACTTGGTCTAAGCAATATATAGATACACTGAAATAAATATTATTCCCTAGAACACTAGTTTCTACTTTAATTCAATATTTTTATAGTCTATTTCAACCCAATATTAAATAATTATAAGACTAATAACATTTTTCTATATGTTATCAACATATTTTACTTGAAAACTATAGTACTCCCACTAACCTCTTATAGAATCCTGACATACATTCATTACAAATGAATATTTTATGAACATGATTCTTAAATTAATCCAAAATGGGTCACTATAATTTTAATTAATTATTTTAATTTTTTGGTATCTTCAAACCTTTCTGGTCACATCATATAGACACTTTCTAAGATTGATGGTCTTTATATCAAATACCCAATCTGATGACTATATAAAGCTTCTATAACAAGTTGAATTCAAATGGATTTAACTATAAAGATTTGGTATAACCAATTGATCCTTATTGGTTCCATTATTATTCCACCCATGTATTGTTTCTATTTAATACCCACTAATGAATTTACATTAATTAGAGAAACTACCAAAATAAAGGATTGATTTTGGTATATGGATCTATTTTCCCAAATTCATATAATCTTTTCAATCGTATCCAATTTACATTTATTGATTACATATTGTATTCATTATTATTATCAAATAATATATAACCCACCATGGTGAATATAAAACCACCACTATGGTTTTAATATTTCTACACAGTATGTGTCTCCAGAACATTCATTTTCCAAGAGCTCCTGTGGAACTTGTTCCTATGCCAACTACTTGTGTAATACTATCCTTGAATTAACCCAAGTAAATATTTCTCTGACAATCTCAAATACATATGTTCAAACTTTTATATAATTTTTTTATATCAATATAATTTTACTTTTCTATCATATATATTTCTATAATGACCTTATAATCCTTCAATATAATTACCTTAAATGAAAATTGTGTTATTCTTGATGTAAGTTTATTTATTGACAATGACTTAAAAAACCCCCTGCCTCTAAACACATGGTGTATAACATAATGGATTTCATTTATATTATAACACATATGATATACATTTGTAATTATAGTTTTCATATGGTTATGGGTTAACACTACTATTTGAATAGCATTTTACAATAGATAATGGAATATTTTTCAATACTTACTAAATCTCATTTATGATTATCCTTTTACTAACATCATAACATTGATGTGTATAAGGAAATGTGAATTTTGGAAGTTCTACTTACTATATTTTAATGATAAATGTATGAATGTATGAATCATAATCAATATCACTTTTACCAATATCATAAATTTGATGTGTATAAAGAAATTTTGAGTTTAGGAATAAATCCACTCAATATTTTCATGACCAGTGAATGATTTGTCAAGATATTCTTCGACACATATTCCCAAAGAAGAACATATCTTCTAACCACACATAATCATTACTTCACTTTCACATTCATTAAAACTATGAAATAAATCTCATGAAGTATAATAATTTACCTCTGGCTTCTGATTAGAATAGTTTACACTCTCTTACTAAACTAATACCAAAAGATTTGTGTCTTACCATTATTTATAAAGGTTTATTTTTCCAAAACTAGATAAGTAATTATATCAATAATACCTATGTTTTTTGAGCTCAAAATTTTCTAAATACCATATTGGGTATATATTTGACAAGTAATTTCAATTTTAATAGGAAAAAAATCATCTTTCCATAACTGGGTATTTAAGTCTTATATTTTATATTCATCAGTTATTTCTAATGATTAAAAAATTATTGAACTATTAGTTGAGTATGAGGTACAAAAAACAACTTTCATTCCAAAATGGAATAACATATTCTTATGTCCAATGGACATGTGAGATAATTTTTTTGGAAATACTCAATAAAAATTTAATTAGAATCATTAAACATGGAAATTAAAAGTTGTGTACTTGTCACTGCTGAATTAGGAATCACCCTTTCTCAACTTCTTAGATAATTCACCTTACTTATTGTAACATTTATATACTTACCTGGTTACTATATTTAAATACAAATGTGTGATAGATATTAAATATCTAATACTTAATATGTAAACCTGAAACATCACATACAATGATAAATATACACTAATTCGAAGCCTCTTCTTACTTCAACTTCAATTTATTATATTTAATCCTCTATAAAATTATCTTACAACATGGAAAATGAGTATCCACCTGTATGTTAATTTTACTCTTTTATTTGAAGGATTTTGTGAATGTGTCTTTGGAGTCACACTTTAAATTTAACTTTTCACCTTTCCTTTCAACTTGGCCACTATAAGAACAAAATATTAATCTTTTTTTAAGATATTATCTTCTTAGAGAACATTACCCAAAGGGTAATAAACCATTTTATCTAAACTATTAATTTTTTTAATCTTATATGAAATTATATTAATTGAGAGAAAATGATATAAGAAAGGGATTTATTAATATTTCACAATCCATATTTAAATTTACACATATTTTGTGTAATCATCACCTCATTCACATATCACTTCACATTCTCCTCACAAGCTTCTTAGAGATGATATAACATGTGAAAATATCAATATCCTAATGTTGTTTTTCAAAAAACATCAGTCATTGATGATAAAATTATGTTTTAATTATCAAATGAATCATATGCGGGTCCCTTATAAATATCATTATCACCCTCGCTTCATGAGGTTTCTTAACCAGTAGTTGGTACTCCATCATGAAAAATTTCATATATCATAGTACTTTGTAAAATTACTTATAACACTCTTGAAAATTATTATTAATAGGGAAATATTCTTTGTCCATAATAAATCATAGTGAACTTGTGGTGTTACTAGCCATTAATCTACAAAATAATACTTAAGAATATTAGTACTTTTATCTTGATTACTAGTTATTAGAGATTATAGATTTTATTATCATAATTTTTTCCACTATTTTATTTAATTATAGTAGCCCTAAACTACTATATATAGAATACCCATCCTATAGAGTATTCTAGTGGAAAGGATCCTCAAAACCTCCGCTAATTTTCTAAGATATGTCTATGACACTACTCGGAGAGTCTCAAGGTAGGCTTTCAGCTGGACAACCACATTAACTCGTGGATCCTTGATCTATTGGGTGGAGACCCATCTCCTTTAAATGATAACATTTCATTTCTCAACACTTGACTCTAAATTTGAAACAAGATAGATATGACTACTTCTTTGATACCAAATTCAATTAAGTCGACCCACCAATCTCAAAAGAACTCTCCGTTAGTAGGAGGAAACCTCAGCAAAGGCTGATGAGCACATCGTACAATCGATTTTCTTCAAAATTAAGTAATATAAGTCATTATGTATTAATATTTTTTTGAGGGGTTTTTTATTCTTGATGAATGTAATCCATTTATATTTACACCTTTTTATTTTATGTGACCATACTCACATATTTACAATGCAATAAATTTAAAAACATTCATTACACTAGTTTATTTTATCTATACATGCTCATTTATTATTTTATGTGATCACTTGTAAAACAACACAAATATAAAATATTAAACCATTCATAAATAAAATTGAACGATGTGATCATGAGCCTATACTAATGGTTGATCCATTAAGAGAATAATGGAACAACCTAGAACCTTTGGATAAATCCTCTATTCACAACACATGTGACTTGAGTTGATGCGCTCACCCATCCAATATGTCAAACCCCTATTTAGTAGATCACAAAAACTCAGCATGATCTTCATCACTAATCATCCTAGTCATTATACAATTATACTTTCACATAGGTGAGGGGATCTCGAGAATGCAGAATACATATAAATATTTTTTATCTGTTCACACACACCCTTATACATATAGTTATGTAAAATATGATAAAAAAATCATCATTTATTAAATAATTATTACAAACCACACATTGTAATAATTTAATAAATAAATAAGAAAATAACATGCATAAACTGATTGGTTTATGTATCATGATTAGTTGATATGTATAAAAATCGTGTATATAAATTAAATTTGTGATGAATTCATCTTGAAAGTATTTTTAATAAATTAAAATAAATTTAATTTAATTTTAATCCATAAAATACTTATTGCACAGTCCCATAAAATATTTATTTTAAATTCCAAATATTTATTTAAATATTTTTGGATTTTTTTATAATTATTTAGTCTTCTTGGAATTTTCTAGATTCTTTATGGGGGTTTTGGGTTGTGGGGAAATACCAAGAAATTATTTATGGGTCCAAAAAATATATTTACCTAACCTGCCCAAGGTCGATCTGACCCGATAGGGGTGCCAGGTTAGTGGTGTGTGTGCACCTGCACACTGGGCACATGATCAGTGGGTTGGGTGCCCTGGTTGAGTGCCACATGATTTTTTAAAGGATAATTCCTCCATGATTATATATATAAATATTATATATACATATATATAATAATACAATCATGTGCCTAAACATATTATATATATAGATATATAAGTAAATTCTTATATATATATATATATTATCTATATATAAAATCATGTGATATATTATGTATATATAATATAATATATATAAATGGGTTCTCAAAACCCCTTTATAATTTTGTTTTCATGGAACCCCCACAAAAATTCTCCCCATCACTTTGTTTTTTAACCATTTAAAAAACCCTAATTCCATGAGGCTTGATAAAAAAATTTAGCCGTGAAAGTTTTTATCACCACCCCCATATAGTGCAATATATATATATATATATATATATATATATAATGATGGGTCATGGAATGGGGTTCCTCCCCCTTCCATGCACATATATATAAATAATATTTTATATATTATTATTATTATTATATATGTGTATATATGTATATATTATAATGTATTTTTTTAAATAAGTCCACATTGCCTCTGACTTCCTCGATATAGTTGCTCGGTTGGACAAATCCTAAACGAGCAAGGTTCCAACCATAACTTTTGATCTGATTTCATCAGTCTTCAATGAAATGAACCCACACCAGTGATATATATATATATAAGTATATATTGGTTCTTGGTTTTAATCCAAAACAATTATTTTTTTTTATCTTCAAATGAACATAAATCGGTCATTCTGTCTTTTATCGATGCTCCATTTGCAGTAGCGAGAATGTGATAATTCCATATTCTTAAATAAATAAAAATTTTAATTTTTAAGTAAACATAATTAAATGCATTCCTAAATCTGATACAAATTAGAGGAAAATGAGATTTAGCGGAAGCATGAAATATGGTATGTTAAAATTTACAGGTTTATATTTTTGTTGAAAAATAAAACCCAATTTCCCCTAAACTATATTTATCCATGGATCATGTAAAATTTAATTAATCACATATAATTAATACTGAAAAAGTAAATAAAACTGTACCACTTTCGATTTCGATTGGAATTACTTTTTTCTCACTACCGGAGATCATTATTGAATGAACCAATGTCATATCCCTCTTGATCATCCACACGCACTTCAAGATCTTGTCGATACATCTATATTCAGTTTTTGGGTGCTAGCATAGAAAATAAAAGTCACATTCAATGTCCTTGTGATCGCCTGAGCACTGCACCTTTGTTACAAGATGAATAAATTAGATTGGATTGATCAGATATCTTCTTTATCACTCTATAATTTTGTATATAAAAGGTATAAGTTCTCAAATTCGTGGTAATTAATAGTCCCATGAATTTTAGATTCTTAATTATTACATAGGTAGGTTTAAAGTCCCAGAAATTGAACTTAGGCTCTTGTGAAACTTAAACCTTCAATATAATCTCTTAATGACACTAAATGACATAATAATCGTGTCATAAATGTCATTTAAATTTTATCACATACTTTTAACAATAAATATATATTATGCGATAAAATTTGAGTCATTAACTCAACCTAATTCTCCCATTAAATACTTAACAAACCTTGAATAATAATATCCATTTGAAAAATATTTATTTTGTATTCACTTAATTAATTTTGAATACAATGAGAAAATAAATTAAAAAATTATCATTATAAACTTTAAAAATATTTAATTAATTTATTTATTTTTAATTAGTCAAAATTGGAAATAACCTGAACCCTATGGTGGTTCCCACCATTCCCTAAAATCCTATTAACTTAGAATATTCCACACTCTTGAATATGACTAGTGTGTGGCCCTCTAAGTCCTTATCTTGATATTATTGAGTACTACTCACAGACCTAGAGTATATTCTAGCAACCCATAAAGGCCCTTAAGGAGATAATGTTTAGTCATAGTAATGAAAACCTCCTATGAACAGAACCCATGTAATATTATCTATTTGTATCATGATATCTCAAAAATAAATATGCACAATTCTTGTCATCATTCCTTATTAATTTATTATTCATTGACTTTATTAGATTAATTTACCTTTAATCACCATGGACATAGATTTAATAAAGGTAATAATATAATGGTCAACTAGGCCTGATACATCTTATCCTTTCTTAGGTGAAAAAAACTATCTTGATCATTCAATTAATGTCATACCACCAATGACACACCTAACAAAAAATACCTTACCATGACACACATTCCATGGTTTTTATCTTTTATAAAAGTACATAATCAAATGATACACATTAATAATGGTTTCAAGTCTAGATACCAATACACATATTCACAGATATAAACTACCAATGACACCCAAAACATGTGGTTTTCCTATTGATGGGTTAGTCCTCATGACATTTTCTTCTTGAGATCCCTAAGTGAGAACTTCATGAGAAGAAGTCTCAATACTCATGAGCCTTGAACACATGATAGTTACACATAATAGGTTACCTATCATTATGATGTATCTATAATATATGACATGTGTTTATGATTACTATCATAGTATCTCAAATTTCTCATTATAGCTGGGAAGTATTATAATATTTTTTTACAATAAATACTATAAAGAAATTACTATGTAAATAGTGGGTTAAGAAATGTTAACACTATTATGGTAAGAATTCATCATGAATATCTCTCAGTACACATTATTTAGTAATCTAAAAGTACTGTTCAAGTTGGGTCTAGGTCACCCACTTTTACAACATTAATCTTCTCATAACATTCTAATATTGGGAATGAGGTTTCTAATGTCATCCACTAGATTAAATAAGTTTTATTCAATATTTAGAAATCCTTTAGTGGTATCAAAGCCATACCATTATTTTTCATTCTTTAAATCATGTTTGAAATGAATAAATTGTGTATATCATATTATTATCATTTTTATATCATTAAAATGATATTTGTTTTTATTATATGTCTTCATATATGATATAGGGTATCATAAGCTGTGATATGGTCATTATGTACAATATGTGATATTGTAAAATATGATCTAGTGTAATCCTTCAATTTTTTGGTGTATCATAGCATGCAATATACTAAGTCATTTTTTACAATGGAATTGTTCCTTACGTGAAAAATAGATCATCATATCACCTTAGTGACATTTAATACTACCATAAAATAGGACTCCCAACCATTAAAGGGGATATCGTAGGCCAAACATCAATTGTAATAGGAAATCCATGACAAAAAATACAGGGATATCATAAAATATGATAGATAATAAAAGATTATCCATTATAGGTTATTACACCCCAATCATAAGTAATGATATGTTTTTGAAATATACCACAAATTATGATATAAAGCATGTCATTAAATACGATATCATAAAACTTTTAATTTTCTATTTTAATTTATGAATTGAATTATATAATTTATAATGTTTTTATAAATTATGAAAGGGTGTTTTGGTATATTTATTTAATTTATAAAGTGTTAATTAATTAATTAATATAAAGTGTTTATAATTAAATATTAAGTGTTTTTGAAACATTTAATAAATAAACATCTATAATATTAAATGATAATATTATATAAATTTTTAATTTATATGGAATGGCCTACAATTCATATATTAAATGTTTACATAGAAATTATAAGGGTGATTTATAAAGTATTTATAAACAATAAAATAATGTAAAATATAATGGAGTTAATAATTAATTATGATTTTTTCATAATTATTAATTTGAATCATTCAAATTAAAAGGAATTATTTAAGGAAATTATTTAATTCATATCAATAAGATTTTTGATGATTTATATTATTAAATGTTTACATATTTTTAAATATGTGATATTTCAAATTTTTACATAATATATGAATTGTTAAAATATAGAACATTTATATTTAAAATTTTATATATTTAAGTAAAATGGAATATAATAATTATATGAAATAGTTTATATCAGAAATATATATAAAGTGCTTATTTATTTAATTATAGATTGTCCATAGTGCATACCTAAATTATAAAGTGTTTATTATTGTTTTATTTATAAAGTGTTTATAAATGTATTTACATGATTAAACATATTAATTATTCATTTATTTATCTTTATTCTCTATTTTATTTATAGATATAATTTTTAATACTTGTTTTGGGTTCCTAAATTATTTATAGACCTTTGAGTTGATAGAGTTCATTTATGATATTTTCATGGTATAGTGTGTTTTGGTTTCCTATGGTGTGATATTATTAGGTTATAGGATAATTTTCATGTCCATTCATATTGAATGTCTAGTTTTATGATATAAGGTAAGTGGATTGATTAGTTATATATTTACTTGAAGGTGATCGAGTGGTTTTCACTCATCATGTAAGATGCCTTATGATGGTATGATTTTTATTATTTATAGGGAACTTGAAGGTGAGTTATTATTTAAAGATTTTCTAGCCTTATTGAGTAAGGTTGAAAGGAAATTTCATTCTTATGTAATGATAGTGAAAGTTTTTAATTTTGGTTCCTTTTTATATGTTATAATAGATGAATAATTATGGGATGATTTTTAATTATAAATGATGTTATTTTCGGATAATGTATGATAAATACTCTTTATCTAGAAATAAATATGATATATGATAGTATTAAATTAGATTTGGTTCTCCAATGAACATTACCTTTATAGAAATCATGTTATGGTCCTTGAAATCATTTGATAAGGGCCTCATAAAAGAAAAAATGATGGATACTCTAGATATTTATGAGTTCCAATAAAAATAATACATAGATTTCTATAGTGAATTAGGATCCCTTAATGATGAAAATTGTTTAAATAATGTCCTTTTTTTATTTGAATGAACAAGTAATACAATATAGATACATGTATAGTAGAATTTTTCTAAATTTTAAGGTAAATCATGAAAATTGTGGTATAGCCTTGAGTACAAATAAGAAGGTAATGTGATGCAGTGGACTGATTTCCGCACCCTCTTTTATAATAGATTCTTCCAAGTGGTCATTCACCCATAGATGCATCTGGGATTTATATAACTATAGAAACATGGGGAATTAATGATGTAATATTCCATAAAATCCAATATTATACTTAATATTGTGTTATCCTTGAATATAAATGAGTCTATGAAGGTCTGTTAATTCGATATGGGCCATAAATACTCATTACATGTATGAGCGACCTCTTTTTTTATAGACATATATTTGGAGGTAGTAAAAAAAGAATAAATGACAAAGGTATAGGTTATAATACTTTAAGAGTAAAAATAGAATAATATATAATCCAAGAAGGAGTTAATGTTAGGTGGAAGAATAAAAATTATGGTGATGAATTCAGTTAATAATATAGTTCAATGCATCTACAGTTAAAGAGAATATGTACAGTAAAATGTTAATAACATGGAGGGATAAATTGAATGCACTCACAAGGTTTTATTGAACCATATTAGTTTAATACTATACAGGTATGGGTTATATATATATTACTATAGGAAGAAGCTGACCTATATATGAGAACATGATGGGGCATACCAATTTTTGTGGTATGCCTTTAATCATCATGATAGAAATGATATTAAAAGTTTTTATTAATATTTTAAATGTTTAACCAAAAATATTTGTGATGTATATATATATATATATATTAAAATCTATTATATATGAGGCGTAATAAGTGTTTAAGGATGATTTTGGTTAGGTCTACAATTAGTCACATTTAGGGGATATATGAGAACAAGTGTGTTAGTATGGGTTGAGTAACTATAAGAAATGTTCTATAGTATAGAAAACTTATAAAACACTATGGATATGACCCTTGTATTGGGTAGGATAAAATTATCACCAGACATCACATGTATAGAAAAACCAATGATGATCATGGTGGGTTTATCATCTAAACTGTATAAAAAATAGGGTGAATCATTTCTGGTTCTAGGAAAATACCATATTTAAGAGTTCATTAGTGGGGGTTGAATTATTTAATGTTATTTTTGACTGATTTATAATAGGAATCTATGATCAGCTATAGAAGAAACCATGTGTTTGAGTTTTTGGTACAATTGAAAACAAACTAATTAATGAGTAAATAGGTTTAGAGCTAGAGTTTTCAGTAAAGATCTTGTTTGGATAGATTTTATGTGCTGATAAAATTTATGAAATATATTTCAAGATTGGAATTGAGGATAATTATCAGAATTTAATAGATTAAAATAGAGTTGAGATATATTACCAAATGTTTTTCAATAATGAGAAGCTATTGATAGGATTTTTTTACCAACCAATATCATTACGGGATAGTTATACCTAATTTTTTTTTAATATTTTTGAATTTAGTGATAGGGTTAAAATTGAATCGGAAATTAAATTTAATATAATAGCTATTTAAACACATATGAGGTGTTAAATATGATTATTTGGAAGATTAAAAATGGATGAAGGATACCTAGGTTGATGTTTTGCATGTTAGGTAAATTAAAATCCCTTTTAGGGTTCCATCAAGTAATATCTTGTGTTCATTAGTAAGAGAAGTAGTAATATGACACTGAATAAGACATTGAGAACCTGGTGGAAAGGTACCAAGATCCTAGTGGGCCATTAGAATCTTAGCGAAGCGCCACTGATAGTCAGGTGTCCCTTTTGGTGATTTTTTTTAAAATTAAATTAAATTAATTTTTATTGGTTTAAATTATTTAAAATATCTCACTCACCTATACCTATTAGAACTACATCACCCCAACCCCCATTCCCCTTTTTACCCTCCCTCTACTTCAAGCTTCTGTATACTCCCGATGCTTTATATGTTTCCTGATCGATACGCCATCTATTTCAATAATCCTTTATAGGATATTCTAAGGTAATCATTCATTAATTTCTTGTTTTTTTATTTGTTTTATTATTTTTGAAGAATAAATCCTATTTTAGGTATTATTTATATGATTCAAGTCACATAAGTATGAATAAAGTTGTGATAATGGATGTGAAAAATCCATTAATAATGATAAAGGTGTTCCCTTTTATATCAAGTAATATGTTTCATATTTTTTTCATGATGTGTGTTTATTCATGGGGTTTAAGGTTTAAGTAGTTATAATTAGGATCTATGGAGTATAAAATTTTATATATAAGTATAATAGTGTCTCTTTGTATCATATTTGGTACTTATCACATTTTTTAAAGAATTTATAGGTTCATGATGAACATGTATCCTTGGGGTGTGACCAAAAATTTTCTTGAGGGACCTGGATTATGTATTTAATTTACTAATAAATTATTTTTTTAGAGGAAGTATCTTTAATGTGTTGTCCTTAGATAATCTAAGAAGGCAGGTACATAATTCATAATTTAGTTAATGTCTATACTTGGAGATTATTTAGTTGAGAAAGTGGTTATGGATTAAGGACCTTGAAGCTTCCCTGAGAGAGATGGGTTGATAATGATGAGTCCAGTAAACCATAATCATCTCTAGGGTTATATTATTATTGGGGTAGTGTCTTATAAAGTGTTTTGAGGGATTAATTACTCATGGTGGGTGTCCATTGTGATACTAGAGAGGATACAATCAGGTATTATGGTTTCTCTTATGTTTTGATCTCTTCCTTGAGAAATGAGTAGTATAGTGTAAGGTTTGTCCATGGTGGAAAGTATTATATGTGTTGGATATTATTCAATGTTGTATTACCTATGGGTTAATTTAGGTGTGTCTAGGTTTTGGGTACGTCCACACCATTAAGAATGTTTTAGATGTTGAAATAGGGATTATGAGTACCCTAATCACCACAAGGTGATTAACATAATTTGGGGAATGTAAAAAGAGGCCGGTGAAAGTGAATTAATAATTATATAAGGTAAATAATAATAATACATATATGATGATCTATTTATCTAATTTATTTTATGATCCATAGATAATATATAGATCATGGATAATGGAAATCCGGTTATTATGTAATTAGAGACTTGATGGGTTGATATGTTTAGGATGACTGAGATGAGTGAGATTTAGAAAGATTGAGATTTCTTTAGAATTTTATTCTTATAGATATATAGATGAGATCTTATGGATAAATGAGATCTAGTCTAAATAAAAATATTCCATGATTATTTGGTTTATATCCTGACTCCAATGGTGTATCATGTTCATGGGTAGTGCCATTAATTTGATTGAGACTTGGATTTCTATGTATTTTAGTGTTGTGTTACACTTCCTAAATTCCCTTTATTCTAGATTTATACGGGTATCATTGTACTATGATGAAAACCTCTATTTCCATATATGTAGCTCTATAATTTTTACACCTTTCCCAATTGTTATTCATATGTACATGGGTAAGAAAATGTCATGCTTTTCCAAGAAGTGTTTTGAATGTGCATAGTAATGGATATGTAATAACTTTCCAACATGTGTTTCCTATATGGTAATAAATATGTTATGAATTTACATGATGCACTTAATAAATAAGATGATAAATTCAATAAAAGTAATCCTTATCTCATTTGAGTCTAAGATAGATACGATCATTGGAATTGGCTGATTGAGGTGAGTCCGCATGCTATGGTGGCTTAATTAACATATGGTTGCATGATAAGATTTATTTCATATCATATATTGTTTTTTATTTATTTTTATGACTCATACATATTCTGATATTATGTATTATGCTAGGGATACTGTTATTTTTGGGCTACTAAGTATTATGCTCACACCTTATATGTACCCTATATAAAAAGTGAATACCTCATATTTATTATGAAATATAATTCATAAATTGTATATGTGATTGTAACAAATACAGTTTCATTTGTATTATTCTTTGAATATTTCTATATATATATATCCATATTTTTCCTTAGAGTTGGTTATGTGTTTTGGGTGTCGTAGGAGCCTAGAATTAATATATTAAAAATATTTAAATATTTTAAAGTATACACACATATCTTTTCTGAATAAATGGTTTTCCCACTGGTTGGGACCTCAGATGAGAAATATGAGACTACAGTTGTTTATAGAATGCATATTTACCATAGGTGTGACATAAAGTTGTTCAGAATCTATAAAAACTTGATATTTTAAAAATAAAACTATGTTTGATAGCGTATATGACACACAACACCAAACCCAAATGAACCATGAAATATTACTATATGAATACTATAACCAAGATGTTAAATTAGAAGGTATTAATATTATTAAATTATTTATAAAAAATATATAAATATACTACTAAATATAAATGTAATGATAATGTAACACCCCGAGCTTCCACGATACACTTCTTTTTGAATAATACAATAGCTTGTGTTGTACGCAACTTCGAGTTCTAACACACCACGACCAATCAAACTAGTTATTATGAATAGAAATTCCCACTTTTTAAAAATTTTAAATTTTTATTTTTCAAAATGGACTTCATTTTTGGATTCATATTATCAGAATTATATTAGAGTGAATTTTTGGTATTTTTCTGAAAACTTTCAATTTTTGATGAATAGTGAAAAGCATTGCGTTATTGTTTAAAAATGAATTTTTATTTAAATAATTAATATTTTATTTAAATTTATATTAGGTAAAAATAGATACATAATACCTATATATGTTCAATGTAATTCATTGGAGTCATTTTATAATAATATTAGATGTATACAATTTTATTGAACTTTTTACCATCTTTTACCCACCTTCTAGGTGAATTTGCAAATTTGCATAAAACATAATTTTACTGCTTATATTAATTGAATTTAAAAAATCATAGAGACACGGTTGACATCAGTAAGTAAAATTTGGTTCAATAAGATGAAAATAATATTTGGTGAATAATAACTTTTGACTTTTATTTACCACGGTTAAAAGTAAACATGGTAATTAAAGGTAAAAAATGATACTATAATTACCATAACACATGTTATAATTCTATAAGATAAGTGTATTTCAACAAAAATAAACCTTAGGAATTAAATATGATCCTTTTGTTCAACTTTTATTAGATTAGGATACTTATTATTATTTTATTTAAAGAAGAGTTAAATGTGTTAAATTCAATGTTTAATAACTAAACCATTTTTAATATAGGGTTATACATAAGATAAATTAGACTATAAATATTAATTATAAAGATAAAAATATTTCCTATTTAATGGTATTTTATTTATAATTTTTATACGTTAAATAATTATATTTATTTATGAAACAATGATGATGCAGTAATTACCTTATTAATGAAAGATTAAAATAATTGATATTATAAATATCCAAATAAATGTAAATTGAGACTTTTTATGAATTCAAATAATTTTATAGGTTAATATGACATGTTAGGGTTGATTAAATAAATTGTTTTCTAAGTGATAAAGTTGTTATGACTTTCAAAAAAACAAAATACCAAATAGTGTCAAAATTGACATAAATGAATTTTTAAAACAAATACTATATTATTAATTGATATAACATTAATAAAAATATAAGGATCTTCCAAAGTACTTATATAAGGTTATATATATCAATAATTAACCCATTGGGGTTCTCTTTGATTTTTATAGTAAGTTTATTAACCATTTATTATAAAAATACATAAATACATGGTAAAAGTTAAACTATTTAACTAAGAGTTAATTCTAAAAGATAAGGTTAATATGGTGACCTAAACCTATCTAAAACCAATTTTTTGATATTTTTTATACCCATAAACACATTATAATTTAAATAAATCATTTTGGAGCCATTATAAATATAATATTATTGTATAATAAAATAATATTTCAGATTTTCCAAAAGTGACCCTCACCTCTCTTATAAAAGAGTACTTCCCCTTCTCTCAAAATCACACCTCCAAAAATATTTGTCTCGGCCAAAACCTGATAAAATATCCTCCCAAATACCCTAAATTATACCTAGAGGAATTAATTTGATAATAAATCCAATCTAAAGAGGCATTTTGATCAACTCAAAAGAAAACACCCGAAGAAGAGGTAATAATTTCACCACCTCTTTCAAAGTTCTTTTCTTCTTCCACTTCCTTTTTCTTTGTTGTTTCCATACCAAAATTAAAAATCAAGTACCTTATAGATACCGTGATTTTATTATAAATATGGTACAACAAGATTCATTATTTTATCCATCATATGAATGACAGGTCATCATAAATGCGTACGTACAGATTACTGTATCCACGTCGTGGTGTAGTTTGTTATTCAAACACTTCATTATTTGGATGAGTATAATAATGAGTATAACTAATGTAAATAATAAATATAACATTTTAAGGATTATTTATATATGATATACCATAAAATTACATACAATTTCACCATTAATAGAATGATATTGTCGCTCGTACGTACATACAGATTACTGTCTCCACAAACGCGATGAAATTCATTCCCCATCATAACCATTCAAGAATAATTTTCATTTTATGGTTAAAAATAATGCTTAAGAACTTAATATAATTATGGATATGAATAAAATACATCCTATCCATAACAAACATGGCTTACTTAACTAATCATATAGATGAAAACGAATCATTTAACACCGGACACAATGATACTACTGAAATATTATTAACAAAGAAAATTAGAAGATCATATATGATATCATATTTATGTATGTGGTTGTTGTATAATTTAATAACAACTATTTAACTATTATACACGAGGTTAATGTAACCTTGATCAAGAAAAACTACAAGGTAAGGGTTAATTATACAATCTATTCATTATCCGAGGTTGTTTATACATGAGTATCTACTATGACCTCTTTATCATCCACATACGTATTTCTTAAAAATGTATTTAAAAACATTTTTATCATTTACTAGAATATTGGTTAAAGTAATTTATACCCTTGTTTTAATTTTTATAAAATGTTTTGAAAGGAATATTTCCATTGTTTTCCAAACAATGTACTTTGTGACCTTTTTGAAAAATTAAGGTAAGAATGTTTTTTTTAACTTATATGGTGGGTGCAACTATTTTCCACCATTATAAAACCTTCACAGATTCCATTACAATATTATAATAATGTTTTCAAAATAAATTTTTTCTTTTATAATTATGTGACTTTTAAATGATTTCAAAATAAAAAGAGATATTCCTCTCAAATAGTTTTGAATTCATATATGTCAACATCCTTTGATGGATTTTACACTTGTTTGAAGTTGATTTATTATGATAAAATCTTCCATATTTTATTGAAGGTTTTTGTGATAGTTTTGACTATGGATGTGTTATTTTTATACCATTCATGGTTTATGGTTAAAGTATTAACATTTCATGTTCTAGTTTTAATACGATTGTTTATGTTATGTTTCAACCTTTTCATATGAGGAATGAATTGGACTTAGTAAGTGATGGGTGGAGCCCACTATAGCTCCTCGATGAATCTTTAGGACTCATAAGACAAACTAGCATCTTGGTACAAGGCCTTGAAAAAAATCTTATTTGTATTCTTAGTACAAGGCCTTGACTAAGTGGTTATGATGTCTGGCATTATGCATTTCATCATTATGAAATTGGAAATTGATATTACATGTGATTATTCAACTAGTATAATATCTATGTGAATAAGTAAATGAAATTATTTAATTTATACTTTCCATATTATGCTGAATTTTAAGTTTAAAAGGATTCTGTTTTAGTCTTATACACTTCCTTAAATGTTTATGCTTATTTAAGAAATTTTCCGCTATATTGTTATCCTTACTGAGCAGCTGAGCTCACCCCTTTCTTATGTTTTATTTTCCCTTGGATGTGAAGAAGTATATTATGACTGACCTTTAGGGATAATATAAGGGAGATGTATGTGTTCAAAGGATACATAATGTTTTTTTTCATTTCAATAATGTAATGTAAAACTTATGTTTGTATCTAGTACTTCCAAGGCTACTAAACTGATCGGTCTTTTAGTATTTGATCCCTTGTGATCAAGAAAATGTTATGTAATAATGCACTGACTCTGGGTGACTAGGGTTAGAGAATTATATATAACTTCTTTGGAAATAAGTACGTAATTTTTAATAAAAACATTCTATTCTTCAAAAAATATGTTTCTTTAAAATGTATTTTTATTTATTTTTGTGAGAAAATATTATAATTAATTTCTAGAAATTTTTGAAAATTTATTTTATAGAATGAAAATAATTTTGAAAATCAGAATATCAAAATTAACTTAGTGTGAAATTTTGATATTTTTTTGAAATGATTTATTTTTTAGTGAATAGTGAAAATTAGTGATTTTTGAAATACTATCATTTCTTTTCATTAAATTATACAATTTAAAAGTCACATTATATTTTGGATTTGGTATTAAAGTTACATATAAAAAATTATTTTTATAATAATATAATTAATTTAATTTTAATCATTAATTTTCATTATTTTGGTATCGGTTTATTTTTATGCTTAAAAATGCAGTTTTCTATAAACTGTTTAATTTTATCCATTTTAATTAGTTAAAATACGAGTACTAAATAAATATTTAAATTAAATTTATATATTATATATCTATTTATATGAATTGAAATTAATGCAATGATTATTACTATTCATATAGTTAATATAAAGTCATCATATGCTTGAAAAGTTCATTTCTTGAAAAAACTGTTTTTCTACACGTTTTACAGATTTATTTTTCAAATGAAATTATTACACTTATGTGAATTGAGTTTGATAAAATGGATTTAATATTTTGATTTATAATAATTAATATTATGTAATAAGGTAAACATAATTTTTGGTCATAATGAATAGTAAAAATAGTAAAAATCAATTACTGTAGTTAAATTTAAAACAGGGTTATGCATGTTATATGAACTTGTGTTAAAATTAATTTTCCACTCATATAAGATTTTTTATTTGATAAATTTAATTTTATATTTATATTTAGTGGCTAAAAATTATTTAATAAGGCTAATTTTATTTTTAGTCTTAAAGGATAAATTACCTAGGTAAAATAACAAGTTACCATGGTGAAAACTAAAATGGTAAAAGTGATTAAACTTAGAGGTAAAAGAAATAAAATGTCTAAAAAATGTTTATTTATTGTTTCAATGCGTGGATATAACTTATATTTAACCCACTACAACATTTATCAATTTTTGAGGCACATGGCTTGAGAGTGACTTCACATTATTGAATTATTTTGGGTATTTACATAAATGCCACTCCATCTCACTTATAAAAGGGAACCCCCCTCTTCTCCACTATAAAATTAAAGATCCTTGTAATTAATAAAATAACTATACAAACATATTAGTAATTTACAACTATTCTGAAATAATAACAATATAATATACCATACACTAGGATTTTATTATGTTAATGTCATAACCTACATCCATCTCATTCGTGTGTATAGTGGACTACTGCCTCATGAACCGATATAATTTTTTCCCATCATCTCCTATAATTACTATTTATGATGATGGAATTAATATATATGTATATATATATATATATTATTCATGAAATATTTATCATTCTAAAAAAATAATATATCATATAATTTCTTACCTTTCCATTCATAGAAAAAATGAAAATATCATTCATGCGTACGTGTGGATTACCATCTCCACGAAGTGATGTGATTCATTTTTCATTAACGTATCACACATATAGTATATATAAGTGTATTTAAATAAAAAAGATTATATTTTTGGTATGATTATAATTATTTAAAGATAAAACAACACTTAACTTCTTTCCATCATGATCATTGAAAAATGGAACGTTACCCATGCGTACATACGACCTACTGTCTCCATGATTGTAATATTTTTCATTTTTCATAACCATCATTCATGATTTATTTTAAAAGTATAATTTATTTATAAAAATTATAATTTTTTTTATGATTATTATTCTAGAGATGATGTAACAATGAATAATTTTACCATAATCAACATATCAAAGTCATTTTAGACATATGAACTAAATATCATAAAAACGTCTGATGTTAACTTAATTGATTTTATAAATAGACAAAAAATGGTAATAAATAAAATAAAAGGAATAATATATTTGAAATTTTTTATTAATAAAGTAAATAATTAACATAAGTTTGTTATTTAGGTAAATAAATTACATACAAGATGATTTAAACTTGAGGTAATGGGTTTCATAACTCAATTTCTTTGAATTATGTTATATTACTTCTTCATTATCTTTGATATTATAAGATTATGTGTATAATAATTTTTTTTATTATTTTATGTTTTATTTACAATTTTTTTATTTTTATTTACATTTGATACACATAATAAATTCATTGATTTATTCTAACTTCAACGACATGATCTTTGTAAAGGATTTTTTTCTCAATTTCCCTTAATAGAGGAATATTTTAATGTTATGAACCTAATTTATTTTATATGATTTATATTATTCCCCTTTTATATATTATATCATTAATATTTAATAATTAATGTAATTTACGTTGAAATTAATTTTAATTCATCCAATGGGATTTGATTAAAAAGTCACCAAAGTGGTAAAGGCTTTATGTTACAATCACATTTCTTTTCGAGATTGTTTATGTTCAAGGTTACTTTGGGGGAAATCATATAAAATTATTTTTTTTAAACCAAATATATTTTATTCTTCTATATTCATGAATTTTTTTTACATTTTTGTTTTCCTTTTCCTCCCTTATTGAATAAAAAAATATCAATAAAGTTTTTTGTAAGTAATACCGATACTACATCTTCTTTTAGATTCAAAATCGTTCTATTCCATGTTTATATTTTCCTTAAAATATTTTAAATAATGTTTTTAATATTAGCCAATTATTTATTAAATTCATTTTCACCCATTTTTTAACTTTTTTAGAAAATGGTTTAAAAATAATATTTCTATAATTTTCTAAAGAAGGTACTTTTTTGGATTTTTTACAAAAGCATATAAAGAATGTTTTATTTTAACTTATAATTCATAAAAAAAATGTAACACCATCATGACTGCTCGATTTTTTGATTATTTAATTAAAACATTCCTTGCTTCTTTTAAAATAAAATTTTCCAATAAAATTTTGTTAATTTTTAGATTTTAATTAAGTGATTTCAAATTTAAAAGGGTATTTTTCTCAAGAAATTTTCCATATGAAATTTTAAATTCATTTTCATTAACAATTCCAACCTTTGATGTTATTAATTTCTTTGAAATTATTTTTATATTTATCTTATATATATAACTATCTCATTATACCTTACTTTTATTGGATAATACATGCCTTATGTTCAGTTCTCAAATGCCTTATTTATGAAATTTCCTTTTATTATGATATGAGACAAGATTATGCAACCCATTTATTTCCATGTGAAATTATTATGATTATTATATGTGATTGATTTCCTTTTATGGCACACATAATCATGAACATGTTATGATGGTTATTCTTAGATATCCCTCCAATTCATTGGGTAATGTTTATGTCTCATGAGACATTATTTATGGGATTATGGAGTAAACCTAATTCATTATGGGACTCTATCCACTATTTGTTGTTGTCTTGATAGTTATCCTGGATTTATGAATATGTCATGTTATATGTTGTAACTACATTTCTTATATTTCCATGATATTATTATTCCATGGTATTTCTGTTATTCTCCCCTATGATTATTCATGTGCCATATCTTTTGTGATATCATGTTATTACTCATTATCATGTTTACTCCCTTACTAGGATTTATAGCTCACCCCTTTATTTTATGTATTCCAATGGTTACTATATATAGTTTATGGAGATCAAAGTGATTTAGGATCTCAAAAAGTAGAATAAAAATAAAGAATTTATTTTTTAGTTTATTTTTTATGTTTTATGTACACATTATTCCAAAGACACTAGGCCTCATGATCTTTGGGTTTTAATTTTAGGTTGTTTATATTAAAAATCATGTAAAAATATTTGTAAATTTTTTGGGTCATAATAGTTGGTATCAGAGAAAGGTCTAATTATTTTTAGGGATTAGGATTATATGACTTTGGTTAAAACCATGGGGATAATTATATGTATAGGGTAACATGTAAAGAACCGGATTTTCCATATAATTTTTTTAATTATATGGAATTATTATAAGTATGTGAAAATTGACGACCTGTGATTCTGAGGCCCGGTGTCCCCGTAATGAATTTTTGAACTTTTTTTAGGTATGTTCAGTAAACAGGTGAGCATAATTTTGTAACTTTTGAACCGGTGATCAGAATTGAAATCCAAGGACACCAATAAACTCGCAACATTGATATTCGCTTAAGGATACCTTCACCTCGACCGCATTAGATCGGGGGAGGAAGTTAGTTTTTCAGATTTTCATGGGAGAATTGAAAAATAAAATAAATAACTTTTATTTTATTTTTCTTGAAACCCCTCTTTTGAATATTGGTGGTTGGGACCACCTGAACTCCTCTTTTAATGTGAATTAACTCTTAGAAATCACCCAATTAATGTGCCAACATCAATTGAATTAATTAACTTAACTTAATTAATATTGGATCCTCACCTCTTTATGGGGAATCATTGGTAAATGGATAACATGGGGGAGATCCTTTGGAAGATCATTCTCCAACGAAGAACCACCCCCAATGAAGAACAAATAACTGATGCCTGGGCCCAAATCAGAAGCGTGTTGTGGGAGCAATGAACACCGTCATCCCCTTCATTGAATTTAACTTCTACCTCACACCACCTCCGAAGAACAAACGAGGTAGGGGGTTTATTTTAAAATATGATAATTATATTTTTGTTGATTCTTCATATTCTTGATTCTCAATGACAAAGGTCAAACAAACACGACCATTGATCTGCTAAAATACCATGATCTTTTTTATTTGTTCTTTGCATGTTATTCATGAAATTTTCAACACCAAATAATTAAGTGCACTAAAAGCACAATGTTTTATTGAGAGAAACATATGGACGTGGAGAATAGGACTTGGGGATCGCGAATATCTGAATGTCATATTTTTCGGTCTTAGAATGAAGTTGTGGTGAACCGCAGAAGAGGAGGTCGGCCGGTAACCAATTGATCGCGGTTTGAGCAGGAGGCAGAGTAGGACAGCAGCCGGCATGCCGGCCAACCTCATGGAATCCGGGTGGCGCGCATCCACGCTACCGGTTGAGGAGGAGGCCACGACCCGTTGGCCGCAGAGGTGAAGGGGATGGTGTCCGGCACGCCGTCCGACCATGAGGAAGCAGGGTGGTTCATGTTCGCGCCACCGGTGGAGGAGAGGGTCATGGATTGTTAGCCACAATGGTGCACCCAGAGGGTGGCTGAAACTTGGCCAGCCGTGGGAGGACAGTGGCGCCATCACGCTGTTGGGAGGAGAGCTGACCTATATTCTGGCCGGCTACGTCACGTTGAGCGGGACCCCACAGGCGGGTCCCGTGTGCCAGCATGCACCATCCGAACGGTCCATGAACTGTTTGGAATACTGGGGGGCACCCCCCGGGTAGTGGCTAGGGTGGGCCCTACCACGGTGGACCGCACCAGCCGAGCGGGCCGTGCCCAGTGGGCCAGGACACCCCCTTTCCGGGCCGGGACGGTCAGTGACCCAGCAAACCGGGCCCGCCACGATCCATCTCATATGGGCCAGACCCTAACCAGGTCGAGTCGGCCCATAAAGGGTCGGGTTGGGTCAGTCCCACTAGGTCAGACCGGACCCCGGCCCATCTAGACCCAAATACGTCTATTTGGCCATATCTTGAGAAACATGCATTCGTTTGATGAATCGTGTATGGAATTGGATTCCTTGGATCGAGACCGTACTTTTAGAATACTCCAATTTAGTTTTGGATAAATTTAGAGCACGATCAGATTGAATCGAACCTAAATCCAACCGGGCCCTCAGAACGGAAATGCTAATGACCTACATACCGTGCGTTCGATTGATGTGCCACCTATTGCATTGGGACCCTTATGAAATAGAGGTCCTTTAAGATACTTATTTGTGGAACTTAGTGACAGTTTAAGTATCGACTGATGGATTGAGGATTAGATCCTCCCGAAATCAAGCGCGCTTTGTGTGGGAACCCTGTGGCTGACTATACTTGAGGAGTCTTCAGATCCTGTGTGAGTCATCTTCGGATCCTCTGTGGATCAGTGCTTAGCGACCCTGTGCTGATCAGTGCATAAAGATCCTATTTGGGTCATCTCTAGATCCTGTGTGGGTCATTTTCAGATCCTGTGTGGGTCATCTTCAATCCTGTGTGGGTCAACAACATTGACTCTAGATGAAGTAAGATGATCTAGCAATACATCTAATCATCTATATTTCCGTACTTAAGTTATACCTGGTATGATCTGAGTATTTACCTTTGTGGTAAACTTCTTTTTGGTGATACCTTAGTGGTATTCTTCTATGTGCCGTTACCTTTTTGGTACTTACCTTTGTGGTGTTACCTGTGTGTTACTTCTATCTTCGTGGTGTTACCTGTGTGGTACTTCTACCTTCATGGTGTTACCTTTGTGGTATTATTACCTCACGCGTGTGATGAGTATATATTGATAACTTAGGTATTTTATGGGCTTATACCTAAGTAGTGTTGATTAATATTGCTTTGTGCTTTGATATTGAAGTCTTGCTTTGTGGTTTATCCTTTTTGGATTCTGAGAGTCCTTCAGGGGTCACAGGGTCCATACTAAGTATTGCTATACTCACCCCTGCATGGGCTATGCCTACACCTTGCTGTGTCTTATGCAGATGAAAGACAACATTGATCGAGGCTGAGGGTTTTAGGACTGGAGGATACTCGAAGGTGGACCATTAGACAAGAAGTACCACAAAGAATATCATTTGTGAGCTGTACCTACCCTTCTGGAAGGATCCTTGGCGGGTGATCGCATGAGTTATTTTCATTTTTACTTGTACTTCCCATTGGGGATTGTATTATGGCCCCTTTACTTACTTTACACACCCCGTTTGCTATATAGTTTACTTTTTTCTTGTATCATGCTATGTGCTTGGTTTGTGTGAGTTTACAGGTTTAAAGGCAATGCCTTCCCAGTTTTAGGGATATGCCTTTCTGGTGCTAGTCACCAGCCCCTGGACTATGGAAGATAGGCTTGGGGTAGTCATAGCACGGGCCTTGGGGGATGGGTCGTGACAAATTGATATCATAGGAGTCGGTTATACTAGAGAAATTTCACTCCGATCTTTTAATCAGCAATAGTGTTAAGTTTTATGAGTGTGGTTTTCAGTTTGGGGAATCCAGTGTTGGTGCAGCAGCCGACGTATCCATACAGAAGGACCCTGACTTTTGATTTCTGACTTTGTGCATGAAAACATTGATTGCATGTGTATTTTTTAAAATTTTTCTTTGTGATCACTTTGATTCAGCTCACCAGGTATAACTTATTGACCGAGGCACACCTGATTCTTTCTAGGGTACCTCCACAAAGACAACCAGATAGGGTTCTAGATAGAGTATGCGATGAAATCTCACAAAGTGACAAGGCTTCGGTGCAGGGCCACCTTCCGGCAGTTGTACCATCGGGTGGTGTACCAGTAGCACCACTACCGATCAGGCAGCTGATTCCACCTGCCCCAGCAGTAGAGGGTGCACGCCGCTTGAGCGCGTTTCATGAGTTTCAGCACTAGAGTCCACTGTGGTTCTGGGGAGAGATGGATCCACAGGATACTAAGGACTGGCTGGAGGCCGTGGTTAGAGTTTTTCGACTAGTAGGGACACCCGTTGTTCTCATGGTGATCCTTGCAGCCAGTATTCTTCAGGCAGCAGTGGGAAGATGGTGGATCTTGATGATCAATGCTCATAATGAGGTTACTCTCATCTGGGAGGACTTCGAGAGCCTTTTTATGGCAGAGTTCATCCCAGAGAACTTACTCTCTATACTTATACAGGATCTTCTCCACTTACAGTAGGGTAGCCTGACCATGGCTCAGTATTTAGTGAGTTTCACCGACCTCTCGCACTACTCCTCTGACATGGTGAGAGACCCTTTATTAAGGACCCAAACCTCTGAGTAGGGGATTAGATAGGATATTAGAGCTTCGATGATTTCTCTCAGCATCCCGATGCAGGTGTGGGTGTTATAGCGGGCACTCTTAGTGAAGATTTTCCTTGCCGAGCAGTCACCGACAGTGAGACCCACCACCAGACATTTTGTAGCAGAGTCATATATAGCTATAAGTAGATAGATGAAGCATAGTTCCAAGAGGAACAAACCTATAGGTGGATTACCACATGATATAAGGTCAGTTGTGCAAGGCTCTCGAGGCAGAGCAGGACATGCGAGGAGCAGGCAGTGTTACTCATGTGACAGGAAGGGTCACATGGCTCGCGACTGCCCGACTTTCCATAAAGATGACTAGCAGATGGTCGAAGGACCACCTAGGAAGAGGTGAAGTTTCGATTGAGGAGGTTCGCAGGCAGGAGGCGGACGTGGAAGAGGATCTGGCCATGTAGCACGGGGTGGGTGACGATTCGAGGTTCTACCACCACCACCTCTAGGTGGTCCACCCTGACCATAGGGAGCGGGTGGACATGGAAGAGCTCATATCCAGGAAGCTGAGGCCTATGACCAAAACAATCCGGAGATGATATAAGGTACGATATGTGTCTACTCCACCTTAGCTGCAGTACTTATAGACATAGGTTCTAGTCACTCTTTTATTGCCATGACCCTCGTTCGGAGCTTAAAGATTCTGGTGGAGCCGTTGGCTTGATACTTACAGCTAGAGACTTCTATGGGAGAGGATTTTACAATTAAACACTGGTTCTGGAAGTGTGAGCTTACTCTAGGAGGTGAGATATTTGGCTGGGATCTTCTAGTAGCGGCATTGAGGCCTTACGACATCATCTTGGGTATGTATTGGTTATCTACATTCCATGCTCAGACAGGCTATATTAGGCGCAAAGTGCGGTGTGTCCGTGAGGATGGGACCCGGTTTTCCTTCAGTAGTGAGAAGGGAACCTTTACAGGACATGATGGACTCACCCAAAAGAAGGGTGCATACAATCAAACATAAGTTGTCTAGCCTTACCCTTGGGGTGGTTGATGTTGAGTGTCTAAGCTATCTTGTAGTGGTAAACCAGTACGCTGATGTTTTACCTGATGATGTTCCGGGTCTACCTCCTCATAGAGAGGTGGAATTTTATATTGACTTGTACCCCGAGACAACACCGATATCTACACCAATATATCGTATGGCTCCTGCAGATCTTTGAGAGCTACAAGTACATCTAGAGGACTTGCAGAGCATGGGGTTCATTAGGCCTAGTGTCTCTCTTTGGGTATCTTTGATTTTGTTCTCTAAGAAGGCAGATGGGAGTTTGAGACTCTGTGAAGACTATAGGTGCCTGAACCAGGTGACCATGGAGAAAAATTACCCACTCCTGAGGATTGATGATCTCTTTGATCAGCTAAATGGATCATGGTGATTTTCGAAGATAGACCTTAGATCAGGCTATCACCAGCTCAGTGTACGAGATGAGGATGTGTAGAAGACGACCTTCAAATGTCGGTATGGCCACTATGAGTTCTTGGTTATTCCATTCGGTGTAAAAAATTCCCCAACAGTGTTCATGGGACTCATGAACATAATCTTCTAGCAATACCTCAATCGCTTTGTAGTAGTCTTCATCGACGACATCTTGATATACTCAGCGGCGGAGGAGGAGCATGCCTATCATCTGCAAAAAGTTCTGGACACACTTCGAGAGCACCAGATTTTTGGTAAGTTCTCGAAGTTCCAGTTCTGGATATGAGAGGTTCACTTTCTAGGACACGTCATCTCGGAGATTGGAGTTGTGGTGGATCCAGTGAAGATTGAGGCTGTGATTTCTTGGGAGCCACCCAGGAGTGTGATGGAGGTGCATAGTTTCCTGGGTTTGGCCGGTTACTACCAGATGTTTGTGCCTGAATTTTCCAGGGTTGTGGAACCCTTATCATCATTGATGAAGAAGGGGAAACCCTTTGTGTGGTCAGAGAGATGCCATCAGTGTTTCTAGGAGCTAAGTCAGAGACTGACGAGTGCCCCCATATTGAGGTTACCGGAGGAGGGCGTTGGGTACGTAGTCTACTGTGATGCATCAGGGACTAGGATTGGATTTTTATTGATACAGGAGCGAGCAATGATCACATATGGTTATCTATATATGAGAAAACATGAGCAGAACTAAGCTACCCATGACCTAGAGTTAGCAATAGTGGTCTTCGCCTTGAAGATGTGGCGACATTACTTGACAGGAAAACATTTTACAATCTACTCTGATCACAAGAGTCTTAGGTATTTCTTATCTTAGAAGGACATGAACTTGAGACAACGGTGTTGGATTGAGTTCCTCTAGGACTATGACTTCAAGATAGTATATACTCTTGGGAAGGGGAATGTAGTAGCAGATGCACTCAGTATGAGATCTGGTATTTAGTTGCTGAGTGAGGCGACATAGCAGCTAGCCACTTTTTGGATATCATACATGGATCGAGATGAAGCAACTTATATTTAGTCTCTAATATTCACTCCCCCAATCCTTCAGTGAGTCAGGGAGGTGTATCTTGGAGACACTGACTACAAGACTTGATGTGCTCAAATATCAACAGGACATGCACCTGATGACTTTTCTGAAGGTGGGGAGCACATCATCCTCTTCAAAGGGTGTACTATGGTACCAGTGGCGCTACGAGAGGAAGTGTTGAGAGAGTTACATACGCCCCCTCTAGTGGTATATACATGAGTGGAGAAGATGTACCATGACCTCCGATGTCATCACTAGTGGCTGGGAATGAATAAAGTTGTAGTAGAGTTTTTCTCTCGATGCCTCACTTATCAGCAAGTGAAGGCAAAGCATCAGGTTCCAGCGGGCTTAGTTCAGCCACTAGAGGTACCCGAGTGGAAGTGGGATGGAATATACATGGACATTTTGATAGTACTTCCACACATATCTAAGGGGAATGATTCCATCTGGGTGATTGTTGAACGACTCACCAAGTCAGCCCAATTCTTACCTATCAGAGAGCAGGGATCAATAGAGGGAATGAGATGCCTCTACATACAAGAGATTGTATGACTTCATGGGGTGACTTTGATGATTGTATCCAATCGTGATGCACTTTTTACTTCCTGGCTATAGAAGGGGTTACGTGAGGTGTTCGGGACTCAGCTACGCTTGAGCACCGCCTTCCATTCTCAGACGGATGGTTAGACAGAGCGGACCATTCAGACCCTCAAAGATATGTTGCGTGCTTGCATCCTTGATTTTAGTTGCAGCTGGGAGGATCAATTTTCCTTGGTTGAGTTTACATAAAAAAATATTTATCACTCCATTATGGGTATGAAACCATTAAATGAATTATACGGTTGATCTTTCAGATCACCTCTGTGCTGGACTGACCTAGGGGAGTCAGCACTCATGGGACCAGAGATGGTATAGGCTACCACAAAGAAGTTGCAGATCATCCAGGAGTAGATGAAGATTGAATAGAGTAGGAAAATGTCTTATTCTGATAGGAGACAAAGACCTCTGGAGTTCAAGGATGGTGACTATGTATTTCTATGGGTCTCACCTCGACAAGGTTTGCAGAGATTTGGCCGAGACAGAAAGTTATCTCCGAGGTTAATCGGACGCTTCCAGGTCCTCACCAGAGTTGGCGAGGTGGCGTACTGCCTATCTCTTCCCCCTCAGTTGCACCAGGTGCACAAAATTTTTCACGTATCCTAGCTGAGGAGATACGTACATGATCCTTCGCACATCATTGACTGGGGAGAGCTGGAAATCGATGATGGGGTGACGTTTTCAAAGGTTCCAATAGAGATTGAGGATCTACATGAGAGAGTCCTTCATGGGAAGTCGATACCTCTGGTTCACATTCGTTGGAAGCACAGGAACATCTATGAGAGAACATGGGAGTGGGGGGCTCATATTCATTCTCAGTACCCCCACTTGTTTCCCTAATTTGTGTTGTGTCTTTCAGGGATGAAAAGCTCTAAGGTGGGGAGAATGTAAAGACCTGGATTTTCCATGTAATTTTTTTAATTATATGGAATTATTACGAGTTTGTAAAAATCGACGGTGCGTGATTCCAAGGCCTGATGTGCCCGGAATTAATTTCTAAACTTTTTTTAGGTACATTAAGTAAACATGTGAGCGGCGTTTTGTAACTTTTAAACTGGTGCTTGGAATTGAAATCCTAGGACACCAATGAACTCACAACGCCAATATTCGCTTAAGGTGACCTTCACCTCGAACACATTTGGTCAAGGGAGGAAGTTATTTTTTGGATTTTCATGGGAGAATTGAAAAATAAAATAAATATATTTTATTTTATTTTTCTTGAAACCCCTATTTTGAATCTTGGTGGTGGGGACCACCTGAACTCCTCTTTTAATGTGAGTTAAATCTTAGAATTCCCCCAATTAGTGTTTCAATATCAATTGAATTAATTAACTTAACATAATTAATATTGGCTCCCCACCTCTTTGTGGGGAATCAATGCCAAAGGGAGAACTTGGGGGAGAGAATTTGGAAGATCATTCTCCAATGAAGAACCACTCCAACAAAAAACGAGGAACTGGCGCCCGAGCCCGTATCAGAAGCGTGTTGTGGGAGCAACGAACACCGACGTCCCCTTTATCGACTTCAACTTCTACCTCACGCCACCTACAACGAACAAACAAGGTAGGGGGTTTATTTTGAAATATGATAATTATATTTTTGTTGATTATTCATATTCTTGATTCTCAACAATGATGGAAAAACAAATACGACCATTGATTGGCCAAAATACCATTATCTTTTTTATTTGTTCTTCACGCATTCTTCATGCATTATTCAATGAAAAATAATTAAGTTCACTAAAAAAACAATGTTTTGTTGAGCATAACATATGGACATGGAGAACACGACCTGATGATTGCGAATATGCAGACATCATATTTTTCGGGCTTTGAACGAAGCTTCAGTGAGCCGCACAAGAGGAGGCCGACTGGCAACCGGCCGACCGCGGTTCGAGCAGGCAGTGGAGGAGGACGGTGTCCGGCATGCCACCCAGCCGTGTAGAACAAGGGAGACGTGCATCTTCACCACTAGTAGTAGAGAAGGCTGTGGCCCCTTAGCCACGACAGAGAAGGGGACAATGGCTGGCATGCCGACTAGCCGCATGGAGGCAGGATGGCGCGCATCTGTGACACCGGTGGAGGAGAGGGCCATGGATGATTAGCCGTAGTGGTGCACCTGGAGGGTGGTCGACACCTAACCGACCGCGGGAGGAAAACGGTGCCATTATTCCGTTGGGAGGAGAGCCAACGGGTCTTCTGACTGCATGCGTCACGCCGAGCGAGACCGCTCCAATGGGCCCCGCATGCCAGTAGGTTCCATCCGTACGGTCCATGGACCATTCAGAATAATGGGGGGAACCTCCTGGGTAGAGGGTAGGGTGATCCCCACCACAGTGGACTACACCAGCCGAGTGGGCCACACCCAGTTGGCCGGGCCTCCCCCTTTACGGGTCAGTCCGGTCCGCGACCCAGCGAACCGGGCCCACCGCGGTCTAGCCCATCCGGGCCGACCTTGGACCGTGTTGGGCCGGGTCGGTCTGACCGGGGCAGACCAGACCTGGGCCCTCTGTTGCGTTGGTACCCTTATGATGTGGCGGTCCTTTGAGATACTTATTCGTGGGACTTCGTGGCAGTTGATGTATCGAAAATTGGCTTGAGGAGTGGATACTCCCGAAATGAAACATGCTTAGTACAGGAACCCTATGGCTGACTGTACTTGAGGAGTCTTTAGATCATGTGTGGGTCATCTTCAGACCCTATGTGGGTCAGCGCTCAGTGATCCTATGTGGTTCAGCGCATAAAGATCCTATTTGGGTCATCTAGAGATCCCTTGTGGGTATTTTTCAGATCCTGTGTGGGTCATCTTCGATCCTGTGTTGGTCAACAGTAGATCCTCTCAATGAAGTAAGATGATCTAGGAATATAGCTAATCATCTATACTTCCATACTTAAGTTATACCTAGTGTGAGCTGAGTCTTTACCTTTGTGGTACAATTCTGTGTGGTGATATTCTTGGTATTCTTCTTTTTGGAATTACCTTTGTGGTACTTACCTTTATGGTGTTACCTGTGTGGTACTTCTATCTTTGTGGTGTTACCTGTGTGGTACTTATACCTTCGTGGTATTACCTTTGTGTTATTCTTACCTCACCTGTGAGATGATTATATGCTGATAACTTAGGTATATGTATGGGAATATACCTAAGTAGTGTTAATGACTATTGTTTCGTAATTTGAGGTTGAGGCCTTTCTTTGTGGTTTATCCTTTGTGGATTCCGAGAGACCTTCGGGGGTTTCAGGGTTCCTATTGAGTATTGTTATACTCACCCCTGCACGGGCTACGCCCGCACCTTGTTGTGTCTTGTGCAGACGATAGACAACATTGATTGAGGCTTAGGGTTCTAGGACTAGAGGCTTCTCATAGGTGGACCATTAGACGAGACATACTATAGAGACAACCATTCATGAGATGTACCTACCCTTCTGGTAGGATCCTTAGCGGGTGATCGTAGGAGTTGTTTTTAGTTTTACTTGTACTTTCCAGTTGGGCTTGTATTCTGGCCCCTTTACTTACTGTACACACTTTTTTTTATATAGTTTAATTTGTGATTGTATCTTGCTGTGTGCTTGGTTTGTGTGAGTTTACAGGTTTAAAGGCAATGCCTTCCCGGTTTTAGGGATATGACTTTCCGGTGCTAGTCTCTAGCCCCTGGCCTATAGAAGGTAGGACTGGGGTAGTCACGACACGAGCCCTGAGGGATGGGTCATGACATAACATCCTAAAGTTTTGGTAAGGAAGATATTATGTGGTTTCTTATCAATATATCCATTTCTAGATACTATAAGTGGAAGTGGTTTTGGAACAGATGCATATAGGGGTAATAACCCTAAAAATAATTTGTTGAGTATATCTCAACTATCATTCTAATGCATGATGAGTATTCCCTTACTGTGCATCTGGTTTTACACTCCCGAGGGATATTCTTAGGTTAATTATAATTTTATTTATGAACTATTATGATAAAATAAAACCTATATAAATCTATGATATGACATAGTGATATGAGATAAATCTAAAGTATATTGTGTTAATTTATCTAAGTTTGATTATAAGTTTAAAGGAATAGATACCCCTTTTTTGGTTTTATGTTATGGAAGTATATGCTGATTAAGAGGATTTTGGGAGACATTTAAAGAAATATAACCCTTGTATTTAGCATATGTTTTAGTAAAAAAGTTATTTTAGGAATAATTATTTTATATTATATAGATATAAGTTGAAAGGTCTTGATAAACTTTAGGGTTTATATGTTATTTTACAATGATATAATTATGATTTATTACAATTTGGGAATATATATTATATCATATGGATAACAATGAGATTTAAAAGTGACTTTTTTGATTAACTGATTGATTTTATTTTGAAAGAAGTTTACTATTTTGGGAACCTTATATGATTAAGGCAAACAAAATATTTTTAAATAAGATGGAATTTTATTTGAGTATTAAATCTTGAATTATATTATTGAATCATATATGATTTTAATATGGGTCTATGGTGATTCAGGTTATTTATGGGAATGATTAGAATATTTTGGGAAATTATATGATTCAGGCATATACATTCTTGGGTATATGAATTTATGAGTGGCTAATGTTAATTGTAGATAAATTTTAAATTAATGTTGGAATAAATTATGATAAAATCATTCTAATATTTTTGTTTCAATATTATTTAGGAATATTTTGAGGGATTTTAAGGTTTTTTATTATTCAAATGATCTTATTTTAACTTTGGGTGTTATTGTTGAGGATTTAGAGATTAAAATTATATTTCACCATACAAAGGTTTATTCATTTTGGGAATTATCTTACCTTGTTATGAAAATTTTGGTTTTGGTTAATTTATAAAGATATGAGAAATAACTTGTTATTATTTTTTGGATTATGTGATATGTTAGAATGTTATTTCAGTGTTTCTAACATAAAAAAAATCATCTTGAATACTAATCGTTTGGAAAAAAAGATGATATTTTTATGTAAATTGATTAAAGTATGAAATTATACTTTTCAAGTAAGTATTTTTCCTTATGTTATTAGTTTATATGGAAAATTAATGTCTTAACTCCAGGAAAAGGATCTTGAAAAAAATGTATCATGTTCCCTTCATTTCTAATGACTCGATGGTCTTTTTTACACCTCATTAGTTTATGGTATTATGGTTGTTAACTTTCTCTCTATCATTAAATTTATTATGATAAAGATCTTTATCACTCTCCATAATTATTTGGCAATTTTTTCCTATTTACATATTTTCACTCCCCACTAATGATCTCATATTTGGAAACCTAGTTATGCGATAACCTTCATATTTCTTTTTCCCTCTTTTTAATAGGACGTTTTACTAACCATTTTTTATGATGTGGTATTTCAAAAAAGGTATTTCTATATGACAAACCATTTTTTACTAATCCCAAGTTCAAATTATGAGGTTACAATTTAAAAAATGGTGGAATAAAGTAATACCCTAATATTTTAAAAATAAAAATATGTTCGATAGCATATATGACTCACAACACTGAGCCTAAACAAACCATAAAATATTATTATATTACTATTATAAAATATTCATTAAATTATAAGGTATGATTAGGATTAAAGGATTTATGAAATATTTATAAATATCCTACTCAATTTAAATGTATTGATAACTTCTTAGGAAATAAGTACTCAATTTTTAATAATGATATTTTACTTTTCAAAAAAAGTTTTCTTAAAAAAGTAGTTTTTTTGAGAAAATATTATAATAAATTTATAGAATATTTAGAAAATTTATTTGATAAAATAAAAATAATTTTTTAAATCAGTATATCAAAATTATTATAGAGTATTTTTTTTTCTAAAATAATTGATTTTTTAGTGGATAGTGAAAATTATCGATTTTTTTAAATACTATCATTTCTTTTCATTAAATCTTTTAATTTAAAAGTAAAATTATATATTTTTTATATTAAAGTTAAATATGAATCATTTTATTCATAATAATCTAATTAATTTCATTTTAATCAGTAATTATCATGATTTTGGTATAAGTTTATTTTTTTTCTTAAAAACATGGTTTTCTACAAACTATTTTTAAGTGCATTATGTTTATCTATTTTATATAGTTAAAATAAATATTAATAAATAAATATTTAAAATAAATTTATAGATTATATATCTGTTTATATGAATTTAAATTCATATAATGATGATTACTGTTCATATAGTTTATATACGATCATCTTATGCATAAAAAATGCATTTCTTGAAAAAATCACTTTTCGACATGTTTTACAGGTTTATTTTTTAAAATAAATTATGAAAATTATGTGAATTGAATTTTATAAAAATGATTAAATATTTTTTATCATAATAATTAATATTAGGTAATAAGTTCAACTTATTTTTTATCCATAATGAATAGTAAAAATAGTAAAAATTAATTATTGTTGTTAAGGTGAAAACATGGTTTTACGTGCTACATGCACTTGTGTTAAAATTAATTTTTTCAAATACATAGGATTTTTTATTCAATAAATTATATTGAAAATTTATATTTAGTGGGTCCAAATTATCTAACAAGGCTCATTTTAGTTTTACTCTTAAAGGATAAATTACCTAGGTAACAAAACTAGTTACCGTGGTGAAAATAAAATGATAAAAGTGAGTAAACTAGGGGTAAAGGGAATAAAATGTTTAATTTTTTTTTATTTTTAGTGAAGGATGTGTTTATAGACCTTATATTACATATAATACATCATTTATCATAATTTTTGGCACTTTTATTGAGGATAAATTCCCATTATTGAATATTTTTGGGTATTTAAAAAAATTTCACTCCTTCTCACTTATAAAATAGATGCCCCTATCATATATTATCCATTATTAAAGATAATTATGGTTCAAAAAATCCCTGAAAAATTTCATACTTTATTCCCTTACTACAAATATAGGACTTGGTTTTATTAGGAAACCCTTCTTGGAAGGATTTTGGTGTAAACCTAAAGAGGTTGTCCGAAGAAGAGGTATCATTCTTAACCGAGAATTTTTGTTTTAATTATCATTCCATATAATTAAAATATTATGATATAATAAAATTAGTGTATACCATATAATAATATGGTTTCATGTCAATTGAATAACCTACATCGATCTCATCTTCAATCAAATGAGAAACAAAACCATTGTTCGTGTGTATGGCAGACTACCACCTCACGAATCGATGTAATTCATTTTATATGATCGCCTACCATGGGTACTTATGATGATTGATTTAATTTATACATGTGATATTAATGAACTATTTATTATTATTTAAACATAATATATCATATAATTTATTACCTTTCCATTCATAAAAAAATGATAACGTCATTCATGCGTGCGTGTAGATTACCACCTCCACAAAGTGATATGATCCATTTTTATAACTAAATCACATGGATGGTATATATTAGTGTATTTAAATAAATAGTATTATATTTATGATATTATTATCATCATTTAAGGATAAAATAACACTTACATTATTTCTACCATGATCATAGAAAAATGGAAACATTACTCATGTGTACGTACAATATACCGCATCTATGATTATAATGCAATTAAATTTTCATAAAAATAATTAATTATTGGTATTAAAATTATAATTTATTTATAAAATTATAATTATTTCATTATTATTATTCTATAGATGATGGAACAATTACTTATTTTACCATAGTCAACCTGCCAAAGTAAATTTGGACATATGAACCGAATATTATTAAAACATCTAACATGAACTTAATTGATTATGTAAATAAATATAACATGGTAATAAATAAAATAAAAGGTATAATAAACATGAAAAAATTTATTAAGAAAGTAAATAATTAACATAATTTTATTATTATGGTATATAAAGTATGTGACATGTCAAAATTGAGGTAAAGGGTTTCATAACTCAATTTCTTTAAACTAGGTTATATTAATTATTCTTTATCTTTGATATTATAATATTATGCATGTAATGAATTTTTATTATTTTATATTTTATTTCTAATTATTTTATGTTAATCTAAATTTGATACACATAATTAATTCATTTATCAATTATCACTTCAGCGATATGATCTTTGTAAGGGATTTCATCTCAATTTACCTTCAATGAGACATATTTTAATGTTATGTACATAATTTATTTTATTTGGTGTATATGATAACAATTTTACATATTACATCAATAATCCATCATAATTGATGGTATTTTATGTTATAATTAATTTTAATTCATCCAAGGGGATTTTATTTGAAAGTTACCAAAGCGGTAAAGGCTTTATGTTACAATCTCATTTGTTTTTGATATTGTTTATGTTCAAGGTTACTTTGGGGGAAATTATATAAAATTATTTTTTTAAACCAAATCTATTTTATTATCCTCTGGTTATTAATATGTTTTAAATTTTTGGTTTCCATTTCATCCCTTATTGAATAAAGAATTATCAATGAAGTCATTTGTAAGTAATACCAATCTTATTTCTTGTTTTAGATCTAAAATATTTATCTTACATGTCTATACTTTCTTTAAAATATTTTAAATATATATTTTAATATTTTCACTTAATTTATTAAATAAATTTTCACCCATTATTTACTTTTTTTTTTCAAAATGGTTTAAAATAACTCTTTCTATCGTTTTCTGAACAACATACTTTTTGAATTGTTTACAAAAGTGTGTAAGTAATGTTTTCTTTCAACTTATACAATATGTGTGAAGTTTACTAATTTCATTTCCACTTAATTCTTTGAACCTTCCTTTATAAGTTTCCATGGGTATTTTTAAATAATTTTTTTCCTATAATATTTTGGAAATTTTTATATTTTAAAGAAGTGATTTTCCTCGAAAAATATTCCATGCAAACTTTAATGAAATTTTCATAAAAAAACCTTTATTATTATTTGATTATTCTAAATTCTACATGTACATATCTTATATATATACCTAATTTATTATCCCTTCCATTGATAGGGTAATACAAGCCTTATGTTCATTTCTCAAATGCATACATTATGGAATTTCCTTTTATTATGATATAAGACAAGATCATGAAACCCATTTATTTCCATGGGTAATTATTTTGATCATTCCTTATGATTGATTTCATTTTTTGGAACACATAATCATGAACATGTTATTATGGGTGCACATAGATAGCACTCCAATGCATTGGGTATGGTTTTAGTCACATGAGAAGTTATATATGGTATTAGTGAGTAAACATAATCATTTATAGGACTTGTCTACAATGTGATATTATCATAGTAGTTATCCTTGACTTATGCTTATGTCATGTTATAAGTTTTTGCTAAATTTACAACGTTTCCATGATATTATGATATCATGTTCTTTATGTTATTCTCCCATGCAATTATTCACGAGCCTTCTCTTTTCTGATATCTTTCTTCCCAATTATCATTTTTACTTTATTTCTGGGATTTATTGCTCACCCATTTCTTTTATCTATTCCCCATTCTATCCAATATAGTTTTAGGATATACAAGGGATTTAAGAGCTCACTAAGGATAATAAAAGTAATGATGTTATGTTTTAGTTTCTTTTTGATGTTTTTTGTACCTAGTCTTCCAAAAACACTAGAACACACAATATTTGGGTTTTAATTTTAATATGTTTATCTTAAAAATAATGTAAAAATATGTGTAAAAGTCTTGGGTTTCTATAGTATCAGAAGTTCGGTTGAAGGTGATCGTTGGTGGTGAATTAAGTATATTAAATAATTTATTTTTTTAATTTCACTTAAATTCCCCAAACCCATAATCCCCCTATATTAATAAAATATTATGAAAAATTACTAGGGTTAGCTGCATAACCCTAAGATATTAGAGAAGAGTCGAGAAGATCTCCATTGGCATTGATGACTCAAGAACATGGATCAATGAAAAAAATTTATGGGACTCATGAGAGGAATAATGAATGTAGTGGGATCATCACCCTTCTTCTCTAGAAGAAACGTACATTACTAATGATCAATCCATTCTTGAGGCAGGGATCATTATTTTATGGGTTTCCACCCTTTTATTTATTTAATAAGCATGGATTCCAAATATGCTTTCTTTATTTGTAATTTATGTTCATTTTATGAGACTAATTTTAAATAGAGTTCTTAAATTTATTTGTTATATCTTCTACGCACATGAATATACCCATGATTTCACCCTTGGTTTCTATAATTTATGATAGTTCTTGTGTTTTTTCCCACTATCGTTCTTTGCATTGATCACTATTGGTCTATGGGGTCATAATTCGACTTTTCTGGAATAAAATCGAGCACGATAAAACCCCCAAATTCATGATGGATGTGTAGACAATATAGAGATAGGAGTTTTTCATATGGATCAAGACATGTTGTAGGATAAAAGTGATTAAATCATGGATCAAGACCCCATACATTGACAATAGGTATGATGATTACCCCTCAAGAGATCAGAGTTCTAATTTCCATCCATTGGAGCTGATAATTGATGATCAGAGGCTTTCCCCTTAATTTTTGGGGGCTTAATCAGGTAAAAAAGTTACAATGGTTTTGGAAATTGTGGATCTATAATACTTGGGAATAAAGACTTTGGTTTCTTTAAATTTTACAATTTCATGTAGTGTACTCCAAAGGAACCAAAGCCGTGTAGTTCGGGTTCTCATGGAAGCTAGGGTTTTGAGAAATTTTAAATATCACATTCCATGTGTCTGGGCCCATACATGATGTGAACCTACATAGTTTGACAAGATGTGTGTCGAAGGCATATGACTGAGATCTTGTGTAAGTATACATGTTTTGTACCCTGAGGGACATGCCGTGTTGAGGTATATGGATATCCAGGCTATGTAGTGTGTTTACACGCCCATGACCTTGAGTGAAAATAAATACTATGTGCCCCCTTATACTTTTTTTTAGTGTTAATGACTATCTAATCCATGTATAGGAAAGGATACACCTAGGTATCTTGTCGGATTCACACACCATGTGAACCTATGTACACACCATGAACTTTTCAATAATCTTTTACCATGCATATATTCTTCTATAGAACTCAGATTTGGGACCATGAATAGTATATCTTGAGTAGTTTTTCATGCAAGATGTGATGGTAGCATTCCTTTCAGCATTAGAGATATGATGCAAGGTGTTTCAAGTAAAAAAATTATTTCATTGAAGCTGGGCCGAAGACAATGATTAGGTTTGTTTATAAGAGAGACACTGAGTTCGATACTCTTCTGATGCATTAGGGAATGGGTCCCCTATATTCTCTACATAGGTAGAGTCAATAACCTCCCACACTATAGAGGGAATGAGTCCTCTATATATGGAGTGTTACTCCCCAACCTTAGAGCTTTGGTGAGGAGAGGGTCGTCTACTGTAGTTAGTGATCCCTCTATTATAAAGCGTAGTGGCATAATATGACCACTCCACTTAGATTCTTGTGAGGTTTCATGTGGTGTTGGGTATCAAATATAGAGCCTTGGGATATTTAGTCTGAATCATCATTATTAGATGGATATAAAGATGGTGATCCCATTTCTCTCTTCACTTGTTTTTCTTTTGAGCATACCTAATTTCAGGTTTCTCTAACCTCTTGCATTATGAGTTGAGTTGACTATTTATTTATATTTATTTCCCTTATTGGTTTTCAGATTTTTCTACAGGGTATGTATATACTCACCCATTCATTGGAATTTCCCACACATGTTGTGTCTTATGCAGAAAAAAGTCTGATCAGTGGTGACCTTTGTGGCACTGGTTTTAGTGGAGCAAAGCAGTTCTTGGTGCTGAACAAGTTCAGTGGTCGGATTTATAGATTGTGAGATGGTCTCTCTTTAGTTTTCACCTTTTCCAATAGTTGTTATTTTGGGACCTCATTTCTAGTTGGGCATATTTTTTTACCCTTTTATATCATTTTTATTCCCTTATTTCACTTTTATATATTTTTTAGAGGTTGTTACATGCATTTTTTATACTCTATATGTTTCAGTTTATTCCTATATCTTTTCACTATTGCATTAATCTAGTTGTGTGCATGAATTTAGGTACATAGGCTAAGTCCCTCCATTTTTGTTATGTATCTACTCAATTCTTGTTTCCAGACCCTAGCCAATTAGGGGTAGTTTTGGGGTGTCACAATCAGCTCACTATTAATCTAGGTGTGGTTCTGGTGGGTTAGGTTGTAATAGAGTGGTATCAGAGGTGGTTATCCCTGGGTTGGTGTTTGGATTTAGAAATTCTTATGAGGTTTGGTTTGGGAACTTAGGAAAATGATGTCGTAGTTTCTCAATTTTAGGTCTTAGGGTCGGGAACCTAGTGATGGTGCGGTGACAGACATATCCATACACCATGACTTTAACTACCTTCTTGTCGAATTGACACATCGAGACATCACTTGTAAGGAAACCAATGGTATATGAATCATATAAGATTGTGTATTTTTAAGTTCATGTCCTTATTAAGTTATCTCCCTCGATATTCTCATCTAACCATGGTACGTCTTGCTAAATTTTAGGATACCTCCATAATGAAATATATATAGGATACCGATACAAGGTCATGATGATGACCAGTTGAGCAAAGATGCCTCAATTTAGGGACCTAATCATAAGGTGTTTCATCCAAGAAGGTGTAGAGTAATACTTCCACCTGATTAGAAATGTGTGGATCCACATCCAGTGGTCCTTGTAGATGATTACTGAATGTTGGGAAGCAAATAACTATGAAAGGTCTGGAAAACGATGTGCATAAGATTAGTGTGCTATATAAGTTTTGGTGATAAAGAATTATTAGGTTTTATGGTGATCTAGACCCTTAGGAAGTATAGTATTGGATACATTTAATGGTATGAGTTTTCCATCTTTTTCATACCCAAGATGATCAAATGGTTACACTGGTGTCTATTATTTTTCATATTATAGTAGGGCATTTGTGGGGATTGACTACTCAAACTAAAGATGAGATAATTTTCTTAGGGTAAAATTTTTAGAAGTTATCCCACAATGAGTATTACCCTTCAATATTGTGCTCTGTGCATATGTTGGAGCTTCTTGATCTACAATAGGGTGATATGTCATTTTTTGAGTTGGCATCATTTTTTATCGACCCAATGCACTATTCCCTTGATATGGAGTTGGATTGATACTTCCAGGTGTATAAGTTTGAGTAGAGACTTCATAGAGACATCCACGCTAGCATGGTCTCCTTATGAATTCCCACTAATGTTGGAGTTATGGAGTGTGATTTGGTTCTAGAAAATTTTCTAACAGATGAAATTCATATAGATGGTGTTATAAGTGGACATCATGACTCTGGGTTGACTATAGAAGTTATAAAATGAAAATTTTCAAGGTCTCGATATAGGATTCATAGTAATTACTAAACTTAAAAACACATATATATAGAACTAGGTTCACATAGAGGATACAATTAGCCTAGATAGGTGAAATTATTTGCATTTAATGAGTGAGGTCACATGGAATGTGATTACCAAACTTTTTGATCCACAGAGGGTAGAAAATCTATGGATGAACTTCCATGATAGAGGCAACTATGTGATCACAGATCTCCTAGGCATGGTCAGGGAGCCCCCCCAGGGAAAAGGTACTGATATAGGAGTTGTTTGATCTCTAGAGGGTGGAGCTATTGGAGGAGGATAATGCTATAACCTACTCCCAACTCCTCCTCCTCCACCACCACCTTGTGGTCCACTCTAGGCTCAGAGGAATATTGGTTGAAGGCGAGAGCGGTTGTATGCTATGGAGGGATATGATCAGAATTATCATGAGATGATTTGAGATATGATTTGTGTATTCTCTAATCTAGACCCAATACTTTTAGACATAGGTGTGAGTCATTCCTTTATCTACATATACCTTTTTTGAGATATAGAAATTTATGTTGAGTCTTTGGACCATCATATATGTCTAGAGTTACCTAAAAATAGTGATTATTATATATTGAACATATACTAGTAGTGAAATTTGGTACTCAATGGAGAGAGTTTCTCATGGGACCTCTTGGTCATTACAATGAAACCTTAGGAAATCATCTTAGGTAATGACTGTTTATTTGTGGTGCATTCCTAGATAGACTGTTATTACAGTAGAGTTATATGAATTCATATTGATGGGTTGAGCTTATCCTTTATTGTTGAGATATATATTATGGATGAATTAGTGGGGATTGTGAGAAAGTTGTTGCATCCTATCACCCATTGTTTGGAGAGTTTATCCCTTGGTGAAATAAGTTCTTCAGGCATCTAGCTTCTAGATTTAGTTGAAGAATATATGGACTTATTTCTGAAATATGTTTCGAGACTACCTCTATGGTTTGAGATTGAATTTTGAATCAATTTTCACCCCAGGACTACCCCAATATATTCTATGGAATTTCATATGGCCCTAATTGAGTATCAGGAGATGAGGGTGTAGTTAGAAGAACTTTGAGAGAAAAGTTTTATCTAACCCACTATGTCCTCCAAGGTGGATCTGATGTTTTTTGTGAAAAAGGTAGATGAGAGATTGAGGTTTTGTATTGAATATCATCACCTGAATCAGATAATGATCAAGAACTAACAACCCTTTCTGAGGATTGATGACCTATTTGACTAGTTGAAAGGTTGAAGTTTGTTTTTAAAGATCAATATCATGTTTGGATACTATCAGTGAAGGGTTCTCAAGGTTGATACTCTAAAAATAGAATTCCAATGTCACTAAAAACACTATGAGTTCTTGGTAGTTCCTTTTGGTGTGACTAATGGACCCGCTGTGTTCAGGGATCAAATTAACCAGATCCTTTATCCATATCTAGAATTATTCTTAGTTTCCATTATCAATGAAATTATCATATATTATTAATTAAAGGAGGAGCTTATATATAATTTGAGTATGGTCCTAGAATTTCTCTAGGATACCCAGATATATGGTAATATATTGAAGTGTTGGTTTTGGATTCAAGATGTTCAATTTCTATGGAATGTCATATTTAATTATAGAGTAGCTATGGACCCAAAAAATATTGATTCTTTTCTTGCTTGGACCCCCCAAGTGCCTGTTAGATGTGAGGAGTCTTCTTTATTTGGTGGGTTACTACTGGAGGTTCATGGAAGAATTTTCCATGATATGATTCCCTTTTAATTCCATAACATGGAAATGAAAACCATTTTACCGAACTGAGAAATTCTAGAGATAATTTGAGAAGATAAGGAAGTGATGGACCGATGACCCTATTTTTAGGCTATCAGAGGAGGTCATTGAGTATGTGGTGTTTTGTGATGCCATTAGAGATGAGTTTAGGTGAATTTTAATAAAGAGGTAGGTAGTGATCACTTATGGTTTGAGGAAGTTTATACCTCATGAGTATAATTATGTGACCCATAAACTAGATTTGGTTATGGCAGTCTTCACCTTGAATATTTAGAGGAATTTTCTTATAGGTTATCATTTCATTGTTTACTTTAACCATCCTAGTTTTAGGAACATCTTCACTTAGAGATATCTTAACCTAAGACAGAGGTGTTGGTTAGAGTTCTTGTAGGGATAAGACATTGAGATAGTCTATACTCTAGTGAAGGGAAACATAGTGAAAGATTCACTTAGCAGGAAATACCATTATTGCTTAGTGAAGGATACATATGAGAAGTTGGATTTGTTTAAAATAACCCTAGTAGAGGAGATGGGTTCATATTACCTACATTTGATGGTAGTGGATCCACTACTTATTTTGTGCATGAGAGAAACTCAATTGGGAGATGTAAACTATGAAGTTTTACATGACCAAATATACTTAGGAGATACACGAGATATATTTTTGGAAGGATAGGAGCATTTCAGCCTTTTATAGGGATTTATGGTTTTTCCAGTCATTTTATGTGAAGAGGTGTTTAGATAGTTTTATACCTTCTCCTTTTATTTACATCTGGTTGTGGGTACAAGGAACTTCAGTGGTAGTTTTGGTGAGTTGACATGAAGTGAAGCATTGTCAAGTTTGTATCATGATTACTCACTTGTAATTTGGTAAAGGTTTTTCTTTAGGTTCCAATAGGTTTGTATCAAAAACTTGATATCCTGTAATGGAAGTGAGATGGAATATCTGTAACACCCCAAAATGATAAAGTATTAAATGACTAAATGATATGACTGATTTCAACAAGTTGAACCTTTATTTTTTGGAGGCTACTTGATTATAACTATATAGATAAGTGTTCTTGGTCTGTAGTAGTGATCAAAATGGGTAACCTTCTAGGAATTTTCCTAGGGTACGTGCGAGTGAAGAAAAATCAATGTAAAAAGAACATGTTCTGGCCTGTGGGGACATTCATTACTCTGATGACTAGTTCGGGAATGTGGGTGGGTCTTGGGAAGGGGAACATGTGTTTGTGGGGAAATTGGTGTTACCAAGTGGGCCATGACCCGATGGACATGTTATATATGGGTTTCTGGGTTATCAATGGGGCCCAATTGTAACATTGATATCAAAGAAAGAACCCATTCTTAAGTGCGGTGGCACTTCCTGGGTTGTGATGTTGGGTACACAATGATGATGTTGTGCTATAAGGGGGGGGGGGTGGTAAATGTAACAATATATAATGATAAATGGTTAAATTAATAAATGATATGACTCATGTCAATAAGGTGGACCTTTCTTTTTGAGAGCCTAATTGATTATAAATCCACAGTTAATCATGCTTGTCCTATAGTGGTGATCAGCATGGGTGACCTTATAGGAAGTTTCCCTGGGTGTGTGTGAGTGATTAGAAAGAAAATTATAAATAAAATGTGCTATAATGTGGGTATAGTCATTAGTCTAATGACCCATTCAAGAACATGGGTGACCTCTAGGTAGGGGACCACTTGTTTGTGGGGAAACTCATGGAATATGGTAGGACAAGACCTGATGACCATGTTATGGTGGGGTGTTTGTGCTATCAATGGGGTCTGGTAGTTATAATATCAATGTATTTTGTTATGGGTTTTCCATGGATAGTGAGAGGGAACAATGTGATATGGGTGATTGTCGACCGACTTACCAAGTTGAAAAAATTTCTTACCACCAAAGAGTTTATTTCAGTTGAGAGTTTGGGGTGGTTTAATGTTCATGAGATATTCTAGATTTTATGGGGTACCCATGATTATTATCCCCAACCATGATCCTCAATTCATGTTAAGGATGTTGAGTGGTTTGCATGCGGCTTTTTGGACTACGTGTATGCAGGGAAACTATTAGTACCTGGAGGACCTGGACCTGCTTTCTATGTTATAGAGGGGTTTCTATGTTGTCAATAGGGACCAATTATTATAATATCAATAGATTTTGTGATAGGGATTCCAGGTAAAGTGACAGGACACAATGTGATATGGGTGATTCTCAATCAACTTACCAAGTTGACAATTTTTTTAACATCAAAGAGTGGAGTTCATTTGAAAGTTTGGGGCTATTGTATCTACAAAAGATCATTCAGATTCATGGGGTACCCATGATGATCATCTACAACCATTATGCTCAGTTCGAATCATGGTTGTGGAGAGGTTGTTAGAAGGATTTTAGGACCCTTTTATGGATGAGCGTAGTGCTTTACCCCCATAAAGATGGATAGAACAAGCAGACCATCTAGGTTTTGGAGGATATTCTAAGAGACTATGTGTTGGACTTCATCTAGAATTGAGAGGATCACTTTATATTATTGGATTTTCCTATAAAACTATTATCAATATACTATTGGTATGGAACCTTTTGAGGCATTGTATGGAAGACCCTGCATGTCAACCTTGTACTAGAATGATACTGGTGAGACATATATTGTTGGTCCATAACTAGTGTAGGTGAATATAAACAAGGTTCAAGTGATATGTTATCATTTTAGGATGACCCGAATCTTACAGAAATATTATACAGACTGACATCATATGCCTTTAGATTTTGAGTAGGGAGATTATATTTTTCTAAGTGTCTTTCCATGATGATAATTTTATAGATTTTCATGGGGAATATAATTATCTATGTGGCTCATTGTTCCATTAGAAATCCTATAGAGGGTTGGTGAGGTTTCTTAAAACCTATCCTTACCCCCACAGTTGGATTGGGTGCATGATTTCTTCCATGTGTCACAAATAAGGAGATATGGGCATGAAATGTTGCACATCATAAAATAGGGATAGATAGACATCAAGGATGAAGAAACCTTCTCAGAGTACCTAGTTGAAATTAATGACCATTTGGAGAGGATCCTGTATAGACAGACCATTTCTCTGGTTCGAGTGCTTTGGTAGTATACAAGCATGCATGAGAGATCCCGAGGGCATGAGATACAGATGCAGGCTCAACACCCCACCCTTTTTATGTAGCTTTTTTTTGGGGTGAAAATACTTGAGGGAGATAAGAATGTAACTAATATGGTTTAGTAATTTGATTATTTTAATATATATATATATATATAGATTTTTTATAGGAGTTGGAATAGTGTTTTGGGTGTCATGGGACATGGTAATTAATATATTAAAAATATTAATATATTTTAAATCACATGAGCACATATTTTTGGAATAAATGGTTTCTCTATTGATCAGAACCTTAGATGGGAAATCCAAGACCACAATTATTTATAAAATGTGGGGTTTACCCTAGGAATGACATATAGGCAGTAAAAATTGGACATTTTATTGAATTTGACTGTTGGTGCTGTGTTAAGTAAATTAAATAATTTATTTATTTAATTTCATTTAAATTCCCAAAACAAAAATCCACCTTTATCAGTATGTTGTTACGAATAATTAATAGGGTTATCCACATAACCCTAGGATATTAGAGAAGAGGGAGGATGATATCCGTTGGCATTGATAACTTAGGAATGTGGATCAATGAAAAAGATTGAGGAGAATCATGAGATGAATGAAAAAAATAGTGGGATCATCACCCTTATTTGAAAGTAGAAGAATAATTTACCAATGATTGATCTTTTCTTGAGGTAGGGCTCATTTTTTTTGTGGGTTTTCCATTTGATTTATTCAACAAGCTTGGATTCCTAATTTTATTTATTTATCTACGATTTATGTTCATCGTATGAGCCCATATTTAAATATCAATATTAAACCTATTTGTTGATATCTTCACTGAACATGAATCCACCCTCTATTTAACCCTTGGTTTCCATAATTTATGGTCATTGATCATGATTACATTGGTCATTGATAATCTTACATTGTTCTTGTGATTTTTCCCACCACCGTTCTCTACGTTCTTTATCATTAGCACATGGGGCCACAATCTGGCATTTTCAGGCTGGATTCGAACATTATTGGACCCCCAAATTCATATAGGATGCATGAATGACAAAGATATTAGTGTTTTATGGGTAGATCAAGAAAATTCATGGGATGCAGGTGATGGAATCATAAATTATGAACCCTGTGTGGATATGGGAGGCACGACGACTACCACACAGAAGATCAGAGTTCTGATTTTAGGCCACCAAAGGATAATTTTTGATGATCAGAGGCTTTACCCTTCATTTTTGTGTACTTAGGTAGGTAAAATAGTAAGGAATGCAGAAGAAATCATGGATATTTCTTCCATGTGAATAAAGACTTTGGTTTCTAAAAAATCCATGACTACATATGGTGTACCCTAGAAGAACACATGTCGTGTAGTCTGATTTCTCACGGTGGATAGTGTTTTGAGAAAGTTAACTATCACACACTATTTGGATAGTCCCACACATTGTGTGATCCTACTCATGCAGCCAATCTATGTGCTGAAGGCACACACCCATGACCCCATGTGCGTATTCACACCATGTAACCCGAGGGACACATTGTGTAGAGGTACATGGTTAGCTGATCCATGTACCATGTGTACATGACTAGGAACTTGGATGAACATACACTCCATGTGGCCCCATGTACACACTGTATAGTTTCAAATGGCTGGATAATCCATGTATAGGTGAGGACATTCTCAGGTGTCTAGGCTGAGTTACATGCTATGTGACCATATGTACACACTATGTACTTTTTGAGAAACTTCTAGCTTTCATATCTTCTTATTCAGAAATCATATTTGGGCCTATGAGTAGACTATATTGAGTATTGTTTCACATGGGATGTGAAGGTATCACTAATTTCAATATCATAGATATGACATGGGGTGTTTCGAGTAGATATTTTCTTTCAATGATGCTTAGATGATGACAATGGCTGGGTTTTTTCATCAGAGAGACATCGGGGTTGATACTCTCATGATGTACTGGGTACGATTCCCCCATATTCTATACATAGTTAGATTTAGTACTCACCCACTCTAAAGAGGGTGTTATTACTCTATATATAGAGTGGTTCTCCCCCACCTTCAAGATCTGGTGGGGATAGGGTACTCTATTAAAGTTTGTAATCCCTTAAATATAGAGCATAGTGGCTTGGTGCATGCCCTCTACTTTGATTCTTGTGAGGTTTCATATGGTATTGGGAATTTGATATAGGCCTTTAGGGGATATAGGCTGAATCATCATTATTATATGGCTATGAAGATGGTGATCCAATTTCTCTCTTCACTTGGGTTTCTTTTGAGCATATCTGATGTAGGGTTTCTCTACCCTCTTGATTTATGGGTTGAGCTAACTATTTATTTCTATTGATTACCTTTCTTTTTTTGAGGTATCCTACTAGGTATGTATATAATCACCACTCATGGGATTTTACCACTCATGTTGTGCCTTATGAAAATGAAAAATTGATCGAATTTGACCATGATGGACCTAGTTTTGGTGAAGCATAGTAGTTCTTGGTACTGAATCTGTTCAGTTTTTGGCCTTGGGGATCGTGATCTGGGCTCTCTTCAGTTTCCCCTTTTTACAGTAGTTATTATATTGGGACCTTATTTCTACTTGGTAATGTATTTTTACCATTTTATATTATTTTTATTCCCTTGTTGCAATTTGATGTATTTACTGCAAGTTCTTTCATACAATTTTTATAATCTAGATGTTTCAGTTTATTCCTATGTCTATGCACTATTTCATGGAGATGGTTTTTTTTCTTATGTATAGGTACTTAGGATAAAGAATCCCGTTTTAGTTATGTGCCTAATTATAAATTTTTCCACCCCTAGACTATTAGAGGTGGTCTTGGGGTGTCACACTTGACTTACTACAAGCCCAATCAGGGTCTTAGTGGATCAGATCGTGATATTGATCATGCTAGAGTGGCTTGATAGGGTTCTGAAGTTCAGAATAAAGAGATATAAGTTTTTTTCATGAAACCTTTTATATTTTGTTTCTTATTTTGATTTTATATATGATCTGTCAAGTGGGTGATCTTATTGATGTATGTATATATGGAAATCATGGATTCACCTTGTTATAGAATTTGATGTGTTATTTTATTGTATATATTATTAATGGTCGAATATTAATTGATACTCTATGTGCATAATATGATTTTAAAGGATGTTTCATTTAATTACATGATATTGTGTGTTGTGATAGTAAAAATATAGTCTCCATAGTGTTTTTTATAGACTCTCAGTTCTAGTCAATAATTTTTGGCATATAAGGAGTACTACCATGGTCATCTAGTGAAATTTCTAAGTTCACAATTTGAGTGAATGAAGATATGGTGTCCTATAAGTAAAGTGATTTTTTATGACTATTGAAATATTCCCCACCTAGGAATTCATTTTATAAATTTCATCGATTAAAAAGTGGTACATTATTATTTTGTGGTTTCCCAAATAAAGACCATAATTATATTCTTAGGAACTCTAATATCAAGTGAAAATAAAAATTGATGAGACTCAGAAGGACTGTGTAGTCACTCTGAGGGTGTGGGGATGGGGGAGAATTAGTGTGACCTTTTCATAATTTTATTTATCCCTTTAAAATTTCCAATATGAATTTAAAACACTATAATCAGTTAAGATAAAATATGGGTTTTCTTATGATTTCCCATGAAAAATTTACCACATTAAAAATAGTAAGAAAACAAAGAGGTCAACACACAATATTTTTATAAGGCTATCTTCTAGTGTGGGTGAGTATATAATTGTTGTCTTCTGGTCAAGTATGATACAAAAATACCAACTATATAGCTCATTTGAATACAAGAAGGGTATGTATCATCCTAACCTTAGAACTATTTCCCAATAGCTGCAACTTCCCACTAGTTATTTATATTGGATATCCATAGTTTACAAGAGTTCTTTCAAATCAAACTAATGAAAAAGATCATAAATATACTACATATTTCATTATATTAAATAATTAGATCTTTCTCCACAGGAATAGTTCTATGTCTGCCAATAAATATTCAGGTATAGAAGTATCCACATCAGCCCTATTCTTCTTCACTCAAACTTCTTTTAGATTCCTATAATATTCAATCATAGTATATCCTAAATCAATGAGAGTATCAGAAAAAACTATAGGAAATGAAATATATACCAATGGTTTTAAAAAACCATAAGTATTACCTATTTATGAGAAGGCTATACCAACAGTTTATAGAAACTATTGGTATAAAGACAGGATATACCATCAGTTTTAAAAAAATATTGGTATAGACTTCAAACGAAATATCCATCCTCAAGGCCTCCCTCCATTACATATCACTCTCATCCTGATTTAACCCTGTGAGTGGATTTCTATTCTATTCCCCATCCCATGATCTCTCCTCACATGGTGTTTTGATTCCATTATTCTTAAAAAGTGAATTAGTGAGTTCCAAATCCTTCATATCTTCTACCAAACATCATTTCCATTTTTTTATTTGCATAAAACACTAAACCATATTCTTTTAGGTCAAGATAATTCTTGATTCATTAGATAAGTGTTCCTTTTGATTATATTTTTTTCAGTATTTGATAATACATTTTATTGTAAGTGATACGTTTTTCTTAAATTTAGTTACTCAATTTTTCTACATAAATAAAATATAAAACTAATATTTTGTGTGATATATGATGAAAATATTTAATTTATTGTTAGAGTACTTTTTTTTTGTTTTGTGAATTTATTAGAGGGTTATGAAATTATTCATTTCAATTTTTTCATTTTAATAATTGAAATTATTCATTTTAGGTCTTAAACATATTTGGATTTAAAATGTAATATATGGTTTGAATATTTAGATAGGTCTTATTTTCATGAAATTTTTAATATCAATTTGATTTATATAAGGAATTTAATTTAATATATTTTTTTCAAAAATATTTTCATTGAGGTATTTGTTTTTAACTTTAAAATTCTTTTTTCTAGAACACACATTTCACCTCAAATTAAATCAATATATTTTTCATAAGTTTTAATTTATTTGAAATGGAATTTGTATGAAAAATTTGATATGGATGGATTTTTTTGTTACATGAACATATTTCTTAAATTCTATAAAATATGTGGAAAGAATATTTATATAAATTAACATTTAATTTATTTTTGATATGTCTATAGAAATATTTTTTATGCCTTATGCCTTGTGTGGGATGTTTTGATTAGAATTTTTTATAACATATTTCATACTAAACACTTACTTAGTTTACTACAAATATAAAATAGTTATTGACCAGCTTCAACTAATTCCATGTTTGGTTTTTAACTTTTGAGATTTAAACTGTTACATATACCATGGTTCATGTTTGATATACATGGTTGTATTTTATATTATAATTTTCATTTATAGTAGTTTATCAGTTATGTTATACATATATATAATATTGATTTATAATAATTTTTATTGATAGATATAATTGTACATGAGAAAATTCTATTGTTACCCCTATGTTTATACATTTTATTCCCTAAATCATGAATGGCACAAAATTTATTTTTCTTACCATGTGATTGGTTATGAATACATATAAATATTTAAAGTCTTATTTTGTATAATTGAGTTTTATCGAAGTGTGTGATTTTATTTGAAAGGTATGAGTTATAAATGATTAATTTTTCTAAAATTGGGGTGTAGTTTTTTATAATGCAATGTGGGTTTTCATGGTTTAAAAAAATATTATTTTTGAAATTATTAATTCATACAATCTAGATGTTTGTAAATAAATTTGTGTTTTGATGTTTTTCTCTTATTGGGTTTTAAATAATTAAAGTTCTCATGATTTCATGTTATGTTTTATAATTTAGGGTGTTTTATGGTCACAATAAATTGTTATTAAAATTTATAAATGAACATTATTAAAATTTATTCTATCTATATATTAATTAAGTTTAATTTTTTTGAATAAAATTATAATTAATAGTTCAAATAACATGATTGAAACCCCATTTTGTAACTGTATTGGAATTTTTCTGTGGTATTCTGTATAATTATTACTCATTGATATAATGTATTTTGCTGTTCTGGTTTTATATATATGGTATTATGTTATTGCATATAATAGAGTTATTAAATTAATGATAATGGTGATAAATATATAGTTTTAATTATTTCCAAAAGTCTATTTCCCTTTAAAATTTCAGTTTTCATTATAAAATAAGTTGTTTTTTATAATGATGTATTCATATATGTTAAATTTAGAATTTATGAAAAAATGTAGAGTGATTTAAAATGGTGTTGATTTCAATATTATTTTAATATTTTTCAACATGATTGAAATAAATTGAACACGTCACATTTCCTTAAATATATTTTTGATTTGGATTCAATATTATTTCAATGATTTTATGAAATTAAAAATAAAATTGTTAATTTTTTTAATATAATGGATAAAAGTTAGATATATGATACTGATCAAATCTCAATCAATTTTCAAAACAAGTTGGATTTTTTAGATTTTTATTTAATAATGCTTTAAACAAAGGTCTTATACATAACCCATATTATAATAATGTTGGAATATCTTGGTTAAGTATTGAAAAAGATAGGTATCATATAAAAAAACATAGTTGTCAAAAAAACTATTATGTTTGGTATCATAATGGGGAGAAAAGATAGTCTCAAAATGACCACGATTAGAATGAGAGGACTGTATTAGAGAATTTATTATATGACCAGTTATTATTTATTCATCATCATAAGAATGAACTTATTCTAATGAAATAAAACAATGATATGAGTACACATAATGTTTGTAATGAAAATTATAATTTCGAGAGGGTGAAAAAAATTGAAGGATGCTACTATGACTCAAGTATATCCACAATATGGTAAAATGATATACGATTATTTCATAGAAAAAATATATGGAATTTATAATGCTATCATCTATTATATTGTTACCTTTTTAATGGAATACTTATAGATGATAAAAATATTCCCTTGAACCATTATATGACATGGAAGTTAATTGACTAACTTGGATTTAAAAAAATAATAATTCTTGCACAAAATATTGTATGTTATTCTAGGAGGAAACCACTTGCCTAAAAAATTATATAAAATGTGCCACATCTTGATGGAAGCTAAATTCTGATGGAACATCATTTCATGTTCTACGTAAATTAATGTGACACTTTCCATTAATTTCCAGAATCTAAAATATTTTCATGTATCATGAAATATTAAAAAACACGTGATGGCATGATATTTACTGAAATAAGGATAATGATGAGTTTTTTCCATACTATAGATGGATTATAATGGAAATAATTTGATTTATAATAACCTAATTTTGTATCTGAGGTGCATAATGTGAGGTTGGGTCTATCATGTGATGAATTTAATCTGTTTTGTAAGATTCTTACTTTGCACAACACATGACCTATTTTCATTCACATTTGTAACCTTCCTACATGGATGAGTATAAAAAAACCATTCAATTTATAGAGTATACTCATATCTGGACCTTCTAATCCTATAAATGATATATATGTACACTTATAAAATTTAATAAAATAGTTGAATCATATTTGGAATGTGTATTTGTGCACATATTATGCTTTTTTGGAAGACATATTTCATATGCACGATATTATTATGTGGTAAATAAATGATTTTCCTACTTATGTAATGATATACGAGTGGAGAATGAAGGTAAAACATTACCATACCATTTTTCTAAATATTACGTGATCTAAAAGACTTAAATATTTTTATAGTTTCAGATTTATGGGAAAATCATGATTCTTTCCAATAGATCATCCATATAGGAATAATCATAGAAGGTTTGAAAATACCATTAAGACAAAAAAGACACCTCAATTTATGCCTAGAATTTATGTGATTAATGAATTGAAAGATGTTAGTTTTTTATTTGGAAAAGTTTAGATGAGTTATAGATAGATTAATAATGTTTCCACTAAATCCAATTATAATTGGAAGATGAAAAGTATCTTTTTGGAGTTTCCATATTGCCTAAACAATTTATTTTTCCATTTTTAGACATAATTAACATTGAAAAAATATATGTGAAATTTTTCTTTCAATTATTGTAAATTTAAAGAGGAAGATAAAAGATGATTTATGTTCTCATAGTTACTTGGTGGATTGGGGTATAAGACTAGAATTTCACCCTTTATGTATCAGTGAAAATAAATAGAAAGTTATGTATTATTATAATATGATAAAACCTTCAGAAAAAATCAATTTTTTGGAAGTAGTAGATACTATCAAGGTTTCTGATATATTTTCAAGAAACATATAAAAATTGGTTAAAAGAAGAGTTTTGAAGTTGAAATCTCTAAGAACTCATGATTATCATATCCTTCTTCAAGATTTTATTCCAATAAAAATTTGTCATAAACCATAAAATAATGTAAGGGTGGAATTGATTTGATTGTACCATTTTATAGAGATATTTATGCTAAAAATGTATCCAAGTATTTCTTGTAGAAAATTACGAAAGTTGCACCATTAATTTGGTGTGAGTTAGAGAAATTTTTTCATCCATCATTTTTCACATGCATTCTGCATCTAATTTTCCATATTCCAACTAAAATACTTTCTAGAGGACCTATTTATTTTCATTGGATGTATCAAATTGAAATAAATATGTACACCTTGAATTATTACATTTGAAACTAGAATCATTATTAAATTTCTATTTTGAAAGTTTACTTATATTAAAAATCAAAGGATTTATATTAATTGTACTTTCTTGATGTGACCATGAGATATAAATGATCAATAAGAAATAAAGTAGAGTAGTATGAGAAAATTAAACCTAATTTTCTATCACTTACCCAAACATGGGGAATTTCTAGATCATATACATTGAATATATTAATCCTTGAAGAGAATGATATGGTACATCACAAAGTCCGATTTAACTATGATTTGTTCAATGAATACATCAACTAAGTAAATAGGACATGTCAATGTTATCTCATACCATGTAATTATACATATGTGTTAAACTACTTATATCTTTTTATATAGGTAACATAAAAAATTTATAAATTGAAATCATTATTCATTACCTTTTTGAATGAGATATACTTTGAATAGAAAACAATATCTTACTTGGTTGAAATCAAAGATATAATTATTATTGAAATAAAATAAAAAATAAATATTCATTTAATTTTAATATTTATTTATATTTTAGTTATCGAGTTTACTCGTTGAATCTATTTCTGAAGAACTAATAGATTTTTCTTTTGTTCCTAATTCTATAGTTTGTGATTGAAAATCAATCGGGATCAATGGGTACAAATTTATTGGCACTAATTGACTAGTGGGCATGAGAACACAACATTATGGTGTTATGCTAACTAAAATAGTATACTATTATTTTAGTGCATTAGATAATAAGACACAGTTTGAAAATATATCTTATTATAGATTTATTGAGAAAAGAATGATATTGTATTATTACTCCCATGGTAGATTCACTATGATGAAATGAAAGTGGGGTGATTTAATGATGATACATGGTATATTTATTGATGTATGTTGATTTAGAGTTATTTAAATGACTCATATCCTTTTTACTGATGATCTATATATTTTGGCATCAATGGAGAAACATGTTTTCTATGTGAAAGATTACCCAATACCTAAATTTAGTGTCATTATTTAAGAAATACCAATACATATTTTTGATTATGTTGGGTATAAAATTGACACCATCACTTCACCCATTGGCCTTGATCAATTTATTACTTATGATGAATTAAATAGTAAAATTTTCAGAGTTTATTGCAAAACTAAATCGGGGGTGTGTTGTATATAGAATCAACCACATGTGTTACAATTATTGTTTTTCTTTAATTGGGGTTTTAAAGTTGGTACTATTCAAATTTGTTTAATGTTGGTTGAATTTTGTATCCAAATTAACCATCATGTTAATTTTCAATATAAAGTGCTTGTAGTTTTTTATGAGTTTTATTTTCTAATATTGAATTGAATTATATTATAACCTAAAGAAACAAACAAAATTTAAATAATATAATTAAAAATAAATTAATATTAATTAAAGGAAAACATATTAAACTAATTAAAATAAAAAAAGAAATCAAAATATTGACCTAACCCAAAAATATCTAAATAAACTAACCCAAAAAATGGAAAAATGATCTAACCCAAAATATAAACCAAAAGGCCAAACCCAAAAAATGGCCAAATGTCCTAATCAAATGACTAAAATGAATGAAATAACCTAACCAAAATGTAATTGTATTAAATTGAAAATAAAAGAATAAAACCATATCATACCCATATTTAACATGATAATTAGAATGTGTTGATTTTTCTATGACACATATTTTATGTTTTGATATTATTTACACTAAATATGATATGATTATGTTATGTATTTACCTATAATTTGTTTTCTTTGGAAATTTGTACCACTTAATTAAGTCATGCCACCTCTTATTTCTTGTTTAGATCACATAATAGTTAAAAATTTCTTATGGGAGAGCTATTAATTTTATCCTATGGTTCCTATTATGAGTATACTATTTCAAATATATATATCAATAATATATAATGTCATGTCATTAATCATTTTTTAAATTTTGATCAGGAACCATCATCCAAGAAAAAACTATTCTCTAACCATCCCAGTGGAAGTGGTTCCGAATCAGATAATTTGAGGGGGGTGGTACTAGAGTTACTCACATCACCCATCATACCTAATTACAACTTGAAACTTTATCAGATATATCATGTAGCATAATTTCTTATCCCAAAATTCCCTTAGAGTCACTATGGATATTTAAACCACCCATACTATCACCTCTATTTACATATGATCCTCATTATATAAGTTTTCTTTATCTGATGATAACCACCACACCCCATCCATATTATCCTTTTCCACAGATTTCTATGCCAGGTGTATTTCACACTACTTCATTCTCTATATGATTTAATGTTCATCCTCATTTGACTTCTTCTCTGACACAATCTGAACCTCCTGAGCATACTGATTATCATGATAAAACATTGTAACCCACTGGTATGACATAATTCATCATTCCTTCATAACCTAGGGATCTAGTAGTACCCACTAGTCATCTTATCTTAGTATATGTATAGAACCCTAGAAAATTTTATGGCCATAATTTATTTTCAGTATAAGATGTATTGATTTAATATTTGTCTTTTATTCTTTCACAGTTAGATATGCCACTATAAGGTGGTGTGGGAATACTCACATGTGTGAAGTGTGGAACCACCACACACAAGTGTTGGTCAAGTATAATGAGGATAATCAAATGATTAGTAAAATCAAGAGAGAATATTGGAGCTTTATAGAGATGCTTTCCAAATACTGTGACATCATTCCCTTGAATCCAATATCCTGGAGATACCTTAAAAATGAAATAAAGGATAATTCCTGGTCACAAATATGGGTAAGAAAATTAATTATATTTACTATTATATTATTTTTGTATTTATATGAATTAATATTTTGGTAGTAGATTCGTTATATTTTTCCTTATGGTGAGGCTATGAGAACTTCACAACTAATGGAATTAGGTGAGCCATGAAGAGTATATAAACATGAGTTATATAATTCTGCATTTCTAGATTTGGAATAAATTTATAGGTTATACCTATCCTAAATGAGTGTCCATAAACACAATATCAGGAAATTATTTCTCATTAGAAGATTGAGAAGTTTAAGGTATTACTTAAATTTTAGATTTTTGATTGAAAATGATGATTATTTTCATGAATATTTTTTTTATTATGAATATTATTTTTTATAAATCTTCAAAAAGAAATAAAAAAAGGATGCTATGAAGTATCTCCACACATTGGGGTGGATAATGATGTTGTAACATAATAGGAAACCTGTATTTTTCATAGACACTTTTATTTAATTGGTTACCAATATAAATGAAAACGTCTCATCTATTAAAATATGGGAAGGGTGTTACACATGGCGTGTTTTTAACTCAAAAATTTTATATTCGATACTATACCATTCCTAATAAAACCTAAAAAAATTATCACTTTAATATAGTTTCCACACAACATCCCAACTCATATACATTCAGTGATAACACTTGGAGCATGAGCCAGCCAACAAATCATCCCACAAACTCATCACCTAACTCAAAGTAATAGTGAAAATATAGACTCAAATATATTTACCAACATCCATGTTTCAAGAAATGTTTAATTTTTATTTTTATTAATTTAAAACCTAGACTTACACTTCAATTTCAAGTCCCATTATCATCTTTGAATCATAGAACAATTTACCATTATAAAATTTATTCCCTCTAAATTTCAACACACCACTAAGACCTAAAAATTCCTAGAAATTATAACTAAAGTACACCAAAAGAAATCAGAACCTAATTTATCAAACAAACTCTCTAATAATTCCCTTTTAAAACATGTCATCATGTTAATTCAACACGTCTTAAAATAAAATTTCATAAAACCACCATGTTACCTTATTAAAATGATTTACTATTTACAAAATTTGATATTATTATATCAATGGTAGATAGTAATGTTTTTAAAACAACTTTTAAATAGTTTTTAAAAATTAATTTGAATATTTTTTAAAACTAATTTTAAATTGTCTTAAAAAATTCTTGTAAAACATATTTTATATAGTTTTCAAAAATATTTTTAATAGTTTCTAAAAATATTTTTATATAGTTCTAAAATATAATTTTTTTTAAACTGCTTTTAAATAGTTTTTAAAATTCATTTAAAACTATATTTAAAACTACTTTTAGCCATTTTAAAATTTAAACCATGTGTAAATTATTTTATATAATCATTAAATGTTTCAGTTTATATATTATAAACTGTATGAATTAATATTAACATATAAACATGAAAATATATTTATATAATATTAACTTATAAACAATTATAAATCTAAACTCTATTAACATGTAAACTCTAAACTTTATTAATATGTATATATTTCAAATAATATTAACATATAAATATGTAGATAAATTCATTTAATATGAACATATATGATTTCCAACGATAAAATTTAACTAAATAATTTGTAATGTAATGAAACTAAATATAAATAAAGTTTACCATCTATACATGACCAATACCAATTGAATATAATAAAACAAAATTAAACCAAAAGGTAATAATCTTACCCTAATATACTTGATGCAACTAGGAATAAATAAAATAAAATTAAACCAAACTAAATACAATTAAGGTTTTAATTAATTAACAACATGTATGAAAGTAATATAAATCATATGTTGTATTGAATTGAACTACAACTGAAACATGAATTGAATGAAACTGAAATAACTAAAATTGAAATAGACTAAACAATAATAAACTAGTAAAAATTAAGATGGACTTAACATTCTCAAACTAAAATAAACCATATTAACCTAAAATATCAAGTTAATAATTTTTATTCATAAATAAACAAAAAAAAGATGAATTGGATCTATAAGTGATGAATTAAACTAAATAATTCTTATTCAAGCATAATTAATTCGAAGTTAGCTGAACCAATAAAAAATGAGCTTGAAGAAATACAATAATAAAAACACCAATATGAATATATATTCACCAAAACAATCTTAATTGATTCATTTTGGTTTTATTTTTTCTAGTTTTTCTCATTTGGGTATAATACAATCCATTTCTACGAAATTTAGTTCAATTGGTTTTGGTTATTATCAGTTAAATATTGGTTATAGTGAGTTAATTTTGTTTAGAAAAATAGTATTATTTAATATTTTTTATACATTCAATGTCATAATATAGGGTGATATTGAACATTGAAGGATGTATTCCTCAAGGAAAATTAGTTTTATTGAGAATAAATAAGAAATATAGAAGATATATAAATAAACAAACACAAAAAATATTATAATATTTATTTTTCTACTTTAAAATTTTAATATCTATTTTATAACTAAATATTTCATTTATATTGGAAATAATGTTCTTTGGAGTCCCTTGATGAGAAGGAAGTCGACAAATTTTGGTCAAACAGTCATTTTCAATAGATATTATGAGATGAGAACCATGGAAGATTAAACTATTGACCAAGAAAGAGTATTTCCCCCACTAGATATTAGACCACCTTATACACCTTTAATTATTTTGGTACAATTGAGTTTGAAATGACTCGTACAGAGGTAGAAGAGTGTCATGAAGAGGTATCATAGGCCAAAAAATATCTATTAAGGTTCATAAATGAAGTTAAAAGTCCAATGCACAATTTATAAATGTTATTGTAGTATTATGTCCATCAATTTCACCAGATAATAAATTGATTTTTTATACATTCATTTTGATGATGCATTCATTATACAATGCACCAAGTGATGGTGATGATGATCCTAATGGTGGTAGGGATAATGCCTCTCCTAGTTATGGTGATAGTGTTGCAAATGATGATAGTGATGGAGATGATGATAGTGATGGTGATTTTGATGGAAATGGTGATGATGATAGTGATGAGTACACTCGTGATGACAATGATAATCATGATGTTCATGAGAGATAGATTAAACCCTAAAATTTTTATTGATATTTATGACACTTGATGTTTGATGAATGAAAGTGATTGTATATATGTGTTATGATTTTTTTTTCATTTATAAACTAATAAAATGTAAAATATACAATATATATTCTATTTTAAATGTGTATTGTGACTAGTTTAATGCATTATTTTTTTTTAATTTTTTCTATTTTGGTTGAAAGTTATTTGGGGTGTAGGTGCATGTGTTTGGGGTGTGTGAAGGTTCTTGAATAAGATGATAAGGGATTCTAGATTCTATGGTGATGAAAGGATATACTAATGGATAAAAAACCATTAATATAGAATTTATTCCAAGGGTTTGATATAAATATTGGTTAAAGGGAAATATGAGGGATCTATACCAATGGTTTTAAGAAAACTATTGGTATATGGCTATCCCCATATCCTTCCACCCAAAAACTTAGGGAACCATTCGTATAGAATTTACCAATGGTTCCCCATCCTAAAACAATGGTTTTAAACAATTGGTAAAGGATAAATTTGAAATAGTGTCATATATCAAGGACATTAACAGTAGTTTCTACCTCTTAAAATATTCTTTTTATTTTTTTGAATCATATTCTATGATATTGGTTATCATAGGGTAGATATTATCCTCTATAATTTTTCTTCTTTTTATATTATTCTTCTTCCTTTTATCTTCTTTTATAAAATACATGATTTATATCATAATATATTTTTATCTTATCTATCTAATACTTATAGTATCAATTTCTTCGCACTCTATTTGATACAAAAATATCTCTAGAAGTTACATTATCAAGCTACTTTTATGTTTAATATAATTTTATTCCACCTTTTTTACATATTCATAGAATCACATGAATATATTTTCTATATTTTGAATATAGAAAATATCTACCATAATAGGTAATTTGACCTTTTCATTAATATCTCCACAAAATAATGTGTGAAATCACCAAACTATCTCAAAATATTCATTGTATTTCTCAAATGGTATTCTAAAAATACTCATCATCTCATTTAAAATGGTCTAATAATATTTGTAAATAATTTCACTAATTTTGATCACCGTTAGTTATTTCTCACAAATTGTGACATGGACTTTTCCTAATAGTTTGATTGCCTCCCAAATCATATAAGTATATTTAAATAATATTTCATCCTTTGAAAACTTAAAAAATTTTCACTATGGTCCTCCTTATGCAGAAAATGTCTTTTCAAATCCCAATAAGGTCTCTTCTATAGTTTGTAACTCATTATATCCACATTTTATAGACACCATGCTCTTCATAATTCCTTGTAAAATGGATTGTATTCCATTTAAACTATTTAGATTTTCCATGATATGATAACTTAAATATCAATAATATTTTATGACATATAAACCATTAAATTTTTTATTAATGGAATTTCCCTTTTTCTTATGGTTTGACCGAATATTCTCCAAAAAAATTATCATGGATCACAATATTCTTTTGAATCATTGTATTGTTTAATACAATGATGATTTTTTTTAACAATAACTAGTTTTACCATCCTTAATAATATTTTATTCTAAAAATCTAAAATTTATATTTTGGTCAAGTCTATACCCTTTATGTATTGAAAAAATTACCCTTATGTATTCTATAAATACCCCTTATGTATTTAAGGAACATTTTTTCATTTTTTAATTTTTCGGTGACTAAACATTTTGATCTATTAATATAATTTTTTTACTCTAATATATTACAATGAGTCTCAATAATCATATAATTTCTTGTTTGAGTGATGCATACATATTGAGAAAATTACTCTTATATATCATAGTGTACCTCAAGACTTATCCAAAATTTTAGATCATCATGTTTTGAAGGAATATTACTCATCAAGTAACTGTATTTTATATATTATAGTGATTATTAAGTGTTTTTTCATTCTTATAATTTATATTTGATTTAATTTTATGTATCTTAGTGTGTCTCAAAGTGATTCTCAATTTTCACTCTTCAAGTGAAAATTACATAAATATTGTAAATTGGTTTAGAAATTATTAAACTCTTCTAAGGGATTCTCGAGCCATTTAAAAACTTATAAAGACAACTTAAATGAATTTATAAATTACTAGAATATTTCCAAATCTCCTGAACCTGATTTCCAAAAAAATATGCATTATATAATAATTCTTCTTAAATTCTTCAATGCTTATTCACTGCCTTGATAATACCATCTTTGAAATTTATTTTCTTTAGTATATAATTTAAGAGATAATATTAATATATTTCTACATCCAATATTCTTAGTAATACAAGGATTATTAAACACTACCTTAAAATGGATTGATTCTTTTTCAATATAGGAATCTCCTTATATTCACTAAGAACATGTAGTATACAATTCTCTCTATCCTGACCCACTCCCACCAAAGGTACCTATCCATGGTAGTTAAAGGATAAATGGAGATAATGACCCCTAAGTGTCTCCTGTAGCAGGTCATGTGTTGGAGACTAACATCGAGGGTATAAAATGATCTTATACAAGAGGCATTACCCTCTATATAAAATAAGATCAAGTACAGGATAAATCAACCAAAAAGTAACTCCTTGAGATAATATAAAACAAGGGAACCAAAAACGTCCCCAAATGAATGAGTAATGTAAATAATATAGAGTATGTAAATTTACCCCCCAAAAAATCCTAAGGTAGTGACACAACAATAACCCCAAGGTTCGAGCTAGTAATGTTTAACATAGTCCACTAAATCCTCCTAGAAACCTAAACACTTGTTTTTATATACATGGGGTGAGCATAAAATGAATACCTAGTAGGATAATACCCAAAGGTAAATTGTGCACCTATTAAAATATCATACTAATTCACCAATGAGAAAATAGTAGAACCAACAACACCTAAATGGGTCAACTAATAAAACCCATCCTCACTATGGCATGCTCAGAAAATAACACATCCAAGTGTAGTAAAATAATATGAAGAATATTGATAAAAGGGTACCCTACACTACATTCCCACTGGTTTCCACTCTCACACCCCAACACCACATATCTAGATGCTCCATCTCTTCCATAAAACCCTACTTAAAGTCACCTGGGAAACCACAACATTCCAAAAACCCAACATGCAACTGGCTATCATATCACATCTTTCTTGAAGACACCTAGGCCATCACATCAAATCATGCCTAAAGACACCTGGGTCATCACATCACATCTCACTTGAAGACACTTGGGCCATCACTTAACATATCTCTTAAAGGAACATGGGATATCACATCACATCTCACCTGAAGACACCTGAGTCATCATATCACATATTTACCACAACTATATCAGAATAGTATGGTATAATGAACATGAAGGTAATAAACCTCATTATATCCTCCTACCATTAATGACCCCACTATCAACCACCTAATCATCTCATCAAACATCACCACTAGTTTACTTTTGTCTTCTGGCCGTTATAGAATGTGCATATAAAACTCATCTTGAAGATAGAGTGAGATAAAGAGGGGGTAGAAAGCCATAAATCCTCACCATCAAAATGTTGGAAAAAAACTTCCCCCAAAACATTTGGGTGTTTACACATGGCACTTTATGTGGGTGGGGTGAATATAGAAGTCATAATAAAAATAAAATGTATATATAATAACCTCAAGCATAAGAACAAACTATGGGTTTAGAAAACCAAAACAACCCAACTACCTCAAAATCCACAAAGCCAATATCACACATCAAATCTAATGTCACAACTAATGAATCACACCAAAGAACTACTTCCCACAAGCCACAGAAACCTCACATCAATTATAATTTTACCTTTTAAAAAATTATTGTGTTTTAACTAACTCCCATGAACCCATCCATTCCATTTATTACCACTCATTTGTTTATCTTTTAGTTTATTTATTCCAACTATCAAACATCAAATACACAGTTCTCAATTAACCACATCATAACCAACCATTTTTATTTATCAATCCCATTAATTTAATATTAATCATAAACCACTTTAACCAAACTTTCAATTTTAATTCAATCATTCATTAGTCATTCCAACCCATTAGCCATTCTAACCCATTATACATTCCAATTAGTTATTAACATTTAATTCCATTACTAAGTGGAAATTAGAAAAAAATATCAAAAATAAAATCAATCCATCTTATCATGATAATAATCCCCACATTGGAATCATTTCACATCACAACCACTTTCTCAGTATAACCATCTCATATCATCACAACCATATATCATCACAACCACCAACTAACCACACCACACACATCACAACCACATTTCATATCCTAACATGTACCAAATCCTAGTTGGTCGTCACCATCATCACACAACATGCCACGCCACACATTTCAACATAGTAAGAAAAACCACACCACATATTCACCGCACCACACTCTTCACATGTATTATTTTAAATTAAATAATGTAATTTTATCATATTTAGTTCAATATTCTCAAGGGAACTCTTATTCAATCCAATATTCCATTTTCAACCAATTTATTAGTCAGATATATGTGATTAGTCATTTTATTAAAGTTAATGTCAAAAAATCACACAATAAGGGTTCTATAACCATATCAACTATAAAAAAACAAGGCTCCCAACAGTCATTATTTTCATCAAGGTATAAATCATGTTCAATAATACTAACAATAACATCAAAAAAGGTAAAACATGTGTTTTCGTTACCTTCTCTTTTAAATTTCAATTTAACCAATTCATTATCTTTATTAGGATGGTGTATACTACATCCCTAAAGGAAAACAAAATCATTATCTCTCTTACATGTACTACTAGAAGAAAGTTGAAGTATCCCCTACCTAGATGATAGAATATTCACATGATTCACTACACCAAAATAGGTTTTACACACATAATATAGAATCCCCATATGAATAATTAAAACCAATAGAATAAGGGTTTCATGAATCACTAGGAAAGTCTATAGAACTTATCGTTTTGAGATAAAGCAAGTATGAAAGAATGAAGGAAATATCTTCATTTTAGAATTAAAGATATGAAACTTTTGGGATTTCAGATCATAGGTATAATTTTAATTTACCATTAATACAGATCTCACTAATATCCTTGGTCATCACATAAAGTCAAGGATATAATTATCTTAATTTAAAAATCCATTAAATACCTGTAATTAAATATTTAAAATCATATTTACATTAAAAAGTCATTAATTGATATGTAGCTGAAATACCATATGTGAAGTATTTGGTTACATTAATCAGTAATATAAATCATTGAAACTAATAAATGGATCATTAGGATACAAAAAAACATTCATCTATATGGGTAAAATGGTTTCGTTAACTGGTAATGTGGAAAAAACAACTATATCGACAAAAAAACTATATGGGAAAAACAATTATGTGAATTGGATAAATGGAAAAAATGGATACATGAATTGACTATGTAAAAAATGATGTGTGAACCAGCAATGTTGGAAAATATTCTATGTGAATTGGTTATATGGGAAAAATGGATATGTGAATCAACTACATGGGAAAACAACTATGTGGATCAGCTATATGGGAAAAAGGATATGTAAATATGGGGAAATTATAGGATTAATTGAAATTCAATAAAATCCACTTCAACCAACCTCTAATCACCCTATTAACTCTACTTGGTCTTATAAAACACAAATGGAATGGTTTTATAAATCCAGAACCTTGATACCTATCAAACTATTCTCATCCCCAATAATTAAAATAAATTTTGAAATAAGAGGGAAATTATGGGGGATAAATAAACCACCCCATGAGATACCTCTCAAGGACCTCACCGGTATTGGAACAAAACAACCAATCTAAAAAACATGGGAAGATACCTCTCAAATAGGAACAAGGAAACATATATTTCCATAAAACACCTAGAAATAAATACATATAAAATAAACAATCCCAACAAAATAACACAAAGGGGACACCTTCAGCAATAATATTTCACATTATTTTAAACAAAAATTATAAAACTTCATATAGAAGAAAATATTATTATATCTTGAACTTCAATAAAATTACATATTAATTCCATCAAATGAAAATCTATACATGTTTTACCCTCCTATATTATGCTATTAGATAAAATTCAGAACATATCATAATTAACATATATAAGGTAGACTACCTTTCTTGTATAATAATTTATTGATAATATTATATATGGTAATTATAAAAAAAATAATTAAATTATTATGTTCAAGGAGTTAAAAAAACTTATTCACAATTTTCAAATGATACTCTAATTTCTAATAATGTAACACAACATTTCATATTAAAACATGTTAATTTCAAAAGCATGCTGATAAAAACTTTTCACCAAGTATCTTTTATTTAAGAAATTCTAGTAGGTAAAAAAATTTATATGAAAAAAATTCTCAATACTTCCCATAAAAATGTATTTTTAAAAATCCTATTTGTAAAAACACATTAAACACATTAAAAAAACCACCTTTTAAATAAATTAAAATTTTACAAAATAATTATTTTAGTTTTTTAGAGAAAACTTGTTGCCACAAAATCAATTTTTTCCAAGTGGGTCTCACTAAATTGTATCATATATCATGAAGGGTACTTCCAAGTATATCATGCTCAAAGTAAATTTTTATTTTCTAAAAACATTTAATTATTATTTAAACAAATAATACAACTAAAATATTAACTAATTTAATTCACTATTAATTATACGATTTAATTTATCTACTAATTATTTTTTATTTACAACTCAAACATGTTTCATATAAAACAACATTGATAATTATAAAAAACATAGAAAATTATAAGAATTACATATAAACTTTAAAATTTAATATGATTCCAAAAATATATTTTCAATTCACGTGTGTGACACCTTTAGACTTTATTATTATTTTTCTTATAAATAAATTCAATCTCATCTATATCTTGTGGTGCACACAACACCAGGTTTAAACGAAACATGATACTCTATTAGAATATTATTTAAACATGACCATTATAACATATCAATTAAATGAGTGGGTATGAATATGGATAACTAAATTATGAAAAATATATAGTTTACACTCATTCATTTTTTATATATTGATTAAAAATTAAAATATTAATCAATTGAAAGTAAAATAAATGTTTTCTGAAAAACTATATTTTTGAAAGAAAACAGTTTAGTCACTTCTTGCATACCTATGATAAAATTAAATTTTAACACTTTTATAAAATGAACTTAATTTTTTAAATAATCATATGAAAATTATATTAGGATAATTTTTTTAATTTTTATAAAAAGTTTCATTTTTTTGATAAATAGTGAGATATACTGTTTTTTATTGAAAAACGCTTTTTTTAAATTATTTATTAAGTTTAATTATATTTTAAATTGGGTTTAAAGTGAAATAGTTAAATTATATTATAATAAATACAATTTATGTTAGTTTAGTCCATTTCATATTGAATTTTGACATTAAAACCTTATATTTCTTGTTGGAAACCTGTTTTTTCGTCACGTTAACAAGAATAATTTTAAATTGGATTATATCACTTATGTGAATGTAATTTAGAAAAAGTGATTCTATATTTTGAATAATAATAATTTATATTATCAAATAGGACAACTTAATTTTTGACAGTAATAAACAGTGAAAGCAGTAAAAGTTATTTACCTCGGTTAAGGTAAAAATGTGTTTACCCGGGGGTTAAACTAATTAGATAAGGGTTAAAAATATTGTAAAACTTTTAAAATTACCATTTTATGGACATATATTTACCATATATAATTTAAGGTTTTATAATTACTAAATTTTTATTCTTTTTACATGTCAAAAATGTGGGTACACTTCATTATTTTTAAAAATTCCAATTATGTCATCTCCCCCACTTATAAAAGGACACCCACCATCCTCTCTAATTCACATGTTAAAATACATTTGGTTTAGAAAATACCCAAAAAAATAAATTAATTAATAACCTATAAATATCCTAGAGCCCATGGTTTGATAAAAAATCCATCATAGGAAGGCTTTTGGAGCAAACCTATAGAGCTTGTTTGAAGAAGAGCTAACATTATTAATTGATCATTTTTATATTATTTATTCTTCAAGATCATTAAAATATTCTTAAATCATGATAATATGATATCAAAATTATCTCCTATATACTTATATGTTATTATTTTTATGGAATAACCGATATCCATCTCCTCTTCCATCAAATGGGAAATAAAATCACCGATCATGTGTATGGTGGACTACTGCCTCTCTAAATGATGTAAATAATTTTCCATCAACAACTTTAACAGTTGGATATAATTATGGATTTAATATTTATATATCATATTTATGATATAATTATACTTATTTAATTATAATATTCCATATAAATTCTTACTTTATGTTGGACTCATCATGTATTAATCATGTTTTAATGATCACAAATCTTATTCAACCTAGTTAACTCCAGTAAATTACATAAAATCATGTGTATTAATGTTTAAAGTATTATCATTCTTTAAGAAGAGCCATTCAAGATCTTAATTGCTCTATATTCATTTTACTTACTTTATACTGTCTTTGATCTACTCTCATAATACATTTTTTGACAAATGATCAATTCTAATCCATTCTATTATCATCATTGCTTAAGTCTGAAGATAGTTACTTTGAAAAGTCTGAGACATTGTGAGTCTGCCACTGGTTATATATTTCTAGAACCGTGAACCAAGACACTGTGAAGCAGACACCGTGAACCAAGACACCGTGAAGTAGACATCGTGAAGCAAACACTGTGAAACAGACACCTTGAACCATGAGACACCGTGACCATGAGACACCGTGACCATGAGACACCGTGACCATGAGACACTGTGACCATGAGACACCACGACACTTAGACATCATGATCAATATAGACACCATTTCCATGAATTACCATGACACCATTTCTTAAACACCTTTGTCATCTTTCAATTTAATTTCTAACGGTCATATTTGATGATTTTAATGCACTGACATAATTAATGTTTCTTTGTAGACATATCATCAGACAGTATGAGGTACGAGGTGTAGAATACATGCAACCTTTTAGCTCTAACACATGCATTCGAAGATAAAAGTGAAGTGTGTATAAGAATCAATCAGCACGATACTGAATGAAAAACAAGGCTGTGAGAACCATAACAAATAACACAATTAGAGAAAGAAAAGGCCGACTGTATGCAACTTGATACTACTGAAGAACACATGAAGAATATTTGAATCTTGTAGAACATCTTTTCTTTGTTGAGACTCATGATGAACACAAGCTGAATTGCGACACTCTATTTTACAGATGAGTGTTGGGACCATGTTGAATGGATAAGGAAGTAAGAAAATTTTTTTGTAACAGAGTGTTGTCTTTTGTTGTCAAAGAAGATAAATCAATTCACTTTGTAAAGGACTTGAAAACCAGATGATGCTTTGCTGATATGTATTTATCAAATACCATAAGTCAAGAGAACTTGTGATGCAAGACTTATGAAGGAAAGATGGAGAAATGATGATGCCAATCATATACAATTTTGATTGGAAGGAATGAAGCTAATGGATGATGGGATGTTTCAGTACTTCCCATTGAAACTCTGACGATGCTAAAGCTAATCTATCAAAGGATACATATAAAGATAGTGGAATTCGTGATAAAAGTATAAGAATGGTTATGGGAAGCAGTGAAGTGATAAATAACAAAGCAATGGAAAATCTGGGGGCGGCACAAAAGCATAGTTTAAGGTGGCGCCGTTTTCTAGTGTTTGCCAAATTTTAGGGCCTGAAAATCAGGAGATGAAGATGTGTTTTTGGAAATGGATGGAGAATGAAAGATTGAAGATGGTTTATATTTTTGTGTGCAAGGCATGATTCAAGGACAGAACATCGAAAAATGACAAAGCCATGGAGTGCGTGGTAATTTAGGCATGTTGCGTGAAAAAATAAAGTTGTGCACGAAATATCTGCGGGATGCGTGAAAGAGTTTTTACACGAATAAAGGGGGTTTTATGAAAAAATTAGTGTTTTTTGTGTGGGGTCAAAATGCCTATAAATATGAGGTGAACCCCTCTCATTTGTTAATGGTCGATACTTAGAAGAAATCCCGAGATCTGGTGTGCGTAAAATTATACGCTAAGTGAGTTGTGCGAAAAGGAAGTAGTTTGCGTGAAAAGAGGACAACTGCATGAAAAGAGAAAAGGTTGCGTGAAAAAGGGAAGCTGTGCAGAATGATTTTTCGTGCCAAAATGGAATTTTTACGCGCAAGGAATTTTAATTGCATGCAAGATATACTAAAGGTTGCGTGAAAAATTTGGGGCCTTCACACAAATTCAGTTGTGCATGTGGGATTTCTTACCAGCTTCTGGGTAGGAAAGTGAAGATCTGTACTTCAGAGAATACATCTGTTCAATTGTAAAGAAGCACTGAAATACTATAATTCCCTATTTTTGCTAAGAGGGTGAACACACGCTTGCAGATTGTTTTACATGTGCTATATGAGTGTAAGGGTATATCCTACTCTTTGTATTCCACATAAAAGGATTGTTTTCTAGTGGATTGTGTGGTACTGGATTATTTCCATACTATACCATGGACGTAGCTACTCTTGTTGAGTAGTGAACCTTGTAAATCTTGTGTTCTTGTGGTTGTGAGTGTTCAAAAGAGAAGAAAATATTTAATAGGAGGCGAAGGTTGTTTCAATTCGAAGGAAATATAAAAAGAAAAAGATATCACTGATTCACCCCTCCCCCTCTCAGTGATACTTGGATCCTGAATGGGAACTTCAATGAGGACTCAAGATCTTCATCTGCTTCATCTAAAGAAGTAAAAAGTTGCAAAGACTAACACTCAAAGCACTTCTAAACTCATCTCCATATCTCTGCTATGTAGTGTATCTGTTTATTATCTTTCAAGCAGAGTGTGTACCTATATAATAACACACTCTGTCTCCTACATTAAACCAAAGGATACAAGATATCCTTACTCAACCATTCTTTTACTCTTGTTTATACCCACGAAGAACTGTTGAAGAGGTCCCTGTGTGGCCTGGTATTTTTTCCCCATGAAAACTATGAAAGAGGTCCCTGTGTGACCTGGACAGTCTGTGTACTATTGTTAACCCCGATCCAGGGTGTGGATCAAAGTTTATTTATATAAACTACTTGGTGGCAGGTGATCACCAAGTGGAGTGGATTAGGTCTCGGCTTGAGACTGAACCACTTATTTCATATCTGCTGTGCTGATTAAATTAGTCTTCTCTGTTTTAGTTCCTTACTATATAATTCAAAAATCATAAATTTTACTTTGATAGTTATTCTTGGAAAGAAGTTATAATTGTATTGTCATAGTCGAATAACTTCAAAAGTAATATTAATAACAAAAATTAATATTACTGAGAATTAATCAATCTTCTAAGAAGTTACTTAAACAATAAAACTGTTATAACAGTATAAACTTGATTAACTGAGATGTATTTAATCTTTGGGGAAACCATTTTAGAAATAATTTTTACAAAAATTTTTATAGTTACTCAATTCACCCCTCCCCTCTTTAGTACTCTACTCTGAACAACATTTGGTATCAAAGGTTGTTCATTAGGACTCCGTTTAATCTTATTCAACTGTGATTATAGTTTTACTTTAAAGATATGTAAATTTATATTAATTCTAAAATTCTATCTCTTTTAAAGTAATACTCTATTATGGATAATCGATTGGAAGGTGTTTCAACCAACATACCACCATTATTTAATGGAACCAATTATTCTCAATGGAAAATTAAAATGAAAATGCATTTAGAGAGTATGAGTTTTGAAATTTGGTCATCCGTTATAGATGAATACAAAATTCCTACTACTGATAGAATCACATGGGATGAACCTAGAAAAACTGCCTATAATAACAACTAAAAAGTTATGAATGATTTATACTACTCCTTAGGAGATGAAGAGTTCAATAGAATTTCTTCTTGTAAAACTGCCCATGAAATTTTGGATACCCTGTATGTCTCACATGAAGGAACATCTAGTGTAAAATAAATGAGACTTAATACTTATAATATCTAATATGATAATTTTAAAATGAAACCTGATGAGCCTATTTTTGACATATATCTCAGGTTCAATGAGATTGTCAACATAATGATTTCTCTTGGAAGAGAAGTCACTGCCAAGGAACAAATCATGAGAATCCTTAGATGTCTACCTGATAGATGGAGGGGAACCTCTATCTCTATTATAGAATCACATGAAATCATAAAAATACCTATAAAAGAACTCATTAGGGAACTTATGATGTATGAGGAAGATCTGAAATTCAATAAAGAAGAAGTTGAACCAAATAGGAAATCTATTGCATTCAATACCACCACCTCTAAGCACAAAGACAAAGGGAAACTGGAAGCTTTTGTAGAAAGCTCCATCAGTGAACAATCATCATTTGACAGTGATGAAGAGATGGCTCAACTAGCCATAATATTCCAACGATTTTACAAAAATAAGAACTTTTTCAGAAAGCCTAACTTCAAGGGAAAATATGGCCAAAAAGGAAACTGAAAGAAGGAATGGAAAAGAAGTGACAAAACTGATTAAATTGTCTTCTATGAATGTAAGTGAAAAGGACATATAAAGGCTGACTGTCCAAATATCAAGTACAAAAATAAATATGAGGACAAGGACAAGAAGTAAAAAACGACAATGAAAGAAACATGGAGTGATTCTAAGGATAGTTCAAGAGACTCAGAGATATCACATGATGAACAGGCTAACAAAGCCAATATGTGTTTTATGACAAACACATATGAGGTAAAATTGGACTCTTCTGTACATAACTCATATTCTTCTGAAGATGAGAGTGACTCTGAAAATATGAATAATAAAGAAATGTTTGAATACTGTTACATGCTTGAGGAAATATGCAATGAACTAAGAGAAAAATATAAATCATAAAAGAAACAATATGCTCTTACCATAACTGTTAAATCTGAGATCACAACTAAAAAGGAGAAAAATTATCAACTGCTCAAAAAAACAAAATGAGTTAAAAATGTATAATGAGCAATTAAATAATGACTTAGAAAAGTTTAATAATGGGAAAAATAATCTTACCCAAATTCTAGGAAAAAAAATTTCCCCTAAATACAACACTGGCATTGGTTATCAACCTGGTAAAAGAAACCTTAGTAGAAAAAATTTTGTTTCAAAATCTAGGACATACAGTTCTACACCCAGTTCTAGATTTAAATCAACCAATTCAATCCATGATACATATTACACTGCTTAAAATTTTTGTGTACCAAATACAATTTATTTTTCAAATACTTTACAAAAAACTTATAGGAAACCTATGAGGCAAATATGGGTTCCTAAAGCACTTATTACTAATATTATTGGACCCAAACAAGTATGGGTACCAAAATATGTTTTTTCTTAATCTTTTTGAAGGAAATCTACTTAAAGAGATCCTGCAAAAGTCTATGGTACTTGGACAGCGGATGTTCAAGGAATATGACATGAGACTACTCATGCTTCAAGAACCTGATAAAAGTTGATGGAGGACATGTCACATTTGGTGACAATGCCAAGGGAAAGATTATTGGCCTCAACCAAATCGGTAACTCTAACTCAGTTCTAATTTCTAAAGTACTATTTTTTGATGGTTTAAAATAGAATCTGCTTAGTATCTCACAATTATGTGATGATGTATTTCATGTTAGATTTGAAAATGATTCTTGTAATGTCTTTAATTCTAAAGATGAATTAGTATTTTCTACATTAAGAAATGAAATTTTTTATTCTTTTAATTTAGATTCTTTAGCTTCTCAAAATGCTTCTTGCTTAAGTGTATTTCATAAAGAATCTTGGCTCTGGCATAGAAGGCTAGGACACTGTAATATTCACTCCCTTATAAAACTAACTAGAAAAATCCTAGTTAAAGACTCACCCAAACTTGAGTTTCCAAATGAAAAAGTGTGTAATCCCTATCAAAAGGGAAAACAACACAAATTTTCTTTCAAACAAAAGAAAGAAGTGTCAACTTCTCAACCTCTCGAACTGGTTCACATGGATTTTTTTGGACCATCTAGAGTTTCTAGTTTAAATGAGAAGAACTATGTTTATGTTCTTGTAGATGACTTTTCTAGATATATTTGGACCTTCTTTATGTCTCAAAAAAGTGAAGCCTACTCTTATTTTACCAAATATGACAAATTTGTAGAAAATATTAGTGGAATTAGAATTAAATCATTAAGAAGTGATCATGGACGTGATTTTGAAAATCAAGAGTTTGAATCCTTTTGCTCACAAAATGGTTATAGTCACAATTTCTCTACCCCTAGAACACCTCAATAGAATGGAGTTGTAGAGTGAATAAATAGAACCCTGCAAGAAATTTCTAGAACAATGCTTAGTGAATATGACATACCTATTTATTTTTGGGCTAAAGCTATAAATATAGAATGCTACATAATCAATTGAGTGTTTATCAGACCTATTCTTAAGAGGACTCCTTATGAATTATGGAACAATAGAAAACCCAATGTTAGCTACTTCAAAGTTTTTGGTTGTAAAGTCTATATTCTTAATACAAAATACAATCTTGAAAAATTTGCATCCAAAAGTGATGAAGGTATCTTTTTAGGATATTCCATGTCTAGTAAATACTATAGAGTGTTCAATAAAAGAACTTAATGTGTGGAGGAATCTTCTCATTTTAAATTTGATGAAACAGATCCACATGAGCCTAAAACCATCCTAAAGAATCTGGAGGATGATGTATCAAATCTGAACATGAATTCAAAATCCTCAAATTCTTCTATGAAATAATATGTGAAAACTTCCATCTCTAGAAATTGATTAGAATCAAGTCACAATGAACCTGAATCTGTTGACGGACCTAAAATTACTAGTTCCTATTTTTCTAGGACTATTTGAATCCTTAAGAGACATACTTTAGATGCTATTGTAGGAGACTTAGACAAAGGAACTCAAACTAGAGATTCTCTTCGAAATTAGGTTGAACATCAAGTCTTCCTGCCACAACTGGAACCTAAAAACATTAATGATGCTATCAATGATGAATTTTGGGGGATGTCTATGCAAGAAGAACCTAATCAGTTTGAAAGGAACAAAGTTTGGAAAATTTTTAAAAAACCCAAAAACACATTCACCATAGGCACTAAATGGGTATTTAGAAATAAGGTAGATGAATCTGGAAACATAGTTAGAAAAAAGCTAGATTAGTTTCGCCAAGATATAGTCGAGAAGAAGGAATTGACTATGAGGAGACCTTTGCACCAGTATCCAGACTTGAAGCCATCAGAATCTTGCTTGCCTATGCTGCAATCCGAATTTAAAACTATATCAAATGGATGTTAAGAGTGCATTATTAAATGGGTATATAGCTGAGGATGTTTTTGTTGAACAACCCCCTGGATTTTCAAACCCCCATTTTCCAAATCATATTTTTAAACTATCAAAAAACTTATATGGTTTAAAGAAAGTTCCAAGAGATTGGTATGATATATTGAGTACTTTTATTATTTCCAAAGGTTTTTCAAAAGGTATAACTGATCCTACCCTTTTTATAAAACAAATTTCTAATGATGTTTTAGTTGTTCAAATCTATGTAGATGACATTATTTTTGGATCTTCGAAGAATTTTTTATGTGTTGATTTTTCCAAAATAATGAAAAACGAATTTGAAATGAGTTTAATGGGTGAACTAAAATTATTTTTTGGATTTAAAATCTTCCAAAATAATGATGGAATTGTTTTAACTCAAAGTAAATATAATAGAGATCTTCTAAAAAGTTTTGGATTGGATAGAAATAAAAGTAGTGACACTCCCATGAGTACCACTTGTAAGTTGGATCTTAATGAAGATATAAAATCTGTTAATCAAACCAATTATAGAGGAATGATTGGAAGTTTACTCTACTTAACTGCTAGTCATCCAGACATTGTGTTTAGTGTGTGTTTGTGTGCTCGTTTTCAAGAAAATCCTAAGGAATCTCATTTAAATACTGTAAATAGAATTTTCAAATACCTCAAGCATACACCCAATCTAGGACTCTTTTATCCTAAAGGACAATAATTTGAATTATTTAGTTATTCTGATGCTAAATTTAGTGGCTATAAGTTAGATATAAGAAGCACCTCTAGAGCATGTCACCTTTTAGGAAAGTCACTAGTATCATGGTGTAGTAAGAAACTAAATTATGTTGCATTATCTGCTGCAGAAGCTGAATACATAGCTGTTGGCAGTTGTTGTGCACACATTTTTTTGGATGAAACACACATTAATAGATTATGGATATCAACTCAGACATGTACCTATAAATTGTGACAACAAAAGTGCTATCAATATCTAAAAAAAATCCTATTTCACATTCTAGGACAAATCACATTGATGTAAGGCATCACTTTCTGAGAGATCATTATAAAAAAGGTGATATCACTTTGGAATTCATTGGTACTGAATATCAACTTGCTGATATGTTCACCAAACCATTAAATTCTGAAAGAATAGACTACATCGTACAAGAACTAGGAATGATAAATCTCAAATAGATACCTTACTTATTATTGTTTTAGGTCTTACTGTTCGATATCTTACTGTTTAATACTTTACTGTTTCATGATTATGGTTCCTCAGTTACTGTCTTTCATGTTATTGCCTCACCATAAAGTTTATTTTTACAGTCTCATAATTAGTATTATGTGATTATTGTCTGATAGTTACTGTCTCACCATAATGCTCACTGTGAAGTTTGTTCACTGTCTCACCGTAACATACATTCACTGTCTCACCATAATGAATAGACATGGTCTCACCACATTTTTTTTTTGTAAAAACCCATATCGCGGTAATTATCTTTTTCACCTTTTTCCCCACACTTTTAATTTTGCGATGTTTGTTATTACAAAATGATAAAATAAAGAATTTATTAGTCAATTATTCACTTAGGGTTTCTTCTACTTACTCATTTCAAACCCTTCTTCATTCCTGAAACTTCTCTCTCTCATTTCAAACCCTTATTCATTCCTACAACCTCTCTATCTCTCTCTCAAACCTTCAGTGAATTCCATGAATTAAACGTCCTTCATCATCGATGCCTGAGAATCCCAGCTTGAAGAATAAGAAGATTACACCTAAGCTAACACCTAAAGGACCTTAAAATCCGAATTTGGTAAACCCCATTGTTGTACCTAAGAAAGAGATTTGATCCAAATGGCTTCAATCTAGTAAGTATCTGGTATTGAAAGTGTTAGAATAGAAAGGCTGGTTAGAGTGGTTCTCGAAGGAAGATAGACTCATCTACCCAAGGTTAGTGGCTCAGTTTTACCAGTACATACAATTATATTTCAATTTTGGTGATAGTTATGTTGTAAGAAGCTAGGTCAATAGCCAGATATGTTCATTCTCTTTGAGGTTATGGACTACATGCATAAGGATACCTCATGAAGGCATCTGTGACGATTGTCAGAGAGGACCTCCACCTTTTACCAAATTATTTGATTTAAAAGATGCCCTGAAAACCTTAACTGGAAATGGCAACCAGAGGAGATCCATTGCTGCTGAATTAGATGGAGAATCAATGCTACTGTTCAAGTTTATACAAAATTTGGTTAGTCCTAGAAAAGGTGATTTTGCTGTTTTAAAATATCAAGATGTATTTATGATACACCTTATAAAAAATGGGTATAAGATCAACCTGTTCAAGTATAGCATTCATCATCTGCGTGAGCTGATCAAAGTCACTTCCAAGTCAACTTCACTATTTTACTCTCGGTTAATCTCATCCATGCTTCTTGCCGAAGGAATGGTTGGACCCAATGAGAGTAATTAAGGATTGTGAATTCTGTCTCTCAAAATCCACTATCAAAATAATGAAGATAAATTGGAATCCTTGGAAAAGGGAATGGGTGGAAGACAATGATAGAATTTATGATAAATTCAATCCAGTGGATTATCCCTCAAGACTAAGAAATATTACTGATCCTGGTTTGGAACCGGATGAGATTTTTGAGTATCCTAAAGAAGAGTAAGAAGAGACTGAAGTACCACCTAGGGAAGCTGTTATTGTTGAGGAAGACAGGACTACTGTACCGAATATAGTTCTTGAAGAAGAATTCCTTGCTCCTAAAGAAGCTATTAATCTGGAAACTCAACCTGAGGCTGAAACAGAATCAGTTTTCAAAGAACCTGAAAATCATTCCATGGAAGAGCCTATAGTAGAAGAGACTATAGTGGAAGAGCCACATATTTTGAAAAAGTTAAATCTTGAGGAACTCCCTATGGAAAAATATATTCTTAAAATCATCCCTTCAACTAAAGAACAAATGGAGCTAGCTTTTTAGATGGATAGACAGAAAATGAGTGAGGAACTTAGAGATGAATATGTGGAATTAGACCGAGATCCTATGCCTCTCAGTCCTGAGAAGAAGGAACCTGTTGAGGGGGATCAAACCCCAAATCTTGAGTCTATTGAAGATTCACATCTGACTGAGTCTAGTCTTGTAGACACTCAGTATAAGTTTCCTAGTTTTTATTATATGGATGACTCTTAGCAGGTTACAACAACCAGACTTGATCTTTCCTCTACATTTCAGTTGAAATTAGTCTCCAATATCACACCTGAGAAGGAACCTAAGACTGTACCATTACCTACTCCCAAACCTTTATTTGAACAACCATATTTTTTGAGTAAGGATGATCTAATAGAATTTGGTGCTACCCTCTTATTTAGAGTTGAGAAACTGATGAATACCCAACCTCTTCCTGTGACGAATTTTAGTGAGAGAGATGCCTCACTATTATTGGAGAAATTTATTTGGAATATTCAACCTAAAATGGTCCATGAGATTAAAGAAGTAAGATTTGAAAATAGGTTGCTCAGTAATGAAGTGAAGACCCTATGAAGTATGGTTGAAGACATGCAGAGAGAGCTGCATTCAAAATCTGAGCCTCTTGCTCCTCTTGTAAAACCTGTTGCTCCTCCTGTAGAACCTGTTGCTCCTAAAATACCACATGCTGTTGTGTCTTAGATTCAACCTTATCTAGCCTCCTTAGATGAAAAGGTCACTGAAAGGAATAAACAAATTGTCAAGGAAATGAGAGATCTTTTCTCCAATCTAAATAAACTCACTGATGAGTATAATGGTTGTCTTCAAAAGGTGTTGAATCAACTCAAATCTCTGACCACAACTGTCAATGCCTCTAAAGCATCTGGTCAGTCCTCTAAACCCTCATTAGATAGTTCTCTACTTAGAACTGTAGTCAAAGAAGATATTTATAATGTACTCAGTGGTTTCAATGCATCTTCTCTATCTGAAGTTGTCAAGAACAGTGATAGAGTTCTTGACCTAGTCCAAATTCACTCAAAAATTTCTAATGATGCTCAACAAGATATTACCAATAAAGTGTATTTATAATTTAATATAATCCTCTCTAAGACTGATATGAAAAACCATTTCAAGTATCTTGTAGAAAATCTGTAGATTCCTCCCGTGACTCAAGCTTTGAAGACCCAATTCCAAAATCTCAAAGAGTTTACTCAATTGTTTGACAAGTTTATGGAGAACAAGGACTATTTTGAGAAATCCATGAAGTATGGTGGAGATATCATTATAGATTTCATCAAGATCCTTAGACCCCATCTTCATGTCCTGTGTACAACCATTGTTGCTCCAGCGGCTGCACCTCTCAGACCTGGGCTACCTACCTTCACTTCTGCCCTAGCCTCAACCACTCTGTCTATCGGCCAAGCACTAAGTCAGATCAGGCCTGTGATTCTTGATCAACAAATTCTTATATCCTCTACTGCTCTTACTTTGACACCATCAGTATTTGAAGGCCTTCCCTTACCCTCTTTATCAACCATCTCACTGTCTTATTCTACCTCGACCTCTGCCCCTATGGCTTCCTCTGCTGCCACTACTGCTAAAGGCAAAGAGAAGGCCAACCCATAAAGAAGAACTGTGATTATTTTTTTTGATAGGGATGCTATTGATTTTGTATTGCTCTTTTGTTTTGTACTAAACCTTATTTGCTATTAATGGAATGTTCATTTTTGACTTCTCTTATTCCATATTTTTGATAATCCCAAAAGGGGGGAAATTTGTCTATATTATCCATTTATCTCTACTGTTGAATCCAATATACACCTTTAACTTTACATGATTTGTGATCATCAAAAAGGGAGATATTGTTGGACTCCTCATGTATTAATCATGATTTAATGATCATAAATCTTATTCAACCTAGTTAAATCCTGTAAATTATATCAAATAATGTGTATTAATGTTTAAAGTATTATCATGCTTTAAGAAGAGCCATTCAAGATCTTAATTGATCTATATTCTATTTACTTACTTTATAATATCTTTGATCTACTCTCATAATACCTTTTTTGACAAATTATGAAGTCTAATCCATTCTATTATCATCATTTCTTAAGTCTGAACACAATTAATTTGAGAAGTCTAAGATACCGTGAGTCTGCCACTGGTTATGTCTTTCTAGAATCGTGAACCAAGACACCGTGAAGCGGACAACGTGAACCAAGACACTGTGAATCCGACACCATGAAGCAAACAATGTGAAGTAGACACTATGAACCATGAGACACCATGACCATGAGACACCGTGACCATGAGACACCATGACCATGAGACACAATGACACTAAGACACTATGATCAATCTAGACACCATTTCCATGAATTAATGTGACACCATTTATTAAACTCTTTTGTCGTCTTTAAATTTAATTTCTATCGGTCATATTTGATGATTTTAATGCACTGGCATAATTAATTTTTATTTGTAGACATATCATCGGATAGTACGAGGTACGAGGTGCAGAATAAAAGCAACCCGTTGGCTCTAACACATGAATTCAAAGATAAAAGTGAAGTGTGGCTAAGAATCAATCAGTGCGATATTGAATGAAAAACAAGGCTGTGAGCACCATAATGAATAACACACTTTGAGCAAGAAAAGGATGACTGTATGCAAATTGACACTATTGAAGAACACACGAAGAATATTTGAAGCTTGGAGAAAATCTTCGCTCTGTTGAACCTCACGACGAACACAAGATGAATCACGAAACTCATTTTTATAGATGGGGACTCGAGATCTGCATCTTCTTCATATCAAGAAGTCCAAAGTTGCAAAAACTAACATTCAGAGCACTTCTAAACTCATATCCATATCTCTGCTCGGTTGTGTATCTGTTTATTACCTTTGGAGCAGTGTGTACCTATAGAACAACACACTCTGTCTCCTGCACTAAACTGAAGGATACTAGATATCCTTACTAAACCATTCTTTTACTCTTGTTTATACCCACAAAGAACTGTGGAATAGGTACCTATGTGTCCTGGTATTTTTCCCCATGAAAACTATGGAAGAGGTCTCTGTATGACCTAGACAGTATGTGTACTATTGTTAACCCCGATCCAGGGTGTGGATAAAAGTTTATTTATATAAACTGCTTGGTGGTAGGTGATCACCAAGTGGATTGGATTAGGTCTGAGCTTGATACTGTACCTCTTGTTTCATATCCACCGTGCTGATTAAATTAGTCTTCTCTATTTTAGCGCCTTACTATATAATTCAAAAATCACTAATTTTACTTTGATAGTTAGTCTTGGAAATAAGTTATAACTGACTTGTCTTAGTAGAATAACTTCAAAAGTAATATTAATAACACAAATTAATATTATTGAGAATTAATCAATATTCTAAGAAGTTACTTAAACAGTCAAACTCTTATAACAATATAATCTTGATTAACTAGGCTGTATTTAATCTTTGGGGAAACCATTTTAGAAATAATTTTTACAGAAATTTTTATAGTTACTGAATTCACCCCTCCCCTCTTGAGTAATCCACTTAGACCAACACTTTCCAATCCTTTTAAAATACGATAACGTTGCTCTTGTTTACAGAAGACTACTACCTCACTAAGTAATGTGATTTGTTTTTTACTTATGCTTTACATAGAAGGTAATAATTATATTTTTAATGAATATATGTGATATATAAAAAATTATATCAATTCTAGATAATTTATATATCATGTTATCCCTTACCCTTTCACCCGTTAAGGGAATGATATCATCGCACATGCGTATGTATGACCTACAATATCCACGAAGAGATTAAACTCATTTTCCATGCCCAACATTCAAGAATGGTTACAATAATTTATATAATGAGTAAATATTATATTTATAACATTATTATAATTATGTATATTATGTATTTATATCCTATATATAGGAATCATAACTTTTATGACAAAACACACTTGAGAAAACAAGGCAATTAACACCCAAAACATTGCAGATAATGAAATATTACTAAAAACAGGTGGTAAAATGTTATAAGATGACCATATATGTTATTATAAATATTAGTATAGTTATGGTATAAATTAATAGAATTATTATAACAATTATATATGAGGATTAAGTATGTTTTACTAAAGGAAATCATGAGGAAAGGGATTTCATCTCAATTTCTATTTCATCGATTCATATTTGTTAATATTCACCTATTCCCTTTTATTTGGCGCATATTGTAACCATTTGATGTATTTAACATAAATTAATTTTTATTAATAATAATTAATGTTTCATTTGAATTTTATTCTTCAAAGGGTTATAATTTAAAATTTACCAAATAGGTAAAAATTATTTTACAATATAAATTTCTTTTGCGATTGTTTAATTTCATTTGAAATAATCACTTTATTATGATAATTTTTAATTAAAAATTAAATTTATGTTAAATATACATATAATTTTATGATGGATATGATTATTTCCTAAACTTTTTAACATTTCTACATATGATTTTTACTTTGAAAATTATTTGATTAACTAGGGAAATATTGATAATTCTTTATCCTTTACTCAATATAGATATTTGATGATAATGAATATTAATTCATGAATTAAATAGATTATTATATATATTAGTAATTATTTGGATATGTAGTTATGGGTGGGGACTAGTTATAGATAACCCCTCAATGCATCGACATGTCTCATGAGATAAATTATTTGGGAAAATCAAATGGGTTTTTACCCATAGTTTTAAACTATCTTATGAAAGGTTATGGAAATTGAGGTATCATGATGCCTAACATCATGAAGTCCAATAATTAATCATTTAATTTATTTATAATTAATTTAATATTATTATTTATGATATTTTATCATTTAATTTATCTATGGATGCATTTCATTATTATTTATTGATTAAATGGAATGGATGTTTAGTTAGTTACATTTCCATATTGATTATGCCTTATTTCATACTTAAGTTATTGATTAAATGGAATGCATTTTTATTTATTTACTTTTACATATTGAATATGATTTATTTACTAATGATATATTCCACTGTATGTAACCCTTACCGATCATTGGATCACACCCTCATTTTTTTACTTTACCTAGGATTTGAAGAAGAATTGTTTGAATGCATTTCAAGGATTCAAATCACTTTATTTTGTTATATATTATGTTTATTTTTAGATTCCCATTGTAAAACGGGTATCGTGTGTGTATCTAGTTCTAAAAAACTAGTAAACTGATAGGTCCTTTGGGATTTAACCTCATATATCTATTCTTTTGTAATAAATTAAAATCTAGATTTGGGTTACTAGAATCAGGGTCATTACAGTTGGTATTAGAGAAAGTTGAGTATAAACCTTGGGAACAATATAAAGGAAAACATAAATTAATGAACATAAACCTATGATATAATTTTATGGATAATTATTGATTAACATCCTAAAGTTTTAGTGAGAAAGATATTATGTGGGTTTTCTTAGAAATACATCCCTTTATAAATACTATAAGTGGATGTGGTTTAGGCACAAATGTACTTAGGGGTGATAACTTCGAAAAATACACATCAGTATTGACTTGAGAATTACGTAGTACACAAAAATGGTCCTTACTGTGCACCTAGTTTGACACTCCAAGGGAATATTCTTTGGAAAATTCACATTTTCTTTACAAACCATTATAAAGGATTTGAAAATAATGATATCCCTAAAGAAACTAATTTTTTTTATTTTGAGATTAATAATTATTAAATTTTAAATTTATGTTAAGTGTTACACCATATTAATAATTATACATTATGATTTAAAATTCATAATTTTATGATATAATATAGTGTATTCCATTGTTTAGAAATGGAACTTGGAAGAAAAAAGGGTATCAATACTCATGACCAATGTAAAGATTTCCCTACTGAGCAGAGAAATACAAATGTTATTGGAATTGGGAAGATCATGGATATATTAGGGAATCTTAATTAGGTTATAAAAAATAACCCTTTCCCAAATAGTAAAAACTATTGTTCCACAACATGATTCTCCTATGTTGGATAACTTCTTGTGACATAATACATCATCATTTGGTGGGACTACTATTTCAATGGTACCTAAGCAATGCATTAAGTCTATAAAGAAGATATTAATGTCCTTGGAATGAAATTAAAAGGAAAAGGTTACTCATGCAGTGTATTATCTCAAAGATGATGCTGATTAATGGTGGGTATTGATCTAGAATACTAGGTAGGAAGAGGAAATAAAACACATGTAATTGAAATCTTTTTAGGAGACATTATTTGAAAAATATTTCCCTCATAAGAAACCAAATGAAATGACTATAAAGTTCCTTAGATTAAATAAAAAAGAAGAAGAAAGTGTAGTGGAGTATAAGGATACCTTTATAAGTCCAGATAGTTATTCTATGGATTATATAAATAACTTAGAATATAATATTGAGCATTTCATTAAATGGATTAGGCCAAGTCTCTGAAGGGCGCTAGTCTCTCAAAAATTTTCTTCATATGATGATACAATTTTATGTGCCAAGAAAATGGATAAGGAATTATCTTGATTCTATATGTTAAAGGGGAATTAATAAAATAAGAGGTTAACTGACCAACAAAAAAAAGTGAATGCATCAAAGAAGAAGAAGAGAACAAAATATTTTCCATCTTGTTAGAACTATGGAAAGAATGATCTTAGGAAATTCTTAAAGGGATTGAGAGTTTTCTGTAAGTGTGTATATAAGGTTAATTAGGCTGAATAATGAAAATGGAATAAATAAAAAACTATTATGTAGTTTTTAAATTATAGATAGATAAGTAACTATGAAAAGAAAAGCCCAAAGATTCAAGGGAATCTACCACTGAATAGGCTAAGGGGAGAAGGCCAAGCTAATGCGATCTATATAGCTGAGGTGAAAGTTTCCAATGATATGTTAGAAGGTAATTTAATCAAAGATTAATATTAATTTAATTATTTATTTGATTTTGGACCTTCATAGTATTTTCCATCTTCTAAGTTTTCCAAGAAAATTAGATATTTCCCCAGTACTTTAATAACGGAGTTATAAGTCAAAAATCTAACACCCCCAAATGATAAAGGGTTAAATGAATAAATGATATGACTCATGTCAACAAGATTCACCTTCCTTTTCGAGAGACTATCTGATTAGAACTCCACAGTTAAGTGTGCTTGGCCTGGAGTAGTGATCAGGATGGGTGACTTTTTGGGAAGATTTCTAGGGTGTATGTGAGTGAGGATAAAACACACTCGAAAGGACATGTATTGGCATGTGGAGACTATCATTCATCAGATGATCCGTTTAGGCATGTGGGTGGACCCTAGGGTGGGCCCCACGTGTCTGCGATGCAACTGATAGAACCTGGTGGGCCAAGACTCAATGACCATGTTAAGGTGGGGTGGTTGTGCAGTCCCCGAGACCCAGTTGTTACATTTGGTGTCAGAGGTGCTACCCAGCCTTAAGTGCGGTGCACTGCCTGAGTTGATATGTAGGGCCCACAATGAGGATGTTGTTCTATAAAGGGGGGGGGGTGATTGTAACACCTTCAAATGATAAAGGGTTAAATGAAAAAATGATATGACTCATGTCAATAAGGCTCACCTCCTTTTTTGGAGCCTATTTGATTAGAACTCAACAGTTAAGTGTGCTTGGCCTGGAGTAGTGATCAGGATAGATGACCTTTTCGGAAGATTCCTAGGGTGTGTGTGAGTGAGGAAAAAATACACTGGAAAGAACATGTTTTGGCCTATGGGGACTATCATTAGTCATATGATCCGTTCATGCCTGTGGGTGGACCCCGGGGTGGCCCCCACGTGTCTGCGGGGAAACTGGTAGTACCTGGTGGGATAGGACCCGACGACCATGTTAAGGCGGGGTGGCTGTGCAGTCACCGGGACCCAGTTGTTACAAAAACTCATAGTGGAAGTATCACTACAATAAGGATGTGTTAGGAAGACCCCATTATGACACATAAACATGATTTATTTGCTGACCTTATTATCCTACCTTTGTTTGACTTCAATATAATCCTTGTTATAGAATGGGTTTAAAAATATGATGCAATCATTTATTGAAAGGATAATGAAATTATGATTCATGAAGAAGATTCATAATTCCTTATCTCTATAGAGGAGAATTTATAAACAGATTCATATCTAGATCCACCAATAGTAGTTATTCTGAATAAGATTCTAAGGGAATAAGAGAAAAAAAATTGGACAGAGAATGTAATAATCAAATTGAGTATTTAACTATTTTATAGGAATACATTGATGTATTTCCTGAGGAATTACTTGGACATCTACTAGAGCATGAAGTTGAGTTATCCATTAATTTAATACTTGATGTAAGAATAATATAAAAGACTCCCTAGGGAGGCTGTGCAGTCACCGGGACCCAGTTGTTACAAAAACTCATAGTGGAAGTATCACTACAACAAGGATGTGTCAGGAAGACCCCATTATGACACATAAACATGATTTATTTGCTGAACTTATTATCCTACTTTTGTTTGACTTCAATATAATCCTTGTTATAGAATGGGTTTAAAAATACGATGCAATATTTTATTGAAAGGATAATGAAATTATGATTCATGATGAAGATGCATAATTCCTTATCTATAGAGAGGAGAATTAATAATCAGAGTCATATATAGATCCACCAATATTAGTAATTCTGAATAAGATTCTTAGGGAATAAGAGAAACAAAATTGGATGGAGAATGTAATAATCAAATTGAGTATTTACCTATTGTATAGGAATACATTGATGTATTTCTTGAGGAATTACTTGGACATCCACCAGAGCATGAAGTTGAGTTTTCCATTAATTTAATCCTTGATGTAAGAACAATATAAAAGACTCCCTATTGAATGGCCATATTAGAATTATTAGAGTTGAATAAATAACAAGAGGATTTTTGTGATAAAGTATTTATATCCCTAGTGTTTCACTATGGGGATCCCCTATTATCTTCATTAAGAATAAAGATCGATCCATAAGGATATGCATTGATTATAGGAAAATTAGTGTTATTACAATAAATGACAAGTATCCTCTACCTCTAATTGATGAATTATTATATCAATTTTAGGTTTCTTAATATTTTTCAAAGATTTAACAAAGTTTTGGGTATCATAAATTAAGATTGAAGAAGAAGGATATTCTGAAGAAAACATTCCAAATGTGGTATAGGCATTATGAGTTTATATTAATTTCATTTGGATTGAATAATGCACCCTATGTTTTTTATGTATCTAATGAATATAGTATTCAAGAAATATCTTGATGATTTTTTTGGTATTCATTGATGATATCTTGGTGTATTATAGAAGCTACGAGGACCATGAAAACCTCCTATAGATCATTCTGAAGACTCTTATAAGAAAATAGTTATATGGAAAATTTAGTAGTTGTGATTTATAGATTAAATAAGTTTGTTATCTTAGATATATTATATCCAATGATGGAATATTAGCTAATATTGTAAAGAAAAAGGTAGTTAGAGAATGCACTACACCAATAAAAATAACTGAGGTACATAGTTTAATTGGTTTGGAAGGTTATTATCAGCAATTCATTTAGAATTATTCCCAATTTGATAACCTGTTAACCAAAATTACACGTAAAGGGGTTAAGTTTATTTGGACAATAAAATGTGAAGAATATTTTTATGAAATGAAGATGAGGTTGACCAATTCTTTGATTTTTAATATACCATCTAGAAATGAGGGATTTTTTATATATAATGATACATAGAAGAAGATACTTGGTTATGTTCTAATGAAAAATGATAAATTTATTTCATATGCATCAAAGAAATTGAAGACTCGTGAATAGAAGTATCTAACCCATGATATTCATTTGGAAATAGTAATATTTTCTTTAAATATATAGAGACATTATCTATTTCAAGAAATATGTGAGATAAAAAAGGATCATAAAATCCTAAAATACATCTTTTAACAAAAAGATAACAATATGAGACAAAGGTGATGACCCAATCTACTCAATGATTATGATTTATTAATAGACTACCACCTTGGTAAAGAAAATATGGCAGGGGATTCCTTAAGTAAGAAATATCATAGATTTTTGAGATAAAATAGGATTTATAGATATTATATTTTCATGGAATAAGTAAATATGGATATGGGAATTATTAAGAAAGGAGATATATCTCTAATTTTTCAAATTATTGTGAAACTATATTTATTATTAAAGATAAAAATTATCAATCTTGTGATGAAAATTTTTAGAATGAATGATGGGAAGTTAGAAGACATCATTTGTGGAGATGGTTTTTTAAAATTTAGAAAGTGATTATGTGTTTCATATATATGTAATCTAAAAAGGTAATTTTTGGATTATTCTCATAGATCAAACTTCTCTATATACCATGGTAGCACAAATATGTATAGGTATTTTATGGAACATTTTTTGGTGGTATAAAATGGAGAGGTAAATTTATGATTATGTGTCTAAATGTTTAGTTTTTAAATAAGATAAAGATGTGAGATAAAATCCTAGAGGATTTATTCAACCTATTTCTATTAATTTTTGTAAATAGGATGACATTACTACATAATTTTTCATAGGAATAGAAAATAATCCTAGGAAGAATGATGAAATATGTGTTATCCTTGGCCACCTGAGAAAATATGCACATTTATTTGATATAAGAGAATATTTTCCTTTTGAGTGAATCATAAGGATCTATATTAATAATGTTTTAATACTTCATGGAACACTTTTTTCAATCATGTTTGACCATGAACCCTATTTTACACCAAATTTCTAGAATAGTCTTCAGATATCTCTTGATACCAAGCTTCATTTGAGTACTGCCTATGGTGTTATAGATTAAATAAGAAAGTGTCATGATTTATACATCATATAAGTAATTTTTTTTCAGGATTATGTGGTTTTATTATTTGATAATTGTTACTCACACTATGATTTATAGTGTTAATCAATAGAAATAACTAGAAGGAACTTGGTTAACTTTGAATATTTTGTATTTTGAAAGTATGGGAATTATGAAAATAAATTTCCTAAGTGGAAATGTCATGAATAAAATTAGGATGGTGGTATGAGTATTGTTTATATTCCAGAAGATAAAGATACCACAAATTTAAGGATTTGATTGAGGTTGAGGAACCTTAATAAATGATTCATAGATTATATTATAGGATAAGGGGCATTAAGGAATAATATGATGAAGCTTGAGCAATAGTTTACGAATAAATTTGGATGATTTAAGTTTATATGTTTTGGAATTAAAAGTTTATGTCATATGAATCATGAAATATATAAGTATTTTTAGTATAATATTTTAATCAAAGATTGAAAAATTATATTTTGAATGGCGATGGAGACTTAGAAAAGTGATTTAATAGAAAGGTGACGTTTTGAATTAAGGGAAGGTAACCCTTAATGTGTTCAAGATGTTGAGACAATTGTGTTTAGCATGTATAAAGGGATGATTGATTTGGATAAAGTAAATTGGATAGTATCAATGACCTCAGAACTAATTAAGTATTTATTGAAAAAATTGTTTGCGCTATCATGGATGAAGATTAAATAATATAAGGAATAAATACAATAGTCTTTGGAATAAGGAATAATACATGTTTTACCAAAATAATTTATTGTAATTTAGGTTATTACCACGTTTCAGGAGAATATATGATGATGGTATTCACATGTTGAGAATGTGACAACTAAGACATAATTTTTGATATATGGGGGATCAATGTTAAGATGATTTAGTGAAATCATTTCTAATGTTTTCGACTTCTATATTTCAAAAGGGTTATAAGGTTAACCTTTTATGGAATGGTTTATGTTAAACTTCAGATGGGGTTTTAGATATTAAAGTATTATCTAGCCACATGAGGATTTGTGCATATTGGATAACATGTGCTAGAATTTTTACTTTGATGATAAATAACAAAATATGGAATTAATTATCATTTTACCTATGTATATTATGAACCATTAGTTCTTTAGGGATAAAAATTCCACACTAATTTTTGTTGGGGTAAGAGATGAAGTAGAAATTGGTCAAGACACAACCAAAGGGCAAGGTTGTGCATATGAAATAGAATTAAATAAAGTAAGTATATTTTCTTATATTCTTAGATAGTAAAATATTTCTTGAACTCTAGGAAAAGGGTATTGAAAAATATTTATCCTAAAACCTTCATTTTTGTTGAACAGATGGTCTTATAAATTATCATAGATTTATGGTTATGAGGCCCTTAACATTATACTGAACATTCACTTATTGGTGATCTATAATCTTTATCAATATCCATAATTTTTTATTCTTTTATTCAATGTACAATATTACCTTCCCACCTATGTTTTCCTATTGGGAAACTTATTTATGAGCTAATTTGGGTAACCATCATGTTTCCAACATTCCCTTTTTAAAGGAAGTTTTAGTATTTTTTTATGATGAGGGTTTCTAGGAAAAAAAATTCTAAGTATTAGACCTTTGATAAAACATATCAATTTCAAAATCTAAATTTATTGGGGGGGGGGTTAGAATATAACAGCCCTGAATTTTTTGATTTTTTTAAATTAATTTAATATTTTTATATTTTACATTTCACACAACACTGAATATAACTTTTGTTATACAACAACACTAAGTGTGTCTTGTATCATATGAAACACCAAGTCAAGTTTACGCAACATGAAAAACTTATATAATCTTATGGAACATTCAACACTATGTTTGGATGGTATTACATATAATTCTGAGCCTGTTCGATAGATTGTGTTGCATGCAAGGTTGAGTTTTACCGAACTACAAGATACCATTTATATTTTTATTAAAATATTATTATACCTACCATCTAGCTATTGGATTGGAAGTTTCTAATAATATTAAATACATTTTGAAAATATTATGTATACATGTATATAAAATGAATCCTTTGTTTATAAATTAGTATAATTTAATGAATGAACTATTTGAAAATACAGAAATTATTTTTCTATGAAAAATATTTTTCTATATACAGACACAATATTATGTCAATAAATTAAAAAAAACTTTTGATTAATGTTTTTAATAAAATTTATATATCTTATATTCAATAAATATTTTTGATACTCATCCAATATACTTTATAGGTATAAGATAAGAATAAATCTAATTTTATGAATAAAAAGATCTATTTTTCTAAAAGGTTATTTTACCAATTTTTTATGGAGAACCCATTATAAATATATTTTTGGAAGCTTCTATAAATTTTATTTTACAAAATAAACTTTATTTTTGGAAGCATAATATTAAAATTTACTTTGGGTCAATTTTCGGGATTTTCTTGAAAAGTTTCATTTTTTGATGAACAGTTATAAATATTGAATTTTAATTCAAAACAGATTTTTCATCTAATTTATTTATATAGTTAAATTATATTTTAGTTTTGTTTTGAAGTTTAATTAGATAAATATTAATTCAATTAATAAAATTTATGTCGTTTTATCTAATTTCACATTAAAATTGAATATATAAACATTTCAAACATTTGAACCTTTTCTCTTAAAAACCCACTATCATGGAACATTTTTAGGATTAATTTTATTTTAATATATGTCAATTATGTAATTTTAATTTTCAAAAATTGATTCCATAATTTTAATTAGGATAATTTATAATTTTTAATAAGTTCAACTTAGTTTTTGACCCAAAACATTAGTGGACGTGATTAAAATTAATTATAATGATTAAGAGAAAATTAGTTTAACAAATGATTAAACCTTAAAATTAAACCCCAAAATAACCTATAAAATTTATCCAAAATCCATTTTATCTTCATATTTATACCCTATAATCCATTTTATACGTTTTTTACCATTATTAGAGCCACTTATCATGGGAAAAACTTGGGTGAAATCCCCTTTTCAAAAATTTACAAGAATGCCACTCCTCCACTATAAAAAGACACTCACCCCTCCCACTCATTCACATATCTAAAACAATTTGGATTAAAAAAATATAATAAAAAAATCTAATAACTTCCCTAAATTCATATTTTAAGCCTCTATTTGGATATAGAGCCATAAAAGGTAGCTCTTGGGTTCAAACAAAGAGGAGTTTCCCAAAGAAGAGGTAACACCCTTCATCAAGTTCCATTGTTTTATTTTCATTATTCACCCAATAAAATATAATTATTAAATTATTAAATAATAACCTTAGTATAATAAATATACTTATATTTCTTTCTTCTAAATGATATACCTACACTTTCACACACTTCCATCTAATGGGTAACAAACTTACCGTTCTTATGTACGGAGAACTATCACCTCACGAAATGATGTTGTCCATTTTTCCTTTACCATATATAATTGTTGGTAATTATGATGGAAACTATATTTTTATATGTTATATATAATATTTAGGATGTATTAATTCTTTTATAATTATTATATAACAAATACATTCATGCTTTCCATTTTTCGTAAATACGATAATTTTGTTTGGGGAAGTGTGGACTACTACCTCCTCAAAGCGATGTGATTCATTAACACTCTACATGCAATGTATTAATTATGGGTTTAGTAAATTTATATCATATATATGAAATAATAATTATAATATAATAATTATATATATATATATTAATATATTTCATTTACTTTCTTTCTTTCAATATGATAATTAAACAGAAACAACATTCATGCGTATGTACGACCTACCATCTCAAATAATAGTGTATTCCATTTCATATTTATATTTTCATATATTATTATAAATACATATATAATTAATATAAATGATATTTATATCACATTTTATAGTATGTAAATCATGATATAATTATGAGAACAAAAAATATAACAAATCAAGACACATGCAAAAAACAAAGCGAATATTACCTGAAATGTAACATTAACATGTAATTGTTAATAAATGGGTAATATAAAAACATAATAAAATTATATATGGTATTAGATATATGAATATGGTTATGTGGTATATTTAAAATAAAATTATATTTATCATACAGGATATTTGAACATGTACAAAGAAACTAAAGACTTAAGGTAAGAGTTTTCTCATCTCAGTTTTATTTTCTCTCAGACACAAGCCATCTTCACCTCCCATTTATTATATATTGGTTGTATAATTCCCATGTATGTATTATATGATTCTTATAATTAAATTTATGGGTATTTAAATATATATTTTATTATGTTTATTTCATGGGGATATGTTTCAAATGTTACTAAATCAGTAAAGTAATTTTATCTCAATTTTCCTTCACTAAGACACTTTCCATGTTATGAACCTATATTATTATATGAGGTGTATACACTACCATTTGATATGTTATATAATTAATATCCTTATTTACATTATATTTTAATCTTTATGTAATTTAATCTTCTTACATGGAGAGTATTGTAAGGACCCGTCTCACGAACACCCAGAGCCGATGCCTTTGGACGTGATGTGAAATTCATTAAAAAAACATGCACTGATAATTACACATCATGTACCATACTGAGGATCGAATTCGGTTTATGTTCTGGGAAAAAAGCTACTTCTGAAAATAATTCTTTAGTTAAAACATGATACCTAAAAAACTTATTTCAAAAAAATATAGGGTGAGCATGCGAATTCCCAGTAAGGGGTTTTAAAATAAACCAATATAACTTTTGAAAACATTATTTAAAACATTCCGTAAAACAATTTCTATAAAAGAAAATATATAACACATGTAACATATCATAAAAGTGCTCAATTAAAAATATTCTAATAGAATTACAAGGATAAATGATTCAATTATAGGCATGCTCATTTGGAGTAATAAATAAAAAAAAATTCTATACATGTATGACATATTCATATTAGAGAACAAATTAAAGAGCTAAGAGTAACGAATAATCAGATTTGCACGTAAAGGTAATAAATTCAATTTCATACACTGAGTGCATATGTCATGCTATAAGCATTTACTTTTCTGATACTCATAATTACTGGCTCTTGACTGTGGTTATTCTACTAGTCGAATATCAATTTGGTTATTAATTATCATACACATAATGAAGGAATGTATAATTCTGGACTTTAATTTCATTTTCAAGGCCTAGTTCCAAGACCAATGGGCTAACTATAACCGGAACCCAACCTGGAGAGCCTCTGTAACTAGAATCCATCCCGGAGAGCATCTGTAAATGGACTCCAACCTGGAGAGCCTCTGTAACCAGACTCCAACCCAGAGGGTCCGCTGTAACCGGACCCCAACTTGGAGGACTTACATTTACCAGTCCCCAACCCAGAACATACTTGTCCAATACATTCCTCATATGTTTAATAAGGCCATGTATCCAAAGTGTCCAATACCTCTTTGAATACCTAATTCTATGTCTCTTATTTGGGGTGTACCATACCACTCCAAATAATTAAATTCTTAATTCATTATCATAATTGATGAATAATAAATAGTTTCATTTATCAAATATATTAATATCTTTACAACTAATTCCATAAACTTTCAATGCATTACATTGCATGTTTATAACTTTGGATATGTATTATTCATGCTCAATTCATGCGCTGATAAATGGAAATGAAATTGGACTAAATCATAATATATCAGTTATTATTTAGATAAAAAATTTCCCAATGACATGAATAATCTAGTAAATGTTCTTTGCACATGTGATATTGATTTAAAACACACAAGTAATGAATGTATGGGGCTACCACATAAAATGATAGTTCCTTAATTTCCATGATCCTTGATTCATGGAAATGAATGTTTATAGTTTAAAATGACTAATTTTGAATTAAAGAAGATGTCACTTGTACACAAAGCATGCACTGATAAATGGTCATGTCTTATTAAATGGCAATGACTTAGGTTTCATAACATTTAAGGACAATTTCATAGTGCAACAATTGTTTTATGTAGTGCTTGCATTCATGAGAATTTAATTAAAAATATAAAAAACATACTTTAACTACCAAAGTTTGTTTTAGGCCAATTTAACTTGGATTATGATTAAAAATTTTAGGTGCATACATATAACCATATGTATATATAAAAAATATATATATGTCACACCCACTTACATCGCTTCAAAGAAAATAGTCATCGAGTGTACAATCAAATACTTATAAATATATTTGTAAGGTGAAGACAGTATTGTGACCATTTATTTATATTTATGTATATATATTTATTTGTCATGGATTTAAAATTTGACAAACAAAAATTGATTAATTATAACCTAAATACATCTCAAAATAAACGATTCTCCTCATATACAGAACCAGAAAATAGAGGATATAATTAGCATAAATAATAAACTTCTTTAATATATATAATTTTTTTGTGCACCCTTACACAATAAAATCTATTTAATAAAATATATAATTTTCTCAATTGATTTACAGTAGGACAAAATAGAGAGAACAATTTCAATTATGTAAATAAAACTTCTGATGATTAAATATTTAAAAATTAACCATCTTCCCTTAATGTGGATTATTAAATCATAAAACATAATTATAAATAAATTTATTCCTTACAATTTTTTTTTATTTCAATGCTCAAACAATTTGATATTACACACTTTCAATATTTATTACATCAATTAAACTGTGAATAGTGAATTAAGAAAATTAGACCCTTACACTATATATATTCTGGAAACTAAAGTCATATAGATATATGTATGAACATCTTAAAATAAATGTAATTTTTTTAATAAAAATTAAACCATTAGCATCATAAGAGTAATTCATAATTTAAGCAAATGAAATCCCTTACAAACACAAGATTGTAAAATAAATAAATATTCGAGAAAAAATATTTAACCCTTACAGAAGATTCCCCAGAACACAACATAAATTATAAATTATAACTCTTGAATAGAACTAGAAAATAGAGATTATAATAGAATCTGTGAAAATAAATATTAATTCCCTCACAAAACATAAGATCGTAAACATAAATAAATATTTGAGACAAATATTTAACCCTTACAAAACATAAGATCGTAAAATAAATAAATGTTCAAGACAAATATTTAACCCTTACAAAAGATAAGATCGTAAAATAAATATATGTTCAAGACAAATATTTAACCCTTAATAGTATTCAAGGAGGAGGCAGGGCCGAGAAAAATTTGGAGAAGCACTTGAGGGAAAGAAAACCCCAAAATTTTGTGTGCAAAATGAGCATATGTATACTGTATATATAAACTATGAATATTTTATAAAACTCATGGAATGGACACAAAAATGATAAAAAATGACTCTAGAGAAGACTCATAAAGAAGGAAACAAATACACTAATCAAATAAAAAATTATAAATAATTTAGATTGAAAGATAACTTGAAGTGGAATCCGGGCTTTAAGTCAGGGGTTGTTTTTTTAAAAAAATATATATAATCTTATCATTGAAGTTGATAGAAGACATAATAAGACTAAATCCATCCAAATTGAAGTAGAAATAAATAATTTATCCATATATTACAAGTGGGAAGAAGATTTGATAGAGAGAGGGGGTATAACACAAATCAAAACCTACCCCGCGTAGACCAAAGACCGCAGAACGACAGGATTTTCTCGGTGATTACAGATCCAAAACTAGATTTCAACCCCAAATGTGACTACAACAGACTCCCGTGCTAGACACCGACCAATGTGCAGCCTTGACCCCAGATCCTCTAGTCCGAAACGGTGCATCCTGACAGTGCGACGTGGGGACTATGACTCAACTCTTCTTCGCAGACGCCGCCAGGCCTGCTTGAAGCAACCCCCATGCGCGACACACCCTGATCACAGCCTGTTGAAACCCTAAACTGGCCTTGAAAACACCCCGGACTCATGACCTGTACCCTAAGTGCGATGTATCCCCACTCCCGAGGCACGGTCCCCCCTTCATTATGGTTTTTACGGGATTCTCAAATCCCTTCACGGTATTTCCCCTTTTTTTTGTACAACAATAAAACTATTATATTATTATAATATTATTACTATTATTTATATTATATCTTTATTCTATTATCATATATTATTAATAACTTTAAAAATTAAAAATTTATTTATCTATTATAATTATTTAATCAATAGTTTTAAAAAGTAAATTTTATTAGTTTATAAAATATATATTTATATATATCAATTTACATACTTATAATGTTAGAAATTAAATGTATTATCAAAATAATAATTACCATAATTTGTAAAATATATTTGTAATTTTGAAAGTTTTGAATCAAATGTTAATAGGATATGATTCAAATTAAAAATAATTTTATTAAAAGTTTATATGTACCATTTTAATCATTCCTATTAATATATATATAATTTTATTAAGCAAAATTAAAAATGTTAATTTATAATCTAACAATTATTAAAATATATATATATATATACATGTGTATGTAACATATTTTCAAACTCATAAAATAGATCAAATAATTTTCCACATAATTAAAATTGCGCGAAAATAATGTCATTAAAATATTTTAAAATAACAATTTTTGATGTCATGTATAACCCCATATAAAATTATAATTTTATAATAGTATTTTCATTCAAATCCAATATACAAATATATATATATATATATATATATATATTTCACATTTTGGAAACAAAAAAATTAGTTATATTATTATAGTTATTATTTGAAATATTCTATTAAATAATTATTCGATAATAATAAATCATGTTTGCAAATAATAGTTATTTTTTTATTCTTTAAAAAAAGTGAGATAATATTTATTTTGAAGTTTATACTTTGTTAAGATAACAAAATAAAACATCAATATTACCATTACATGAGAAACAAGTTTTTGGGGAATTACAAGTATGATTTAAAGTTTCCAAGTGGTAAGAGTTTATTGCAACAATCTTATTTTTATTAGGATTATTTATGATTATGATTTCATTGATAAAACATTATGATCCATCTTTAAAGAACACTCATGAATTTTATTCTACTATGGTTAGTTATTTTATCTTCATGTTTTAGTACCAATTTCTACTATTTGGTACTAAAGATAATTTAGAAAGTGTTTTAAGAAAATATGAATTTATCTCCATCTTCGGTTGAAAATCTATATTACTTAAATAATATGTTTTCTAAAAGTGTTTCATTAAATTTTATAATATTATCCCATGATCTTTAAAATAAATTTTTACCTATATTTTACCTTTAATATTTTTTAAAAGTAACCTTATTATCATTTTCCAATTGAGACTCTTTTCTAACCTTTTTATGGTGTAATTTAATGTTCAATATTTATGGATTTATCCACCACAATGGCTGTTATTACTTTGAAACTAATTTTATGGTTTAAAATATTACTAATAAAAAAATTTATTTCATAATATTCTAGATATTCATTGTTTTTAAAGTGATTTTTAAGAAAAATGTTTTCAAATTTTTTTTATGTTCAAAAGGTGTTTTAATTGATGTTCAAAGATCCCTTTATATATTTTCAAAAGGTTTTTTTCAAAGAAATGAATTTCAATGACTAAAAATCTTCATTTATAAGTTTTAAAATTATTTTCAAATAAAATAGATTTCAAAAATGTTTTCAAGATTCCTTTATAAGTTTTCAAATAAATGTTTCTCAAAATGTTTTCAAGATCATGTTTTAAAGGAAAAAGGGTTTCAAAAGGTTTTCATGTTTATTTTATATGTTTTAAGGAAAATGATTTTCTAGATTACTTTATAAGTATTAAAGTTTATTTTCAAAGAAAATATTTTTTAATAGGTTTTATGTTTTTAAAATATTTTGTTTCAAATAATAAAGGTTAATTTCCTCAAGAAATGTTTTTAAAATATATTTAAAAATTATTTTCCCTCTTAGATGAAATCTGTTGGTGTTGCTCATGGATTTTTGGGGTAATTATCCAAAGTTTTCATTCAAATCCTTTCTATTAATGGTTTATTTTTTGATTTCATGATGTTTATGAAACCTTATTCTCTTTCATGAGTTATATGTTCATGAAATACATTTCTATTTCATAGGTTATATGCTTATGAAACCTACTTATTTTCCAGGTTATGATTTGATGAAATGATTATGAAACCTATATTGTTTCATAGAAGTTAAGATATTATTACATTTTTATGAAACCCATTTCATTTCATGAGTTATGATATGATTTTTTATAATTTTTTGGCACATGAATGTAAGATTTCATTATGAGATGTGGGGGGGGGGGACCTATATCTCTCTCTAATGAATTAGGTAAAAATTTATATCTCATGAGATAATGATGGGAAAAAAGTATAATGGCTTAATAAAAAATGGGAAACAGGTGCATCCTGATCCACTATGGTAATATGGGGAAACATGATCCATTATGGGTAGATTTGGAAAATTGATCCACTATGGGAAGATGGGGAAACCCGATCACTTGTAAGGAAAGGATAGCGACTGGGGATGGTGGTGTGTCCTGACCACTAGGTGTAATCCCCATGAAGTAACCTGATAAGTTTTTGGAAACAATTATTGACTTATAGGGAAATATATTACATGTTTATGTGTTTTCCATAAAATCCACATCTTATGCCTATGATACACTGACAAGGTTCATGTTCTTGATTATCTTATGATTCATGTCATATGAACTGCTTATCTTTATTCCATGTCTCATGTTTTTGATCTTTGATATTAAGGGTGTGATTTTAAAATGTTATGATCATGTTCTCATACCAATTTGTTCATGTTATGATTATGTATTTCCTTTATTAATCCTTTTAAGAATTTGAGCTCATCCATTTCTTATGTTTCTTTTCCCCAAGTTACGAGGAAATGTTTTAAGTCAAAGTAATAAAGGGGAATATATTTGTGGGAAACATTTAATATATTTCATCAAGTTAGAATATTTTGTTCCAGGTTTCCAAATACACTAAACTATTATGGTCCTCAGGTATGTACTTTTGTAATGTATTGAATATTTATAAAAAATGACGTAATATCCATGCATGTTATCCTAGTTTGCTATAGGTATTATAAATCCCTGAACTCGCACTTAGGAATTTAGTTCAAAAACGTGTTGTGTATTTTTTTTGTATAATATATAACTGAAAGATACACAGTAAATTATACAAATATGGACCTTTTCCGGCCTAGGTTCTGTAGAATTAGACAACAACTTACATATATTGAATCAATGTTTACAAAAATTAATAGCTAATATAAATAACTAGATTCATCTGCATTAGAACCTTAAATACCCTTTTAACATCTAAAGATTCCTCTTAAAAACATTTTAAAACTTGGTATGAGAAAAATAGCTCAGTAAGGGATATAAAAAAGAAGAAAAGAAAACATTAGTTCATGAATACTTGTAACGTATTAAATCATTTTCAAAAGACTTAATTGTCACCCATATATACATACATTGTGAAACATGTTATTTCCAAAAGATCCCCAAAAAACATAAGAATATAAATAGAACCATAAAGGTATCTTGGGTCATTACTTATATAATCTTGTAACCCTCTCAGCTACCTTATAATTTGTAACTCTCACGACTACCTTACAATTTGTGTAACCATCATAGTTACACTAGGAGTAACCATACATCTGTACTCCAACTTACACATACCTAATGAATTAGAGGGATATATAGGTCCCAACATATATCATAATCAATTCCCAAGAACTAGAACATAATCATACAACATGAATAATTTCATTAAAACATTTCTTTTGAATTTCATAAAATAGATTTTTAAAAGAGGATTTTAAAAGAAAATCCCCTTAAAAATATCATATAATTGAATTGAAACTTAATAGAGTGGATGGAAAATGTATATAAACTATAGATACATATATTTCAATATAATATTAACAAAACCCATCACACAAACAATTTTAATACCACATAAATAATAAAGTAGAAGGTTAACCCAATGAATGGAAATCGGGTTAAGAATTCCCTTACCTCAGGATTTTCTTACTTAAAACTTGTTAAAAAATCCTCTATATTGGTTAAAAGGGTGTTACTAATATCTTAAAGAAACATATTAATGTGTATAATACCTTAAATTATCATTTCATTACATGATTTTTCCCTTTAATTGTTAGTATTTTGTTCCTTCCATTGTTTTGGGTACTTTCTTTACATGATTTCCATAATCGGTTCATGATGGATATTCTTTTTGATTGAAAGTGAAAATATAGAATTGTAAAGGAATAGTAGTTACATATTTATATAACCATAAATTATAACATTTATCATTTTTAATTCTAAAATTAGGATGATTCATAAGTGAAAATATTATTTATATTTGTTTAGGTCATTTTGGCGATTCTTCGATCGCAAAGAACTCATTTTGTTTTATAAATTAATAACATTTATAAAATATTATTCCAGAGACTTATATAAGTTAAAATAAACAAATTATAATCTTTTTGAACCATAAAAATGGTTTCATGACCAGTATTTATGAAAGTAAAATAAATTGAAATCACATCGTCCACAATGTCCGTAATTCGACACAGCACAGACGATGTTTTACTTTCTTGAATAAATGGGAGAGGAAAAGAAATATAATGGTGAGTATTCCATAAACCTGATTAAATCAAGAATATTTAATATATTGGATCATTAATTCCCTTGTATAAAGGGAGGCGAGGAAAGAAAAATAAAATAAAGGAATCTCAAAATAGAAGAAAAGTTGAGAAATCCCTTATGAAAATTTGGCAGACTAACCGCATTGCTTAAAATTTCATAAAATATTTTGATGAGAGAAAAAGTGTATATCATCATTATTAAAAAATATATACATTAATTGGGATATTTAATGACATATATTAATATAATCCAAAGGAAATTAAAAATAATAACACAAAATGAAATAAAATAAAGAAAACAGAAGAGGATGTTTACCTCTTGATCTCTTCTCCTTGAGATCCTTCTTAAGGACTTTAGTTTTGGCCTTTTAGTGAGACAAGAATATCTAGGACATGGGGAAGAGTCTTGGGAGGAGTATTGGGTATAACTTAGATAAGGTCAAGGCTTGAGAGGTGTGTGAGGAAGAGGGAAATGAAGGTGGTATTTATAGTGGAGGAGAGAAGGTATTTTTCATTATTTTAATCATTATTATAATATTTTTTTTCTGAAGACTATAAATAATATTAATTCATGTGACCCCAAATAGTAATAATGGAATTTGAGTTTAAACCAAGTGGTCTTACATCACTTATGATGTCATAAATAGTGTATTTAACTGATAATTCGAATATACTGTATTTTACCTTATTTCACTATTCATAAAAAATTCTAGAATTTTCAGAAAATTCCCAAAAATCAACGCAAACCATTTTTAGATGTTTAGAATTAAAAAATGAACTCCTTTTTTTTGAAAATAATTTTCTAAATATTATTAATTTAATTTTTAAATAAAATTATACTTTATTCAAAAATTTACATTTTTAAATCTATAACTACTTCTATATCACATTGAAAAATTAAACAAGATTCCATTATCTAAAATCATTAATAAATTAAAATAATAATAAAATTTTACTATTCATTAGTTTCATATTACAATTCATATTACTATTCATAAGGGTATGTTACTATTCACCAAAAAATCAAGTCAATTCCATCAGACTCCAAATAACTTACTGAACACAATTGTAGATGACCATTTTTGGAAATTCAAAACATAGAACTAACAAAATTATGTTTAATGGTTATTTTTTAAAGGTCACATAATATTTAGTAGTTCATTTAATCCCATAGTGTTTCCTTTTAAAAATATTTGGATGTAACATTATCCCCCTTTAAATGAATTGCATCATCGATGTCACAACCCATCCCACGGGGCATGGACGTGACTCCCCTAACCCCACCTTCCATAGCCCCGGGGTAGGTGACTAGCACCTGAAGGATTTTCAAGAATAGGGAAAGGAATTGCCTTAAAGATCTGTACACACTAAAAAGGGAAACTGAGGTAAACAACCAACAAGAGTAAGGTATAACCATGAGAGTAAAGTACAACCACAAGTATAACTGTAAACTGAAAATAATGGGCTGGAATACAAGCCCTAGAAACTAAAAAGAAAGTAAACAGCTATCGCATCTTCCCTAGAGCTCTACCTGGAGGGTAGTAGCTATAAGTTTGAAGTCATATAAGAGGATATCAACTACTCTCATCACACCAATCTCCACCAATTCCTGAACCTCCAAAGTCTGCCTTGGAGAATCAGTAGTCTGCACCAGACACACACATGCGGGTAGATCCCGTGCAAGGGTGAGTATAACAACTCAGTAGGGGACCCTGAGACCCCTGAAGTTATCTCATTAATCCACAAAGGAAAACATCACAACAAAATACTAAAAAGGTAATATCAGATTCATGATCTAAATCATGAAGCAAAAAGAAAAAGTGACAACTCACTCTAACGGTATAAATTCAAGGTTACTGGGATATTGATAAATAGTCATAAATCCAGATCATTCTATCCATAGTAAATCTACTGCTGACCCGTATAGGACACTATATGCTGACCTGTATTGGTTACTAGATACTGACCTATATTGGTCGCTGGTGATGACCCATATAGGTCGCTGTTGTTGACCTATATTGGTCGCTGGTGCTGACTCGTATTGGTCGCTAGTGCTAACCTATATTGGTCACTGGGATATAGGTAGGGATGATTAGTCTTACAGCTAGATCATCCCACTCTGAAGTTTCTGATGATAACCCGTATTGGTTGGTCTTCTTCTTTATGTCACCACCAACCACTAGATTCTCACATGAAGAACGCCTGATCTCCAAAATATTTTTCTCCTCAATCCATCTATAATATTTTAACCGATACAGAGTCCCACAAAAAGAATACCCTAGGGAACTCTCCATCATATGGGTCCCAACATGACAAATGACATGTGGATCAGACACTCGGTCTGTGAGACATGAGTACTTTTGTAAAAAAGGGCTCAGTTGGATTCACATTTGATCCAAACCAGGTCACATTTCAAACTCCGTAAAAACTCACTTAGAGTATCATCAAAGAACTTCCTTGTCATAAGGGTCCTTATTCCAGAGATGACGCATCGATCGGATGCCTGGTCTGTGAGTTACACCCCTTTTTGTGAAATGGGGGTGATCACACCTCAGTTCAGCCCAGCTTGGTCGATCCTATCAGAATATGAAAAAGGGACTGCTTCCAAAAAAGGGGTCCCAATGCCACTGACATCATGTAAAATAGACACTAGGTTAATCATTTACAAGAGTTTCTTAATTCAAGGGCCGATTGTGTCTCAACCCTGTTTGACTCGGTCAGGCCGGATTGACGCAATGGGTCCCAGGGTCTACCTGACTCTGCCCGGGCCAGAACCGTTAAGGGTCAGCCCAGTTCACTAGGTCCATCCCATTGGGGTTAGCTCGACTGTTTTATGGGCCCGATCCGTGGTTGGCCCTGCCCGCCGAGTGGGGCTTGGCCCACCCACGCTGGCCCGCTATGCTATGGGTTCAGCCCATTTGGTAGGCCCGCATTCAGCCCGTTCTTCCAGAAAGGTGGACCATGTATCCAACTGGCCCTGTAGATGAGGGGCCATTTCATCCAGAAGGTGGGGCACTGCCCCACCACATTCAAGGGTCGGCCAGGTGGACGATCGGTCTCCAAACAACTCAGCACAGTACCTCTCCCTCTTGCCATGACCAGCTGGTCGCGGCTGCTGCCACCAGTAGCGCCTGCGTGTGCCACCCTTCTCTCGTGTAGCCAGATCGATCCGGACAGCTCTGGCCACTACAGTGTGTGATAGAGTGCTGCCTTCCCACCGCCCACGACCGGTTGCCTCGGGCCTCCTCCAGCCACCACTGGCATGGTGCGTCATCAGTTCTTTTCGCGGGCCACCAGATGTGCTCCGGTGGTCTGTTCTTGGTGTCATTTGCACCTACGAGCCTCTCGGGTCACCACTGCCACTGCGTGACCCCTATATCTGCCTTGCTATCACATTGAATGGTCGCTCATGGGAAACACAAGAACAAAAAAATCAGTGGAGGGTCTGGGCCTTGTTCGGATAGGCCCACACCCTCCGCCTTAGCATTTTAACAAGGGGTGTTAGAAACAATCAGAGAATTTAGAAATAACTCCTGACTTGTAACCCCGCATCAACCTCCTGTGCTTAAATAATGATCCACAGATCAACCTGTTGGTCAGTTGATCCTCATTCTTCATATAAATCAAGAATTGGGAAGGAGGAATATCAAAAAACAAAAAAACCCCTACCTCGAGATCCATTAGAGATGTCGTGGTTCCAGTGGGAGGAGTGTCCATGTTAGATGGAGTTGTCATCATTCATCGATCCTGGATCATTACTGCCCGAGCTTCTATCCTCTGTCAGTGGATGTTGTCACAGAACTCTTCTAGAGTTTCCTTACTTGAAGAAGTCGTGCCAAAACCCCACCCCGAGATCCATTTCAATAGGATGGGGAAAAGTGAGTAACGCGTTGAAGAATTAATGAGGTTAATTAAATGAATTAATGAACCACTTTTAATTCACAATAGTTTTGTTATGTATTTGATGAGTTAAGCCATTAATTGGATTTATAGGTCACTGGTCCGGACACCACCGCTCATCCATTAGAGAAAAAGAAAAGAAAATGGAAATTACATGTTATTTTACTTTTCTTTAAAAAGTCCAAATTCTAAATTTTTCTCCTAAACCAGTACGTTCAAAGTGAAATCTACCTTAAGAAAATCTCAGTGCTTCAGATTCAACGGTGCCCTAAAATTTTTAATTTGAGCACTGCTTCAAAAGATAAAAAATTCCACCCTTGCGTTTACTGAATGTACCTTAACAAGAGTTTAAAAATTCATTCCAGGAACACCGGGCCTCAGAATCATGTGTTTTCAATTTTTTCAGACTTGTAATAATCTCAAAGAATTAAAAAAAATACATAAAATTTTTGGGTCTTTACATTCTCTCCACCTTAGGGATTTTCATCCCCAAAATCTATAACAAAACTAGGGTAACAAATGGGGGTACTGGGCATGCATTTGAGCCTCCATCTCTCATGTGATATCCTGGAGATTCCCATGCTTCCATAGAACTCACACCATAGTTATCGACCACCCATATAGGATCCTCTCCGGTTGATCCTCTATCTCCACTGGGTACTCCAAAAAAGTCACCCTGTCCTCAATATCTAGCTCACCATGGTCGATGACATGAAATGGTTCATGCACCTATCTCCTCAGCTGGGATACATTGAAGACATCATAAACCCTCTCCAACTGTGATGGAAGTGACCAGTGGTATGCCACCTTTCCAATCCTATGAAGTATCTGGAATGGTATGATAAACCTCAGTGAGAGTTTTCTACCTTGACCAAATCTATGTAGTCCCTATTTTGGGGAGTCTTGAAAGAATACGTGGTCCCCCTCCTAAAACTCCAATGGTCTCCATTTCCTATCAAAATAGGACTTATGTCAGCTCGGTACAATCTTCATCTGCTCTCAGATGAACTACACCTTTTCAGTGGTAGCCCATACCATCTTGGGGACCACAAGTGCTGGCTCTCCTAGATTCTTCCAGCATAAGGGCGATCTGCACGGTCTTCTGTACAATGCCTCAAAAGGGTCCATACCAATGGTGGAGTAATAACTGTTGTTGAACGCGAACTCCACCAAGGGTAGGTGGTACTCCCAAATGTGACCAAAATCTAGGACACATGCACAAAGCATGTCCTTCATGGTCTGGATGGTCCGCTTAGTTTGACCATATGCCTGTGGGTGAAAGGTTGTGCTCAAGAAAAGCTGAGTACCAAAATTCTCCTACAATACTTTCCATAACTGGGATGTGAAGCATGCATCAGGGTCTGAGACTATCGTCGAAGGCACCCCGTTAAGTCGCACGATCTCCTAAATGTAGCGACGTCCCAAGCTCTCTACTGAACCCTTTTCTCAAATAGAAAGGAAGTGGGACGACTTGGTGAGTTGGTCAATGATCACACAGATGGTATCATTCCCTCTGGATGTACGTGGTAACCCTATCACGAAGTACATTGTTATCCCTTCCCACTTCAACTATGGCATCTCTAGGGGTTGGGTCAAGCTTATTGGTACATAGTGCTCAACCTTCACTTACTGGAAAGTGAGGCATCTAGTAACAAACTCTGCCACAACTTTCTTCATCCCTGGACACCAGTACTAACGCTGGAGGTCCTGATACATCTTCATCACACCTGGATGTACTTACAAAGGGGATGTATGGAACTCCCTCAACACCTCCTCTCACAGATCCATTGGTAAAAATGTACATCCTCTGAAAAGGATAGCATGCTCCCCACCTTTAGAATATCTGTTAGGTGCATGGCCTAAGGATATCTGAGCACATGTAGTATCACAACTACTGTCTCAGAGTTGTGCCTCCCTGAATCACTGAATGAGTGGAGGAGAAACTACCCTTGACTGGAGGTATATTGTCTCATCTCTATCTACGTAGGATATCTAATGCAAGGCTAACTACTCTGAAGCCTCATTCAGTAGCTACGAACTCGATCTCTGGCTAAGTGCATCTGCCACTATGTTACCCTTACTAGGAGTATATACTATCTCAAAGTCATAGTCCTAGAAGAACTCTAGCCAACACCATTTTCTTAGATTCATATCTTTCTATGTGAAGATATATCTAAGACTCTTGCAGTCTGAGTAAATAATGAATCACTCACCCATCAAGTAGTGTCATCACATCTTCAGTGAGAAGACTACTACTGCCAACTCCAATCCATGAGTCACATAATTATACTCATTAGGCCTCAGTTGTCATGAGCCATAAGAAATCACTACATAATCCTTTATCAGGATACAACCGAGTCCATTCCTTGATGCATCACAGTAAACCACAAAGTCAGTTCCCTCCTCTAGAAACCTTAGGATGGGAGCACTGGTCAAGCTCTACCTCAGCTGTTGAAATATCTACTGGAATGTCTCTGACTATAGGAAGGGTTTCCCATTCTTTTTCAAGGAATTAATAGGTGTTTTTACTATAGATAAATTAGGTATGAACCTCTGATAGTAGCATGGTAATCTAAAGAAGCTATGCACCTCAGTAACACTCTTGGGTGGCTCCCAAGAAAGTACTTCCCCGATCTTCACTGGATCCACTACAACTCCAGCCTCTAAAATGACGTGTCCCAAGAAGTGGATCTTCCATATCCATAACTCACACTTTGAGAGATTCCCATATAACTGGTGCTCCTGGAGTGTGTCTAGAACTATCCTCAAGTGTACAATGTACTCTTCCTCGGATGCTGAGTACACCAAGATTTCGTCGATGAAGACCACCATGATGTGATCGAGGTATGGATGGGGGATCCTGTTCATGAGCCCCAAGAACACTCCTAGAGAATTTGTCACACCGAAATGCATCACCAAGAACTCAAAATGTCTATACCAACATCTGAAGTATGTATTCGATATGTCATCATCTTATACTCTAAGCCGGTGATAGCCTGATCTGAGGTCTATCTTTGAAAACCAACGAACTCCCTTCAATTGATCGAAGAGATCATTGATCCTCAGCAGAGGATACATGTTCTTCATGGTCACCTAGTTTAGGCATCGGAAGTCCATGAATAGCCTCAAACTTCCATCAGCATTCTTGGAAAACAACATTGGGGATTCCCATGTAGAAATAATAAGCCTTACAAATCCCTTCCTATGTAAGTCCTCTAACTGTACCCCCAGCTTCATAGGAGAAATCTAATATGATGGTGTAGATATCAGTGTTGTTCCTGGGTACAAGTCAATGTGGAATTCTACCTCTCTATGAGGAGGTAGTCCTGGGAAAACTTCTTGGAAAGACATTCTCATACTTGTCCATCCTTTCTGGGAACTGTGGACTCGCCTCATCCACCATGTCGAAGGTCATGCAATCCAGCTGATATGTAATCAAATACACCCTCCTGAGTGCAAGTCCATCTCGTGCAGCTCTATTTTCCTTCTCACCAAAAAAGGAAAACTGGCATCCATCTCTACGCTTACATCTTACTGTAGGGGCTCTCACTATCGGTTCATGCTCGACAAGGAAGCTAGTCCATGCCTAGAATGACATCGTAGGGCTTCAACATCGCTACTAGAAGATACCATATTAAACACTATCATCCAAGAGTAAGATAAAACTATCGACACCAGTGTGTGACCTTTGAATCTCCTCCCATAGGAGTATCCAAATGCAAAGGTCGAGCTAAAAGCTCAGTCGGAATCTCAGAGTCCTGAAATAACTCTACAACATGTAAATAATGGCTAGCACCTGTGTCGATAAGATCTGATGCTAAATTAGAGAAGATATAGATTGTACCTCGTATCATCTTAGGGATGTTAGGATCATGAGCCTCTACTGCCAGTAGCTGGGCATGTCCCCATCCACCTGCTCCCTGAGCTTGTGGTGGACCGCTTGGGGGTGGTGGTGGTAGTGTCTGGTGACCCCGACCACCTCCTGCTACACGTCTTGCTCCCCTGCCTCATATGCTTCCTGGATGAAGATCATGCTCTTGCTGCTTCCACTACCTCAGTGGTCCCTCCACCATCTTCCGATCATCTGTGCGGGGAGTCAGACAGTCATGAGCTCTGTGACCCTGTACCTCGTAGGAAAAACAGATCATGCCTCACTGGTGGCTCCCTTGGCCTCTCGAGGCTTGCACCTCTTACCTTGTATCCCAATGTCATCCTATGGAAGGTCTAGTCCTATTGGTATTCTGTTTCATCTATCTACTACTAGATGTAGATGACTTTTCTACCTATCGTCTGGTTGGGGATCTCACTATCAGTGTCTGCTCAGCAAGGAAGCTCTCAATCAGCAAAGCTTGCGCTAGCACCCCAACCTTCGTCGGGATGCTGAGAGAAACTAATGCAACTCTAATATCTCATTAGAGACCCTAATAAAAGGTCCAAGCCCTAAAGTAAGGGTCCCATACCATGTAAGTGGAGTATCAAGAGAGGTTAGTAAATCTAACAGAGTATTAATCCACAGTCTGGCTGCCCTGCTGCAGATGCAGCAACTCCTGAATACACAGAGAGCATAGTGTTACTGGCATGAAAACCACTCTAAAAATGCTCTCAAAGTCCTACAAGGTGTGGGTCGTCTCCTCATGAACCTATATCATTGAGCTCCACCATCGTTATTTTAAGCCCTAAAGAAGGCTAGCAGCCAAGATCTCCATCTGTTCGGCATGTGTCTATACTAAGAGAAAGACCAAAAAAACTACCTCAAGCCAGTCCTCTCCTGCCTGGGGGTCCGTTTCACCTCCAAACCTCAGAGGCCTCTGTCTCTAGAACTCATGAAACACGCTCAGCTAGTGTGAATGATCCACTGGTAGTATATGATACTCAACGAGTGGTGGTGCTACTGGTACACCACCTGAAGGTTCCATCACTGTGAGTGGTCCCTCTACCGATTCCTTGTCACTTTGTGGGCCACTTTCATGATATCTAACTACAATCTTGGCTGGATATCTTTGTAGAGGCATCCTGTAAGAAACAGATGTGCCAAAATCAATAAGTTATAATAGGTGATATTACCCAAGAAATATCAAGAAAACATTTCAAAACTCTAGAAACTAGTGTTTTCATGTACCGAGTTAGAAAACAGAATTCAGGGTCTTGGTGTATAGATACGTGGGCTACCACAACAACACAAGACTCCCTGTACTGAAAACCAAACTCAAAATACTTTACACCATTGCATCATTAAAAGTAGACTCTTAGTTCTTTTTGGTAGAACCTACCACCCTCTGATACCACTTTGTCACGACCCATCCCACGGGGCCCAGACGTGACTACCCCAAGCCCACCTTCCATAAGCCAGTGGTTGGTGACATCACCTAAAGGCTTTTCCTAAGAATAGAAGTCATTACCTTATATATCAGTACACACTAAAAAGGGAAACTGAAGTAAAAAACCAACAAATGTAATGTATAACCACAAGAGTAAAGTACTACCACAAGTACAACTGTAAACTGAAAACATTTGGCTAGAATACAAGCCCTAAAAACTAAAAATAAAGTAAACATATGTCGCATCTTCCCTGGAGCTCTACCTGGAAGGTAGTAGCTATATGCCTGAAGTCGAAGAATAGGATATCGATAGCACCCATCACACCAAGCTCCACCAAGTCCCAAACCTCCAAATTCTACCTCAGAGCATCAGTAGTCTACACTAGACACACACATGACAGCGGAGCCCATGCATGGGTGAGTATAACAAATCAGTAGGGGACCCTGAGACCCCCAAAGGTCTCTCAGTAATCCACAAAGGAAAACATCACAAAAAAATACTACAAAGGTAATATCACAGGAATGATCTAAATAATGAAGCACAAAGTAAAAGTGATAACTCACTCTAATAGTATAACATAAAGGTTACTAGGATAGGGATGACTAGTCATAAAGCCAGATCATCCTATCTGTAGTAACTCTACTGCTGACCTGTATATGTCACTGTATGATGACCCATATTGGTCGCTAGATGCTGACCCATATTGGTCGTTGGTGCTGACCCGTATTATTCACTGGTGCTGACCCATATTGGTCGCTGGTGCTGACCCCTATTGGTTGGTGGTGATGACTTGTATTAGTCGCTGGTACATAGGTAGGGATGATTATTCATACAACTAGATCATCCCACTCTGGAGTTTCTGATGTTGACCCATATTGGTTGCTCTTCTTCTTCATGTCACAGTCAGCCATTGGATTCTCACACAAAACACGCCTAATCTCTAAATGAATCTAATCCTCAATCCATCAGTCATATTTCAACTGGTAAAAAGTCCCACAAAAATCATACCCAAGGGACCGCCCCATCATTGGGGCCCCAATGTGACAGAGGGCGCATCGATCATATGCTCGGTCTGTGAGACATAGAAACTTTTGTAAAAATGGCCCGGTTAGATTCAAGTCTGATCCGACACAAGTCTCACATCAAACTCCTTATAAAATCACTTAGAGTATCTCCAAAGTACCACCTTTTACAAGGGTCCTTATGCCATAGATGGCACGTCGATCGAATGCCCGATCTGTTAGTTACACCCCTTTTCGTAAACCGGGGGTGATCACACCTCGGTCCGGCCTAGCTCAGTCAGACCCACATGAATATGCCAAAGTAACCACTTCACAAAAAGGGGTCCCAATGGCACATACGGTGTGTCAAATGGACACTCAGTTCATCAGTTACATGCATTTATTTATTTGGGTGCCAGTTGGGTCTGGGCCCTGTCCAACTCGGTCAGACCGACCCGACACAACAGGTCCCAGGGTCAACCTGACCCCACATGGGTCCAGCCTGTGAAGGTTCGGCCCAATTCACTAGGTCCGACCCATCAGGGTGGCCCTAATGGTTTTTGGGCCTGGGTTGCGGTTGGCTCGGCCCATCGGGTGGGGTTCGGCCTACCCGCGTCGGCCCGCTGGGTGGGTCCAGGCCGTTCAGCTGACCCGTATCTGGCCCGGTCCACCGGAAGGTGGAATGTGTCTCCATCTGGCCCCATGGACGTGGGGATGTTTCATCCAGATGATGGGGCACTGTACCACCACATGAAATGGTCGACCAGGTGGTTGACTGGTCTCTAGCCGATGTGGAATTGCGCGGGCCTCGCCGCCCCCTCTTGCCATGGTCCGCTGGTCGCAACTACTACCACCAGCGGCGCCTGCGGGCATCGCCCTTCACCCAAGTGGCCATCTTGGTCCAGCCTCCTCTGGCCATCACGACATGCTACGATGTACCGCCATCCCACCACCCAGACTGGTTTCCGTGGGCCTTCTCCGGCCACTGCCGATATGGCGCGCTGATGGTTCTTTCTGCGGGCCATATGATGTGCTCCGGTGGTCCGTTCTTAGTGTTTTCTGCACCTACGAGCCTCTTGGGTCACCAGTGCCACTTCGTGACCCCCATCTCTGACTTTCCATCACATTTCCCAACCATACATGAAAAACACAGGAATAACAAGATCATAGGAGGGTCTGAGCCTTGTTCGGATTGACCTGCACCCTCCGCGTTAGCATTTTAACAAGGGGTGCTAGAAATAATCAGAGCATTTAGAAATAACTCCCGACTTGTAACCCTGCATCAACCTCCCATGTTTAAAGAATGATATATGGATCAACCCCTTGGTCGGTTGATCCGCATTCTTCGTATAAATCAAGAACGAGGAATGAGGAATATCACAATAAAAAAAACCCTACCTCAAGATCCATTGGAGATGTCACAGTTGCGGTGGGAGGAGCATCCACATTAGATGGATTCATCAGCGTTCATCAATCCCAGATCGTTGTCGCTCGATCTTCCATCCTTTTTCATCAGATGTTTCCATAGAACTCCACCAGAGTTTCCTCACTTGAAGAAGCCATGGCAAAACCCCACACCGATCTTCATTTAAATATGAGGGGGAATGTGATTAATGAGTTAAGGAATTAATGAGGTTTATTAAATGAATTAATGGACCTCTTTTAATTCACAATGGTGGAGTTATGTGGTTGATGAGTCAATCCATTAATTATATTGACAAGTCAGCGGTCCTGCCACCTCCGCTCATCCATTGGAGAAAAAGAAAATAAAATAACAATTACATGTTATTTTACTTTTCTTTAAAAAGTCTAAAAACTTACCTTTTCTCACAACCCACTACGGTCGAAGTGAAACCTCCCTTAAGTGAATCCCGGTGTTACAGATTCAACAGTGCCCTCAAATTTTTAATCCGAGCACTGGTTTAAAATATCGAAAATGCCGCCCGTGTGTTTACTGAATGTACCTTAAAAAAAGTTCAAAAATTCATTTTGGGCACACTGGGCTTCGGAATCATGCGCCATCAATTTCTGCAGACTCATAATAATCCTAGATAATTTAAAAAAATACATGGAATTTGCGGGTCTTTACAATCACAAATCGTTCATTATACTTACATTTATGAATTTACATATCGATAATTACGAAAAACTATTTTATTATCTATACATACTTAACTATAAGTTTAAAATTAAACACTATCAGTTAAATTTTTAAAAAAATGACATTGTCTAATCTCTAAAGTTGTCTAGACCATTCCTCTAATACCAACTATAATGTAACACCTGAGATTTTTATGAGAAATATTTTGTTTTTATGTTATATACATCAACAAAGGAATATTTCACTACACACAACACTAGCTTGGCTTGCTTTACACGCAATCACGACCTTCCTCGATAGCTTGCGTTGTACGCAATACCAAGTTTCACTAAACAACGATATGCTATTAAAATATTATTAAAACTAGCCGTTATGAATAGTAATACCCACTTTTTTAAATTTTATTAATTTTATCTTTCAAAATGGACTTCATTTTTGGATTCAGAATATCGAAATTATCCTAGGGTGAATTTTTGGTATTTTTCTGAAAACTTTCAATTTTTGATAAATAGTGAAAACACTAGGTTACTATTTAAAAACCGAATTTTTATTTAAATAATTATTTATTTTATTTAAATTTTATTTTAGGTTAAAATTGATACATAATACCTATATAAGTTCAAAGTAATTCATTGGAGTCATTTTATAATAATTTTAGATATATAAAAATTTTATTGAACTTTTCACCGTCTTTTACCCACCTCCTAGGAGAGTTTGAAACTTTACATAAAACTTAATTTTACCGCTTCTGTGAGTGGAATTTCGAAAATCCGAGAGACACGGTTAATATCAAGGAGTAAAATTTGGTTCAATAAGATAAAAATAATTTTTGGTGAATAGTAACTTTTTACTTTTATTTACCACGGTTAAAAGTAAATAGGGTAATTAAAGGTAAAAATGGTATTATTATTACCCTAAAACATGTCCTAATTCTATTGGATAAGTTTAATTCGACCAAAAACAACCTTAGGAATAAAATATGACCATTTTGGTCCACTTGGATTAGATTAGGACATTAATTATTATTTAATTCAAAGAAGAGTTAAAAGAGTTTAAATCAAAGGTTAATTACTAAAACATTTTTAATATAGGGTTATACATAAGATAAATTCGATTGTAAATATTTATTAGAAAGATAAAAATATTTCTTACATAATGGTATTTTATTTATAATTTTTAGACATTAAATAATTTAATTTATTTATGACACAATGGTGATGCATTAATTACCTAATTAATGAAATATTAAAACAATTGATATTATAAATATCAAAATAAATGTAATTTGAAACTTTTTATGAATTAAACTAATTTTATAGGTTAATATGACATATTATGATTGGTTATATAAATTGTTTTCGAATTAATAATGCTATTCTTAAATTATCAAAAACAAAATACCAAATAGTGTCAAAATTAACATAAAATAGTTTTTAAAACAAATATTATATTATTAATTGTTTTTGTATTCCTAAAAAATATAACGTTCTTCCAAATGACTTAGATAAGGTTATATATATTAATAATGAACCACTTGGGGTTCTTTTGGCTTGTTATAGTAAGTTTATTAACCATATAGTGTAAGAAAACAAGAAGACACGGTAAAAGTTAAATTATTTAACTTAGAGTTAAATCTAAATGAAAAGGTTAAAATAGTAACCTAAACTTGTCTAAAATATATTGGTTGAGAGGATTTCTACCCATACCAACCTTATCTTCTAAATAAATAAATTTGGAGATATTAAAAACCGAATATGACTTTATTATAAAATAATATTTTAAGTTTTTCCTAAAGTGCCCCTCTCCTCCCTTATAAAACGGAACCTCCTCCCTCTCCTCTTTACACAACTTTGAGCCTTCAAGCTCGGCCAAACCCTGTACATTTCCATTCTAAACTTCTCTAGAAACATCCTATAGGTCCTGGTTTTCTTCAAAGACCATTTTTAGTTTCCTAAGATGAGGTTAAGATGAGGCGCTTCAAAGAAGATGTAATGTCCATTACCGATTCTTTCAACTTTATTTCTTATTCTACTTCTTAATCTTTATTTGTTTTATTATGAAGTAATAACAATAGTATCACTAATATACTGATATATTATTATAAATATGAAACAACCCTATTTCACCTTCTATCCATCCTACAGAAAACAAAATCTCTGCGCGTGCGTACGTATGGAATACCGTCTCCACGCCGTGGTGTAATATTTTTTCCACCACCACATTACTTGGATGGGTATAATGGTGTAAATAAAAACTATATATAATTATTGTAAATTGATATTTATTCTGAAATATTATACATACACTTCAATACAATTTCATGATCATGGGAACGATATCATCGCTCGTGTGTACGTACGGCCTACCGTCTCCACGATGTGATGCGACTCGTTCTACATGATCTTCAATGAATAATGATTATATAAATGAATTGAATGAATAAAAATGATATATATTACACTAATAAAATTCTATAAATGATTTATCTATAACCTAAAAATAATAATAAGAATTTATTCGACAAAACACACATAAGAACAAAAAGTAATAAACACCCGAATAACAAGTAGAAATGAAATATTACTAATACGAAGCTAAGAATATAACCATATATGATATCATACCAATGAGTAAGATTCTTGAATAATTCAATAACATTATTTAAATCCTTATACAGGAGGTTCAGACACGTATGAAGCAAATCAGACCTAAGGTAAGGGAAAATATCGCAATCTCATTTTTATCCAAGATTGTTTATACTTCAGAATTTACTGGGGAATATTTATCATCCACATCCATGTTTTCTAAAAATTTAATATTATTTCTATCCTCCTACAATTTTTTAAATCCAATTTTACCCTTCGTTGAGTTTTTAGTAAAAGAAATGAAACGAATCTTTTGTCATTTTTAGTAAGAGGTACTTTTTTGACTTTTCCAGAAGTACGAGAAGAATGTTTTTCTTTAACTTATACGACATGAATATATTTTTAGAACATTATTTACATGAATATTAATTTACAAGTTTTCAAGTTTATTTTTAATCAAATTATTTTAGCTTAAAATTGTATGACATGTTAAGAAAGGAAAAATGTTTTTGAAGTAGAAAGGATATTTTCCTCAAGAATGAAGTTCAAGAGTTTTATCAAAATTATTTTCCATCTAAGATAATATAGGGTTATATTTCTATCCCTATTTTTACATTGATTTTATTATGTTATGATGGAATTATTTTTATTATGTTCTTTTATCTTATATGAATTATGTTATGATGGCATGATTTTTAAGAATCCCATTTTTATTACATGTGTTATGCACTGATGTATGATTTATGATCTTGTGGCACACATAATAATGGGTTCATTATGAGATGGGCAGGACATATATATCCCTCCAATTCATTGGGTAAAGATTTATATCTCATTAGATAGACATGGCTGGAATGAAAGGTTAATCTGGTTCAGTGATACATGACTGAAACGAGGAGTGAACTCGGTTCAGAAATGGACTTTGTCTGCTAAGATAATCTTGGAAATGAGTCTTGAATACTAAGAAATGATTTTCTATGATTATGTGTGTCTGCCAAAAAGTTTCACGTTTTATGTTATGATTATTGGGATTACATTTCACTACTATGATTTATCCCATGTTATGAAATTATGATCTCTTTTGCAGGTTAAGATTTCCAAAATGATATGTTCTTATAAATATGATGTGATTGATATTTCTTTTGTTTAACTTTACTGAGCATTTGAGCTCACCCTTTTGTATGTTTTCTTTTTCCCAGGCCAGGAAGAAGGGTATTAAGTAAGATATGTCAAAAGGGAATGTAGATATGATAAAATAAAAGGGAAACAATGTAGATGATTTATGAACCAGTTGTTTATGTTTCCCAGTTTCTAAAGACACTATACCTATACAGTCCTTTCATGGTTTTGTTATATGTTGTAATAAGTGTGCTTAAATTTTGAAGTAATAACAATGTATGTAAATTATGGGTCGTTATAGTTGGTATCAGAGGAAAGGTATAGTCAACCTTTGGAAACTAGGATGTAAAAGCCTTAGTAAGAACTCTAAGGATATGTCTAAACAATAGAACACAATATTAGTGTTTTATAAATGGCCATGAAAAACCTATGATAAGACCTTAAGTGTAAAATTTTATTCTTGATTATGTGGTTTTCCTATTATAATTAGTCTTGCTCACATTATTCTTATTGGTTTTAGTCAATGGATGGAACCTGAAGGAACCATTTTAATGCAGATTGCAACGGCTAATGCAATGATTGTATCCCTGAGCAACCAAACGTTATGGGAGATGGTATGAAAAATCTTGTAGGCATGCACACATAACTTTCTCAAGCTATGAATCATTCAGGACTTCCAAACAAGCAAAGGAAGGAGCAACATTATGTTGAATCCTTCATGAGGCAACGTCCACCCTCATTCAGCGGGTCTACTGATCCAGTAGTTACTGAACAATGGATCAGTACTACTGAAAAGATATTTTCAGTCCTTCAATGTTCTGAACATGATAAATTCATCTTAGAAGTATATCGTTTGGAAGGTGAAGCTGATCAATGGTGGAATCTTATTAATAATACGAGGCAAAGGGATGAAATTGAGTCCATGGAATGGGACGAGTTCAAGAACTTATTTTTCAATAAATATTTCCCTTGTATTCTTAGAACAAATATGGAGAAGGAGTTTCTTGAATTGAATCAAAAGGATGATGAATCTGTTGGTACATACGAAGCAAATTTTACAAGACTTGCAAGGTACGCTTCTGGAATTATTATCCAACCTGAGAGTAAGATCGATCGATTCTTTGGTGGCTTAAAACCAAGTCTTCGAAGGGTGTTAGCCATAAGGGAATTAAATAGCTATGAGGAAATCGTTTGATGTTATCTCAAGGTTGAGATGGAGATTTGAGTAACCCATCCGTCATATGCGTTTGATAAGAAGAGGAAAATGGAATTCAAAGGAAAATCTAAAGAGCACACTGAAAAGAAGATGAGTTTTCCCTTATGCACAAAGTGTGGAAAGAAACATGGCAGGAGTTTTCTTAAAGGGACAAGTAAATGTTTCAAATGTGGAAAGGAAGGTCATCGTCTATTTGAATTCCACAATGATGGGAATAAGATGTCTAGTGATGCGAACAAAGAAAAGGTTACACAGAGTGCACCTCCAACACTTCAATGTTACAAGTGCAAGGAAATGGGGAATTATGCCAATCAATGCCCTAATACAAGGGTTGTTGATTATGATCGATGTCAACAAACTCTTAAGGATAAAGACAAATGAAAGTCACATGCAATTTCTATCAGTGATGTGGAGTATGATAACAAAGTAGTGAAAGTTACACTTACCGTCCACTCTAAAGTAGAAATTTTTTTATTTGATTCTGGATCCACTCACTCTTTTATTTATGAGGAAATTTCTAAGGGTATCACTATATTACCTTAGCAGTTAGATATTGTGTTAGCTGTGACAACCCCTAATGGCACAACAATCGCATCAAAAGTTTACAATTCTTCTCTGATTGAAGTTTGTGGGAAAGTGCTTCCTGCAAATATTGTGATCCTTCCTGTAGTGGAATTTGATGTGATTCTTGGCATGGATTGGATTTATTTTTATAGAGATCATATCAATTTCCAAATAAGGTAAGTCACATTTCATATTCTAGATAAATCTATGTCGTCTATCGATGCAAGGATGAACATAACCTTCCAGTGGAAATTTCATCCATCCTATGGGTCTTGATTCCACTAAATGAAGGTTATTTATCTCAAATGGTTGGAGAGAAACTCACGATTAAGAATATTACCATTGTACGAGAGTTTGATGATGTCTTTCCGGAGGAATTTCCCGGTCTTCCACCAAATCATGAAGTTGAGTTTTCAATAGAACTCGTACCAGGTGCTTTATATATTTCAAAGACACCATATATAATGGCCCCAATTAAGTTGCAAGAATTGAAGAAGCATCTCCAAGAGAATATTGATAAGGGATTCATATTCCCTAGTGCATCACCTTGGGGAGAACCTGTTCTGTTTGTTAAGAAGAAAGATGGATCAATGGGACTCTACATTGATTATCGAGAACTTAACAAGATCACTATCAAGAAAAAACATCCTCTCCCATGCATTGATGACTTATTTGACCAACTACGCAGAGCTCAATACTTTTCCAAGATTTATCTTCATTCAGGGTATCATCAATTAAGGGTCAAAAGGGAGGATATACCAAGGACAGATTTCTGTACAAGGTATGGACACTATGAATTTATAGTGATTCCATTTGGTCTTACTAATGCCCCTGCTATCTTCATAGATCAAATGAATAGAGTCTTTAGAGACTATCTTGATCAGTTTGTGGTAGTATTTATAGACGATATTATTTTCTATTCAAAGAGAAAAGAAGAACATCAAGATCACTTGATAATTGTGTTGAAGACCCTAAGAAAAGATAATGTTTATGCCAAATTTACCAAGTGTGAATTTTGGCTTCAAAAAGTCGCATTTTTGGGTCACATGATTTCAAAAGAGGGGATATCTGTGGATCCAGCAAAAACAGAGGTTATTGAAATATGGTCGAGACCAACAACAGTAACTGAGATCTGAAGTTTTCTTGGTCTGGCTGGATACTATCGATGTTTTGTGAAAGATTTTTCAAGATTATCTAACCCACTCACCAGGTTGACTCGGAAAGGAGTTAAGTTTGTTTGGACAGAGGAATGTGAAGAGAATTTCAAGGAGTTAAAAATAAGATTATCCAGTGCACTTGTGCTCACACTGCCTTGTAGTGAAGAAAGTTTTGTGATCTATAGTGATGAATCCAAGAAGGGGTTTGGGTGTGTTCTCATGAAAAACGATATGGTGATAGCTTATGCCTCATGACAGTTGAAACTCCATGAGAAAAATTACCCAACTCATGATTTGGATTTAGCTGCGGTAATATTTGCATTAAAAATACGAAGGCATTATCTTTATGGTGAAAGGTGTGATATTTATACTGATCATAAAAGTTTAAAGTATATTTTCACACAAAAGGAGATGAATATGCACCAAAGAAGATGGTTGGAGGTGATTAAGGACTATGACTGCTCAATTCATTATCTCCCTGGGAAAGCAAACAAGGTGGCAGATGCATTAAGTCAACAATACCATTCTAGCTTATCCATGATGAGGATCACAAAAGATCCAATATTTATGGATTTACAAAGGATAGATCCTGGAATTATAATGGAATGGGAAAAATATTATCTTTCTCAAATGAATTTTCAACCATCTATACATGTGAAGATTAAAGAGGCACATAAAGAAGATGTAGAGTTACAAAAGTTGGTGAGAAATGTTCTTGAATTCAACCTTGATTGTGATGGGATAATAAGGTTCAGGAATCGGGTTTGTGTTCCTCTCATCCCAGAATTAAAGAGGGAGATATTGGATAAAGCTCATAGTTCTTCATTCTCTTTTTATCCTGGAAGCACGAAGATGTATAGGGACCTGAAAAATTACTTTTGGTGGGATGGCATGAAAAGAGATGTTGCTGAATATGTCTCTCGATGCTTGGTTTGTAAGCAAGTTAAAGTTGAGAGACATAAGTCTAAGGGGATGTTACAACCATTACCCATACCCGAATTGAAATGGGAAAAAATCACTATGGACTTTGTCACTGGACATCCTAAAACATCCAAAGGCAAAAATGCTATCTGGGTTATAGTTGATCGTCTTACGAATTCGTCACACTTCATTGCTATTAGATAGGATTTCTATCTGGATTAGCTTGCCATGATATATGTAAATGAAGTGGTAAGATTGCATGGAGTACCACTTTCCATTATATCTAACCAGGATCCGAGGTTTACCTCGAAGTTCTGGAAAAGTCTTCAGCATACATTAAATACAGAGTTGAGTTTCAGCACTGCTTATCATCCTCAGATAGACGGTCATTCTGAGAGAACAATTCAAACTCTAGAAGATATGTTAAGATCATTCTCTATGGATTTCAAAGGTGGTTTGGATCAACACCTACCTTTGGTGGAATTTTCTTATAATAATATATTTTACTCCATTAATCAGATGGTTCCTTATGAAGCCCTCTATGGAAAGAAATGCCGAACTCCAACTTGCTGGGATGAAGTTGGGGAAAGAAAGCTATTAAGACCTGATCTTGTTGATGAGATGGCAGAAAAGGTCTGATCTATTCAACAACACATAAGAGCAGCTCAGAGTCGATAAAAAAGTTATGCCAATAACCGAAGAAAAGACCTAGAGTTTGAAGTGGGTGATAAAGTGTTCTTACGAATATCTCCTTGGAAGAGAGTAATGAGATTTGGAAAGAAGGGTAAGTTGATCCCTAGGGATATCGGTCCTTTCGAAATACTGGATCATGTTGGAAAGGTAGCTTACCGATTGACGCTCACACCGAATCTCTCTCAAGTTCATGATGTGTTCCATGTATCTCTCCTGAGAAAGTACATACCCAATCCTTCACATGTACTCAGCTCAGAAGTTGTACCACTAGAGCAAGATATTTCTTATGAAGAACAACCGATAGAGATTCTGGATAGTAATGAAAAAGTCCTACGGAACAAGACCACTCACTTGGTGAAAGTTTTATGGAGGAACCACCAATTAGAAGAAGCTACATGGGAACTTGAGGATATGATGAGGGAGATGCATCCTCATTTGTTTGTTACAAAGTGACAAATTTTGAGGGCGAAATTCATTTTAAGGGGGGTAGAATGTAACACCCGAGATTTTTATGAGAAATATTTTGTTTTTATGTTATATACATGAAAAAAGGAATATTTCACTACACACAACACTATCTTGGCTTTCTTTACACGCAATCACGACCTTCCTTGATAGCTTGCGTTGTACGCAATACCGAGTTTCACTAAACAACGATATACTATTAAAATATTATTAAAACTAGCCGTTATGAATAGTAATACCAACTTTTTGAAATTTTATAAATTTTATCTTTGAAAATGGACTTCATTTTTGGATTCGGAATGTTGAAATTAGTCTAGGGTGAATTTTTTGTATTTTTCTGAAAACTTTCAATTTTTGATGAATAGTGAAAACACTGAGTTACTATTTAAAAAACTGACTTTTTATTTAAATAATTATTTATTTTATTTAAATTTTATTTTAGGTAAAAATTGATACATAATACCTATATAAGTTCAATGTAATTCATTGGAGTCATTTTATAAAAATTTTAGATATATAAAAATTTTATTGAACTTTTCACCGTCTTTTACCCACCTCCTAGGAGAGTTTCAAAATTTACATAAAACTTAATTTTACCGCATCTGTGAGTGGAATTTCGAAAATTCGAGAGACACGGTTAATATCAAGGAGTAAAATGTGTTTCAATAAGATAAAAATAATTTTTGGTGAATAATAACTTTTTACTTTTATTTACCACAGTTAAAAAGTAAATAGGGTAATTAAGGGTAAAAATGATGTTATTATTACCCTAACACATGTCATAATTCTATTGGATAAGTTTAATTCAACCAAAAACAACCTTAGGAATAAAATATGGCCATTTAGGTCCACTTGGATTAGATTAGGACATTAATTATTATTTAATTCAATGAATAGTTAAAAGAGTTAAAATCAATGTTTAATTACTAAATTTTTTTTAATTTCAGGTTATACATAAGATAAATTCGATTGTAAATATTAATTAGAAATATAAAAATATTTCCTATATAATGGTATTTTATTTATAATTTTTAGACATTAAATAATTTAATTTATTTATGACACAATGGTGATGAAGTAATTAACTAATTAATGAAATATTAAAATAATTGATATTATAAATGTCAAAATAAATGCAATTTTAGACTTTTTATGAATTAAAATAATTTTACAGGTTAATATGACATATTATGATTGGTTATAAATTTTTTTTCGAAGTAATAATGCTGTTATGAAATTATCAAAAACAAAATACCAAATAGTGTCAAAATTGACATAAAATAGTTTTTAAAACAAATATTATATTATTGATTGTTATTTTATTCCTAAAAATATAAGGTTTGAAAAAATGGCTTATATAAGGTTATATATATTAATAATGAACCACTTGGGGTTATTTTGGATTGTTATAGTAAGTTTATTAACCATATAGTTTAAGAAAACAAGATGACACGGTAAAAGTTAAATTATTTAACTTAGAGATAAATCTAAATGATAAGGTTAAAATAGTAACCTAAACTTGTCTAAAATATATTGGTTGAGATTATTTCAAACCATACCCACCTTATCTCTGAAATAAATCAATTTGGAGCTATTAAAAACTGAATATGACTTTATTTTAAAATAATATTTTAAGTTTTTCCTAAAGTGAACCTCTCCTCCCTTATAAAAGGGCACCTCCTACCTCTCCTATTTACACAACTTTGGGCCTTTAATATCGTCCAAACCCTGCCCATTTACCTTCTAAACTTCCCTAGAAACTTCCTAGAGGTCCTGGTCTTCTTCAAAGACCATATTTAGTTCCCTAAGAGGAGGTTAAGAAGAGGCGCTTCAAAGAAGAGGTAATGTCGGTTACCGATTCTTTCAACTTTATTTCTTCTTCTACTTCTTCATCTTTAGTTGTTTAATTATGAAGTAATAACATAAGTATCACTCATATACTGATATTTTATTATAAATATGAAACAACCCTATTTCAACTTTTATCCATCCTATGAAAAACGAAATCACCGCACGTGCGTACGTACGGAATACCGTCTCCACGCCGTGGTGTAATCTGTTTTCCACCACCACCTTACTTGGATGGGTATAATGGTGTAAAGAATAACTATATATGATTATTGTAAAGTGATATTGATTCTGAAATAGTATACATACACTTCAATACAATTTCACGATCATGGGAACGATATCATCGCTCGTGTGTACGTACGACCTACCGTCTCCACGATGTGATGCGACTCGTTCTACATGATGTTAAATGAATAATGATTATATATATGAATTGAATGAATAAAAATGATATATATTACACTAATACCATTATGTAAATGAGTTATATATAACCTAAAAATAAGAATAATAATTTATTCGACAAAACACGCATAAGAACAAAAAGTAATAAACACCCAAATAACAAGTAGAAATGAAATATTACTAATACGAAGCTAATAATATGACCATATATGATATAATAACAATGAGTAAGATTTTTTAATAAGTCAATAACATTATTTAAATCATTATACAGGAGTTTTGGACACGTACAAAGCAAATCAGACCTAAGGTAAGGGAAAATATCGCAATCTCATTTTTATCCGAGATTTTTTATACTTCATAATTTACTGGGGAATATTTATCATCCACATCCATGTTTCCTCAATATGTAATATTATTTATATCCTCCTACAATTTTTTAAATCCAATTTTACCCTTCGGTGAGTTTTTAGTAAACAATATGAAAGGAATATTTTGTCGTTTTTAGTATGAGGTACTTTTTTGACTTTTCCCGCCAAAGTATGAGAAGAATGTTTTTCTTTAACTTATACGACATGAATGTATTTTTATAACATTATTTCCATGAAGATTCCTTTACAAGTTTTCATGTTTATTCTTAATCAACTTATTTTAGTTTAAAATTGTATGACATATTAAGAAAGGAAAAATGTTTTTGAAGTAGAAAGTATATTTTCCTCAAGAATGAAGTTCAAGTGTTTTATTAAAATTATTTTCCATCTAAGATAATATAGGGTTCTGTTTATATCCCTATTTTTACATTGATTTTATTATGTTATGATGGAATTATTTTTAAGAATCCCATTTTTATTACATGGGTTATGCTATGATGTATGATTTATGATCTTGTGGAACACATAAGAATGGGTTCATTATGAGATGGGTGGGACCTATATCTCCCTCCAATGCATTGGGTAAAGATTTATATCTCATGATATAGACATGGCTGGAACAGAAGTTTAATCCAGTTCAGTGATACAGGACTGAAACGAGGAGTGAACTCAGTTCAGAAATGGACTTTGTCTGCTAAGATAGTCTTGGAAATGAGTCTTGACTACTAAGAAATGATTCTATATGATTATGTGTGTATGACACAAAGTTTCATGTTTTATGTTATGATTATTGGGATTACATTTCACTACTATGATTTATCCCATGTTATGAAATTATGATCTCTTTTTAATGTTAAGATTTCCAAAATGATATGTTCATATGAATATGATGTGATTTATATTTCTTTTGTTTACCCTTACTAAGCATTTGAGCTCACCCTTTTGTATGTTTTCTTTTCCACAGGTCAGGAAGAAGGGTATTAAGTAAGATATGCCAAAAGGGTCTCTAGATATGATAAAATAAAAGGGAGATAGTGTAGATGATTTATGAACCAGTTGTTTCTGTTTCCCAGTTTCTAAAGACACTATACCTATACGGTCCTTTAATGGTTTTGTTATGTGATTTAATAAGTGTGCTTAAATTTTGAAGTAATAACAATGTATGTAAATTATGGGTCGTTATATATAAATCCTTGAAATCTCATTTCCAAATTCAGTACTAAAACATATTGTTTTTTTTGTATAATAGATAACTGAGAAATACACAGTACATTATAAAAATGTGGAACTTTTCTAATCTAGGTTCTGGAGAATTTGAAAACAACTTACATATATTGAATCATACTTTACAAAAACTAATAGATAATATAAATAAATTGATTCATCTAAATTAGCACCTGAAATTGCCTTTGAAAATATACGGATTTTTTTGATTTTTTTTAAAAACTTGGGATGAGAAAAATAGCTTAGTAAGGGATACAAAAAGAAGAAAATGAAACATTATTTCATGAATACTTGTAACGTATGAATTCATTTTCAAAATTCATACATGTCACCAATATATACTTAAATTATGAAACATGATATTACCACAAGATTCCCACAAAACATAAGAACATAAATAGAACCATAAAGTTATCTTGTTGAATTACTTACATAATCTTGTAACCCTCTCAGTTACCTTATAATTTGTAACTCTCACAACTACCTTACAATTTGTGTAACTATCATTGTTACACTAGGAGTAACCATACGAACGACATCCAAATTATACATACCCAATGAATTAGATGGAGATATAGGTCTCAAAATTCATCATAATCAATTCCAAATAACCATAACATAATCATACAACATGAATAATTTCATAAAAACATTTCTTTTGAATTTCGTAAAACATAATTTTAAGAGGATTTTAAAAGAAAATCCCCTTACAAATATCTTATAATTGAATTAGAACTTAATAGAGTGGATAGAACATGTATATACACTCTAAATACACATTATTCAACATAATATAAACAAAATAAATCACATAAACAATTTTAATACCACATAAATAACAAAGTAGAAGGTTAACCCAATGAATGGAAATCAGGTTAAGAATCCCCTTAGCTTGGGTTTGGCTTAATTCAAACTTGTTTAAACCTAATTTATAATGGTTAAACGAGTGTTATTAATATCTTAAATAAAAATATTATTTTGTATAATACTTTATATGATCATTTAATTATATCATTTCTCCATTTAATTGTTAGTATTTTGTTCCTTCCATTGTTTTGGGTAAGTTCTTTAAATGATTTCCATGACCGGTTCATGATGGATATTCTTGTCGATTGGATGTGAAAATCCATAATTGGAAAGTAATGGTAGTTAAATATTTATAGAACCATAAATTATACAATTTATCATTTTGAATTCTGAAAAGTAGATGATTCCTAAGTTAAAACATTATTGATATTTTTAGGCCATTTTGGCGATTCTTCGATCATAAAGAACTCATTTTGTTTTATAAATTAATAAAATGTGTACAAAATGATTTCAGAACATTATATAATTTATAATACATAAATTATAATATATTTAAACCATAAAAATGGTTTAATGACTTGTCTTTAAGTAAGTAAAAGAAATTGAAATAACATCGTCCACGATGTCGGTAATTCGACACATCACAAACGATGTTTTAATTTCTTGAATAAACGGGAGATGAGAAGAAATATAATAGTGATTATTACATAAACATCATGAAATAAAAAATATGTAAGATACTGGATCATTTATTCCCCTTGGATAATGGTATGTGATGAAATAAAAATAAAAGAAAGGAATCGCAAAATAGAAGAAAAGTCGAGAAATCCCATAGGAAAATTTGGCAGCCTAACGACGTTGATTAAAATTTCATAAAATATTTTGATGAGAGAAAAGGGGTATCTAATAATTATTACATAATATGGAAAGTAATGGGGATATGTAATGACATATACCAACATAATAAAAAGGAAATTAAAAATAATAATATAAAATGAAACAAAAGAAAGAAAACAAAAGGGGATGTTTACCTTTTGATATCTTCTCCTTGAGATCCTTCTTAAGGCCTTTGGTTTTGGCCTTTTGGTGAGATTAGATGCTCTAGGACGTGGGGAAGAGTCTTGGGAGAAGGTTTGGGAAGAAATTAGGTAATGATAAAGGCTTGAGAGGTGTTGGTGGAAGGGGAGAATGAGGGTGGTATTTATAATGGAGGAGAGGATATATTTTTCATTATTTTAATTATTATTATAACATTTTTTCTCAAGACTATGAATAGTATTAATTATTGTGATACCGAATAGTAATAATGGATTGTGAGTTTGAACCAAGTGGTATTACATCAATTATAATGTCATAAATAGTGTATTTAACTAATAATTTGAATATACAGTATTTTACCGTATTTCACTTTTCATAAATTTTTATAGAATTTCAGAAAATTCCCAAAAAGTCATGCTAAACATTTTTCGACATGTAGAATTAAAAAATGAACTCCATTTTTTTTAAAATAATTGTAAAAATATTAATATTTTAATTTTTAAATAAAATCATACTTTATTTAAAAATTAACAATTTTAAATCTATAACTGCTTCTATATCACATTGAAAAATTAACTATGATTTCATTATCTTAAAGCCTTAAGAAAATAAAATAATAATAAAATTTTACTATCCATTAGGGTCATATTACTATTCCTATTACTATTCATAAGGGTATATTACTATTAACAAAAAAATAAAGTCAGTTCCCTTAGACTCCATATAACTTACTGAACACAATTGCAGATTGTTGTTTTTTTGAAATTAGAAACATAGAAGTTACAAAATTATGTTTAACGGTTAGTTTATAAAGGTCACATAATATTTATTAGTTCATTAAGCACATAGTGTTTATTTTTAAAAATCTTGGGATGGTACAAGTATCATGATTCCTGAGATCATAACATCCAACAATTAAGAATTTCCTTCATTAAAAATCCATTTATTATTATTATACATGATATTTTTTATTTATATTATATGTGGATGCATTTCATTCTCAGTTTATTGATTAAGTGGAATGGGTGTTCAGTTAGCTACCTTGAAATATTTATTATTCCTTATTTAAAGATCAAGTTATTGATTAAATGGAATGTATTTTCATTTATTTACCTTTAAATATTTAAAATTTTGTGTTTAATCATTATATCTATATCACACCATGATTTTATGCTATATAGGTTTTTTTATATTCAATCTCTTCGATAACTTATGTTGCACAGAACACCGAGCTCTAAAAAAATTAAATATCATTATTTAATTATGATCTATCCATTGTAATGCATAAAATGAATGAGATTAACTAAATTATGAAAATACAACTTTAAAATGATTATAAAATTATTTCATTGGTTACCAATTAATTATAAATGAAAATTAAAATCAATTTAATATAAATGATGTGTTTTTATAAAAAAACTATTTTTATGATCATAATATAATTTTATATTAATAAATTAAATTAATCACAATTAGTGAAAGATATTAATGAAATTTATATGTTATATATTCATTAAAATGTTTATTAATTCATACAATAAGTTTTAAAGTCATAAGATAAGAATAAATCCAATTTTAAGCATAAAAACTATATTTTTATAAGGAGAGTTTTTCCACATTTTGATGGATAAATTATTTTAAAAATAAATTTTGAAACTTTTTATAATTTCTTTTTGTCAAAATAAAATTAATTTTTGATATATTAATAAAAAAATTATTTTTCGGTGAATTTTTGTTATTTTTCTAATAAGTTTCATTTTTGATGAATAGTAAAAAGTATTGCATTTAAATTAAAAAATGTATTTTTGTGTAATAAGTTTATGAAGTTAAATTATATTTTAAATTGGTTTTAAAGTATAATTATTTAAATTATACATCAATAAATACAATTTAGGTCATTATAATTAATTTCACATTGAAATTGGATATAAAAAACATTTCAAACATTTAGACCTTTCTACTTTAAAACCCAGCTTTCCCATCGCGTATGCGAGATTAATTTTAAGTATAATTTTACGAATTATATGAACTGAATTTGGAAAAATGAATTCCATATTTTTAATCATAAGTTACAAATTATTTAGTATTGTAATTTTAATTTTTAGGAATAAAAAAGTTACCATGGTAAAAATAACGATTTTCTGTGGTATAGGTAAAAAAATTAAATGAGTTAACTTTAAAATGAAAAAGGTTTAAAATAACTAAAAATTAAAAATTTTAATTGATTTTTGAGGTATTTATCAATAATAACCAAACATTAAAACATTAATTATCATCCAAATTATTTTAAATCAATTCTACCTCAATGTGGTTGGCATTAATTATAAAATTAGAATTATTTAATCACTTAAAACCACCCCCTCCTTAAGGGTAAATACCACCCCTCACCACCCCATTTATCCTAAAAAGCCTTTAATAAATAAAATATCTATAAAAATCTATTTTATAAACTATAAACATGTACAATTTCTATTTTTATCATCCAAATACCATTTCCAAGGTCTTTAAAGGATCCTCTAAAGAGGTGATATTTAAGAGGTAATTTTCTCAAAGCACTTCTCCTAACTTCTTTTCTTCTTCTACATTATACTCACCTCATTCATCCATAAAGTAATTATAAATCCATAATAATTTACATATTGGAGTTTTATGTTTCTAATGTAATATCTCATATCCATTTCATTTCTCATCTCATGTTATTCAAAGAAACAAAACTATTGCCGAAATTATTTCGGTTAATCATCTATGTGAATAATGTTTTTTAATTTTCCATTACCACCTTCATGGATGTTCATAAAGGTATAATTATGGTTAAATAAAATTTTAATAGTTATATTGTAACCTATTTAATTTTATTTAACTAATATATACTCATAATATTAAAAAAATTGAACTAGTTTATGATGTATGAAAAAAAACAAAAATAAACTAAACATTTATCAATAAAGTTTTATCAAATTAATCATCCTCATTTAAGAAAAAAAATTATATAATTTACCATTTAAACTAATGGAATTTAATTAATTCCATTTCATTTTAATTATGGAGTTTTATTTCCATTTGATAAGAAAATCCATAATTATACAAAGATGAACCAATAATGAAACCATAAAAGAGACACAACCAAAATAATTAAAGTAATGAAATATCACTAACAAATGTGTGGTAAGATGTTATAAAAGTATCATATTAGGTATTATAAATATTATTATAATTATTTAATGAATTTATAACATCCTTTAATCCTTTATATATGAGGTTAAATTACTTAAAACTAAAGGGAACCTTGAGGTAAGGGTTTCTCATCTCAATTTTTCTTCTATGAGATACATGCCTTATACTAACCTTTGATATAAAATATCATTAATATCATTATATTAATTTTATTTAATGATTCATTTTATAATTATTACTTTTATAGGGAATACTATTCGACTGATTATAAAGTTATAAGAGAATTCTTAACCAAATTTCTATTATTTGGGTTAACATTATACTTCATTGATTATGTCATGCTATGATTATGTGTGAGATGAATTTTACTTTTATTATGTTTTAATTAATTTTTTTATATTTATTTATAGTGAATACATGTAATCTATTAATTTTATTAATGTTCATATCAATGATGTGATATTTATATGGATTTTTTCTTTTAAAAACTCTCTTTTTAATGTTTCCCTTAAAACTATATTTTTCTTCCATACCCATGTTTTTCTAAAATTGTTTCCAAAAATGATTTTACTATGATATTATGATTTTTTTAATTCATTTTTAATCATGTTTGAAATTTTTACAAAATGGTTAGAATGATTCTTGTCTCATTTTCTAAGCGAGTTTCTTTATGACTTTTTTGAAAAAAAACACGAAAGGATTATTTTTTAAATTATATAAAATTAATGACCTTTCCTTCCATCATGAAGATTTAATTACTTGAAGATTAATTATATGCTTACAATTTTATTTTCAAATAAAATGTTTACCTTTTATAATTATGTGACATTTAATTTTTTTTTCAAAATAGAAAGGATATTTTCCTTAAGAATTGGTTTAAGCGACCATTCAAAATTATTTTCCATCTAAGATAACATTATTTGATGTTAATTATGATTTAATAGTGACATTATTCAAGAATAAAATACTAATTATTTTAATGTTTGGTTCATTTTTATGATTGAATGATATTTATGAAGCCTACTTCTTTTATATGAGTTATGTTATGATGAAATTTTTATGAAAATCATTTCATTACATGGGTTATGGTGTGATGAATGATTTATACTATTTTGAATCATATATGTATAATTTTTTTCGTGTGAATGGTGGGACCTATATATCCCACTAATTCATTAGGTAATGATAAATTCTCTATGATCTCGAAGGGTACACGGGTGGTCATTCCAAGCCCACAACAAAAGGGTACACAGGCGGTCAGCCAAAGACTGTAACAAAAGGATAAATGAGTGGTTATCCTCAGACCTCATAAAGATGGTATATATGAGTTCATCCAAATATTAAAACTATAAGGTACATAATATATCATCCCAATCTTGAAGTAATTACATGGGTGAATAACCCAAGCCTAACATGTTATGAATTCATTGATGGTTATCGTTAATATAGGATTTTATAAGATTATGTGTATGCCACAAAATTCCATGTATTATGACATTGTTATACTCTCATGGATCATGTTATTTGATTATATTGTGATTCATTTCCTATGAACCACCAATATTTGATTCCATGATTCAAGGTCATGATCTTTTATATGGAGGGTATGATTTTAAAATGTTATTATCATGTTCTCATACCCATATGATCATGTTATTATTACGTATATCCCATGATTAACTATACTGAGTATCTGATATCACCCTTTATTATGTTTCCTTTACCTATATTATGAATTAATGTTTTGAGTATGAGTACTAAAAGGGAAGATATTTAAGGGATATGTTGAATATCTTTCACCAAATTAGAATAATGTGTTTGAAGATTCCAAAGGCACTAAACTATTACGATCTTGAGGTGTGTATTTATATATAGAAATTAATATTTATCTAAAATGATATAATATCCATGTATGAGAATCTTGGGTTGTTATAAGATATTTCACTGTATATAACCCTTGCTAATAATTTTATCTCACCCTTGTTTTGTATCCTTTCTCCAGGATATGAAGAATAAATATTTGGATGAGTTTCAAGAATGCATATCTTTTTATTTTGTTATATATTATGTCTTATTTATCTACTCCAAATGTAAAATGGGTATTATGTATATATTAGGTTCTAAAAAATAGATAAAATGACCAGTTCTTTAGGATTTAACCCCTTTTATCTACACCAATGTAATAAAGTAAACACTGAATCTGGGTTACTAGAGTCGGGCTGTTACAACATTCTTTCATCAAATTATTTTTTCAACTAATAAACCTCTAACAGGATCCTTACAAAGTTAACATAAATATAAAACTTCAAAATTAGAGAAACCAATTTATAATATTTCATTCATCATAAACAATAAATGATGTTGAAAAAATTCACTTTATAAAGCTAATTTTTTTCCATGTTTTCTAATAAAATATTAATTACCTTGATTACACTCATGAAAATATTTCAAGGGATTTAAAATTATAATTTATATTTTTCATAGGTTAATTACATTATTTACAATATTTTCACATAAAATTCATCAACCTACAAAATCACTTATATAAAAATATATAGAGCTTCTGCAAGCATACAAATCAAAAGAACCCATCCACCACATTGTGATATTGTTCGATTTGGGGGGAAATAACTTGCCTGCATAATTTTAGAACACATATTAATATAATGAATATTGATTTTGGAAAGGTTTTACCTATATTTATATGCTTTAATCTATAAAAAATTCCACCAACATAAGATTAAACACAACAAACCAAACCAACAAGATAATAGTCAAACACTTTCATAACCAATTTCATAATAATTTAGGAGTGTAAAGTAAGATTATTTTCATCAATTCCATGATTTTAAAAATAAAATTTTATATTACTATATTTATGTTATTAAAATTTTATGTGATGAGGGTTATTCTATTAATAAAACTATAACACAATACACAATCACAATAGGGATACGTGTCCTCAATAGAAATACACACCATCTCAAATATCACATAGTTTTCCAAGTTTTAAAATATAAAGGAATCCTAACTTAGGCTTCATTACAAAACATATCATTCTTAAAACACCTTTTAAAACATAGTATTATAATTCAAAAACATTTTCTCAATAATTAATATCAACAATTCAATGAAATAATCAATAAAAAATGAAACCAAAAACAACACTCAACATCTCCAACTCATTTATAGGGAAACATCATGAATTTAATTTAATAGATCTAACATGATGCCAAGTTAAAGATAAAAAACTTTACATGTGTTATCTCATGAATCATACATAACATGATTTAAAAAGCATTCTAGGATCATTTTTTATTGAGGAAACACACTTCTAACTTCATATATAAATTTTACATAAAGGTTTCTTATGCTCAATTCAAAAACCCCATTACATATACAACATGATTTCAAAATTCTCATAATAAAACATTCACTTATATCAATAAATTAAAACTACACATGTTTTATTACTATGTTCTATAATTATCATTCTCAAACTAAAAATTCATTAATAATTTTATTTCTCAAGAAAACATGCTTACATAATGCAATAAGGGTAACATAATTTTACTTCCATATTTAAATTAAACATGATCATTTCATCACATGTTTTCATATTATAAGTATAAAATATTAAACATGATACATGATCAAGTCCCACATACTAAAAATTCCATAGTTACCTCAAAAATGTTTTCAAATTTATAAATGCTCCCTATAACAAACTACTCATGACTCAATATGTGAGGAAAAGTTATCTCAGTACTAATTTTTTTATTACTCTTGAAAATAATAAGTTCAATCATTTAATTTTTTTGAGTCTCAATATGTTACCAAAAATCATGCTTATCATTTTCAAAAATTTAGAAACAATCACCATAAGAATTTATAGCCTGACGCATGCTTAGAACATATGAACATACTAACACCACATAACTGCAATCGTGAATAAAATAAGGATCAAGTTATTATTATCAATGTTTATAAATCTTCATATGAATTATCTATAGTCATGATGGTAATTGTTTTATAAGTTTCAAAATTCAAATGTACAAAACCAAGTTTTATAGTAAGTCCATAACACATGCTTAAGATAAATCACTAATGGAAAGAAATACATGGCATATTAACTCTTTTGGAAACTAGAATACATATAATAATTGTTCTTAAAATAGTCATTCTAGTATGGAAATATGAAATCTACTCAATGGAAAATTATTTATAAGGGTTTTCAAAATTCAACAGTTATTCACAATAACATAAACTAAGCATGATTATTTAATAATTTCAAACTTTATAAAAAATAGGTCAGAATGTTATATAATTTAAAAATGGAATCAATATTTGATTCATAAATAATTATGTTATAATAGGTAAGGAAACAAAACATTCAATTATCAACAAGGATTAAAAAAATATTCATCTAGTTAATCAATATTTTACTCTTTCCTTTCATATTATATGAATAATTCAGAAAATAATAATAATTCATTAATAACCATAGTGTAGGAACAATCATAGATACATGTATAAGTTTCATTTTTTATAAAATAATATTCCTTAACTTCACTAAACCACCTCATTAAATCATAATATCAATAAATCATAGTGCATATACCACTCCTAGGTCTCTAACCTATAATAAACAACAACTAAATTGGTTGTTTAGTAGGCACAAAGTACTTTCATTGGATCATGGGAGGTCCTAAAATCCCATGGACTAACCTCTCTTATCTTTACCATATCATGCACTAAGATAAACTGATAGAGTTCCCAACCAACCCATGAAGTCCTTATAGTTCCGATCTCTAAACTCCATTATCTCTCTCAACCAAAACCTTTGATAACACTCTTTCATGACCCCCTCTATCCAATGGTACCCCTCATGGGATAGAAAATGTGAAAGGGAGATAATGAACCCCTGATTCATATCTCCAATATGCCCAGAGTTGGCGACCAACACTGAGGGTATAAAAATATCACACATGGGAGACATTTCCCTCTATAAAAAATAGGACCAAGAGATAAGATAAATCAACTGTAAAGAAAATAATGACATGATATAGAAATAAGGGAACCAAAACCATCCCATAATGCATTAATAATGTAAAAAAATACAAATATTCTCTAAATAAACACCCAAAAGAAAATCCTAAGGTAGAAACACAATAATAACCCTAAGGTTCCAACTAGTAATGTCTAGTACAATCCATGTAGTCTACCAAGAAACATAAAAAATAGTTTTTATATACATTTGTTGAGAATAACATGTATAATCAATAGGATCATACCAAAATTATATCATGCACATGTGAAAAGATCGTACCAATGATCCTATTAGAAAACATTAGAACCGACAACACCTAAACATGTCAACTAACCAAACCCATCCTCACTATGGAATGCTCACCAAATAATGCATCCAAGTGTAGTAACACAATATGAATAATTTTGATAAAAGGGTACCCCATAATTCTTTCCCATTGGTTTTACCCTCTTACACCCCAATGTCATATGTCCTGGTGCTCTTAGCTATTCCATGTAACCTTTCCAAAAGACACTTAGGTATCCATATCATGCCAAGAACCCCATATGAAACTATCCATCACATAATATCTCACCCAAAGACACATGGTCCATCACATCACATATCACCCAAAGACACCTAGTAAATAACATCAAATATCACTTAAATACACATAGAATATCACATAAAATCTCACCTGTATACACTTGGTCTATCGCATCACATCTCTCCAAGAGACACCTAGGACATCAAATTACATCTCTAATACAAATATAACCAAAATACTAGGGTACTATGAATATTAAAGACACAAAACTCATTCCTTCATTCAAACATGCACAAATCCCACTATGAACCACCTCATTATCTCCTCAAATGTCACTACTAGTGCACTTTTTACTTCTTTCTATCAAATCCTATGCACATAAATGTTATCTAGTGGTGAGAGTAGGAAATAGGGGGTGACCAACCATCAATCATGACCATTGGTATTCTTGAAAAAACACCACCAAAATATTTGGGTTTCAGCACATGGTGATCTACATGGTTGGGGTATATATATAAATCACAATGAAAATATAGTGTATACATAATAGCATCACATAAAACCCCAAACAATGGTTTTACACAACCAAAATCACCCGACTACCATAACCTTCACATCACCACTATCATAAATCAACATTAATACCTTAACTAATGAACCACACTACACAACTACCACATATAAGACACACAGACCCAACTTCAATTAAAAGTTCCACCCTTTCTAGAATTAACAATTTTTCACTAACTCCCTTTCACTCAACTATTAAATTTCATACCACTAATTAAATTATATTTCAATTAATTTAATCAAATTTACACACATCAATTCCATATTTCTAAATTAATCACATCAAAACCAATAATTTTAATTTATCCAAACCATTCATTTCATATTAAGCGCCAACCACTTTAACCACAATTAATATTTTAATTTAAGTGTTCATTAGTCATTCCATCCAATTATCAATTCCAAACCATTATAAATTCTATTTCATCACTGAAATTGAATTACATTAGTATCAAGAAACTAGAACAACATATCACCAACAAAAACTACCCACATTCTCATGCCAACAAGTCCGAAAAAACCACCATTTCACATCAAAACCAATTATTCATGAAAAAGACCACATATGATAACAAATAAATCTCATCACTAACACCCCACACACTACAACCACACACATCACAACCACCTTTCACACCCAAACATGTAACAAATCCTATCCCATCACCACCATCACAACACAATATCCTACATTACACATGTAAACACAACAATAACAACCACACCACATATTCACCAGACCAAAACTTTCATATATTTTATTTAATATTAAATAAGGGGATTTAATTATATTTAGTTAAATATTCTCAAGTCCATTCTCACACAATCCTGGATTTCATGTAAAACCAATTCATTAGATAAATATACACGATTATCCATTTCATTCAAGGTGATGAAAAACAATCACATAATAAGGGTTCCAAAACTATATCAACTATAACACAAAGAAAGATCCCAACATCCATGATTTTCATCATGACATTAATTATGTACAATACCAATAATTATAACATTAAAAGTGATAAATTTTTTTACCTTTCCCTTCTATTTGAATGTCAATTAAAACAATTTTCCATTGTTGACAACCACCAAACAAGCATCGAAAATTTTAGGATCAAAGAAATACCTGAAGCATAAGTATTATTTTCTCCACAAAGGGAATAACAGAGCAGAATGGTTACATGGTGATTAGGCACCTGTGTCATAAAAATTGTGTGACCCTAATGAAATCACACTAATGGTTCATTCTATTCACGTGATATATTCATGATATTGCTAATCCCATTCTTATAGCCCTATTAATATTAAAAAGTCTTCTAGAAATGTTATAATGATAATGTGAAGACAGCTAGATGAGTTCCCCCAAGGATTATAAATGTTGATAAAAATATTCCTACCAATTATCCAATCACTTTATAAAATAAATTCTAAAAAAAAGATTCATGTGAGTAAGAGTTAAAGAAAATTTCATTTGAAAGAGTTATACACTTAATATAATCATTATACCAATCACCCAATGGCCCTATAACATGTTAACCTAATCTTGTGAAATCCCCTTGACATGTCAACTCAATCTTGTGAAGGATATATGACAAGTCCTTCTGATCATGTGATGCCTGGATGAAAAACCAATAGAAAAAACCATAGGATTTATAAAATAAAAAATTGAAAAAGGAGTAACCTTTTTAAGAAGTTGAGTTATGTTTTTTTTCATGTGAAGTAGTTTTGAAATTTATGTGATCCATTTATGATCACAAAAATCCATTCAGGAAAGTCTTCCATGATCTTGTAGAGACTCCCAGACATGTCAAACTTAGATCGCATGAATTTCATTCGACATGTTGGTTTGATCATGTGAAAACACATTAAAAAGACATGGGTTCATTAAATACGAAAATGATGTAGTTATCTCACAGTCACTGTTTATCATTAGAACCAAAGATGAAGTCATGGATAACCCATGATGGGTTCATAAGAAATGTGTGATATGAAACTCCCTCCACCAACATAAGACCGTATATATGATTTAAGTTCCATGTGAAGAGGTGTAGATCCCGGATGACGATGCCTATAAATCACCCATTGACATAAAAAAATACACACATGAGATAATAGTGGTTAGAGCAGACTTATCGGGGAAGAGAACCATGAAATCACAAGATTATTTGATAAAGTAAACATAGGTAATTACTTAAGGGATTACGCAGTATTTTTATACACTTTACATGATCACACTATTGATCACAAAAATGAGTCCCAGCATGCCAACCAGATCATGAAAAGGATTTTACACGTGTTAAATTTGTCACCTGAGGCCTCAACATGCTAGTGTCTGACAAAAATAGTAGCATTTATGCAATAAAGGATGATAATGTTGGAATATTTATATGAATATGGAGAAATTTATTTTTATGTGAGTGGGTAATTCACTTATCATGATCAGTTTGCTGATCAATAGATGACCTGTGGACATGTCATCCAAGTCATGTGAAGTCCCATAGACATGTCATCCAGATCATGTGATGGTCTCTGGACATGTCATCCGAGTCATGTGATTCTCTTTGGACATGTCAAATGGTTCATTATAAGTACTCCAAATATGTCATATGGTTCACATGAAGTCCTCCCGACACGTTATCCTAATAATGTGATAACCTCTATACATGTTAACCATGTCATGCAATTCACATTGCACAAATCATGAAGATCACATGAATTCCTCCATACATGTCATCCAAGTCATGTGATGGTCTTTGGGAATGTCAGCCAAGTCATGCGATGCACTCCAAACATGTTATGATTATCATGATTAGTAATTTGGACATGTTAATTAGATCATGAAAAGTTCTTCAAACATGTCAGTAAGATCATGTGAAGCCCTCAAGACATGTCAATAAAATTATACAAAGTCCTCTGGACATGTTAGGTAGATCACATGAAATCCTTTGGAACTATCATCTTGATCACATGATATCCCATAGACATATCAACATCGGTCATCTGAATCCCCCCATGCATTTCAAGAAGAAACCTTTGAAAAATTTAGGAAGATTCCCTGGACATGTCAGGCCAATACCCCCAGACATGTCTGCATTTTCCAATAGGAATACTTGCGAATGTGCCCTCAAATCATGTGAACCCCAAACTATTAGTATTTTTATGATTATTCCCCCTTAATTTGAAAAGTTCACATAATGGACTAGGGATATTCACTCATTATGATATCCTCATGGAACTCATGGTCCCCACCATTTATTGGTCATAGGATAAGGGTAAAATTGCTTCAATGGTAATCCAACATGGTGTAAGACACTCAATATCACAAAAAATATAGCTTATGGGACCCAAAATATCATATGAGTCTATCATACTTACTTTTCCATTAGCGGATAGAAAATGTTCTCATATATGGGCATCCAATTTAGTGTTAGTCCCTAATATTTTGTTTACTCCATTTCACATGACCCATCCCTTGTGGGCCCATAAATCTTACTCATCCATCAATAGATTTAGAAACTAATTGAACTATAAGTAATATGATTCCTACTATGAGTTGGGTATGTAGGACACCTTCTTAAGGTATGATCTCCAAATCAAACACTCCATCAATTCCTACCCAGTTCAAAAGTCCCATATCCATATGCAGTGAGTTTGATTACTTACTATCCCTTATTTCTCACAAGTATCATGAATAACATGGGATTAGGGATTTTCAATAATCATATAACTAGCATCATAAATTTCCCTCATTCAAGGAAAAATTAGTGTGTAAGCCCCATTCAATGATAGGATGTAAACTCCTCCATACATGGAAGTCCACCTTGGTGTATATGACAACCCTGCTTTTTATTACAACTTAAGCATGCTTTATTACATAAAACATCACTTGATACAACAAAGAAGATCGAGAGGTTTAGTGTCTTTGGGGATTAGGATCATTACATAAAAACTTTAAACTTTAAATACAACATCTTTATTGAAAACTTCCTTTACATGACCACTACATTCCTTCGTACTTAGCATTGTATGGGATAACCTGAGGACATGCATAAGAAAAGGGTGAGCTATAAAGCCCAGTAAGGGAGTAAACAATGAATAACATGAGGAGTGAAATACATGTTAGGAAATAGTCATATCAATAGAGCATAATAGAAACATGAACATAAAGTCATGATAAATCATGATAATCATAACATGGAAATGTGGCAACAACACTTAACATTGAATTAGCATGAGCCAAGGCTCATTGCACATGAAGCATGAGTAAAACCTCATTGCACTTGAAGCACGAGTAAACCCTCGTTGCACTTGAATTAGCATGAGTCAAAACTCATTGCACATGACGTATCATGATACTATACTTTACCCAATGCATTGGAGCGCTATAAAGGGCGCACCCTACTTAAACATTTCATTTCATGCATAAGTGTGCCACCTGGATCATAAAACATGGATTCATAAAACATAATCATTTATTACACGATAAAGGAAAGTGTAATTAATACATGAAACTTTATAATCAATATGTAAATGTGCATAAAGGTGAATACCCTTGATGGAGAAATGGGCATGGTATTCACTACACAAAGACATTGGCTTAGAAAATCGGTGCGATTTCGGCAGCGTAACGGCGTGACATAAGAATTCATAAAAAAGGTTGATGAGAGAGAAAGGGGTTCCTCATCATATTTACATGTAATGGAAAGTAAGGATATAATATATATACATGTCCCAACAATAGAAATGGAATTTAGATTCATGATACAAAAGTATTGCTTGAATGTAAAAGAAGAGAGAGAAGTTTCTTTCGGAATTTCGGCATAGTAACGGGTGTACATGGGAGGCATTTAATGAGAGAGAAAGGGTTCTCCCATCATTAAAACAATAAGAGGGAAGTATGGGGGAGGTGAGAAACCATACCCCAACATTCATAATTGAAATAAAAAGGGAAATACAACTTAAAGAAAATTGACAAAAAAATGAGAAAGAAAGAAAACCCCTTACTTGGAAGTGTGCTTCCAAAGGCTAGAGAGAGGCTTGTGAGAGGCTTCTTGGGAGCTTGGGGCACCTTTAGAGGATTCTAGAGAGAGTAGGGCAGAGGTTTGACGAACTTCAAGGGCTTTGAGTGAGGAGGAAGTGGGAGCTTGGGTGGGTTTATATAGGAAAGGTGAGAGAATTCTTTATTATTTAGGTTTGGGACCCCTTATATTAAAATAATCCAAACCACAAACCATCCCATGGTATTTGCCCATGGTTTCTGGAAAAGGAAAGAGTAAAACAATATTTTACAAGTCCAAGGTCCGAACTTATTAAAAAAATTAGGGTTGCTTATGTGGAGGTGAGTCACACTCCCATGGAAATTAATTTAAAAAGGCAAAGTGTTGAATAAGTCTTGAGGGCTCCATTAATGCTTTGAAAAGTGAGTCAAACAAACCCAAAAACTCATTATTTTAATGATAAAACATATATTGGCCGAACATAAGGATTATGGTATTTTATTACATCACCATTGGGTCATTATGATGTCATAAAACACATTATATATTTAAATGGTATTTAATTTTTACCCAAAAATTTGACTGTCTCAGAAAATTATGAAAAATTCACCGTTGGATAATTTCGACGTCCTGATTCCAAAAATAATATTTATTTTATCTAAATAATTTTCTAAATATGTGAATTTTCACTTTTAAAATAAAAACCGACATTTATAAAAAATTCACGGGTTTTGACAGAAATGGCTTTCAAAGCTGAATAAAAATTTTAATTGCATTCATAAAATTATAAGATCATTTATATTTAATAAAAATTAATTTAATATTAATAATAACATTTTATTAAAATATTATTTCATTCAAAAATCCTTTAATTTAATAAAATATAATTCTTAATTAAATAATAACTAAAAACACCATTTGTACTTTAAAAACTAATTACAATGTATCAAAAATGACTAGAAATTATATTCATTATTATATACAAAAAAAATAATGTACATGAACATGGTGCTAATTATTTGTTACATAACCCCTTAAAATTGCCGCATAAGACCTAAGGGTAAGGTGTGCGATGGTGACAGACTCTTGGGGTTGCTCGGATAACATCGCTCGAGTGGTAATCTCTATCAACTTCCATTTTTCCCGTAGACGATCACGTTCGATCTTGACTTGATGAAGCTTAGCTTGGGCTTGGTCAAGGGAAAATCCCAAAGACGCCACCTCTTTTCCGAGCTCTGACAAATGGGCTTCGTAAGGGGAAATTCTACTGGATGAGGCCATCGCTTCCTTTGTCTGAGTAGAAAATTGGTTCGTTAAAGCCTTATATTTAAACTACCCAGATGATCACTGTTCAACGGCTATAAAAGTAACGGTCAAAAATCTTAAAGTAAAACTAAAAAAGTTGATATCTTATAAAAACATTTTTCATAAAGAAACATTTAACTGGATCAAGAGGGATTTTCCATTAATGAAATTTTGGGTCGTTACAACATTCCCCCCTTAAGAAATTTCGCCCTCGAAATTTTCCTTTTCCCACACTAAAACAAATGTGGGTAACTTAGCTTCATCATATCCTCCGACTCCCAAGTTGCTTCTTCAAACTTGTGGTTTCTCCACAACACCTTGACGAGGGGCATTGTCTTATTTCGTAGAACTTTTTCTCTACAATCTAAGATCTTCACTGGTTGCTCCTCATAAGAAAGATCGTCTTCTAATTGTACCACCTCGGAAGAGAGTACATGTGAAGGGTCTGGTATGTACTTCCTTAAGAGGGATACATGGAAGACATCATGCACCTTGGCCATAGTAGGTGGAAGTTCTAGTCGATAGGCCACAACCCCAACACGATCAAGAATATAGAAGGGGCCGATGTACCTTGGACTTAACTTCCCTTTCTTTCCAAACCTCATGACCTTCTTCCACGGAGATATGCGTAAAAACACCATGTCTCCGACTTTAAACTCAAGGTCTCGTCGACGATTATCTGCATAACTCTTCTGTCGACTCTGGGCTGCCTTGATATGCTGCTGAATGGTTTTCACCTTCTCCACCATTTCTTCGATTATTTCTGGTCCAAGCAGCTTACGTTCACCGACCTCATCCCAACATGCCGGTGTTCTACACCTTTTCCCATACAGGGCTTCATATGGTGCCATTTGGATGCTTGAGTGGAAACTATTATTATAAGAGAACTCAACTAGAGGAAGATGTTGATCCCATCCTCCTTTAAAGTCCATTGAGCACGCTCTCAACATATCCTCAAGTGTTTGGATAGTCCGCTCGGATTGGCCATCAGTTTGAGGATGATAGGCCGTACTGAAGTTCAGTTCAGTATTCAGAGCATGTTGAAGACTCTTCCAAAACTTAGAGGTAAATCTTTGATCTCGGTCAGACACAATAGATAGTGGTACTCCATGCAACCGTACCACTTCCCTGATATATATCCGTGCCAGTTGATCTAAAGAGAAATCCTCTCGAATAGAAATGAAGTGTGCAGTCTTTGTAAGACGATCCACAACAACCCAGATTGCATTGTTGCCTTTGGATGTCCTTGGAAGTCCAGTGACGAAGTCCATGGTGATGTTCTCCCATTTCCATTCTGGTATGGGCAATGGTTGCATCATCCCCTTAGACTTCTGCCTCTCTGCCTTCACTTGCTGACACACCAGGCACTTTGATGTATATTCAGCGATCTCCTTCTTCATATTATCCCACCAAAAGTTTTCTCGGAGATCTCGATACATCTTTGTGCTCCCTGGGTGAATAGAGAAATTTGAACTATGTGCATCATCCGAAAGTTCCTTCTTCAGCTCCGAACTTGATGGAACACATAGTCTTTTCCCAAACCGCACAATTCCTTCTTCATTAACATTAAACTCTGAGGATTTTCCCTTTTTGATAGCTTCCACTTTTTCTTGGATTCATGCATCATCCTTTTGAGCATCCTTTAACCTTTCCAAAAGAGATGGTTGAGCAATCATTTGTGAAAGGATTGACGATGTTCCCTTCTTTATGATTCCCACGTCCATCTTCATCAAGTCTAAGAAGATTGGATCCTTCTCAATTCTCATCATTGATAGAATTGCTGGATCCTTTCTACTTAGGGCATCCTCCACCTTGTTCGCCTTCCCAGGGTGGTAATGTATTGAACATTCATAATCCTTGATGAGCTCTATCCATCTTCTCTGGCGCATATTAAGCTCTTTCTATGTGAATATATATTTAAGACTCTTGTGGTCAGTATATATCTCACATTTCTCTCCATAGAGATAATTCCGCCAGATTTTCAAGGAAAAGATCACCGCCGCCAACTCCAGATCATGCGTTGGATAGTTTTGCTCATGGATTTTCAACTGCCTTGAGGCATAGGATATCAGTTTATCATTCTGCATCAGCACACATCCTAATCCCTTCTTCGAAGCATCACTGAATACCACAAAAAGCTCCCCACTTGTGGGTAAAGTGAGCACGGGTGCAGTGATAAGCCTCCTTTTCAACTCCTTGAAGCTTTCTTCGCATTCATCACTCCAAGAAAACTTTACTCCTTTTCGAGTTAGCTTGGTAAGAGGGTTGGACAATCGTGAGAAATTTCTCACAAATCGTCGATAATATCCAGCTAAACCCAAGAAGCTACGGAAATCAGTTACCGATGTTGGCCTCGGCCATCCCTCAATTGCATCTGTTTTGGAGGGGTCCACAGATATCCCATTGCTTGTGATGATATGACCCAAGAATGAGACTTCCTTCAACCAAAACTCACACTTGCTATACTTTGCATAGAGATTCTCCTTGCGCAAAGTCTCTAGTACAGTTTTTAAATGCTCCTCATGGTCCTCCTTGGTTTTGGAGTATATTAGAATATCATCTATAAAGACTACCACAAATTTGTCTAGGTAATCTCTAAAGACTCTATTCATCAAGTCCATGAATATTTCTGGAGCATTGGTGAGTCCGAAAGGCATTACTATGAATTCATAGTGCCCGTACCTTGTACGAAAAGCAGTCTTGGGGATATCTTCCTTCTTCAACCTTACTTGATAATATCCCGACCGCAAGTCGACCTTGGAGAATTATTGTGCTCTACGCAGCTGATCAAACAAGTCATCTATTCTTGGGAGAGGATACTTGTTCTTTATCGTGATTTTGTTAAGTTCACGATAATCGATGCAAAGTCGCATTGACCCATCCTTCTTCTTGACGAAGAGGACTGGTGCACCCCATGGTGATGCACTTGGGCATATAAACCCTTTATCCAGATTCTCCTGTAGTTGTTTCTTCAGTTCTTCAAGCTCAACCACAACCATTCTATATGGAGTCTTGGATATTGGTAGCGCCCCAGGTATAAGTTCAATTGAGAACTCAACATCTCTTCTTGGAGGAAGACCAGGAAGTTCCTCGGGAAATACTTCAACGAATTCCCTCACAATAGGAATTTATTCAAGGGTGGTTTCTTCCTTGGACTTAATCATCTGAGCCAGATATGCGTGCTCATAAGGCAGTAATATCCATGCTTGAGATGATGGAGCTAAAGGAGATTCATCTTCCTCCTGACACTTGTAAAGAATCGGGGGTCGATTCTCCATATGGAGTGTGATTTCCCTCTCCCAACAATTTATGTTGGCTCTATATAAGGAAAGCCAATCCATGCCAAGAATTGCATCAAATTCCACCAAAGGGAGTATGACGAGGTTCGCCGGGAAATTCAATCCACAGATTATAACAGGGGAGGACTTATACTCATGGGATGCAATGATTGCCCCATTTGCCGTACTCACCGACATATTTACTTCCATGATTTGTGGTGGTGCAGGGATTATTCTACTAAACTTTTGAGATATAAAAGAATGCGTAGAACCTGAATCAAAAAGTATGTTCGCTATTCTTGAATGAATAACTAGCGTACCTGTCACCACTTCGTTGTCGGGGTTCACTTCGGCAGAAGTGATGGAAAAAGCTCTTCCTTGCTGTCTTGGAGGTTGTTGATTGCCTCCGATAACCCTTGGATTAGGGCACTGATTCGCAAAATGACCCGGTTCTTTGCAGTTGAAGCATTGAACAACGCGTTGAGGTTCGAACGGAGCGTTCCTCTCCTATGTCGCAGCCGCGGGTCCTTCTTGCTGACAGTTAACAGCTAGGTGCCCTTCTCTTCCACACGTGAAGGATTTTCTTGTCCCCCTAAGGCAATTTCCAGGGTGCTTCTTTCCACACTTTTGGCAAGTGGGGTGCTGGAATTTCTTAGCGCCGTTGGATTTATCCATCGGACCACCAGCATTGAAGTCCACCTTCCGCTTCTTGTCCCCATGATACCCCTGTGATTCTCCGATCTCCATTTCAACCTTGAGGGCACATCGAACAATTTCCTCATAGCTGTCGAAGTCACAGATCGCTAATTCTTTCTGCAAGCTAGGCTTCAGCCCACCAAATAAGAGGTCAACCTTGCATTCGGGGGTAACGACAAAGCCGGAAGCGTATCGTGCAAGCCTTGTGAAGTTTTCCTCGTACGCTCCCACAAATTACTCATCTTTCTGTTTGAGGGAAAGGAAGTCCCTTTCCATCTTAAGACGGAGGGTGCGTGGAAAATATTTATCGAAAAACATCTTCCGGAATACCTTCCATTCCAAAGCCTCGATCTCCTCCTCAGGCTTCGTATTTTTGATCAACGTCCACCATTGATCAGCTTCACCCTCCATACGATAAGCCGCCAGGAGAACCTTCTCTTTTTCAGAGCATTGGAGGATGGAGAATATCTTCTCAATGGAGTTGATCCATTGTTCAGCGATCGTGGGATCAGATGATCCACTAAAAGTAGGAGGCCTTTGTCTCATTTCAATAGCGACTTGTTCTTTCTTAGGGGGGGTTGAACGTTCCTCTTGACCAGTGTTTCTATTCAAAACTTGAGTTAGCTGAGAGAGAAGCGTGACAAAGTTCGCGATTCCCGCTCCCATTGGATTGGGCATCTCATAAGTACAATCATCACACTGATCTTCACAATGGTTGTTAGCCCGAGTTCTCCTATTACCGGCCATTGGCTGGAATAAAAGAAAGTTAGGGGTAACGCATAAAGGTTAATCCAAAGACAAAAGTTGATGACTTATAAATAAAATTTAATCTCTTTAACTCATGAGTCTATAGGATTCAATCCAGGCTTTTCATGATCTTCCTTCTAAAATATATTCTTAGGGGCATTTTTCCTTTAATAAGGGTTCATACTAAGATTGTGAATTCATCAAAACATATCCCCCGGGAGTGTCATAACCAAGAGTGCAGCAAGGCCCGTTGTCGTGCACCAGTTCCCGTTCGAGTCTAGCTCAAAGCGGTGTTTTCGGGTTTTACCCCTAGGATACATCTGTGCCAGAGCCGCCTCTACCTGCTCGTATCCAGACAGGGATGTATTTGTTTGATAAACCACTTACTTAGTATTTACCAAAACTTAGAGATTATTTTATTATACTTAGTCTTTTATCTAAGGCTTTACTAGGGTTTCCTAATCCCAAAAATAACTAAACCTATCCTCTGATACCAACTATGACAACCCTGCTTTTTATTACAACTTAAGCATGCTTTATTACATTAAACATCACTTGATACAACAAAGAAGATCGAGAGGTTTAGTGTATTTGGGGATTAGGATCATTACATAAAAACTTTAAACTTGAAATACAACATCTTTATTGAAAACATCCTTTACATGACCACTACATTCCTTCGTACTTAGCATTGCATGGGATAACCTGAGGACATGCATAAGAAAAGGGTGAGCTATAAAGCCCAGTAAGGGAGTAAACAATGAATAACATGAGGAGTGAAATACATGTTAGGAAATAGGCATATCAATAGAGAAGAATAGAAACATGAACATAAAGGCATGATAAAGCATGATAATCATAACATGGAAATGTGGCAACAACACTTAACATTGAATTAGCATGAGCCAAGGCTCATTGCACATGGAGCATGAGTAAACCCTCATTGCACTTGAAGCACGAGTAAACCCTCGTTGCACTTGAATTAGCATGAGTCAACACTCATTGCACATGACGTATCATGATACTATACTTTACCCAATGCATTGGAGCGCTATAAAGGGCGCACCCTTCTTAAACATTTCATTTCATGCATAAGTGTGCCACATGGATCATAAAACATGGATTCATAAAACATAATCATTTCTTCCACGATAAAGGAAAGTGGAATTCATACATGAAAAATTATAATCAATATGTAAATGTGCATAAAGGTGAATACCCTTGATGGAGAAATGGGCATGGTATTCACTATACAAAGACATTGGCTTAGAAAATCGGTGCGATTTCGGCAGCGTAACAGCGTGACATAAGAATTCATAAAAAAGGTTGATGAGAGAGAAATGGGTTCCTCATCATTTTTAAATGTAATGGACAGTAATGAGATCATATATATACATGTCCCAACAATAGAAATGGAATTTAGATTCATGATACAAAAGTATTGCTTGAATGTAAAAGAAGAGAGAGAAGTTTCTTTCGGAATTTCGGCATAGTAACGGGTGTACATGGGAGGCATTTAATGAGAGAGAAAGGGTTATACCATCATTCAAACAATAATAGGGCAGTATGGGGGAGGTGCGAAACCATACCCCAACATTCATAATTGAAATAAAAAGGGAAATACAACTTAAAGAAAATTGACAAAAAAATGAGAAAGGAAGAAAACCCCTTACTTGGAAGTGTGCTTCCAAAGGCTAAAGAGAGGATTCTTGGGAGCTTGGGGCACCTTGAGAGGATTCTAGAGAGAGTAGGGCATTGGTTGGACGAACTTCAAGGGCTTTGAGTGAGGAGGAAGTGGGAGCTTGGGTGGGTTTATATAGGAAAGGTGAGAGAATTCTTTATTATTTAGGTTTGGGACCCCTTATATTAAAATAATACAAACCAAAAACCATCCCATGGTATTTTCCCATGGTTTCTGGAAAAGGAAAGAGTAAAAAAATATTTTACAAGTCCAAGGTCCGAACTTATTAAAAAAATTAGGGTTGCTTATGTGGAGGTGAGTCACACTCCCATGGAAATTAATTTAAAAAGGCAAAGTGTTGAATAAGTCTTGAGGGCTCCATTAATGCTTTGAAAAGTGAGTCAAACAAACCCAAAACCTCATTATTTTAATGATAAAACATATATTGGCCGAACATAAGGATTATGGTATTTTATTACATCACCATTGGGTCATTATGATGTCATAAAACACATTATATATTTAAATGGTATTTAATTTTTACCCAAAAATTTGACTGTCTCAGAAAATTATGAAAAATTCACCGTTAGATAATTTCGACGTCCTGATTCCAAAAATAATATTTATTTTATCTAAATAATTTTCTAAATATGTGAATTTTCACTTTTAAAATAAAAACCGACATTTATAAAAAATTCACGGGTTTTGACAGAAATGGCTTTCAAACCTTAATAAAAATTTTAATTGCATTCATAAAATTATAAGATCATTTATATTTAATAAAAATTAAGTTAATATTAATAATAATATTTTATTAAAATATTATTTAATTCAAAAATCCTTTAATTTAATAAAATATAATTCTTAATTAAATAATAACTAAAAACACCATTTGTACTTTAAAAACTAATTACAATGTATCAAAAATGACTAGAAATTATATTCATTATTATATACAAAAAAAATAATGTACATGAACATGGTGCTACTTATTTGTTACATAACCCCTTAAAATAGCCGCATAAGACCTAAGGGTAAGGTGTGCGATGGTGACAGACTCTTGGGGTTGCTCGGATAACATCGCTCGAGTGGTAATCTCTATCAACTTCCATTTTTCCCGTAGACGATCACGTTAGAGCTTGACTTGATGAAGCTCAGCTTGGGATTGGTCAAGGGAAAAGCCCAAAGATGCCACCTCTTTTCCGAGCTCCGACAAATGGGCTTCGTAAGGGGAAATTCTACTGGATGAGGCCATCGCTTCCTTTGTCTGAGTAGAAAATTGGTTCGTTAATGCCTTATATTTAAACTACCCAGATGATCACTGTTCAACGACTATAAAAGTAACGGTCAGAAATCTTAAAGTAAAACTAAAAAAGTTGATATCTTATAAAAACATTTTTCATAAAGAAACATTTAACTGGATCAAGAGGGATTTTCCATTAATGAAATTTTGGGTCGTTACAGTGTAGGTAATCAAGACTTTCCCATATCATTAAAATCTAGGTTAATAAACCTCATGGTTACTAATTATCTACCCCTTCCCATCAATGGGATGAGGTAATACTGAACTACAAAGTCTCTAATTCCAATTATAAGTAGGATATATTGAAATCCTTCCTAAGGATTGATCTCTATACTTGATACCCAAGTGACCTCATATATGTCCTTTCCATGTGATGTTAAACTATACTTCTTAGACCTAAAAGACCTATGTGGGTTTTGATTCCTATTCTCATAAGATATGTTGGATTCCTCTTGGAGGTTCAATACCATCCTTGAAACACCAATCTCCATTCTGGATGGTAGTAAACTTCAGAGTGACTAGTTATATGGATTTAAAATATAAGTAGATAACCATTTCTAAGGAATAATGGGAGATAGATAAACTTTGACACAAACATATGGTCTCATTAATAGAACCCTCTTTAAATGTACACAGATTCAACAACTAATTATGTTATTAGGGTAACCAATTATGTATTTGGATTTGGAAGAGATTCAAGAAAATATATTAAATATAAAAGAGGATATTAAAATAGAAAATAATTCCCCCCAAAAGGATATGATAAACCATAACTCCCATCCTATTGAATAATTTGAGTTCCTAAATGTCATTGGGTTTGAAACCCCAAGATGACACCTTCCATTGTAAAGTAGGCCTATGATTTGTAATAGATGTGGCAGTCGTTGGAAGTTTTGATGAGAGATGAAGATGGGAAACCTGATGTGAATGATTGTTCCCCATAATCGATCCCCCACCCCACTATCAATTGTAAACCCCCAATTTTCATTGAAAGAAAATATGGTTAACTCAATGCGAATATTGAAATAATAAATTGATATTAAATCCTATAACTATGTCATCGTTTTTGTAGGTTAAAAAGGATAGATTGTATAGTTCTCATCAAGCCATTATTTTGGTTCACCTTCAATGGAAACTAAAATGGTAAACACAATATGAATCTATAAAGTAATAAAAATGATTGGTTAATCCCATATTGACCCATTTTGTGTGCGTATCCTACATTAAAAAAAGTGTACACCCGATGTGAAATAATTAAATAATATATCAGGTTTCCCATGAAATAGGCCTCTCTCATCATGAAAATTTCACATGAGAAAAATGGGTGAACCAACAACAAGAATGAAAAATTCTATTACCTATGCATAAATAATTAGACACGATTCACACTTACGATGATGCACTGATTTTTAATTTTTTCCCTTATTCTCTTTATGATAGAAGATATTTCCCTCAAAAACACATCCTTGACCCAAGATCCTATCTGCATCAAGAAAATGTTCTGTGACCTCAGCTATGGAATTAACCTATATGGGTTGTAAAACAACATTTCCCACCCAACACCTTTATCTTTTGGTGGTGAATTAGATAGTCTGAGAATACCATAAAAATTGTATGACCCCAAACCTTGAGGCTTCACATAAATGTTTCTAAATACAAAAGCTGACAAGTAAATATTGTTCATGGAAATATTCGATGAAACCATTTACACCTATTGCCACTAACAACCACTTCAGAAGATTATAAATGGATCATGGTAATCAGCACATTACTTACATTAATAATTTGGATAAATGAGTTAACTATGACTCCATCCTGGTTTAAGAGCAACCTAAGAGGGATCTTATAAACTTCAATCACTTGCATCCCTCCAGTTCTCCTCAGTCGCCTGCTTAAGGAACCAACTGATAGTTTTACACCCTAGAAACTCATGCATGGGTACCAAGGAGGTCTCATAGTGTGTGTAAATATGTGAATGAATGAGAGTGTAAACATATCCCTACTTCCACTAATGAATCCGATCAATATATTCTGGTAGTGTCCAGTGAGAAGGCTCATATCCCTACTCTCTCAAATGAAGTATGCATGAATATTTCTACAACAAGAATAGAGGAGTGACATATACTTCCCTCCTTACATGAATCCCATTGGAATATTATTATGGAACAATAAGTATAGGAGTGAGATTATATCCCCACTTCAATTGAAGACTTATTCCAATATATCTTGGTGATCAAGGATGTGTAGGTATAACAACCATGCTCTTTATTTCAATTAATACTTGATTTATTAACTAAAATTACACATAATACAACCCATAAGATTAATAAATTTAGTGCGTTTTAGAATTTGGTACATAACATAACATCTTGCACATGGGATATAACAAAATTATTGAAAACTTCTTTAACATGCATCTAAAATTCCATGGATTTTAAAACTACATGTGACAACCCTAGGACATACATAAGAAAGGGGTGAGATATAAAGACCAGTAAGGGAATAAAAATGGAATAAGGTTATACATGTTAGACATTAGGCATATCAATGGGTAATAATATGTTTTTAAATTCATAAAAATCAATAATAAGGCATGATATTTCATGATAGTCGTAACATGAGAAATGTGGAAACAATTTAAAACACTATATCATAAACATAGGTCAAGGATAAATTCCATGACATCATGATGGAAAAAGTCCAAAAAATGACTGAATTTCACTTCCTATCCCTACATTATTTCTCATGAGATTAAAAATTACCCAAATTATTGGATCAATATATAATTCTGGGCACACCCGTCACTTTCATTTCATTATTATGCTTAAGTGTTCCATATAGATCATACACCATGGTTTCATTCATCATCATATTAAATTATAAGATTAAGGAATTTTGAATACATAAATGTAAGTCCAAAGTCATATAATTATAAGTGTATAAATGTTAACACCCTTGATAGTAAATATCTATGGTAATCAGTACACAATTGTTTTGGCATGGAAAATCACAGTTATATTTCGGTAGCATAACAACATCACAAAAAAATTAATAAAATGAGATGATAAGAGAAAAATGGGTATCTCATAATTTTAAAATGAAATTAGAAATAATATAGAGATGTAAATACATTTTCCAATATAATTAATTGGAAATAGAATTCATAAGATAATAAAGAAACTTGAACAAATAAGATAAAGGTAGGATACCTTACTTGAGTGTATGATTCTGAATGATTGGGGGGAGCTTCTTGAGATATTGGGGGAACCTTGGGAGGACTCTAGAGATGGTAGGTAAGAGTAAAAACATGATAAAATTATTTTAAGTGAAGAGAAATGAGATCTTGTGTGTCTTTATATTGGAACAGAGTGGGGAATTATTTATCATTTATCAAACCTAGATTTTGGACTCTATATAAAAAAATAACCAACACCACAAACCTTTAGACGATTTTTCCCATTATTTCTACCAAATGAGAGTTTTTTCCATTATTTTATAAGTCTAGTGGATAAATTAATAAAATATTATACTTAATTATTTGGATTTTATTCATACTCTTCAAGAAATGATTTTAAAATATTAAAATATATTATAAGTTTTGGAGGATTCATAATGGATTTATAAAATAAATAAAATAAATAAAATAATTAAAAAACACATAATTTTAAATTTAAAACAAATATTTTTTCATGTATTCCTTTTATAGTATTTATTAAATCACTTTTGGGTCATTATTATGTCATAGTACATAGAGCTTATTTATATAGTATTTAATTTTTTCCTGAAAATTTGACTGTCTTAGAAAATTATGAAAAATTAACTATTGTATAATTCGACAATTTTATTCCAAAAATAAAATTCATTTTTTCTAAATAATTTTATCTATATGTGAATTTTTACTTTTAAAATAAAATTGATATTTGTTAAGAAATGATTTATTTTTTTTTTCAATAAAAAATTTTAAAACCTTATAAAAATTAAATTTGACATAAAAAAAGATGATCATTTATATTTGATAAAAATTATTTAATAATAATATTTTATTAAAATATATTTTGTTTAAAGAATCCATTAATTCATTGAAATAAATTCCTTAATTGAATTTTAATATTAACCAAAAATACTATTTGTGTTTTATTATATCAAATTAAAAATCATTTATAAAGTAACAATAACAGGATGAAAATATATTCCTTATTCTATAAAAATTAAATTACATAGTAATATCACTAGGGTCTTGATACGTATCCATTTAATACATCATAAAACACCCTAAGAGTAATATGGATAACAATGAGACTTTCATGGGGTGGTTCAACGTACATGGTTTGAGTTGTGATCTCAATGATCTTGAACTTATCTTGTAAATGGTTTCTATCATAGTTAGGTTATGGGATATTATCTTGGAATTGGTCAAGGAAAAATACCAAAGATTCTATCTCCCTCAAAATCTCTGATAAATGGGCTTCATAGGGTATGATCCTATTGGTTGAGGCTATAACTTCCTTTGTCTATGTCAATTGGATTTTTAAAAAACCTATATTTATACTAATCACATGATATTTTTTTAATGGATGTATTATTAATGGTAATGTTGTTTAGAGGTCATTTAAATATGATATTATATAATAAAACCAAATAAGTTCATGTGTTTTCTATAATGATATTACATAATAATACATTTAATTAAATAAAAATGGAAATTTAATTTATAATCATTTGGGTTATTACAATATCCACCCCTTAAGAAATTTCACCCTAGAAATTTTCATTTCCCACAATAAAAAAATGAGGGTAACTCTATTTCATCACTTCTTCTGGTTCCCATGTCGCTTATTCAAACTTGTGGTTTCTCTATAACACTTTGACAAGGTGCATTTTCTTATTTTGTATAACTGTGTATCTATGATCTAAGATCTTCAACGACTACTCTTCATACGATATATCATTATGAAATGGTACTACCTCTATATTGAGTACATGTTATATGTTTGGTATGTACTTTCTTAAGAGGGATACATGGAATAAATCATGTACTTGAGATAGGTTATGTGGGAGTTCTAGTCGAGAGGCCACTGCTCCGATGCGATCAAGGATCTCAAAGGGGATGATGTATCTTGTAATAATATTTCCATTCTTCTCAAATCTCTTCACTTTATTCCATAGAGATATAAAGAGGAACTCAATATCTCCAACATCAAACTCTAGGTCTCATAAAATATTTAAATCAAAGCTCTTCTGTTGACTCTAAGTAGCCTTGATGTGCTACTGAATAGTCTTAAACATTTCCACCATTTCCATGACCATTCAAAGACCTAGTAGTTTTCATTCCCCAACTTCATCCCAATATGCAGGCGTTCTACACCTCTTCCCATGAAGGTATTCATAGGGATCCATTTGGATGATCAAGTGGAAACTATTTTTATAAGAAAAATAAATTTTAGAAATATGTCGGTCACATCCTTCTTTGAAGCCAATTGAGCATGATCTCAACATGTACTCAACTGTTTGGATAATCCACTCATATTGGACCTTATTTTGAGGGTTATAAGATGTGTTGAAGTTCAACTCAGAATTTAGAGAATGTTGGAGACTCTTCTAGAACATAAATGTGAATCCTAGATCTTGACCGAATACCATCAATAGTGGTGTTCTATACAACCTCACAACTTCTTTGATATATATACTTGCAATTTGATCGAGTGATAAATCCTCTAGATTTTAAATGATGTGTATAGTCTTTATTAGAAGACCCACCACAACCCATATATCATTACCCCATATTAATTTCTTCAGAAGAACAGTGACAACGACCATGTTGATATTTTCCCATTTCCATGTAGGTATGGGTAATGGTTTCATCATCCCCTTTAATTTTTTTCCTTTCCACTTTCACTTACTGAAATATAAAAAATATTGTTGTATATTCCATGGTCTCCTTATTCATATTGTCCCACAAATAGTGTTCTCATTTATCTTGATACATCTTTGTGATTCCTAGGTGGATAGAGAGGTTGAGCTATGTACATTATCAAACATCTCATTATTTAACATAGGATTTGATGGAACACATATCCTTGTACCAAATCTCACAACTCCTTCTTCATTAACATTTAATTATGCAGATTTCCTTTTCTTTATAGCTTCTACTTTCTTCTGAATTCCCACATCATCTCTTGGATCATCATTTATCTTTTCTATAAGTGATGCTTGAGAAATCATTTTTGAAAAGATTAATGATGTTCCTTCATTTATGATTACCATGTCCATCCTTTTCAAATATAAGAAGACCAGATCCCTAAAAATTCTCATTAATTATATAATTACAAGATCCTTTTTGACTTAAATCATTTTCCTCTTTATTCGCTTTATCAAGATGGTAGTGGATTGAGCAGTCATAGTCCTTGGTCATCTCAGACCATATTCATTGGTTCATATTCAAATCATTATATGTGAATATATATTTGAGTATTTTCTGATTTTTATATATTTAACACTTCTTCCCAAAGAGATAATGACGCCATATTTCAAAGAAAATATTACTGAAGCTAAATATTGATCATGCATTGTGTAATTCCCTTTTTTAACTTTCATCTTCCACGGAGAATAGGCTATGATTTTTTCATTTTTCATTAAAAAAAAACCCAATACCTTCTTCTAATCATTACTAAATTCCACAAATATTCATCCACATGTGGGAATTGTGAGTACATGGGTAGTGATAAGCCTCCTTTTCAGTTCCTTGAAGCACTCTTCAAACTCATAATTCCAAAAAAACTAGAATCCCTTATAAGTTATCTCAGTTAGAGGGTTTTGAAAATCACATGAAATTTATCATAAATCAATGAAAATACCCAACTAATCCATGTAAACTACTCATATCTCTCATAAATGTTGGCCTCGACCATCCTTTAATTGCTTCTATATTTGAAGGGTCCACAGATATATCATTACTTGTGACGATATTCTCCAATAATGATAATTCCTTCAACTATAACTCAAATTTTCTTTACTTGTAATAAATATTATCCTTTCATAAGGTCTTTATAATAGTGATAATATTCTCCTCAAGCTCCTCCTTGGTTTTAGAGAATATTATAATATCTTTTTTAAAGACTAGAAAAAAATTTCAGAGGTAATCTCTAAAGACTCTATTCATCAAGTCCACAAAGTTTGATGGATCATTATTGAGTCCTAATAGATTTACTATGAAATCATAGTTCCCATACCATGTATGAAAAGAATATTTGGGGATATCCTCCTACTTCACCCTAAATTAGTAATATCCCGACCATAGATCCACCTTGGAGAAGTATTGTGATCCATGCAGCTGATCAGACAAGTCATTAATATGTGGAAGATGACACCTTTTCTTTATCATGATCTTGTTGAGCTCACGGTAATCAATGTAAAGGTGCATTTACCCATCCTTCTTCTTGATGAAGGGGATTGGTTCACCCCATGGTTAAGAACTTGGGTGTATGAACCCTTTATCTATATTCTCTTGTATTTGTCTCTTTAGCTCCTCAATTTACACAACATCCATTCTATATGGAGTCTTGGATAATGGTAACTCTCTAGGTATAAGATCGATTTAAAAATCAACCTCTCTCATCTCATAGGAATGCCTAACAATTCCTTAGGAATCACATCAACATATCCCCAAACAATAAGCATGTATTCAATGATGTTTCTTTCCTTAGATTCAATCATTTCATCTATATACATTTTCTTGTAGGGAAATAATATCCATGATTATGATGTTTGTGATAAAGAATATTCATTTTCCTCCTTGAAATTGTATAGAATTAGGGGTCAATTTGAGATACAGAGAGTGATATCCTTCTCACAGAAATTTATGTTGGCTCTATATATGGAAAGCCAATCCATACCTATAATTGCATCAAATTCAACCAAAAGGAGTATGAAAATTTTCTATGGGAAGTTCATCCCAAAAATGTGATAGGGGAGGATTTATATACTCAGGATACAATAATTTCCCCTTCTTTATTTTTCACTGATAACACCACTTATATGCTTTGTGGTGGTTTTTGAATAGTTTTACTAAAATTTTATGATATGAAGGAATGGGTAGAAGTATAATAAAAATGTAAGTTCACTATCCTTGAATGAGTAACAAGTGTACCTGTTATAACTTCATTGTCAAGTTCCACCTCGTTTTTTGTAATGGAAAAATCTCTCCCTTGATTCCTTATATGTTTTTGGTTGTCTCTAAAAACCCTTAAATTAGTGCATTGATTTGAAAAGTGCCCTGGTTCCTTTAAATTGAAGTAATGAAAAATTCACTGAGGGTTTATTAGATCATTCCTTTCCTCCATTTCATTAGTGGGGTTCCCTTATCAGAAATTGATATCTAGGTGCCCTTCCATCCCAAAGATGAAGTATTTTCTCATCCCCATTAGGCAATTTTTTGGTTTCTTCTTTATATACATTTGACAAGTGGGATGTTATTTTTTTGGCACCATTATATTTATCCTTTGGACTTCTAGAATTAAACTCTACATTCCACTTCTTATCCCCATGATACCATTTAGATTCACCAATATCCATTTTGACTTTGAGGGAGCATCAAACATTTTCCACATAGTTATAAAAGTCACATATCTCTTGAGTTTTTGTAGACTGGTTTTTATCCCACTAAAGAAATGGTCAACCTTTCATTCAGGAGTGAAAAAAAGTCAAAGACATATTTTTCAAGTATTTTGACGTTTTCCTTGTATGACCCAACACATTCATCATATTTTTTAATTTAGGGAAAGGAAATACCTTTCCATTTTAAGACATAGAGTGCGAGGAAAATATTTATCAAAAAACATTTTCTGAAATTCCATCCACCCCATATCTTTGATCTTTTCCTCAAGCTTCATATTCTTGATCAATGTTCACCAATGATCAGATTATCCCACCATACTATAAATCGCCAGTAGAATCTTCTTTTATTTAGAACATTGAATGATGGACAATATATTCTTAATTAAGTCAATCCATTGTTCCATGATTAATGGATCAGATAATCCATTTGAAAATCAGAGGCCATTATCATATAAAGCTCTCAATTAAAGCTTGTTATTTCTTTGGTGGATTTGTGCCCTCCTCCGGATCTAGTTTTCTATTCATAACCCATGTTTGTTGAGAGAGTATCATCATAAAGTTTTCAATTCCTACTCCCATAGGGTTGGGCGTCTCATTTTTGCATTCATCACACTGCCCATCACCTTGATTTTTACCTAATTCATTATATTTTCATACATTGTATAGAATAAAATGAAAATTAGGGATGATAATTTTATACTACTAAACACATATATGGGAATATAATAAAATTAAAGGTATAACTTATAAATTAAATTTATTTCTTAACTTAATATTTTTTAGGTTTTAATTTATGTTATCCATGATCTATTTACTAACACGTATTATTATTTGTCTTTTTTACCCCTTAATAATGGTTCATAATGAGCTTATGAATTTACCAAATCATGTACTCTGAGAGTTTCAAAATATGTGTGTAGTAACACCTATTTTTATGTACTGGGTTACACTGAGTTAGGCCCGATGCACCTTGTCAGAGTTATTACCCCTAGGTACATATTTTCCAGAACCATTTCCACTTATAGTATCTAGACAGGGACATATTTTCTTGATAAACCACTTAATATATACTTATCAAAGTTTAGGGATGTTTTCTAATACATAGTATTATCCTTGAGGCTTTCATTAGAGTTTTTTAATCCTAATCCCAAAAAATAACTAAACTTTTCCTCTAATACCAAATATAACAACCCTACTATTTATTTCACATTAATATTTGATATATTACATAAAAGTAAACATAATAAAACCCATAAAAACGATATGTATAGTTTCTTTGAGAATTAGGTACATATCATAACATCTTTCACATGGGATACAACAACATTATTAAAAACTTCCTTAACATGCTTCTAAAATTCCATGGCTTTTAAAACTGCACGGGATAACCTGGAGACATACATAAGAAAGGGGTGTGATATAAATACTATTAAGGGAATAAACATGGAATAATGTGATACATGTTAGACAATAAGAATATCAGTGGGGAATAAAAGTTGTGAGAATCATAAAAATGAATAATATAGCATGATATAGCATGATAATCATAACATGTGAAATGTGGAAACAAATTAAAAAAATGCATCATAAAAATAGGTCAGGGATAAATTCCAAGACATCATTTTGGAAAAAGTACTATAAAGGAATCAGGTTCATTACCTATACAAACATGAAATCTCATGAGACTAAACATTACCCAATGAATTGGAGCGCTATATAATTCCAAGCCCATCCACCACTTATATTTCATTCTCATGATTAAGTGTACCACATAGATCATACACCATGGATTAATTCATCATCATATTTTATTCCATGATCAATTAATGTGGAATAAATACATGTAATTACCAAGTCAAATAAGTATAAGTGTATAAAGGTGAACACCCTTGATAATAAACGAGTACGGTATTTGTAATGTCCTAGTTCCAAGTGCCGCTTAGAGGTGCCCCGTACTCATTTGGTCACATGGCCTCAAACGCATTTCCCCAAATGCCAGAGGCTTCCAACTAGCAGTGAGGTCCTTGGCTATGATAGTGGAAAAAATATGCCCTTATTGGCAGAGTAACACAATAGAAATAAATAGATAAAAATAGCAGAAGCAGTAATATCATACAATAAGTAAACAGTAGAATACTAAAGGTAGATAAACAACTAAATCATATATATATATTTCAATAATGATGCATGCCACGAGTATCTACGAAAGAATACAAACAAGTAACAATTCTGAAATATAGTTCTAAACCAAAGTACAAAGTAAAAACAAGTAAACAACTCTAGAAACATCACAAGACTTAGCTTGGTCACATGCTCTCCAGATCTGCAGCAATCAAGTAACTAAAGTAGAAGGGTTATTACCCTTATCTGTACCTGCAACAATATAATCTGTTTAGTCCCAAAATCATGACCCAAACAAGGTGTGATATGAATACCAGTATGCAACCACCCAAAGATCTGTGCCTAACTATCAGTGAATATATAAGACATGAAATCTATGAAAATAAGTAATAAAAAAGGAATTACTCAAAAGTAAACAATCCTATAGTTTCAACTATATTCATTTAAATTTATTAAAAAAACAACCAAACAATCTCAAGAAACCCTCTGGGAAGTTCTCACAGTCTAGCCCCTCTGGTTCAACTTAACAAAAACCCTATCAGGAAGCACTCACCATCAATTCCACCTGTGGTCTCATAATGGTAAACTAAAAACACTCTGGAGAAGAACTCAACATCCAATTCCCCCCATAGTCTCGTAACGTGGAACTACAGACACTTTGAGGGAGCACTCACGTCCATCCCCCCTATGGTCTTGCAACGTGAACGTATCATAGACAATCTGGGAAATCCATCAGCCTCCATTTCCTCTATGGTCTAACTACACCAGGTTCCCACAACCCTGTGCAAGTCAATTGTGCACAAACGATATCCAGCAGCCAAAGTAAATCACAATATACTACTTTGATAAATAGCTACAAATCATGGAACAAGTAATTAAATTAATACCACTCCATCCTAACAACACTACGCATGGAAAATAGAGCATTTTAACCAGAAAGAGTATACCCAATGACCAATATCAGCTCAAACATGGGAAAATGCATCCACAACAAGGTAATTAAACCCTATTATCAAACAAGATCCCTAACTCAAGAAATCAAGGTATAACAAGCATTAAAGGGTTAAAATCCCTAAACATGCAATACCCTAAAGTAGGGTATTGGACACTTTTTTAACATATAACTCTAGAAAATATACGAAAAGGAATAAAACACCTACCTCAATGTTTTATGAAGAATACTCTCCAACGTTGGCCCTTGAATTGGCCTAGAACATCATAGATATACAAAAAGGTCAAAAACATTCATCCTTAAATATCTCACACAAGAGGACAAATCAATGGAAGAGGATCTATAATAAGGAATAACTCCCCAATGTGATTCCAAATCAATTTTTGTCGTTCGATTTAGAGCACAGACAGTTAATTGTGGGCTCAGAGAAGAATCACGATCCTTGGTCGCTCCTGGATGAGATGATGTTAGAAGAAGGGTTTTCTGCAAATGAGACATGATCCCAATCCTATTGAACAATTAAAAATAAAAATACATAGTGTGTTACCTAAGGATACAGAACATGTATTGGAATTTATCAAGACCTACTTTAGGTGGTCTCCAGGTCACCCCACATGGCCATATAGTCTGCCGTTACATGACCAGTACACGACTACCCGCAGAAATTGGGTACACAACATGTAATCCCAAGTACACGAAGTTTAATCTTAAGTACATGACATGTACTTATTAAATTTCCAAAACTCATCTTTTATAAAAATACCATAAATCAAGATCCATACATTAAATTAAGATCTGAGTTCTTACAAACATTCCCCCCTTAAAGAAATTCGTTTTGGAATTTCCCTGAGAAGGAGGCACATAAGAATAATACTTGAGCATATCTGGCCACTGTGATCACACATAGGTCTCCCACTCCCTAGTCTCATCCTGTACTTTCCCGTGCTGCCATAGCACCCATACTAGAGGAACATACCATTCACAGAGAACCTTCGCGCTATGATAAACAATTTGGATAGTATTATCTTCGAATGAAGCAACCACCTCAAACTCAACCTCCTCAAGTTGAAAAATATGAGATGGTTCTGAGAAGTAACATTGTAGTTGATAAACGTGGAAGACATCATGAATATCCCGATACCTATGAGGTAACTAAAACTGATAGGCAACCATCACGAATCTCTTCGAAACCTCAAATGCATCGATGTATATTGGAGAAATCTTACCCTACCTCATACTCAACTTGTGTCCAAACCATGGTGTGACATGTAAGAAATCCTAATCTCCAACCTCGAATTCTAGAGGTCATCTCTATTGATCAGTATAAGACTTCTTTTTTTATTGTGCAGTAGTCATCCTCTTCCGAATCAACTCTATCTGCTCTGTGGTCTCCTAGAGAAGATGAGGTTCCTGCATAGATATCTCTCCTCTGTCCAACCAAAAATAGGGGTGATCATATTTTCCTACCCTACAAAGACTCATAAGGTTCTATCTGAATAGTTTATTGAAAACTATTATTATAGGAAAAATCAAACAGAGGTATGTGCTTCTCCCATCAACCTACACAATCTAGGACACATGCTCGAAACATGTCCTCCAGTACCTGAATTGTAAGATCTAACTAACCATCTGTTTGGGGATGGTAAGTTGTACTCATAAGTAACTGTGTACCCAAATCCCTTTGTAGTCTCTGCCAGACCTAGGAAGTAAAACATGTGTCCTTGTCTAAAACGATGGAGTGAGGAACCCCATGTAAACGTACAATCTATCAGATATAAAACCTTCCTAGCTCATCAATATTGAAGGTCTCCTTGATCAAAAATAAGTATTCAACCATCATGAGTTTGTTAATTACAACCCAAACTACATCATTCCATCTAGGAAACTTCAGTAAACATGTCACAAAGTCCATGGCGACATCATTCCACTTCCACTCAAGAATGGGTAATTGCTGAAAAAGCCCTACTGGTTGTTGATGCACTGCCTTCACCTAATGATAGGTGGAAAAAATAATGAAAAAACTAGTGACATATCTCTTAATACATGGCCACCAATAATGAAAATGTAGATCTTGATACATCTTGGTGACACTAGGATGAACTACCCAAACTGAAGAATGAAAATCTTGTATCATCTCTTCACGTATGTCTGCTGACACCCATACGCGCCCCTGAAAATGAAAGATCCCATCCTCGCCTATGGTCCATCCAGGAATAGGGTCCTCTCCTAACACACTCTCCTGTAGAAATAGGCCTTCAGCATCTGATAGCTGCCCCATTTGAACTCGCTCAAACAGAGTAGAGGTAACAACTACAGAATAAAGAAACGTATGAACCTATCTATCATGAACCTCCAAATTCATCTCATATAATAGATCTATAAGATCCCACTCACTGATGGCCTCCTAAACAACCTATATCTGATTCCTCTTTCTCAACACATCAGCCGCTACGTTTCCTTTCCCATGTATGTAGTAAAGTTCAAAGTCAAAGGACTAAAGTTACTCAACCTACCTTCAATGTCTCAAATTAAGATCGCGCTGAGTAAAGATATACTTGAGAATTTTGTGGTCCCTGAAAACCACAAAATTCTCTCCCAGAAGATAATTTCTCTAAAATCGTAGTTCATGAATAGCTTCAACCAAATCAAGATCATGCATCGGGTAATTCCTCTCGTGTGGCCTCAACTGCTGAGACCCGTATACAACAAAACCTTCCCCTAGCATAAGAAATGCTCTCAGCCCAATACGTAATGCATCACAGTAGATAGTATAGATATTTCTTGGATTTGGAAAAACTAGTATCGGTGTTGAATTCAACCTCCCTTTTAGCTCCTGAAAGGCCGACTCACAAGAATCTGACTATAGGTACTTCGCACCCTTCTTAGTGAGGCATGTCAGTGGCACCACTAAGAATAAAAAGTCCTGTATAAAACATATGTAGTAACCTTCCAGCCCTAGAAAACTCTATACCTCAAATACGTTCTTTGGATTCTCCTAGGAAACTACTTCTCTCACTTTGTCTAGGTCTATTGATACTCCTGTATATGAGATAACATGACCCAAGAAGTGAATATGGTCCATACAAAAGTGGAATTTTGAGAGATTAACATATAATTAATTCTCTCTCAGTGTACTCAAAAATGATATCGATATGTGTGAAATGGTTGTGTGGAGTGTGAGAGTACACCAAGATATCATCCAAAAAGGCTACCATGAAAGAATTAAATTAAGGATAGAACACACAGTTCATCAGTTCCATGAAAACTATAGGTGTGTTAGTGAGACTGAACGACATAACCACATACTCGTATAGACCATACCTTCTCAAAAATGTTGTAAGAGGTATATCAGATAGTCTAACACACAATTGATGATAACCGGATCTCAATTAAATCTTTGAGAACACCTGATATCCTTGAAGTTGATCAAAGATATCATCAATCATCATTAAGGGATATCGGTTCTTGACGGTCAACTAGTTAAACTTCTGATAATCTACACAAAGTCTAAGGGTACCATTCTACTTCTTTGTAAACAGGATAGGATAACCCCAAGGATAAGTACTAGATCAAATGAAAACCTTTGACTGTAACTCCTCTAACTATTTCATGATCTCCTGTAACTCTAGTGTAGCCATCCTATAAGAAGGAATGGACAACAGTTCTGCTCCTGGCACATGCTCAATATAAAATTTCACCTATCGATCTGGAGGAAAACCTAAAAAGTCATCTGGGAAGACATTCCTAAAATGATCCACCACTAGAGGAAAGTCCATCTATGAAGTCCCATGGTAATCCATGTATAGAATATAAATATGGGCTATAAATACTCCCAAACCATGATGCTCGGGTCTATATTTTCTTTCTTGGACATCCCATTTGACCTTATGTAGAAACAAACTACCCTCTAGTGATGTGAACCACACCCTACGACGATAGCAGTCAAAAAATGCCTGGAAGGTAACCAAACATTCCATTATAAGAATGAAATCATAACCTATCATCTCTAAGACATAGAGGTACCATAAGAAGTGACACCTACCGACCTCAAGAGGGAACTCCTTGAACTGACGTAAACTAGCCGTTCTAGTCCCCAATAGAGTTTATAGCATCATGATATCAACATAAGTAAAGATACAGAGCCGAAGGATCTTTACAACAGCAACAGATATGAAACTATGGGAAGCCCCAATATCGGAAAGTACAAAATATTTAACTAAGGAAACTATAATTGTACCTCGAACTGTAGAGGGTTCGAGATCCTTCTCTTGTTGGGTATTCTATATCACAAAATCCTGACCTACGTTGTGGCCCTATAAAGCTGACTGGGATACCTAAGCTAATCCACCCTGTAGTTGTCAAAAACCCTGTGTCTTACCACTGCGACCATGACCTCCACCTTATCCTAAATGGTCTGTAGAACTCTAGTTCCCTGACTGAGGAAAAACTGGTGGTCCTACTTTTGAACGTGGAGTCGTAGCAGAACTCCTATCACCAGCTGTTGGTGAGAAAAAATAACAGAAATGATGATGATGACCCATATTGCTGCAAGATCGACATTCAAATAGGTCTCTCTAGAAAAATGTGGCCTCATATTACCACTATTCCCACAATAGTATCACACCACCTGGATACTAGAAGAAGTATCCCACCTTCTTGTATCTCCACGCGTAGACTCCCTACGGTGCTTCCTACTGTTAGTCGAAGGGGTACTAACTCCAGATTCCGAGCCACCCTGGCTCATAGATCCAAAATCCTTCAGGTTGTTCTCCATGATAAATTCATGGTTGACTATTTTGGTGATGGAATTCAACCTGAATATGTTCACCTGAGACTGGATGTCATTCCTTAGACCATCCTCAAACTTCCTTGCTATAAATAACTCATCACACCTAGGAATGGGTGTGAAGCATTGCAGCTCTATGAAGCGAGAAGAGTACTCCATGATTAAGAGAGTACCCTATTCGAGACTCATGAACTCTTGGTCTTGATCGGACCTCAAAATATCTAAGTATAAGTAGTCATATAAGGTACGCTGGAACTCGTCCTAAACCATAACCTGCTCATGTCCCACCTGTGAGATCACATCCCACCATCTCTTGGAGGAATTCTGAAGCATGTAAGTAGAGATCTTCACCCTTATATCTGGTGGCATATGTAGATGTTTGAAGATAGATAACATAGATTTTAACCATGAATCTGCATCCTAAGGTCCACCATATCTTGAGAAAGTAGGAGGATGATGCTACTGAAAAACTTGTGTCAACTCTGCCATAGATGGGGCAGGATGCGATACTCGCCTTAAGGTCTTCATAAACCTCATGAATCCTTCTCGAAACTATACATAAGCACCTATATCCAGAATTATGGATGGTGATAAGACATGCACAACATGAGTATCTGTTGGTATTCCCTGATCTACCATGTCTGGTGTCTGATAGTTTCCCTAAATTTGACGTACAATCGGAGGACGTCTCAGTGGCATGAATCTGCAAGGTCAAGTGCAAAACTCAGTTCATGATTATAAAGGACTATAAATTAGAAGTTCAGGAAAGGAATAGGAGGAAGAAAACATTCATGTTCTTTAAAACATGGATACACAATGTGTATTACCCTTACATTACATGTTACACAAAGTCTTTACATGGGCGTGTACTTCTTCCAAAACTGGTTGTGTAACATCCCATACACATAGTTTGTTCTCCATTTACATGGCATGGACTTGAATCCTTTCCCCATTCCCATGTTCCACTACATGGATAGACCAAACTGTTCTCTCCTAGAAAAAAACTACACGACATGTTTGTTCCATACATGGCATGTACTTCTTATGTTTCAACCGCTTGTGTCTTTAGTCACACAGTCAGAGAAATGGATGAATCTACATGACATGTTTATACTAAACACAACATGTACTAGAAGTATTTCATTCACCTGTTTCAGTAGTCACACTACCGGACACATGACCTCTAAAACACATCGTGTACTTCCGGTACATAGTGTGTTCGACTAAATATTTACCAACCCCGTGTCCCCGCCCACACATACAGTCACATGGTCAAGGATTAAACATCATTTACATATAGTACATAGTGTTTACATAAGAAAAATAGTTCCTTTCTGAACATAAGGATACATGGAATGTATTAATCAATACACACCATGTATTTTGGGTTTTTCTGGATAGTAAGCCTCAGAAAGTACTCCCGAACCCATAAAAATGATGAAACAAACATTAAATTGTCAAGTTCTGATATGTGGGGCCCATACTCCCAGTGAATAAAATCTCGGCATCTTATTCATGTAATATCACAAGTATATCTGTTAAAGTTCAAAATGATCCACCAAATTCTGATCCATGAGGGCCTATAACACCTCAGGGACCAAAGTTTGAAGCTAATTCGAACAAAACCTTACACAATAAAATACCTTCTAAAATTGTAGGTATTCTATCAAGGAATCTATCACAAAAACATGTATATTTATCACGACATCTATCACAAAAACATGAAATCAATAATTCACCCTAAATGGCATGACAAGAATGCATGACATGTGATCTCTAGAAAGTTACTATATGTTGCATGAGATGAAATAACCTCATCTCATTGGGTTGAAACAAAAATAGAACCTCAATAATATCATCAATAACAGTAGAAAACATGTGAATCACCCAACAGTGAAATCAAATCAACTATAATAATTTAAAAACTAGAAAAAATATCAATATTTGATGAATATTGACTTTTATCTATACACGGGTTAGCTACCCCTGGGCATAACTTATTACCAAATACCTATTATTTCATATCCCTATCTATAGGTTTAAAATATTATGTCAAGAAGAAAATAAATTCGCCTCTGATACCACTTTGTAACATCATGGTTCTGGGTGCCACCCAATGTTTCCCTGTAACCGGTTGGTCATATGGCCTCAAGCGCATTTTCCTGAATGCCAGAGGATACCGATTAGTATTGGGGGACTTTAGTGTGATAGTATATAAACTATTACCTCATTGGTAGAGTAAAACAGTATAAATAAATAGATAACCGTAGCGGAAGCAGTAATACCATACAATAAGTAAACAGTAGAAGATTGAAGGTAGATAAACAACTGCATCATATATATATATATATATCAATAATGATGCATGTCACAAGTATCTAGGAAAGCAACCAAACAATTCACAATTCTAAAATATTGTATGAAACCAAAGTAAAAAAGGAAAAAAAATTAAAAAACTACCAAAACATCACAAGCCTCATCTTGGTCCCATGCTCTCCAACTCCACAAAAATCAAGTAACTGAAGGAGAAGGGTGATTACCCATATCTATACCTGCAAAAATATAATCTATTTGGGTCCAAAAACATGATACAATTATGGTGTGAGATGAATCACTATTGGAAAATTCTCAAAGATATGTGTCTAACCGTCAATGAATTTATATGGCAGAAAATATGCGAAAAGAATTAATAAAAAAGGAAGTTCTTAAAAGTAAACAATCCTATAGTTTCAACTACATTCACTTAAATTTATTAAAAAACAAACAAAAAATCTGAAGCAACCCTATGTGAAGTTCTCAAATTCTAACCCCTTTGGTTCAGCTTAATAAGGACTCTATAAGGAAGCACTCACTATCAATTCACCCTGTGGTCTCATAATGGTAAACTACAGACACTCTAGGGAAGCACTCAACACCCAATTACCCCTGTGGTCTCCTAATGTGGAACTAAAAAAACTCTGAGGGAGCACTCATGTCCATCACCCCTATGGTCTCGTAATGTGAAAGTATCACAGAAACTCTAGGAAATCCCTCAAAATCCATTTCCCTTATGGTCTAACTACACCATGTTCCCACAACCTTGTGTAAGTCAATTGTGCAGAATCGATATCTATCAACCAATAGAAATAATAATTTACTACTTGAAAAATAGCTACAAAGCATGGAAAAAGCAAGTAAATTAATGTCACTCCATCTTAATAGCACTAGGCATGGGAAACAGAGTACCCTAATAGGAAATACTAGAACCAAATGATAATATCAGTTCAAACATGGGAAAACACATCCACAAAAAGGTAATTAAACCCTATTCTCAAACAAGATCCCTAAATCAAGAAATCAAGGCATAAAATTCATTAAATGGTTAAAATCCCTAAACATATAATACCCTAAACTAGGGTATTGGTCACTTTTTTCACATTTAACTCAAGAGAATCTACGGAATGGAACAAACCACCTACCTCAACGTTTTATGAAAAACACTCTCAAACGTTGTCCCTTGAATCGGCCTAGAATGTCATAGATATATAAAAATGTCAAAATATTTCATCCTTGAATATATCACACAAGAGGAGAAATCTATAGAAGAGTCTCTAGAAGAAGGAATAACTCACCGATGCGATTCCGACACAATTGACAGTGTTCGATTTAGAGCACAAATGGTCGATCGAGGGCTCAGAGAAGAATCATGATCTTTGGTCACTCCTAGATGAGATGACGTTAGAAGAAGGGTGTTCTATAAATGAGATGTGATCTTGGTGTGATTTAACAAAAATAAAAATAAAAATACACAACGTGTTACCTAAGGATACACGACATGTAGAGGCCTTTAATAGGCCCCGCTTTAGGCGGCCTCTAGGTCACCCCACACGGCCATGTACTTGGCCATTACATGGCCAGTACACGACTACCCACAACAATCAGGTACACAACGTGTACTCCTAAGTACATGAAGTGTACTTCTAAGCACACAGAATGTTCTCCTTAAAATTCTAGAAAATCCTATTTTCTAAAAAACACAAGAAATCAAGATCCATAACTAGAATAGAGATCTGGGTTCTTACAGTATTCAGTACACAAATGTGTAGGCATGAAAAATTGTGTTGAAATTTTGACAACATAACAGTGTCGCATAAAAATTCATAAAATGGGTTTATGAGAATGAAATGAGTCTCAAATAAATTTTAAATAAAATAGTTAGTAATAGGTACATGTAAATACATTTCCCAAAATTATGAATTGAAAATAGAAGGTATAAGATAATAAAGAAACTTGAATAAACAAGAGAATGTGAGGATCCCTTACATGAGTGTGTGACCCCAAATGCTTGGGAGGAGATTCTTGAGAGATTAGGGGAACCATGGTAGGAATCTAGAGAGGCGAGGAAAGAGTAAGAATGTTCTGAAAGTATTTTTAGTAAAGATAAATGGGAGTTTGGGTGAGTTTATATTAAAAAAGTGTGGAGAATTCTTTATCATTTCTCAAACTTTGGTTTTGGACTCTATATAATAAAATAACCAAAAATAGAAACCTTATCATTGTTTTAGCCCATGGTTTCTAAAAAATTGTATTGGTTTCCATTATTTTATAAGTAAAAGTGACGAAATTAATAAAATAATACCCATGCTTATGTGGAAGTGAGTCATACTCTTAACAAAAATGATTTAAAAATCCAAAAATATATTATAAGTTTGGGAGGATTCATAATGGATTTATAAAATAAATAAAATAAACTAAAAACCATATTAATTTAAATAAAAAACTTATATTTTGTCATGGATACATTTTATAGTATTTATTACATCACATTTGAGTCATTTTGATGTCATAATACACAAATTATATTTATATGGTATTTAATTTTTTCTCAAAAATTCACCTATCTCAGAAAAGTATGAAAAATTTACCATCGTATAATTTCAATGTTCTGATTAAAAAAATAATATTCATTGTATATAAATAATTTTATAAATATTTGAATTTTTTCTTTTAAAATAAAATAGACATTTGTTAAGATATGTTGGGCTTTTTGATAATAATAGTTTTCAAACCTTTATAAAAATTACATTTGACTTAATAAAAATTATATGATCATTTATATTTAATAAAAAATATTTAATAATAATATTTTATTAAAATAATATTTATTTAAAAAATCCAATAATTCATAAAAATGAATTCCTTAATTGAATTTTAATATTAACCAAAAATATCATTTGTGTTTTATTGTATCAAAATAAAAATCATTTAAAAAGTAACAATAATTGGATGAAAATATATTAATTATTATATAAAAACTAAAGTACATAATCCTATCACTAGGGTCTTGATACATATCCCTTTAATACACCAGAAAATTCCCTAAGTAAGGTGCATGACAATGAGACTTTTATGGGGTGGTTCGACGTATATGGTTTGGGCCATGATCTCAATGATCTTGAACTTATCCCATAAATAGTTTATCTCATTATTAATTTGTTGGATCTGAACTTGAGATTGGACGAGGGAAAAACCAAAAGTGCTATCTCCCTTGGAATATCTGATAAATGGGCTTTTTAGGGCACGATCCTACTAGTTGAGGCCGTCACTTCCTTTTTCTTTTAGTCAATTGGATTTGTTAAAACCCTATATTTAAACTAATCATGTGATCACTGTTCAATGACTATATTATCAACAATAAAGATTCTTAATAGTCATTTAAATATATATGATATAATAAAACCAAATAAATTCATGTGTTTTCAATAATAATATTCATAATAGTACATTTAATTAAATCACAAGGGAAATTTCATTTATAACCATTAGGTTCATTATAGTAGGCTGATATTCATACAGAAACTTTGATGAAGTTTCACTACACCCTAGAAATAGTAGAAGAGCTCTGCCAGTGTATTCTGACACTGGTACAGATACAGGGACATGCACATATCCCTATCCCAACAGCCAAAGTAGCATATCACCATGATCAGTATGAACTTGTGGATACTCTAAATTAAGTGAACATTACTATATACATCATGGAGTATTATCAGTATATTTTAGTAAAGGATGAGGCACATGACCATGATCATATATCTGTTCTGACAGCAGTTCACTAACTCAATTTGGAACATGTCTTATGATAATCTCACATTCCTATCGAAGAAATCCAATGATATACTCCAAAGGCATAGGACTAATCAAATATCCACACTCTAACATAGTTTCATTAATAAAATATGTAAATCATATTAGGGAAGTCTCATATCCCTACTTATGAAGTTACTTATCATATTACAACATCTTATGGAATCCTGAATCATATCCCTAATTCTGTCGATGAATGACTACATCAGCATCCTTCAGAGGCTATACATGAGGATTCTCATATATCATCTCCCATTTTGGAGGTCCATTGACATATTATGATATGGAATTAATATTTGAACTAGGGTTATACACCCACTTAATCCAAGGATGACTAAAATATTTCAACAACAACTCATAGACAAGGTCATGTCCCCACAAATGTTATAGGGAATCTTCAAAATACTATAGAAGCTTATCAGTAATGGGATTATCTTTTAAAATCACCAGATGATCATTAACATATTCCAACGAACTTCATACACTAGTCTCATATCCTTTCTCAACCCCAAAAATTAGGTCAACATATTCTGACCATGACATAGAATGAGGCTCATATACCTAATATGCTCAATGAAAATGTCCTTGTGGATGTATGATGCATATATGAAACACCTAAAAGATTATATGAATATTTAACCAAATAATAAGGTGATAAATACCTCAATATTACTCCTCATGATAGTTCAAAGATAGATTATAGGGAATCTACTCCTGATCTCCCCATGGAAATATCTCACCTAGAAAAGGAAATCCACCCCTTTCTTTAAGATATTTAGATAGAGTGGTTCTGTAAACCTAAATAGCTTTACATAGAGAGTGGATAGAAACACAAGGTTCGGTATATAGTGCCCCATCAACTATCAAGAACAACTCACCATGATTAGTAGGGGACCCGGATAAGAAATCTTTGTGGTCTAACTAGGTGGAGGCATATGACTCCAACAATGAAAATGAATACATGGATATATGGAGAGAGTTATCTAGAAACAACATCTTAACCATGTTCTAGACAATATCCACTTACAACTATGAGATACCAGATGATCTAGAGAAGGAGTGCATGGCTTACTTATGATACAATATATGAGTCACTCATTAGAAGTTAAAGCCTCGATGGATACCATATATAGAATATCAGGGCCACCTTCAAACTATAAACATAAATTTTTGTAAAATGGACCTAACTACCATCTCTATGTTCTGAGACTCGAGACTAGAAAGGTACAATGAAATTATAAAACATGCTTTCCTCCATAGCACTAAAACTCTTCCAAAACTGAATTATGAAGCCTTATTAGAAATATGTATCCAAGAATGGGAAAATTATGGGGTGTTTCACTTAAATATTTATCTAAAACAACAAATATCCAACGACACAACATCCTTCAATGATATATCCATAGGAGAAATCAGGGGGACTGGGTAACACACATTCAATTTGATCAATATAGTGAGACTCTTCTTCTTTGAGGATGAAAATATATCGCGAATAGAGGTGTAGGGATTCCCGTAGACTCTTTAGATGGTCCTATCAACAAAATGGAAATGCATATCAAAAAAATGGAAGCTGAATTTGTGGGCTATTTGAAAGATTCCCATAGAAAATGACTCCCATCACAAGCTTCCATTACACCCGAATCATATGTGAATACAATTACACCAAATTAAACAGATCACTATAGTAACCACTATAGCATGCATCTAGGAGAAAACCTAGACCACAAGGATGGGGGAATGTTTACCACCACCTCCACTTATAGGGTTATCAAAACCTGATTAGATTCTAGAAATACCAGCGATATCTATGTACCAACCCCATCCCATAGGGATGGGGCAATTTTTATATCAATCTCTAAAAATAGGTTAATCACACCCTAAGTGGGTCCTAGATAAATCAATGATAGTTCTAGATCAACCCAAAACCATCAGAATGGAGGAATTTATATCTCAATTTCTATCTCAAGAGCCATCAGATCCTCAACTGGATTCCTTAGATCCTCAGAAACATGATTAGAAAGTGTTAACAATGAACCTGAATCAACCCCAACCCAAAGGTTGGGGATACTTTATCAATATCACCTTCTTGGAAGGAATTTTTCTTCTATAGTTTGGGAGGTAAATATAAATGGATGACATCCCAACCATTCCTCTTTTCGTGAGACACATCTCTTCCATTTGGGCCCTGCTCGGAAAGTAAAACCATAAACCCTCTTAAATTCACAATTCATAGACTAAGATAGGGGAAATGTATGGTAAAAAAATTAATAACATGTAATGGACGTAAAGAAATGGTTCAATATGACCATGGGTCAGATAAATGACCCTGATTTAACCCTAGAAGGAGGAGTAAGCAGTGAAAAATCACCAAATTATGTAGAGTTATGGGGTAACTAACATTTCCTGATACAACTCAGTGAACATAATCACTATCAATCTAAAAAATGATGTAGGACAATACATAAACACAGAGGGATGCAAAGTGGAAACCATTCCTTGAGAGTTAGGCGATATAGATATAGAAACTGAGGCTTCACATGCTCAGAACCAGACATGGATCCCATAACTATCACATCCGAATGATGAATTTATACCTCCTTGAAGTAACTTTACCAATTATAAAGGTAATAGTGTTTCTATGTCTCATTCACCACCCATAGAAGATTAAACCTATTCTATAGAGGAAAAACTAGCATAATATGAGAATGGGAAAAAATATTAGACAAATCAATGAAGAATTTATTAGAGGAAATATTACTACTGGGTATCATCTTCAAACATAAGTGCATAAACCTCCTCCCATACATCAATAGGGATATAAACCACCTACAAGGGTGATATTTGAGCATCACTACAACTATTGATCTTTGAAATAGTCTATAAAAATATGGAAGTTGAGGATAATTACAACTTTCCTCCATTATTATGAAAACTTATCCCCCTTCAAGGTGATCATTCAATCCTAGCATAGATCGATAATCAACATGCTATGAAAGTTGGTTAAACTTATCAAGCCTCTCATGCTCCCCGTATATGGGCAGTGGTCTCAATATCAATACCTATATAACTCCTCAATACAATTGAATCCCCATCTACTAAAATAGATTCCATGGAAGGGAAGCACACACAAATGAAACATGAATAGAATCCATATACTGAATGGGTGGATGAAACTTTGTCCTAGAACAATTTTGGAAATATTATCTTCTCAATATTTGATGGTGTGGGAGATCTAGAATAGCATCTCATGCACTTCGTATCCCAATACAACCCGATGATGGGACTTTGATATTAGAAGGTGGAAACTAAAATGAGACGTTTTTTTCAAACTCTGGTAGGTCCTGCCTTTGTTTGGTAAAAAAAACCTTACAACAGAATCCATTTCAATATGGTAAGACCTTATTCATAAATTAATTTATTAGTTCAGATCTATGTTAAGGAAAATGATGATTATCAACCTAAAAAATTGTAAACTACATGAAAATGAGATGTTTTTTTACTTCATCACCACATGGAAAGGTTTAACCTATTCACTCAGTATCCCACTCTCATAAGATAAATTAATGGAACTTTGTTTTAAGAATATTTAGGATGACCTGTGAACACATTTTATTCTAATGAAGTATTTAGGTGGATTTTGTGAACCAATTGAGATGAAACAACACCTAGAATATTCCATTCAGTAAACTCGAGCTAAATATCAGCCCAATACCATTAAATATGGAAAAAGGAATGCTAACATAGAGAATACTATTAATACTATAGAACTAGTATTAAATCCCATTCAAGTACCTAGGTAGGCCCTGAATCATATGACACTGCTCATCAAGTGACTATAATAATAAAATATCCCTCGGCTAGAAGAAAAAAGAGAGTAGGGTTTCTTGTGATTTGAGGAAGGGATGAAAAAATTTCATTCCTTACAAAATGAGTAGTTTTCTAGTTATTTCCTCACAACATGGTGAATAATTTACTCAAGATACCAGAACCCAGGATACCCAATGAGGCTATCCTCATTGACTATTTTAACTGTTTCCCTTTCTAGAAGAGTTTTAAAGACACCATTCAAGATTTCATTATCATCAAAGGAATCCTCTAGATCATGGTTGATTTTGGATTGGTGATACCGGGGAAGGCCCTGAAATAAATAACCTATATAACCATTACCAAACAAGAATAAGAGTTCTAATAATAAGAAGTTTTGGCCAATCTGATACATATGTTAAATAATTAGATGAATCAAAAGACTTTTGATCGAGATTATTCCACATATAGAGAAAATCTTAAAAAACCAGTAATGATCTCATCACATAGGGAGGTTTCATTTAATATTCCTCTAAAAGGTTGATGAAATCATAATACATGAAAAAATTCATAATAATAAGAGTTATATCCAACTCCCAAATGAAATTTGAATCTTACATATTTATTTACTTCTATATTTGGAGAATGAGAACTATCCCACCAAACGGAACCCTCATCGGATGAAGAGAAATTTTTTAGTTTTATTAACATAGTTCAATTAATAAATTCCATATCATATGATGAATAATCCTCCAAGTACAAGTTACCCATACTTGACCATGGATCTATAGGACGGTGATGCAGGATCCGAGGGTTCAAGGGATGTCGTGGGTGTGGATGAACATAGTATTCTATTATCATCCCCATGTAATCCATATACATGAATGATATACATGTAAAATAACTTTATAAAGGCCAATAGAATCACAGAGATACCTTAGATACCTCCAAAAATCGTTCAAGACAATTCATTTTACAAAAATGATTGGTGGGGGTGTGATTATTTTATCCGCCTAGACAAAGGGGAAGGTCAGTGTGACCTATTCCACCTACAATTGATGTACCTCCACCCATGCCTAAGCACCCGACCCATCCACCTCAAACACATCATCTTATCAGCCACATAATTGGGAGAAAAACCAAATTTTGAAGTGAAGACCTTTGGAACAAAAATAATAATATTATGAGATATTTTTTGGTTGTCCCAGCCAAACTCTCAATCCTAGATGCTCTCTATCTTTCAAAATAACTTAGAGATTCACTCATCAAGGCCCTATAAATCCCATAGGAAATTGAGACATAATTTTATATATCCAAGGTTAATTGAGTGGTGAATATTCTATCATAATAGCATCCCACCATCTCATTCATATAATAGGATTGGGAAGAGGTCATCCACGGATATATCAAATCCTTTTATGCTCTATGAAATCTCAATTAGTCTCTCATATAGATCTGCTAATGTATAACCTTGCCCTCCCTAGGTCTCTTGGGTGTTTTTCTCGATGAGTGGTTATCCTACAATAGTATGACATATATTTTGTGTCATACGATGTAGTTAATGGGTAAGACCTAGCTTATTTCCTCATGAAAAATCCCACCCCTAAAGTATGCCAGTATACAACAAACTTTGATAAGAATATGTTTTCTATACCTAGGAAACTCCCTGAGCATGGGAGATATATTTTTAAAAAACATATTGAATTATTAATGAAAAAAGGATGGAGGACCCAAAGATCAACTGAGTTGGTCTAGGGATTGGATTTTTTCCCTAAATTTTTTTCCCTACTCTTTCTCACTATCAAAAGGGTGTACTAATAACGAGGAAAAATAAGAATCCCTAATCAACATCTTGTAGCTATCCCTACAGTTGCAGATCACCAACCTAAATATCAAAGGGCACTCAGAGAAAGTGATCAAACAAATCAATGGTGAGTATTCCACCAAAAAATAATAATTAAACCATCTCATTGATTACATTAAAGTATTGATGGAATAATTCTATTTTGAATCAACAGTGTATCATGTCCCTCAATCAAAAAATGCTCATGCCAATGCATGGGATATTGAAGCCACAATCTAGGATGATACCGATCAAGAAGAAGTGGTTTTTAGAATCACACACTAAAAGGTGGTCTTAACAGTCATAATCTATGACATGTAATAAATCAGTCAGGTCAACACTACCCCAAAGCATGATGAGCCAGTGTCCAACCCTAGATAGATGGATGTCACAATAGATTACATCCAAAATGGGACCCTCCAAATATGTAGAGACAAAAGGGAATTTATTTATCACCAAGAAGTAAAATTAACCCTTAGGGATATGATTAATGAGTATAAATACCTCTAGAAATAAGGCTTCAATATAATCCTCCCTAGATGCATTACTGAAGGAGAGATTACCTCTATTATGGAAGAAGTCAATATAGTCTCCTGCAGTACTCACTAGTCTAAAACTAGAATATCCCACCAAATTTTAAGGCTTTGTTACCATTGGAAAATTATGATATAGGACTGCATGGGATTCACTATGAAATTTCATGCATGATAGATTCCTAAAAACTTATTCTATAAACCCCTAGAGTTTCTACATTCAACTAAGTATTCCTGGTTATTTTCTATATGGGGAATGTATGTGTGGGGTCATATCCCCCAGATATAGTTATGTAGTTTATATACATGCTTAATTATATTGAATTACTTTCCAAATAGGTTATATAAATTTCAATAAATAAATTTAAGATGAAGAGTATCATAAACTTCATGAATTCTAATATTATAACTAGATTTAGTGTCCCTCACATGATACTGATAGAAAATAGAACCGACTTCTATTCTTCTAAGATGAATAAATTGTATTAGTAGGAAAATATTGATACCAACCATTCATTTCACTACCATAAAGTGTAAAATTTATTGATAGAGGCCTTTAATAAGAATCATTTGAATATATTCAAGAAAATGATGGAAAAGAAAAAAAAATCTCGGCCTGATAAGCTCCTTCACACTCTATGGGTCTAATGTACAACAATGATCACTTCCACACAAGTGACTCCATATTCATTGGTTACAAGGAAGTGTTTTACATATAATTCATGTTTCCATCACTCAAAATTTCTATTTATGGAAAACTATTAGATGAATAACAATCACAAAAGTGAATAGATGATTTGTAAGGACTCGATGATAATATTTTGTGTACACTGCACAACCACAAAGCTCATCTAAATAAGATTGAACAAGACTTTAAAAAAAGGTTTTGCATCCAATAATTCCTTCATGGAGAATTGGAATTAGTTCTCATAACCCTGATGATACTAGGAAAGAATACTCAAAAGATATAACCCAAGTGAGAAGGGCCTTATTATATACTTAAGGTATTTTACAATGGATCTTAATCATTGGCCACAATGTATGAGGAATGTGTTATACCCCCCACCAATGAAAGGTTTCTAAATAAGTACTTTTATTAGCTTATATCAATCATTACTAGTCATTTAAGAAAAAAAATTAAACTATGTACCATATAACGTCCTTGTTTCATGATTTTAAACTACACAAAAGTCATCATTGTCACGAACCAAACTAGGTCGACCCAGAACCGGTCACCCGAGTCGGTCAATGACATGGCCGGAGAGGCGTTCTCAATCCTCCTAGGCTGGTGACAAGTTCCATGGAATCAACATAGGCTATGGGAACAAATTTTCCCAGTTAAAATAAATAAATAAAGCAGCATAAATATAACAAAGTAGCGTAAAATAAATAAATAGAGTAAAGTAACTAAACAAGAACAAAAGAAAATAAAACTAACCAAAAGAGACAACCACTATCTCTGTGTGACCTCGCGGTTCACTCTCCAACTCACGACCAAATATCTCCCATGGCGAACACACCCAAGCTATAGCCTGCACAAAAACTAAAAACAAAAAAGAACTATTATTGTGAGTATTAAAACTCAGTAGGCTAGCCCGATATCTATTCCAAATGAACTACCTTTATTTTTTTTTTTTTACTAATTCTAGATTTGAACTAAATTATATAAAATATTAGTTTCCACACACACTTTCATTTATAAAACAAGTATCGGTTCATTTTCCTTTTTAATATAAAAACAAGTTTAATGTTTGAAAGGAATAGGTATATTTATTTTTAAAACATTTTCTGCGAACCATTTAGAAATTAAAACTTCAGTTATTATCCAAAAAGGAAAAACCACACATATCACACAACACACACCAAGGTCAATGTAAAAAGTGTCACATGGGGGCCAACAACCGAAATAGACCTCTCAATCATCCTCCACATTCAAATAAACACTAAAAGAAACATGGGTCAAACCTAGGAGATCTTGAACAATCCAGAACGTACTATACATGTGACTCATCCTGAAGGCATTCCCTAACTCGATGACGCCCTAACGCCCTAACGCTCGGTATAGCCCTGCTTGGCCTAACCGAGGGGCCCAATCCCCATACCATCAATAACTAAGTATTCCCCTGCTATGGGGACACTAGCCAGTGCATAATCTAAACTAGTGAAACGATCTTTCTCAGAAGATTCACTCACTATGCCAGGTTCCCTTGTCAACACATAGAATAAAAAGGGGTGCGTCTATAATGTAAATCAATCAGTCACGATGCAAATATATCACCCACAACTCAAGCAATAAAATTACACCAAATAACACCCCTGAGTAACCCCAAAGTGAGTTTTTCCAAAATAATTTATTTTATTAAAGTGCCAAACGGGCATTCACCAACTTTAAAGAAAACACCATTTCTCAAGAAAACCCAAAACACTTATTTAGAAGAAATAATTTATCATTTAAACCAAAAATACATTTTAAATTCTATGAATTATGTTTAAAATCCAAACAGTCATTCTTTCACTACTAGGTGTCCGTTCAACAAGAAAATATTCAAAGTGTCGTGTATAAAATAAAAGGATATTTTTACGCCAAATAATCATTTAAAAATTAATTTTCTTATATTATTTTCTATTTATTAAAAATTAATAAAACATCATGCAATTAATAAATTCTAAATTTAAAGGTGAGTGCAGTGGGTGACCTACCTCAAGACGACGCGATGACGACACAAGCTCCGAAACAAGGCACGATGATGGCGCTCACTCGAAAACACCCCACGCGGGTCCAACGGGGGGCCACGACTGGAAATGGACCGCCGTAGGGTGTCGCGCCGGAACAACGAAAGGCATCCATGCAGTTGGATGCCGTCCGACCTGGGCTGCGAGCAAGGTCCACCGGATAGTGGCAGTGCGAGGCAACTGATGGGCAGGGTGCGAGCGAGCTAAGAAATGGTATCGCGGCTGGAATCAGGGAAGAAGGATAGGGAAGGGGCTGTGGGTCACTGTAGATGAGCAGAGCAGGGGCTGGCCATGAGGAACTAAAAGAGAAAGTGAGGCTGATATCTTCTGGGGGCTGGTCGGTAGTGGCGTGCAGGCACGCAACGCATAGGAGGAAGTAGAAGGCGAGGGTAGCGGGGTCGCCGCGCAGGCTGGGTACAACAGCGGAGGGGAAAAAACCGGAGGCCTACTCGCCTCATGCACGCCACCAGTGTAGCAATGAACATCATGCGGCGGGGGCAGGTGGGAGAGGGCTATGCGAACTGGAGATTAGTGCAGCCATGCTTTCACAGCGAAGGATATCAACACGATAATTCTTTTTCTTTCTTGCGTTTGCTCTTTCAAATTTCAGGCCATCAACAACAATCAAGTTCACATCATTTTTGTAAATTAGATTCGGAATCGATGTTGTCTCTACAAGTGTTAGTGTTTCTATCTTTTGGAAATAAGTAGAGAGATATTCAACAAAAATGGAATTCTCAGAGACTCTGTTGTGCATGGAAACATGATGACTCGATTCAAATCCATTTTCCCTAGCATGGTCTGATTTATCAGCATCAATGGACCCAGCTGTTGGAATATAACCAATTATTAGCAAAGGGAAATGTAAAATAACACTTCCCTTAACTATGTTCTCTTCTAACTTTCCACCCAAGCCTCTAACCACATAACCATCCCAAGACCATATAAGAGCATTCTCATAAAAAGACAAAGGTGCAGCCAGTAACCTTAAACATTGGCATTTCATCAGGACAATCGATAGAGGGCCATTTTCCATCACAGAATACAAAACCAACTTTATCCAAGGAGTCATAGACAAGTATGAGGGATGACCAAAATGAACGGGTCCTGATGGTCCAGGTAAAACTGATGTATAAGATAGAGGGACCAAGGACAGAACAATATCATATTCACAAAGAAACAATTTATCTAATGTTGATGGTGTTAGGGCAGGAGGGATGGTGGTGCAGCGTTGCACAAGGAAGCAGGAGATCTCGACGGTCACACTGTAGGTGCGGGGTAGTGTTGGATGGAGCGAACATGGAGGGGGGTGTCGCAGGAGCTGCTGCAAGGGGAAGTCGGGGTGTGCTACAAGGCATGGGTGGTGCTGGAACGGGTGAGGCGGCCTGAGGGGGACGCGGTGCTGGCGGGGCACTGGGAGTTGGAGGTTGAGGTACGGCTCAGTAGGGGGGTGCGCTAGAGCAGGGCGCTGCAGTAGGTCGAAGGAAAAACATGAGGGGCGGAGGCATAGAGCAGGACCCGGCCGCAGACAAAGGTGGCCAGGCACTGCGGTGGTGCAGAAGACTGCGTGAGGGGCAAGAGGAAGACTCAGGGAAGACCAAGGTTGCTGCAGGTGCGACATGCGAGGGGGAGGGTAATCGGAAGGGACAATCACGTGGAAAAAAAGGAAATAAGAAAGAGGGAAAAGAAAAGAATAAAGAAGAAGAAAAATGAAATAAAATGAAATAAAAAAGTAAATAAATAAAAATAACAATAATACTAATATTATTATTAATACATAATAATAATAATAATAATAATAATAATAATAATAACAATAATCCAATAATAATAATAATATCAATAATAATAATACAATAATAATAATAATATTATTATTAATAATAACAATAATAATAATTATTATAATCGGTCAACTACGCAGTCTTCAGGACTGAGCGCACGATTGGCGCTAGCGGTGCGGAGACCACACACCTACCCAAACCGAATGCACGATGACAGCTAGCAGTGCTGTGACTGCGCACTAGTCTGAGCCCCACCGAAAAACACCAATGCTTCAAGAATTTAAATTCAGACCCAAACCCAACTCTGTCCAAAGTCACGGGATTGAGAAAAGAATAAAAACAGCAGGCATCCGTGGTCGGGGTGTGACAATTCTCCCCACCACAGACACTTTCTTCCCCCAGAAAGTCACCAAGCCAATAGTTGACACAACTTGAATTCATTCCCAGAAAAAATCATAGAGAAGCGCGAGCTTCAGGGTGACCATTCCCAATAAACATCACACTCGACCAATTCAAGGAAAACCACTGCCCGAGATTGAGGGGAGAACATGATAGGGCTCTCCCCACCACAAGAATTTACTAATAAAAAAACCCTTTAAACCCGAACAAACCCCCCCCCCCAGGGGGGGCAACACGGGAACTCCCAAACCAAACTCATTCATTTTACCCACATGTACTGAACAACACACCTGAGATTTGACGAAAAGATTGCTACAGAACAATCCAGTAACTTGAGGATGAGAAATTCACTCAACACCTCCCATCAATTTCATGAAACGAACACCTCCCTAACAAACACACCTGAGGCCAACTCAAATTTAGAACATGTCCCTTTATTCACTGGCCCACACCATTCAAAGAGACCAAACAACTTAAGAACCACATTGAGAGAAGAAAATACCGCTTGGATTGTGGGGTAATGAGCTCATCACGCCACTACAACAAGGATGATCTTACGACAACTATGAAAATAGAACAAGGTAAATTTTTTAAATTTCCATTCCAAAGCCGAAGAAATTATCTGGACCGAGGTTCCATACACCCTCGACAACTCCTGACTATGCGCGAGCTTCACCCCAAGACCTGTGGCTGGGGCCCTGATGGATGAAGCATCTCCTACCTCACAGTCAGGCATTTTCATCTTCTGGTCTCTAACTCCTTCTTCTGTTCGATGATTCCAACAACCACGATGGTCCTACATTTTCAAAGGGATTCAACATGACGAATTTGAATGTCCAGACATGCCATACTGGTGGCGCACGAGAGAGCGGTCCGACCAACTAGGAGCCAGTACTGAAGAGGATGTTTTCTTGGAGATATGTTCCACCAACCTGCACTCCTTTCCAGATGGGGAGCCTTTGAGAAAGTCTACCACCATTAATCACAACCAAAACTCTAATGGCGATGAGACATTTCATCTTTACTAGTCCAGAACAGAACCCATAAATAACTCTAGGGCGGTAAAAACCTTAACTACCCTGGGAGTTTTCAACAACCCGAAGACACACTATCTTTCAGAACAATACAAATAACTCTAATAAACTTTGATTACCTCGAAAAGGAAACAACACACAAAAGGAACTGAGAACTGAGAAAAAATCATTAACAACTTTTGGAGGCTTTCTAGGCGGTATGCTCATGACAACATGAAAAACACCATCAAAACCGGCATCAAGCCAAAACTCAATCAAAGAAACAACACAAGCCAAGGACAATAGGCCCATAATCCAAACATATACAACCCAAGGATAAATCACTTTTCCAAAACCATTATTTCTTTACAATTTTTAAAAACTCACCTATGGAACCTTATAAACCGTCACATGTGAATTTATTCAATCCCGCTCACCTCATCTATGAAAAAGTGCCCCCACGCACTTTCCATACATACCCACGCAAGTGTGACCCTCCATAATGAGTTCCAAGGTTCAAACACTTCTTTTTTCTTACCAAATCCAAACACATAACATGTTTTTTCAAACCGATACACTTTATATTTAGAAACCCACTTTAGTAATTTCAAGAACAATTTGGAAGAAATACTTTTCTATTTCAAAACCAGTTTCACTTGAAACACACACTCAAATAAACTGAGACTAAAACAAAACACAAGCAGTAATAACCCACTGGAATGAGGAACTAGTGCATATGTCTGACCCAGCGACATGGTGGTGAGCCATGCCCCTAGTAAAGAATAACACTAAGAGGACCTTAAACCGGGAACTTGGACTCTACATGGGTCACCACCCCATGTGAGTCCACAAAGTGAACCAATTCTACTCCATTGTCATCTCTCAATCCAAAATCACCGAGGGCAAGTGACTCAAAACCTGGGCTAACCCTGGTAACTCAGGTCTCATCACGAGCGGTGGTGATTAGGCACCGACCCGTAACCTACCTCCTGAGCCCCAACAGTCCTAATCTCCTTCTACCAGACATCCCAAATAAAAAAGGGCACTCTGAAAAGCGAGGTCCGCTTAGGGACGACCTCTTATGATACCATTTTGTCCTGAACCAACCTAGGTCGACCCTGAACCGGTCACCCGATCCGGTCTACGACATGGCCCGAGAGGCATTTCCGATCCTCTCGGGCTGACGACAAGTGCCAAGGCATCAAGAGAGGCTGTGGGAACGAATTATACCAGTTAAAATATATAAATAAAGTAGCATAAATAGAACAGAGTAGCGCAAAATAAATAAATAGAGTAGAGTAAATAAACAAGATAAAAATAATATAAAACTAACCGAAAGAGACAACCACTATCTCTGTGTGACCTCATGGGTCACTCTCCAACTCACAAACAAACGTCGTACATGAAGAACACACCCAAGATGTAGCCTGCACAAACACTAAAAACAGAAAAGAACTATAGGCATGAGTATTAAAATTCAGTAAGATAGCCCGATATCTATTCCCAAAGCATTACCTTTAAAATAAATAAATTTACTAATTCCAGATTTGAAATAGATTATATAAAATATTATTTTCTACACATACTTTCATTTCTAAAACAAGTATCAGTCCATTTCCCTTTTTAATTTAAAAGCAAGTTTAATGTTTGAAAGGAATAGGTATATTTATTTTTAAAACATCTTCTGTGAACCATTTAGAAATTCAAACTTCAGTTATTATCCCAAAAGGAAAAACCAGACATATCACACAACACACACCAAGGGAAATGGAAAAAGTGTCACATAGGGGCCAGCAACCGAACTAGACCTCTCAATCATCTGCCGCATACAAATAAACACTAAAAGAAACATGGGTCAAACCTAGGAGATCGTGAACAATCCAGAACATACTATACATGTGACTCATCCTGAAGGCATGCCCTAACTCAATGATGTCATAACGCCCTAATTCTCAGCATAGCCCTGCATGGCCTAACTGAGGGGCCCAATCCCCATAGCCGCAATAACTCATTATTCCCCTTCTATGGGGACACTAGTCAGTGCGTAATCTAAACTAATGCAACGATCGTTCTCATAAGATTCACTCATTATGCCAGGTTCCCATGTCAGCACATACAATAAAAAGAGGTGCATCCATAATATAAATCAATCAGTCACGATGCAAAAATATCACACACAACTCACATAATCAATGCACACCAAATAAAACCCTTGAGTAACCCCAAAGTGAGTTTTTCCAAAATAATTTATTTTATTAAAGTTCCAAACGAGCCTTCACCAACTTTAAAGAAAACATCATTTCTCAGGAAAACCCAAAACACTTATTCAGAAGAAATCATTTATCATTTAAACCAAAACTACATTTTAAATTCTATGAATTATTTTTAAAATTCAGATGGTCATTCTTTCACTACTAGGTGTCCGTTCGTCAAGAAATTATTCCAAGTGTCGTGTATAAATTAAACGGCTCTTTTTACACCAAATAATCATTTAAAAATTAAATATCTTATATTATTTTCTATTTATTAAAAATTAATAAAACATCATGAAATTAATTAATTCTAAATTTAAAGGTGAGTGCAGTGGGGGACCTACCTCAAGACGACGTGATGACGGCACAAGCTCGAAAACAAGGCGCAACGATGACGCTCACTCAAAAACACCCTACGCAGGTCCAACGGGGGCCGCGACTGGAAACAGACCACTGGAGTGCGTCACGCTGGAATAGAAGAAGGTGTCCGTGTAGCTGGATACAGTCCGACCGGGGCCACGGGTGAGGTCCACCGGACAATGGCAGTGCGAGGCATCTGATGGGCAGAGTGTGAGCGAGCCAAGCAATGGTCTCGCGGCCGGAATCAGGGCAGAAGGACAGGGGCGGGGGGCTGTAGGTCACTATAGATGAGCGGAGAAGGGGCTGTCCAGGAAGAACTATAGGAGAAAGTGAGGCCGATGTCATCTAGGGGCTGGTCAACAGTGGCGTGCAGGCGCGCAATGCGTAGGAGGAAGCAGAAGGTGAGGGTAGTGGGGTCGCCGCGCAGGCTGGGTACAACAGCGGAGGGGAAAAAATAGGAGGCCTGTTGGCCTCATGAATTCCACCAGTGCAGTGATGAACATCATGCGGCGGGGGCCGGCGGGAGAGGGCTATGTGCGCTGGAGCTTAGGGTATCCAAGCTTTCCCAGCAAAGGATATCGAAACGATAATTATTTTTCTTTCTTGTGTTTTCTCTGTCAAATTCCAGGCCATCAATAGTAATCATGTTCACATAATTTATGTAAATTAGATTCAGAATCAATGTTGTCTCTACAAGTGTTAGTGTTACTGTCTTTTGGAAAAAATCAGAGAGAGATTCAGCAAAAATGGAATTCTCAGAGACTCCATGGTGCATGGAAACATGATGACTCGATCCAAATCCATTTTCCCCAGTATGGTCTGATTTATTAGCATCAATGGACCCAGCTGTTGGAGTATAACCAATTGTTGGAAAAGGGAAATGTAAAATAACACTTCCCTTAACCATGTTCTCTTCTAACTTTCCACCCAACCCTCTAACCACAGAACCATACCAAGACCATATAAGAGCCTTCTCACAACAAGGCAAAGGTGCAGGCAGTAACCTTAAACATTGGCCTTTCATCAGGACAATCGATTGAGGGCCATTTTCCATCACAGAATACAAAACCAACTTCATCCAAGGTGTCATAGACAAGTATGAGGGAGGACCAAAATGAACGGGTCCTGCTGGTCTAGGTAAAACTGATGTATAAGATAGAAAGACCAAGGATAGAACAATATCATAGTCACGAAGAAACAATTTATCTAATGTTGCTGGTGTTAGGGCAGGAGGGATGGCGGTGTGGATTTTCACATGGAAGCAGGAGATCTGGGCGGTCATGCTGTAGGTGCGGGGCATCACTGGATGGAGCAAACATGGAGGGGGGTGTCGTGGGAGCCACTGCAAGGGGAAGCCAGGGTGCGCTACAGGGCATGGGAGGTGCTGGAATGGGCGAGGCGGCCTGAGGGAGACGTGGCGCTGGTGGGGTACTGGGAACAGGCGGCTGAGATGCGGCTCAGCAGGGGGCGTGCCTGAGCGGAGCGCTATAGTAGGTCGAAGGTGCAACATGTGGGGCAGAGGCGGAGAGCAGGACCCAACCACGGACAAAGGTGGCCAGGCATTGCGGTGGTGTGGCAGACTGCATGAGGGGCGAGAGGAAGACTCAGGGAAGACCGAGGTTGCTGTAGGTGCGACATGCGAGGGGGAGGGCAAGTGGAAGGGACATGCATGTGAAAAAAAAGGAAATAAGAAAGAGGGAGAAGTAAAGAATAAAGAAGTAAAAAAATGAAATAAAATAAAATAAAAAATTAAGTAAATAAAAATAAAAATAACACTAATATTATTATTAATACATAATAATAATAATAATAATCCAATAATAATAATAATAACAATAATAATAATCCAATATTAATAATAATAATAATAATAATAATAATAATAATAATTATTATAATCGGTCAACTGCGCAGTATCCAAGACCAAGCACATAATCAACGCTAGTGGTGCGGAGACCGCGCATCTACCCGGACCGAATGCACGATGACCTCTAGTAGTGCGGTGAATGCACACTGGTCTGAACCCCACCGAAAAACACTAAAGATTCAAAAATTTAAATCTGGACCCAAAACCAACTCTGTCCAAAGTCGAGGGACTCAGAAAAGAATAAAAGAAACAGGAATCTATGGTCAGGGTATGCCAATCCTTATTATATGATGCTAAACTATACAGAATACATCCTTACCTCATAATGTTAAAAGATATAGAATACATCCTTACCACATGATATCAAACTTCATGGAATACATTATTACATCATTATTTTAAACTATACAAAATATTTCCTCACCACATGACATTAAACTGCCTGGATGACTTCCTTACCACATGATATTAAACTGCACAGAATACGTCATTGACACATGATGTTAATCTTCATGAAATATGACCTTAATTCATGAAATTAAACAATAAAGAATTCATCCTCACCACATTATGTTAAACTGCATGGAATATGTTACTTCATGAATAATTCACTATACAAGATATAGATTTGTGCGAAAGAAAAATGAAGAACACACATCTTTATGTGTGAGTCAGATCCTTATAGATAATTTTCATAAAATAACTATGTTTGGATTGATTTATCTTCCCACAATATACGTAGTGATGTCCAAATCTCCAATCCTTGGTCCATCTTCAAAATAAATGAAAAAATCCCCCCTCTGTACATATAAGTCAGACCCATGTAGGGATTATTCCATTCCATGAACTACATGTGGCTTGATTCCTATTATATATAGTGATATCCAGATCTCCCATATGGGGTCTAGAAATAATATAAAAATTTCATCCCTCACTACATATAGGTCAGAACCGTGCATGGAAGTTTCATAAAAGTACTATGTGTGGCTTGATTCCTATTTACACTAGAAATATAGTGATGTATGAATATCTAATCCTAGGTCCATCCACAATATAAATGTAAAAAATGTTTCCCTCCTATAAATAGTTTAATCATGCATAAGGAATTTTCCATTCAAGAACTAGATATGGCTTGATTTATATTTATATAGAATATGTAGGGATGATCATATTAAAAATAGTAGGTCTAGAAACAATATATAAAATGAAAAAAATCCCCCTCTTTGTGTATGGGAAAATCCAGCATAAATAATTTTCCATTCAAGAACTACATGTTTCTTGATTCTTGTTATCAGAAAATATACAATGATTCCTAGATCCTAAATCAGGGGCCCAAATTCAACATATATAAAATTTCACCCTTCCTTATATATAGTCTATGCCTATGTAGGGAAATTTCTCTAAAACTGCATGTGTCTTGATTTCTATTACCCTAGGATATATAGTGATGCCTGGATATTCTATTCTTAACCCAACCATGAGATTCTATCACTCTCAATCATTCCCCTCCATGAGATTCATATTTTTTAGAGTCTCCATCCCATATTAAATTACAAAACCACCATATATTCCCTAAAACGTATTCAAACACACCTTAATAAACTATTTACTTATGCTTTATTTCTCACACTGATCATGAATCATGTGGGATTATGGAACCCAAAAATCCACTTTGGCTGGAGTAATATAGATATGATCTAGATAGTTAATAACATCCTAGTCACATAATGCAAAACTACATGACAACATCCATATATCTAACGTTGAAATACATGAAAAGAGGTCTTTATATGTAATATATCACCCCGTCTAAGGATTTTACACTCAAGAATCTAATTTTTTATCCCTTCACCTCAAAATGTTCTCAATACCTATTTCCATAACTTTTAGGGCAGTCAAACCCTTCTTGAATTTTATGTTTCCCATGAACAAACTTAATATTTTTTCTATCTAAGTTAATACCAACTAACCATAGACTTTATATCCTTCTCCCATAACCCCATAGACCTTGAACCCACATAATATTGGTTTCCCCTATAGCAAACTATTAACAGGGACTAGTTAATCCAAAGGGACACCACTCTGATTCACTGGTGAATAACGCAATGCCTAGGAGCTTGTGCTTAGTGGGAACCCATGTCTTAGTGGAAATTCCCCCTTATATATAGGGGATATTTCCCTGACTATGTGGAATATGGGATTATTCTATTATTAATGTTCATCCTCATCTTTAGTTGACTCATATATTCTTATGTTTTGATTTAAAATTCCTACAACCCAACTATTCAATTGGGTTTGGGTACCACCAATATTACTCATATGTGCATCATACCCATTATCAAACAAATATTATGACATCACATTCTTGTACCCTTTCATTTTGAGGTATGTATATATTATGATGACCTAACTTCCTTGAGCTTCAAAACCCCTTTGAACATCCCTTTTTTACACCTAAGTACATGATACATTTCATCTATTTTCCACATGTATTGGAGGGATCAAGAATGACTTAGTAATTTATGCCTTAATATTATAAGTCCCTAATCCAGGAATCTAAACTACATATAATTCTTATTGGCACAATGTGTGGATTGATTCCTGTTACCACAAGATATGTAGTAATGCATGATACTTCAATACTAAGTCCATCCACAACATAATGATAAAATTACCCTTCCCTACACATGATCCTGATATTTTTAGGGTCATTTCTTCCTAATAAATATCTGTGGTTTTATTCTCATACTATGGGATACATAGTGATGCCTAGATCCCCTATTTCAAGCCTATACAAAAATTATCACCACTCCGAGCTATGTCCCTTGGTGGGAACTATATTTTTGTGGGGATTCCCTCTCATACCAAAAATGTGAATACCACCATATATTCCCTATCATGAACTCTCAATTGAATCGATATGCTATCTAATTATCTATTGTTTCTCACACCCAACATAATCATGTTATCTTAGGGAACTAGGAAAGTTTCTCTGACTAGTGCGATAAAAGTGTGTTCTATAAAAAGATAGAGAACCATGTCCTAATAACATGATGTTAAACTGCATAACAATGTCCCTGTCACATGATGTGAAATTTAATGAAAATGGGTCTTCACATTGAAAAAATAACCCCTATATTGATTTTGTACTCAATAATATCATTTTTATCCCTTCACTTTTAAATGTGTTTAATACACACTAGCATAGCCTTTAGTGTTCTCAAAAACTTCATGAATATTACATTCTCTATAAACCTAATTCATATCTTTGATAGCTGAGTTGATATCAACCAATTAATTCTTCTCTTGGAACCCCATAGACCATAGGATACCTTGATCATGGTTCTCCCCTATTGTAAACAAGAAGTAATGTTTCATTAATCCAAAGGGACACCATTAGGATTCTATGGTGAATAATTTAATTCGTAAGATCTTCCAATTAAATGGTGTTTTAGTCATAGTGGAGCCCCCATAAATTCAAGAGTTATTATCTTGTCTTGTGGAATATGGGATTATTCTATTACTAATGGTTGAATAGTACCCACCAATCTCCATCTCCCAATGACTCAAATATTTTTTTATGATTTAAATTTCCTATAACCCAACTATTCAAGAAAATTCAGATACACTCGATGTTACACATCTGTGCATCATACCCACTATCAATGTAAGAATATGAAATCACATTCATATACCTTTTTAATTTTAGGGTATAAATCTTCTATGAATACCTAACTTACTTGAGCTTCAAGATCCCTTTAAACACCCAATTTTTTCACATAAGTACATGATATCTTTCATCCATTTTCCCCTACATCCTAGATGGATCAATAATGACTCACTGGTTTATGCCTTTATATTCTGAGTCATAGAAGTAGGAATCTAAAATACACATAATTCATATTGAAACTATGTGTTTCTTGATTTATATTACCATAGGATACATAATGACTCCCATGTCTTCAATACTTAGTCCATCTAAAATGTACTGATAAAATTCATTTTCCCCACACATGAGCCTGATCTGTGTAGGGATATTTCTTCCTAAGAACTATAATTGGATTGATTGTTATACTATAAGATACATAGTTATTTATGGATCCTCCATTTAAGTCCCAAAAGTCTCACTACTCCCAATATTTACCCTTAGTGGGAACCAAATTTGTGTTGGGATTCCATATCATAAAAAATGTGAATACCCTGCACATTCCCTATCATACACTATCACATGACTCAATTTAATTTCTAATTATCTATTATTTATCATACTGATCATGACTCATGTGTGCTTAGGGAACCTATAAATATTCTCAAAATAGTGTGATCGAGGTGTGTTCTATCTAGATATAGATAACCACATCCCAGTCTCATAACGTTAATCAAAACAATCATGTAAATGTCTCATGACATTGAACTTCCATAAAAGAGTTATTCACATTGAATAGATCATACGATATGATAGTTAATTTCAAGAACCATATGTCTTATCACTTCACCCCCCAAAATGTATTCAATACACATTGTCATAGCCTTTAGGGTGCTCAAACCCTACTTGAATCGTACTTTCCCCATGAACCGACTTTATATATTCAATATAGGAGTTAATACCAACCAATTAATCAAATTGATATCCTTATATTTGAACCACATAGACCTTGGGATCCCATTATATTGGTTATCCCCTATAGAAAACTAGAAATATGGATTGGTTAATCCAAAGTGAAGCAACTAGGATTAGATAGTGAATAATGTAATTACTTAGAGCTTGTGCCTAGTTGGTGTTTTGGTCCTAGAGGAGAGGACCCCCTTAAATCTAGGTGTTATTTTCCTAATTACAAGGGATATGGATTTCATCATTACTAATTGCTTAACCATACCCATAAGTATCCACGTCCCATTGACTTATATATTTTTGGGTTTTTATTTACACTTCCCATAGCCCAACTATTCAAGAGGATTCATATACTCTTGGTGTGATACATATTTCCATCATACCTTCCATCCAATGGCCCGAGAGCCTTAGTTTTTTATTTATTTTAAATAATACCCCTTTTAATAAAATAATGAGAACCCAAAAGACATCATGAAAATAAAATATACTTGAACATAATATGAGAAAATAAACCCTGATTAGAAACTTGAAGTATCCCCTCCCCAGTATTTGGAATGTGAGAAAGCTCTCCACCAACGGAAAACTGTAAAACTAGCAAGTGTCCTATGTCAAAGCATAGACATGATCTGATGGATTTCTCCATACCTCTAAATCATATAAGTTCATAAAGCCTGCATAGGTGAACCTCTTACTATGAATCCTTCATTGAGTCCTGTCCTAGTGGTCAAGTCTGGTCGTATCTTAAAATCCTAAGTCCCAAAAATGAACCAATATTCTGCACATCATCATTATATTGAAATTGAGGACCATAATGATGAGTTCAAATCCACATAAGCTCTTAAACATGAGACACCTCTGACAAACACACAACAACACAAAGAGGAGGACAAACCAAGGAACATGAATCTAAGTCGGCGTCACCCAGTAATGGAAGACACAAAAGCACATCGATGGAGCATCTCTGTTGAGGGGATCCAAGCTGATATGAACTAGCAGTGCCTCTTTGGACATGAATCTGTTCAATGAAAACTACAAAAGAACCCTCACCGGATTCTGAATTTCCAAACCATGAGAAGAAGAGGGACCGAATAAGAGGATTGCATCAGTTACAATGACGTCGCAAGAACCTATCAGTGCATCAAGAAACCATAAACTCCAATGAACCGTATAAGTATTCAATATGAAAAAACAAAAGAAAACCAACAATAGGTCCTCCCCCTCTAAGCTATTCCGAAGCTGATGCAACATAACCCAGGGAAGATGATAATCACTAGATCCATTGTTGGTCCACTCTGGCTCTAAAGTTCGATGCTAGAACCAGAGCTGACTCTAGAAACCAAGAGCACTCCAAATATGTCACTACACCAATTATTGTAGGATCTTCCGCTCAAATGATAACACACCGGACCTGGAACCGAGCTGAGATCATGACAAATCATAACCGAGCTGGGGAAGATACATCCAAAGATAAGTCTGAAAACTATGTCGGAGTCTATCACTAAGCTGAAACATGTCTGATCTGTAGCCGACCCGAGGTCGAGAAGCCACCGCTGAGCTGAGATATACATCGATCCAGGAGAAGTGACAAAAATGGGACGTCAACACTAGTCAATGGACTATAGGATGGGAGGATAAAAAACTCAAGGAGAAATCCTAAATTCATAAGGGATAGGGGACACCACCACTATAAGGCTCCCTATCACAATAGTGATATTGGTCGTGATATGGGAGTTCTTCATTATACCCATTGTAAAAAAAATAGATTATAATATCATATTCTTTTACCCCTCTATCCTATGGTATGAGTCTCTATAAAGACATAGTTTCTTGGAGTTATCACTACTCATAGTAATACATCCCAATTGCATGACATTAAACTGAATGGTTACATCCTAGTCACATGACCTTAAACTACATGATATATAGTTCATCCTGTAGGAACTATTTTTTTTATACCGGGCCATCCGATCCATTAATATCTTCTAGGGATGGATATTTCAACTCTATACTAGAATGAAATATTGAAATTCTCTTTCACAATGTATGAGAATGATCTATGTTTATGACCCTTTTTCCGACCATGATGTCGAGACTCAATAAGGGTAGAAAGAAAAAAAAACATCTCCCTTACATATGAGTTAGATATATGTAGTGGGATATTCTTAAAATATCTAAATATGGCATGATTTCTTCCATTACAATATGAATAGGGAAACCCAGGTATTCCCAACCATATAAATTGCATATGAATTTATTTAAATAGGTTTGAGACATATAAAATGGCTCCATCTATGTAATAATTAAATCTATATATAGATTTCTTGCAAAAGAGAAATTTTTTTTAGGAAAGGATCAAGAATATGGCTACCGCCAGTAAGACTATGAATGGATAAAATACATGCCTCGCATATAGACACCTCTGACCATTAAAAAGTATATTTAAGGATATCTTTCACAATTTCACATCGATCCTATATACTTACCCTATGACTTTAAACTGAAAGGAAGTCTTCCATGTTTCATGGATTTAAAATGTAAGACATATGTTTCTCCACTACATGAAACTAAACTATACAGACCATTATATATCATCACTCCTTATCAAAGGGAAACAAGCACCTGACCATTATCAACCAATGTTTGGGGTGCTTCCATCTTCTTTTTGAGCACCTCAATCCTTAAAAACACTTTTTTTCTTGAGTGTATTCAATTTTTGAAATCATTCTCTATAACTTTGGAAAGCACACCCTTCTTCAAGGGACCCTTTTTTTGACTATTCTTGTCTACCCCTAGATCTTACACATCAGCTCTCGAAAATCAAATAAATGTGTATTTTTCTTGAAAAAAAGGATTATGATCCTTGTGATACCTAAAATCATCATGGTGGATATCATCACTATAGAGTGATTCATTATAATCCTCAGTATGATTGTACAATATCATTATTCATGATCTGAGAACCTTAATCCATGATTTACAACATTTTCATCCTCCTCTTGGGAAGTTGTTGGATTAATTCTATCCTTGGGTATCCTAATTATGTTGTTTTGTAACAGTCCCCTAATATCAAGTCCATGTGTATCATAACCTTAACTTAAATTCACTTTGGTCAAAACGGTATGACCTTTAGATTTAGCTTTTGATGGTCTAAATTGAAAGACCCTAAACCTATAGTGAAAGAGACATAAAACTTTTCAGGATAAAAAAAACAAGGTCGGTTTGATAAAAATTAAAGTCTCCACTCAGTAAATTATTCATTTATAGATTTTAGGAAAAATTTAGAGCACAAATATAAAAATACATAAAGATCATGGGTAATATTTTATCCCTAGTAAAAGTCGATCCATGCTCACAGGACCCCCTGGTCTTGGAAAGAGTTAGAGTAATTATTTATCACATCTTCTCACTGCGATAATGTGTTCAATATACAGTGACATAACTTTTTAGGTTCTTGAACCCTTATTGAATATTATGTTTTCCAAATATAACCATCATATCTACAAATTTTGAGTTGACACTAACCAATTCATTGAGTTGATACACTTATCATAAAACACCATTCCCTTGAATACTTCTCCTCATTCTTCTATGTAGCGGTAACAATGAATGACTAATTTGAAGGGACCCCACTAGGATTCATTGGTGAATAATGCAACACCTTGGAGATATCACTCAATGGTTTTTTTGGTTCTATAGGAAAGGTCCCCCAAAAATCCATGAGATATTTTCTTAATTTCATGTGATACTGGTTTCCACCATTAATAATGGTCGACCTATATCCATTGAACCCAATTTTTAGTTGACTCATATATTCTTAGAGCATAATTTACAACCCCCATAACCAGACTATTCAAGTGGATTCGAAATACTTGACATTACATCACTATGTATTGTAGCCACACTGGAATAAGTAATGTGGTACTATATTCTTTAAATTTTTGGTGGCCCTTATCACCTAACTCAAAACTACTAAATATAGATCTTGAGCCTCCCAACCATGAAATAAAATTCCCTAGGGTTCCATAACCCTTCTTAGATAACTCTGTTCTCCATATCTCACTTCATAGTCCAAAAATTTTAATCTTCACAAATATTTCATTTCCCTTGGAAAGGAGAGGATGCCCCTCTAATTGACCATGCATGAATGTTATATAGGATAAAGAATAAGGGCCTTTGACCCACTAACTATAGCCATATCATCCTTATAAGAAAGGATAGTTGATCCTCATGAGCCCCAAAATTATCAAATAGGAACTCGACACCTTAGAGTGTTTTGATATCATCCCTAACATGTCTTATCTATTCCATATTCACCAGTTAAAAATCATGAACACTTGATTTACACAACCCATATTCCAACCATCTAAGTGGATTTGGAATCCCTAATTCTACTCCACCATACATCAAACTAAGTCTTAGAAAGGATGCATGGTGTGAAAACCCATCATATATACCCATCCTTTATAATTTACACAAGAACTCAAGGTGGTAAAACCATTCATGAACATTCATTTTTAGAAACATTAATTAAAAATGCAAGGTATCAGAAACCTTCATGGATAATTATTATTCAAAATCATATTAAGGATGCAAGGTTCCTTAACCCTTTATGAATACCCATCCTTCACAAAAAAAAGTTTGATCTAAAAGACCATAAACTATAGCAATATATGGTCTGGTCTAAAAGAGAATAAACTATAATAATAGTAATTCCAAGCTATAAGACCCTAAACTGAAATAATAGATGGTCTGATCTAGAAGAACCTAAACTAAAAAATAGAATGTTCAAGCTAAAAGACTATAAAATATATAAATAGATTCTCTAAGATAGAAGATAATAAACTAAAACAACAAATAGTAAAAGATATAAGAACCTAAAATACAAAAATAGATGGATTGAGTTAGAATACCCGAAACTACAAAAATAAAAAGTATGGGATAAACAAACCTAAAATAAGAAAAAAATGGTCTGATCTATAAGACTATAAACCAAGTAGCAGGAGGTATAAACTATTTGACCTAAAATTATAGCACCTCATAAGTAAAATTTATAAGGCCTTAAGTATCCAATTAAAAGAGACACAATTCTTACTAGGATGAAAACCCTTAAAGGGTTCCATGGAAAAAATGCAAGTCTCTTCTCGTTGGACATGCAAGTTGTGTGATCCAGGAAATATTGAGCACTTATGAAATGGAAAATGCATAAAGCTTGTCAGATTAAAACTTGTAAATGGAGGTCTGAGAAAAAGTTATATCTATGCCCACTAAGATTTTAATATATAAAACTTATAAAAAAGATAGAGAAATATTAAAAAATAAGAGATGAAAATATTGTATGGATCATTATCTATCCCTACAAAAAGTCAAGATAACCTCTCTAGGTCCAATGACTTTGGAAAAATTTAGGTCAATATTAAACAAAATGTACAAATCTTATAGGGATCATTATTGATACCTAGAAAAAATAAATCTATGTTCTCTATGTCTAATGACTTAGGAGAAAATTAAAGAACATTCTCAATAGGACATGTTTACCCAAATTATCCTTTCAAACTAGGAAATCATGGGAAAACTGGAGAAGATACATCAATGAGGATTCTTATATCAATGATAATTTATAGGAAATTTTCAAGATAGGTATATTATGATTCAAGAAATAAAATTTAGGTGTTTGGGTTTACTTAATATTAAAAAATTGATTGATGTCTTATATAATCCATATGACATTGAGACATTGAAATTCCATGAACATGATAAATTAAAGAAAGCCTGAAAAAGACATGTAAAGTTAGGAAGATTTATTCATTGATAATGTTAAAAGTATGGAGTAATATACATATTCTATAGTGTCTCTAATGTTTTGAAAAATGGAAAAAAGACTCACAGTAGGATCATAATAAAATATTTTCAGTGGAGTTTTCTAAATCAGCCAAATTCAAGATAGATGTGTCAATTGAGCACTAAAGTTCTATCTACTCCATTTATTCTTACGTCACTTGAGGAAAAAGAGTCTAAATAAAATAGGACAACTCTTCACATCTTTTATGAGTGATCAAAAATAATTACAATGAATTCAAAATATAGTACCTTACATGATATATGATCTCTTCTAGTTTAGCTATTTATAAATCAAGTCATTCACCTGAGCATGAATATGAGAGACTTTATGATATCTCTATTCAAGTACCTATAATGCTTCCCTTATTATTTCAACCAGAGAAGTCCTGAAATTAGAACAAAAAAATTCCATCTCATTGCTTTCCAATTGTTAACAATACATGATAATATATGTCATGATATCATAAAATACCTGTTAGTCAAAGTCACTAGATCCCAAATCATGAAATATCTATAATTCATTCAACTTGGTCATGAATGTTCTCCAAGGGAGTCTCCATAATCAGCTCATATATTTTCTACCAAATTAAACTCTGTGGTACTGAGATCTCATTAAATTATTGAGGGGGAACATTAGAAGGAATAATGGATGATGGAATATTATTAGGTATCACGTCTATTGAAGGAAGGATTGGATGGTTCAACAAGGATGTAGGAGAAAGAGTCTCATGTATTTCTCCCATAACTGGTGCATCATCTTTAATTGGTACCGAAGGGACATATTCCTAAAAAAATCTTATGTTGTTTATGAGATACATGTTGTTATGGTGAGATCCCTTCCATGGGGGCTCCCTAAAGTCCTAAATCAACTCCATCACTGCCTTAGACAAGGGGATCAGAAAAGTATAAGTCTTATGTACTTTAAGAACTAATTAATACAGTATTACAACTGGGTAAGTTTAAACCCAATATTGTTCATAGTCCTAAGATAGGTATATAGGGCCATCAACAATAAGAAGAATAATTTCATCATTTTTATCTTCTCATGAAAATAGAATGCCAAATTAGTGAATAATTACAATATTCCTTTATCCCCAAACACCATATAATGTAAGAGTAGAAACCCTTTGATTGCAACAAAACTAATGAGAAAATCTATATATGGTGTATGTTTTTTAAATGTTTAGTTCTTATACATGATCTGCAAGAACCCTGTCCCAAAGTGAGACTTTATATGATATTTAGACAAGGTAACGAGTTCCATTTTCAATGATCATCCTAGTGAGTGTGGGTTATGGAAATAAATTTAAATGATCATGATGGATAAACATATTAATAAAATCATTAGTTCCTAATGACATCTCCTCAACCCCAGAAATTTTTATTATCCTAGGACAAAACATGGAATGATGAATTTTAGTAGTATTCAGTTTCTTATAACACCAAAACTCTCCCCTATCTAGGAAAATAAAAATTGAAAAGGGTTATTGATGTGGTAGGGGAAATTACCATATCTAACAAGGACAAGGGGTTGATAAAGGAGATAATGGGCTGGCACAACTATGTTGAGGGGTTATCCTTATGCCAGTTTTACTAATATTTCTAATATTCTGACTCGAATACCCAAGTGTGCATTATCAGTTGGTAAAATCCATCCATTGAAAAAATGTATAAATATCCCACTAATCGAAGATGTAGGGACACCTATGATCTCACCTAATAGTCCCATGAGGCATGCTCCATAGAATCTAAAATGGCCTAACATGAGCCTATGCTATTTTTTACATATCGAGAAGGACATCGATGAGGGTGTATGGGAGTTGGATGATCCCCTCCATGAAAAATTAAGATTTTTATCAAATCCTTGAATGAAATTATCAAGAATAGGTTCCACTCTTTTAACTTCTCCTTTTCAATATTGTGAATATCCTGTGCATGGTTTGAGTTTGTTTGGGTTCATCCCAAACATCCAAAATAGGAAGGAATTCATTGTACATATCCTCGAGTGGAGGTATTCCACCTAAATAGTAAATATCCCTCAGGCTGATCCCCAACTCTCTATGGGTCCGATGAAAATAGTTGGTGCTGGGAATCTATCTACTAATCATCTTTGAGAAGTTCTAATTAATGGTACATGACAAAGTAAGAAATCCATGTCACCTCATAAAGGTTGGAAACTTGTAACTAATTGGATAAATCTATGAAAATATACATAACCCAAAATTTCCATACATTAATTAGATAAATTACCTCTAGTATGAAAATAACACTTTTAGCTCTAGTCACATTTTGGGTTGTCCAGAAAGAAGACAAGTATGCTCGAGTAGATCAGGGAAATATATTGATGAGTAAGATCACAACCATCCAGACCCAGAGTAAAATTAACAAAAATATAGGATAACCCCTGGATTGGTTCCATATTTAACAATATGTAATAAAAAATAGTAGTTTGAATACAATAAATAGAGGATGATAGTAAATAAGAAAGAAGGTTGTAGTCAGAAAAAGGAATAGAAGTGTTATCTAGGAGGATGAATGCATATGAAGGTAGTCTATGTGACAAATTTTAGTTTTGAATTTTAGTGGGAATAAGGCCCATTAAAAACTCATTATAAGAGAATACCTGGTACCAAGGGTCAACATTGTGATTCCTGAAAGTATATTCTCTCTGTTCAACTACACCAGAAGATAGTTGAGTTCTAGAAGCCATCTATACAAAATAAGAATCATATTTTAGATGAGAAATTAATCTTTTCTAAATGAGTAAAAGAAGTGTTTATATCATAAAAAATCTAGAAAATCACATGATACATACAAGGTTTCAGGATTTTATGGCCTCTTATGGGTCTCGCGGACCACATGACCCATGTAACACCTCATGATTACATGATCCATTTTAAAACTTGTGATTACATGAACATATAGAGGTCATAGAATTTTCATAAAGCTCAAGAGGTCATGCGACATCCTTCTAGAAGACATTTGAATCACAAAATACATCCTCAAAACCAAATATATGTTGTATACCCAAAAAATACCATTTATTAGTTCAAGTATTATTTCATGAGTCACCAAGAAAAGTCAGTCACACGATTAGGTCATGTGAATGGATCTTATTGTGAGGTCACATAAAGTGGTCTTGTGAATTAGTCACATGAAAGAATAAATCATGAGAGATATAGTGGTATAAATCACAAGTGAAATGGCTAGCATCCTATTCCCCTATTTATTGGACACCTTTTTGAATATGAGAAGTCTCCCAAAAGACTAAAATCCACTCATAAAACCAACCAATGGAACCCAATGGTCTCATGTAAGAATTTTCTTTCCTCAGAATCAAGTCTTTATCCCTTAAGACATTACTTCTGTGGGGGGGGGGGATTTGTTGATTCCTTCCAAATGAGCATTGAAAACTTTAATATCAGATAAATACTTAAAGTATAGGTATTATTTTCTCTTTAATGGGATGAAAGAAGAATCTTAATTATATGGGTATTATGAACATAGGTTATATGAATCATGTATCTATAAGGACATCACACGAATGGGTCATGTGATTTATGCGATTTGTTTATGATAACTGAAATCTTCCTCAACTATACCTCTTGATATCATGAAGGCTTCTAGACTATCACTTATGATCATGAAAAGACTGCCATATGAGTTCCCCAAATCACGTGACATGTTAATAAACATATGCCTAATAATCACCCAATCCATTTATAAAATAAAATTTGGAAAATGAGGAAGCTTCATGTGAAAAATATTTATGATATTTTTCATGAAAATGAGTTTTGTGTTTCATGTAATCATTATAAAAATAATGAAATGGATCTTTAACATGTCATCCTGAACATGTGAAGGCCCCTTGAAATGCCAACTCAATCATGTGAAGGATATCCAACATGTCCTCTTGATCATATGACACCTAGATGAAAAACCAATAGAAAAACACCTTATGATTTATAAAATAAAAAGCTATAAATGGATAATTATTCATAAGAATATGATTTATGATATTTTTCATATGAAGTGGTTTTGAGCTCTACATTATCCTTTTACAGTCACATGGATCCCTTTAGGAAAGTCTTCCTCAATCTTATAGGGTCTCCCAGAAATATCATAATTGGATATCAAGAAATACTTCTAATATATGACCTAATCTTAAAAATGTTGTTTTAAATGTTAATGTGATCATAAAGAAATTCCTTTGATAATCCACATGTTAAATAAATATGGTAATTATGGAGTGATCTCATGGTTGTTGTTTATCACATGACAGGAAGATGTCATCATGGATGATCCACTATGGGTTCACACAAAACATGTGATGTAATTATCCCTCCACCGAATCAATATTATATATAATATTTAAGAATCATGAGAAGCGGTGTTGATCTATGGGGGTAATTCATATAAATACCCCCATATAGAATAATACATACATGAGAGTGTAGAGTGAAGAGCACACATCCCAGAGTATAGAACCACGTAATCTAAAGAGTATTCCACTAGGTAAAACTAGCGAAAAACCTAATGGATTACATAGTATGTTTATATTATTCACATTATTAATCCATTGATCCTGTGAAGGACTCCCAACATGCCTTATAAATCATGAAAAGGTGTTTCCGAGTGTTTATTTGGTCACACATGGCCTCAGCTTGCCAACACCTAATAAACATTAAGGCATTTATGAAATAAAGTCTTAAAATGATGAATGCATAATGTGAATATGGAGACACTTATTTTTATCTGAGTGGTTCATGTGGTTTTCCTGATCTATTCATAAATCATGAAATTACATTTGGAAATGTAATCCAGATAACATGAAGTCCTCCAGACATGTTTGGTAGATTATACAATAACCTTTAGACATGTCATCCAAGTCACTCTATGTCCTCTTCACATGCCATATGGTTCACGAGAAGTCCTCCATACATGTCATCTAGTTCACATGAAGTCATATGAAAATTTTATCCAGATCATTTGATGGGATCTAGACATGTCAACAAAGTCATGCGATGCACTCTAGTCATGTCAGGAAGATAACATGAAGTCTCCAAGACATGTTAGACATATCATGTGATTGTATCTGAACATGTCGTCCAAGTAATGCACTTCACTCTGTAAATGTAAAGAAAATCAGTGAAGTAATCTGGATAAGTCAGGTAGATCATGTGAAGTTCTCTATACATGTTAGGAAGATCATGAAAATTCCCTTAGACATGTCAAAAAAATCATGAAAAGTTCTACAGACATGGTAGGAAGATCATGAGAAGTCCTCTAGACCTTTCATCTTGATCACTCAATATCCCTCAAACATGTCAACTTTGATCATGTGAATACTGTTGGAAATTTAAGGCAGACACTTTTGGACATGTCAGGCAGACACCCTAAACATGTTAGACTGAAATCCAAAGACATGTCAACATTGTCTATAAGTAATACTTAGGATATTTCCATTGAACTGCATAAAATCCAAACTTAGAGTATTTGGATGATAATTACCCCTTCATATTGTAATTTTCTACCATAGAATAGGGATATGAACTCTTTTTGATATCCTTACTCCACTCATGGTCCCCACCCTCTATCGACCAGAGGGTAAGGGTTAGATATCTTCCATTTGGAATCCACCTTGGTGTAAGCCCTTCAATATCTCAAACACTCTAGATCATGGGACCTAAAATATTATATTATTCTATCATCCTTCCTTTTCCATCAAAAGACATAAATTGGGATCTTACATGGGTGCCCAATTTGGTGTATTTCCTTGACATTTCATTTACTCAAGCTCATAGGACCCATCCCCCGTGGGTCTATAATTCTTTCTTACCTATAAATGGATTTAGAAACTAATTGAACTATAAGTAATTTTATTCTTTCTATAATTAGGGTACATAGGATTACTTCTTTAGGTTGGATTTCCATATCAAACACTTCATTAGTGGAACCCAGTGCATATGTATTGTATCCATATACATTGATTCTGATTACTTACTATCCCTTTTTTCTCACACTGAGAATGAATCACATGAGCTTAAGAATTTTAAATGATCATATAAGTAACATAATAAATTCCCCCAATAAGGGAAATCTTATTTCATAAGCCTCATTCAATGGAAGGATTAACAAACCTACAAATATGGGTGTGGACCATGGTGTATGCCCCAAAAGAATTCCCATATTGGTAAACTATGTGGAATAACCATAATGGTTACTAATTATGTGTCCCTTCCCATAATTGGGTTTAAGTAAGACTAAAATATGAATAATTTTATTGCTATTATAATAAGGATATGTAGGATACCTTCTTAAGGATTGATCTACAAAACCGATACTTAAGTTCCCTTATATACATTTGTTTGGCATGATACTAAAATTCATGGCTTGTAAATAAATAAACTAAGTGGGTTTTGATTATTATTGTCATAGGATATATAGTACAACTCTTAAAGGTTCAATCCAATCCTCAAAACACCAATCACATTTCTGGATAATAGTAAACTCTAGAGTTCCTAGTTTTATGGATTCAGAACACATGTATCTACCCATTTCGAAGAAAAAAAATCGGAAATAGATGGAATATATTTGATATTTATATATGGTATCATTAATAGAACCCCCTTTACATGTATAATAATTCAACACCTGATCATTTTATAAAGGTAACCAATCCTATATTGGGATTGGGAAGATATTCATATACATATCTTAAATCTACAAGAAAGTACTTAAGTAGTAAATAATTCCCCCAATAAGGTGTGATTATCTCGACCTCCCATACTATTCACTAATGTGAATTCCTAAGTGTCATTGGGTTTGAAACCCCAATAGACCACCTACCTTTAGAAATAAGGCCAACTATTTTTCGTGGAAGTGGGATCTATTTGACGTTTCTATAAGAGATAAAAATAGTAAATCTGATGGGAATGATTGTGAAACCAAACTCGAAACCCCCCACAATCAATTATTGGTCCCTAATTTCCTGCATAATCAAATATGGTTAATTAGATGTGAATCTAGAAATAATAACTCAATATCAAATACTTTAACTATTATATTTTTCTCATAGGTTAAAAAGGATAGATTTTTTAGATACCTTTTTTCCATCATTCTTCTCTAGATTCAAAGGAAACAACCATATTCATTAGGCCAATGCATACTACCTCCCCAAAAGAAAAAATATATGATCCCTACTGTATGTATAACTAGAATAAAGAAGAAGGATACCCTGCATGTAAGAATTAAGATTTGCAAGATTCATTGTAAAAAAAATGGGTTTCATTGATAGGATGGAATCATAATAGGAAGAACTCAAACCAATGATAACAGGGTTCCAGAACACCAAGGGAAAGGCTATGGAACATCTAGTCTTAAGGGAAAGAAAGTAGGAAATAACAAAGGAAATATATTCATTTTAGAATTAAAGATACCAAACCATAAGGATTTAAAATCATAGTTAAGACTTTAATTAACTATTAATGTGTAGATAATTAATATCCTTTCCATAAATGAAATTCAAGGATATAATTATCCTCCTTAAAATATCCTTTAAATACCCTTAATTAAATCTTTAAAACATCATTTACATTAAAAAGTAAAGAATTTCCTATATAGTGGAAATCCTTTATGTGAAGTATGTGGCTACATGACTCAAATATATACATCATTGAAATAGATATATGTATCATTTGACTATGTATCAGTATTAGAATACATAGTAGAAATAGACATATGGGAAAAATTTCTACATAAATCATCTACGTGGATAAAACAGTTACATGAATTAGCTATGTGGGAGAGTGACTACATGAATTATCTATGTGGAAACAATGACTATATGAATTGGATATGAGGATAAAATGGATGTGTGAATTTTCTATGTGGAAAAAATGACTATGTGAACCAGCTACATGAGAAAAAAACTATGTGAATTGGATATGTGGACAAAACAACTACACAAATCGGCTATGTAGGAAAAATGATTGCATGAATATGGGAAAATTCTTGGATTCACTAATATTCAATTGTGGAAACTTCATCTGAACTCTAAAATCACTATTGAATTTATAAATTCATAGAAAACACAATGTAAAGGGTTTTAAAAATCTGTGACCTTACATTTTCAACCTCCAACAACACCTGTTTTTGATTCTCATTTATATCATATCTCTAATAATCAAATGTATAATATGTTAACCTTCAGAAATTAAACTATAAAAACTTCTTATAATTTTATCCAGCTTCAATATCCTTTAAACATGAATATAATATATTTTAGATAGTTCTTACATGTTTCATAATCACTTTTATTTAATCCATGAATATATCTTCTTAATAATCATCAGAAATGCATGCTAATTGATTGCATGAAATATCCCAATATCCAATGAAAACTTATGCATGAAACTTCATCAAAATATTCAATGGTTAGAAATGCATCACTAATCAAATAAAATTTATTATGCATCTCATAATTAAAGTTATTAATTCATTAAACTTTTCCCATATCACCCAAATTCACCATATATTTATTTTACCCCTCATTGATATATTAAAAAAAATAAAACTAACAAACCCAATGTATCTTTATTCATCACAATCCAATAGGGACATCCACCCCCATTAGATAAGTTTTCAATACCCATTACAATTTCCTTTTTTAAATTTATAAGTTAGGAAAAATTTTCCTCATCTAATTCTTCTTTCACAATTTTAAAATTAACCCCTTCCCATTTGGTAAAACCAAATTTACTTGAGAGAAATGCGATATCAGTTTTATTTTAGAAATGAGTGATAAATTAATTAAATCTCATGCTATATGATCTATATCGATATAGAAAACATGTGCGATTAACCCAAACATCCAATTTATTAAAAAAATTATTCATTATATGATACCATCTTAGTTTTCTATTTCTAGGGGTTATTTAGTCATATTTTCAAGAAACATATATCATTACCTCATTTGAAAAGACACATAAAAACATTCTAGAACCATCAGGTTACTTTGGATTTTAAATTATCTTCTAATTCAATAATTAACCATAATAATTATAATTAATTTAATTCAAAAAAGCATGGGAAGGTGGTTTTCATTCCTTAGTATCCATTTTTTAGGACCTTTCAATATTTTCTAATTTATATAAAATAATTTATTTTAGAATATTTATCTTCTTATCTCCCCTCAAGGGATATACTCCAAAAATCTTCATCATAACCAATCTTCTTAAAAATTAACTCATGGAATATCCCTTTTTTACACAACTTGAAATATTATGGGGATTAATCAAGAAATCCATGATGGATTTTTCTACATGTTGTAAAATGTTCTATGTATTTATGTTCACTTATTATATCCATCACATTTTGATCATTGCACATAAACATAAAAAAATGATATAGGAATAAGGTGGATCTATATTTTATACATAATGATACAAATAGGTTTGAAAGATAATTTTCAACCTAAAAACTCCTCTCTTTTCTGTTTCACTTTTCCTTATACTTTCACCCTTAATTTTCCAAAACAATAATCTCTTTGAGAAACATGGTTTTAATTTTATTTCAATTTTTTCAAATGGAATAATAATTTTCAAATTTATTACAATAAATACTCACTCTTATGTTATTTATCCATCTACTTATCCATTCATATATGTTCTATACATATAGTCCATCATTTCAAAAAAACATGATCAACTTTATTATTTTATGAGGTGTCCATCTTCATAGAAGTATTCTATGCACATGAAATCATTGATGCTTTACATTTGTTTATCAACAACTCCTTTTATCCTAGATTTAATGTCATATAATTTTGAAAAGTGTGAGAATTCTATTTCTAGTTTCCAAATATTTTATCCACATTCTCCAAGTTCTATTTCTTTGAGAACTTATTTAAATCCTCTTATGGGATGTCTTCCCCTAAACCAATCATTTTATTTCTTTCTTATATTGATTTAATTAGTAAATTTAGCATGTTTAATTTAATTGTAATTTTCATGGACAGTTTGAAAAGTTCCATGATGTGGACTTATATCCAAGAGTTGAATCATCTATTCTTTGGTGTAGCATCATTCTCTATTTTAAACTTGGGTGCATTTTGTTTAACACTTTTATTCACTTTCTTACACCTTATGGTTGACATATATTTATATATTTTTATTTTTGAATGTTTTTAGTATTTTATTATCATCATCATACGAATAATTATAGTTTTATTTATACAAGTACTCATTATTATAATGACAAATAACGTTGAAATTTTAAAAGCAACATTAAAGACATTCTAATATGTTTCTAGTGAATATATATCACCTTTTTTTTTAAACTTTTACTTTTCTCATTCTTTATCCCTCTTAAAGAAATATAGATATAATAATTATAAATTGATATATTATAACAACAATTAATATCACTATGCTAAAAATTTCTATAGTACAAATATTGAATAATGAACCTTGATCTTTTTCCATGAACTGTATCCTGGTTAGATTTTGCAGGACACTTTTTTAAGCAGAAAAAAATTATTTTTTTAATCTTTGGGGAGTTAATTTTCATATATAATATTAAATAAATAATTTTAGCTAGTGTTTGATTTAATATCTTTATTTTACAATCGTATTTTTTCATAATTTAATTTTTAATCTGTAATAGTTTATTCAACTATATTAATATAAACAAAATTTTTAGGGATAAAGTTTACCCTTTTCAATGAGATTTTAGTAGATATATTCTTGGATTATTTGAATATTTTATTCCAAATAAAATGATTCATTTTATATAAAATAATCTTCTCAAAAAATTTAATGATAAATTTTCTTTTCTCACTAGCTTGGGAAGTGTCAGCATGCGTCACCTCCAGATTTATCACTTTAACTTCTCACTCAAAAAACATTATATTGAGAGTATTTCTCTCAACATCAAATAATTTCAATATTTCTTTCCATTAACTTTTCATATTTTTAATATAATATTCAAGAATCATTCTACTTTCATGTAAAAAATTACCCAGGCCATTAATTCTTTTAGCTTTCATTTAAAACATGGCATCCTTAACACCACTAGTATCTTTATGAGTTTCTTTAAATTAATATAATTTTCCCCATATATAATCCTTAACCTTTATTTATTAATAAAAACAATTTTAACTTTTTCTTCATCTAGGGAATAATTTATTTTCTAAAATTAATAAGGATTGTTCCTTGGAATAAACATATTGAGGGAGAGTTTTAAATTTTTGTAACTTCTCAACCATTTCTTTATCTATATCACCTTGTTAAATTTCTATCTATGATTCATCATATTTTAGACCCTTAATATACTATAATATATATTTAATAAATTCAATACTAATCATTTTTAAATAATCCAAAATCTTATAATAAAAATAAATAAGTGATTTACAAAACACACACTCATCATATCTTGAACTTGATTCATCATCATTATCAGTAGATTTAATATATGATCAACCACTTTGATTACTATAAAGTAGTTATGGATCCTTTTTACATTTTGATAATTTTATAAAATTCTTTGCCTATATTTTTAATTGTTATTTAGGGTTTTTGTCAAAATATTCATTTATACTTTTAAAAGGATAAAAACTATATTCTACATCCAAGAAACTTAAAAAAACTTCTTCAAATCTACAATTCATATATAATAGTGAAAAAAAGTAGGAAATAAAAATAGATCCATTCTAAGAGAAAAAATATTATCTTTGATACTACATGATAAGCTCTAGTAGGACAATGCAATATATCTCCACAATCATTATTATTTTTTATTTCAAAAGAAATTTTATGGAAATGTGAGAAACCATAAACATTCAGGATACATAAGTATCAAAACTCATAATAAATCACCATTCCATTCCCAAAATAATTTTAAATGGTTAGAGTTTTTTACCTTGAATAATCACCATTTGATGGAGGAAACCTCCATAATTGTATTGTCCTTAATGAGATCCTAAAATAAAAAAACCATCATATCCTATGTTTTTAAATGCTCCTCTAGTCTTGTTTTCCCCTTGTTGAAGCCTCAGATCAAAATCCTATTCTTTTTATCAATCCAAGAGATTTTTTCATCATTTAAATCATCTTTCAAATACATTAAAAACATTTGGTGGTAATAATTCTCTGAGATGTTGATCATTAAATACTATTCTAGAATTTATTCATTATAATTCATGAGGATCACCTGAGTTTTTTCTAATTCAATATCCTCTTTATCAGAATTATCTAGGTCTATGGCAGTCGGTTCCCCTACCTAGGTTGCAATAGCCTCCTAAATAGGGGAGGATTCCATCACCATATGTGTTGCATATCCCTTGAATTTTATCATTGGGGTGTCTACTATAGGAAACAACCATTTTGAGAGGGCCTACCTTTTCTAAATGACCTTATAACTAGAGTTCTAGGTAAATTGAAGTAATCCTTTCATCTTTGTGGATTCCGTATATGATGAATAAACCCATCAACATAAATGATTGTATTCTAACATTTCTTTAAAGAAAATTGAATATAATATTCCACAAGTTCCATCTCTATATACATAGAGGACCAATATTTAGAAGAAGTGTCATCATCCAATCCTTTGAACCAGTTCGCAAGGTCAATAGTGACACCACTTCTTAAAGAACCCAACTTGTTCACTAGATTCAGCACACCCCCTTGGTATGTTTCCTGTACTTCCATCCCTTGAATACATAAATCACTAATAAAAAAGAGGCCTTTAATAGTGCTAGAAATGGACTTTATCAGTGCTAGAAAGACACTGACGAAGTGAGTGATGTAAATAGACGAAGAAATTTATCAGAACTAATAAAAGAACTGATAAATGTAACCTTTATCAGAACTTCTTAAAGCATCGCTAGAAGATTTATTTATCAAAGATTTCAAAAGTGCTGATAAAAAGCCATACTATAGTATACTATAACAGCCCACCACAACACCAAAAGCACTAGAATCACCAGAAACACACAAGATATATCAAAAAAAAAATTAATAATATAGAATTTAAATGAAGTGAAATTGACAACACAAATACCAAAAAAAAACATTATAATATAGACATTTAAAACATTGTTTTATACAATTAAAAAAATAAAAATAATTACATACATTCAGAAAAAATCCTAATTATCAATGTTACCATGATTTCCATTGAATTTCTTTATCAAACTACCAAAACTGCATGAGAAGCTTTGAAAAATTCACATCAACTCAGAAAAAAGAATCCACCTATATAAGAAAACAATTATTATGTCAGTAATACGAAGAATAAATAAATTAAACATAAATATGAAAAAATACACTAATTATGTGGAAAATAATTTTACTATGAAAACATCAAGATTACCTCTATGATTGAACATATGCAGTGCCATTTCTCTTCTTGCAAAAGAAGGTAAGGTAACTTTAAATAATGTGATAAATGCACCACTACATGAGAGAAACGATTTTAAGAGAGAAGAATCGTGAAAGTTGGACAGAGCACCCCAAATCGAACAAAAGAATCCACCTGTATAAGAAAAAAATTATTATTTGAGTAATATTAAGATGAAATGAATTAAACATAAATATGAAATAATAAATCAATTCTATGGAAAATGATTTTTCTGTGTAAACATGAATATTACCTTTGTGATTAAGCAGAGGCAGCATCATTACTATTATTGGAAAGGAAGTGGAGGTAACTTTAAATAAAATGATAAATGAACCACTGCATGGGTGAAAATATTTAAAGAAAGAAATAGCATTAAAGTTGGACAGAGCACCCCAACTCAAACAAAATAATCCACTTATATAAGAAAATAATTATTCTGTGATTAATAATAAAAAGAAATAAATTAAACATAAATATAAAACAATATATTAATTATACAGACAATGATTTTACTATGAAAACATAAATATTAAATATGTGATTGAGAAAAGGCAGTATCGTTGATCTTCCTATGAAGGAAGTGGAGGTAACTTGAAATAAAGTGATAAATGAACCACTTCATGGGTGAAAAGATTTTAAGGGAGAAGAATAATGAATGTTGGACAGAGCACCCCAACACAAACTAAAGAATCCACTTATATAAGTAAATAATTATTATGTCAGTAATACTGAATTGAAATGAATTAAACATAAATATGAAACAATACATTAATTCTATGGACAATGATTTTACTGTGAAAACATCAAGATTACATAACAAAACAAAATCAAGTTACCTAGTTACCGAGGATTACCTTTATTTTTTCTCAATCAAGTTTCACATTCACATGTCACTAACACAAAAAATTTACAAACACAAGTCATGCAAAAAAAGTACACATAGTGTGCCACTACTTTCACACCCAAACCCCATTTGAAAACATACGAAAACCAAGTCATTTGAAAACATTTATTCACACCTATTATGTATGTTAATAATTCATTAATTGTTTTTCTAAAATTACCCCAGGAGGCATCACAATTATTTACATAAAAAACCCCTAAGTTCACAAGAAAATGAAACTTTTAAAATCAAACTTACTATGTAACTGAATCAAATATAATTTGAAACACATAGATAATTTAATAAATCTATTAACTAATTTATAAAACACTTAAAATGAAAAAAACCATAGTTTACACCAATTCTCAACCTATTACATAACAAGTTACTTTTTTTTAAAATTTATACATAACCCAAAATCATTTTCAAAACACATATCCCATCCTTTAAAAAAATTTACAATTCACATTAAAGAAATGGTACAAAATGTTACACATGGAAAATTTAGTAAATTTCATTTAAGAACATAATTAAAAACCTATACACATTTTTGCACCTTTGAAAAAATGATTTTCACCTTTCAAACAACCCATAAAACCCTTATATGTAACATCAAACTAAAACACACACACGCACACACACAATATAACCATTTTATATTAAAAAACCCAAACCCAACACAAGGCATGCCAAACCCTTTGAAAACACATTTTTCACCACTCAGACCATGCAATTAACAATTTTCATATCTCAAATTTCACTTCTAAAAAAAGTTCTTCATTATTTAAAAACTTCACAAATCATACTCAAAATGGAACAACATGAATAACATGCCAAAAAAGATCCATTTCCCATAAAAAACATTTTTCAACACATGCGTACCTTAAGCACCCAAAAAATAAATTTCGAACTACTCAAAACAATTAATTGAACACTTTCACAATTTTTTCACAGCAAGGCCTATATGGAAACATAACAATTTCTCTTTAGAAAATTTATTTTCAACACAAATGCATGTCAAATCATTTAAAAAATATTTTTGCACTAAAAAAATAAAAAATAGAGCATGAGAAAATTATCCAAGAGATAAAATTAAATCATATATAATTTTTAGGGAATGAAACCACCTTCCTCAGGTAGACAAATTTCTGGAAATTGATGCAAAACCCCACCTACATCACAATCACAATTGAAAACATGATTTCAGATAATATGTTCATGCAACTAGAGCACCAACAACAGTCGATTAGTGTGATTCAAGATTTGATTCACTGAGGATGAGTGCCAGCTACAGGTGGATTCCATGGAAATCTCATGATATCACCATGAGTTCACAAATGGTTTGAGTTTTTAAAATAGATCGAGACACTTTTATAAATTCTTATAAGTATGCACTGATAAACATACATTTTATCAGTACTAAAAAAGCACTGATAAAACCAGAATTTATCACTTCTAAAATTAGAGTGCTGATAAATCTTCATTTTATTAGAGTTTATAAATTCTCATCTTTATCTGTGCTTTTTCCATGCTGATAAAGATTCTTTTATCAACACTTATTAATGAAGTGATATTAAACGATTTATAATTATAAATATAAATAAAAAATTTGTAAAAATTTATAAATACTTAATAAATATATATAAATGTCAATATATTAAATATATTCCTTTTTAAATATATTTATTATAATTTTATAATTATTTATATCTTAATATAGAAATATATTAAAAACATATTATTTTTATCATTATATATATTTATATAATTATACATATATATTTAACAATATTTATGAATATAAATATAGTAAATATATTCATTATTTAAGTAAATTTATTATAAATTTAATAATTATTTAAATATACATAATTATTTATTTATAATTATATAAATACTTAAAAAAAATACTTATTTATTTATAATTATAAATATATAATTGTATAAATATAGTGACTCTACATTTATATATATATATATAAATATTTTTTATAAATATTTTTTTAACATTATTAACGAATATATCCTTTTAAGTGCCTGCATATATGTAAAAATTGAGTGAAATTGAATAAATTAAGAATAAGTACACTTTAACAATATTGAAAAAACAGACAAGTTTGGTGTATGCGCATTGTATATAAAACTACATTAATTATGTATATGTAAATTCAATATAACATACATTTGATCTGTGTTAAATTGAAAAATCAAACCACATTCAATTATATGTCGAGTACTATGCAATTATAGTCAATATTTTTAATTCATATTAATTTTTAATTATAAACCAATTTTCAATAAACATATGACTATTTAATATAAAGAATATAAATATATTTTAATATATAAATAATATTTATATACATTAATATACATTAATATGTTTAATATATAAAATTTAATAACATCATTTATCATAATTAACTAATTAATAAAATGTTTGACAATTAATAATGTATAACCAATCTATTCATTTTTCTCAATATTTATTTAATTCATAAAATTCATAATTTTTTTAATAAACACATTTTTTATTTTTTATTTATTTAATTATTTTATTTTATTTTTATAAATATTAATCAGCACTACAAATAAAGTGATGATAAAGGATACCCTGTATCAGCGCTAAAATTAAAGCATTGATAAAATGTTCCTTGTATCAGTGCTAAAAATAAAGCACTGATAAAGGATACCCTTTATCACCACTAAAAATAAAGCGCTGCTAGTGGTTTTCTTTTATCAGCATTAAAAATACGCGTTGATTAAAGTTAAAATTTATTAGCGCCAATAAATATGCCATTTATTAGCATCTTGTTATAGTACTGATAATTACCAGCACTGTTAAAGGCGTGTTTTGTAGTAGTGAATTTGTACCACCCTCAGAAGGATTATTGGTTTGAGAAACCACACTAGATGAAAGAACATCCTCTTCAAATGTGGGGGGGGGGATTTTTCTTCCATCGGTCTCTATCCTTACCTCTAACCTATCCCTCAAATCATTTCTCAAATGAGAAAACACATGAGTAACTTTAGGATCTAATTGAATGACATTGACATCTATAGGGATGGGAAGGGGAAGCCTGACCTCACTAGTTCCTAGTACTTTCACTTATAGACCATTATAAGGGGTATCAACAACCAAGGGAATCATCCAAAAATCCTTCACAACCTCACTGGATCCCAGTTCATCCTCCTCTAAGAGGTTACCTAATGATCTAGCAATGAAATTGAACTTTTCATAATCCCATGTGGCCTGTAGATAGAGACCTTCACCCAATGAAACAGAAGACATGTCCACTCAAGAGACCCCCATCGATCAGTTATTAAAATTAGAGGTATCATGGTTGAGACAATTGTTGGAAGAACAGAAGAGGACCCAATATTCATATAATTTTTTTTGATAACACCGAAGATCACCTTCAATATCTATACGGATAGTATCCATTTGATTCTTGGAAATGTTGACTTCAACAAAAATTCTAATGGAAATCAAGTGTCTTATAACATTCGTTCATTGGTCTAACCATTGGAATCGACCAAATATATTTCCAATCAACCAAAGAATCACTGGGTTATAAAATAGTAGAGAAATAATAGGGAGTTAAATCCAAATCACCATGTTATGTGGGTCTCTTTTTAATGTGGAAATAGAACGACCATAGAAAAAGAGAGAAGAAAAAACCTAAGAGGGGGTTAATGAGAGTGAATTTTTTACTAAATTCGTTTTCCCTTTAAACAACCCTCTCATAAATTGAACATTTTTTATCAATTAAAATAAATATAGATATTTTATGATTACCCAAAAAACATTCACCACATGAAAAATAGTAAGAAAAATAATAGATTAACTAGTATTATTTTTTCAAGGCTCACCCCCAGTGTGGGTGGGTATGACCTTGTTGTGTCATGGTAAAGTCCAAGATATAAATATTAAATATAAAAATTAGTTTAAAAAAATAGGGGTAGGTATCATCCTTGAATATGAAACTATTTTCCATAATCTTGAGATTTTGTTGGTTCTTTATTCTATCTCCATTTATTTTACAATATTTCCTTAAAAAATAATGAATAATATCAAGAATTTGTTTTATATTTCATTACATAAAATGTACAGATATTTTTCTTCATGAATTGGTATATGATTTTCAATCTATCTTTATGTATAGTTGTATACAGGTAATCCTTGTAATTATTCACTCAAAATTCATTTATCTTCCTATAGTATTTGATCATAGTAACTACTCAATTACTAAGATTCTCAATAGATAGATCAACAATAATGATATAGTGTCAAACCTACACAAAAAATCTTATTATTTCCTCTTAATTATCTTCTATAATATAGGGTTTCATGGGATAGATCTTACCCTCCTTCTCCTTATACGTATTCTCTTATTATTATTATTTCTTTTACTTCTTCATCTTTTATCCACAAGTTATGATATAAAAATATAATATTCTCCTTTCTATTTGATACAAAATGTATCATTTTCTTCACACTCTCATTAAAACCTTTAAATATCTAAAAATTAGAGTACCTGGTTCCTTTTTAGTGCACTATAATTTTCTTTTTCCTTATTTTTATATTCATAGAATCAAAGGAATATATTTTATATATTTTTAATATAAAAAATATTCATGATAAAAGGGACCATTATCTACTCATTTATCTCTAAGTAGATTCATATGATATTGAACCCCAAGATCTTAAAATATTACTCATTTTTACCTCAACTGATATTCTACAAAAACTTAACATTTCATTTAAAAATAGTTAATAATATTTCCATATAATTTCTACAGAGTTGATCACTATTAATGATTTTTCACACATTCTAGAGTGTTGTTATCCTCATAGTGTTCCAACATATAAAATAATAGAACCATATTCTACTAGAAATTTATTCTTAAATAGTTTTCAAAACCTTCATTATGAGACTCCCTATTTTGAAAAGGTATTTTATAACCCCAACACTCTTTTTTCTATGATGTGACCATAATCTTCTCAAAATTTTATAACCAATAAGGGCTTCTCAACACCCATTAAAATAAATTTCATGATATTTCAAAAATATCTAGGTATTTTATAATATATTATCTTAAATATAAAGAATATTTCATTATTGATAAATGTTTACATTTGAAATTCATGGAATGATCCCTTTTCCCATGATGTGTCTGGAACTTCTCTACTAAAAATAGATCGAATTAAAATTTTTATTTGAGTCATTTTGATGTTTTATATGATGACGAATGATTTCGTCCTCGATTGACTTCAACTTCCTTCATAATATTTAATTCCAACAATATTAAATTTTTTTTCTCTAATTTGAAATATTTATTTATTAGAGAAATAACAATTATGTATTCTAGAAATAAGCCTTAGGTATATAAGTAAGGGTTTTTTTCTTGGAAAATTTTACAGTGTATAATTAGGGTGATCCTTATGTATAATAATTTTTATTATTATTTATTATAGTGAGTCTAAAGACATTATCAATTTCCTATATAAGTTAATGTTACATATTGAGAAAATTACTCCAATGAATCACTGTGTACCATGGGACTTAGCTAAATTTCAGCTCCTTATGTTTTGAATGACTCTTAAATATCATATAAATTAACTTTACATATTACAACAAGTTTTAATATTTTTTCAAAATATTATGCTTCATGACTAAGTTAATTTTATGGATTTAAGTGTCTCTCCAACAATTTTCCCATTTTCAGTCTTCAAATTAGAAATATAAGATCTTCTGAAAATTAGAACAAAACTTAATCAATTTTTAGGGATTATAAAACCATTACAAAACATCTAAAAACAAATTAAATTTATTTGTAAATTACAACAATATTTCCAAATCTATTTAACCTTATTTCAAAATCCTTTTACAGCATATATGAAATCTTATTAAAATTTTCAATGTATCTCAATGAATCAATAATTTCAACTTTAAAATTAATTTTTTATTCCATTATATAGGTAATATTTATCATATATTTATATATCTATTATGTTTAGTAATACAAGTTTGTTTATAAGCTACCTTCACTTAGATTAATTTATCTTTAAAATTTCTAGCTCCTCAAATTCAATAAGATCATGTAGTATAAAATTATCTAATAATATAAAAAAAATTCTTTTATTATCATTAAGATAATATCTCCCATCATCAAGTGTATTATGTGGGAACCTTCACACATTATACTCTCAAAACCTTCTTCTTATTCCAATCAACTTAAATCTATTTTAAACATGGTCAAAATGTGCAATATACAGTTTTCACATGTTCCATAATCACTTTTCATTAATCTATGAAAATATCATCATAAAAATCGCCATACATGTAAAATTATTCCTTCCAAGAAATATCTCAATATAATTTTCAAACTTATACATGTAACATCATTAACATAATCAGTGGTAGGTAGCATATACAATAATCATATAAACTTTAACCTACATATCAATATTCAACTTCATCATTCACTGGACTCTTTATTCATTACCCAAATCAATATATAATGAACTTACTCCTCATTGATATATTAAAGAAAAATACAACCAATGAACTCAATGTATCTGTATTCATTACAATCCAATTGGTAAGTTTAAAAATTATCTTATTAGATCATATATACATCAATCTATATGTATAAATATTATCCCTTGTATATGTATTGATCAACCAATTGAATCACAAAATAAATTAATAATTTCATTGGTCTATAATCCTAAAATATCATGAGAATATATCATCAATACCTATATGATGTATTGAAACACACACACACACACATCACATCCTAAAAGATCTATTGGAATATATAATGCCTATATGATTTATGCAGTGATAAAAATTTTGTGAACCTCATGTCAATCAGAACACGTGGAAATGTGAAGTAAACCAAAATTATATCTAAAAAAACATCCAATAAAATGATATAAAAACATTTTTTAAAATAAACCTTACCATTGATATTTACTTAAACACTATTTCCTTAAATATGCTCTATTATCTAAAGCATCGCACTAGAGAAAATAAATGGGAATGGGTTTAATATTCTCCCACTCTTATCTTTATTAGGTTCCATTATATGGTATTTTATATTTTATACCCCCAATGAGAGATCTATGTAGTATTATAATGGACCTAGGTATTTATAGAGGTATCCCACTCGACAATTATGATTCCCCTGACCCACACTCCTGAGATCGGTGTCATAAATACATACTTTACATTCCTTCTTCAGTACTAGATATAAAACTGTTAGACATAAATATCCCATAATTATTTAAATTAAATAAAATATATAATTACATACATTCCCATGACCTTTTTAAGTTTATATATTTAAAGAATTAGGATAAAACATAAACTAGAAAAACTTATGTCTTTTTCAACTAATGGATATTTTTTGTCACCTATATAGGAAACTACTTAATCCACAATGAGTCATCAAAATCTTGTAAAAATTATTCACACTATATATCTTATTAGACAAATCAATTTTAATTATTTTATTCATAACCTTGGGAAATCGAAACATAAGAATGGGTGAACTCAAATGATCAGTAGGGTAAACCATAAAAATGTGGTAATCAGAGAATAAACATGACATAAATATTATGTAAGGAATTAATAAACCACATTAATCCATAATAAATAAAAACATATAGCATTATATTTTCATGAAAATAAATGAAAACATTGATATCAATAATACTAATCCCATAGCGATGAAATGCATAATGATTCACATAAAAAACATGCTATAATGGACTTGTGTCAATACATTTACATATTTTCAAAACCACATTCGACACATCTTACTAAATCTAGAATACATACAAGAAACACCCAAACATTTTTGTCACATGATATCTATTGATTATTTGAGGGGATATATAAGTATGGCCCCCATTACATGATTAAGTAAAATGCATTCACTATAAGATTCAACAAGACCTTACATACCATTCCCTCAGGAACATATGGTTGAATAAAAACATGGATATCTATATTATTAAAATTATAAAATATAAATACATGATCAACCTACACTAGTAATCAATAATCATCAAGAATATCAATACTTTTCCCCATGTCAATAAAAGGGATCACATGATAATATCCCATCCATAGAATGATGGTGGACGGTCAAATAATGAATAGAAAAAATTACAATAATCATATGTGTTGGAAAAAATATATATGTAATTTTGATATATTTCTTCACATCAATAAAATAAAATTCATTGTAGGTTAACATCATCCAACATGATTTATGTAAAATGTGATGGTCACACCGTATGGGGAAATGAGAATGTGACTAAGTAAATACTCAAATAACATAATAATAATATATCTATAAAAATATGGTGGATGGTTTCAAAAGAACATATTCCCTGTGTAATAAAGGAAACCAATATGTTTGTTGACATAAATGAAAAACACCCCAAGAAAAATAATGTTTCAACCGATATCACAAAATAATGGATCAAGAATGAATTTTTTTGATACCATGATTTCAATCCACCAAATGATTACATATATATATATATACACACACACATTAGAGGATAAATCAATAAACATAAATCCTATTGGTGTAAATTATTTTGAAAATGATAAGGAAAATGGAAGAATAATATTAAGAGATATTTTAGAAAATATTTTTAACATTGAATTAAAATTAAAATTTACATGTCACTTCCAAAGGTAACTTTTGAAAAGGTGACATAAAATATTTTGAAAATATTTAATTTTAAAATAATATCTAATAATGATCCTTTAAAATAAATATAGTGTTTTTGATAGATTATTAGAGGAAGACAAACCATATTAAAGTTCAAGGATAAACCCTTTCTATTATTTTCAAAATACAATTATTCAGAAACCCCATTATAAGAAGAGTAAATAATTTAGTTGTATTAAAACATCATTTTCCAAAATGGTATGTAAAATAAAATATAATAAAATATTAGTATGGGATAAACCTATTATGGAAGGAATAATTTCAAAATGAAATAATATAACTCAAGGAAAAAAGGACTTGAGTTATTAATATCCCTTATGGGAAGCCTACTCCATAAAGAATGAAACATTTGAAAATGGATTTATGTAGGAAAAATTTAAAAAACTATAAAATAAAAAATAATATAATAAAAGGGTTTAATTTACTCATATTATATGAAATAAGTTCATGTGAATAATCGTAACTTAATGGAAGAAAATTGTGTTACCAAAAACTCTTCCAACTGGGGTAACAATTGAGTGAAAATAAATTTCAAGAAAAGAACATGAATTGGATTAATTAATCCAATGAATGAAAAGGAAAAAAATTATATAAAATTAATTGGATAATAAATAAATATAAAACCCTCAAAGTTAACATGGTTCATAACATGTATTAAGTACCGAAGAATCAGAATTGAGACCAAGAAAAACCTTATGACTTTAGAAACTTTCAAATAAAATTTTATTGAAAGAGGGGGATTATATTTAAACTTAAAATTTCATTATTAAAATATAATTAGTTATATTATATCTAAAATAATTAGTATATACACCATATAAATAAAATTCGGTGCATAATACCAAACATGTCTCAAAGTGAGAAACTTGAGAGGAAAACCCTTACATCGGTCATGATTCATTATCACTTACACTAAATTTACTAGATTATTAAATTAAGATATTTAAATACATAATTAATAACCTTATTAATAAATCTAACAATTTATAGTCCTCATTTGTTATCATTATATATATATATATATAAATTAGTTAATTTTTACCTTTTTTCAAAACTGGGTGTAAGTAGTATTTATCGATTTGAACTAGTTTCATAAAAGTGGGGTTGGTATATATTTTTTTTACCAAATTAAATCATTATTATATAATAAAATGTATTTTAATATATTTTACAATTTTTTTATAAAACTATAATCCAATTTCATGATATATTTGGTTATGATTCATGAGGTTGAAATTGACGACGAACATATTTTAGTGTTTCTTAATGAATGAAGGGTGAATTCTTAATTAATGAGTTAATTTTTTATATAAACATACCAAAAAAATTATTTATATATTTATATAATATTATAATAGTAAGTATATTATCATGTCCATCCATGATATAAATGCATAATATTTTTCAAGTAGATGGTTAAACTGACCCAAACATGAACCTACCACGACTAATAGATGATTATGAGGTAGTTTAGTTATAATATCATTATTATAGAATAATAATGATATTATTTAGTGTTTATTAGTTTTATATATTAAAATTATAATGAATTATAAGAATATTCAACGGATATGAAAATATTACATTGTTGGAATAAACATATTTTCCTCTTGGTATCCTTGATTAAGATAGTTAATGTTACAATGATCAATTATTTATTATATTAATTATATAATTACTAATTTATATTTATAGAACATAAATAATTAAATATATAACATATTTATTCACTAAAACCATTTCTATATCTATCCTTTAATGGTGGGGAGGAAAAATGAAACATGTCATTTAGGGAGGTGGTAGTCCATCCGTGCTCATGAGCAACATTTTCACATTGTAAATTGAATGAAAGGGGAATAGATAATGTTTATACCATAAATATAATAACTTTAATGTATATTAATTTTAATTATTTCATTATATACATATCGTTTTCATAGTTTTTTATGATGGAGTATGGGAAGGATAAATAATAAAAGTAAAAGGGTTCATAATACTTATGGTGAGAATTTGGATCTCCTCTTGAAGAATCCTTCAGAAATATAATACCTAAGGCACTTTGTTGAAGTTAGGGGATGAAAAAAGTATGTAGTGGATCTATAAGAAGTAAATTGGATATAGTTTCATGGTAATTTTAAAATATATGTGTGGATTGAAGTGGTAGAAAGTGATATCCATTTATAGGTGAAAAAGAGGGGAAGATCTTTAGAAAATAAAGTTAGGTAAGGGATAATAGTTGAGTTACATGAGTGTTAGGTGAAATAAATTGTAGGTGATACATGTGAGTATGAATTCAATATATAAAAAGGCTTTATAGATGGTGTATGTGACCTTTTAATTATTAAAAATTTGGGACAATTCATTTACCCATTTTTACCCTTAATAATCTTGATTAAAAATCAACCATGGTAGTTATTTTTTTCTTATAATATATATATTTTTGGCTAGTAGGACATTAAAATATGTTAAAGAATATTTTTAAATCTAGAATCTAAGATGGTGCACGGTTCTGAGGCCTGGAGAGCCTCAGCGTTGGTATAATAAATATATTAAATTTATGATATCACACATGTGTAGTTTTTCAAGAATAATGAAATAACTCCAAAATAAGGACTCAAATAGGAAATTTGAGACCTTATTTTTATTTAATAACTTGGGTTTTCCCCTATGTTTGATATAACATTTTTCTATGTGGGACATTTTTTTAAAGAGTATTCACAAGCACAAATAATAAAATTAATTAATTAATTAATTAATATATTATTTTAATTCTATGACCTAATTATTTTTTATAAAAACTCTATTATTATAATACCACAGGGTTTTTTTTCATAACCCTAAAAATTGAGAAAGGAGTTAGTGGGTGATTATTCTTTGAGTAATGAATATGGATCATAGATTCTAAATCAGAGTTCTATTCAGATCCTATAGATCCTGCCAACGACATCAACATGTGACGAATACTCATCAGTGATTGATCCAAATAAATGTAGGATATTTTTTCCATTGGTTTATTTTCCTATTAAATTATCTAATGACAAATATGTATCATATCCACTGATAGATTTTTTCATGGGTTGTTAGTTCCAGCTGTTTTGGGTTTACTATCCTAGGATTTTGGGGAATTGATTCTATTTGATTTTGGTTCTTAATTCATCATTTTAAATGAAAAAATTCAATTTCAACCATAACAATAGCTGAGGTTCATTCCTCTTTTGTGTTTTCTTCATTTCTTCCTCTGTTATTTTCACATTTATAGTAGGTACTTCCTTGTCCAGTAGTTTGACTAATACCAGATAGTCATTCATTTTGAAACCATTATTATGATAAAAATATTGATACCACAGGTTTAGGTTCATTATTTATAGAGTAATTGAGGAACAATGACAATAGAAGATGATTGGAGGTGGATTTGGATAAGATTTGTGGATCCCCAGTTTTAGTTTGGAGTGTGGTGTGGAGTGATGGATGGTGATTCCTGAGTGGTGGATATGGATAGAATCTAACAACCAATGACAATAAGATTGGTTGAAATAAGATTCACAGTTATTGGATGGTATAATGTAGAGATCGATGGTGGTAGAGGTAAAAGAGAAAAACTTTTAAGATTATGGAGTATTTACGAAATTTATGACTACACAACGTGTAGTCCCATGAAAACATTTTGGGTAGTCCTCCTTCTACTATCCTAGGGTTCACACACATATAATAATAACATATTCCATGTGACACATGTCACTTTTTGTGTGACCAGGTGCTAGAATATCAATATTCACCCTAGGGGTACATGGGAAAAAACCTGAACAAAGACACATGAATGACTAGAGTACAATGGGATGACCTAATACTCGAACATGGACATAGTTCATGGGCATGAACCTAAGTACATGGACACAACAAAATTTACATGATCCCATGGTGAAAACATTCCAAGTTCTTTCTCAATATATATATTCTATGTACTCCTAGTATGCACCATGTATGTGGAGGAAGAAATTCCATGTGATACAGTAAGACACAGACAGACCCAAGGCATGCAAGATGCGTCGTGTAACCCCAATAAATGTCGTGTAATCTTTCCAAAGCAAGTCGAGACCCTCTATTTCTTTAGTATATACTAGTTTTGGATGAGTGTGTTCCATTTTTCCACTCCTATAAGGTTATATTGTGGTATTATGTCCTAAGAATAATACTATGATCTCTTATATGGAATTAGTCTCAGATAGAGTTAGTGGTATCACTTCATGAGACCTAGGGGGGATCCTCTATCATTTCTTCTTATTCTATAGGTGGGTTTTGAGGAATCATCATGACCAAATTACGCGAGCGTATGATACCATACTTAGAATGTTGATCCAGTTAGAGTTTCAGTGTCCCCCAATGGTCCTAGGTTTGATTCCATATCTATGTATTGATATATTTGGAGATTCTGAGAGTATATCTTTGGAATGGCCTGATTAGTATGACCTCTTAGATGAGATCCATTAGTGAAAACATGGCTTGTAGAGTAAATTCTCTTGGACAAGAATTAACTTGAATTCTATAGTATAATCTTCTAGAAAAAATTATATTTAATACATATTTGATACTCAGAGTTTATAATGAGTATATATGTTTTTTTATTGTTATTATTACTATGTATCATTTTCTAATTAACAGACCTCTATGATGAAATAACAACTCTATTGATTCTTTATGTTTGGTGATTTTAGGGTGTCCTACTAGTTATTGTTATTATCACTGCTATATGGTATCTTCCTGCACATGTCATGTCTATACAGCTGAAAAGCCTTTTGACGACATCCTAGAAGGACCTAGAGTAGGCAGAGCATAATGAGCTAAACTAAATGTGGTTGTGTGAGGTGTTTCATTTTACAATATTCACCTCCTTTTAAGAAGTTTGGGTTATTTATAGTTTTTGGTGGGATTGTATTTGGCCCTTATACTTCACTAATGTTTTCATACTATGATTGTGGGATTTAGATTTATGAATTTGTTACAGTATTTGATGTATTGTTTTACCTACTAAAATTGTATAGATGTTTGGAGATGTGTGTATGTGTATAGGTACCTTAGTCTAAGGCCACCCATGTGTGTGATATGCCTAATCATAATTGGTCCCCATCCGCTGGCCTATTAGAGGTGTTCTAGGGGAGTCACACATAGCTTGTCGCTGACCAGGTGGGACCCAATGGTTTAGGCTGTGATAGAGTGCATCAGATTAGTTCCATATTAGGACTGTATTTTAGAGTTTTTATAGCTACGAAGTTTGTTTGGGAACTTGGTAAATAGTTTTAAAATATTATTTGTTTGTATTTTTGGATAGGGACTCCAATATTGGTGTAGAAGCTAATGTATCCACTCACCAGGACTCTAATAACCTACTTGTTGACTCAGTATATGCAGACACTGGTTGTAGGAAAACACATTGATACATGCATCATATAGGAAAGGGTTGTGATTTCTATGCCCTTATTGAGTCAAATCCCCAAATATACTATTTGACCATGGAATATCTTGATTTTATTTTAGGATACCTCTATGAAGATAGCTAGATAAAATTCCACGATGGGGTCACAATTATGATCCACCTAGCGGCGAGGCTTCAATGTAGGGATTTTCATAGGATATAGTACCTTTGGGTGGTTTTTCCATTTAACCACTACCCATTGAGAATTATGTTGTTCTGAAAATACTGGACAAGGATGTGAATATGATAACTGCATTACATGAGTTTTAGAGGTAGTGACCTCCCATGATTTAGGGTGAGACGGACCTGAGAAAAATGAATACTGGTTAGAGGTTGTTTTTCAAATTTTCCTCCTTTTGTTGACACCTCTAGATCAGAAGGTGGCCCTATAAATGAGTCTTATTTAGTGATATGAGAGGAAATGGTGGAGTCTGTTGACTCATAAACATGATGATATAACTCTTTCCAAGTTTTATTTTGAGAATCTATTTAGGGAAGAGTTCTCTCCGACCACATTAGGAATAGTCACATCCATGATATTTTATAGATTCATCATGGAAGAGTATTCATCGAGGTTCACCAACCTCTATAGATACTCTTTGGATACGTTTCAATATATTTTCTTCTATGTACGAACCTTTGACAATGTAATAAACTAAGATATCAGGGTTGGAGTGATATCTATTTTCATTACTACCTATATTAGGGGTTCTTGAGAGGTATTTATTGATTGCGAGATTTTTGGGAAATATGAAATTGATAGTTAGTGATAATAGTGGGAACACAAGAGTTAAGACCCTATTAGCTGGTATCTAATTATTCGCACAATTAATTGGGTATGAAATATGATGGAGGAGGAGATCTCAAGACAAAATGTTTGTAGTTCAGGCTTTCAAGATGGTTATTGTCTAATGAGATATAGGTGGTGCTTCTTTTGTGATATATGGGGACATATTTCACAGGAATTTTTAAATCGCCAAGAACATAACTGAGAGATGGTTGATGGACCACCAAAGTAGAGATAATGAAACATTTGGTAGGTCCATAGGGAAGAGAATGTGGTATATGAGTAGGGAGAGCAGTTAGTGGTGGAATAAGGTTTGATCTATTTTCCCCACCACCCCATGGTGGTCCATTCTAGGCTTAGAGGTCTAGTGGTTTGGGATAAAGAAAACTGCAGGTAGTGGGAGACTTTGACCAATAGGATCTTGATATGATTATAGTTATGATTTGTTTTCTCTCTAATTTATATTCATTACTAATAGAAATGGTTGAAAGTTTCTATTTTCTTTCCACTTATTTTGTTTGAGACATATAAATTCTAGTTGAGATCTTGGCATGATCATTTTTCTTGGATACTCCTACCATAGGGGATTCGACAATAAATTTTTTTTATTGATTATGTGACCTAAATCTTAGAGGTGAGAGATTTATAAAGTATCAATTTTTAGTAGCGATGGTCCTTTATGACATCATCTTTTGCATGAAATAACTATTCATAGTTAATACCCATATCGACCTCTTTATGTGGAGGATGTGGTGTGTCTATGGTGATAGAATGAGGTTTTCATTTATGGGTAGGGAAGAAATCTAAGAAGAGTAGGATGGGATGATGTGTAGGAGGATATAGCCAATTACTCATCAGTTAGCTATTATTACCCTTTTAGTAGTGTATTATATGGTCTTTCATATTCCTGTAGTGGTGGTGGAGTATGAGGATATATTTCTTGAGTAGCTTTTGGGATTACCTTCGCACCACGATATAGAATTATGTATATATTTTCACCTCGGGACTACCCTACTATATATTATATCATATCATATGGATTCTGAAGAGCTTAATGAGTTGAATTTGTAGTTGTAGGACTTGAATATTAAGGGATTCATTAGACCTAGTGTGTCACCTAGGGTATCCCCAGTGTTGTTCATAAAGAATAAGAATGAGAGATTAAAGTTGTCTATGGATTATCATCACCTAAACTAGTTGTCCATGGATAATAAGTATCCATTACATAGTATTTATTACCTATTCAATATATTGAGAGGGTTAAGATGGTTCTTGAAGATAGAACTTAGATCATGTTTTCACCAGCTCCAAGTATGAGACGTGGATATAACAAAGTTGACATTATAATATCAATATGATCATTATCAGTAATTGGTGTTGCCTTTATTCATAATGAATGCACTGGAGGTTTTCATAGAACTCATGAACTGGGTCATTTATCCTTTCTTACATTACTTTCTGGTGGTCTTCATCGATAACATTCCAATGTACTCAACATACATGGAGGATAACACGAGACGCTAGAGTATGGTAATTGAAATTCTTTGATAGCACCATATTTATGGCAACCTTTCAAAGTGTTAGTTATGGATTTTAGAGGTCCATTTTATGGGATATTTAATCTTAGAATATGGTGCAGTAGTCGACCTAGTGAAGGTTGAGACAATGCTAGCTTGGGAGCCACCTAAGAGAATGAAATAGGTGCAATGCTTCCTTGGGTTAGATGGGTGCTATATGATATTTTTTCTTGATTTCTCTAAGATATATAAACCTTTGACTGACTTGACCCAATAAGGAGAGTCTTTTATATATATGAAAAAGTTCAATTAATATTTTCAGAAGTGTTGATAGAGTTTGAAAAGCTCCCACCACATTAAGACTTCCATAGGAGGGTAATAAGTAATTATTGTTCTATAATTCCTTAGATAGAATACATGGTTCTATTTTGATTCATAGTTATGGGTGATTTCCAATGGGTCCCAATATTAGAGACCGCATGAGAAGAACTATGTGACCCACAACACAGAGTTGGTAGTGGTGGTCTTCACCCTGAAGATGTGGTGAAACTAACTTATGGGTTATCAATTTATCATATATTATGACCACAAGAGTCTAAAGTCTATCTTACCATATAAAGATATTATCTTGAGAAAAAGGTGATTACTATAGTTTCTACAATATTATGACTTTGAGATAATCTACACTCCCGGGTAAGAGAATGTGGTGGAAGATACTCTCAGTATGATATATTGTTCACATTTGTTGGCCAAGGTGTTATAGTAGTTATCCTCATTATAGTTTCCTTAGTAGATGAGGATGGTGAAACATACCTACAATTTATTTTTGCTACACTACTACTTCTACAACATATTTACAAGGATCCACTTATAGATACTGACTGTGAGATCTTGAATATAGAAATATCTACTAGAAATGATGTTGATAGATTCTATGGAGTTTGAGAGCACACCATTATTTTATATGGATGGATATTGGTACCAGAGACACTATTTTAGGAGGTTATGAGGGAGTTTCATGCATCCCTATTGGTGGTACATCTAGGTGTGACAAAGATTTACTGGGACCTTCAGTGTTAGTACTAGTTTTCAGAGATTAAGAATTGGGTAAAATATTTTTTCTATTGACACATCACTTGTTAGATGGTGAATGCTATGCACTAGGTTCTAGTGGTTTTAGCTCAACCCCTTGAGGTTCTATAGTGTATATGTGATGGTATATATATATACTTCATGAAAAAACTACAATGAATTTATAGTGGACATAATCCCATTTAGGTGATCACATACTGAATCATAAAGTTGGACCAATTTCTAGTTATTTGAGAGTAGAGTGCAGTAGAGATATTGGGATGCCTTTATATGAAGAAGATAGTTTGGATTCATGAAGTTTCATTAAATATCATTTAATAATGTTATGAACACTTCACATCACTATTATGGATATGATTGTAGGAGGCCTTTGGGACTCAATTGAATTTGAGCATGTAGTCTTACCCTCAGACTAACGTCTAGACCAAGTAGACCATTCTAGTTCTATAAAACCTTATGCAGGATTACATGTTGGACTCGGGACAAATTTTGGAGGATAACCTACCCTTGTAATATTTTAAATACAAAAATAGTTACCATTAACCTATCATCATGGAACCATTCATGTCCTCGTATTAGAGACCCTGCATGTCACCACTATGTTGGACTGATCCTAGTGAGATAGTACTCATGGGACCAAATTCAGTGTGGGTAATGAAAGATAAGGTGAAGACCATCCAGAAGTAGAGGATGAATACCCAGACCAATCCTAAGTCTTATGTAGACCGACGAATAAGGGATTTTGAGTTTGAGTAGGGAGTCCATCTATTCTAAAAGGTGTCACATTTACATAGATTGAAAATATTTGGCCAGGGTGGAGAGTTATCTAAATAATTTATTAGATATTTTAGACACTTTATAGGGTTGATGAGGTGGAATACCACTTGTACCTACTGTCATAGTTAGATTATGTGCACGATGTCTTCCATATGTCACAACTTAGGAGATCTGTGAAAAACCTGTCACATGTTATCAACTAGGGTGAGATGGACATCAAAGATGGAGATAACGTTGAAAATTACCTGGTAGATATTGAGGATTTGAAGAAGAGGATCCTAAATGGGTGAGTTATTTCCTTGGTAAGTGCTTGTTGGAAGCACAAGAATATTCAAGAGAGCATCTGAGAGATAAATACCTAGATGCGATCCCAGTATCCTCATCTGTTTGAGAAGGTTTTTTTATTTTTTGGATCAAAATCCTTGAGGTGGGGAGAATTTAATGTCTCTATTTTTTCCTTGTATAAAATTAAAATATTTTAAGGAATATTTTAGGAGCCAATCATTTATATGAAATCAGATCATAAGGATCAGATATCCTCAGTGTTGATGTAATAAAAATATTAAATATATTATATCACACATGCATAGTTTTTGTAGGAATAATAGAATAAATTATTAATGGATAATTTTAATAGAAATACAAGAATTTTTTTGTGTCTATAATGTATTTTTTACCATATTAATGATATAATTTTTGTTAGTTTTTCATGTTTTGTTAAAGAGCAGTCATGGTCACAAATAATAAAATAAATAAATAAATTTATTTATTTGTTTTTTAGCATAATGGCCTAATACTATCACTATAAAATCATGTTTATAGAAAGGATAAGTTTAAAAATATAACCCTAGGGATTGAGAGAGGATATTTGGGGGAATATTCTTAGGGAAATAATTCTAGATCATGGATCAGTATTTGGAGTTCCAATCGGATCCTGTGGATATCACCGACGACATCAACGTGCAACTGGTCTTAATTAGTGATTGATCCAACTCGAGGTAGGGTATTTGTTTTCCATTGGTTCATTTACACATTTTATTATCCCATAATTAAAATGAGTTATATACACCAATATATTGATTCATGGTTCGTTCATATTTTCAGTTTTAGGTTTATCTTCCTGGGATTTTGGGAAATTGATATAATTTTATTTTTGTTCTTTGTTCATAATTCTAATAGAAATGAATTGAGGACAAACCAAACAATAGATGAATTTCATTACTATTGTTTATTTTTTTAATTAATTTCCTCATTCATTTCATATTAATCACTAGTATTTACTTGGAATGAAATTTTACCAATACCCAATAGTCTATCATTGCATAACCGTTATTTGGTGCAATAGATTTATACCATATGTTTTGATTTGGGATCAAGGTGTGATGATAAGGAATACTGATTGGAGGTATATTGGGATCATATTTTAGGATATTTAGTTTTATTTTGGTATGTGGAATAGAGAAATGGAAGGTGATTCATGAGTAGAGGATGTGGCTAAAATATAGACACTAGTGAAAACAAGCTTAGTCAATCCTAGATTTATGATTATCAGTTGGTATATTGGAAGAATTTATGGTGATGGTGGAGCAGGTGAGAAGAATTGATAATTTTGGAGTTTCTATTAAATTATAGTCTACATATAATATAGTCCCATTAACACATTATAGGTAGTCCTTTTTTTGCAGAATGAGGGTTTAAATGGATATAAGAAGATCAAACATTGTGTAGAACATGTCAGATGTTGTGTGACCTACTATTGGTGGTTCAGAACTTACCCTATAGTTATACGAGTGTGTAAATATCCAGAAACACAAAAACGACTACATTAAAAAAGAATACCTTGGTAATAACACAATCCCATAGGACACAACCATTGTCCGAAGTAAACGAGCTCAACTAGATGTACATGGGCATGGTATGATAGCATGCTGATTGTTGGATCGAATTGAACATTCCAAATACTCCGAGTACACAAAATGTATATAGAGTAATAAATTACATATGATATTTAGAGATTTGGGCATAATTTAGGTAGGAAAGTTATGTCATGTACCCCGAATACACACATTGTACTTTTTTATAGGGAAAGTTAAGGCCCTTCGTCACTTCAATATAGACCTATAACAACCCTGCTTTTTTGATACACACCTAAAAATGATTTATTAAATAGAAAAATTATCTTTATAAAACCTTAAATATTGATAGGTCTAGTTTTTTTGGAGATTAGGAACATTAAATACAAACTTAGAACATAAAACACAACGTCTTTATTGAATTCTTCTTTTACATAACCACTACATTCCCTCGTACTTAGCATTTCATGGGATAACCTGAGGGAATTAATAAAAAATGGGTGAGCTATAAATCCTAGTAAGTGAGTAAACAAGTAATAAAATGATAAATACAATACATTTTAGGAAATAGTCATATCAATGGAGCATAATAGAAACCTGAACATAAAGGCATGATATAATATTGTTATCATAACATGGAAATGTGGCAACAACATTTAACATGATATTATATTGAGAAAAGGATAATTGCACATGGACAATAAGTAAACCCTCATTATAATTGAATTAGAAAGAGTAAACCCCCATTTCACTTGATGTATCTTGATACTAATCTTTACCAAATGCATTGGAGTGATATCAGGGCACACTCTTCTTAATCATTTCATTTCGTGCATAAGTGTGCCACATGAATCATATAACATGGATTCCATAAAAATAATAATTTATTAAATGAGAAAGTAATTTGAAAATAATATATGAAACTCCATAATAAATAAGTAAATTGGTATAAAGTTGAATACCCTTGATAGAAAAATGAGCATGGTGTTCACTACACAATGACATTGGCTTGGAAAATCATAGTGCAATTTTGGTAGCATAATAGCGTGTCATAAGAATTCATAAAAATGGTTGATGAGAGATAAATGGGAATATCATCATATTTAAATGAAATTAACAGTAATAGGGTCATATAGATACATGTCCCAACATATTTATTGGAATTTAGTTTTATAATACAAAATAATTTCTTAAATGTAAATGAAGAGAGAGAAATATCCTATAGAATTTTAGCATGGTAACAGGGGTACATGAGCGGCATTAATGAGAGATAAAGGGGTCTCTCATCATTAAAACCTAAGGTGGGAAGTATAGGGGAGGTGAAAAATCATACCCCAACATTTTTAATGGAAAATACAAGGGTATAGAAACCTAAATAAACTTAGACAAAAAATGAGAGAGGAAGAAACCCCTTACGAAAATTCGGCATGGTAAGAGGTGTACACAAAAGGAAATTAATGAGATAGAAATATGTCTCTCATCATTAAAACATAAGGAGGGAAGTATAGGGTTGGTTATAAATCATACCCTAACATTTTTAATTGAAAATAAAAGGGTATAACAATATAAAGAAACATGGACATAAATAAGGAAGGAAAGTGAAGATTCCTTATTTCGAAGAGTGATCCCAAAGGCTTGGGAGAGGATTGAGAGAGGATTATTGGGATATTGGGGCCCCTTGGAAGGATTATAGAGAGATTAGGAAAAATTATGGACGAACTACAAATAATTTGAGTGAATAGGAAGTGGGCTCTTGGGTGGGTTTATATAGGAATGGAGAGGGAATTCTTTATTATTTAGGTTTTGGTCCCTACACCTTAAACTAATCAAAACCACAAACCATACCATAGTTTTTGCCCATATTTTTTCCAAATGGAAGTGGAAAAAAATATTTTATAAGGGAAATGGCCAATTTTTTTAAAACATTAGGATTTCTTATGTGGAGGAGATTCACACTCTCAAGGAAATCAATTTAAAAAGTTAAAATGTTTTGCAAGTCTTGGAGGGTCCATTAAAGATTTGTAAAATAAATAAAATAAATGTAAAATCACATTATTTTAATGGTAAAACATATATTGGCCGAAAATAATGCTTATAGTATTTTATTACATCACTATTGGGCCATTATGATGTCATAAAACACATTATATATTTAAACGGTATTTAATTTTTACCCAAAAATTCAACTATAAAAAAATTATTAAAAATTAACCATCGGATAATTTCATGGTCCTGATTCCAAAAATAATATTCATTTTATCTAAATAATTTTCTAAATATGTGAATTTTTACTTTTAAAATAAAAACCAACATTTATAAAACATTCACGGGTTTTGAAAAAAATAGCTTTCAAACCATAATAAAAATTACAAATGTATTCATAATAATTATATAGTAATTTATATTTAATAAAAAGTAATTAGTGGTAATTATTTATTAAAATATTATTTAATTCAAAAATACATTAAGTCATCAAAATAGATACCTTAATTAACTAAAAATGTTATTTTTTCTTTAAAAACTATTTACAAAGTAACAATAATAAAATGAATGTTTATTCTATATACAAAAAATAGTGAACATAATCATAGTACTAGGGTCTAATTACATAACCCCTTATAACACCCGCATACAACCAAATGGTAAGGTGTGTGATGGGGACAGATTCTTGGGGTGGCTCGGATAACATTGCTCAGGTGGTAATCTCTATTAACTTCCATTTCTCTAATAGGCTGTTCTATTAGAGCTTAACGTGTTAAATCTCATCTTGGGATTGGTAAAAGGTAAATCCAAGTGACACCACCTCATTTAAAAGCTCCAACAAATGGGGTTTTTATGGAGAAATTCTACTGTATGAGGCAATCACTTCCTTTGTCTGATTAAATTGGATTTGTTAAAGCCCTATATTTATACTAATCATTTTATCACTATTCAATGGATATATTAGCAATGGTCCTAATTCATAAAATTATTTTAAAATACAAAAATATAAAACCAAATAAGTGATTATGTTATATAACCATTTTACATAATAAGAAATTTAATTATATCAAGAGGAACTTTCATTGAGAAAATTTTGGGTCGTTACAATCTTCCCCCCTTAAGAACTTTAGCCCTCAAAATTTCTTTTTTGCACAGTAAAACAGATGAGGGTAACTCTGCTTAATCCCTTCATCTGATTTCCACATTTATTCTTCAAACTTGTGGTTTCTCCACAACACTTTCATGACGGGAATCATCTTATTTGGTCGATTTTTTTCCCTACAATCTAAGATCTTCATCGGATTATCTTCATAAGAGAGGTCATTATCTAATGGTACAACCTATGGATTGAGTACATGTGACAGATCAGATATGTACTTCCTCAAGAGTTATACAAGGAATACATCATGTACTTGAGAAAGGTTTGGTGGGAGTGAAAGTTGATAGTCCACTGCTCCAATGCGATAAAGGATCTCAAAAGGGCTAATTTACCTTGTAATAATATTTCTCTTATACCTAAATCTCATAACTCTCTTCCAAGGTGATATGCGGTGGAAAACCATGTCTCCAACATCCAAATCTCAGTCCTATTGATGATTATCATCATAGCGCTTTTGTCAACTTTGAGCAGATTTAATGTGTTTTTGGATGGTCTTAACCTTCTCCAAAATTTCTTCGACCATCTATGGACCTAAGAGTTTTCTCCCCCCAACTTCATCCCAATATGTCAGTGTTCTGCACCTCTTCCCATAAATGGATTCATAAGGATCTGTTTGGATTATTGAGTGTAAAATGTTATTGTAAGGGAAATCAGGTAGAGAAAAATATTAATCCCATCTTCCTTTGAAGTCCATTGATCATTCTTGTAGAGACCCGAAGCTTAACGTACATGGAAATTACATTACTTTTGCAGAATACTTAGTACATAACAAAAACACACACACAAGGACCGTAATAGTTTAGTGTCTTTGGAAACTCAGAATATAATCTTCTAATCGTGGTGAAAGATCTTCAACATCTCCCATAAAGATCTTACCTTTTTTTTTCTTACCTAAAACCTTTATTTATATCCTGGGGAAAAGAAAACATAAAAGGGTGAGCTCAAATTCTCAGTAAGGGTAAACAAAATAAATATCAATCACATCATATTCATAAGAACATAACATTTTGGAAATCTTAACCTGTAAAAGAGATCATAATATCATAACATGGGATAAATCATAGTAGTGAAATGTAACCCCATTAATCATAACTTAAAACTTGAAACTTTTTGGCATACACACATAATCATAGATAATCATTTCCTATTAGTCAAGACTCATTTCCAAGACTATCTTAGTGGACAAAGTCCATTTCTGAACCGAGTTCACTCCTCGTTTCAGTCCTGTTTCACTAAACCGGTTTAACCTGTCGTTCCAGCCATGTCTATCTCATGAAATATAAAATCTTTACCCAATGAATTGGAGGGAGATATTTGTCCCACCCATCTCATAATTATACCATTCTTATGTGTGCCACAAAATCATAAACCATACATCATAGCATAACCCATGTAATAAAAATGGGAATCTTAAACATCATGACATAATAAAACAATTCATATAAGATAAAGGAATTCATAAAAATAATTCCATCACAACATAGTCAAATAAATGTAATAATAGAAATAGAAACAGAACCCTTTATTATCTTAGATGGAAAATAATTTTGATAAAACACTTGAACTCCATTCTTGAAGAAAATATCCTTTCTACTTCAAAAACATTTTTCCTTTCTTAACATGTCATAAAATTATAAACTAAAAGAAGTTGATTAAAAATAAACTTGAAAACTTTTAAAAGAATATTCTTTGAAATAATTTTTTAAAAATCCATTCATGCAATATAAGTTTAAAAAAAACATTCTTCTCGTACTTTTTTCAGAAAAGTCAAAAAGTACCTCGTACAAAAAACGACAAAAGATTACTTTCATATCTTTTACTAAAAACTCACCTAAGGGTAAAATTGGATTTTAAAAAAAATGTAGGTGGATGGAAATAATATTACATTTTGAAAAAGCATGGATGTCGATGATAAAATACACCCCAGTAATTATGAAAGTATAAACAATCTCGGATAAAAATGAGATTGTGATATTTCCCTTACCTTATGTCCGATTTGCTTCGTAAGTGTCCGAAACTCCTGTATAATGATTTAAATAATGTCATTAAATAATGCCAGAATCATACTCATTGTTATGATATCATATATGGTTCACTTATGACTTTATTTTACCCGTTCTTTTGTAAATTCCATGTTAAAGAGCGTTTTGGGTAAAATCGTTTCCTTTGTCGTCCGTGATTTGACTTGTAATTATTCATATGATTACTTAGATCATGATTACTTAATTCCAGAATATAAAACATTATTTATATATAATATATATTCAGAATATACATATATATAATAGATCAGTAAATGGAAAGAAATACACCGTTCATGGAGACGGTAAGCCGTACGTATGCATGAACGCTGTTTTCGTTTCCTTATTGAGTTGAATGGAATTAAGTAGATGAGATACATATATATACACATAAATCCAGTATCATTATTATGTCATATATTTAATGATTACTTATTATATATTCTTTATAATCATTCATGAATGGTTAACGTGGAGAATGAATCTCATCGCGTCGTGGAGACGGTAGTCTGTACGTACGCACGAGCGATGATATCGTTCTCATGATCGTTGAATTGTATTGGAGTGTATTTATACTATTTCAGAATCAATATCACTTTACAATAGTCATATATAGTAATTATTTACACCGTTATACCCATCCAAGTAAGGTGGTGGTGGAAAATAGATTACACCACAACGTGGAGATGGTATTCCGTACGTACTCACGCGCGGTGATTTCGTTTTCCGTAGGATGGATAGATGGTGAAATAGTGTTGTTTCATACTTATAATAACATATCAGTATATGAGTGATACTTATGTTATTACTTCATAATGAAATAACTAAAGAAGAATAAGTGGAAGAAGAAATAAAGTTGAAAGAATCGGTAACGGACATTACCTCTTCTTTGAAGTGCTTCTTTGAGAACTCCTTTTAGGGAACAAAAATTGGTCTTTGAAGAAGACCAAGACCTCTAGGATGCATCTAGGGAAGTGTAGAGGAGAAATTGTCAGGTTTTGGCCGAGCTTGAAGGCTCAAATTGGTGTGAGGAGGAGAGGGAGGAGGTGCCCTTTTATAAGGGAGGAGAGGGGCTAATTTGGAAAAACTAAAAATATTATTTTATTATAAAGTCAAGATCGGTTATAAATAGCTCCAAATTGATTTATTTCGATGCTAAGGTGGGAAGGGGTCTAAATCCTCTCATCCAATAGAATTTAGACAAGTTTAGGTTCCTATTTTAACCTTATCATTTAGATTTAATATTAAGTTAAATAAGTTTACTTTTACCATGTCTTCTTGTGTTCTTATACTATAAGGTTAATAAAATTACTATAACAAGACAAACGAACCCCAAGTTGTTTATTATTAATATATATAACCTCATATAAGTCATTTGGCCGAACCTTAGATTTTTAAGAATAAAATAACAATTAATAATATAATTTTTGTTTTAAAACCTATTTTATGTAAATTTTGACACTATTCAAAAGTTGATTTTTTTGAAACTCATAACAGAATTATTACTTCGAAAAAAGTTAATTAAATAAATCCTGACATGCCATATTAACCTAGAAAATTAGTTTAATTTATAAAAAGTCTCAAATTATATTTATTTGGGTATTTATAATATCAATTATTATAATTTTTCACTATTATGGTAATTACTGCATCATCATTGTATCATAAATAAATTAATTTATTTAATGTCTAAAAATTATAAATAAAATATAATTATGTAGGAAATCTTATTACCTTTCTAATTAACATTTACAATCGAATTTATCTTATGCATAACCCTATATTAAAAATGTTTTAGGAAATAAACTTTGATTTTAGCTCTTTTAACTCTTCTTTGAATTAAATAATAATAAATATCCTAATCTAATGAAACTGGGCCTAAATGGTCATAATTTATTCCTAAGGTTGTTTTTGGTCGAAATACACTTATCCAATTGAATTAGGACATGTGTTAGGGTAATAATAATATCATTTTTACCCGTAATTACCCTATTTACTTTTAACCGTGGTAAAAAAAGTAAAAAGTTAATATTCACCAACAATTATTTTCATCTCATTGAACCGCATTTTACTTACTGACATCAACCGTGTCTCTCGGATTTTTGAAATTCCACTCACAAAAGCGGTAAAATTTAGTTTTATGAAAAATTCATTTTTTTAACTACCACTTTGTGGTTTCACTATCAAAAAATGAAAGTTTCCAGAAAAATACCAAAAACAAGGCCTAAGCTATATTTGATATTATGAACTCAAAAATTATTTCTATTTTACAAAATTAAAAACATATCAGTTGCATTAATTAATTTAAAAATTAATTCCCGTCGTCAAAACAAATAGCGTGTTCTTAAGAGATAATAACTATCAAAAGATTGCCACTTGTTTATGTCGGGTTTAAATGTGAAATTACATCCAATGAACAACATTGTATTAAATTGTAAATATATATTCTAAATATACTTTTAAACCACTAAAATTAATAATTTATCACTATTAATTATTTCGATTAAAAAGGTTGTTTTTAATTAAAATTTAGTAATTTTCACTATTCATCAGAAAATGAAAGTTATCCGAAAAGTACCAAAATTTCACCCTAAGCTAATTTCGATATTCCGAATCCAAAAATGAATTCCATTTTGAAAAATAAAATTTAAAAAATTTCAAAAAGTGGTTATTACTATTCATAACGGCTAGTTTTAATAATATTTTAATATCATATCATTGTTTAGTGAAACTCGGTATTGCGTACTACACACGCTATCGAGGAAGGTCGCGATTTTGTGTAATGAAAGGCAAGTCAATGATGCGTGTTGTTCAAGCTCCTTTTGGTGTAGCGTACAACACAATACATTAATGAAATTAAAAAGAATATTTTTCATAAAATCTCGGGGTGTTACATTCTACCCCCCTTAAAATGAATTTCGCCCTCGAAATTCGTCGGGGTTATAAATGGTTTACTACTCAAAAGATTATTTCATAGAAACCCACATCGTAAAAAGGAATACCAAAACCAATCTGAAAAAAAAAGTATGAAACGTAACGGTTACCCAAATAAACTAATCACTGGGTTTCCACATAGGTGAAAATATGGATATGGAAGAGAAATCTAACCATCATGTTCTGATGGAGAGTGGTAGAGAACATGGCTATGGAAAATCCAGAAATCTCAAAGCCATAAATTTGTGACAATCTATGGTACCATCTGATTCATCAGATATAAGAGCAATAGGACAACATTTTTGGTTTTCAAGATCATTTCCCTAAAGTTGATGAAATTGGAATTTGAAGAAATACTTTCGTGATTTTGGTATAGTCTCACCGTTGGTCGTTCTTTGGAAAATTTCCACTTCATCTATTAATGAAATGAAGTTGAATTTGTCATTCGTGATGTGTTAGCAGATCATGTGATAGAATGATGGGTCATTCCATCTGTCTCAAACAAAAGGTTAGAAAAGTTATCAAAAAAAAAATACGTAAGTCCATCTATAGTGAGATTAATCATATATGGTTCCTAAAATGGACTTATACTTCTTATATTATACTACTTAATATAATAAAACTAGTTTCTACTAAACAAAGACTTCCTGTAGGCCAGTGGTAGGTGATAAAAGCCAGTGGTACTTCGGTTTTGGGTTCGATTCCCACAGCCTTGTCCGACGCGATGGGATGTCGCCCGTCCTGCAGGTTGTCCTTTTTCTAAAGCTATATTACTATAACATCCCATCAACAATATCGAAAAAAGTTCTATCCTTAAACAATACTAACTTATGTCCAACATAATCCATTCCAATCTTTAGGCTTATCTAAAATACTTCAGTCCAAGCTCATAGTATAAATAAAATGATCACGTGAATGCCATATTTTATCCCCCATATATCATAAGATATATCTTGTTGGTCAAATTACAAACATGTGAATACCTTAATCATGTATTCTTTTGAAGAATGAATACCCATTGAACCTTATTGAAAACATGAATGCTGTTAAAAGTTAACTCTTTCCACATACCAAAATCCTCAAAATTCTATACACTCAAACCATGATATCACTTAGTCCTTATATCAATCATGAGCTCATGAATACAATCAAACATCTCATTATCTTCTTATCCCTTCATTATGCGCATATCACCTGTTTACCAAAAATGTCTCAATCACTTTTCATGGTTACTGGTACCATAAAATTATTAAAAACCACAATAGACCAATACATAAATATTCCAATATTCCACGATACTATATACAACATTATTTTGGAATCCCATTACATAAACACTTAATCATTCCACCACATCGTTGTCATATTCAACATCGGCAATAGTGATCGCATGTGACTTCCCTTTGTCCTTTGACTTAAGTGGTTGCTCATGTCAATTATCACTAACCCTTGGATTAGGGCATTTATTAGCATAATGCCCCATTACCTTTCACTTGAAGAATTGAAGAGTTGGTGGTGCGTTCTCTGCAGTATTTTCTTTATTCGCATCATTAGAAACCCTTTTTCCATTACTTCGACACTCAGCTGCTAGATGACCTTCTTTTCCACACTTAAAAACATTTTCTAGTCCCTTTAAGATAATATCCACCATGCTTCTTTCCACACTTTGAGCATAAGGAAACATTCATCTTCTTTTCACCATTATTCTAAGATTTCTCCTTGAACTCCATCTTTCCTTTCTTGTCAAAACTATGAGATGGATAAGTAACACCAACTTCTATTTCTACCTTGATAGCACAATGCACAATTTCTTCATAGCTACTGAAGTCTCTTATAGCTAATTCGCTTCGAAGGTTTGGTTTTAAGCCACTGAAGAATCGATCAACTTTACCTTCAGGTTGGATGATAAAGCCAGATGCATACCTTGCAAGCCTTTTAAAATTCGCTTCGTATATACCAACAGTTTCATCATCCTTTTGCTTTAGTTCAAGAAACTCCTTCTCCATCTTTGTTCAAAGAATACGAGGGAAGTACTTATTGAAAAATAAGTTCTTGAACTCGTCCCATTCCATGGACTCAATTTCATCTCTTGGCCTCGTATTCTTGATAAGATTCCACCATTGATCAGCTTCACCTTCCAAACGATATACTGCTAAGATGACTTTTTCATGTTCAGAACATTGAAGAACTGAAAATATATTTTCAGTGGTAATGATCCATTGTTCAGAAACAATTGGATCAGAAGACCCACTGAAAGAAGGTGGACGTTGCCTCATGAAGGACTCAATAGAATATTGTTCCCTTCTCTGCTCATTTGGAAGTACAGAATTATTCATAGCTTGTGTAAGTATAGAAATAAGATTTTTCACTCCATAACCCATAACATTTGTTTGTTCAGGTGGAAAATCATTGCATTGTCCATTACATTGATCAACACAGTTCCTTCAGGTTCCAGCCATCGTCTAAAACCCAAAAAGAATAGTGTGAGAGGCAAAAATCACCCTAGGGAAAACAACAAAATAAAGAGGGAGTACCATCAATATCTAACATCTTGGGTTACCATAATTCTAGTACTATAACCTATACTTATCCTTAGGGAAATCCCTAGACATACCTTAGAAATATCTCTAGGGATCTTACTAAAGTTCTCGCATCCTAGTTTCCAAAGGTTGACTAAACCTTTCCTCTGATACCAACTGTAGAGACCCGAAGCTTAACGTACATGGACATTACATTACTTTTGCAGAATACTTAGTACATAACAAAAACACACACACAAGGACCGTAATAGTTTAGTGTCTTTGAAAACTCAGAATATAATCTTCTAATCGTGGTGAAAGATCTTCAACATCTACCATAAATATCATCCCTTTTTTTCTAACCTAAAACCTTTATTTATATCCTGGGGAATAGAAAACATAAAAGGGTGAGCTCAAATGCTCAGTAAGGGTAAAAAAAAGAAATATCAATCACATCATATTCATAAGAACATAACATTTTGGAATTCTTAACCTACAAAAGAGATCATAATATGATAACATGGGATAAATCATAGTAGTGAAATGTAACCCCATTAATCATAACTTAAAACATGAAACTTTGTGGAATATACACATAATCATAGAGAATCATTTATTATTAGTCAAGACTCATTGCCAAGACTATTTGAGTGGACAAAGTCCATTTCTGAACCGAGTTCACTCCTCGTTTCAGTCCTGTTTCACTGAACCGGTTTAACCTACCGTTCCAGCCATGTCTATCTCATGAGATATAAAATCTTTACCCAATGCATTGGAGGAAGATATAGGTCCCACCCATCTCATAATGATACCATTCTTATGTGTGCCACAAAATCATAAACCATACATCATAGCATAACCCATGTAATAAAAATGGGAATCTTAAACATTGTGACATAACAAAACAATTCATATAAGATAAAAGAATTCATAAAAATAATTCCATCACAACATAGTCAAGTCAATGTAAAAATTGCAATAGAAACAGAACCCTTTATTATCTTAGATGGAAAATAATTTTGATAAAACACTTGAACTCCATTCTTGAAGAAAATATCCTTTCTACTTCAAAAACATTTTTCCTTTATTAACATGTCATAAAATTATAAACTAAAAGAAGTTGATTAAAAATAAACTTGAAAACTTTTAAAGTAAGCTTCTTGGAAATAATTTTTAAAAATCCATTCATGCCGTATAAGTTAAAAAAAAACATTCTTCTCGTACTTTTGTCAGAAAAGTCAAAAAGCACCTCGTAGGAAAAACGACAAAATATTACTTTCATATCTTTTACTAAAAACTCACATAAGGGTAAAATTGGATTTAAAAAAAATGTAGGTGGATGGAAATAATATTACATTCTGAAAAAACATGGATGTGGATGATAAAATACACCCAGTAATTACGAAAGTATAAACAATCTCGGATAAAAATGGGATTGTGATATTTCCCTTACCTTAGGTCCGATTTGCTTCGTAAGTGTCCGAACCTGCTGTATAATGATTTAAATAATGTCATAGACTTATTCCAGAAACATACTCATTGTTATGATATAATATATGGTTCACTTATGACTTTATTTTACCCGTTCTTTTGTAAATTCCATGTTAAAGAGCGTTTTGGGTAAAATCGTTTCCTTTGTCATCCGTGTTTTGACTTGTAATTATTCATATGATTACTTAGATCATGATTATTTAATTCTAGAATATAAAACATTATTTATATATAATATATATTCAGAATATGCATATATATAATATATCAGTAAATGGAAAGAAATACACCGTTCATGGAGACGGTAAGCCGTACGTACGCATGAACGCTATTTTCGTTTCCTTATTGAGTTGAATGGAATTAAGTAGACAACATACATATATATACACATAAATACAGTATCATTATTATGTCATATATTTCATGATTACTTATTATATATACTTTATAATCATTCATGAATGGTTAACGTGGAGAATGAATCTCATCGCGTCGTGGAGACGGTAGTCCGTACGTACGCACGAGCGATGATATCGTTCTCATGATCGTTGAATTGTATTGGAGTGTATGTATAATAATTCAGAATCAATATCACTTTACAATAGTAATATATAGTCATTATTTACACCATTATACCCATCCAAGTAAAGTGGTGGTGGAAAATAGATTACACCACGGCGTGGAGACAGTATTCCGTACGTACGCACACGCGGTGATTTCATTTTCCGTAGGATGGATAGATGGTGAAATAGGGTTGTTTCATAATTATAATAAAATATAAATATATGAGTGATACTGATGTTATTACTTCATAATGAAACAACTAAATAAGAAGAAGTGGAAGAATAAATAAAGTTGAAAGAATCGGTAACGGACATCACCTCTTCTTTGAAGTGTTTCTTTGAGACCTCCTTTTAGGGAACTAAAATTGGTCTTTGAAGAAGACCAGGAACTCTAGGATGTTTCAAGGGAAGTGGAGAGGAGAAATTGGCAGGGTTTGGCAGAGCTTGAAGGCTCAAATTGGTGTGAGGAGGAGAGGGAGGAGGTGCCCTTTTATAAGGGAGGAGAGGGGCTAATTTGGAAAAACTAAAAATATTATTTTATTATAAAGTAAAGATCGGTTTTAAATAGATCAAAATTGATTTATTTCGAAGCTAAGGTGGGAAGGGGTCGAAATCCTATCATCCAATATAATTTATACAAGTTTAGGTTCCTATTTTAACCTTATCATTTAGATTTAATGTGAAGTTAAATAATTTTACTTTTACCGTGTCTTCTTGTGTTCTTATACTATAAGGTTAATAAACTTACTATAACAGGCCAAACAAACCCCATGTTGTATATTATTAATATATATAACCTTATCTAAGTCACGTTTCCGAAACTTAGATTTTTAGGAATAAAATAACAATTAATAATATAATATTTGTTCTAAAAACTATTTTATGTCAATTTTGACACTATTCAAAAGTTGACTTATTTGAAACTCATAACAGAATGATTAATTCGAAAAAAGTTAATTAAATCAATCATGACATGCCATATTAACCTATAAAATTAGTGTAATTCATAAAAAGTCTCAAATTATATTTATTTGGGTATTTATAATATCAATTATTCTAATTTTTCACTATTATTCTAATTACTGCATCATCATTGTGTCATAAATAAATTAATTTATTCAATGTTTAAAAATTATAAATAAAATATCATTATGTAGGGAATCGTATTAGATTTCTAATGAATATTTACAATCGAATTTATCTTATGTATAACCCTATATTAAAAATGTTTTAGTAAATAAACTTTGATTTTAACTCTTTTAACTCTTCTTTGAATTAAATAATAATAAATGTCCTAATCTAAAACAAGTGGGCATAAATGGTCATATTTTATTCCTAAGGTTGTTTTTGGTCGAAATACACTTATCCAATAGAATTAGGACATGTGTTAGGGTAGTAATAATATCATTTTTACCCTTAATTACCCTATTTACTTTTAACCGTGGTAAAAAAAGTAAAAAGTTACTATTCACCAAAAATTATTTTCATCTCATTGAACCACATTTTACTTACTGACATCAACCGTGTCTCTCATATTTTTGAAATTCCACTCACAGAAGCGGTAAAATTAAGTTTTATGAAAAATTCATTTTTTTAACTACCACTTAGTGGTTTTACTGTCAAAAAATGAAAGTTTCCAGAAAAATACCAAAAATTAGGCCTAAGATATATTTGATATTATGAACTCAAAAATGATGTCTATTTTACCAAATTCAAAACATATCAGTTGAATTAATTAATTTAAAAATTAATTCCCGTTGTCAAAACAAATAGCGTGTTCTTAAGAGATAATAACTATCAAAAGATTGACACTTGTTTATGTCTGGTTTAAATGTGAAATTACATCCAATGACCAACATTGTATTAAATTGTAAAAATATATTCTAAATATACTTTTAAACCACTAAAATTAATAATTTATCACGATTAATTATTTCGATTAAAAAGGTTGTTTTTAATTAAAATTTAGTAATTTTCACTATTCATCAGAAAATGAAAGTTATCCGAAAAGTACCAAAATTTCACCCTAAGCTAATTTCGATATTCCGAATCCAAAAATGAAGTCCATTTTGAAAAATAAAATTTACAAAATTTCAAAAAGTGGTTATTACTATTCATAACAGCTAGTTTTAATAATATTTTAATAGCATATCGTTGTTTAGTGAAACTCAGTATTGCGTACTACACATGCTATCGAGGAAGGTCGCGATTTCGTGTAATGAAAGGCAAGTCAATGATGCGTGTTGTGCAAGATCCTTTTGGTGTAGCATACAACACAAGAAATTAATGAAATTAAAAAGAATATTTTTCATAAAATCTCTGGGTGTTACATTCTACCCCCCTTAAAATGAATTTCGCCCCCGAAATTCGTCGGGGTTATAAATGGTTTACTACTCGGAAGTGTATTTAATAGAAACTCACATCGTGAAAAGGAATACCAAAACCAATCTTTAAAAACAAAAGTATGAAACGTAACGGTTACCCAAATAAACTAATCACTGGGTTTCCACATAGGTGAAAATATGGATATGGAAGAGAAATCTAACCATCATGTTCTGATGGAGAGTGGTAGAGAACATGGCTATGGAAAATCCAGAAATATCAAAGCCATAAAATTGTGATGATCTAAGGTACCATCTGATTCATCAGATATAAGATCAATAGGACAACATTTTTGGTTTTCAAGATCATTTCCCTAAAGTTGATGAAATTGGAATTTGAAGAAATACTTTCGTGATTTTGGTATAGTCTCACTGTTGGTCATTCTTTGGAAAATTTCCACTTTATCTCATAATGAAATGAAGTTGAATTTGTCATTTGTGATGTGTTAGCAGATCATGTGATAGAATGATGGGTCATTCCATCTGTCTCAAACAAAAGGTTAGAAAAGTTATCAAAAAAAAAACGTAAGCCCATCTATAGTGAGATTAATCATATATGGTTCCTAAAATGGACTTATACTTATTATATTATACTTATTAATATAATAAAACTAGTTTCTACTAAACACGGACTTCCTGTAGGCCAGTGGTAGGCGATAAAGGCCAGCCGCACTTCGGTTGTGGGTTCGATTCCCACAGCCTTGTCTGACGCGATGGGCTGTTGCCCGTCCTGCAGGTTGTCCTTTTTCTAAAGCTGTATTACTATAACATCCCATCAACAATATCGAAAAAAGTTCTATCCTTAAACAATACTAATTTATGTCCAACATAATCCATTCTAATCCTTAGGGTTAGCTAAAATACTTCGGTCCAAGCTCATAGTATAAAGAAAATGATCACGTGAATGCCATCATTTATCCCCCGTATATCATAAGATATATCCTGTTGGTCAAATTAAAAACATGTGAATACCTTAATCATGTATTCTCTTGAAGAATGAATACCCATTGAACCTTATTGAAAACATGAATGATGTTAAAAGTTAACTCTTTCCACATACCAAAATCCTCAAAATTCTATATACTCAAACCATGATATCACTTAGTCCTTATATCAATCACGAACTCATGAATACAATCAAATATATCATTATCTTCTTATCCCTTCATTATTCGCATATCATCTATTTACCAAAAATGTCTCAATCACTTTTCATGGTTACCGGTACCATAAAATTATTGAAAACCACAATAGAACAATACATAAATATTCCAATATTCCACGATACTATATATAACATTATTTTGGAATCCAATTACATAAACACTTAATCATTCCACCACATTGTTGTCATATTCAACATTGCCAATAGTGATCGCATTTGAATTCTATTTGTCCTTTGACTAAAGTGGTTTCTCATGTCGATCATCACTAACCCTTGGATTAGGGAATTTATTAGCATAATGCCCCATTTCCTTGCACTTGAAGCATTGAAGAGTTGGTGGTGCGTTCTCTGTAGTCTTTTATTTATTCACATCATTAGAAACCCTTTATCCATTACTTCGACACTCAGCTGCTCGATGACCTTCTTTTCCACACTTAAAACATTTTCTAGTCCCTTTAAGAAAATCTCCACCATGCTTCTTTCCACACTTTGAGCATAAGGAAACATTCATATTCTTTTCACCATTATTATGAGATTTCTCCTTGAACTCCATCTTTCGTTTCTTGTCAAAACTATGAGATGGATAAGTAACACCAACTTCCATTTCTACCTTGATAGCACAATGCACAATTTCTTCATAGCTACTGAAGTCTCTTATAGCTAATGCCCTTCGAAGGTTTGGTTTTAAGCCACTAAAGAATCGATCAACTTTACTTTCAGGTTGGATGATAAAGACAGATGCATACCTTGGAAGCCTTGTAAAATTCGCTTCGTATATACCAACAGATTCATCATACTTTTTCTTTAGTTCAAGAAAATCCTTCTCCATCTTTGTTAGAAGAATACGGGAGAAGTACTTATTGAAAAATAAGTTCTTTAACTCGTCCCATTCCATGGACTCAATTTCATCTCTTGGCCTCATATTCTTAATAAGATTCCACCATTGATCAGCTTCACCTTCCAAACGATATACTGCTAAGATGACTTTATCATGTTCAGAACATTGAAGAACTGAAAATATCTTTTCAGTGGTAATGATCCATTGTTCAGAAACAATTGGATCAGAAGACCCACTGAAAGAAGGTGGACGTTGCCTCATGAAGGACTCAATAGAATATTGTTCCCTTATCTGCTCATTTGGAAGTCCAGAATGATTCATAGCTTGTGTAAGTATAACAATAAGATTTTGCACTCCATCGCCCATAACATTTGTTTGTTCAGGAGGACAATCATTGCATTGTCCATTACATTGATCAACATGGTTCCTTCGGGTTCCAGCCATCGTCCCAAAACCCAAAAAGAATAGTGTGAGAGTCAAAAATCTCCCTAGGGAAAACAAAATAATAAAGAGGGAGTACCATCAAAATCTAACATCTTGGGTTACCGTAATTCTAGTACTATAACCTATACTTAACCTTAGGGACATCCCTAGACATACCTTAGAAATATCTCTAGGGATCTTACAAAAGTCCTCGCATCCTAGTTTCCAAAGGTTGACTAAACCTTTCCTCTGATACCAACTATAGAGACCCGAAGCTTAATGTACATGGACATTACATTACTTTTGCGGAATACTTAGTACATAACAAAAACACACACACAAGGACCGTAATAGTTTAGTGTCTTTGGAAACTCAGAATATAATCTTCTAATCGTGGTGAAAGATCTTCAACATCTCCCATAAAGATCTTCCCTTTTTTTTCTTACCTAAAACCTTTCTTTATATCCTGGGGAAAGGAAAACATAAAAGGGTGATCTCAAATTCTCAGTAAGGGTAAACAAAAGAAATATCAATCCCATCATATTCATAAGAACCTAACATTTTGGAAATCTTAACCTGCAAAAGAGATCATAATATCATAACATGGGATAAATCATAGTAGTGAAATGTAACCCCATTAATCATAACTTAAAACATGAAACTTTTTGGCATACACACATAATCATAGAGAATCATTTATTATTAGTCAAGACTCATTTCCAAGACTATCTTAGTGGAGAAAGTCCATTTCTGAACTGAGTTCACTCCTCGTTTCAGTCCTGTTTCACTGAACAGGTTTAACCTGCCCTTCCAGCCATGTCTATCTCATGAGATATAAAATCTTTACCCAATGCATTGGAGGGAGATATAGGTCCCACCCATCTCATAATGATACCGTTCTTATGTGTTCCACAAAATCATAAACCATACATCATAGCATAACCCATGTAATAAAAATGGGAATCTTAAACATCATGACATAATAAAACAATTCATATAAGATAAAGGAATTCATAAAAATAATTCCATCACAACATAGTCAAATAAATGTAATAATAGCAATAGAAATAGAACCCTTTATTATCTTATATGTAAAATAATTTTGATAAAACACTTGAACTCCATTCTTGAAGAAAATATCCTTTCTACTTCAATTTTTTTTCCTTTCTTAACATGTCATAAAATTCTAAACTAAAAGAATTTGATAAAAAATAAACTTGAAAATTTTTAAATTAATCTTCTTGGAAATAATGTTTTAAAAATCCATTCATGCCGTATAAGTTTTAAAAAACATTCTTCTCTTACTTTTGTCGGAAAAGTCAAAAAGTACCTCGTACAAAAAACGACAAAAGATTACATTCATATCTTTTACTAAAAACTCACCTAAGGGTAAAATTGGATTTAAAAATAAATTTAGGTGGATGGAAATAATATTACATTTTTAAAAAACATGGATGTGGATGATAAAATACACCCCAGTAATTACGAAAGTATAAACAATTTCGGATAAAAATGAGATTGTGATATTTCCCTTACCTTAGATCCGATTTGATTCATAAATGTCCGAACCTCCTGTATAATGATTTAAATAATGTCATTGAATTATTCCAGAATCATACTCATTGTTATGATATCATATATGGTTCACTTATGACTTTATTTTACCCGTTCTTTTGTAAATTCCATGTTAAAGAGCATTTTGGGTAAAATCGTTTCCTTTGTCGTCCGTGTTTTGACTTGTAATTATTCATATGATTACTTAGATCATGATTACTTAATTCCAGAATATAAAACATTATTTATATATAATATATATTCAGAATATACATATATATAATAGATCAGTAAACGGAAAGATATACATTGTTCATGGAGACGGTAAGCTGTACGTACGCATGAACGTTGTTTTAATTTCCTTATTGAGTTGAATGGAATTAAGTAGATAACATACATATATATACACATAAATACAGTATCATTATTATGTCATATATTTCATGATTACTTATTATATATACTTTATAATCATTCATGAATGGTTAATATGGAGAATGAATCTCATCGCACCGTGGAGACGGTAGTCCGTATGTACGCACGAGCGATGATATCATTCTTATGAACATTGAATTGTATTGGAGTGTAGGTATACTATTTCAGAATCAATATCACTTTACAATAGTCATATATAGTCATTATTTACACCATTATACCCATCCAAGTAAGGTGGTGGTGGAAAATAGATTACACCACGGCGTGGAGACGGTATTCCGTACGTACGCACGTGCGGTGATTTCATTTTCCATAGGATGGATAGATGGTGAAATAGGGTTGTTTCATACTTATAATAATATATCAGTATATGAGTGATACTTATGTTATTACTTCATAATGAAAAAACTAAAGAAGAATAAGTGGAAGAAGAAATAAAGTTGAAAGAATCGGTAACAGACATTACCTCTTCTTTGAAGTGCTTCTTTGAGACCTCCTTTTAGGGCACTAAAATTGGTCTTTGAAGAAGACCAGGACCTCTAGGATGTTTCTAGGGAAGTGTAGAGGAGAAATTTTCAGGGTTTGGCCGAGCTTGAAGGCTCAAATTGGTGTGAGGAGGAGAGGGAGGAGGTGCCGTTTTATAAGGGAGGAGAGGGGCTCCTTTGGAAAAACTAAAAATATTATTTTATTATAAAGTCAAGATCGGTTTTAAATAGCTCCAAATTGATTTATTTCGAATCTAAGGTGGGAATGGGTAGAAATACTCTCATACAATATAATTTAGACAAGTTTAGGTTCCTATTTTAACCTTATCATTTAGGATTAATATTAAGTTAAATAACTTTACTTTTACCGTGTCTTCTTGTGTTCTTATAGTATAAGGTTAATAAACTTACTATAATAATCCAAACGAACCACAAGTTGTTTATTATTAATATATGTAACCTTATATATGTCATTTTGCCGAAAATTATATTTTTAGGAATAAAATAACAATTAATAATACAATATTTGTTTTAAAAACTATTTTATGTCAATTTTGACACTATTCAAAAGTTGATTTTTTTGAAACTCATAACAGAATGATTACTTCGACCAAAGTTAATTAAATCAATTTTAACATGCCATATTAACCTAGAAAATTAGTCTAATTTATAAAAAGTCTCAAATTATATTTAATTGGTTATTTATAATATCAATTATTCTAATTTTTCACTATTATGGTAATTACTGCATCGTCATTGTGTCATAAATAAATAAATTTATTTAATGTCTAAAAATTATAAATAAAATATAAATATGTAGTAAATCTTATTATATTTCTAATGAATATTTACAATCGAATTTATCTTATGTATAAGCCTATATTAAAAATGTTTTAGTAAATAAACTTTGATTTTAACTCTTTTAACTCTTCTTTGAATTAAATAATAATAAATGTCCTAATCTAATCCAACTGGGCCTAAATGGTCATATGTTATTCCTAAGGTTGTTTTTGGTCGAAATACACTTATCCAATAGAATTAGGACATGTGTTAGGGCAATAATAATATCATTTTTACCCTTAATTACCCTATTTACTTTTAACCGTGGTAAAAAAAAGTAAAAAGTTACTATTCACCAAAAATTATTTTCATCTCATTGAACCACATTTTAAGTACTGACATCAACCGTGTCTCTCGGATTTTTGAAATTCCACTCACAGAAGCGGTAAAATTAAGTTTTATGAAAAATTCATTATTTTTAACTACCACTTAGTGGTTTCACTATCAAAAAATGAAAGATTCCAGAAAAATACCAAAAATTAGGCCTAAGCTATATTTGATATTATGAACTAAAAAATGATGTCTATTTTACCAAATTCAAAACATATCAGTTGCATTAATTAATTTAAAAATTAATTCCCGTCGTCAAAACAAATAGCGTGTTCTTAAGAGATAATAACTATCAAAAGATTGACACTTGTTTATGTCTGGTTTAAATGTGAAATTACATCAAATGACCAACATTGTATTAAATTGTAAAAATATATTCTAAATATACTTTTAAACCACTAAAATTAATAATTTATCACTATTAATTATTTCGATTAAAAAGGTTGTTTTCAATTAAAATTTAGTAATTTTCACTATTCATCAGAAAATGAAAGTTATCTGAAAAGTACCAAAATTTCACCCTAAGCTAATTTCGATATTCCGAATCCAAAAATGAAGTCCATTTTGAAAAATAAAATTTAAAAAATTTCAAAAAGTGGTTATTACTATTCATAACGGCTAGTTTTAATAATATTTTAATAGCATATCGTTGTTTAGTGAAACTCGGTATTGCGTACTACACACGCTATCGAGGAAGGTCGTGATTTCGTGTAATGCAAGGCAAGTCAATGATGCGTGTTGTGCAATCTCCTTTTGGTGTAGCGTACAACACAAGACATTAATGAAATTAAAAAGAATATTTTTCATAAAATCTCGGGGTGTTACAATTCTCTCAACATGTCCTCAAGTGTTTGGATAGATTTTTTATATTGGCCATCAATTTGAGGATGATAATCCATACTGAAGTTTAGATCAGTATCCAGAGCATGTTGAAGACTCTTCCAAAACTTATAGGTGAATCTTGGATCTCAATCAGATACAATCGATAGTGATAATCTATGTAGCCTTACCACATTTCTAATATATATCCATTCTAGTTTATCCAATGAGAAATACTCATAAATTTCAATGAAGTCTGTAGTCTTTGTAAGACAATCCACAATAGCCTAGACATCATGGTTTCTTTTGGATGTATTCACAAGTCCGGTGACAAAGTACATAGTGATGTTCTTTCATTTCCATGCTGGTATGGGTAATGGTTGCATCATCCCCTTAGACTTTTTCCTCTGAGCCTTCACATTCTAACATACCATGAACTTTTATGTATACTCAGCGATGTCCTTCTTCATGTTATCCCACCAATAATGCTATTAGAGATCTCGATACATCTTTGTGTTTCTTGGGTGAATGGAGAAATTTGAACTATGTGCATAATCCAAAAGTTCTTTCTTTAATTATGGATTTGATGGAACACATAGTCTTGTCTAAAATCTCACGATTCCTTTTTCATTAATATTAAACTATAATGATTTCCCTTTTCTGATAGTTTCCACTTTCTTCTGAACTCCCACTTCAACCTTTTGAGCAGCCTTTAACCTTTACAAAAGAGATGGTTGAGAAATAATTTGTGAAAGGATTTATGATTTTCTCGTCTTTATGATTCCCATGTCCGTCTTTATAAAATATTTGAAGATTGAATCCTTTTCAATTCTCATTAATGATAGAATTGCTGGGTCCTTTCTACATAGTGCATCTGCCACCTTGTTCTCTTTCCCTGGGTGGTAATGGATTGAGTAGTCATAGTCTTTGATCGACTCTAACCATCTTCATTGGTGCATGTTCAAATATTTCTATGTGAATATATATTTCAGGCTTTTGTGGTTCGTATATATTTCACACTTCTCCCCAAAGAGGTAATTCCACCAAATTTTGAAATAGAAAATCACTACATCCAACTCCAGATCATGTGTTCGATAGTTTTTCTCATGAAATTTCTATTTCCTTGAAGAATAGGCAATGAATTTTTCTTTCTACATCAACACACAACCCAGAACCATATTCAAATAATCACTAAATACAATAAAAAGTTATCCACTTGTGGGTAATGTGAGCACAAGCATAGTGATAAGCCTCATTTTCAACTCCTTAAAGACCTCTTCCCATTCATCACTCCAAGAAAACACGAATCCTTTTTGAGTTAACTTGGTAAGAGGGATATAAAATCATGATGAATTTCTCCCAAATTGATGACAATATCCAGATAACCCTAAGAAGATAGAAATATCTATTACCGATTTTGGCCTCTGCCATCCCTAAATTTCATCTGTCTTAGAGGTATCCATAGATATTCCATTTCTTGTGATTATATGACCTAAGAATGAGACCTCCTTCGACTAGAACTTACACTTTCTGTACTTTTCATAGAGATTATCCTTTTGCGTGGTCTCCAGTACAGTTATTAGATGCTCCTCATGATCCTCCTTGGTTTTGGATTATATTAGAATATCATGTATAAATACTACCACAAATTTTTTGAGGTAATCTCTAAAGACACTATTAATTAAGTCCATGAATATTTCTATAGAATTAGTATTTTTGAAAGGCATTACTATGAATTAATATTTTCCGTACCTTGTATGAAAAGAAGTCTTGGATATATCCTCCTTATACACCCTTACTTGGTAATATCTTGACTGTAGATCCACCTTAGTGAAGTATTGTGCTCCACGTAGCTAATCGAACAAGTCATCAATTCATGGAAGAGGATACTTGTTCTTTATATTTATTTTTTTGAGATCACGATAATCAATGTAAAAGCACATTGACCAATCCTTCTTCTGGATGAAGAGGACTGGTTCACCCCATGGTGAAGCACTTGGGCATATAAAACCTTTATACAGTTTCTCCTGTAGTTGTTTCTTTAGATCCTCATGCTCCCCAATATCCATTATATATGGAGTCTTTGATATTGGAAATTCCCTAGGTATAAGATCAATTGATAATTTCACATCTCTTCTATAAGTAAGACCAGACAATTCCTCATGGAACACTTCAGAAAATTCACCGACAATAAGAATGTCTTCAAGGATGGTTTCTTCCTTATACTCAATCATCTAATATAGATACGGGTGATCATAGGGTAGTAATATCCATTCTTGAGATGATGGTGCTAAAGAAGATTCATTATCCTCATTTCACTTGTACAGAATTGGGGGTCGATTCTCCATATAGAGAGTGATTTACCTCTAATTGAAGTTTATTTTGGTCCTGTATAAGAAAATACAATCCATTCTAATAATTTCATCAAATTCTCCCAAAGTGAGTATGATAAGGTTCGTCGGAAAGTTAAATCAATATATTGTGACCATGGAGGAGTTATATTCCTGGGATGCAATGATTTACCCATTTTTTTGTACTCACTAACCTTTTTACTTCTATGATCTGTGGTGGTGTTGGAATTGTTCTATTAAACTTTTAGGATATAAAAGAATGCATAGAACCAGAACCAAAAAGTATTTCTAATATTATTTAATGAATAACCATAGTACCTATCACCACATCATTGTCGGGGTTCTCTTCGGTGGTAGTGATGAAAAAATATCACCCTTTCTGCCTTGGAGGTTGTTGGTTGCCTCTGAAAACCCATGGCTTAGGGCAATGATTTGCAAGGTACCCTGGTTCTTTGTAGTTTAATCAATGAGAAAAAATTAAGGTTCTAACAGAGTGTTCCTCCCCTATGTCACAACCACAGGTTTTTCTTGTTGGTAATTAATGGCTAGGTGCCCTTCTCTTCCAAACCTAAAGCATTTCCTCATCCCGTTCAGACAATTTTTGGGGTGCTTTTTTCCACACCTTTGGAAAGTGGGGTGGTGGATCTTCATAGCATCGTTGGATTTATCCATCGAACCACCATAATTAATGTCCATCTTACACTTCTTATCCCCATGATACCAATGAGATTTTTTGATGTCAATTTCAACTTTTAGGTCACATCGAACAATTTCCTCATATCTATCAAAGTCACGGATCTCTAGCTATTTTCATAGGATAGGTTTTATCCCACCAAAGAAGCGGTCAACCTTGCATTTAAGGGTAACAACAAAGATGGAGGCATATCGTAAAAGCCTTGTGATTTTTTCCTTTTATTCTATAGCAGATTCATTGTCTTTTTACTTGAGGTCAAGGAAGTCCCTACCCATCTTAAGTGAGAGGGTGCAAAGAAAATATTTATTGGAAAACATATTCTAAAAATCCTTCCATTCCAATGATTCAATCTATTCCTCAGGCTTTATATATTTGATTAATTTCCATCATTTATCATCTTCACCCTCCATATGATAAGAATCTAGAAGAACCTTCTCTTGTTCGGAATATTTAAGGATGAATAAGATATTTTCAATGGAGTTGATCCATTTTTCAATGATTGAGGGATAAAATGATCCATTAATAGTAGGAGGCCTTTTTATCATAAAGCTCTAGATTGTGACTTGTTCTTTCTTTGGGGGTGGGGGTTAAAATTCATCTTGACCCATTTTTATATTCAAAGATTGTGTTAACTGAGAGAGTATCATGACAAAGTTTGTGATTCCTGATCCCATCAGATTGAGAATCTCATTAGAACAGTCAACACATTTTTCTTAGCATCGGTTTCCAGCCAGATTCCTCCTATAACTAGCCATTGGATGGAATAAAAGGAAAGTTAGGTGTAACACATAAAGGTTAATCCATGTACAAAAATATATGGCTTATAAATAACTTTTATTTCCTTAACATATGTATTTATAGGAATAAATCTATGTTATCCATGATATACTTCCCAACATATATTCTTAGGGGAATACCCTTAATTATATTTTATACTAATCTTGTGAATTTACCAATGCATATCCCTTGGGATTTTCATAACCAGGAGTGAAGCACTACCCATTATTGTGTATGAGGATACCCCAAGTCAAGCCTGAAACTCCTTGTCAATGTTTTCACTCATTGGTACATCTGTTCCAGAGCCAAATCTACCTTCTCATATCCAGAAAAGGATGTATTTTCTTGATAAACCACTTAATAAATACTCACCAAAACATAGGGATATTTTTATTATACTTATAATTATCCCTATAGATTACACTAGGGTTTTCTAATCCTGATCCCAAAAATTACTAAACCTATCATCTTATACCAAGTATAACAACCCTACTTTTTAATACACACCTAATCCCGATTTATTACATAGAAACATTTACATGATATGACATAGAATATTGAGAGGTCTAGTGTATTTGGGGATTGGGAACATTAAATTACAACTTATAACATAAATCACAACATCTTTATAGAAAACTTTTTTACATGACCACTACATTCCGTCGTACTTAGCATTGCATGGGATAACTTGAGGACATGCATAAGAAAAGGGTGAGATATAAATACCTGTAATGGATTAAACAAGTCATAACATTAAGAATACAATACATGTTAGGAAATAGTAATATCAATGGAGAAAAAGAGAAACATGAACATAAAGGCATGATATAACATGATTATCATAACATGGAAATGAGACAATAACATTTAACATTATATTAGCATGAGCCAAGGATCATTTTAAATGGAGCATGAGTAAACCCTCATTTCACTTGAATTATCATGATTAAACCCTCATTTCACTTGACTTAACATGATACTAATATTTACCCAATGCATTGGAGCACTATCAGGGCGCGCCCTTCTTAATCATTTCATTTCATGCAAAAGCGTGCCACATGGATCATATAACATGGATTCATTAAACATCATCCTTTATTTCATGATAAAGGAATGTATAATTCATATATGAAACTCCATAATCAATAATTAAATTTTAATAAAGGTGAATACCATTGATAGGTAAATGAACATGGTATTCACTACACAATGACTTTAGCTTGGAAAATCGTGGTGTAATTTTGGTAGCATAACAACGTGACATAAAAAATCATAAAAATGGTTGATGAAAGAGAAAGGGGTACCTAATAATATTTAAATTAAATGGAAAGAAATGGGTTCATATAGATACATCTCCCAACATATGTAATTGAATTTAGTTTCATAATACAAAATCACTTCTTGAATGTAAATGTAGAGTGAGAAACCCCTTACCGAATTTCCGCATGGTAACGAGAGTACATGGGAGGCATTAATGAGAAATAAAGGGGTATATCATCATTCAAACATAAGGATGTAAGTATAGGGGAGGTGAGAAGTAATACCCCCAAAATTTTTAATTGAAAAGACAAGGGTATAGAAACATAAATAAACATGGACAAAAAATGAGAGAGGAAGAAATCCCTTATGAAAATTCAGCATTGTAACGGGTGTACATGGAAGAAATTAATGAGATAGAAAGAGGTATATCATAATTAAAACATAAAAAGGAAATTATAGAGGAAGCTTGAAATCATACCAAAATAGTTTTAATTGAAAATAAAAGGGCATAACAATATAAAGAAACATGGATATAAATAAGGAATGAAAGTGAAGATCCCTTACTTGGAAGTGTGATCCCAAAGGCTTGGGAGAAGCTTGATAGATGATTTTTGGGACCTTGGGGCCCCTTAAGAGGATTCAATATAGATGAGGTAAGATGTTGGAACAACTCAAAGGCTTTGAGTGAAGAGGAAGTGAGATCATGGGTTGGTTTATATAAGAAAGGAGAGGGAATTCTTTATTATTTTGGTTTTGGTCCCAACACATTAAACTAAACAAAACCACAAAACATACCATGGTTTTTTCAAAAGGGAAGAGGAAAAAATATTTCATAATTCCAATGGCCTAAATTCTTAAAATATTAGGCTTTCTTATGTGGAGGTGAGTCACACTCTCAAGGAAATCAATTTTAAATGTTAAAATGATTTACAAGTCTTGGAGGGTCCACTAAGGCTTTGTAAAAAAAACAAAATAAACCCAAAATCACATTATATTAATTTTTAAAAATATATTGTCCGAACATAATGTTTATAGTATTTTATTACATCACTGTTAGGTCATTATGATGTCATAAAACACATTATATATTTAAACTGTATTTAGTTTTTACCCAAAAATTCAATTGTCTCAGAAAATTATGAAAAATTCACCATTGGATAATTTCGACATCCAGATTCAAAAAATAATATTCATTTTATCTAAATAATTTTATAAATATGTGAATTTTTAATTTTAAAATAAAAACAGATATCTACCTAAAATTCATGGGTTTTGACAAAAATAACTTTCAAACCTTAATAAAAATCACAACTGTATTCATAATAATTATATGGTAATTTATATTTAATAAAAATTAATTAGCGAAAATATTTTATTAAACTATTATTTCATTCAAAAATCCATTAATTCATTAAAATAGATTTCTTATTAACTAAAACACTATTTTTTCTTTAAAAACTATTTACAAAGTAAATATAATAAAATTAATGTATATTATATATAGAAAAATAGTGTACAAAATCATAGTACTAAGGTATCATTATATAACCCCTTATAACACCTACATATGACTGAAGGGTAAGGTGTGTGATGGTGACAGACTCTTGGGGTGGCTTGGATTACATCGTTCGAGTGGTAATAGCTATCAACTTATACTTCTACCATAGGTGGATCCATTAGAGCCTAATGTGTTAAAGCAAAGCTTGGACTTGGTCAAGAGAGAATCCCAGTGATGACACCTCTTTTCCAAGCTTTGAAAAAGGGTTTCGTATGGAGAAATTCAACTGGATTAGGCCATCACTTCCTTTGTCTGAGTAAATTGGATTTGTTAAAGACCTATATTTATACTAATCATGTGATCACTATCCAATGATTATATTAGAAGCAATCACATTTCTTAATGGTATTTTAAAATACCAAAACATAAAACCAAAGAAGTCAATATGTTATAGAACCATTTTACATAATAATACATTTAATTAGATCAATAGTAATTTTCATTGATAAAAGTTTGGGATGTAAAAATCTCCCCCCTTAAGAAATTTCACCCTAAAAATTTTATTTTCCCACACTAAAATAGACGAGGGTAACTCTTCTTCATCACTTCTACTGATTCCCATGTTTCTTCTTCAAACTTGTGGTTTCTCCACAACACTTTCAGGATTGGAATCGTCTTATTTCATAGAACCTTTTCCCTACAGTCTAAGATATTCAACAACTTCTCTTCATAGGAGAGGTCATTCTCCAATGGTACCACCTCCAGATTGAGTACATTAGATGGATCAGGTATGTACTTCCTCATGTGTGATACATAGAATACATTATGTACTTAAGATAAGTTCGGTGGGAGTGCTAGTCGATATGCCACTTCTCTAATGCGATCACAGATCTCAAAATGGCCGATGTGACATGGACTAAGCTTTAACTACTTACCAAATCTCATAACTCTATTCCATGGTGATATGCAGAGGAAAACCATGTCTCCAACATCAAAATCTAGGTCCCATTAATGATTATAAACATATATTTTTTGTCAACTCTGAGCAGCTTTAATGTGCTGTTGTATGGTCTTAACCTTCTCTACCATTTCTTCAAACATCTTTGGACATAGTAGTTTTCTCTCCCAAAATTCATCCCAACATGATGGTGTTCAGTATCTCTTCCCATAAAGGGCTTCACAAGGTGCCATTTGGAGGCTTGAGTGGAAACTGTTTTTATAAAAGAACTCAACTAGAGAAAGATGTTGATCCCATCCACCTTTGAAGTCCATTTAGAATTCTCTCAAAATGTCCCCAAGTGTTTGGATAGTCTATTCAGACTGGCCATCAGTTTGAGAATGATAAGTCATACTGAAGTTAATCTCAGTATCCAGAGCATGTTGAAGACTCCTCCAAAACATAGAGGTAAATCATGGATATGGATCAAATACAATCGACAGTGGTACTCCATGGAGACTTACCAAATCTCTGATATAAATATATGCTATTTGATCCAATCATAAATCCTCCTGAATTATAATTAAGTGTGCAGTATTTTCAAGATGATCTACAACAACCCAGATAACATTGTTTTCTTTGTATGTCTTCAGAAGTTTGGTGACAAAGTCCATGGTGATGTTATCTCATTTCCTTGCTAGTATGGGTAATGTTTATATCATCCCCTTAGACTTATACCTCTCAACCTTTACTTTCTGTCATACCAGATAATTTAATTTATACTCGGCGATATCTTTCTTCATGTTATCCCACCAATGATGCTCTCAGAGATCTCGACACATCTTTGTGTTTCCTAGATGAATGGAGAAATTTGAACTATGTGCATCATCCAAAAGTTCTTTAATTAACTGTAGATTTTATGGAACACATAGTCTTGTCCCAAATCTCATAATTCCTTCTTTGTTAATATTAAACTACAAGGATTCCCCTTTTCTGATAGTTTCCACTTTATTTTTAATTCACACATAATCCTTTTGAGAATCTTATAACCTTTCCAAAAGAGACGTTTGAACAATCATTTGTGAAAGTATTGATGATGTTCCATTATTCATGATTACCATGTCTATATTAATCAAATCTAAGAAGATTGGATCCTTTTAAATTCTCATTAATGATATAATTTTTGGGTCCTTTCTACATAGACCATCTACCACCTTGTTCGGTTTCCCAGGGTGGTAATGGATATATTAGTCATAGTCTTTGATCAGATTTAACCATCTTCATTGGCGCATGTTCAACTCTTTCTGTGGGAATATATACTTGAGGCTTTTGTGGTATGTATATATTTTAAACTCCTCCCCAAAGAGGTAATGACACCAAAATTTTAAAGTGAAGATCACTTCACTCAATTAAAGATCATGTGTTGGATAGTATTTCACATGAAATTTCAATTTCCTTGAATCATAGACAATGAATTTGTCATTCTGCATAAACACACAACCCAATAACTTCTTCGAAGCATCACTAAATACCATAAAAAAGTTCTCCACTTGTGGGAAATGTGAGCATGGGCACAGTGATAAGACACCTTTTCAACTCCTTAAATCTCTCTTCAAATTCATCACTCCAAGAAAACATGACTCCCTTCCATGTTATCTTGGTAACAAGGTTTGAAAATCATGAGAAATTTCTCACAAATCACTGATAATATCCAGATAACCCTAAGAAGATATGGATATTAATTACTGATACTGGCCTTAGTCATCCCTCAATTGAAACTATCTTAGAGGGATCAATATATATACCATTTCTTGTGATGATATGACACAAGAATGAGACCTCCTTCAACCAGAACTCACACTTGATGTACTTTTCATAGAGATTATCCTTTCACAAGGCCTCTAGTATAGCTATTAGATTCTCCTCATACTCCTTTTTGGTTTTGGAGTATATTAGAATATCATCCACAAAGACTACAAATAATTTGGTGAGGTAATCTTTAAAGACTCTATTCATCAAGTCTAGGAAAATTTCTGGAGAATTGTTGATTCCGAATGTCAATAATATGAATTCATAGTGTCCTTACCTTGTATGAAAATAGTCTTGGGGATATCCTCCTTCTTCACCATTACTTGGTAATATCCTGACAATAAATCTACGTTGGATAAGTATTGTGCTCTAGGTAGCTGATCAAACAATTCATAAATTTGTGGAAGATGATACTTGTTCTTTGTCATGATTTTATTGAGGTCGTGATAATCAATGCAAAGGTGAATTGACCCATCTTTCTTCTTGATGAAGAGGACGGGTTCAACCCTTGATGAAGCACTTGGGCATATAGAATATTTATCCAGACTATCCTATAGTTGTTTCTTCAGCTCCTCAATCTCCAAAATAACCATTCTATATAGAGTCTTGGATATTGGAAATGCCCCAGGTATAAGATCAATGGAGAATTCAACATCTATTCTAGGAGGAAGAACAAGAAATTACTCGGGAAACACTTCAGAAAATTCCCTCACAATAATAATGTCTTCAAGGATGGTGGATTCCTTAGACTCAATCATTTTAGGCAGATATGCATGCTCATAGTGTAGTAATATCCAGTCTTTAGATGATGGTGCTAAAGAGGATTCATCCTCCTCCTTGCACTTGTATAGAATCAGGGGTCGATTCGCCACATGGAGAGAGATTTCCCTCTTACAAAAATTTATGTAGGCTATATATAAAGAAATCCAATCCATGCCCATAATTGTATCAAATTAAAAAAAGGGTTTATGACGAGGTTCGCCAGAAATTTCAACCCACAGATTATGATTGGGTAGGAGTTATATTCATGGGATGCAATGATTTCCCCATTTCCTTACTCACTGACATATTTACTTCCATGATTTGTGGTGGTGTTGGGATTGTTCTAAAAAAATTTGGGATATAAAAGAATGCTTATAACCAGAATCAAAAAACACATTTTCTATTCTAGAATGAATAACTAGCATACCTGTCACCACTTTGTTGTCAGGGTTCACTTCAGTGGTAGTGATGGAAAAAGCTTTCCCTTGCTGCATTGGTGGTTTTTGGTTTCCTAAAAAAATATTTTGCATGGGCCACTGATTTTCAAGGTTCCCTAGTTCTTTGTAGTTGAAACAATAAAAAACACTTTGAGGATCAAATGAAGCATTCCTCTCCTATTTTGGAGCCACAAGTTTTTCTTATTGGCAATTAACGGCTAGGTTCCATTCTCCTTCACACCTAAAGCATTTTCTCATCCCCTTCATGGAATTACTGGGGTGCTTCTTTTATCAAATTTTTCAAATGGGGTGTTAGATCTTATTATCACCGTTGGATTTATCCATCATACCACCAGAATTAAAGGCCACATTACGCTTCTTATCTCCACGATACCCCTGAGATTCGTCGATCTCCATTTTGACTTTGAGGGCACATCGAGATATTTTCTCATAGCTATCAAAGTCACAGATCACTATGGCTTTTATTATGCTAGGTTTTATCCCACCAAAGAAGTGATCAACCTTGAATTTGGGTGTAATGAAAAAGTCGAAGGCATATCATGCAAGGATTGTAATTTTACCTCGTACGATCTAACATATTTGTCATTTTTCTTCATAAGGGAAATGAATTCTCTTTCCATCTTAAGTCAGAGGGTACACAGAAAATATTTATCGATTTTTTTACAAAAATACTTCCATTAAAATGCCTCAATCTATTCCTCATGATTCATATTTTTATCAATGTACACCATTGATCAGTTTCACCCTCCATACGATAAGAAGATAGAAGAACCTTCTCTTGTTCGGTACATTGAAGAATAGAGAAGATCTTTTCAATGGTGTTGATCCATTGTTTGGATATTTAAGGATCATATGATCCATTAAAAGTAAGAGGCCTTTTTCTCATAGATCTCCCGATTGCGACTTGTTCTTTCTTGGGGGGGGGTGAACGTTCCTCTTGAACCATGTTTCTATTGAAATCTTGATTTACCTGAGGGAGTATCGTGATAAAGCTTGAGATTACTGCTACCATCTGATTGAGCATTTCATTAGAACAATCACCACATTTATCTTCCCATAGTTTTCTGGCTTGAGTCCTCCTATTACCATCCATTGGATTTAATAAAAGGAAATTTAGGGGTAACACATAATAGGTAATCCAAGGACAAAAATAAATGACTTATAAATAACTTTTATTTCCTTAACTGATGAGTTTATAGGCTTCAATATATGTTATATATAATCTACTTTCTAACATATATTCTTAGGGGTATTACCTTAATACTAGTTTATACTAATCTTTTGAATTTACCAAAGAATATACCCTAATAGAGTCATAAACAAGAGTGTAGTAGGGCCCATTGTCGTGTATCAGGATACCCCAGGTCAAGCCCAAAACCCCTTGTTGGTGTTTCCACTCCTAGGTATATCTATGCCAGAGCCGCCTCTACTTCCTCGTATCCAGACATGGATGCATTATCTTGGTAAACCCCTAAATCAATACTCACCAAAACTTAGAGATTATTTTATTATACTTACTCTTATTTTTAAGGCTTTCACTAGGGTTTTCTAATCCTAATCCCAAACATAACTAAACTTATCCTTTGATACCAACTATAACAACCCTGATTTTTAATAAACACCCTAACATGATTTATTACATAGAAACCTTAACTTGATAAAACATAGAATATTGAGAGTTCTAGTGTCTTTGGGGCTTAGGAAAATTACATAACAACTTAGACCATAAAACACAACATCTTTATTTAAAACTTCCTTTACATGGCCACTACATTCCCTCGTACTTAGCATTACATGGGATTACCTAAGGACATGTATAAGAAAAGGGTGAGCTATAAATCCCATTAAGGGAGTAAACAAGGAATGAAATGAAGAATAAAATACATTTTAGTCAATAGGCATATCAATGGAGAATAAGATAAACATGAACATAAAGGCATGATATAGCATGATTATCATAACATGGAAATGTGGCAACAACATTTAACAAGATATTAGGATGAGTTGAGGCTCATTGCATATGGATCATGAGTAAAACCTCATTAAAATTGAATTATAAAGAGTAAAACCTCATTAAACTTGATGTAATGTGATACTAATCTTTACCTAATTCATTGGAGTGCTATTAGGGTGCACCCTTCTTAATAATTTCATTTCATGCATAAGTGTGCCACATGGATCATATACCATGGATTCATTAAACATCATCATTTATTACATGATAAAAAAATGTGGAATTCATACATGAAACTACACAATAAATAAGTTAATGTGCATAAAGGAAAATAACCTTTATAGAGAAATGATCATTTTATTCACTACATAATGACTTTTTCTTGGAAAATCGCAATGCAATTTCAGCAACATAACGATGTGACATAAGAATTCATAAAAATGGTTGATGAGAGAGAAATGGGCATCTCATCATATGTAAATGAAATGGATAGTAATGGTGTCATATATATACATTTCCAAACATATATAATAGAATTTAGTTTCATAATACAAAATAATTTCTAGAATGTAAATGAAGAGACATAAATCCCTTACAGAATTTCCGCATAGTAATGAGTGTACATGGGAGGAATTAATGAGATAGAAAGGGGTATATCATCATTTAAACATAATGAGGAAAGTATATGAGAGATTTTAAATAATACCCCAATATTTTTAATTAAAAATACAAGGTTATGGAAACATAAAGAAACTTGGACAAAAAATGAGAGAGGAAGAACTCCCTTACGAAAATTTGGCATGGTAACTGGTGTAGAAAAAAGACATTAATGAGAGATAAAGAGGTCTATCATAATTAAAAAATAATTAGGGAAGTATAGGGGAGGTTATAAATCATACCCCAATATTTGTAATTGAAAATAAAAGGGCATAAAAATATAAAGAAACATAGACATAAATAAAGGAGGAAAGTGAAGATCCTTTACTTGGAAGTGTGATCCCAAAGGCTTGGGTGAGGCTTGAGAGAGGATTCTTGGGAGATTGGGGTGACTTGGGAGGATTATAGAGGTACGAGGTCATAGGATGGAAGAAATATAATTTCATTTAGTGAAGTGGAAGTGGGAGCTTGGTTGGGTTTATATTAGAAAGGATAGGTAATTATTTATTATTTAGGTTTTGGACCCTACACATTATACTAATCCAAACAACAAAACATCCCATCTTTTTCGAACATAGTTTTTTTTCAAAAGGGAAGTGGGAAAAATATTTTATAAGGACAATGGGAAAACTTCTTAAAATATTAGTCTTTCTTATTGGAGGTGAGTCACACACTCAAGGAAATCAATTTAAAAAGATAAAATGTTTTATAAGTCTTGGAGGGTCCACTAAGGATTTTTAAAATAAATAAAATAACCCTAAAATAACATTATTTTAATGATAAAAAATATATTTGTCAAACATAATTTTTATATTATTTTATTACAAGACTATTGGGTCATTATGATGTCATAAAATACATTATATATTTAAACAGTAATTATTTTTTACTGAAAAATTCGACTGTCTCAGAAAATTATGAAAAATTCACCGCTGGATAATTTCAACATTCAGATTTCAAAAATAATATTCATTTTATCTAAATAATTATCTAAATATGTGAATTTTTACTTTTAAAATAAAAACCAATATTTATCGAAAATTCATGGGTTTTGACAAAAATAGATTTCGGACTTTAATAAAAATCACATTTGTATTCCAAATAATTATATTGTTATTTATATTAAATAAAAATTAATTTGTGATAATATTTTATTAAAATATTATTTAACTCAAAAATCCATTAATTCATCAAAATATATTTCTTAATTAACTAAAAATTTGATTTTTTACTTCAAAAACTATTTACAACGTAATAATAATAAAATGATTGTATATTATCCATAAAAAATAGTGTACATAATAATAGTACTAGGGTCTCATTACATAACCCCATATAACACCTGCATATAACTGAAGGGTAAGGTGTGTGATGGTGATAGACTCTTGGGGTGGCTCGAATAAATCGTTCGGGTGGTAATATCTATCAACTTCCACTTCTCTTGTAGGCAGTTCCATTCGAGTTTAACATATTGAAGCTCAACTTGGTATTGGTAAAGAGCGAAGCCTAGTGATTCCACCTCCTTTCCAAGCTCCAGAAAAAGGGCTTTGTATAGAGTAATTCTATTGGATGAGGCCATCTCTTACTTTGTCTGAGTATATTGGATTTGTTAAAGCCCTATATTTATACTAAAAATGTGATCACTATTCAAAATCTATATTAACAATGGTCATAATTCTTAATGTTATTTTAAAATCCAAAAACATAAAACAAAATAAGTGTATATGTTATATAAAAATTTTACATAATAAAAAATTTCATTAGATCATGAGTAATTTTCATTGATAAAATTTTGGGTCTTTACAAGAATAGTGTCAGATGAGTGTGTTCCCTTGGTCCATTCATATGATGGTATAGCATGGTATTACATCCTAATGATATTATTATGATCCCCTTTATGGATTTAGTCTCAAATAGTGTTTATGGAATCCCTTCATGAGATTGGGGTGGGATATTTCATCATCTCTTCCTCTTCCCTAGGTGGGGTTTGATTAATCTTCATGACCAACATATGTGGGAACGCATTCGCCTACTAAGAGGGTTAATCCAGTGAGGGTTTTCAATATCCCCCAATGTTTCTGGGTATGACCCCTTATCCATGTATTAAGATATTTGGAGATCATGAGAATACATATTTTGAAAATCTGGATAATAACGACCTCTCAGATAAGCTCTATGAATGAAAAATGGTTTGTGGGGGTAGATTTTACCAGATTAGAATTACCTTGAAGTATCATGTAGAATCATGTGGCTGGAAAAATGATTGAGACCACTTTGAGACTTGGGGTCTATTATGAGTATATATGTGTTTTTATTATTCTTATTTCTATGTATCATTTTATAATTGAAATACCTTTGTGATGAGATGACTACTATCTTGTTGATTTATGTTTGGTGATTTTTTGATGTCCTAACATGTATTATTATACATACCCATGCATCAGATCTTCCTACACATATCTTGTCTATGCATATGATTGAAATTTTGACTTTATCCCAGGAGGACCTGGAGCAGGTGGAGAATAGTTAGCTAGACTAACCATTTCTATAAAAGGTGTTGAATTTGAAAGAATCACCCTCCTTCTGAGGAGGTCGTATTCATTAATTTTTTGTTGGGATTTTATTTTTCCCTTATTCTTAAGTAATTTTTTTGTACTCTAATTATAAGATTTAAATGTATACATGCATTATGGTATCAGATGTATTGTCTTACCTTCCAGTATTTTATGGGAGATTGAATACGTGTTTGTGTACAAGTACCTTATGATAAGTATTACCATGTGTGTGATATGCCTACCCAGTGCTTGTCACCAACCCCTGGCCTATTAGTGGTGGTCTTGGGTAGCCACACTTGGCTTATCAATGGGCAAGTGGGACTCGAAAGGTCTGGTTGTGACATTACTAAAAATATAATATGAACCTTATTAACGTATATTGATATGATAAATCCATATTTGGTCTCCATTAAACACAATTTAATTTAAAAATATGATAAAATCATCATTTAAATAAAAACATATCATGTGTTGAAGTAATTATTTTCCTAGAAAAATGTTGTTTTAATCATTAAGTGTCATTAAATTTATTTAATTTTTATTACCAATTAAGTTAGTATTAATTAATTTTTATATTTTTTTTAACATCATATTAGGATCTTTATTTAAAAAAAATAAATTTAATTTAAAATCATAATATTTATAAAAGTATTATTTTTTTTAAAATAACTATTTTATGAGGGTAACTAATTTTTACCTTGGTAACTTAATTTTATTACAAAAAATTAAATTAATCCTTTAATTATTTTGACCATGATAATTAAAAATATATAAATCAAATTATATGATTTAATTTATTAAATATCTAAAAATTAATTTTTATATAAAAACATAAAAATACAATGAAAGCTGTTTTCAAAGGAAAATAGATTTTTTTTAAAATATTAACTATTCTTATTCTAATTTATTATCAATTAAAAATTAAATTATTATAAAAAATTATTCATATAAAATATATTTTATTATCATTAATCACATGTTTCTTGAAATAGAAATTAATATCACATAGAACTGGGAAATTTATAATTATACATATCTAAGTATATAATGATCATATTAGTCATCTTACCTATACTAATTAAATTTCATTTATATTAAAAGAAGCCTATATTTTATTTCTATAAATATTTTACAAAGTGGTTACTCCTATATATTTCATCTAATTAAATGATTAGGTTTTAATGGTTTAAACATATCATAGTTCCATTTTAGTTTGGTGTTGCATGTGGATCCATGTATCAAACACATCGACTTATTTAAATGTAACAATATATTAAAATATATGGATTTTGTAACAACTTTCCTGACCTTATAGCAAAGTTTATCCCTCATGGGAAAGTACTCAGTATTTAGACAACTACCATATTGAAGAATAATTTAATTCCTCACATTTAATTAGGTGATGCATGATACCCTTCTATCAATATGCCTAGGATTCATCCTAATCGAACCTAAACATCCTGCATGATCAAAATGAATATTTAGTAATAATTCACCTACCTAGAATCATAGTCAAAAAAAAATATGGATGATATAATAGCCTCATATAAGACTCAACCATGATGTAAATTTCTATAACATATCTCTCAAGAACCTCAAGATTTGTAGGCATTCAATTAGAGATAAAAATAATACATACAAAACACACACACATATTCCCTTCATATATTTTCAAACTGATGAGCTTTTAATAGCTCATCTATAACCATATATATAGAGAATATAGACAAATATATGAATCATGACATGTAATCTCAGTTTGTTATATAACATTTATCTAGATTTAAGATACCCTATATCCAAAAATTAATCCCGATGGAGGGATATTAGCCAAATAGAAAAATAAATCTTTGACTCATTCTAAGTCTCTAAATCCTTATCTCTATCTTATAGTGTTAATAATCATTACTTGTTAGAAACACTATGGGACATGATTTTCACTATACACCCTTTAGTATATGAGGTACCCCAATGAGAGGAACAATCTAGAAACATCCTATAACAAAATTCTATATAACACAACGATTAAGATCCCTATATAACCTTGGTGGCCTCTGGTAATAGAACTCACATAGTACATCTAGATTTTATGTAACTATATCCTCTATAATTGAATTTTACATTACGTTGACTATTAGAACAACACTTGGAGTGTATAAATATTTTTAATCTTAGTGTTTTGTAATAAAATCAATGTAGACATATATTTATATATGTTTCTCCAAGTACTTCCACATGGAAGCATTAGATATTGGAATAAATAATTTATAATTACTGATTTCATTTGAAACATGGTAAACAAAAATTTTGTAACCCTGTAGTTCATTTTCCCAATATAGTAATGAACTGAATCTTAATATTTATAGATAATAAAAAGAACACATAAATCATATTTGTTTTGTTTATATAATGTTTTAATAAAAGTAATTACACTTTTTATCTAGCACCAATATTTCCCAAGATAATTAATAAGTGATGATAGACCTTACATTTGAATATATCAACTACCACAATATTAGTTGGGATCAATATACTAATGTTTATTAATAAACACTAGGATAAAAAATCCATAATTAAAACATGACACCACTAAAAAATCCAAAAATCCAAATATAATAAAAATAGTATAAGAAATGATTGAATTATTGCCTCACTAAGACTACTAGAGATATAAATGGTGTGAAAAACCATGTTTAAGAATGTATTATATTTTTTATATAAAATTCATAATTTAGAATAAGAAATGTGGGAATAAAAGAAAAGGAATGAATATTAGTACATAAAAATACCTACTAATTAAAGACTAAATTCCATAAGATTTGTATAATTATAATTGATAAATAATAAAAAGTAAATAAAACGACTGCAAGTTTGAAATATGTGTTATCACAATCTACCATTTTAATAAGAATAAATTTGGACATAATTTTGGGTTTGGAGTGTAAGGATAGGAGGCATGGTTATATAGAATAGATAATATGAGCGATGTACGTAGTTGTTTTATATATCTAATAATGTAGTCATTTTAGGTAGTCATTATAAGATACATGAAAATAAGTGATATGGTTGGTTTAGATATTTTAAATAAATCAATATTAGGTTTTATTAATATGTTTCATTAATTATTATAATTACTTGTTTTGTATATAAAATTTTATGTAAATTTTAAAATATTTTGGGAATAATTTTATCTAGATAATTTTTTGTTTTTATTCTAAAATTTATTTTGTAAACTATATATTAATTTTAATGAAAATATAATTTAAAAGTCTATTATTTTTAATCAATTTAAAGGATTTATAATTTGGTTATTATTTTGAAAGTTTTATTTTGGGTTTTCATATTTTACGTTGAATGAAATACTATTAAGTACATGATTTTTTGTATTAAGTATTAATTAGAAATTTTATTATGTATAGATATTGGTAAAATTATAGAAAAGTACAAAACGATAAATTTTGATTGAAATATATTACATATATTACATTTTAAAAATATTTATATGTTAATAAACTTATGAATTGATTTAAATATAATATGTATTGAAAGTTTGGATATCTATTCAAGTTGAAAATATTACGTATGAATATTTTGATAATTTACTTAATTAAAAAACATTATATACTATCAAAAGATAAAAATATATTATGAATGTGTTTTTGTAAATAAATATATATTATGTATGAATTAATTCTTACATATTGAGCAAAATTTCTTATATATTATATTTTGGTAAAGGAAATATCTGTTGAATTATATTATGTACTGAGGATTAATCTAAGTCATATGTTTTAAATCTTGATTCAAGGATTTTATTTATGAAGGATGATGAAAGTTTTCTTAAATATTTGATTCCAACACATATATGGAGTTTTTCAGAATATTTTACAGATATTTTTTTGAAAAGTATAATATATTATGAATCTTTTATATAATATAGAAAATATATTAGGTATGATTGGAATTTTTAAAATATGGAAAAGTAAATATATTACATATCAAGCATGAAGGAAAGAAAATATATTACGCATTTCCTCATATTAATACTTATATTACATGTTTAATAGTCATGTATCATATGTGATATCTATAGGTTTAAGAAATGCTTACTATATACAATTAGTGTCATGAAAAACGTTAATAGGAACAATGTTATGATGGATGTAGGAGATGAATAACCCCTTCATGTAGTATGGAACATGAGAAGAGAATAATAATCAACTCACATAGGCTATAAATAATGTATAGTAGATGGAACATGCCTGTATGATGAATTATAAAGAGTTAACTATAACTACAATTCGCTATTTGCAGAACATGGGACAAAACACTATGTATTTTATAGTCTAAATCGATGTTATGAAAAAAATATATGAAAAACATATGTAGGATTAACACTATTATATTAGTTATTAGAAATTTGTGATTTCATGATATCAAAAAGTATTACTGAATAAAAATAAATTCCATATTTATTCATCATATTTTATGACTTCCTTATATAACTTATGATTTATTACTATATTTCTTTACAATTTTATATACCTTCTTAATGTAAATCTATATGAATTATTCATACAAGTTTATTAGTCCATAGTCCAGTTTTATCTTCTCATTAAGCTATATGAATTTTTTTGAAGAGTTTAATGCTAGATCAAATGAGTTCTTATGTTAGAAATATCAATATATGAGTATGATATGGTGATATAATAATAAATGATAACAAAAAATTCCATAATTTTTTATTATTGAATATTTTTTTTAAATTTTTATTGAGTATGAACTTTTTAACATTATTTCAAATGTTCTTAGTATTATTCTATACTCTAGTGCATTTGTCTCAATTTATATAACTAACTTCCAAACTTCTTCAAGGTTTAACACATTTAGTTTCCATCATTTCCTCTACTTTCAGAATTAAAGAATATATTATTAAATTTTGGTTTTATTCAAATCAACTTTTGGATATATTTTATCTTTAAACCATGATTCATATTGATAGAAATTTCAGATAAACTATTGTGTTATTTTCAATGTTCATGATTTTCAAGAAATAGTTCTTATAGAATTCATATTTAGTCTCTTGAATCAAAATAAATTTTATGAAATATGTATTGATGAGATGATAATCAAATAAATAGGTATTATTTTAAATGTTAAGATGATAAATTAAACTAAAAAGGATTTTAAAAATAGGATATTATTTATATAAATTAGTGCAATACAATGTGAAATGACAATGAAATATTTCATAGAATTTTTTTGATCATATTAAATGAGATTACTACAAGTGATGAATTATTATAAGGGGTATGAACCATTTATATATATAATTAGTTAATAAATCAATTTTATGAAATTATGGGGGATCCCTTTAGGTTTTACCAATAAAATGGGAATTTACTTCATCATTTTTTCCAAAACATAAATTTTTTAGTTTTATATCTATACAATACCAATACTTCTTCTCCCCTAATAAAAATACCCACCCATCAATCTATGGTTTCTAGAAGAGTTATTAGGGTTTTTTCACTATGGTGAACCTTATGAGATGATTCAAAACTTTTATGTGACTCAAGGTAATAAGAATGTTTTCCTCCAAAATATAATATTTTTATCTTTAAAGTATTTCTATTAATTATTTAACAAAAGGTTTCAAAGAATATTCTTTCTCTATGGTTTCATAGGGAAAATTTATTTTTATGGGTTGATTTTAAAAGTTTATTTTTATTGATTTAAAATAAGTTTTAAATGAGTTTTAGGATGATAAAATAAAGTTTAAATTTGTTTTATCAAATTATAGTACATAGCTATTACTTATGAAAGATAGGTGGGACCAATATATAGCTCTTTAATTCATTAGATAATGATTTAATCTAAAAAGATGATATTTTTAAAGTAACTAAATAAGTTATTTAATTGAAAGGGTGATTTTAAAGGGTGATAAATAATATTATATCCCAAGATGAATTCACGGTTTTTCTATGCTTACTCAATGTTTTAATAGAAATTTTTGGATTTTTTGAAACAAGAAGTTGATTTTATGAGTAAATAGAAGTTTTTTTTTGTATTTTAAATGGTATATGAATGAATTTTAAGTAATGTTTATGATATTTTAAAATTTTGATTTTTTATAAGTTTTTATGTTTTCTCATAAAACTTATAAAATCATTTCTTTTCCTTATTATTGGTTATGAGTTTTCTTTATGATTTTTTTGGGTAAATTTGTTATTTTAATGTCTGTAAATATATTTTATATCAGATCAAGGTCCTATGTTTAAAATAAATAATTTTTCATAGGTTTCCATGTATATTCCCAAATGTGTTTTACCTTTCTTTTATACCCCTTACTAAGCATTATGGTTTCATACCATATATTTAAATAATTTTTATAGGGTTTAAGGATGAGTATGATATATTATTAAGTCAATTTTTTGGTAATAAGGATTTGTACTTGAATGAAGTAGGTGTTTCATTTGAAGAGTTTGGTTTAGTGGAAACAATATGAATTTAGTAGGAAAAAATGTTTTTTATTATTAAATAAATTAACTCAATTCTATAATAATTAATATTTAAATGGTCTTGGGTATGTAATTGATTTAATATTTTCAATAAATCCCATAATTATGGGTTAGTTGTGTTCAAATATTTATAGTTGGTACCTGTTTAGGGTTTAGATAAATATATAGGTTAGAATGTTATTGGTTAAGGATAATTTTTGAGTTGCAGATACCATAATGGGTTAATTATTTTATAAAAAATCATTAATCAAAGGTATACAAATTATTTCGATGTTTTATATGATCATAATTTTAAGGTGATTAATGAAAATTTTGGAGATGTTTATTTGGTATTAGGTAGAATAAATATATGAGGTATGTATAACCCTTAGGGTTTATAAGTAAATTTTTATTAAGATTATTTGGAATGAAAGATATAATATTTTTGTAAAGATAAGATAAAATTTATACGTAACTGTTAATATTTAAATGTGATTTAATGCTGAGAGAGTTATGGTTATTTTGTAACTACGGAGTGAAAGTTATTTTCGATGAAGTTTTTTCTATTTTTGGGAACATTACATGATTAATATATAAAATAATATTATTTGGTTAGTATATGATTCAATTTAAATTGGTTGATATTATTTGAGTGATAATGATTGAGTAATTTTTTAGAAGAATATATTATTTTATGGTTTTATGTCATGGTAATTAAATTTTTTTCAGAAAAATATTAATTTATTTTGGAGTTAGTGAATAGAATGGAATTTGTTTTTGAAATATCTGAGGTTAAATAATGTTTGGTATAAAGGTAAATTTATTTTTAGATAAATCATTTGATATAGATTTTTTTGATTCTTGGACTTAAAATTCAGTAAGGGTAATTTAAAATAAATTTCTAGTGTTTAGGTGTTATTTCATGGAGTGGTTTATGAGAATTAGTCAAGTAACCTAGGCTAGGACTATGGTGTTACTTTTTCAAAATATAGTTTCTTATGATTTTTTGGTAAATATATTCACTAAAATTATTTGAAAAAGTTTTATTTGTGTTAGATTACTAAATTTATGGGGTAAATGGTTTTCAAAAATTCAATACTTAATATATTGTTTCAAAAAAATAATTTCTGGTTTTCAAGATACAAGGATGAAGATTGGACACAACTTTCAAGTCCATTACAGATGATTTAATTTGAATTATTATTTCAACGTCACGCTCAAATTATTTTGAAACCTTTTATAATATTCAAATCACTATAGAATTGCTGCATTAAATATCAAATAAATCCTATATTCCCAAAAATTTCCATGGATCATGGATGTTTGACTATAAAATTTTATAATCCTAACTTTTTCACATTTCTAGACATTGAAAATAGAATCTAGGTATTTATAAAATTTTCACACTATCAAAAAAATATTAATAACATAATGAATTTTTAAAAGCTTTTGACTTGGGTGACTATTGAGTATTCCATGTGTAGATAGTTCTAAACTGTGGTATCTTTGTAAATAGTTATGATGTTTTAAAAAAACCCCAATTCAAAAATTTGAAATCAGATTCAAAAAAAGAAGAATACATTCTATAGGATCCATACAAGTACCATAGGGAAATAATAAAAAGTTAATAAAATATCCAAATGATTGAAAAATTCATCGTTACAATATTTTATAAAGATGTATCCACTAAAATTGATTAAGGAAAATTGGAAAATAAGAATAAATATGGAAGGAATTTTGGGTTTGGAGTGGAAGGAAATGATGTGTGGCTATTTAATGGGAGAAAATTTGACCATTATATATATTACTTATGTATATCTAATAAAGTATAAATTTTAGGTAGTTTTTATAAGATACCTAAAAATAATATATAGATTAGATTATATATTTTTAATAAATCATTTTTTTGTTTTATCAATATGTTTTATTAATATTTAAAATTAATATTTTAATATATATTTTTATCTACATATTTAAATATTTTGGGAATATGTTTATCAATATAGATATTAGTTTTTATTATATAAGTTATTCTTTAAATTTTAGGTTGATTGTAATTAATGTTTAATTTAAATATACATTTATTAATCAATAAAATGGGTTTTAATTTGTTTTTTATTTTGAAAATTTTATTTTATTTTTTCATATTCTTAGTTAAAGGAAATATTATTAAGTACAAGTTCTAATGTATTAAATAACATTTTTTTTATATTAATTTTGGAAAGTGGTAAAAATATGGAAAAGTAAAAAACCTTAATTTTTAATTAAAATATATTACGTATCTTAGGTTTTAATTTTTTTATAAATTAAAAAAATATGTATTGATTTAAATATCTTATGCATTGGAATTTTGAAAATATACTCAAGTAAAAAAATATTATGTATTAATATTGATGAAATTTACTTAGGTATATGATTTTACATATTATATAAAGATAAAGATATATTTCATATGGGTTTTTAGTAATGTAAGATATATTACATATCCTTTAAAATATATAATGTTTGAAACATTTAGTACATATTGAGTCTAATTTCTTAGGAATTAAATTTTGTTATAGGATATATCTTATAAATAATTTTCTGTACTCTATATTCAGATAAGTTAGAAATATTACATATTGATTCAAGGATATTATGTATAAAGGTTGTTGATAATTTTCTTTTAATGTATACATGGAGTAGTTTTGAATATCATATGAATATTTTTTTTAAAAGTGTAATATATTAAAAATCTTATATAAAACCTAAAAAATATGTTACACATTCTTATAATTTAGGAAATTTATAAAATAAAATACCTTACATATCAATAATGAAAGAAACAAAATATATTACACATTTTATCAAATTGAGAATTAATTTACATATGGAAGAGTTACGTCGCACATATCATATCTATATATTGAATAAATAATCTCTAAATGCAATCAATTTCATGAATAAATATAATAGGAACTGAGTTATAATAGATGGATGAGATAAATACCCTATGTATGCAGTATTCCAAATGAGAAATGTTGAATTCTTGACTCATACGGGCTATAGATTGTGAGGATAAAAGAAACATTTATGTAGGATGAAGAAAAAAGAGTGTGCTAAACAACAAGTCACAGTATGTAGAATATGTGACATGTAAATATTTATATCTTATAGTCTAGATGAAATATATAACAACAATATATCATAAATTTTAAGGATATTGACACTACAATATTACGATTTAAAAAGTTTTGATTCAATGATATCAAAAGGTATGATTGAATAAAAAAATACTGTAATCATTCATTATATTTCATGATTAATGTATACAATTTACGATTTGTTACTCTACTACTTTAAGATTTTTATTTTCTACAATCTCAAATTCTATATGAATCATTCATGTCAGTTTATCATTATTTTTTTCACAATTATCTTCTAATAAAGTTACTAAAAATAGTTGCAATGAGTTTGATGAAGGATCAAATGATTTATTGGATTGAAAATATAAATCGATGAATATGATATGGGATATTGTAATCAATGATAACTATATATTCCATAATTTTTTAACTAGTTAAGATTTAAGGACTTTATCAAAATTCTTAGTGAATACTTACCTTAATTTTTCCCATATTTTACATGTTCTTAGAATAATTCTAGTTTCTTACACCTTTGCTTTTGTTTCCATATCTAACTTCCAAACTTCTTTATGATTTGATATATAAAATTTCCATAATTTTTCTTTCATAATTTATTACTATATCTTCTTAACATAAGGGTTTTATCAACTAAACTTCTAAATATATTTTATCTTGTAATTATGATTTATCTTGATAATAACTTCCCAACAACTACTAGGTTATTTTCAATGTGCATCACTTATGAAAAATAGTGCTTATGGAATTCATATTTAGTCTCTTGAATCAAAATAAGTTTTATAAAATTGTTATATATTTTTCGAAAATATTAGAAATAGATATGGTTTTAAATATGATGCTGATAAAGTCAACAAAAAAGGATTTTATTATAAAATAAGGTGTATATAAAGTCATGTAGTGCAGCTTGAAATATGAATGTAATACTTTATAGAAAATCTATATTAGTAATATTAATTGAGTCTTACAAGTGATGAATGATGATATGGTTGTGTACAATTCTTACATTCAACTTGGTAATATTTCAATTCTATGAAATTTTGTGAGTTCCACTAAGGTTTTACTAAAAATGCGGTATTTGTATCATATTTTTTTTTCGAAAACCAAAGGTGCACCTTTCTATATATACAATACACATACTCCTCCCATAATATAAATACATATTCTTCTATCTATAGTTAATGTAATTTTCCTTTGTGTTTTTTCACCATGGTAAACCATAAGGAAAGATTAAAAACTATTATGAGACTCCAGGTATAGGAAATGTTTTCTTTCAAAATCTATTGTTTTAAACTTAAATTATTTTTATTATTTTTTATCAGTATTTTACAAGAAATTTATTTCTATATTTTTTCATTTGAATAATTTATTTTTATGGGTTGGTTTTTAAGGTTTATGTTTATTTATTGAAAAGGATTTTTAAATTAATTTATGATAAAAATTATTTTTTCTAAATGTTTTTTAAAATTATGGTACTTGGTAATTATAGATGAAAGAGAGGGGAACCTGAAGCTATTGATATAAAAAGAATTGATTAATGATTTAGTATCTAGAGATTATATTTTGGAAGTTACTAAATAGTTTATTTCAGTAAAAGGGAGATTTGAAAGGGTGATATTGATTTTAATTTTCCTAGGATTCCTTTATGGATTTTATATTCCTGCTATTTTTTTAGAAATTATCCAATTTCAGGAAATAAGAAGTTTATTTCATGAGAAATGGGATGTTTTTTATCTTTTAAAAGTTATAAATTTGTATTTTATGGAATTTTTATGATATTTTATAGATTTAAAGTTTTCATAAATTTTCATGTTCTATCAATGAACTTTAAAATTCATTTATTTTTATTATACTTGATTATGAGATTTAATTTTAAAACTATTTTGAGAGAAGAAGTTAAATTCATGTTTGTAAATATGTTTAATATTAGTTAATGTTTATTTATTTTAAAAAATAAATTTTAAAAGTTTCTCAACTATATTAATTTTATAATAAAATTTTACTTTCTTTTTTACCACTTACTGAGCTTTATGTGCTCATCTTGTGATTTCAAATGATTTTACAAGGCTTAAATATGAGTAATATTGATTGTGAAGTAATTTGTTTTGAGGTTTTAGTATTTAATGTGGAATGTGTATAATTTTAAGAGTTTTATTTAGTGTAAAAAAGTCAATTTATGAGGAAAAGTATGGGATTTTTCATGCAAGTTATTTTCTTAATCCCCAAAAAATATAAATTTGAATGTTCTTAGGTGTATAAGTGGTGAAATATTTTCTTAAAGTCATGTAACTATGTGAATTTTAGGTTTATTTAGTCACAAGGTGCACCACTCTATGTTCACCTCCAATGGACTATGGTATGTTTAATAAAACTATGATAACATACACATACATATGGGATCAATTTTCCATAACTAACTAAGAAAATAAAATAAAATGAAAACCAATTACAAGGGAAATAAACACCGTAAATTAGAGCCTAAATTTTATATATGAAACATATCATCAAAAACATATAGTACATGTCAAGAGTAAAACCAATAATATGTATAAAAATAGATTAAAAAGGGAAATATAGAAATAAAATAGAATAATTCTCTACTAAAAACTCATAAGTGAAACTCTAAAGGTGACTACAAACCAACCCTATTAGAAATACTCCATACAAATTCACATATTAGAAAGAGTAATTATTATAGTTACATTTATATTATCACATTGATTAACATGATATTGTGAGTATAAAAATACCTAGTTACAGATTCTTAGTATTAAAAAACACTCTAGTGTGAACCTATATAAATTTGTTGTAAGATAAAAAAGTTAAATCATTACCTCACTAATTGGTATAAATGAGGTTCAAAATTGATTTTAATGCATAATAATAAAAATAAAGTATATTTGAACACATAATTCATATAAGATTATTATATTATTTATATGATATATAACATAAAAATAATACAGTCTAGAATCGAAATGTTTATCATTTAGAAATTTAGGTTCATACAACATGATTACATATAAAATTTTAATCATTATTTAAATACTTTAGCAAAGACCTATTAAAATATTGCATAATATTCTTAATACATTTTATCACCTGATTAAATACATCAAATAAAGGGAGGTCTAAAATCCCAATAAGGGGAGGAATAATATGGTAGCATGAAAGATGAATCCATATTGAACATAGGTGAGCATAATCATATTCATTATATCATAAGAAAATGATCCCCATCATAATATTAAGAGATTAATTTAAAAGATATTTGGAATTTGGGATATTGATGATAAGGAAAAATTAAAAAATTATTGTTAAAGACTAAACAAAAATTGAAAACAAATATAGGATCATGTTCACATAGAACATATGTGTACAAATCACCCCATCATAAATTGTGAACAAATCTGGCATCAAGTTCATAAGTAATACACATAATATCATGAGATATATCATATTACTTGAATAATTAAAGAGATATATCATTTTATTCCTACCCATCAAATCATAAAATACTCATAATCATCTATTCAACATGGACATGAAACTTATATCAATTATAAACATGAAATAAACCCATTGAGAAATAATGGGTTCCATAATGGTGTCTTATGGCACATTCCAATGGATAAAACTTAAATATTACCTAAAATAAGAAGGTAAGACATAATTTTAGACATTTAATGGAACACAAAAAAAAATTAATGGAGAGAATAAGAAAAAGCATAATAAAAATAAAATAGAGTTTTTTGATCAAAGATGTATTAAGACCCATCCTGTAAAAGTAAGAAATTTTATATCCATAGAAGAATAAAGTGAAGAAAATGAAATAGGAATTTATAGGTGAATTAGAAAAATCACTTTGAATAAAAATATAAATAGGTGATAAACCCAAAATGGAATAGTTGGGTTCAAGATTCCCCTTACCACAATTACCTTTTGTTTCATCACATTTACGATTCTTGTATAATAAAATTATGTTTATTATAAAATAATCCAAAAGTTTCAATATATTAATTTATCTTATACATGATCAATTATAACCATTATAATTTATTTATTAGTATTTTTTTGTTAAAGATGAAATCATTCGATAACTTGCTTTCTTTGAATGATCCCACTTTCATTTTGGTATCATCATTTTGATTCTTTTTAATTCATGTTTTGTAGAATTAAATTAAAATTTTTAGAATAAATTAAAATAATTTTTTAAAAATAACACATAATCTATACTAACCATCCATGTAATAAGTGATAAGTAAATCATTGGAAATATCCTTATAGGTGGATGAAACAAACCTTTAATGAGCCAAACCAAAATAGATGAAGAGATAGTATATACTATAAATGGATTAAAATAGTTATAAAAATATCATAATAAAATTGATATATTATATATTAATAATTAAATATTTTATTAAGGTATAAATAAATAATTTTTGAGATTATAATTAAGTATAAAAAAATAAAAAAGAGGATCATGATATTACCTCTCTGTTGAAGTTTTATTCCATTTCTATAGAACTAAATCCACAAGGGATTGATATTGGATAACACAAAAATATAAATAAGGTTATAAAAAGAGTTATAATTATGTAACTGGGAATATATTTTACTTTTGTAATTGTATTGGATGTTTTTTTCCTTGGAAAGAAGAGGGGGGTATTTACACTGAAGGGGATAGGTATTTTTAAGTTAAAATATTGAATAAATTAATATTTTAAAATTTAAACATGAAATAATGGTAATATTTAAAATTATGAATCAAATTTGAATAAAATTAAATTATTTTAGTAAATATAAACCGAAAAAACACCAAATTTATAATTTAATACAAATAGAAAGAAGAAAAATAAAAAACGTTTTTAGATAGAATATTTTAGATTTTTAGACATTGGAAATTACTTTTTAAGTTTAGTTATTATTATTATTATTTTTAAACGATTAATTTATATAATTAAACTAATTATATCAATATATTCATTTTAAAATTAATTATTCCATTATTACATCAATGTTACATCATAAAACATCAATATTTTCAAAACATGTATTTTTTCTATTCACTGATAAATTCAAGTCTTTCAAAAAATTATCAAAAATTTACCGATAGAAAATTTCACAATGAAGATTTCAAAAAAACAAATTAATTTTATTAAAATAATTTTTTAACATAGTTAATTGTAATTATTAACATATATATTATGTTTTTTAAAATACCTTAAAACAGAGTTTATTAAAAAAATGAACTTACACATTATTTTGGTTTATAATTTGAATATTTTTTTTGTATTATAATATTTATCTTTAATTTATTAGTCCATACTAAATAGTATTTTCATTTTATTTTTCTATTTTATTAGTTAAGTTACTAATATAATGTTTAAATTACAATTCTAATGGTTATTCTAATATTCCTAATTGTTAGGCTATTATTCTTAATGGTCTAGTCACTATTAATATAGACACATTGGTTTTATACATTGTATAAATGCATCTTATTTCATATATTCATCATTCCCATTAATTCATATCAAGTTTCAATGTTCTCAATTTTCAAAATTTTCATTACATTATTAATTTTTTGTTTTTAATGTGTTTTTCATGATTTTTATAATCCAAGTGGATCAAAATGATCTTTTCTTATTCTAGTTATTTTTTTTAATTGTCCCATTATTCTAATTTATATTTTATGTTTTATATTTATTATATAAATTTATTATTCTATGTTTATGTAATAAAGTGTTCATAATTTTTATTCTTTGCTTCTTTCATTTTATATTGCACTATATTCATAAGTATTACTAACATATTTGTTCCGAAGGAGAATTGCATATAAATAAAAGTTTGGGTTGTTACATTCTTCCCCCATTAATAAATTTCATCACCAAAATTGAAAATCATATCATTGATCAATAATATATGAGATTACTATTTTTATTACATCCTCAGGTACCTAGGTTTCCTCTTCATATTTTTTGATTTACCAAAGTATTTTGGAATGTTAAGTTGACTTGTTTCATAGAAAATTATCTCAATAGTCCAACATATTTGAAGGTTTTCCCCATAGTAGATGTAATTCTCAAAATATACCACTTTTATATTCATTAAATTTTAGGTATCAGGTATATAATTCCTTAAGAGAGATACATGGAACATATTATATACTTAAGACAAGTTTGGTGGAAGTGATAGTTGATATACAAAAATTCTTATGCAATTAAGGATATCAAAGGGGATAATGTACATAGGGATAAGTTTTCACTTATTTTAAATCCTCATGAATCTATTTTAGTGTTATACTCAGAGGATTAATTTGTCTTTAACTTCAAACTCTAAGTCCCTCTAATGATTGTCAACATAAATCTTTTATTAAAGATGATAAGATTTAAAATATTATTGGATGGATTGATACTTATTTTTAATATCTTGAAAAAGTTTAGTATTTAGTAGATTATATATACTAACTCCATCCTAAAATTTATTAACACTACATATATTCCCATATAGAGCTTCAAATGGGCCCATAAAAATACTTGAGTGGAAACTATTTCCATATGAGACCTCAAAAAATGGATGATGTTGATTCTAGCCTCCTTTAAATCATGTCGAGAAATATTTTAGTATGTGTTTGAGGGTCTGAATGATATTTTTAGATTTTCCACTCACCTGGGAGTGTGATATTCTATAAAAAATTTCAACTCATTATTTAGAGTATGTTGAAGACTCCTCAAAAACATAGAGACGAACCTTGGATCTCGATCAGATACCAAACAAATTGGTACCCTATACAAACTCACCAATTTATATATATGTCACGACCTGTCCCCCGGGGCCCATACCATGACTACCCCAAGCCCGCCTTCTATAGGCCAGGGGTGGCGACTAGCACTGAAAGGCGTATTCCCTAAAATCAAGAAGGCATTTCCTTTATATCCTGTAAGCACAATCAACCAAGCACACAACAAGATATTAACACAAGTGAACCGTATAGTATAAAGGGTGTGTAGAGTAAAAAAAAGGTGCTAGAATACAAGCCCAACTAGAATGTATAAGAAAAATGAAATGTATAAGTAAAATGGAAAATCTCCTGTGAACTCCCGCCAATGACCATAACCGAAAGGTAAGTACATCTCTCGAACGGTCGTCTCTATAGTAAACCTCATCTAATTCCCCCCTCTAAGCTTCCTCTAGTCCTGGTACTCTCGTCCTCAATCATCGTTGTCTGTTGTATGCACCAAACACAACAATGTGTGGGTGTTTCCCATGCAGGAGTGAGTATAACGATACTCAGTAGGGACCCCGAGACCCTCAAAGATCTCACAAAAACCAAAAAGGATAAACCAAAAGGCATTGAATCAACTGACAACCCTATATAGGTATATGCCCATACATATACCTATGTTATCAAGTATACCCATCTCAATATTGAGGAAACCCAGGGTCCAACTCCAAATCCCAATGCTCAACTGTTCCACAAAGGAAGGAATACCAGTAAGGTAAGTACCACAAAGGTACGCCACACAGAAGAATACCACAAAGGTATCACCATGAAGGTAAGTACCACAAAGGTATGCCACACAGAATATTACCACAAAGGTATCACCACAAAAGTACGAACCACAAAGGTATGCCACATAGAAGATTACCACAAAGTTATCACCACGAAGGTAAGTACCACAAAGGTAGGCCACCCATAATATTACCACAAAGGTATCACCATGAAGGTAAGAACCACAAAGATACGACACATAGAAGATTACCACAAAGGTATCACCATGAACGTATGCCACACATAAGATTACCAAAAGGTTAAAGACTCATCTCACACCAGGTATAAATTAGGTATAGTAGTAAAGATAATTAGATGTAACTATTGAATCATCTTGCTCTGTTAAGAGGCAGACCCATATAGGATCCTAAATCATCAGACCCACATAGAATCCTAAATCATCAGATCCACATAGGATCCTAGTACATCATCATACCCACATAGGATCCTAGTACAGAAAACCCACATAGGATCCTAGAGTAGTCCCACGTGGATTACTAAAGTGGATTCAAGTGAGATTCTCAAACACAGACCCACAGAGGATCCCAAAGCACAGACCCACATAGGATCCCTTTCTTATGTTGTAGCCTGCTACAGGGTTCCCGCACTAAGATCGCTTGTTTCTGAGAGGGTCTGATCCTAAAGACACATGTTGATAATACAACTTCCACTAAGTCCCACAGAGAAGTATCTCAAAATACCTCCATGAAAATGGTGTCACAACGCAATAGACAGTGCGTCAATCAGACGCTCTGTCTGTAAGTTATTAGCCTTTCAGTCTCGAGGGACCGGTTGGATTAATTTTTGATCCAACCTAGATGTACCCCAAAATTATCAAAAACCCATGTGGGGTATACCAAAAGGACCTTATAGATCCAAGTTTTCCATTGTCGCAGATGGTTCATCAAACGAGTGCTTGTAGCTCAAGATATGGCCGAAAGAACGATAAGGGTCGAAGTTGGTCCTGGTCTGGTCCGACCCGACCCAGGTCCGTCCCTGGGTCCAACTTGACCCGCTGGGTCTGACCCCTAATGGACGGATGGATAACCTCTCCTCCAGGCGGCGTGGTCACACGCCGTGCTATCTTCGACGGCTGGTTCAGTCGGCCACCCTCCCTTCGCTACCGCGACACAAGGCCGCAGCTCCTACACGCAGGGCGACACAGACACACGCCATCCCCATCGCGAGGCTGGCCGGAGTGCCGACCGCTGCTCTTGCTCCACCGCAGCCAATAGGCCGCGACTCTACTCTCGTGGTGAGGTCATGACGCTGCTGTCGTCGTGGCTGGTCGTGGTTCCAGCCTCTTCTCCCAAGTCCCACCGGTGCCAATCGCCAATAGTGGTTGTCGTCCCTCTCCATCGCGGGGAACACAACAAAAATTAAAAGGGTTATAGAGAGGTCGGGCTATGTTCATTTGGCCAGTACCCTTCGGGTTATAGGGGTAGCAAGAGACTCATAGAGAGATATTTAACGTAAAATAAAATTAACAAAGATAAACCAAAATCACACCCCTACCTCGAAGGTTTGTTGACTTCAGTGAGGAGGGGAGGACAGGCGTTAGTTCATTGTCGTTGAAGATGTCTCTCATTTGAGATGGTGCGTTCTTCATTGGAGGCACATTTTTCATTGGAGAGAATGATCCTACAAAAGCTATCCCCAACAAATCCCCTCCCTTTCCATTGATTTCCCCAATAATCAAGTGAGGATCCAACTTAAAATAATTTAATAACTCTAACAATTAATTTATGTTGACACATTTAATTAATTGGTTAGTTGAGAGGTTTTCCCCCATTACAAGGGGTTTGGGTGGTCCTCACCACTAGAATTCAAATTAGGGGGATTAAATCTCTTGTGGTCCCCACCTTCATAAATAAAAACGAGGTTACAAGAAAAATATAAATGTTAAGTATTTTTATTTTTCTATTCTTACACGAAAAGGTGAAAAACTAACTTCCACCCTCAACATACTACAGTCAAGGTGAAGGTTTCCTTAAGTGAAAACTATCGCTGCAAGTTCAAAGGTGTCCTCATATTTCAATTTTGAGCACTGGTTTAAAAGTTACGAAAACCCACTCGCACATTTACTGAATGTAACCAAAAAAAGTTTAGAAATTCATTCCGGGCACACCGGGTCTCGGAAACACACGACGTCAATTTTCAAGGACTCATAATATTCCCGTATACTTAAAAATAAAATTACATGTAAAAATATATGTATTTACAATATATATATATAAGGATGTTTTTAAAGATAAAAATCAACGTGAATGGTTATTGAGTAAGTAGTCTTGGGGATTTTATCCACCACAACTCATACAGAATTGTTCCATTTAGATGTATTCAAAAGACCAGTGACAAGGTGATGTTCTTCAATTTCCTTTTCAGTAAGGGTAATGGTTGTAGTATCCCTTTAGACTTCTAACACTCTAATTTGACATGATGATATAACAATGAGTTTGACATGTACTCAAAAATATCCTTTTACATGTTGTCGCACCCAAAGTGAAATAAAATATCTTCGTACATTTTGGTACTTTTGGGGTGGATAGAGAATGATAAGACATGTTCATTATCTAGAAAATATTTAAATTCAATGAAAAATGGAATCTCCATAAGAGTCTCAAACCTATTAGTGAGGAATCAACAAGTGCATTCAAGAGATCTGAGTTCAAAACTGAGCAGAGACATATTTCCAGGTTACAGTAGCAGTACTATATTAGGTATTGTTTGACGCTGTACCTGCAAAAACTATTCATCCATTTGGGAATTCAGGCCACCACTTTGGTCCTTGGGTCCTTCAAGGCCTTCGGTCTAGTAAGGCTTTAGGGACACCTTATGTCCTTTCTGTCACCTCAAGGCCTTCGATACACCTTAAGGCCTTCACGCCACCTCATGGCATTCAGGTAACCTGAAATTGTTCTTAAATCGACTAAGAATACCCAACAAGGTGTAGAATCCAGATGTGGATTTAGAGAGGGAATATTCACCATATTAGAATCTAATATATGTGGATGAAATAGAGGTTATATCTTTTCCATTAAGACCAACCTGTTCATGCACGGGAATCCTAGATGAACAACCATGTGAAGGTGGAGAGCTGATATCATGATGTAGATGCTGGGGAGGTGGAATTCCATGTAGTTATAGTCTGGATATTTCCTCTTAGAGCTATGGGTCATATAATCTATAAGACTATGGGAATTTTAAGGGTTCCCCCTCATCCCTCAAATGGGGGGTTATCAAAAATCAATAAAAATAAGGCCTTCAGGCTATTTGGGCAATGAAAAATGGCATGAGAGGACGGATTGGTTTTCTACTAACATGATTTATCGAGCACACTTATTCTCCATCTAATATTCCTCCCATAGAAATGTAGTCAATCATCTCTTCTCTCTCATATTTCACTCTTTATTCTTCTTGATACCATTTTTGGATTGTTCTATCTTCTTTTGAGACCTTGGTTTTCCATCTCTTCACCTTCTTCTTCTTCTCATCCTTAGATATCCCACTTCTCTTCTTTGTTGTTGATTATTATTCAAATATTTTTGTTTATTTGGTCATATTTTTATATTTGTCTATTTCAATCAATTTTTTTCTACCAATTCATGACTGTCTTATACTGACACATCTTATATTATCACTTGAACCTTAGTTCTAAATGAGACATCAAATTTTTATAAAGGAACTCTGATGGTTTGGGATTGTGTTGGTGTGAGGTTTGGTAGATTACTCTTGGAACGATTCAACCTCATCTAATTTTTCTACCCATCCTATTATAATTTCATACATTTTAGTTGAGTATGAGGGTGTTTAAAGTGGGTTTGGGATGGTATTGTAGTTTGTGATTTAGTTGTGGGGGATCGCCTCAGATGGTGATGTCTTCCACTTTGGTTTCTAGTTTTTTTAGATGGTCAGTGGTTCCTTTCTCATTTGTTTTTTATTGGTGAATTTGATGTTTGATTTATTACTTGATGGATATTTCCAATGGCATTGATCCCACTATTTTAGCAATACTAGTTTGATGAAGTAACATTATATGGGATTGATTTTTATAGATTCATCATGGCTCGCTATGGGGGTCTTTTCCACTCTCATGATGCTATGGATTCCAGGTACATTACATATTTACATTCTAGTTTGGTGAGATGTCTTCCTTGGAGGTTTTGGGTTGTGTTTTTTGTGAGTGGTACAATGTTCCATGAGTCACAATAAGCGGTGTTTTGTACCTTTGTGGGTTCCCTTAGTGCTGGTCCAACATTTGTGTTGATTTTAAGGCATGGTAATTATAGTTTTCCTTGGTGATGATGGAAATTGTGTGGTGTGTTCATTTTGTTTTATTGGATATTTTTTCAATGGAAAGGATTATCTAAGGCACTGGTGATTCTATTCTAGAGGTTATTTTGTTTTCCAACGCTCACACATGTATTGTGCATGTTTTTCAATGGTGATGATGGTTTCTGACTGGTGGTTCTTACTCGTGTGATGATTTCAATGAGGGTTTGGTTTATATCATGGTGTGCATTGTGAGATGGTAGGATCGATCTGGTGATGATGGCCTGTTATTTGAAAGTTGAAACAGGGTGCGTGATGACTGTTCATGGCGTGGTGATGATGGGTCTGTTTAAATATTTTAAAATTTAAGATCTGTAATGTGATATTTTTTTGTGAGGTTCTGTGTAACTTGATGTTATAGTTAATGTTTCTATAAGGTTACTACTTACCCTTAAAGTATATTTTCAATAATTTATAAAATGGATTGGAAGAAATAATCCTTTCTTTACCCTTGGTTATTATGTCATGTAGAGTTAAGCTCAACAATGAGTGACTCCATATTTTTCAATGTTGAATTTATGAACCTTCCTTTCATTTGTTACTATCATATTATTCTGAATATCTAAATCATCCCTTTATGCCTCCTTGAATTTCATTTTGATGGAGGGATGGAAAATAATTTAGAAAATATAGGATGTCTTCTCTACTATTATGACTTCCAAATTAAACCTTTGAATATGTATAATGATATGGTAATTATCATTCCTCATCAGAAATAGAATATTTAGTTCCTTTACACTAATAACCTCGACTACATTATCCATATTTCTAATATGGTTGTGAATTGAACAACCATAATGCATGATTAAATCTAACCTTATTCTTTTGAAACATGTTCCATGCCTTCTATATGAATATACACTTTAAACTCTTATGATTAGTTAATATATAACACTTTTTCTCAATAAATATAATACCTTCAAATATTTAGTGAAAATATCACAAATACTAAATCTAGATCATGCATGAGGTAGTTTTTCTCATTGATCTTTAATTATTGAGAGGTATAGGATATCACTATATTATTTTTAATGAGTTCAAAAACCATGAATTTATTTTAAGAATATATATATATATATATATCACAAACCCTTCACTACTTGAAGTTCATGAGAGTACAAATGAAGTTATTAGACTCTTCTTAATCTTCATTCAGATTTCCCATCATTATTTAGTATAAAAATATTTTACCCCCTTCTCTTGTAACTTAGTTATTGGGATAGAAAATCAATATAAATTGATTATAAAGTTTTGGTAGCACCCAGATAAAAGAAGAAAATTGTTGATATTTTTCACATCTGAGGTTTAAGGTATATATATTTTTAGCCTTGTGATGCAGTTTTTTGGTTCGGGATTTGTTATAAGTTTCTAGTGACTTTAAATTGGGTTTTGGGAATTTTATGGTGGTAAATGGGTAGACCACACCATGGTCCAAGCCATTTTTTAACTTAATATCATAATTTTAGAATGGGGAGGACCAGTATACTCAAGAAGGGTGTGGTAAAGAGAAAGGATTATAGGAAGTCTCCCTTTGTACCATGACAAAGATGTACTCACCCCATCGTTTTGTAGGGTGTAGTGGGTCTAACTTGGCCAAGGTTTACCCCCTTCATCATGGTTCATCATTTTAGTTAGTCTCTTAAGAAAGGTGTGATCAAATCCACCATGACCATGGCTGAAATATCTATATCACAGTGTTGTTAGTTTAAGATATTTGAAATGGCTAAATCAGTCACTTGGTATTTCTGAGTGGTTATGCCTATCGATTATTATGGAATAAAATATTTTTGGGATGGTTTTAATGCATAATTGATTCATTTTATTCCCATAAACCCATTTCCATTACAATAATGTAAGATCTTATACATCTAGATGATTTTAGGATGATATCTAGATGAAAAATATTCATTCAAAGTACACATTAGGCTATCTATGTATTTCAAATCTATTTTGGTAAAAACAATTATGCATTCAGAGTAGAGGATCTGTATTTACCTTTAGCTTATAGATCCTATTTATTAATTGAAAACTATCAGTGTTTGAGGTAGGTTATCTCAAGTTATCCCTTGAGGTCTGATTCTTCTCTATAATTATATGATGTGTGACCATGATTAAATAACATGTCATTGGTCTTTTCAAATTTATAAACGAATTTAAATTGTAAATTAGTTATGTTAGACATTGCATAGGACCCAAGTGGACCATTGGAATCTAAAGACCAAGGAATAGGCAATCCTGTATGGGTTGAGAACCTTTGAAAAATAAAAATGGAATTAAATTGTTGATTCTAGGGGTTCTTTTTACTTACCCAATGGTTAGCGTATTTTTTTAAGATGCTTGGATCATACTTTAACATAACGTTTTTTAATCTAAAAATTAATTTCTATTAACACATGATGGATTTTGATTATTAAACTGTTGACCATGGAATTTGGTGAATTAATTGGTTAAAAAATGATGTTATGTGGTTATAAACTTGGTTAAATTTTAAGAATTTATTATTATTTTTGGGGGACCTTGATGTGTTTTTAAGGATATGGTATGTACGTATTTATTATAATTATTATTAGAGGACGTTTATATATTTATTAGGGTCTAGTATACCCATATTATTGTTGAAATACCTTGACATGATTTCAAGGATCTAATATGATAATATTATTGATTATTATTATTAGGGGAACTTGATATGATTCTTATGATATGGTGTACCTTTATTATTTATTATTATCATTGGGGGAACTTGGGATGATTCCAAGGATATGGTGTACTAGTATTACTGATTAATATTTTCGGGGGACCTCAACATGATTTCAAGGTGGTATGACCATATAATCGATGATTATTATCAGGGGACCTTTATATGTTTCCAAGGATTTATTTTTCCCATATATTTATAAAATTGGCTATGGGATTATGGAAAAGGGCATCCAAAATTGGAAAAATAAGATTTGGTTGATCCCAAGTGCCACTATGTACCCAAGGGTTGATGATTTATATAACATTTTACTTTTTTATTATTATATCACACTTTATTTATTTACTTTCACATCATTATATACATCACTCAGACTGAATATACTTTAAACATCATTGGTGATGGCCTATTAAGTTTTACTCACACTCCTCTTAGGCCACATTTACTGCCCAAGAAGTCTTCATAGTTATAGACTAGGATAAGGGAAAGCCCCATATGATTGAGGGTTTATTAGATGTTTCAAGATTCCAAATAGATGGTGGGGGCAATGCATGAACTCATAAATTACTAGGATATAACTTTATGTTGGGAATATTTTTTTTGATTTTTCTAGTCACTGTATGAATTTTCTTTATTTCAGTATGGTAATATATTTTGCATTATTTTGGAATTTACTTGGTATGTAATTGTTATGGTATGTGTTATATATTATTATTTTGATATCTTCTATCATTTTTACTCTCACCCAATGGTATAATCTCCCCATGATATTCTCTTATACCTTTACCGCTTTTCATTATCCCCTATCATAAAAGGAGTGTAATTGTAGTAATTTAGTGACTCGATTATTTAACTTATGAGTAAACTAGCCGAATGAAATTAAAAAATAAGAGTAAAGGACTTTAAATTTTGTATTATGGTTTAGACTTGGTATACATGAGATAGGCTATTTTCGGGACTTGGTACAAAACTAGTTCTTTGGAGTAGCTAACCCATGTACGAGGAACGTCAAATTTACCAAGGGAAGGGTTGTTTTATTGGCTTTCACTATTACCATTGATTGATTTCAACTCACATGATATACTTTATTTTCAATATTTATTATTATTTATGATATTTTACTAATGCATCGATACAAAATGACATTTAATATTCATCCATCACAATAGGCACATAAGGATTTTACCTTGTTGTGTGATTATTTATAATATGTATCTAAATATAATCAGTTAACTCATAACTTGTAAACCATGTAATATAAATAGAATAGTGTAATTCTTGTGGAAATTTCCCTTAGATGTGATGGAAAAATGTTCCTACAACATGGTTAAAGGAACGTGTTAATCAATATAGAGAAATTCCCCCAGAAACACTTATAATAGAATGATGAGTGGGTGGAAATGAAACTCACCTATGGATGATAGACGGGAGCCACCAATATCTCTGGTAAAGGTAGTATATAACAATAGATATGATACTAGGGAAGCATTTATTGGGAATTAATTACTATAGGTAATGTGTGTTGGAAGTCAATGGTTATTAATTTCTTTAGGATTTCTATGTTCTCAAAATTAATAGTTCCAATATGATTATTATAATATATTGGTTAGTACACTATCAATTTTGTTTTAACTACTACCACCATTATATATCCTTCACATCACCTGATGGTAGTAATGATGCTCATGCATGATATTTGGATTTACAATTTTTTACATTCAATACCTAACTATCAAAATTTGGGTTGAATTATAGCCTAGGTGGCTAGGCTCATATTGGATGATAATATAACATAATAGTATTTGTACCTTCTAGTTATAAACTAGTTATAAGATGACTTTCTTGATGATTTTTTGGGATTATTGTTCGAGAGATATATGGAGTTCACTATAGATATCATTTTGGGGGTAGATCCATTTTCTATTCCTTCTTATCACAATTCTCTATAATATCTTCAAGAATTAAAATTATAATCATAATACATAGAATCTAAGGGATTTATCTAGCTGAGTACCTTTCCATGGGGTTTTCCAGTCCTTTTCACCATAAAGGATGTCAGTTCCTTGAGACCATACATAAACTATCAAAGTCTAAACAAAGTGAAAATTAAAAATTGACACAAAATTTTACATATACACAATATTTTTGATCAACTTAGTGGATCCTCTGTGTTTTCCAAGATTTAATTGAGATTGAGTTATCACCAGTTGAGGGTAATCTTTTTAGATAAACAATATAGTTACTTTAGGATCATGTATGACTTGTATGAGTATTTAGTCATGCCTTTGATCTTGAAAATTCAATTTTATAATTTATGTTGTTGATGAATCAAGTTTTCCACTCATTACTAGATAAATTAGTTGTCATTTTAGATGATAATATTCTCATACAGTCTAATACCTATTAAGATCATGCATGAAATCTAAATTTTATTTTAGAAACCTTAAGAGAACATTGGTCATATGTTATGTTGTCAAAGTTTCACTTATGGGGTGATCATGTACACTTCCTAGGGCATGTGACATCTAAATATAAAGCATTAGTGGACCCCAATAAGGTGAGTGTAGAAGTTTCTTAAGAGAAACCCAAGATCATTTTTGATATTTTTAGATTCTTGGGTTTGGTAGGATACTATCAAAGGATTATTCACTACTTATTATTCTTGGAAAAATCTATGAAAAACATAACCAATAAAGGGGTTATGTTAATATGTTCCTATTATTGTGATAATTCCTTTCATAAGTTAAAAGGTATGATTGAAATCATCACCAATTATGATGTTACCCAAGCCGGGTAAAGAGTAAAATATGTATTGTGATGAATTTGGAGTTGTTTGGGAGAGAAATGGATGAAATATGTGCACATGGGTTCTTATGGGTCATGAAAACAATGTTCAAATGAATAAAATTATCTGAAACATGAGATAAAAGTTGAAACTATGGTTCATGCTTTGAAATTTGGTGGTATTATTTTTTGGGTGAAAGAATTTTGGTATATATGGAATATGAAATATTGAATTACATTTTCTTACAACATTATTTAAATATTTGGTAGTGAATATGGGATAAATAACAGTGGTATTTTAATTTTGACTTATCATATACCCCTAATAAAGGCTATATATTTTCCAATGCATTGAGTGGTAAAATGTAGAACTTAGTTGTGAATAAGTACTCCATTGAGTTCAATATGATGAAAATTTTTATGTAAATGAATTATGATATATAGGAATATCAATTTTAAGAAACCCTTTCCACTTTATACATTATTTATTTACTTCTCAATAAGATTAAGAAGAGAAAAATTTCAGACCCAAAGTGATTATTCCTAAGGGATAACAAATATGGTGGGGAGTTATCACCAGACTGGACCATTGATGAGGATGAGATTATCCATGTCCATGGCCATGTCTTAGTTTCCATGGGTATGAATGAGAAATTTATAAGGGAGTTTCATGCTTCAAATTGGGTAGTATATCCCAGTTCGACCAAGATTTGTGATGATATTCCTAGGCAGTACTGGTAGCCAAGGATGAAGAATGATATATCTGACATTGTGACTTGTTGATCCACCTATAAGTAGGTGAAAGATGATCACTAGTGGATCAATGGACCTCTATATCCCACACCTATACCTGACTGGAAATGGGACGATGTCACTATATACTTTTGGAATAGTCTACTAAGGAAACCACATAGGAATGCCACTGCATGGGTTATCATTGATATATTTACCAAGGCAGCCCATTTCATACCAATTCGAGAGAATTTCACTATGGATGAGCTAATAAATATTTATATTTGGGATAGAGTGCATCTATACGGATTTCCATGTATAATAGTTTTGGATAATGATACATGGTTTACCTCAAGATTCTGGTAGAGATTATAGAAGGTTCTCAATAAACAAATACACTGGAGTACAACATATCATCCACAAACTGGTAGAAAGTCTGAGCATACCTTTCAAATTTTAGAGTACATTTTGAGAGTATGAGTTTTGTATTTTGGTTCGTCCAAAGAGAACCACATTTATTTAGTAGAGTTCACTTATAATAATATCTTATATGATTTGATTCATATATCTTTATTTGAGGCCTTATATGGTAGGTCGTTCCTTTCACTTTTGTATTAGTTGGAAGCTATTGATTAGGTTGTGATCAGGACGAGTCTCATGTTGGGGAAAATAAATCATGTTAATTTAATTAATATTAATTTATTGACTGAATATAGTAGGTATAATTCATATACCGATTATTGATGATGACATCTAGAGTTTGTGGTTAGAGGAAACATATTTTTACGGAAATCGCCAAGGTTAGGACATCATTATATTAAAAAATAGAGTAATTTAATACCTTTTAATATTGGGATATTTTATGTTTTGGAGAAAATAGTTCTTGTGGCATATAGGTTATCCATTCTATATCATTTCAGCACCATGAAAAATGTTTTTATCAGTCATGAATTCGATGGTATCACAATGATCCATCACATGTACTATACATTAAAGATATTGAGATTGATATGGATGATTTTTTTGAGAAGAGTCCAGTTTTTATAGTGGATCAGAGTGAAAAGAACCTACTTTGGAAAAATATTCTTTTAGTATAAGTGTTATTGTAGAACATGAGCATCCAATAGGAGATGTGGGAGCAAGAATCTCATGGGTGGGTCTAGTGGCCCGAGTTCTTTTCTAATGATGACCAGGGATGATCATGAGAAAAACTCAAGGTTGATCTATTATATAATGGGGATATTATCCCATCCTTTGTCTAAGGTATATATTTTTGATCCATGTGATGGTTTTTTGGTTTAGGATGTGTTAGATGGTTCCTCGTGACTTTAAATGGGGTTTTGGTCATTTTATGGCACAACATGGGATACAACACATCATGGTATAATCCTTGTTTTGAATCGAGAGTGCTTGTGTGAAAGGGGGAGACCAATATACCCAAGTAGGGAACAATCATGGGCATAGAGAAAGGGATGTCTCACTATATACCATGACCAAGATGTCCCCACCGCATTGTGGTGCATGGAGTTGTGGGTTTAAAATGGTTAAGGTTTTCCCCCTACTCTATGTCTAGTTTCCCAAGAATTGTGTGATCAAAGACAACATGAATGTGGTGGACACATCCATGCCACTATGTCGATAGTTTAATATTTTTTGAATGGATGAATTGGGTACCTAGTGTTTTGGGGAGGTTATTTATATCGATTATTGTGGAACACAATCTTCTTACAATGAGTTTTTTGCATTCTTGATTTGTTTTCCTCCCAAAAAACCCCATTAAATTCATCATTTGAGAGATATTATTGGTGTAGATTATTTTAGGGAGATATCTGGATGACCTATCTTCATTTTAATGGATTTACTAGACAATGCATCTCTTGTAGATCTATTACATTTAAATTTTTGAGGTGTGTTCGGGCTAGGGGATACCTCTTTCCCATAAACTTATAGATCCTGTTAGGATATTGGAAAATATTAGTATTTTAGGTAAGTGGTATCATTCTATCCATTTAGGTCTTGATGCTTCTCCATATTCATATTATGTGTGGCCATGATTACATGTGATTATCAATTTTTAATTGATAATTTATTTATGATTCTAAATTAAATTTTTAAGACTTTCCATAGACCCAAAGTGGTCTATTTACATGGAAATACCTAGACATAGGCTATAATATAAGGTATTCCAACCTTTGAAAACTAAAATACAAATTAAATAAGTAATTCTATGGGTTATTTGGTCTTACCCAATGTCTATTGGAACTTTTTAATATCCTTTGATAATATATTAATTTCAAGTATTTTATCTAAAAATTAATTAATGTTAACACTTGATTCTTTGAATTTTTTTTAAAGTGGTAGATATGGAATTTTGTTAATTAATTGGTTAATAAATTACTTCCTATGGTTTCAAACATGGTTAAAAGATAATTATTGAATATTATTATTGGGGAACCATTATGTGATTCTACATATTTGGTATGCATGTATTATTGATTATTATTATTAGGGGACCTTGAAGTGATTCCAAGAATATAGTAATCCCATGTTATTTCACATTGGTATATACATCACTTAGACTTGATATGATTGAGAAACCATGCGTGGTGGCCTACTGAGTTTTACTCACACCCTGCTGGGCCACCTTTGGTACCCAAGAAGAGTTAATGGTTGTAGGTCAGGATAAGGTGAAATCCCCTGGTTTTGATGGTTTATCGAGTATGTTAGGATTATAGAGTGGATAGTAGGACCATGAATGGCCCCAAGACATTTTTTATTTACCTTAATGTTGGGAATATTTTTCAAATTTTATAGTTACTATATTCCTTTAATTTATTTCTTTATGGTTATACATTTACGATCACTTGGAACTTTCCTTGGTATGTACTTGTAATGGTATGTTTTGAATGTTATTGTTCTGATTTATTCTATTATTTCTACTTTTAATCAATGATATAGTGTCCCCATGATATTATATTAGACCCTCATTTCTTTTTAGTAGCCTATGGTGTATAAGGAAGCATTCTTGAGACCATATAGTGACTCAAATTTATCAATTATGAGTGAAATGGACTGGGAAAGTTATAATATCCATGAAACTTTTGGGTTTGGTCAATTCGTCAATTGATTTTGTATTTCAGGTATCCACAAAAAATTTCATCACTTATGATCACATACCCCAAAAATGATACTTGTTATATCAAAAAGTCATACTTTTGAACAAAATTTACCACTTATCATTCCTTAAAGACTTTAAAACAATCATTAGATGCTCTTTAAGTCCCTATTTTATCTTGGAGTATACAATAATATCCTCAAAAAATACTACCATAAAATTTTTATGGTAGTCAAAAAAGACCATTTTTATCAAGTGCATGAATATTACTTGGGAATTTTTAGTTCAAATAGAGACATTATGAACTCACAGTGTCCATATATTGTATAGAAATCAATATTTCAAATATCTTCTCTATTAACTTTCAATTAATGATATCCAGGCTGAATATCTACCATTGAGAAGTATTTATATCCTTTGATTTTACATAACAATTCAATAATTTGTGGTATTGGATACCTATTATTTGTATTGATCTTATTGAGGTCTAAGTAGTTGATGTAAATCCGAAGTGATTCATCATTTTTTTTGACAAAGATCACAGGTGCACCACAAGGTTATGTACTTAGGAGTATGAATTTGCTTTCTAAATATTTTTATAGTTACTTATTTGACTCCTCCATTTAATTATGGACTATTCTATAGGGTCTCTTGGATATAGGTGTGTCTATGGATATATGTTATTTTTGTTAACTATACCCCATGATCTAGGGGAAGGCTAGAAAATTATTCTGAAAATACATTAGTATACTCCCCCTAATGTAAAATTCATCATATTTGATGCATTACTTTGATTAAAAAATTTGATAAATATATTCTTCTTCATGTATCTTCAAAATTCAGGAGCAATTTTCCATTAATTTATATACTTGGAACATTTCATTATTCCTTTTAGGAAATTTTTATGGTGTTTCTTTTCACATCTTCAAAATATGGATTATTGGATATTCTCTCATTATTTATAATTTTTCCTCTTACTTGAAACTATACCGTTATTTTATTATCTCCATGTCCCTAAGAAAATTCTATAAAAATCATCTATACTTTGATAGAAAACTGATCCACTTCCTTATAACTCCCAAACTCTTAGATATCTTGAGGGTTTTAGAGCTGAAATTTTAAACGACTAATAAATAAATCTATTTTTGTATCATTATTGATAATAAAACTTATGTTATACCATGGAATAATTGTGAAATTCTCCCCATATGTTCTGAAAGATTCAATATCCATTTTCTTAAGCTCTATAAATTATTTTTCTATTTTTCTATGAAGAGTTTGAGTAAAATAAATTCTAATAAATATTTGATTAATGTCTACCCACTACATAGCTTCACCTTTATCCTTTATCATATTATTATTGATTAAATTACACCATTGATCATGTTATCCTTCTAAATAATGAAAAACCAAAGAAACTTTCTTCTTCCAGGAATAATTCTATATGAAAAATATTTTTTCCATAAAGATGACCCATTGTTCCATAATAAATGGATCAAAAGGTTTACTAAATTTTGGTGGTAATTTTTGTATACATGATTTGAGGGATAATTTATCCTTATTTTATGAAGACAAATATTTATAATGGTTTAATTTATTATTCATATCATAGGATATGCGATGAGGTACTTCCATGATATTTTAAACTCCACCTACCATTACATTAGGAATATTGTTCAGACAATAGTTGCATTTTCTATCACATGGGTTATTGGAACAGTTTCTCAGGGTTCCCACCATTTTTAGAAATATAAATTCTTATAATAAAATATAAATCAATAACGAATTGATAAATATATTATTAACATATATAATTATCTTCTAAAGTGCTCACCCATAGGCTTTATAAGTTCATCCTAGTTTATTTTTACAAAATTATTTCCAAAATTAAATAAACCTTTATTCAATAATAACTATAACAACCACATTTTCATATACAATTATTACATAATTTTTATATTATATAACATAACAATAATTTAAAGACCCAAAATCCAATTTCTAGGATGAAGTCCTAAAAATATGCTGTGTAAATTTTATTTTATAAAATAACTGAATAATTACACAAAATACCACAAACATAGGATATTTTGCCGGCCCAGGTTTTGGAGAATTGGATTACTAGTAATACATTCAGATACAAAAGTATAAAACATAGTAAACATTAAGGAAAGTAACATGATAGTAATGATTCCACATTAGAAATTCATCATGGAACTTCCACTAAACCTGTAAGAATAATTTAAAAACATAGGGTGAGAAGAAAATGCCCAGTAAGGGGTTTTAAAACATGACCATAAAGAAATAATTTTTATTTAGAAATTTCTTTAAATAAATTTTCTAAATCATGAAATTAACTTTTCTCATAACATTTCATCATCATTTTCTTAAGATATTCTAAAAAAAAATTTAGGATAAACTCATGCTCAAAATAGCTAAAATTATTTAAGAGTTACAAATAAAATACATTACAAAATAAGCACACACTTGAGAATAAATTCATGTAATTCCACTTATAAATTAAATAATGACCATACTTAATTATGTATGACATGCCAGGTGTGTATATACAATTTTTCACATGAAATGTTACTTGTTTTAATTTTCATATAAAATGACATCAAAACAGAAGTATGAAAACCATGAAATGATAGATAATTTCCTAAAATTTGTTTATGGATTGGAAGAAAACAATTAACCCTTCTTTATAAATGTTATACATAATTACAAAACATTATTCCATGTTAACATGAAAATGTATAACTGGTTAATAAATGTTCCTAAGAGAATGAATCTTAACCGTAGTTTTATACTAGTTGAATAATCACATGTAATTTCACTTACTATATTCATAATGAGCGAATGCATAATGGAAGACATCATAAACATTCTATCATGACCTCATGTGAATACCATAAGTAACCATCTTTTCAAGGCCTCATACTAAGACCTAGTTTGTCTAATGAGACCTACTAATGCATAAATAGGCTATAAAGGGCCTCACCCATCTCCTAATATGTACAATTCATTCCTCATATGTCAAATAAAAATATTCCTGTAAATCAAAGTGTCCCGCACTACTTTGATTTATTTAAATCTTAATCATAGATGAAAATAAATTCATAGATAAATTATTGAAGTACATAATCTTAAAACAATCCAAATTGTCCCACACCACTTTGAAAAGTTTAATCCTTAATCCATATAATATCATGAAAATATTAATCCCATACTTGAAATAATTTCCTTTATTTGTAAGCCATCAATAAAATGAGTAATGAAATAAATGAACAATTAATCAAAAATGAATATATTGTTTTGTCTTCCCAGAATAACCTTTTACACTAAATAAATATGTTTCACACATAAAATTTCGAATAACACATTTCAATTATTGAATAAATCCATGTTCTTGATAATCTCAGAAAATTTATTTGAAACCACGAGTTTAATATGAATGAATGATGTGTCGATGTTATGCTTGTTGCATGAACATTACTGTATACAGATGCGACATCCTTTAATTTAATATAACTTGATGACATGTTATGCACATTTTTTTTCTAAAAACATGACAAGAAGAAATATAACATGCCAAAAAACATTTAATACTCTCTCGCTCTCTCTCTCTCTATATATATATATTTCTTTATGATATAAAAACCCTCCTCTTTTTTACACACTTAAACATGATTTATTACATAAAACCTACACTTGATATAACAAAGAAGGTCGAGAGGTATAATATCTCTGGGGCTTAGAAACATTACATAACAACTTAAAACATATAACTCAACATCTTATTGAAAACTTCATTTACATGAACACTATATTCCCTCGTACTTAGCATTGCATGGGATAACCTGAGGACATGCATAAGAAAAGGGTGAGTTATAAATCCTAGTAAGGGATTAAACTAGGATTAATAAGAATATTAAAATACATGTTAGGTAATAGGCATATCAATGGAGCACACGAGAAACATGAACAAAAAGGCATGATAAAGAATGATAATCATAACATGGAAATAAGTTAAAAACAAATAACATGGAATTAGAATGAGCCAATGATCATTGCACATAGATCATGAGTAAACCCTCATTACACATGAAACACAAGTAAACCCTTTTTTGTAATTAAACTAGCATGAGTCAACACTCATTGCACATGACATATCAGGATACTATACTTTAACCAATGCATTAAATATCTATAAGGGTGTACCCTTGTTAAACATTTCATTTCATTCATAAGTGTGCCACATAGATCATAAAACATGGATTCATTAAAAATCATCATTTATTTCCACGATAAAGGAATGTTGAATTCATACATGAAACTCTTTAATAAATAAGTAAATGTGTAACACCCAAACCCCTATAGGATGGAGCCGGTTTATTACATGTGATATTGGCACGGTTAGAAGGAATGAAAAATCCTGAAGGAACAATCAGTTTAGTAGTCTTGAAGAAAATAGATATATAGATGTAACACAAATTACATTGAAAACATTTTAAGATACAATACATAAAAAAACTAAAAACTGCATCCACAAGAACTCAATAGACGATATTTTATTTGTCACCTATTGAAAGTAGAAAATGAAAGGGATGAGCTCAAATGCCCAGTAAGGGTTAAAAATATCATAAGAATGAGTACAATAATAAGTGAATTACAATCAATCTGACATAATAAATATGGCATAGTGAATAAATGAATAACTAATGCCATTAATAAACTGATAATGAAACTGAATCCATAGATTTTGTCATAGTGAAAACCACATGGATAATAATAATAACTGATAATGAATAAAGATAATGATTATTAATTGGATTTCGTGTATTAGGAAAATGAACTATATTATCGTAAAAACGGTTTAGTTCTATGGGTAGAAACATGTCTGATTTTTGGAAACAAATTCAAAGGGTTTGTTGCCAAAGTGATTTGTCTCATGAGACATACCGATGCATCAAGGGGATATAGAGGGCCCCAAACACCACTTCATGTCCAAATAATTATTTATACATTGATTCAATATGAGAGAAATATGACTTTTCAATATCTGTATAGAGTATAGTATACATATTCATCAACATTTCCATAATTGAAATAACTTTCCAAATAAAAACTGTATCTAAAATGTTATAATGTTTAGAAAAAAACATATCCATGATATGAGATTATGTATATTTAATATAAATATAATTTTCAAATGAAAAGTGATCTCAAATGGGCAGTAGGTACACCACATAAGGATTATTAGGTGAACAATACAAAGTTAGTCACCACAAAATGGTAGTTGAGACAAAGGCCCTTACCACAATGTAATCAGTCAAATCATTTTAACAAAACATAAAAACCCTCATATTAATCATTGAATAAAATTAATATGAAGACAATCATGTTATTATATATCAAATGGCAGTACACATATACCACATACAAGAAATAAGTTGCAAACAATGAAAATCCCACAGAAATGAAAGTGACATGAGAAACCCCTTGCAAACATTTTGGCATGGCAACGAGTGTTATTGAGAGGGATTAATGAGAGATAAACAGGTACTCTATTACTTATATGTCACAAGGGAATTATGGGGGAGGTGTGAAAACATAACCCATCATTAGGAATCAAAAATAAAAGGGCATAATATAGGGGAGATTCTTGAACAAAAGTGAGAGAGAGGATCCCTTACCAAGAACTTATCATTAGATTGAGGAAAAATAAATACCATAATTATGTGTGAAAAATATAAACCCACAAAATAAAAGTGGATATACAGAATATAAAAATCACATGTCATTCACACATATTCTGGGAAAGACATAACCTATGTTAAAGATGTTTAACTCATGAATGGAAATTGAGTTAAGATATCCCTAACCTTATGCTTGAAGGTGTTCTTGACTTGTTATTTAAGACATGAATAAAAAATTAGGCTTATTAATTCATAATTCCAGAACCTCTTATATATGTAAATGATTTATTATAAGCATTTTTAGTTCATTCAAGGCCTTTTTTATTAGTTATAAGGCTCAATTTCATTGTTTAGGATCGTTTGTTTACTTGGTTTTAAATGATTGGTTAACTTATATTCAAGTTCAGATAAATTTATAAGATGGATGTGGTTGTCCATAAATGAAGTTATATTCTATTATTAAACATCCAGAAGATTACATGGTATTAAATTTAATTTGGTCACTTAGAGTGAAGTCGAATTATTATATATATAACCTTAGTGACTACCGTTTTGGCTAAACAGTGGGTTTGATTACAATGAACATGTTTTACTTTATAACTTAATACAATTTGTACAAATTTATTAAAGAACTAAAAATAGTATAGATTAAATATATAATAATCTGGTTCAACCATAACACAAATGGTTTCAGGACCATAATTAAATATTATAATAGAAATTGATAAACCGTTGTCCTTGAATGTGCTAAATTAGCACATCTCAAATGGTGCTTTCATTTCTTTCAAATAAATAATGGGGAAAGGAGAGAAGGTATTGAAATATACCATTAGAATGAAAAAATTCCAGTACATGTATGTTACTGGATTTATCGTACTATTACTGTGAGGAAAGAAACAAAATGACAAGAACTTAAAAGAATTGATGGAATTGGAAAGAGGAATTTACGTCTTGAGACTTCCTTCTTTGGGAACCTCTTAAGGGGAAAGGTTTTTGTATTTTGAAGAGGATATGAGATTTTTTACGTGGGGGAGGATCTTGGTGAGAGACTTGGGTAGAATATTGGCAAGGCACGAGGCTTGAGTGGTGTGAGAGGAAGAGGGGGTGATGTGTGCTTTATATAGTGGAGGGGAGGGGAGTTTTCTTGATATTATAATCATTAATTTATTATTTTCTCTCAAGACAACCAATAGTGAATATTACATGACCAAGAATAGTAATATATGCATGTGACTTCGAAATTATTGGGCTTACATTAGCATACCATCATCAACGACTCAATTAATCCATTATTTAGCATTTATTTTGAATTATCAGATTTTACTATTAATTAAAAATTCAAGTATTTCAAAAAAATCAACAAAATTTACACTAACCATTTTTCGATGTGTAGAATCCAAAAATGAAGTCCATTTTTCAAAAATAATTTTCTAAATATGATTAATTAAATATTTAATTAAAATAATTATATAATCAAAAAATATAAACACTTAAAATATTCATCTTCATTTTTAAGGTGCCTAAATTCATTTATACCTTCAAGGGCATGGATACCATTCATAAGATTCATATTACTATTCATAAGGGTAAGTTACTATTCATAAGGGTAGGTTACTATTCACCTAAAATTATGTTAATTCTATCAGACTCTAAATATCATCTTGAACACAACCGTGTATGTCAGATTTTTAAAATTCAAATCGTACAGTTAGAAAATTTAAGTTTAATGGCTAGGTTATGGATATCTCATATAAGTAACCATGTTTTGTTCCATATAGGCTCAGTGATTCTAGAAATATAGGATATAAATAAAATTTATTTAAGAAAAACATACCATAAAATTTTTGGGGTGCTACTTATTCCATCCTTCAGAAATTTCATCCTTGAAATTTTATGTATGAAACTCAAAAAAAGACGTGGGTGGTTCTTTTTCATGAAACCCTCTGGTTCCCATGTTTCTTCCTCCATATTCTAGTTCCTCTAAAGAACCTTTACAAGACAAGTTTTCCAATTTCTTAATACTTGATCCCTTATGTCAAGAATACCAATAGGCTTTTCATAGTATGACAAATTAGGTTTCAGTTCAATTTCTTCATAGGTGAGTACATGCATTGGGTTTGACATGTATTTCTTCAACAATGACACATGGAACACATCATGGACATTTTAAAGATTTTATGGCATCACTAGATGGTAAGCTACAACTCTGATTATTTCCAGAATTTGAAATGGTCCGATATACCTGGGGCTCAGTTTCCCTTTCTTACTAAACCATAAGACACCCTTCCATGGAGGTACTTTCAGAAAGACATGATCTCCCACTTGGAATACCAAATACTTTCTCCGATTGTCAGCATAACTCTTCTACCTACTTTGGGATACTTTAATATGGGATTTTATTGTCTTCACCTTTGCCGTATCCTCTTCGATAAGTTCTGGACCTATAAGTTTCCTCCCACCAACTTCATCCCAACAAGTTGGAGTTCAACATCTCTTTCCATATAATGCTTCATATGGACCCATTTGAATAATAGAATAAAAACTATTTTTGTAAGAAAATTACACCAATGTAAAGTATTGATCCCACATACCTTGTAAGAAAAGAGAGCATGTCCTTAGCATGTCTTCTAGAGTTTTAATAGTCCTTTCAGACTATCCATCAGTTTGGGGGTGATAAGCAGTACTCATGTGAAGCTCAATATTCAAAGCCTTCTGGAGACTTTTCCAGAATTTTGATGTAAACTGGGAATCTCGATCAGACACAATTGATAGAGGTGCACCATTACGTCTTACAACATCATTAATATAATTTTCTTCCAAGAGATCAAGTGGAAAACCCTCTCTTATAGGAAAAAATGTGTTGATTTTGTGAGCTGATCAACAATTACCCATATTTCATCATTCCTTCTAGGTGTCCTTGGTAGTTTGGTGACAAAATCCTTTGTAGTGTTATCCCAATTCCACATAGGTATAGGTAGAGGTTTAATCACTCTTTTGGGATGTTGTTTCTCTACCTCACTTGTTGAAAAACTAGACATCTTGACACATAGTCAACAATTTCCCACTTTATATTATCCCACCCGAAATATTCCATCAAATATCTATACATCTTGGTGCTACCTGGGTGTATAGAGAAATTTTGATCTATGAGCATCATCTAATAGTTCCCTTTTTATCTTAGGAACTGATGGAACACATAACCTCTTCCTAAATTTTAGAACTCCTTCTTCATACACGAAGTCATCTAGTCTGCCATCCTTGACAACATTAATTTTCTTGTACATGTTCTCATCATCAGATTGAGATATTTTTATCTTCTCTAATAAAGATGTTTTAGTGATCATTTGAAAGAGTAAATATGTTTACCTTTCCTTAACAACTACCATATCCATATTTAGTATATCCAATAATATAGGATCTCTCTCAATCCTTATTTGAGTCAGAAGTCCATGATCTTTACTTCTTAATGTATCTGCCACCTTATTCACCTTTCCAAATTGGAACTATATTGAAAAATCATAATATTTGAGTAACTGAAGCCAACTCCAATTCCTCATGTTGAGTTCTTTTTGTGTTAAAATGTATTTCAAACTCTTGTGGTCTGTAGAAATCTCACATCTCTCTTCGTAGAGATAATAAATCTATATTTTCAAAGCAAAGATAACAAATGCTAACTCAATATCATGAGTTGGATAATTTTTATCGTGAGTCTTAAACTGTCTTGATGCATAAGAAATAAAGCTATCATTTTTCATAAGGACGCAACCCAGTCCATTCTTTGATGCATCGCTGTATATTAAAAATCCACTACTTCCAGATGGAAGAGTCAAAATTGGAGCATTGACCAATCTTCTTTTCAAATTTTAAAAGCATTCTGTACATTGTTTTGTCCACAAAAACTTAACTCCTTTACATGTGAGATTGGTTAGCAGGTTATCCAATCAGGAAAAATTCTGAACAAAATGCTGATAGAAACTTTCTAAGCCACTAAAATTGCATTCCTCAGTTATATCTGTTGGTGTGGGACAATCTTGGATTACCCTTTTCTTTTCAGGATCAACTAGGATTCCATCCATAGAGAAAATATGGCCTAGAAAAGAAACTGATTGAAACCAGAATTCACATTGGCTAAACCTCCCATATAATTTATTGCTTCTAAGGATTTGAATAATGACCCACAAGTGATTCTCATGGTCTTTATAGATTTTTTTTAGTAAATGAGGATATCATCGATGAATACCACAACAATGTTATCGTGATATTCCTTAAAACTCTATTCATTAAATCCATGAAAACAGAGGGTGCATTTGTCAGTCGAAAATGCATTACTGTAAACTCATAATGCCCATTCCTAGTCTGAAATGTTGTCTTAGGAATATCTTCCGTACTTACACGCAACTGATGATATCTGGACCAAAGGTCAATCTTTGAAAATTATTGAGCTCCATGAATTTGATAAAATAAATCATCAATCCGGGGGAGAGGATACTTATTCTTTATGGTAATAGCATTGATTTCCTAGTAATCAATGCAAAGCCTCATGGATCCATCTTTCTTCTTGACAAATAGGGAAGGGGCTCCACATGGAGAAACACTAGGTTTAATAAATCCCTTTTCACTAAAATCCTCTAGTTGTTTCTTTAGCTCTATTAATTCTACAGTGGAAATTCTATATGGAGTCTTTAATATAGGTCTTACATTAGGAATTAAATCAATAGAGAACTCAACTTCCCACTCCAGAGGATGTCCAGGTAAATCCTCTAGAAATACATCAATGTACTCTTGCACTATGTGCACATCTTCAATTTGAAGATTTCTTTCCTCGCCCATAGATATTGGTTTATCTTCCTCTCCAAGTATTGAATTTAGTAGAGCTACTGGGGGTTATTCTAGATAAGAATCTGGTGGTGAATTTTCTTCCCTAAAGATAAGGGATTCTACACCATTTTCAAAAATTAGAACTTCCTTATTCTTACAATAAATCTTCATATCATAATTTGACACCCAATCCATACCGAGAATTAAATCAAATTCAGTAATTAGTATGATGAGAAGGTTAGAAACTAAAGCATGTTTTGGTGTCTAGAGGGGGACTAGTCGACATTACTTTATTGCAATGATACATCACCTAAGAGTTTTGACTGACAACTACTTTATTAAATCAAATTGAACATATCTAATTTTCTTGGAAAAATGAGAAGATATAAATGAATGCGATGATCCAGAATCAAATAAAGTGTTGGAAAAGTTTGAGGAAACAATTAAAGTACCTACCACCACATCATTAAGAACTTCAACCTTCGCGGTTGTAATTGTATAGGCTCTCCCTTGTTCTATTGGCTTTTTCTGAGGTGTGTTTCCTTGGTGATTAGGACACTTATTTTCATAGTGTCCCATATCTCTTCAATTGTAGCATTGATTATCATTAAATTGTCTCTTCCCCTTTCATTCATCAGATTGATGACCCCTTTCTCCGCATTTATAGAAGACTCCCATGCCTTTCAAGCATTTCTTGAGATTATTCTTTCCACAATTATCACATAATGGGAATATCTTTGTTCCCTTGATCTTATTTGGTGATTCTCCTTTTCCTTTGTTATCAAATTACCACTTCTTATCTTGGTTTCCTTTGAAAATATTTGATCTAGAAAATTCTCTCTCTGTTTTGATGGCACTTGATACAATATCATTATATTATGAAAATGATTGAGAAGCCAGTTCCCTTAAAAGACATGGCTTAAGGCCTTCAAAGAAATGATCAATCTTGTTTGCCGAGTCATGTAAGTAATCTACGACATACCTGGATAGCCTTGTGAAATTAACCTCATACTCTACAACACAGTCTTCTTCCCTTTGTTTTAAGCTATGGAATTTCCTCTTCATTTTAGTTCGCTGATCATGAGGGAAATATTTTTCAAAGAATATTTCCTAAAAATTCCTCCATTCCATAACATCTATTTCTTCTTCCTCCATGTTATTCTGAATCAAGGACCACCATTGATCAATTTCTCCCTTGAGACAATATACTGCCAGTAATACCTTTTCATTTTCATTGCATCTTAATTCCATGAATATCTTTTCAAGGTACTTAATCCATTACTCAAAAACCACTGGGTTAGTAGTCCCACTAAAAGATGGGGCATTCTGCCACATGAAATGATCCAACACAGGTGTGGAATGGTTATTCATTACAACCTAAGTAAGTTATCCCAATATGGTTAGGATCTGATCCGCTCTAACATTGACTATATTGACTTTCTTAGTAGAGAGATCCCTACCTTGACCACAAGTATTGATTCCCCTTCTTCCATTAGATTCCATTTCAAAATTATGGGATACACAAGATTAGTTAATGAATCTCAAATAGAAAATCACCAAAATAGATTTAAATTCTATGCGTAGATAATCTTATAAACATGGTTTCTATGAGGAAAAATTTACATTAAACTTATTCATAATGTCTTGTAAAGAAAATGTGAATTATCTTAAGCATATCCCCTAGGAGTTTCGTAACCAAGTGCGCAGCAAGGCCTGTTGTTGTGCACCAGTTCCTGTTCGAGTCTAGCTCAAAGTGGCGTTTTCGAGTTTTACCCCTAGATACATCTGTGCCAAAGCCGCCTCTACCTACTCATATCCAGATAGGTATTTATTGCTTAAAATATAAACATAATCTATTCCTTACCAAAATACCAGAATGATATTTTACATTTATCCTCAAATATTACCATAGGGATTTTTCCCTACTTTACATTTCCTAATATAGTTTCCACGTTTCCTACTAAACTTCCTCTGATACCAACTGTAACACCCCAACCCATCTAGGCTGGAGCCGATGCATTAATTTTGATATTGGAATGGTTAGAAGGAATAAAAAAACCAAAAGAAACAATCAGTTTAGTAGTATTGAAGAAACTATATACATAGATGTAACACAAATTACATTGAAAAACGTTACAAGATACAATACATAACGAAACTGAAAACTGCATCCACAAGAACTCAATAAACGATATCCTCTTTGTCACCTGTTGAAAGTAGACAATGAAAGGGGTGAGATCAAATGCTCAGTAAGGGTTACAAATAGCGGAAGCATGAGTACAATAATAAGTGAATTCCAATCAATATGACATAATCAATATGACATAGTGAATAAATGAATAACTGATTCCATTAATAAACTGAGAATGAAACTGCATTCATAGATTTTGTCATAGTGAAAATCTCATGGATAATAATAATAACTGATATTGAATAAAGAAAATTCTTATTAATTGGAAGTCATGTATCTGGAACATGAACCATAATACCATAAAAACTGTTTAGTTCTATGGGTAGAAATCCGTCTGATTTTTGGAAACAAACTTGAAGGGTTTGTCACCAAACTGATTTTTCTCATAAGACCTACCGATGCATAGAGAAGATATAGAGGGACCCAACCTCCACTAAATGTCCAAATAATTCTTTATACATTGACTCAATACAAGAGAAATATTTATTTTCAATATCTGTATAGAGTTGAGTGTACAGATTCATCAACATTTCTATAATTGAAATAACTTTCCAAATAAACACCGTATGTAAAATGTTATATGATTTAGACAACAAACATATCCATTATATGAGATTTTGGATATTTAATATAAATATAACTTTCAAATGAAAAGTGATCTCAAATGGGAAGTAGGTACAACACATAAGGATTATTAGGTGCACAATACAAAGTTAGTCACAACAAAATGGCAGTTGAGACAAATGACCTTACCACAATGTAATCGGTCAAATCATATAAACAGAACATAAAAAACCTCATATTAATCATTTAATAACATGAATATGAAGATAATCATGTTATTATATATCAAATGGTATTACACATATACCATATACAAGAAATAAGTGGAAAACAATGAAAATCCCACAGAAATGAAAGTGAGATGAGAAACCCCTTACAAATATTTTGGCATGGAAACAAGTGTTATTGCGAGGTATTAATGAGAGGTAAAGGGGTATTACATTATTTATATGTCACAAGGGAAGTATGGGGGATGTGAAAAAACATACCCCATCATTAGGAATTAAAAATAAAAGGGCACAACATAGGGGTGATTCTTGAACAAAAGTGAGAGAGAGGATCCCTTACGAAGAACTTATCATTAGATTGATGACAAATCAATGCCATAATTATGTGTGAAAAATATAAACCCACAAAATAAAAGTGTATATACAGAATAAAATAATATGTCATTCACACTTATTCTGGGAAAGACATAACCTATGTTAAAGATGTTTAACTCATGAATGGAAATTGTGTTAAGATATCCCTTACCTTATGCTTGAAGGTGTTCTTGACTTGTTATTAAAACTTGAATAAAAAAATTAGGCTTAGTAATTCCTAAGTTAAGAACCTATTATACATGTAAATGATTTATTATAACCCTTTTTAGTTCATTAAAGACATATTTGATTAGTTATAAGGCACAATTTCATTGTTCAGGCTCGTTTGTATACTTGGTTTTAAATGATCAGTTCACTTATATTCAAGTTCGAATAAATATATAAGATGGACGTGGTTTTCCAGAAATGAAGTTATATTTTATTAGTGAACATTCAGAAGATTAAATGGTTTTAAATTTAATTTGGCGACTTAGAGTGAAGTTGAATGATTAAATATATAACCTTAGTGACAACCATTTTGGCTAAATGGTGGGTTTGATTACAATGAACATGTTATACTTTATAACTTAATACCATTTGTACAAAATGATTACAGAACTAAAAATAGGATTTACTAAATATATGATAATCTTGTTCAACCATAACACAAATGGTTTCATGACCATAATTAAGGATTATAATAGAAATTGATAAACTATTGTCCTTGAATGTGCTAAATTGGCACATCTTAAACGGTGCTTTCATTTCTTTCAAATAAATGGTGGGGAAAGGAGAGAAGGTAATGAAATGAACCATTAGAATGAAAAAATTCCATTTCATGTATGTTACTGGATTTATCATATTATTATGATAAGAAATGAATCAAAAAGAAAATAACTTAAAAGAATTGAAGGAATTGGAAAGTGGAATTTACCTCTTGAGACTTCCTCCTTTGAGAACTTTATAAAGGAAGAGGTTTTGGTATTTTTTAAGAGGCTTGGAGCTTTTGGAAATGGGGGAGGATATTGGGGAGAGACTTGGGTATAATATTATCAAGGAACAAGGCATGAGTGGTGTGAGAGGAAGAGGGGGTGAGGGGTGCTTTATATAGTGGAGGGGAGATGAGTTTTCTTAATATTATAATCATTCATTTTTTATTTCCTCTCAAGACAACCAATAGTGAGTATTACATGACCAAAAATAGTAACATATGAATGTGACTTCGAAACAATAGGGCTTACATCAGCAGATCATCATCAATGACTCAATGAATCCATTATTTAGCATTTATTGTGAATTATCGGATTTTACTATTCATAAAAAATTCAAGTATTTTAGAAAAATCCAAAAAACTCACCCTAACCATTTTTTTATGTGTAGAATCCAAAAATGAAGTCCATTTTTCAAAAATAATTTTCTAAATATGATTAATTAAATATTTAATTAAAATATTTATTTAATCAAAAAATATAAACACATAAAATATTCATCTTCATTTTTAAGGTGCCTAAATTCATTTATACCTTCAAGGGCATGGATACCATTCATAAGAGTCATATTACTATTCATAAGGGTAAGTTACTATTCATAAGGGTAGGTTACTATTCATAAGGGTAGGTTAATATTCACTGAAAATTATGTTAATTCTATCAGACTCTAAATATCATATTGAAAACAACCGTGTATGTCAGATTTTTTAAATTCAAATCATAGAGTTGGAAAATTTAAGTTTAATGGAAAGGTTATGGATATCTCCTATAAGTAACCATGTTTTATTCCATAGAGGCACAATGATTCTTGAAATATAGGCTATAAGTAAAATTTATTTAAGAGAAACATACCATAAAATGTTTGGGGTGCTAAAAAATGTGCATAAAGATGAATACCATTGATAGAGAAATGGGCACAATATTTACTACACAATGACTCTGGCTTGGAAAAATGTTGTGCAATTTCGGCAGCAAAATGGCGTGGCATAAGAATTCATAAAAATGGTTGATGTAAAAGAAATGGGTGTTTAATAATATATACATAAAATGGACTATAAGGGGGTCATCTAGATACATGTCCCAATTTTTTTAATAAAATTTAGATTCCTGATAAAATAGAATTTCATGAATGTAAATGAGGAGAGAAACATTTCTTTCGGAATTCCAGCATAGTAATGGGTGTACATGTGAGACATTAATGAGAGATATAGAGGTATCTCATCATTCAAACATAAACAGGGCAGTATGGAGAGGGTTATAAATAATAACTAAACATTTAAAATTGAAAATAAAAGTGCATAACAATATTAAGAACCTTGGATAAAAAGAGAAAGGTAGGAATCCCTTACTGGGAAGTGTGATCCCAAAGGCTTGGAAGAGGCTTGAGATAGGCTACTTGGGAGTTTGGTGTGACTTGTAAGGATTATAGAGATAAGAGGGAAGATATTGGATGAAATCCAAAGGCTTTTAGTGAAGAGGAAGTGGGATCTTGGGTGGGTTTATATAGGAAAAGAGGGGGAATTCTTTATTATTTTGGTTTGGGACACCACACATTAAACTAATCAAAACCAAAAACTAGACCATGGGTTTTCCATGGTTTTTGCCAAAGGGGAGTGGAAAAAATTATTTTATAAGGAAAATGGCATAACTTCTTAAAATAATAGGGTTGCTTATGTGGAGGTGAGTCACACTCTCAAGGAAAACAATTTAAAAAGATAAAATGTTTTATAAGTCTTGGAGGGTCCACTAATGCTTTGTAAAATAAATCAAAAAAATATAAAATCACATTATTTTAATGGTAAAACATATATTGGACTAATATAATATTTATAGTAATTTATTACATCACTATTAGGTCATTATGATGTCATAAAACACATTATATATTTAAACGATATATAATTTTTACCCAAAAATTTGACTGTCTCAGAAAATTATGAAAAATTCACCATTGGATAATTTTGATGTCTTGATTCCAAAAATAATATTCATTTTATCTAAATAATTTTCTAAATATGTGAATTTTTTAATTTTAAAATAAAAACAGTCATTTATAAAAAATTCATGGGTTTTGACAAAAACTGCTTTCAAACCTTAATAAAAATTACAATTGCATTCATAAAAATATATGATAATTTATATTTTTAAAAAATAATTTAATAAAAATAAAAATAAAATTTAATAAAATATTATTTAATTAAAAAATCTATTAATTCATCAAAATATATTTCTTAGTTGAATATTAACTAAAAATATTATTTTCACTTTAAAAACTATTTAAAAAGTAAGAATAATAAAATGAATGAACATTATTTATAAAAAAATAATGTATATAGTCATAGTTAAAGGTTCTTTTTATGTAACCCTATATAAAACCCACATAATACTGAAGTGTAAGGTGTGCGATGGTGACAAACTCTTGGGGTGGATCGAATAATATTGCTCGGGTGGTAATCTCTATTAACTTCCACTTCTCCCATAGTTGGTTTTGTTTAAGCTTAATGTGTTCAAGATTGGCATGTGCTTGGTCAAGATAAAATCCCAATGAAGACAACTCTTTTTTGTGTTCTGACAAATGGGCTTCTGATGGGGAAAGTCTACTAGATGAGGCCATCACTTCCTTTGTCTGAGTAAATTGGATTTGTTAAAGCCCTATATTTATACTAATCACGTGATCACTGTTCAATGACTATATTAGCAACAATAAAAACTCATAACATAATTTTAAAATCCAAAAACATAAAACCAATGTAGTTCACATATTATATTACCATAATAAGACATTTAATTTGATCAGGATGAATTTCCATTAATGAAAGTTTGGGTTGTTACAATCTCCCCACTTAAGAAATTTTTCCCTCAAAATTTTCTTTTCCCACACTAAAATAGATGTGGGTAACTATTCTTCATTATTTCCTCCAATTACCACATCACTTATTCAAACTTGTGGTTTCTCCACAACACCTCTATGAGAGGCATTGACTTAGTTTGTAGAACTTTTTCTCTACGATCTACAATCTTCACTGGTTTCTCTTCATAAGAAAGATCATCCTCTAGCTGTACTACCTCTAAATAGAGTACATGTGAAGGGTCTGTTATGTACTTCCTTAAGAGGGATACATGAAAGAAATCATGTACTTGGGCCATGGTAGGTGGAAGTGCTAGTCGATAGGCCAGAGCCCCAACACGATCAAGAATCTCGAAGGGGCTGATGTACCTAGGACTTAACTTCCCTTTCTTTCCAAAACTCATGAACTTCTTCCATGGAGATATGTATAGAAATACCATGTATCCAAATTTATACTCAAGGAATCATTGACAGTTATCTACATAATTCTTTTTTCGACTCTGGGATGCCTTGATATGCTACTGAATGGTTTTCACCTTCTCCACCATTTCATCGACCATTTCTAGTCCTAGTAGCTTACGCTCACCGACATCATCCCAACATGCTGGTGTTCTACACATCTTCCCATACAAGGCATTATAAGGTTCAATTCGGATGATCGAGTAAAAACTGTTATTGTGGGAGAATTCAACCAGTGGAAGATATTGGTCCCACCCTCCTTTGAAGTCTATAGAACATGATCTTAACATATCCTCCAGTTTCTGAATAGTTTGCTCATATTGGCCATCTATTTGAGGAGATATGCCGTACTAAAGTTCAATTTAGTATCCAGAGCATGCTGAAGAATCTTCCAAAACTTATAAGTGAATCTTTGATCTCTATCGGATACAATAGATAATGGTACTCTATTTGGCCTTGCCACTTCCCTAATATATATCCATTCTAGTTGATCCAATGGTAAATACTCTCGAATTACAATGAAGTGTGTAGACTTTTCAAGATGATCCACAACAACACAGATTGCATTTTAGCCTTTGGATGACTTCATAGGTCCAGTGACAAAGTCTATGGTGATGTTCTCTCATTTCTATGCTAGTATGAGAAGTGGTTGCATCATCCCCTTAAGCTTATGCCTCTCTTCCTTCACTTTCTGACACACCAGGCACATTGATGTATACTCATCGATCTCCTTCTTCATATTATCCCCCCAACAATTCTCTTGGCGATCTCGATACATCTTTGTGTTTCCTGGGTGAATAGGGAAATTTGAAATATGTGAATCATCCAAAAGTTCCTTCTTCAGTTCTAAACTTGATGGAACACATAGTATTTTACAAAATATCACAATTACTTCTTCATTAACATTGAAAACCAAGGATTTCTCTCTTCTAATAGCTTCCACTTTCTATTGAATTCTCACATCATCCTTTTGAGCATCCTTTAACCCTACCAAAAGAGATGGTTGAGAAATCATTTGTGAAAGGATTGATGATGTTCCCTTATTTATGATTCCCATGTCCATATTCATCAAATCTAAGAATATTGGATCCTTCTAAATTTTCATCAGTGATAGAATCTTTATGTCCTTTCTACATAGAGTATCCACCACCTTGTTCACTTTCCTAGGGTGGTAATGGATTGAGCAGTTATAGTCTTTGATCAGCTCTAACAATCTTCGTTGGTGCATGTTCAACTCTTTCTGTGTGAATATATACATGAGGCTTTTGTGGTCCATATATATTTCACACTTCTCCCCAGAGAGATAATGCTGACAAAATTTTAAAGCGAAGATCACTGCAGCCAACTCCAGATCATGTGTTGGATAATTCTTCTCATGATCATTCAATTTCCTTGAAGCATAGGCAATGACTTTGTCATTTTTCATCAACACACATCCCAGTCCCTTCTTCGAAGCATCACTAAATACCACAAGAAGTTATCCACTTGTGGGTAAAGTGAGCATGGGCAGAGTGATAAGCCTTATTTTGAACTCCTTGAAGCTTTCTTCATATTCATCACTCCAAGAAAACATTACTCCCTTTCGATTTATCTTGGTAAGAGGGTTGGACAATCGTGAAATATTTCTCACAAATTGTCAATAATATCTAGCTAACCCCAAGAATCTATGGATATCCATTACCGATGTCCGCCTCATTCATCCCTCAATTGTATTTGTTTTGGAGGTATCCATAGATATCCCATTTCTTGTGTTGATATGGCCCAAGAATGATACCTCCTTTAACCAGAACTCACACTTTATGTACTTTTCATAGAGCTTCTCCCATTACAAGGTCTCTAGTATAGTTCTTAGTTGCTCCTCATTATCCTCCTTGGTTTTGGAGTATATTAGAATATCATCTATAAAGACTACCAATTTTTTTTTGAGGTAATCTCTAAAGACAATTCATCAAGTCCATGCATATTGTTGGAGCATTAGTGAGTCTGAAAAGAACTTCTGTGAATTTTTAGTGCCCGTATCTTGTACGAAAAGTAGTCTTGGGGATATCATCCTTCTTTACCCTTGATAATATGCCAAACAAAAATCTACCTTGGAGAAGTATTGTTCTCTACATAACTGATTGAAAAATACATCAATTCGTGGGAGAGGATACTTGTTCTTTATCATGATTTTGTTAAGCTCACGATAATCAATAAAAATGCACATTGAACCATCCTTCTTCTTGATGAAGAGGACTGGTACACCCCATGATGAAGCACTTGGGCATATAAACCCTTTATCCAGATTCTCTTGTAGTTGTTTCTTCATCTACTTCAGCTCCACAAAATCCATTCTATATGGAGTCTTGGATATTGGCAATTCCCCAAGTGTAAGATCAATTGAGAATTCAACATCTCTTCAAGGAGGAAGACCACAAAATTTCTCAGGAAGCACTTCAGTGAATTCCCTCACAATAGGCATGTCTTCAAGGATGGTTTCCTCCTTAGACTCAAACATATGATCTAGATACATGTTCTCATAGGGTAGTAATATCCATTCTTGAGATGATGTAGGTAAAGAATATTCATCTTCCTACATGCACTTGTACAGAATCGAGGGTCGATTCTCCATATAGAGAGTGATTTTCCTCTCATAGAAATTTATGTTGGCTCTATATAAGGAAATCCAATCCATGATAATAATTTCATCAAATTCCACCAAATGGATTATGACAAGTTTTTCCGGGAAGTTCAATCAATCAATTAAGAAATAGGAGGATTTATATTTATGTGATGCAATGATTTCCCCATTTGTCGTACTCACCTACATATTTACTTCCATGATTTTTGGTGGTGTTGGGATTGTTCTATTAAACTTTAGGGATATAAAATAATGTGTAGAACCTGAATAAAAAATTATGTTCGTTATTATTGAATTAATAACTAGTGTACCTATCACTACTTCATTATCGGGGTTCACTTTGGCAGTAGTGATGGAAAAAGATCACCCTTACTACCTTGGAGGTTGTTGGTTTCCTCCAAAAACCCTTGTCTTAGGGAACTGATTTTCAAGATTACCTGGTTCTTTGTAGTTGAAGAAATGAACAACACATTGATAGTTGAACAGAGCATTCCTATACTCTTTCATAGCCGTAGGTTTTTCTTTTCGGTAGTTAATAGATAGGTGTCCTTCTCTTCCACACCTAAAGCATTTCTTTGTCCACTTCATGAAATTCCTGGGGTGCTTCTTTCTGCACCTTTGGCAAGTGGGGTGCTGGATTTTCTTAGCACCATTGAATTTATCCATCAAACCACTAGAATTGAAGTCCACCTTATTATTCTTATCACCATGATACCCCTGAGGTTTGCAGATCTCCATTTCAATCTTGAGGTAACAACAAACAATTTCCTCATAGCTGTCGAAGTCACGGATCTCCAGGGCTTTCCACATGCTAGGGTTCAGCCTACCAAAGAAGCAATCAACCTTGCATTCAGGGGTAACAAAAAATCCAGAAGCGTATCATACAAGCCTTGTGAAGTTTTCCTCATATGCTCAAATATATTCATCATCTTTTTTCTTGAGGGAAATTAATTCCATGTCCATTTTAAGCTGGAGGGTGTGTGGAAAATATTTATCAAAAAACATCTTCCGAAAATCCTTCCATTCCAACACCTCGATCTCCTCCTCAGGCTTCGTATTGTTGATCAATATCCACCATTGATCGGATTCACCATACATATGATAAGAATCTAGAAGAATCTTCTCTTGTTCAGAACATTGAAGGATGGAGAAGATATTTTCAATGGAGTTGATCCATTGTTCGGCGATTGAGGGATTAGATGATCCATTAAAAGTAAGAGGTCTTTGTATCATGAAGCTATTGATAATGACTTTTTCTTTCTTGGGGGGGGGGGTTGAATGTTCCTCTCGACCTATGTTTTTATTCAATGCTTGAGTTAATTGAGAGAGTATAGTGACAAAGTTCTTGATTTTTTCTCTCATCAGATTTTCCATCTCATTAGAACAATTATCACATTGGTCTTCACATCAGTTGTTAGCCCAAGTCCTCATATTATCGGCATTGGATGGAATAAAAGGAATTTTAGGGGTTACACATAAAGGATAATCAAAGGAAACAACTGATGACTTATAAATAAATTTTATTTCCTTAACTTATGAATCCATAGGATTCAATCAATTCTATTCATGATCAAATTTCTAACATATATTCTTTGGGGAATTTTTTTAATTCCCCTAATAAGGGTTCATACTAACCTTGTGAATCTATCAAATCATATCCCCCGGGAGTTTCACAACCAAGACCGTATCAAGGCCCGTTGTTGTGCACTAGTTCCCATTCAATTCTATCTCAAAGTCGTGTTTTTGGGGTTTACCCCTAGGATACATATGTGCCAGAGCCACCTCTACCTGCTCGTATCTAGACAGGGATGTATTTTCTTGATAAACCAATTAATCAATACTCACAAATACTTAGGGATGATTTTATTATACTTATTCTTGTCTCTAATACTTCACTAGGGTTTTCAAATCCTAATCCCAAAAATGACTAAACCTATCCTCTAATACCAACTATAACAACCTTGCTCTTTATCACACACCTAAACATGATTTATTACATGAAATCTTCAATTGATACATCATAGAAGATTGAGAGTTCTAGTGTCTTTGGGGATTAGGATCATTACATAACAAATTAAAACATAGAACACAACATCTTATTGAAAACATCCTTTACATGACCATTACATTCCCTCATACTTAGCGTTGCATGGGATAACCTGAGGACATTAATAAGAAAAGGGTGAGCTTTAAAGCCCAGTAAGGGAGTAAATAAGGAATAACAAGAATATTAAAATACATGTTAAACAATAGGCATATAAATGGATCATAAGAGAATCAAGAACATAAAGTCACGATAAAGCATGATAATCATAACATGGAAATGTGGCAACAACACTTAACATGGAATTAGCATGAGCCAAGGCTCATTGCACATGGAGCATGAGTAAACCCTCATTGAACTTGAATCATGAGTAAACCCTCATTTTAATTTTATTAGAATGAGTAAACACTCATTTCACATGACATATCATGATACTATACTTCACCCAATTAATTGGAGTGCTATTTGGGCACACCCTTCTTAAACAATTCATTTCATGCATTAGTGTGCCACATGGATCATAAAACATGGATTCATTAAAATCACAATTTATTTCCACGATAAAGGAATCTAGAATTAATATATGAAAATATATAATAAATAAGTAAACGTTCATAAAGGTGAATACGCTTGATAGATAAATGGGCATGGTATTCACAATACAATGACTTTGGCTTGGAAGAATGTTGTGCAATTTCGGGAGCATAACAACATGACATAAGAATTCATAAAAATGGTTGATGAGAGAGAAAGGGGTGTCTCATAATATTTTCATTAAATTGATTTTATGGGGGTCATATAGATACTTGTCCCAAAAATTTTAATGGAATTTATATTCATGATACAAAAGAATTGTTTGAATGTAAATGAGGAGAGGGAAATTTCATTTTCAATTTCGGAATAGTAATGGGTGTACATGGGAGGAATTTAATGATAGATAAAGGGGTATCTAATCATTCAAAAATAAATAGGGCAGTATGGAGAAGGTGTGAAATAATACCTCAACATTTACAATTGAAACTAAAAGGTCATAACGATATTAAGAAACATGGATAAAAAGAGAATGGTGGGAATACCTTACTTGGAAGTGTGATCCCAAAGGCTTGGGAGAGGCTTGAGAGAGGTTTTGTGGGAGCTTGGGGCACCTTGGGATGATTATATAGAGAAGAGGGAAGAGGTTGGACGAACTCCAAAGGCTTTGAGTGAAGAGGAAGTCTGAGCTTGGGTGGGTTTATATAGGAGATGAGGGTGAATTCTTTATTATTTTGGTTTGGGACACCACACATTAAACTAATCAAAACCAAAAACCAGCCCATGGTTTTTCCCATGGTGTTTGTCAAAGGGGAGTGGAAAAAAATATTTTATAAGGAAAATTTCATAACTTCTTAAAATAATAGGGTTTCTTATGTGGAGGTGAGTCACACTCTCGAGGAAAACAATTTAAAAAGACAAAATGTTTTCTAAGTCTTGGAGGGTCCACTAAAGCTTTGTAAAACAGATCAAACAAATATTAAATCCCATTATTTTAATGGTAAATAATATATTGATCGAACATAATGTTTATAGTATTTTATTACATCACTATTAGGTAATTATGATATCATAAAACACATTATACATTTAAATAGTATTTAATTTGGACCCAAAAATTTGACTGTCTTAGAAAATTATGATACATTCACTCTTCGATAATTTTGATGTCCTGATTCCAAAAATAGTATTCATTTTATCTAAATAATTTTTTAAATATGTGAATTTTTTCTTTTAAAATACAAACTTAAATTTATCAAAAATTCTTGGGTTTTGACAAAAACTGCTTTCAGACATTGATAAAAATTACAATGGAATTCATCAAATTATATAATCATTTATATTTAATAAAATTTAATTTAATAATAATAATATTTTATTAAAATATTATTTATTTCCAAAATCCATTAATTCATCAGATTAGATTTCTTAGTTTAATATTAACTAAGAATACTATTTGTGCTTTAAAAACTATTTACGAAGTAACAATAATAAAATGAATGCACATTATTTATAAAAAAATAATGTACATAGTCATAGTTCTAGGGTATTGTTACATAACCCCATATAACACCCTCATAATACTGAAGAGTTAGGTGTGCGATGGTGAAAGACTCTTGGGGTAGCTCAGACAATATTGGTCGGGTGGTAATCTCTATTAACTTCCACTTCTCTCGTAGTCGGTTCCGCTCAAGCTTAATTTGTTCAAGATCAGCTTGGGCTTGGTCAAGAGAAAATCCCAATGATGCCACCTCATTTCCGAGCTCCAATAAATGGGCTTCGTATGGGGAAAGTCTACTAGATGAGGTCATTGCTTCCTTTGTCTGAGTAAATTGGATTTGTTAAAGCCCTATATTTATACTAATAATGTGATCTCTTTTCAACGAATATATTAGCAATGATCACAATTTATAATGGTATTTTAAAATACAAAAATATAAAAAAAATGAATTTCACCCATTTATATAACCATAATAATACATTTAATTAGATCAAGAAGAATTTCTATTAATGAAAGTTTGGGTCGTTACATATGGGGTTGAAAGTAATTTTATCCCATATTTTTTCATTCAATACATGTAACAATTTAATATGTCAATAAATATATACAAATATATATGCATATCTAAATATATATATAAAATTAAATTTTAATTTAAAATGTTCATCATCAAGGAATAAACACATGTTTGAAAAAGACATAAAAAAATGTAAAAATTCATTGGAAAATCTAATATCAAATTACAATTTTTATATTAACATATATTGCGACAGATTCATTAAAACATAATTTTTATTCACATAATATATTAATTTATCGTAGAATATCAAATCCTAGAAAATAATTAATCTCACTACAAAACACGAATTAATAATTCAAATTACCCCTCCTAGATTATAATCTAAATCCTATAAATACATATAATCTTTCTTTCATTTATAAGTTCAAATGATAGTTTTAAAAATATGGATAGATAAACATATATAATTTTTGTCTTCTTTAAGTAATAATAAATAGTAAATGTAACTCAAATGAAATTATTAGGGAATCATTCTAAGTAAAACATGTAGCAATTATTTTGTATGTCGATATATATATATATATGTATATATATATATAATTTTACATTCTTGGAATAATTTCAGGAAATGGGAATATAACCTTATTTTATAACTTTACATGCCATACACAAAATTAAGGAAAATCATTTATAAGATAACAATTTATCCTTGATTAATATTAATTTGGGTAAATTTGTCGATTTCATGAGTTAAATATTATGACCATATCTTAAATGTTGGGTATATTTGTACACATAATTAGTCAATCAAAGTGATAGTTAAAAATTATAATTATATATTAAAATCCTAACATAAATCATAATTAATTACTCACTATAATATATTTTGAAATAATACTAATCCGTCAATTATTTCATTTATAAAAATAATTATTTTTCATTTCCCATATTAAATTGATCGATTCCTTATGCTTAAACACACAAATTTCACAAAAATAAAATTTTAAGAGAATCATAAAAAATTAAAAATTTTCCTTTCTTAATTATAAAATCAATGATATATAAGTTTAAACTTTTGAAAATAAAACTTTTTAATTCGGAAAGACATAATTTGACAAAAAACAGCCAACTTAACTTTTGAAAACAAGGTAAAATAATTTCACTATGAAATAAATAATGGTTGAAAATTAGTAAATAGAAAACACGAAACATGAAATCTCTTACTTATTTTAAAATTAAGAATCATAAAATTAGAAATAGTTAATTCCTAAAACAATATTCAAATTGAAACCTAAAGATAAAAATATTTAACTAATATATTTTATTAAATAAAATATTCCATTAGAATAAAATTTTCAAGATAGGGATAAAATAGAAAAAAATACCTTCAATATAATCTTATCAGAATAAAATTAAAAACTAAAAACAATTTTGGATTTGAATCAAAGAAATAGGATTTTTTTTTTCAAAAAAACATCTTACATGAAACATAAGCATGAGACCTTCTTGAGAAGAAATAGTTTTGCACGTACACTCATCAAACCCGACCATCATCTAACCGGACTAACAGACCACAAGCTATAGGCCTCAGCACACACTCTTTCTCTATAAAGGTTGATAGAAGGGATTTTATATCCAAAGACACTGTATGTGTATAGATATATATGCTTGTAGTGAAATCTTGGTTTACATATTGATTGAAAATTGATATAAATTCAGTATAAACAAAGAAAAAATGACAGAAGAAATTTATAAATTAACTCTAATAGCTCATTCGAACCAGTACAAAACAACAAAAAAAATTAATTAGTTGAAGAACTCATATAAAGAAATAGAAAATATTGATAAATTCAATTTTAATATTACACTACATGGATTTATGAATCATCCAAATCCAAAACATCTTCTATTCATAGAAAAAGAGAAAACCAATAAAAATAAAAATGGGCCATGGAGGATGGAAAACGATTAATGAATAGATCAAAAATGATAAACATAAATGATTATATCAAATGAAAGATTGGAAACCAAAACAAACAAAAGAAAACCTACTTGTGGATTTACAAATCAGAAAAGAAGGGGAAGAAAAAACGTAAATCTGAAAGAGATTTGAAAAGTAGAACTACCTTACTAGGTTGAAGAAAACTTAAAAAAGAAACCCTATTTGAGTTTGACACCCACCGACGTTGCCCAGATCTCCATCAGCGACACTTAGATCTACAGAAACCCTCACCAGCGGGCATCGCCTACTCAGTCTCCTCCTCCCTCAGTCGGATTCGACCTTCTTGGCTCCGGCTCCTCTTGATGTGATGGTCTCACTGCTCAACTCATCTCCCTCATATAGTGTTCGACCCAGTCGACTCTCTCATCACCCATATGAAACCCCTAGAATGATCCCCTTCTCCCCAAAATGATACTCGTGACTCCCAGACGCATATTTCCCTTTTTCCCAAAAACTAACCCTAAACCCAAGTCATCTTCTTATATTTAATAGTTTATTATTATTATAAAACAAAAAATTAATATATTATTATCATTATTACATATTCATTATTATTTATTTTCTTAGTAACATTATTTATATAAATATTTTAATAATATAAATGATTTAACATAGTAAAAATTTAATTTAATATTTATAATTTTTTTTTTATAATTTCATAATTTTTTTAATTAGAAAATAATTATAATATAGTTATTTAGACTAATTTTTCATAATTAAAAATGAATAATTATAAAAAAATTATAGAAAGAAGTTAATTATATATATATATATATATATATGAATATAATTAGTCATTATTTTAAATGAAATAATTATTATTATATACTTAACATAATTTTTTATTTTTAATATTATAATAGTTATTAAAATTATTTTTATAAAAATAATAAAATAATTATATTCAAATAAATATCTTTCTTTAAACAGAAGAATCTCATAAAACAATCTTTTTTTTCTAGATTATTATATTAAATATAAGTTTGTAAACTATAAATAATGAGTAAAATTATTTATAAGTATTATAATTAAATTAATCAAAAAAATATTATTGGTTTAATTTTTAATAAATATATTTAATAAAATATTTATATAATAAAATTATGTTATAATTCATGGGATGTTATATTATCCACCCCCCAATAGAAACGTGTCCTCTCAATTCATTTCATGGGACCTAAAAGAATTCTGAATTTCCATTTTCAGAATTAGGAAACACTTGGACCATTAAACTCTAAAGTCAACCCCTTAGACAACAACATCTAATCTTCAAATTTGTATAGACCATTAATCTGATACCAACTGTAAAGACCTAGATCCCAGTTTCCTAGAGTCTGCTAAAAATATGTTGTGTAATTTTTTTTATAAAATAACTAGATAATTACACAACATAAAACAAACATCAGATGTTTTACCGACCCAAATTTGGTATAATTAAAATTCCAACAATACATTCTGATACAAAAGTTCAAAACATAGTAAAAATTATGCAATGTAACATAAGAGAAATGCTTCCACATTATAAATGCATCGTGGAACTTCCACTAAACCTGTAAGAATAATTTAAATACATAGGGTGAGCACAAAAATTCCCAAAAAGGGCTTTTAAAACAAGACAATAAACAATTTTTTTATGTAAAACATTTCTTTAAATATATGTTTTAAATATTGAAATTAACTTTTATCATAACATTTTATCATCATTTTATTGAGATATTCTGAAACAGCTTTTATGTTAAACTCATGCTAAAAATACCTAAACTTATTTAAGAGCTACAAATAAAATACATATAAAATAAGCACGAACTTGAGAATAAATTCATATAATTCCACTTATAATTCAAATAATTACTATAGATAAATATTCATGATATTCTAGGTGTGATAATATAGTTTTGAACATGAAATGTTACTTGTCTAGATTTTCATTGAAAAAGACATCAAAACACATGTATGAAAACCATTAAATGATAGATAAGTTCTTAACCTTTGTTTATATATTAGAAACATACAATTAACCCTTATTAATAAATTATTTACATAAGTGTAAAACATTATTCCTTGTGCACATGAAAATGTATAACTGATTAATACATGTTCATAAGAGAATGATTCTTAATCATGGTTATTATACTAGTTGAATAATCACATGAACTTTCACTTGCTAGATTCATAATGAGGGAATGAATAATGTGGAACAAATAAAAATTTTGTCAATGCCTCGTGCCAAGACCATAGATAACCATTTTTTCAAGGCCTTGTGCCAAGACCTAGTTTGTCTGATGAGACATTCCAATGCATTATGAGGCTATAGTGGGCCTCACCCGTCACAAAATATATCTAATGAATTCCTCAAATGTCTAAAAAAATTTTATCTATAAATCAATGCGTCTTATACCACATTGATTTATTTAAATGTTAATCATAGATGAAAATAAACTCATTGATAAATTATTGAGGTACAAATTCATTAAACAATCCCAAGTGTTCCATAACACTTTGAAAAGTTAAATCCTTAATCTATATAGTATCATAAAAATATTAATCTCATACTTGAAATAATTGTCTTTATTTTCAAGACATCAATAAAATGAGTAATGAAATAAATTATTATTTAATCAAAAATTCATATATATTTTACTCTTCACAAAATAATCTTTTACAATAAGTATGTTCCACACATAAAATTATGAGTAAGACATTTCAATTATTGAAGAAATCCATGTGATTGAAAATATTAGAAAATTTATTTGAAACCATGAGTTTAGTATGAATGAAATACGTTTCGATGTTACATTTAACACATGACCATGACTGTATACAGATGAGGCATCCTTAAATTTAATATAACTTTATGACAATTTATGCACATTTTTTTTCGAAAAACAGGACGAGAATAAATATAACATGCTGATAAAAATTTAATCCTCTCACTCTCTCTCTCTCTCTATATAGCCTTATGGATTTGAAAATAATTTTATCGAGTATTTTTTCATTCAAAACTTGTAACAATTTAATATGTTGATATATATATATATATATATAGATACAAACACACACACAAATATATATATATATATAATTAACTTTGAATTTAAAACTTTCATCATCGTGGAATAAAAACGTCTGAACAAGACTTCAAAAAAATGAGAAAATTCATTGGCATATCTAATATCAAATTACTAGTTTGACACTGAAATATGTTGTGATAGATTCCAAAAAAAATAATTTTTATTAACATAATATATTTATTTTGTAAAAAATATAAAATCATAGAAAATAATTAAGATCACTACACAACATGGATTAATAATTAAAATGAGTCCTCTTTGATTAAAATCTAAATCCTATAAATATATATAATCTCTCTTTCATTTATAATTTTAGAAGATATTTTTACAAATTTGGATAAATTCACATATATAGTTTATGTTTTCTTCATGTAATCATAAATAATAAATGTAAATCACCTGAAATTATTAGAGAAATTTTTTAATTAAAACATGCAAAAATTATTTTGTATATTGATATATATAAATGTACATATAATTTTACTTCCTTGTGACAATTTCAAGAAATGGGAATATAACCTTATCTTATAAATTTACATGCCACACACAAAAATTAAGAAAATAATTTATAATATAACAATTTTTCAATGATTAATATTAATTTGGGTAAATTGGGTGATTTCATCAGTTAAAGATGATGACTATATCTTAAATATTGGTTATATTTTTACATGTAATTGCTCACTCAAAATGATAGTTTAAAAATATAACTATATATTGAAATCATAAAATAAATAATAATTAGAGAGTAATAAAAAAATATTCCTTGATAAATTATAAATTCAAAAATATATAAGTTTAAATTTTTTAAAATAAAACATTATAATTTTGAAAGACATAATTTGACATAAATAGTCAAATTTTCATTTGAAAACAAGGTAAAATAATTTCACCATGAAATAAATAATGGTTGGAAATTAGTAAATAGAAAACATGAAACATGAATTCTCTTACTTATTTTAAAATTTAAAATCTTAAAATTGAAAATAGTTAATTGCTTCAACAATATAAATTTAAATCTTATAATGAAAATCTACTAATAATATATTTTATTGAAGAAAATATTCTTTTAGAATAAAATTTTCAAGATAGGGATAAAATGAAAAAGAAATCCCTTCAAAATTATCATATCAGAATACAATTAAAAACTAAAAACATGTTTGGCCTTGAATCAACAAAACATATTATTGATTTCAAAAACATTTTCCCTTACCTAAAACATTAGCTGGAGACATTCTTGAGCTGAAACAATTTTTACTATATGATCATCTAACCGACTCTCATATAACCGGACTAATAGAACACAAGAAGGAGAACTCAACACACACACATTCTCTAAATGTTGATAAAATTAATTTTATATCCAAAGAAAATATATTTGTAATGGTACATATGATTTTAGTTCCATCTTGGTTTACTTTTTTTTAAAAGAGGTGGTTTCTCAGTCAAAGAATAAGGCAAAATTTATTGAAAAAAGAGAATACAAGTTACAAAATTCTGAAATATGGAATTTTCTTACAATCTTTATCATAAAAAGAGAGAAAATCACCAGGAAAATCATCCTGCCATGTAATGTCCGGGTTGACCCCCTTGTTTTCAAGACCATAAGCAACCATGTTCACTTCACGAAAAAAATATGTGGCAATATAGTTTTTATCTCAGAGTGATGCAAGGCAATTCATCTAATGGGAAGTAAGCGACCAGGCAAGATGCGTCACCCCCTTCCAAATAGCTAGGACTATGTTAGTTAAATTACTTTCAATCCAAAGGTTATTCCAAGCTTTTTGTTTAGCCAATTCCATGGCATGTATAACCCCCAAAATTTCATCTTCTAGTGACGAGGTCGTACCACAACTTGAAAAGAATCAACCATGACACCTATAAGGACCTGGCCTTATAAAATTACTTAATCTTTAATTAAATGAATAATTCACATTGAGGATGTTTTCAGGTTTAGAGTTTTAGATAATTAAGACATAACTATTACATCTCAAAAGATTACAAAGTAGAAACTACTACTATAACCGATTTTCCACCACAATAAAAAAATCCATAAATAAAACAAGAGTTCTTTTCTTGATTTAAATCTTCTTGAATAATTATTTTATCTTAACCTTCCCTATAATATATGAAAAACATTTGAAAAACTTGGGATGATCATAAAAAGCTTAGTAAGGGTTATAACATATTGAAAGGAAACATTAACCCGCCAATAAATACAAATAAATGAAACCATAACCTTCAATCATAACATACCTTCTGAAATCATAATATTTATATACAACTCATGGAAATCATAATACATAAAGGTAACTTGAGACATTCATAACATTCTTACGTGGGGAGTAACCCTCATGGTTACGTTTGGAATACCCATCACAATATATTCCCTAAATCTTTTCAGAGAAACCTTAGCATTTAACTTCTTCGCATTACCCAATGCATTGGAGAGCAATATCAGGTGCACCCACCCTTAGTTTATCACAAAACCACCCATCTTCATCAACAATTCCCAAGAACCATAACATAATCATATCACATAAAACATGCATAAAGGAAACATAACATTTCCACATTTCAATCACAAGATATCAACACAACACATTGATATAATAAAAACATTATCAAAACAATTTTCAATACCAAAATAAAATAAAAGTAAAACATGGTATTTATTGTTCATTTTAAAAAAGTTATGGCTTCTAGAAGAAGTCGAAACTCAAATAATGGTCGCGGCGGTGGAGAATTCGTTGTCGCCGCATACGTAAGACAAAACCTTCCTTTTGTCGTTTAGTAAAACGCTTCGTATGAAAAGATTCATTTTGAATAAAAGTAAAAGTCAAAAGGGGCTTATAAACCGTATAAAAGAAAGTTGTGTATAAAACAAAATATGCCTCAATGAAAGGAGATTGAGATGAAGTCCCTTACAAAGACGATATCCTTATATTAAGGATAAATCAATTACATAAATATGTGTGAAAAACATAAATACACCCAATATATGTGGATATTAAGTGTAAAACAATCAGAGGACACCCACACATATTCATAGCACAACATAATAAATATGTAGAGGTTTAACCAAAATAAATGAAATTGGGTTAAGAAGTTCCCTTACAGAAATTCGACAGCCTAACAACGTCACTTTAAAATTCAAAAAATGAGATGATGAAAGATAAAAAGGGTATCTCATCACTTGGAAATAAAATTTACAACAATAAGGATATATAATAACATATTCTGACATAATAATATGTAAATTAAAATACCTAACAAAAATATGTCTTTTAAAAAGAGGAGGGTGAAAGGTTCCCTTACCGATTTGGGTATCTTTCGAAACATACGCCACATGAAAGAAGGGTCATACAATGAAGATGTAAATACCCATAAATTAAAGTATATTACAATAAAAATATAGTCATGGGCAGTACATACACAACAAAAAAGGAAATAGTGGAAAATGTAGCATGAATCTCACAGGAACAAAAATTAAGATAAAAACCCCTTACCTCATTGTGACCAATCGAGTCGTATGACCAAAAGGTAATAACCACCAAATGAATTTCAGAAAAACATGAATATAAATAGAATCATGATAATATATATCAATTTTCATTACACAATACACCACATTCCATAAATAAGTGGTGACCAATGGAAATCTCATGGAATTAAAAGTGAGAAAAGAAATCCCATACGAAAATTCGGCATCCTAACGACGCCAATTAAAAATTCTTAAAATGAATTGATGAGAGTAAGAGGGGGAATCTCATCATATGAAAATAGCAATTAAAATATGGTGAATATAAAATAACATCATCCAACATAAGAACATGGAGCATAAAAGAAATGACATAAAAGAGAGTACTTGAAAAGAAAGAGAGGTCAGATCCCTTAACTCAAGTCCAACTTGTCTTCTTTGTTTCATTATATTCCTGAATAATAAACTTCTGTCAATTTATAATTTCTTAAGAAACTCCTTTAATGTTTATTATTCAATTCATATCACATATTTTAATTTTATAATAATTAGTTAATTATGCGAGTTCATATCAGATGTTTTTCTCGATGTTTGGTACATGAGTCAAAAATGAACTTGTTTGAAAAGAATTGTCCATTTATTTATAAGTACATCATCTCCAGAATAGTATTAATGATTTAAATATAATATATATCCATTAAATATTCATTTTATAAAATTTAATAACATTTGGAGATAAAAATAAATGAAATGCACCGTTCATGGAGACGGTAGGCCGTACATACGCATGAACACTACTTTCATTTCATTGTCATATTAATGGAATTTATAATAAATGAGATATATATATATATATTATAATTACAGTATAATTTATATGTTATATATGTCACATAAGTTCATTAATTTCATTCTTTATACATTCCATGTATTGCATGAATGATTCACATCACTTGAGGGGGCGGTAGTCCACACTTCCTCATATGAAATTATCACATTTGCATAACATGCAAAGCATAAAGGTATGTTTTAAATATAAAATAAAGAAGAATATAGAAAAAATAAATACCATATATATCATATATAAAATAAAGTGACATCATAATGGACACCATGAGAGGTGGTAGGAGATAATTGAACAATTATCGTTTCGTGAGGCAGTAGTTCGCCGTCCAGAGAAACATTATGCTTTTCACCCGATGAAGGTGTGTGTAAATGTAGCTCGAATACTTCTCATAAAAACATCATAGTATATTGAAGATACTGGTGTTGTTACAAATTAAAGGAATAAAAAGAGTTTAATGTGTTGGAGAAGCAAAATAAAACAAAAGAACATAAGAGAGGACACTACCTTTAAATCAAGTAACTCATTTTGATTTGAGCCCAAAGGCATCCTTGGAAAGAATTATGCCCAAAGTGAGGCTTCAAAGAGTAAGAGGGAGATGTGTAGAGACAATATGAGAAGATTTTGGATGAGCCAAGGGCTTGCGAGGTGTGGGTAAGGGATAGAGGTGGGGGCCTTTCGTAAGATGGAGTAGGGGCACTCTGGGAAAGTCATGAAAAGTTACTTTATTATAAAATGATTTTCGGATTTTAAAGGTCCCGAAATTATATATTTCGAGGATATGGTGATAAGGGTTATAAATACACCCATTGAATAGGGTTTTTACAATTTTATGTCTTAGAGTTTACCTTATCTTTTCATTTTATTTAAATCGTTCATTAATGAGGTAATCACTGCATCATCACGGTGTCATAAATAAATTTATTTATTTAATGTCTAAAAATTATAAAAAAATTACCATAATGTAGGAAATATTTTTATCTTCACAATGAAAATTTATAGTCAAATATATCATTTATTTAAAATAAATTAAAATTATTTTACTTAGGATATACAAACCTTTGTTATATTTCCTTTCTTTAAAAAAAATATGATAAATAGTCACTATCACACTAAAGTGATTCCATGGGGACGCAAAGTTGGCACAAGGAATACCGTGGTCTGAAATGACACCCAAAAAAGCATTAGGACAAATTTTGGGGTCATTTTATATTTTTATGATATTAGTTTATTACCCTTAACTACCCGATTACTAATTAAACACGATAATTAAAGATAATTACCGTTGTTACTATTCATAATGTCCAAAAACAGAAGATTATTAATTAAATAATTTGGAACTTCTGATTCTAAATTTGGAACCCATTTTACCAAATTCAAAACAAAGAAATTGTACTAATTATTTTACAAGTAAATCCCGTTGTCAAAACAAAAGACGAGTTTTTAAGAAGTAAAATTTATCAAAAGATTGACCTGTTTTTACTTCCAATTGAAAAGTGAAATTACTTTCAATGAACAGAATTGTATTAAGTGAAAAAAACAAAATTCAATTATAATTTATAGAAAATTAAAGTTCCAATCTAACTATATAAATAAATTGGATGAAAAGGTACTTTTGAATTAAAATGCGGTATTTTTCACTATTCATTAAAAAATGAACATTAGTAGAAAAATACCGAAAATTCACCCTAAGATATATTTGATATTAAAAATTCAAAAATTATTTCCATTATACCAAATTAAAAACATATAAGTTTCATTAATTAATTATATAGTTAATTCCCGCTGTCAAAACAAATAGAGTGTTTTTAAGAAATAATATCTATCAAAAGATTGACACTTGTTTATGTCAAATTTCAAAGTGAAATTATTTATAATGACAAACATTGGATTAAATGGTAAAAATATATTCTAATTATACTTTAAAAAAATTAAAAAGATAATCTAATCATATAATTAAGTTAGATGAAATAGCAGTTTTTAAGTAAAATGCAGTATTTTTCACTATTCATTAAAAAATGAATGTTGTCGGAAAAAGACCAAAAATGTATCCAAATTAAATTTCAATGACCCAATTATAAAGAATAAGTTTATTTTGAAAAATATATCTTATAAAATTGTCAAAAGTTAGATTTAAAAAAGGTTCACCATCATAAGGAGGTAAAACAATCTTTTAAAAATATTAGAGTATTTATTCTTAAAATTGGATTCATTTTCATTTTAAGCCTCTAAAATTTATTGGATAAATGTAAAAATATTTAAAAACATATGTAATAATTTTTCATTTAGTTCTATTCATTCTCGCCATTACAACGACTAGGCGTTAACTATTTTTTAAAATAATATTATTATATTATTAGTGTGCAACGTAAGATTTCAAAGAAAATCATTGTTGCATATTGGGTACGCCATCAAGCATAGAATTACCTTTTAAGTAATATTAACATTTTATTCACAAATATTGATAAATATGAGAATGTCATGTTCTTTATTTACCTGGTATGTTACATCCTTCCCCCCTTTTGGGAATTGCGTCCTCACAATTTTAAAATTGGGCTTGAAAACTTTATTAAAAGCCCCACATTGGAAAATAAGTAAATTAAACTATAACTTTAAAAGAAATAAATAAATGTAAAAAGGTCACCCGAGACAAGAGATACTAGGATTCAATGAAAATATGAGTATGGAGTTGAAAACAAGGCATCAAGTTCTGATGGAGAGTGATAGAAAACATGTTTAGGAGAAAGTTAACCACTAGAAAATCACAAACTTGTGATGGGTTAAACGGTATTTGATTCCCTAGTAAGAAAAGTTAACAATTTTTTTTAGTTTTAAGTTACTTTTCATTGAGGAATTTATTTATGAGCTTAACTAAATCATAAGGAAATATACTTACTTGTCATATAGACTTTCATCTCTTACTATATTTCGTACACAAACTCATATTTTCTCCAAAAGACAAGTATTTAGGATGACTTGTTAACATTAAGAGAGCTATAATCAACTTCTAGAGAATCACCTAATCCACAAACGAGAACTATATATTTCCCATGTCTTTAGGCCAAAACCAAAACCAAAAATTGTTAGTACGAGATCAGATAATACCCAAAAAGGATAATCCTTTATAAAAAGAAATACTACTCTTAATCTCCAAAAATTTCAAACATTATCCAAAGTTCAACAAATACCATTCAATAAACAGATTTCCATAAAATTCTTCAAAGATAAACCAAACTATGATTTAAACCCAAATCTCTGAAGGATTTAATCACATAGTCTTCTAAGGTAAATATTAACATTTATCTCCAAATAAAATCAGTTACTCTTAAAGTCTCATACTAAAAATTAATTAACCTAATCACATATCTTCCATGATAGGTTAATAATTTCCATATATAACCCAAAATAAACATATTCCCAATTCATAATATCATCTAACTAAAAATAATTAGTCAAACTAACCCGAGAATTCACATAGCCCAGTAGTAGGTGATAAATACCTATCGTACTTTGGTTTTGGGTTCAATTCCCATAGATTTATCTGATGCGACGAGTTGTCACACAGACTGCGTGTTTTCCCTTTTAAAAACCATATAATTTTTTAACATTCCCAAAAAAATTATAAATTCATCAAAAATAAACATAACATATTTTAACCACAAAGGTTATTTAATAACTTTCATTTTGCATCCCAAAATGTATTAACCGGTAATTTCCTCAAATTCAAGGATCATATAAACCCAAATGGTTCTTTATAACTATATCCACAAAATAACTGATAATTATTCCTTGAATAAAATTTTCATATATCAAACATCAGGGTTACACATACTATAAAAAGTCTTCTAATGTAACCCCATCATCAAAACAGACTTAATACTTTTAAGAATTTCACCATCCTAAAATCTACCATAACTCTTGACACCCTTATATACTGACTTCTTACTCATTCAACATTCTTCATGATCCATTAACCATTCCATTCCAACTTATTCTGAAATACTTCTTTCCTACAAAAAAAATCATGAATCATATCCCAAGATTCAATAATAGGAAAACATATGTTAAGAAATAATCCATAACTTTCATTGGTCATTTTCATTTTCGTCATCCTCAATCAAAATGGAATTAGGTATTAGTAAATAAATATTTGTACGATCCTGGTGATCCCATTCTCGAAAAGTTTCCATAGGACATGTGTTTTCATAATGACCATGCACACCACATTTAAAACATTCAATTAATCCTTCAGAAAGAACTTCTTTCCCTTTCCAAGAGTCGACTAGATGCTTACTTTTTCCATGGAAGGTTCTTGCTTTATGACCTTAATTTCTAAATCTATAGCATATTTCTGTCCCTTTGAAACATTTTCCTATGTGTTTCTTTCCACATATTTGACACATAGGTTTTTTAACATACTTACCTTTATGATTATTACCTGAACTTCTGTAGGGATTTGTTTCTCGCATATATGATGACTTATAAAAATCACTAAGGTTTAGGTGGTTAATCATGACTACAGATAGTTTGAGAATAAAAAAAATATTTCTCATTGCATCTCCCATATCATCCAGTTTATCGTTTAGAAAACTGTCACAGTTTCCTTCACATCCACTGTTACTTTAGTGCCTGCTAGATCCAGCCATTTACTAAAACCAAAAAGGTCAGTGTGAGTATATAAGTAAAATCATCATATAATAATGTGGAAGATAAAAACTAAGCTATACTTATCCAAGTTATCTCAAACTCATTCTACCTTAAAAAAAATAATGACTCCATATAATATACTAACCATTGTGGTTATTCACAACTTGTCACTTATGATTAAACAACACTCTAACCTCTAAAGTTATCTAAACCGACCCCTGATACCAAATATAAGAACCCGACCTTATAAAATTACTTAATCTTGAATTAAATGAATAATTCACATTGAGAATCTTTTCAGGTTTAGTGTTTTAGAGAATTAGGACATAACTATTACATATCAAAAGATTACAAAGTAGACACTACTACTATAACCGATTTTCCACCACAATAAAAAAATCCTTAAATAAAACAAGAGTTCTTTTCATGATTTAAATCTTATTGGATACTTCCTTTCTCGTAACCTTCCTTATAACTTGTGAAATTTTTTTTAGCAACTTGGGATGAGCATAAAAATCTCAGTAAGGGTTATAACATAATGAAAGGAAACATTAACCCACCAATAAACACAAATCAATGAAACCATAACCTTCAATCATAACATACCTTCTAAAATCATAATATTTATAAAGAAATCATATAAATCATAAGATATAAAGGTAACTTGAGGCATTCATAACATTCTTACATAGGGAGTAACCCTCATGGTTACATTTGGAATACCCATCACAGTATATTCTAGAAATCTCTTCGGAGAAACTTTAGAGTTTAACTCCTTCGTGTTACCCAATTCATTGGAGATATATATCGGGCTCACATGACCTTAGTTTATCACGAAACCACCCGTCTTCATACACAATTCCCAAGAACCATAACATAATCGTATCACATAAAACATGCCTAAAGAAAACATAATATTTCAACATTTCCATCACAAGATATCAATACAACACATTGATATAATAAAAAAAGTATCAAAACCATTTTCAAAACCAAAATAAATGAAAAGATAAACATGGTGTTTATTTTTCATTTAAAAAAAGTTATGTCTTGTAGAGGAAGTTGAAACTCAAATTATGGTCACGGCGGCGGAGAAGTCGTTGTCGCCGCATATGTAAGACAAAACATTCCTTTTGTCAATTAGTAAAACGCTTCGTATAAAAAGAGTCATTTTGAATAAAAGTAAAATGAAAATGGGGTTTATACACTGTATAAAAGAAATTTGTGTATAAAGAAAATATGCCTCAATGAAAGGATATTGAGACGAAGTCCCTTACAAAGACAATATCCTTATATTAAAGACAAATCAATTACATAAATATGTGTGACAAACATAAATACACCCAAGATAAGTGGATATTAAGTGTAAAAAATAATAGTTCATCTACACATATTCATATCATGAAATAATAAATATGTAGAGGATTAACCCAAAGAAATGAAATTGGGTTTAGAAATTCCCTTTCAGAAATTCGACAGCCTAACCGTGTCACTTTAAAATTCAGAAAATGAGATTATGAGAGATAAAAAGGGTATATCATCACTTGGAAATAAAATTTACAACAATAAAGATATATAAGAACTTATCCAAACATAATAATATTTAAATTAAAAGACCTAACAAAAATAAGTCTTTTAAAAAGAGGAGGGTGAAAGTTTCCCTTACCGATTTGGGTAACTTTCGAAACATATGCCACATGAAAGAAGGGTCATACAATGAAGATTTAAATACCCATAAATTAAAGTATATTACAAAAATAATACAATCATGGGCAGTAAATACACCACACAAAAAGAAATAGTGGCAAATGTAGCATGAATCTCATGGGAACAAAAAGTGAGATAAATACCCCTTACCTCATTGTGATCAATCGAGTCGTATGACCAAAAGATAATAACCAGAAAATGAATTTAAAAAAAACATGAATATAAATAGAATAATGATAATATATATAAATTTTCAGTACACAATACACCACATTCCATAAATAAGTGGTGACTAATGGAAATATCACGGAATTAAAAGTGAGAAAAGAAATCCCTTAAGAAAATTCGGTAGCCTAACGACGCCACTTAAAAATTATTAAAATTAATTTATGAGAGTAAGAGGGGGTCTCTCATAATATTAAAATAAAAATTAAATTATGGTGAATATAAAAGAACATCCTCCAACATAAGACCATGGATCATAAAATAAAGGACATAAAAGAGAGTACTTGATAAGAAAGAGAGAGGTCGGATCCCTTACCTCACGTCCAACTTGTCTTGTTCGTTTCTTTATATTCCTGAATAATAAACTTTTTTCAATTTATAATTTCTTAAGGAACTCCTTTAATATTTATTATTCAATTCATATCCCATATTATAATGTTATAATAATTAGTTAATTATGTGAGTTCATATCAGATGTTTTTCTCGATGTTTGGTACATGAGTCAAAAATGAACCTATTTGAAAAGAATTATCCATTTAGTTATAAGTACATCATCTAAAGAATAGTATTAATGATTTAAATATAATATATATTATTTAATTATTAATTTTATACTATTCCATAAAATTTGGAGATAAAAAAAAATGAAATGCACCGTTCATGGAGACGGAAGGCCGTACGTATGCATGAACGCTACTTTCATTTCTTTGTCATATTAATGGAATTAAAAATAAATGAGAGATATATATATTGTAATTCCAGTATAATATATATGTTATATAGGTCACATAACTTCATTAATTTCATTATTTATACATTCCATGTATTGAATGAACGAGTCACATCATTTGAGGGAGCGGTAATCCACACTTCCTCATATGAAATTATCGCATTTTCACAACACAAAAATCATAAAGGTATGTTTTAAATATAATATACATAAGAATATAGAAAACACAAATACCATATATATAATATATAAAATAAATTTACATCATAATGGCCACCATGAGAGGTGGTAGGAGATAATTGAACAATCGTCATTTTGTGAGGCAGTAGTTCACCGTCCACAGAAACAGTATGTTCTTCACCCATTAGATGGAGGTGTGTGTAAGTTTAGCTCAAATAATTATCATAAAAACATCCTATTATATTTAAGATACTGGTTTTGTTACAAATTAAAGGAATAATAAGAGTTTAAGGGGTTCGAGAAGAAAAATAAAACAAAATAACATAAGAGAAGACATTACCTTTAAATTGGGTAACTCTTTTTGATTTGAGCCCAAAGGATACCTTGGAAATAATTATGCCCAAAGTGAGGCTTCAAAGAGTAATATAGGGACTCCTAGAGAAAATATAATTAGATTTTGGACGATCAAAGTGCTTGAGAGGTGTGGGTAAGGGGGTAGAGGTGGGGTCCTTTTATAAGTGGGAGTAGGGGCACTCTTGGAAAGTCATGAAATGTTACTTTTTTATAAAATGATTTTTGGATTTTAAAGGTCCCAAAATTATATATTTCAAGGATAAGGTGATAAGGGTTATATATACACCCATCCAATAGGTTTTTGACATGTTTAAGTCTTATATTTTACCTTATATTTTCATTTTATTTAAATCGTTCATTAATTAGGTAATCACTGTATCATCACAGTGTCATAAATAAATTTATTTATTTAATGTCTAAAAATTATAAAAAAATTACCATAATATAGGAAATATTTTTAGATTTCAAATTATTATTTATAGTCAAATATATAATTTATTTAAAAGAAATTAAAATTATTTTACTTAGGATATACAAACCTTTTTTATAATTCCTTTCTTTAAAAAAAATATGATAAAAAGTCACTATCGCACTAATGTGATTCCATGGGGACCCAAAGTTGGTACAAGGCATCCCATGGTTGGAAATGACACCACCAAATGAATTAGGACACATTTTGGGGTCATTTTATATTTTTATGATATTATTTTATTACCCTTAACTACCTGATTACTAATTAAACACGATAATTAAAGATAATTAACGTCGTTACTATTCATAATGTCCAAAAACAAAAGATTCTTAATTACATAATTTGGAACTTATGATTCCAAATGTGAAACCCATTTTACCAAATTCAAAACACATAAATTGTATTAATTAATTTAAAATTAAATCTCGTTGTCAAAATAAAAGATGGGTTTTTAAGAAGTAAAATTTATCAAAAGATTGACTTGTTTTTACTTCCAATTGAAAAGTGAAATTACTTACAATGAACAACATTGTATTGAGTGATAAAGAAATAATTCAATTATACTTAAAAAAAATTAAAATGACAATATATCTGTATAAATCAATTGGATGAAAAGGTAGTTTTGAATTAAAATACTATATTTTTCACTATTCATTAAAAAATGAACATTATCAGAAAAATACCAAATATTCACCCTAAGCTATATTTGATATTCCAAATTAAAAAATTATTTCCATTTTACCAAATTGAAAACATATAATTTTCATTAATAAATTTTATAGTCAATTCCTGCTGTCAAAACAAATACCGTGTTTTTAAGAAACAATATCTATTAAAAGATTGACACTTGTTTATGTCCATTTTCAAATTGAAATTAATTATAATGACCAAAATTGGATTAAATGGTAAAAATATATTCTAATTACACTTTAAAACAATTAAAAAGATAATCTAAACATATATTAAAATTTGATGAAAAAATAGTTTTGAAATAAAATGCAGTATTTTTCACTATTTATTAAAAAATGAACATTTTCAGAAAAATACCAAAAATTTATCCAAATTAAATTTCAATGTCCCAATTCTAAATAATATGTTTATTTTGACAAATAGATCTTATAAAATTCTCAAAATTTTGGTATAAAAAAGGTTCGCCATCAAAATGCAGTAAAACAATCTTTTAAAAATGATAGAGTATTTATTCTTAAAATTGGATTCATTTGAATTTTAAGTCTCTAAAATTTATTGGATAATTGTAAAAATATTTTACAAAAATATGTAATAATTTTTTAGTTTGTTCTGTTCATTCCTGCCATTACAATGGTTAGGCGTTAACTATTATTTAAAATAATATTATTATATTATTAGTGTGCAACGTAAGATTTAAAAGAAACTCATTGTTGCATATTTGGTATGCCATTGAGCATAGCATTCCATTTAAAGTAATATTAACATTTTATTCACAAATTGTTTCTAAATATGAGAATGCCATGTTCTTTATTTACCCGAGATGTTACAACACCTACCAAGAGAATATCTGAAAATTGCTCCACATCCAATAGGTCCTTGGTTTCCTTTCGAAGCACCATAAACATTTACTTTGATCCATCCTGGAAGCAGAGCTTGCCAGAATACTTAAAAAGTGCATCACATTTGCCTGTAGGAACCAACAATCCTAATACATCTAAGTATCTCAAAAACACCAATAGTGTTGTCACAGTAAGATTTATTAATTGAGTCAGTATCTCATATGGAAATGAGTATCTGTTCCTTACCTATATTAAGTCTGGATGAGCAGTTATTAAAAAGAATATTATTTCTATCATACCAGATCAAATGTAGGAGTTCAGCCACTGTAGTTAGTAAAAGATTCTTTATTTGTTGAGAAGAATTATAATCAACACAACGCTGCAATTGAGAACTGATAGAATAAATAAATAAACATATGCAACAAAAAATGTCAATGATTTAATTCCAAAGGACTGCGGCTGTAGCACAAGATAGAAACAAATGATTAGCATCCTCTCTGTGTTAGTTGCACATGTGGAATCTAGAGAAAGTGCCATCTTGGTTTATTATTTAATTGTAAATTGATATAAATTCAGTACAAAAACAGTAAAAATGATAAAGGAAATTTCAAAATTAACTATGGAAGTTGATTCAAACTAGTACAAAACAGAAATTAAAAGCAATTAGTTGACATAATCATCCAAATAAATATAAAACATTGATAAATTGAATTTTAATATTTCACTACAGGGATTTATGAATTGACTAAATCCCAAAAATATTATATTCATAGACAAAGAGAAAACCATTAAAAATAAAAATGGGCCATGGAGGATGGACAACGATTTAAGGAACGATAAAAAATGATTAAAATCAATGAATATTTTTAATGAAAAATTGGAAACCAAAACAAAAAAAGGACACCTACCTACAGATCTGTAAATCATAGAATAAGAGGAAGAAAAAACCGAATTCCAAAAGTTATTCAAAAACTAGACCTACCTCGCTAAGTTAAAGAAAACCTGGAATAGAAACCCTAACCAAGTTCCACACCCACCGAAATTTCCCAAATCTGCATCGTCAACTCACGGTTCTACAGAAGCCCTCACCAGCTGGAATCGCCTTCTCAAAATCCTCCTCCCTCATCCAGACTCGACCTTATCAGCTCTAGCTCCTCCTGATGTGAAGGCATCTCTGCTCAACCCATATCCCTCCTACAACGATCGACCTTCTCGACTCTCCCATCACTTGGATGAAACACCGGACGTGATCCCATTCTCCCCAAAATGACACCCATGAGTCACAGACCCCTATTTCCCTTTTTCAAAAAAATGAACCCTAAGCCCGATTCATCTTCTTAATTTTTAATAGTTTATTATTATTATAAAACAAATCATTATTATATTATTATTATTACATCATTATTATTATTTAATTTCTTTAGTAACATTATTTATATAAATATTCTCATAATATAAATGTTATAATAATAAAAAAAATACAATTTATTATTTATAAAGTATTTCTTATAATTTAAGCACGTTTTATTTAATTTGAAACTAATAGTTATAATATATTTATTAGACTAATTTTTCATAATTTAAAATTTATAATAGTAAAATAAAATTTATAAACCCAAGTTAATTATATTTATATATGAATAAAAATATTCATTATTTGAAATGAAATAATTATTATCATATTATTAACATAATTTAGTATTTTTAATATTATAATAGTTATTCAATTTTTTATATAAAAATAATCAAATACACATATTCATATAAGTATTTTTCTTTAAACAAAATAATCCCATAAAATAATGTTTGTTTCTAGATTATTACATTAAAAATAAATATATAAACTATAAATAATGTGTAAAATTAATTATAGGTATTATAATTAAATTAATCAAAAAATATTAGTAGTTGGTTTTAATTGTAAATAAATCCATTTAACAAAATATTTATATAATAAAATTAATTTTAAATTCTTGGGATGTTACATAATCTCACCCAAAACAGAATTGTGTCCGAACAATTCATTTCATCGGACCAAAAAGAATTCTGAATTTCTGTATTCAGAATTAGGAAACACTAGGACCTTTAAACTCTAAACTCTACCACTTAGACGAAAAAAATATAATCTCTAATGTTTTTTAGACCTCTCCTCTAATACCAATTATAAATACATAGACCCCAATTTCCTAGATTATTTGCTAAAATATGATGTGTAAATTTGTTTTATAAAAGAACTGAATAATTACACAACATACCACAAATAAGGGATCTTTTACCAGCCTAGATTTTTGAGAATTAAAATTTTAGTAATACATTTGGATCCAAAAGTACAGAACTTAGTAAAAATTATGGAATATAATGTTAGAGAAAGGTTTCCACATTATAAATTCATCGTGACACTTCCACTAAACCCGTAAGAATGGTTTTAATACATTGGGTGAGCACAAAAATGCCCAGTTAGGGGTTTTAAAACAAGACCATAGAGAAATAATTTTTCTTTAAAACATTTCTATAAATAATTATTTTATATACTGAAATTAACTTTTCTCATAACATGTCATCATAATTATCTTGAGAGATTATGAAACAAATTTTAGGATAAAATCATGCTCTAAATATCTAAACTTATTTAAGAGATACAAATAAAATACAATATAAAATAAACCTGGAATTGGGAATAAATGAATTTAATGCCACTTAATATCTATATAATGACCATAGTTAATTTTCTATGACATGCCAGGTGCACAAATATAGTTTATCACAAGAAATTTTTCTTCTTTGGATTTCCACAAAAAACAACATCAGAACACATGTATTCAAACCATGAAATGGTAGATAAGTTTTTAACCTTCGTTTATGGATTATAAATGAAAAATTAAACCTTATTAATAAAATATATAAATAAGTAAAAAACACTTTCCTACGTGCACACGAAAATGTACAACTGATTAATACATGTTCATAAGAGAATGCTTCTTTACCATGGTTATTCTAATAGTCTATTAATCACATGTACAGTCACTTACTAGATTCATAATGAGGGAATTCATAATGTGGGACATCATAAACATTATGTCAAGGCCTCATGCTAAGACCATACATAAAATTTTTATTAAGGACTCATGAAAAGTCCTAGTTTATCTCATGAGACCTACCGATGCATCGAGAGGCTATAACAGGCCTCACACATCACATAATATGTCTAACACATTCCATATATGTATAATAAAAATATTCCTTTAAATCAAAGTGTCCCATAATAATTTTATTTATATAAATATTAATCATAGATGAAAATAAATTCATTGGTAACACAACTAGAAAATGAGGCTACTACCATGGACCTATAGCCATGATTTTTGTGTCCTTTTTCCATGGATTTAAAACTGTGGCCATAGGCCAGTTATCGTGGCCTATGGCAACAATTTTCAGAACCATGGTAATATATAGTGGCTATAGCCACAGTTCTATGGAATATAGCCAGGGTTTTAGAACCGTGGATATAGGGCACTATTTTTACTTGCCTATTGCCACAGTTTTTCAAAACCGTGGAAATAGGGTTCCCGCGCTTTGGCTGGAAAAACATTTCCTGCCAAAAAATTGGCGGGAAGACCTACCACCACAGTTTTGAAGATATTACCACAGTTTATGTTACTATATATATCATAATATATATATATACTCGTAATTTCACTCAATGTAGTGGTAAGTACTTTGGTTCGTAGAGAAAAGGTGTAGGGATCGAAACCTACTGGTGATATTTTGTATTTAGGCTATTTCCATAGTTTACCAAGGCTATAGCCACAGTTAAAACTATGAAATTCCTTCATATATCCATGTTTTAAACCATGGACATAGGTAAAATACCATGGTGGTAGTTTTTAAGACCTATTGCCATGGTTTTCAAAACTGTGGCTATATTCAGCTATTACCTCAGTTAAAACCGTGGAAATAGGCTGGGACCTACTGCCCCAGCGATAACGGACTAAGGCCACGGTTTTGGGGCCTATTCCCACAGTTTTTAACCGTGTCAATAGGTCTTTTTTCTAGTTGTGTAAATTAATAAGGTACAAATTCTCTAAAAAATACAAATTGTCCAATACCACATTGAAATTTTTAATCCTTAATCCATATAATATCACTAAAATATTAATCCCATACTTGAAATAATTGTCTTTATTTGTAAGACATCAATAAAATGAGTAATTAAATAAATGCACATTTAATGAAAAATGCATATATAGTTTTTTATTATTAAAATAATATTTTATAATAAGTAAATATGTTTTTCACATAAAATTATGAATACAAAATTTTAATTATTGAATAAATCCATGTTTTTGATAATCTATAAAAATTTATTTGAAACCATGAGTTTAATATGAATGAAAGATGTGTCAATGTTATGCTTGATGCATGACCATGACTCTATGGAGATGCGATATCCTTAAATTTAATATAAGTTGACGACATGTTATGAACATTTTTTTACAAACATGATTAGAAGAAATATAACATGATGATAAACATATAATTCCGTATATATATATATATATATCCTTAAGGATTTGAAAATAATTTTATCCCATATTTTTGTATTCAAAACATATAACAATTTAATATGTTGATACACACACACACACACACACACACAGATATATATATATATATATATATATAAATAATTGGATTTGAATTTACAACATTCATCATCATGAAATAAACACATGTCCGAACAAGGCATTGAAAAAATGAGAAAATTCATTGGCATATCTAATATCAAATTAAAAATTTTATATTAACATATATTGCTGAAGATTCATTAAAACATAATTTTTATTAACATAATATATTCATTTAGTGTAGAATATGAAATCATAGAAAATAATTAAGCTCACTACACAACATGAATTAATAATTCAAATGATTCCTCCTTGATTATAATATGAACCCTATAAATATATATAATCTCTCTTTCATTTATAAGTTCAAAATATTGTTTTACAATGTTGGATAAATACACATGTATAATTTTTGTCTTCTTCAAGTAATCGTGGATAATAAATTTAACTCACATGAAATTATAAGAGAAACATTCTAAGTAAAAAATGTAACAATTGTTTTTTATGTCAATATATATATATATATATATATAATTTTAATTCCATGGAACAATATCATGAACTGTGAATATAACCTTATCTTAAAATTTTACATTCCACACACAAAAATTAAAGTAAATAATTTATAAGATAACAATTTCTCATTTCTTAATATTAATTTGGGTAAATTGGGTTATTTAATGAGTTAAATATTATGACCATATCATTAATGTGGGTCATATTTGTACACGTAATTACTCACTCAAAATTATAGTTTAATATTATAATTATATATTGACATCATAACATAAATCATAATTAATTACTCACTATAATATATTTGGAAATAATACTAGTCAGTCCATTATTTCATTTATAAAAAAATTATTTTTCACTTCCCATATTAAACTGATCGCTTCACTATGCTTAAACACACAAATTTCACAAACATAGAATTTTAAGAGAATAAAAAAAATTATTCTTTTAAATATTACAAATTCCAAGATATATAAGTTTAAACTTTTTAAAATAAAACATTCTAATTTGTAAATACATAATTTGACATAAAAAATCAAATTAACATTTGAAAAAAAGGTAGGATAATTTCATCATGAAATAAATAATTGTTGAAAATTAGTAAATAGAAGGCATGAAACATGAAGTCTCTTACTTATTTTAAAACTGATAATCATAAAATTGGAAATAGTGAATTGTTGCAAGAATATGTAAATTGAATATTTATTATAAAAATATCTTACTAATATATATTTTTTGAATAAAATATTCCATTTGAATAAAATATTCAAGATAGGGATAAAATGAAAAATAAATCCCTTAAATATAATCTTATCATAATAAAATTAAAAATTAAAAACATATTTTTATTCGAATCAAGGAAACAAATAATTGTTTTAAAAAACACTTTCCCTTATCTGAAACATAATCATGAGAACTTCTTGAGCAGTAGTAGTTCTGCAGATATGCTCATAAACTGAACTCCCATCTAACTGGACTAACAGACCACAAGCTTCAAGACTCAGTACACACACTCTCTAAAGGTTGATAAAAGGGTTTTTATATCCAATGACACTATATGTGTACAACTACATAATCTTTTAGTGTATGATTTGTTTATATATTAATTGAAAATTGATATAAAGTCAATACAAACAAAACAACAATGATAGAGTCAATTTAAAAATTAACTACGATAGCTGATTCAAACCAGTACAAAACAACAAAGAAAAGAAATTAGTTGATGAAATCATCCAAAGAAACAGAAAATGCCGATAAATTCAATTTTAATATTACACTACAGGGACTTAAGAATTAACCTAATCCAAAACATCTTCTATTCATATAGAAATATAAAACCAGTAAAAATAAAAATGGGTCATGGAGGTTGGACAAGGATTGATGGAGAGATCGAAAATGATAAACATCAAAGATTATTTCGAATGAAAAATTGGGAATCAAAATAAACAAAATAATACCAACCTACGGATCTACTAATCAAATAATAGGAGGAAGAAAAAACCTAAACCAGAAAGTGATACAGAAATTAAACCTACCTTACTAGGATTAAGAAAACCTAAAAAAGAAACCCTAACCGAGTTTGATACCCACCGACATCACTCGAATCTCTATATTCGACACTCATATCTACAGAAACCCTCACCAGTGGGCATTGCTTGCTCAGTCTCCTCCTCCCTTGGTTAGAATTGACCTTCTCAGCTTCAGCTCCTCCTTATGTGAGGGCCTTGACGCTCAACTCTTCTCTCTCCTTTAAAGCTCGACCTTCTTAACTCTCCTGTCACTTGGATGAAACCCATGGCATGATACCTTTCTACCTAAATTGAGACCCATGACTCAAGGACCCCTATTTCCATTTTTTCCCAAAACAAACTCAAAAACCCAATTCATCTTCTTTTTTTAATAGTTTATTATTATTATAAAACAAAACTTCGATATATTATTATTATTACAACATTATTATTATTTAATTTATTTAGTAACATTATTTATATAAAAATTTTCTTATTTTAAATTTTATAACATATGAAAAATATAATTTCTTATTTATAAAGTATTTTTTTATAATATAAGTTTTTTAATTTGAAACCAATAATTTTAATATATTTATTTAGACTATTTTTTCATAATTAAAAATTAATAATTGTAAAAAAATTTATAAAACCAATTTATTTACATTTATATATGAATATAATTATTCATTATTTCAGAAGAAATAATAATTATTATATAGTTAACATAATTTTTATAAAAATAATCAAATACGTATATTTATATAAATATTTTTCATTAAACAAAATAATCCCACAAAATAGTATTTTTTTATAGATAATTTCATTAGAAATAAATTTGTAAACTATAAATAATGATTAAAATTAATTATAAGTATTATAATTAAATTAATCAAAACCATATTATCAGTTGGTTTTAATTGTAAATAAATCCATATATTAAAATATTTATATAATAAAATTAAGTTGGAATTCTTATGATATTACAAATAATATAATACAGAATCAAAATATTTAGTTTTTTTGGGAAATTAGGTTTATAAAAACTTATTACATATGAAATTTTAAACTTTATTTGAATCCTTTAGCATGGTCTACTTAAAAACATTCATAATACTCTTAAAAAACACAAAAACCTAAGGAAATATATCAAATAATGGGTGTGATGAAATCCCAGTAAGGGGAGGAATAATATGGAAGGAACATGGGGGATGAATGCATATAGAGCATGGGTAGGCATAATCATCATATCATAAATGTTACCAAAATCATAATCACAAGGAATTAATTTGAAAGATACATGAAATGTGAAATATATATAATAATGAAAAAATATAACATTGTGTTCAAATACCATAGATAAATTGTGAACAAATCTATCATCATGTCCATGAATAACATATTTTTAAAAATCATCACTTCATAAATTGTGAATAAACCTATAAACAAGTACATGCATAATACACAAAATACCATTAGATATATCACATTACTCAAGAAATTTGAGGGATATATAATTCTGATCCCACCCATTAAATTATAAAATTATCATAATAAATCATTTCACATGGAAAATAAACTTATATCAATCATAAACCAGAAACATACATGAAATTAACCCATGATAAAATAACGTGTTTCAAAATTGGGTTGTAAGACACATATCGATGAATAAAACATGGTGGTTCCTAAAAAGAAGTTGTAAATACATAATTTTGTATATTTTAACTATATAATTAAACAATTTAATATTATATTTCATTGATAATAGGTGAATAAACATAAGAAGAATTTAATAGAGCTTTTGAGAAAAGTAATTGATAAAAAATTATGAAGGGGTATATGGAATCATCAAAATGAAGTAATAATATGTATATACCTATAAAAATAAAGTGAAAGAATTGAAAAATATATTAATTATTCATTTATAAGAATAACGTTGAATACTAAGAGAATGATGTGGTAAAAGAAAAATGAAAGGGTTGGGTTTTAGAGTAACAATATCTTTGGTCCCTTTTATTTCATCATGTTTACACCACCTATATAATAAAAGTATGTTTAATAAAATGATAATACATAAGTTTTTATGTTAATTTATGTTATTAATGATAAATTATAATAAATATAATATATTTATTGAACTTTTTTATGGAACTTTTTTTCTTAATGATAAATTGGTTTCCTTTGAATTATCCCATTTTGATTTCGATTTTCTGTTTTGTCGCTTTGTAATATATATTTTGTTAAACCGATAATAACAAGACACGTTAGGGTGGGGCGAGAGTATATATACTATAAATGGTTAGAATATTTATACAATATCATAATAACATTAATTTATTATATAATTATTAAATAAATATTTCTATAAGGTCTAAAAAATACATTAGGAGAGTATAAAGAAGAAAAAAATGAAAGGAGTGGATCATTGGATTGTTACTTCATTAATGTTTCTATCCTCTTTTATGGAATTAAAAAACTATGGGATAGGGTTTATATGACTCAATAACATACTTAAGGTTATAAGAAGATGTAAAAGTAGATTATTGGGTAGATATTAAACTTTGATAAGGGGATGTGATGTGATTTCAAAGGAAAGGGAGGGGGTATTTATACTTGAGGGGAGGGGTATTTTTGGTTTAAAATGTGAATAAATAATTATTCCAAAATAAAAATGTATGATAGTGGTAATATTTGAAATTGTGAAAATTTTTTAAATAAAATGACTTTATTTTAGGAATTTGAAACCAAGAAAACACATAATTTATTAGTTAGTACAAAAGGAATGAGGAAAAATAAATTTTTTTTAAAGGAATATGTTACATGTTTTAAAATTGGAAATTATTTTTTAGATTTTGAGGTTATATTTATTTTTTAAAATGAATCATGTTTCTTAAGAGACTCATTTTAAATTTTTTAAATTATTTTAGGATTAATTAAGTTATTATTTCCTCAATGAAACATCTTAAATCTTTAGTACTTACAAAACTATATTTTTACTAGTCACCCTTAAATTCATGCATTTAAGAAAATTATCAAAAAATCCACCCTTAAAAAATATCGATGCACTAATGAAAAGATGTAATTAATTTTATCAAACTAGTATTATTAAATATATATTTATAATTATTTACAAAAATTATGGTTTTTTATAAAATACATTAAAATTCACTTTATAGAAAAATACACTTATAAATTATTTAAGTTTCTAATTTGAGTATTTATTTTCTGGTGTTATACTATTTATATTTACTTTATATATTCAGGGTAAATATTATTTAAATTTAATTTTACAAATTTGTTAGCTACGTTACATTTGTAATGGTCTTATACTATTCTAATGATCAAGTTACTATTCCTAATAACTAAATCACTATTTTTAATAGTCTGTTCACTATTCTAAAAATGATAATTGTTATTTACTTCCTATAAATACCTCTTATAATTTCATAAATTCTGAGAGATGGTCAATATGATAATTTTTCACTAAACATGATTTGGCTTCTAGTATATTAACTTCATTACTCCAAACATGTTAAATTATTAATGAATCATTCTTGATCATGATTTTATAGATACTATTCTTCATAAATAAAATTCAAGAAAACAGTCTATTTTTATTCCTATAATCATGGAAAAAATAAGAAACTCTCAAATATCCTTGGAAATTTAAAATATTAGATGAAATGATTATCTATGTTTTAATTTATATCTGTTCTAAAGTTATAAATATTTTATAACATCATCACCATGACATATTTCTTTAATTTTATACTATTTTATTTAGACATAAGATACATATTATTAGTTCTAAAAAAATATCCTTTGAAAATGGATAGTAGAAAATATTTTATATCATTTTAGTATTTGTTTTCAATATGTAATATTACATTCGTTACTCCTTAACAACTTTATAAGTGATTTTATTTATCTTATACGTTGCTATTATTATATAAAAATAAAATCCAGCATGATTTACATCATTAGTATAATTTTATCTTTAAAATTTCACATCCCAAATCAATAATTTTAGAAACTTAATATATAAAATTTTTAACATTTAATTTTTTTGGACCATGACTAATTTTTTTTATTCTTCCACATTAATAATTTTTGATACTCCATCCATATCCATATTTAACTAAATATAAGTTCTTTTATATTTCACATAAATTTAAAACTAACAAAAAACTTGAACCTCAATACCATCGGTTGGTTATGACATTCTATAAACTTTTTCTAGTAATTATAACATTCGCCCCCTTTAGTTTAATTAAATTTTTTCTCTATTTACTAAATTCATTGGCTAATATCTACTAATAAAATAATTCCAATGTATGATAATTATGTTTTCTTGATATTAATATAAATTTAATATTACTTATGATCTTTAAACATATTTGATTCATTCTCATGGTAGTAAATAATAGTAAATAATAAAATTCATAATATTTTCCATATTTGAACAACTAAACTTCACATAAATCATAAATAAACCCTGCTTCATATAACTATTTTTGAAAAAAGATTTTATTGATATTATTTTATCACATTTTATTACCATATCTTAAATATTTTATTATTTCTCTATATCAACCTATTTATTCACCTTTTATAAAAATCCTAAAGGGTAAACTCTCAAATATGAAAATAATGAGCATTAAATTGATAAAATTAAAAAATATGGGGGAGGGTAGTTTTTCCAAACATCCTAAAAATGTGTGAAGTGGTGGAAATCTTTGATTTAACTAATGCTTCTCAAATATTTGTTTTGTATACATTTTTTTAATTATACCCACCAAATTATTATTTTTTATAATATTTTAAACCTTAAATTATTTTCAATATAAAATATCTTTGATAAAATGATAATAAATTTTGATTTTATTCAAGAGATATTGTAGTGAATGATTCCTAATATGATCTATTTTACACTTATTTTCATATAATATAACAATGACAATCATTAATTCTTTACTAAGTTCATTTAATTTTTTCTTGTTCAAAATTATTTCATTGTAAGATTTTTTTGAAGGAAAATACTCTGCTTTAGTTATACCCAGAGGTGTAATCTATTGCCTCATGATTAACTAGTAAACACATTTATCACCAGTGTATAAAAAGAATAAAAATATGGTTTTTTATACCACATATCTATCATAATTTGTGTTATTAAATAAAAGAAATTCTAGTTTATTACTTGGTACTTATAACAAACCAAAATCATTATATCCACCAAAAAACATCTTCATTCTATTTTAGTACCGTGGAATATTATTCCTATAGATAAATATTAAAATGTTACCCAAAAATGTTTTAAATAATATATCAAGTCATGTATTAATGAAGTAAATAATTCTTCGAACCATTCTATAATAAATTATTGGATTAAATAAATTTTTATAATTATTCATCCTAAGATTTGTTACAACAATGATTCTAGGTGAAACTTGTTTTTAGTATTTTATATTAAACAATTTCAAAAAAAATTATTATAATACATATCTTGAAAAAAACATGAATACTGAGGATTTTATTTAACATGAATAATTAGGATGTATGCGAGTTATCCAATAATAAAAATTAAAAATTAAAATATTATCTAGTTTTAAAATTATTCTAATGGATTAGTTTTATATCTTTCAATGATGATATCATCAACATAATTGAGTTTAAATATATTTTCATCAATTACTACACACACATATAATTTTTGAATAATATAAAAATTTTGAATTCAAAATATAATTTTATTAATCCACATAAATCTTTATTTACATAAAAAACTTGCTACCATCATTGTGTTTCTTAAATATATTTGGTAATTTAACACAGACCACATATTTATGAAATTCTTTTAAGATGTTGATTTTACATCAATTTTATTTATTTTTAATATACTTTTGTTAATCATCACCATGAATAATCATATTAGCTAATTTCATTATATTAAAGTGAATGTTTATTAAATATCAATTTATTATGTTTAATCATAGACTTTCTATACAAATAAACATTTTTTCCTCACAACTTTTCAATGTTCAACATATTTTTTCAAGAAAACCCATTTTTTATAATAATAATGTTTTCATGTTGTTATTAAAAATATTATATGTTTTTAATTTTCAATTAGATCGTACTTTTCATTCATTACCTTGAGATATTATTCATCATTTAAACCCCTTTAAGTAGTTTTATACTCTACTATAGATAGTAATGTTTTTATTTGAATATTAACCATTATCTTGGTTCTTTCATGTATGTTTATAACATGAAGAATATTCCATTTTTCAACGTTGACTATTCATCTATGTTTTATAAATTGAGTTTTTGAGTGATTCAAATAAACACATTCTTCATCCTCTTATAAAACTTATAAATCCTCCTCATGTGAAAAATGATACGTTTATTCAATTTCAAATATACGATCTTTCCTACATTCATTAATTTTTTATTATTGATAATTATTTGAACTCATTATATATTTTTATTTAATAAAATTTATGGAAATACTTTAAAAAATCATGTTGTGTCTCATTTTTAGATATATATATGTATTCCTATTGGTATAGCAATAAAAATAAAATTCTTTAATCCACTACATCACCATACATTCCATGATTTCATTTTTTATAATATATTTTATACCAAAATATATATGATATTTTAGAGTAGGATCTCATTCATAACATATATCATATGTTGGGACTTTTTCTCCTAGACTGTGTAAGGTCATATTTTGAAAATTAACATCCACATGTCCATATTCTTCACATAATTCCTTTATAATCAAATTAAAATATTTAATGCCTTCTTAATATTATTTAATATTTGATTTCTTATTTTAGAAACACTTTTTTATATAGAGTTATTATAGGTTATAATTAATTTTTTATTCCTTATTTATATAAATAAATATTGACTTAAATTTATGTATTATTTGTTCTATTTTATATTACTATTATATTTATCATCCTTCACACTGATTTTTTTTCATGTCATTAATACCACTTGATATATAGGATCTCTACTTTCATTATGTACATGAAAATGATCCATGATATTTTGATATAATTTATATTAAATAATATTCAACATTACTTATATCTTGTTACCTTTTATGTCATTCGACCAAAAACATTTGGGTGAACTAGATAAAGTAAAATTATAACTAATTTTAATCTAAATTTTTTATGATTTTTACCCTTAAATTTTTATTGATTTTTGATAACCCCCCTTTCAAGGGATGGGGGGGGGGGAACCCTTACAAGGCTTGTAGGCTCAGAGATTACAAGGCTTGTAGGCTCAGAGATTACAAGGCTCGTAGGCTTTGTAGATTACATGACCCGAAGGTCTTAGGAAATTCAACCAGAATATCTACAAGGAACTGCCCCTCCCAAGCATCTGTATCATGATAATAGCTCTCCACCTTTACATGGTCATCTGGATAGGCTTCCCTTGCAAGCACAGGTTGGTACCGATGGCATAGCCATAACCTCTCATTCTGACAATCCATTTGATTCTGCTCTGGTGAGTGCACCTGCTCTGAATCCTCATCTGGGTCTGCACCTTTTTTTGTAGTGTGTCTGGGGCAACTGCATGAGGCATAAAGGCCTTAAGGTGGCCCGAGGGCCTTAAAGGTGGCCCAAAATCTCTACTGACCCAAAGGAATGGGTGTCCCAAAATCCTTAAGAACTCCAAGCCCAAACCGGTGGCCCAAGGTGAATAGTTCTAGCTGATACAGTTCCGAACAGTACCTACTACAGTAACTACTACAGTTCTGCTACAGTACCTGCACAGTGTACAATTTTGCTACAGTACCCCCGCACAGTGTACAATGCTGCTACAATACCTGCTATAGTAACCCCCGAAAATATGCCTCTACCTAGTTTTGAACATGGGTCGTGTGGATGCACTTAAAGATACCTCACCAACTAGGCTGAGGCTCATGTTCTTATGATTAAAAACTATCTTACCTTTCATGAAATAATCACACATATTCTCTCATTGTATCATCAAAGTAATTATATCATTTTCTATTTTTAACTTTGAGATTTGATCAATGATTTTTTCGTGTATATGTTTTAGATTTTATTTGGTTTCCACCTTAATATAGACTATCATTGGACCTTATTCCCTTTAATAAAATCACTGGAATCTTTACTTCTGAAAATAAATAAATTATATTTGGATGAAAATTCAGGATTTGAGTAATATAATTAACTCAAACATAAAATATTATAATGACTTATACTCATAAAGAGTATATATATAGTCTTTAAATATTTTAAATCTTTCTTATAATTTATATTTACTTTGATATTTGGTGATTTATAATTTATAAATTAAACCATTTTTTTCCAAAAAAACTTTAATTTTTTTAAATTTCACATTACTCATTATAAGTGATCAATATTTTTTACAAAAAAATTCTTTTCTAAATATTTTTTAATTATTCTCATACACATACAATCAATTTTACATTCTCACTATCATCATTTTATTTTATGATACAAATTTTTTATTTGATATTATTTAATTCTTTAATCAACTTTCATATTATTTTGAATAAATTCTTCTTATTTATAAATAAGTTTATAAAATTTAATTTTAAAAGAATATTATATCCATAAAAATCCATAAATTATCTTTTTATCATGAACATACTTTTGTTTTGAATATTTTTAATCATTAAATTATATTATTTTTTCCCATAATTATAAAAATAAAACAATATCTAATAAATATATTTTTATTTACTTTAGTAGGATATATGTTATCATAATTAGTTTAATTCATAAAATTTACATAAAAAATATATTCTAACCACTTTGAAATGTAGAATAATGTGAATCAAATTTTTATAAAATTAACACTTCTTCAATGGGAATATATTATATAGTTTCACTTCCATTTACCCGATAAAACTCATTGATTTATAGATATTATCAATGAATATTTATGAGAGTTTATTTCCAAATTTATCATTACATTATCCATAATTATTTGTGGTTTTTTATTTATAGTAGATATATTATATGATTAAAAATTATATCTGAGAGAACTATTTCCTATATAAAAGATCCTTTTCTTGGAAACAAATTCCTAAAGTTACCTTGATATTTTATTGGATTTTTATTTATCTAATTTTCTATTCTAAATTAAAAAATAACCTTCTCTTTATTTCATGTTTTATATTGAATATAAAAAATAATTTTTAATGTTTCCAATTCTTCTACCTAAAATCCTTTATTCTTTCACTTGTTGTTCTTGGAAAACTAATATTTTAAATTATATTATATTTAAATTTAATGTTTATATTAAAACTAGATACATTATCAGTTTTTTTTAACTAATTAATTTCACATTGACTAATTTTCCTTATATATTAATTTCATTATCATGCCCATAAAAAATTTAGTAGTTTCATATTAAAATATATTCACCATACTATTTCAATATCTTTATAAATATAGTTTTCAAGTACATTTTAAAGCATAATATTCAAATCAAAAACTTATTCATGGTAATATATTTTTATTATATTAATTTTTTATCCCGCAAACATGTTAAATAATATGTCCTATAAATTATATTTGAATTTGTTTTATTCTTCTTTAAAAGATGAAAAATTGTTTTTATTGTATATATATATATATATTTCATAGAAACATACTTTTTATTGATTATCAAATCCATATATGTTTTATTAATTGGGGAGGGGGATTTTGTTTCCTTATTATGGAATAAACCTCATATTACTCTTGATCTAATTTTCTTTAACAACTTGATTTAATATAAGTAACCTTTCCATATTTAGAATAATCTAATAGAATTTTTCCTTAAGAGCTTCTATTTTATAAAAAAAAATCAATTAGTGATTTTAATTCATTACCTATATTTTTTTATCAATCTCATGACATTCCTCTTTATCCATTGCATCTAAATCCATATCATTGGATAAATTTATAGATATTCCTTATCAATTCACCTTAATCCAAAAATAAATAATGCTATTTTTTGTAAGTATAATTTGATCATTTTAATCAAATATTAAATCTATTACATTATACCATGGCATAATTATTCTTGATATATTCTTTACAATTTCATTAGCATCAATATTTATTATGGTTATTCACAATTACCTAACTTACAAATACAATTCTATGTAATAATTCCTCAATAACTTCTTTAGAAAACAAACTCATGTCTTTAAGTTTATTATATATTAATTTCATATTATCCTCTTTTAAATTTTCAGCCCCTTGAAAGATGTTATTATGTTTTCCCCATATTTCCCTAAAGGTACTATAAATCAATACCTTCTTATACCTATTATTAGAGTGATCATAACATAATAATTTTTAGTGTTATCTTTTTCTTTAAATAGTATCTTATATTTTTCATAAAATAAATATGTATTACATCAATTACTTTAATTCTATATATATCAACCTTGAAAAAAATCAAATACATGTAATTTTTGATGTGATCACATTATATTCATCGTGATTTTATAGACTAATCCCTAAAATATTAATACTATACTTACAATAATTATGTAATCCATGACATAGAAATTTTATAACTAGATAACTTCAATAAAAAAATTCTACAAGATTGAAACTATATACTAAGATACTAATTAATAAAACCAAGGTCTTTTATATATTATCAATACCAAAGAAGGAGGGGTGACTAAAAGTGTAAAAAGTATTTTATCCAACCCCAACTTTATTGATAATGTTTCCCTATTAGAGAGAGTAAAAAATATATCCCAATATTTAAAGTAAACATGTCATATGAATAAATAAAATAATCACATGAACATAAAGAGTTTACATGATTCACCCTAAAATATTTATAGGGAAATTCCAGAAGCACATAATATCAATTAATTGTGATTGTATGATTTAAAATTTTATTACTACAAAATTTTTGGGAACCCCAATCCCTCTCACATCAATGATTTTCTAATTTACTTTTCACTATAATATTTGAATATAAACCATATAATAATAAAATAAATATAAATAAAATATCAAACCAATTATTCAATATATCGTATGCTTTAAAATTTTTTGGAAAAAATGTTTCCATAATAAAATAACATGAACCTCATTTATATACTTGATATAATAACTCTTCAAGTTTTTTCTAAAATTATGTATTTAGTACAATATTATATATTATAAAGAAAATTTTCAATAAAACTTAATATGTCTTCCCAATAAAAAAAATCATTAATAATCCAAACCTAACATCAAATGTTAGGATATCCTCATAACTTATAAACCTATTAATATTTATTTAGGTGTCACACCCAATATGGGTAACCAAAATAATCGAGATATGATAAATTTAATAAAGTATTAAAATATCTATAATTTAATGAAAAAATGAAAAATAAGTCATTAATTTTAACTTTAGATACACAAAATCATAGTGTAATGGTATTTTCCATCACATGATGATTAAGTAAACATAAATCTATAATAATTACTCTATAAATAAAATAATTATCAAAATGATTTTAGATAATTAAATAATTTTATAAAATTCTTGATATACTTCACATGGAAATTTTTTCTAACCCATGAAATGATTATGGTCCAACAAAATTTATTCAATTAACCAAGTTAAATTCCTAATTAAATGTTCATGAAAATGAATTCACATACTTTTACTCTTCAAAAGTAATTCATGAAAATGATCTCTTCTATTCTATTAATCATGTAGTACAGTGGAACTACTCAAATACATCTAAAAATATCAAATTGAAACGATATTTTAATATTACATAATTTTAGTTCTAGGACAATTTTAACATCCCAATTAAGTAATGAATAATAGATATTTTTATCCATGTCTATTAATGAATTAGATAGTGTTTTAGAGGCTTAAAATGAAAATAAATCCAATCTTAAGCATGAAATACACTAATATTCTTAAAAGATTGTTTTACTGCCTTTTTATGGCAAACCCTTTTTAAATCAAACTTTTGACAATTTTATAATCTATATTTGTCAAAAAAAAAACATATTAATTATGATTGGGACATTGACATTTACATTGGAAAAATTTTTGGTATTTTTCTGACAATGTTCATTTTTTTAATGAATAGTGAAAAATACTGCATTTTACATCAAAACTGCTTTTTCATTTAATTTAATTATATGGTTAGATTATATTTTTAATTGGAATTAAAGTGTAATCTGAATATATGTTTACCATTTAATCCAATGGTGGTCATTAGGATTAATTTCACTTTTAAATTGGTCGGAAACTAATGTCAAACTTTTCATAGGTATTGTTTCAAAAAAACCCTCTATTTGTTTTGACAACGGGAATTATTTTTAAATAAATTATTGCAATTTATGTGTTTGGAATTTGGTAAAATGGATTAACTATGTAATCAGAAGGTCCAAATTATGTAATTAAGACTCTTTTGTTTTTGGAAATTATGAATAGTAACAATGGTAATTATCTTTAATTATCTTGATTAATGAGTAATCGGGTAGTTAAGGATAATAAAATTATATCATAATAATAAAAAATGACACCAAAATGTGTCCTAAGGTTACTTTTTGTCTCATGGCCGACCAGGGGATGCCTTGTGCCAAACTTGGGGGCCCCATGAAATCACTTTTGTGAGAAAGTGACTTTTTATCTTTTTATTTTTTAAAGAATGTTAAATGTAACAAAGAATGTATCACCTACGTAAAATATTTTTAATTTTGTCTAAATAAATGATCTTTTGGACTATAAATAGTCATTGGAAATATAAAAATATTTTCTACATCATAGTATTTTTTTTTATAATTTTTAGACATTAAATAAATTAAATTATGTATGACATCTAATGATGCAGCGATGACCTCATTATTTGACGATTTAAATAAAATGGAAAGATAATGTAAAATATAAGACCTAAACAGGTCAAAAACCTATTGGGTGGATATATTTAGAACCCTTATCACCTTAGACTTGAATTTTATCAATGTGGGACCTTTAAAATCCGAAACCCATTTGAAAATAATGTAACATTTCTTTACTTTCCAAGAGTGCCCCTCCTCTCCTCTTATAAAAGGCCCCCACCTCTACCTCCTTACCCACACTCTCAAAGACTTTTTCTCGGCCAAACCCTGCCCATTTTGTCTCTCCACATCCCTCTCTTACTCCTTGAAGCCTCACATTGGGCAGAAGTCTTCCGAAGGAAGCCTTTGAGCTCAAACCAAAGGGAGTTACCCGATTTTAAGGTAATGTCTTCACTTGAGTCCTTTTGTTTTATTTTGCTTCTCCAACCCCCTAACCTCTTTTTATTAATTTATTTTGTAACAAATAAAGTATATTAAATATAATAGGATGTTGTTATAATAAGGATTCGAGCTACACTTACACACACCTACATCTAATGGTTAAAGAACATACTGTTTCCGTTGATGGCGAATTTCGGCCTCCCGAAACGATGATTGTTCAACATTCTTTTAACACCTTAAAAGGTGGCCATTAAGATGACACTATATTTATATATGATATATAATATGTTTATGTTTTCCTTAAGTTTATGTATTTTTCATTTTGGGCATACCTTTATGGTTTCCATTATGGGTAAACGCGATATCTTCATTTAAGGAAGTGCGGACTACCGCCCCCTCAAAGTGATTTGATTCGTTAAATACCATATATGGGACGTATAAAGGATGGAGTTATGATATTATATATGATATTACAGTGGAATTATAATATACCTTTATATCATTATGATTCCATTCTATAAAATACGAAATTGAAATGAAAGTAGCGTTCATGCGTACGTACGGCTTACCGTCTCCATGAACGGTGCATTTCATTTTTTACCTCTAAATGATTATGTAATATTATAAATGCATGCATGTACTGGATATATATGACATATATGATATCTACATCATGAATACCATTCTGGATATATTGGATACATGAACAACTTGTGATTATAAAGGGTTTATTTTTTACTCAAGTACCAATGATCGTTAAAACGACCGTTATTAACTTAAATAATTACATAGTGTTCATGACATGGAAACAAGTGATATAAAAGGAATAATGAACTTAAAAAAGGTTCTTAAACAAGTAGAAATTAACTCAAGTTTATTATCTAGGAGATTAAAGAACGACCGAGTCAAGTCGGACCCGAGGTATGGGACTTCGTCTCAATCTCCTTTCATTGAGGAATATTTTGTTTTATACACAACCTTCTTTATACGGTGTGTAAACCCATTTGACTTTTACGTTTATTCAAAAGGAATATTTTTTATACGAAGCATTTACTAAACGACAAAAGGGAATTTTTTTGTCGTATGTATGCGGCGACAATGACTTCTCCGCCGCCGTGACCATTATTTGAGTTTCGACTTCCTCTACAAGCCATACCTTCTTTTTAAAAGAAAAATAAATACCATGTTATACTTTTCTTTTATTTTGGTATTGAAAATGGTTTTCATAATGTTTTTATATCAATGTTTTGTATTGATATCTTTTTATTGAAAGGTGGAAATTTTATGTTTTCTTTATGCATGTTTTATGTGATACGATTATGTTGAGGTTCTTGGGCATTATTATGAAGACGGGTTGTTCCGTGATAAACTAAGGGTGTGTGAGCCCGATATAGCTCTCCAATGCATTGGGTAACACAAAGGAGTGAAACATTAAGGTTTCTCCGAAGAGATTTAGGGAATATACTGTGATGGGTATTCCACACGTAACCAAGAGGGTTACTCCCTACGTAAGAATGTTTTGAATGCCTCAAGTTACCTTTATGTCTTATGATTTCTATGATTTATTCATGATTTGATGAGGTATATTAAAGTGCTTATGTTTTATGGGTAAAGTATGATTTCATTCTTATATATATATGTACCCATGTTTCCTTTCCATATTTTTATATCCCTTACTGAGCTTTTTATGCTCATCCCAAGTTTTTTGAAATGTTTTTCACAGGTCAAGGGAAAGGTACATGATATGATGATAGTGTCAAGGAAGTGTCAAGAAAGAATCCATGTTTTATTTTAAATATGTTTCCATTGATGGGAAAGAATAATACTTTCTTTATGTAACCACTTTGTTTATATGTGTAATGTAATATAAATTTTATGATCTAATTCTCTAAAACTCTAAACCCGAAAAGATCCCCAATGTGTAATCTTGTAATAACTCAAGATTAAGTATGGTTTAAGGCTGGGGCCTTATAGTTAGTATCAGAGGTCGGTTTAGATAAATTTAGGAGTTAGAATTCTATTAAATGATTACCCAAAAATATTTTTTTATGGTCAAATTGAAATGATATAACATTTGAAGATTACCATGTTGCTTCATCTAAGACATGTTTGTTTAGAATGGTTTTTCGTAGGGGAAACAGGGAAGCAGTGCTAGGAAGGAATACAGAAGGAAATAACCTTCCGAATCAGCATCCAGAGATGTTCGGAATTGGAACTTAACAGTTTGTTGCAGTAATGGCGCAGTTGACTCAAGCGATAAATGTTGGTGGTATCCATGCACAAGATCAGCCAGATCAACCGCAGAGGAACATGTCAGTGGTGGAACATTTCATGAGGCAACATCCCCCATCATTCAGAGGATCATCTGACCCTGTGTTAGGTGAAGGGTGGATTAAAGCACTGGAGAAGATTTTCTATGTCATGGGGTGTTCATACAATCAAAAGGTTAGTCTTGCTATTTACCGTTTGGAGGGTGAAGCAGATCAGTGGTGGTCGATGGTTAAAAATATCAGGGATGCTGATGAGATTGACGCTCTCGACTGGGATGAATTCAAAGGTACATTTCTTGAAAAGTATTTTACTAAGGCTGTTCGACTTAGGATGGAAAAACAATTCTTTGAATTGAGGCAATAGGAAGACTCAGTGGCCGCCTATGAAGAAAGGTTCACTCGATTGGCAAGGTATGCTCCAAATTTTATTCGAGACCTTGATAGTAAAATCAATCGTTTTTACTCAGGATTAAAGCCAAAATATCGAAAGGAATTAGTTTCTCGTGAGTTTAAAAGTTATGAAAAGCTTGTTCGATGTGCTGAGAAGGTGGAAATGGAGTTTTCCGAGGATCAAGTGTTCTATAACAACCAACAGAAGAAGAGACCGAGGTGGCAGGAGAAAGGGAAGAATTATTCAAAAAGGTCTGATGGTAAGAAAACTAAGTTTCCAGTTTGTGATAAATGTGGGAAAAGGCATGCTGGGGAATGTCTTCTGAATTCTGTAAAGTGCTACCGATGTGGTAAGATGGGACATAAGGCTCGTGATTGAACTAAAAAAGATCAAGGTGATGGTAAGTCCAAATTTGATTTATAGTTAGTGAAATGTTTTAAGTGCAATGAGTTGGGTCACTATGCAAACGAGTGTCCGACAAAGAGCTCGAGTGATGGGAAGCAGTTAGACTAAAAGTAGAAAGGTGTGGTCAAATCCTTTGCAACTACTTCAGCAGATGTCGGGCCATCAAATGAATTTGTATCATGTACATTGTTTGTTTTTTCAGATTATGCTAGTGTGTTGTTTGATTCAGGGTCTACAGATTCTTTCATCTCTGAAACATTTTCTAGTAAAATGGGAATACAATCTCAAGAAATGACTCTTGAACTTGTGGTAAAAACACCTGGGGAAAATGTTGAGGAAAAAAGAATTTATAAAAATCTTCCTATCCTTATCTGTGGAAAGAACCTACTTGAGAACCTTATTTTTTTACCTCTAGTAGAGTTTGATGTTATCCTGGGAATGGATTGGCTCTCTATTTACCATTCTAAGATTAACTGTAGAGCTAAAGAAATTTCTTTTCATAAAGACTTTCAGTTTGTGTACAAGAATGAACCCTTAATGTTGATAACATATCAAGAGGCCGAGAAACTTGTAAAATATAGAAATGAACGTTACCTTGCACATATTGTTGAAAACAAGGAAACTGTTCAGATTAATGATGTGCCAGTGGAAAATGAGTATTCTGATGTTTTTCCTGATGAGTTGCCTGGAATAATACGAGATAGGGAAGTTGAATTTACTGTTGACTTAGTTCCTGATGCTAATCCAATTTTGAAACCCCCTTATCGAATGACTCAAATTGAACTTTTAGAGTCAAAGGAGCAATTGCAAGATTTATTAGAGAAAGGTTTCATTTGACCTAGCACATCACCATGGGGTTATCTTGTTTTATTTGTTAAAAAGAAAGATGGTTCTATGAGACTTTTCATTGATTATAGAGCCTTGAATAACATCACTATTAAGAAAAAATATCCTTTGCCTCATATCGATGATTTGTTTGATCAGCTCCAGGGAGCTCAGTTTTTTTCAAAGATTGACCTGAGATCGGGGTACCATCAGCTGAAGGTGAACGAGGCATATGTTCCGAAGACTGTGTTTCATACAAGATATATCCATTATGAATTTGTAGTAATGCCTTTTGGGCTAACCAATGCACCTGCTGTATTCATGGACTTAATGAATAGAATTTTCCATGAGTTCTTGGATAAGTTTGTGGTGGTTTTCATTGATGATATTTTGGTGTTTTCTAAAAGTAAAGAGGATCATGAAAGACATTTAAGGGTTATTTTTCAAACCTTAAAAGAAAATAAATTTTATGGGAAATTCAGAAAGTGTGAGTTTTGGTTGCAAAAAATTTCTTTCCTTGGTCACATTGTTTCAAAAGATGGGATAACTATTGATCCTGCAAAAACAAAGGTTGTTGAAGAATGGCCAAGACCCACAAATGTAACAGAGATTCGTACCTTCCTTGGTTTGGAAGGCTATTACCGAAGATTTGTTAGGAATTTTTCACGGTTATCTAGTCCAATGACTAAGCTAACTCAGAAGGGTGTTAAGTTTTTCTGGAAAAAAGAATGTGATGATTGTTTTCAGGAGTTGAAAGGAAGATTGGTGAATGCTCCAGTTTTGGCACTACCTTCCAGGAATGGTGAGTTTGTTATCTACAGTGATGCTTCATTGAAAGGACTTGGTTGTGTCCTAATGAAGAACGATCAGGTAATTGCTTATGCTTCACGACAGTTGAAAACTCATGAAGTAAATTACCCTACACATGATTTGGAATTAGCTGCTGTTGTTTTCGCTTTAAAAATTTGGAGGCATCATTTGTATGGAGTAAAGTGTGAAATATATACTGATCACAAAAGTTTAAAGTATATATTCACTCAGAAAGAGTTAAACATGAGACAGAGGAGATGACTGGAATTAATCAAGGATTATGATTGTACAATTCATTACCATCCGGGAAAAGCAAATAAAGTGGCTGATGCTTTGAGTCGAAAAATTAATGCTTCATTGACAATGTTGCGTTTGGAACGTGATCCTTTGGTTAAGGATTTGATGAACTTTGGCATAGAAGTTGTTGGTGCAGGAAGTTCTTCTATTTTGTTTCAGGTATCAGTGAAATCTTCTCCATCAGACAGAATCAAGCAAGCACAGAAGCAAGACAGTGAGTTGCAGAAAAAGGTAGAGATGGTTCAGAAAGGTAAGTTTCCTAAATTCAACATTTATAATGATTAAGTTTTGAGATTTGGGAAGAGGTGTGCCTTGTGATTCACAGTTGAAGAGAGAGTTGTTATATGAAGCTCATAGTTCTCCATTTTCAGTTCATCCTGGCAGTACTAAGATGTACAGAGATCTGCGGGAGTATTACTGATGGGATGGAATGAAAAGAAATATTGTTGATTTTACTATGAAGTGTTTGACTTGTCAACAGGTTAAAGCAGAGCGGCAGTTACCGAAAGGGATGCTTCAGCCTTTACCAGTGCCAGAGTGGAAATGGGAGAATATATCCATGGACTTTGTTATGGGATTACCGAAGACATCTCGAGGTAATAATGCAATCTGGGTTATTGTTGATCGCTTGACTAAATCTTCTCATTTCCTTGCTATACGAGATACCTTTTCCCTAGATCAACTTTCCCGTTTTTATCTTAATGAGATAGTCAGGTTACATGAAGTTCCTCTCTCCATTGTATCTGATCGTGATCCCAGGTTCACTTATAACTTTTGTAAAGGTCTTCAGAAGTCGTTGGGTACTGAATTAAATTTTAATAAAGCATTTCATCCTCAATAAGATGGGCAGTCAGAATGAACAATTCAGACCCTGGAGGATATTCTACGAGCTTGTTCGATGGATTATCAGGGAAGTTGGGACCAACATATTTCTTTGGTTGAATTTTCATATAATAACCGTTTTCATTCCAGTATACAGATGGCACCATTTGAGGCGTTATATGGGAAGCGGTGTCGAACTCCAGCTTTATGGGATGAAGTGGGTGAGAGGAAGTTGATGGGACCAAAACTGGTAGAAGAGATGGCAGAAAAAGTTCAGCTGATTCAGAAACACATGAGAACAGCTCAGAGTAGGCAGAAGAGTTATGCAGACAACAGGAGGAAGGATCTCTCTTTTGAGGTAGGTGATCATGTTTTTTCCAAAGTGTCACCATGGAAAAGTGTGATGCGATTTGGTAAGAAAGGAAAGCTGAGTCCAAGGTTCATTGGACCATATGAAATTCTGGAGAGAGTTGGATCAGTTTCTTACCGAGTGGCTTTACCTCCGAGTTTATCTCAGGTACACAATGTTTTTCATGTTTCAATGTTGAGAAAGTACATGCCAGATCCATCTCATGTTTTCAGTCCAGAGGTAGTTCAGCTGGAAGAGAACCTATCTTTTGAGGAACAACCGGTCCAGATTCTTGACCACAGGGAGAAAGTGTTACGGAATAAGGTGATTAATCAGGTAAAGGTTTTGTGTAACACCCCAAGCTTCCACAGTACGTTTCACTTCGAATAATGCAATAGCGTGTGTTGTACGCAACCTCGAGCTCTAACACACACCACAACGAATTAAACTAGCCGTTGTGAATAGTAATACCTACTTTCTGAAATTTTATAAATTTTATTTATCAAAATGGACTTCATTTTTGGATTCGGAATATCGAAATTAGCCTATGTTGAATTTTTGGTATTTTTCTGAGAACTTCTATTTTTTATGAATAGTGAAAAATACTTAAAAACAACTTTTTTAATCAAAATAATTTATAGTGATAAATTATACTATTTAGTGGTTTTAAAGTATAATTAGAATATATTTTTACCATTTTATCCATTGGTGGTCATTAGAATTAATTTAACATTGAAATTGGACATAAACAATTGCCAATCTTTTGATATAAATTGTTTCTTAAAAACACGCTATTTGTTGTGAAAGCGGGAATTAATTATAAAATTAATTAATGAAACTTATATGTTTTTAATTTTGTAAAATAGACATCATTTTTGAATTCCGAATATCAATTATAGCTTAGGGTGAAATTTTGGCATTGTTCTGAAAAACTTCAATTTTTGATGAATAGTGAAACCACTAAGTGATAGTTAAATAACAGATTTTTCATTTAAATGAAATATTACCACTTCTGTGATTTGATTTTCAAAAATCTGACATACATGGTTGTCATTAAGAAGTAAAATGTGGTTCAATGAGATTAAAATAATTTTTTGGTGAATAGTAACTTTTAAGTTCTTAATCGCGATTAGAGGTAATTAGTGTAGTTTAAGGTAAAAACAATGTTTTAATAATATGATATGAGCTTGACAGTTGTTCTACTCCTATTGGATGAGTCATGGCCGACCAAGAAAACCCATGGGTCAACTTGGGGACCCCATGGAGCCACTTTGGTTGGAAAATAACATTAATATATATTTATTTAATGTTAAAATTAAATTGACACAAACATGAGTTGTTTTACTAAAATAGTTTTTAAGTGGGGTTAAACAAGTCCAAATTTTGACTATAAATATTCCTTAGAAATATAAAAAGATTTCCTACATCATAGTATTTTTTTTATAATTTTTAGACATTAAATAAATTAAATTATTTATGACATCATTATGATGCAGCGATGACCTCATTATTTAACGATTTAAATAAAATGAGAAGATAATGCAAAATACAAGGATTACACTTGTCCAAATCCTATTGGATGAGGGGATTTCGAAGCCTTATCACCTTATCCTATAATTATATAAGTTTGGGACCTTTAGAATCCGAAAATCATTATGTAATAATGTAACATTTCAATCTTTCCAAAAGAGACCCTCCTCTCCTCTTATAAAAGGCCCCCACCTCTACCACCTTATTCACACTTTCAAGCCTTTTGGGTCGGCCAACCTCTGCCCAAATACTCTCCCAACTTCCCCCTCTTACTCCTAGAAGCCTCACTTTGGGCATAACTCTTCCCAAGGAAGCCTTTGGCTCAAATCAAAAAGAGTTACCCGATTTTGAGGTAATGTCTTCTCTAATGTTGTTTTGTTTTATATTTCTTCTCCAACCCCCTAAACTCTTTTTATTCATTTCTTTTGTAACAACAGCAGTATACTCAATAGACCAGGATGTTGTTATAAGAAGGATTTGAGCTACACTTACACACACCTACATCTAATGGTTAAAGAACATACTGTTTCTGTGGATGGCGAATTTCTGCCTCACGAAACGATGATTGTTCAAAACTCATATAACACCTTCAAAGGTGGACATTAAGATGTCACTATTTTTATATATGATATATAATATGTTTATGTTTTACTTATGCTTCTGTATTTCTCATTTATGGCATACTTTATGATTTCTATTATGGGTAAAATGCGATAATTTCATTTTAGGAAGTGCGGACTACCGCCCCCTCAAAGTGATTTGAATCGTTAATGCCATATGTGGGATGTATAAAGGATGGAGTAAATGGTATTATACACTATATTATACTGGAATTATATTATACATTTATATCATTATGATTTCGTCCCATTAAATATGAAATTGAAATGAAAGTAGCGTTCATGCGTACGTACGACTTACCGTCTCCATGAACGGTGCATTTCATTTCTTACCTCTAAATGTTACATAATATTATAAATGAATGTATATACTGGATATATGAGATATATATGACATCTAAATCATGAATATAATTCTAGAGATAATGGATATTCTACCACATAAACAACTTGTAATTATAAGAAGTTTATTGTTGACTCAAGTACCAAAGATCGACAAAACGACCGTTATTAACTTAAATAATTACATAATGTTCATATCATTGTAATAAGTGATATAATAAGGATAATGAAATTGAAAATGGTTCTTAATAAGGTATATATTAACTCTAGTTTATTATTCAGGAGGTTAAAGAATGGTCGAGTCAGGACAGGACGCAAGGTAAGGGAACTTCTTAACCCAACTTCCATTCTTTGGGTTAATCTCCTACTTTCAAATTATGTCATGATATTATTATGTATTATTTTGTATTTTTACTTTCTTTATGTGTACCTATAGTGAATACACATAATATATCTATTTTATTTTAAAAATGATCTTTGGAAGGACTTCGTCTCAATCTCCTTTCATTGAGGCATATTTGGTTTTATACACAAATTTCTTTTATACGGTGTATAAACCACTTTGACTTTTACGTTTATTCAAAAGGAATCTTTTTTATACGAAGCGTTTACTAAACGACAAAAGGGAATGTTTTTGTCATACGTATTCTGCGACAACGACTTCTCTACCGCCGTGACCACTATTTGAGTTTCAGCTTCCTCTACAAGTCATACCCTTTTTTTAATGAAAAATAAATACCATGTTATACTTTTCTTTTATTTTGGTATTGAAAATGGTTTTGAAAGCGTTTTTATTATATCAATGTGTTGTATTGATATCTTGTGATTGAAATGTGGAAGTGTTATGTTTCATTTATGCATGTTTTGTGTGATACGATAATGTTATGGTTTATGATATGTTTAAACCTATTCATATGAGGAATGTATTGGACTTAATAAGTGACGGGTGGAGCCTGCTATAGCTCCTCGATGCATCGGTAGGTCTCATGAGACAACTAGACGTGGAATTGGCCGAGGCCCTTTCCCAATTTGATTTATGGTTTTGGCCGAGGCCTTAATCATTTTAGACGTCTGGGCCAAGGCCTTGACAAAATGTTTCAGAATGTCTGGCATTATACATTCCCTCATTATGAAAGTGGTTATTAATATTTCATGTGATTATTCGACCAGTAGAATATCCATGTGAAGAAGTGAATGGCATTATCTTATTTTACTTTTTCCATATTATGTTGATGTTCAAGTTTAAAAGGATTTTGTTTTAGTTATACATTGCCTTAAATTTTTATGTTTATTTATGAAAGCTTCCGCAATATTGTTATCCTTACTGAGCATCTGAGCTCACCCCTTTAAATGTTTTAATATTTTCCAGGATGTGAAGAAGTATTTTATGAATGACCTGCAGGGATTGTCAGAAGAGGATATGAGTGTGGTCTATGGAGACTTTGTTATTATAGTTTTTCACTTTATGATGTAATGTAACGTTTATGAATGTATCTAGTGTTTCTAAGGCTACTAAACTAATCGGTCTTTCGAGACTTGATCTTTTGTGATCATGCCAATGTTATGTAATAATGCACCGACTCTAGGTAATTAGGGTCGGGGCGTTACAGTTGGTATCAGAGGCAGTTTAGTACTAACCTTGGAAGCTAGATTTAGATAAACTCTGATTAGAGCACATAGCCCAAAGATAGACTTTGAGGATTAGTATAGAAGAACTTCCTAGAATTTTGGTATTATAGAGATGTTATGAGTTTTCCGAGCAATACATCCTTGTCTGGAAATGAGCAGGTAGAGGCGGCTCTAACACAGATGTACCTAGGGGTAAAACCTGAAAACACCGCTTTGAGCTAGAATCGAACGGGAACTGGTGCACGACAACGGGCCTTGCTGCACTCTTGGTTACGACACTCCCGGGGGATATGCTTAGGATAATTCTCATTTTATTTACAAACCACTATAAAGGGTTATGAGTATATACTTCCTCAAAGAAAAATTTTCTTTTTTATGATTATGGATTATATCCATAAATAGTTCAATTTATGTAAAGTGTTTTACAAGTATGGAATTATTTATTTTGATTCATAAACTAATCTAGTTTATGCCATTGTTTAGAAATGGCGCCTAGTGGAAGGAATGGAAACCGTATCAATGCACGAACTCCGTGTAGGGATTTCCCTCCTGCTCAAGATAATTATTGTGGATCTGGAGATACAACTGGTGCTGATCAACTTATTACCATACTGGGAAAACTCACTCAGGTTATGAATAATAACCTTACTCGTATGGATCACCCTGATCCGGAACGTGGAGGATCAATGATAGACCGTTTCATGAGGCAACAACCATCAACCTTAAATGGGAGTACAAATCTTATAGTAGCTGAGCAATGGATAAATTCCTTAGAGAAAATATTCCATGCCTTGGGGAGTAGTGAAAGGGAGAAGGTTGTCATGGTAGTTTACCGCCTCACTGGAGATGCCGATCAGTGGTGGTCACTGATTCAAAACACAAAGGAAGATAATGACGTATCGAATATGGAATGGATGGAGTTCAAAGAGCTTTTCTTAGAAAAATACTTTCCTCGTGACCATCGAGCAGATATGGAAAGGCAATTTCTGAGTTTGAGGCAGAAGGAGGATGAGAATGTCGCAACGTATGAGGCTAACTTTACAAGGTTAGCGAGGCATGCTGCCGATTATATACGTAACCCAAGGAGTAAGATTGATCGTTTCTTTTATGGGTTAAAACTATTTCTTCGTCGATCATTAGTCTCACAATCCCTTTCATCATACGAAGATATTGTATCGTGTGCTATCAAGACAGAAAAAGAATTCTCTAAGTCTTATGACAACAAAGTAAAGCAAGAGAAGAAGAGAACGGGGGAACAAGAGACAGATAAAGGGCAAAAGGGAAAGATGGATTTTCCATTATGTGATAATTGTGGGAAGAATCACCCTGGTACGTGCCTAAAAGGAATGGGAGTTTGTTATAAATGTGGAGAAAAGGGTCACCAGGCTCGTGATTGCAAGGGAAAGAAAGAGGCTGTCAAAGTTGAATGCTAAAATTTTAGGGAAATGGGGCATTATGCAAATGAATGTCCTAAGCGTCAAGGAAACTTACCTCAGAAAAGGCCAAGGGATCAAGGCCAATCTTATGTTGTGACTACAGTTGAAGCAGAATAATTAATGTATTGGTGCTTTTGGACTCAAGGATTATATTCTGGTTATAAGAATAATGCGATATATATAAGGATTGTACTGCAGTACTTGTTGATTTCAGTAAGGTTTTAATATGTTGAAGGTAATTATATTTTTAGTATGTGACAATAAGAGAAACTTTTCTTTGTTTGGGGAATCTGATGTTACAATTGATTTTGGAATTTAGAGACCTTTTAGAGAAAGTCTGGACAGAGGTATTTTGGATAACTATTAAGGTTGGAATGGATTAAGTTGAACCACAAATAGTATTGTTTAAGGTTAAAGCATTTCTAAAGATTATTTTTGGAATATTATAATACTATAATTTTAGGAAAAGGACAACCTGCAGGGTGGGGAATAACCCGTCGCGTCGGACAAAGCTGCAGGAATCGAACCCACAACCATAGTGCGACAAGCCTTTATTTCCTACCACTAGCCTACAGGAAGTCCCTGGTTATTACAAAATAGTTTTACTAATCTAAATGGTATGTGTTAATATTTGAAACCTTATACAATTAGGATAAAAAGAATATTTTTGAGTTCCGCTACCATTTGGAGTAAAAGATGGGTTTGTGGTAAAAATTTATTAACGAATGAAAGTATACATAACAAGTATGTATATTCCCTTACGTTCTTAGTAAATCTCCTAAATAAATTTCTCAACATTATAAAAGGTAACTTAAAACAAAAATGTTGTTGGTTAACTTTTCCAACTGGGGATTCAATGACCGTTTAACCAATCACAAGTTTGTGATTTTCTTGTAGTTAAACTTTCTCCTAATCCTGTTTTCTATAACTCTCCATCAGACATTGATGGTTTGTTTCTCCTCCATATCCATATTTTCATAGAATCCTAGAATTGGCTATATCGGGTGACCGTTGTACTTATCTTTATTTCTTTTAATGTTATATATTTATTAACCTTATTTCCGATGTGGGTTTTCCTAAAAGGTATTTTCTCTTTTCAACCTTTTATTTTCAAAGAAAAATTTCAAATTGAGAGGACGCAATTTATTGAAGGATGGGAGAATGTAACACCCCAAGCTTCCACAGTACGTTTCACTTCGAATAATGCAATAGCGTGTGTTGTACGCAACCTCGAGCTCTAACACACACCACAACGAATTAAACTAGCCGCTGTGAATAGTAATACCTACTTTTTGAAATTTTATAAATTTTATTTATCAAAATGGACTTCATTTTTGGATTCGGAATATCGAAATTAGCCTATGTTGAATTTTTGGTATTTTTCTAAGAACTTCTATTTTTTATGAATAGTGAAAAATACTTAAAAACAACTTTTTTAATCAAAATAATTTATAGTGATAAATTATACTATTTAGTGGTTTTAAAGTATAATTAGAATATATTTTTACCATTTTATACAATGGTGGTCATTAGAATTAATTTAACATTGAAATTGGACATAAACAATTGCCAATCTTTTGATATAAATTGTTTCTTAAAAACACGCTATTTGTTGTGACAGCGGGAATTAATTATAAAATTAATTAATTCAACTTATATGTTTGGAATTTTGTAAAATAGACATCATTTTTGAATTCGGAATATCAATTATAGCTTAGGGTGAAATTTTGGCATTGTTCTGAAAAACTTCAATTTTTGATGAATAGTGAAACCACTAAGTGGTAGTTAAATAACTGATTTTTCGTTTAAATGAAATATTACCACTTCTGTGATTTGATTTTCAAAAATCCGACATACATGGTTGTCATTAAGAAGTAAAATGTGGTTCAATGAGATTAAAATAATTTTTTGGTGAATAGTAACTTTTAAGTTCTTAATCGCGATTAGAGGTAATTAGTGTAGTTTAAGGTAAAAACAATGTTTTAATAATATGATATGAGCTTGACACTTGTCCTAATCCTATTGGATGAGTCATGGCCGACCAATACAACCCATGGGTAAACTTGGGGACCCCATGGAGCCACTTTGGTTGGAAAATGACATTAATATATATTTATTTAATGTTAAAATTAAATTGACACAAACATGAGTTGTTTTACTAAAACAGTTTTTAAGTGAGGTTAAACAAGTCCAAATTTTGACTATAAATATTCCGTAGAAATATAAAAAGATTTCCTAAATCATAGTATTTTTTTATAATTTTTAGACATTAAATAAATTAAATTATTTATGACATCATTATGATGCAGTGATGACCTCATTATTTAACGATTTAAATAAAATGAGAAGATAATGCAAAATCCAAGGCTTACACTTGTCCAAAGCCTATGGGATGAGGATATTTAGAAACCTCATCACCTTAGCCTCTAATTATATAAGTGTGGGACCTTTAGAATCCGAAAAGCATTGTGTAATGATGTAACATTTCAATCTTTCCAAAAGAGCCCCTCCTCTCCTCTTATAAAAGGCCCCCACCTCTACCACCTTATTCACACTATCAAGCCTTTTGGTTCGGCCAAACTCTGCCCAAATACTCTCCCAACTTCCCCCTATTACTCCTAGAAGTCTCACTTTGGGCAGAACTCTTCCCAAGGAAGCCTTTGGCTCAAATCAAAAAGAGTTATCCGATTTTGAGGTAATGTCTTCTCTAATGTTGTTTTGTATTATATTTCTTCTCCAACCCCCTAAACTCTTTTTATTCATTTCTTTTGTAACAACACCAGTATACTAAATATACTAGGATGTTGTTATAAGAAGGATTAGAGCTACACTTACACACAACTACATCTAATGGTTAAAGAACATACGGTTTCTGTGGATGGCGAATTTCTGCCTCACGAAACGATGATTGTTCAACACTCATATAACACCTTCAAAGGTGGCCATTAAGATGTCACTATTTTTATATATGATATATAATATGTTTATGTTTTACTTATGCTTCTGTATTTCTCATTTATGGAATAATTTATGTTTTCCATTATGGGTAAAACGCGATAATTTCATTTTAGGAAGTGCGGACTACCGCCCCCTCAAAGTGATTTGAATCGTTAATGCCATGTGTGGGATGTATAAAGGATGGAGTAAATGGTATTATACACTATATTATACTGGAATTATATTATACATTTATATCATTATGATTTCGTCCCATTAAATATGAAATTGAAATGAAAGTAGCGTTCATGCGTACATACGGCTTACCGTCTCCATGAACGGTGCATTTCATTTTTTACCTCTAAATGTTACGTAATATTATAAATGAATGTATATACTGGATATATGAGATATATATGACATCTAAATCATGAATATAATTCTAGAGATAATGGATATTCTACCACATAAACAACTTGTAATTATAAGAAGTTTATTGTTGACTCAAGTACCAAAGATCGACAAAACGACCGTTATTAACTTAAATAATTACATAATGTTCATATCATTGTAATAAATGATATAATAAGGATAATGAAATTGAAAATGGTTCTTAATAAGGTATATATTAACTCTAGTTTATTATTCAGGAGGTTAAAGAACGGTCGAGTCAGGACAGGACGCAAGGTAAGGGAACTTCTTAACCCAACGTCCATTCTTTGGGTTAATCTCCTACTTTCAAATTATGTCATGATATTATTATGTATTATTTTGTATTTTTATTTTATTTATGTGTACCTATAGGGAATACACATAATATATCAATTTTATTTTAAAAATGATCTTTGGAAAGACTTCGTCTCAATCTCCTTTAATTGAGGCATATTTGGTTTTATACACAAATTTCTTTTATACAGTGTATAAACCACTTTTACTTTTACGTTTATTCAAAAGGAATATTTTTTATACGAAGCGTTTACTAAACGACAAAAGGGAATTTTTTTGTCATACGTATGCTGCGACAACGACTTCTCCGCCGCCGTGACCACTATTTGAGTTTCGAATTCCTCTACAAGTCATACCCTTTTTTTAATGAAAAATAAATACCATGTTATACTTTTCTTTTATTTTGGTATTGAAAATGGTTTTGAAAGCGTTTTTATTATATCAATGTGTTGTATTGATATCTTGTGATTGAAATGTGGAAATGTTATGTTTCATTTATGCATGTTTTGTGTGATACGATTATGTTATGTTTTATGATATGTTTAAACCTATTCATATGAGGAATGTATTGGACTTAATAAGTGACGGGTGGAGCCCGCTATAGCTCCTCGATGCATCGGTAGGTCTCATGAGACAACTAGACGTGGAATTGGCTGAGGCACTTTCCCAATTTGATTTATGGTTTTGGCCGAGGCCTTAATCATTTTAGACGTCTGGGCCGAGGCCTTGACAAAATGTTTCAGAATGTCTGTCATTATACATTCCCTCATTATGAAAGTGGTTATTGATATTTCATGTGATTATTCGACCAGTAGAATATCCATGTGAAGAAGTGAATGGCATTATCTCATTTTACTTTTTCCATATTATGTTGATGTTCAAGTTTAAAAGGCTTTTGTTTTAGTTATACATTGCCTTAAATTTTTATGTTTATTTATGAAAGCTCCCGCAATATTGTTATCCTTACTGAGCATCTGAGCTCACCCCTTTCAATGTTTTAATATTTTCCAGGATGTGAATAAGTATTTTATGAATGACCTGCAGGGATTGTCAGAAGAGGATATGAGTGTGGTCTATGGAGACTTTTTTATTGTAGTTTTTCACTTTATGATGTAATGTAACGTTTATGAATGTATCTAGTGTTTCCAAGGCTACTAAACTAATCGGTATTTCGAGACTTGATCTTTTGTGATCATGCCAATGTTACGAAGTAATGCACCGACTCTGGGTAGCTGGGGTCGGGGCGTTACATTTTGTGGAAAAACCACATGATGGAAGAGGCAACATGGGAATCTGAAAATGCAATGAGGGATAAGTACCCCCATTTATTTGATAAGTAAATTAATTGTGGGGATGCAATTTTCTAAAGGGAAAAGGATGTAACATACCAAGTAAGTAATGAAGAATATATATTTTTATCTATGTATATTAATGAATTAGATAGTGTTTTAGAGGCTTAAAATGAAAATAAATCCAATCTTAAGCATGGAATACACTAATATTTTTAAAAGATTGTTTTACTGCCTTTTGATGGAAAACCCTTTTTAAATAAAACTTTTGACAATTTTATAATCTATATTTGTCAAAAAAAACATATTCATTATTATTGGGACATTGAAATTTACATTGGATAATTTTTTGGTATTTTTCTGACAATGTTCATTTTTTTAATGATAGTGAAAAATACTACATTTTACATCAAAACTGCTTTTTAATTTAATTTAATTATATGGTTAGATTATATTTTTAATTGGTCTTAAAGTGTAATATGAACATATTTTTACCATTTAATCCAATGGTGGTCATTAGGATTAATTTCACTTTGAAATTGGTCACAAACTAATGCCAAAATTTTTATAGATATTGTTTCAAAAAAACCCGCTATTTGTTTTGACAACGAGAATTATTTTTAAATAAATTATTTCAATTTATGTGTTTGGAATTTGGTAAAATATATTAAATATTTGGAATCAGAAGTTCCAAATTATGTAATTAATAATCTTTTGTTTTTTGACATTATGAATAATAATGATGGTAATTATCTTTAATTATCTTGATTAATGAGTAATTGGGTAGTTAAGGATAATAAAATAATATCATAATAATAAAAAATGACACCAAAATGTGTCCTAAGGCTACTTGGTGTCTCATGGACGACCATGGGATGCCTTGTGCCAAACTTGGGGGCCCCATGAAATCACTTTTGTGAGAAAGTGAGTTTTTATCTTTTTATTTTTTAAAGAATGTTAAATGTAACAAAGAATGTATCACCTAAGTAAAATATTTTTAATTTTGTCTAAATAAATTAACTTTTGGAATATTAATATTCATTGGAAAGCTAAAATGATTTTCTACATCATAGTATTTTTTTCTATAATTTTTCGACATTAAATAAATTAAATTATTTATGACATCATAATGATGCAGCGATGACCTCATTATTTGACGATTTAAATAAAATGGAAAGATAATGTAAAATCTAAGACCTAAACATGTCCAAAACCTATTGGGTTGGTATATTTCGAAACCTTATCACCTTATCCTCGAATTATATCAATGTGGGACCTTTAAAATCCGAAAACCATATGAAAATAAAGTATCATTTCTTTACTTTCCAAGAGTGCCCTTCCTCTCCTCTTATAAAAGGCCCCCACCTCTACCTCCTTACCCACACTTGTGGCTCAGAAAAACCCTGCCCATTTTGTCTCTCCACATCCCTCTCTTACTACTTGAAGCCTCAATTTGGGCAGAAGTCTTCCCAAGGAAGCCTTTGAGCTCAAACTAAAGGGAGTTACCCGATTTTAAGGTAATGTCTTCACTTGAGTCCTTTTGTTTTATTTTGCTTCTCCAACCCCCTAAACTCTTTTTATTCATTTCTTTTGTAACAAATACAGTATATTAAATATACTAGGATGTTTTTATAAGAATGATTATATCTACACTTACACACACCTACATCTAATGGTTAAAAAACATACTGTTTCCGTGGATGGCGAATTTCGGCCTCCCGAAACGATGATTGTTCAACATTATTTTAACACCTTAAAAGGTGGTCATTATGATGACAATATATTTATATATGATATATAATATGTTTATGTTTTCCTTAAGCTTCTTTATTTTTCATTTTTTTCATACCTTTATGGTTTCCATTATGGGTAAACGCGATATCTTCATTTAAGGAAGTGCGGACTACCGCCCCCTCAAAGTGATTTGATTCGTTAAATACCATATGTGGGACGTATAAAGGATGGAGTTATGATATTATATATGATATTACACTGGAATTATAATATACTTTTATATCATTATGATTCCATTCTATAAAATACGAAATTGAAATGAAAGTAGCGTTCATGCGTACGTACGGCTTACCGTCTCCATGAACGGTGCATTTCATTTCTTAACTCTAAATGATTATGTAATATTATAAATGCATGCATGTACTGGATATATATGACAGATATGATATCTATATCATGAATACCATTCTGTATATAATGGATACATGAACAACTTGTGATTATAAAGAGTTTATTTTTGACTCAAGTACCAATGATCGTTAAAACGACCGTTATTAACTTAAATAATTACATAGTGTTCATGGCATGGAAATAAGTGATATAAAAGGAATAATGAACTTGAAAAAGGTTCTTAAACAAGTAGAAATTAACTCAACTTTATTATTTAGGAGATTAAAGAACGTCCGAGTCAAGTCGGACCCGAGGTATGGGGCTTCGTCTCAATCTCCTTTCATTGAGGCATATTTTGTTTTATACACAACCTTCTTTATACGGTGTGTAAAACCATTTGAATTTTACGTTTATTCAAAAGGAAACTTTTTTATACGAAGCGTTTACTAAACGAAAAAAGGGAATGTTTTTGTCATACGTATGCGGCGACAACGAATTCTCCGCCACCGTGACCATTATTTGAGTTTCGGCTTCTTCTACAAGCCATACCTTCTTTTTAAAAGAAAAATAAATACCATGTTTTACTTTTCATTTATTTTGGTATTGAAAATGGTTTTCATAATGTTTTTATATCAATGTTTTGTATTGATATCTTTTGATTGAAAGGTGGAAATTTTATGTTTCCTTTATGCATGTTTTATGTGATACGATTATGTTGAGGTTCTTGGGAATTATTATGAAGACGGGTGGTTCCATGATAAACTAAGGCTGGGTGAACCCGATATAGCTCTCCAATGCATTGGGTAACGCGAAAGAGTGAAACATTAAGGTTTATCCGAAGAGATTTAGGGAATATACTGTGATGGGTATTCCACACGTAACCAAGAGGGTTACTCCCTACGTAAGAATGTTATGAATGCCTCAAGTTACCTTTATGTCTTATGATTTCTATGATTTATTCATGATTTGATGAGGTATATTAAAGTGCTTATGTTTTATGGGTAAAGTATGATTTCATTCTTATGTATATATTTACCCATGATTCCTTTCCATATTTTTATATCCCTTACTGATCTTTTTATGCTCATCCCATGTTTTTTGAAATGTTTTTCACAGGTCAAGGGAAAGGTACATGATATGATGATAGTGTCATGGAAGTGTCAAGAAAGAATCCATGTTTTATTTTAAATATGTTTCCATTGATGGGAAATAAGAATACTATCATTATGTAACCACTTTGTTTATATGTGTAATGTAATGCAAGTTTTATGATCTAATTATCTAAAACTCTAAACCCGAAAAGATCCTCAATGTGTAATCTTGTAATAACTCAAGATTAAGTAAGGTTTAAGGCTGGGGCCTTATAAAAATACTACCATTTTTTTATCATAATCTTCTCGATGATAGGTATCAAGGATGTTCTAATCCTTCTATCATAAAATATATACATAATATTACAAAAAATAATTTTTTTTTGAAAAAATGTACTTAGATTACCTCTTATTATTTTAATATGAGTCTTTAATATGTCTTACACCATAATAATGTATAAAATATTCTAATTAAAATATAAAATCCCTAATAAAAAATATATTATAAGATACTTTTTCCTCACATAATACTAAAATAATTTCAAAATGAAAAAAATATTGATTTTTAAATAATTTTACATTACTGTATTAACTTCAAATACGTTACAAAAATAAAATTATTTATTAAAAAATACTCCTAAAATTATTAATATCGAACAACATGACTTATAAAATAAATGGTATCTTCTCCCACTTAAACTTATTTTTTCATTTAGTCACGTTTATCAGTTATGAACAACATCACTAAGTACACTTATAGGGGTATAAAATAGGGCATAACTTGTTTTCAAATAATTTCTTCAATTGGATCCTTTTGTAATATAAAATGGAATTCAGGTAAATTTAAATCATATCATGAAGGCATATAGATCATGAAAATAAAAATTAAAGTGAATAGACAAAAGTATTGTTATCTGGTTTACCTAATGGATTATGTTTACGGATAATACTCAAAAAAACTAGTTGGTGTGAAAAATATTATTAATCCATTATTATGTGATTACAAGATTCTAGGATGGTCCACCATCATTTCCTTGGGACACTCCACAATTTTATATATCCATTAAGTTCTTTGAGAAAATGATTACAAAATGAATTGTATTATAGACCATTATAATGAAATATTAATACTAAGTAATAAATCATACCATAATTGGTGTTTTTATCCAACTCCAATAATAATGTGTTTATCTCCACATGTACTCCAAATCAATAATTTAACATTTTTATGCTAAATGTAAATAAAAAAACCAATCTATTTATTTAACCTATCTATATGTATCTATTTGTCTCACATAATTTATACCACTTCTTCCTTTGAATTCCAACATAATTTAATATTTAAGTTTCTCAAATATTTATTTAGAAGACATTAATTTTCTAAATAATTTTTCAATATATCATCAACATTAAATGGTTTTCATTAATAACAAATTAATAAAATTCATATATCTAAAAATAATCATTAACATGTCTAAAATTAAAAGAGATATAATTATCCAATTTTTATTAAAATCATCAAAAACCATAGTGAAATTTTGTGCTACTAGTGGCTTAGTATTTATATTTAATACTTTTAATCCTGATTTCATGTCATTAATATACCATGTAACCAAAAATATGAATTATTTTAGTATTTTTAGTTTTTAAATATCATTTATTACATGGAATGTTTTACATGAAAAATAAATGATTTTACTGAGCCTTTTGTTGAGAAATTTTTCTCCAAGTAAACGACCACTGACTATTGTATAATGCTCTCAAATGACTATTTAATCTAGTAGTATTATCAAAATCCCTCTTACAAATTTCTTGAACTATGGAACAATTCTCTTATTATACCATTTTTATAGTGAATATGTAATTATAAAATTCTATAAAATAATTTTTCCATGATGTAGTCTCATTTTCAATCCATTTTAGATAGGTACTTTGTATAAACTATTATTTACCTTCATTATATATAGTGGGTATATTATATCTAGATATTTCATCAAGGAAGATTCAAAATCCAATTTTTTAAAATGTAAAATATAATGATATTAATATCTTCACCATGTAATGGTTAAATCATATATGTAATGGTTTTTTAAATCATTTTAGATAGTAAGTCATAAATTATGTATGCTTTATCAAAATTGAAACTTGATAATAGAAAAACTATGGACTGTGGTGTGGTTTATATTTCCATTAAAAATATATTTTTACATTAATTTCTCTAAAATATAATTCCTTTAAATTATAAACACATTTATCTATGTTAGATCTATGTACTAACTACCCATGAGGTGTTATTACATTCAATGGGTAAAATAATTTCAAAATTAACTATGCTCAATACTTAACTAGTCTATTAGCCCATAGAATAAAGCTTGTTCAAGATCATTCACATAGATATTTGGAACAAGTGTACAAGATTTGTGCTGAAGATTTATTATGAACCTATATGTAATGAAAAAAAGAATTATGAACATCAAAATACAAATTTAAAGTGTTAAAAATTATTAACTAAATAGGGATGTTGAAGATTCATTCTGAAAGATGTTTTTTTCATAAAAAAGTTTCATTTTATTTATTAAAACTTTTATCAAATCAGTTGAAAAAAGGCTATTCAAAGGTAATAAACCTCTTTAAGTCAAATCCATTATCATACCTAAATAAATTTCAATATTTTTTTATATTAATTAAATTAAATTAATTTTAATAATTTAAAATTGAAAATAAAAATATGATTCCCAACCATTTTCAAAGCTTCCTCTCAACCACTTTAGATATCCTTGTTTAATAACCTAATTTTTTAGTGACACACAACAACATGAAATAAGAATTATTTATTTTAATAAATACAAATAAAAAATATCCTTATTAATGTAGATGACAAAAAATTGGGTTCCCATCAATCTACTCTTTATTCATTACCCCTTAAGCTAATAACCTCCCATGATCAATAATGATTTAATAGTGAATGGAATTTTCAAGTTAAATACTAAGTGAAAGAATAAAAGAAAATTGAAGAACTTTAATGTAAAAAAACATAACAAAGTATATTTATAATATAATTGATCATACTAAATTCAATGATTTTTTTAGAATTTTGGGTTTTAGAATGTAAATGTATTTAAAATAAATCTGAATGACTAAAAATATTTCTAATTAACTATGAAAAATTAAGGTAGGGGTTAGATATTTTTGGGGGTGGGGGTGAGACCTAATATTTATATATTAATATAACCAATTTTTTTATACATACCCATGTCATGGTGGGTTTGTATCTTGGATAAAACAACTTTATATCTTCATGTATTCCTAAAAATTAAGCAAATTTCCTCTATATATTAGACCATGGATTCCTATATTATGTGAGTATTTAATATCATCTTGTTTTGATTTAATTTATAGATATTTTAAAATATATGTTTCAAGGGATACAGATAAATTATTTATATTCAATTTCATGGTTTGAATTTCTAAAATGGCTTAGAATTATTCACTCTAAAATAAAATATGTCATGGTCATTAGAGTAAAAATTTTATATAAAATATATCCACTGTGGTTGTTATTTCATTAAATCTTTTTGGCATGAGTTTCAAAATTATAAGATCAATTTAATAATGTTCATCATTTTCAAAAATAATATTCTTATGGGATACAACATGGGTCCTCCATGAAATAGATGAATTTAGGCTTCCCACAAACTCTTCTTATCTCACCATGTTGTGCTTGAGTGGTGACCTTGGAAAAATTAGATCACCATTTATTATTCTTTTTTTAATATCTCCAAAATTCTTGAGTTTTACTCTATTATTATAATGTTTACTAATTTAATTGAGGCAATAATTATCAATACCAATTATTATTATTTTATAAAAAATAATCACTGATAAAATGATTATAATAATAAATTATCAAATCCTTAGAAACATAATAATTTTTCTTATCCTCATTAAACAATATCCAAGTAATGATACCAATGAAAAACATTACCTTAAAAATATAATAATATTACCAATCATTCTAGTAGTTTAAATTTCTAATTGAAGAAACTAAAATTTTAGAATGATTAATTCCCCAATATATCTAATCATTATTCATCATTGAAATCATATTATAATCTATATATACTTATATAATTACCTTTCGAGCTTTCTTTATATGTCTATACCCATATTGTGATTCACCTAATTATAAATAATTTCCTCTCACCATATAATATCAATTTAATAATTGGAGTTATGATCAATCTATTGTGTAATAACTCTGTCCATATTTCTGTAAAATATTTAAACATACACTTAAGAAATAAAACTATACCAATAATGGGTACCTTTGTAATATTTTTTAAGGTTTATGGTTGGTAGTTCATGATGTGAAAATAAATAACAATGTATTGAAATATAGGAATTAGTTCTTGAGTTTCATTTAATTATTTTTTATTAATATTATTTATAAATAAAACTCCACTTTAACCTTTAAAATATATCATCTAGTAATATACCTTCTCTTCATCTCAAGGATTATGAAACCTAATCACTCAAAATAAAGATATAATTTTCCTTCTTCTCATTTCCCAATTTTTCTTCAATGTTTTTTAATATAATCTATTCATGGGAGAAATATCACATTCACCTAATTAACTATTTTTTATATCCACTTTAAAATAATTTTAATTGTTATAACAAGTTCGTAGTTCATGTGTGAGTGATCATCAAAGAATAAAAAATACATCATTAGAAGTCAAATTGAATTTGTATCACTATCTCCACCATAAAAAACCTCGAACCATTGATAGTAATAGTTTGGAAATGAATGGGGAAGGTGGATAGAAATAGGTCAATCCATGTTAATTCAGTTACTTAATTTTTTCCCTTCATAAAAATATATATACCATGTAAGAACAATGAAAAATATCTAGGAACTAATCTCTCAAACACCAATGTAAACTTTAAATATTTTTCATGGAATTATCACCTAAAATTAACATGAATCACCATTATCCCTTGTGAAATTCTAAGGGAACCATTCAAAAAAAGGAATGATTTTTTGGTGGAATTGATAAATCATTATGAAATTTGGATCCCTAAAAGTTATTTCATGGATTCTATGGTCTTTTAAAATAGTTACATTATAGGTTATGGTTGAAAGTAAAGTAGATTAAAATTAACTAAATGGCCATAATTATCCAAATTGTGGTTCTAAAATGATTATGTTTTTTATGATTAATTTGAATGTCCTACCAGGTAAACATATCCTAAGAATCACTTGATAAAGAGTGTATTAGAAAGATAAGGAAGAAGGGTTTATAATACATATCATGATTGAGAATTTTATTTGACAATAATCCCTCATGAAATTAATACTAAGAAATAAATCAATCAATGATAAAATTTGAAAAGTATAATTAGTAGTAAAAATAATTCATTAAAATTTTGAATTTCAATCTAAAATGAAAAGGTATTAAATTTTTAATGAAGTACACCTAATTTTTTTTCTATATTTTAATGGTTACTTTACATTTATTCAATTAAAGGGATGTTTATTAATAAAATTATTTCCTATGAAAATGATTTCATAACAAAAATTCATTTTTTCTAACATATCCTCTTCAACATTTAATAAAAAAATATTTTCACTATTTGAAATCAATGTGAGAGAGTAAAATTTAAATTTTTTAAAATTGAACCTGAAATATTAATAGGTAAAAATTTATTAAGTAAATCATAATTTTTTCTAATATTCCATTGAATTTTATTGAAATTTTGGGTTCGTTGTGCCTAAAATGTCATGTTTTTTAGAAACATTTAAGAAGAAACATATATAAAATTAATTAAAAATGAAAAATTATTAAAGGTTCCAACTGTATTCCATAATATTTTCCATGATTTTTTAATGTAATCAGTGATTTAATAGTATAATAAACTCCAAAAGAAATAAAATTCAAGAAAATATAAAGGCTCTAATAAAAAATATGTAAAAACCACACATCCAAAGAATCTATAGGGCCACCCAATATGCTATCTCCCTATTCCTCCTAAAATGGTGGATCAAATAACATGAAGAAAAGGGTTACACACTCAACTTTGAAGGATAAAATTTTCCACAATAAGTATCCAAGTTGACATTGAAGGAAGCCTAAGGATCATTAATTGAAAAAGATTAGGATGATAAAATAATGGATCAGTGGTTAGGGTAGATGAGGTAGAGAAAAAATCAATGATATAGGGGTTATAACATAATAATCACTCATTGATGAGTTTTAAAAACATATATAGGGGATAGATAAATGGATAGAGATGATGTCATTTTAGTGATAGTATTGGTTATAAGTTCTAGGATCAATGAAAATACAGGCACAAGAGGTGGTTTATCCACCTTATAAGATAGATTATGACTTTTCATAACCAGGTTATCCTTCTTTTGAGTAGCCAGTTCAATGATGATATCATCTTTTTTTGATTTCCTCATGAAATAATTTTATTCCCATTTCATTTCCTACACCTATTTTTTATTCTTCTCTCATTCTTGTTTCTTTCATTTCTTATCCCATTCATTCATTTTGTTTGTAATTTCAGTCACAATATCTCATGCTCAAATCCATTTCTCTCTTTAATAGGGAGCCATATGAGTAGGAATATGGGATATTGGGGTAGGAATTGTCAAATTATTTCCTAAGTGAGTATGGTATTTATCATACATTTCTTCTTTATTCTTTTCAATTTAGGCTATAATCACTCAAAAAATTATTTATTATATATAAATTTGATCTAATTATAATGGAGTGGAATTATAATGAGTTATGGAACCTTATATATAGATATGAAAAGTGTGGTAACATTAGTTATGGTGGGATTATAGTGTACTAACTATTTTATAAAAGGTCACCCAATATAACTATTATAGGATGGGGTTTTAAAAGAGATTAATCATGGGTGGGTGATAAAAAATGCATGGGTGAAGGTGGTAGATAAAAGTTTTCCATTTTGACCAATATAATGAAACAATTATTAGTAAACTCATTTAACTCTATAATATAATAAATAATGTCCATAATCTTGGCTAATATAGCCTTAATATATTATAAAAAAGGGGTATGATGATATATAAGAGTAAATTTGGTGTGGTTTAGTCCATGGATTACAAGTGAAAGTGATTTTAAATTATCATCTAGGTTTATATATCGTGGGTTCAAGCTTCACATGATATACAAGTTTCAAATAATTATCACAAAAAAATATTGTGAAAGGTTTGTATGATCAATTAATATAATATTTCATAGGGGTGTGATTGGTTAGTATACATTAAAACCATGACTATAGTTATACATTATCATAAAAAACTTTCCACCCATGATCATTATCCTTTTTATTGCTCTTTATAATTATAAAGTGATGGACCAATAGATTATCCATTTTTAGGGATGGTCCTTTGATGTTGGAATTTAAAATAATAACTTCTAGTTGGTTTAAACCAAAATTTTTAACATAATTATGGATCTAATTAGTATTAATCCCTGAGTGAATGCCCCTCATGATAGGTTTCATGAGCTAAAATGTCATTATATTGGGCATATAATTCTTGGAAATGGGATCCCCTATGATAATTCTGTATTGAAAAAAGGAAATACGATAAGGCATATAAATAATTAAACTCATATAAAACTTATAAAAAACTCTCAAAATAAATTTGTAACTTACACCAAAACATATAAAACAATAAATTGAATCACTTACTTATCAATTAAAAAAAGGATCCCTAATGATAATATGTAATGGAATTAAGGTAATAATCATCAAATATATATATTTATAATATATTACCATAATAATATAGTTTATATAGATATTATGAAAGTAATCCCAGATAAAATTCTCAAAATAAATTATACCAAAATGTTATGGATTCTAGATCTTACCTAAATCTATCTATATTATTTCCAATTCTTATATGGTTTTTTTCTATAATCCTATAAAATTTCAATAAATTTAAATTTTGGATGTATCTAAGTTTAATGCATAATTATATTTCTCACATGGATTATAAGAGACTTAATAGGTTGGGAAGGATTTTGTTGTGTTAGGGAATAAGATATGGGACATTTCCAAGAGTATAGAGATTCTTGGATGTTTCTATAAGTTTATTGGTAGCGAGAAGTTTTCTTTAATATTGATTTCAATGATACATGTTTCATACACTAAGAAATATACTCAAAATAATGAATCTTAGTACTATTTTATGTATATTCCATGACATGGGAATGAGGGAATAATATATGAATAAAGAGTATCAGTAGGGATTATTTAAATTGAATAGGATAGTTTTATTGAAATAGAGTGGTGTAATTATAAACAAATTGGATAAGGTTTGGTTTGAAGGATGGAAGTTATTTATATAAATCTTAAGTGGAGAATATATAAGGGAAAAATTGTTTTGGGTGAGACTATGGAGAAGATAAAAGTTTGAAGGGAATTAAATGTTTTAATGGGAATGAAAATTACACTTACCTTACTATTTTAAAACATTGAAAGGGTTATTAAATGCGAAATATATTTTTAGGGAACTTTATATAATGTTTTTGACCTTTTGAACCTATCACTCAGTGATTTTTGGGTGCAGGAGGTGTCGGGAGAAGTTTTGAGGGGAATCTGGTTGGATTAGAGAAAAAATCATAACTTGAAGAAGCTATTGAGCCATGGATCCATACGATGCGTCACAGTGAAAGAAATTATGTTTTAATAGATGAAATTCAGTATGAAGACTTGATATAATAGGTTTTTGTGTCCCTAATAATTCTATAATAACTGAAGAATATAGGTGATCTCCAATATAGGGTTCTTGAGAGGTTGGTATTGAATGTATCCATAATTTTAGGGGCAGCTACAATTTGGGGAATTTGTTACACCATAATATTACCATGGGTAGATAAGATCTAATTGAAATTTTTATAATAGATTATAAATGTGGTTAGATCATGGGATATTAAAGTGTAGCTTGTGTTGTTACATTATATTTTTGGGCAAAACATTATTCAATAATGTTTGGTAAGTGATATTGAAGTGCAGTTATTTGAAAATAGGTTTGGTATAAATAGTAAACCACCTTTCAATATCATAATAAGTTTGAATTTTCTATAGATCCTTATGTGATCCAAGTTCTTTCTAGGGAGGTACTTCACCCCATTTTCTATGGCTTTGGTATTTGGCCATAAGATATTGGTTCTTGGTGATCTAAGGTGAGTTCCTATTATTTTATCTCTTTTTTCCACATATTTTCTTATCTGTAAAAGGTTGTGGTTAGGTGTATGAATGTAGGTTGATGGGGAATGTTGTGTTCTAGGTTTCTAGTACCTTCTTGGTGTGATATCAATATTTCAATCATTTTATTCTCTATTTTATATTTATTAATAATTCAAAAACCCTTGATTTGGTTAGGGTATTATTATTTTCTCATTACTTGGTGTATCAATGATATTAAAATGATTTTCCCCATTGGTTGGATGGTAAGGACAATATAACGAAGACAATCATTAAAAACTAATAAAACTAAAGGTTAAGGATATATTATAATTTTTTTTATAAGTTTCATTCAATTTATGTTGATGTTACTTACCATGAAATGGAATTCTGTTGTGAGGAACATGTTTTGGTTACTGTGAATTATGATCCCTTATGGGATTGATTTTTTGAACACATAATTTATAAAAGGTTAAGAAAATATATATCGATAACAAACCAGTTGTGTGTTAATATAAAAATTGTTTGAATAAACCCATTAAATAGATGATAAAATATGATTAAATACCTATTTAAGTAAAATTGTGGAATATGTAGAAGTTAGGTTTTTATACTATGGTTATTAGTGATCTTTCTATGTTATTCCCTTATGGTTGTGTGAAAATTTTGGGGTTTGTATAATGATGGTGGAGACTGTCTTTGGGGTGTATTAAGTTAAGGTAGTGTGATTTTGGTTGGTCATACATGGGATTTATTGAGGTATGATTTGTGTTAATTGGTTGATGAATATTAATATGTGATGGAATAGTTTCTATGATGACCTTGGTGTGAGATGTGGTATTGTTATAATTAGAAGGTTGGGCTGTTTTGGTATGGTATTTGTTGTTGTTGCCCAATAGTTATGGGATGAGGTTGGTAATGATGAATGAGGATGGTGTGCGATGAAACTGAATATAAGGGTACTAGTTTGATAAACTAAATACTGATAATTGTTTTTAATCCAATGGTTAGTGGTTTAAATGGATTATAGATTGTGCTTAGTAGTGGTTTGTCTATGAATATGGAATTAAATGGTTATTAAATGGAAGTTGGTTAATAAGTCGTAAAATATAAAAATTAAATAAATATATAAATAAAGAAGGGAATTGTTGAAGGTGTTGTGACTGTCTTGTATAGTTAGTTTCATTTAGTGGCGGAATCAGTTTGTGGATGACCAAATAAGGGTGATGTGGTGGTGTTTTGGGATATTATAAGGATGGTGATATGGACCCTTAAGTGGGTTATTTTTTTGAGAATATATATTTGTATTTTTTTGTCATTTCTAAATGCACCCCACCTGAGTCGAGTATTTCATATTGGAACCTAACTAGGGTTTTTGGTTCCATGTGTTTTTTCAACTCTCTCTTTAGTGTTATAGATGATGGAGAAATTAGTAGAGATTCCTTTATATGATGGCTATGTTTTTGTAAATTCATATAGATAACTGATTAGTTAGTGGTGATTCCTAGAGATGGTCGATTAGTTGGCAGTTATGCATAGTGATGTTAGATTAGTTAGTGTTGATGCTTAGTGATTATGACTCATTTGGCAGTGATTCCTAGTGGTAATGGATTTTGGTTGGTCTCTATAACTGATGTGAATTAAGGTGGGGTCATACATCATAGGATTAGGGAATGAGGTTGATTCCCTTCATGTTCATAATACCCTACTACATTGGATATGAGACACATGGATGAAAATGAGGTTATGGAAACATATATGATGAAAGGTGAAGTGGTTATAAGGTTTCTTGAGTAATTTTTTTTATATTATCTCACTATATTGGATGTGTTATTTAATGAGTGATCCCTGGTGAGGTTGGGATTAAATAGTTTACCTATTTAGGCTCTTATTAGTTCTACTATTTATTCACTAGATCATTAGTATTCTATTCTTATATTTTCAAGAGAGACCATGGGTATGATCCATCTTAGTATACACATTATGCTCACCCAATGTATGTATAAAAGATTTACCAGGTTTCTACTAGGGTTTCAGTAATCTAGTTATACATTACTAGAATAGAGGTTGGATATGTTGTGGACTTTCTTCTTCAATATATCCATTGGCACTATATTAATTTAGAGATTTTATTTATACCTCTATATATACATTTTGATATTATGGTTATTCAATATTGTTATGGTATGGAGTTTACTATTGGTTTCTATATTATCTATTTTCCTTGATTTATATTATGAGGTAAATGCTTCCCATTGTCTATTATATACCCTTTGTTCTTGTAACTAACCTAGGTCCTAAGGGAGGTAGGATTCAGGGGTCACTTGTCCTCAATAAAAACATAGATAGGGTACTAGAGGGTTAAGATAGAGTGTTATAAAATTTATTGGTTGAGAGATCATATGAATCTTGGGGTTTGGACCCTGTGAAGATTTAATGGGTTGGTCAGGAAACATTTTCAGTTGAGCTTATACCATGACACAAGAAAGTAATATTAGTAACGAAACATGATTTTTGTTCCCATTTTGATTTGATTTAAGGACCCATATATTTATAAATGTGCAAATAAAAGTGACAATGTTTGATGGGTAGAGACCCAGGAGAGGTACATACATCATTTTTGTTTCTTTCTATGACTAAATGGGGTGGTGTTGGGAAATTAAAAATTAATTCAAAAATTTGAATCTTAATAAATTATATACTAATAGGATTACTATTTCTCTTGTGTTGTATTTTTATAAATGGATCATCTGCATTGTCCACGAGTAATTTAGGGAGAAAAGGTTTAGTTAGATAATCATGTAGATCATCAAAGGATGAATCCCACCGATTCAGCCAAGACATGGGAGAAGACTAAGCGGACTAAGGTCACAATGAAAGATTGAAAAAACATGCAATTTAAAATTTCGGGTTTGGATTCATGCAAAAAATAATGAATCCAAAAAACTCCATAATGAAATTTCTTAAAGGGCCATGTTTAATTCACTTTAAGAATGAAAAATTAAATCAAATTAATGAATAAATAATACATTGTTCATTTAAAGTCACTATTCTTATTCTCTCACCGTAGATGTGTCCTGGACCAAAGGTACCATTATAGGCATCCTCTAAATCTTCCACAAATTCACTATAGCACCTGGATCATTTATATATATTTCCTAGGTGACATCATGTAACGACCCAAACTTTTATCAATGAAAATTTCTCTTGATATAATTAAATTTATTGTTATGTAAAATTGTTATATAACATATTCACTTATTGGGCTTTATGTTTCTGGATTTTAAAATACCGTTAAGAATTTTGACCATTTCTAATATAGCTGTTGAACAATATTCACATGATTAGTATAAATGTAGGGCTTTAACAAATCCAATTTACTGAGAAAAAGTAAGAGATGGCATCATCCAGTAGAATTGATCCATACAAAGCACATTTTTTAGAGCTTATAAAGGAGGTTGAATCATTGGGATTCTGTCTTAACCAAGCCCAAGCTGAGCTTCAACACTTTATGCTCGAGCAGAACCGCTTATGGAAGAAGTGGAAGTTGGTAGAGATTACCACCGAAGTGATGTTATCCGAGCCTCCCCAAGATTCTATCACTATCACACATCTTACCCTTAGTTCATATGTGGGTGTTATAAGGTGTTATGTAACGAGACCCTAGTACTATGATTATGTACACTATTTTTTTATAGAGATTATAAATTCATTTTATTATTGTTACTTTGTAAATGGTTCTTAAAGTAGAAATTTCATTTTTAGTTAATTAAGAAATATATTTTGATGAATTAATGGATTTTTGAATTAAATAATATTTTAATAAAATATTATCACTAAATTAATTTTTATTAAACATAAATGACCGTAAAATTATTATAAATTCAATTTTGATTTTATTAAGGTTTGAAATCTATTTTTGTCAAAACACATGAATTTTCCATAAAAGTCGGTTTTTATTTAGAAATTTAAAAAATTCACATATTTTGAAAATTATTTAGATAAAATGAATATTATTTTTGGAATCTGGATTTCAAAATTATCCAATGGGGAATTTTTTTCATAATTTTCCGAGATAGTCGAATTTTTGGTTAAAAATTAAATATCGTTTAATTATATAGTGTGTTTTATTACATCATAATGACCCAAAAGTGATGTAATAAAATACTATAAATATAATGTTCGGCCAATATATGTTTTAACATTAAATAATGTGATTTTTTTGTTTTATTTATTTTACAAAGCCTTAGTGGACCCTCCAAGACTTATAAAACATTTTAACTTTTTAAATTTATTTCCTTGAGAGTATGACTCACCTCCACATAAACAAGCCTAATATTTTAATATATTAGGCTATTTTCCTTATAAATTATTGTTTTCTACCTCCCTTTTTCAAAAACCATGTGCAAAAACCATGGAATGGTTTGTGGTTTTGATTAGTTTAATGTGTAGGGACCAAAACCTAAATAATAAAGAAATACCTCTATTTTCCTATATAAAACCACCCAAGCTCCCACTTCCTCTTCACTAAAATCCTTTGGAGATCGACCAAACTCTTCCCTACTCTATCTAGAATCCTCCCAAGTCTCCCTAATCTCCCAAGAAGCCTCTTAAAAGCCTTTGGGATCCCACTTCCAAGTAAGGGATTCCTTCCTTTCTAATTTTATCCAATTTTATTAATATTGTTATGCCCTTTTATTTTCAATTATAAATGTTTTAGTATGATTTCAAACCACCATTATATTACCATAACTATTATTGAAATTATTAGAGACCTCTTTCTTTATCATTAATAACCCCCATGTACACCCGTTACCATTCTGAAATTTCATAAGGAATTTCTATCTTCTCATTCACATTCAAGAAATTGTTTTGTATTATGAATCAAAATTATGTTAAATTTGTTTGGAAATGTATCTATATGACCCCCTTACTTTCCATTTAATGTAAATATGAGGAGACACCCCTTTCTCTTTCATCAACCATTTTTATGAATTCTTATGTCACACTGTTATGCTGTCGAAATTGAACTACAATTTTTCTCAATCCAAATTCATTATGTAGTGAATACAATGCCCATTTCTCTATCAAGGGTATTCACCTTTATGCACATTTACATACTGATTATAGAGTTTCATTAATTAATTACACATTTATTTAGCGTCTAATAAATTATGATGTTTAATGAATCCATGTTGTATGATATTTGTGGCACACTTATGCATGAAATAAATTTTTTTAGAAGGGTGCACCCTGATAGCGATCCAATGCATTGGGTAATGATTAGTATCATGATAAATCAAGTTAAATAAGGTTTTAATCATGATAATTAATGTGAAATGAGGTTCTACTCATGCTCTATGTTAAATGAGTCTTGGCTCATGTTAATACCATGTTAAGTGTTGTTGCCACATTTCCATGTTATGATAATCATTCTATATCATGCCTTTATGTTCATGTTTATCTTATGCACCATTTATATGACTATTGCCTAACATGTATTGTATTCTTCATTTTTTTCCTTGTTTACTCCCTTAATGTTCTTTATAGCTCACCCTTTTCTTATGAATGTCCTCAGGTTATCCCATGCAATGCTAAGTACGAAGGATTGTGTGTGGTCTTGTAAAAGAAGTTTTCAATAAAGATATTTATTTCATGTTTTAAGTTTTTATGTAATGTTCTTAAGCCCCAAATACATTATACCACTCAATATTCTATGTTGTATCAAGTGAATATTTTATATAATAAACCATTTTTATGTGTGTAATAAAAAATAAGGGTTGTTATAGTTTGTATCAGAGGATAGGCTTAGTTATTTTTTGGATTAGGATTCGAAAAACCAAGATAAATCCTTATTGATAAGTCTAAGTGTAATAAAAATATCCCTATGATTTTGTGAGTATTGAGTAAGTGTTTTATCAAGAAAATGCATCCCTATCAGGATACAAGCAGTTAGAGGTGGATCTGGCATAGATTTACCTGGGATTGAAAACTCTGACAAGGAGTTTTGGGCTTGACCTGGGGTATCTTGGTACATGACAAAGGGAATTGCTGCACTTTTGGTTATGAAACTCCTGGGGGATACGCTTTGATAAATTCACAAGATTAGTATGAAATATTATTAAGGCAATTCTCCTAAGAATATATGTTTGTAATTTGATCATGGATAACATTGATTGAAGCCTATAAATTCATAAGTTAAGGAAATAAAAGTTATTTATAAGTAATCCTTTTTTGTCCTTAGATTACAATTTATGTGTTACCCCAAACATTCCTTTTATTCCAGCTAATGCCCGGTAATAGGAGTACTTAGGATAACAATTGATGCAAAGATCAATGTGATGACCGTTCTAATGAGATACCAAATCTGATGGGAGTAAGAATTTCAGACTTTATCACGATACTCTCTTAGTTAACTCGTGATTTGAATAGAAACATGGGTCAAGAGGAACGTTCAACCCCCCACCCCCAAGAAAGAACAAGTCTCAATCAAGTGCTTCCTGAGATGAAGGCCTCTTACTTTTAATAGATCATATGATCCCCCAATCACCAAACAATGGATCAACTCCATTGAAAATATCATCTCCATCCTTCAATGTTATGAACAAGAGAAGGATTATCTGGATTCTTATTGTATGGAGGGTGATGATGATCAATGGTGGACATTAATAAAAAATATGAATCCCGAGGAAGAGATCGAGGTGTTGGAGTGGAAGGATTTCCAGAAAATGTTTTTCGAGAAATATTTTACGTGCACCCTCTAACTTAAGATTGAAAGTGAATTCTTCTTCCTCAAGAAAAAACACGATGAATCCGTCAGAGCGTATAAAGAAAACATCACAATGCTTGAAAAATATGCCTTTATCTTTTTCATTACCCCATAATGCAAGGTTAAACACTTCTTTGGTGGGATAAAACCTAGCTTATGGAAATCCCTAGCGATCCGTGACTTCGATAACTATGGGGAAATTATCTGATGTGCCCTCAAAGTAGAAATGAAGATTAGAGAATCTTAGGGGTATAATAGTGATAATAATTTTAAGGTGGACTTCAATTCTAGAGGTACGATGGATAAATCCAATGGTGCTATGAAAATAAAGCACCCCACCTGCCAAATGTGCTAAAAAAAGTACCCCATAAATTTCCCAAAGGGGTTGAGAAAATGATTTAGGTGTGGAAGAGAAGGGAACCTATCCATTAAATTCCAAAAAGAAAATCCCACTGTTGTGACAGAGGAGAGTAAAACTCTGTTCGAACCTGAATGTGTTTTTCATTGCTTCAACTACAAATAATAGGGCACGTTGTAAATCAATTCCCTAAGAGAAGGGTTTTCAGAGGAAACCAACAACCTCAAAGGTAGCAGGGGTGATATTTTTCCATAACTACTGCCAAAGTGAACCATGACAATGAAGTGGTGACATTTACACTGGTTATTCATTCCAGAATAGAGAACATACTTTTTTATTCTGGTTCTTTTCATTATTTTATATCCTCAAAGTTTAGTAGAAAAATCCCAACACCACCAGAAATCATGGAATTAAAGATGTCGTTGAGTACAAAAAATGGGGTAATTATTGCATACCATGAATATAACTCCTCCCCAGTAATAATTTGTGGATTGAACTTCACGGTGAACCCCATCATACTCCCTCTAGTGGAATTTTATGTAATTATTTGAATTGATTGACTTTCCTTATATATATCCAACATAAATTACCATAAGAGGGAAAGAACTCTCCATATGGAGAATCAACCTCTGATTCTGTAAATGTGAAAGGTAGAGGATGAATCTTCTTTTTCACCATCATCTCAAATGTGGATATTACTGCCCTATGAGCACGCGTATCAGGATCATATGATTGAGTATAAGGAAGCAACCATCATTGAATACATGCCTATTGAGAGGGAAATCCACTGAAGTGTTTCCCGAGGAATTTATTGGTCTTCCTCCTAGAATAGTTGTTGAATTTTAAATTGATCTTATACCTGAGGAATTTCCAATATCCAAGACTACGTATAGAATGGATGTTGCAGAGATTTAGGAGCTGATGAAACAACTAATTGAGAATCTAGATAAAGGGTTTATACGCCCAAGTACTTCACCATGGGGTGAACCAGTCCTCTTCGTCAAGAAGAAGTATGGGTCAATGTGACTTTTCATTGATTATCATGAGATCAAGAAAATCATGATAAAGAACAAGTATCCTTTGTCACAAATTGATGAATTGTTCAATCAGCTACATAGAGCACAATAATTATCCAAGGTGGATTTGAAGTCATGATATTACCAAGTGAGGGTGAAGAAAGAGGATATCCCCAAGATTTCTTTTCATACAAGGTACGAGCACTATGAATTCATAGCAATGCCTTTTGGACTCACTAATTCTTCGAAAATCGTTATGGACTTGATGAATACAATATTTAGATATCACCGTGACAAATTTGTGGTAGTAATTATAGATGATATTCAAATATACTCTAAAACCAACGAGGGGAATGAGGAGCATCTAAGCACTGTACTTGAGACCTTGCGAAAGGATAAGCTCTATGCAAAGTACAACAAGTGTGCTTTCTAGTTGAAGAAAGTCTCATTCTTGGGTCATTCATCAAAAGAAATGGGATATCTGTGGATCTGTCGAAGATAACTGAAATTGAGGGATGACCAAGGCCAACATCGGTAATGGATATCTAGAAATTCTTGGGGTTATATAGATATTATTGCTGATTTGTGAGAAATTTATCATGATTGTCAAAACCTCTTACCAAGATAACTCAGAAGGGAGTCAAGTTTTCTTAGAGTGATGAATGCAAAGAGAGCTTCAAGGAAATGAAAATGAGTCTTATCACTGTTCTTATTCTCATATTACCCACAAGTGGAGAACTTTTATGGTATTTAGAGATGCTTTAATGAAGGGATTGGGTTGTGTGTTGATGCAAAATGACAGAGTCATTGCCTATGCTTCAAGGAAATTAAATGTTCTTGAGAAAAACGATCCAACACATGATCTGGAGTTGGCTGTAGTGATCATATCTTTAAAAATTCGATGGAATTACCTATTTGGGGAGGAGTGTGAAATATAAACAGACCACAAAATCCTCAATTATATATTCAGACAGAAAGAGTTGAACATACACTAATGAAGATAGTTAGATCTAATTGAAGACTATGACTGCTCAATCCATTACCACCATGGGAAGGCAAACAAGTTGGAAGATGCTCTATGTATAAAGAACCCAAAAATTATATCATTAATGAGAATTGAAAAGGATATAATCTTCTTAGATTTTATGAAGATGGACATGGGAATCATAAAGAAGGGAATATCCTCAATCCTTTCACAAATTATTACTCAACCGTCTCTTTTGGAAATGTTAAAGGATGATCAAAAGGATGATGTGATAATTCATAAGAAAATGGAAACTATCAAAAAAGGGAATTCCTTGGAGTTTAATATTAACAAATAATAAATTGTGAGATTTTGTACTAGACTATGTGATCCATAAAATCTATAGTTAAATAAAGAACTTTTGGATGATGCACATAGTTCAAATTTCACTATTCTCTTAGAAAACACAAAGATGTATCGAGATATCTGAGAGCATTATTGGTGGTATAACATGATGAAGGAGATCACTGATTATACATCAAAGTGCCCGGTATGTCAGTAAGTGAAGGCTGAGAGGTAGATGTCTAAGGGGACGATACAACCATTATCTATACCAACATGGAAATGTGAGAACATCACCTTGGACTTTGCCACCAGACTTCCAAATACATCCAAAGGAAGAAATGATATCTGGGTTGTTGTCACTTTAATGACTTATTTTAAATTTAAATTCCATTTAATTTACATTTATGATTTTTTGGGTGTTTCTTAAGCTTTTATGTAGGAATGTGTGAGTTTTCTTGAATTGGGCCAAACCGTGACCCAATTCCAGATTTAAAAATAAATTTCGATTCCTTTATAAATCCTTCATTTTTCAACATTTTTTATCAATTATAATTCCTAATTGTCATACCATGATTTATTAACACCACCATATTAGTTTTTACCATTTAGGAATCCACAATCATGGTGGATATGGGTTTTTATTTAAGGGATTGGGCCTGCCCGAAAACCCATTTTCTGCATAAAAAATAATGTTTAATTATTTAATATCTACTTCAATATTTACGTGTTTTCAGTGATTCCAACTCTCACACAAGACCACTTACCTATGGAGATCCCCCATTCTCTCCTCCCACAATTTGGAGCTCAATATAATCTTGAAAGATGTCGAAACTTATATAGATTTCAAAAATCTCCCAGATTTGGAGAGGTAAAGTTATCCTTTCATAACTCCATCTATTTTTACTATTTTCCCCAATTACAATTTCTAAATGATATCCTAATCATTGTTCGAATATCTCTTGAATGTTTGGATGTTTTGAAATTCATATACTAGTGTAATTTGGGTCGTTTTATGCAAGATTATTTTGAGTAAGTATTTCTCTCTTCAATTTCTTCCTTCTCGTTAGGGTTTCCTCCCTCTTTCATTATATTCTAAAATCTCCAGAAGTTAGGTTTCGAACCTATGGTTTAATTTTGTGTCTTATTGGTTAAATATTGTGCTCTAGGGATGGATTTATCTTCCTTTTTATGTGGTGGTGGTGCGGTTGATGTTTCACACTAAGTTTTGAGGGATTCCACACTTTTAGTAGGTGGTTCCATGTGTAAAAAATTATTGATGAGTTAGATTAGTGTATTTACTCATTTTTCATATTCCTCATATGTTGGGTGTGGTGAGAAAACTGTTTATGATTTATTTGGTTAAGTGTACAATTTTATAGTTGCATTTTAACTTGAAATTATGTGATTTCGTGTGTTACTCAATGGGTATTATTTGGGTGTATCTTATAACATATGGAATTGGTTTACTAAATATATTTTGGCCTCAAAATTATGGTTTGGTAATGAATTAGTGTCATGTGGGCCTAAAAATATTGTTTTTGAATAGGATTTATGTGTAAACATTGTTATACTTCTTGAGAACATTTTATGAAAATGTGTGTTTTCATTTAGATATTATGTAGTATTATTCAAGGTGACTTTATAAAACTTGAGAGTGGTTTTTTAAATGTCTGTAGGGATTCCAATTTTGTTTTGGATAGGAATTTGTATGGTTTTTGGTCATAAATGGGGGTTTTGAAATGGGTTTTATGTGTAATACATATTTACATCGCTTGGGTTCTTTTTATAAAAATTGTAAATGTTTTAGTTGGTTAAACAAAGTGGGAAAAGGGTACATATGTACTTTTTGGTATGTGTGTTCACCTATTGAGGGGTTTTAAAGGTTAAGTGATGTTTTAATATGTAATACATTTTTATAATGTTTTTTAAATTTCTGAAATGTTTTGTTAAATTGTGATTTTGGAGTGAAACTTGTTTGTGGGCTGTTTCATGTAAGTTTGATGATAAAATGATTTTGAAGGTAAAAAGGGTATTATTTAACAAGTTAGTGGGATGTTATGTGATTTTTAATATATTTTAATGATTTTATAAAATTGTTTAATGGATTTGTGGAAGTGTTAAGGAAATATGAAAAGTGTTGTGGGCTATTTTGGTGTGAGTCATATTTCAAAATCAATTTGAATGAAAAGTGGACTTTTGTGACTTGGTTTGTATACATTTGGGATATTTGGTGAATTTATGATATGTAAATGATATTTTCATGTGAAAAGTATATTCATTTACTTGTTGTAATTGTTTGAACACAAAGAGAAAACCTGAATATCTTGGTGGGTGGACATGTACTAGTATGCTAGTGAATCTTTAGGGTTTGGCCTCAGTTTCACTAAGCATGATTGATGCTTACAAATATAACTAAACTATGATGATGATGATTGGGTACCAAAAGGTTATTTTTATGTTCCCTACTAGTGGCTCGTGCACGAGAACAATTATTTTTGATGGTTACTCTCATCGAGATACGAGGTACTTGGGACCCATACCTAGCTAGTGCCTAGGGGTTATTTCCCATTGCTTGTGCTCACTATATATTTTGTGCTTATCATCGGCATATAGTACGAGTGGATAGAAAATTTATTAGATTTGGTATTTATTTTAAAATTGTTTTTTCTTTAAATTATCCCACCTAAAAATTGTTTTTATTTATTATTGTATCTTTTAGCAATTGTAACTAGCAATTCATGTTTTTAAAAACATGCATTCTTTTCACCATTAAATGTTATCACATAGAATCTAATAGTTGTGGTATCCTATTGGTCTTTAGCTCACACCCTACCTACACCCTTTGGTGTAAGTAGACTTTGTTATTTTTGTTTTCGTAGGTTGGGTACAGTTTTTAGTTCCAGTAGTTTTGGTTTCTAGCAGGTCCTTGGTGGTGAGGTCTTGTGGAGATGGCTTGAGGGAAGTTCACCTTTCTAGAAGGGTTATTGGGCTATTCCCTTTTGATTTTTTACCTTTGTTATAGTCTTATTGAGTTTTTTTAAAATATATAATTCAATTCTGATTTTTTGTAAAATATTTTTTTGGATTGAAAAATCCAGATTCATTTTATTGGATTTTTTTGTTGTTATAAGTTTATAAACTCGAGTAAATAATTCCCAATTTTCATTTTATGATACCCAGACACTTGTTCCATCTCGTGGGGATCGGTAACGCTCTTCGGGTCTTGTTGTGGGCCGGGTCGAGTGCCTTTTTTATGGCGACCTGATTCAGTTTGTGACAAAATGGTATCAGAGGGAGGTTCAGGTTAACTCTTTGGGTCATGTTATTTGGGGAAGAGTCAAGATATTATGGAGTTACGATTATTGGGACTTGTAATTAAAGTTATGGGTATTTTTCCTGATCACCACACCTCATGATGGGATTCAAGTTTCTAGGAGAAGTCAGGATTTATCTAAGTCCTTTGGTTTTATTGGTTAGATGATGATTAGGGGAAATGAAATGAGAGTAGGGTTAATGGTCTTAGTGAGATTTCAGGGCCTGGAAATCCATGTGGATCCAATTATATTACCTAAAACAATCTCTATGATAGTGACGCGATTATAATATGGCCGCAACCATACTTCCAAGTCACCCACTGAAACTAGTTTCCGCTCACACTGTTTTGTGCATTAGTTATGAAAACTTGGCACTTTGGTTTTAAGAAGCGTAAATTTATTCTGAAATGATTTTCAAATAAAAAGTTAATGGTTTTATTTATGAAATGTTGGAACTAAAATTTCTGAATTATTTTGAAATGGAAAATGGGGTGCTTACACCGCTTTCGAAAGAAAAACTATCTTGAATTTGGTTTTGAAAAGTGTTTCCAATAGAGTTTTCTAAACAATAAAAGGGTGTTTTAATGGGATGAGGTGTTTTAAAATTTATTTTAATATCTTGAATGTGAGTTATTTTCTAAATTTTTTTTCTTTCTAAATTTTTTTTATGATGTGAATTGGGATTTTGATCTTGTGGTTAGTAGTTTTGAGAAAAAGTATGTGTTGGTTGACTGTTTTGGTTTTGAAAAGTAGAAAGAATTTTTTGATTTAACCTTTGGTATTTCCATGAGAAACCACATGCATGGGGTTATATGGAATGATGGATGGTTGATAGAACAACTAGATGAGTGTCAGGATGGATATGAGGAGGGTGCCTGATGTCGCACAGAAACATGCATGTGTAAGGACCATGGGGTACTATTAGTGGATATGCTAAACGCTAAACCTTTTTTTTCAAGAAATGTTTTTAAAGAAAAACATGTTATCTTAATGAATTGTTTTGGATGGCTTATATTATTTTTTTTTGGAAAATGTTGATGTTCTGGGATGTTTTAAGTCCAAGAACCCATCATGTTTGAACTGTGTTTTGGGTTTATGTTTGGTCAGTAAGACGGGTAGAGGGACCGGTTAGTTGTCTCCTCAGAGATATGTTTCAAGACACCTTTATGGTGTTTACCTTCATGTGTTTGGATCTGGTTTATTGCTTGGTTTGACCAATGGACCAGATTGGTTGGCTCTTTGGGTTCTCTCATTGGATAAGGTATACCCCCATTAAGGGTTAATGCATAACTGAAGTGAAACCCAGATTGTTTCGCCATTGGAAAATCCACCAGTTGATCAATATAAGGAAAGTTTTATCGATATTTTTTGATTAAGTCTACAACCATTCCTTTCATTGATTCTTATATCCTCTTGTAGTGGGAGAGTTCTCTTGGAAGGATGAAAGAGACCTTATTTTCTTATGTTTCCTAATTCGTCGAAGCTGTAAGTGGTCTAGGGTTATTAGTGGGGATGAGTGTCTCTATGGTGTCTAAGAGGGCCTCTGGGTTCTTCACAGTTTCTTTAAAGCATGAGATCATGTTAAACCACCAATGTGGGAAATATGGAAATGATAGGATATTGTGGCCACCTTCTTGAATTGTGTGTTGTTTGGGAATGTTTTATACAATCTCTCTCCATTCATTGTTTATATCAGTCGCAATGGTCATGTTCAGTGATTCCTTAGGATGTCATGTGCTCGATTGACCGTAAAGGTAAAAGTTCGGCAATCTCCTAAGAGTCTCTGTTATGTTGGGATAATTTCTCCCTTTAAAAAACATAAAAATATTCCATTTTAGAGGAAGGTGAGTATAGGTGTTCTTTACTTTTATTGTTTCTGGCCTGAATAAACAAGGTGTGATGTATGTGCATCTTCTAAGCCCTTGTTTCAGTAAAACATAGAGTTAGGGTAAAGTGAGTTTGGAATGTGTTATGTCTTGGAAAAATTATTTGGGATTGCGGTGTAGTTGTTTGTTGCATTTAATGAAGAATTATCATTCAGGGGGTTTCCAAGGCCTAACTGTGATACCAAAGATGCTTCAATCATTTGAGCTCCAGCCATAGGTCTCGGAGAGAAGATGGATCATAGTCAGGGGAAATCACATGTTCATTTAAACCCTTGTACAAAGTAATATCCTCAATATGAAAGATAGGAAGAGTTTAAACCTATGGTGTCATTATATTTATTCTATTGTTCCTGTTCGGTGGAAATAGGTGGAGGGCCTTGTACCCATGTCATATCCCAATGTTATTCCCTCCCCCTTTGGTTTCCATTGAGTCTTTAGAGAAAGGTTTGAAGTTTGGATAGATAGGTTGAGCACATGGTTTGCGCTTCGATAGTAGTGACCATGGCCTAGAAAACCATGTAGATAGAAGGATCCCCACTATTAGTGCATGGTTTCTCAAACCATGCAGACTAACCATGTGGTCATCCGAACTCTTTAAATTTTGGGGTCTTTCTATACCGGCCTGTGCTGGTCGGTTAAGATGGTTGGTTCTTATGGTGGGGAGACCCACTATGAGTCTTATATAAGTTCTTTTGTAAATTTCTGATGGAATTATACCCTTTATACCAGGCATTCAATTCAGGCCTCCCCTGTTAGTGTTCTGATTCTGTCTCAGAAAAAAATATATGTTGTCTCTTATGGTGGGGAGCCTATTTTTGTTCCCCCGTACCAGTAACTCAGACTTATCCACGATCTTGTCTTGGAAGTAGGTAGTATAATTTGGAGTTATCAAGCTAACTAAATCATCCTTGGGTAAAAGTTGAGATTGGAGAGTTCTCAATGGTTTAGTTATAGAAAGGTAAGTGTAACCTTGTTCGATGTTGTTGTTCGTTTGGGGGAATTGATGGAGTCTTGTTCGGATTTTGTTTAAGGAGTTTTATTTTGGGATAAAGTATGAATGTGACTGATCATTTCAAGGAATTGGTGTAATTTTTGGTTTTGAGAGTAATAATTCATTAATTCGTCAATGGAGGTGTTTTGGCCTTTTGGGGTGAAACCGGGCAAGGGAGTACCTCTTGGTTTCTCAGTTGGGTTTGGTTGTTTCTTTGGACTTGATGTGACATTTTGGGGAGGAAAGTTTTCATGGTGGAGATAATTGTCACATAAATGAATTATTTTAAAGTTAAGTTCCATTTAATTTCCATTTATGCTATGTTTTGGGGGTTTCCCAAGCTTTTATGATGGAATGTGTGAGTTTTCATGAATTGGGCCAAATCGTGAGCCCAATTCCAGATTTAGAAATAAATTTTGATTCCATTATAAATCCTTCATTTTTAACATTTATTATCAATTAAAATTCCTAATTTTAATCTCCTGACCTATTAACACCACCATATTAATTTGGACCATTTAGGAATCCATAATCATGGTGGATATGGGTTTTTATTTAAGAGATTGGGTCTTCCTGAAAGCCCATTTTATGCATTAAAAATAAATATTAATTCTTTAATATATCCTTCAATATTTACGTTTTTTCTGTGATTCCAACTCTCACCCGAGACCACGTACCTAACCAGAGCCCCCATGCTCTCCTCCAATAATTTGGAGCTCAATAGAATCACGATATTGTTTGAAATGTCTCTGGATTTTAGAAATCTCACATATTTGGAGAGGTAAATTGATCCTTTCATAACTTCTTATGTTTTTACTATTTTCCACCCATTCTAGTTCTTACATGATATAATCATCCTTGTTCAAACCTCCCTTGAATGTTTGGATGTTTTCAAAGTCAGATACTGGTGTAATTTGGGTCGTTTTTTTTAAAGATTGTTTTGAGTAAGTGTTTCTCTCTTCAATTTCTTTCTTCTCCTTAGGGTTTACTCCCTCTTTGATTATGTTATAAAATGTGCATAAGTTAGGGTTAAAACCTATGGTTTTATTTGGTGTATTTTTGGTTAAATATTGTGGTCTATGGCTGGATTTATCTTCCATGTGATGTGGCGGTGGTGCGGTTGATGTTTCATACCAAGTTTTGAGGGATTCGACACTTTTGGTAGGTGGTTCCATGTGAAAACAATTATTGATGTGTTAGATTGATATATTTAAACATTTTACATATTCATAATATGTTTGGTGTGGTGAAAAAACTGTTTATGATTGATTTTGTTAAGTGTTTAATTTTATAGTTCCATTTTAACTTAAAATTTGGTGTTTTCATGTGTTACTCGTGGGGTATTATTTGGGTGTATTTAATAACATATGCAATTGGTTTAATAAATATTGTTTTGCCTATAACTTCTAGTTTGGTAATGTATTAGTGTAATTTGGGCCTAATAAGATGGTTTTTGAATAGGTTTTATTTGTAAAACATTGTTATACTTCTTGAGATCATTTTATGAAAATGTGTGTTTTCATTTGGATCTTTTGTAGTATTATTCGAGGTGATTTTGTAAAATATGATAGTGGTTTTATAAATGTCTCTATGGATTTCAATTCTATTTTGGATAGGAATTGGTATGGTTTTTGGTCATAAATGGGGGTTTTCAAATGGGTTTTGTGTGCAAGACATACATACACCTCTTGGGTTCTTTTTATGAAAATTGTAATTGTTTTAGTTGGTTAAACAAAGTGGTAAAATGGTACATATGTACTTTTGGGTATGTGTGTTAACCTATTAAGGGTTTTTGAAAGGTTAAGTGATGTTTTAAGATGTCAAACATTTTCATAATGTTTTGTAAATTTCTGAAATGTTTTATTAAATTGTGATGTTGGAGCGAAACTTGTTTGTGGGATGTTTCGTGTAAGTTTGATGGTAAAATGATTTTGAAGGTAAAAAGGGTATTATGTAACAAGTGAGTGGGATTTTATAAGAATTTTAATATATTGGAATGGTTTTATAAAATTATTTAATGGATTTGTGGAAGTTTTAAAGAAATGTGAAAAGTGTTGTGGGCTATTTTGGTGTGAGTCGGATTTCAAAATCAATTTGAATGAAAAGTGGACTTTTGTGAATTGTTTTGTATAAATGTGGGATATTTGGTGAATTTATGATATGTAAATGATATTTTCATGTGAATTGTATATTCATTGACTTGTTGAACTTGTTTGAGTACAAAGGGAATACCCTGGTATCTAGGTGGGTGGACGTGTACTACTATGCTAGTGAATCGGTGGGGTTTGGCCTCAGTTTCACTTAGCATGATTGACGCTTACAACTCTAACTAAACTATGATGATGATTATTTGGGACTACTAGGTTATGGGTATGTTCCTTACTAGCGGCTCATGCACGAGAACAAATATTTGTGATGGTTACTCTCACCGAGATACGAGGTACCTGTGAACCACAGCAAGCTAGTTCCTAGGGGTTATTTCCCATTACTTGTGATCACTAGATATTTTGTTCTTACCATTAGAATACGGTACAAGTGTCTGGGAAATTCATTATATTTGGTATTAATTTTAAAAGTGTTTATTCTTTAAATCATCCCACCTGAAAACAATTTTTATATAATGTTGAATCTTTTAGAAATTGTAACTAGAATTTCATGTTTTTTAAAACTTACATGCTTTTCAACATTAAATGTTTATCACATGGAATATATTAGTGGTGGTATCTTTTTGGGATTTGGATCACACCCTACTTACAGCCTTTTGAGTAATTAGAATTGGTTATTTTTATTGTCGCAGGTTGGGTACAGTTTTTAGTTCCAGTGGTTCGGGTTTCTTGCAGGTTCTTGGTGGTGAAGTCTTGTGGAGATGGCTTGAGGGCCATGCCCCTTTCCATGAAAGTTCTTGGGCTATTCCCTTTTGATTTTGTACCTTTTTTATAGTCTTGTTGAGTTGTTTTAAAATATTTAATTCAGTTCTTATTTTTTGTGAAATATTTTTTTTGGATTGAAAAATCCAGATTCATTTTATTGGATTCTTTTGTTGTTTTAAGTTTATAAACTCAGGTAAATCATTCCCAATTTTCATTTTATGATACCCAGGAACTTGTGCCAGCCAGTGGGGATTGGGAACGCCATTAAGACCTTGTTTTGGGCTGGGTCGAGTGCCAGTTTTGATAGCGACTAGATTCAGTTTGTGACAGTTGTTGTGGATCTTTTTACAAAGACTGCAAACTTCATTTCAATTAGGGAATATTTTTCATTAGATCAACTAGGATGGATATATATCAAATATGTGGTAAGGATTCATGGAGTACCGCTATTGATTCTATCTGATCAAGATCCAAGATTCATCTGTAAGTTTTGGAAGAGTCTTCAACATGCTCTGGATACTGATACGAACATCAATACGGCTTATCATCCTCAAAATGATGGCCAATCAGAACGAACTATCCGAACACTTGAGGACATGTTGAGAGCATGATCAATGGACTTCAAAGTAGGATGGGATCAATATCTTCCACTAGTCTAGTTCTCTTACAACAACAGTTTTCACTCAAGCATCCAAATATATCGTTGTGAATCCCTTTATGGGAAGATGTTTAGAACACCAGTTTGTTGGGATTAAGTTAGGGAGAGAAAAATCCTCAGTCTAGAGATGGTCAAAGAAATGGTGGAGAAGGGTAAGACCATCCAGCAGTACCTTAAAGTAGCTCAAAGTCGACAAAAGAGCTATGATGATAATCATCGATGAGACCTAGAGTTTGATTTCGGATACATAGTATTCCTCCACATGTCACCATGGAAGAGAGTTATGAGATTTGGGAAGAAGGTAAAGCTTAGTCCAAGGTACATCGACCCTTTTGAGATCCTTGATTTCATTGGAGCAGTGGACTATCGACCAACACTTCCACCGAACCTATCTCAAGAACATGATGTATTCTATATATCACTTTTGAGGAAGTACATACCTAATTAATTGCATATACTCAATCCAGAGGTAGTACCATTGGATAATGTACTCTATTATGAAGAGAACCTGTGAAGATCTTAGATCATAGGGAAAAAGTTCCACAAAATAAGACAATTCCCCTCGTCAAGCTGTTGTGGAGAAACTAGAAGTTTGAAGAAGAAACGTGGGAATTAGAGAAAGTGATAAAGAAAAGTTACCCACATCTGTTTTAGTGTGAGAAAAAGAAATTTCAAGGCATAATTTCTTAAGGTGGGAATATTGCAACTACCTAAACTTTTATCAATGAAAATTCATCTTGATCTAATTAAATGATTTATTATGTAAAATGGTTATATAACATATGCACTTATTTGTTTTTATGATTTTGGATTTTAATATATCGTTAAGAATTATGGCTGTTACTAATATAGCTATTGAACAGTGATCACATTATTAGTATAAATATAGGACTTTAACAAATCCAATTTACACAGATAAAGGAAGCGATGAACTCATATAGTATAATTTCTCCATGCGAATCCCATTTGTCGGAACATGGAAAGGAGGTGGAATCAATGGGATTTTATCTTGACCAAGCTCAAGCTGAGGTTCAACACATTAAGCTTGAAGGGATCCTCCTACAGGAGAAGTGGAAGTTGGAAGAGATTACCACCCAAGCGATGTTATCCGAGCCACCCCAAAATTTTGTCACTGTTACAAACCTTACCCTTAGTTCATATACGAGTGTTATAAGGGGTTATGTATTGATACCATGGTATTATGATTATATAATATATTTTTTGTATAGAGAATATACATTCATTTTATTTTTGTTACTTTGTAAATGGGGTTTAAACCAAAAATAACATTTTTAGTTAATTAAGAAATCTGTTTTGATGAATTAATGGATTTTTGAATTAAATAACATTTTAATAAAATATTATCACTAAATTACTTTTTATTAAATATAAATTACTGTATAATTGTTATGAATTCAATTTTTATTTTTATTAGGGTTTGAAAGCTATTTTTGTCAAAACCCATGAATTTTTTATAAATATTAGATTTTATTTTAAAAGTAAAAAATTCACATATTTAGAAAATTATTAAAATAAAATTAATATTATTTCTATAATTAGGAAATAGAAATTATCCACTAGTGATTTTTTCATAATTTTCTGTGATAGTCGAATTTTTGGATAAAAATTAAATACCGTTAAATTATATAGTGTGTTTTTTGACATCATAATGACCCAATAGTGATGAAAAACATATTGTAAATGGGATTTTTGGAAAATATATGTTTTAAAATTAAAATAATATGATTTTAGGTTTTTTGGATTTATTTTACAAAGCCTTAGTGGACCCTCCAAGACTTATAAAACATTTTAACATTTTAAATTTATTTTTTTGAGAGTGTGAGTCACCTCTACATAATAAAGCCTAATATTTTAATAAGTTCCCCCATTGTACTTATAAAATATTTTTTTTACACTTACGTTTTTCAAAAACCATGGGCAAATATGATGTTATGGTTTGTGTTTTTGATTAGTTTAATGTGTAGGGACAAAAACCTAAATAATAAATAATTCACTCTCTTTTCCTATATAAACCGACCCAAGATACCACTTAATATTCACTCAAATACTTTGGATCTCAACAAAACTCTTCCCACCTCACTATAGAATCATCCAATGGTGCCCCAAGTTCCCAAGAAGCCTCTCTGAAGCCTCTCCCAATCCATTGGGATCACACTTCTAAGTAAGGGATTCCTTCATTTCTCATTTTATCCAAGTTTATTAATATTGTTATACCCTTCTATTTTCAATTATAAATGTTGGTATAGTATTTAACCCCTCCCTTTTATTCACATACCTATGTTTTAAATGATGATAGACCTCTTTCTCTCCCATGTACACCCATTACAATGCTGAAATTCCGTAAGGAATTTCTATCTTCTCTTTCACATTCATGAAATTATTTTGTACTATGAATCTAAATTCCATTAAATTTGTTAGGAAATGTATCTATATGACCCCATTACTATCCATTTAATGTACATATGATAAAAAACACATTTATCTACCATCAACCGATTTTATGAATTCTTATTTCACGTCGTTATGCCGCCGAAATTGCACCGCATTTTTTCCTCAAGCCGAAGTCATTGTGTAGTGAATACCATGACCATTTCTTTATCTAGGGTGTTCACATTTATGAAAATTTACTTATTAATTATAGATTTTCATTTATTAATTACGCATTCCTTTATCATGGAATAAATTATGACGTTTAATGAATCCATGTTGTATGATCTATGTGGCACACTTATGCATGAAATGAAATATTTAAGAAGGGTGCGCCCTGATAGCGCTCCAATGCATTGGGTAAAGATTAGTATCATGATAAGTCAGGTGGAATTAGGGTTTACTCGTTATAACTCAATTGAAATAGGGTTTACTCATGATAAATGTGTAATGTGCCTTGTCTCATTCTAATACCATGTTAAGTGTTGTTGCCACATTTCCATATTATGATAATAATGCTATATCATGCCTTTATGTTCATGTTTCTCTTATGCCCCATTTATATTCCTATTTACTAAAATGTATTGTATTCTTAATGTTATTACTTATTCACTCCCTTACTGGGATTTATAGCTCACCATTTTATTATGCATGTCCTCAGGTTATTCCATGCAATGCTAAGTACAAAGGATTGTGTGTGGTCATATAAAATATGTTTTCAATAAAGATGTGTATATTTCATGTTTTAAGTTGTTATGTAATGTTACTAAGCCCCAAATACACTATACCTCTCGATATTAAATGTTGAATCAATTGAATATTTTATGTAATAATACATATTTAAGTGTGTAATAAAAAGAAGGGTTGTTATTCATTATGGGAAATTGTAGATCATTGCGGATTCCCTTCAATTTCAGGAAGAACATAAACATGATAAAGAAGAAGAGATTTATCCAACCTTATTATTTATTCATAATCTCTCTCTAATAACTTTAGAGAAGAGAATATGAGATACTATCTTTCTAAATTCGTCCAAATGATGGAACTAACTATTAAAGAGGCTAAAATGTGTTTTTTCTTAGGTTATAATTTACAAAATTTCAGTTTGGTCCTTGAAAAGAAATAATCTTAATTTTAGAACATTTCAAACATGTATGAATTAATAAAAATTTCATAAATGTCACAAATTTTTTATCACTCACTTATAAAACTTTAAAATGTTACCTGATAAAATATGAACCATTAACTTGGCCCGTAATCTCTCCAAATAATTTAACAAACCTTGAACATGTTATGTTTGTTTGAAAATTTATATTTTATCATATTCACTTTTATAATCAAACAAGTTATGAATACCTTGAGAAATAAATTCAATAATCATTATTCTATAATTTAATGATGTAATTGGCTTGTTTAACTTATGATTGATCACAATTGGATGTCCACTATCCCCTGCACATGGGTCCTAATTCATCCTAAAATCATATTCATTCAAGTAGGTTGAACTTTTGGATACACATATATTATGACCCTCTAGGTCCTTATCTCTATTGAAGAGAGTCCAACCCATCGATGAAGTTTAATGTCTAGGAACCCATTATGGCCCCTAAGAAGATAAGGAATTCCAAATCTAAAAATACCTTGTAAAATCATGTTATATATAGTATAATATCATTATCTCATGATATCAAATAAAGTTTGATGCACACTTGTGTCATCATATTTCTTTTAATTTATACATGACCTTACTATATGGACTTACCTTAGTGTACCATAGATATGGATTTTAAGAAAGTACTATCATTTTGGTCAACCTGGGCCCATGAAATATCTATTCCTCAACCCAAAAGCAAAGAATTATATCTTGATCATTCAAACAATGCCATACCACCAATTATGCACCCAAAATAGGACACCTTTATATGACTTAAATTTTATAGTTTTTTCTTATCAAATTATGTGATCAAATGGTAAACATTGATAATGATTTCAAGTTCATAGATAATGTAACATCCGAGGATTTTGTGAAACATATATTTTCAAATTAATATAATATTTTTGATATTTTTTTACACAAAAAACTAATTTTATCTTGAGTTAAATGCAATAAATATATTTAATTACGTTACATACAAAAATGAGCTTAGCTTACATTACAAGTAACACAATGTTTCAATAAAACATGGTATATTATTAAAATATTATTATGATAGTTTTCACCAAGCCATTAGGCTGGAGTTTATGAATAAGATTAACTAAATTATAAAAATATGGTTCATAAATGTATATAAAATGAATTCTATGGTAAAACATTAGTTAAAAATTAAAATAAAACCCTTTTAAAAATAAAAGGAAATATTTCTCTGAAAAATAATTTTTATACACACAAGTGTGTTTTATATCAATATGTTAACCAGATCACTTTTTTTAATGTTTTAATGAAATTTATATAATTTATATTAAAATTAATTTTTAATATTCATCTTATATTTTTATATTCAAAAAATAATAATAATTCCAATTTTATGCTTAAAACTGTATTAAAAAAACAGTTTTGTTGACATTTTGTGCACTTAGAGTAAAATTAATTTTATAAAACAAAAATAAAATTTTAAATCATAATTATAAAATTATATTATGGCGAATTTTGGGTATTTGTTTTTAAAATTTTCATTTTTTATGTATAATGAAAAATACTGAATTTTAATTGAAAATTCCCTTTTTGTTTAAATTATTTATAATGATAAATTATATTTTGATTTTTTTTAAAGTATTATTAGTTAAATTTTATATAAATTAATCAAATTTTGTTCATTTTAATCAATTTTATATTTAATATTGATATAAAAATATTTCAAACTTTTGAACATTTTCTCTTTAAAAACCCACTTTCTCATCACATTTGTGGGATTAATTTTAAATAAAAAATTTGCAATTATGTCAATGTAATTTTGTAAAATGTATTCCATATTAATAATTATTATAATTTATAACTTATAATAATTTAAACCTAAATTTTTTCCAAAATGAATAATGAATGCCATAAAAAAAATTATCACAGTTAAGGTAAAAATGGGTATACTAGTGGGTTAAACTAAAATGATAAGTGTAAAATTGACCTAAAAACTTGTATAAAAAACTATTTTATGGACATATTTAGATCATTAAATATATGATATTCCATAATTTCATAATTTTGACCCTTGTGACAAATGAAAAACATGGAAGCACTTATTTCTTTTAAAAAATAATAAGAGTGACCTCACCCCCACTTATAAAAGGCCACCACCTATCCTCTCTTATTAACACCATAAAACCTATATTTTTCAAAAAATACCTGACCAAATCACTTAAAAATTTACCTCATATCATTCTATAATCATTATTTTTGGCATAATACCAACCCAAGAATGATTTAATACCATCCTATGGAGGATACTTGAATAAGAGGTAATGTTCTACAATGAGCATCTTTATTTTATTTCTTTCTCCACCTCATTAAATTAATTTTAAAACACGATGTTATAATAACCTTTATATATTAAATATCATAATATTTTTTTATAATAATTTCATTCCATTAAAACTTCTCTAATACCATCAAGTGGGTTACAAAATCATCCTTCATTTGTAGAACATATTACTACCTCGTAAACCAATGTCTATATGTTTTCCATTACAACCTCTAATGGTTGGATATAATGATCAATTTATTGTTTATATATAATAATTATGATATTATTATGATTATGGAATTATTAAATCCCACATACCATTATTATTTCCATTTTTTTGGATTATAATAACATCGCACGTGTGTACGATAGACTGCCACTTCATGACGTGATGTGATATGTTCACTCTTTAAATTGAAGTTCATAAGGATAAATTTAATGATTATATGTAATATAAATTATATAATAATTATATTAATGACATATTTATAATTTTTAAAATATAATATGTATCACTTTATTTCATACCTTTTCACTCAATGAAAGATGATAACACCACTCGTGTATGTGTGGACTATTTCCTTCACGAAGTGATGTGACTCTCTTTTCATCACCAAACCACATGTATAATATTCATAACTATATTTAAATAAATAATATTTTTTTATGATATTGTTAATATTATTTAAAGATATTTTATTACTTACCTCCTTTCCAAAATTATCATTGAAAAATGGAAACATCACTCATGTGTACGTATGATCTAATGTCTCCATGATCATAACATACTTCATTTCTCAAAACCATATTTCAAAATTCTTATTAAAATTATATTTCATTTATAAATATTATAATTATTTCATGATTATTATTTTGTAATTTTTGGAACCATGATCAAATTAAGAGGACTACAAATATTAAATCAAAACATATACGAAAAATAAAGAGCTTATTACCTGAAACATGACTTAAATATAAAATTCTTAACAAATGGGTAATAAAAGGACATAATTAAATATTATATTATCTGATATATATAATTATGGATCTTTAATAAATTTATAACAAAATTATGTTTATCATATATTATGTTTGAATGAGTGCGAAGGAAGATAAGAGTTTTATTTAGGGGATCTCTAGTCTCTCTTTTATTTCTAGAAGACATATACAAATTCACCTCTCATTTAATTTGGGTTGTGTATATAATTATCCTTTGATATTATATATCATTAATATACTAAATTTAATTATTTTTTATGTTTCATTTTATATTATTCTTTATGGGGTATTATGATTCAAAATATTACTAAAGCGGTAATTGATTTCCACTTCGCTTTTATTTTTCTGTGAGACGAATGCCATGTCCCCGAAATGTTTATTTTTTGTGCTGTATATACTACACATTAATTTATTTTATTATTATTATAATTAATATTATTTTAATTTAAATATAAATTTGAGAATTTATCTTTCTTGAGTTTTATGGTTCAAAAGTTACTAAATCAGTAAGGTGTTTTTGTCTCAAATTTTCTTTATTCAAGACGTATGTTACGATATGCACCTATATTATTTTACAAGGTCTATATATAACACCTTACATGTAATATTGTGAATTTATTTATCCTGATGAATATTTAAGTTTCATTTTATGTTATTCTTTAATGGGGCTTACAATATTTAAGGTTCATTTTATGTTATTTTTCATGGTTATCCTCAAATAAAAGTACTTTTAAAATGTTATATGTTTTAAAATGTGTTTTTAAATGTAGAAAGGATATTTTACTCATGAAATTTTTTAAATTATTTTTTAACGAATAATTTATATGATTTCAATATTATTTTCAATGAAAAGTATTTTGAAAATGTTTTATGTTTAAAAAAGTTCATTTTCAAATAAAGGTAATTTTCTTTATGAAATATTACAAGTGATCTTTCCAAATCATTCTCCTTATAAGATGAAATACTTTTATACAATTTATGCATTACTAGGGATATAAACCAATGATAAAATTCTTATTATTTCTCTGAATGGTTTATGTTAATTGTGGAAAGATATTTATAAAACCCATTTCTATTCCATGTGTTTTTCCATCATAATAAAGCTTATGAAACTTTCTAATTTTTAAAAGTTATGTTACTATGAAATGATTCAATGATTATGAAACCTATATTCATTCCATTGGTTATGATATGATTAAATTTTCATGAAACCCTTTTCATTTCATAGGTTATAATATGATGAATTTTTTATGATCTTATAGCACACATATGTATAAGTAAATATTGGTGGGAACCATATATCCCTCTAATGAACTAGGTAAAGATATATATCTCATGAGATAGATAAGACTAAAATGGGGAGTGAAATTTTTTAGTAAGGTAATTTGTTCACTATGATGGTCTTGGGAGTGAAAATTTTCTGTCATAATAGTAAGGGGAGTGAACCCATTCAACTATGAGTAAATATATACCACTACGGATGGTGGTGTGTCCTGCCTAGAAGGTGTTGAGATCGAAAAAGAGGGTACATGGGTGGTTATCCCAAGTCCGAATCATGTACATGAATGTTTATCCCAAGCCTAACATATTATGATTATCTTGGTTGGTAGCCTTGAAATAAGTTTTTTATGAACATGTGTATTCCATAGTTATCTATATTATGACAATGTTATTCTCTCATGGATCATGTTATTTGATTCCCTTGGATTCTTGTCTTATGGATTTCCAATATTCATCCCATGACTCAATATTATGATCATTGATATGTAGGGTATGATTTTCAAATGTTATTCTCATATTCTTATACACTTATTCTGATGTTATGATTATTTGTATCCTTTGTTTACCCTTACTGAGCATTTTATCTCATCCTTTCTTATGTTTCACTTCTATAGGTTATGGAGAATGTTTTTTATGTATGAGTACTAAAGAAGGATATCTTAATGGGATAAATTTAAGTTCGTTAAAGAATTAAAGAGACTGTGTTCCATGTTTCCATGGTCAGTAAACTATTATGGTCCCTATGTGTGTTTTTGTGTAATGTAATTAATATTCATTTAAAAAGTTGTAATATCTATATATTAGAATCAGAGGTTTATATATTAAAATACCCAGGTTCATAGATAAGAACAACCAATGAAACATAAAACCTTTAGTGTTCTTATTGGAGGGTCTGTTCTCATGATCTCATATACTTGAGGTTACTAGGTGTTAACTTCATGAGAATAGGTCTAAAATATTATGATCCCCTAACACCAGATAGTAAGAAATCATTAGTGTCATATTAGAATTCTGTATCTAGGCAATAAAAAATATACTTATTATTACCATTATAGTATCTATAGGTTCTCATTATTACTGGGAACTGATATAACCTTTTGATACGACACATATTATAAGGAAATTTCCATGTAAATAGTGGATACAAAAGAACTAACACGATTATGGTATGAATAAACACACACACACACACACACACACACACACATATATATAAACATGTATACATGTATTGGTAATCAAAGTAAATAATTTAGTTGTATATAGGGAACCCACTCATAAGACTCCCATAGACACTAGATCCAACTATTAACAATTCACAACCTACTAGCTCTCACATGAGTATCATGATTTGGATGAGATATGGATTTAGTTAGGGTTTCATCCATGGTATCTTCTATAGATTCTATGATAACTGAAAATCCCTTAGGATATGAAACTTTTTAAGTATATTATTTTTCTTATGGTGTGAGTTAGGATCCTTTGAAAACACCAATTCTATAATATTATCACATTATACTATAATATGATCTACACTACTAGGAAAAACACCAAGATCGAAAAAATATGTGTATCCAAACTACTTCATTAGCTACATCAGAATCTTCTATATAGTCAAATTATTCTATAGAATCAAAAACCATGGAATGATTTGAACTCCTCCAACTCATGAAACCATTCAGGAAAAAGAGATAGCTTGAATATTATTTTTAGTAGTAGTTATCTTTTTATAATCTAGCATCAGTGTATCCCCTCACAACTATCTCCTCATCTCCTCCATACACTAAGAACATGTAATTTGTACATCTTAATTACTTTAAGATATTTGTTTACAACTTCCCAATATATCTCTCATGAGTTAGATATATTTATTCCCACCATTATTAATTAAAAGGAAATATCAAACCTTATACGTAACATGGAATACATGATATATCCCATTGCTGAAGCATAAGATATTATTATCATTAATTAAATCTTCTTCTATGTTCATGGAAACATCTTTTAGGATGGATTAATTCTATGTTACACTGCAGAAAATACTTTCTTGGATTGTTCCATGTTGTACCATTTCACTACCTTATCAATATATATAATTTTACCTAGGCCAATAATCCTCTAAGACCTATCTTGATAGATCTTGATTCTTAGAATATAGGTTGCTTCACTGAATTCTATCACTAAGAATAATTCATTTAACAAATCCTTCACTGTCTATAAGACCCGCACATCGTTTCCCATTAATAATATTTCATCAACATATAATACTAAGAAAATGATGTGATTTTTACTAACCTTATTAATGACACATGGACTTCTTTCATGGTCAATGAAACCAAATTATATTATGGAATCATCAAAATGAACATTCCATGATTGTGATGTATCCTTTAATCCATAAATGGATCTATATAAATTACATAATTTATTTTCACTCTTTTATATGATAAACATTTGGGCTGGGTATTATAGGAATATTTAACTAACATTCCATTTATAAAATCAGTTTTGACATTCATCTTCCAAATTTCCTAATCAATGAAGGCTTCTATTGCAGGTAATATTTTTATGGATTCTAGCATTGAACATAGTGAGAAGGTTTAATCAAAATAGATACCATAACATCTCTAAAAACCCTTCTATACTGGTCATGCCTTATAGGAACTTACTTTACCATTCATGTCTAAATTTTTCTTGAATACCCATTTAATTCTAATAGGTTTTACATTAAATAGTGGGTCTACTAAATCCAATCTTGGTTTTGGTACATGGAATACATTATATAATGCATGGATTCCTTTCATTTATTAGCATATTTTATATTTAATTATTCTTTTTATGTTAGTGTTTTGTAATTATCCAGTAGTAATGTCTCTCCAGATTCAGTGACAAGAAAAACATATCAATAAAATTATCTAACCTATCTAGTAGAACTATGCAGTGTCTCAGGAACATGTTCCTCCCCCACTATCTCTTGTAAAGATTGTCCCCATACCAACTCTTATTAATCTAGAGCATCAACTACATGAAATTCAATATTTATCCCACTATTTACCTTGTAAATTTTTTACCTTTCCAGAAATGTGGAATATCTTACCTCAATAACCCTTTTACCTAATGGACTATGTATAGAATATCCTTTTGTCTCTTTAGGATAACCTATAAAAATGAAATTCATGCTTCAAGATGCTTATTTTTCACTAGGTACATTCTTTTAAAAAGTCTCACATCCCTATAAACATATATGTGATAGATTGGGTCTTCTTCCACACCACAACTCATATGGAATCCCATATGTTTCTTTAGTTGGTACTCAATCAAGGGTATATTCCACTACTTACAATACATATCCCTGAAATAATAAAGGAAGATTTTTCTAAATCTTGATTGATCTGACCATGTATAATGAGGTATTATTCCTCCTTTCACTAACAACATTCCACTAAGGTGTAAATGGATGAGTTAGTTAGTATACTTTTCTACATTCCTTCAAGTGATCAACAAAATCTTGATTAAGATACTCTTCACCTTGGTCTAAGATAAGTGCCTTAATCATCTTACGAAGTAGGTTTTCTACCTCATGTTAGAATTACTTAAATATTTGAAAGGAATACTACTTATAACTCATTTATTTTAAGTAACCATATTGAATATATTTATCAATAAAAGTAATGAAGTGTTAATACTCTCCCATTTCCTCTACTTTAAATGGAACACATGCATTTTTATGAATCAATTCCAGTAATTTTATAGCTCTTACTATTTTTATATGAAAGAGTTATTTGTTTATTTTACATCATAAAAAAGAAATAGATATATCTAGGTTTGTAACTCAACTAAGTCTAAATACCTTGCTTTATTTAATCTCTATAAACAATTCTTCTTTATATGTCCAAAACTGAAGTTCTATATTCGGGTGTTAAATGTTTAATGTTCACTGGATTTTTCATTTATTTTTATTACAGGGTTTTCATGTTCAAGTATATGAAATTATTTATTATGATGTTCCATACCATAAAATATTTTATCATTATAAAAGAGCCAATATTTATTTCCAAACATCAAATAAAATTCTATAGTTTCGAAACATGACATAGAGATTATGTTTCTAGTTACATAATGTACAGAATAACATTTTTAATTAAAAAACTAAACCAATAGTAAAATTCCAATTAAAAAAATACTAAATCCAAAATCCCCTTTAACTATATTTCTTAAATGATCATTTGTAATTCAATTTAAGCATAAAAAAGAAAATCTAATGAAAGTGTAAATGGTAACTTATACATTTGAAGTCACATGTTTTATTCACTTTCCATCGACATGTTGTGGATAATGGGTTCTAATATTGGAATCCTCTATATCTTTCACACATGAGTCACATATCTTGAATCATTGATCTATATCATTTGTGTTATAGTGTGGGAAATTTAAGATCTTTAAGGCGTCCCTTAAATCGTGTAACGATCATGGACTTGATCAAGAAAATGTGATCAATCCGACCATGTTCTTTCTTTGGAATCACTCTCTAAGAACATGAGATTAGAGGAGAGTAAATATTATCTCTCTAAATTACTCAAAAAGATGGATCTTACTATTAAATAGGATAAAATGTATTTTCATACTTAAGTTATACTTATGAAAATTTTATTTGGGTTCTTGGAAAGTAATATCCTTCAATTTAGATATTTTCACACACTTATGATTTATTAAAATTTTTAATAAATTTAAAAAATATTTTATCACTCACTTGTAACACTTTAAAATATTACTTGATAAAATATGAACTATTAACTTGGCCTGTAAGATCTCCAGATAATTTATTGAACATTGAACATGTTATGTTCATTAAAAAATATATATTTTCTTGAATTCAATTTTATGATCAAACAAATTTTGAATACCTTGATAAATAAATTCAATAAAAATTATTCAAACCTTGAATAATATAATTGAATTATTTTACTTATGATCAATCACACTTGGATGCTCACTAGCCCCTACACATGGGTCTCACTTCATCCTAAACTTTTTTTCATTCGAATAGGTGTAACTTGTGGATGAACTTAGTGTGTAACCCTCTAAGTACTTATCTCAATTATAGTGAGTCCAACTCATAGACCAATAGAAGAGTCTTATAACCCATCATGTTCCCTAAGTAGATAAGGAATTTCATATCTATTTCTACCACCTATGAATACATTTTGTTTAATATAATCTTTATGCCTTTCAAATTCTCATAAAGTATAATGCAAAATTTTGTGAATATCCTTTTTTATATATATTTCATGACCTTACTAGAAGAAATTTCCTTCTTGAACCATGGACATGGGTTTAGTGATGTTAACATCATTATGGTAATCCTTGTCCCATGAGATATTTATTCCTCAACTCAAAAGTGACAAATTCTATCTTAATCATTCATCCTATGTCACACCACCAATGACACACCAAACACAAGCTACCTTCCCATGAATTCAATGTTATGGTTTTTCCTTGTATCAAAGTACACGATACAATGGTACAAATTGATAATGACTTCAAGTCCAAAGACCAATACACACATTCATAGATAGGAATAACCAATGAAACCTAAAACATGTGTTGTTTCTATTTTAGGGCTTATCTGTATGATCTCATCTGCTTGGGATGACCAACCAAGAACATCATGAGATAATGTATCAATTATTATGATCTCCCAAAACCTGTTAGTTAGAAATCATCTTTTTCCCATTATTATTATGTATTTAGTCCACATGATATACATTTAAGTTTTTATCATAGTATCTTGATGTTATCATTATAGATGGGTACTACTACAATTGTTTTTTATTCTAAAGACATTACCATGAAAATAGTTGATGTTGAACTATAAAAACAATTTTGGTAAGAATTAAAAAATTTATAAATCAAAAGAATATACATGTAATGGTAATCAAACTAAATAAAATAGTTGGTTTTAGGGAACCAAATAAAAAATAACACGTTGTTCACTTTATAGTCTCAGTGTTTGGAAATGTATGAGGGAGTTAATCTCTTATTTATAGGTAGGTAATTGTATGAAGGATCTTGAGATTGTCTTAAGTTTGATTTTTTTCTTGAGTGGAGTACTAGGTTATGTTGGAAATCATTTAGATGTGAGGGAAAGTTTATGATTGTTAGAAATTGTTTCTTGGAGAGTAGAGAGAGTCATATGATTGTTGGGTATTTGTTTATACGGTGTTTCATTTATTGTTCTTGTTGATGAAGGTTGAAAATAGGTGGGTTATAATTTCCTATAAGTAAGGGATATTGAGAATATGGGAGATCAAGTCTTAGTTTAAGGAAACTATCTACTTCACTCTTGATATTCTTATGGATTAGGAGTCTTTGGCGTAACATGTTGAGGAGGCATTTCATCCAATAATCTAATATGTATTTATACCATTTATATTTACTACCTATTTAGAGGTATAAAAAAATATTTATGTGATAATGGAAATGAATTTTCATAGTGGAGTTCCATGATAGGGCGGTCAAAATAATTAATAGAGGGGTAGAGCTTCATATTGGGGATCAAAGATGTTAGGGAAGTTGTATTTTTAACCAACATGGAGACAACCTTAGCTGTTTGTTTTGTGATACTCTAGGGATGATATTTTTTTAGTGTTTAAAATAGGCTTCTCATTTTCAATCTATGCCTATGAAAGTTGTGGTCACTTTCAGTGTCATTTTTAGACCATTTATGGAGGCCAATATAGTATGGGAGGTCAATCCCCTTTTCAACCACAGTAGCAGCTGTTGCAGATGCCCTTGAGGCTGTATCCACACTAAGGACTGCCAGTGTAGGTTCATCAGTTGGGTCACTAGGTTTATGCTCAAAAAATATAATATAGATCCAATAAATATCATCCAAATGGTGGTCATATTCTTCTGGGACCTTTAATGGAATGTTTCCATGATGTTTTTTTGGAAAATAAGAAAGAATATGGCCAAAGATAGATGCATGTTGTGCAGGCTCCAATACTAGCAAGGCCATTAGTTTTTTAAGGTATGATATGTTTATCACCTTCCATAGTGTCTTCTTTATCTGATATTATAGCTTCATACTCCTTTGTATCACCTTATATAGTCTGTAAATTATCGCTAGAGGTGTAGATACTTCCAGTTCCCCTATAATTATCCATGATGGTTATAGGTTATGGTATTATATTTTTTGTGTGATGTGGGTGTATGATGCTAGTGGGGAAACATCAGTCAATGTATAATATATTTTTATTTAAAATAAAACCATATCTATCATACTTTTAATAGATTTATTGTACTTTATGTGCATAGTAATCAATTTATTATGAAGAGGAGTACAGTTTTTTGATGTGGAGGGATAGTGAGTGGTTTTCATTGGAGAGAAGAATTATAGGTTGGGTAATTGAATTGTAGAGCCTATTTTATCATAGTTAGTGAAGTTTATTATAGAGGGATATGAACTGGTGGATCCCCTATTTCTTAAGTAGTTCTTAGATTTTTTCTAATATATGGTTATCACAACACCCTTGTGATGTAACATTGAGTATGGGATAGATTTATAGCCGGGTGAATCTAAAATTTCAATGGATTGTTATTATATGGAACCCCTAAAGATGTAAGGGTAGTGGATACAAATTGATGACCTATTGCCTAAAGGATTCATCTTTACCAGTCTATATCATTGGGGGTAATATATAAGTGTTCTATAAAAAGGTGGATCATGGTTTATGGTTGTGTGTGGAATACCAGAGGTTGATCTTGGAAATAATCTAGAACCATTACCCCCTTCAAGTGATAGATAGTCTGTTCATACTACTACATGGAGGTAGTTGGTTTTATAAGATTTATTTATTGTCTAAATATCATTATATTAGGGTAAAAGAGGAGGATATTTTGAAGTCTTCCTTCCCATTTAGGTACAGAAACTTCCATTCCATAGTCATACCATTCTATTTTATAAACATAATAGCTATGTTTATGGAGTTCATGGGATCCAGGTTCCCAAAGATCCTAGACTAGTTTTTATTCATACTCGTTGAATCCATCCTCATATTCTCATAGTTGGAAGAGGATCATGTTGAGAACCTTAGAGATGTACTATAGTTTTTTCAACATCATCATATCTATGGGAAGCTACTTGAGTTCATGTTTTGGAAATAAGAGGTTCACTTCATTAGACATCTGATATATTTTTAGGGTGTAGCCATGGACCAATCAAAGACTGAGGTAGTTGTTTCTTGGGTAGTACCCAAGAATTTGACCGAAGTTAATAAATTATATTTTCTTACATGATATTATTAGAGGTTTATATATGAATATTCTCATATTATAGACAAATTCATAGCCCTAAATAGGAATTATCAGACCTTTATCCAAACAGACTGGGATTAGGTGACATTCTACCACTAAAAGGAGATGTTGATCAGTGCCCAGTGATTCTTTTTCATGCGCTGGGAGTGGTGTTTGAGTATTTTTGTGACACCTCCTTTCTGGGTTTGGGATGAATCTTGATGTATAAAAGGGATGTGATATCTTATGGGTATAGGTATTTATATACCCATGAATGTAACTATGGTACCTATAACCTAGATTTGGAATCATTAGTATTTTTTTAGTGAATTTATCCTATCAGTAAGTTCCTTTTGGTCCTTATATACCACAAAAGTATGAGGTATGTTTTTACTCATTGGTTCCTAAATCTAGATTAATGGATGTGGATAGATTTTATTCAAGATTATTATTTCTAGAACTCATATTCCCAAATAAATGGGATTTTTTTTCTAGAAAATTAAGCAATAAGTTAGGATGATATTTTGTTTGAGTGTTAAAGGATTCTTAGGGAGTGATGTAAGAGTTATTATAATTTCATCTTAGAGAAATATAGACCAATTATAGATAGTTATTTTGTAAAATTGTAGTTAAATATTCCTTTTTTGGTGAATGAATGAGTCTTTATTGGTAGAATCAGAGTCAGAGGTGACGTATGACTGAGTTGATCATATTGATGCTCTATCGGGGTTTCTATAGGATGGAAAAAATCATATACTATTTTGGGAAATTTTTTATGTTTTAATAGCTATATATGAGGGAACTCTCTATGATTTTCATAAATCAACCTTGTTAATGAATCAAGGTGTTTCTAAGATGGACCATGGATTTAGTAGGCACCTATAGTGTCATGGGATTAGGTGATTAGTGGTGGAGTTCATGACATGGATTTTAGTCTTTCAGTAGGTGAGTTCACTATTTTCTAAGAGGTTTGTTATAGCCTTTGGATGTCCCTATGTAGAAGTGCGAGGAAATATAAATGGATTTCATCACTATGTTACCCTAATCAATTGGAGGATATATTTTCATTATGGTGATCGGGGATGTACCAATGAAGTCAAAAATTCTAGTGATTTGGGATTCAATTTCATGGATGTATTGGTAAGATGATACATAGATTTGGTGGTGAGACTACATGGGGTACCAAGTACCATCATTTTTTATCAAGAACCTTTATTTACCTTCAGAGTTTATAGGTGGTTTTAGTATGATTTTGGATCCATGATATTTCTTATCACTTCTTTTCATTCATAGATAGATGGGAAGATGGAGTGGACCATCCATATTCTATAGGATATGTTATAGAATTGTGCCATATATTTGGTGGATCATGGTTGAAACACCTACCCTTGGTTGAATTTTCCTATAAAAATATCTATCACCCATCCATCAGTATGAATCCATTAGATGTGTTTTATGGATGAATGTGTTGATATCTATTTTACTGAACTTAGGTTTGGGATTTAATATTCCATGGTCTTAATGTGGTGAAGAGTACAATGAATAATATCTAGATGGTTCAAGAGTATATGAAGGTAGAATATGACCACAAGAAAGATTATGATAATCATAAACAGAGACATGTAGAGTTTGAGGATGGATAACCCACGTTATTTAGGGTTTCCACTCACCAATTGTATTATATTTTTTTCAAGTTTGTAATATCTCTCCTCATTTCTCAAGACATTTATAGTTGTTGAATCACATTTATGTGGTGGTCAATTGGTGGAACTACCGCCTTAACAAGAATGGATCCACAATGTCTTCCACACGACCCAATATTGTTGGTATCTTCATGATTAATCCCATGTAATTGAATGGTGTAATTGAATATATATTAAAATGATACATTCATGGAGTTTCTGATCAAGATCCAAGATTTTTAGGATTAAGTACTCCTTCAATGTGACATTCCCATAGTTTGTGTATTATAGAGGAATGGAGGTTTGGTGGAGTGTTCATGGGAGTTTGAGATATAGATGCATTCTTTTTATGATAAGTTTTTTAAAACTTTTTTATGTTATGTTTTTCATTGGTGACGTAGTGATTGAATTGTTGATAACTTACGAGACCTACTTCTTCCTCTTATTTTTTGTGTGTTTTGGTTGGTGGTCATGTTTTTCTTGTAATGAGATCCATGAGAGGTATGTCATGGGGTTGTTGTTTGGACCTTCCACTTATTACCCTTACTTTATAGTTTTGGATTTAATTATTGAGGATGTGAATCATTTTGGAGGCGTAAAATTTAATGGACTAGAGCTTGTGGGCCTGTTACTTGGATTTCTTTGGAATTAGAGGTATTAAGATAATTTCTAAGGTAAAATATTAGATGGAGGAGGATCATGTGTCATGAAAAAATAGGTAGTAGTGTAGTAGAGTCCTTAGGGAAATGAGGCTTGAGATTATAGGTTCTTATGGATCTACCAATTATGGAATGGTTGTGACATAGTGGGGAGAAATATTGTAGGGTTATTGGTAGGATGGTTTTGAATATCTATATCATTTTGGGGGTATGAGCGGCATGGTGCATTTTTTGTATAAAAACATTAACTTAGGTATATTTTTTATGGAGAGGGTCTATACTATGGATACCCAAGGAGGTTTTATTTTGGGTGATTTTGGTTTAGATCACAGTGATGATCCAATGTTCTGGGTGAAACCATATTTACTATGGCATGGTCAGTGTTGTTTAACCATGGTCTCTAGGAAATATTCTAGATATAAATTAGAAACACCCTTTGAAACTAATCATTATTCATACTTTACTCTTGAATCTTAGGTGATATTAGTGCATCATTGGGAGTTATTTCACCCTGTTTTCAGTGGATTTGGACCCCAGCCTCAAGAGATTGGTTCTTAATGATCCAACGTGAGTTACTCTTATTTAATATCTTGGTTTCATCCTCATTTATTGTCTATAAAATGATGTGGTTGTGAATATTGTTGGATGTTGATAGGGAACATTTTTTTCTAGGTTACTAGTATGTTTTTCATGATATCTTAGCCTTAAAATTATATTATAATTTCTTGGATGTCTTCTAGAAGATTAAAAAGCGTTGATTAGGGAAAGGTATCCTTTTTCTCTCATTATTTAGTACATCTATGATATTAGTATGTTTTTTTAGTGTATGGTATGGACTAAAAAAATGAGGTAATAAACTAAAAATAATGAAATTCAAGGGGAAGGGTGTATTCACATGTGTTTATCAGTTTTTTAAATATTTTTATTAATGTTACTTTCCTTATACTAAAATTATGTTTTTATGAGAATGTTTTGGATACTTTTAATTATGAATCCTTGCTTGGATTGGTTATTTTAACACACATTTATTTAAATTCTAAGAAATTATATATGAAGAGTAAATTAGTTGTATGTGAATCTGTAAATTGTATAAATATACCCATGTAAGATATGATTAAACTTCACAAAATATTTATATAAATAAAAAATTGGTACTTATAAAAGCTATATTCTACTTCTATGAGTGTTAGTACACTTTTTACCCCTTATGGTTGTGTATAAATTTTAGGTTTTGTAGAGTAATGGTGGTGACCAACATAAGAGGTGGATTATTTTAAGAAAGTAGGGATTCATTTGGTTTGGAATGCGATTTATTATGGTGTTTTTGGTTATTAGTTAATATATGTTGATATATGATAGTTGAGCATATATGAGGACTTTGGTGTGATATATTTCATTTTTATTGTGATAAATTTAGATTTTTTTGTAATGAATTGTGTTGTCATTTCTAGATATATATGGGATGTTATTTTAATGATTAAATGGATATAATGGGGGATATAATTGAATATATGGGAATTGGTTAATGAATTAAAAACTCATAGTGGATTGAAATCAAAGGGTTAGTGGACAAAATGAAATATAGGTTGTTCTTAGATGTGGGTTTCCATTAAATATGGACTTGAAAAATTATTAAATGATACTTTGTTTGTAGTTTGGAAAATATATAATGTTTTTGAATCTATAATTAAGTTAGGGAATTGTGGAAGGAGATGTGATTGATTTTATGGTGAGTTTCATTTAGTGTTGTAAGTAGTTGGTGTCACAGGGTGATGTAGTAGTGTTCTAGGAGATGTTAGGGATACTGATATAGACCCTTAGGTACGGTATTGTGTGTGACTATATACATTTATTTTTATATAATTTCTAAATATATATCCCTAATTAAATAATTTCTTTCCAATTCATAACAAATGGTTTCATTTCTAGGTATTTCCCCCACTATCTCATTGGTGGTAGTGATGATGGATCATTTTTTTGTGATTCATATAGATGATAGATTTGTTGGTAGTTATTCCTAGAGATAATGTATTAGTTGGTTTTGATGTCTATTGATGATAGATAACTTGGTGGTTATGGATAGTAATAGTGTATTAGTAGGTAGTGATTCTTAGTGATGATGATATAGTAAGTGGTGATTCCTAGTGGTGATGAATTATGGTTGGTGGTAGTAATTGATGCGAATCATGGCGGGGATCATGAATGGTAGGAGGAGGAAATGAGGTTGATGTCCTACATGTTCATGATATCCCACTTCCCTGGATATGAGATACATGTATGACAATGTGGTTTTAGAAACATATATGATCAGTGGTGAATTAGTTATAGGAATCCATGACTTATATTCCTTTATATATTATCTTACTACTTTGGATGCATTATTTGTTAAGTGATCATGGGTGAGGTTGGGGTGGATTAGTTGAAATATTTAGGCACATGTTAGTTATGTTAATTATTAATTAGAGAATTATTTTTCTCTTATCAAATTTTCACAAGAGACCTTATGTATTATCCTACTCAATATAAATGTTATACTCCCCATAAAAATATTTAAAATATTTTTCAGGTTTCCTAGAGGTTTTCATGGACCAAGATAGACATTACTAGCATATAGGTTGGAGTTTATACCACAATATTTCCTTGCGTATTGTTTTATTTTGGATCTTTTATTTTGATTTATTAAGCTGGGTTGTGATATGGTGGTTATTTTATATTTTTATTTCAAGTAATTGATCAGTTTTTTCTCTCTTGTCTATTTTTATTGATTTATATAATGAGATTAATGCCTCCACTTGTATGTTTATCTATTTCGTGCGAGTCTCTAACTTGGGGATTATTGGAGGTGGGCTTTGGGGGTTACTAAATATCATCATTTTCGGCCCAATAAGCGTACCATTAGAGGGGTGGATGGGGGTTGTGACACTATCAAAGATTATGTTATTTGGAATTATATAACACCATGGAAAAGGGGTCTAACTTAGGCATGGTAAATGGGTCGTTTTTCTAGAGACCCTAATTTTCATACATGATTATTAAATCATTTTAAAGAAAAAAAACATAAAATTATTACAAAAATAGGATCCAATGGTTTAGCATCTTGGAAAAAATAGGACCATACATAACATTTACAAATTAAAATGTAAACATTTATTTAATTTCTTCTTCTCTCGCTTCTTATTTTCCCTCGTGTTCTTCTTAGTACAAGTAATCACCTAAGGATATACACCAAAAAGGGTCGATCTAAAATCCTAGTAAGAGGATAGATAATAAAATTAAATAAGATAATATGAGGTGATTATAATAATAACATCATCATCATAATCATAAGAGGAAGCATTAGATAAAGTCATGGAATGTGGTAATGCATAAAAATGAACCATCATGTCTTAGTGGTCAACTACCACACATAGTTATGAAAAATGAAAGCATCATATTGATGCATATTTCCCTTTTATCATGGGTTAAGTCACATTTCAAAATTAATTGTAGCACTATATAATTTTGGGTGCACCCGTCACATCGTAACATTTACATTACGCTGTATAATTCCGGGTGCACCTGTCACATCATAACATTTACGTTATCATTCATGCTACATAGAACCTATATCTATCATGGATGTAAAATACCAAATGTAAAGGAATGAGTTTAATTTCATAAATCATAAATTCATAAAACTTGGGTTCCCAAATTAAATAGTTAATAACATACTTGATATAAGAATCATCAACCATGAGTGAATAAGAACAAATCCTGAGAAGTCAAAGGTGTGTTTTTTTAAAAGAGGAGTAATTTTGGGAATCATTTTGTTTGTAATAAATTCAATTAGGAAAAATTTATATCCCAGAAAAGGTATGATAATGATTAAGAGATTATTTTTAAGTAATAACCTTACTGAAAAAGGGGTGAAGTAGGGATAACCTAAAGAAAGGGAGTTGGGTTTGAGAATTCACCTTACCTTGAGTTTGAATGATTTCTTCATATTAATATCCTATATAATCAGATTATATTAATTAAATACCAATTATAGAACCTTTTATACATGATTTTGATTAATTATAGTTTTATTAACTTAATTTATGGGCTTTTCAATGATTATAGAGTTTAATTTCATCATCTGGGAGAGTTTGTTTTCTAAGTTTTCATGATTGGTTCACTTTTATACATGAATGTAAGTTCATGTAAAATGTGGAAAAATATTAAAAAATATAATTATATTTTTTTTATTGATATCCCAAAATATTAAATGATCTTATGAAGAATTTTTTTAAATGTCATGAGGATGAATCATTAAATAAAATTTATTGATGAACATTTTAGGTTAATTTTGGCGGGTTTTCGATCGCAATGAATTCGTTTTGTTTTATCATTTAGTATTTATTTAAATATATTACTTCTAGATGTGGGGGAGGTGAAATGGAATATTATTGGTCAGAATTTGGGAAATCTCAAAGCTTGAGAGGTCTGAGGAAAATAGGTGGTGAGGGGTGGTATTTATAGTGGAGGAGAGGAGTGTTTTCCCATTATTTTAATCATCAATTTATTATTTTGGCTCAAGACTATGAATAGTTTGATAATTATCACCAAAAATATTAAAATCATGTATTTAATTTCTATATTATGGTTCTTAAATCAGCAATGACTCAATGAATACTATATTTAACTTATAATGTGTTTATACTGTTAATTATCATATTTTACTATTCACTAAAAATTCAAGTATTTCAAAAAGATACAAAAAATTCACCCCAAATATTTTTCAATGTGTGTAATTCAAAATTAAACTCCATTTTATTAAGATAAATTTTTAAATATGTGTAATTTAATTTTTAATTAAAATCACAATTTACTTGAAAAATAAAGATTTTAAAATTATAATTGATTTTATAAGACATTGAAAAATTATATAAGGTCTCATAAAATTATATTAAAATAATTATACATAAAATTATTAATTTATGGATAAATTTTATGAAAATAAATTTTATTTTAAATTATTAAATTAATCCTAATATTGTAATTAAATATTTATAACTTTCAAAAATACTAATGCTTAATTAATAAATTTTAAAGTAATTATTTATTTATACTATGTTATAATTATATAATATTCTCACTTATAAGATGGATAAATTTTATGTATATTTCATTGGTGAGATTGCTCTTCAATGTTCTGGTTTACTATTCATAAGGGACATATTACTATTCCAAAGGACAAACTATTATTTCATCGGTATAGTTTCCTTAACATCTAGAAGTAATAATTATTTCACTAATTATTCATTTATAATGTTTTTATTATGGAATCTAAGTGATTTTATGTGACTTATAATATATGAAATTACAATAAGAAAGGAGAAATTCCATTGATAAAAGTTTGGGTCGTTATAATTTTTTTAGTTGGGATTTTGTGGGATGAGTGAACAACAAGACTAATTGAACATGTCATATTACATCTAGGGTTGAGAAAAATGATTTAATATATATATTATAGGACATAAAAGTGTTTATTGTCGGGGGGGATATTTATTTCCACTATAAAATCCAAAAAACAACTATTCATGGTGTTTTAGCTGGTTGGGGTAATGAAAAAATAAGCATGGCTGATTGAAATGGTCATTTGTGGATGATCTATAGTTGGTGTGTTATGGATTGTTTCAATTGATTTTAAATATGAACATGGTTAGGAAATAAGAATATTTAGTGTTCGTGGTTATGGATTTTAAAATAATTAATTATGATTGGTTAAAAAAGAAAATGAATGTGGTTTAACTACCATACAAAGTTATAAATCAGTGAGAAATATGAATGATGAATCATTCCAACACATGGTAAATGTTATATAGAATTTAAAAAACCATTTAATAAAATGTTTTATTTTTTATGGTTTAATGTTCTTTGGGTATGCAATTTTGGTTGGCTGGGAAAGGGGAAATAAGGACCAAAATGGGGGTGGTGGTGGGTATTTTTTTAATTTAATTTAAAAGGAATAAAGGGACCCCATGTGTAATGAGTTGATTATGGAGGCATGAGTATGAGGAATCTAATTTTAATTGAGTTACTTAATCCTAAAAAAATAACACAATGATGAGTTTTTAATTATGAATCAACTAAGCTGTAATTATATTAATTTTTGAATTTTCAATCTTCTGGGGTGAATCACATGAACCACAAAATGACTGAGGTGATACCACAACATGTTGTGCATTATTTTTTCAAAATTTTAATTTTTCATCCCACCAATGATTCTTTTAATTCCATAATTTTCTCTGTTACGTATATACTCTATAGATGTTTTTAAGGGGGCTTATATCTAGATTTCCCTTTAGGTTTTATTAATAAGTATTACTAAACTCTAAGGTGATATATCCTATATATTATTTTTAAAATGAAACGTTTTTGAGGTTTTTTGAAAACATTCATTTGTTTTCTCCCTATTAACACTTCATTTAAATCATAGAGTGTGACATACCATTCATTCCCCAATGAAATTTGAGGGTGATAATGAATACCCTTGTAAATACCCTCAATTTTTATTTAACCATTTTCCATTGGCTTTGAAATAAGGTTAACGATCAATTTATATTTATATGGGTCCATGTGGATATGTCATGATCAGTAAAAAGTGTACGGATTAACCTGAATTTAGTTTTAATGGAAACAATTTTAATTATGAGTTAGGAAAAAGTAACTTATCTCAAAGAATGAATGTTTATCCATTGATATATTAATTATTATAGATATTTTCATTCTTTATTAATCCTTTTGAATTTATTCCAACTCATATAGTAACAATAATCACTTATTTTAATCTTATTGTTAATAATTTTGAGTGTTTTTATAATCCCAATAGGTTTTATGTTTAAAATCTACCAACAAGTGTCGTGGTTTTCCATAAGTGAGTCTATATAGGGATATACCTATTGGTGTTTTTAAAATTTTCCTATTTTTCCGTAATTAATCATTAATATTGTTCCACAAATATTTTTGGTTTTAGATTATGGTTTTCTCTTGATTTTTTTTAATCTTCTAGTTGTATAATTCAACTTTACTATGTTTTTTGGGTGATAATGGTGCTTGTATTGTATTTAATTCTATACATATATAGATTCCCTCTCAATAATTGATTGTTTAAGTGACTATATCAATTACTTATGAGTATAGAAAGGATTGGTATTCTAGAAATAATATTTTTCCTTGGAAACTTGATTATCACATTTGTTTCATTCTTCAAAATCGACCCATATTCCACCCATTTTAATGCCCAATATTCATAGAAAATTATGGATGTGTTATTGATATAGTTTGGGAGAGGACCAATTAATTTTTCCCCAAAAAATTAAATACATTATATTTAAGAATTTATGGTTGTAAAATATTATTACTTTATCTAATACATCTCAGACTTTGTAATTTATCAAATCCTTGTATGAATTATCTTGAATCATTGTATAGAGAGGGGTAAAATAATCTAATTTTCAATTTCTCAACCACTATTGTATTTGGTCCATGGGTTCATCCAATAAATGATGTATGATATATTTATATAATATTCTCCACCTTAGTACTGAGAACACATGACTGAATGATTCCTTACTCATATTTAATATGGGATCATCCAAAAAATAATGCATTATATCAACAAAAAAATACTTCCTATATTCATAAGTGGAGTGAGGGTATACGAACCTATTTTCTAATTTTTTTCTCAATGTATGTAATCTATGGATGATCGTTAAGATTGATTTAAAAGTTTCTCTAAACAATAGACACATCATTATTGGACATATCTTCCATTTCATTTATGTTATTCATTTAAATACTAGATAAATAACCAAAAACACCATTATTTGAGAATAATAAACTCCAATTTATAAAAATAAACTAGATTTGTGGAATCCCTCCTTTTTAATACATAACTTTTCATTACATCTACATACAGAGGATCTTTAAAGTCTAGTGTCTTGGAAATCAGGAACAATAAAACTTGATTACAACATAAAAAATCCTTCTAATCCACTTTTAAGGCTTCATCATAAGATCATATTAAGTACAATTATTTACTTTCATATCATGGAGACATAAATCAAAGGAAAGGGTGAGCAAAAGGCCCAGTAAGGGTAAACAAGGGAATCAGTGTACTTGTGATATCAATAAGAACTTGAATAACAACATAAAGATATGAGAAATGTAAGTATAGGAATATCATAATGAAATGAACTTGAAACATAACTTTAATATGTGGCTAAAAAATTTCATTTAGACATTCATGAACATATCACCAAGGTCCATCCCCAAGGTGTCATAAAAATTACCAAGGTTATTCCCCAAGGTATCAGGAAACTTGTCATCTCTAGAGATTAAATCTTTACCCAATGCATTGGAGCGCTATCAGGGTGAACCCTTAATATGTATTTAATTTCATGTGATGCACATATATCATAATAAAAAACTTCATAAATAACCCATGGAGAATAAAATAAATGGGTTTCATTTCAAGATCGTGACGTTTTAAAAGTTTTTAAAAAGGTCATTATGCCATTTATAAACCATAGAAAGGGATTTATGGTTATATATATGTAAATTACAGAATAAAATACATAATATTTATATATTTATGAACACCCAATGAAAAAAATTGGTCTGGGTATTCACATAAATAAAACAAGATAATTTATGGAGAGAAAGAGATAGGAATTTTGAGGTGAAATTTCTACAGCATAACGGCTACGTAACATGGTTTTAGTAAACATTGAAAATAGAGGGTACAAGAGTAACCCAATCATAAATAACTTATAATAAAATATAAATAAATAATAACATAGATATAGGAACATGGTAAGGAAATTTGGATGACATACCACATGAAAAGGAATCATGAAAGAAAAGAGAAGATGTGATTTCTTTTACGAAAAATTCGGCAGCCTAACGACGTCACATAAAAATTCAGAAAATAAATTGATAAGAGAAGAAAGAGTCTCTAAAAAATTAGAAATGAAATTGATATAAATTAGAACATATAAGAACATGCCCTAAAAAAAGAGATGGAAACTAGAAGACACAACACAAAGGAAGTCATGGCTTAAAAGAGGAGGGTGAAAGATTCCCTTACCTTGAAGAGTAACTTCAAAAGCTTGAAGGTAGGGACCCTGGGAGGCTTGATGGAACCTTGGGAGGACTCCTTGGGAGGTAAAGAGACCAGAACATCGTTGGGGAGGATTTGGGAATGAAATTAATGAGGGAAAGTCTTGGTATTTAGTGGAGAAGTGAGGGGACAAGTCATTAATGGTCAAGGGACACCTCATCGGTGGTATTGGAAAAACCATGGGCTTTCCCATGGTATTTTCCCCTGGTATTCGCCACTTGGGACACCTCATACCTTATATTAGTATTAATAAGTCAACCAGAATGATTACATAATTATTACATCCTTAATGATGTCATTAAACACCCGAAACTAAAAACTGCATTTTCACTATTCGTCGAAAATTCAACTTTCTCAGAAAAATCCCAAAAATTCACCTTATACAAATATTGATGCTCTGATTTCAAAAATGAACTCCATTTTATGAAAATAATTTTCTAAATATTTTTAATTTAATTTTTATATAAAAACACTATTCACTGAAAATTCAACTTTCTCAAAAAAATCCCAAAAATTCACCATAACCAAATATCGATGCTCTGATTTCCAAAATGAACTCAATTTTATGAAAATAATTTTCTAAATATTTATAATTTAATTTTTAATTAAAAAAAACTATTGACCTAAAAAAACAAATACTTGACTAATAATTTATGAAATAATTACTTACCTATTTTATTGAGTCACATTACTTAATCAAGGTGCCTAAATTATATTAATGCATTCCTTAAGTGAGATTACTAATCTATTTGGTCACATTACTAATCCTAAGTGTAAAATCACTATTCATAATTTATTATTCCCAGAAAATTAAGTTTATCTTATTAGATTCTAAATTTCTTACAGAATACATTTCTAGAATACCATTTATTAAAAATCATTACACATCATTAATTATATATGTTTTACATAAATATTTTGAAATATCCTTTTTCCAAAATTCATCAATAATATAAATCTTATTTTTATCCAAAAATTTGAAAATTCAAAAATGTTACCATAAGAAGAAATCACAATTTTATTTATATCAAAGGATTACACAAGGAAGTTATGGTCTCATAACATAACCCCTTATAACACCAGAATAAGAATTAAGTTTAAGGTGTGCTAAGGTGAGGGAATATGAGGGTGCCTCGACCAACATTGCCCAAGTAGTGATTTATATAAGCTTGAAATTCTCCCGAAGTCGATTCCGCTCTAGCTTCACACGATGAAGTTTGGCTTGGGAATGGTCTAGAGGAAATCCAAGTGGTGCTACCTCTTTCCCAAGTTTCATCAAATGGGCTTCGATCAGCCCGAGACTACTGGATGGGGCCATGAAATCTTATTTTTGTATTATTTAACCAAGATCACTTGTATTTAGAGACAATAATGGAAATATTTAGTTTCCAATGGTCATATTGACCAATGGTCATATAACAGTTGAAACCCAATGGTGTCATTTTAATTATACTCACATCATTAATTAAATAATATAGTTTTGTTGAGTATAAACTAAAATAACACACAAAATTAGGAAACAAAAATTCATTCAAAATTTCAGATCGTTACATTCTTCCCCCCTTACGAAATTTCATCCCGAAAATTTTTAAATTGTACCCATAGAGGAGAAAAGGTGTGGGTACTTCTGCCTCATAGACTCCTCTGGTTCCCACGTGGCTTCTTTATATTTTTGGTTTCTCCACAACACCTTAACAAGGTGGTTAGTCTTGTTTCATAGAACCTTTTCACTATGATCCAAGATCTCCACCGGATGCTCCTCATAAGAGAGGTCATATTCCAGTTGTAAAACCATTGGGTTTAGTACCTGTGTAGGGTCAGACATTTACTTCCTCAATAGGGATACGTGGAAGACATCATGAACTTGTGCTAGATTTGGAGGAAGTGAAAGCCGATAGGCCACTGACCCCACACGATCAAGGATTTCATAGGGGCCAATGTACCTAGGGATGACCTTCCCTTTCTTCCCAAACCTCATGAATCTCTTCCAAGGTGAAATTCGAAGAAAGACCGTGTCACCGACATAAAACTCCAAGTCCCTTCGACAGTTGTTAGCATAAATCTTTTGCCAACACTGAGTAGCCTTAATGTGTTGTTGGATGGAATGGACTTTTTTTGTCATCTCATGCACAAGATCAGGCCCAAGAAACATTCTCTCACAAGCTTCATCCCAACAAATAGAAGTTCTACATCGCTTCCCATATAGATCTTCATAGGGTGCCATTTTAATGCTTTAGTGGAAGCTGTTGTTGTAAGAGAACTCAACTAAAGGAATCTGTTGATCCCATCCACCCTTAAATTCCATTGAACACGTTCTCAGCATGTCCTAGAGTGTTTGAATAGACCTTTCAGATTGGTCATAATTTTGGGGGTGATAAGCCATACTGATATTCAATTCAGTGCTCAGATATTGTTGGAGACATCTACAGAATTTTGAAGTGAACATTGGATCATGATTAGATATGACAGAAAGTGGAACTCCATGCATCCTTACCACTTCCTTCACATAAATCCTGGAAAGTTGATCAAGAGATAAATCTTCCCAGATAGAGATAAAATGGGTAGTCTTGGTGAGACGGTCTAGAATAACCCATATCGCATTATTTCCTTTGAAGGTTCTCAGAAGACCAGTGATGAAGTACATAGTGATATTGTTCCACTTCCATGCTGGTATGGGTAGTGGTTCAATACCCCTTTAGGAAGATGTCGATCTGCCTTCACTTACTGACATACTAGGCACCTTAAAGTGTAGTCCGCAATCTCTATTTTCATATTATCCCACTAATAATGATCACAAAGGTCCCTATACATTATTGTGATTCTAGGATGTATAGAGAAAGTAGAGCTATGAGCATCATCCATCAACTCATTCTTTATTTTTGGAATAGATGGAACACATAGTCTTGTAAGAAATCTCAGTACACCTTCTTGATCAATATTGAACGTAGTAACCATTCCATCCATTATAACCTCAAACTTATCTTGTAATAAAGGATCTTCTTTCTGATCCTTCTTGATGTTATCTAGTAATGACGGTTGAGAAATCATTTGGGCTAGGGTTGATGATGTCCCTTTCCTTATAATTCCCATGTACAGCTTTACTAGGTCATTGATCAAATGATCTTTTTGAATCCTAATCATGGAAAGAACAACTATGTATTTCTTACTTAATGCATCAAAAACTTTGTTTTCTCTTACAGGGTGATTATGAATCGAACAATCATAGTCTTTAAGAAGTTCTAACCATATCCATTGTTTCATGTACAATTACTTTTGTGTGAAAATATACATCAAACTTTTATGGTCTATGTATATATAACATTTCTCCCCATAAAGATAGTGCCTTCATATCTTTAGAGAAAAAATGACTGAATCCAGCTCCAGATCATGCGTAGGATAATTCTGCTCATGAATCTTCAACTGTAAAGATTCATAAGCAATGAACTTGTCATTTTTCATGAGGACGCACCAGAGCCCTTTTTGAGATGAATCACTAAAAATAATGAATCCTTCTCCACTTGAGGGATGATTTAACATAGGTGTAGTAACAATCTCTTCTTCAGCTCTTGGAAACATTCCTTAAACTCCTTTTTCCAGATGAACTTGACCCCTTTTTGAGTTAACTTTCTTAATGGATTATAAATTCATGAAAAGTTTTTCAAAAACATCCTATAATATCCTGCTAATCCAAGAACACTACGAATCTCAGTTATTGTTGTAGGTTGAGGCCACTCCTTTACAACCTTTTTCTTTGTAGGGTCAACCGTGATTCCTTTATTGGTTAAAATGTTCCCTAATAAAGCTAATTGTTGTAACCAGAAATCACATTTACTGAAATTTATAAAAAGCCTCTCCTTCCGCAGAGTTTTCAAAATAACCCTTAGACGATCTTCATGCTCCTCGAAACTTTTGGAATATATCATAATATCATTAATAAAAACTACCAAAAATTTATCAAGGTAGTCCTTAAAAAATCTATTAATCAAATCCATAGAAATAGTATGTTTATTAGTCAGTCCTAAGGGCATAAAAACAAACTCATAATGTCTATATCTTGATCGAAAGGAAGTTTTTGGAATATCTTCTTTGTTCACCCTAAATTGATGATAACTAGATCGAAGATAAATCTTAGAGAAGAATTGAGCCCCACGAAGTTGGTCAAACAAGTCATCAATTCTTGGAAGAGGGTACTTGTTCTTCACTATGATCCCATTCAGTTCTCTATAATCAATGCATAGCCACATTGATCCATCCTTCTTCTTCATATAGTGAACTGGCGCTCCCCAAGGAGACACACTTGGTCGGATAAAACCCTTCTCCAAAAGATCTTGGAGTTTTTTCTTTAATTCTTCGAGCTCCACATTTTCCATCCTATATGGGGTCTTTGATATCAGATGAGATCCAGGTATGAGTTCTATGGATAAATCTACTTCTCTTTCTGGGGGAGTTCTAGGAAACTCCTCTGAAAATACATCAACGTATTCCTGGACGATGGAGACATTTTCTATGACCAAACTCTTATATCCTTCTTCTTCTTCACCGATCAACCACATAAAAAAGGATATAGGGGGTTCTTCTAGACAAATATGAGGTTGAGATATCTCTCCTTGGAATATAACTGTAGGTTTTCCAATAAATAATACTGATATTTCCTTTATTCTACAATTGATCTTAGCATTATATTTTGAGAGCCAGTATATCCCTAGTATAATGTTGAATTACAGCATGGGAATGACTACTAGATTTGCGATACTATTGTCATCACTAAAGTAAATACTAGAGTTTCTAAACACCGATGATGCTTGGATAGTCCCACCAGGAGTCTTGACTGACAAATCTACTTTTAGAAATTCAAGGTATGATTCGAAATTCCTTGAAAACTTGGAGGAAATTAAGGAATGTGTAGAACCATAATAAAACAAAGTACTTGATATTTTTGAGTGGACAATAGGAGTACCTGCTACCACATCATTCAGAGCATTGAATTCAACTTTCGGGATAGAAAAAGAACGTCCTTGATCCCTTGGCCTTTACTGAGGATGATGGTGGTTCTCCTCCATTGCCCTCAGATTTGGAGAGTGATTGGAAAAGTGCCAACGTTTTCCACACTTACAGCACTGGACATCAGGTAGGGCCTGCACCATCTTCCCCTTGTCGTTTGTTTTAGGAAGTTGAGGTTTCACCTCACCATGACAATTCCTCGAAATGTGGCCATCTCTTCCAAACTTGTATCACTTCCCACTTTCGAGAAGGAAGTTCCCCAAATGCTTCTTCCTACATTTATTACATGTGGGAAGTTTCACTTGCTTTCCTTCTCTTCCCTGTTCAAAAGTACTCCCTAATATGGGCTCCATCGATCTCTTCTTGTCATTGGATTTATGAGACCGCTTCGTCTCACCAAACTCTAGCTCGACTTTCATCGCACTCTACATGATCTCTTCATAGCTATCATAATCTTGGTTGGCTATATTCTTCCGTAGATGAGGTCTTAGTCCACTGAAGAATCTATCAACCTTAATGTTTGCATCCATGACCAAGCTAGAGGTATATCATGAAAGCCTTGTGAAGTTCATCTCGTAGCTTCCCACAGATTCATTCTCTTTCTGCTTCAGCTGGAGAACCTCCTTCTCCATTCTTGTTCTCATGGAATGAGGGAAATACATACTGAAAAATATCCCTTTGAACTCTTCCCACTCCATAGCTTCAACTTCCACTCTTTTCCTCATGTTTTTGATCAGTTCACACCACTGATCAGCTTCCCCCTCTAAGTGATAGACAGCCAGGGTGACCTTCTCTTGCTCTGAACAACCTAGCATAGAAAAGATCTTCTCTATATAGATTATCCATTTCTCAGAAATCAATGGGTTTGTAGATCCACTGAAGGTTGGTGGTCGTTGGCACATAAAGGACTCAATAGAATGTTGTTACCTTGGTGGTGAGATCGACCTCTTAGCTTGATTCATGTTATTACTCATAACTTGAGTCAGTTGGTTCATCATTCGGATGAATGTTTCCATTCCGTCTTCCATCAGAGGGCCATCAGCGCATGATCCATTGTGGTCACCATTTGCAAAGTTCCTCTTATTTCCCTCCATTTTTTAAAAGAATAAAATCTTAGTGAGAAACTTGTTTCATTTATGAATATTTTAACTATAAAAGATTCTATATCTTAAAACATCATGCTTAAAAAATTTTATTTCTCTATAATTATTTCATGATGATTTTGCGACTAACTAAATATATTTCCTAGGAGTGTCCTAACCAAGAGTGCAGCAAGGCCTATTGTTGTGCACCAATTTCCGTTTGAGTCTATCTCAAAGTGGTTTTTTTGGGTTTTACCCCTGTGTACATATGTGCGAGAGTCGCCTCTACCTGCTCGTATCTAGACAGGGATGTATTTGTTTGATAAACCACTTACTCAATACTCACCAAAATACCAGGAATTTTTCCCTATATTTAAACTTTTATATAGGGTTCTTCCTAAAGTTTTCATAGCCTAATTTCAATAAATAACTAAACTATCTTCTGATACCAACTATGGCATCACACCTTTTTAATACATAACTTTTCATTACATTTACATACAGAGGATCTTTAAAGTATAGTGTCTTGAAAATCAGGAACAATAAAACTTGAATACGACATAAAACATTCTTCTAATACCCTTTTAAGGCTTCATCATAAGATCATCCTAAGTACAATTACCGCCTTTCATATATTGGTGACATACATCAATGGAAAGGGTGAGCAGAAGGTCTAATAGGGGTAAACAAGGGAATTAGTGTACTTGTGATATCGATAACAACTTGAATAACAAAATAAAGATATGAGAAATGGAAGTATATTAATATCATAATGAAATTAAATTGAAACATAACTTGAATGTGTGGCTAAAACATTTCATTTAGCACATTAATGAACATATCACCAAGGTCTATCCCCAAGGTGTCAAAAAAATTACCAAGGTTATTCACCAAGGTATCGTGAAACTTGTCATCTCTAGAGATTAAATCTTTACCCAATGCATTGGAGCGCTATCATGGCACACCATTAATATGTCTTTAATTTAGTTTTATCCACATATATCATAATCAAAAACTTCATAAATATCCCATGGAGAATAAAATAAATGGGTTTCATTTCAGGATCGTGACATTTTAAAAGTTCTTAAAAATGGTCATTATGCCATTTATAACCCATGGAAAGGGAGTGAGGGTTATATATATGTCAGTTACAGAATAATATAAATCATATTTATATATTTATGAAAAACCAAAGAAACAAAATAGGTCTGGGTATTCACATAAATAAAACAAGAGAATTTATGGAGAGAAAGAGATAGAAATTTTGAGGCGAAATTTCTGCAGCGTAACGACTATATAACATGGTTTTAGAAAACATTGAAAAGAGAGGGTACAAGAGTAACCCCCTCATAAATAACTTATAATAAAATATAAATACATAATAACATGGATATAATAACATGTTATGGAAATTTTAATGACATACCACATGCAAAGAAAACATGAAAGAAAAGAGAATATGTGATTTCTTTTACGAACAATTTGGCAGCCTAATGGCGTCACATAAAAATTCAGAAAATAAATTGATGAGATTGGAAAGGGTATCACTAAAATTAGACATGAAAATGGATAGAAATGTGAACATATTAAAACATACCCTCAACAGAATGAGATGGAAATTAGAAGACACAACATAAAGGAAGTCATGGATTAAAAGAGGAGGGTGAAAGATTCCCTTACCTTGAAGAGTAACTTCAAAAGCTTGAAGGTAGGGAACCTGGGAGGATTGAGGGAACCTTGGGAGGACTCCTTGGGAGGTAAGAGACCAGAACATCATTGGGGAGGATTTGGAAATGAAATTAATGAGGGAAAGGCTTGGTATTTATTGGAGAAGTGAGGGGACAAGTCATTAATGGTCAAGGGACATCTCATCGGTGGTATTGGAAAAACCATGGGCTTGCCCATGGTATTTTCCCATGGTATTCGCCACTTGGGACACCTCATACCTCATACCATATGCATCCTATTTTTATCCAGACATTTTAAAATTCACAAATTTCACCATAAGAAGAAATCACAATTTTATTTATCTCAATGGATTATACAAGGCAGTTATTGTCTCGTTACATATCCCCTTATAACACCAGCATAGGATTTAAGTGTAAGGAGTGCTAAGGTGAGAGAATATGAGGGTGGCTCAGCCAAAATTTCCCAAGTAGTGATTTCTATAAGCTTGAACTTCTCCAGAAGGAGATTCCACCCCAGCTTCACACGATGAAGTTCATCTTGGGTTTGGTCCAGAGCAAAGCCCAGTGGTGCTACCTCTTTTCCATGGGTCGTCAGATGGTCTACGATCGGCCCGAGACTACTGGATGAGGACATCAAATATTTTTCTGTATTAATTAACCAAGATCACTTGTATTTAGAGAAAACTATCGCAACATTTAGTTTCCAATGGTCATATTGACCAATGGTCATATAACAGTCGAAACCCAACGATGTCATTTTAATTATACTCACATCATTAATTAAATAATATTGTTTTTTTGAGTATAAAATAAAATAACACACAAAATTAGGAAACAAAAATTCATTAAAAGTTTCAGGTCATTACAAGATTAGATATTCATTTAGATACCATTTATTCAATAAATAACATAGAATGGAATTACCTTTGTAGATGACTACTTTTAAGTGTAATAAATATGTTATCAAATTATCAAAAGAAAACTCCACTGATAGATATTCCTTTTTAAATTAGTTTAGCTGATTTGGGATTTATTGAGAGTGAGACATTCATTGTAGATAGGTTTTGAAATATAATTAACTCATTGTCCAAAACTATCTCCCATAATAAAACCACTCACATTAAAAAAAATTTAAAAATGTTCTTCTAAGTGTAAGATTCCATGATTAGGGAGGCTACCAAATTATTCTTCAATGAATTGAAGTATTATTTATATATTTCATCAATATTAAATGAAACATCCATTAAAAAAATTTGGTTATGCACTAGTTAATATAAGATTATGTTTCTTTGGATGATTCAATATTGAACCATGAAATAACATGTATCCAAATTTAGAAATAAACCCTTGTCCTAGTATCTTTTATATATAAAAATAATATTTAGGTAGGAAAAATTATAACTATATCCAATGAATTAAAAAATAATATATGAAAATACTAATAAATACCTCTACTATGTCATGGAAAATATGTTTCATGAACCTCTAAAAAGTTCATGGTGAATTAAACATGAATAATGATAATAAAAAATAATTAAATAACCCATATTTAAAAGTAAATGTGGCATTAGGTTGGTAAAATAGTTTAATTGATATTTTTTTATAAATATTATATCCATATAAGAAATAATAAAACACATAAAAACTACCCTTTCCATCTATTGATCAATGGATGGGAGTTGAAAGTGGACCTTTCTCATAGACGTGTTTTTCTTCCAGTAGTATAAATATATTTTGATGTAATGACTCGAAAGACTTATTTTTTTTATTTTATTCATATATAAACCAATTTTTAGCTAGTTTGATAGGGAATCCTTTCATTTATTAAAATCCCAGTGGCACAATTCCACACACAGATCATATGAGAAATGGACCAAAGACCTAATACATGAACCATATACACAAATCCCAATACCCCACAGCAAAACAAAACCTTCATTTTCTCTCATTTATTCATCACTATATCTCATAGCATTGAATTAACATTAATAGATATCCATCAATACCTCCCCTAACCTGATTCATGAACTACATTATGATAGATGATATATGAATGAACCTCCACATCCAAGTAATAATCAAGCCCCACCTTTTCTTCTTATACTCTCTATTGATTAGGTTATACTACAACAGGAAGTACATCACCTATCATTGTTTGATCTAAATAAAAGTGGCATGGAATCCTATATAAATGGTCTAAAATACCAAATTATATTAATTGTACCACCACTACAATACCCTTCAATAATACATGCACTACAATAGTGCTACAATACTATTAAAGTACACTAAATGTTATACTCTTACTAGATTTGAGCCTGAGATTCATGTTGTCTAATGGGGTTTCCTTACCACGCATCCAACACCCAAGATGCGTAGTATAAATATACTCTCTATCCAATAACTTCATGTATAGGGATAAAATAATTATCCTCATTCATTGTCACTATTATGAATTCCTTCATTGAGATGACAAGATGTGGGTTAATCCATTCACTATCTTTTATCGAAAAGATAATACCCGCATCATGGAGTTTGTGAACTTTGATCTCTACTACCCCCTTCAATATGATTTAAGTCTATTTTTTCATTATATTATTTTACATCATTCATCCATTAGTACATTATTTTTATTAATAGTTATATTAATTCCTTTGATGTCAATAATACCCTAACAGATTTCATGTATCATTTTTATCAGTACTCACAAAAATTTATCCTTTTTTCCTTCATTAATACTATAGTCATTATCATTATAAGGGAATATTTTTCTATTAAAAATAAAAACATAACTATTCGTGGTATTTTATTTAACTCATGAATTAGTTACATGAATATTTAAGGGATAATGTCTCTATAAGAGTCCATTGATTTCTATTCTATCTAATGTAAATTCGAAGCATGGTCTTCATCCTCTAAGCGTGTTCTCCATTTTTTTCTATACACTATCTCAAATATGCACTAAATAATGTTTTATTAATCTTCTTAGAAAAAAATAATGATGATGAAATTAGCTTTTATGGTGAATATAATACATATGTACTATAATTTATTTCTACACTTAACAGTATTCGTGAGATAAAATGTGAATTGTTTATCACCAAAAAATAATATAAACCCTCTTTTATTTAAATAAATAAATTAATTTCTTTTTTCTAGGAAATACACCCTTAAAATATTGGGATAAACTATTTTTATCATCTAAAGAATCAAAAATTGGGTGGGAAAAATGAATTTTCCAACTTTTATAGGAATATATTCAGGAATTTATCATGGGTACTATAAATAATTATCTATGAGTTGAAGTAAAACTTGTATCAGATTAGGATCATCTAATCTCAATATTCAAAATGAAACATGGGAATTAGATTACCCCTAGTTCCAAATAAACAAGTGTCTTCACAAATATGCATGATCTAATAGTGTATTGGATGAAAAAACTCTAAAGATCACTTTCTTTGGGTGGATATTTTATTAAACAAATATAGATCAATCCTTAATAAATGATATTACTATGATATTCTCAATTTTTTATTTACTAGAAATAAATTACTTCAATAATGTTTGTTCACGGATATCCAAGAGATTGTATTAGTGAATGGTATACTAATATGAAGTTTATAAAATATATTTTGTATGATTTTTTATAATAACAAAATTCTCTACCAAAACAACATCTCCTGGATAGGTAGAGGGGTTTATATAATTACAAGATATTATACTCTTCTTCTTTTCCTCTTGAATCTGTTATCCAATTTTTTATATTTCTTATTCTCCCTTCTACATTCTTCTTTATAATTATTTTCCCACCCATTATTCTATTTTAGATCTATTTATCCCCCCTTAAATTTAATTTATTATAAATCCCACCCCTTGGGAAGTGTCAAAACCATAATCTCTTCCCTTGTAATGTATCCATGTTACCTTTTAGTATTCTAAGTAATCAATCCAATATCATTTGTGTTATTTCTCTAAAAATATAATCAATATTTAAAATATTTTACTTGTGATTCATCGATGAATTATCATAGTTTTTTTATCTAAATTATCCAATTTTAGATATAAGAATTAATAATTTATTAAAGTGATTAGTTTAGGGTATAGGTTTATAAATGAAAATATTATTCAAGCATGCATTATTAATGTTTAAAGGGTGAGAATAATTTAAATAATCTAAGAATTTGAGTTTTAAGAGTATATTTTGGTAGACCATATTTTTTTTATATTTTGGTTACATTTATATTAATTCTAGAATATATTTAGTTTTGGATTTGTATTAATTAACCTTGGATAATATTGTGCACTCTAAAATTATTATGGAGATTTGTTGTAACACATTTAATTTCAATAAAAATTTGGACTATTTGATAGTATTGATTAGTATTATTGGTATACAAGTATCCCACCATATATCTCATAAGGTTAAGAAACAAGGGAGGGAATTAATAATTGAGGTTTTTCTAGTGCCACTAATTCAAAATTATCTATCTTTTTGGAGAATGATTCTACTTGGGTAGACATGATAGTTTTCTCCTTAACTTGATGGATTACGAGTAATGGAATATCCCTTATTTAACTTTTACATTATGTTTTTATAGGTTTTAGAAGTTATTATATGAATTAATGGATGTTATAATGAGGATATAAGTGTAGTTTTGGAATATTGGGGATTGAAAAACCCTTTTTGAAGGACCATTAGTCGTTTTGGTAGTTTTGTTAGTGATACAGGCATGGTGAGTTATTTATTTTGAAGAGTCATTGAATCCATTGAAACTATTATTTTTAGTCAGTGTCTCTACGACGGTGGTCCTCTATTATTTGGTGAATCAGTTTCAATGGTTGTGATGTTTATGTGAATTTAGTGAAATATCTGCACAAAATAGGTAGAGGTATAACTCTTGTTTTAAAGGGAATGGAATCATAGGGAGTATTTGGTATTCATTACATTTCATCAAGTCATATTTACTGATATTGTTTTGGATCATAACTTATGATATCTCTTACTATATAGGAATTATTAAGCTCTAGAGATGGCCATTGTGGTGAATATGGTTCCCATTGGTTTTCCCTTTGGGAAATGGGAATGGGTAAAACACCAATTTTTAGGAACCATGGTATTGAAATTCCATGGTTATGAGTTATATTTATCATGGTTTAGTCATAATATTAATGTTATAAATGGAAATTGTAGTTCCTATATACTATGGTGGAACTTCACAATAGTTTTGGTTATGGTTTTTATGAACTATTGGGTACTGAAACATTATGGTGTTGGTTATGAACTTTTTTAAAACTGAAAAAATGTGCCACCAAAAAGTAGGAAGATAATTTTTTATTAATTTTTATTTAATATCATGTTTAGAAAAAGGCTACTATGATCATTTTAGAGTATGTCTCACTATGGTAGATGCTTGTTATATTTTCCTTATAAATAGTGGGTCATGATTCCTTTTCTTTGAATTTTATTCTTTTCCATTGAACTATAGATGTACCATGTCTTTACATGGTGCCTCAAAACAGTCTCCCTTGGGGGTTTACAACTCTTAATTAACAGGGATTTATCTCTTATGTTTGATGTACCCTCTCTCTATTTTATTTCTCTTCTATTTCATTCTTTTATTCATATCATTTTCAGTAGCAAGGGTTATTCTAGTTGGTTACTATTTTAGGTACGATTTGAAATTTATTCATTATTATTTGGTCCTAAATTGCCCCCATAATGTTTAGTGATTGTTTATACTTATCTATTTCATTCTTGTATGATGTTCCTCAAATTTTCTATTAAGATAATGGGTTTGTTATTTCTCCTTTGTATTTTGTGCAATTATAGATGTACTATGATTTTTATTTTATTTGGTGGATGGTAAGGATTAATCTTTACAGATAAGCATTCTTACTAAAGAAAATTGAAGGGTAATGGGAGATTCATATTTGTTTTATATTAATCTATAACTTTCCACTGATTTCATAGTTGTTTGATATTACTTATAATAATATTACATGATAATATGACATATGTGTAATTACTATGATTGAATTGATGGAATCACCTCTCAAAATAGTATAATAATTTAAATATTAAAAGGGACTAAAAATTTGGATATTTGGAGTTTTGGTAATTATTTTTATACTGGATAAAATTAAATTATATGAAAAGAAAAATTAAGGAAACATTTCTTAGTGTGATTTACTATAGTCATGTTGTTTTTATTATTTCTTATTATTGTGACTATGGTTGGTTAATGTGTGCAACAATGAGAATATTTAGATTTATCTTGGATGTGCTATTCACACTCATAATTGGGTTTTCATTGTAAATCTAGTGATACTTTTTTTGTTTGGTAATATATAATTTATTTTATTATTATGTTGTGTGAAGGGAAGTGGTTTTGTGACTATTATGGTGGCTATTGACATAAATTACATGTAGGATTTTATAATAATGAATTTATATGATGTGAGGTGTTCTATAGTTTCTTTTTGTTATGTAATATTATATCAATAAATATAATCACTAATGATCATTGATTTAAAATTTATAAATTATGGTCTAAAAAATAATTAATGGCTATAATGGTTTTTCTTAACAAATAGAAAAGATCCCAGAATAATGTGAAATATTAATTAATGAATGGTTTGGCCTTAAATATGTATAAATTATGATATAATAACAATTATTTTTCCTGTAAAATGTTAAATATAGAAATGTATAATGTTATTTTCAAAGGGAGAAATTATGAATTTTGATATTTTTGTTTGATGTGAAGAGTTAGGGAAGGATTGTGTTATAGAGTCAGAAAGGGTTGTTATAGGATCCATGCGCAATGAAAACATGTGATGGATCATTAATTTTTTTTATTTTTTTCATTATTAATGATCTATCCAAGATTTACATAATAATGAATGTCTTAATCATGATAATTGAATCAAAGTAAAAACACAAGGTATATAATGACAGAACCAAGTGCAGGATCATCACATATTATTTATAAATAATTTATTTAATTAAATAATTTTCTTTCTTGAATTATTTAATTGTTTATAGAAATGAAAATGGATCTACATTTTCCCATCATCGAGTTGTAGTAATCAAGAGTAGATTCCCTCTTGTGGTGATCCACATGTGTTCCACAAATCCCAGAACGTCATCGTAGGAATCATTAGGTTCTAGCATGAAAAATCCTATCACTTGTGTCATGAACCTCTAATTTCCATGAGAATTGATTCCAAAGAATTATACATGATCTATTGAGAGTGGGAGGTGGAGAAATATCACTCTAAATTATTGGGAGCATTCTTGGATAGAGAGCTCTCTAGGGCTTGAGAGGACTCCTTCTTAGTGTCGTTGTGCACAACACAAACAAATTTAATATTTAAGAAACAAATATAAATAGGTTTAAATACTTTTATGTTATAGAAATAAATATTTACACAACTTATATTTAATATATATTTAATCCCTTGAGGAACCCCATGTCTAAAATAATAATAATAATATTCTTTCCTTGACACGTGCTTAACATATAAACTAAATTAAATATTATTTAATCAAATAATATATATATAATATACATATATATTATTTTTAATAAATACTAAAAACTTGTCCAAAATACCTCTATAAAATTTATATGGCCTTTAATAATAAATATTTATTTAATAAATAAATATCAGTTAATTATTCTCCAATAAATAGATAAATATTATATTAACTTAAGAGTAAATAAATTTTTATTAATATTTTTTTCACAAAATATTCTCTCAAATAACTGGTAATGGATTATATATGATAATAATACATGAATAAGTATTAATCAATTTGTGGGAATAATATTTATTAAAATTTCTAAATAATAAATAATAATTTATTATTTAACTGTGATTTTGGATACACTTAGTGTGTGACCATCTGATTCTATTTCTCAGTGGCATTAGGAGAAGCAGCCTAAAGACCAAGTTTAGAATATAATAACACACCAGGTCACCCATAATGCAATAATTTAATGCCAAAATTACATAATACCTTATAAAGATGCTCATTGTGTAATATAATCTCTCTATAATGATATCTCTAATCACGTTGGTTGCATGATAGTGCCATCGATCTATGTGCTCGATGTCTCTTTCTTTGACTTTATGAAAATAGAAAATTCCTATATAACATAATGGATATGGATTTATTTCGGCTATATCATTTCCATTAAAGATTCGGAGATAAGAACTTCCATTAACAAATAGAAGAGACAGATCCTTTCTCAGATTATTTATTAATGCAATATTACTCATGATGCACCCAACAAACCCTAACTCACTGTGAACATATTTTGTCAACATATTTGTAAATTCAAAAAAGTACACGACTCATAATAATCAATAATAATAATATTAATGTATAAGGATCAATATACACATCCACATATTAGAAAATTCAATGAAACATATAAATTTTTATTTCATACTTGCGGGTCTCATTCTCAAAATATTTTACATTGGATATTACCAAGGGAGTACACCATGAGAAGGTGCCTCAAAATCCTATGAGTCTCCACCCAGGATAACATATATAATTTTTGTATCTAAAATGAAATCATCTAGATATAGAACATATATTTGATAATATTTTCATAGCTCTTCTGAGTTTTCATCATAACAGAAAAAATCTATGACCTTTTAGAATGACACCTACTCTTAGGACATTATCACATAATATGTAACGTCAAAGAACATAAATGATGTGACAATAATTTTATTAATATTAGAAAATATGAATACAATTTATCATAATGTACACAAACCTTGGTTCTAGGGAACCGAATCTAACAAAATTTCACTTACACTAGAGTCAACTAGTAACAACCTTCAGTCTGATAGCTCTCACATGATACTCATGATTCAGTTGAGATAATAATTTATTCAAGGGGTCCTACACATTCTCTTACTTGGGAACTCTTCACACCTTTGATAAAAATACCTCAGGAGGTGATACTTCCAAAGTATATTCTTTGTCTATTGGTGTGACCTTGGCTCTTTTGAAAGATCCACCGCTATAGTATTATCACAATACAATGTGATAGGATCTTTAATTACTGGTACCACATAAATCTCCTAGATGAAGTTTCATATCCATATGGACTTCTTTTTTGTATCATAGAATGTTATATACTTAGACTATATTGTAGAATCAACAACAACTGGAAGTATTGAACTCTTCCAACTCACAACTCCTGCATTGAGATAGGAAACATATCCTATCTGTGAATTCAGATATCTTTTAAAACTAGCATCAATATAACCTCAGTTAAATAACTCCTCATCTCCTCCATATACTAGGAACATACCTTTAGTTCTTCTAAGATACTTTAGGATAACCATAATAGCAGACCAATGTTGTTCTCATATATCTTCTTGATATATGCCTACTATGCTCAATGCATAGGCAGCATCAAGTATAGTACATAACACAACCTACATGATTGCTCTTATCGCCAAATAATATATAAGATATTACTCATTTTTTATTTCTCCTATTGTGTCTGAGGATACATTTTTTAGAAAGATGTAATCCAAGCGACACTAGAACCAATCCCCTCTTAAATGGTTCCATATTAAATCTCTTTAGCATCTTATCAATATATATACTTTGATTTAGTCCCAACAACCTCTTGGATCTATCAAAAATGATCATGATCCATTGAATATAGGCAAATTAAACTATTTCCTTCATGGAGAAACATTATTTAACAAGTCCTTAATAGACTGTTAGACTGGTATGTCATTTCCAATAAGTAATATGTCATCAACATATAATACTATTACAAATAATGCATTTCCACTAAACCTCTTGTAAACACATGGACCACATTATTTATTAATGAAACTAAATTCTATTATAGATTCATTGAATCAAATGATCCATGACCTAGATGTTTTATTCAATACATAAATGTATCTATACAACTTAAAAATATTTTTGGCATTATGTGGAAAACAAACCCTTCTGGTTGTGTCATATAGACATCTTAATGAAGGTTCCCATTAAAGAATGCAGTTTTTACATCCATCTACCAAATATCCTAGTCATGGTAAGCTTCTATAGAAAGTATAATTTTAATTGGCTTAAAATAGACATTTGTGAAAAGGCCTCATTATATTAAATTACTTTATGTTTTCTAAACCCTTTAGACACTATCCTAGATTTATAGGTATTTATTTTACCTTCCATGTCCAATTTTCTATGGAATACCCATATTAACCCTAAAATATTTAAATAAACTGGTGCATCAACCCGAACCCAAACTTGGTTCTAATATATGGAATTGATTTCATAATTCATAGAATCTTAACACCTTTAAACTTCGGAAATTTATATTTCCTCTTTATAGGATAGAGGTTTATAATTGTCAACTAATAATGAGTCACCATCTTCGGTGACTAGAAAACCATATCGCTCTCATTTTACTACCTCTCCTGTTATCTTATGTAGTACTTGTGTTTTAAGATCTACTAATTACATGGGGACCTATGGAACCTTTTCCTATTACAACTATGGTGTATTTTGTGCATTAACTTCGTAAAAGTAAATATTTATCCCATTAATATTTTTGAGTATGTTTTCCCTCTCAAGAATTATTAATTGTATAGAGACAGTCACTTTCTTATACGAGGGGTTGTATAGGTAGTATCCCTTTGTTTCCTAGTGGTATCCATTAAAGATACACTTTGTTCCCTATATTTCAAGTTTTTTCCTGAGAAGAACTAACAAACACCTTGCAACCCCATACACTTGAATGCAACAAAACATGTTTCTTTCTACTCTATAACTCAAATATAATTCTATTTTATTATTTAGTTGGTACTCAATTTAATTTTTATATTGTAGTTTTTAATTTATCTCCCCAAAATGATAATGGAATTTCTTCGCGGCTCATTTTCAACCTTACCATATCTAACATGGTATGGTTACTCCTTTCACGAACACCACTCCACTATGGTGTAGAAGGTGGAGTGAGTTGAGATAGAATCCCAGACTCCCATTGATAGTTGATAAACTATTGTTTAAGATATTTAACACAGAAATTAAATTGAATATTATTTATCATATTTCAGTTGTTTCTCTACTTAATTCTTTAATTACTTTCATTTATCAAAAGACTTGGACTTATACCTAATCAATTAGGAATAAACATATCTAATCAAGTCATCAGTAAAAGTTATGAAGTAAGAATACCCAGATATATATTATATTAGAAATTGTCCACACACATCACTGCATAATGATCCTTGAATCTCTCTGAAACATTCACCATGTTCACCAAATGATGGTTTGGTCATTTTTACTTTTAAACAAGCATGACATCTTTCAAGTGGCATTATCTCAGATAAGTCTAAATTTCCCCATTGAAAGAGCTTTTTCAAATGCTTCTCATTTACATGACCAAGATGATGATGTCATAGATGTGTGTTATATCATTTGTCTGAAAATAATTCATTATATATTTCCAATAATTGGTTTTTCCAAATTTAATTCATGAACACTATTATTTAAATGTTCCATACCATAACATATGTTGTCTTTATAAAAAAAATAATTTTATTTCCAAACTTGAAAATAAACCCATCTTTATATAGGCTTGATAGATAAATTATGTTCTTGGTAACATTTGGTATGTAATGAAAATCCTTTGAAATTAAAATTATTCCCATTGGAAATGAAAGGTGGTAGTCACCAATGTATAGAGTAGCCAACATCACACCATTGGCATCTCTACAAACCACCTCTCCTCTAGAAATATTTTAAAATATACATGGTTCTAGAATATATATATATATATATATATATATATATATATATGAGCACTACAAGATATATCTTATACCCAATGTGACAATATTGAAAGATTAAACTCAATAAAGAACACACCCTAAGCTTCTCCTTACTTCTAGGTGCAGTTCTTCTTCCAGTGGGCTTCCTTGCCTCATGTAAAACTTATAGAATCTTCTTCCTTACACTGCCTCCAGATCTACCTTTTCTTGGAAGAATTGTTCTTGGGAGCATTATACTTGTTATGAGTCTTTTTCCCCTTATCCTTATTCTTATTTTTAATATTCAACATAAGGAATATGATTTCTTCACATCGCATGTCCTATAAAATTAGAGAATAAAAGTTAAAAGTTATGAAAAACTATTCTCAATATTGCTCATATTTTAATTAACAATAAAACCAGAGAATATATTGGGAAGTTATGAAATTATGAGATATGTAAAAAAAATAATCCATGAATTTAATCCATAATATATTTATGATTTCAATTTATCCAATAAGAATGATTACATGAGGCCCAACTGGTGCATACTCTCCAAGATTAGTTGTAAACAATGCATTGAAGATCTTGAATCTCTCTTTTTCTCACCTTCTCTTGATAGAGATCCCAAAGGTGAGATATCATGCTATATGAATTTATGTAATCATGTTGCTAAAAAATATCACTGGTATTTTGTTATATAATTAAACATTAGACATATATAACATCATTCAAATGTTTCTCATAGAAAGAAAACTCTTTATCACTAGCCTCATTTTTAGGTAAACCAGAAATTGGTTCTTCCAACACAAAAAATTTCTTTTAATGCAAAATGATAACACATAAGCACCTTCTCTAATCTTGAAAATATATGCTAGTGAGATGCTTATCCTTATTAGGTATGGATCAAGTGATATTTTTGAAGTCATTTTATTATTGTTTCTACAGATAAGTTGAGCATAATTTTAGTAATTTATCTGATAAAAGTTTGATAGATAAGTAAATATTATATTGATTAATTTCCCACTATTTTACCAAAACCTAATAGACCTCTCCATTAGAATCATAATATATTGTTTCTAAAACATTCTAGTGGAAAGGATCCATATCCCCCTTCTCATTACCCTAACTTTAGTTGGTCAAGAAACTTGAATTTTTTTAGGAAGACATTCCCAATGATAATGATATTAAATCATAGTTCCTTGATTTGTTGAGTGGACTCCCCGATCTTGAAATCCCAAAAAATGGATTTCCCCAACCCTTTCATCCCAGTCACACCTAGTCTAAATTTGGATGTCAACCCTTGATTTTAACTAAGCTAAGTCAACCTAAACATTCATGTTATAATTCCCCAGTAATTGAAAGCATACCATCTTTGTCTAGTCAAGCACTATGATTTATGGTTCGATTTTAACTAATGTAGTGCAATGCTATACCGACTTAATATATAATTTAGGAATTTTATCTTTTATACATAAATGTACAATTATTATCTTTATCACATTCTTGTTAATATTAAATATACTTAATTAAGTGATTAACCATGTCTTAAATAATTTTACACATATGCCAATTTATTTGAGTTTCATCTTGCATGATTGTTAATTCATTAATTCATGCGATCATGAAAACAATTCATAATAAAATAACCATGAATCTTGAAATAAATAATATAGAAAATCAACATGATCATGTGCTTTTACTAATGGTTAGTTTATCTGGATGTTGAGAAAATAACTATTGAACTAGGAGAAAAATACCTTGAATTAATTAAGTTTTGTGTTATAGATTTCCACTTGTACACCGATGTATCTCTCTCGGATTGTTTTTGTCTTATCTCCAAACTTGAACTGGCTCCACCAGCTTGGGATCTCCATGCATTACATATTATTTTACTCAGTGTGAGGGGAAAAGGGTTTTCATAAAGGAATCCATGGGTACACATACCCTTACATAATAAGAGGAGAGAAGGATTTCACGCCAATAGTTTAATTTAATAATAAATTACATGAAACCAATCACATACAAAGGTCTGATCTATTCTCATGATCATCCCCATCCTTGTAACAAATTACACATTTAATAAAACTACAATTCAATTATTAATCATTCATGTTTAAGATAAATGGTGCTCAAATAAATTAATTATGGCCTTTAATTAATCAATTATTTTATCTTAATTCTCATTCGAATTTCCTTGAGATTCTCATCAATGATAATTTTAAACAAAATAAATAAATTTATTTAAAATTAACTATGTACTTATGTACCTTAGAGGAAATACAGTGAATACTCATCCAAATCAATCAAACCTGTATTATTCCTGTACATTGTTTACTATTGTGATATATTGAATACATGACTTATCACATAATAAAATTAAATGTAATATAAAATTAACAATTAAATGAATTACATGATTTTTATGTAATGTGTTATGATTCAATGCACATAGAGTAATATCTGTCATATGAATCACATAGGATATGAAGATCTGAAAATTATGAATAAATTAATTAAAATTATATATATATTAAAACCCATTACATGGTGTGTCCTATTAAAATAATAACCACACAAAAGAACATGTTGATAAGTTTTACACTATATAATAAATTAATTTTAATTCTATGTAAGTTTTTATAAGTACACAGTATGTAAAAGCATGATACACAACATATAAGACTCTCAACATATATCTGAGGCACACACCTAGGGACTCAGCATGTAAAATATGACTCAAAAAATTATATTACATGGCGTGTACAAGGGATACACGATGTGTGGTATCCAAGTTACATAGTGACCAGTCAGGTAGGATTTGTATAAAAATGCATGGACCATATATGACTTAAAAGGAATTTATGTTGTGTACATGGGATATAGGGTGTATACTCCAGCTGACTGTGTGACAAGATGGTTCAGTCAGCATGTGGTGTAATAAATTAAATGCACAATGTGTATTCAATTCACGTGGTTTAAATTAATTCTCAATTAATTCATGGTACATTAAACCTTAGTACATGATGAGTAACTCTAATTACATGTAATTTATTCTTGAATTATCTATATAGAATCCTCGACACCTCTAGATGAGTTCTTCGATTTTATTATGTCTATAAAATTAATTATTTTTAGTAGATCTATAAGAAATGAAAGAGTGAGAATCTGATCTCTCAATTTGGATTAAAATAAAGATTAAAATTGAATTGAAAATAAAATAAAACATGTCTAAATCAATCAAATATCATTAAATAATTATAAATAATTATGTGACCACTCCGATACCACCTATAGATTCCGGGCACAATGAAATCATGTGATGGGTCATGAACAACTTTGTGTTTTTTCATGAGGGATGATAAATATGATATTTACATGATGATGAATTATATAATCAAAAAAATTGAATAAGAAAAACAGACAAGGGATATAATGCAAGAACCAAGAAAAAGATCATCGCAAATTATTTATAATTAATCAAATTAATTAAATAATTACCCTTAATGAATTATTTCTTCACTAATGGATCTCAAATTAGATCTATGTTGTGACATTGTTTCATTGTATGAATCAAGAGAATGTTCCCTCTAATAGTGATCCACATGAGTTCCAAAAAACTTTGAACATTATCATATGAATCTTTAAGTTCTATCATGGTAGATCCTCTCATTTGCATCGTTCTCCTTTGATCTCCATGTTAATTAATTCAAAATAATTTATTTGATATCTCTATTCCCCAGAGTGGGAGGTGGAGGAAGATCTCTCTCTATTATTGGGAGTTTTATTTGAGAGAGATCTCTCTAGGTCTTGAGAGTATTCTCTCTGAATTTCATTGTGCAAAACAAAAATGAATTGTCTCTCAAAGAAAATAATATAATTGGGTTTAAATAAATCTAGGGTTTATAAATTAATATTTTCAAAATTTCACTTTAATATATATTTAATCCCTTGTAGAACCCCATGTCTAAAATAATAATAACAATAATAGTATTTTCTTGACAAGCACTTAACTTATGAATTAAAATAAGTATTATTGAATAATATAATATTCAATATATATATTATTTCTCACCAGAAGTTAAAAATCAGTCTACCATTACCCTATAATATTTATCGATCTTTGAATAACGACTATTTATTTAAAAAATAAATATAACTTCATTATTCTATAATAAATAAATAAATATTATATTCCCTAAATAGAAAATAAATATTTATTAAATATGACACATAATTAATATTCTTTTGAATAACTAGTGACAAATATATATGATCAAGAATACATGAATAATTTTTAAAACACATTGGAGAATAATATTTACTCAACTTATTAAATAATAAATAATAATATATTATTTAACTGAGATTTTGGATACACTTAGTGTGTTACCCTCTATGCCACTTTGTCAATGGTATTGGGAAAAGCAGCATGAAGTCTAAGGTTAGTGTCTAGAAACATTACAAGGTCGCATAGAGAAATAATTCAATTATATAATTACATAGTACCTCATAAAAATACTCATTGTGTAATATAATCCCTTTTTATGATATCTCTAATCAAGCCGGTTACTTGCTCGTGCCAACAACCCATGTTCTCGATGCCTCTTTCTTTGAATTTTTGGAAATCAAACTTTTATATAAAAATCCATGAACATGGATTTATTATGAATATATAATTTCCATAAAAGGGCCTAAGATATCAACTTCTATTAAAGAATATAGAAGAAAAATCTTTTCTCGCATTATTCATTTATGCAATATTAATCGTTATGCACCCAACACATCTTACCTCAACGCGAACAAATGTATTAATAGTTTTCATCAATAAATAAAAGTAAATGAATCATAATACTCATAAATATTAATATTAAAGTCTAAGGATCAATACAAACATCCATGGATATGAGAATCCAATGACACCAATAAATGTGGATTTCCTACTAGTGAGTCTCATTCTCATAATATCTTACATTGAATATTAACAAGGATGTACACCATGAGAAGGTTACTCAAATTACTATGAGTCTATAACCTTGATAGAATATATAATTTATGTCAGTTAAATTACATCATATGGATATATAATATATATTTTAGAATAGTGTCATAGAACTTTCATGTTCTTATCATTGCGGGGAATTGCTAGGAAATTTTAGTGCAACAACTACTCCTAGGACATTATCACATACTATGTAACGTATAATAACAATAATAACATGACAATAAGTTTATTAATATTTAAAAATATGAATATATATTATCATAAAGTACATAGAAGTTTGGTCCAGGGAACCAACTTCAATAGTTGTTAGGTTTTCATAGTAATAATGCAATAATTATGATATGTATTAGTACTGATTCTTTGTATAAACCTTTTAATTAGGATTTTAGTTTTTGGATATGATTTATATATGATATATTTTTACTGTATTTATTACATAACCCACCTAATTCTAATAAATTTACCAATTCCCAAAATTTTCAGGTCTGATGTGTTTTCCCTAAACATCCATATTAGTGAGGTAACATTGCACAAACCACTCCCACTTTCTCACTCTCCCATAAAACATAGTATGAGTTATAACAGATTAAAGTAGTTATATTCATAAGGTTTGTGATAAAATAGAGTTATATTATGTAATATACCATAATATGATAATATACATTGAGAGTTTTGTTTTGTAGGATGAGGGAATGAGGTAAACATCCTTCATATTCATGAAACCCTACTATTATATGGAGGTGGTCATTCATGGATGGAGGAAGGAACAAGTATTATGTTACATGTTCATGAATCTCTATTGTTATGGAAATTTGATAAGAGGTTTGGTTATAGATATGTAGTTATGGCTATGATATGATATCTAGTTATATAGATATATGGGTGTAGAAGGGATTTAAGAAATACATGTATGTATTTAGGATGTGAGGGAGAAAAACTATTGGGGAAGTGATTAAAGGGTTCATTATTTATTTATTAGTTTATATTATGTTACTATAAACGGATGCGATATTGGGTGAGCGAGCCTTAGTGAGGTTTGGAGTTAGATGACCTCACTTAGGTGTGTGTTGGTTTGGCTATTTATTCATTAAATCATTATTATAATACCTCCACATTTTTATTAGAGTTATTTAGGTTATCATAATGAGTATACATGTATTTCACCCCTATATATATGTAAATTTTATTTTGTACTTTTTAGGAAGGTTTTGATGATTGAGTTGGGTATTACTAGCTTGGAGATTGGATCCATTATGAGAGTCACTAACAAAGTAGTTATCTTTTGGTATTTTAATTATGATAACTTATATTTGTATAAAATTTATATGAATTATGGTATGTTAGTTTATTATTATTTTATTATAGATTTTATTGGATGTTTGATTCCCGTTTCAAGGATTATAAGGGTAATGGATCCCATTTGTGTGTTTTATGCCACTTGTGTTAGTCACTAACCTATGGCCCCTTTATGGCGGGATTTAGGGTTCAATATTTCATTTTCTATACACCCATAATGATTTAACATCATTGGTGGGTTGTGAAAAACTATTAAAAAATATCTATATAAGTGTTTATATGGAGTTTAGAGCATGGTGCTAGAAATGATTACATGATTTTTTAGGGTAAGAGAATTATTCAAGATCTTTATGTGATGTATCAAGGGAGACCATCTAGGATATAGGGTTTTGAGAACCCCTCATATATAACATAATTAACTTAATCTTATTGAAAACCTTTGATTCTATAATGTTTATTATGGGGGTAGATGTTGATGAGAGGTGCACACATCAATTTTTCTTACATTTTTGTTTGAAATGGAGTGATTATAGGGAAGGTTTTAAAGAAGGCTGATTTAATAATCATACATTCCATTCTTAGTTTTTTTCTTGTGCCCTATGTTATGGTTTTAGAGATATGAATGTAATTATTGGAGTTCTCATTGGAATTTATTCATCTTTCTTGAGATGTTTTTGTTTTATTTTCCCCCTATTTTTCAAGTTAACTACTTTCCTCATTAATTATGTATACGATGACATAGTTTATACAGATATTTCCTTAATTTTAGTTACTCATATTATTTAATGGGTTATAAATATGATATCAATTTTAAATGTAAAAAATCACTGAATTTCACCTATAGAATATGGTAAATAGAAACCCTATTAAATAATAATCTAAATTCGTGTTTGTTAAAACAATTATTCATTTTCCTTATAAATTCTTAACTATTTCTAATATATTGGTTACATAAAGGACCTTCTAATTGGATCTAATGGATTATTTTAGTTTCATATTTTATATAACACGTTATTCATTAATTTATATTTTATAGTTTTAATATTAAAATATTAATTTTGAATAGAAAAATAAAATGTTAACGTAATATTAGTCAAAGTAAAAATATGATAAAAGTAGGTAATATTTTCTTCTTTATGTATTTTATTTGTAAGGGGAATCATATTTAATATGTAATTTTAATCATCATGTTTAGTATATCTCATATTTCAATGGTATTTTAGTTGGTCTAATAAAAGTCATGTTAATCTTTTAGTGTAATAGTGGATGAACTATTAATACTCAAATATAAATGATATTTAAAAATAGATAATTTAGGGATCAATTAAGTTTGTTTAACTAGAAATGTGATGTTTCTAAAAAATTATTTTATATTTAAGAATATTAATTTTTTGTAACTCTTCACGTGTTGTCTAATAATGTGCATAGTATCATTGGGAAATTTTTACAAGATTTTATAAAAAAATGACATGCACTATTGGTGGTCTATTTTCTTAAATAAGCTATAGATTTGTTTTTTATAAATGTTATGATGATATGAAAAGGGGCATTATTAAATGTTTTGGCGTGTTTTATAAAGGGTTTATTAGTTCATGTTGAATCCTATTTATGATAATGTTATATTTGATGTCAATACTTGTTAATTGGGTTGATTATTTAATTGATATTCATGGAAATATGAAAAGTGTTGATGGAGACACGTGCATTTTTCATATCAGGGGTGTAAACACCTTGGATGAGGTTTTTAGTTAATTAAGATGTCTTGGAGTTGGTTTGATGAATTCATAGAGACATCTAAATATGTCAAAAATTCATGATATGGAACTAGAAAAAATAGAAAAGATCTTAATCATATGACTTTTCTTTCTGATTGTATGAATTTAGGTAGATCAAAATTCTTTTAGTATTTTTCATACATCTTTGAGAAGTATTAGGAAAATGTAAAATGGTATAAGCATGTGATAATAATCTAGATAATATGACTTCAGCATGAAAATTCATTAATTGTATAAATTCACTTTATTCCATTGAGATGATCACACGAATTTGTGTTCAATATTTAGTATTCATTATAATACTTTGTCACCAGACTCCTAATATCATACTACTTCATCATATGACTTGAATTAATTTAACACTTCTACACATTTCTTTGACAGAAAGGTGTAGGTTTAAGAATTTTCATATTATGACTATGAGAAATTGCATAAAGGTGATCCAAAGCTGTTTAAAGGTCAAATCAACCTATATGAATTCAATTCATCACCTTAATAATAATTGAATTTATGGAATTATGAAAGGGAAACAGAAAACGAGTGGTTGTATAAAAGAATATAAATTTTTCTGAATTTAATTCTGATGAATAAAAGAGAGATCTTATCCAGATGATTCTGTTAAGATGTTCTTCATGGATTCACACCTCATGATCATTTACATTAATTATTATCCAATCTATGATTGAAATAATAACAGTCAAGGTAGATGATGTGTTGTTGAGATATGCTCCACACTATGGGGATATGATCTCTATGTAACATAAATATGAGCCACATTAAAATCTAGAATTACAACGTTTTATGTGTATTTGGAAGATTTAAAATTATTTTTAAGGAATTTATTTTGTTGAGAATTTTATGGATTAATAAGACCATGATATTTAAAATATGAAGGGAAATAAAGTTTTATGAGACTTAAAGTGTATTAAAAGGAGGATCTTAACTTGATATTAATTGGTTTTGAATGATTTGTTTCATGCCACTAAGATGTAATACAATTTCCTTAACTATTATGGAAATAATATTTAATATTTTTTGAATATAGATGAGAAGAAATAAATAAAGAGAAGGTTTTGAGAATTTTGTTTTGTGAAACCAAAATTATTCTACATAAAAGTTAAATAACTATGAACTTTTACAGGATATTACTATATAATAATGATATATATATATATATATCTGTGGAATTTTTGAGGTGGATCATAAATTTATTAGTGATCATTCTTTAGGGGGATATTTTTTTAATGGAAATGAGATTAAAAATGGTTAGTTCCATTACTTGTAGTAGCTTCGATATCATACTCTGTTCAATTATATTCATGATAATAAAAATATTGTTGTGTGTGTGTTCGATAAAAACAGTTATACACTAGGGAATTAGTTTTATTTTATAAGGAAAACCATGTTAACATACATTATTTTCTCTTTTTTTATCTGTATTTTTTTTTGGATATATCTCTGCTAAATAAGATGGGATTACAGGTTATTGAAAGACAAAATATAAGGAATTGATTCTCCCCCTCGTAATGCCTCTCAATACCTATTCGATCAACCTAAATTTTTATTAGTGACCAGAACAACATTAAATATCTCTTATTACTCAACCATGGATTCTAAAAGATATTTTAATCATAAATGAATTACCACCATTTATGGAAAAGGATTTCATTTATGAAATGGGAGGATGAATCCATATTTATTATCATTGATTTGTGATGTTATTCATAATGGTAATCAAGGTTTCACTATAATGAAAGAAATTTCTTCTTAGACTCGTTTTAATAAGAGGAATGTTATAAATGATGGAAAATATAGAAATTATCCACTCTATTTATTTTTAAAGAAATAATTAACAACGGTAATTATATATAAGACTACTAATGAAATTTATTAAAAACTCTGTAGAATCTTTAATGTCAATAAAAAAGTGAAGCAGACCAAACTATGATGGTTTAAAGATGTTATAATGTAAGATGATGAATTCATTGATGAATTTTTTATAAGAGGAAAGGATATTTTAAGTTCAATAAGAGGGTTTTGGGTGAAATTAATGATTTTAATATAGTCAATAAGTTAATGATAATTCTACTATACATGTTTGATTATAATGTACCATCATTAAAATATATGTATATTGACGAGTTTACTATTTATAAGATTCAAAAAACAATGATAAATTATGAAATGAGAATAGGATATTGTATAATGAGTAACAGAAATAAGGATAAAGATATTTCATTCAAAGATCATAAAGAGTTTAAGATTTATATTTATTTTTTTCAAATATTTAATAGAACATGCAAGACTATTTTGAGAAAATTTCTATAATGTTTAGAAGATTCACCGGAGGAAGAGGGGGAAATTATAAAGTAAAAGTACCATCGAAATGATTCAAAATTGGGAAATATGGTTAATTATCTATTGAATATCCCAAAAAAATCAAAGTTTAAGATTACAATGAAGATGGGGAAACTAAAAAAGTTTCATTTTTTAAAGGAAGATCATAATAAAGAATCCAATCATAGGTGAAATGAGAGAATAATATCTATTTAAAATCATTTATAATAATTTTTTTATCTATTATAGATGGGGTTTCTGAAAGTGATGACTGTAATGATGATGAGAAGGAATATTCATAACTTTCCTATAGAGTTATCATGTATCAATATATACAACCATATATTATATTATATAGCGATTCATACATTGAAAATGAATATTCTACGAAAGAATGTGAGTCTGCCAATAAATATACATTAAAGATAAAAATTAGAATGTTTCTAAAGAAACTAATATGATAAAGAAATTTAAAAATTCATCTTAAAAGGAATTAATAAGGGCTTAAATTTTTTTTTTGGCTGATAAAGATAATATTATTAATGAAATAGAAAAATTTATGTTTGAGAATGCAATAAATAAGAGGATTATTGATGATATGACCTCCACTATTATCCATAAGGATAACGACGTTGAGAGATTGAAGTAAAAAATTACTAAATTTTAAAATAAGGAATAGAAAAACAAACAACACTTAAAAAATTCTAGTAAAGGTAATCATGAATGCTCTAAAAATTATAAATTTATTATATCATATATTCAAGTTGGTGAACATGGTAATAAAATTCCATTCAAATGATTAATGAAAAAAGGATTGAGTTATCATGATATTAGAAAAAATAGTAACCTTTCTATTAGAAAGGATAGAATAAAATTTAAAATATGATAACATCTATAATGATAAAAAATATAATAAAATATCCATTCTATCCTCTAATATACATAGAATACATACACAAGAATGTTTGGTTATCACATCTCAACATATTTTTTAAAATTAGAAAATGAAATTTATTGATCAGACTCAAAACATATATAAAAGGATAAGGTTTTATGGTTATTTTTGGTGTTATGGTGTGCTTAGACATAAATCATACAAGTATTGGTATAATATTTATCTTCTATGTCTATGGAGATATCATGTTTTAAGGGGGAGATATTTGCAGCATGTGATGATTCAAGAACTAACAACATGAACAATATATTGAGATGTTGAAGAGTTTTGGGTGTTTGCAAAATCATCTAGAAGATGTGGTGAAGATAGAAATATATCAAATTATTGGGACACTATTACATTAAATTAATTTTACCTCCATAGAAATTGAAAATATAAGTAGATTTAAAACCAATAACCAATTTTTTAGAGTTTTCTTTTAATGCATGAAAAAAGAGAGTCCATGAATAATGGATATTTTTTGTTCATCCAATATGAATAGATAAATGAATAACTTTAAGAATGTGGATAGGTATGATAGACATTCGACCACCCTTGTCAATGAATACTCACATAAAATTAACTGTGTTGGAATATTAAGGATTAAGAAAAATATGATTATTCTTTTCAATGTACAATTTTTTATGGCTTAAATCATAACCTATTAATTTTATCGTTGCTTTTTGTTTATTGAAATTTAGTTATTTTTTAGTAAAGGTGGATGTTCTGTGAAGATAAATAGTTACTGATATGTTATCTCGGAGTGAATTATAATCCAAGGTAATATATTTCATGTTAGGGAAGGAAAATAAAATTTCTATCTGAGTTTAAATACAAAATAACATTTGTGTCATAAAGGATTAGACCATCTTGGTAGGAATAAAATGGGGAAACTTAAAAAATAATAATCTTCGAGAAACATAACCGTACTAAAATATGATAGTAATATATTTTTCAAGGATTTAAATTAAAGAAATACGATGAATAAAAAAGGATTTGATATTTAAATATAGGAACTATTATTGTTGGTTCACACTGATGTTTATGGGGCAATGAAAAAGCATTCACCAAGTAGAGATAGGTATTTAATCACATTTAATGATTATTTTATTATAATTACATGTATTATGTTTATGTACCACATTTATTAGTATCTAAATAGATTTAATAGTTTCATAACGATAGATAAAAAATAAACATGTTTAACTTTCCAAAGTTTGGGATCATACAATAGTAATGAATATGTCAACAGACATTTCTTAGAATACCATAACAAACATGAATTCAAACATATGTTTATTTCTCCCTATATCCCTAAAAAATGGGGTAGTTGGGAGGATGAATAAAATAATTTTTTACATGATAGAGTAATTCTCAGTAATCATGAATCATTAATATATTTCTCATTACAAGTAATAATTTCAACTTTAATTATTCAAAAACGATGTTTTTTGAGGCCCAAATATAACATTTATCCCTATGAAATATAGTTCAAAAATAATTTGAGTATAAAACAGTTTATATATTGATAGAAAATGAGGATGATGTTTATAATATATATATAAAAGAAATTGAAGAAGAGACTACATGGTCATATATATATGATTCATATTATGTATATACTAGTAGTGAATATGAAAGATATATGTTTACAGGTACATGTTCAAGACAAAAAAAGAATATGGATACTAAAAATAAAATTTGTGAAAAAAATATATGTGTTCAAACTCAAAATAGAATCTTGGGAACTATCATGTCCTGAACCAAATTGGGTCGCCATCCCATCGATGCCCGACCCGGTACAAGATAAGGCCCGAGGGGCATTCTCGATCCCCATGGGTTGGCACAAGTGATCAGGTATCAAAATAATGCTTTTGGAACGATTTACCCAATTACGAAAAACATGCCCAAAACAACAAACAAACAAAATTCCAAACCAAAAATCTCAACCAAACGGGCCCTTACCAGAAACCAGGATTTTTGTTACAAGTTCAACAGAAAACCTAAACAAATACAAAACATAGTGGCCAAAAACCAACATAAAAACCACCCCTGGTAGGAGGAAACCTCCTTCTCACTATCTCCACAATGCCACACCAAGGTTTCAACTAACAACCTGAACCTCCACCTCCAATAGACTTACCCTTACCTACATTAGACAAAACCAAATCTACTTACACCCAAGGGTGTAAGTAGGGTGTGATCCAATGCTCAATAGGGTGTCACCAATAAGAGATTCCACATGTAAAGAATAACTGACAAAACAATTGCAAGTTCAATCCAAGAATAAAAATAAAAGCTTAAACAATTTTAAATAAAACAATTTGAGGAATAAAAACTTTAAAGGAAACAGGTTAGAAAGAAAAACGAGAATTTTATTTTTACTACACCATAAAGGTGACACCACGTACCATTGTCAAGTGAGATTTAATCCAAGATCTCCAAAGTGGGAGAGGCCTTATAGGTACTAGCACAAAAAGGGACCCTATAAAATCATGTCTCAGTGAACCAAGGAATAAGAACCACAATAACATACGCTCTCGTGCACTAGCCACTATTAGGGAAACACATCCATAGCCTAGTGTTCCCAAAACGTCACCCATAGTTTTGTTAGTGTTGTAATCTTCAAACCAGCTGACTGAAATAGGGCCGAGGCCACTTTTGTATCACTAGCGCACTAGTCCTAGTCCACCCACCTAATACCCAGGCTTCACATTTTGTGCTCAAAATTTCCAAGTTTACATGCTTGTTAAATTCAATTCACAAAACACAAGAGCAGTATATAAATTTTCCGCCACACTATTACACACACATAGAAATCCATTTGCAAACATTACACGGATCAAAGAGTTTCCAAAAATAAACAAGCACTAATCACATAGTCAAATAAATCGATACAGAATTTTTTTAAGATCACACTACAATTATTTAACACTATAAAAATTTTCCAAATTGTTTTTTTTTGTAAAACGCGTTGCACGAATCAAGGTTCCAAAACCCACAAAAAAACCCCTTGTTATTACTAGACTCATACTGATGCCACCACAAAACAAAATCCATAGCTCCTACACATACTAACAGACTAACTGCATAAGTTTTAACTGACACAAAACATTCACTGACGCACTACCTGTAGAGAAAAGGCACATTAAGTTAAAAAAACCCAACTACACGCATTAAAACTAATTAATATATTTAATAAACAAATTAAACAAGCAATATAATTGATCAGATAATCCTTATGTGCGGAACCACCTACCAAAGTGTAGAAAATTTCACAAATTCGATGTGTAAAGGTCATTGTATGCCCACCACACCTCAAGTAGAGCACAAGAAACCCTAAAACAATGCAATAAATTAATCGTGTCAAGAACAGACCACTAAGAACATAAAACTTGCTCAAAAGAGAAGAACATCACCAGGAAAAAAGAAAAAAATGCTGCAATGGTTTGGCCGAGAGGGAGAATTTCACCGGATGGAATCTCACCGGAAAGAGGTGTGGTCGAGAGAAGGTGGAATGGTGCGGTGTGGTCGGCACAGCTGGGCCGAACCAGAGGGAGGTGTGTCCCAACACGAAAAAGGAGGATGAATGAGGGAGGGTCACAGTTGTCTGAAGGGGGCTGGAAGGTGTGTGACATGGCTGGGGTTAGTGGGAGGTAGCGAGGGAGGTCTGACCAAGGATGCGAGAGATGATCCAGAGAGAGGAGGAGGACAGCCCTTAGGGATTCAACCAGCTATATATGAACCAGAGGGGGATGAGTGAATAGTGAGGTGCATAGGGTTTGGGTGAGGGAGAGGAAAAATAAAGGGAGAAAAAAAAAGAATAAAAAAGGATAAAAAAATTGGAATGGAAAGAAATAATAATAATAATAATAATAAACTAAACCAACCTAAAATGAAATGAATAAATAAAAAAATGATAAATTAATATAAAAATATAAATTTATAAAGGTTTCAATAATAATAATAATAATAATAATACTTGTGATGTTAATAAAAAACAATTGCGCATTAAAAACTTTAATAATAAAAAGGTCCACCCGTACACCAGGCAGGCTGCTCGGCTTCACCCGTGCCCTGCCTGCTCATCAGGCATTGTCAAGCCAGCGGTCATTTATCAGCGCAAAACTGGACACTAATGTCGTGATTAGCCCAAATTTCAACAAAACAATTATAAAATTCCAAATAAAATTATGGGATAAAAATTAAAATTAAAAACATACCTCAAATCGAAGTCCAGGTGTGACAATTATCCCCAACATGAAAACTTTCCATCCTCGAAAAGTCAACTCAAAGCCTGATCAGATAATAGAAATGGGTACTCTTGCTCAACCTAAGACTTCCACTCCCAAGTCTCATGCTCATCATTCCCATGCTACCAGTGAATACGATCCAAGGGAATTGACTTCCCACCAAGAACATTCTCCTAATAATCCACTATCCGCACTGGCCACTCAAACACTGATAAGTCAGGCTCTATCTATAACTACTCCAAATTCAACACATTTAACAGATCAAGATTATACTTTTTTAGTTGGGATAAATGGAATACTTCATGAATCAACATCAACTGTGAAAGCAAAGATAAATTGTATGCCACCTTTCCAATCTGCTCAATAATATCGAAATGACCAACATACCTCGGTGCCAACTTCCCCTACATTCCCAAGTGGCAGTGGCCCAATCAAGGGGCCAAATTCAAGAACACTTTTTCCCCCACTAAAAACTCAAGATCTTGAAGCCTCTGATCAGAATAATATTTGTGGCGACTCTTAGCTTTCAACAACTGTTGTCTAATCAACTTTACTTTCTCAGACGTCTCCTAAACAAGGCTCGGTCCCAAGAGTGAGGTCTCACCTACCTCCGACCAAAAGAAAGGAGACCAAATCATGTCCTTTAGAATTGATGATTGGTAACTACTATAATAAGCAAAATCTATGGGCCACACTGTTAACAAACCATAGGGGGAGAGGGGGATGAGTAAACAGTGCAACAGGTAGGGTTTGGGCGAATATTGGTAATTGTTATTATAAGAAAACTCGACCAATCCCAAATGGATATCCCATGATCCTATGAAATACAACACACATGTGTGAATCATGTCCTCTAGAATCTGATTCACCCACTCCGTTTCGCCATCCATCTAAGGATGGTTTACCGTGATCAATTTAATCTATGACCCCAAAGACTTCTAGAGGCCTCCCCAAAACTGAGATGTAAAGTGGGGGTCCCTGCCAGAAACATCTACTGATGGAACACCATGAAGTCTTACCACTTCCTGATTATACAAACGGCCCAACTCCTCCACCTTGGCTCTATCTCTGATCAGGATAAAGTGAGAGTACTTGGTCAAATGATCAGTCACTACCCAAATAGAATTCATTCCTTGAGGTGTATGAGGCAATCCAATAATGAAGTCCATGAGGACCTCATCCCACTTCCAGATAGGAATGGGTAACGACTGAAGTAGGCTAGATGGTCTATAATTCTCTGCTTTCACCTGATGAAAAGTGTAGCATCTCGATACAAAGTCGGCTATGTCTTGTCTCATACCTGGACACCATAACTAGAAAAAAAAAATTAATACATCTTGGTAGTACCAGGATGGACGACCCACTGAGACTGGTGGCTATCCTGCATCACCACCTTCTGCAGAGACAATGACACCACTACACAACCCTTGAAGCACAAGATCCTCTCAGGAGACATAGTCCAATCTGAAGGAGTCTCTCCACCATAAAGAAACTTCATAGATCTCTGGCACAGATCATCACTGGGATGCTCTCACTGAATCAACTCCAGAAGAGTGGGATTCAACTGAATACTATCCAAGAAAGTACCTCCATTGTGCTCCCTGATCTCCAAGTGCATCTGGGTGAAGAGCCCCATAAAAGTCCACCCATCGTTGGACTTCCTCAATGCATGCACTATTACCTTCCTGCTCAATGCATTATCCACCACATTTTCCTTGCCTAGAGTATAGAAAATGTCAAAGTCAAGTCCCTACAGATACTCGATCGAGCGGCGCTTCCACAGATTGAGATCCTTCTGAGAGAAAATTTTGGCTTGGATCTTATGGTTAGAATAGACCACAAATTTCTCCCCAAAGAGGTAGTGACACCAAGTCTTTAGGGTGTACATCACTTCTTCCAACTCCATGTCATGGGTCAGATAATTCTTCTCATGTGGAAAGAGCTAGAGAGAACCATAAGCCACCACATGATTATCCTGCATGAGTACACACCCAAGGCCCATATCTGAAGCATCAAAATAGACCACGTATCCCTTCCCAGACTCTGGTAAGATCAGAATAGGTGAGGTGGTCAACCGCCGCTTCAATTACTCAAAATATTCCCAGCACTTTGGGCTCCATTCAAACTTCACCCCTTTCTGGGTGAGTGTGGTCATGGAATAGGAAATCTGTGAAAAGTCCTGAAAAAAATGTCTATAATAACCTACCAGGACAAGACAAATACAAATATCAAACACATTACTTGGCTATTCCCATGACATAACTATACTGATCTTCTCAGGAACCACTGAAACCCCTTGTTTTGAGACGACATGCCCTAGAAACTTCACTTCCCTGATACAGAAAGTGCACTTAGAGAGTTTGGCATATAGGCAGTGGTCCTGCAAAGTTCCCAAAACAATCTGTAGTTGATGCTCATGATCCTCCTTAGATCCAGAATAAACCAGGATGTTTTCCACAAATACAATGAAAAATGAGTCGAGATATTGGTTGAACACCCTATTCATGAGTGCCATGAAAACCACTAGAGAATTTGTCAATCCTAAAGGAAAGACAAAATACTCAAAGTGACCATACCTTCTTCAGAAATCCATCTTTGGAATGTCAGCTTCTCCCACCCTGAGTTTGTGGTTACCTGACTGCATGTCAATTTTGGAGAACCACTTTTCCCCTTCAACTGGTCGAACAAATTTTCAATCCTAGGCAATGGTTACTTATTATTGATGGTTAACTTATTCAACTTCTGGTAATCGATGCACAACTAGAGGGTTCCATCGGCCTTATTTGCGAATAAAACTGGGGCGACCCAAGGAGAGATGCTTGGGTGAATGAATACATTGGATTCCAAATAGTCCAGTGATATCTTTAATTCCCTAAATTCAGCGGGGGCCATGTGATATGATGGAAGAGGTATAGGCTGAGTTCCTAGCGCCAACTCAATCAAGAACGTCATGTCCCACTCTAGGGGTAAGCCTAGAAAATCATCTAGGAAGACCTCTGGGAACTCATCCACTAAACGAGGTAACCCGCCCTGAGAAACACCTCCATCATCCTCCAGTATGAGGGATGAAAACTAATAAGAAATATTACCCAACTTAGGGATTGGAGGTCCCGCGTGACCCGACCGAGGTCCCATTCTCCATGAAGTAAATGAGGACTCCCATCTGGTGCCATAAAACTGACTCATCTCCGATAGTAGTCAACATGATCTTGAAAGTGCACCAGCTAGTACATGCTGAGGATCGCATCAAACAAGTCCAAATCAAGGACAAAGAGATCCCACTCAATCTTGACTCCTGGCCCAGAGAGTGCGCACAATGGGAACCTAAGGCCCTACTTATTTTTCTTACCCAGTGGTGTTAATAACTCCATTGCAATAGATAAAAGCTCGGTTGGAAGGATCAAAAAGTTCACAAGACATGCAGATATAAAAAAGGCAGATGAAATAGTATCAAAAAGGGCGGAAGCTAAAGAAGAAGCAAGAAGAATGGTACCTCGAACTGTCGAAGGTCCTGTATCAGATCCCGCTGGTGCCTGATCCATAGCATGCAGTTGTATAGTCCCTGCCTGGTAATGACCCCTCATTCATGGATCTTCCCTGAACTAGCTCGACCCAGAGGATGATCTGGTCCTACCGCCATGACCACCAAACAGATATCCCATAATCCTGATTGGATTTGACTAAACTGGTACTCCCACGGAAGACGCAGACCCTGCCCCACTCTAATAAGGGTGTGTCGCTCGGCAAAAGCACTTCACATGCCCCAAAATTCTACAACAATAGCAAAGCCTGGGTAGAGTGGGACACGCAGGTTGGACGTGCCCTGCCTTAACACAATGATGGCACACAACCGACCTCGTATTAGAAGCAATATATGAGGTCTGCCTGAAAGGATGGCCTGAGCTGCCACTCTCCTTCTTCCCATGATCATCATGCTTCCTCTTATTCTTGGATGAACTTCCACTTCCAAACCCCGAAACTGATCTAGAAAACCCTGAATTTCCTCTCTGGTCATCCTTGACCATGCAAGAATGATCAACCACCTCTGCATAATTTCCCAACTTGAACAAAAAAACCCGAGAGTGGATTTCTGATCGAAGACCCTTCTTGAACTTCTGAGATTTCATATATTCACTTGAAACAATCTTATGTGCATACCACACTAGCTCTGCAAAGCGGTTTGAATACTCCATCACTGTCCTATCCCATTGTGAGAGATCCATGAACTCTTGGGTTCTAGCATAGGATAGGAACTCGGGAATGTACTGCTCGTTTAAGATAGCTTTGAAATCCTTCCAACTCATCTTCTCATGTGTCCCAGCCTGAATCACTAATTCCTATCACTTTCAACTAGAACCCCCTAGCTGGAATGAGGCACACTTTACCCTGACTTCCTCTGGCGTGTCAAGGAATTCGAACATACTCTCTATCTTTTCAAGTCATTCCTCTACCTCTTGAGGTTCTGAACTACCTTGGAATGAAGGTGGTTTATTCTTCAAAAACTCTTAATCTTTATCCTTCTTGGAGCCAAACCCATCTCCTCTAGCTGGAATAGGGGTGGGGGTAGGAGTTGCCCCTTGTCCTAAATCCTGAACAGCTCATACCACGACCTCTACCAATATCTGATCAAGCGGAAAAGGAGAACTCTTTCTAGCTTCCTCCTGTGGGTGCGTGTAAGATCTCTAGGGAGGCATATTACTGCAAAGAGAAACATTCATAAAAGAACATCATCAATATATCATATTTAAAGAAAAAAATCAACTTCCAGCAAGATATGTAATCATCAGTAAACCAAACATGAAAAAGTAACATTGTGTCTAAATTCTCCTTCCCCACATGATGTCCAAGAATAGTCTATATCATGTATGTCCCACCTAGAAGAGGAGACAAACAAGCATCCTTACATCCCATGGCGACTCAGAGTCTGTCATGAGGTGTGCTGGCCAGGCACCCTACTCGCAACCATAATTCTGAACCCCAAAAATCTGATATCCTGTCTAACAAAACTCATCCCAAATAAAATAACCAATTAGCTTAAACCTTCCTATGATACCATTTTTTCATGAATCAAATCATGTCACCATCCCTTCGACGCCCGACCCCCTCTGCGACAAGGCCCGAGGGGCGTTACTAATCCCCACAGGCTGGCCAAGTACCTGAGTATCAAAAAAATTCTTTGGAAATGATTTACCTGATTATGAATAACATGCCCAAAACAAAAAAAAAATCCAAAACAAAAATCTCAACCAAACGGGCCCTTAACACAAACCATGATTTTAGTTACAATTTCAACACCAAACCCAAACAACTGAAATAAATAGTGGCAAAAAACCAACTCAAAAACCACCCCTGGCTGGAGGACACCACACTCTCACCATCTCTACAATGCCAACCCAAGGTTTTAACTAACAACCTGAACCACCACCTCCAAAATACTTACCCTTACCTACATCAGAAAAAACCAAATCCACTTACACCCAAGGGTGTAAGTAGGGTGTGAGACAATGCTCAATAGGATGTCACCAATAAGATATTCCACATGTAAATATTAACTAACAAAAAAATTGAAAGTTTAATCCTAGAATAAAAATAATATCTTAAACAATTTAAAATAAAACAATTTAAGGAATGACTACTTTAAGGGAAACAGGTTAGAAAAAAAACACTTTTATTTTTATTACACCACAAAGGTGACACTACATACCATTTTCAAGTGTGATGTAATCCAAGAGAACCAAAGTGGGAAAGGACCTATAGGTACTATCACTGAAAGGGACACAAGAACATAGTGTCTTGGTGAACCAAGGAATATGAACCACAATAACATACCCTCTCATGCACGAGCCACTTGTAGGGAAACACATCAATAACCTAGTGGTCCCCAAACATCACCCATGGTTTTGTTAGTGTTGAAATCATCAAACCATATGAGTGAAACCGGGCCAATTCCACTTTCGTATCACTAGAGCACTAGTCCTAGTCCTCCCACCTAATACCCATGCTTCCCATTTTATTCTCAAAATTTCCAAGTTTACATGCTTGTTAAAGTAAATTCACAAAACACAAGAGTAATATCTAAATTTTTTCACCACACTATCACACACACATAAAAATCCATTTGGAAACATTATGCGCATAAAAGATTTTCCAAAACTCAACCTACAATACTCACATTGTCAAATAAAAAACTACAAAAAAAATTTTAAAGACCACACTAAAAATATTTAACATTATAAAAAATTTTCAAACTATTTTTTTGTAAAATGCGTTGCACAGATCGAGGTGGAAAAACCCATACAAAAAACCCATTGTTATAACCAGACTCATACTGATGCCACCACAAAACACAAACGACAACTCCTTCACATACTAACAGACTAACTGCATAATTTTTAACAAACACTAAAAATTCATTGACGTAATACCTGCAGAGAAAGACAATTTATGTTCCAAACAAAATCCAACTGGGTGCATTAAAAATAATTAATAAATTTAAATTTTTTTTTAACAAGCAACAGAATTGATCAGATAATCCTTACGCATAGAACCAACTACCAACATGTAGAAGATTTCAGAAACTCGATGCGCAACGGTTGTTTCACGCCCACCGCACCTCAAGTAGACCACAAGGAACCCTAAAACAATGTAAAAAATTAATCACGTTAAGAATGGACCACTCGTAACACAAAACATTCTCAAAATATAAGAACATCAACAGACAAAAAGAAACAAATGCGGAAATGGTTCGGCTGAGAGGGATAATTGCACAGGTTCGAATCTCACTGGAAAGAGGTGCGTTCAAGAGAAGGTGGAAGGGTGCGGTGCAGTTGGTGTGGCTGGGTAGAGCGGGAGGGAGGTGTGGCCATGCATGGAAGAGGAGGAGGAGGGACGTAGGGTCGTGGCTATCCGAAGGGAGCTGGAAGGTGTGCAACACGGCAGGGATTAGCGGGAGGTAGCGAGAGAGGCCGAGCCGAGGATACAGGAGCTAGTCTAGTGAGAGGAGGAGGATAGCCCTTAGGGCTTCGGTCAGCTGTACGCGAACCATAGGGGGATAGGGAGATGAGTGAACAGTGCAGCATATAGGGGTTGGGTGAGGGAGAGGAAAAATAAAGGGCGGAAAAAAAGAATAAAAAGAAAGGATAAAAAAAGTGGAAAAGAATGAAATAAAAATAATAATAATAAACAAAACCAACCTAAAATGAAATTAATAAATACAAAATTTATATATAAATTTAATAATATAAATTAATAAAGGTTTCAATAATAATAATAATAATAATACTAGTGATGTTAATAAAAAACAATTTCACATTAAAAACGTTAATAATAAAATGGTCCACCCACACACCAGGCAGGCCACTCGGCTTCACCCGTGCCCTACCCAATCATTGAGAATTGTCAAGGAATCACTTATTTATCAGTGAAAAAGTACACACTAATTTCATGCTCAGCACAAATTTCAACAAAACAATTATAGAAAAGGAAAATAAAATTAGGGGATAAAAATTAATATTAAAAACATACCTCAATGCAAAGTCTAGGTGTGACATATCCATTCTAGATTTATTTCTAATGTTAAACCCAAAAGTTTTGAAGAATATTTTGAACACAAAAAGTGGATCTATGCCAAGAAAGAAGAGCTATATTAAATATAGAACAATGATACATGGAAACTAGTTCCAGACCTATTGAGAAAATAATTATTAGAACAAAATTTTACTTTAGAAATAAACATTATGAGGATGGAGGTATGGCAATAAATAAATCTAATCTTATCTATAAGGGATATTCATAATTATAAGGCCTTGATTTTGATGATACATTTTCTCCATTGTATATAATTAAAACCATCAGAATTTTTCATTCTATTTATTCTCAATAAAAATTTAAAATTTACTATATGGACATAAAGTCATCATTTTTAAATGGGTAACATAATGAGGTAGTTTACATGCAATATCATGAGGTATTTAAGTTGTATGATTATGGAAAAAAAGTTTTTTTTAAAAGGCTTTGTATGGATTAAAGAAATACCTAAGAGATAGGTACTTTAATCTTCATGTGTATTTGATAAGAACTGAATTTAATAATTTATAGGTAGAAAAAAAAATTTAAATAAATAAAATCAACACCAAATCACTCATTATGATTATGTATATTAATGATATCATTTTTAAACCAATATCCTTTCTTGTTTATCTTTAATAAGACATTGTTTATATGGGAAGAAATATTCTCTACTTATATTTTAAGATGTTTTAATGTGTGTTCTAAGTGATGTTTGAAAGATATTCATTTTTAATGGTGTATAGTATTATTTTTTTCTTATAAAAAATTTAAGGACTCAGATAAGTTTTTAATATGGAAAATATTGATTAAGTACTTAATAACTATTTTTTTCTATATAGAGAAAGCTTATATATACATAGAAGTTATTAATTAATGATTCTTTTTATTTTATAAGAGTGATTTGACCTTTATCAGTTAGTCACTTTGGTTTTCTTATAAATAATGTGGGGTTATGTATGTGGTATTGATAACAAATCCAATGAGGGATATTATTGAACCCTCTTAAATTTATGTTTAAATCATTGATTTTTAGAGTTTAAAGGTATAATAAGTCCTTGGTATTTAAAAATTCATTTGAAGGAAGTTTTCCCAATTCTTAAGGAGGATTAAGAGGTGGACCTTGACTCAAGTTAAATGAGTTTGAATGAGTAATTTTGTGCCACCAAGATTTTAGGATATTTCTATAATGGAAACAATATTCATATAATATTTAGTGAATATAAATATAAATAAATGAATTAATATAAGGTGTTAAAGATTTTGTGTGAGTTTAACTGATATGTTTTTGTATGAATGAAAAATTACTAAGAGTAGTTATAGGATATTATTGAGTAAATAAGAGGAATAAGATCTAAAATTATTAATAATAAATCATTAGGATGAGTTATTTATTCTATGTAAGTGAGATTGTATATGGTTTTAAAAAAAATTTACAATAGGTTCAAGATCAAAGTATTTCCTATAGGTATTTGGGGTAATAAAATTATTTTTTTGTGTATGGGATAAAATTAAAAATACACCAGGGATGTAATCAACCTTTAGAGGATGAACCATGTTAAAAATGTGCTATGATAAATTTATTATCTGCTTACTTGGAAGGATCTCTGCTAAATAATTTTATGGGATTATAGGATTTTGAAAAAGTGAATTTGAGGCACTTATTCAACCCCTCTCAGTTACTCTCCATAATTTCTTTTCCACTCAAGTTCCATGTTTTAAAGAATTATTTAAGGATTTTTTATATAATTGTTTTTTGGAAAAAAGGATATTTTGAGGGAAAACATGTAGTTTATTTGAAATTTTTTAAACATGAGAGTTCTAAGAAAAAGAATTCATGTTTTATAACAAAATTTGATTTTTATGATTATTTTTAGCATTCCATGGGTGATTAAATTTATTCAAAGGGAATTTTTTTTCCTTTGGAGGGTGTTGTTGAGTTCCTTTATTTATGTAATATAATAATTTTCATTATGTGGTAGACATGATTAATAGAGAAAAGAAAATGTTTATTTTATTTATTAATGATTTGATACATTGTAAAATGGGGGTGATGAGTGAGGTGTATGGTTATAGCATGAAATGTTGTCGATTTGGAAATTTAGAGAAATTATTATATGAATAATTAATTAGTTTGGTGATTTGGAGATATAAAAATCTATATGATTATTAAAAAATGATTTTTTTTAGTTGGTGTGTGATTTTATTGATTGATACAAATTTTATTGATTTTGATATTTAGGTTGAAGACATGTCATAATAGCATCAATAGGGAATTTCACCCAGGAAGGGAAATAATTATTCAATAGATAAGGTTCTATTTTTTTCAATAGAAAAAGTTCTCGATTTACTTGATGGAGTATCAGGACTCGAGGTTGAGTAATGATTAGAAGATTTTGTGGATACCTTCAAATTGAAGAGGAATCCAGATCAATTTAAAGTTTCCATAGCTGTGGGTTTTCATTGGAAGGTTGATCAATTGTTGTGGAAGATAATTCATATTTTTCTGGAAGGGGTTTCTTGGGAAGAATTCACTATCACTATTAAGGAGGTGTTTGTTCCCTAGGTGAGGATGGATGAAAATTTAAAGGATCTCTTAGAATTAAAATAACATGAGTCTAGTTTTCACCACCTATAAATTCACTTATGTGCATTTATGGTCCAATTTTTAGACATCTAAGACGATGAATACATGTGAGTGTGACATTTTGGGTCTTCCTTGTGGCTAATGATTTGATATAGGGTGGTATGTTTGTGGTTAGAGTCTTATATGGAAGTGAGGGGTCATACTATGGTGATCAAGAAATGTTTGGTTTAGGATTATATGAAGGCTAAATACAATGCCTTTCTTTTTTTAGATTAGGGAAATAAGAGGCTGTAACTGAAGCCGTCATATGAGGTTGAGCTGTTTAATTGTTCCAGAAGTATAAATAACTATAGGAACCTTGTTTTGGGTAAATTGACATGTTTTAATTTTTATATGGTGGTCCATTAGTAGTACCAGTTCCCTAGTATTCATAGTATTCCTTATTATATGTATTTTGATTTATTAGTTTAGTAGTTTGGTCAAGTTATAATGAGTAGTGTGTTGGGATGAATAGAGTTTGGGTTAATAAATTTAGAGTTATATGTCATTATTCACTAACCTCATTTCATTCATAATCAACTCCTCTAAAATGATCTTTAAAATTGATTATAATTAATTTATTTGTCATATTTTTACTATATTATCATAATGGGGTTTTTAAAATGTAAACATAATTGATATGTTTAGTGCATTGATTTAACATTGATTCATTTTATATGATAGGATGAAATATATTTTTATAGTTTACTTAAATGGGAAAACAATTTGGCGACTAAAAGTCAATTTTTATTGTAACAAAATGATTTAAAAAAATAATTTCATGATCTTACATCTCCATTATTAAAGGATTAATGTTCAGGGGTAGGGAGTTATATTCATATACTAGAGATGTTTATGTTTCATTTCTTCATTTTCTATCATGTTAAGACCTTATTATAGTATAATTTTCATTTGATAGGTGTCATAAATGGTAATTAGGTTCTTAGAAAATTATTGGTAATAGAGGAATACACGTTTTAGTAAAATTCATGCATCAAGGGTGGTGAGTGAAAAATGAATTTTTTCCTTAGAACATTGTAATCCATGAAACTAGAAGGTGGTTCCTGGAGTGGTTAGATATTTCATGAGTATATGGAGTGGTTTATTTGGATAAAAAACTTCTTTGTTTTTTTGTTCTTTATAGTTATTTCCCCAGGATCAAATTTATTTTGAAATGATTGATTCCATGAAATTATTATTGAGGATATAACATCATTTTTTAATCATGGAAAGCTCATTTCTTGAGACGTGGTGTTTCAGTTTCTTGTCCTTTTTTTTATTTTTATGTTTGGTTTTCATTATTTCTAATAAAAATTATTTGAGTGGTGTATAATGTAATGGTTTGACCCATATCATAACATTACATTCTAATTTATCAAGATTTATATGTTACAAGAAGATTTGTTGAGGTGTTTTGAAGGTTATATGAGGAGTTTTGGAATTTGTGGTATTAAAAAACCCTTCACAAAGAATATTTGGTCATTTTAGTCAACATGGTAGTGTTGGGATTATTGAGAGTTATCTAATTTTAGGATTAAATGAATCCAAGAATTAAAACATTATATTTTGGTTAGTTTCCTTACCTTGGTGGTCCTCTATTCCATGATATATCCATTTTGAATGGAGTGGTTCTTGTAATTTTTTTTAAATATTTATGTAAAATGTGAATAGGAATAATTACTACTTTAAAGGGTGTGACATTGATGGGAGTCTTGATTGACCCTTAAATATGAGTGACTTTTAGTTAGTGATATCATATAGATCAAACCTTATTATATTTATATCCATGTAGGGATTATCATTCCATGGGGATAGCTATTCTGAATAACATGGTGCTTGGATGTTTTCCCTACATGATATAGGGAAGGGAGTATAACGTTTTAGACTGAATCACTTTATAATTAGTATCCAGAGCAGTTCAAAACATGAACTCAGGAAAACATTCTATAATTCTAGAGGTTGTTGAATAGAATTTTGTTTCTAATGAGGTACTATGGGTATGCTATACCCTCTGTATTAGAGTGACAAAATGTATAAAAAAATGTAACCAAATCTTGTACATATCCATCCCATAATTGAGTATGTATAAGGAATAAACAAACTGAACATGCTATAATTAAATGAAATTAAATATGTAATCCGAATGGTCAATTTTAGAAAATTAAATATAGACACATTTCACATTGGGTTTATTGACATATAAAAATGAAATACAAAAACAAAATGAATTTACACGGGGGTATACTCCACTATAAGACATACCATATCCTAGTATCCTGAGATCACTTGATCTACCTCACTCAACCATAATAAACTGATTATTGGTCCTCAGCCGTACTTGTGACTATAATAGCCATCTGAAATCTACTAGGGTACACTTGTTCATTGGTGGCCCAAGCAAGGTGTGAGTAAAAACTCTAAAGGGTACCATAAACATTCTCCCATACATAACCGAAATTTTAGTAATATTTCCAAGTGACATGATTAGAAAAAAATAAAATTATGGAAAAAAATAGAAAAACCAATAATATCTATTGTATCCCAGTGCCAAAGTTTCTTTGAGTACACTATGCAGAGCATTCAAACCCATTTACTATATAGTTATTGATCCTTATATCTGTGAACCTAATCAATAATTTCTTATTAGAACAGTACTTGGGTGTCTCTGAGCACATTGTGATGACCCTTCCAATCTAGTAACATGAAAGATCCATGTATATCAAATCCATAACTAATATTCATGACTTTGGGGACCCATCCCATGTAATGAAAACATCTGATATCCAAATACATTATTTCTCCAACACCGAGTTCCAAATACATGGAATATCCAACTATATACTGACTGCAGATTAATGGAACATTAAACACATTTTTTGATCCAAATCCATGGAAAACTTCCATCATATGACAGTCTAACATCTAAGCTCCAAATCCATGGAATATCTAATTCTATACCTGATCTAAATCTATGATTGTCCAACCATATGTCCAAATATTATTCTATGGTATCCCTAATGTAACCTCACAACTCTAGGGACCCATACCATGATAATACAATATACACGCACCAAATCCATGGTAGATACAATTGATAGTAACACATAACTCTCTTATGGGACTTTTCTCTGCTAGGATTCACATAAAAATAACCTCTATAAAGGAATTTCCTCAAATAAAAAAATACCACCCAAGGGATTATACTAATAAAAACAAAAATTCAATAAAGGATAATGTTATATGAATTATAAAACATGATATCCCTATCCATATCCTCCTACACCCACTTAGGGTTGGTCATTAATCGAGGTAAATACCATGGTCCCTTATTTTAAAACATCAATGGAGGTAACCTACTAGGGTCCTTGACACTATCCTAAGTCACTAGGTTTATATCTCACCTCTCTCAAGATGAAACACACCTAGTTAAGCTCATAGTCATAAAAAACATCATAGGAATCAAATATATGACTCACTAATGTTATAATTGGGTGATGGGTTAAGGAACAACTCTATGTTTTGGGTTACTCCTAGATAATTAGCTCAGACAAAAATCACTAATCTAGTTATGAATTATCCACCTATGTGAAAAAATAGACCAAGTTTCCTCACATGCGATAATTGGTCCATCTATCTCAGGTCACATTACACCATCTGTTTGATATTTTTTAGGGTATGGGTATCCCACTAGTCAAGGACCAAACCATCGATGAGTGGGGTTTCATACCCATACCTAAGGTATTCGATTGGATTAGCACTCAGATCATTTCATCCTAGGCATTTACATTTGTTAAAAAATTTCAATTAAATTTATATTTAATTTAATTAAAAATACTATTTTAATTAAATAATTTATTCCTAACCAAATAGGTCAGCACCATTGGTGAAAAAACTAGACATCACCCACATCTCAAAAAAATATTTAATAAAGAAACCACTACCTAATTTTGTATATTTTATATTTATTTACCCATGGCTGAAAGCTTCTACCAAGGGCAGTCCATGCCTCTCCAATCTTAAAACATTATCAAAGCACTAGTCTCATGATATGATTCCAACAATTAATTATTATAAAGTTATACTTAATTCATTAAAATAAAAAATAATAATTATATCTTTTTCCAATGTGGTATAACCTCCAGAAAACTCACCAAACCCCACTTCATCAAAAGAATCATGACCAACCAATGATAGGAGGTCTATTCCATGCCCCTAACATGAACTTGGGTAAAGGACCTAACTCACATTGCTAGTTCCATCACCAAATTAATGTAATTTTAATTAGAAACCTTAATAAATTATGTGTAATGAAATATCTTCAATGATTCAAAAATGAAGGGATGTGGACATTCTCTTGGGACATCTTCTACACAGAAAGAATGAAATACCCCGCAATGATTATCCAATTAAACCATAATATAGTGTAACTTTAATCAGATCCCTTGATGGAGAGAGTGGAAATTAGAATGAGAGGAGTATGGATAGAGTGGATATCATTAGAGGAAGAGACTTTCCTCATATCACCAAAAAATTAAAATGGACCCCTCATGGACAAAGGAAAAGAGGGGAATGGAGGGGGGTCAACCCCAAGTTTGTATGAGAAAGATAAGGGGATATAATATGGATTTCGTCTATAAATAGTTTGGTGGGGTGAAAAATAATAATTTTATCCATATTTAAGACCACTAGCTAGCTGGTGACGCCTACAGTGGCCTAAAAACCACTTCCCACCCCATTGACAATATAGTTGGATAGTTCCGACTAGATAGTTATTATAGACTATATCCCAACTAGTATGAATTCCTCATGAATCTCCCTATTTCTATCAACCAACACCATACCTCCATTAAATTTCTAAAACAACACTTTTTGGGGTTAAAACCTTTTGGATTTCATTCTATTTATTGATTTAAAAATATATCCCACCTAAAAATTGGTAAGTTCAAATTTCCCATGAATTTAGAACACTCATTTAGAAAAGGGAATTAAAAATCCCCGCCATAGCAATTATAGTCATCAAGATTCCTTGGGTTTCATCCAACCACATCATCTGACTGACATTGGTAAAACATTTCCATTAAAATGACTGTCTTCCATTCTTCAATAGTCAATTTTCTCTTCAATTACAACTCCATGTATAAGACAAAAGGATTCCCAATCCCATGTTTACACTTTTACTTATCATAGAACATCAAGACAATTCTTCTATATCTTTTTCCATCCCCATAACCCATGTTTCATCATTCATTTGATTATCTGGTATATAGTTCTCCCCACTATTGGTCTTTTCTGATAATAGTTGATTTTGAATGATGATGCTTCATCTCATTGGGATCTCCTATCCAATCATGCCTCAAGAATCCTCACGTTGCACCTGGTGTAGTTTCTAAATTACGACACCCATTAATATATGAAAACATCAGTTAAGTACTATTATTAATTATCATTCCTAAATTCTAACTCAAATAGGTGAAGCCCCTTCATTCAAGCACCATTACCACAAATTAGTTTTCCGGAAATACCATGACCAAAACCCAGACACACCTTTTATATAAAAACAATTTCACTCGACAAGGTTTTTAGATCACCAGATTCAAATCCACATCAATCCACCTATTGTAACTTTGTATACAAACCTATCTTAAGGACTGTTATCTTCAAACAATGACATGTTACTATAATTCCAAATCCGGTCTCTTCCACTCCTAGAGGCACACTAGGATCATTATGGTATATCCATTTTGGCCTCAACCTAAAATGTTGTGGAATCACCTTAGTAGAATCTCATTAATCCATAACCACTCATGTGCTCTTCAATAACTCAAGAACTATCATAACTCTATAAGAATTACATTCATATCATCTCAATTTATCTCATGGCTAAAATATACACTCAGATTTCACTTGATAGTGTATCTTAATTAATATATGAACTCCACCAATGAATCTATATAAATTTGGATTAATTTTCCCAATAGAACCAAATTATATAATAACCATATAATGAATGATTCCCCACATCCATGAACCCTCTTGTGTAGGGGTTTTATATCACCAATTGACATCACACTCCCCACCAATAAAGTTACCCTATCATTGATTCACATGATGAAATTATTTATCACCACAAACCAAGTCTCTTTTACCACTAAATGTCAGGGCAGAACATGGATATACTCACTCATTTCTGATTTCCAACCCAAAATGTAGATAATAATCTCTTCCCAACCTATGGTAACATCATCTACATCACCTGATGAAATTAATTTGAAACAGGGTTCAACACACCTAATCATCCACTAGTGTACTCCCCATTATAAGGCTTTACACATGTAGCTCCTTGAGTACACTGACTCATCAGGTTCATCCATAATAAAATGTGTACCATTACTCCACAAACCTTATCATTAAGTTATTAAGCTACTAGGTCCATAATCAACTCGAAAAAGCAATCATTCCTAGGCCATCCCATAACAAACATTGATTTAGAACTAAACAAGTTCCATGTTTGAATTTCATATGTCTCCTCAATTCCTTTTAAAAATAATGGACATACACTCCCATATCACCCAGTAATAGAAGCACATCTCACACTCTTCTGAATTACTGGACATCAAACTAGGTGGATGAACCAAAATAACTATCCAGGATCCATGGTACATCAGTTAGTTAAGAAAACCACATGATTAGCAACCACTTGACACCATTCTGAGTCATGAGTGTCTACCTATGTTGTCACCACATTTATAAATAATATACAAAGTCTGCAAGACCAGGTACTCAAATTTCCTTACCTATAAAAATTTTGATATTAAGAATTAACACTCAAGGTAGTTCCTAAAAATATCAAGGAATCTTAATTCACATTTCTTAACCCCAATGGAACCTCACACGTACTTCCTCAATGCTTGAACCACCTACTAGTACTTCCCATTTTTTAAAAACATGAAATCCCTAGCTAACCCCTCACTTGGGTAACCATCATAAGAAAACTAAGAACCATACCACTAGGGTCCCAATTATATCTCAAGGGTCACTAGGGTCTCCCACCTATCCATACACTAGATCTCAAAAAAGGAACATCTCATAGGTAACACCTATCTGTTTCCATCATAAAAATTCCATGACAACCAACATTCCAAAACCATCAGCCATTAGTCACATATTCTTGTTGATAATCCCCCTATGAGACTTATCCCTATAGAATCACACACACAAACACCAGTCATCACCTTTATAATCAATGAAATATTATTAGGTAATCCATATCGATGAACCATAATCAATTGTTTTAGTTAGATAGAATTTCATTCCAATCTATATAGGAAAACACCAAAGTTGTTATTACTGAATATTTAAATAATTAAAACAAAATAACAACACCCACTAGGGGTATCCCACTAAGGCCTCATGTGACTTACTGGCCTACTTGGGTCACTATACCTCCATTACCATGGGATACAGTCATCATACTCATTAGTGATCACATGAACATTAAATATTTATAAACTACCATTAGAAGGAAATAAAAGTAAAAGATGATCTGACTATGTAAAATGACACCACATACTTCTATATAAAAAAACATATGTGTAGTTGTTAACACTTTATGTAGACGGACATCATTCAGTGTAAAAATCACAAACTAGCAAGACCCTATATATCATGTGAATAATTATGTCCATAAAATTGTCAATGTGATGTTGATTTCTACTACGGGCCAAGAATCAAATATAGAGTTGGATTTTTTCAAATAAGAAAAGATCCAAAAATCCATAAGAAACAAATAAAACTATAACTACATAAGTATATAACATCAATCCCGAGTACCTGGGAACATATACTTTGTATTGATAAATGTTTTCATAATGAACCCATCTAGTATCAATCATATGATCTATCAGATTTCTATATTTTATGGATACCATACCCCTAATTGTAAGAAATAATAATAATTCCCTAAAACCACTTTATAACATCATGGCATGGATCACTCTATGAAATGTAATTGGACTAGTTTTTTTGTGATCTGAGGCATGCCTCCATGAATGCTAGGGGCTAGTGCCAAAGTGTTTGGATATAAATATGTAAAATGGGGAGGATATCGCCCATGTATTAGAGTTTTCAATAGTATACAAGATGATGTTAAAAAATATCATACACATACATGACAGAACAGAGCACTCAAAAGAAATAAACAAACTAGAAGTTATATAATGAAAGAAAATAAAACATACAACCTGAATGATCATACATGGAAAAGTAAATAAAAACAAATCACCCACTTGGTCAATATACATATAAACCAAAATCTAATAAAAAATGAATGTACAGGGGGGATCTACTCAACTCTGATCCATACCACATCCTGATCTCTAGAAAATACCAAACCTCCCCACTCAACCATGATAAACCTGTTCATGAGACTTGGCCCTTCATGTGCCTCCAATAAGCATGTAAAAAATGCTCAAGTACCCATGTACAGTGGAATCCCAAGTAGAGTGTGAGTAAAATATTTAGTATGAACCTAAATTTATCTTCGTTACATAATCAACAATGTAATGATATTTTCATGTGACATGATAAGTAAAACAAATTATTGGAAAATAAATTTAAAAAAACCAACAATAGTTGTTACAACCCAATGGTTGAGTGTCATTGAGAACATCACATGGACCGTTCCAACTCATGTACCATTCCATTATCAATCCTTAGTTCCATGAACCTACTCGATCATATTTTTTTCCCTATGCCAATGTGTATCTAATCGTATTGTAGAAACAATTACAACCTATTAACTTGTGCGCTTCATGTACATTTCATCCACAAACAATATTCATGACTCTAGGGACCTATCCCATTTCAGTCCAACATCCGAGATCCAAATCCATGACATATCTTGTACCAAAAACCAAATCCATGGATTCTCTAATGATATAAGACCTCCAAATTTGTGGAAGCCTAACCAAATTTCAGTCTTCAAATTTGGGGGTTCCCTCCATCCCATAATATCCCAACATATGATCTTCATGTCTAAAGAAGATATAATAATATAATGACTCCAAATTTATGGTAGTCCAATCACATTCCTTGATCAAAATCAATTATATCCCAAGCATATTACCAATACTCTAGGAACCCATCCCCTGAAAATCCAATATTGAATCTCCAAATCCATAGTATCTACAAATTGTAATAATATATACCTCAACTATGATAGTTGTGTCATAAATAAATCACATAAAAGGAATCTATTTATGTGTGTGTCTATACATAATAAATCCCCCTGAGGGACTATACCAATAAAAACATAAATTAAATAAGGTATACAGTTGGACAAATTCTGAAACCCGACATCCCTTTCTATTTTCGACCACACCCATTTTTGGTTTAGTCTATCATTGAAGAAGATATCATGTTACCCAAGTCAAAAAATATATAGAGGCACCCTACCAGGGTCCTCAATACCATCCGAGTCACTTAGGTCATAAATCACCTCTCAAAGGATTCCATGAACCTTGGTAAGTTCATAGTCATAACACAACCTCATAGGCCTTAGGAGTAAGCCTCAATGATGCCAGTCTCAAGATATACCTTAAGGACCACCTCTATTTTTAGGGTTACCCTAGTCTAGTTATCTCACCCACAGAAATCTAATTTTCTTATGGCCTTTCCACCTAAAATAAACATGTCAAAAGAGTCCTCACCCAACCTACTAGGGCAATCCATCTCTTGTTACACCAAACCCTCCCTTATAGATGTTCAGGGGTATGGGTAACCCTCTAGTCTAGGAATCAATCATCAATAAATGAGGTGTAATTCCAGTTCTCAAGGTCTTAAGTGGACATTTAAATGTATTAGTCTCATCCCAAACATTTATATAAGTTTAAAAAATTCCATTAAATTACCATTTAATTTAAATTAACAAAAAAGATAAATTAAATAGTAACTTGATAGGTTTTCAATGTTATCTCATGTGTTCATACTTTAAGAATAGAGGATACCAACTAAATAAATGGGTCTAAAGAGGTACCTTGGAGAAGAAATATCCTCTATATTAGAGTGCACTGAGGTATAAAAATTTAAGTAACAAAATCTCATACACAACCATCACATAATATAGGACACATACAGAATAAACAAACTAAACGTGCTATAATGAAACAAAATGAAATATTTGACCTAAATGGTCATTATTGTAATATAAAATATAGAAAAATATACCACTAGGATAATCAATACTTAAAATGGAAAATTATAATGAATGTATAGGTGTATATACTATACTGTGAGACATATCATATCCCAATTTCTTGAGATCACCCAAGCTGCCCTGCTCAACCATGCAATACCAGATCCTAGGACATGACCGTAACTATGCTTTAAATAACAATGTAAAAGACACTTAGGTAAATATGTGAAGTGTAATCCTAATAAGGGAGTGATTAAAAAACACATTAGGGCACCTCCGATGCTCTCATATACATAAACAAAAAATGAAGTGATACGTTCTTGTGACATTCTCAGTAAAAATAAATTTATGAGAAAAAACAATAATACCTACTAATTAATAAGGAAAGAGTTTCCCTTATCATGTCACATGTACTATTCCAACCCATTTACTATTCCATTTTAGATCCTTAGGTTTTTGAATTAGATTGACAATACCCACTTCAGCTTGCACCAGGGTGTCTCTGATTACTTAACTACGACCATGCCAATATCTGAGCTCTAAATACATGGTAGTTCTAATACCAAGCTCTAAATTTCTAGAATCACTAATTTTATACTATATCCAAATACATTTAATCTAAATTTAATTCCTGGATCCAAATCCTTGGTAATCATAATTGTATACTCAGGACATTTGGGACCCATCCCATGGCATTCAAACATCCGAGCTCCTAATATATGGTAGTTCTAATAGTATACTAGTTACATATCCATGGAATACCATATTCATGTCCAACTAAAAATACATGGAATCCCTAACATTTCCTCTCTTATTTAGGGACCCATCCTATGATAATCTAATATTGTATATCTATATCAATGAAATCTCAAACTAGTAGTTACTCGTACCTCCATGAAGAGAGTTTTCTCTACTAGGTATCACATCAAAAAAATACTCTAAGGTAATTTATAAAAATAAAAAAATACCACTCAAGGGAATGGACCGAGTAAAATGTAAATTAAATAAATTGTTGGGTTGGATAAATTCTAAAACACTACATTGATATCTATATCCCACTACACCCTCCCAAGGTCGGTCATTCATTAGGGTACCTACCATAGTCCCCTAGATTAACACATAGATAGAGGTACCCTACTAGGGTCCTCAATACCATTACAAGTCACTCAGATTATAACTCATTTATTAGATTATGAAACACCCATTTATAAGGTTATAGTCCTATCATGACCTTGTAGTCCTAAGAGGCGATCCTTTATGATATTAGTCTTGAATGTTGGATAAAGGCCCACCTTCATGTATAGGGTCACTCTAGCCCAATTTTCTCACCCAAACATCTCTAATATAATATGTCTTGTCCACATTTTCCAAACATATCCCATGGTACCTCATACATTAGATGAATACAAGGGTCAGGGTATCCCTCTAGTTTAGGACATGATTAATTGTGGATGAGGCATCAGGACAATGCCCAAGGTCATTGGTGGCCTTGTAACTCTACTCATTTCATATCATGTGTTCATATATGTTAAACAATTTAAAATAAATTTCTAATTAATTATATTAACTGAAAAAATTAAATTAAATAGTTTCTTTTTAATGAATTAGGTCTTCAACATTGTGAATGAACATCAAATGTATTATAAATAGAAAAAAGTAATTCTATAGGGAAAGTATCTAAGACTATTTACCTCTTTTTATTGATTTTATATTAATTTTCCAAAGGTCAACATTTACTGCAAAGTCTTATCCATGACTCATCAATCCCGATACATAAATGAATAACCTATTTCATTACATGAGTATAATAAATAATTATTCTTAGTTTATAATTAACTAATTTAAATAAAACACAACTTAATTTCATCTTTTTTCATTATAGTGTAACCACTAAACTTCTGACTGAGTCTTTTCGCATCCTCAAAATCTTGACTAACCAACCATGAGAGGTCTGCACCATATCACGAACAAGATTCCAAGAAATGTACCTAAACCACTTCATCTGTTACATTAATAAATTAATTTAGTTTTAATTAAAAACCTTAATATATTAGGTGGTGTGATATACCGTTTAAAATTTGATAACCAGAAGCACCTAAACATTATCTCAGGGAGTCCTTTACACATGAAGAATAATATCCCCTTGATGGTCACCAAATTCCACCAATATCAGGTGGAATCAAAATAAAATACCTAGATATATAGAGTGGAAATGATAATGATAGAAGGATGTAGGGAGAAGATATCACTCGAGGAAGATACTTATGTGGAATCACTGGAAAACGCCAAAGGAAACCTGCCCATGGTTAAGGGAAAAGAAGGGAACAAGCATGATAAGGGAGAGAAGAGGGATTCAACCTCTAAATAATTGGAGAATAAATTTAATTTTCCCCTATTTAATCATATCAGTTATCCAGTGCCACCTATAGTGTACAATAGGAAGCTCCCACACCACCAACTACATAGTGAGCTAGTATTAGCTCAATAATAGGTGTAAACTATGGACCATCTAGTAAAAAGTATTTATTAATACCTCTAATTTTTCTAGAACACAACCTTTCCTCCATTACATGTTTAAAAACCCTTCCTAGTGGTTCCAACCATGAAGAATACATTCTGAGTCTATTTTTAAAATCTAGACCACCCACTAATTTATATATTCAAATTTCTCAATAATTTAAAATTTCCACATATTTAAGAGAATTATATAGAGATAAATCCATTTATTAGAATCCATTTTAGTAAAGGACCATGTTTATGAATTTTTATTGGCCTAGTTGAGTTATAATGGGAATTTGTTTATAAATATATCATTTCCTCCATGTCATGGTGGTTCTTCACCAGAGATATAGTTGATGTCATTAGGGATGATTAGGTACCAAAACATTGGGGTGTTGGGCAAGCAAATTTCTGAAATCAACAAAATAGATACTAACGTGAGGGGGTTCAACCATTTTTAATACTTGAAATTTTAGATTATATTTTTACCAAAACAATCATATCCATTTTCAATGTTTTCACATAATGGTGATGTCCCATTCGATTTAATATATAAAAAAGGTATATTATTCATTTAGTTATAAATTTATTATTTTACATTAAACCATTTCTAACCCAAGTATTTTATTAGTTTTATAATTTCATACCTATTTTGGTTTTAAATGTCTTGATTCATGAGGATTAGTTTCTCTTGATCCAAGGTAACCTAAAATAAATTTCCTTATCTTATCATTTATTTTTTTCTTTATAGAGGTTGTAATAGTGGGGGTTATTTTCGTTTGGTTAATATTAAATGAATTTTTTTATGTTAATTTATTTTGGCTTAGTGTTGAGGTGGTATCTATTTATTTTGGTAGTGATTGGTCCTTATATCTTCCATTCTTGTGCGGTGTTCCTTGAAACATCAATTGAGGTAGAGGATTCAAGACTTATCCATTTTATTTAAGTGAAATTGGGAAAGTTTCTTGTTTTTTCTTTCATTGGGTAGATAAAAAGGATTATGACAATTAATATAATTAATCATATTAAAAAAAATTGAATATAATGGGTGATTCATAGGTGTTTCAAATGAATCTATGATATTTCATGTGTTTTATGGATATTTGATGTTATTGAAGAGAATGTTATCGATTTCTATGATATATGTGTTATTAATATGACTGACATAATGAAATAAACTCTTAGAAAAGGATAATAATTTAATAATACAAAAGGAATGGTTATTTTGAAATCTTATGATGCGGTAGTGATTTTTATACCCACTATACTTAATTTTTATGAAAATAATTATTGAAGAAAGGTTTATTAGTGTGATTTATTGATGGATCATTGTGTTTGTGTTTAACTTTTTTTATAAATATAGTTGGTTGATGTGTGTAATTTTTATAACATTATGATTTATTACTAATGGTATTTTCACAATAATAATTGACTAAGTCATACAAAGATAGTAATAAACTATATGTGTGTGAATTTTTAATTTATGTCAATTACTAGTTGAGTAGAAAAAAAGTGGGTCTAGGACTATTATGATGGTTTTTGGTATAGTATGAATATATACTATTGTTACGGTGAGTTTGCTTGATGTAGAGTGTACTATAGTTTCTTGATGGTGTGAAATATGATGGGAATAAATAGAATCAATAGTGGGTATTGGTTTCAAATTTATAAAGGATGGGATGTGAAATGATTAGTGGATCAGATGGTTGTGATTAAAAAATAGTAAGAGTTGAGATAAATGAGAAATATAAATTAATGAATAGATTTTCCTTAAATATGGGTAATTTTATGACATAATTAAGGAAATGTGGATGAAAAAAGGGAAAATCTAGTAATGTAAAATTATATGTTTAAAGGGGAAATTATTAATTTTGATCTAGATATTTGATGTGAAGAGGAAGGGCTTGTTTGTTTTATAGATATAGACACTATTGTTAGGAATTTGGTAGTAGTAGTGCAATAATTATGATAGCTATTACTAATTATTATTACAATAAACCTTTGGGTTCAGATTTGAGTGTGTGGTTATTATGCATATATGATGTATTTTTATTTTGATTTATTATGCACCCTACCTAAATCTAATAAACTTTAATTCATATATGTTTTTTTATTTTATATGTTTTCCTCAAATATCTAGGTTGGTGATGGATTTAATGGATGAATACTCCCTCTTCCCCAATCTCCCTTCAGACATGTTGTAGGTTGTGATGGATCAATGTATGTAAATTCATATATGATATGATTTATTAAAGTTATAGTTTGAGATGTTATATGATTTAATTATATACAGTGGCAGTCAAGAATGTTGAGAGGAGGGTATAAGGATGATGTCCTTTATATTCACAATACCATACAATTGTATATAATTTGGTTATGATATAATTATATATAGTGGGGTCATAGATAATAGGTGGTGGGAATGATGTTGGTGTTCTTTATGCTCACAACAATAGAATATAGTGAAAATATAATAAGATATTGATTTATGGATATGAATTTAAAGTGGTGATACTATATGTCATTATATTAATACATATATATAAAATGGACTGAATTATAGGACGCATGTCATTAGGGAATGAGAGAGAAACTCTATAGGGGAAGTGGTTTTGAGGTACCTTCTTGATATACTATTTTTATATTATTTTTTATACTTGGATGTGATATTGGGTGAGTGATCCTTAGAAATGTTAGGAGTTATATTAACTGACATAGGTGCGTGTTGGTTTTTCTATTTATTCATTTAAGAATTAATATTCTTCCACCACATTTTTAAGAGATGTATTAAAGAGGATCTTATGGGTTACACAAGTATTATTATACCTATATGTATAAATATTTTTTCTTGTTTCCTTAAAATATTTATCGACTAATCTATATATTACTAGTATGGTGATTGGATATGATGTCAGGGTCATTATCATAAGAGTTTTATTGTGGTATTTCATTTTTGGAGATTTTTTTTGTATAAAAATTACATGAATTGTGTGATGTTGGTTTTAATTTTCTCTTATGGATTTTATTGGTATTTTTATTCATGTAATGGAGATTATGAGTGTAATTCCTTCCATTAGTGTGTTTTATACCCTTAGCACATGTTTCTAACCCAAGGCCTATTAGATGTAGGCTTTAGGAGAAATTATCTCCCTTTCTATAAGCCCAGGAGGGGTCCCTAATAGGTAATGGTCATGAAATTAATCCCATTGGTAGAACGATATCAATTTTATTAAGATAATTATTACTAGAGATCTCATTAATGAAATTTAGTGAAATTTCAGGAGTTTTCAGTATAAGCCCTCCATCAGCTAAAACATTGATCACAACATAAGCCATTGGTTATAACCCTAAGTAGAATGACTTGTTTTGATTTTAAACATAATTTATGTGATGTGGGGACTTTCACATTATATTATTAAATATCAATAAAACTTATAACATGGAATCTCCATCACACTAAAAGAAAATTAGGATCTCATTGGTTTTCTTGACTATCCTCATTAATGATTTTTATCAAATTACCTATTTATCAATATGTCCCAGGTATTGATAAAAATATCCAGTTAAATTTTTAACCAATAATTAATTAGGTCTCTTAGTAAAACTGGGAAATACATCAACCTTATAGAAAATTAAGAAACTATTTTTTAATTGAATATGTTTTAGATATATAAAAATTCGGGCATGTGTCCATGATGATATTCATATTTTATCCCTCCAAACTATCCTTAATTTTGAATCATTTAGACATGGATTTGTATGATTTTGAAACTTTTAGATAAATAAGAGGTTATAAAATACATAGGTAAATATGATCAATTGATGGTAAACTATAGACGATGATGATTTTATGACATGGAACTTATTGTGATTCAATTAGTGGTACCTCACGATTGATATTTTTAAGAACACCATATTGTGAACTGAGGTGGTTTTTTATATTCAGGATTGTTTATCAATGACTAAAAAGGAACACTTTAATCTCAACATTGTAATATAAGGTTTCTCAATAATCAAATCTCCTTGATCAAGTGGTTGGTATCCTTCACATAAAATTATTATCCCATAAGTGAAAACCAAAAAAAAGTGTACAAATAAAAAAAATAAAAGACAAAATAATATGAAATAGGGAGAGAAGAGAGCTGGTTTAATCAATAATTATTTGTAACTCTATTACTTAATATTATACCTATAAATAGTATAAAAAACATGACCACCTATCAATATCATTGTTGGAACAAAAAAAGTGTGCAATAAACACGTTTCCATAAAATCCATTATATGGTTCGTATTCTGATAACACAAGTAATGTGTGGGTATAAAGGTATTCTATACATGAAGATGGGGAAAATGGGATCTCCTTGTACCAGATGACAGATCACACATTAAGGATTTAAGGCCATTCAATAATGGTTCCTAGACTACTGACATTATAGTGTGAACCTCCCACTAGAAATAAGCTATGGATTTCATCCATTGTTGGTGAAATGTTTTATAAAAAATGAAAAACCCATTTCTAATAGTCTTTTAGGATTTTTTTGGTTTTAAAAACAAAATTTTATATGAGAACCCAGTAGTTACGGTCATAGTTCATTTCATTTTTTTGATTTGAAAAATCAAGGATCCAATATTGACTTAAGGATCCAAATCTTTGTCTTTTTCATGGGGTAAAGAGTTTTTTCAAATAGTTCACACCTAGGTTGACCCTATGTGGATGTATTAGTATTTAATTCCCTAACATAGTTCACAGGTTATTGTCTCACATGTATTAATCTTGTGTGAATCCTTATCAAGAGCCCAAGTCTCACATAACCATTCCTATTGTGTGAATCCTTATCATGTACCCATATTCAATGCATATAATCTAACTTGAATGAAGACATCATCTATTCACATTCATTCACACCCTTTCATACTCACCTTGGTGTAATTCCTTGGTACCTAAGGTGGTTAAAACAATATTTAATCACTCTTGTTGAGGGTTTCCTATAAAAGGATCCCCACCCACCATTTTACACACTATGTGGACGAATGAGACAACTAAAATACATGACAAAAATGGTATCTAACCTACATTCCATGTATACAAAAGAACCATAATTTTGGTGATTTTAGGCCCTAAGAATAAGGATTTGGGAGGTAAATATTCCATGATTATGTCCTTCCTAATTGGATATATTCCTTGGGCACTGAACCACATGAGGTCCGAAACACCTAGCTACTGATACTTGAGTGACCCACCACTTAAGATCTGATTTTTGAGAGCCAAAACCCTTGGGTAGTGATACCTCAACACACCACCACATGGGAATCAATACATAGTTTTCAAACCCACTGGGTATTGATACCTAAGAACCCAAATTACTAGGAAGATATACCTAAATGTGTAAGAACATGGGAACCAAAACCTTAGTGACCAACCACCTTGGTACCATACTACTTGTCTCTTGATAAATAGTGTTCCCAAAATATATAATCATCACACTATATAGAAACCCTAAAATATATGTTTCCAATTACTTGAGCACTATAGTAGTTGGGTACTAACCATCTCAGAACAAATCCACCTAGGAAAAATATCTACATAACCATGAACCTACATAGGATCTCACTTTACACTAGTTTTATACTAGGTATAAACTTTACCCAAGACCTCTACCAAAGGTTCAATTTCATAAAAACCTTAATAATTGGGTGCCACTTCTCCTAGGACACACATAAGGGTTCCCATTTACCCAGGTCACCTCCCTGTATACCCAAATCTACCATGATGGTATATATGATAATGGATCCACCACCATATCCTCGGTTGGGATCACAGATGAGCTCTGATCCCAGGCCTTCAGTGAAATCCCTATGATTACATCCCTAGACCCTATAAAAAAAATTAGACCAAAAATGTTTTGGGCTAGGTTATCCATGATTTGGGTTTTGAAACCTACAACCCAAACATTGATCCCAAGAACACCTTGAATTGAGATACACTTCTGGGTTTCATTATATTCCATGAGTCTATATACTTATTATGGTTTCCTCATATCATATGACTTGATATGACATACACCTCTTAGTTTCTCTATATTTCTTGAGTCATATACTCCTCTTGGTTACCTCATACCATATGCCTTTAGTTGAGACAATTCTCATGATTTCCGCTAAAAATACCCTCACTTGGACCATCATCATGGTTACACTAGACAAGGAAAATAAATGTATAATCCCCAAAATTTATATTGTTGACTTTAATTTCATGAAATAATCATCCATAATTAATAGTGATATACTATATGGATCAGTACTTTCACATGACCTTAAACTATGTTACTTAAACTACAAAGGTTTTGATTCTTATTCCAACAAGATATGCATGAAACCTCCCTAAGGTTCAATCCCAACACCATTACCATCCCATACCCCCCACAAGAGGAGGTATATCCCAACTAGGAAAAACTTCTTATATGCTGATCATAAGAAATAAACGACCTTATGTGATGAGTATAACATGCCCTATGTAATAACCATAATATTACCTCATGGAATGAAATAAAGAAGATAAGAATGAATATCACTACATGTAAGCCTAAAATTTTTACAATATTCCATATTCACCTAGTTACCAATATTCATGGGGTATAAAACTATATATAATCCTACTAATAGGTGTAATCCCTAACATTTTCTAATTATTTATCTTCATATAGTTACACATAAATAGGGGTAGAAAACGTATATGGGAATCCTATTAGTTCTAAGACATAACCTTTTCTAGTATTTATGCTTTGTATAGTTAATAAATTGTAGGATTATACATCCATAAATGGGACTCCTACAAGACATAATTCCTGACTATACACTATACTATTTAGTTACCTACAAAAAAGATGAACTAAAAAATCACACTTTGGCTTAGGTTCCATATTAACAAAGTGTTAGGTACATTTTCCCATATTTTCCATTCCATATAATATTAAACTACTAGGAAACAGTCATGGATCCACAAAGTAAAAATGAACCACTTTGGACCTTATCACATAACCTTAAAAAGGTATAAAATTTCATATTAGGTGGAATTGAACTATGTGGTTTCTAATTCCACTTATAGGGATATGTAGGAATACCATCTCTTATGATTGATCCTAACTCAACAAAACCACCTTCCTCTTTTTTTTATGAGATCAAAGACTCCCTGGATAGAGATAAAATTTAGAGTTCCCACCTATAAGGCTTCAATATAAAAGATAACTAGATTTTCTGATCAAATGAGACAGAGTATAGTTCCCACATATGATGTCCAATTAAATTTTTGTTGTTATTCAATAAATTTCTTATAGGTTAATGGAATTAATATTGGGAAGAATTCACTAACATGTATTAAATATATAAGAGAGTCCTATAATATGAAATAATCCCCACTAAAATGGTGAGATGAGCCTAAAATCCCATCTTACTGACCAATTACCAACCCAAAGTGTTTTTAATAAAGTCCAAAAAAATCCTACATTGGTAATGTAGATTCACATTGACTAAAAATGTCATAGTCATGGGGTATTTCATAAAAAATCAATACATCCAATTAGTGAAAAAACCATAAAAATTCAATGTGATCGATCCTTAACAACACCACTAGGGGATAAAATAGAACATGTATAAGGTCATTTACATACAGATAAATAACTAAATTTAATTTTTTTTTGAAAAATTATTTTTAACGCATAAGTTAATATATTAAAGGATCCAAAATACCGAAAAATAAAATATTTTTTGATAAAAATTATAATTAAAGTAGGAGGTGTAAAAAAAATTTCATTTGAAGATTTTAATAAATGATTCTTTCTACATTACTTATAAATTTACAAAGTCAATTATCTAAAAGATTGTTTAAGAGTAATCAAATTTTATATATTAAAATATATTAATTCTACCATGTTTAATTATTTTTTTATCAATGATTCATATTAAATCAAGTGTAATAAATCAATCATGAAATTAAAAATATTAATCCTTTCTAATATTATGATTTAATCTATTTGAACCACATAATATATCCTACAATAGTAAATATCTTTGTTAAAGAAATTCTAAGGAATGAAATATTATTTATGTCTTAAAGTTATTCCCAATTTAAGAAATCACTTTATGAATAATTTTAATATAAAACTAGGTACCCATACACTAATTCATTATTACATCCCACTAAAGAGAAAATACACGAATCATATTGGTGGATTCAATCATGAATAAATTTTTCTTTTTATTGACTAAGTGAAATAGATAGATAATGGTGAATAATTATAAATGAAAAAAATTAATTAATATTAAGTAAAAGAAAACTAAACAAATGAAATTCAATAAACAATTCAAAAAATTAATATTCTAGAATGTATAATTATTAATAAGAGCTCAGAATAATTAATAATTGGTGATATAGAGCCTAGAAGTTTTTTAAAAAGTGGGGTTGAGACATAATACTTTTTTGACTTACTACACTATAACGTGGTGGACATAACCATGTAATGGTGAATTTATATATAGATTAAAATGGATATAATTTTACCATATATTCTATAAAATGAAATAATCTCCATTTATATCGTAGACCATAATTTCCTTAAAATCACGGTGGATTTATATCTCTTTATTTTTATTGAATCTCTTTAAAGTTTAGAAAATAAAGTTAGGAAGACAAAAATCAAATCATTGTATTTAATTTTAGGGCATGAAATTTTTAAATATCCTAGAGGAATTTACCATAGAATAACACATGTAATGGTCTTTAGTGTGAAATGGCTTTATTGAGTATAGTGATTATTTACTTCAATATTATTAGAATGAGGTGAAGTTGATATAGTCCAAGAAATATTGGTCATTGTGTTTGGAAATAAAATCTCCTTTCAATTTTAGTTAGGTCCTATATTTCATTTTTTGATCCAGACTCTTCATAGTCTCTTCTCAGCACACCATAATGTGGTCTAGTGGTCACCAATAATGGGATAAATGATTATTCTTCTCTTCCAAATTTCTCTAAATTTATCAACATGTGATCCATTGTTGAAATTTTATTATATCCATGAAAGTAACATTAATGATACATAATTATCCTGATTTAAGAATAATATATTCATAAAAAATTAATAAAAATATATTGTAACATATACCAATCCAATAATTTTTAGTAATCATAACATGTACTACCCCTTTTTTGATACTCAAATACTAATAATATGCACTATTATTTTACACATAGTTTTAAACATTATCAGCCTTTGTATTTATTTGTAAAATAAATTGTTTTCTAAAAAAATTCTTATCATTAATTTATAGTAATATGATAAAATTCAAATTACTAGCATTTTTATTCTCTCATCTATAAGGATACATGCATAATTATTAGTATAATAAATAATATTATGTATAAATATTTATAAATAAACAAATTATTCATTCTTAAACATCAAATAGATTCAATACATACCTATTTTTGTTTCAAGAACTATAAAGACACTACTTGTGTTGAAATAAACATAGTGATCCGAAATTAAAGTAGGTGGGGAATGAAGAACAACATTATAAAGTTGTGTGTATACCTATACTATCATGATACAATTTATAGGCGTAAATTGTTCTATATGATAGGAAAAATAAAACCTATGATGGAAAGTCTTAATAATGGAAAACTATCATAGTTCAGGAGTTCTATTATGGAGGGTATTCATGAAACAAAACATCTGGTTCACTAATAAGGGAATTGAACCCCATGGGAGGTGGTAGGGGGTGGGCATATAGATCCCATAATTAATGATATAGAGAATGAATCTCTATTAAATAAGGATGTGGGGACACAACTCCCAACACTATGAGTTTTATAGGGGAGCCTTGACCTATATCTTGGAAAAAATAAAACCCATGAAAGAATGGATTAAGAATGGGACTATATCATAGTGTGATTGGTTTGTTAAAACATATTGTATCAATCAAAAAGACATATCAATAGTTATTTTTTGTATATAATATGAATAATTCATAATTAATGTGTCATATATTCTTTATATAACACTATTTTCCTTGATAATTTCTTCCATGGACTATATTTCCCATATCATTTATACTTATTTACATAAATTCTAAAATTAATTATTTTTTAATAGAGGGTTTGTCATTTTTATTCCCCTTTAATAATAGTCCCAAAGTGAAACACTTTATAAATCTTGAATTATTCAAATTTAAATATACACGTCATAATTTAATTTTTTTTAAATACAAATGGGGAAGGATATGTTATAAAACTCTTTAAATTAGGGGAGGTTATTAAGCTCCAAAATACATTATATTCTTTTCAGATATTAGTGTTGTAAGAGATATTTTTGATATATTATCACTTTATCATGAACTTGAATGACTTTTATATTGAAAAATATTTTTACACTTTCACTTTAATGGAATGATATCGAATATTAATTTTCATTTAATATGAATTCTATATTTTTTTGATAAGATTAATTTCTATTTTTTAATATAAAAATACAATAGCATTTTTTTCTTTACCAAGATCTTCTAGTTATTTATTTATCTAAATAATTTTATCATAAAATATTTCATTAAAAATATACATTTCTTAAAATATACAAAGGGAATTAATATCTAAGTTATTTCTCAACCGTCTAATGCATTTGGTTCAAAAACAAGATACACATTTAACTATATATACTCTATCGAAAATATCTATAGCCTAATTGGTGTAACTATAAGAATTTAAATATTTGTTCCTTTATTCTATACAATAATTTATAACCATTTGTTTATTTAATGCACCATAGTATTCTCTTAAATTATATAATATTTTCTATAGTTGGACCGATTCTAACTCATCCCCTAAAATATGTTACATATACTATACTTGATTATGTCATCATAAAGTAGCTAAAACTTACAATAATTCTCTATAATAGTGTTATATAAACAAAATCCATGCTCTCAAACATACCAATATTAGTTTAGACCACTATATGAGTCGAAATTAGACTACCATCATACATTAGATATTTCGTCAATAGCTCATTAGCATAATTATATTGTTATATAAATGTATAATCACATTTTTAATTATATTGCAACCTAAATAAACTTGTTAATTTTTTCAATAATTTATAACTTGAACAATAATATCATCGTGATACCAAACTATTGAAAATATTATATCATTTTAAATTAAATATGATATCATCAACATATATAATCCAATAAAATGTTATTTTTTTGTGATCACCATACGATAATTATGTTCAATAACACCTCTCTTGAATTCAAAGTTCTTCAAGTATATATCTACTCATTTATATAATGACCAAAAAAATTTTATTCCATAAAATACCTTCGCTAAATGGTTTAACTTTATATTATCACCAAAAAATATTAATACAATTAATTTTTTGATGTATAAATATTTTTTATGTACTCGATTTAGTCATTTCATCATTATATTGATTTTATATATCTTAAATATCCATTAATGTTTCACCACAAAAAATAATAAAATTCTTTATGAACTTTATAGTAATGATAAAGTTAAATCAAAACCAATACCCTTGGGAATATCCTTTCCAAACAAGCATACATTTATCTGTAATCACATTTATATTCTCATTGTGTTTATTTTTGAACACTTATTTTCTTTTATGATGATATGATGAGTTATAAACTATAAAATCTACCATTTCTTTTTCATTTTTAATTTTATTATACTCATCAATCATATGATTGGATCTTATTTCATCCTTTAATAATTCTTTATTTGATGTAGGTTACTCTTGGTATAATAATATGTTTTTATCAATGATATTAACTCATTGAGTTTGAGTAAGTATTTTTTTATCACATGAGATATTGGGTTGTTTAAATTAATTATATTTAAAATGCCAATCTATTTTAATTTCTTAGTGACTCACTTAAACTATATCATCAATTTTCTATTCAATTTTAGTATCCTCTTCTTATGATTTATAATGTGGTTATTCAATGATATATCCATGGTAATATTATCTATAGAAATCTTCTATATCTATTACTTATAATATATTTCTAGATTTTTCAAAAATTAACTTCACATTATTTATTTCCATTATTTTAATTGGCTTCACGTTCAATAATTAATAAGTACTTTTCTTGGTATTATAACAAATGAATATTACGCCATCTAGTATATATCTATACTTTTACTCTGTGATTTATTTAAGGATAAATTACTTTCATACAAAAAAGTTTAATTGTTTTAGATTTGGTTTCCTTTAATACCACATATATAATGGGACCATATTCTAACCTGAACAATTAATATTTCTGGTTGATATATAAACCTCCTTATAAACCACTTCCTTCTAATAAATATCTAATAGATTTACATATTTTTGTAATGTATTTCCTAAAGTTTTTACCATTATATTTTCCTTAAAAAAATCAATTTTATAGAGTTATAACCTTTGAAATATCATTCTTCATTCCATGTTTCTATAAGCATTTTTCTACATTAAATGAAGTAAACTCTTTGCCATTGTTCGGTTGTAGTTTTTTGATCATCCATTCTAATTAATTCTAAGTAATCTATCCAAATATTTTTAAGTATAACATACCCTTGTTATTTAATTTTATAATAATTATGCATTAAAAAATTATATAGTCATCCATAAATAAGATATAATACATTTAAAATATAACCATTGGTGTCATACGAACCCAAAAATCAGTTTCATCAAATTAAAGAAAGTCTGCGGCTCTCTTATTTGTTGGATTGTAGGGAGTTATAACTATATTTAACTTTATGAATCATCACATGAAATTTCTTATTGTTTTTTAGATTAGGAATACCATTTATTTCTCCATATTTAATTGATTTTCCGATATTTGTTAATGTATGTTCCCAAGATATCAATGACATAACCAATTTTTCTCTTCAATAGTGAAGAAACATGAACTCTAATTAAAATACATATGATATAGTTTTTTATATTTATTCATTTATGGATCAATTAATTTTTTTTCAAACCCTTAATCATATAGATTCTCTTGTAAAAGAAAACATCTTTTCCATATTTCCATAATTAAATCAAACACAATAGGTTATGGTAATGTCTATATATAGAGAGTATATGTATTTTATTTAGCAGTTCTCCAATTACCCTCAACATATGGTTTTATTTGATCATTAATTTTGCATTATTTCAAAATATTATATTTATATCTATATGATCATTCTTGCTTTACATCACACTTATGTTTCCTATAAATTGGGATATGAAATGACCTGACCAATCAGATCCCTCTTGGTCAGTAGTAAGCCGTGTATGACACCCCAAGCCCCCCTCTAATAGGCAAGAGGATGGTGACTATAACTGAGTATAAATAGTTCATACATGTGATATATCATCATAATATACATATAAACAGTTAAAAATATAATCATAAACAAAGAGTATTGAATAACAGTAATGAACAAAAATAATAAATCCACGCACTAACTCTAATATCACACAATAGTATGATAGCGTGTAACCAAAGTGAATAGTTAAAAATAAGGACCAATAAATTTAAAGTAGGTCCAATCTGAAAATTAGTGAGAATATTTCCACATAATGATCCCTCAAATATGAATATAGTCCTGTTACCATTACCGTTAAGAACCACTACACACCATATACACTAGGTACACCTAGATCTTCATCGAATAGTCTATATCATCTATACAAGACATGACACATGTGAGAAGAGCTCATACATGGCCAAGTATATACATGCATATTATGACACAATAAAATCACCAAGTAGTAATGTATAGACCCAATCTTATCATACATAAATATTACCTATTAGTAAATTAATATTCACTATATAAAAAAACAATCCACTCCAGAATAATTCATATTTAATGCCTTTGGAAGCATGGATATTTAAAATAATTGGTTAATAAGCGAACTGTATCATCTCCCAATAAATTATTCATACTTATCACCCTTATTATAAATATAATACACAATAAATTTCTTTATAACCTGGGTAAAGAACACATAAGAATGGGTTAGCTCATATGCCCAGTATTGGTAAAAAAGGGAGATACAAAGGAATAACATGAGTAAATGGTATGAGAACATGAGAATAAAAATTTAAAACCATGAACTATATATGAATGATCATAGTTTGATTCTTGAGTATTGAAAGTTTATAAAAAATGAGTTCATAGTGAAATCAAATAACATTATACATTAGAACATATCATTTGAATACTCTATAGAATTGTGGTGTAGAAATAATCATAAAAATCATTTCCTTAGTAGTCAAGGATATCATAGTGGAATGAGATCACTCCACAAACAATCATAGTAGTAAATATTCACTCACAAGACTATCATAGTGGACAAAGACCCTTATAAAACTGGGTTCAATAATCATTATAGTACTTTTTATCTCATGAGATATTAATATTTTCCCAATTCATTAGATCACGATATAAGTCCCACCCATCACATAATAAAAATCATACATACATTTTCTACAAGACCATAAAACATTCATTATATTTTAATCCCTGAAAAGAAATTGGTTTCATAAAAATTTCATCATATCCTAACTTGTGGATAATAAACTTGTTTCATAATAATTTGATCATTTCATTATAACATAACCCCTAGAAAAAGATGTGAGTTTCATATGCATTTTATCATGGTATAACACATGGAAGAGAAATGGGTTTCATAAATATATTTTAATAATAAACATAAAACATTTAGAGAAATAATTATAATGGTATCTTAGGATCATATCCATTTAAAATCATAAGTAACATCAAGGTATTTAATCTTAAATGGAAAACTATTTTTGAAAGAAATATCACTTGGAATGTGTCTTGTGGAAAATATCATTTGTTTGAAAATAAACTTCTTAAAATTAAAAATTTATAAAATATAGGGGAAACCATTTTGTTAAAAAATATACATGAAAACTTAAAAATTTATATTTTAATAATATAGTTTTCATGATGGTGGGAAACTATGTTCATGTTGAATATATTAATAAATGATTCCTTTTACATTTTTGGTAAAAGAAAAACTAGCCTTGTTTTGAAAATGACACAAATATTCAATTTAAAAAATATTTAAATAGTCAAAAGTGACTGTAAATTTATTTAATAAATCCTTTTTATTATTTTAAAACATTTTTGAAAACATTTTTAAAAACCTGGATACAGAAGAAAAATGTTTCTTGACTGTGGAGATAATAAATATGATTTTTTCTTAGAAACATTATTTTTGTATCTTGAGTACATAAAGATAGGAAAATTAAATTTAAACATTTATTTTAATGAAATAACCTCAGGAGAATAAAATTAATGTAGTTATTGAGAAATATATCATAAATTTTCATCATCAAAAACAAAATCATTAACAACCCTGATAAACAATAAGATTGTAACATCAAATCTTTACCACATTATTATCTTTTGAATCATAGGAACCATTTAAGAATTACATAACATGAAAATTATAATATCCGGAAAATAAATATATTCAGGGTATAATGTATCAAAGTGGAATTATATACACCTCATTTAAGATGATAGGTGCATACCTAAAATTATGTCCCAAAGAAAGAAATGTGAGATAAAAATCCCTTACCGCTTTAACATTTGAACCGGAAACCCCATGAAAGAGAGATCATAAAATGGATATTTAAATATAAATAAGTTTCAGGATAAGAATAATAAAATACATTAATGGAGATATATATATACCGCATAAAATAAATTGGTGGTGAATAAGGTATATGTCTCACATAAGTAAAAAGTGAGAAGAAAATATCTTACCTTAAGTCTCATTATCCTTCGTACACATTTGAAAAAAATATATAATAAATATTATTTTATTATCAATATGTTATAGAATCATAATTATATATATATATATCACACTATATGTTAATTACTTATGGATCTTTATTGACTTTTATTTATAATTCCATGTTATAATCCCGTTTTAGGTAGTAAAATATTTTTTTTCATAAATTTGTTGATTTTATGTTTTAGGGATTATTACTCTGATAATGATTCCATAATTTCAGTATCATTAAACATGATATAAACATGATATATATTCATTATATATTAATTTAAAGAAATGCCTAAATTTTGAGATAGAAAATTAAATACACCATTCATGGAGATTATTGGTTGAACATATACATGAATGTTGTTTCCATTTTATTGATGTATGAAATGAATAGAATTTATATAATATATTAATTTTAAAAAATAATTTTTATTCCATATTTATCACATGTATTCCTTAAATTTACCCTAATTTACTTTTATGAAAATTGTTTTTGAAAAATGAATCACATCGCTTCGTGGGGTGGTAGTCCACTATACACACGAACAATGTTATTGTATCCCACACGAAAGGGAAAATAAGAATATATATATGATGTAATAATTAAATATGTATAATAACATCATAAATTTCATATATATATATATATATTTAATTCATAATTATATCCATCTTTTTAAGGTGGTGATGGAATAAAAATGACATTAGTCAATGAGGCGGTTGTCTTCCATATACATGAGTGATGATTTTGTATTCAATTTATGTAAGAGGAGATAATTTTGTGTTATTAAATTTAAAAAATAACATAATATTATATTTTAGATACTATTTTTACTCTATCAACATAATTCAATAATATTTTAAGATTTTATAAGAAGAAGAAAAACAAAAATGCATAGTTAATACCTTCACTTCTTATTTGAAAAACCTATTTAGGTTTAACCGAAATCCTTATTAGATCGAATTTATGATCTCAAAAAGGACTCTTGAATGTGGTGAGTCATTTAAGGAAGATATTTTTCTAGTTATTGTCATAAAGAAGGGTTTTTTATGTTTCTAAAACAGAGAAGTGGGGGTGTCCTTTTATAAGTGGGAGAGAGGACACACTTGGAATATTTGAAAAGAATAAAGTGTACCCATGTTTTTTATATTCCAAAAAGCTAAAATGTGGGCTATTATAGACTATTAAATGTGAAAATGTCTAAATATAAACATAAAAATTGGAATTTTACAAGTTTCTATGTCATTTTACACCTTATCTTTTTAGTTTAGGCCCTGATAAACCTGTTTTAACCTTAAATGTGGTAATTAAATTATATTGTTTTCACTTTTCATTAAGTTAAAAATTTAAGTTTTAGTTATCAGATAATATAAATTATATTAATTAAAAATATTTAATATATTTTTTCAAATTCCATTCAAATGTCTTCAAAATTTTAAATTACAATTAACGTTGTAGATGCCATAAGAATGCTGTTTTCCAAAGTGAAAATGATCAAAAGTTTAAAAAGTTTGAATATCATAATTAAATATAAAATTGATTATAATGACATAAATTAGATTAATAAATATAAATTTAGAATAATTTTACTTTTAAAATTATAAATAATAATTTTAAATTTTTTAAATGATTTGAAATAAATAATGATTTTTAATAAATCCAATATTTTCACTATTCATCGAAAAATATATCTCCTCTGGAAATTTCAAAAAATGAAACCTTAGATAATTTAATATTTTTATGTCAAAAATGAATTTAATTTTTTAATAATTTTTTTCTAAAAGTTTCAAAAATAAATTTTAAATCTAAATGCCTAATATGTGATAAAACTACTTTTTTATAAATAAAATATAGTCTTTAAGACTAAAATTTGATTTATTATGATCTCATGACTATAGATATAAGGACCCAGCCTTAAAAATTAATTAATATTGAATTAAATGAATAATTCACATTGAGGGTCTTTTCAGGTTTATAGTTTTAGAGAATTAGAAAATTACTATTAAATCTCAAAAGATAACAAAGTAGACACTTCTACACAGTTTCCATTTTTTTACAAAACGTGAACTATTGAAAAAAAAGAGTCATGTCTAGTTCCATGTTTAAGACAACATGAATATTCCTTGATCCCATCCTTGACCCTATTCCAAATTATGTCATGTGAAAAACATTTCAAAAACATGGGATGAGCATAAAAAGCTCAGTAAGGGATACACAAAAATGAAAACTGTTAGTTTTTCAAAACAACAAGTAAACCATGAATACATTAACATAAGTAATAATTTTCACATATATCAAGTAGTAAATACTCTTCGCTGAATAAAAGATCATTACTTACCCTTTTGTAACCAAAATATTACCATAAAACCCATATAAAGAACACAAAACATATAAAGGTAACTTGAGACATAAACATACTTAAATGGAATAACCATATGGTCAAATTCCACCCATGTCACTAAATGGAATAGCCATACAGCTGATATCCATACCCAATGCATTGGAGTTTATAATTTAACCACTCATCCTGGTATTCACGGCACCACCCATCATTTGGTTTATCACGTAACCACCCGTCAAATGTTCAAGTACCGTTATAAAATCATAACACATAAGACAATTATAAAGGAAATCAAACATTTGCACATTTCAATCACAATATATCACTTAAATATATTGACATAAGAAATCCATTATCAAAAAAAATTTCAATAGCAAAATACATAAAAGAGTATATGGTATTTATTTACTTTTAAAAACATTAGGGCTTGTTGAGGAAGCCAAAGATCAAATAATACTCGCAGCGGCGAAAAAGGTCATTGTCACCGCGTATGTTAAAAGAAACATTCCTTTTTATCATTTAGAAAAATGTTTCATAGAAAAATATTCCCTTTGAAAAGTCAAAGGTGTTTTATAAAGCGTATAAAATAAAGTCTTGTATTAGAACAAAATATGCTTCAATGAAAGGAGATTGAGACGAAGTCCCTTACCTCGTGTCCGACTTGACTCGATCGTTCTTTAATCTCCTGAATAATAAACTAAAGTTAATTTCTACTTGCTTAAGAACATTTTTCAAGTTTATTATTAATTTTATATAACTTATTTCCATCTTATAAACAGTATGTAATCATTTAAGTTAATAATGTTCGTTTTGTTGATATTTGGTACTTAAGTAAAAAATGGACTTCTTACAGTTAAATGTTGTTCATGTGGTCAAAGGTTCATTATATCCAGAATTATATTAATGACTTGGATATCATATATATCATATATATCCAGAATATACATTTATTTATAATAGTACATAACATTTAGAGGTAAGAAATGAAATGCACCGTTCATGGAGACGGTAAGCCGTACATACGCATGAACGCTAATTTCATTTATATTTCATTTTTAAGGGAATAAAATCACAATGATATAAAGTTAAATTATAATTATAGTATAATATCATATATAATATTATTAACTCCATCCTTTATACGCCCCATATATGGCATTAACAATTCAAATCACTTTGAGGGGGCGGTAGTTTGCACTTCCTAAAATGAAATTATCATGTTTACCCATAATGGAAACCATAAAGGTTTTCCATAAATGAAAAATATGGAAGCATAAGGAAAACATAAACATAATATATATCATATATAAATATAGTGAAATATTAATGGCCTCCATGAATGGTGTTAAGAGAAGATTGAACAATCATCGTTTCGTGAGGGAGTAATTTTCCATCCACAGAAACAGTATGTTCTTTAACCATTAGAAGGAGGTGTGTGTATGTTTAGCTTGAAAAATTCTCATAAAAACAACCTAGTATATTGAAGATACCGGTGATATAAAAAAATTAAGGAATAAAAAGAGTTTATGGGGTTGGAGGAGAAAAATAATACAAAAGAACATAAGAGAATACATTACCTTTAAATCGAGTAACTCCCCTTGGTTTGAACCAAAAGGGTTTCTTGAAGAGATTTATGCCTAAGGTAAGGATTATAAGTTGAATAGAGGGATATTGGGATTTTATCTTCGTACATTTTGGATGATACAAAGGGCTTGCGAAGTGTGTGAAATGGGTAGGGAGTGGGGTTTTTTTATAAGGGAGAGGAGGGGATCTTTTGGAAAGCATGAAACTATTATTTTATTATATAATTCTTTTCAGTTTCTAAAGGTCCAAAAATTATTAAAGTCGAAGATAAGGTTTCCCATGTTCGAAATAAAATTATCCAACAAGAATTGGACAAGTGTTGGACATTATTTTAAACACTATCTTCTTACTTATTTAAATCATTCATTAATGACTTAAACATTGCATCATCATTGGGTCATAAATAATATTATTTATTTGATGTCTAAAAATTATAAAAAAATTACCTTTTTGTAGGAAATATTTTTATATTTCTAATGAATATTTATATTCAAATATATAAATTACATAAACCCATGTAAAAAATGTTTTAGGAAAACAATACATGTTTGTGACATTTTTATTTTTACTTTAAATAAAAGGTATTAATGTCATTATCTTAACCAAGTGACTCCATTGGGTCCCATAAACTGACCCATAGATTTTCTTGGTCGGCCATGACTCACCCAATAAGCGTAGGACACATTTCAATGTGATTTCATATTATTATAACATTATTTTTACCTTAAATTACACTAATTACCTTTAATTGCGATTAATAAAACTTAAAAGTTACTATTCCCAAAAAAAATTATTTTCATCCCATTGAACCGCATTTCACTTACTAATGACAACCATGTGTGTTGGATTTTTTAAATTCAATTCACAGAAGTGGTAACTTTTCGTTTAAACGAAAAATTCAATTTTTTAACTACCACTTAGTGGTTTCACTATTCATCAAAAATTGAAGTTTTTCAAAAAAATACCAAAAATTCACCCTAAGATATATTTGATATTCTGAATTCAAAAATGATTTTTATTTTAAAAAATTAAAAACATATAATTTTCATTAATAAATTTTAATAATTAATTCCCATTGTCAAAACAAATAGCGTGTTTTTAAGAAACAATATCTATCAAAAGGTTGACACTTGTTTAAGACTAATTTCCATTTGAAATTAATTCCAATGACCACCATTGGATTAAATGGTAAAAATATATTCTAATTTCACTTTAAAATAAATTCAAAAGATAATATAATCATATAAAATATTAGATTAAAATGAGGTTTTGAATTAAAATACAACATTTTTCACTTATTCATTAAAAATGAACTTTATCCGAAAAATAACAAAAACATACACAAAGTAAATTTTTATGTCCTGATTCTAAAGAAGGATTTTATTTAGTTCAATATAATGTATAAGAGTGACCAAAACTTTTTTTAAAAAGGGTTCTCCATCAAAAGACGATAAATCGACCTTTTAGTGAGTATTTGAGTATTTATGCCTAAAATTGAGTTCTTTACTTATTTTAATCCTTTATCATTTATTGGATAAATTTAAAAACATTTAAAATACATATATAATCATATTTTAGTTATTTATATTCATTCCCACCAATACAATGGCTACGTGTTAACAACCCTTTAAAATAATATGATTATATTATTAGTGTGCAACGTAAGATTTCAAAAAACACACACGTTGTTATGTATCGGGTACGCTGTCGAACATAGCATCCCCTTTAAAGTAAAATTAATATTTAATTAAAAAATATTAATAAACATGAAAATGTATTATTCTTTATTTACCTGGGATGTTACATCCTTCCCCCCTTTTGGGAATTGCGTCCTCGCAATTTTATTCACTTATCAAAATAAGTGGGGGTATTTATCCCTCATAGCATTTTCAGATTCCCATGATGCCTCTTCAACCATATGGGTTTTCCATAAAACCATCACATGATAAATTAACTTATTTCGCAACACTTCATATCATTGTTCAACAATCTGGATTGGTTGTTCTTCGTAACAGATATTCTCTTCCAACTGAACTACCTCTGGGCTCAAAAAATGAGATGGATCTGGAATATAATTTCTCAACATCGAAACATGAAAAAAATTGTGTACCTGGGAAAAACTTGGAGGTAATGCCACTTTGTATAAAACTGATCCAACATTCTCCAAGATTTTATAAGTTCCAATGAACCTAGGAATCAACTTTCCCTTCTTTCCAAAATGCATCACACTTTTCCATGGAGAAACTTAGAGAAAAACATGATCACCTACCTCAAAAGATATATCCTTCCTATGGTTCCCAATAACTTTTCTGCCTGCATTGAGATGTTCTCATGTGCTTCTGAATCAATTGAACTTTTTCTACCATCTCTTCTACCAATTCTAGTCCCATCAGCTTCCTTTACCCTACTCCATCCCAAAAATATGGAGTTCAACACCGTTTTCCATATAATGCCTCAAACAGATCCATCTGTATACTGGAATGAAAACTGTTGTTATAAGAAAATTCAACCAAGGAAAGATGTTAGTCCCAACTTCCCTGGTAATCCATCATGAAAGCACGTAACATATCTTCCATGGTATGAATTATTCATTCTGATTGCCCATCTGATTGTGGATGAAAAGTTTTACTAAAATTTAATTCAGTACCCAACGACTTCTGAAGGCCTTCCAAAAGTTAGAAGTAACCCTGGGATCACGATAAGATGCTATGGAGAGGGGACTCCATGTAACCTGACTATCTCAAAAATATACAACCAAGCAAGTTGATCTAGAGACAAAGTATCTCGAATAGGAAGGAAATGAGTAGATTTAGTCAATCGATCAACTATAACCCAGATTTCATTATTACCTCGAGATGTCTTTTGTAATCCCACAACGAAGTCCATGGATATATTTTCCCATTTCCACTCTGGAACTGGTAATGAATATATCATCCCTTTCAATAACTTCCACTCTGCTTTAACCTACTGACAAGTCAAACACTTCACAAAAAAATAAGGAATATCTCTTTTCATTCCATCCAACCAGTAATACTCTCGCAGATCTTTGTACATCAAAGTACTACCAGGATGAACTGAAAATGAGGAACTATAAGCCTCACATAACAACTCATTCTTCAAATGTGAATCACAAGGAACACATAACCTCTTCCCAAACCTCAAAACACAATCATTATCAATGTTGAATTCATGAAACTTACCATTATAAACCAGCTCTACCTTTTTCTGCAACCCACTGTCTTTCTTTTGCGCTTGCTTAATTCTGTCTGATAGATATGATCTCACTGAAACCTGAAACAAAATAGAATAACTTCCTTCACCAATAACTTCTATGCCAAAGTTCATCAAAAAAAAAACTAAAGGATATCGTTCCAAATGTATCATGGTTAATAAAGCATTACTTTTTTGAATCAAAGAATCAACCACTTTATTTTCTTTTCCCGTATGGTAATAAATTTTACAATCGCAATCCTTGATTAATTAAAACCATCTCCTCTGTCTCATGTTCAATTTAATCTTGAGTGAATATATACTTTAAACTTTTGTGATCAGTATTTATTTTACACTTTACTCCATACAAATGGTGCCTCCAAATTTTTAGATCAAAAACAAGAGTAGCTAATTCTAAATCATGTGTAGGGTAATTTAACTCATGAGTTTTCAACTGACGTGAAACATAAGAAATTACCTGATCATTCAGTATAAGTACACAACCAAGTACCTTCAATGAAGCATCACTATAGATAAAAAACTCACCATTTCTAGAAGGAAGTTCCAAAACTGGATCATTCACCAATCTTCTTTTCAATTCCTGAAAACAATCACCACATTCTTTTCTCCAGATGAACTTAACACCTTTTCGAGTTAACTTAGTCATTGGACTAGATAAACATGAAAATTTTTCAACAAACATCCATTAATAACCTGCCAAACCAAGAAAACTACGTATCTTGGTTATATTTGTGGGTCTTGGCCATTCTTCAATAACTTTTGTTTTAGCAGGATCAACAGTTATGCCATTTTTTGAAACACTGTGACCAAGGGAAGAAATTTGTTGTAACCAAAACTCACACTTACGGAATTTTCCATATAGTTTATTTTCATTTATGTTTTTCAAGATAACCTTTAAATGACTTTCATTCTCCTCTTTACTTTTATAAAACACCAAAATATCATCAATGAACACAACCACAAACTTATCCAAGAACTAATGGAAAATTCTATTCATTAGATCCATGAATATAGCAGGTGAATTGGTTAACCCAAAAAGTAAAACTAAAAATTCATAATGGCCATATATAGTATGAAATGTAGTATTTAGAATGTCTACTTCTTTTACTTTCAACTAATGGTACCCCGACCTCAATTCAATCTTCGAAAAATACTGAGCTCCCTGGAGCTAATCAAAAAAATCATCGATATGAGGAAAATGATACTTGATCTTAACTGTGATGTTATTCAATGCTCTATAATCAATGCAAAGTATCATTGAACCATCATTATTTTTAACAAACAACATAGGATCACCTCGTGGTGATGTTCTAGGTCAAATAAAACTTTTTTCTAATAACTCCTTCAATTGCTTCTTTAACTCTAAAAGTTCAACTTGAGCCATTTGATAAGGGGGTTTTGAAATTGGCTTAGAATCAAGAACTAAGTCCACATTAAATTTAACTTCCCAATCATGTATAATACCAGGAAACTCATCAGGAAAAACATCAAGAAAATCATTTACCACAGACACATCATTAATATGAACAGTTCCTTTATTTTCAACAATATGTGCAAGGTAACATTCATTTCCATCTTCTACTAGTTTCTCAACTTCCAAATATGTTATCAAATGCAATGGTTTATTCTTGTACACAAACTGAAAATATTTCTAAAAAGAAACCACTTTAGCTCTGTAGTCAATCTTAGCATGATAAACAGAAATCCAATTCATTCCCAAAATAACATCAAACTCTACTATAGGAAAAACAATAAGGTTTTCTGGTAGATTCTTTCCTCACACAAGGATAGGAAGGTTCTTATAATTTCTTTTTGTCTCAACATTTCCTCCAATTGTTTTTACCATAAGTTTAGGATTTGTATCTAGAGATGGAATTCCCAATTTACTAGAAAACTTCTCAGAAATCAAAGAATGTGGAGACCCTGAATCAAACAACACATTGGCATAATCTGAACAAACAAACATTGTACCTGATACTACTTCATTCAATGGCCCAACATCAGTTGAAGTAGTTTCAAAGGATTTGACCACCCCTTTCTGCATGTAGTCTGGCTGTTTTCCCTCAGTTGAGTTCTTCATTAGACATTCATTTGCATAGTGACCCATTTCATTACACTTAAAACATCTTACCACTAGCTTTTCATTAACTTCTTGATCATCTTCCTTATAGTTACGAGAAATATGACCAGACTTACTACACCAGAAGCACTTTCCAGACTTGGGTAAAAATTATCCAGGATGCATTTTACCACACTTCTCACAGGATGGATATTTGGTTTTCTTACCTCCTGGCTTCTTTGAGGAAATCTTTCCCTTTACCTGCCAACTAGACCTCTTATTATGTTGTTTTTCAAAGAACACCTGATCATCGGAAAACTCTATTTCCACCTTCTCTTCACATCGAACAAGTTTTTCATAACTTTTGAACTCACGAGAAGATAAATCCCTTCGATATTTTGGCTTTAACCCTGAGTAAAAACAGTTTATTTTACTATCAAGATCTCATATGAAATTTGGAGCATACCTTTCCAGTCGAGTGAACTTTACTTCATAAGCATGAATTGAGACATCCGCCTACCTCAATTATAGGAATTTTATTTCCGTCCTAAGACGAACCACCTTAGGAAAATATTTCTCAAGAAACATACCTTTGAATTAATCCCAGTGAATATCATCAATCTCCTCACTATCCCTGATATTTTTCACCATATACCACCACTAATCAGCCTCTCCTTCAAAACAGTAAATAGAAAGATTAACCTTTTAATGTTCTGAACACCCCATGACCTAAAAAATCTTCTCTAGTTCTTTAATCCACCCTTCTGCTAGCACAGGGTCAGATGATCCTCTAAATTATGGGGGATGTTTCCTCATGAAATATTCCACCACTGACATGTTCCTCTATGGTTGATCTGGCTGATATCATTCATGGATACCAACACCATTTATATCCTGATTCAACTGTTCCATCACAGCAAAAAACTATTCAGTTCCGATTCTGACCATCTCAGGTTGCTGATTTGGAAGGTTGTCTTCCTCCCAATGTCATCCCAACATTGCTGCCTTGTTTCCTCCACTGAAAACCATCCTGAACACAGAAAAATCTTAGGAGAAGCAACATGGTAATCTTTAAATTCTATAGAATTTCATTCATACCATAAATTAATTTATAGACATAAACATAACAATTTTCTAACTCCTAAATATGTCTCAACTGACCTTTGATACCAACTATAAAGACCTAGCCTTAAACCTTACTTAATATTGAATTAAATGAATAATTCACATTGAGGATATTTTTAGGTTTAGAGTTTTAGAGAATTAGGACATAACTATTACATCTCAAAAGATTTCAAAGTAGACACTTCTACACAGTTTCAATTTTTTTTACAAAACATGAACTCTTGAAAAAAAGAGTCATGTCTAGTTCCATGTTTAAGACAACATGACTTTTCCTTGATCCCATCCTTAACTCTATTCCACATTATGTCCTGTGAAAAACATTTCAAAAACTTGGGATGAGAATAAAAAGCTCAGTAAGGGATACACATAGAATGAAAACTGTTTGTTTTTCAAAACAACAAGTAAAACATGAATACATTAACATAAGTAATAATTTTCACATTTATGAAGTATTAAATACTCTTCACTGAATAAAAGATCATTAATTACCATTTTGTATCTAAAATATTACCATAAAACCCATATAAAGAACACATAACATATAAAGGTAACATGGGACATAAACATACTTAAATGGAATAACCATACAGTCAACTTCCAAACATGTCACTAAATGGAATATCCATACGGCCGACTTCCATACCAAATGCATTGGATGTTATAACGTAACCACCCATCCTGGTATTCATGGAACCATCCGTCATTCGGTTTATCACGTAATCACCTGTCAAATGTCCATGTACCATTATAAAATCATAACAGAAAAAACAATTATAAAGGAATGAAAACATTTCCACATTTCAATCACAATATATCACTTAAATATATTGACACAAAAAATCCATTATCAAACCATTTTCAATACCAAAATACATAAAATAGTGTATGGTATTTATTTACTTCTAAAAACATTACGACTTGTTGAGAAAGCCAATGATCAAATAATACTCGCGGCGGTGGAAAAGGTCATTGTCCCCACATACGTTAAAAGAAACATTCCTTTTTCTTGTTTAGTAAAACGCTTCGAAGAAAAATATTCTCTTTGAAAAGTCAAAGGTGTTTTATACAGCGTATAAAATAAAGTATTGTATTAGAACAAAATATTCCTCAATGAAAGAATATTGAGACAAAGTCCCTTACCTCGTGTCCGACTTGACTCGATCATTCTTTAATCTCCTGAATAATAAACTAAAGATAATCTCTACATGCTTAAAAACCTTTTTCAAGTTTATTATTCCTTTTATATCACTTATTTCCATCCTATAAACATTATGTAATTATTTAAGATAATAATGTTCGTTTTGTCTATATTTGGTACTTAAGTCAAAAATGGACTTCTTACAATTACATGTTGTTCGTGTGGTCAAAGGTTATTTATATCCATAATGATATTCATGATTTGGATATCATATATATCATATATATCATGAATATACATGTATTTATAATAGTACATAACATTTATAGTTATGAAATGAAATGCACCGTTCATGGAGAGGGTAAGCCGTACGTACGCATGATGGATAATTTCATTTCTATTTTGTATTTAATGGAATTAAATCACAATGATATAAAGGTACATTATAATTCTAGTATAATATCATATATAATATTATCAACTCCATCCTTTAAACATCCCACATATGGCATTAATGATTCAAATCACTTTTAGGGGGAGGTAGTCTGCACTTCCTAAAATGAAATTATCGCGTTTACCCATAATAGAAACCATAAAGGTTTTCCATAAATGAAAAATACAGAAGCATAAGGAAAACATAAACATAATATATATCATATATAAATATAGTGACATCTTAATGACCACCATGAATGGTGTTAAAAGATTATTGAACAATCATCGTTTTGTGAAGCAGTAATTCACTATCCACAGAAACAGTATGTTCTTTAACCATTAGAGAGAGGTGTGTGTAAGTGTAGCTAGAATCCTTCTCATAAAAATATCCTAGTATATTTAAGATACTGGTTTTATTACTAAAAAAAGTAATAAAAAGAGTTAATGGGGTTTGAGAAGCAAAATAAAACAAAAGAACATAAGAGAAGACACTTCCTTTAAATCGGGTAACTCCCTTTGGTTTGAACCAAAAGGGTTTCTTGAAGAGATTTCTGCCTAAGGTAAGGCTTCTAGAATGAAGAGAGGAATATTGGGAGATTATTTGTGTAGAGTTTGGACGATCCAAAGGGCTTGAGTAGTGTGTGAAATGGGTAGTAATTGGGGTCTTTTTATAAGGGAGAGGAGGGGCTCTTTTCGAAAGCATGAAACTATTATTTTATTATATAATTATTTTTGGTTTCTAAAGGTAAAAAAATTATTAAAGTAGAATATAAGATTTCCCATATTCTAAATAAAAATATCCAATAAGAATTGGACATGTTTTGAACATTATTTTAAACATTATATTCTTATTTATTTAAATCATTCATTAATGACGTAAACACCGCATCATCATTTTGTCATAAATAATTTTATTTATTTGATGTCTAAAAATAATAAAAAATTTAACATGTTGTAGGAAATATTTTTAGATTTCTAATTAATATTTATAGTCAAATATATCAATTATATAAACCCATGTAAATTTTTATTATTAAAACAATACATGTTTGTGACATTTTTATTTTTACTTTAAACAGAAGGTATTAATGTCATTATCTTACCCAAGGGGATCCCTGGGGTCCCATAAATTGACCCATGGATTTTATTGGTCGTCCATGACCCATCCAATAAGTTTAGGACACGTTTCAAGGTGATTTAATATTATTATAACATTATGTTTACCTTAAGTTACACTAATTACCTTTAATTGTAATTAATAAAACATAAAAGTTACTATTCACCCAAAAAATATTTTAATCCCATCAAACCAAATTATACTTAATAATGAAAACCATGTATGTAGGATTTTTGAAATTCAATTCACAGAAGTGGTAATTTTTTGTTTAAACGAAAAATTCATTTTTTGAACTACCACTTAGGGGTTTTACTATTCGTAACAAATTTATGTTTTTCAGAAAAAACAAAAAATTCACTCTAAGCTATATTTGATATTACGAATTCAAAAATGATGTATATTTTACAAAATTCAAAAAATATAAGTTTCATTAAATATTTTTAATAATTAAGTTCATTGTCAAAACAAATAGCCTGTTTTTAAGAAACAATATCTATCAAAATATTGACACTTGTTTAAGTCCAATTTCAAAATGAAATTAATTCCAGTGACCACCATTGGATTAAATGGTAAAAATAAATTCTAATTTAACTTTAAAACCAATTCAAAAGATAATCTAGTCATATAAATAAATTAGATTAAGATGAAGTTTTGAATTAAAATACATCATTTTTTACTTATTCATTAAAAATGAACTTTATCAGAAAAATAAAAAAAACATAAATAAAGTAACTTTTGATGTCCCGATTCTAAAGAAGGATTTTATTTGGTCCAGTAGAATTTATAAGAGTGACCAAAAATATTTTTAAAGAGGGTTATCCATCAAAAGGAGATAAATCGACCTTTTAGTGAATATTAGAGTATCTATGCCTAAAATTGAATTTTTTACTTATTTTAAGCCTTTATCTTTTATTGGATAAATGTAAAAACATTTACCAAACATATATAATCGTATTATAGTTATTTATATTTTTTATGCCAATACAATGGCTATGTGTTAACTACCATTTAAAATAATATTATTATATTATTAATGTGCAACATAATATTTCAAAAAAACTCGGTGTTGCGTATCGGGTACGCTATCGAACATATCAACCCCTTTAAAGTAAAATTCATATTTAATTCAAAAATATTAATAAATATGAAAATATCTTATTCTTTATTTACCTGGGATGTTATAATAGAAATCATAAGTTGAATGTTAAATAATTTTATTGAATATATAATATATAAATATAATTAAAGTCATTTACCAAAAGTTGTTTATTTAATTTATTGAGAAAAAATGTGTTTTCCACATAAAAATAGTTTTCCAGAAAATGATTTCCTTTTTTTTTCAAATGATTTTTATTTTATTTTCTAATATATTATTGAAAAATAATTAATTTTATATATTGGTGTAATCCAAATATTTTCATTATTTTTTTAATCATATTAATACCATCCATTCTGACATCTAGTTAATAAAAATCATATTTAATTGTCATATTTTAATAGTATATCATATTTCATTTAAACATAGTATTGTGTGTAATGAAATATAAAATCAGTTTTGTGTGTAACTCAAGATGAAATCTGTGTTGTGTGTAATGTAAAAATATCTAAAAAATAAATTAATTTGGGAAAAAATATTCATAAAATTTGGTGGTGTAACATTATACCCCCTTAAAATGTATTTCACTCTCAAAATTATTCACTTTGTAAAGAAAACCCCAAGGATACTTATGACTCATATCATCATTACGTTCCCATATATAATCCATAATATAGTGGTTTGGTCCAAAACATTGACAATGAGAGTGGTATTTTTTCATAGAACATTCTCTATTTGATCCCTAATTTATATAAGTTGTTCCTCATAAGAAAGATCATGCTCCAACAATACTAATTCTTAGTTCAGTACATGCTTTGGATCGAGTATGTACTTACTCATGAGAGATACATGGAATACCTCATGGAATTGAGATATGTTCAGTGAAAACACCAAATGATAAGCTACCATTATGATATGATCAATAACTTTAAAAAGACTGATATACCCAGGGATTTGTGGTCGCTTCCTTATTCAAGAAGAAAAATCATAAAAACTACATATCAGAAACTTCGAACTTTAGATCACATCAATGATTACCATAAACAAATTTCTATTGACTTTATGATGCCCTTATGTGCTTTTGAATGGCTCTAACATTATCTTAATTTTTATTTTCTAGATTTGGTCCCACTATCTTTCTTTCTGCAAATTCATTCCCTTAGGTTGTAAATCTACACTTATTTCCATATAGGGCTTCACAAGGATCCATATGAATGTTCTAGTGAATGATATTATTGTTTTAAAATTAAACTAGGGGAAGGTTTTTATTCCTAACACCATTTAAATATAGAGAAAAATATCTTAGCATGTCATCTAGGGTCTGAATTGTTCTCTTAGTCTATATATTTATCAGAGGATGATACACAATGCTGAAACTCAACTGTGTATCAAGAGTTTTTTGAAGAGTTATCAAAAACATCTAGGTAAACCTTGAACATAATCAAACCTAATAGTATGTGGTAAACCATGCAACATTACCACTTCCTTAATGTATATCCTAGAATTATGATCCAGAGAGAAATCTTCTCTGATAGTGATCAAGTGTGTTAACATTGTAAAGAGATCGACTGCAACCCATATAACATTATTCTCTTTAAGTGTTTTAGAGATTCTAATAGCAAAATATATAATGACATTTTCCAATTTCGATTATTATATGAATAATGGTAATATAATCCTCTTAAACGTTCATCTCTCAGCCTTAACTTTCAGAAATACCATGTACTGATATACATACCCAACAATATCTCTTTTATGTTGTCCCACTATAAATACTCTTTCATGTTGTCCAGTTGTTGGCATTATTCCATTTTTTTCCTTCAGTTGTGGGTTCAAGATCCACAACCTCACTAGATTTGATACATTTTCACCTAGAATATAGGTTATAATTATTCCAAAACAAAATTAATATAATTAGAAAATTAAAATAACCCATTTTTACATCAAAAAAAGATAATTTAAACACTAAAGGTTACCAATAACTTTAATCATATTCCCAAAAAATGTAAAGGCATTCCTGCTAAAATAAAATTTTACACTAAAACATAAACAACACCAAAGTTTTATATTTATATATATTTCTCTTAAAATATCCTTAGTCTTAATAGTTACATATCACATAAAACCTAAAAAGAGTTTTTTACGACATAAAATAAATGATCAAAATTTAACTCATAAACCCATGTTTGTAAACAAAAATCATAAGTTAATCTTACATAGTGATATATATGCTTAAAAAACTAACAAAATACATATATGTTTCATGATTCTTATAACCCAAATTCTACTAGTACAAATTCTTTTACAATATAATCCTTGAATCCTAATACATAAATACTTGAATCCTTATAATTAAATTATTGACATGAAATAGGTCCTTCCTTGGTCAATAATTTAACTCTTGTATTATGAGATTAAAATGGATAATGACCATGTTCCCAACACATAATAAATTTAACTCCTTGACAAGTTGTCACTATATGACCTTCTTTTTTAGAAAAAAAGCATCTTCCCCTCAATTTGAGATATTTTTATCAGTGCTTCTTCCCACCTTTTTGACATATAAAAAGTTGGATCTTCTTTAAATTACATTTATTACCAAGTAAAATTTCATTAAATTTATCTTCCTATTATTTGGATGTGTTGAAATATTACCAAATTTTCCATTATAAATCATATAATGTGATAAATAATTAGGAATAATTGCATTATATTTCTCTCCAATTGTCATCCAATTTGGTTACATATAGTCATTTTATGTACCATTAGATGTAGTTTTAACCTTATTCCTTATAGTTATATCAATTGACTAAAAAAAATCATAGTGTGAGAAACAATAATCACAGTGGAAAACCATGAAATCTTGAAAAAAATAAATTATAATATTTCTAAATCACAAAAACTTAGGCTTTAACAAGGATATTCATGGTTATCATTCAAATCATTAATGATGGTTTGTAAAGTGTTTGTGATTTTCCAATGTATATCCTTTGGGATTGTGAAACTAGGGTTTCAATAAGGAAATTTGTTCTATATATTGTAATGCTCGAGTTAATCCCAACATGCCTTTTTTAGAGTTATTACCCCTAGTTACATTTTTTCCAAAACCACATCCACATATAATATCTATAAAGGGATGTAATTTCTTAGAAAATATTCGATGTATCGTTCACCAATATTCTAGTTTATTTTTTATAGTTATAATTATCCTTATACTTATCGTTAGGCATATCCCTAGGGATCTCGTTAAATTTTTCTCATCCTAGTTTTGAAAGGTTTATTAATTTTTTTTCCAATAACAACTTTAGAGATCCAAATTTCATTTTCATAAATGTTAAATCTTAGTATATGAATTTTCATTATACAATATATCAATTCATTCTTGAATTGTATAGGTCTAGTTCCTTTAGAAACATAGTGACTTAAAAATATTGTTTATAATCAAACTACATCATCTCCAACTAAGTTCTTCATAAACAGAACCCTAATTATACATATCATATATAATAATTTCTTTATATCCTATTCAAGGGAAACATAATAATTGGTGATAATAGATTCTTAGTAAGGGTAAACAAGTAATATATAAAATCATAACATGAGAATAAGGGTATGATAACATGATTATAAAATTTGAAAACCATATACAACAAATCAAATATCATAATCATGAGTCATGGAATAAAGATTGATAGTTTATAATAAATTTTATTAATTAGGAAATATAATAACATGATCCATGAGACCATACAATTCATATAATAGATATACTTATTTCACATAAATAATCATAAAAAATCATTTCCTTACTAGTCAAGACTCATTTAAAAGGAAATAATAGTAGAATGGGTTCACTTCTAAAACCATCATAGTACTCAAGGTTCATTCACAAGACTATCATTGTGAGAAAGTTCCCTTACTGAACTAGGTTCACTCTCCATTTCATTCTTATTTATCTCAAGGGATATTAATATTTACCCAATGCTATGGAGGGAGATATAAACCACACCAGTCACATAATGAAAATCATAAATATGTGTTCCACAAGATCATGAACTATTAATTATATCAGAACCCATAAAACAATATTGGTTTCAGAAAAATTTCATCATAGAATGAAAAATGGAAAATAAATAGGTTTCATAATCACTTTATCATTTCATCATAGCAAAATCCAAGGAAAAAGAAGCTTGTTTCATACAAACTTTATCATGTTATAACTAGAGGAAGAGAAACGAGTTTCATAAATATCTTTTCATTATAAAACTAAACCATTAATAGAAATAATAATAATGATATCATTGGATCATATCACAATAAAGTATAAGTAAAATAAAACTATTTAATATTAGAATAAAAAATATTTTGAAAAAAAATCACTTGGAACATTTCTTGAGGAAAATATAATTTATTTGAAAATAATATTTTTAAAATTAAAAAAAATAAAATATTATGGAAGTAAGATTATTTGAAATTAAACTTGTAAAAACTTAAAGTAATATTAAAAGAGAATAATGGTCATGATGGAGGAAAATTATTTTTATGTCATACCCATTGTTATAAGGATTCCTTTCACATTTTCGTAAAATCTTAATGGTTTTATTGAAAATGGCTTGAATATTGCTTTTAAAAAAATTAACAAATAAAAAAGCGTAAAAATTTATTTACTAAATCCTTTATATAATTTTAAAACATTTTGAAATCATTTTTTGAAAATATAGATAAGTAATAAAAAGGGGGTTCGACTGAAGAGAGAAATAAAGATGATTATTTCTTAAAAATGATATTTTTATCTCTTATGTACATATAGAGATGAAAATTAAAGTAAAGAATTTGTTTTGATGAAATAAATATATTCTATGAAAATAATGAATTTCTTTATAAATATATCATAATATATCATCCTAGAAATCAAAATCACAAACCATCCCAATAAATAATGAGATTGTAACATCAATCCATTACGTATTTGGTATTTTTGAATAATAGGCCCCATAAAATAATCAAATCAAATTAAAATTTTAATATATTTAAAATAATTATATTCATGATATATAATTTAAAGTGGGAACTATACACACCTCATATAATAATATTGGTGCATTACATAACCTTTGTCCCAAAGATGTTAAATTGAGATACAAATCTCTTACTGCTTTGGTAACATTTGAAACATAAAACCCATGAAAGAGAGTTAACAAAATGGATATGTAAATAAAAATAATTTTAATGACAATAATAATATTATAAATTCATGATAACTATATACACCACATAAAATAAAAAGGTTGTGAATATGGATTGTGTCGCATATATATAAAAAGTGAGACACAAATCCCTTACCTTAACTCTCGACTTCCTTCATACATGTTTCAAAATACAATATAATAAATTTAATTTTTTTATAAATATTTTTTAAAAACGTAATTATATATATAATACCATTTATGAATTACTTATGACCCTTTATTACCCATTTATTAATAATTCTATGTTAAAATCATGTTTCTGTTAATAACTGCTTTGTTTTTCATACATGTTTTGATTTGTTATTTTATATCCTCTTACCTGATCATGGTTTCATAATTAAATTTTATTAAAAAAATTTATAAATATAATTTATATTATATATATATATGTATTTAGAGTAATATGTAAATTTAGAGAGTGAAAATGAAATACACTATTCATAGAGATGGTAGGCCATGCATACACATGAATGTTGCTTCCATTTTCTCCAAGGATGAGATGAAATGAAGGTAAATAATATATTAAATTTAAAGGATAACTTTTATGGCAAATATATCTAATAAATTCGTTAAATTTACCCTAATTATGTTCCATGAAAAGAATTAGTGAAAAAATAATCACATCATTTCACGAGGCCTTTTTCCGTCGTACAAACAAATGATTTTATCATATCCCCCATGGAATGGATAGAAATAAGTTTTATATGATATAATAATTATAGAAGTATAATAAAATAATAAATATATATCATATATATATATATATATTAAATCCATCATTATATATATTTCTTTGAGGTGGTTATGGAAAATGAATAACATCGGTCTGCAAGCCAGTAGTATTTCGTACACATTAAAGATGATTTCATTTCCCATTTTACGGAAGTGGAGATGGATTTAGGTTATTAAATTCTCATAATAAAAACTTATTATATGTTATATATGGGTATTATAATATAATATTAAGTGAATAAGATTTTATGGAGTTATAAGAAGAAGTAAAACAAAAACGCATAATTTAGAACATTACCACTTCTTTGGAAAACCTATTTATGTTTAACCTAAATACATACTATATAAACTTTACGATTTAAAAAATACCTCTAGGATGTGGGTAGGGTTTTAAATAAGATATTTGGGTGTGTATTTTCCAAAAAAAATTATTTTGGAAGTGCATAGAAGAGATGATATAGGGTGACCTTTTATAAGCGGGGTAGAGAATACACATGGTATTTTTGAAAAGGATAAAGTGTAACCATGTTTTTCACATTACAAAGAGCATAAAATGGAAACTTATAAAATCCTAGAGGTTATAAGGTAATCTTATGTCTATAAAATGGATTTTTAAAATGTTTATAAGTAATTTTACACCTTATGTTTTTAATTTATGTGCCCGGAAAAAACGTTTTATCCTTAACTTTGGTAATTTATTTTTACTTTTTTAACTATTAATTATGGTAAATACATAATTTAAATTTATTATATAATATTAAATATTATTATTTGAAATATTGATTAAATTTTTACAAATTTAATTCATATATGTGGAAAATTTTAATTTAAAATTAAACCAATAGACACTATGATAGAGTGTTTTCCAAAGAGAAAATGTTTAAAATTTAAAAATGTTTTATATAAAAAAATCAATATGAAATTGATTAAAACGTATTAAATTAGGTTAATAAATTTATAATTGAAATAATTTTACTTTTTAAATCCATATTAAAATATTTTTTATGTTTCTAATGTTTTTAAAAGAAATGAAAATTCATAATAAAAACAAGTATTTTTGCTATTCATTAAAAAATTTATGTTCTTAGAAAATTATTATAAATTAACCCTAAGATTATTTTGGATTTATTATTTCAAAAAATTAATTTTATTTTATAAAATAAAATTTTCAAAAGTTTTAAAATTTAATTTTAACTGAATGTTCACAAGTTGTGATAAAAATATTTTTTTAGAAATAAATAGTTTTAAGCATAAAATTGGTTGTATTATTATATAATTACTGTAAATCATATCGGATGAATATTAATTTATTTTATTGAATATATAATATATAAATTTTATTAAAATTACCTAAAAAAGTTTTTTATTCAATATATTGAGATAAAATTTATTTGTGCACATAGAAATAGTTTTTCAAAAATTGATTTCATTTATTTTCAAATTATTTTTATTAATATTTATAATTAATTGATAACCAAAAAATTCATTTTATATATAGGTTTAAAATGTATATTTTCATAATTTATTTAATTCTATTCATACTCGACATTCCAATGACTAGGTGATAACTATAATAATAAATAATTATATTTTCATATCATGTCACATTTCGTTTAAACTAAACATTGTGTGTAACAAATGCTAAACACGTAGTTTCATGTAAGACAAGATTAACACATTATTTTATGTAATTGAAACTATTTTGAAATTAATTAAATTAATTTAAAAAAAATATTCATAAAATATTACGGTGTTATAAGTAAAGTATCAAAGAGAGTCAGCTCCAAACCATTAACTAGAGGGAAAATAAGGGTGTGAATAAATATTTAAACTGAAGGATGAAAGTCATCCAGTAAGGTAATATCACAACCAGTCAATGAACAAAATTATTTACACATATTTTTTAGGATGCAGTATCAAAAAAGAGGTTCTCGAGGCCCCTTAAAAAATGTGTTAAGAGAAGACACACCTTAATAGAATACACCTCAGTTGAGAGATTTTAACTCAATGATAGGGGTTCACACACTTGAAATAGGGTGATACCTAATCCCATCAATGTTATACTTACCTATAGAGGATCACACCCTAGACCACATGGGGATACCTAACTCCATCTATATTTACTGTAGTAGGGGATCACATGTTTGTATGAATGTAACGAGATATATGAACCTACATAAGAAAAATGAATAGGATATCATGATACTCAAACCTATGGGAGGATACCTAAACCAATATATTATTGAACCATTATTAATGGGTCACATGACATAGGTATTTGGGTGGGATACTTGACCTTATATATAGGTTTTAGAGACTCTACCACAACATCCTACATGAAACCCTACTTAGAAAGGATGATCTAAGGTCTTAAACTAAATGAATGGTGGGTGACCAATGTGTCAAGGGGGTACATGATGTGTCACCACATGTTTATAACATGGATCTATGATTCTATTAAATATGGTGTGTAAAAGACTAACTACATGATGTGTGGAATGTGATACACAACATGTGGGTCCATGTTTGGAACTCAGTGTGTGCCTCACTACATAAGTCATGTTCCACTGAGGTGTACACATAGTGTAGCCTAAATATACATGGTATGTCAGCAACCTCGGCTCCCTTGGAACGTACCTCATATATACAATGAGTTGTCCTTATAGGTTCACATAGTGTGTTGGCTTTTCCACACACCCATGTGATATTTAACTTAGTTTGGAACCCTAGTTCCATATCAATGAGACACACAGTGTGTGTTATTTGAACTACACAATGTGTAGTCTTCAAATATCTAGATTATCTTATTTTCTTGTACACATAATCACTACCACCATATTCTCTGATATTATCCTTATAATACCAAAACAATTTATTGAATGAGATCAATTCCATTTTAAATTCCATATTCTAGATGTCCATCACTAGAAAATCAATTCATCATCTCCCTTCTATGTTACTCTCACATTCCAATTCATGAAAATATCATATTCATTATTCCATTATTTTATATTTCTAGGAATACTTATTTAATATTCTATAATCACCAAAGAATAATCCCCTACAAATATCCAAAGAACCAATAATTGATCTCACAATTTATTTTTCCTTGGGGAAAGGTTGTACCATTGGCTAAAATGAATACTAGTGATGAAATCATGATGAATGGAAGGAGAGATCCATAAACCAAAAAATTGATAATAAATGATGACCTTGTGTGAATGACCATCCTCTAATAATGGGACATATAAAGAAACAAATATATATTAAATATTCTAGAATCAATGATTGAATGACCCGAAGGCCATAATTTTTTATTCATTTTTTGTAATCCCATTTTTAAGGGTTGAAGGGGAACCCTTGAAATTATAGGACCTAAAGGTCTTAAAGGAATTAATCATTTCAAACTATGACTACTTGAAAATGACCCTCCCTATAATTTTCATCATGATCATCTATCCACCTTTTCATGGCTATATGGCTAACTGTCCTGTGGAAAGGTGCACTAGTCTGGTATCGATGGTAAATAAAATACCCTCTCATTCTTTCAAATTAGTTATCTCTTATCTAGTGAATTATCATTTCTCTAAATCCTCTTTTTGGGATTGATCCTTGTAGAATATTTCTTCTATCATCTATACGTCAGGTGGTCTAAAGGTTTTGAGGTGGCCAGAAGGCCTTAAGGTTTCCCTGAAGCCTTACTGGCCCAAATTTCTTGGGTGGCCCGAATGTCTGGGTGGCCCGAAGGCCATAAGGACTCTAGGACCAAACCAGTGGCCCAGAGGTGAATAGTTCTAGCTACTATAGTACTTAATAGTACCAACTAACATGCCTTCAATAGTAACCTATAATTATGCCTCTATTAAGAATTGAACTTGGGTCTCATGGATGCACTTGGAGAGTCCTCACCAACCGGGACGAGGCTCATTTGGATGTTCTAGGATCAATTATTATTGAATTACACATTCAATAAAAACATAAATTTATAGAACTTTAAAAAGGTAAATTCTAGATTATATTGTTAGAATAATTAATCCACAATCATAATGATATCAAAAGAGGTTATAAATCCAAAAACAAATATGTACCTCATTTTTGTATCGATTAATTAAGTATAAATAATCTATGTTGATGTTGATGGATATTTCTATTGATTTTGATCACCAATCCATGGGCCATCACCTTTTTCCCACAAAGAATCATCTCATAGAGGATCTCCCTCACTCTCAATCTCATAGGGTTATGTAGTTAACCCCATAGAATGGATACAATGGGGATTATATAGATATTTTCTTGATTAGACATCTAATTATACATTTAAATTAATTATTTAATTTCATTCATCTAATATCCTCTCACTAATGAACATCGATGAGAGGTTAGAATAAGATGAGCCTTATATCACACCTTGGCTAAAACCCATGTTTTGGAATCAAAGGTAACCTCTGTTTCCTTATCCAAGAATTTATTTTGGAAAAAAATATATTATTTCAGAAATTATTTATATATTTGAGTTAATATATTTTTTATATTTAATATATTAAATATAGAAAAAACATGGATATACAACACATGAAACTCTATGCCAACTCTGTGAAAAGATCTATAAATATTATTTAAAATATTTAAAGGGAATAATAACAAAAAAACATGCAATTCAATTCTCTCCACATTCATGTTTTTTTATTCCAAAAAATAGGACCAAATCCAATATGTAAGTGTACTGTGATTTAATTTGGTTCACTCACACCCACAAGCTCTCCAAAAAAATTCCCATTATTTTAGAGAACATGTATAAGGGAAATAATTCATCCACAATAGATCCACTCCTACCAATCCTTGAACACAACCAAGTACTCTAAGAATGCATCTCTATCCTTATTGTCCATAGTACTTGATTCAAAAAATTGTGATGAATCATGAACCTATCTCATCAACTGTGACATGTGGAAGATGTTATGAACTCATCCTAACTATATGTTAAAATCTAGACACTATTCAATCTCTTTAATCCTGTATATTTAAAATGAAGGGATGGACATTAGATATAGCTTCTCACACTAGCCAAATCTCCAAAAACCACACTCAGGTGAGAACATTAGGAACACATGGTCTTCATCTTTGAACTTAAAAGGCCTCATACATTTGTTTGTGTAGGAATTTTGATGGATTTGATATACCCTCATACATTCCTAAATGATCTGAATTTTTTTGTCATCATTAAAACTAAATTTGGCCTTATAACTGATGATTCTATCAACTATGAATGTCATAGTGGTTAACTACATTTTCTCCCATAAAAGGCCTTCAAATGATCTATACCAATGATAAAGTGTTTTTCCATTATTGTATGAAAACTCTAAAATGGGTTGGTGATCCTCCCATCTTCAACTAAACAAAAAATTCAAAGGATTGTAGCATGTACTATAAGACTCAAATGTTTCTCTAGATCTATACATCCTTATAGGGAGGTAACACCATGATCATATATAATTAGGTCTTTAAAGCCTCTTGTAATCCTATTCACAACTGAAACATGAACCATGAATCACAATTAGGGAAAATAAGTAAGTGAAAATCATGAATCCACATGATATCTTACAAGTACAAGCATCCCAATATTTCCATTGAAATCTACTCTATGATAGTTAAGAAGTAGGCCAAATTAGTTTTTTGATCCTTGATCGCCCATATGGAATCATTTACTCTAACTATATATAGAAATATTATAATAAAATCTATAGATATACCATCCCACTTCTATTATGGTATCTCAAGGGGATAGTGAAATTCTTCTATAGCTTGATACTCATCTTTAACCATTGGACTTGTGAGGTAGTGAGAGTTAGACTCTATAATACCCTTATTAATATTTGGCCACCAGAATTACTGCCAAAGATATAAATACATATTTTCCACTCTATAATGTACTACTAAGGGATAAGTTTGTAACTGTATCAACATCTCTTCTTGAATCATTACTAGAACTATAGTCTATCCTTGGAAGGGAATGATATGCTCCCCACCATTAAAGAATCTACCAGGAAAATTTTCTTTGAATATCCTACTATGAATGACCTCATGATCAATATCTGGAAGTCGTCCTTACCTGATATTCTATATAAGTATAGGGGTCACCAATATGTATTCAGATCATGAATGTCCTCCTTCATCCCCTAAGGATAACTAAAATGATGCCAACTTCTCTGACACCATAACTAGTAACCAAAATTAATATTTCTTACTGAGAGAATCTACCACCATATTTCTTTTACATAGAGTGTAAACTATCTTGAAGTCATTATATTTCAATTCATATACCTATATCAACTATATTAGGTTGATATATATTTTATTTAATATATAATCAAGAATCTTAGGGTTATAAAAAACAAGAATATACTCACCAAGGGGATAGTGTCACCAGGTATTTATGAAGAACACCGAAGCTGCCAGTTCATATTCATGGGATTTGTAGTTATTATCTTTGGGTATCATCTACTTGAACTCATAATATATCAACTATTACCTCTATATCAACACACACCTGAGACTAGATCTAGATGAATAATAGAACGTCACATACTCAGCCCCCTCTTATAGAAATCTGAGGACATGATCACTTTTCAACCTCTGTCACAACTCCTCAAAGGCCTACTGAAAATTTTTTGACCAGAAATAAAGATTCATATTAGTGTTCAAGGAATTTAATGGAACCATAATCTTAGATAAATATGTAATTAATCTTTGGTAATATCCAACCAACCTAAGGAATATTTACACCTTCATCATGATCTTGGGTGGTTCCCAAGCTAACGCTACCTCAATCTTCACTGGATATATAACTAATCTATCATATGAGATAACATATCCCATGAAATGAACTTTTATAATACATAAATAAAACTTCAAGAGTTTACCATATATATTATACTCTCAAAATATGTCTATGACCATCCTCAAATGCTCTGCATTCTCTTCCTCTAATGCCAGGTATATAATAATTTTATTAACAAAAGCACCACAAACCGGTCTATCAAGGGTTGCATGATCTGGTACATGAGTCCCATATATAATTTTTGGGAATTCAAAATAACAAAAGGAATTACTAGGTACATGTAATTACTATAGTGAAATTTTAAATCCATCTTCGGTATGTCCTCCACAATAACCTATAACTAGAGATATCCTAGCATGAGGTCAATTTTGGGAGAAAAATTCCCACTTTTAGCTAATCTAAGAGTTATTCAATTCTTAATAGTGGATACTTATTCCTAATGGTTACCTGGTTCAAATAACTATAATCCATACATGACATAATTATCACTTGTTCCTTCTTTGTGAAGAATATAAAAGCTTCCTAGGGGGACACAATCAACCAGATAAATCCTTTCCTCTGAAGGTTATCCAACTACACCCTCATATCTAGAAGGTCATTGGGAGCCATATGATATTATACTAATGGTATAGGAGTGATCCTAGGATTAAATTAAATATCTAATTGAACCTATCAATGAAGTGTTAAACTAGTTATGTCCTTGATAAATACATTTGGGAAATCCTCTACCACTATTGGGAATCGAAGACCCATTAAGTCTATCACCTCAAGAGTCAAGCTGGAAATCTATTGGGAAATCAGCTATAATATCCAATACATGGGTATAATTTTCTTTGACTATAATTTATTCTACACAATGAAGGAAAAAAATTTCCTATAAACCTGAGTTCATTGTATCCTTCGTTAGAAAAAATATATCTAGGAATCAGTGATAGATAACCAATCCGTACCAAGAATAACATCATATGGTATCATCAAAGCTATAAAAAGATACCATGAGAAAGTATCAAATATAAGAGATAATTCACTCTATCGATAGAAAAATGTTATTACAGAATCCCTGCTAGTAGGTGTCTCTAGCCATAATGGATGAGTTAGAGGTTTCACTAGAATATCCATTTTTGAACAAGGGATAAAGAAAGTAAGGAGTGACTTCTGTAAATGTCTACCAAAAAATATTAATATACGGGGAAGAAATATATCATTCCTCAAATAATGTTGATATACTCTAGGTCATATGCCCCAACTTCATGAAATTTTCTAGGACCCAGCCTACAAGCCCTCTGATCAAAGAGCATTCCACCTAATGGTGGTGATAGAGGCATCATATCAAAAAATCAACCACCTCATGCATCTCCTATTCATAAATAACCTATATGAGGAACTCTATGATCACCATGGGGTGGTCCCTAATCACATAAATACCTTTGAAATAATGGACCATATACTTTTCAATATCCATTTTTTACACATTGAGTAGGGTAGTCCCCTGAAATATGGCACCCTTTATCATAAGAAATGAAACACCATACTCCTGGTTGACTCGATCCCATATATGAACATTTTTTAACTAATCCTCAAGGATGATATAAACCTAAGAGAATATTAGGCATATATGTCCTAATGTTCTCTATTTTCCACTTTTTATAATGAATTATCCCTTGGGTAAACACTACTAGAAAATGATGATTATGGTTACTTTGAAAAAAATTATCAACCACTAGGTAATGCTACAACACCCCAACAGGTGGTGATACAAAGAGGAACCACTCCAGCTTAAACATATCTATAAATACATCTCATTAATTTTCATTCTAGAACGTGTCCATAAAAAACAATATCAAGTGAGTATAATGTGAGGCCAGTGAACCTTGATTCATACCCATTTGTAGATATGCTTCCCTGGAGAAACATGGGGAGCTCTTAAATATGCAATGAATAATGAGTCTGTGGGAAATACCCCTACTAGAAATTTTCTCAAATTAATCCAAAGAATGATTTTTATCATCATGAATCTAATTCAAAAATCTCAAAAATATTTCTTTCTTTACATGTAGAAGTCTATCCATATACACCTCCATCTTGTTGGGATGGATCCAAAAAAGATAAACCACTCATTCCGTCAAAAATATCAATTCCTTTAATAATTTTGGTACTATATCACCCTAAATATTCTCAACCTTTTCTTCTAAAACTCATGAAGAAATATGAGACTAAATTTTTCATCATCCAATAATTATGAAAAAATATACTACCCAACAAAAGGATAAATATTGGCCTACCCTACCCAATTTTGGTCATCTAATGGATTGATGGGTGGAAGTACCACTCACTATTCACCTAGAGGAAACACATATCACACATTCACCTAAATTTAGGGCTCATGGATAAGATTATCTTCATCATGATCCATTCATGGAATCTATTTTTGTTTTCTATGTGAATATATCATATAATTTTCAGGATATACTATGGTCAAAAGAGAATATTTGCATAGATAACCCAAGAAGAACATGAAAACCATAACCCATTATCATATGATGCATGTACCTTTTCTACCTTCAACAAATATCTTAGTGTACCGAGTCAACTAAAGAGTTATCAATGTCCTAGAAAATGGATACATCGACTACCACACCATCACTAGATCCCCCAGCCTTAGAGAGAAACACAAAACACTTTAAAAACATTTCCTCAAATCCAAAACCAATCTTCATAACTATACAATATCCAAGCTCTATCCTAGGATAACCTAGGATATGATACCACTCTAACATAACCCCACCAACTAGAGTCCACCTTCCATGTGTTAAGCCGATTATTATACCCCAGTACTTCCTATAACTGGATAATGGATGATGGATAGAACTGAGTGGTAATATCTCATAGATGATCGGTCTTAAACAAATGTAATTTTACGCACACACACACATATCTATATACACACCAAAGTAATACCTAATAGTAATGAACCCAAATAATAAATGAATAAAAAATATCTAATATCCCAAAATAGTATGATAATATATAATCAAAGTAAACATGAAAAAATAAAGGCCTGAAAACCAAAATCTAGGTCCCACCTAACAAATAGTGAGAATATTATCATAGAATAGAACCTCCATTCTAAATACAGTCCTGCTACCATATAATCCAAGCACCAATACACACCACCAAAACCACATCATCTTAAAACTTTTTTCGAGAATATATCATATACATAAGGCATTATATATCTAGTTATATCCCATGTAGGGATGAGTATATACAAACTCGGTATAACACCCTAAAATCAGTAATTAAATCATCAAAGATAATTATATTTAAGCCAACAACCCGAGGAAAAATAAAGTAGAACTAGAATATGCTCATAGAAGGATACGACCAATCTCCTAATATTTGAGACCTCACAATTAATCAATAATCAACATTATTGTATAATATTCTAGAAGTTGTACTATCAAAATAGAGGCTAGTGAGACCTCTCAAAAAACACCTGAAGAGAAGACACAACTTTCTCAAATACACCTCAGTAAATGTATTTAAATTCATAGATAGTGGATCAACAATTCATCATAAGTGGATACTCTAACCCCTCAGAATTTAACTCATAGATATCGGATTACAACCTAAAATATATAGGGATACCTAAATCCATATGTACTATCTCATAGCAGGTGATCACATATCTAAATTAATTTAATGGGATACATAACCCCACCTAGTAAAAAGAAATAGGGAATCTTGACACCGGGATTCATGGTGGGATACTTGACCTTACAATTATTAAACATTTGATAAGGGATCACATAACCTGTGTATTAGGGTGTGATATATGACTTTATGTTGGGGGTGTTGGAGACCCTTCCATTTTTTCCCACATGGAACCCTACATAGAAGGGATAATTTAAGGTTCTCAACTAAACAGGGGGGTACACGTCGTGTCAAGGTGGTGCACGATGTGTAACCCCAAGATAAAAATCTGGTCACATGATTATAGTAAACATAGAATCTCAAATACTAATTTAATGATATTTGGTATGAGAAAAACATTGTGTGGGTCCATGTTTGTAACTTGTTGTGTGCCTCACAACCTGAATTTTGTTATACTAAGTGTAACATGGGGTGTATCCTTATCATACATGGCATGTTATCCACTTATAATCCCTAGGCATATGAAATCTATACATGTTGAGCTAGCCATCTAGGGTTTCACAATTTGAAGGATCTGCCACATGATTGCATGATATTGATCTTAATTGGAATCATTATATCCACATCAATGAGATGCATGTAATATATTCTCCAAAATATATGCTTTATAGTTTAGAAATTTCTAGATTATATGCTTCTCCGTCTTGATTGACTATTTCCACAATCTTCTCTACAATTCTCACTAGAATACCCAAATATTTCATTGACCATGATCAATTCCATTCCGAAAACTGAATTTTGGAAATTCTTTATTATAAAATATAATTATTGTCTCCCTTATGTGTTTTATATACTTCCCAGCTCATGAAATGACCATCCTCATTCCACCCCAATTTACCTTAAATGGAAAAAATCCTCATCCATTATATAATCCTTGAATAATAATCTAATAAAATGATCCACACAACCAATAATCGGTCACACAATGTATTGGTCTATGGAGAAAGGTTTAACCACTAACTAAACTAAATACAAGTAATTAATTCATGTAGAATGGAGGGAGAATTCCATAAAATAAAAAAGTGACAATAAATAATGATTTATGTTAATGACTATCATTTACAGTTGTGAAATCTCAAGAAACTAATAAATATTAAATTTTTAGAATTTTTGACTCCCAATTCACAGTTTTATCTAAAATATAAATTATAGGGCTTGAAGAAAGTTGATTCTGGATTAGATTGTTAGATTAATTAATCTATATCTGAAATGATATCAAATGTGGGGATAAATCTACAAAATTAAATCCATATATCAATATTGGATTGATAAATGATAAATAATTTATTTTCATTGATGTCGATGATGAGTTCCATTGATTCTAATCATCGATCCACATACCATTCTCATTCATCATTGAAGACTCTGTCGGTGGAGGCTATCCCTCACTCTCAATCTTTTAGGGTTATTTCACTAACATTGCAGAATGGATATAAAAAATATTATGTAGAGATTTTATAGGTTAGATTTTTATTTAGAAGATTAAATTAATTATTTAATTTAATTAATTTGATTCTCCTATTATATGCATGAGACTGTTCATCGACCAAAGGTCCAATGCGAACAATAATTATATTGTTTATAGGGTAAAACCCACATTTTTTGTCCAAAGGAACCCTCAATTTCACGATTTAAGAATCCTTTTGGGATGAAATCCATTATTTTTAAAATTAAGGGCATGTGAGTTAATATATTTTATATTTTAAATACATCAACATAGGGGATATAAGACTCTAGTAACTTTCATCCAAGTACTTGAATATCTTCAAAAATGTTATTAAAAATAGTTAAATGGTTTAGTAAAAAACTTGAATCCATTAAAATATGTAAATTTGTTTTATATGATTAATATAACACAATTTTTTCATGTCTTGAAAGAAAAAAAATATATTTTTCTTGGTATTAAAAATTATATTTATTTTATGAGATACCTTGGGGATAAAATACATATTTGGATCTCAAATTATTTTTTAATATATATTTAGTGAGTACTTATTATTCTTTTTGAGAGAATGAATACTTTAATAGAATGGTATTTATGGGATCTCTTTAAATATTTATTGCATATTTTATAGATTTAATTTCATAAATCATTTTCTTGAAATCAAACTCCTTAGAATAATATTTAGAATAAAATAGAATAAATTTTACAATTTTTTAGGTTATATCAGTGCTATTTGATCATTATTTCCAATTTCTTTAGCAAATAAGTAATTTTATAGCCTCATTTTAACATTACATTGTGTAACCCAAGTAGACATGAAAGTGTTAATTCACCATTGTAAAATAATATTAACAAATCTTATATGTTACATTTAAATATTTTCTAGAGTTTTATTTTAATGAGTTTTTTTAGAGCCTCCTCTAGTATGATTCTTTACTTTTATAAAGGAATATAATTGATTTTACTTCACTACTAGAGATTTTTATTATTTACCATTATATATGAATCCTATATTTTCCAAATAAAAATTTGTTTTCTTACTTAATCATTAAATTGTTTTTTATAGGCTTCATAATAATTCTCTTTAACCATATCACCATTGTTACTTATAAATATAAACCTCTTATCAGGCGTCCTAGATTTCGATTAACCTGTAAAAATCATATCAATGAGATTTAATCCAATTCTATTATAATTCAATTAAATAATTAATTTCTATAATTACATATTTTTCATCAATAAATATTTGACACATTCTAATCAGTAACAACCATTTATAGTTGGGTGATTTCACCTTCATGATCATCCAAATATTTATTGGACTCATTAAAAATGACTCTTACCTTTTGGATATTGTTTCAATGTGAATTTAGATATTAAAAACATGTTAAAGTACTGTAAAGTCACTAATAATTCCTTTTATGAGGTATTTATCTTTACTTACATTTGGATCATCATCCACTGTTGAACCATAACATTTTATAAATAAAATTTATATCTTATCACTTTTCCTTCAAGGAAAAATTCATCACTAAATTCTTCTTTATTAAATAACATCTTTATTGTAAATTTATTATTATTTTATATCAAATATAGTTTACAATTTTCTTATATGAGGAACATTTTTTATTTTCATTATGATAAATAAATATATTCATATTTTTCTATGTGTATCATTATATAGCTCAGTGGCATGTAGCTAACAATGAGACATTTTAAGATCACTTATATTAGTTTTGATATAATATTAATTTTTTTATCTTTGAAATTTATTTTTACTAGTGATATGGATTTATCACCAGCATATTCATCACATTGTTTATGGATAAACTCTAGTTTGTCTCTTACATTGAAATCCATTCATTTTTACTAATGGATTTTAATTACTTTTGAATTAACTCTTATCTTGTACCAATACCAATATAATTTATATATTCTTAATTATTTCTTGAGTTACGACATTTTATTAAAGAACTAAAAAAACTTTATAGTATATTAACAGGATCCTCATTAATCTCTTCTTCATAATTTCCATGACTCCATTATTTTTTCCAAGTCTTTTCATAGAGATAACTTACATAATGATTTGAGTGAAGAATTATTGATTCATTTAATAGGGTATATCGTCTTGTATTAAAAATTATTATTTAAGATTGATGTTTAGCCTCTTCCCTAGTGTTATCTCTATCCTAGAAATTCAATAATTTTCCCAATATAACTTTATAAATTTTTTATCTCAAGATGGTCATATATATATAATTTTAGAGGGATATGAATAATTGTTTTGAGAATTTTATTTATAATTCAATATATTTTCTCCTAGTTATATCATATATTTAAAAATAAAATCATTGAAACTAATTTCATGAATTATTCTAGAGAAAAACCTCCAATCAAAGATACTATAACTGTAATAATATCTTGTTATTCCATAATATATAATTAATACCATTTACTATTAACACTCCTCTTAATATTTTCAATATTTTATTATATTGATGTATCTTTTAAAAAATCCATGAATAAATCATTCATATTTAATTCCGTTAGTAGTGACCATGGTACCAAAACATCCCATATGTGGGTTGAATTTGGGTGTAACTTTTTTCATTGAAAACCTTCAATTAAATCGTTTTCATAGATTGTATTGAACATAAAAATCTAATAAACGTAGAATGAAAGCGTATCAAACTTATACTGAAAATTTTACGTGAACTGTTAAAAAATATTTATAATTGTTTAACAAGAACCAGCTATATCCTAGGAGTATACAGACAATATTATATCATTTTACAAAAAAACAAAAGATATATTATTATGTTATTACAAGATTTGGGAATTGTTCACTACTAATTCTTAGGGCTACCTGAAATAATAATCTATCCATACACTACTTCAAGAAAATGATTTAAAAGAACAATGGGTTCATTAGCTCATTTAATATAGATATTCAATTTAATTCTTGAGGATTGATATAAATAAATAATATATCTCTCTTTACTTGTTTATGTGTGCGTATGTTTATGTGTTTATTCACACACTATATATATGTCTCATAGTGTTAAATATATTCTACCCCTTATTCATATAATTCCATCTCTATATAATATTTAATATTCCCTAATCTATAAAATATTTTACATGAATTCAATTATCTTGTTTCAATATCTCATAAACAATAATGGGTACTCAGAAAAATCTAATTATGTTAGGAAATGTCACAGAAAAATTTCTCTAGAGATTCAAAAATTAAATGATATAAAATTCTTAATTTTTATAAATATATTTTAAAATTATTTTGTGGTTATGTACCTCTAAGTGTATTACTATATTTTTTAATACCCAACTCATCATTATATAGTATGAAGATATTAAGTCATTATATGATTTGTTATATCTTCCTCAATTCTCATTCCATATATCAGATACACTGATGTGTAGCCAATAATGTCCAATTTAGTATATTCATATCTCCCAAAATCAGGTGTATAATTTTTTATGAAATATAAACATTCCATAATTATTAATATATTCAATAACCAATTCATGATTACATTTTATTACATGAATGGTTATCATTGAAAATTATATGAATCCACCTTCCATGATAGGTAGATATCCCACCCTATAAATCTCATTTCTTTCATTCTTTTAAGATTTCTCTTATATAAACTAACATGGTGTCATTTATATAGCCACAACATAGTTTTTTAGCCATTTGTTATGTAAATTTTTCTTATGTAAACTCTAAATAACCACAACATAGTGATTCCCAGATCCCTGTGGAATCCAATATGTTTAATAAAACTCTTACATGAAATATATTACACTAAAATGTGATTCTTCTATCATGACATTCCATATAGTAATTTTTTCTACATTTCTATATAGAAACACCAACATCAATGATAGGGCCTCCATATTAGAAAATTATTATTAGGTTCTTGATAAAAAATATATTTTACCATGATCATATAAATATTTTTGTTCTGCCAAGAATATATTTCATTGGAAGATATATTGTAAAAAATATAGAAAAACTAATACCAACACTAGATGCAGGAAACTTAGTTCACTGAAAATTCATATCCATCAGTAGTTCAACACTATAGAATTATAATTGAATATAAATCCTACCTTACCTTAGAGCATAAAAATTAGGAATCATACCACACCATAACCACCACTTATAAGACACACACCATTATCACTTGTTAACACAATGTAAATAAAGAACAATGAGAAATGAAAATTGGACACACAAGATTATGTGGCTCGAGATTTTATCCCATGTCAATGGGAGAGCATTGAAAACTCTTTTATTTATGGAAGTAAAAGGTTGATAATCACTATGGATAATTAGATAGATATTCAATATCAAAATAACTATAAGAAGCATCAGTAGTTGATACCTAATATATTTTACCGAGGCAATAAACTTGAAAAATTGGTTTCATTGATCATTGAGAATCATTGTCACCTATTCATTGACTTATCCTCTCAACCATTGATTCCACAAACTCAATAATATTAGTTGAAAAAAATTTCATGGTTCTCATATACCAGTATGAAAACCCATTAGACATATGAAAACATCTTGTAAAATCTTCCAGATATTGAAGGTTCTTTCTACCACTACATTGATAATGCTGAAGTGAACTAAAATATTCTGGAATTTTAATGAGTTAAAATCTAGTGACTTAAAGAATTTTCAAAATCCAAAAATTCTCCAACTTTAATATTTATTCATGTAATCTCTCTAACATCCTCTAATACTTTGAATAAATCAAACCCTCCTTCTATGAACAAGTAAGTGTTTTCCACAATTGTTTTTTTCTATCGAGTCCCACTGAGGAACAATTCTTCCTTAGGATCTCTTCGAATAAAACACTTGAGAAAATTTCGTCCAAATTTTACTTTTCAATAATCTTGGGTAGATCCAACAACTTTTCTTCCAACTAATTCTATATGAAATAAAATATCATTTCAATGTGTATTTTCCTTGTGTGAAATCATGGATTATTAGTAAGGTGGATAGAACTATTAATGTCATAGAGTAACATTACTCCTTCCAATTATTTTTTGATCTCCTTTATAAATAACATTAAATAGATTTTTTTGGATTTTTTAGATGATATATGTTATTATTTATTTTTAGATAAAGTCACCAATAACTATAGGTGGGATATCAGACTGATCATCATTTCACCAAAAGTAAACATGAAACCTATCTTGATTTTTTTGGGTGTTGTAATCACTTGAATAATCAACATCAAAAAGTCATTATAAAATATCAACTTACATGAATAATAATGGTATATTTACTGATCCTTCATGCATCAAATTATTCAATTCAAGGATTCTTAGTGCGCATTTCTGAATGAAACCTGATATTTGAGGTAGAGTGAAATATGGAATATTAAAATTTTTGGTTCCATATTTTTACTTGAAATATAAAATGAATTTTAACCTGGACTATATTATCATGTGAAATTGAATTAATCATGAATAATTAATAATGAAATAAATAAATAAAAATAATATCTCATCCGATATCGATTAGAAACATGTTTTAGTCATCGTCGATGACTGTTTTTATAAGAAACCAAATAAAGAACCCTATAGAATGTCTACATGTGTTTTGAAATCTTGATAAATCATTGCCCAATAAAATCCGAGTTCATGCATGGAGAATTGGAGGCTCTTTGACATCATCATGATCATGGGAGATTTGGAAAATGATACATGAACATGGATTGAGAAATCTTTGATCTTCCCTTTATATTCTCACTCTAGTAATTGAGAGAGGTGGATAAGAGAGATAATTAGTGAAAACAACTTCTTTCACACTTTAAGCCTTTAAAATGATTATATAGCTAGGTTAATTTTTTAAAAAATTGAACTTAACCCCTTTAATAAGTTAACAGTTCATTTAAAGACCAAAATAAATATTATAACCACAAAACAAGTCTCAAATGTTATAAGTAAATTATCACTAACTTGTAACACAAAATAATGTTATGTGATAAATAAAAGTCATTTAATTGACTTGTTTCTCCCACATAAATATTAAATTAATGTCGAATGTTAAATATTAAATATTCATTAATAAACTATTTTTCTTGATATTCACTAAAAAACCCATTCATATAATGAGTAAATAAATTCAATGGTAATTATTCTAAAATTGAATAATATTGAATTTATTTAGTTCCTCTGTGATTGTATAAACATGTACATTACTTGACCACCACCGCAGGACCCACAATTCCTTAAATATAATTTACTTCAATTGGTCATTCCTATGAACATGCTTTATGTGTAACCCTATATCCCTTATATAAATTCTCGTGGATACCATTCATGAACCAGGAGTAGATTCTATAAACCCATCAAGGTAACTAAAGAGATAAGGTTTGGTCATTAAAATGGAAACCTCCTATTGACACACACACACACACACATTGTGTAATATAATCTATATTTCATAAGATATCTCATAAGTTAAGATGAAAATTCATGTCATCATCCCTTATTTCTTTATTATTTGTTGACCATAATAGATTGGAATAAATTAAATCACCTTGACCAGGGATTTAATATATATACTAAAATATTATTCAACTGGTTTTGATACGTTTACTCCTTTCCATTGTGATATAAAATATCGTGATTATCCAATCAATGACATACCACTAATAACAAACCCAATAGAAACTACCTCACCATGATAGAAATTCCACACATTTTTTCCTGTATTAAGGTACATAATAGAATGATACACACTGATAATGATTTCAAGTCTTGATACCAACACATATTCTCGCATATAGGAACTACCAATGACACCTACAACCTATGGTGTTTCTAGTGAAGGTTTAGTCACCAATATCTCATCTAATAGGGATCACCCAATGTGAAATTAATGAGAAGAATCCCAATTCATATGAGTCCCTAGTACCTGGTAGTTAGACATCATCTATTTCCAGTTAATATGATGTATATTGAAAATATGACAAATGCTAAATATTAATTTCAAATTATTTTGAGGTTGTCATTTTAGTTGGTAACTACTATCACATTTTGAAATGAAAAATAATCTAAGGAAATTACAATGTATATATTAGGAAAAAAAGTGTCAACACTATTAGGGTAATAAAACATCATACATAACTCACTATATACATGGTATGGTAATCTAACAGTACTATTTAATTTGGGTATATGGAACCCACTTTTACAACACTCCCACTTTGACTAGAGCCAACTTGATAAAAATCATTCAATAACTCACATCATAAAATCATTATTTTTCTGAGTTATGTATTTAGTAATTGGGAATGCCACATATCTGTTGCATTGAAATTCTTCTATCTGTAATTTCTCCCCCTTGAGTAAGACTCCTTGAGAGATGTTAACACTAAGTATATGCCCTTTTAAAAAAACCTGAAATCATGGATAACACCAATAGTTTTATTATCATAATTTATATTATAATTAATATTTATTTACAAGTATGGTTACCATAACTGGAACAAATCATTATGTATATTACACTTCTTACTTGTATCAAAATCCAAAATGCACATCATATGTATAGATATATATAACACTAGATTGAATGATATTTTATTTATCATTCACATTAACTCATTAAGATATTAGATCATATTGGTATAAAGGAATACTAGTTTTCACCTTTAAATAGGGTCCAATCCTATCCATATATTTATATCATATCTTTTATACTCTCCCAAGTATAATTGGATAATTATGAATTATTCCGTGTAGTTCTCTTGGATATAACTAATATTTCCCTACCATTAAATTTATGTTGGAAATATAATATCCTATATATTACATGGAATATGTAATTAATCCAACACATAAGCATATAGAATTTAACTTATCACATTAATCTCATCTTATGTCTCATACATGTCTTATTGGACATATTTATGACATGTGACATTAGTAATAATTATCACTTGAGTTATTAAAACTTTTATTTTTCAATACATTATTTGTATATGTACTTTGACTTGGTCTAAGATACCCATTAAATCTACCAAAATAGATCTTGTTACTTAGAAAAAAATTACTTTTTTAAGTTAGTTACCAGAGAGTTATATTCAGTCTGGTCTTAACTAAATATAAGGACAATAACTATTTTCCATATTTTTCATACACACTTTTTTCGAAAATAGTGTCACTCCCACTATCCTATCATAGACACATAGAAATAATTCAATACAAATGAATATTATATTATCATATTTTTTACTTCAATCCAAAATTTAATTTTAGTAACTTGAAACCCTTATTGGAATTTTATGGTTTCACTATCCATTTCAGGCTACTTCATCTTGGAACCTTCAAAGATTGGTGGTATTTAAATCCAATTCAAAATATTATGATCATATAATGTAACTATGACAAGTAGAAAATTATAAATCCTTTAGGCATGATGGGTTGGTATAACCAACTGAGACTTATTGGTACGACTCCTGTACAATCCATGTATTTTTTTTCATTAATACCACCACAATAATTAAAATACTAAGCACCTATACATTGATACATGGAATATATTAATAAATTTTAATTAATCTTATTAATCATAGGATTTTCCTATTTATTTCTTACTTGAAGGGTTCACTATTCTTAGTGAATAAATTATCAAAAACCATAGTGAATGTAAAACCATTTCCATGGTTTTTTCATTCCATTCAGTTTATTTCTCTAGAACATTCTATTTCCACAAGCTCTTGTGGAACTTATTCATATGAAAAATATTTGTGCATCTCAAGCATTAAATAAATCCAAGTCAATGTATCACCTACTATATCTAATATACATGTACACCATTTTATACAAATAAAATATTTTACTTGAATATAACCTTTCTATCATATGGATTTATATAATAACCTATATAAACATTAGTATATTAACTAAGAAAAAATTTGAGTTTTTTCTTGATTCAAGTTTGATTATATCTTAAATTAACATTACATCCAAACAAATGTTACTATGAAATGATGGATTTATATCATACTATAACTCATTTAATATCCATTTTTCATTATAGTTTTCGTATTATTATGGTAAAACACTACTATTTTCAAAGCATGTATTGCAAAATATTGAAAATGTATGTAATTAAAATGAATCATAACATTGATTCCCCCTTTATTTACATCATGAATCTGATGTTTATAATGAAATGTGTGTTTATAAATTACTCCACACAACATTTTAATGATCAATGTTTTTATATAAGACTCATCATCAATTCCCTTAACTAACATCATTTCATTTACGTGTATGAGGATATGTGTGTTTATTAATTACTCAGAACAATATTTTAATGATCGAAGAATTCTTGCTTAAGATATTCTTTGGAACACTTGTCTCAAGTTACTCATATATTCAAACCATTCATATTCTATACATCACTTTTCATTCCTTAAAACATATAAAGGAATATTATGATTTATATGAATTCACCTATAACTTCTCAGGGGAATAGATCATGATTTCTAGCTAAAATAATTCTTAAATGCTTTGTGACTTACCTTTATTTCTAAAGTTTTATTTATCCAAACTAGAAAATTCAATGTGTCATTAATACCTAAGGTATTTTACTTCAAGTATTCTAAATACCATATTGTGTATATCCTTGAAAATTAAATAGTTTTACTAGAATAATAATATCATTCCAAAATAGGGTATAACCAAATATTAAATTTTTATATTCATCATGTATTACCAATGATTCATGTGTTATGGAACTATTGGTTTTGTGTGAAATACCAAAATTAAATCCTGAATGTTCTGGTAGCATTAATTATACAATTATAGTTTTACAAGAACCATTCTCTTGGTAATAAAATCTCATGCTTCTCACTACTGATGTAGGAATCATCCTTCCTTAGTAGTTTATAGAGCACATCTTAACTTTTTTAAATGTTCTTTGATTTCCTTGGTCATTATATTTTAAAACAAATATATCAAGACATATTTTTTTAATACCCAAGGATCATAAATAAAAAATTACATATTATGATGAATATACCAAAAGTTGAAGCTCATTCTTTCTTATTCTTTAATTCAATGTAGTTTCTATTCCTGTGACCTATCTTTCCACATGTAATGAAAATATACTCATATTAAACTTTATCCATCTTTATCTTCAGTATCATAGAATGACATTGTGAAGGTGTTTTTGGTAGTGTACTTACAACTGACTATTATTAAATGTTTTTTTATTATTCAACTTAAGATTTAAAATTTTAACTCTTATTTAATTCTAATATTTTTTTGAATCTTTCCCAAAAAATATTTAAGTTGTTTCTCTAAAATTTGCATTTGAAAATGATTAATTAAACTAGTGAAAACAGGTGATAAGGTTAAGAGAATGAGATGAACTGAAAGTTATTGATTTGACTTGAATCCAAATTCATTTATCTATTCAATGAACTTTATCATACTATGTACATGAGGACCATCTTGAGTTCCATATGTTAATCCATACATGATCAGTTTGATTATCATCTCGTTAATTTCTTACTTTAATTTCTCCTCACATACTTCTTAGAGAAGAGACAACATTGTGTAACCATGAATATATTTATGTTTCATTTGAAACTCTTTGGACATTGATGTTTGAATTATTATATACACATAAAATTCACTATTCATGAGTCTCCAATGATCATCCTTCTCATCCTTACTAAATTCCTAAGGAGTAGTATTATGTAGTGGGGATTCTAGTACATATAATTTTCTTTCATATCGTAGTACTATATTCAAGTGCCTATACCACTCTTGGAAAATTATACTGGTTAGGACATGTTCTTTTTATAATATGGTTCACAGTGTATCTATGGTAATACTTTTCATTTTATAAAAACATAAAAACAAGAGATTAGTACTTTTATAATTATTACAAATTATTACACATTATATATTTTTTTATCTTAAATGTATCTTATTGTTTTATTGAATTCTAGAATCTCTTTACTAATAGATACATAATACTCATACAATAGAGTATTCTAGTGACAATGACCCTTAATAACTCTCCTCATAGTCTAAGCTATGGATACCCCAAAACAAAAGGAGTCCCAAGGTTTTATTTCATCTGGCCAACCAAATTTACTTAGGATTCCTTGATATATTGAGTGGAGTCTCATCTCATATAAAAGATAATCATACATTACTCATCACTTTCATCTAAAGTTTTAATAATCTAGATATGGAAATTTATTTTATATTAACATCATTAATTTTTACCCAATACTCTCATAATAACTCCTCAGTAGTAGAAGACACCCTAAACTAGGGCTGATGAGCACCTAATATAATCGATTCCGTTCAAAATTAATCGATGGAAAGAGATATGACTCAATATTTATTTTAGGGTTTTATTATTATTGGGGAATGAAATCCATTTATAATTATATTTTCTTATTTTATGTGACTACACTAACATATTTGTAAAACATGAAATAAAAAAACATTCACCACACATGTTCATTTTATTTGTCCATGATTTCTTATTATTTTATGTGACTGTGCATTAAACAACACATGCATAAAATAATAAACGATGCATTAATAAAATTAAATGATGTGATCATGAGCTGATACCAGTGGTTGATCTATTGAGTGAATAATGGATTAAACAATACACTAAATGAAACTCTTTGAGTCGTTATGCATGTGATTCGATTTACAACACTCAAAAACCAAATGTGTTAAACCCCAGTATTATACGTCGCCAAAAATCATCATGATCTTAATCACTTACCATCCTCATCATTATTAAACAATAATGATGGGTTCTTAGGAGTAGACAATATAGATAAATAACTCTTATATGATAACATAGACACTTATAAATATAATGAAATAGAATATGAAAGATATATCATCATTTATTAAATAATTATTAAAAATGAATACATCGTAATAATTAAATAAACAAAAAATAAAAGACCATATATGCACCTGTTAGTATAAGGATAATGATCAACTAAAACACATTAAACTTGATGATATTAATTAAATTAGTGATAAATTAAACATTAGGGTATTTATTATAAATTAAAATAATTATCAATTAATTTCAATTAATCAAATAGTTGTTGCACAGTCTCCTAAAATATTTATTTAAATTATTAATATTTCATAAATGAATTAAAAATTTCTCTATAATTATTTCTGCAACACGGGTATTTTAAAACCCCCCATAGGGGTTTTAGGTTGTGTATAGACACCGTAAAGTCCGTAAAGATCGAGGAGAACCATATTTGACCTAGATATGGATGGTTTGAATGGATAGGGGTTTCAGGTAGGGGAATACGCATGCACCCGCACACCATACATGTGGGATGGGGGACGAGAACCACATTAGGGGTGATAAACACACACACACACACACACTAGAAGTATATTAGTTTATACTCCCCAATATGGTTCTGCATCATGAAATAAGGGATTGGTGATCCTATAATTAAATTAAACCATTTTTTTAAAATATTTAAAAGAGTGGGGTACCTAAAGGGGTGGCCCCATTTTTGTTTCTATGCATGGGAACCTATCATGAAATACTATATTTATGATGATTATTTTTATTATTATTATAAAGGTGGTGGGGTTTCATTCCATTACCCTCTTTCTTTATGTGATGCCCAAAGTTTCCCTCTCCCCATTTTTTTTCAAAAGCATATTATAAGGCCTGAAAAAATGAATAGCATGAAGCCTCTCTCCCCACCCCATTTTAGCCCTCCACCTCTATGATTAATATATATATATATAATCATGCTTTGTATATATATATATATATTATAAAGATAGTATATAACAAAAACATAGATATATAATAAAATATCTTATATTTTTTTCCACAATTAATTAGGAAATAGACTACAACACTTTTCACATGAATTGTATCATTGTACTATCAAAATGATTCATAATTTTCTTTTTAAATTTTAATATCACAAAGTTGATAACCAATCATCCATCTAATTAATCCCAAACAATTATAATTTTGATATTCAGATGACCAAAAATCGGTCATTTTATCTCTAATCAATGCATTGTTTGTGGAAGTAGGACCATGGTGACACCCTTTTCATGAATAAATTAAACATTAATATTTAATTCAACATAATTAAATAAACACCTTTATTTGAAACCAATTAATGGAAACCTAATTATTTTTGAAGCCTGAAATATATTATATTAAATTTTTTAATTTTTAATTTCTTTTCAAAACATAAAATCCAATACACCCTAGATTGTATTCATCCATGGATCATGTGAAGCTTAATTAATAAAAAATAATTAAGGGTGAAAAATTATAATCAAAATAGTACCACATCCAATTTTTATTAAAAATGTTTTTCTTCTCGTCATTTATTTTCATTCAAAAGAAATAAATCTCAAACCCTTTAGATCATCTAAACATCTTCCAGAATATTGATCGATCAATAGACTATAAAATTTGGTTGATAGCAAGGAGAATTAGAGGCTCTTCGACATTGTATCGATCCTGGGAGATCAAGCCAGTGATCCTTGAACTAGGATCAATCAGTGTCTGATCTTACATTTTCTTTCCCCCTATTGGACATGAGAGAGAGGGGGATAAGGGAGGAAATTCTTGAAAACACTTACTCTCATATTATAGGCTTTTAAATTTTTTAATACTTAGGTTAAACTTATTAAAAACCGCACTTAGTCTCTTTAATATGGTACAACTTCATTTATCACCCAAAATAGCACTTATAACCTCAAAAATGTGTCATAAATGTGATAAGTCAATTTTAACTAAATTATAAAAAAAATGTCACATAATAAATATGACTCACTAATTTGACTCATTTATCCAACATAAATATTTACCAGACCTCATATATTAAATATTTAATATTCCTTCATAAAATATGTTTCCTGATATTCTCTAAATAACACATGAATAGAATAATTAAACAAATAGTTATTATTATAAACTCAAATAATATTTAATTTATTTATTTAATTTCTGATTGTAAAAAAATTGATATTTCCCAATCACAATCATTGTTCCCACATATCCTAACCTCCAATTCACTAGAATCTGTCATGATTTTAAATATGCATTGGGTATAACCCTCGAGGACCTTATCTCTATAGCTGTGAATACCATTCAACAGGCATGGGTAGAGTATAGAAACCCATCATGGACCCTAAATATATAAGGTTTAGTCATAATAATGAAAACCTACTACAAACACAAACACTTTGAAATATAATCTCTTTGTATTATGATATCTCATAAAGTAAGATGACCACTTCATCTCATCACCCTTTCTTGTATTATTATTCATTAACATTATCTAATGGGATTGAATTTATTCAATATAGCCATTGATTTTCTAAAGGTACTAAAATCTTGGTCAACTGGTCCCAAGACCTTTATTCCTTTCATAAGTGATTAATGGAATCTTGATTATTTAATCAATTTCATATAACCAATGATGCATGCAAAACAAACTACCTCACTGCAAAAAAAATCCCATGGTTTTTTATTTTGTATCAAAGAAAATAATGAAATGATATATAACTATAATGATATCAAGCCATGATTCTAATAAACATGCTCAAAAAAGGAACAACCAATGATGCCTACAGTATGTGGTATTCATTTTGGTGGGTCAATACTCATGATCTCATCCAGTAGAGATCAAAAAGTGTGAAAATAATATGAATAAGTCTCAATTATTATAATCCCCCAATACCTAAAAGCTAGAAATAATTTGTGTCTAGAAGTTATCCTGTATCTATACCATAATATATATGTTAATGATTAATGTCATAGTATCTCAAGTTTCTCATTATAGTTAGGAAATTCTATATCCTATAGTTATGATAAATAATTAATAGAAATTACCATGTAAATAGTGGGAGAAAAAAGTTTTAAAATTATTATGGTAAGAATACATCAATAATAACTCATTGTATACATGATATTATAATTGAAAAGTACAATTACATTGGGTCTATAGATCCCACTTTTAAAACACTTACTAGGGTAAGACAAGAAACGACTCACTAATCCCACTATAAAGGAAATATTCATCAATGTATATATCCTTGTATTCATAAAACTTATGATAGAAACATAATTTGATACTTTATCCATGAAATAGACCTCATTATCCATTCATGGTTCTGATGACTTGTATAATTTTAAGTGCCTAGAAAGAGGGGTTTCAATAGATTTACTTTCATCCTTCCTAAATTTCCCAATGATATTCTAAATGTATTCATATCAGATAACACCAATGTACTAGATTTATGATAGAATTATATACTTATACTGAAAATTTTCAATTATTCTCCAAGGTTATTCATGTAAAATTTTCTTAATAACTTAATATTTATCCCCTAAATACATTGAATCTTGAAAACAAGAAAAACATGTCATCCATATAAAGAAAACATAGAATGTAAATCCCATCATTAAATAACATTAAATGACAAGAATGATGATATTTTCTATTCATGACTCATTATTTAGTCACAACAGAATATAAATTACACATTCACTATCGAGGTACATATTTGAAACACCATATTAATGAATCATAGTTCACTATAATTTTGTTTCCAATAGTTGTTAAATTTTGTGGAATTCAACATACCGGTATATACATCCTTGTCTTAAAGAACCAAAATTATAAAGTCTATTGAACCCTAATCACCACTTCTAATATTTTCACTATTATCACTCTTCAAATAAAAATAACATTAAAATAATAAGAAAAGTAAACTGGAAAAAATATTTTGAGGTTTATAATTTTTTCCTATGCCCATGGGAGAACAATAAAAACTCATTTATTTCTAGAAGTACAAGGGTGGTGATCACTATAGATAATTATATAGTGATTCGCTCTTAACCTAAGTATAATACAAATGAATAGATATTCCAACTTATCCTATATGGAGATAATCGTATTTTAAAACTGGTTACATAGAACTTCAAGAGTCACAGTCATCCACACATTGACTTCATCTCTAAACCGAGGCTTCCATCAACTCAGTCATCTCATTTGGTACATTGTTCACCATTCTCAAAGACTAGTATACAAAACCATAAAAATTATGTGAACTTTCATTAAAATCATTAATATATAGAAGGTTTCAACTATCATTTCTCTTAAAAGTCCAAGGATGACTACTGGTGTATGAATATTCAGTTATTTAAAATTTAGTGACTTGATGAGTCTTCACAATACCAACAAGAGATGTAAAAATGATTCATAAAAATTTTCTAATACTTTTATATTACTCTCTTCACTAATTCATCAATATATGATCTATAAAGTTGTTTTTAAAAACATATTATATATAAATTAATACATTTAATAATCATTAATGCACATGAACCATGAAAAATAAAAATTTTAGGACCATAGTGTCGTTTAGACTTCCTTTAGCAAAACATATTCTTTTATATCCATCTTATATCTCTTATAAAACATTCTACTTCTAAAAAAATCCATTCGTACTATGTCTTTTGACATGGGTATGAATTTATAATAAAAAAAAAACCAACTATACAACCCTTTAAATTCTTTCATACTTATAAAATCGTCCAATATTTTCCATAGGGGATCTATCAACATCCTTCGCCAATGATAGTATATTCTATATTACATAAATTATAAAAGAATACTAAACTTGAAAATAAATATCAATGTTGGATACAAAAATTAACCCAAAAGAAACCAATTGAACTAATAGGTATCTATCATGATATAAAAATATGTAGAGGATCACTCACCATTTAGTATTATGCTTAAATTTGATATCTCATTAAATATTTAAATATTTTCATTTATATTTTCATAAAAATTAATGATTTGAGGGTTCCTATCTCCCAACATATGTCATAGAAATTAATTTTCATATTAGAACTCCCTACCCCTTAGGATCCTATGACCACAAACATCCTTTGTTGTGGAAATAATCCCTCTATATGGTATTCCCATGATTTTCTCATACTACATCACCTTTCCCACCACAAGTTATATCCATGGGAATAGTTTCTCATGGATACAGGACTTCTTACAATAATGTTCCTTATTGCCCATGGATTTAATAATTCCAAAGAATTTCCTCATCCACATAGAATATTTTTTCATGCTTGTAGGATACATACAACCATGGGCTATCCAACCATGGATATAACACTATGGTCATAGGTCAATTTTTTAGCAGTGCCTCTTAGTTTATGGTGTAGTTCAACGTAACACTCCATATATGTAGATAACATGTGATTAGATATAAATGTATTCCCATTTTATTAAGAAACCCTATATACATGGAATAATCATGTTTTTTATGACTCCTCCCATACTATTACCATCCTGGGTTGATGGTAAAAGTGGGGGTGACCGGAAAATCCCACCTCTAATATGTAATGGGTTAAAGACTAACCCCAATGGTATTAAACACACAAGTATGGAAGACAATTCCCTTAATATACATGGAATAAAATTAACCACAAATAAACACCATAATATTAATAAATAAAGTATCCCAATAAATGTACATTCAAATAATGAATGACCATAAAAAATGAGAACACACCATGGGAAAATATTATGTAATGAACACTATTAATTCCTGCCAAATGAGAATTAGATAAATCAAAAAGGAATAAATAATTTAACATGGGTATTTTCTTCACCACAAAAGAAAGAGAATGAGAAAGTAACCAAGAGTTGCAGAACACATGATCCTCTAAGGGACTCGCGATCATGTGACCATTTCAAGGTCACATGAGGACTCCAAACCTAGAACATAACTTGAGACAAAATGCATGGATCCCCATCAAGGAACCTTACTGCTCTTATAAAGGCTCTACATAAAACTAGTGGTTATCAGGTTACAACTAAATGAGCACCCCCAGACCACAATATTTTTCATTGGAAAGTTACTAACAAAAATATGAGATTTATCCTATAATATAGAGGAATAATATCCAAAGGGAGAGACCCCTAGTGGTCTTAAAGCTCATGCCTCATAAAATCATTTCAATGAATAAGTTTCCTTGGTGATATCCCAGTAAACATGAGAGACCCCCAAAACATTGTAGAAAAAAAAAATGAGATAAAGGAGAGGAGGTGAGAGGTATTTTCGATCACTTAATGACTTGAGACACACATCAGGAGATTCGAAGGACACCGTAAGTCCTAAATTACATGTCCACATCATCTAGTGAAATCCCTTTGTCTTTTCAACCTCACCGTGTGGAATGCCTTGGGTATATCTAGGAAACTACATGCTTCCCCTTAGGTTCTCTATGGATTAAATGGATAGATTTGTCCACAAAACGCTCATATGATCCATATTGGTTATGTGATGCATCATCAAAAAATCAAATAAATATCCTTGACATTACTCATGCATACTCTCATAATTCTTGACATTTGTAAAATAAAACAAATGGAATAAAAAGGGTGGAGGAGAGAGATTGTGAAGTCACTAAAATACATGATATGCACATAGGGTGCCCATGGTGCAACCCCATGAGACCTCCTAACAAGTCAACCAAACCTCACGAAGACATATCGGTAAGCTTATTCCACCTTATAGGAAAGGAATAGAGCTCTCACAAAGGCCCTTAGGCATGTCCATAGAACAAGATGAAAAGTCTTTTGATATTCCCACAGGATCAGAAAAATCTTCATTAATTAACAATAATATAATAAATTAATTAATGACAGAATAGACGTGCAACCACTGGAAATCAAGAGATGCACTCAGAGTGACGCATGATAAAGACCCACGAAGCCGTGTAGTTCTGGCACATTTTTCTCACTCCAATATGGATCTATTCTAGTTATGCCACTCTAACCAGTGAACAACTGAGGTGGAAAGGCCTATAAATCCCCAACTCAATACAAAAAATGGTTTAATACCATGATGATACAACTAATACATTGAGGAAACTCTCATGCTCAATGTTCTGAAGCATTAGAGAGTACTTATCAGAGAAACCAATCACAAAACCGGCCATTATCCCATCTAGTAATATACTAGAGAGTAGCCAAAGTATTCATGAGATAAGAAACATCCACTACACATTATTATTTATAGATCACATAAAGGATATTTGGTATACCATGCAAAGAATATCCCATAGGCCTACTAGAACATGAAAGAATCAAGATAAACTACCACTAAATAAAACTAATACATCCACAAAGTAAAGTCCAGAATAAAGAAAACAGGTGGAATAACTTAAATAGAAAATGATATATGACCCACATGTACTTCATGTGATCCTCCCATAGGTATGAAGTATAACTGAGGAACATTTACCATCTCATGGTGCTCCTTCGACATGTTATTTGGGTCATTCGAAGCCCTCCAGACAAGTAAATGAAAATTCACACGACCTCTTGGATGTGTCACCATAGTCTCATAGAATTCCCCATGGAATTGTCACCCAAGCCTCATATAATCCTTTAGATACATATTGTGGCTCATATAAAGACACCCACACTTGTCATCCAAGACTCTTTATGCACTCTGGGAAAGTCAGCTAAGTCTCGTGAGAGGATCATGACATACCAAAATTCTATCGCAAAGCACTCTGGGCATGTTAGCCAGGACTCGTGACTCGCTCTGGACACAATAGCCAGAATATGAGATGGAATCTAGAGGAAACTATATAGATCTTGTGATGTACTCAAAACAAGTCAATTAGGTCATGTGAAACCTTCTAGACAATCAAGACATGTCACAAAGGAATCCACAGATTTGATAGCCTTATCCATCCTCAGTGTGTTAGACCCTAATACAAGGTAAACCTCAATGTGTAAGACCCAAATACAAGGAAATCCTCAATGTGTATTCCCCAATAAAGGGAACTATGATTAATATTATTCCTTCCATATTCAGTAAACAAAGGATACATTTTCAAGGTTCGAGCTTAATATTGATCATCCTTGGATATCTTAGTATCCTAGCCCCTTATCAAAAGTAATGTAATCAATCACATTACAACCCTTGTTTGTCATAATGATTATGCCTCAAGTGGGCTTAGGGAGTTTCCCGGATCATGTCATCCTCACTATACACCCCAGGGTTACAAGGGAAACCTCATTTCATAAGCCCCAACTATTGAAATCATATAGTGTATACACACTCAATAGGGAATACATCTTATTATGAGAACCTAACATTCCAGATACCTAGATCATGGTGATATTTCTTTTGACATTGATCATCCACATTAGCCAGTTTGTGGGTTAAGGGATAATTTAACTACTATAACCCAGATTCCTATCATAACTAGAATACGTATGATGTCTCCCTAAGACCTATGCTCAAACATTTGGTGCCTCAGTACCCACACATATTTCCTCTTCGCATGATGCTAAAATGTATGGGATTAACTAACTATGTGGGTTTTCATTCTTTTGATAACCAGGATAAATACAAAACCTCATAATGGCACAATCCCCTCCTTAGAATATTAACCAACTCCTCAAGTTGTAGTTCATTATAAAGAATTTGGTCATACAACTTCATCACATAAAGTGGTTATTCATAATTAATGAAATGGATGAAGAACCTTGGATACATATAGATGGATTCTCTAATGGGACCACACTCCCCTCAGTTCATCAATGAGACCCTGTTTCTTTGTTTAATAAGAAAATTAACCAATAAATAAATTTTTCAGGGTAATCGGTCCCATATCAGAATTAGGAAGAGATTTATGAATAGATATTAAATATATAAGAGAGTCCCAGAGTTGGAAATAATTCCCCCAAAAACGGTACGATGAGCCCGACCTCCCATCCTATCAACCAATGTGAGTCCCCAAGTGTCATTGGTCCTAAAAACCTGGATGATCATCAGCCTTTGGAAAGAAGGTTTTTACCCATATATAGATTGGGGAACCATTGGGAGTTTCTGTGAAAAGTGTAAATTTTATTCTGATGAAAAAAAACCATTTCACACCTCAAGAACCTAAAGAAATAACCACAAACAACAATAGACCCTAAAATACCATTATATGCTTGTATCACCCTGCTAAATAACTAAGTTACTCTAGTAGGCCTAAACACAAAATTATATATACGGGTTAGTATACAATCACACTTAGTAGGATCCTCCCCAAAACCCCTCATGAAAATGTATAATAATCATTCTAAATCCTAATGAATGGGAAAAGAAATCAAATCATTTTTGAAATTATGTGAACTATATCCTAGCCTCACCTATTATCTCTCACCAAGTCACACATGTAAATGAGTAACATAATAACAAAATGAATATATATAATAAATATTCTTGATTTCAGTTTCCCACTAAACCAGTCTCCTGATACCATGTCGTCTTACATCCTGGTGATCCTATCTATACCATAGGTCATACTACAAATCCTTGAAAATATATCATAGATATATCATCATCTAATCATACTACACATCTATTCAACCATACCATAACCACAACATCACCATATCCCCATAATCTCATAGTAAAACCAGGATCAACTATAGCTCAAGTAAGTATATACAATACTTTAATCCATTAAATTCCTTTCATAAATACCCATATAGAACCTTAATCAATTTCATCCTTGGTATTATTATACAATATAACCTTAATCTAAAACATCTCTTATATAGATTTATATCATAACTAAAAACCATTGAAACCCATAAGAGCACATGCACTATGTTGTAATCCACAACACCCTAGATATGTGTACATATTGACTTATGTATTGAAGAGAGAGAAGGGAGGGGGAGTGATCAGTCCTTTGAATCCTCAATAACACAGATGATGGGAGGAAAACCTTGAAATAAAGGAAAAATATGGTAATTTATTACCCCTTCCAGCTTGGATGTTGGAAATTATAAATAACAGAACATAATAATAGTATACAACACAACCAGTTAGAGGACAACTATCCTATGATATACTCAAATTATAGCTAATATCCCACATGATGTGATAACTACCGTCTATAAGTAATATAAATCTAGAATAATCCAACACAAAATAATGATGGTTCATTATAATCATAAATAATTTATTTAATAACAATCGATTATCAAATATTGATAGCATTCACATCAAACATCAAAATACAATGTACTTTAATATTCAACATTCCAATTAAATATTTATAAAATATACTCTTAGTGTATTCAACCCAATTGATTCTCGGTTCCAAATTAGCATGTTATTATGACCATTAACACGTATTCTTTTCTATTCATTTACAATTCATTAACATTTCATAATCCTAGGAATTATATGACTCAATTTGTGCTATCACATGGAAGATACAATTGAAATGCAATAGAAAAACTACAATAATCATAAATATGAACATCAACCATGAAATAAGAAAACTTCCCTCAATAATGACTTCCCACATGAGGATAAATTTCAAGAATCATCCTTAATTAATTTCTACCTCATCTATTTAATCCCTTTATTAACCAAATAAACCCACTTCCACAATATGAGAAAAAAACCAATCCCTCTCCAAATAACTCATCCATGCCATGTTATTATTAAATTTATCACAATTGATAAACCGTTTTAAGGTATTTACATTGTAAAAAATCATATTTTCATTACAAAAACATCAAAGGGAAATCAACTATCTAAATAAATAATATAATCTTATAACAATAAGGATAGGCGTACAATGTCCCAAAACATTAACTCAATAATTAAAATACTTTAATACATCTTATATTATCTTATTAATTATGAAAATATTTCATCAAATAATAACTAAAATTATTCAACAGATAATAAAAACTATAATAATCCAATAAAAATGCTCAATGAAACACTTTATCAAGATAAACTATTTCAATGAAGAATAAAAGATCCATGAATATCTCATTACTTATCAAAATTATATTAATATATTTACATTAATTAATCAATTTTAGAATATAAAATATGAAAGGGACAAATAGATAAAAATGAAATCAATATTTCATAGTATCTAGTAAATCAAATTAGATGAACTTCATGAGTAAAAGAACAATCATAATAAAATCAAAATACACATTTAATATTTCCAATTCTTAAATTTTCATATTTTTTATTATCTTTATTAAGGAAAATAAAAAAAAATTAAATATTTGAAGATAAAAAATGATAATCCTAAAATTTTAAATAAAATAAGTAGAAGTTTATAAATCCCCTACCTTGATATGATGTTTACAGGAACACCACATAAGAACAAAGTATAAAGTTATCAACCACCACAAAACTGAATGGAAACCACCCCAAAACATAACCATAATGGACCATCATAAATTATTCTTGAATACTAACCAAAAAATAAAAAAAAACTTCCATTTCCTTTATGAAGTTATATATTGAGAAGAAAATACCCAAAGGAGAGATGATGAATACCTGCTATTAGAGGATAAAAATCTTCAAGAGTTAAGAGGTTTGAATCCACTATAAGAAAAATATAAGGCACCCAATGTATCTTAGGGTCTGGTAGGGATATAGAGGAATAATAAAAAGTCAAACCATAAGGTCACTATCCCCTATTTATAGATAAAACCTAACAGGCCTCCACCTAGATGTGGAGACTTCAACCAAAACCATGGTTTATTTAGTAAAATCTAGATCCGAAACCCCCTTTCTTCAAAATGACATATCTCTCCCACTTCATGGTGTCTATATTTCCCATTTCAAATAGGATAAACCCATACCATGGTTTTTTAGTGCTAATATCATCCATGGAACCCTCAAACAATACTAATTTTATAAACCCACCATGGAATTAGGGAATTCCCCTAGTCATTTCTAGCTCAATAAATTTCACAACATGATATGAAAAAACCATGATCATTATTTCCTAAACACTAGAATAACTTTAACTTACCTCAATATAAAACTTCTATGAACATAAAATCAGTATTCTCATCCATCCCAATTTTCTATATGGAAAATTACCTTTTTCCATGATCATAAAATGATTACCCTCACTAAGTAGTGACCTCCACACAACTCAATATAATAAAGGAAAAAAATTGAAATTATAAATAAATATTCATGGTCACTCTACACAAAATAATGATATGTATTTTTATTAGAAGAATACATATGAGTCATTCCCAAACAACCCATAATGATACACAATTTTAAATGGTGGTTTTACCCTTTCCCATGTTATATAGAAAAGTAATTTATTCACCACAACAAAAAAATAGACATTTCACTTGGATTCAATATGTACCACCATAGTAATATCTCATGTAGAAAAATCCAAAAAAATAAGACTATAGGTATGAGTATTAAAAATCAATAAGTATGCCTGAATAATTTCTTTCCCTATGCACATTATTTAAAAAAATAATTATTGATTAGCAGGTTTGAACTACAATGTATAAATATATATTTTCCACACTTTCATTTTGAGAAAAAAATCAGGATCTCAATTCATTTACCTCAAATTTTAAAAAAAATTACCATTCATGTTAGAATGGTTAGGTTTATAAGGTAAAAGGAAAAAAGGAAACCAATAGGAAACATTCATTTTTCATATTTAAGGTAAAATAGGGAAAATATATATTCTTTCAAAATATCTTTCTTAAGACCCTTATAACAAATCACACTAACAAAATCTGTAAAAATATAACCAAAACCAAGCACAAGGATAATGATTTCACATAATGAGGTAAATGATACTAATATTTCTAGAAATGAAGGAATATGAGAGTACCTAGGAACTCATAGGAGAACCGAAACATACTAATACATGAGACCCCATCCCTGGTATCATTCCACACACAATGAAATCAAAACGCCCGAACACATGGCCAATCTAACTTAGGACAATCTGAGGGGCACTATCCCACATCAATAAATCCAAATATCAACCTACTATGGGACACCAGTCAGGGCGTGAACTACCTATGTAGCAAACATTATCATAATTCCTATTTGTTATTCTTGGTTCTTAGTATATGTTCAAAAAGTGGTGTTCCACACATTCCAAAGCATAAGACATATATATACCCCCATGCACATCACACAAACTCACACCACCTCTACCACCTCAATTAGTAGTCCTTTTTTAAAACAATTATTACATAAGGGATGTCCCATTCCAAGGAAACTTCCAACCCATGATCAAATAATAAGGAAAGAATCACTATTGAAGGTGTTTTCTAGATGAAACAATTTTAATAAAAATTCCAAATGAGCCCCACGTAACTTTCACATATCAAATCCTTTATAAAAACCAACAGAAAACCCATTTTCAAAATCAAACCAATGTAGAAAACCACTATTGGAAACACCAACCACCATTTCAATATCAATCTATTTTTTACAAGACCAAAATATTCCCTTTAAAATAATAAACTAGTCAAAAAAGACAACTGAGCAATTTAACAAGCTTTTGGTGTGAAAAACCCACCAAATCCAATTCACGCATACAAAGTGATGAGGAAAAACATTTTATTTCATAGAGAACAATCATTAAAACAATGATAAATAGATATTTAATAATTAATAAATGTGTTAAAATCAATCAATCAATGAATTTTTAACATTAAAGAAGAGGTGCAAAGGGATCATACCTCAATCGATGAAAAATTTCCAGAATCTGGTGTGAAACCTTGTTCACAACTAAACTGCACCCAAGGGGGGTAGATCCAACATCAAGGAACCCTAATAACGAAATAACTCATGAAATCAACCAAACCATAATAAAAAAATTGACCAACATGACCACTAGGGTTAGAGAAGAATAAAAAATGGAGAGAAAACAAGATGGAGGAAGAAAGGAACACTAACCTTTCGATTCATAAGGAGAAACACTATGAAAGCACCATGAATCCCGATTGGAGTGTCTTGGAGGTACCCAAATCCCACAAGGGAGGTTTCTAGGTTGCATCATGATGAATGGGGAAAAGAGTTAGGTTAGGGTTTAAAAAAAGGGGAGAGAGAATTATATTTTAAAAATATGGATAGGCCACATAGTTAGTCTGCAGGGTCTATCAAACATTGTGGATACCGTGTGAACACTACTGCCAAGAAACAGATCAAACGCATGGATTACCCATATGGTATGAACCGTTCAATAGATACTATCTCACCCAGAAGAATCCACATGGTTACCTGGGCCTGGTCGCATGGTTACTACTAACCATGCGCTAACTATGTGTCATGGCCTGCCCACCCCAAAAACACCCATCATCACCAAAACTCAATGGAGAACCAAAGGAGGAGAGATAGGCCATGAAAGGAAAAAATACCCCAAAAACTCAAACCCATCACACCGGGTTCTCAAGGAAATAACTGAAAAGCCAAATAAGCTAGAATTGAAGATGAATTCCAAAACCTAGGTGTGATGATTCTCCCCACCGTAATGCTTTCTTCCCCTAGAAATCCAACCAAATTATTATACCGAATCAAAAAACCAATACTCATTTACAACTCAAGGATATTAAAAAGGAATTAAAATAAGAGGGATTACAAAACATTACCAACAAGGATGATCTAACAAAATGAATCCATGTGACCAAATGGGCTCTCTACTAAGCGACTCTAACCCCTATAAGTTTAAAAACCTCCAGTTGATTGGTTCAGAGGATATATAACCTTCAAAAAGGAAAAAGACCTTAAAAACATAATCACCCTAAATATCATAAAGAAGGGCTCAAACTATCCACACAAAACAAATGAACATGATTAAACCACCTCTCCTAGATACATTTATAACATTTCATAACAAAACCGCTAGAAAAACATCCATCCAAACCGCTACTCAAAGGAAGAACTTAAAATTTAGTGGTTCCATATAAAACAATCCACCAAAAAATAGATAAATGGAACATAACCATGATACCAACATGGGTAGGACTGAACGGAATCCACACCATTAGAAACAAACCACCATATGAGACAAAGAAAAAGACTAAACTAGGACACTGACACTAGAATTCGTGAATAGGCTCCCCACCATAAGGGATAGGTTCACACTACTTCATTTTGTGTAATTTCAATAAGACCCAAAGTGGGTCTCCCAACCATAAGAGATATCAAGATTAAATGGACTAAAGAACCTTTCCATGAGAACAAAAAAATCCTCACCACAAGGGGAGGGGAGGAAAGGCCTAAGTAATGGACCAAGAAAACCACAACTGACACTTCATACCAATCCTTTACATCCCCTAATAACTGCAACCTAGCCACACTCAATTCATACAGATGGGTCATAAAAGGTCCATAAAAAGGGAAAATCACACTTGGTGGATACTATCACCCATATTTTAAGAAGACTAAACAACTACACCTCTCTATAACCAAAGGAAAACTTGTACACCCAAATGGGTCACAATGTGGAAACAATGTTCCCACAACATTTTTCCACCGAACGGAACCATTAAAACCATAATAATTACACCAAAGGCTTGAACTAATTTCTTCATCCTCACTAAGGATTGAGATTGAACCCGAACTTTCACACCACAAGGTTTCTCATGACTATGCAATAGGATCAGTTTAGAACCTAATGTAAGTGATCTGATGATTTAATCATCTCTTTCCTTGTAGTTAGGCTTTAGGATTCCCCAAACAAAACTTATACTTCTAGTGCCACAATAAACCATACTACCTCCCAAACAGCTCCAGAAAAACCCATCATACCCAAGATTCACTATGGTCAAATAGGGTACTTCATCATGACATGGATTTAGAAGATGAATATGCATCATCATTTTCACATCACATACTGAACAATGTGAGAACGGAAAAAAGGTAAAATAATTACATCCAAAAACAAGAATATCATAATTTTTGAAGGAAGAACATGCTTCTGTCAGAACAAATGTTCTAAAAAGGCTCCACAACATCCACCCTTTATTTTAAGAGAGAATATAACATATACAGATTCCACCGAACATTTTCCATGAAACTAAAAAGAACATCACACGAAAAAAATGTCTTAACCCAAGAAGAGAGTCACTACTTATATTAACTAGAGGCTTTTCCAATATAGAATCACCCATGGCCACACTTCAGTAATACACTAACCCTTTATGGGTGTACGCACTATCCAAACAAGAAGACCAAGGACCCAAACCAAAATGGTCCATTTGTCGAGATACACCACTAGCGATCACCAAACACGTAAAGGGGAACCACCATAAGGGATTCCCCAAAATTTTCCTAAACGAATCCACTAATCACCATCCCAAAACTAACTCACCAGTATGAAATCTATCTAGAAACCATTATTCATGAAAGATAGACTAAAAACTCAAAACACATCACAAAAAACATTACCAAAACATAAGAAGACACAAATTATTATCACTTGTTTTCAAAATACCTCATTTCCATATAAAATCATCTTTCAAAAGGAAACAAGATTAAAGGATTATACACCCACCAATAGTGTCCCATGGAGCCTCACCCATGCATATTCTCATGTCATACCAGACACCCATCCACTTTCTCCGACATAACTATTCATTTTATTTCTCACAGGAACACCAAAGGATAAAAAAACTTATTCCACATTTCAAAACAAATCATTCAACCTACATCTTCATTTCAAAACCCTCCAAGCCTCTTTTCAAAAACTTCTAACCACAAAAAATAAAATCCCAATTTCAAAAATCACAAAACCTTTCCAAAAAAACACCACTCATTCAATTAAAAAGCAATTTAAAACCTCACACATACCTTTAAAAACATTTTACCCAGTTTAAATATTTAAAAAACATCAAAAAAAATTACTAATCCCACAACCAAAACAATTTTTGGACTACACACGTTTATTTTCAAAGGATTTCATCCAATTTAAAACAATTTCCAAATACCAATTTCCTTGATTTCAAACATTTTTCAGTAGTTCAACCCATCCTATTAACCTATTTTAGTTTTACCTCATAAATTCATTTCACTAAAAAATAAATATCCTTGTACTTCCTTAAAATATGTTATGAAAATCCATTTTCCACATACAAAAATAAATCTATTACCATTTTAAATTAAATTTTTTACAATTCCTAAACAAAACTTTTAAAAATAATTTCTAGAATTAAGAAAAAGTAAGATGATTCAAAAAAAAGGGAAAGTAACATCCATGGGTGACTTGGCCATATGGTTGGTGGCCATATTCCATTCACACCACCATCATAAGGAGCACTATAGGGTAATTCCCTGGCTCCACATAGATTTCCAGGCTCTACGAGCTCATAAAGGCCACTTACCCAACTCCATATTCATTTCCCAAAATCACACAATCCAAAAAAACAAAAATACACCAACATACTCAAACATCCAATGGTAACCTGAGGTTCAGAATGAGTGAGGGTTCATGATGTACTTCCCATTCCTATGAATCAAGCCTTACAATACTTCTCCTTATACCATGACATCCCCAACTAATGATGAACACTCTAAAAATCAAGGTTCTCAAAAGAGATAACCATCTATGATACTATTTTGTCACGAACCAACTCGGGTCGACCCCGAACCGGTCACCCGATTTGATCTTTGGAAAGACCCAAGAGGCTTTCTTAATCCTCCCTGGCTGGTGACAATAACCCAGAGCATAATTGTAAATAATGGGAATGGTTTCTCCCAAAAAATATAAAAATAAAAGAAAATAAATAAAATAACAAACCAAACTAAATATGGTTTTTCAAACTTTACATCATTTAAATTAAAATTTAGGATGCAACAATAAAAATAGAAAACTAAATTAGAAAGACCAAAAAAAACATGACTCCCAATACATCTCTATGTGACGTCGAGGGTTACCCTCTGAACCACAACCAACCATCGCCCAAGGGGATCGAACCGAAGCCGAAACATGAAACCAATGAAAAACAGATGATAGACGTGAGTATTAAAACTCCGAACGTTGGATCAAATAATTCTATTCCTAATACACATTATTTAAATAATGAAACATTAGTTAGTAGGATTGAAATAAAATGTAAAAATATAGATTTTTCTACACTTTCATTTAGAGAAAAAAAATCACAGTCTCAATTCATTTCCCTAAAATTTTAAAACATGTCTCATTCATGCATGGAAGGTCAGGATTTTAAGAGATAAGGAAAAAAGGAAACCAATAGGAAACTTTCATTTGTCATGTTTAAGGAAAAATAGTGAAAACACTTATTCTTTCAAAAAAAATATCTTAAAACCCTTCTAACAAACTTCACTTTCAAAATCTACAAAAATAACACTGAAACCAAGCACTAGGATAATGATTTCACACAAGGTTGGAAAAAATGCTAACAATGCTAGAAACAGAGGACCACAAGAATACATAGAAACTCAGAGGATAACCAAAGCTTATTACTACATGAGACTCTATCCCTCATAGAATTCCCCACATGATGAAATAAAAATTCTCAAATGCCCGACCAACCTAGCTCATGATAGACCGAGGGGTCGAATCCCAAAGCAATATAACAAAATATCTACCTACTATTGGCAATTAGTCAATGCGTGAACTAAAAATGGAGAAAACATTCTCAAAATTATTCTTTTCTATGAATGGTTCCCATGCTACGTTCACAAAGTGGAGTTCCACACATTCCAAACCACACACACACACACACACTCTCTCTCTCTATATATATATACCAATATACACATCACACAAACTAGAACCACCCTGGACACCTCAAGGAGTAGTTCTTGACTTATAAAAATTATTGCATTAGGAAGGTCCCATACTGAGGATACTCCATCCCACAATTAACCAAAAATGAAAGAATCACTCATGATGGGGGTTTCCAAATGAAACCATTTTATGAAAAAATCCAAATAGGCCCTAAGTCACTTTCATATATCAAACCCTTTATAAACAACCATACAAAAACCATTTTCGAAATCAAACCAACATAGAAAACCATTTTTGTAATCACCAACCACCATTTGAATATCAAACTATCATTTATAAAACCAAACTATTCCCTTTAAAAATCACAAACTAGTTCAAAATTCCAAATGAGAAATTTAATAAGAATTTGGAGTGAAAAACCCCCCAAATCCATTTCACATATAAAAAATGATAAAGAAAAACATTTTATTTTGTATTTGAAAATCATTAAAAGTATAAAACATCAATATTTAATAATTAATAGTTGTGTAAAAATCAAAAAATCAATGAAATATTATCTTTAAAGAAGAGTTTAAAAGGGATTATACATCAATTGATGAAGAACTTACATAATCCGGTGTAAAAACTTGTTCTCATCTCAACCACACCTAGGGGGGATGTATCCAACCTCCAGAAACACTAATAAGGAAAAACCACCAAAAATACAGCAAACCTACAATAAAAATCATCCAACATGGCCACTAAGATTAGGGAAGAAGATAAAAATGAATAGAAAGCATGATAGAGGAAGAATTGAATGCTAAACTTTTGATTGAGAAGGATAAAAACTAAGAAACTACATTGAATTCATCTTGGAGGGCCTTTGAGGTGCCAAAATCCCCCATATGAGGCACCTAGTTTAGTAGAGGCCTAATGGGGAAAAGGAGGGGTTAGGGTATAAAAATTTGGGAGAGGGAAATTAATTTTAAAAATCTATCTAGTTTACATAGTTAGTCCGCATAGTCTGTCAAATCGTGAAGATACTATGAAACAACTACTATTGAGAAACAGATTTATTGCATGACATACTTGCATGGTACGACTAACTATGTTATAGCGTGTGGTAGCTAATATCTCACCCACTAACCATACGGCATAGCTTACCCACCTTGAAAACAACCATATTCACCAACACTAAATGGGAAACCAAAGGAGGAGAGATAGGACAAGAAAGGAAGGAATAAATACTCCAAAATCTCAAACTTGTCACACTCAGTTTTTGAGGAAATAACTAAAAAGCTTACCTGAATCAGAACTGAAGATGAAATCCAAAAACCAGGTGTGACATGTGATCATGTGTAACATCCCAGGTAAGTAAAGAATAATAAATTTTCATATTTATTAATATTTTCAAATTAAATATTAATTTTACTTTAAAGGGGTTGCTATGTTTGATAGCGTACTCGATACGCAACAGTGAGTTTCTTTGAAATCTTACGTTGCACACTAGTAATATAATAATATTATTATAAATGGTAGTTATAACGTAGCCATTGTATTGGAGGGAATGAATATAAATAACTAAAATATGATTATATATATTTGTTAAATGTTTTTAAATTTATCTAATAAAAGATAAAGGCTTAAAATAAGAAAAGAATTCAATTTTAGGCATAGATACTTTAATATTCACTAAAAGGTCGACTTGTCGCCTTTCGATGGCGATCCCTCTTTAAATATAGTTTTGTTCACTCTTATACATTCTATTGGACCAAATAAAATATTTCTTTAGAATTGGGACATTAAATTTAACTTTGTGTAAATTTTTGATATTTTTCTGATAAAGTCCATTTTTTAATGAATAGTGAAAAATGTTGTATTTTAATTCAAAACCCCTTTTTAATCTAATTTATTTATATGATTAGATTATCTTTTGAATTGGTTTTAAAGTTCAATTAGAATATATTTTTACCATTTAATTCAATGGTGGTCATTGGAATTAATTTCACTTTGAAATTGGACATAAACTAGTATCAATCTTTTGATATATATTGTTTCATAAAAACACGGTATTTGTTTTGACAATGGGAATTAATTATTAACTTAATTAATGAAACATATATGTTTTTAATTTTGTAAAATATTCATCATTTCTAAATTCAGAATATAAAATATATCTTAGGGTGAATGTTTGGTATTTTTCTGAAAAACTTCAATTTTTGATGAATAGTGAAACCACTAAGTGGTAGTTAAAAAACTGATTTTTCTTTTAAATGAAAATTTACCACTTTTGTGAATTGAATTTCAAAAAATACAACATACATGGTTTTCATTATGATGTAAAATGTGGTTCAATGGGATTGAAATAATTTTTGGTGAATAGTAACTTTTAAGTTTTATTAATCTTGATTAGAGGTAATTAGTGTAATTTAAGATAAAAATAATGTTTTAATAATATGAAATTACCTTGAAACATGTCATAAACATATTTTATGAGACATGTCCGACAAATACAATCCATGGGTCAACTTGGGGACCCCATGGATCCACTTGGGTAAGAAAATGGCATTAATAACTTTTTATTTAAAGTTAAAATAAAAATGTCACCAACATGTATTATTTTACTAAAACAATTTTTACATGGGGTTATAAAAGTCATATATTTTATTATAAATATTCATTATAAAGATAAAAATATTTCCTACATCATGATATTTTTTTTATAATTTTTAGACATTATATAAATTAAATTATTTATGACACCATGATGATGCAGTGATTACCTCATTAATTAACGATTTAAATAAAATGAACAGATAATGTAAAATATAAGACTTAAACTTGTCAAAAACATATTGGATGGGTGTATTTAAAACTCTTATCACTTTATCCTCGAAATATATAATTATGGGACCTTTAAAATCCAAAACTCATTATATAATAATGTAACATTTCTTGACTTTCCAAGAGTGCGCTTCCTCCCTCTTATAAAAGGACCCCACCTCTACCATCTTACCCATACCTCTCAATCCATTGTCTCGGCCAATATATGATCATTTTATCTCTCCAAATCCCTTTATTCATCCTATAATCCTTAACTTAGGCAGAAAGCTCTTCAAGAAAATCGTTTGGTTCAAACCAAGAGAAGTTACCCGATTTAAAGGTAATGTATTCACTTGTGTTCTTTTGTTTTATTTTTCTTCTCAAACCCCCTAAACTCTTTTTATTAATTTATTTTTTAACATAAAAAGTATTTTAAATATACTAGGATGTTTTTATGAGAATTATTTTATTTAAACTTACACATTGCTCCTTCTAATGGTTAAAGAACATACTGTTTCTGTGGTTGGTGAATTTCTGCCTCATGAAACGATGATTGTTCAATCTTATTTTAACACCTTTAATGGTGGAAATTAATATGTCACTATATTTATATATGAAATATATTATTTTTACGTTTTCCTTATGCTTATGTATTTTTCATTTATGACATACCTTTATGATTTCCATATGGGCAAACGTGATAATTTCATTTTAGGAAGTGCGGACTACCGCCCCCTCAAAGTGATTTGATTCGTTAATTCCATATGTGGGACGTATAAAGGATGAAGATAGTGATATTATATATAATATTATACTGGAATTATAATATACCTTTATGTCATTATGATTTCACTCCATTAAATACGAAATAGAAATGAAAGTAGCGTTCATGCGTAAGTATGACTTACCGTCTCAATGAACGGTGCATTTCATTTATAACCTATAAATGTTATATATACTATTATAAATACATGTATATTCTCAATATATAAGATATATATGATATCAAAATCATGAATATTATTCTGGATATAATGAACCTTTGACCACATGAACAACATGTAATTGTAAGAAGTCCATTTTTGACTTAAGTACCAAATATCGAAAAAACGAACATTATTAACTTAAATTATTAAATAATGTTTATAACATGGAAATAAGTGATATAAAATGAATAATAATCTTGAAAAAGGTTCTTAATCAATTAGAAATTAACACTATTTTATTATTCAAGATATTAAAGAGTGATCGAGTCAAGTCGAACATGAGGTAAGGGACTTCGTCTCAATCTCCTTTCATTGAGGCATATTTTGTTCTAATACAATACTTTCTTTTATATGCTATATAAAAAAACTTTGAATTTTCATTTCATTCAAATGGAATATTTTTCTATGAAGTGTTTTACTAAACGACAAAAAGGAATTTTTATTTTAACATACGTGGTAACAACAACCTTTTCTACTGCCGCGAGTATTATTTGGTCTTTGGCTTCCTTAACTTGTCGTAATGTTTTTAAAATGAAATAAATACCATATAATATTTTATGTATTTTGGTATTGAAAATGGTTTTTATAATGTATTTGTTATGTCAATATATTTAAGTGATATATTGTGATCGAAATGTGGAAATTTTTTCTTTCCATTATATTTGTTTTTTGTATTATGATTTTATAATGGTACTTGGACATTTTATGGGTGGTTACGTGATAAACCATATAACAGGTGGTGTCGTGAATACCAGGAGGAGTGGTTATGTTATAACCTCCAATGCATTGGGTATGGAATTCAGCCGTATGGATATTCTATTTTGTGATATCTGTGGAATTCGACCGTATGGTTATTCCATTTAAGTATGTTTATGTCCCAATTTACCTTTATATGTTATGTGTTATTTATATGGGTTTTATGGTAATATTTTGGTTACAAAAGGGTAAGTAATGATCTTTTATTCAGTGAAGAGTATTTACTAATTCTTAAAGGTGAAAAGTGTAACTTTGATAAAGTATTCATGGTTTACTTGATGTTTTGAAAAACTAACAGTTTTCCTTCTTTGTGTATCCCTTACTGAGATTTTTATGCTCACCCCATGTTTTTTTTGAATTGTCGTTCACAGGAAATAATTTGGAATAGGGTCAAGGATGGGATCAAGGAAAAGTCATGCTATCTTAAATATGGAACTAGACATGACTCTTTTTTTAATAGTTCATGTTTTGTAAAAAAAAGTAAACTTTGTAGAAGTTTCTACAGTATAATCTTTTGATATGTAATAGTTATGATCTAATTTTCTAAAACTCTAAACCTGAAAAGATCCTCAATGTGAATTATTCATTTAATTCAATATTAAGCAATGTATAAGGCTGAGGGCTTATAGTTGGTATCAGAGGTAAGTTTAGATAACATTAAGAGTTATAATTCTATTAAATGATTATCCAAAAATATTTTTTTAAATGGTTAAATTGAAATGATATATCATTTGAATATTACCATGTTGCTTCATCTAAGACATGTTTGATGAGAATGGTTTTCCACAGAGGAAACAAGGCAGCTATGTTGGGACGACATCATGAGGAAGAAAACCTTCCAAATCAGCAACCTGAGATGGTTATAATTGGAACTAAAGAGTTTGTTGCAGTGATGACACAGTTCACTCAGGCTATAAATGGTGGGGGTATCCATGCATGAGATCATCCAGATCAACCGCATAGTAACATGTCAATGGTGGAACATTTCATGAGGCAACAACCCCCATCATTCAAAGGATCATGTGACCCTGTACTAGCATAAGGTTGGATTAAAGCACTGGAGAATATTTTTGATTTTATGGGGTGTTCAGAACATCATAAGGTTAGTCTTGCTATTTTACGTTTTGAAGGTGAAGCAGATCAGTGGTGGTCGATGATGAAAAATATTAGGGATAGTGATGAGATTTATGGTATTCACTAGGACAAATTCAAAGGTATGCTTCTTGAGAAATATTTTCCTAAGGTAGTTTGTCTTAGGATGGAAAAAAAATTACTAGAATTGAGGCTGGCGGATGACTCAGGGGCTGCTTATGAAGCAAAGTTCACTCAACTGGCAAGGTATGCTCAAAATTTCATAGGAGATCTTGTTAGTAAAATAAACCGTTTTTACTTAGGGTTAATGCCATAGTATCGAAGGGATTTAGATTCTTGTGAGTTCAAAAGTTATGAAAAACTTATTCGATGTGAGGAGAAGGTGGAAATGGAGTTTGCCGATGGATCAGGTGTTCTTTGACAAAAAACATAATAAGAGGTCTAGTTGGCAGGCAAAGGGGAAGAATTCATCAAAGAATCAAGGAGGTAAGAAAACCAAATATCCATCCTGTGAGAAGTGTGGTAAAATGAATCCTAGAGAATGTTTATCCAAGTATGGAAAGTGCTTTCAGTGTTGTAAGTCTTGTTATATTGCTCGTAACTGTAAGGAACATGATCAAGCAGGAAATTAAAAGCTAGTGGTAAGATGTTTTAAGTGTAATGAAATGGGTAATTATGAAAATTAGTGTCTAATGAAGAACTCAACTGGTGGAAAATAGCTAGACTACAAGCAGAAAGGGGTGGTGAAATCCTTTGAAACTACTTCAGCAGATGTTGGGCCATCGAATGAAGTAGTATCAGGTACACTGTTTGTTTTTTCAGATTATGCCAATGTGTTGTTTGATTCAGGGTCTACACATTCTTTCATTTATGAGATGTTTTCTAGTAAATTGGGAATTCCATCTCAAGATATGAATCCTGAACTTATGGTAAAAACTCCCGGAGAGAACGTTGAGACATTAGAAATTATAAGAACCTTCCTATCCTTGTTTTTGGAAACAAACTACCTACAAACCTTATTGTTTTTCCTCTCGTAGAGTTTGATGTTATTTTGGTCATCGATTGGATTTCTATTTATCATTCTAATATTGACTGCAGAGCTAAAGAGGATTATTTTCATAAATATTTTCAGTTTGTGTACAAGAATGAACCCATTCTTTTGATAATATATCAGGAAGTTGAGAAACTAGTAAAATATGGAAATGAATGTTACCTTTCACATATTGTTGAAAATAAAGGAACTGTTCAGATTAATGATGTTCCAATGGTAAATGAGTATCTTGATGTTTTTCCTAATGAGTTTCCTAGTATTATTCATGATTGGGAAGTTGAATTTACTGTTGACTTAGTTCATGATTCTAAGCCAATTTCAAAACCCCCTTATCGAATGGCTCAAGTTGAACTTTTAGAGTTAAAGAAGCAATTGCATGAGTTATTAGATAAAGGTTTAATTCGACCTAGCACATCACCATGGGGTGCTCCTGTCTTGTTTGATAAAACAAAAGATGGTAAAATGAGACTTCAGATTGATTATAGAGCCCTGAATAACATCACTGTTAAGAACAAGTATCCTTTGCCTCATATCGATGATTTGTTTGATCAGATCCAGGGAGCTCAGTATTTTTCTAAGATTGAATTGAGGTTGGGGTACCATCAGTTGAAAGTAAAAGAAGAAGATGTTCCAAAGACTACGTTTCATACTAGACATGGACATTATGAATTTGTATTTATGCCTTTTGTGTTAACAAATCCACCTGCTGAATTCATGGACCATATAAATAGAATTTTCCATGAGTTCTTGGATAAGTTTTTGGTTGTTTTTATTGATGATATTTTGGTGTTTTCTAAAATTAAATATGAGCATGAAAGTCATTTAAGGGTTATCTTACAAACCTCAAAAGAAAAGAAACTGTATGTAAAATTGAGCAAGTGTGAGTTTTGGTTACAACAAATTTGTTTCCTTGGACACATTGTTTAAAAAAATGGAATATTTGTTGATCCAGCTAAAACAAAAGTTTTTGAATAATGGCCAAGACCCACAAATGTAACCGAGATCTGTAGTTTTTTTGGTTTGGTAGGTTACTATAGAAGGTTTGTGAAAAAAAATTCATGGTTATCTAGTCCAATGACTAAGCTAACTCGGAATTGTATTAAGTTTATATGGACAAAATAATGTGATGATTGTTTTCAGGAGTTGAAAAGAAGATTGGTGAATGATCTAGTTTTGGCACTTCCTTCTAGGAATGGTGAGTTTGTTATCTATAGTGATGCTTCATTGAAGGGACTTGGTTGTGTCCTTATGAAGAATGATCAGGTAATTGCTTATTCTTCATGTCAGTTGAAAACTCATGAGTTAAATTACCCTACACATGATTTGGAATTAGCTACTATTGTTTTTTATTTAAAAATTTGGAGGCATCATTTGTATGGAGTAAAGTGTGAAATATATACTTATCACAAAAGTTAAAAGTATATATTCACTCAGAAAGAATTGAACATGAGACAGAGGAGATGGCTGGAATTAATCAGTGATTATGATTGTACAATTCATTACCATCCGGGATAAGAAAATAAAGTGGGTGATACTTTAGAATAAAAATTAATGCTTCATTAACCATGATACATTTGGAACGAGATCCTTTGGTTTTTGATTTGATGAACTTTGGCATAGAAGTTGTTGGTACAGAATGTTCTTCTGTTTTGTTTCAAGTGTCATTGAAATCATCTCTATTAGACAGAATTAAGTAAGTGTAGAAGAAAGACAGTGGGTTGTAGAAAAAGGTAGAGCTAGTTCAGAAGGGTAATTTGCCTGAATTTAACATTGACAATGATTGTGTTTTGAGGTTTCGGAAGATATTATGTGTGCCTTGTGATACATATTTGAAGAATGAGTTGTTATGTGAGGCTCATAGTTCCCCGTTTTCAGTTCATCCGGGCAGTACTAAGATGTACAGATATCTGCGGGAGTATTACTGGGGGGATGAAATGAAAAGAGATATTTCTGATTTTACTGTGAAGTGTTTGACTTGTCAGCAGGTTAAGGAGAGCAGCAGTTACCGAAAGGGATGTTGCAGTCATTACCAGTGCCAGAGTGGAAATGAGAAAATATATATATGGACTTCGTTGTGGGATTACCAAAGATATCTCGAGGTAATAATGAAATATGGGTTATAGTTGATCGATTGACTAAATCTGCTAATTTCCTTCCTATTCGAGATACTTTGTCTCTAGATCAACTTGCTCGGTTGTATGTTAAAGAGATAGTCAGGTTGCATGGAGTTCCCCTCTCCATTGTATCTGATCATGATCTTAGGTTCACTTCTAACTTTTGGAAAGGCCTTCAGAATTCATTGGGTACAGAATTAAATTTTAGCACAGCTTTTCATCCTCAATCAGATGGGCAATCAAAATGAACAATTCAGACCTTGGAGGATATGCTGCGTTCTTGCTCGATGGATTATCAGGAAAGTTGGGACCAACATCTTTCTTTGGCTGAATTTTCTTATAATAACAGTTTTCATTCAAGTATACATATGGCTCCGTTTTAAGCATTATATGGGAAGCGGTGTCGAACTCCATCTTTTTGGGATGAAGTGGGTGAAAGGAAGATGATGGAACCAGAATTGGTAGAAGAGATGGCAGAAACAGTTCAGTTGATTCAGAAACACATGAGAATAGCTCAGAACAGGCAGAAAACTTATGCATATAACTAGAGGAAGGATCTATCTTTCGATGTTGGTGATCATGTTTTTCTCAAATTTTCACCCTGGAAAAGTGTGATGCGATTTGGTAAGAAAGGAAAGCTGAGTCCAAGGTTCATTGGACCATATGATATCCTAGAGTGAGTTGGATCAGTTGTTTACCAAGTGGCTTTACCTCTGAATTTATCTCAGGTACACAATGTTTTTCATGTTTCGATGTTGAGAAAGTATATGCCAGATCCATCTCATGTTTTGAGCGTAGTGGTAGTTCAATTGGAAAAGAATATCTCTTATGAAGAACAACTGGTCCAGATTCTTGAACATAGAGAGCAAGTGTTGTGAAATAAAGTAATTCACCAGGTAAAGGTTTTGTGGAAAAACCATATGGTTGAAGAGGAAACGTGGGAATCAGAAAATGCTATGAGGTATAAATACCCCAACTTATTTTGATAAGTGAATAAAATTGCGAGGACGCAATTCCCAAAAGGGGGGAAGGATGTAACATCCCAGGTAAATAAATAATAATACATTATCATATTTATTAATATCTGTGAATTAAAAATTAATTTTACTTTAAACGGGTTTCTATGTTCGATAGTGTACCCAACACGCAACAACGAGTTTCTTTGAAATCTTACGTTGCGCACTAGTAATATAATAATATTATTTTAAATGGTAGTTAGCACGTAGTCGTTGTATTGAAAGTAATGAATATAAATAACTAAAATGTGATTATATATATTTGTTAAATGTTTTTACATTTATCCAATAAAAGATAAAGGCTTAAAATAAGAAAAAAAATTCAATTTTAGGCATAGATACTCTAATATTCACTAAAAGGTCGACTTATCGCCTTTTGATGGAGAACCCTCTTTAAATATAGTTTTGGTCACTCTTATACATTCTATTGGACCAAATAAAATCCTTCTTTAGAATCGGGACATCAATTTTTTACTTTGTGTAAATTTTTGGTATTTTTCCGATAAAGTTCATTTTTTAATGAATAGTGAAAAATGTTGTACTTTAATTAAAAAACACTTTTTAATCTAATTTATCTGTATGATTATATTTTCTTTTGAATTGGTTTTAAAATTAAATTAGAATATATTTTTACCATTTAATCCATTGGTGGTCATTGGAATTAATTTCACTTTGAAATTAGCCTTAAACTTGTGTCAATCTTTTGATATATATTGTTTCATAAAAACATGTTATTTGTTTTGACAATGGGATTTAATTTTTAAATTAATTAATGAAAATTATATGTTTTTAATTTTTTAAAATAGTCATCATTTTTGAGTTCGGAATATCAAATATAGCTTAGGGTGAATTTTTGGTATTTTTCTGAAAAACATCAATTTTTGATGAATAGTGAAACCACTAAGTGGTAGTTAAAAAAACAAATTTTTCATTTAAATGAAACATTACCACTTTTGTGAATTGAATTTCAGAAAATATGACATACATGGCTATCATTATGATTTAAAATGTGGTTCAATTGGATTAAAATAATTTTTGGTGAATAGTAACTTTAAAGTTTTATTAATCGCGATTAGAGGTAATTAGTGTAATTTAAGGTAAAAATAATGTTTTAATAATATGAAATTACCTTTACACATGTCCGACCCCTATTTTATGAGACATGGCTGACCAAGACAATACATGGGTCAACTTGGGGACCCCATGGAGCCACTTGGGTAAGAAAATGACATTAATAACTTTTTATTTAAAGTTAAAATAAAAATGTCACCAACATGTATTATTTTACTAAAACAATTTTAACATGGGGTTATAAAAGTCATATGTTTGACTCTATATATCCATTAAAAAAATAAAATTATTTCCTACATCATTATATTTTTTTTTATAATTTTTAGACATTAAAGAAATTAAATTATTTATGACACTATGATGATACAACGATTACCTCATTAATTAACGATTTAAATAAAATGAAAAGAAAATGTAAAATCTAAGACTTACACTTAAAAAAACCTATTGGATGGGTGTATTTCAAACTATTATCACCTTATCCTAGAAATATTTAATTTTGGGACCTTTAAAACCCGAAACTCATTATATAATAAAGTAACATTTCTTGACTTTCCATGAGTGCCCTTCCTCCCTCTTATAAAAGGCCCCCACCTCTACCACCTTAACCACACCTCTAAAGCCATTGGATCAGACAATATCTGATCATTTTATATCTCTACATTCCTCTATTCATCAAATAATCCTTACCTTAGTCATAAATCTCTCCAAGAAACCCTTTTGGTTCAAACCAAGAGAAGTTGCCCGATTTAAAGGTAATGTCTTCACTTGTGTTCTTTTGTTTGATTTTGCTTCTCCAACCCCCTAAACTCCTTTTATTCCTTCCTTTTGTAAAAACACTAGTATCTTAAATATACTAGGATTTTTTTATGAGAATTATTTGATTTACACTTACACACACATATATCTAATGGTTAAATAACATACTGTTTATGTGGTTGGCGAATTTCCGCCTCACGAAACGAAGATTGTTCAATCCTCTTTTAACACCTTTAATGGTGGACATTAAGATGTCACTATATTTATATACGATATATATTATGTTTATGTTTTCCTTATGCTTCTGTATTTTTCATTTATGGCATACCTTTATGGTTTCCATTATGGACAAACGCGATAATTTCATTTTAGGAAGTGCGGACTACCGCCCCCTCAAAGTGATTTGATTCGTTAATTCCATATGTGGGACGTATAAAGGATAGAGTTAATGATATTATATATTATATTATACTTGAATTATAATATACCTTTATATCATCATGATTTCACTCAATTAAATATGAAATAAACATGAAAGTAGTGTTCATGCGTACGTACGTCTTACCGTCTCCATGAATGGTGCATTTCATTTCTAACCTATAAATGTTATATACTATTATAAATACATGTATATGATGAATATATATGATATATATGATATCAAAATCATGAATATCATTCTGGATATAATGAACCTTTGACCACATGAACAACATGTAATTGTAAGAAGTCCATTTTTTACTTAAGTACCAAATATTGAAAAAACGAACATTATTAACTTAAATGATTACATAATGTTTATAACATGTCAATAAGTGATATAAAAGGAATAATAAGCTTGAAAAAGGTTCTTAAGAAAATATAAATTAACACTATTTTATTATTTAGGAGATTAAAGAGTGATCGAGTCAAGTCGGACACGAGGTAAGGGACTTTGTCTTAATCTCCTTTCATTGAGGAATATTGTGTTCTAATATAAGAATTTATTTTATACACTATATAAAACACCTTTTACTTTTCATTTCATTAAAAGGGAATCTTTTTCTATGAATCGTTTTACTAAATGATAAAAAGGAATGTTTATTTTAATGTACGTGGTGACAATGACCTTTTCCGCCCCAGCTTGTATTATTTGGTCTTTGGATTCCATAACAAGCCATAATGTTTTTAAAATGAAATAAATACCATATAATCTTTTATATATTTTGGTATTGAAAATGGTTTTTATAATGGATTTTTTATGTAAATATATTTAAGTGATATATTGTGATGGAAATGTGGAAATTTTTTCTTTCCATTATATTTGTTTTATGTTTTATGATTTTATAATGGTACTTGGAAATTTGACGGGTGGTTACGTGATAAACCATATGACGGGTGGTGCCGTGAATACCAGGACGGGTGGTTATGTTATAACATCCAATGCATTGGGTATGCAATTCGGCCTTATGGCTATTCTATTTAGTGATATGTGTGGAAGTCGACTGTATGGTTATTCCATTTAAGTATGTTTATGTCCCAAGTAACCTTTATATGTTATGTGTTCTTTATATGGTTTTTATGGTAATATTTTATTTACAAAAGGGTAAGAGATGGTATTTTATTCAGTAAAGAGTATTTACTAATTCTTAAAGTTGGAAAGTGTTACTTTGATAAAGTATTCTTGGTTTACTTGATATTTTGAAAAACTAATTGTTTTCCTTCTTTGTGTATCACTTACTGAGCTTTTTAGGGTCACCCCAAGTTTTTTTTGAAATGTTTTTCATAGGAAATAATGTGGAATAGGGTCAAGGATGGGATCAAGGAAAATTCATGTTGTCTTAAACATGGAACTAGACATGACTCTTTTTTTAAGAGTTCATGTTTTGTAAAAAAAATGAAACCTTATAGAAGTGTCAACTATGTAATCTTTTGAGATGTAATAGTTATGATCTAATTATCTAAAACTCTAAACCTGAAAATATCCTCAATGTGAATTATTCATTTAATTCAATTTTAAGTAATTTTTAAGGCCGAGGCCTTATATCATGAATCTTTAAATCCACAAGACACGTCTTGGTTGGTGTTAGGATACTTTAATAAGATTGTGGTTCCATCAGAGAAGAAAGGTGGAGGTTTGTATCCTGATATGGATAGGGTTTATTTCTACACTTTTTTGATGTAGAAGGTTCTCTTGATATGGGTTCTCGGGTAACATGTTCACTTGGTGAGATAATAAAAATGAAATCAACACACTTAGTGATAGTTGGATTACTTCCCCACCAACCTCAAATCCATATCTTCCTCAATGGTCTCTAATTTGTTTTGTGCACTTTCAGATCACTCCTCTCTCCTCATCAAATTGATGTATATGAGTGTTGGTGGAATATATTTCTTCTTCTCCAACCAGTGGCCTCACTACCACAACTACCAACAAGTAGTACATGATTCCTGGTCTTAAAACATACAATAAAGATTTTGGATAAATACAGTTCCAGAAGAAATATATTTATGCATGGTCTAGCAATTTAACCTCCCATGATCATGAATTGGATGACATTAAATATTATATTGATATCATAGAAACTGGATTTGAAGAGGGATGGGATGATAATACCTTTCACCAAATTTAATATAAAAAAATAACTCATTGAGTGAAATATTTCATGATCATGAGAGGATGTTGTGTGACTGGTCCAGATACACTTGGATTAGCGAAGTGGAAAAAAATACTATGTTTTTTTATGATTTCAAATAATAAAATCATCATGCTAAAATTTTAAACATTCTCATAGATGAAGGTCCATTCACCAATAACCTTAAAGAGGTGGGAGGTATGGCTGAATATTACTTCAACTTTTTAATCTATAACTATAAGACATTCATAAAAAATGGTTATCTGGGCCACCACACATACATATTCAACTATATACTACAAGTTTTTTCATTGCATTTATACTCCTTTGATAATTTCTCTGCTGATAAGTATGTTTGGGATAATATTAGTTCCCTTACCAAGGAGATCCTTTTTAGGTCATGATTGATTTCTAGGATCATTTTTTTGTGGGCTCTTGGGACATCATAAATGATTATTTTTTGAGTCCATTTAATAATTGTTTTCATGGTGGATCTCTTCCTCAGGTTACATGTTCCACAATGATGGTCCTTATTCAAAAATTGAAAGATCCTTAATCTATAAAGAAATTTGGGTCAATAAGAATTTTTAAATTTATTTATAAATTTTTAGTTTCCATAATCAATATTGGTATTTCTCATTTCATTCAAAAATGGGTTCCCAGAGAGAAACATGGTTTCATCAAAGGAATATCCATTCAAGGGTCCATTGGTATATCCTAAGAAATTATTTGAGATATTAAAAAGAATGAAGTGGGTTCCAATATTGTTATCAAAGTATATATAAACAAAATTTATGAAAGGATTTAGGTTTACTTTATCCTCTAGGTGATGAAGTGCATGGGTTTCTTAGACTAGGTGGCATATCTATTATTCCACTGTTATAATTCACCTCGGTTCTCAATTATCTTCATGGGGAGGCAATGTGGTTTCTTCATTTCAGTTAGGGGATGAGACAAGGGTACCCCTTATCTCTAAGAAAATTCATTATGGTTCAATATACTCTCCATATACCTCAAACTTATTACATTCATCTCGACAACAACCATCCATTCCACTATAAAGCACACTTCAATAGGGTTTCCCACCTCCTCTTTACCAATAATATGGTTTTCATTATCAATGGATCTTTCACTTCCATCATGGATTTTAACAATGTCAAAGAGGAATAATCTAAGTGGATTGGTGAAATTTTCAATCATGTTAAGAGATAATTTTTTATCCCATACTCTTTCCTAGTAATATGAATGAATAAAATTGATTCCTTAATGGGAATTCACATAAGGAAATTTCCAATGGACTACATTGGAGAACCTATTGAACCTAGTATACTCTGTATCAATTACTTTTAGGTTGTGCTTTAAAGGATAATTAACCCCATAAAAATTGTAAAAACCTCTTTAATTCATTTTTAGTGAGAATTACCCTCATCAATTGTGATTTTTTCTCCCATAACCATGCACATTCTCTCTGTTCACAATGTGAGAAATGTGATTGTCAAATATATCAAGAACCCTTTTCCACTTTTATTTGGGATTCCCATGTTGAGGGGAGATTCCATTGGCCCTCCTATAGGATACTAGAAATATCATATGATAATTTAAGTATCAGTGTCTGGAGTTCCATGGAAATGATGTATTTCTAACAAGGTAAGCTACTCTGGGAGGTTATTGAAGGTCATTCTCTTTGGAGTAGGTTCATCATTGAAAAATATTTAAATAACCTTAATTCACCAAGAGATAATACCTTATATTTTTTATATCTATTAAACATCACATACCAAATCTTCATGACCATTATTTTTGGATTATTTTTCATGGGGAAAACTACTCACAGGACTATATCTTTGAGAGAACTGTGTTAGGCTATCCCGGATGCCCTGCACTAGTGATAAAATTTAGTCAAGGAATCTTATACCCTTCCTTCATCTATGAAATCTTGGAATATAATAAAAAAATACTTTATAAAATATCAAATTTCAATAATCCCCTGATATGTGCATCTTAATGGGATCTATGTCGGGTTATTTCTCTACTAAGGTATACAGATGCTCACTGAATGCTTCCTAGAAACATGATCTATGGGGTGGGCTCCTCTAGTGTATGGAAATACTTACTAATTATAACTTATTTGTATTTAAAATATGAAACAATGTATTATCAACATATATAGTGTTTAAAGGTAAAGAGATTCGCATAACCTCAAAGTGCTCATGTTGCTAGGATTACAAGGAGGAATCTACTGTGCACCTCTTTTTTTAAATTAAGTGGGCATGCATGTTGTGGAACATCTTCATCAAGATCACTAGATTCAAAGTGTTGATGAAATCTATTGAGTATATTATTCAAATATAGTTTAATAGTGTCAGTAACTAAAAACATGAGAAGAAGGTGAACACTCTCCTACTTGTATATGGTTTTTGCTGTATTTAGGTAGTAAATAAAAGGTTTGATGCATTGAAATACCCTCTTCAAGAAGATATTTTGTAGAGAGGATGAGATTATTCATTACAAAACTCTTGTATATTTTGAGGAATTGCGAGGATGCCTCCTCAAATAGGAATATCATGATTAAGAGGCACCCTTCCCCTTATTCTATTCACTCTCCCACAATCCATTAGAATTGTAGGTATCCTCCCATTTATGGAATCTTGCTCAATTTTGATGGATTATGTCATAATAGTTATATACAGAAGGGTTTATTCATGATTTTAAAGGATTGATTATATTTTATTGCAATTCATTCTATGTGAAATGTGATTCTATACATTCGGAGGCTAATTCCATCCTTAGAGGCCTTGATCTATTCCATTAAAACTACCTTTATTTGGATGTAGTGGAGACTAAATCAAAGGTTATATATAACTCTCTAAAAGGTATCATCTAAAATACATGGAATGTTAATTATTTGATATGTAAATGAAAACATTTCATTACCAACGAGATTAAGATTCATCACACTTGGCACAAAGTGAATCAATTTACTAACTCTCTTGCTTTAGGGGCTTCCCAAGAATGCCCCCTAATGTCCTTCTATGACACCATCTCCCTTTCAGAGGGATGTGTTTAAATTATTATCAGGGATTCTTATGGACTTCACTATTATAGAACCCCTTGATTGGTGTCCCTTTATTTTCACTCTTCCATCGTATAAATAAAAAATTAATTATTTCGTAAAAAATAAATGGGCCATAATAACCAGCCCAAGAGATAGTTCTCTGGGATCACACTATAATTAGAACACAACCAATACATTTACTAGAAAAAATTACATAATTATAATGTTTCAATATTCTCATAAATCAACAAATATAATAAATATCGTCTAAAAAATCAATCAAAAAACAACTCTGGATAATAAGGTTGAATATGTGACACATTTTCTCAAGTATTCTCTTATAAAACATTGTTCCATCATATGTTACAATACAAAGGAATAAAATTCCTACACAAAATTTTCTTTTGACGGTCCTCAATCTCAACCGGCCGATCCTTAAACATCACTCCATCTTTAAATTTCAGATAACCATAGTTAATGAAATGGGATCCGTCATGGAGATACTAATGAAGATGTCATATGTAAAAAACATCATTGATATAGTTCATCTAAATAATAATTTATAACCAATACACAAATGATACAACACACTAGAACACCTCAAAAGGTCCAATAAACTGGGGACATATCTTACTCTTGTGATGGAACCTCTACATCACATCATGAGGAGATAACTCCAAGAACACGTGATCTTTAATTTCAAACTCTAGGGGCCTATTCCAAAGAATATAATATGTCTTATGATGATCTTTCACTGCTTTCATCTACTTTGAATCACATAAACCTTCCTTATCATTCCCTACACTATTTCTATTTTGAGGATAGTTGATTCTCCAAACTCAGTACAATATAGTTGAAATCTACTTGATCAAACATAAAAATCTTCAAATAGGTAAATATAAATGGTATAGTGATAAATATTATTATATTTGAACTCAATATAGGTCATGTTATTTACCAATTATCCTCTAAAATTCTAAATTCATTCATGGAACATTTCTTCCAAAGTATGGATAGTTCATTTATCTGATAATAACTCTATGGATGAAAATATATACAAATGCATAGAAAATATAAAATAAATACTGGATGTCACATACATGACTTATTTTAAAGTTAAATTCCAATTAATTTTCTTTCATTCTTTTTTTGGTGGTTTTCCAAGTTTTTAGGGAGGAATGGGTGAGTTTTCGTGAATTTGGCCAAACTATGAGCCCAATTCTAGATTTAAAAATAAATTATGATTTATTTATAACTCCTTAATTTTTAAACATTTTTCATCCATTAAAATTCCTAATTGTCATCCCCTGACCTATTAACACCACCATATTAATTTGGACCATTTAGGAATCCATAATCATGGTGGATATGAGTTTTTATTTAAGAGATATGGCCTGCCCGAAAGCCCATTTTTTTCATTAAAAATAAATTTTAATTCATTAATATCTCATTCAATATTTATGTTTTTTCAGTGATTCAAACTCTCCCCCGAGCCCACTTACTTAAGGCGCGCCCCCATTCTATCTTCCCACAATTGGGAGCTGAATAGAATTGCGAAATTGGTCAAAGTTTCTCTGGAATTCCGAAATCTCCATGATTTAGAGAGGTAAATTGATCCTTTCCCAAATCCTTCTATTTTTACTCTTTTTACCCCATTACTCTTCCTACATGATATCCTCATCCTTTTTCTAACCTCCCTTGAACGGTTGGATGTTTTCAAATTCAGATACTAGTGGATTCTAGGTCGTTTTATTCAAGATTGTTTTGAGTAAGTGTTTCTCTCTTCAATTTCTTCCTTCTCCTTAGGGTTTCTTGCCTCTTTCATTATGTTCTAAAATGTCAGGAAGATAGGTTTAGAACCTATGGTATTATTTGGTGTATGTTTGGTTAAATATTGTGTTCTAGGGCTAGATTTATCTTCCTTGGGATGCAGTGGTGGTGCGGTTGATGTTTCGCACCATGTTTTGAGGGATTCGACACTTTCGGTAGGTGGTTCCATGTGTAAACAATAATTGATGAGTTAGATTGCTATATTTACTCATTTTCCATTTTACTAATATGTTGTGTGTGTTTCAAAAACTCTTTATGACTGATTTGGTTAGGTGTTTAATTTTATAGTTTCAATTTAACTTGGAATTGGGTGTTTTGATGTGTTACTCGTGGGGTATTATTTGGGTGTATTTTATAACATATTGAATTGGTTTAGTAAATCTTTTTTGGCATCAAAATTCTGGTTTTGTAATTTATTAGTATCATGTGGGCCTAAAAAGAAGTTTTTTGAATAGGTTTTATGTGTAAAACATTATTATACTTCTTGAGAGAATTTTATGAAAATGTGTGTTTTCATTTGAATCTTTTGTATTATTATTCAAGGAGATTTTATAAAACATGAAATTGGTTTTATAAATGTATCTAGGGCTTCAAATTATATTTTTGAGGATAATTGGTATGGTTTTTGGTCTTAAATGTGGGTTTTGAAATGGGTTTTTTGTGCAAGACATATTCACACCACTTCGGTTCTTTTTATGAAAATTGTAAATGTTTTTGTTGGTTAAACAGTGGGAAAAGGGTGAATATGTACTATTTGATCTGTGTGTTCACCTATTAAGGGATTTTTAAAGTTGAATTGAAGTTTTAATATGTAAAACATTTTTTGAATGTTTTGTAAATTTCTAAAATGTTTCATTAAATTGTGATTTTAGAGAGAAACTTGTTTGTGGGCTGTTTTGGGTAAGTTTGATGATAAAATTATTTTAATGGTAAAAAGGGTATTATGTAACAAGTGAGTGGGATGTTATGAGATTTTTAATATTTTGTAATGGTTTTATAAAATTGTTTAATGGATTTTTCTAAGTGTTAATGAAATGTGAAAAGTGTTGTGGGCTATTTTGGTGTGAGTCAGATTTCAAAATCAATTTGAATGAAAAGTGGAATTTTGTTACTTGTGTTGTATACATGTGGAATGTTTGGTGAATTTATGATACGAAAATGATATTTTAATGTAAAATGTATATTCATTGACTTGTTGAACCTTTTTTTAGCACAAAGAGAAAAACCGGGTATCTAGGTGGGTGGACGTGTAGCAGTATGCTAGTGAATCCGTGGGGTTTGGCCTTAGTTTCACTTAGCAATATTGACGATTAAAAATCTAACTAAACTATGATGATGAATATTTGGGACCACTAGGTTATGAGAATGTTCCATACTAGTGGCTCGTGCATGAGAATGGATATTTTTTATAGTTACTCTCACCGAGATACGAGGTACTTGGGACCCACAGTGAGCTAGTTCCTAGGGGTTATTTCCCATTGCTTGTGATCACTAGATATTTTGTGATTAAAATAGGCATATGGTATGAGTGTCTGGAAAATTCAGTAGCTTTGGTATTTATTTTAAAATTTTTTATTCTTTAAATTATCCCACCTGAAAACTATTTTAATTTAATGTTGCATCTTTTAGAAATTGTAAATAACATTTCATGTTTTTGAAAACTTGCATGCTTTTCATCATTAAATGTTTATCACATGAAATATATTAGTGGTGGTATCCTATTGGAATTTGGCTCATACCCTACTTAAACTATTGGGTGTAATTAGTCTTGGTTATTTTTGTTGTCACAGGTTGGGTACAATTTTTAGTTCCAATGGTTCATGTTTCTAGCAGGTCCTTGGTGGTGAAGTCTTGTGGAGATGTCTTGAGGGTGGTTCCCCTTACCATAAGGTTTCTTGTTATGTTCCCTTTTAGTTTTTTACCTTTGTTATAGTCTTGTTGAGTTGTTTCAAAATATGTAATTCAGTTCTGATTTTTTGTAAAAGATTTTTTTGATTGAAAAATCCAGATTCGTTTTATAGGATTCTTTTGTTGTTTTATGTTTACAAACTCAGGTAAATCGTTTCCGAATTTTCATTTTGTGATACCCAGGCACATGTGCCATCCCTTCGGGATTGGGAATGCCCTTCGCGTATTGTTGCGGGTCGGGTCAAGTTCTGGTTTTGTTGGCGACCAGATTCGGTTCGTGACAAAATGGTATTAAAGGAGGTTCATGTTAACTCTTTGGGTCATGTTATTTGGGGAAGATTCAGGATAGTATAGAGTTAGGACTATTAGGACTTGGAATTCCATTTATGGGTAGTGTTCCTGATCACCACACCATATTATGGGATTTAACTTTCCATGATAAGTTGTGATTTATCTAATTTTTTTGTTTTTCTTAGTTCGATGATGGTTAGGGGAAATGAAAAGAGAGTTGGGTTAATGGTCTTAGTGTGCTCTTAGGGCCTGTAAAGCCATGTAGAGCCAAGGATATTTCCTAGAACACTCTCTGTGATAGTGAAGTGATTGTAAAATGACCTTCAACCATATGTTCAAGGCAACCACTAAAACTAGTTTCCTCTCGAATTTTTTTGTGATTTAGTTTTGAAAACATGGAACTTTGGTTTTAAGAAGCATAAAGTTTTTGTGAAATGATATTTAAATAAAGAGGGAATGGTTTGATTTATTAAATGTTGGAACTGAATTTTTAGAGTTGTTTTTAAATGGAAAATGGTGTGCTTACACCTCTTTTGAAAGCATGAACTTTATTGATGTTGGTTTTGAAAAGTGTTTCCAATAGAGTTTTCTAAAAAAAAATGGGTGTTTTAATGGGATGAGATTATTTGAAATTGATGTTAATATCATTGAAGTGATTTATTTTATAAATGGTTGTGTCTTTATGAAAAGTTTTGTAAGATGTGAATTGGGATTTTGATCTTGTGGTTAGTAGTTTTGAGAAAAAGGATGTGTTGGTTGGCTGTTTTGGTTTTTAAAAGTGGAATGAATTTTTTGTTTTAACCTTTGGTATTTCCATAAGAAACCACATGCATGGGGTTATATGGGATGATGGATAGTTGATGGAATGACTAGATGAGTTTCGGGATGGATATGAGGAGTGTGTCTGGTGTAGCACAGAAACATGCATGTGTAAGGCCCATGGGGTACCATTGGTGGATACGCTAACCGCTGAACCGTTTATTTTCGAGAAATGTTTTTAAAGAGAAACATGATGTCTTGATGAATTTTTGGGGATGGATTATATTATGTTTTTTTGGAAAATGTTGTTGGTGTGGGATGTTTTGAGTCCAAGAACCCCCCCGGTTTGAACTATGTTTTGGGTTTATGTCTGGTCGGTAAGCTGGGTAGAAGGACCGGTTAGTAGTCTTCTATGAGATATGTTTCAAGACACCTTTATGGTGGTTCTTTTCATGTGATTGGATCTGTTTTATGGCTTGTTTTGACCAATGGACCAGCTTGGTTGGGTCCTTGGGTTCTCTCATTGGATAAGGTACGCCCCCATTAAGGGTTAATGCATAATTAAAGTGCAACTCGGATTGTTTCGCCATTGGAAAATCCTCTAGTTGATCAATATAAGGAATATTTTATCGATATTTTTTGAATGATTCTACACCCATTCCTTTATTTGATTTTTAGATCCTCTTGTAGCGGGAGAGTGCTCGTGGAAGGTTGAAATAGGCTTTAGTTTCTTAAGTTTCCCAATTCATCGAAGCTGGAAGTGGTTTGGGGTTGTTAGTGGGGATGAGTGACTTGATGGTGTCTAAGAGGGCCTATGGGTTCTTCACAGTTTCTTTGAAGCATGAGTTCATGTTAAATCACCGGTGTGGGAAATATGGACATGATAAGATATTGTTTCCACTTTCTAGAATTTTGTGTTTTTGGGGATGTTGTATAAGGTCCCTCTCCATGCATTATTTATATCAGTCTCAATGGTCATGTTCGGTGATGCCTCATGATGTCATGTGCTCGATTGACCATAAAGGTGAAAGTTGGGAAATAATCTGAGAGTCTCTATTGTGTTGGGAGAATGTTTCCCTTGTAAAAACTAAAAAATATTCAATTTTAGAGGAATGTGAGTATAGGTGTTCTTTACTTCTATTGTTTCTCACCCGAAAAAACAAGGTGCACCTTTATTTTCGGGAGCCTACCTGATTAGAACTCCACAGTTAAGCATGCTTGGCCTAGAGTAGTAATCAGGATGGGTGACATTCTGGTAGATTTCCCAGGGTGTGTGTGAGTGAGGACAAAATACACTGAAATAACATGTGTTGGCCTATGAGGATAGTCATTAGTATGATAAGTGACCATAGTGAGTAATAGACTTTGGTGTGCTGGGAAGGCAACCAAGGTATTACAGGAGACCCATCGGGTTTGGGTAATGTGAGTTTGGAATGTGTTATGTATTGAAAAACTTATTGGGGATTGTGGTGTAGTTGTTCGTTGCACAGAATGAAGAATTCTCATTCAGGGGTTTTCCAAATCCTAACTGCGAGGCTGAAGATGCTTCAATCATTTGAGCTCCATCCATAGGTCTCAGAGAGAAGCTGGCTCGTAGTCAGGGGAAATCACAGGTTCATTTAAACCCTTGTAAAAATTCATATCCTTAGTATGAAAGATAGTAAGAGTTTAAAACTATGGTGTATTCATCTTTATTCTGTTGTTCTTGTTCAGTGGAAATAGGTGGAGGGCCTTGTACCCATGTCATCACCCAATGTTATTCCCTCCCCCTTTGGTTTACATGGAGTCTTTGGAGAAATGTTTGAAGTTTGGCTAGACTGGTTGAGAACATGGTTTCCCCTTGGTTAGTAGTGACCATGCCCAAGAAAACCATGTATATAGAAGGATCCCTGCTGTTAGAGCATGGATTCCCAAACTGTGCAGACTAACCATGTGGTCATCCCAACTCTTTAAATTTTGGGGTCGTTCTGCACTGGCTCGTGCTAGTCTGTTAATATGGTTGGTTATTATGGTGGGGAGACCCACTATGAGTCTTATATAAGTTCTTTTGTAAATTTCTAATCTAAGTATATCCTTTGTACTGGGGATTCCATCAGGCCTCCCCCTTTTAGTGTCCTAATTCAGTCTCGAAAAAAATATAGGTTGTCTCTTATGATGGGGAACCTATTTTTGTTCCCCTATACCAGTAACTCAGACTTATCCATTTCCATGGCTTGGAGGTAGGTAGTATCATTTGAATCTATCAATCTACCAACATCTTCCTTGGGTAAAATTTGATATTAGAAAGTTCCCAATGGTTTACTTATAGCAAGGTAAGTGTAACCTTGTTCGATGTTGTTATTCATTTGGGTGAATTGATTGAGTCTTGTTCGGATGGTGTTTAAGGAGTTTTATTTTGGGATAAATTATGACTGTGATTGATCATTTTAGTAAAGTGGTGTATGTTTTGGTTGTGAGATTAATAATTCATTAATTGATCACAGGAGGTGTTTTAGCCTTTGGGGGTGAATCCTAGCAAGGGAGTACCTCTTGGTTTCTCAATTGGGTTTGGTTGTTGCTTTGGCCTTGATGTGACTTTCCAAGGTGGAAAGTTTTCATGGTGGGTAGAATTATCACATACATGACTTATTTTAAAGTTAAATTCCATTTAATTTCCATTAATGCTTTTTTTGGAGGTTTTCCAAGCTTTTATGGAGGAATGGGTGAATTTTCATGAATTGGGCGAAACTGTGAGCCCAATTCCAGATTTAAAAATAAATTTTGATTCCTTTATAACTCATTCATTTTTCAACATTTTTCATCCATTATAATTCCTAATTTTCATACCCTGACCTATTAACACCACAATATTAATTTTAACCATTTAGGAATCCATAATCATGGTGGATATGGGTTTTTATTTAAGGGATTGGGCCTTCCCAAAATCCCATTTTCTGCATTAAAAATAAATTTTAATTCTTTAATATCTCCCTCAATATTTACATTTTTTTGGTGATTACAACTCTCCTACAATTACACTTACCTAAGGCGAGCCCCCATTCTATCCTACTACAATTGGGAGCTAAATAGAATCACGAAAGTGGTCGAAACATCTATTTAATTCAGAAATCGCCCAGATCTGGAGAGGTAAATTGATCCGTTCATAACTCCATCTATTTTTACTCTTTCTCCCACATTACAGTTCCTACATGATCTCCTAATCCTTTTTAGAACCTCCATTTAATGGTTGGATGTTTTAAAATTCAGATACTGGTGGATTTTTTGTCGTTCTATTCAATATTGTTTTGAGTAAGTGTTTCTCTCTTAAATTTCTTCCTTCTCGTTAGGGTTTCCTCCCTCTTTCATTATGTTCTAAAATGTCCAAAAGTTAGGGTTGAAAACTATGGTTTGATTTGGTGTCTTGTTGGTTAAATATTGTGGTCTAGGGCTGGATTTATCTTCCTTGGGATGAGGTGGTGGTGCAGTTGATGTTTCACACTAAGTTTTGAGGGATTCGACACTTTCGGTAGGTGGTTTCATGTGTAAACAATTATTGATGAGTTATACTGCAGTATTTACTCATTTTTCATATTACTAATATGTTGGGTGTGGTGAAAAAACTGTTTAGGATTTCGTTGGTTAATTTTTTATTTTTATAGTTGCATTTTAACTTGAAATTGGGTGTTTTCATGTGTTACTCGTGGGGTATTATTTGGGTGTATTTTATAACATATTGAATTTGTTTACTAAATCTTGTTTGGACTGAAAATTCTGATTTGGTAATTTATTAGTGTCATGTGGGCCTAAAAATAGGGTTTTTGAATAGTTTTTATGTGTAAAACATAGTTATACTTCTTGAGAGCATTTTATTAAAATGTGTGTTTTCATTTGGATCTTTTGTACTATTATTCAAGATGATTTTATAAAACATGAAAGTCGTTTTATAAATGTATCTAGGGATTAAAATTATTTTTTGGATAGGAATTGGTATGGTTTTTGGTCTTAAATAGGGATTTTGAAATGGGTTTTGTGTGTAAGACATATTTACACCACTTGGGTTCTATTTATGAAAATTGTAAATGTTTTAGTTGGTTAAACAAAGTGGGAAAAGAGGGCATATGTACTATTTGGTATGTTTGTTCACTTATTAAGGGGTTTTGAAAGGTGAAGTGATGTTTTAAGATGTCAAACATTTTTAGAATTTTTTGTAAATTTCTGAAATGTTTTATTAAATTGTGATGTTTGAAAGAAACATGTTTGTGGGATGTTTCGTTTAAGTTTGATGATACAATGATTTTGAATGTAAAACGGGTATTATATAACAAGTGAGTGGGATGTTATGAGAGTTTTAATATACTGGAATGGTTTAATAAAATTTTTTAAAGGATTTTTTGAAGTGTTAAAGAAATGTGAAAATTGTTGTGGGCTATTTTGGTGTGAGTCGGATTTCAAAATCTATTTGAATGAAAAGTGGTCTTTTGTTACTTGTGTTATATAAATGTGGGATGTTTGGTGAATTTATTATATGAAAATTATATTTTCATGTGAAAAGTATATTCATTGACATTTTTAACTTATTTGAGCACAAAGGGAAAACCCGGGTATCTAGGTGGGTGGACGTGTACTAGTATGTTAGTGAATCCATGGGGTTTGGCATCAGTTTCACTTAGCAAGATTGATGCTTACAACTCTATCTAAACTGTGATGATGATGATTGGGTACCACTAGGTTATGGGAATGTTCCCTACTAGTGGATCATGCATGTGAACAGATATTTGTGATGGTTACTCTCACCGAGATATGAGGTACCTGGGACCCACAGCTAGCTAGTGCCTAGGGGTTATTTCCCATTGCTTGTGCTCACTAGATATTTTGTGATTACCGTCGTCATACGGTATGAGTGGATAGAAAATTAAGTAGCTTTTTTAGTTATTTTTAAAGTGTTTATTCTTTAAATTATCCCACCTAAAAACTGTTTTTATTTAATGTTGCATCTTTTAGAAATTGTAACAAGCATTTCATGTTTTTGAAAACTTGGATGCTTTTCATAATTAAATGTTTATCACATGGAATCTATTCGTGGTGGTATGCTATTGGGATTTGTCTCACACCCTAATTATACCCTTGGGTGTAAGTATACTTGGTTATTTTTCTTTTCGCAGGTTGGGTATAGTTTTTAGTTCCAGCGGTTCGGGTTTTTAGCAGGTCATTGGTGGTGAAGTCTTGTGGAGATGGATTGAGGGCGGTGCCCCTTGCCATGAGGGTTCTTGGGTTATTCAATTTTGGTTCTGTACCTTCTTATAGTCTTTTTGAGTTATTTTAAAATATGTAATTCAGTTCTAATTTTTTGTAAAATATTTTTTGGATTGAAAAATACAGATTTGTTTTATTGGATTCTTTTGTTCTTGGGTAAATCATTCCCAAATTTCATTTTATGATACCCAGGCACTTGTGCCAGCCTGTGGGGATCAGGAACGCCCTTTGGACCTTGTTGAGGGTTGCGTCGAGTACCAGTTTTGATGGCAACCAGATTCAGTTCGTGACACTGGAGACCTCTACACACTCAAGAGGTGAAATATGGATCATAGATAAAAATTACCATCTTAAGAACCCCATGATGTCTTAAAATATTCTCTAGATATTTCCTTGATAAAAAATCATTTATGATAATTTTCATAATCACTAAAAACTTATATAACTTCACCATATTTTCCATGATTACCCTAATGACATCATATCCACCCTGAGATCAAGTTAAACTGGTGATGATGTTCATCAATATAGAATCCCACTTTTATTAGGGAATATCAAGTGGTTGAAGAAACCCACCAAGAACACGATACTCAAAACTCACCTTATGTGGACCAAACACTGAGATACCAATACTGAAACCCATCTCTTTATACCAGACCACCATAAATCACCTATCAAGGCATGATACATCTTATCCACACTAGAACATATGACCAAATGTGAACTATAGAACTCATGGAGAGACACCACAAGCATCACCCAAGTAACAAATAGCTTCTCCAGAAACTAAACCATACATTGATCACCCTCAAACCATCCATCAGGTGTATTTATATATAAAATATTTTCTAAAACCTCTATATCAAAATCCCCCAATTGGTATTCCTTCAGCCACTTCACTAAATATTACTACATGTCCTTCAGATAGAGACACCTTCTTCCCTAAACTACTCCGAAGTCAATGTTTATCACCATAAACTCCTCCATCACAATACAAGAATATCTAGAATCACACATAGAATCGCTATTTGAATTCCTACTATGTGTGTTAGCCACAAAATTTCATTTCCCTGGTGTATAGAAAATATTAAATTCATTATCCTTTAATAATTTTTCCAATACCACTATCACAAGTTTAAATCATGCTAGGAGAACATATAACATAATATATTGTGATCTTTGAAGATCAAAAATCATTCACTAATGAGGTAATTATAAAATAAAATTAGATAAAACACAACCATGAATTTTTAAATATCATAGGTAGTGTAATTAATCTCATGGGGGCATAACTACTAAGATTCATAAGAGATAAAAAATATATGTTACATTAGTGTGAAACTAAATTAAATATAAAAATAATTATAATAAACCTTAAATATAACACAGTTATCAAGAAAATAGAGAACAAGAGCACTAGATAGCTTCACCCTCAAATAATCCTAAGAATCCTAACACAAGTTAGTACATAAATACACTATATCTTTTTGGGTAAAGTATATCAGAGTAGTCACAATATGAGAGGATTTAGAAATGGTCCACCTATAATATCTCAAGAGACTAAGAAAACTTTAAATCTCTAAAATACCCTTGGGGGATACCCAATAAAAGAATACCTCAATCATTGAAGGATCCACAATGACTCCCCATTGAGACAGAACATGTTCTAGAAAATTCACACCCAATATAATAACATACACCTTTACAACCTCCCTAATAGTTTATGATACCAAAAAAACCACTAAAACATATCTCTAATTCTCTTCATGATCCACCTCAGACTCATAATACATATAGATGTATTCAGTGAAAATAACTATGAATTGATTTAAAAACTAAATAAACATAATTTTCATCAATCCCATAATAATGGATTTAAAATTAGTTACACAAAAATCCATAACCAAGAACTCCTAATTCCCATAATGACATTTAATAATATTCTTTAGAATATCCTCATCCATTACCTGCACATGATGATATCCATTTAACATATTGATCCTTGATAATTGAAAAATCACTTTAAGAAACCAAATAGATACTCAATCCATGGAATAGGTTAGATATTATTCACTTACTCCTGATTCAAGTGATTATAATTGATACACAAACATGGACAAGCATCCAAATTCTTTAAAAACAATATTTCCCCCACCCCCTCCAAAGGTAGCACATCGGGCTGAATAAAACATCTCTGTAGAAGATCACAAATTTGAATCTATATCTCTTGTGACTCATAGAGAACCATCATATAAGGGTATATAGATATTTAAGAGATAACTATATATAACTCTAACCAAAACTAAATATTATATCAAGGGGCTATCATTATAACTTCTACAGGAAATAAATAATTATTATCTTTTACAACCATTGTAAAACCCACTAACTAAACCTCTAATGAAATCAATATCATCATAGTTATCATAAATGATAGGGAATCTGCAGGCATATAACCCATCCAAGGATCTCTTTATCCAATAAAATTTCATGCACTAATTCTCCATAGAATAATATAAATAGCCTCCTGAATCAATCCTTGATATCATCAAAAACTTAAAACAAGTTTATAAAAAGGTATAAATTATATAATTATTTTCGAAAACATAGGTAATATATCTAAGAGTTATTATGCCCTATAATTTTAACATAATATCTAAAAATATCATATAATTTAGCTTCACCTCCAACTAGCTTATTCAATTCCACGGGAATTATATGCCTATCAACCTCAAGACCTATAAAATAGACTTTGGTGTGTAATAAAGCAGTATATTCCTCTTAAATCAAACAAGGAAAAAACCCCAATAGAATAGCAAGAAATGATACCTTATAGAGTATTTTCCTCATTTAACACTAAAAACTCAAAGTCATGCATCTGACCACATCCAACTCCATGACCTCGATGGACCTAAAAGTGAACACCTATATAGTTTCACTCTTGTATTTATACCTTAGGATAAGAGGTATCATGAGTATATCCTCTACCCACCCTATCACTTATTCACTAATCATAACTTGAAGAACAATTCTATTATTATTTTCCTAGAGTCAACTTCAACACATTATAAACCTAAGGCAGGATACTAGATCTATGATGACTGTTGGTGAATTTTGAGACACAATATTCTGATGGTACTGACCTTTAAATGAGATTAAAACCAGGTTCAGTCACTTTGAAGGGGTATAAGAAATACTAATTTTAGTAAAATAAAATGAGGAAGGTTGGAAATAGATCCCTATTATCTAAAACATTGTTATACAATGTAATTTAGAAACTCAAGACATATGTTGAATCCATAGAGAGTACTGACTGATTTTCTCTAGTGAAGATTATGTCTTAACCAACATGCTTTGGATAACCTCTACCTTTACCAGTACCACTAGTTAAAATGGTAATGTGAATAAGGCGTCTTGACACTAGATCTTTGGATGTATTTCCACTGAGAAATTCTTCATATTAGCCTCCTCATCAACAAAATGATCTGAAGAATAACTATAGAGACTCTTATACTGAAAACCAAACTCCCAAACATCATAATTTATGTGGTGGATCATATGATACTTCTACTGAAGGGATTACATTACAGTTAAAGAAATTAACTTATCCAAAAAGAAACCACAGATCTTGTCCCCTTAAATTTATGACTCCTTGGAATCCCCAAGGAACAAAAACCACCATTTTTAGCAGATCTATGAAATATACTGACCACCAACACAATCTTGTTCTCCAACTAAGCATAGATAAAAATTATATCAATCTATATCTATTACAAATAAGCCTCAGTGTTATATAATGGATACCTAATAATTATTTAGTATCTGGAACTAAAACTCTCAAAATGTATTCCTATAAGATATTTCTTTGTAGATGTTAATTCTATGATGATTAGATGATACATCTTGTTGAAATTCATCGACATGTACCTGAATAAAATATCAACCTGAGGTCATACCTATGAAATAAAAAAATTATTAGTAACTACCTAAACACAAATTATGGAATAATTAATAGTAATTAATTAAGATTCTTTTTAATACCATTTTATTTTCCCAATCCAATCATAGGAATAGAAAATTAGGATTCATGATCCTTTCCTAAGAATCTACAATTAATGAAATATCATTTTTTCAGAGTAAATTTGTAAAACATATGGTCCTCACATTAGATCATTGGGGGAACTAAATTTTTTTCCTAGTTTATCTATCTTGCTTACAATATACGCTATGTTTAATTGGCACTATTTTCGGAAAAAACCATGCAGTCCCCTCTAATTCTTATGACCAATATTTTTCATATCTCTCAAATAAAGGATTTTATACCCCCAGTCACAATCCCACTCCACTGGTACCCATATTATTATAGTATGTAAAGTGAGAGTGGCCCCCAAATCCTACCTCTAATAGGCCATGTGTTGGTGACTAACACTGAAGGTATTAAATACACAGGTACATGATGCATTACCCTTAATATCATAGGAATAAAATAAATAAAAACTAAAATATATAAAATAAATAAGTAAAACATACCTATACATATTATTTTATATAATGAAATACCAATAATTTAAAAATATACAATGATAAATGCCTAAGTAGTGACCAAGAGATTTGAGAGCTCATAAACAACCACTCCAATATAATATCACCCAAATAGATCACTAACAAACTATTTTGAACCTAAAAATAGATTTATATATATGGGTTATCATATAGGTATAACCAGTAGAATCCTCCCTAAAACATAAAATGAAAATGTAGATGAAAAATAATAAATACTAGTGAATAAACAGATAGATCAACTCATTCCCTAAACCAAGCGAACTATTTCCTAACCTCAAAAAGGCTCACTTAGAAAGTAATTCATAAAAATAAGTAATTTAGTAATAATAATAATATATATATATATATAATAAAGGTTCCTCACTTCTAATTTACCACTTCACTCATCACCCTACAACCTAATTTCTTGCATCCCAGTTCTCCAACACCCTCTATAGGTCATACAACACATCTATGTAAACATATCATGAAAATATACTCATCCCATCAAACATAACATCCATAAAACCATACCAAATCCATATCATCAGCACATCCCCATAGTCTCATATTAAATATGTGTCCTATTACAACCCATGTAATTATAATCTATACCCTAATCCATTATAGAACATGCATAAAATCACATTGATAATAATAAACTATTAAGGCCTATATATGAGTGTATGTTTTGAAATTAAACTTCCAAAACATGTATATAAAAGTAAATCATAATTTAGAGACATTAAAACATGTATGATCACATATAATATACCATAATCCACTATAAAAAAGATATTCCTACATACCAAGTCACGTATATAAGAGATAATTTAAAGAGGGAGTGGTTAATCATCAAAATCTAGAACCACCTAGTTATTGGGGGGAATACATGGAACACAGTGACAGATATGGGAATCAGATTCCCCAACCAAATTTGGTAGTGGAGTGTAAAAATAATAAAGAATAATTATATTATAACACATAACCAATCTAAGGGAAACTTTCCTAACCAAGAATAAAACTATAGTTAGTATCCCACAAGAAAACCTAGTTTCCATCATTAAAGAGTAAGAAGAAAAACTCATTATGTATACAAGAATCAAGACCTATCATCATCACTAATAATTGGATTTAATAATAAACCATTATAAATCATGGTTATCATTCACATTAACCATCAAAATTTGTAGTGTTTTTATATTTAGCATTTCAATTCTAGATTTTATGACCATTCCCATGAATAAATCATCCCAAATGAATCATGTTTCCCATTTTTAATATCATTACCACCATCAAAACCCATTACTATTAATTCATTTATAATTCATTAACATTAAATAATCCTATATATTATTGTACTCAACTTGAGTTATAACATTTAATATAAAGTTACAATGAAAAATGAAATCTACAATAAGAAGTGATAAAATAACTAAGCAACATGAAAAATAACACAAATAAAGACTCCCAAATTGATCTAACAATTCTATCATCGTCCCAAAACCTTTACACATTATCCATTCCATAATTAGTGACATAAATCCACTACCAAAACCAAGAAAAACCATCCCATCCCTCCACAAATCATGCACCCGAACTAGGTATTGTTTAAACTCACAACAAGGGATTTATATCTTTAAAGTATATACATGGAATAAAAACATATTTTATACAAATGAACATCAAGTAGAAATCATGTCCATAACATTAAATCATGAATGACTATAGAAACACATCTAGGATTAAAATATCTTTAAACATTTTTTCTAGTATTGAACAAAATTCTTTCCATTTAGATTAAATAATTATTTATATATGTGTTTTAGAAAAAATAAACCCAATTAATGAGAATCTAGTAAAAATAATTATCATCTAATAGACATCATCAAATAAAAAATTTAGCATGATAAAATTTTCAAGGAATAATAAAAAATACAATAAATGTCAAATTCGTTAAATTCTTTATTTTACCATCTTTAAATTTCTTACTCAGATCCCAATTAAAAAATTTATTTCATGGATAGAACTATTAAGGGTTGAATGGGAACCCAAAAATCTATAATAAAAATCAAAAAATAGAATATTAAAAATAAATTCATCTCGATTCCATAAAAAATTAATTTTTTATAACCATGAATTCTTAGAAGACTAATCAATAATGACACTATTCCACTCCTGTTCCTTTTGGATAAGTCTCTTAAAATAAGTTACAATCTTTTCTCATGTCCTTATATACTCAACTATACCAATTTTAACTTTATTAAAGCCTCAAATTAATACCCTATCAATATTTTCAATCCAGGCCATTTGTTCTTTACTGACTTTGAATTTAGAATCCTTGCAGGAATTATATAATAGTATTATTTATGTGTTTTAATATCATATGGATCTTATATGTACTCTTCATTTGAGTAAAAATTCCCCTCCATCATAGATCCTTCCTATCCTTGACTTATTTTTTGAATATAATTTTGAATAAGGACCCTCATAAACCCATTTACATCCTTATATCCATCATTCTGAATATATAGTTCAACATTGGCCTCTTGATAGGGTTGAGATGAATGTGGATCTATCCAAATTATATCCTTGGAATTATTTTATCCCTTATTAGAAGTAAAAAATGTATCTTCCGTTTTTAATAACCTACATATATATCTAGTTATAATGGGTCTTTGTATCTTGGAGTAATATTTACATTGAAAAAATTTCATCCCTTTGTAAACAAGGTATTCACACAATATACTGCTAGATTTATTCCCTTTTTTCCTTTCAAAATATGGTATACATTGGATTGAGGAACCTCTTCACAATTATCTAAGTCATAAGACTTATCCTATTAATCATTCATAGGGGACACCTTTTTTTATACTCCCAAAATGGGGTCCTTTACCATACTTACCACTGTGTGGTCCCTTTCTTCTCGAGAGTGTCCATTTTACAATCCTTGGACACATATAGAACTTGAAAAGAATCACCCAATTAAGAAAACGTATTTTGTATATTTACTCCATGGAAATGATCAACCCTTGAATTATCTTCCAATATTTAAGTAGACTCATCTTACTTCCCAAGAATTATTGTATAAGCAACACTGAATGATATACTATAGAATATCGCCTTAGACATAATAGGTTTTAAGTTCTCCTTCAAAACAAAAAGTTTCCAAAAACCTAAACTTAAGACTAGTGAGATTACTACAAGGGCTCAATCAACCCACTTGAGATGACCCTATTATCCTTATATGAAGTGGATAAACTAGATGACATCTTATTATGAATGAGACTATCCATATTCCCTTATTCTATTTATTCATGTTCTATATCTTAATACATGTGATTTATGGTTTCGAGAGGCACTAGATAATTCACTGCCTTATATTATACACATTTATACTTTCATAAAAAATAATAGGTCTTGTAAAACTATTGATTTGAACTCATACAAAATTTAAAACATGATCATATAGAGGTACTCACCCTCAATTTCAATCCATAATAACTCATAAAGAAACAATATATGATTGGATTCTACAAAAATTCTATAGGTTAATGTGGTGGGACATGGTACAAGTGTGGTGATCCCAAAAGTGGAATTGACTATAATCATTCCTTATCATTCGAATAATTTTGGTTTTCTAAAAGGGAATTGGAATACCTTGGAGTTTCAAATAAATCACAATAGAAGATAAATCCATATTCAAGTGAATGTAAAGCTTTATCTGAGAAATAAGTAACACATTAACTGGAAGGATCACAGAAGTATTTCACCAAACTTTGATTGGATCATCTATACCATTAAATTGAATGAGAATATTTCAGGGATCATGGACGTTTATGAACATCCCATTATTGAGCCCCTATGATTCATTGAAGAACCTATCAAAGGAACCACCATTATTTTTTCACTAGAATCTAACGAATAGAGTGTAATACAGAGTGGAAAAAGAATATGTGAACTTTAGTGGAGAGATAATAACCCCTGAGATACCATCATGGAGATTAAGAACCTTCAATTCGAATGTGATATGTGAAAAAGCATGGAGTATCCCAGGATTGGTGGAAGGGGATGAAGCAGAGAGTGGAAGAGAAGGTATGACCCTCCCCCACTAGTGGGGGATGGGTTGAAGAAATTGATGTTAAACTAGTTAGGTAATTGATTCCTTAACCTCCACTGAGGAGAATTCCAAAACCTCCTCCAAACACCCTCTAAATAAAACAATTATTCATGATTTACATTTCTTAATTAATTTCATCAATTCATATATGAAAGGAAGGAATAGATAATTACAATGTAAAGATTTCAAACCATTTAGTAAATCACATGACCCAACTAACCTTAATAAACGCACAATCATAAGAAAATCAAAATACCTATCAATATTCCTAACTATTAATTTCCATATTATTATTGTCTTTATTAGGGTCAATATCATCATTTTACTCACTAAATATAAAGCATGATAATTCCAAACTAACATATAAAATATAGAGAATTTTTAAGGGTGTAACTTCAGCCTGGCCTGGCCAAGAATGGGTTCGGTCAGACGTTGCCTTCGCTCCAAAAAACTGGGCCACGAACCACTATTTGGGTTATGTCGGGCTAGCCCAAACAACCCCTGAGGTGGCCTGAGCCTAGACTCAGGCTGACCCAAATAGTAATTTTGGGCCATGGGCCGGCCCTTGCGGGCTTTTATTTTTTAAAAAATAAAATTTAAAATGAGTTAAAAAAGTTTAAAAAAATTACATTTCTAAATTTTTTTTAAGTTCCGTGAATGGGTTTTTAAATGTTTTCTCTAAATGTTTGATTAATTTTTATTACCAGTTTATTTTACAACAATTTTTAAAATTTTTTGAATGTTTGTTTTAAAATGTTTTTTAATACATTTTTTTTTTAAATTTTTAATTTAAAACATTTTTTGAAACCATTTTTTAAACATTTTTAAAATTTTAAATTTTTTTTTTTAAATATTTATTTTAACTTTTTTTAAAACATATTTATTTTAAAATTATTTTTTGAAATTTTTGACATATTTTTTAAAAAAAATATTTCATTTTTTTGTAAACATTTTTCATTTGAAATGGATTTATTTTAATTATTGGTCATTTAAAATGTTTTAAATTGATCCCATAATATATTTCAGAACAACCGTCAACCCTAAAGTCACATGTTTATTATAATTATAATGTCATCATTAATTTAATAAAAATATAAAATATAGACTAATTCAAAAAATAATAAATATTGAAATAATTTATTTGGAAACATTAGATTAAAAAAATAAATCTGATTCGACTTGAAATTATAAATAAATATCAATAATTATAATAAATAACTTTCATAGTAATATGTACAAGTTGTATAAAGAAAATTAATGAGGGGTAAAAAAACATGCCTAGGTGTGTCAATTTTTTTTATAAATATATTTATATATGTGAATATATATATATATATATATATATATATATTGGTTTAATAAATAACTAGGGGTTAGTGGTTCACAGAATTGGGTGGGTTAATGTTTTTTTCTAAATAGATTTATATATGTATATATAATATATTTAAGTTGAAACATACTTAAAAAATAATGATGTTGGGGGTGTGCATAAACATCATTAGGTGAGAGTTATTTTTTATTAATTTAAAATGATTTATGTTATATATATATATATAAGTTTTAAAAATAAAATTAATGAGGGATTCACATCAGTGAGTGGGTGTGTTAATTTTTTTATAAATATTTTTATTTATGTGTATATATATAATGTGTGAAAGTTGTAAAAAATAACTAGGAGTTAAGGGTGTGCAATAATGAGTGGGATTAAATTTTTTTCAAAATTGTTTTTTATATGTATATATAGTATATATAATATATATAATATAAGCAAGATTCACTGTATTTTTTAAAAAATAAATGGGGTTGGGGTGTGCATAAATATCATTGGGAGAGTGTTATTTTGTTAATATATAATGAGTTATTATATATATAATGTTAAATCATTGATATATATATATATATAATATGTGAAAATTTTTAAAAAATAAATTGGGGTTGGTGGTGCATCGTAGTGGGTGGGTTAATTTATTTCTAAATAGATTTATATATGCATATATGTATATATGTATATATAATATTTATAATATAAGAAATCTGCAACATATTAAAAAGATAATGAGTTTTTTTTGGGGGGGGTGCGCGAACATCATTGGGTTAGTGTGTTATTTTTTATTAATATATAACGTTGTATTATATATATATATATTTAATAGATTGGTTTATATATATATTATATTAAATAATTGAAATATATATATAATATTAAATCATTGATATATATATATTATTAATAGCTTTTTATGTATATATATTATTAATATCTTTGTTTATATATATATTATATTAAATCATTGATATATATATATATTATTAATATACTTGTTTATATATATATAATTAAGAAATTTTAAACCAAGTGCACCGCCTAGACCTGTCGGTCTAGGAACAACCTTGGAGACATGTGGTAGGGGGTTCAAGTCTCCCTACCAGTAGTTTCCCAATTTTGTTTTAAAGAAGATTTTATTTTACGAGTTGGGCTTCATACGACCTTGAGGGTCGGGCTCTTAGGAGTCGTCCTGACCCCATTCGCGGGCCTGCTTGAATAGGATCAAGCCCAACATGACAAACCATTGGCCCAAGCCTAACTTAGGCTTTTTTGGGTTGGGTCTCTCGGGATTTCTGGGTAGGCCGAACGAGATTTCGGGCTACTGGTCCAAAATTACACCCTTAATAAGATTATGAATACCCTACCACAATATAAAGCTTCAAGGAACACTACACAAGAAATAAGAAACAATGAATCCACCACTGCTAAACCTGATAGAACCCACTCTGAAACCTAACCCTAATAAACAATCCTTATCCATTATTTACTACTAAACAAAATACATGTAAAATAAAATTCCATAATTCAGTGTAGGAATATATTAAGAGGAAAAAAACTAAAGATGATAAGGACAATACCTAGGATTGAGAGTTATATATCCCCATGATTAAATATGTTTAATTCACAAGGATAAATTTTAAGGGAACTAAAGGGGTCTAAGGGTTTTCTTGGGATTGAGAGAAAGAAGAAAAAATGATCTATGATTATCATGACCCCTTATTTCTAGAGAAACCACAATGGTCCTTTTCCTTGGGATGGATAATTCAACCATGACCACAATTTCTTTGTTCAGAGACAAATTCGAAACCCCTAGAATTCAAAATGGAATATACCCCCCTTTTTAGTCATCATATTACCCATTAAAAAATGTATTAACCTATACAATGATGTTTTGGTTCCCAATACGACCATGGTTCCCTTAAACATGAATCCCTTCAGAATAAAACCCCGATGTGGATGAATTGACCTTATTTTATTTATTACATTACAACTTAGACCACTATGAAGAAAAAATATGATCTTTGTTTCCTAAACACCTACAAAACTCAACTTCTCCTCAATACAACACCACCACGACCACTAAACCTTACATTTTATCCTTCCAAATTTCTTATAGGGAGATTCTCCAAGAAGTATTCGAATGAAACAACTACCCAATGTCATAGTTACATCAACACATATCAACTAAATAAAGGAAAAAAGAAAACTTTGAAAACATACAAAGGGCCACTTTACACAAATAAATGATATGTAAGATTATAAAAAATCATATGATTCATTTCCAAAATTCCCTTGATTCTACACCCTTTTAAATGGTTATTTATCCCTTACCTATGTTACATAGGGGAATATTTCACATACTGAACACTCTAAAAAACATTTCACTCCCAATATATTATATTCACCAAAAAAACCAACTCTTATGGCCAAAAATCCAAAATAGGATAGACCATGGCCTACAACACCACTACAATCATGGATATTCCAAATCCTAGAGAGGTAGAACTATACCTCAAGATTCAAAGCACATTAAAAATGCCTCTACACACCACCAATCCTATAAAAACATAAAGGGAAGGGTTCATGGAAAACCTGGCCCTTATAGAATTCATGTTTGTATTTGATGCATCCACTCTAAAAATATGATGTACTAGAATGTAAAAGGATAGAATAGTCAATAATAACATAGTGAACCCTGTCTGTGATCACAAAAAAACAACATCACCAAGTAAATGGGTTGTATTTATACTTCATTTAGAAGTGAATATGAATTATTTTAATAAATAAATGATCTATATCCCATTAATTTTACTTTATTTTCATTTAAAATAACATGTTCAATGAAACTACCTTGATTATAATTATAGTACTTTCTTAGAAGAAACCTACCACAAATTATGATGTGTTAATTAAACTGACAGTAAATTATTTTATTGTGTATATATAATAATACATGTGATATATATATATAAATTAAAAAACAAATATCTTTTATTAATTAGATTATCCATCTTATTCCATTCATGTTAGTTTTATTGAGTCTATTACCTAATACTACTATATGAAAATATTATTTTATTATTTTTACATGTTTCAAAAATTAGACTTTGTTTGATTTTATATAAAAATAGTATTTCGAGTAATGTACTAAAACATTGTATATAAGTCTTTAAAAATATAATTTACACAACATATAATTTTCTAAATAATAAATTAATTTTAATATAATTAAATTAATTTCTTCTAAAAAATATAAAACAATATAAACATGACTCAAATGGATAAATCAATATCATAAATTGTATCTGCATTTTTATTCTTCCTATTCATTGTATAAAATATAATTTTCTCATTGAACATTTTAAGAAATCTCAAAATATAATAAACTCACCAATGGAACAATATTCTCATACAGGACATTCATTTTTACATCAATCCCCCACTTAATCAATAATCTCACACTATGTTCTATTATTTTTAAAAATTACATGAGTTTTTTTGAACTTTAATCCCAAACTTGTTTTTTTGTTTTCAACCCATTAAAAATATAAAATAAAATTTATGTCTTAGGATTATGAATCTAATTCCAGTCAATAACACTACCACTTGTAAAACATCACCACTTGACTTTCTCTTCCAACACAATCATTATAGAACTCAAAAAAATCAAACTTGAATTTGTAATGTGAATAAATGATTATTTAAATATATTATATTTTAATATTTTATTTATCCCCCAATATTGATATAATCCAATTATTTAATGAATAAGGGAATATAATCACTATAAATTCCTTGTTATTCATTATTTTTAAGCTTTATAATTCTATTAATACCTAAAAAATTAATCCCTTGGTGTTTATGCCTCATCAATCTATATCAATATATATAAATTATGTAATATTTATGGACATTCTTTGAAATAAACTCCCATGTGATTATATAAGTCATAATATTATATTTTTAACCCATTTATGTAATTACATAATGATGACATCATTCCATGGGGAGTGGGTATTTTTAATCAATGAACTCCTCAAATAGATATAGGTATTGAGTTCTATTATTAATTATTTATTCTCTCCATATTTTTTTTATTCATCATAACATGTACACCAAATAAGTCTATTTAAACATTCTATATTTTGTCTTTTATATATTTTTTATCTTTATCATATAACATATTTTGTTTATATTCAAATGAGTTATATCACTTGTAAAAAACAATCCCTTTTATGCATCGTATAAGTTTTTAGATTACTCATTATGGCATTCCTCTACATATAACCAATTTTGAAATATTTGTTTTATTTTGTATTCAAACACATATTCTCATGTTTTACAGTAGATAAATTCTCTTATCAATTAAAATATATCATTCATTATATATAATTTTATCCACTCATGAAATCTGTATATTGAATATTATCTTGTTAACTCCTTAAATTATTCTCATATTATAATGTATTCAAATAAAATTCAACCATAATAAAACTCTTATATATTCGTCATATCTAAGGATATTTCAAACCACAATGTTTTGGTAGGCATGTTAGGTGTATGGTTTAAATAAAATATTCATTATGTAAAATTTGATCACATATCCCACAAACTTTCTCATACATCTTAATATTTTTCTCATTTAAATTAATCATAAAAAAATCTATATAAATATTAACACTGCCATGTTAATGTTAACTTCCCATAAAATTCAATGTTTCTTACCATAATATTTTTTGATCAATTAAACCAATAAACCTTAAATTACTTTCTATGTGTAATTTTATTCAAATTATGAATAGGTTACCTAAAAATCCATTATTCTTATAGAACATATGTTCATTATTTCCAAATATACATCTTTATTTCCTTTCAAAAATGTATTAGTTTAAAAAAATCCTCTCTATTTACTTCATATTCAAAAATATTCTCAACTATATCATGAAATTCATTTCTACCATGAAAATATTTTTTTCATTATATAGTTTCCTATTTTTCATGTATTCTATATTTTATCCTCTATTTTAATTTATAAATTAATAATGACTTTCTTTATTTTCTTATTTAATATAATTTATGTCTTTACTGTAGTATTCTAAAATATGTATAGTTGTTTGAAAAATATATATCACTATCTAATGTATATACTTTTCATGAATCACTAATTATATTCAATAAGTTTATTCTTATTTTTCACAGATTCTTCTTATACTATTATTCATTGGGTCCCTGTGATTAAATTCCCAAAAATAAATTTATTTCTCAGTCAAAATATTAGTCAATAAATATTATGTATTTTATGAAATAATTTGGAATTAATGTTACCACTCTTTATCCAAAACAACACCATATATATCTCTAAAAATTGGAGTCCTTTATTTCCCAATAAGTTGAATCATTGTATATTAAAAATCTCTTAAATTTTTGAGTTTTCAAAATCTCTCATATCTGTATTCTTTTTAGAATCTTCTTTGTTTTTATTATCATTTTACAAATAGTTCTTTAACTTATCATTGATCCTTCAGCCTCATATTGATTTGATTTTAAATTGAGTACTTATTTCAAATTGAATGGCATTTTATATTAATTATATTAATTTATCCTTTAATGTTTAAAATATAAATGCTTTCTATATTTTGATTTATTAAAAAATCGACTTTAATTTCATATTTTTTCACTATTTCATTTAATTAAAACACTATCTTGAACTAATAAGTCTTAAATTTGAGAATATACTTTTGGTCATGAAAATATTAAAAATAAAATTTTGATAAATTTTCAATTTATGGTTATTATTTATCTCCACTCTTTCTTGAAGAATTTTTATCTTCTTATACATGATCCTTAAGTTTAATATTTTAAATATTACTTCAATTGGAGTTCTACTAGAGGTGGGTCAATGGAACCTATTTTATAAAATCATTTCAAATTAAACATCTATAGATTTTTAAGGTCTTGATCTACTTATTATAAACACTTTGTCACTTTTTTATGAAACCATAATAAATAAATTTACATCACATAAGGTTTTTAAAAAATTTGGCCTCAATGTTAGAAACCACTTCATATCATGTTTGAATCTTTTTGAATTTTCTATTATAACTACTAGATTATAGTTTTTATTATTGTAGTTAAATTTACAAACAACGGTTTTGAAAAGAATCATCCACTTAAAAATATAGGTATCATATACTTCCTGAATATATTGGTTTTTTTTATACTAAAACCACCAATCATTAAGATTTATCCTCTATAATTAATGAAAAAATGATATCCAATGATTTTTAAAATGTCACAAAATTAGATAATAAGATCTTATTATGGAAGTTTTATGAATTTCAAATATATAGTAGGGATGGAACATTAAAGTTTGATTTCCTCACCAACTATTTAGAATAATTACATTATTAATGAGATCATTCATTTACATGATGATATTCTTACTTCTTTGTGAAAAATACACAAAAGTTCAAAATTTTGATATTCTTTCCCCTACCCAGTCAGAAACTGTAGAATTGGAATAAGTAAATATTCCTACCTTTATATATCTTCAATACATGACTTATTTTATAAAAAAATGTATAATAATGTCTTCTCAATTTATTACCACAACATTTATTCTTTATTTTATCCTTTTATATTAATAGAATAATGTGATTAAGACATTAATATTTAATTACAGGGACTCTCCTTGATCATGAAAAACCTCATAGAAAATAATTTCTTTGGTCATGAATTATAATTACAAATATTTCAATTTGAAATTACCATGAATATTTCCACATGATCAATTCATTAAAACCTTATTAAAATTCCCATGAATCTCGGATTAGATCTCATATTTGAATTCCATACTAGGATTTTATGGTTTAAAGTCTAGAAAACCATCATCTAATTTAGTTTCTATATTAATTTACTTAAATTTAAAATTTTCATAAATATAAATTTTTTATAAAGTATATAATTTAATTTAAAATATATAACATCTTAAATATCACATTTTTGAGAACCCAGTGTCTTACTCATTGGGTAAGATGTTTTCCTTTTCAACATTAACAAATTTCTTATAATAAAATCCTATATATTCATTGATCTTATTATGACTCATCCATGCATTCTATATATTTTACCACTACTCAGAAGCAGATTATGAATCAATTTGAAACATCTTATATATGAATTCCTTCTCTATTTTAAGAGATTTCTTAGATAGAACATCTAATGTATCCACTTTCTCTTAAATTCTTCATATGTATTCCTTTTTCTTCTCATAATGTATTATATATATCCCATGAATATATTACACATCGATTAATTTTATTTTTTTACCTTGGATCATTGTGACAACATACACATAAACCAAGCTTCTTACATATCATTTATTTGTTTATTTTCTAACCCATTTCATAGGAACACTGTGTGTATTCACTGATGCATCATACATATTTGATACTTAGGTAGATTTCAAGTCCCTTTAAATTTTAGAACCAAGTAACATCCTCCTCAAAATTTCTTTAATGTTTTCATACCATATAAAAAAAAATTGTAACAATATTTCAAATTATATTTATCATGGTTGAAAACTAATACAATAACCAAAAATAATTTCATTGGGTTTTAAAAATATCCCCTTTTTAAACTCATCATTTAATTCAAATCCACTTTCCATAATATTATTGACTTACTTCTCTAATTTTATCATTATGGTTCTATATTTATATTTAGATAAATGAAACTTCTTGTTAAATACTTTCTCTTAATTGTTGAAAATTTATTCTCTAAATATTTTATTCTTTAAACAATCTTCTTATAGTCTTCTTATTTACTATTAACATTATTGTTTATGAGAAAATATATTGAAAAGTGTTTAAATACTCTAGTATTAAAGAATTATAATTCAATATTATGTTTTTTATTTACCTTTTACTCATTTAGAGTTATTTTAATTCATAGATATGATATAATGAACGTCATCATTCAATTTGTCGTAATTTTGGTAATATTATCTTACTTCCATCTCATTCATTTTGAGACTCTCCATTTTAAAAAAAATTGAATCTTATATTTGATAGTCATCCTGAGTGATAAATATTTATCATTTAAAAATAAATGGAAATTCCATAAATATCATCATGTTTTAATTGATTCAAATCAATATCTTTAAGTTCAAAAAATATAAAAAAAAATTCCGTAAATATTCACACTAGTTTTTTATATAGAGTGGATTATTTAATTTTACATCATATCATACATTATTTTTCACAATATCATTTATATTCATGAAGAAAACATCAATGTACTCATCACTCTATATTTTTTTTCTTCAAAAATTCGACTTAGTAAAAACTTTTCCTGTACATTCTTATATCTTAAATATATATTTTTCAAATTTTCATTAATATTTTTTATAGTTTTTTAACACATAAATTCTGGTATATATTTATCATGGAAGGATTTTGAAATGGAATTTCTAATTCAACCATTATTTCAGGGGCTCATTTTATCATTTAGATTTATTAAAATACCATTATCAAGAGCATTGAATCCAATATTAAGATTATTTATCGCATTCATCCTATAATATTGATAACTAAAATATATTATTTATATTCTATAATAATAATTACATACATAAGATAAAGATTCCCCTTGCTATTTTTATGGTTTAATATTTCAACATCAAGACAAAAAATATTAATTTTTTTATGAAACAAAATTCTCAGAATTTTTTTTAATACTCTATAAAACTATCCAATTGAGGAATCTATACATTTTTTTACCAATTCAAGTACCTGATATTGATGTGGAGGAAATAATAATAGAATGTGAATTAGTTTTGTTTACTTTTTATTATTTCTTAAACTAACCTCTAAATAATTTTAGAATTAATAATTATTTTCACTTTATTGATGAATCAATAATATTAATATACAAGAAAAAAGTAGAAAAAAATATAATTCTTGATATACTTTTCAATTGTTTCCCAAAAAATTAATACTAAATCATTTTTTTATTCAATTCATTAAATTAAAAAAATAATATAATGTTATCCTATTAAAAATTAAATATCACTTGTAAGAATAAAATATTATTTACCCATGTAGGATGATATCACAAAATATTACAAATTAATTGATATGGGATTATACTTATGTCTCTTTGTTTTCCTAACTAAGTTAAATACCCTGAGGGGGTGGGGTGAATTAGGGTATGAAATATTAAGAAAATTTCCATTTTGGATCTTGTTTTGTCATTAAACAAAACATTCATCTCTTTATTTCTTATAACAATGTATAATTTAAATGATAACATGCACGAGAAACAACTATTGTACTTGGTCCACCCACACTGGGTAATGTTTAAAGAGCATACACATGCATTATGTCTATATTTGAAATATACTGAAGTGAACTTCTATTACAAGTTTTAGTATGGAATCACTATCACATCTATTTTGAAACCACCCACAATTTGATATCTCACTACTCTCTAAAATTATGTGTGCAAAATTCTACTTTAGAAGATTATTTTATTAATTTGAAACACCTCATAATAGTTTCACACATGATTGTTCCTTGAATCACTGTTTTTTTCTAATAGATGAAATCCACTTCACTATGTGGGTATTAATTTATAGAGATCCATTCCATGAACTATTTTTTTTGTTAGTGAACTAATTTAAAGACGTCACAATACCCTTGATACACATAGATCTAGTGCATCACAAGATTCATTTACCTAACTGACAAATGAAACTTCATGAACAACTACTCCTCTATGAGCTATAGTACACTGAAAACCAATCTCCTCTATAAACTGAACATCCCTTGTGGACTTAACTCCCACATGAACCACCTCTTTTGTGAACCAACTCCTTAGTGAAAGACTTTTTGAAATAGAAAAATTCATCTAGATATGAGTTTATCAAATCAGATTTACTCTATTTAATCATGTATTTAGGGATCCTTTGTATTGGAAAATAAAATCCAAAAACCTGTTAGTCACAATTATGATTAACCCGTTTTCAAGATATCCTTCACTGAAAATTTCCCTTGCTATGTTGTTGAAATAACACATAATTCCCCTTATGATTCCCATTAGCTCACTACCTTCGACCGAAAATGATGAAATTATTTTGTGGAGTCCATTAACCCATTTACTTCATATTCAAATGAAAAAACTCCCTCATGGAATTCATTTGTAGTCAAAATTTCCTTTTCCAAATTTATATCATGAATTCAAATAATTTATAAGTGGTTCATATAGTAAATATATTATATGATCCTATTGACTTTACTAAAATATGATGTTAACTCTTTTTGGTGCAATGAAATCCACCAATTATTCTATCCGGGATTCCTTCCATTTCTACAAAAAATCCTGATTTTGAGGCCCAAAAATTGAAAACACTAGAAAACTTTGACACCATATAAAACACCTTGCTTCTCTAAAAACATGTTGGAATGATGTCCACCAGATTTTTCAACACACACAAACAACCGAAAAACCCCAAAAAGACACGTTGAGGGATTTTTCCCAACAATCTTGCACTTTGGGTTTTTTGATATCACATCAAAAACTGCTATGTCACTTCTATTAAAAAATATGAACACACTCTCTATTACAAAAAACACTCACTGTTTTAGACACTATAAAGTGAATAGAGATTTACTCAACACACACTCTAATCCCACATGATCTATGCTCAACATGAGAAAAATGTGTAGAATGAGATGTTCATCAACGAATCAATACACTCTCAAAACACATAATGTACCATTATAGATAGCAACATTAACATACAATGTAGAATATAATAAGACACCATTATTCATCCACATATTAAAATATTATAGAATCATGAATTTCTCTCCTTATTTACCCTTATTAAACAAATTGTTATAACATTTTTAGGTTTGAAAAAAAAACTCCCCATGTTTCACTTCTACCCTTATTAGCTTCTCCCTTGTCTTGATAAAGATGTTTTCTCCCCCATTTCCAATGAAACCAATGGTAAATTCGTTATGAAAGATAAATTAGAAATAACACATATCATAAGGTAAGGTAAAAACACACCATTCCTTGGGGAAAGGGGGTTCCATATCTACACTTTTTCAAGTGAGGGGTGCCAAATAAACTCCAAGATCTAGTCAATTTTATTCAAATGATTATTTAGGAAAGGCCTTCATTATAATATCTGTAACTTGTAGTTATATTGGAATATACTCTAACTTCACAATATCATGCCCAAACTTCTCCTTGATAAAATAGTACTTGATTTCAATGTTCTTCATCTGTGAGTGATGCACTAGATTTTTTCTAATATTTATAGAACTTCATTTTTCAAAATGGATTCCTATAAGATACTTCAATTTACCTCCCATATATTCAAGCTACCACTTCATCCACAATAACTGCATGTATGATTGAGTATTTTCAAAATATTATGCTTCTATAGTGCTCAATGAAAGTCAATCTTGTTTCTTTCTTTTCATAGAAATACATTATATACCAAGATAGAATCCACCACCTGATGTTGATTTCTATCTTCAATTGAACAGGACCAATCATCCTTGATATAAAAAAACAACTCTTGCTATGATTTATTGTTGTGAAACTAATCAAAATCCACTATGACTTTGGTATACCAAAGTATAATTTTCACTACACGTAAGTGACTCTCCATTGGATATCATTGATACTGTGTTTCTTGAATTGTGGTAAAAATAATATCTTGTCATTTCACTATTAATTACAATATACTTCTAATGATCTGCCTATATTTTATGAAATTTATCTCTTTTCCATCATCATCTCATGATAGTTTCATCCTTGTATCCATTGAAGTTGTCATTTTCTTGGGATTATCCATTCCAAAACTTCTCATAACATTCATGGTATATTTTTATAGATAAATTAATGTATCATTTATTCTTTTTATCACCTATAAAATATAGAAAAAATAGTTCTCTAACAATTGAAATTTAGAAATCCCTCTTTATGACTTCTATGAACTGTTTTCATTGTTCTTCATTTTGTCCACCAAACATTATATCATCGACATACACCAGCACCATCATCCTTTATTAATATCATTTTTTCACAAAGATATTGTAATCAAATCCACCACTTTAAAAACTAATATAATTTAAAAACTGATAACGTCTTAATACCATGCACTTTATTATTACATTAACCCATATAGTTCCTTCCCCATTTGAAAAAAATTGTTTTATCTTCAAAAATGAGTAAACCATATAACAACTAATTATAAAGTTATTCTTTATAAACCCCATTTAGAAATGATGAATTGACATCCATCTGTAAATTTTTAACGTTCATTATACTTATATGTCTAATAATATGTGAATATTACCAATCCTTACTGTTGGGAATGTATTGTCTCAACAATACTCTATGAATCTTATTGATTTGGATTATCACACATACCATTGATTGTTTTACTAATGAAATTACTTTTTGTATTTTTATGGAATGCATTTCTTGGGAAGTATATCATAATCAAGGGTTAAAATATTTAACTGCGTATTTTTTATGTGTTTGAATGTAATATAGAAACATTGTTCATACCCTATGTTTGTAGGAATAACTAATGGATTGGTAAACCTAGGTTTGGAATAAAATGTATGGATCAGATTATCATGACCCTCCTTTATCAAGATGAGAGAATGGGTGGAAAAGTGTCATGACCTTCCTTCTTTAAATGAAAAAATAGAAAATGATCCCCTGAGTCCCACCTCCAGTAGGCCTCGGGGTAGAGACCAACAACAAGGGTGTTCAAATCTCATAAAATGATAGGCATTAACTTTTTTCTAGAATCCAAGATCGGGAGATAAGATGCATCAGCCTAAAAAACTCTAATAATGATCTATAAAAGAATCCAAAATCCATCCCACATGCATGTTTAAAGTAAAACTACTAGAAATACAATGAAAAACTCTAAATTAAATACCAAAAGAACCGAGCTAAGTAGTGACACATCAAATATCACCACACCTAAACTGGTAGGGTCCAACACGGTCTTTGTAATATCTATTTAAACCTAAAAATAGTTTTATATACATAGGTTTATCATACAAGTATACTTAGTAGGAAAATCCTAAGTATATCATGCACAAGAGGGAGAATCATACTAATTCCTCTATGATAAAAATAGAAGAAACTCAAAAGAACCTGACAAGGTATACTATCCACCCCAACCTCACCAATTAATGCTCACAAAATAGTAAAAATCATGTCAATTAAAGTAGTAATCACATTGATGAAAGGGTAACCTGAACCACTCCCCACTCGTTAACTTCTCATCCCTAACAGTGATCTTTCTGATGCTAATGCGCTCTTCCACAAGCCCCACTTCAAAAACACACATTCACACACCTAAGACACATATTTCATTTTTTCCACAAATACCTATGCCGCAACAAAATCACATCCCGCCCACAGATACCTGGGATACCAAACCCCAATGTTATCCCAAATACACCTGGGAAAGTATAGCATAACTCATCCTGAAAACACTTGGGAATCACACCTCACATGTGGACACATAGGCCTCCCTAATACAACACATCCTATCTAAAGAGTCTTGGGCTACCAATGCTTAGGAGATGGATAATAGAAGATCTAATAAAAATTCATCCATCCTCCAACAAGGATGTTGGGAAATGACACCCTCCCCCAAAAAATAGGGTGTTTGGTATATAGTGCTCAACACGGGTGGTGTGCATATTAAAAAAACAAGGAACTACATTTATTTATATATTGGTACTAAACTCTCAATCCAGCATATAGTTTTTCAAAATAGAAAATCATCCCACAAAAACTTTCCCTTGCTGCCAGCTTTAATGCAAAACCACATAGCTAGACACTGACATAATTCATAACCCTAGACAATTAATTTAACCAATTATCATTCTTTATTTAATTAAGAAAAAGTTATTGATTCTATTCCTTACTGGGAAACTACAAAACATAGCTCACCACAAGTAACAACATAACACACATACACTACACAAATGTCTCTGGAAACATTTGGAGAAATTCCCACACAAGGTAACACCGTCCTTATTCAAAATATTCCCTCCCAAATAATCTCAAAAATCCCAATCCATGAAATGCATTGCATCCAGTAAAATGAAAAAACTCAACCAGATTGTAGTCCCACTACATAAAAAGTTCATCCATTCCATAATCAACAACATCTCAAACTAAGATTCTTTTACACTTCTCGTACTAACCCATATATGAAACCTGCAACAACCATCACCAAAGCTGCAACCTATCTGAAAAAACATACCACACCATACCCATAGATCCAACCACTTATCCACCCCTGCACCTCCAACCATGCTTCCAACCGCAACTCCATACAACCAACACAAGGCACTAAAACTGAAAATAACCATATATAACACACAACCAAACCTGTTAAATAGAGTATATTCATATTTGAACAACACTTTTATTTAATTACACTTTTATAATTTAGGGTTTATCAAAGGAAAAGTTTAATCTTAAGGATTCCACTTATTTAACTTGGTGTACATGATTAACTAGATTCTCATATTTGTAGCCATTCAATAGAAGATCAACAAAAAGTATGGAAAATCGCCTCTGCTCAAGAAAATACCATCGATGGCCATGCTTTTCGGAAGGATACTACCCATATCATTCACCATTGGGATAAAAGATAATATATAAAAAATGATCATCATTAACATCACCCCATACCTTATTTATCTTTGATAAATTCATTTCAACTGTACCCATAAAAAGACATTAGTACACCCACCCTACATGATACACAATTAAAATAGAGATGAAGGGATACCTATCTTTAAAAATAGATGATCAACAACTCCCCAATCTAAACATAGGGGTTTGCACAAGAAGAAAAAATGAATCTAAGGACAGATGGATCTAAAGGACACTTCACAACACACAAATCCATGGGAAGGAAGGATATGGTAACACCAAGAGAAAATGAAAACACATTGGGAAGAGAAGATCCTTGCTTATTAGAGCTAGACCCTATATTAATGGAAGGAAAGGGTTTCATGGGCCATAAAAGGTGGATCACAATCAAGATTACATAGTTTGACTATTTAAAAGTTTTGAGTGCATTAGGATATTAAATATATAATTAATATCCTTTGAAACACCATTATAAATGTTTAAACAAGGTTTTAAACTCTATTTACATCAAATAAAATGTAAGAGGGAAAAACTGGAAAAATTAGAAAAAGATAGAAATGACTCGCTGATGGGTGAGTCACCGACGCGAGTCACCGATGCGAGTCACTAACGCAACGCACCAATAGCGCATCATTAATGTGACCTGCTGACTGCAAGTCACCAATGTGACCTACTAATTCCAGACTCACCACTGCAATTCAATGACACCCAACCTACTGACACCCAACCTACCGATGCCCGACCTACCGACACTCAAACTACTGATTACCTACACCTCGATTCCAAGACTACACATTCCTGACCTACTGACATGAGATACTAATACCACATACTGATGCAAGCTACCAATACCACCTACCGACAAGATCTACCGATACCACCTACTAACATGACCTATCAACGCCGAGTCACCAATGGAAAAAACTAGATTATTGGAAAACTCTTGATATTGCTTCGGTTTCCTCCTAGAACACACCAAACACTGTATTTTGAAAATGTAATATACTAGAGAGGTCCATTACATTAAATCAGATTCTTCTCAAACTATTATCTCCCTCAAGAATCCAAAACCAAAACCATGAGATAGTGGGGTTCAAACAACATCCTAATAAGATACACCTCAAGGATAAACTGCCCAATGTTTTTTGAAATCTCGATTGAGACCTCAATATCCAAGAACACCTCCTCCCACATATTCTAACCCAAACATAAACAAGATACACCACAAAATTACCAACTATCCAGAAATATGAATTAGGGAATTCTTTCCTCCATGTCAAGATACTGTCTCCTATGGGTGGCACTGACTTGACCACATGGTTTTAATTGCTTCTCAATTATTGTGTCTCAATTAGGAATTGTGTCCAACCCTTTCTATAAACCAGGACATCATCACACATTATAGAACAAGGAATCAATTCAGCTCATCAAAAAGGTTCAAGAATTAAATCATAAGCAAATCACAAAATAAAAACTCAAAACAACTCTGGGTATTGGGCACACACCTAATCTTATTGCTCCCAAGTAATCTCTTCTAGGGAACCATGTCTCCACAACACATGAACCAAAGGAATGGACCATCTACGCACCACCTTCTCCTGTTAATCCTAGATCTCTACCAGTAATTCCATGAACGTATCATAGTCCCCAATATCCATCTCTACCCAGTTAAAGATGTGGGGGGTCATCATGAAGAAACTGATGAATCTGAGAGAGAGCTTACTCCCATATCCCAAACTCTACTTCCAAGGATGAGGGTAAACATTCAAGAACATGTGGTCCCAAACCATAAACTCAAAGGGGATTCTCCTACAATCGTAATATGACATCTTCTGGTCTTTTAGTACATTTATCATCTCATGAACAAGACGAACCATCTATGTCATTATTTTTACCACATCATGTCCATGAATATCCTTTTCCCCAACTTCTTTGCAGCACAATGGTGAATGACACAACCTTCAATATAAATCTTAAAACATATACATGACAATGGTAGAGTGATAGCTATTGTTGTATGAAAACTCTTCCTAGGGAAAATATCACAACCGAAACCCACCAAAATCCAAAATGCATTCTTATTGGATTTTCACCAACATCTAGATTTTCCTCTCTATATTCCCATTTTTCTGAGGGTGGACGGTAGTTTTGAGGTGTAAATGAGTTCCAAAATCATGTTGTGATCCCCTCAAAACTCATGAGGTAAAATGTGCATCCTTGTCTGAGATAAGGGATCTCGGAACCCCATAAAGTTGCACCACCTCATCCACTTACCTTCTCTGTAAGGAATCCACCATGATCAACTCCTTAATTGCTAAAAAGTGAGCACATTTTGTCATCCAATCCACTACTACCTTAATAACATCATAGCCTCCCTAATCCCAAGGTAGTACTATGATGAAATACATTGATATGTCATCTCACTTATACTCAGGGAAATCTGAGTGATAAAACAAACCACTGGAAAATGATGCTAAACATTCTCCTACTAGAACACCATGCACTTTTACACAAACTTCACCACAACCCACTTCATCCTAGGCCACCTAAACTACACTCTCAAGCTATAGTACATCTTGTAAACTCTAGGGTGTACTGCTAAGGGTGATCTGTGAAACCCAAAGAGAACTCCCTCACGCATCACCACTGGGACAAACAAATTCCCATGGAACAATGTCCAATTTTCACCATCCTATAACCATAACTTTTTAGAATCACCATATTCAACATGATCATTCATCACCACTACCGTCAAGTCTCCCCGTTTAGTCTCATCCACCTTCTACCTCATAGATGAATTCAGCATCATCTAAAACAGAAAGACTTTACTTCCATCCATTAGGGAATCTAAGTGCAAGGCAACAAACTCCTCCATCACTATCTAAGAATCTATAGATTCTCGAACTTCCTCCTTTTTTGACTTCTTGGTCAATTAATAAGCTTCAATTTTCCCCATTTTATGGTTTAGGAGATCTCAAAGTCACAATCCCGAAGGAAATCCTCCACCTGAACTACTGCAGGTTCATATATCACTAGGGAAAGATATACATCAAGATCTTATGACCTAGGAAGACCAAAAAGTGATCCCTAATGAGGTAATGTCCCCAAAAAATCATCATGTAAATGACTTCTGATAGCTTCAGATAAAGGGTGGCATAATTACATTCATATATACATAACTACCTAGACCCAAAAGTGATCACCCACATTGCTGCATCAGAACACACCCCAGTCTAGAAGAAAAGCATAAAAAACACACAAAACATCACCCCTTCATCTGGAAACCAGAGTACTAGAGCACTGAACAACTTCCCTTTTATATAAACGAAAACTACCTAGAACATATCACTCCTCTCAAAATCTTGTTCTTTTCTAGTAACAGAAATCAATGAAGCTACTACTTGAGAGAAATCAGGTACAAATCTCTATTAATAGTCTTCCATACTATGAAATTTTTGAACCTTTGCCACATTCTTGGGTTATACCAAGGAAAAAATTTCCTTAACCATTGACTGGTTCACCTCTACACCCTATTGAGACACCACATGTCCAAGGAAGTGGACCTCTTGTGTCCAAAACATTCACTTGGACAACTTTCTCTAGTGCTGGTGATGTCGAAGGTCCTCTAGGACAGTCCTAAGATTATCATCATTCGACTCTACTGACTTCGAGTAGATCAGAATGTCATCGATGAATATGATGAAGAACCAGTCCAAGAACTCACGAAATATGTAGTTAATAAGTCTCGTGAATATGGCTGGCACATTTTTAAAACTGGATGACATAATGAAAAACATGAATATCCCATACCTATATCTGAAATCATTCTTCAAGATATACTCCTCCTTCACCATAAACTAGTGATACACAGACCACATATCAATCTTATAGAACCAATTTTCTCCCCTTTTTAGTCAAAAAGATCATCTATCCTTTAGAGAGAGGGTAACAGTTCTATATCATTACTGGATTCAACCTCCGGTATAATTTACACAACCTTTGAACACCATTTTCCTTCTTTGAAAACAAGACCGAAGTTCCCCAAGATGACACACTAGGCTGGATAAATCCCTTCTTCACCAGATCTTCAATTTGAATTCCTAGATCTCGTAGCTAAGAAGGTTACATTAGATAAGGATCCATCAAATTTGGAGAAGCACTGGGCTGAAGGTATATCCCGAACTCAGCATCATATTTAGGGGGTAGTGTCACAACCTCCTCAATAAAAACATCCCCGAACTCCCCAACAACCATGGGAACCCCCACCATATTAGTATCCACTGATTCCAATAACATCTTAGACAACAATGAAAGAAGAGGATCCACATGCCGAATTTCCATTAGATAACTATGATGGCCTACAAAATCCACACATTTTTCATCCATATCTGAAAACAAGACTCTTCTCTTGAATCAGTAGATGACAACATCCATGGAAAACAACTAATTGATTATAAGGATGACATTGTATGGGTACATCTATATAAATATGAGATCCCCACTAGACTGATGTGGCCCCAACATCTTTCTACATCCCCAAAAAACATCAAACGGGCTGCTCTGACCTCCAATAGGTGTACTCATCACCAAGGGAATGGAAATTTTCCCTATGTCTAGTCCCATAGTATGGGCTATACTAGGTGAAACAAAGAAGTGAAAAGCTTCTAAATCAAACAAGGTGCAAAATTGGGCACTAAACAAGTTGATCTTACATCGAATGATCTTTGGCCTCCTTGGAACTACTACCTCTTGGGAGTGAAACTGACCATGATTAGCTCATCTACCCCTCTTTTTTCAGCTGCCTCCCTGACCACTCCCAGGTAAAGGTCCATGAGGAATGCCCTGAGGTCGACCTATAACTGTTAAACCTCCCCTCGGTGGATCAAGGGCCTGCTGTCTCTGCTACTAAAATGTCATGGCTGGAAAATTCTTCTACGGAGGGTGATGAGACTTCCCACCTCCACTATACTGATCTCAAATTGGGATCTTTCCATGAATGTGATCACAACCTCCAAAAGTGAAACTACTTGGTCCCAATCCTATGGTGAAATCATGATGAACCGTAGGTCAAAATTAAAACTACTAAGGTTGACTCACCACTAGATGAAACCTCAAAGGCCCTAGCACCTAAGACCTCCTATGAGAAGCCTTACCCTTCATAGAACCATGTTGGCTCCCCTCTTGTGGTAGACATCCTCGTGAGTTCATCCTATCATCCACTTCCACCTTCTTCTGGACCTCTAGGTATATCGGCATGGTGAATGGAGTAACTGTGTATTGGAGAGAAGGGAGGAGATCCTCCAATATGTGTCTCGCTCGAGACTTCTCATCTAGAAATAGATATGGAGAATGCTTAAAGATATCCTTGAACATGATCCAGAGTTCCCATACCAGCATACTCTCATACTAGAGGGATAGAAACTCATGTTGCTTCTCAGCCTTCATGGTCAAATAAAGAAATTCTACTTGGAAATCATTCTCAAAATTGACTCATAGAACATCAGTCTCCTTCCTCTTCCCCAAATATAGAATCCACCACTAATGAGAAACACCCCTCATCTGGCTCACTACCAGAGGAACCTGGTACTCCTTCAGAGCCCGTATCAAACTGAAAGTGATCACCAGCTCATCAATCCAACTCTGCATCACTATATCTCAAACACTTTCTTCATAATTTCCCAAAGCATATCACTAGAAACCTCAAAGAATATTCTTCCACTAATCATCCTACCCCACTAGGTCAACCCTCCATTGGTCAGCTAGAATAGACTACAGAGCCTCTACTGCTTGAGCCACTCATGGACGATGATAGGGTGCCACAGCTGAAAGGTCTACAAGTAACTACAAATCCCAAATAGTATGTAATTTAATTTAAGGTTCATTTTAACTTTTTATTATTTAATTTCAATGAAACTACCAACTCAAACAAGAAAACAAGTAATCATGATGCATGCACCTTTCCTTGGGTCTCTACCCCAAAAATGGTGTAGCATTACATAGTTTTTTGGTATGCTCAAAGTCTTTCCATTGGATCATGGGGGGGAATCTTAGGTCCTAGCCAGTATTCCCAAGCCTATGTCACATTCCAAGACCACCTAACACTGTTTCCCAACCAACCCATGAAATCCTCACAATTCCTAACACCAAACTCCATCCTATCTCTCAATCATCAACTCTAATACCATTATGTAATGACCCTCCTTAATAAAGACGAGGGAAGGGATGGAAAATTTATATGACCTTCCTTCTTCAAGATGAAAAATAGATAATGAACCCTGAGTCCCACCTCAAGTAGGACTCGATGTGGAGACCAGTACCAGGGGTGTACAAATATCATAAAATAGAGGCATTAAACTTTTTTATAGTAACCAAGATTGGTAGATAATATGTATCAACCTCAAAATCACTCCAAGACATATTTATAAATAAAGAAAAAATTTATACCACATTTGATGTTTAAAGTGAAATTGATATAAATACAATGAAAAAATACAATGTAAATACCAAAAGAACAAATCTATGCAGTGACACAACAATAATCCCAACACCCGACCTAGTAGGGTCTGGTATGGTCCACGTAATCTCCATGTAAACCTGAAAATTTTTATATATATATTGGTTGAGTGTACCAGTATACTCATTAGGAAAATCCAAAGTCTATCATGCACATGTGGGAGAAGCATACTAATTCCCCTATGAGGAAAATAGAAGACTCTCAAAAGCACATAACAAGGCATACTATCCACGCTAACCTTACCAAGGCATTCTCACTAAATAAAACAATTAATGTAAATTAGTAAGAACATCGATGATAGGGTAACCTACACCACTTACAACTAGTTAACTACTCATCCCTAACGATGAATGTTCTAATTCTACCATGCTATTCCACAAGACCCCTACCAAAACCTACCCACACACACCTGGGCCACATACTGCATCCTTCCCGCAAATACCTAGGCCACAACCACATCACAACCTACCCAAAGACACATGGGACAAAAAAAATTCAAACTCAGCCCAAAGAAACCTTGTAAAGTATTACATAACTCATCCTAAAAACACCTGGGAAGAATGCCTTTCTCATAGACACCTGAGCCTCTCAAACTCACACCAACCTATCTGAAGAGTCTTGGGATACCAATGGCTAGCAGTGGGAGAAGAAGAAATCCAACAACCATCCATACATCCTCCCAGTAGGATGTTGGGAAAGGACACCCTCCCACATAATAATGGGGGTGTTTGGTACATAGTGCTCAACATGGGTGGGGCAAGTATTGAAGTAATAAGTAACTATATATATATATATATCGGTGCCAAACACTCAGCCCAACCTATGGGTTTGCCAAACAAACAACCAACCCACAGAAAACTACCATTACTGCCACCTCTAATGCCTAACCACACAGCGAGCCACTAACATAATTCATAACCCGAGACAATTCATTTATATAATTTTCATTATTTATTTTATTAATCCAAAATTATTGATTCCATTCTTACCCAGGAAACTACCAAACATAGCACACCACATGTAACATCATAAGACACACACACTTCAAAAATGTCTTTGGGAACTATAGGAGAAATACTAATGCAAGCTAACACCATCCTTCTTTAAAATTATCCCTCCCAAATCATCCTAGGTATCCCCACTTCATGAAAAGCACCTCATCTATAAAAACAACCAAAATCACCTATACTAGAGTCCTACTGCATAAAATGTTCATCTATTCCACAATCAACAACCTCTCAACCTAATATTCTATTAGACCACTCATACCATAGCATACACGAAACCCACAACAACCATCACCAATGTTGCAACCTCGCTGCACAAACATACCACACCATACCCACGAAGACAACCCCCTTGTCTGCCCTGGAACCCACAACCGTGATTCCAAGTATAGCACCATATATCCAAAATATGGAACTAAAACTGAACATGACCATACACAACAGACAACCACACCTATCAAACTGATTATATTCAGATTTGACCAACAATGTTATTTAATTCCACTATCATAATTTAGGGGTGACCATAACACAAGTTTAATACTGGGGAATCAATTTATTTAACCTGGTTTACGAGATTAACCAAATTCTTATATTTGTATCCATTCAATAGAACATCAACAAAAAGTATAACAAATCACCCATTCATAAGAAATGACCACCAACAACCATGATTTTTAGAAGGATATTACCCATACAATTCAGGAACAGGGATCAAATATAATATATTAAACAGATGATCATCATCAAAATCACCCCATACATTATTTATTTTTGTTAAATTTTTTTCAACCATACCTATAATAAAACATCAGTACACCCACCATGGATGATACACAATTAAAAGAGATATGAAGGAATTTTTACCTCGATAAACTTATGATCATAAACTCCTCCTTGCACAAAAAATAAGTGGTTATACAAGCAGTACGAAGGAATCAAAGGAAAACTGAAATTGAAGGCCACAACACAACACATGAATCCTAGGGAAAGAAGTATCTGAGCATAGTAAGAGAAAACAGAAATACACTGGGAAGAGAAGATATCAACATAAAAGAGACAGATCCTATATCAATGAAAGGAAATGGTTTCAAGGGAATTTAAAGTCATATCACGATCAAGATTACATAGTTTGACTATTTACAAGTCTCGAGTGCATTAGGATATTAAATATATAATTAATATATTTTGAAACATCTTTAAAAACACTCAAACAAGGTTTTAAACATTTTTTACATCAAATAAAATGTAAGAGTGGAAAAACTGGAAAAAGCTGGAAATGCTTCACCAATTGGTGAGTCACCGACATGACCCATTGAAAATGAGTCACTAACATAAACCACCAATAATGAGTCACTGATGTGACCCATTAATTCCTGACTCATCGACATAAGTCACGTATGCCTGAACTACTCATGCCCGGCCTATCGAAGTCCAACCTATCGACATGAGCTATAAATACCATGTATTGAGGCGAGCTATTGATACAACCAACCGACATGAGCTACCGATACCACCTACCAACATGACCTATCAATGCTCAGTCATTGATGAAAAAACTTTAATTTTGGGGAAAACATTAAATGAGATACCAATGCCTCTCAAAACACCCCAAAAAATAGTTTTTAACAAAGTAATGGATTAGGGAGGTCTAAAACACTAAAAAGATGCACTAAACTGTTGGAAAATTATGGATCAATAACCCGATATTTATACAAAGACCTAAATTTGAGTCACAAATGTATAGTTTGTTAAACCTACTTTTTAAAAAAATGGTACATTGTCAACTGTACATATAGAGTTTTTTACTACAAAAAAACCCCCTTTTGATTTAAAAGTCAATGATAGAGTTCTAAGTTCAAGATATTATCCATGTTTTATATAATTAAATCACTCAAAATAAATAACTATTTCAAGCTGGTTTAATATTGATTAAAGGGATCTTATTCAACATATGAAATTGTTCCTATTTTTAAAATAATTTACGACTCTCTGTGAATGATTTTAAATTCAAATGATCCTAATATTTTAAGATATATTCTTGGATCTATTTAACCAAAAGCAATCCAATAATATCTTGATAAATATAATTGTTATTTTAATATTATGTAGGTGTGATAAATTTTTATATTTATAAATTCTTGAAAATACAAAATATTAAACATCTTTATTATTCTGAAGAAGATACACTTATGAGACATACATGTTTCAACCGTGTGTTGTGTAAGCTTCTGATTAAATATTTCTATTACTATATGTATATTGATGTTTTTATTGATGATCATTTGAAACAAGGATATCTTATCAGATATTCATTCTTGAAGACATTTATAATCGAAGGATAAGATCTAACTTCTATTAGTTTCTACTACAACTGTGAACAAGACTATGTTTATTTAATCAAATCCGATTTTGTTTATTTGTTGGAGTATTAGATTCTCAAACTCAGTCACGGTTGAGTATAATTTTATCAGAATAAGTTTTCAATAATTTGGTTCCATGTAAAATAAGTCAAAGGTTGTGTAGAAGTATTTTTGTAAAGGTTTTAACTACATATACTCAGTTTTATGGACTTGTGATTAGTAGAAATGTTTTTGTAAAAACATAAATCTCATGGAGAGAGAATTGGAGTGGACTAGTAGATCTATTTGACAGAAAATACTATAATTTTCTTTACTCTTCTATATTTATCTACTACTCTGATTTCTTAAATGAGATGATATTTTATTTCTGGGTAAATAAAAATGAATGCTAATAATCCAAATATATCTTAGATTATTGAAAATACCCAATTTGACACCCCCAATCTTGTGTATATTTTTATTTTTATAACCTTATAATTAGTACCAAATGAGTTATTTTTAATGAAAGAAGATAAATCTTTAGCAAGATCATAGGTACAAGGTATATATAAGGATATATATCAGTGAAAGAACTAAAATAATGTATGTAAATATACCGTTCTCCTTAATTTAAAGGTTACAATTATGTATGATGGAAGGATCATGTTATTATTTATTTGAAAAATATTTTTTTCCAAAATATACATGAATATTTTTACTCCGTATGTTTTCCCTGAAAAACTAAAAAATGATATACAACGAAATAAGATGTGTATGATATCAATTCAAGAGTAATGAAAAATATTATATTTGGACTTACTATAGATGAGTTAAATTGAGTTTCTCATTTTCCAACTACCTATGAAATGCGGAAATCTATTCATGTTTCTTACGTTGGAACTGATAATGTCAAAACATTAAGATACACTACTACAAAACTAAAATTTGACACCTTTAGAATGCATGATGGTTAAAGAATCACATAGATGAATGTGGGATTGATGGATATAACCAATGGTGTTATTGCCTTAGGAACATCAATTTTACAACCAGATTAGACACTAATTGTACTTAGAGTACTAATTTCTAAATGGAATGCCATATCTGATGCTATATGACAATAAAAACAAGTCAAGGATTTTAACATGGAAGAATTTATCAAAACCATGATGATATACGAGGTAGAAATGAAATATGAAGATAGATATCAAAAAATAGAAAAAGAAAAATATATCCCTTTGAGTTACTGCTCAGAAGCATGAAATGAAATCAAATGAATATTCTAGAATCTCAAATGATTTAGAAAGTTTAGATTTTGAAATAAAGCTAGATCAACTATCTTGAAGATTCAAAAACATTTATAAAAAATAGAGGCTTCAATAAGACCTTAAAAAAGGTGAAATAGGACCTAAATAATTACAATTATAGGAACGTAAAAAGATCATATATATATCATCGTTGATTTCCTATATTTAAAATAATAAACGAGAATAATAGGGAATAAATAAAAGAAAGATCCCATGTGAACTAATTATGAGTGAAAAGGAAAGAATGATATTAAATCTAATTGGAGTGTGTATAAAGACTCGAACAATTATTATAAATGTGAACCATAAAAAGAGACAAAAGTATAATGAAAAATATGTGATTTATGGATTAGGAAGAAGATGAGGCACAATGTTATTATTCTTATACATTTTATTTTTAAAGCTGATCTAAAAGAAAATTAGCTATTTATTATTCCATTCTTGAAGAAAGATATGAACCATTAGTAAAAAATTAGATGTCACTAAAGAATATTCACAACGCTACTATAAGTGAAAATGATTATATGATAATATAACACTAAGAATTAAAATATAAATTTACCAAATCAATTTTAAATTGTACTGATCATGAAAAAAAAAATTACAAGTTTAATTAGTGTCATTTAAAACTGCTACAAGCATATTCACTAAAAGAGAGGTATAACAACCCATCTATTTATTTCACATTAATAAATGATTTATTACATAATATTACACTTAATAAAACCAGGAAGATCAATAATTCTAATGTCTTTGGGAATTATGTAAATTATATAACAACATAAAATGGGGGATACATCATCTTTATTAAAAAATTCCTTAATATGATCATAATATTCCATTTATCTTAAAACTAGATGGGATAACCTGGGGACATACATTAGAAATGGGTGATCTATAAAGCCTAGTAAGGGAATAAAAATGGAATAATATGAAGATAATAATACATTCTAGACAACAGGAATATCAATGGTGCATAGAAGGATATAGATTCATAAACATGAATAATGAGGTATGATATAACATGATAACATAAAGGAAACATGGGAAATGTTTCAACAACTTAAAACATTGTCTCATAGACATAGGTCAAAGAATATTTCCAATACATAATGATAGAAAAAGTTCTATAAAGGAATAAAATTTAATCATTTTACTAACATTACATATCATGAGACTAAACATTACGTAATGCATTAGAGCACTATAATTTTGGGTTCCCCTGTCACTTTCATTTCATTCTCATTCTTATGTTTTTGAAATAAATAATAAAAAATTTATCCATTCATCATCATATTTTAATTACATGATCAAGGAGTGTGTAATTGATACATGAACTTCTCATTTGAAATAATTATAAGGGTAAAACTTTGAATACCCTTGATAGGAAATGGGTATGATATTCACTACACAATTGATTTGGCATGGAAAATTGTGATGAAACTTCAACAGCATAACGATGTCACTTAAAATTACATAAATGGTTTGATGGGATAAAATGTGGTATGTAATTATTCGGAAATAAAATTGTAATTAATAGTGATATGTAAAGACATATACCAACATTAGGAATTGGAAATAGAAGGAATATGAAAATAAAGAAACATTAATAAATAAGATAAAAGTGAGGATCCATTTCCTTGAGAGTGTTACTCCAAATGGTTGGGAGAAGCTTATTGAGTGATTGGAGGAACCTTGGGAGGACTCTAAGAAGGGGAGGGTCAATTAAGGACCTTCTATAAGTTTCTTTAGTGAAGAGAAATGGGATATTGGGTGGTTTTATATCATAAATTAATGGGTAATTATTTATTATTTCTCAAACATTGGTTTTGGAATCTATATAATAAAATAACCAAAACCAAAAAACTTCCCTATGTTTTTTACCATGTTTTCTACCAAATGGAAGTCTATTTAATTATTTCATAAGTAAAATTTCAGACCATTATAAAATAACACCCTTGATTAGATTGAACTTAGTCATACTCTTAAAGAAATGATTTTAAAAACATAAAATATATTAATAGTTTCGGAGTATTCATAAAGGATTTATAAAATTTATCAAATAAAAATAACATCACGTTATTTTAAAGGTAAAACATATATTTTTTCTTGTATACCATTTATTGTATTTATCAGAACACCTTTGGGTAATTATGATGTCATAAAACACATCGTATATTTATATAGTATTTAAATTTTATCTGTAAATTCATTTGTATCAGAGAATAATAAAAAATAAAACATTGGATAATTTTAATATTTGGATTACAAAAATAATATCCATTTTTTAAAAATAATTTTTTAAAAAATATATATTTTCAAATTTAAAATAAGAATCGACATTTAATGAGAAATGATGGGTTTTTTTAACAATAACAATTTTTGAACACTCGTAAAAATTACATTTGACTTCATAAAAATTACATGATCATTTATATTTGATAATACCAATTTAAAAATAATATTTTATTAAAATAATATTTATATAAAAAATACATTATTTTATCAAAATTAATTCCTTAATTGAATTTTAATATTTCCAAAAAATAATATTTTTGTTTTATTTTTTCAAAATTAAATTCATTTAAAAAGTAAAGAAACGGTGAAAATATATTTACTACTATATAATTTATATACTAATAATACTAGGGTTTTATATATATCCCTTTAATACACCATAAAACACCTTAAGATTAAGGTATTCAATGGTTACATTTTGATTTTTTGGTTCATCGTACATGGTTTGGGAAGTGATCTTGATGAACTTGAACTTATCCTGAAAATAGTTTCACTTATTCTTATTTTTTGGATCTCATCTTGATATTGGTCAAGTGAAAATCCAAGTGATGATATCTCCCTCATAAGCTATGATAAATGATCTTCATAGGGTATAATCCTATAGGTTGACGCCATCACTTCCATTTTCTGTTTCAATTGGATTTATCAAAACCCTTTATTTATGTTAATCATTTTATCATTGTTCAACAAATATATTATAAACAGTAATGATGATTAATGGTTTTTTAAATTATATAGGATATAATAAAACAAATTAAGTTAATGTGTTTTCTATAATCATAATAAATAATAGGATATTTGATTAAATCAAATGGGTGATTTTATTTATAACAGTTTGGGTTGTTAGTGTAGAGACCCGTATCTTGACGTACATTGACTTTACATTACATTTGCGGAATACTTAGTACATAACAAAAAACACACACACAAGGATCGTAATAGTTTAGTGTCTTTGGAAACTCGGAATATAATCTTCTAATCGTGGTGAAAGATCTTCAAAATCTCCCATAAAGATCTTCCCTTTTTTTTAACTAAAACCCTTCTTTATATCTTGGGGAAAATAAAACATAAAAGGGTGAGCTCAAATTCTCAGTAAGGGTAAACAAAAGAAATATCAATCACATCATATACATAAGCACATAACTTTTGGAAATCTTAACATGCAAAAGAGATCATAATTTCATAACATGGGGTAAATCATGGCAGTGAAATGTAATCACAATAATAAAAACTTAAAACATGAAACTTTGTGGCATTCACACATAATCATAGAGAATCATTTCTTGTTAGTCAAGACTCATTGCTAAGACTATCCTAGTGGACAAAGTCCCTTTCTGAATCGAGTAACCCTCATTTCAATCCTGTTTCACTGAACCGGTATAACCTACCATTCCAGCCCTGTCTATCTCATGAGATATAAAATCTTTACCCAATGAATTGGAGGGAGATATAGGTCCCACCCATCTTATAATGAATCCTTTCTTATGTGTTCCACATAATCATAAACCATACATCATAGCGTAACCCACATAATAAAAATGGGATTCTTAAACAACATGACATCATAAAACAATTCATATAAGATAAAGGAATTCATAAAAATATTTCCATCACAACATAATCAAATCCATGTAATAATAGGGATAAAAACAGAACCCTTTTTATTATCTTAAATGGAAAATAATTTTGATAAAATACTTGAACTTCATTCTTGAGGAAAATATCCTTTCTACTTCAAAAACACTTTTCCTTTCTTAACATGTCATACAATTTTAAACTAAAAGAAGTTGATTAAAAATAAACTTGAAAACTTGTAAAGGAAGTTTCTTGGAAATAATGTTTTAGAAATCCATTCATTCCATATAAGTTAAAAAAAACATTCTTCGTACTTTTGTCGGAAAAGTCAAAAAGTACCTCGTACGAAAAAACGACAAACGATTCCTTTCATATTCTTTACTAAAAACTCACCGAAGGGTAAAATTGGATTTAAACTAGTGTAAGTGGATGGAAACAATATTACATATTGAGGGAACATGGATGTGGATGATAAAATACACCCCAATAAATACTTACGAATAAACAATCTCGGATAAAAATGAGATTGTGATATTTCCCTTACCTTAGGTCTGATTTTCTTTGTACGTGTCCGAAGATCATGTATAATGGTTTAAATAATGTCATTGACTTATTAAAGAATCATATTAATTGTTATGATTTCATATATGGTTCACTTATGACATTATATTACCCGTTCTTTTGTAAATTCCATGTTAAAGAAGCGTTTTGGGTAAAATCGTTTCATTTATCGTAGGTGTTTTGACTTGTTGTTCTTGACATTATTATTACTTATATCATGATTTACTTACTTCCAGAATATAAAATATGATTTATATATCATATATATTCAGTATATATATATATATATAATAGATAGATAAATGAAATGAAAAACACCATTCATGGAGACGGTAGTCCGTACGTACGCATGAACGCTGTTTTCCTTTCCTTATTGTCTTGAATGGAAGTAAGTAGATGACATACATATATATATATATATATATACATAAATACAGTAGCTTTATAATGTCATATATTTCATTATTATTTCTTATATATACTTTATAATCATTCTTAAATGGTTAACATGGAGAATGAATCTCATCGCGTCGTGGAGACGGTAGTCCGTACGTACGCACGAGCGATGATATCATTTCCATAAATATTGAATTGAATTGGAGTGGATTATACAATATATCAGAATCAATATGATGTTGTAATAACTATGTATAGTTATTCTTTACACCATTATACCCATCCATGTAAGGTGGTGGTGGAAAATAGATTACACCACGGCGTGGAGACGGTATTCCGTACGTACGCACGCGCGGTGATTTCTTTTTCCATAGGATGGATAGATGGTGAAATAGGGTTGTTTCATAATTATAATGACATATCAGTATATGAGTGATACTGATGTTATTACTTCATAATGAAACAACCTAATAAGAAGAAGTGGAAGAAGAAATAAAGATGAAAGAATTGGTAACGGTAATTACCTCTTCTTTGAAGCGCCTCTTTGAGACCTCCTCTTAGGGCACTAAAATTGGTCTTTGAGGAATACCATAACCTCTATGATGTTTCTATGGAAGTGGATAAGATATTTTGGCAGGGGTTGTACGAGCTTGAGTGCTCAAATTGGTGTGAGGAGGAGGGGGAGGAGGTTTCCTTTTATAAGGGAGGAGAGGGGCACCTTTGGAATTCTTAAAAATATTAATTTATAATAAATCTAACCCCACATAAAAACCTCAACAATTGACTAATATTCGAATATTAGATAAGATAAGGTTGTAATATCATCAACCAATAGAATTTAGACATGTTAGGAATTTATTTTAAACATTATCAACATGATTTGTCCTTATTTAATCAATTTAATTTTATTTGTGGTAATAACATTCTAATTTTTAAATTATAACAAATAATTACTTATTTGTGGTGAATTGTCCATAATTGGATTCTTAATAACATTTTAGATCATATAAATTTAAATTTATAATTTTGAAATATTTTGTGATTTTTAGTCAATTTTATAATATGTTTTTTTTTATAAAATAACATTAGTGTCAATTTTGACACTATTCATTTATTTGAATTTAAATAAAATAAATACAGAGGTTATGTTCGAACTAAAAGTTTTAATAGATTCATAAAATGTCATATGTATCTTAAAAATTATTGGAGCACATTAAATAGTTCATATAATAATTATTTTATTATTTTTGAAACCATTTCTTTGGTTTATCTCTTAATAAAATAAATACTACAACATTTTTGTATAATTATTTAATATACTTATTTGTTGCATAAAAATTAAAAATAAAATCCTATGATGAAAATAAATCTATTACCTTTCACAATAATACTTTTACACTAATTTATCATCTTAAAATCACAATATTTAAATTGTTATATTTATTAAATTATGAAGGTGACAACTTTGGCATCATTTAAAATAAAATAATATAAGTGTCATAATCGCTTTTATAAGGCTCCAAATAGTCAAATATTCGACCATTGGATGCTTATGGTTTAACTTTACATTTACAATAAGTTTTGGTTAGGTATTTGTGCATTGTATGGTCACTATTAGTTTAATAAAAACAATATTCTTGATTTTTTACTAGATAAACAATTTCTGCATCACTATTGTGTCATAATTAATGATAATTATTTAATCCCTAAAAATTATAAATAAATTTATATGATGTATATAATTTCATTATATTTATGGATACTATTCATGTTCGAAGTTTAATGAAGTTTATCATTAAATTAAAATTAATATACTTATAAGATTTAAGAGAGTGACATGTTGTCACTTTCTTTGGTTTTAATAATAATTAAGTTATTTTCATGGACAAATGTCCATTAAATGATTCTAATCCGACACTTAGGTGATATGGGTCTACTTTTAGTCATCCAATAGGATTTTGACATTTGTTAGGGTAATTTTAAAATATTATATTTACCCTTAATTACCCGATTTACCTTTAACTATGGTAAATAAAATTTACCGTAGTTACTATTCAGAATTCCCAAAAATAAAAAGTAGATTATTAACATAATTTGGACCCACTGATTCCAAATATGGAATCCATTTTTCCTAATTCAATACACAAAAGATGCATAAATTAAATTAAAATTAATCCCGTTGTCGAAAGAAAACGGGTTTTTCTTTAAAACATTGCAAAAGATTGAATTGATTTAACCTACGAATTCAAGGTAAAATCAATGCTAATGGCATACATTATGTTAAATGGTAAAAATATATTCTATTTATACTTTAAAAACATTAAATATTATAATTTAACCACATAAGATGTTACGATGAAAAAAAGTTGTTTTTAATTAAAATATAGCGTGTTTTTACTATTCATTAAAATATGAAAGTTATCGGAAAAATATCAAAACATTATCTAATGTAAATTTTTATATCCTGATTCAAAATAAGAATATTATTTTCTCAAATTGAACATATAAACATGTCAAAAACTATATTTAAAGTGGGTGCGCCATCAAAAGGCGGTAAAACTGCATTTTTTGAAAAATACTTATTTTACCCGAAATATTTATTTTGTTCTTATACTATGTTCTAGAAATGTGTAAGATGAATAATATTGTTATAAAATTGAAAATTTAGTTAATACTATTCATAACGGCTAGTTCATGACAATATTATAATAATATAACATTATTTATTAAAACTCGGTATTGCGTACAACACACGCTATCGAGGAAGGTCGCGATTGCGTGTAATGCAAGCCAAGTCAGGGTTGCGTGTTGTGAAAGAATCCTTCGTTGTTTCGTATAACAGAATCCAACCATATTTCATTTATACATTTAATATATATATATATATATACTCAATGTTGCGTAGAATAACTATTATCAAAATTGTGTGTAACACGGTCCAAGAATAGTGTTGCGTATACTGCAAGCTAATACAGTGTTGCGTATAGCGCAAGGTAATCTTGGTGTAGAATACAAAAAAAGACATTAATGAAATTAAAATAATATTTTTCATAAAATCTCGGGGTGTTACATTCTACCCCCCTTAAAATGAATTTCGCCCTCGAAATTCGTCGGGGTTATAAATGGTTTACTATTTGAAAGTTTCTTTGATAGAAACCCACATCGTAAAAAGGAATACCAAAACTTATCTTTAAAAACAAAATTATGAAACGTAACGGTTACCCAAATAAACTAATAACTGGGTTTCCACATAGGTTAAAATATGGATATGGAAGAGAAATATAACCATCATGTTCTGATGGAGAGTGGTAGAGAACATGGCTATGGAAAAGCTAGCAATCACAAAGCCATAAATTTGTGATGATCTAGGGTACCATCTGATTCATCGGATATAAGGGCACTAGGACAACATTTTTGGTTTTCAAGATCATTTCCCTAAATTTGAAAATTTGAATTAGAATAAATACTTACTTTATTTTGGTACAATCTCACTGTTGTTCGTGCCTTGAACAATTTCCACTTCATCTCTTAAATAAATGAAGTTGAATTTGTTATTCGTGAAGTGTTAGAAGATCATGTGATAGAATGACGGGTCATTCCATCTGTCTCAAACAAAAGGTTAGCAAAAATTATATACATAAGTCGATCTATAGTGAGATTAATCATATATTGTTCCTAAAATGGACTTATACTTCATATATCATACTGCTTAATATAATAAAACTAGTTTCTACTAAACAGGGACTTCCTGTAGGCCAGTGGTAGGCGATAAAGGCCAGTCGCACTTCGGTTGTGGGTTCGATTCCTACAGCCTTGTCCGACGCGATGGGTTGTCGCCCGTCCTACAGGTTGTCCTTTTTCTAAAACTACATTACTATAACATCCCATCAATAATATCGAATAAAAAAAACTTCTATCCTTAAACAATACTCACTTATGTCCAACATAATCCATTTCAATATTTAGGTTTATCCATAATACTGCAGTCCACTCTCATAACATAGTGAAAACGATTACCAGAGATTTAATACCATCGTTGATCCCCATATATCATAAGATATGTTTTGTTGGTCACATTCCAAACATTCAAAGTCCTTAATCATGTATTCTCTTGAATACCTTAGTGAAAACATGAATGCAGTTTAAAGTTAACACTTTCCACATACCAAAATCCTCAAAATTCTATATACTCAAACCATGATATAACTTAGTCCTTATATCAATCATGAGCTCATGAATACTATTAAACATTTCATTTTCTCATTTTCCCTTCATTATGCGCATATCATCTTATTTCCAAAAAATATCTCAATCACTTTGAATACCACATCAATAAATATTGCAATACTCAATGATACAACATTATTTTGGAATCCCATTACATAAACACTTAATATTTCCACCACATCGTTGTCATATTCAACATTGCCAATAGTGATCGCATGTGACTTCCCTTTGTCCTTTGACTTCAGTGGTTGCTCATGTTGATCATCACTAACCCTTGGATTAGGGCATTTATTAGCATAATGCCCAATTTCCTTGCACTTGAAGCATTGAAGTGTTGGTGGTGCATTCTCTGTAGTGTTTGCTTTATTCACATCATTAGAAACCCTTTTTCCATTACTTCGACACTCAGCTGCTCGATGACCTTCTTTTCCACACATAAAACATTTTCTAGTCCCTTTAAGAGAATCTCCACCATGCTTCTTTCCACACATTGTGCATAAGGAAACATTCATCTTCTTTTCACCATTATTCTGAGATTTGTCCTTGAACTCCATCTTTCGTTTCTTGTCAAAACCATGAGATGGATATGTAACACCAACTTCCATTTCTACCTTGATAGCACAACGCACAATTTCTTCATAGCTACTGAAGTCTCTTATATCTAATGCCCTTCGAAGACTTGGTTTTAAGCCACTGAAAAATCGATCAACTTTACTTTCAGGTTGGATGATAATGCCAGATGCATACCTTGCAAGTCTTGTAAAATTCGCTTCGTATATACCAACAGATTCATCATCCATTTGCTTTAGTTAAAGAAACTCCTTCTCCATCTTTGTTCGAAGAATGCGGGGGATGTACTTACTGAAAAATAAGTTCTTGAACTCGTCCCATTAAATGGACTCAATTTCATCCCTTTGCCTCGTATTCTTAATAAGATTCCACCATTGATCAGCATCACCTTCCAAATGATACACTGCTAAGATGACTATATCATGTTCAAAACATTGAAGAACTGAAAATATCTTATCAGTGGTACTGATCCATTGTTCAGCAACAAGTGGATCAAAAGACCCACTGAAAGAAGGTGGACGTTGCCTCATGAAGGACTCAATAGAATATTGTTCTCTTCTCTTCTCATTTGGAAGTCCAGAATGATTCATATCTTGTGTAAGTATAGTAATAAGATTTTGCACTCCATCTCCCATAACATTTGTTTGTTCAGGAGGACAATCATTGCATTGTCCATTGCATTGATCAACACGGTTCCTTCGGGTTCCAGCCATCGTCTAAAACCCAAAAAGAATAGTGTGAGAGGCAAAAGTCATGCTAGGTAAAACAACATAATAAAGGGGGAGTACCTTCAATATCTAACATCTTAGGTTTAATTCTATGATCGTTAGCATAATTCTAGTAATATAACCTATACGTATACTTAACCTTAGGGACATCCCTAGACATACCTTAGAAATATCTCTAGGGATCTCACTAAAGTTCTCGCATCCTAGTTTCCAAAGGTTGACTAAACCTTTCCTCTGATACCAACTGTAGAGACCCGTATCTTGACGTACATTGACTTTACATTATATTTTCGGAATACTTAGTACATAACAAAAAACACACACACAAGGATCGTAATAGTTTAGTGTTTTTGGAAACTCGGAATATAATCTTTTAATCGTGGTGAAAGATCTTCAAAATCTCCCATAAAGATCTTCCCTTTTTTTACCTAAAACCCTTCTTTATATCCTGGGGAAAAGAAAACATAAAAGGGTGAGCTCAAATGCTCAGTAAGGGTAAACAAAAGAAATATCAATCACATCATATACATAAGCACATAACTTTTGGAAATCTTAACCTGCAAAAGAGATCATAATTTCATAACATGGGGTAAATCATGGCAGTGAAATGTAATCACAATAATCATAACATAAAACATGAAACTTTGTGTCATTCACACATAATCATAGAGAATCATTTCTTGTTAGTCAAGACTCATTGCCAAGACTATCCTAGTGGACAAAGTCCCTTTCTGAATCGAGTAACCCTCGTTTCAGTCCTGTTTCACTGAACCGGTATAACATACCGTTCCAGCCCTGTCAATCTCATGAGATATAAAGTCTTTACCCAATGCATTGGAGGGATATATAGGTCCCACCCATCTTATAATGAATCCTTTCTTATGTGTTCCACATAATCATAAACCATACATCATAGCGTAACCCACGTAATAAAAATGGGATTCTTAAACAACATGACATCATAAAACAATTCATATAAGATAAAGGAATTCATAAAAATATTTCCATCACAACATAATCAAATCCATGTAATAATAGGGATAAAAACAGAACCCTTTTTATTATCTTAGATGGAAAATAATTTTGATAAAATACTTGAACTTCATTCTTGAGGAAAATATCCTTTCTACTTCAAAAACACTTTTCCTTTCTTAACATGTCATACAATTTTAAACTAAAAGAAGTTGATTAAAAATAAACTTGAAAACTTGTAAAGGAAGCTTCTTGGAAATAATGTTTTAGAAATCCATTCATGCCGTATAAGTTAAAAAAACATTCTTCGTACTTTTGTCGGAAAAGTCAAAAAGTACCTCGTACGAAAAAACGACAAACGATTCCTTTCATATTATTTACTAAAAACTCACCGAAGGGTAAAATTGGATTTAAACTAGTGTAAGTGGATGGAAACAATATTAAATATTGAGGGAACATGGATGTGGATGATAAAATACACCCCAATAAATACTTACGAATAAACAATCTCGGATAAAAATGAGATTGTGATATTTCCCTTACCTTAGGTCCGATTTGCTTTGTACGTGTCCGAAGCTCCTGTATAATGGTTTAAATAATGTCATTGACTTATTACAGAATCATATTCATTGTTATGATATCATATATGGTTCACTAATGACATTATATTACCCGTTCTTTTGTAAATTCCATGTAAAAGAAGCGTTTTGGGTAAAATCGTTTCATTTATCGTAGGTGTTTTGACTTGTTGTTCATGACATTATTATTACTTATATCATGATTTACTTACTTACAGAATATAAAATATTATTTATATATCATATATATTCAGTATATATATATATATAATAGATAGATAAATGAAATTAAAAACACCGTTCATGGAGACGGTAGTCCGTACGTACGCATGAACGTTGTTTTCCTTTCCTTATTGTCTTGAATGGAAGTAAGTAGATGACATACATATATATATATATATATACATAAATACAGTAGCTTTATAATGTCATATATTTCATTATTATTTCTTATATATACTTTATAATCATTCTTAAATGGTTAACATGGAGAATGAATCTCATCGCGTCGTGGAGACGGTAGTCCGTACGTACGCACGAGCGATGATATCATTTCCATAAATATTGAATTGAATTGGAGTGGATTATACAATATATCAGAATCAATATGATGTTGTAATAACTATTTATAGTTATTCTTTACACCATTATACCCATCCATGTAAGGTGGTGGTGGAAAATAGATTACACCACGGCGTGGAGACGGTATTCCGTACGTACGCACGCGCGGTGATTTCTTTTTCCGTAGGATGGATAGATGGTGAAATAGGGTTGTTTCATACTTATAATGACATATAATTATATGAGTGATACTGATGTTATTACTTCATAATGAAACAACCTAAGAAGAAGAAGTGGAAGAAGAAATAAAGATGAAAGAATTGGTAACGGTAATTACCTCTTCTTTGAAGCGCCTCTTTGAGACCTCCTCTTAGGGCACTAAAATTGGTCTTTGAGGAAGACCAGAACCTCTAGGATGTTTCTAGGGAAGTGGAGAAGAGATTTTGGCAGGGGTGTCTGAGCTTGAGTGCTCAAATTGGTGTGAGGAGGAGGGGGAGGAGGTGTCCTTTTATAAGGGAGGAGAGGGGCACCTTTGGAATTCTTAACAATATTAATTTATAATAAATCTAACCCCACATAAAAACCTCAAAAAATGACTAATATTAGAATATTAGATAGTATAAGGTTGTAATATCATCAAACAATAGAATTTAGACATGTTAGGAATTTATTTTAAACATTATCAACATGATTTATCCTTATTTAATCAATTTAATTTTATTTGTGGTAATAGCATTCTAATTTTTAAATTATAACAAATAATTACTTATTTGTTGTGAATTTTCCATAATTGGATTCTTAATAACATTTTAGATCATATAAATTTAAATTTATAATTTTTAAATATTTTGTGATTTTTAATCAATTTTATAATATGTTATTTTTATAAAATAACATTAGTGTCAATTTTGACACTATTCATTTATTTGAATTTAAATAAAATAAATACAGAGGATATGTTCGAAATAAAAGTTTTAATAGATTCATAAAATGTCATATGTATCTTAAAAATTATTGGAGCACATTAAATAGTTCATATAATATTTATTTTATTATTTTTGAAACCATTTATTTGGTTTATCTCTTAATAAAATAAATCCTACAACATTTTTGTATAATTATTTAATATACTTATTTGTTGCATAAAAATTAAAAATAAAATCCTATGATGAAAATAAATCTATTACCTTTCACAATAATACTTTTACTCGAATTTATCATCTTAAAATCACAATATTTAAATTGTTATATTTATTAAATTATGAAGGTGACGACTTTGGCATCATTTAAAATAAAATAATATAAGTGTCATAATCACTTTTATAAGGCTCCAAATGGTCGAAAATTCTACCATTGGATGCTTATGGTTTACATTTACATGGGAAATAAGTTTTGGTTAGGTATTTGTGCATTTTATGGTCACTATTAGTTTAATAAAAACAATATTCTTGATTTTTCACTAGATAAACAATTTCTGCATCACTATTGTGTCATAATTAATGATAATTATTTAATCCCTAAAAATTATAAATAAATTTATATTATGTATATAATTTCATTAGCTTTATGGAGACTATTCATTTTATAAGTTTCATGAAGTTTATCATTAAATAAAAATTAATATACTTATAAGATTTAAGAGAGTGACATGTTGTCACTTTCTTTAGTTTTAATAATAATTAAGTTATTTTCATGGAAAAATGTCCATTAAATGATTATAATCCGACCCTTAGGTGATATGGGTCGACTTTTAGTCATCAAATAGGATTTTTACAATTGTTAGGTTAATTTTAAAATATTATATTTACCCTTAATTACCCGATTTACCTTTAACTATGGTAAATAAAATTTACCGTAGTTACTATTCAGAATTCCCAAAAATAAAAAGTAGCTTATTAACATAATTTGGACCCACTGATTCCAAATATGGAATCCATTTTTCCAAATTCAATACACAAAACATGCAGAAATTAAATTAAAATTAATCCCATTGTCGAAAGAAAACGGGTTTTTCTTTAAAACATTGCAAAAGATTGAATTGATTTAACCTACGAATTCAAGGTAAAATCAATGCTAATGACATACATTATATTAAATGGTAAAAATATATTCTATTTATACTTTAAAACCATTCAATATTATAATTTAACCACATAATATGTTACGATGAGAAAAAGTTGTTTTTAATTAAAATATAGCGTGTTTTTACTATTCATTAAAATATGAAAGTTATCGGAAAAATATCAAAACGTTATCTAATGTAAATTTTTATATCATGATTCAAAAGAAGAATATTATTTTGTACAATTGAACATATAAACATGTCAAAAACTATATTTAAAGTGGGTGCGCCATCAAAAGGGGGTAAAACTGCATTTTTCAAAAAATACTTATTTTACCCGAAAAATTTATTTTGTTCTTATACCATGTTCTAGAAATGTGTAAGATGAATAATATTGTTATAAAATTCAAAATTTAGTTAATACTATTCATAACGGCTAGTTCATGACAATATTATAATAATATAACATTGTTTATTAAAACCCGGTATTGCGTACAACACACGCTATCGAGGAAGGTCACGATTGCGTGTAATGCAAGCCAAGTCAGGGTTGCGTGTTGTGAAAGAATCCTTCGTTGTTTCGTATAACAGAATCCAACCATATTTCATTTATACATTTAATATATATATATATATATATATACTCAATGTTGCGTAGAATAACTATTATCAAGATTGTGTGTAACACGGTCCAGGAATATTGTTGCATATACTGCAAGCTAATACGGTGTTGCGTATAGCGCAAGGTAATCTTGGTGTAGAATACAACAAAAGAAATTAATGAAATTAAAATAATATTTTTCATAAAATCTCGGGGTGTTACAGTTAGAGTCTTCCCCATTTAAGAAATTTTACCCTCAAAATTTATTTTTCACACACTAAAATAGACAAGGGTGGTTTTGTTTCATCACTTCCTTCAATTACTATGTTTCTTCTACAATATTTGGATTTCTCCACAACACTTTTACCATCTTCATTGTTTTATTCCATATAATATCATCTCTATAATCTAAGTTCTCCACTGGTTTCTCCTAATCTAAGTGATCATTATCCAATGGTACCACTAATTGATTGAGTACATGTGAGGGGTATGGTATGTAATTTCTCTAGAGTAAAACATGAAATATATCATTTACTTGAGATTAGTTAGGTGGAAGAGAAAGTCGGTAATCACCCACTACAATGCAGTCAACGATCTCAAAGGGACTAATGAATATTGGACTAAGCCTTACGTTCTTCCCAAATCTCGCGAATTTATTCCATGGAGATATTTGGAGGAATACCATGTTTCTAATGATAAAATATATTTCTTGTTTATTATTTTCAGAATAACTCTTTTCTCAACTCTGATCAACCATGATGTGTTGATGAATGGTCTTAATGTTTTCTACTATTTCCTCAACCCATTCAAGACCAAGCTATTTTTGTTCCTCAATATCATATCAATATAAAATTTTTCTTTCCCATATTCCCATAAATGTCTTCATATGGATCCATTTGGATGCTTGAGTGGAAAGTTTTATTGTTTGACAACTCGACCAAAGAGATATTTTGATCCCATCCTCCTTTGAAGTCAATTGAGAATGATCTCAATATTTCCTAAAGTGTGTGGATAGTTTTCTCTAATTGGACATATGTTTGAGGGTGATAAATCATGTTGAATTTAAACTCATTATTTAGAGTGTGTTAGAGGGGTTTTATAACTTTTAGTTAAATCAGGGGTGTCAATCAGATACAATCGATAGTGGTGTTCCATGCAGCCTCTTCACTTCTCCAATTTAGTTCTTTGCAAGTTGATCAAGTGAGAAGTTCTCTCAAATCGTGATGAAGTGTTAGTTATTGGTAAGTTAGTCCATCGCAACCCATTCAACATTTTTTTATTTATGTCTATAAAAGAATAGTAATAAATTCTATGATGATATTTTCCCCTTTCCTTGTGGGTATGGGTAATTTTTGCATCATCCCCTTGGATTCTTTCCTTTACTACATCACTTGCTGACATACAAGGCATCTTGATGAACATTTAATGATATATTTATTCATATTGTACCACCAATAGTCTCTCATATATCTTGATACATCTTTGTTTTTCTAAGATATATAGATAAGGTCAAACTATGTGAATAATCCAAAAACTCTTTCTTTTACTAAGGATTTGATGGTAAAAATAGCCATGACCAAAATCTTATGAATATTTCTTCATTAAAATTGAAGTTAGAGGATTTTCCTTTTCTTATAAATTCCACTTTATTATGAATTCTCACATCAAGTCTTAGAGATTAATTCTTATTTTCCAAAAGAGTCGGTTAATAAATAACTTGTGAAAGGATTGATGATGTTCCTTCCTTATGATTCTCGTGTCCATCCTTTTTAAATCTAAGAAGATCGAATCCTTACAACTTATCATCAATGATAAAATTACTAGATCATTTATACTTTGAGTGTATGCCACGTTATTTACTTTACAAATATTTTAGTGAATTGAGCATTCATAATTTCGGATTAGCTCTAACCAAATTCATTGGAAAATATTCATCTCTTTTTGTATGAATATATACCTGAGGATTTTTTGGACTATATATATCTCATACCAATCCCCAAAGAGATAACTCCTCAATACATTCAAAATGAATATCACTAAAACTAACTCTTAACCATGCATTGGGTAGTTATGTTCATAAACTTTCAACTACCTTAAAACATGGGTCAGGAATTTTTAATTCTACATTAACACAAAACCTAAACTCTTATTAAATGAATCATTGAATACTACAAAAAGTTATCCACTAGTGGGTTATGTGAGTAAAGGTTCATTGATTAGCATCCTTTTCAAATCCTTTAAGCTATATTCACATTAATAATTATAATAAAACATGAATCCCTTTAAACTTAGCTTTATTATAGGTTTTGGAAATCATGATCAATTTCTCACAAATCAATGATAATACCCAGATAATCCAAGGAAACTTCGAATATCTATCACATATGTAGGATTCATCCATCCTTGAATTGCTTCTATTTTTTAAGGGTCCACTGATATCTCATTGATCATGATGATATGCCCCAATAATGAGACTTACATCATCCAGAACTTCCATTTTTTGTAATTTTCATAAATCCTCTCCATTCATAAGGTCATTTGCATGTTTCTCAGATACACATCATGCTCCTCCTTGGTTTTTGAGAATATTTGAATATCATTTATAAATACTATAAAAAATTTGTTTATGTAATCATTAAAGACATTATTAATCAATTTTAGGAATATTTCTACATTATTAGTGTGTCCAAATGGGATTACTATGAACTCATAGTGCCAATACCTTATACGAAATGAATATTGGGGATATCCTAATTCTTCACCCTAACTTGGTAATATCCTAACTGTAGATCAAAAATCATGAAGTATTCTGCTCCATGAATTGATCAAAAAATTCCTGAATCTTTGGAAGAGGATACTATTTCATTATCATGATCTTGTTGAGATCATGATAATGAATGAAAATGCGCATTGACCCAACCTTCATCTTGATGAAGAAGACTAGTGCACCATATGGTGAAGCACTTGGGTGTATTGACCCTTTATCAAAAATTCTCCTATAGTATTTTCTTCTACTACTCAAGTTCCCCAACAACCATTCTATATAGATTCATGTATAATGGGAATTCCCTAGGTATAATATTGATTGAAAATTCAACCTTCTGACTAGGAGGAATACCATACAATTTTTCAAGAAACACATCAATGTATTCCCTCACAATGGGCATGTATTCTAGTATGATTATTTCCTTTAAATCAATAATTTTAGCTAGATACACTTTTTCATATGGAAATAATATCAATGCTTGATATATTTATTCAAAATTATATTTATCCTCATCCTTACACTTGTATAGAATTGAGGGATGATTTGCAATGCAGAGAGTTATTTCTTTCTCATGGTAATTTATGTTGGCTCTATATAGGGAAAACCTTTCCATATAAATAATTTCATTAAATTCTACCTAATGGATCATGAAAAGGTTTTTTAGTAACTTCATCCCACAAATTATGATAGGGGGATTTATATACTTTGGCAGAAATAATTTCACCATTTTTCATTTTTACCGATAACTCTACTTCAATAATTTGTGGTGGTGTTGGAATAGTTGTTACTAAACTTCAATTGTATGAAGAATGCATAGAACCAGAATAAAAACAATATGCTCACTATTCTTGAATTAATAACTAGAATACCTATCACCACTTCGTTTTTGAGACCCACCTCAATGGTTGTGATAAAGAAATATCGCCCCTGGTACCTTGGAGGTTGTTGGTTGTCTTCGAAAACCCTTTTCTTTGTGAATTGGTTTGAACAGTGCCCTAATTACTTATATTTGAAGTAATGAATAATTCACATAGGGTTTACTAGAGAATTATTTTCCTCCATCACATTAGTGGGTTTTTATTTTTAGAAATCACTAACTTGGTTCCCTTCCTTCCTGCACCTAAATCATTTCCTCTCCCCCCTAGTAAATTGCTATGGTGCTTCTTTCCACACCTTTGGAAAGAGGGGTGCATAAATTTCATTGAACTATTATATTTCTCCCCCAGAATTCCTGAATTAAACTCCACGTTCCTATTATTATCCCCATGATACTCATCGTTGGTCTCTATTTCAACTTTGAGGGAACATCAGACGATTTCATCATAGCTATCAAAGTCTCAGATCACAATGGATTTTCATATACTAGGTTTTAGTACACTAAAGAAGTGGTAGATTTTTTATTCATGGGTAAAGGAAAAGATGGAGGCATATCATGAAATTCCTGTGAATTTTTCCTCATACACCCTAATAGATTCTTCATCTTTTTTCTTGAGGTAAAGGAAATCCTTTTCCATTTTATGTCCAAAAGTGTGAAGAAAATATTTATGAAAAATCAATTTTTGTAATTCTTTGCACCCCATCACTTCGATGTATTCATAGAGCATTATATTCTTGATCATTGAACACCACTGATCAGATCCTCCCTCCATATGATAAACATTTGTTACAACATTCACTTTTTCATAACATTTAAGGATAGATAACATCTTCTAAATGGAGTTGATCCATCATTCCTTAATTAAGGGATCATATGATCCATTGAAAATTAGAGGCCTTTTTTTATAAATATATCAATTGTAGAAAGTTATTTATTAGGGTGATTTGGGTTCTCCACATGATCTAGGTTCTAATTTAGAACTTATGTCAGATGAGAGATTATCATTATAATGATTTGGATTCCTGATCCCATTGGGTTGGGAATCTCATTTGGGAAGTCATCACATTTCCCGTCACATTGATTCTTTACCTGATTCCTAATATTTCCAACCATTGGAAATAATAAAAAAAATTAAGGATAATTACTTATAAAATTATAAAGAAATAAATGGGAATCCAATGCCATTAGAGGTATAAATTATAAATTATATGCATTTCATTAACTTATGAATTTTTAGGCTTCAATCTATTATATCCAGAAACTATTTCCTAACATATATACTTATGGGTATTTTTTGTTCCTTTAATAATGGTTTATAATGGTCTTAGTAATTTAACAAAGAATATCCCTTGGTAGTGTCAAACTAGGTGTGTAGCAAGGACCATTTTCGTGCACTAGTTCTCAGTCAAGTATAGATCAACACTATGTTTTGGGGGTTTACCCCTATGTACATATGTTCTAGATCCACATACACTTATAGTATCTAGAAAAGGATTTATTTTCTTTTTAAACCAATTACACCATACTTACAAAAAGTTATGGATGTTTTCTTATACTTAATATTATCCCTAAGGCTTTCTCTAGTGATTAATAATCCTATTCGCAGAAATAATTAAACTTTTACATTGATACCAACTATATCCACCCTTCATAATATTTCACATTAATACATGATTTATTAAAAAAAATTAAACTTAATAAAACATGGAATATCGGTACGTCTAGTGTCTTTGGGAATTAGGTATATTATATAAAAACTTAAAATGGGGAATGCATTATCTTTATATAAAATTTCCCTAACATGATCATAATATTCCGTTGAAGTAAAAACTAAATGGGATAACATGGGGACATACATAAGAAAGGGTTGAGCTATAAATCCCATTAAGGGAATAAAAATATCATAAAATGAATAGAATTATAAATTTTAGACAATAGGCATATCAATGGAGTATAAAAGTAGTGAGAATCATAAACGTGAAAAATGAGTTATGATATATCATGATATCATAAAGGAAACATAAGAAATCTAGAAAAAACTTAAAAAACAACATCAAAAACATTTTTTAGGGATAAATACTAATACATTATTATTGACCTTCGATTTTGTAAAATTGTGAGGAGGAGGATGAATCATATTTAGCACCATAATCTCATGCATGGATATTATTTTCATATGAGAATGTGTATCTAGATAAAATGATTGATTATAAGGAAAGGATCAACCTTGAAGACATTAATATAGTGAAGGAATATGATGATTTGGTTCCCAATGAATTGCCTAGTTTTCCTCCTAGATGGGAGGTTTTTCAGTCGACCTTATCTCTAGGGATTTAAAAATATCCAAGACTCTATATAGAATGGCTATTATGGAACCTGAGGAGCTAAAGAAACAACTACAGAAGAATATTAATAAAGGGTTCATTCACCCAAGTGCATTACCATGGGGTACACCTATCCTATTCATTAAGAAGAAGGATGGCTCACTGCACCTTTACGCAGATTATAATGAGCTCAATAAGATCAAGATAAAGAAAATGTTTCCTCATACATGTATTTATTACTTTTTTGATCAACTATATGAATAAAAATATTTCTACATGGTGGATCTATGGTTGGGATACTACCAAGTTAGGGTGAAGAAGGAGGATATCCCAAAGATTGAATTCTATACAAGGTATGGGCACTATGATGTCATATTGATGCCTTTTGTGATCACTAGTGCTCCAATAATCAATGTGGGTATGATGAATATAGTCTTTATAGATTACCTAAATAAATTTTTTTTACTCTTTATAAAAGATATTATAATATAATCTAAAACCAAGGAGGACCATGAATAGAATCTGAGCACTATTCAAAAGACCTTATAAAAGGATAATCTTTTTTCAAAGTAAAAAAATGTAAATTTTGGTTATAAGAATTCTCATTATTGGGAAATATCATCACAAAAAATGGGATATCTCAAGATCCTTAAATGAAACATAATTTTAAATCATGGAAAAGTCCAACATCTATGAAAAATATCCTTAGTATCCTTGGGTTAGTTGGGTATTATCAATGATTTATGAGAAATTTAAAGAAATTTTCAAAACCTCCTACCAAGATAACTCAGAAAAGAGTGAATTTTTTCTAGAAACAAGAATGCAAGAAAGGTTTAAGGATCTCAAAAAGAGGATTATCCCTGTACTAGTTCTCACACTACCAAAAATTGGGGAAATATTTATGGTATATATCAATGCTTCAAATAATTTATTAGGTTTCGTACTGATTAAAAATGATAAAGTTATATACTATTCCTCAAGGGATTTTAAAATTCTTGAGAATAACTCTCCCACACATGATCTAGTGTTGGATGTAGTGATATTATCTTTAGAAATATGGCATAATTATCTCTTTGGGTAGAAGTGAGAAATATATATGGACAAAAAGTCTCAAATATATATTCATGTAGAAAGAGCTGAATATGCACCAACAAATATGGTTATATCTGAAAAAGAATATGACTGATCAATAAATTACCATCCTGGGAAAGAGAACAAAGTGGAGAACACTCTATGTAGAAATGTTCTAGTAATTGTATCATTGATAAGAATTGAGAAGGATACAATCTTCTTAGAATTGACGAATATGGACATGGGAATAATAAAGTAGGAAATTATCAACACTTTCACATATGTTTTTTCAACCTTCCCTTCTAGAGAGATTAAAGTATGCTAAAAATGATGATGTAGGAATTCAGAAGGAAGTTGAAACTATAAGGAAAGGGAAATCCAAATTGTTTAATGTTAATGAAGAATGAATTGTGATATTTTCATCAAGACTATGTGTTCTATAAACTCCTAAGATAAGGATGGAACTATAGGATGACTCACATAGTTATTCTTTCTCTATTCACCCAGGAAACACCAATATGAATCGATATCTACAAGAGCACTATTAGTGGGAAAACATGAAGAATGATATTACTAAATATATATCTAAGTTTCTATTCTATCAGAAAGTGATGGATGAAATTAATAAGTATTTTAGGATGAAGGAACCATTACCCATATCAATATAGAAATTAGAAAACATCACCATATACTTTGTCATCAAACATATGAAGACATCCAAATAAAACAATGTTATATGGGTTATTATGGATCTTCTTATAATGAATTCAACCTTCAATGTAATTAGATAGGTTTTCTCACTGGATAAAATTTCATGGATATACATTAGATAAGTGTTGAGGCTGCATGGAGTACCATTATTGATTTTATTTGTTCAACATCCAAGATTAACCTATAAGTTATAGAAAATTCTCCAACATATTATACACAATAAGATAAACTTAAGTATAACTTATCACCCTCAAACTGATGGTCAATATGATAGAACTATCTATACACATGAGGTAATTTTTAGATCATTCTCAATTGACTTCTAAAGTGGATGGGATCAACATGTTTTTATGTTTGGGTTCTTTTATAATAATATTTTCCACTCAAGAATCCAAATGACTCCCTATGAAGACCTTTATGGGAAGAGGTGAAGAACACATGTGTGTTGAGATGAAGTTGGGGAACAAAAACTACTAGGTCCTGAAATGGTTGAAAAAATTATGGAGAATGTTAAGACTATTTATCTGTACATCAAGGATGATTAGAGTCAATAGAAGAGATAGATTGATAATAATTGATGTGGCCTAGTTTTTAATGTTGGAGGAATGTAATTCATCCTCGTATCTACATAGAATATTGTGATGATATTTGGTAATAAGGGGAAGCTTTTTCCAAGGAACATCAATGCTTTTGAGATCCTTGATCACATCAATGCGATGAACTATCGATTAGCACTCCCACAAAACCTATCTCATGTACATGATGTATTCCATGTGTCCCTATTGAGAACGTATATAAAATAACCCTCACATGTAATAAATATATAGGTATTTTCATTGGATAATGACCTTTCCTATGAGTTGAACTGGTGAATATCTTAGATCATAGAGAAAAATGTCTACAAAATAAGACAATTCCTCTAGTAAAAGTGTTGTAGAGAAACCACAGTTTTAAGAAGAAATGGGGGAGCTAGAATAACTGATGAAATGATGTTATCCTCTTATTTTTAGTGTGGGAAATGAAATTTTTGATGGAGAAATTTCTTACTGGTGGAAGACTGTAACGACCTGTGCAGTTATAAATAAAACCCCCCTAACAATTAATTTAATCATCTTATTATACAATATGGTTATAGAAAACACATTCAATCATTTAGTTTAATTATACCCATTTAAAATAAAATTATTGTCAGGTATATGTACCCTTGATAATATAACCATTGAACAGTGATAACATGATTAGTATAAATATAGGGCTTTAACTAATCCAACTGACATATAAAATGGAAGTGATGGCATCAAAAAGTGGGATCCTACCCTATGAATACCATTTATTGGATATTCTGAGGGAGACATAATTTATGGTATTTTCTCTTGACCAACCCCTAGATGATATCCAACAGTATAATCAGGAGAAAAATCATTTAAATGAGATGTTCAAGATCATTGACATCACGACCCATACTATATTCACTAATCTGCCCCATGAAAGTTCCACCATTGTGCAACTTAACCTTAGGGAATTTTCTAGTGTATTAAAGTTATATGTATCAATACCCTATAAATACTAATATTCACATTATTTTTTATATAATAATGAATAAATTTTTAACCTATTATTGTTATATTGTAAATGGTTTTTATTTTGATAAAATAAACCCCAATTTTTATTTTCGGTTAATATTCAAATTAAATTAATTAATTAATGGTTTTTTAGAAAATAAATAATATTTTAATAAAATATTATTATTAAATAATTCTTATTAAATGTAAATGATCATATAATTTTTATGATGTAAAATTTAATTTTTATAAGGGGTTGAAAAACTATTATTGCAAAAAACATCATTTTCTATAAATGAAGGTTATTATTTTAAATGTGAATATTAACATATTTAGAAAATTATTTAGATTAAATTAATACTATTTTTGTAATAAAAATATCAAAATCATCCAATGGTGTATTTTTTATAATTTTCTTAGATAGTCAATTTTTGGGTAAAAATTAAAGCTGTATAAATATAATTTGTGTTTAATGACATCATAATTATCCAAAAAGTGAGGTAATAAATACAATAAAAGGTAGACAAGGCCAAATAAATTTTTTCCTTTAAAATAATTTCATTTCAATTTTATTTGATTTAATTTTATAATGCCTTTTTGAATCCTCCAAAACATGTAATATATTTTAAGATTCTAAAATCATTTCTTTAATATTGTGACTCACCTCCACATCGCCAAGGGTAATATTTTAATAAGTTCGTCCCTTGGCCTTATAAAATAATATAAACTACTCTTATTTTTATGAAACCATGGGAAAAACCATGTTATGATTTGTGGTTTTTCAAATTTAATTATGAAGAGTCCAAAACCTAATTAATAAAGAAATCCCCCTATTTTCCAATATAAAACCACTCAATCTCCCATTTCTATTAACTCAAACTTCTTAAATTTTTTATATTTTCTTCCCTATTGTCTCAAGAGTCCTCCCAACATGCCAAAATTTCCCAAGAATCTCTTCCTAAGCTTTTGGAGCCCGACACTCAATAAAGGAATCCTCACCTTCCTCCCCTTATTTCAATTCAAGAACATTCTTTGAAATTAGTCCTCTTAATTTTAATTTATTAAATTTTCATTAATTTATAATCATTTCCTTACTTTAAAATTTATTTTTCATGAATGTGAGATCATTTATACTCTCTCATTTTGACCCATACATAAACCGTTACTATGCTGAAATTCAGTAAGAGATCTTCCACTCCCCTCTTTTATTAAGCACTCATTTTTTATGTTATGTAATTTAATTTCAAATTTATTATGTTGGGATATGTTATTCCATACCCCTTATAGTAAATTTTATTTATAAATTATTATACCTCCTTTAACTCTCATTTATACCTCCTATGATTCTTTATCCACACCTATTAGCTTACCAAAATTTTATAAGGGTTCTTTCCTTTATATTATTTATTCAAGTTTCTTTATTATCATATGCCTTATATTTCCAAACATATAATGTTGGTTTATTATTTTACATTTCTTTATTACATCCTAATTAATTTCTATGTGATTAGATACCCCCTTATTTCTGATCAATCCATTTTTTGAAACTTTAATGTAACGTCGTTATTCTATAGATATTTCACCACAATCTTCCATGCCAAAACATTTTTGTAGGGATACCATTCCCATTTACTATCAAGGTTATTCACATTTATGAACATATAAATTTTATTGGTTACTTTCTCATATGTATTCCACACTCCTTAATCGTGGAAAAAAATATTATGATAAATGAATCCATGTTGTATGATATATGTGGTGCACTTAAGCACGAATATGAAATGAATGTGATGGGTGATCCAAGATAATGCTCTAATGCATTGGTTATGGTTTAGTGTCATGAAACATAATGTTGGGATAAGAAGTGAACTATATTTATATATGGTACTTTTTCCACCAAGAGGTATTGGTAGATTTATCCTTAACCAATGTTTATAATTCAGTATTTTAAGTTGTTAACACATTTCCCATGTTATTATTATCATGTTATATCATGCATAATTTTAATTTTTATGATTTCTACTCTTTTTATTCCCTATTTATATTCTAATTTTCTTACATGTATCTTCATATTAAATATTTAATCCCTTAATGGGCTTTATAGCTCACCCCTTTCTTAGGTTTGTCCACAAGTTATCCCGTGAAATTATAAAATCTATGGAAATTATAGAAGCATGTTAATGAAGTTTTTAATAATTTTATTGTTTCCCATGTTTCAAAATGTTATTTTATGTACCTAGTTATCAATGACACTAGAATTTTTGGTATTTTGGGTTATATTAAAAGTAATTTTATGTAATAAATAGTGTATTAATGTGTAATTAAAAGTAGGGTTCTTATACACATCTTCGATACAAAAATGTATTAGGATCTTAAATGATATTGCAATTTATTATATATTCCATCACCTGCATGCACATATTTATGAAAAAAAATATGGAGCATAAGTCTTTATAATTACAATATTTAAATTATCTCATTTAAATCCTCAAATAAATGTGTTAATAATTATAAATATTCAATTTTATTTTTCAAATAATAATATCTGAATATGGGATATTATTTATTTCCTTATTTTAAATACCCCATTAACAATGTTTATTTATTTATTAATATCACTGTGAATTCTCTACAAATCATGGGTATCCTTTTTCATAAAACTCATATCTTCCTTTGTCTTCATGTGGAATCAGTGATCATCCATGACTCACCTTCTTCACGAATGCATGAATATCATAGTATGCAACTCAATAAAATTAGATACCTGAAGGATCGAGTATCATTTTCTTCATTTAGCATCAATAAATAATATGCTATATAAATCCTCATTATATCAAATTAAATACTCATATATTTGGGTATAACTTATTATGTGGGTGATAAATCACCCATGACTACTCAATTGTTTATTTTTCACATGGTGTGGATTATATATTTAAATACACCTAATGGATTTTATTTTACTTAAATTATCACACCCATAGATCTCCTAATTATTATGATGATTTTATTTTGAATGAATGTTGATATCAGGTTGCTCATTCAATCTTCACATGGGTTTTTTAATATGGAATACCTTTGGATACAGTCTCATTACTTTCACTTTTGAAAATCATGTTCCTCATTAAAACTCTTTAATTCAATGAATGAAAGTGAAACTATATGAATTTTCAATAATATATATGAATTAATCTTCCATTTATCTCATCCATGAAGTATACATAATCAATTTTGGACATCACGCGTTGGGTTCCTTATATTTATGAATTCCCATGCATGAAACAAGTTTGAAAAACATGAATGACTATCTCATAGATCTATGGAGTTTAATGCAAACCTTTTTAGTCCATTCATGGAATTCTGTTTGGTCTGAGGAAGATTATATAGGATTTTTGTGGCTTGAAAATGGTGGGGAAACCCACACTACAAACATCCTCGAACGTGGGAGGAGGAAGACTATCATCACTGCTTGATCGGATGGATGATATTTTATACAAAGTGTGATACATTTTTTTCCATAATTTTAGTGATGAAGGAATATTTATTGCACATCTGACACCCCACATTAAATTCTATACTATTTGAGGCCACAATTTATCAATAAAATTCTCCCTTTGAGCTGCCAAAAATCTTAATACCTCACTCGAACCACCCCAAACTAGATCTCCCTACCACTGCGCCACCCCACACAGTGGTTCCTCCGCTACTTCTATCATACACTCTTCTTGAGGGTGTTATTATCTTTAGGGATTATAAATGGGCTTCATTATCCTAACAACCATGGGATTTTTTAGGATTCTCATGTGGACATGGTTGACTTTAGTCTCACATGAGACCTAGGTTGAGGGACTAAGGCTTGCTTTTGGGCTAGTCATCTTTTGAATAAATCCTCATAAAAATACTTTGAACTAATATAAGTATAAAATTGAATCTATATCCATCCATAATAAAAATTCCAATCCAACTTCATCACAATAATAAAATTATTTTTCCTCACCTATTCTTCAAGAAAAAATAAATATGAACTATTATTTTTAAATGATTACCATCAATTCAACATCCTTATGCACGACATCATCAATTCACCATGGGAATAAATATTTTCACGATCTTCTATTGTTTTCTATATCGTATATTTTTTCTATTGATATTGTCTTTGAAAATTAAGAATGTCTATAATAATCTTAATATTTAATTACGTGGAGAATTTCTCAAGTTTGACATCTAATGTTATGAATCCATAAAAATTTTCCATGAATCACCACTTCATCCAAACTTACCAAAAATATATTAACATATCATTGAAAATAAATTCAATAACTAGGACCAAAATTTTTAACAATTTTCTTAATTTGATTTAGAATAACATAATTTATTTCAAAAAAAATCCAATATTATTTTTTATGCATTTTAATACTTCGGTTTTTCCTGAGTAGCCAAGGAATATTCCATCACCTTCACAAGAATCAATATTTTTATTTCTCCTTATTGAGAATAAAACACTTACTCCCGACTATTTGAAATTATTTAAATATTGGATTCTTTCCATAACATATATCATGAATATTATTTTATTTCTACATATATATCAAATCCCTATTGGATATATAGTCCGATGTTAAGACTGGTTCATTCCAAAATTTCATTGGTAACTCATTTTCAATTATAATTATTACAGCCATGTTTTTTATGATATAATTTCTCCTCTAAACCAATCTATTTCATTGATAATTTTTGATTACCGAAATATGGTTCCTTTTTTCATGTTTCTTGGGATGATAATAAAATTTATTTTTTGTAAATTCCTTACCATTATCTGTTCAAAACATTATAATATTATATCCAAGTATCCAATCAATTTCCCTCAAGTATTGTGTTATGAAACTAAATACAAGGAATTTGTGCATAATGAAATATATAAATTCCATACTACAAAAATAATCAATGAAAATAACATAATACCTCTTCCCATAAATGGATCTTCATGGTATAGATCTAGACAGATTTTTATGAACCAATTGAAACACTCTGGTTGGATTTTGCTCTTTTTCTGTGCATGTCTTTCTGATAATCTTCCTTTATTGAAATGAGTCTCACATATGAGTATGATCACATGATAGATATATAATATCTTAATATGAATTACATTTGATAAAATTCTCCATGGACGATTGAAAAATATGTACAATTAATTTTTGCCACAACCTATTTTCATTCTACTTGGATTGAAATCCCATATCATTGTCTCCACTCACAGGGTAGAGATTCTCCTTCTTGTTATTTCCCTACAAAAGAATTATACCACATTTTACCTTGGAAATATATAACTTATTAGTAAATATTATATCATGGATTGAATCACACAATTTACTAAAAATTATAACGTTGTGACTGAAACATTTAAAAACCAGGATATCAGTACATCTCATATCTTTTCCCCTAAAGTTTATTTATGTAGAGCCAATAATATTCAAGTGTCCATCATTTAAAAATTTAAAAACACCTTACATGTCATATTTTAACCTTGTAATAATATCCTTATTTACTTTCATATGGGATATGAGGCCAGTTTCATGGATATATACACCATCACAATCTGGTGCTATAAATAAAATTTTTATAACCACTACCTACTAACATATTTTATTTTTAATGTACATCATTGACTTCATACTTATTGTGGAATAGTATTATTTATCATATTCATAGTGGGATGTAACAAATTAATTTTTCAAAGATATAAATCAATTTTTCATTTTCAAATCATTTGATGATTCATTGCGCTACTTATTATGACCACTTTGGGGAAAATTTTGAACATTCCTCTACATTTTTTATGAGAAATATCTGGACATGTATCCAAATCATCCACACCAAAAATTGTGACCATCAAGATAATTCATGGAATATTGAAATATGTGAGGCCACCTTTGTTTCCTTTATCCGATTTAGAACTTTTTGGCTATAGAATTGACATTTTTTAGAATGTCACATCTTCCCAAAAAAATAACACCTTATACAAGGTACATTATTTTATTTTTTTACTATATAACCAGATAATCATTGGGTTCTATGAATGTTCTAAGTTGGATTTTTACCCAAAAAACTCTTTATCCTTGGAGTGGGCACTTACGGTCTGAAATAAATCATCACAGTTTTTTGTTTACGATCAATACCCAAACAAACATTATCTTTCAGATAGGACTGTATTATTTGTTTTTCTAAACTGTTATGCTTAACTATCAAATTTTCTATTTCTTTAGTGATCTAAATTTCTAATGTCATGTCAGGAGTAATGATTCTAACCTGATCTTGTAATTTTCTTCAAAATTTGTTAAATTTCTCTTCATGTTCTTTGATACCTATTACTTGATATTATTCTATGTTAGTCAAACCATCAATAAATCTATTATAGTCTTCATGTGTGTTCTTGTACTAAACGACATTTTCTAAGTTCTTTGTAATTAAAGACATAGTCATTTAAATTTATTCTTTCAGATCAAAATTCTCTTCTTCCTACAACTACATTTAGAGTTGTCATTATGAACCACTCAATTAGATTTCATTATTTTGACTCTACAAACATCTTTCTCCTTAAGTGTAACACCCCAAGCTTCCTTGGTATGTGTCCTTTCGAATAATGCAATGGCGTGCATTGTACGCAACTTCGAGATTTTAACACACCATAACCAATCAAACTAGCCGTTATGAATAGTAATACCTACTTTTTGAAATTTTATAAATTCTATCTATCAAAATGGACTTCATTTTTGGATTCGGAATATCGAAATTAGCCTAGGGTGAAATTTTGGTACTTTTCGGATAACTTTCATATTTTGATGAATAGTGAAAATTACTAAATTTTAATTAAAAACAACTTTTTTAATCAAAATAATTAATAGTGATAAATTATGAATTTGAGTGGTTTTAAAGTATATTTATAATATATTTTTACCATATAATACAATTTGGGTCATTGAACAAAATTTCACATTTAAACCAGACATAAACAAGTGACAATCTGTTGATAGTTATTATCTCTAAAAAACACGCTTTTTGTTTTAACAACGGGAATTAATTTTAAATTAATTTCTGCCACTTCTATGTTTTGAATTTGGAAAAATGGATTCCATATTTGTAATCAGGATGTTCAAATTGTGTAAATAGGTAACTTTTATTTTTAAACATTTTGGATAATTACTCCGGTAAATATTTTATTTACCATGGTTAAAGGGTAAATCCGGTAAACAATAGTTAAAAAAATAATATTATAATAATACTAAATTACCCTAAAACGTGTCTTAACCCTATTGGTTGATACATGGTCGACCATTGGCATCTTTGGGTCGATTTTGGGACCCCATGGATCCACTTGTAAGTGATAATGACACTTTATTTTAATTAAGTTAAAATAAATACAAAAATGACACAAGCATATATCTTTTAACAAAACAATTGTTAAAGAGGGTTATATATGTTTTATTTTAGATTATAAATATTAATTAGAAAGATAAAAAGATTTCATACATAATGATATTTTATTTATAATTTTTAGACATTAAATAATTTAATTTATTTATGACACAATGGTGATGAATTAATTACTTTAATAGTGAAAAATTACAATAATTGATATTATAAATACCCAAATAAATATAATATGAAACTTTTAAGGAATTAAAATAACTTTATAGGATAATATGACATATTAGGATTTATTTAATTGACTTTGTTCGAAGTAATCAATCTGTTATGAGTTTCAAAAAAAATCAACTATTGAATAGTGTCAAAATTGACATAAAAGAGTTCTTAAAACAAATATTATATTATTAATTGATATTAAATTACTAAAAATCTAAGGTTCGGCCAAGAGACTTATATAATGATAGGTTCATCATTAATGTACCACTTGGGGGTCTCTTGGATGTATATAGTAGGTTTATTAACCATATAATATAAAAATACAAAGAGACATTGTAAAAGTGAAACTAATTAACTAAGAGTTAATACTTAAATATAAGGTTAATATAATGACCCAAACCTGTCTAAATTCTATTGGTTGAGTTGTTTTCGACCCATCCCCACCTTAACATTTAAATAATAAACTTTGGAGCCATTATAAACCGAATATGAATTTATTATAAATTAATATTTCTAGCTTTTCCAAAGGTGCCCCTCACCCCTCTTATAAAAGGGAACTCCTCCTTCTCATTTGTTCACACCTTCAAAGCCCTTTAGTTCGGCCAAACCCTGCCCAAATACTATCTCAACTTCCCTAACTACAACCTAAAGGCATTAGTTTGATCATAAAGCCAACCTATGGAGCCCTTTTGATCAAATCAAAAGGAAGAACCCGAAGAAGAGGTAATGTTTTCACCACCCCTTTTCAAGTTCCTTTCTTCTTCCACTTCCTCTTTATTTGTTATTACCATTATAAAATAATAACTCCAGTATCATATATATACTGTGATTTTATTATAAATATGGTACAACAATATTCAGTATTCTATCCATCCTTTGAATAACATGTCACCATACGTGCGTACGTACGGCTTACCGTCTCCACGTCGTGGTGTAATTGTTATTCAATATATTATTATTTGGATGGGTATAATAATGATGTGTAACTCATCTAAATAATAAATATAACATGATAATGATTCTGTATATATGATATAACATCCAATTATATATTATTTTAATATCAAAAGAATGATATTGTCGCTCGTGCGTATGTACGGACTACCGTCTCCACGAACGCGATGAGATTCATTCTCCATCATATCCATTCAAGTATAATTATAATTTGATGATTTAAAAATAGTATCTAAGGACTTGATATCATTCTGGATATTAATAATATACATCTCATTAATAAATATGGCTCACATAACAAAGAATATAAAGTAAAATGAACCCGTTAACACCCGAAATGACGATAATTCTAAGATATTATTAACAAATCAATGTTAAAAGATCATATATGATATCATATTAAAGTAAATGATTCTTGTATAATTCAATAACAATTATTTCACCATTATACAGGAGGTAAACCTACCGTCGACCAAGGAAAAAGTATAAAGTAAGGGATTTTCTTATCTCACTTTCAATTCCGTGAGATTTCCATTGTTCGCCACTAAATTATTGAAAGTGGTGTATTGTGTACTGCCATTTGATATATATTATCATGATTCTCTTTATATTAATTTTATTCTGGAAATCATTTGGTGGTTATTAACTTTTGTCCATACGACTCAGTTTATTAACGTGGTAAGGGGTTTCTTATCTCACTTTTAATTTCGTGAGATTTCCATTATTCACCACTTAATTATAGCATGTGGGGTATGTGTACTGCCCATGATTGTATTAATTGTGTAATAAACTTTAATTTATGGGTATTTACATCATCAGGGTATGATACTTCTTTCATGGGTGTATGTTTTGTAAGTTACCTAATCGATAAGGGAATTTGAAATTTCAATTTCCACTCATTTGGCTTTACGCATATTTCATTGATTATATTACCCCAAGATTATGTGTGGAATCACTATTCATTTGATTATGTCATAATTTCCACTCCCCTTCCTGTGGATATACATTTGATACACATAATCACTCCATTGATAATTCTCAAGTCATTGATATGAATTTGATAAGAGTAATTTTAACTCATTCTCCATTTGTTGAGTTAAACATCCAATTCGTTGGTGTTGTTTTTAAAAGAATATGTGTGAATGTCCTTTGATTGTTTTACACTAAATATCCAATCATATTTACTGTATTTATATTTGTCACACATAATTATGTCATTGATTTATCCTTAACCTACGGATACAACCTTTATGAAAGATTTCGTCTCAATTTACATTCCATTGAGACTTCTTTGATGATATACACCAAATAACTTTTATGTGGTGTATATAATGTACTTTGACATAGTATATCATGAATCCCTTTATTCTCATGATATTAAAAAGTTTTGATTACCTCAATTATTTGTAATCAAGTGTCTCTTTTGGTTAGAATCTCTAACTAAAATACCATTTTTAAATGTTTTAAAGACTTATTCATCTAAATCATTCTCATTAATGTACAGGTTTTAAAAATGGTTTTAAGGATTTATTTATATGGAAATTAAAGTTTAGAAATTAAAACTCCTTTTAAAAAGTTTCAAAGTGGTATGGGACACATTGATTCAGAAATCTACTTTTAAATGGCTTCTTGACAAATAGTGTGACTTTTAAATGTTTTCAAGAAAAGGGGGATATTTCTCTCAAATAGTTTTGATGATTCTTTTCATCTATGTAAACATCCTTCATTATTCTTGATTGAGGTTAATGTGATACAATACAATCTTCCATATTGTATCGAATGAGTTATGTTTGACTGTGGATGTGCTGTTTTCATACCATTCATGGTTTGTGGTAAAAGTATTGACATTTCGTATGATAGTTTTAATACGAATGTTTATGTTATGTTTAAACATGTTCATATGAGTAATGCATTGGAATTAATAAGTGACGGGTGGAGCCCGCTATAGCTCCTCGATGCATCGGTAGGTCTCATGAGACAAACTAGTGTCTTGGTACAAGGCCTTGGAAAAATCTTATTTGTAGTCTTGGCACGAAGCCTTGGCTATGTGGTTATGATAGTTTGGCATTATGCATTCCATCATTATGAAAGTGGTTATTGATAATGCATGGGATTGTTCGACTAGTAGAATATCCATGTGAGTAAGTAAATGGCATTATTTTATTTTATCTTTGCCATTTTATGCTGAAGTTCAAGTTTAAAAGGCTTTTGTTTTAGTTATAAATTGCCTTAAGTGTGTATGCTTATTTATGAAAGATTATGCTATAATGTTATCCTTATTGAGCATCTGAGCTCACCCCTTTCAATGTTTTATTTTTCCCAGTATTATGAAGAAGTAATTTATGAATGACCTGCAGGGATAGTATGAGGGGATATGAAGACAAGATGTTTTTTTATGATGTAATGTAAAAATTTATGGATGTATATAGTTATTCCAAGGCTACTAAACTAATCGGTCTTTCGAGAATTGATCTTTCTCGTGATCATGCCAATGTTATGTAATAATGCACCGAATCTAGGTAACTAGGGTCGGGGAATTACATTAAGAGAGGCTTCTAATTTATCCCAGTGATAAACAATTCCTTTGACTTATCATTCATCATTGCATATTTTTTTCCTTGACAAAGAGTTACCTATAACTTCCACCATAAAAGTTTCTCTATGATCATTATAGTTCTACAACACTTTTTCCTCAGATTCTTCATAATAATCATTATCTTGTGAATGTAGGTTCTTCTTCTTGATGGAATTTTTCTTCACATTTTTATTACCTTTGACATAGGTTGAGGGAATTTTCCTGAAAATTTGGACTATATCCTCATAATCATCATGGAATTTATTGGGTAACCTTACTATTATATTTCAAATATTTCCACAATAAAATCATACTAAAGGATGTTTATCTTGGATTTTTTCTTTTCTTCTTCATATATTTGAGGACATGAATGACATAACCTCATCCATATCTTAGTTTTCCTATCCATCATCAATTTTTATCTTCTTCTCAGACTTTAAATCCACCTATTATGATTTCCATTTTTCCATAAACTCATTATCATCATTTATCATCTCATATACAGTAACTATACTACGAAATATATCTACAATCAGTTTATTTGGATCTTTATCTTATTATATAGATACTTTTAAAATGAACTGTTGTGGAATTATTGCCAAGATGCAGTTAACAATATTTATATCTCCCAAAATTTCTCTAATACCATGAATGTTTTGTGAAATAAAATTCACCTGGTCAAATAATCCATCTACAATCTCATTGGGGTTCATTCTCGGGTCCTCATATTTGTTCCACATAGTATTTAATTTTTCTTCTATCACTTTTGAATCACCTTTATAGATATTTATTATCATTTTCCATATATAATGTGTTAAATTACAAGAAATCACCTTCATGTAGATTATGATAGTTAAATATCCTCCTAAGTAACTGATTTCATTGGCATCAATATATAATTCTATTAAGTGTTATTTTGGTAGAAATCTACTATCCACATTGGAAAAATATCATACAACACAACTATATAGACATCCATACCAAGTAATTAGAATTAGGGATGCATATTATTCATACATAACTAAATATTTCTCCCATAAAAGATTAGAATCCATATTTGACGATCAACCTATATTAAAACCACTGAGATAGAAACACTGATTTTAGTCATTACCTATGATACCAATTCTAAACCCAATTTTGTTAAATATCATGGGGGGTCTTGGTATGATATATTAATACAAATTCCATCTTGTATCTTGTTTTATCAATAAAAAACACTTTTCTCTCTTTTTCTCTTTTCAATTTATGATACGAAATGAAAATATGAACAGGATATAATAATATTACCTTGATCACCTATAGTAGGATTCATCCAAGAAGAATAAATAGGCAATGTTCATATGTAACAAATCCACTAAAGATAACTACTATTAAAAGGTTCATAGTAGACTCATTTTCCCTCCTTGTTCACAACCAGTGATAATTTAAAATATCACTACTCTCTCAACTAGAGTGTGTGAAATAATCTCTAAAATACATATTTTTACACATGAGTGTTCCATAAAGATATATTTTCACCCAATAGATGAAACCCACATCACTGCATGGTGATTTCTCTATGGAGATACCTTTCAGAAACTATTTTTTCCCTCAAACTTCATTAAACTATTCACGAAAAATCCTTGAAACACATAGCACTAATTCTTCATGATTTTCCTTAAACTAGAATAAAAATTATTCCTCACAAACAAACACTCCTTTGTGAATAATAGTTCACCACAAAATGATCTCCTCCATAAATAGATATTCCTTTTTGGACTAAACTACCTCATGAAACACCACCTTTGTGAACGACTACCTTCACGAACCACTATCAAAATTAACTGAATTCTTATAGTGATAATTTCCTATAATAAATCTCATTATACATAATTAAGTGATTAAGGGTCCTTTATATAGGTATAGAAACCTAGAAAACTTTTTAACCACACTTATGATTAACTCCATTTCATAATAGCCTTCACCAAGAATTTCCCTCACTATATGTGTAGTTCACATAGCACATAATTCCCCTAATTGTGGCCTTTAACTTGATACCTTTGACCAAAAATGGTGATCTTCTTTTTATTGAACCCTAACCCACCACATTCTCCCTTAAATGATGAAATATCTCTTATAACTTATTTATGTTCATATATGAGTTTTTGTGATTTTACATTATGGTTGTACATACTTTTGGTGTGATTTACATAACAAAGATCATATACAGTCATGTTTCCTTTTCGGATAATATTCAAAGAACTCTTTTAGGTGTTATGTGGTCCAAAAATTATGTTATGCATGAATATTTTTTCCATAAAACAAATCCTGATTTTGAGGCCCAAAAATATGGCAAACACTAGGAAACTTCTCTACAATCTAAAACACCTTGCTTATGTAATAACCATATTGGATGTTTTCAACCATCTTTTTCAACAAACACAAACACACCTTGAAGGATTTTTACCCAACACACTCTTGTAGTTTCTTAATAATAATATATATTCCTCATGAGTAATAAATAAAATATATCCTTATAAATGATTAAAATAATTATTAATGTAATAGTTATTATATAAATATTAATCCTCTAAAAGTATATAGAATCTTTACCTTCATATAATAAAATAAAATCTCTGAAAATCATATCCTCATAAGAAATATTAAAAACTATTATATTTTAAATCACAGTTCCATATTCATATCTTTTGATACCCAAACACACTAATTACAAAGGGATATTTTCAAAAATAAATTATCATAAAATACTTAATATTATTATAGAATATGTTATAAATCGTCTCTTTATATGATTATCTTTGATATATTCTTGGACTCACATCACATTTCTCATAAACTCTAACAATAATTTCAAATACATGTTGAAATTTTTTTTTAAAATTGTAATCCCTATTAATTTTGGAGACTCATTTCACACTATTTTATAAAATGATCATCCTTTGGTCGTTCTATAATTATAACATGTTGGAATCTAAAACTAATCAATTTAACACAAACATAGTTGTAAAAATGTAAAATATATCATTTATATTAGATACTTATTTATAAAAAAAAATCCATAACTGGTCTCATTTCTATTTCTATTTTTTAGTTTCATCCAAATTATAGATATTAAATAAAATTTCATTTACTAGATCTTCAATATGCTGGATTAGGTATGAATTGTCATGTATTTATTATTTATTTTACACACCCATTATAAATTATTTCATGTGAACTAAATATTGTTGGTTAAAATATATGTGTTGAGTAAAAATTTCCTTTCCTTTATTGAGTATATTATCTATTATATTCTAATTGATTAAGCTTTATTAAATAGATACTATTTTCCTACTTCATGGAACTACTAATTTTTTATCTTCAGTCATTATATTAAGTAGACACTCTTCAATACTTCACGTAATTAAAATATTATTTCTTTCTTACAGTTTTATATAGTAGACTGAAAAATTATATGGAACCCAAAATCCACACTTCCCATATATGAAATAATATTTTATAAAAATTAACATATTAGTTCTTAAGATACTGACATAAATTCAACTACTTTTCAGTAAATCAGTCCCTAATATAAAACATCTAAAATTAATTATCCTTAACTACATAAAACATATTAATTATTGAAACTAATATTAAATAACTTAAAAACTCTAAAAAAAATATTTATAATATTCTTCCATAAAATATTAAATTCATACATTAATCACACCATTGATAAGAAATATCATATCATCTTCAATAATTGAATGAAAGTAAAACATAAATACATGTGTTCAATTTTTGATATATATTATTTTCCAAAAATTATTTACTTATTCAATATTTTAGCATATGTTTTTCAGCAACGAATTTGAAAAAGTTATTAATTCAATTAAGTGATATCTATAGATAATTCACATAACCTCAATAAAAATAATGTTTTATATGGGTTTATATTAAAAATGAATATCTATTTCCATTGAATTCCACCAAATTATCCATTTCTATTTGAATAAATATAATCTTCTAGTGGATACAGTGAGACTCATTTATACATGAAATCATATATACAATAGAAAAATAATTATAATTTTCTACTCCCATAAAAAGAGTTATATATATTCAATGGTATAATAAATAATGTCTTTAAACACTAAAAATAATAATAATATTACTTCAAAAAAAGTTCTTATTTTTATCTTCCTATTAAAAAGATGTAACTAAAAAATTATCTAGGAAAGCCCCTCTATTTAATTTCTTAATACCATCCTTTAGCATCCACGGAGTTGTATCGATGTATAAATAATTTTTTTATCATCTATTGATAAGAATAAAAATCATAGAACACTATAAAATTGATGAAAACATTATTCCAATTCAATTTATGTATCTAAAATTTACATTATAGGTATTCTTACTTCATGAAATGTGTTAATGAATAAAAATACTTACACCACTATTCATTGGGTTTAAGTTTTTTCCTTTATACATTATTTTTTTCAAATAGCACACACTTATTCAATCATATAATCATATAATCATATAACCTCATATCTTCATTTTAAATTTGAAATTAAAATTAAAAAATAATAATTTCTATCCTATTTTAATAGAAAATAAAAATTAATTCAATCCATTAAATCAATTTAGTAATTTATGTTACCTTATATAAGATTAATGCGAACTGAGGTTGAGTATAATTAGTCACATGTGGAACTTATCAATCTATATCATCAAACACATTAAATCTTTTTTAATTTCATGGTCATATAATATTGTTCTTCATTATCATGTAATGTTTATGGCTACTAAATTGATAAACCCAAATTCATTTGAAATAAATACTCACTTAAACTCGTTTGACCATAGAATTTCTCCATGGGGAATAACATTGTCAATCATAGCCAACCATATTCTTTAAAATGACCAACATATCTTTACATTCCATACACTATTATATTACTATATAATTTTGTTTTGTAATTCCATAAAATATATTTAGGTCATAATAATCTCCTCAAGACCTCCAATAAAAACACATTTTAGTCATGGAATTTCTAATTATGGTGTGTTATATATGTCATGAAGAGTAATCAAATCATCTTCAAATCCATTAAACAAGCCATAAAAAAATATTTTATACCCAAGCCTAATTTTTATATGAAAAAATTCATTAAAAACTCATATCAAAATATTATATTATAAAAATATATATTTCTATGAGATTTATTTTATATAAAAAAATCATACTCTTCTTTTAATTTTAAACATTAATGAAATGATATTCAATCATTGATGATCCATCAAAATATAGTTCAACTTAGTCTAATCACCCAATATAACATGATATTGAATCTAATTTATGTATTGACATGATAAAATCACATTACAAATAAATCCAACTCAATTATAACCCAAATCATATCTACTTAGTCTCCTTAAATAAGAAAACAAAGCACATCCTTGGTCAAAATAATCACCCCCAAAAAACATCAAACTCTTCATTGATTGAAAAATCACTTTAAAAATCTTCTTGGTCACCAAAATCTCCAAAATTAAATTTTTCAACTAAAGATCATAAATCTTCTTTATTCTAAAAATATTAATAATTAATAAAGTCGTATTAATAAAATATTATAAGACTACACCATTTTACCTTATTTAAGAAACAATAAGGATGAATAATAATTATTATTATATCCATTTTAACTATACATAATTCATTTAAATATGGTATTTTAATCCCTCTATATATGTAAAAAAACATTCTATACATGAATAATTAATAACCACATCAAAATTGTTAATAAAATTTATATACACAAATATCAAACCCAAAACGTTCCTTTTTTATATACTCTCACTAAAAAAATACCACCTAACAATATATCTCTATCATAAAATAAAAAATAAAACCTTTTATTTATTTTTTCATCTCCTCAATTATCAATCACAATCAAGTGAACATGCAATAGACATGATGATATCCCCAAACCATAGAATTAGAAATATCAAGGTTGAACTTCCATGAAGAGCCTCAATTTTTAAATGTATATTTAGGTAATAGTTTGGTAAATACAAGCAACACTTATATTTTTATAGAAAAATACACCATATATAATAATATTACTTCTACCTTCCCCTTGATAAAAGGGTAAATTATATCAATATGGTTCAATCGAGAAATTTAAATTAGATCTCTTGAAGGATTAATATAATTTTGATTATAACAACCCTCTAATAAAGTATACATTCCTTCCATGTTAGTATACTCATATTATTTTTTATCCACATCAATTGAGTATTTTATATTTATGATATATATTATTATTTCATTATAATTATTATAAAATAATATTTCTTCTTTATGGGATAAGTCATACACCTATTGAAACTGCGTGTCATTTTTAGGTATGTAATTCATTAATTTCTTCCCTTATTTATGTGTTTTTGAGTTACTATTTTTTTAGGTGATGTTTTGGGTAGCTTCTAGTTAGTTTTGATGTTTTTTAGGTCATAAGGGATCCATGGTTGGTTCATGGTTAAAGGGAATCATGTGAATCTCTATAGTAAACTATGTAGATTTTTTGGAGTGGAATAGTGGGAAAATAATGGTTTATTCATATTTTGAGATAACCATATGAATTTTACCAAAAAACCATGCATATAAGGATAATGGTGAAAGTAAAATTGGTGCATATATTGGGAAACCATGTGCCTAAATAGTTTGTGGGTTTTTAATTAATAAAAAAAATTTGATTTTAAACCTAAACCTTCACCAAAACCTTTTATTCATTATGTTATTACAATTTATCTTGAAATTAGGGACTCCAATGGTGATTCATGGATATTACTCTCCATTTATAATCAAAATCCATAGGATATAGAGTTTTGTATTTTGTTTATTCAATTTAAGAAATTGTGTAATCTTCCATCATTCATGTTTATCCAAGATATTCTATTTATCTATTGATATGGATCATATATCTAAGATAAGTTTTCTAGATATATGGATTCTATAATAATATAATGGATAATTATTATTTATTTTTGTGATATATTCCCAATATCAATATTTATTATCACTTCCTTGAGTGGATGTCGATTTATCATAAACAATATAGCCTTTTTTCTAAGTTGATGTGGTATTTTATCCATGGAATGATACCTCCTAGAATTCCAATCCAAGAGATTATATATTGATTTATTGGGTTTTATTCTAGTTAAATTTGACTTGGAGATATTATATAGAAATTATCCCTTAGTGGATCTTGGATTTTGGCATTAGAGAGTTAATGGTAAGAAGATCCTTACCGTGTAGATACCATGTATATGATTGTTGAAATGGCATGACGGTATTGTTTATGTATCCCAAGAGAACAATTTTTAGTATTAATAAAATGATTGTTCCTGTGTACCCTATGAGATCCATGTTTTATTTTGATTACATGTGTGTGTTTGTGTGTTTTTGTATAATGATACTCATTCTTAATATACTATCTTGTTCCCATATGCACAATTCCCTATTGTTTGTGAATGTATAACCTTTTTAAGTTTTAATTTTTATATTAAATGATATGTGGACCATAATTTATTTTTTATACCTTATAGGGGGTATGTGCGATATTTGATGGTGATGGTGATGTGCCAAGACAATAGGCTGGGGTACGACAACCCTGTGGCCTGATACGAGTCAGTTTTGGGATACAATAATAATGTGACCTAGCCCAATGTGGATTGAGGGAAATAGAAACCGTGTAGCCTAAACCATGATTGAAGTGGGTTTTGATGATATTGTAGACCAACATAAAAAATTGATGAATTTTTGGCTAATCAAAGATATATGAAGTGTCCTTGTGGTCAACCCATGATTATAAATTCTATTATGACCAATATTCCAGCATGGAGATAAAGTAATTTTGACAAGGGTTTATAGTGGCTTAGTCAGTGCATTCATGCTCAGAAAAAGATTGATTTTTTTATTTCACATTTCCATATTTTCATGAAATACACATCTTATTAATTTGACCATATATGTTATAAGAATTATTGGTTTCCTACTAAATTTATACTCACACCATACACAATAATCTTAGTGGTCATGAAAACATTATTATTAGGGATCTGGATAATTGAAAGGGCCTAAGAATTGTTTTTTGAGGATCCTAGAGTTAGAAGATGATTCTATAGTGGGATAGAATTATAATAACTACCAAAACATCTTTTAATTTATTTCTTTCTAGTTTCATTCATTATATTTGTTAAATTATCGCATTGTGGGTCTGTTTTATTTGATATTTAATATACTGAAGTGAAATAAGTTATAGTGTATCATTTATGTTACTTTACACTATTATGATTAGTTAGGCTAGGTATATGTTGTTATATTATGGTTTATGGATATTATTACCATGTGTATATTATCCCTATAAAATCTCTAGGCCCTCACCATTAGTCGACAACATCTTGTATACATGGAGGTATTCATGTGGTCACATGGCACTTCAAATCGAACCTAGTGATTTGGTATAGGGTGTTTCAAAATATTATCAAAGGTTTGAGTTTTACTTTATTTTATTTTGGGGTTATGGTGGAAAGGATATAGGCTGCGTGGAACTCTGGTATGGGAGTTTCCATGTTCCTTGAAAAAACATGTGTAACGAACCTCTGAGTTATTAGATAGGGGACTATTGATTTAGTTTTTTTTGATTGGGGTGTATTAATGCATCATGAGTAGACATTTAGGATTATAGGTCACAAACACACACACACACACACACACATATATATATATATATGTTCCGTTCTTCAAGTAATGTTTTGGTGCGTAATGGTGTGATTCCCTCAAAATGCATTGGACCGAAGCAAAAATTTGTGGAGGTTGTGAAATTCGAAATGAATACCTCTCTAGACATTGGTAATCCCTCTTCAAGAAGGATCATAAGGAAGGGTAGGATCTATCATGTCTCTTGAAACAGGGATGTGGTTGAGGAAAGAATAAATCTATGTAAATTCTCCATCATTGTGAGAGTCTTGTCTCCGAAGGGTGAAAAGTCTTGGAGGTTTGATGATCTTTTTGACAGAATAGATGCAGTCTAGGGCTTTGGGGACTGGAGAATGACTACTATGGGAAGAGGAAACTTCCACATTATTTTCCCATCTGATGAGTTCAAAAGGTGTTCTTGGTGCTTCGTTTCAATAAAATTAAAACATAGAGTACTTAGGATACCAGAGTGGGATTGAAATTTTGATCCACTGAATGTGATAAACATTCATACATAGATTTGGATCTATATTCGGAAGTTTTATTGGATTTATTGGCACTCTTGAATTTTTTGGGTCATCGCTTCATCCATTATAAATCCCATTAGAATTTATAACCAAATGGAAAATCCTACGTTTGGAAATTATGCTCATGTACTCGTGGAAGTCAGCATGGCCAAAACGTTAGTGGAGGAGGTTGTTCTCACCACCAGGGATGATAGTTTCAAACTGGAAATCCTGTATGAAAGGAAAGGGTAGTTTTTTAAGGATTGATTTTTTTTGGTCATGTGGAACTTGAATGTAATAAATCCAAGGTTTTCACGATATGCAATATCAAATGGAATGACAGTCAATCATGCAGGAGGGCTAATACTAAAGGCAAGGCGAAAGAAAAAAATAATTTGAATGTTGGCCTCTTCACTGGGGAGGACCCTCAATCCATGAGATATACTGACCCATCTCTTAATTCTGATGAATCTCTTTCACTGAAACCATATGTGGAAGCAATTTTTGGCATGGTTAAAATTTTGGAGGTTACAAAGGTTTTCAAAGTTCCTAAAGTTGATACACAGCTGAAGATGATGCATATGGATGCCTTTTTTCCAGATAGAGTGTGCAGAAAGGGATACCTCACTACTCCCTCTATACTGGACATGGCTGTGTGTTCAGGTAATGTAGGTGCTGACTTGGAAATGTTTATAGATGTCAAATTTGTCCAGTGTAATGTTCAAGATTCAACTAAAGGCGGTGCATGGGGCCAACCTATCCAGTGCTCTACTCAAGACTCACCCAAAGTCCCTCACAACAAGCAGATTTCGGGGGAGGTGGAGGAAGGGGTCATTCTTGAAGATGGTCATTATCACAGTATGAGTGTGCATATGTCTCATCAAACCACTCCAACTCTTCCATAGGAGAAGGGGACCTTCCACTATGTTCCTATGCTGGTGGAGAAGTAGGTACCTTGAGATACACAGATTGATGGCATGAATCAGGCTTCTCCAACTCTTCAACAGAAGCAAGTTCCTATCTCTGGGGCATTACCTGAGGGGAGATATCAATCTATGATGGTATAAGAGTAGGTTCCTAGAGACACCCAGACTAATTGCATGAATCAGGTTAAGGATCAAAGAGCAGATGGTTCTGTTGATGTGATGCAGCATGGGATTAATGATCCCTTCCAACAGGTCCCTTTTTGGAAAACTGCTAGGAGGAGAAAATGTCAGGGCTCTCCCATGGGAATTGATCAATCTCCAAATAAATTTACTCCAATTAGTGGACTATTATGGTGTGATGTTAGTGAAGAATAAGAAATATCTAAGACTCCCTCTGAGGATGAGAAATCAGGGAAGGGGAAAGAAAGGGAAAGGGTAGAAAGAGCAAAGTGGAACCAGTACAGAAAGAGGGGCCTCAAATGAGGGGAAAATCGTCCATGAAATAAAGATCCTTTTTTTGAACTATCTGGGGCTTGAAAGAACTGCCACATTCAAGGCCCTAAGACATTTTATTGTGACCAATAAACCTTTGATGGTTTTAATTGCTGAGCCCATAATGAATTTTGAAAAGTATAAAGCCTTTAAATGGGAATCCCTTTGTTACACTTTTGTTTCTAAAAATTCATGATATAGTGGGGCTGAGTCCCTTTGGGTTCTCAAACTCAACAACATTTTCATTCACTTGATGACCAAGTTGCAGTAGGTTGTTTCAATGGATATTAGATTTCAGGGAGCTATCATCTCTCTCTCATTTTTTTATGCCTCACACTTCTATATTAAAAGAAGGGGTATATAGAAGGATCTTTAGTCTATTTTTGACTAGTTTTCTAAGATATGGGTGGTTTGAGGTGACTTCAACACTATCCTTGGGCTAGATGAAAATACTAGTTCTCCCTTCAACAAACTAGTTGCAAATGACTTTTCAGTGTGTATTAACAAATGTAATCTGTCTGAAGTCCCAATTGTTGGAGTAGATCACACATGGTGTATGTACACTTTGAATGGGTGACAAGCTAGTAAATTGGACAGGTTCTTTATGAAAATCAATTATAGGTGTGATGATATCATCACTTCTAGTCTCAAATTTCCCAAATCCCATTTTTATCATAATCTGATCCTTGTGGATATTTGTGTTGGTAGGGCGCGGTCATCTCCTCTTCCTTTCAGGTTCAACAGTGCATGTCTTGTGGTTCATGGATATAGGGAGGTCATCCTTAAGGATTGTGAGACCGAAGCAATTGGAATCCCTCTTAAAATAATGAACAACAAGCTAAAAACACCAAAAAATTGCTCAAAAAATAGAGAAAAGCATCTTTCTCCTACCTGCAGTATGAAATCCAGACTGATGAATAGTGGCTTCTGTTTTTCCAGAATAAATGTCGAAATCATTATGTCCCCTAATGGGATGAAATCCAGGACCTTTATCATCTTGATGACCTTCTTCTGCTGCAAGAACTCATTTTTAGGAGTCAATACAATGTCAAATGGATGCATGAAGGAGATAGGAACTCAGGGTTTTTTCGCTGCTTACATAGAGAAAAAGAAGTCCAGGAGGGTTGTCTCTATGATTGATGTAAATGGGTCTCTTTATACATCAGATCTATAAATTTCAAATTATGTGGTGAAATACTTTGAATTTTTATACTCCAAGAAAGAAAATTTATGGATCTTCTCACTTGATGTACAATATTTAACTCACAATCAGAACACATCAGAACAATCTGCTTGTGGAAACCCCAACAGAGAGGGAAATCAAATTTTCTCTTTTTTCATTAAACATTTATAGTGTGGTTGGACTTGATGGGTTTACTAATAAATTATTCATGTTTTAATGGTATATTGTCCGACATGAGGTCATTAATGTTGTGAAGAAGTTTTTCATCCATGCATCCTTGCCTTATGGTTCCCATGCTTTCTTCATTTCTCTTCTTCCAAAGAAATAAAATGCCTTAGGCATCAAGGAAGTCGGGACAATGGCTATTGGAAACACCATCCCCAAAATTATTATCAAGATCATTGCCTTAAGGATTTGACAAATTATCATCACAATGATTACATCAAATCAATTTGGATTTCTCCCTAGATGAGATATTCAGAATTGCCTTCTCAATTCCTCAGAATGTGTCAATGAAATGAGGAAAAATCTGAGGAATGGAAGATTTTACCTCAAGCTGGACATTTCAAAGGCCTTTAAAAACATGAAATGAAGATTTATTTTTGTGGTTCTCAAAAAACATGGCTTCTCTGACTTCTTAATAAGGCTTTTCAAGACAATTCTCAATAATCTGATACATTCTATTATTATCAATGGATCTTCTAGAGGTTATTTCCAATGCTCTAGGGGATTCAGATAAGGGGACCCCTTATCTGGACTCGTCTTTGCTCTGGATAAAGATTATTTGATTTTTTTCTTGAATAATATGGTGTTGGCTAGTATTTATAATAAAATCAAGGTTGGAAGGGATATATTCAACCACTCGATCCTTCTGTATGCTGATGATATTCTTCTATTTGGACAGGCCAATAGAGGTACAATATCTTGCATTCAAAAAATCTTTTCTCATTATGAGGATTTTTTTGGGAAGGTGGTAAGCTGGAATAAATCCTTTGTTGTTTTTCGGAATGGAATGAGAGTATCCAAGTATAATATAATTTCCAAGAATCTTGGAGTTAGGATATGTTCCCTTCCTTTTATGTACCTAGGAGTACCGCTTTTTTTGGTGAAGGGTGAAAAGATGCTATCTTGAATCCATATACTCTAGAATTATTAATCAGTTGTCTACCCAGAAAGGGAAATCGATCTCCCAAGTATGAACAATTTTTCTTGTGAACTTCATTATCACTTCAATGTTTTTCTATGATTTCTTGGTTTATCAGTGGCCTTGTTCCTTTATCATAGAACTTCATTGTTTAATTAGGAACATCATATAGACCAGGTACATACATGAAAAGAAATACATCACCCTTTCCAGGAAAGATTGCATCAAACCCACTAAAATGGGGTGCATGAGTGTTAAGGACCTAAAAGGCTTCAAAGATACCCTCATAAGTAAATTCACTTGGAACTTGTTGACTTCAGATGGTGATTCCCTGGATTTTCTTGCACAGTAACTCATATCAAAGCTGAATAATGGGTACTCAGCTTATGTGTCCTCCTCCATATGGTCTACCATTAAACATTCTTATATTGGAATCATGCATTCCTCCTATTGGGTAGTTCCCATCTCATACAACTTTAATTTCTAGACAACTAAGTGGCTGGATAGGCCTATCATATAATGCATAGAGATCCTTCCACATCTGAAGGATATCTCAATTATTGACATGCACCAGGACAGGGCTCTATTGAATTGTCTTCCAGATCATATTAAGCAGGCTATACAATGTTATTACTTCATGGACGTTGACACCTGAATTTGGACACCAAGAACCTGTGGCAGGTTCACTTCAAGGGTGTTTTAAAAACACTTATGTGGCAGCAATGTGACTTCTCCCTTGTAGTTGCAAAATTTTAAAAAACCTTTCATTCATACTTCCAATTAGCTGATGCTATGGCAGATTTGTAAAGGCATGATGCCTATGAAATAACTCCTACAACAAATGGAGATACATTTGGCCTCTTGTTTCTATTTTTTCACCCAGTCTGAAGAAACAATTCACCATATTTTCTTTCTCGGCAACTTCTCTTGCAGATTTTGGGAACATCTTCAAGAGGTCATTGGGAATCCTTTATCAATGAATATTCTCGATGATTTCATGAACCCGGTCACTTTAACTGGTCAAAGTGATAAGGTCTTAGCACTTCTTATTATTTTTGTTGTGGTGGCCTTTGTTGATATTTGGAGGGTGTGAAATCCGGTTATTTTTTACAAACGCAATCCCTCTTTGAAGGCTGGTCTGACTGTTTTTTATAGTGAAGTAAAATCTTCTTCCAAGATACAAACAAGTACAATGAATAATAATATTTCTGATCTTATAATACTAAAAACGCTTGGGGTATCTGGCAGGGTCAAAAAACCTTTGATGTTTAAATCAATTAGATGGATTCCTCCCATCTCATTGTGGTAGAAGGTGAATGTTGATGGTGTGAAATCTGGTAGACCAGGACCTTCTGGGTGTGGTGGGGTGTTTCATAACCATCGGGGCTTTGTTAAGGGATGATTCTATCATTATATCGGAATTGGTTCTGCACTTGGTGCTGAATTATGGGATTTTATTAAAGCTATCAACTATGATTTCCACCATAGTTGGAGGCACATATGGGTGGAATATGACTCAAGTATAGTGGTGAACATTCTTCAGGAAAGGTCCAGGGATGTTTCTTGGAGGATTCCTCCATCGTGGATTGCATGCCTGCATCTCCTTGACTGCCTTCAACTAGAAGTCAGTCATGTTTATATAGAAGCAAACCAGATTGCTGATGATCTATCCAAGAGGGTGGTTATGGAGGTCTCCTCACAATTTTCAATTTTCATCATAGGATTTTGATCACATCTTGTTGACCTGGATGTGTGTGTTATGCTCTATTCTTGCCTTTGTAAACCCCTTGTGTTACCACTTTTTTTGTTTTTTAATATTTTTTTAAGGTATGGGATTTGTCTGGATCCTGGACCTGCATTTATATCTTAAGTCATTATAGGATATTTAAATGATCATTTTATATTATAGGAAGATACCACATTGTAGATTCTAGAATGATCTTGTTAGGGATGATGAAACAGTTCCACCATATACTATATAGGAAGAAGAACATGAGCATGGTCTCACACAAGATTTGGTGGTTCGGGAATTAAACCTACCTTATCCTAGAGTCTTACATATTTTTCCTGATATGGGAATAAGGTATGATATTGGTTGATTATTACCAAGACTTTAAGATCCGTCATCTTTCATCATTATGGGGAATCAGGGGTCTTATGGATGTTGAGGGTTGTATTGACATCATAGAGGGAATCTATAATATGGTTGAGACTACTAAGGGTAGTACGGTGAATATTTTTACCTTCATTCATTAGGTACCATCTAGAAGGTGGTGGGGTGTTATGGGAAAACTATTTAAGAGTGAGGGTCCTATTTTAAAAGCCTTCAAGGAGTTTTCTTCAAGGTTTTCTTTCATGAAATGTTGAATTTATAAAAATCACAAGAGATTATAGATATTAAACAGGGGAATATGTTAGTTTATTATATCTCTTCTTATTTAATGTACTTTCTAACCTTTTATCCTCTTTTAGTGGTTAATGAGGCATAGATGGATAGGAAGTTTGAGATTGAACACTAATAGGAGTTAACATGTCAAGTTAAGAACATTGACCTAATGATATACTTGGAGGTTCTTTATAATGATTTGAAAATCAAGAAGTATTTGGATAAGGAAAAAGATATAGGTTTTCCTTCATCCTTCACTAAATAAATGAGTGGATGATTGGATTCTATAGATGGTCTATCTTTTAGAAGTAAGAAGAGGAAGGGAGATGAGATGTTACATGGTTGTGGCATGTAATTAAAATAGAGCATAGTTTCTTTATCCCCCTCTATGGGAGGTGTAGGTGTCTAATGTATCAAATATGGATAGAGTGGGTATTATAAGAAAATTCATCTAATTACCATATATCAAATATCCTTGATGTGAAATATGTGATATCATCAATAGTTTTATTTGAGGGTGTTGTAGACAGGTTCTCATTGGGGCGAGAGGAAGGCATAACCTATGAAACTATGACCAGGTCAGGGTCCTTAGAAGTGGACTATGACCCCAAAAACTTAGGCAACCCAGTAAAGTTGTGGACCTGAGGATTAGACCCGTGGAGGTGAGGCAGACATAGTGTTTATAATGAAGGAGTTTCCAACCATTGATAGAGATTGGCCTTCTACTATTAGGGGTATAATAATTATTAGAAATACTCTATCAAATGCATTATGAGATATATAAGCTTCCCATTCTTTTAAATTTTCTCATGTTTTTTTGGGATAGATTTACTGATTAAGTTATCTTATATGTTATTATCTTATAAAATTCCCTCATGAATAAAAGATGACCATCTCCAGTAATGTCCGGAATGTACCATCGTTGTTTCTAGATACGTGTTTCATTTGGACTTCCTAATCATAAAAATTAGAAGTTTTTATGTCATATTCTTAATGTACTGGTTGAAAAGTTATCAAGATTATATCGACTACTATCAGAGACATGTATATTTAATCATTCCTAGAGAAGAGGGGTTCATATTGACTAGTGAGTGGGATATCAGAGTAGGCATGATGACATTATACATAATAAATATAAAAGTTATTATATCATATATAGAAATTATATCTATCATAAAAAATAAATATTATGCCCCTCAACTATACCTCTATTAATGGATCATTATTAGGATGTATTCCCATTTAACTTATTATGTCTTCCTCTAGATAGTTGAACTAATTTTGATATTGATCATATATATGGAGAACAACCTATATCTATTCCACTTATCATATAGAACCTAATGAGATAAGAGATTTGAATGTGAATTTAGTGGATTCATAGGTGAAGGGATTGATCAAAACAATAACATCTCCTTGGGGTTCTCTAGTGTTATTTTACAAGAAAATGGTAGTATATAGCTTTATGGGGACTATTTAAATCTAAATCAATTTGTAGTGAATAACATGTACCCTTTACCAAGGATTGATAATATATTTGATAAATTATGAGTCTAGTGGTTCTATAAGGTTGATATTTATTGAGGATACCTTCAAATATTGGTAGAGAGGAGGATATTCCCAATAAAAAATATAGAAGAAGATATGAACTATATAAGTATTTCATCACAACGTTTGGGTTAACAAATGATATAGTAGTGTTCATGGATATCATAAATAGGAATTCCATGTATATCTTGAATACATTGTCATTGTATTCATAAATGAAGTCCAGATTTATTCTAAGACTTAATATATGAATTAATGACACGTTGATATTGTATTGATTACATATAGAGCACATTATATTTATACAAAATTATAAAAGTTCCACTTATGGATTCAGAAGATGTTATTCATTTGGCATGTAATTTATAAATTAGGGATTTCAATGGACTAAGACAAGGTACAAGTTTTGGTGTCTTCGAAACAACCAAGTAATTTGTTTGAGATTGTGAGTTTCTGCGATCTTTTAGGGTAATATTGATGTTCCATGTAATTCCCCAAAAATTAATTTATGTTATTAATAAAACACATATTTTATAAATAATGTTTTATTATTAACACATAGAAATAATTTTAATTTATATAATGAAATTTTACCATCATATATTGATATAAACTAATACATCTTGGAAAAGTAAAAGAAAGAATATATTAAAATTCATCAACACTTTATTTCATTGTTTAAGAGTGTTGCACTCAGTATGAAAAAAATTCATAGGATTAAAATCCCGCAAGACTATTTCCCCTTCCATAAATATTGTAATTAGGAAATTAAGCATTAGGAAAAAAACAGGAATTATCAAAGGATGTGTAAGAACCATTATAATTGAATTTATAAGCACTTTTGAAAGTATGAGACAACTTTATAAGGGTATATGTCCATTTATGAAGAAGTGTCTTGGAAAATAAAAATGGTTGGAATTATGATAATTAACTAAGAAGATTATTGGTCAATATTATTATTGTTTCTGGTATATAGGGATCATTGGGTTTATTTTATAGAAACTATATAAATATTTAATTTTCATAAAAATAATGTAATTTCTTAAATTTATATGTTTTAAATAAATTTTATTTTCTATAAATTATCTCATAAATAATTTTATATGACAATATAAATTAGGGAAGTCCTAAGTAAATTTTATAATGGTCAAAAAGTTCTTTATGTCACAAAAACTGTTCAAATTAAATAAAATAATGATTATTATTTAAAATAAATAATTACAATATTTATATTACAATTTTTATAAAAAAAGTTTTTTTTTATTTCATCACGTCAAAATTATGTTATGGTGAATTTATTCTAATTTTCTCAAAAATTTATTTTTTGGATAAATACTGAATATAATATTTTTACAAAATATGATAATTGTTATAATGTAATTAGGAAATTATAAAGATTTAAAATTTTTTAATCCCCATTATTAATCAAAAAATATTTTAAGGATCATCATAGTTCATAATTTTTTACATTTAGAAACATATGCTTAGAATTTTTGAAAACCACGATTTTAACCATAAAAATCAATTATTATGAGTTACATGCGTATCACAATAGAAAAGATTTTTTTAAAAAAATTATAAATTATAGTAAGTAAAATTGAAAGAATATTTGAAATCATAATTTCTGAATTAGGTAATAATTTCAATTTCTTTTTTTGAAATAAAATTTTTACCACGATAAAAAAAAGTTACCATGGTATAGGGAAAATAATATAGTAGATTAAAGATATTAGGTAAAAGCATAAAATACATAAAAAGCCTTAATTTGGGGGGGGGGGGGGTTATTTTTCCTATGAACTAAAACACCCTTTAAATCATTAATTATCAACCAAAATAATTGTAATTAATTTCACCTAATAGTGGTTAGCATTAAATACGAAATAATCATTTTTCATTTACATAAATCCACCCCTCAAGTATAAATACCCCATTACCACCCCCAATCTGTACAAAAAATACAAAATACCGGAATTTATGCTTCTTTAGCATCCAAAATATTCCCTTTGAGGTTTCACCAAGTTTTATCCATGTTCCTAGGGTCCCCCCTCCACAATTTAGAAATAAACTCTTCAAGGTAAGGGAATTCAATTCCACTTATTTTTCTTTAAAGTACACTTATTTTGTGAGACCTTGTTTACCTACCATTACTTCCTTTCCATAAGGAACTATATATCCCATTATGATGTCGAAATTTATTAATTTAATCCTTCTCCTCTCTTTTTTCATTCATGTACATCCTTATTATGTGTAATTTAAGTGTCTATAATATTTATTTTTATTCATTCCCTTTTATTCTTCCCTCTACTACCAAAATGGTGTTTTAACAATGGGATTCCTGTAATCTCTCTCATTATGATTTTCATGTAATCCATGTTGTATACTGTTATCCTTCCAAAATAGTTTCATGAATCATTCTATTTTTTATGAAATACTTTCATATTGTGAATTCCTAATACAATTCTATTTCCTTGGAAATTTACTTATATATAAAAATATCTTATTTATTCTAGTATATACATTTATTAAACCCATATTCTATTTACACATGTTAAAAATGATTCTCTAGCCAATAATTTTAATCACTTTTCACACAATTATTTTATATGAGACCCATTATTTATTTCCAAGGGTTATTGATGGAAAAAATTCATTTATTCTCAATGTGTCCCACATGATTTCAGAATTATTAAATGAAAACCCTTATAATGCTCTAATTCACTGGATAAAACATTAATATATAAATATGACATTCTTACAATTCCTTAGTGAATAACCTTGACAATTATTATTTATGACACCTTGGTGATAAACCTTTGTGATGTGATTTTGAATGTCCTATTTTTATATTGTATCTACATTTACATGTTGTTATTCATGTTATTTATTTTTTATGATATAGATAATATTCATATGATCATGCCATATTCATATGATTATTTCTCACATGCCAAGTGTTTCCTTTTTTATTACCTTGTTGGGATTTATTCTCACCCCTTTCTTTGATGTATGTCAATAGGATATGAGATGTAGTAATAGTAACCTAGGAAGAACCTATTAATATTTTGATCAATTTGATTAGAAGAATGTTTCTATTTATGTTATCCCTATGTAATTCATTTAATATGTATCTAATTTCCTAGACACTTAACTGAAAAAATCCTTTTATTTCATTAATGTAATAATTTGTTAAGGATTTCTGTAAAAGTCATGTATTTAAAATGCATTCCTCTATGAATATTCAATACTCCCATAGTTGAAACAAGTCAAATGTAAATTTCCAAAATAAATAATTTTTTGTCGTCATACACTTTGATATGAGTAGCATAATATTATTGAAATTCACATCAATATATAAATTTTAATTTGAACATCCAAATTTATAATTATCATCTTCCTCATTTTTCTTTGAGGTCCTTTCATTTTACACAACTTTGAGTGATATTTTCTTCTTAGTTATACTATTCTTCTTTATATTCTATTACTTTCTCAACTCATATGCCACTAATATTCTATACCATCCTTATAAATGAATTTTTCAAGTTCACGATCCTTTAGATCTAAAACTATACTATCAAATATATCTATTAAGATATTAATTATCACCTAAACAACTATTGAGTCTCAAAAACTCTCACATAATTTTATAATAATTACAATCACCTCATTAACCCTTGTAAAGAATCCATCAATGGGTTACCCATTAAGAACATTCATTTATTTATACTCTAATCATAAAATCATTAATTTAACCTTTTTTATTTTGAAATTTACTTCATAGATATTTTTTATCTGGTTATAAATTCCAATCATAGTATTAATTCCTATAATATTTAAAAAATATTTCTCTAAAAGTGAGGATAAAATGGTATTTCTTACATGAACATCAATATAAAATTTTTTTCCACTATCATAATCCAAAGAAACATCTTATGAATGAACTGTAAAAATATGATTCAAAATGTCTAAAACATATATACACAAGAAAAGTATATAGGGTGTCATTATTTCATTATAAAACATTATATTGTTTACCTTTGAATGTGGGAAATAATTTATTGTTTATTGAATTTATATTATACATAGTATATATAAATTAGGATGAAAACATAAATATCATTGAACACATTTAACAAAAAACATAGAAACTGCCTCATTTATTAAGGAAAGAGTAAATATCAAATACCAACTTAGTTTAGAAACCTTCATAGTGGAAACATCAAACTTCGTATTCTTCAGAAGAAATTAGGATTACAAGGATACAACTTGTGATGTCACCAATAACTATGTAGGTTTAATAATATGAGGGGGTATTTGTGAAAAATTTCATTTTTACCTTTTATTATTTCTTATAAAATAACCCTCTAACACTTATTATAGTGAGTGATCTCACAGATGAAATCACACACACTGAAGAAAGAAAACAAAAAAATAATACCCAATGTAAATGGTTCACTACTCAAAATGAAAAAAATACTCTTCGTATAATAAAAAATAACATAATACCATATATTATACTAGAATCACCATGGTGGATACAATTAGTAGGGTACATTCTTGACTTGTAATATAAGAATACAATAATGTTATCACTCAATAATTTTCACTTTTTTCTTAATCTTCAATGAAGTGGGGGTTTTTTCTACTAATTACATTGTATCATGAAAATATATAGTGATTTTAAAAATATATAACATGTGTGAAATTATACTTATTTATAAACAAAAAACATTTTTGTGATGGCCACACACACAAGCTAAGTATGTACCTCTTTTTTCTTCTTCTATTTGCACAACTAGAATTACTCTTCTTATTTTTATTCTTCTCTATTTATATACACACTTCTATAAACTATCCTCTTCGCTATATCCTTTTAAAATATATATATTGAATAATATTACGTGACCACTTATCTAATATATCTTATATATAAAGAGAAATTCCTTAAATTTTAAATTTGAATTTCAAAATTAAAATTTGAACTACCGACTTCCTTCAACTACTATTCAATGTCACTTTAACTTATTCAGTATTTGGATATTTATATATGGTATCTAGCATAAATCATGGTGTGATTTTATAAATTACAGTGTGATACAATAGTTTCCATAAATTTTTCTAATTCTTTTTCTCTCTCTATGACATGACAGTCTTCTTCATGATGAAAGGATTTTATTCTTTTATACAGGTCTACAAGACTACATCATGACTATCATCTCCATAGAGTGAACCTTATCCTCCAACAAAATGTATCATGGTTTGTATTAATTATGTTTAATAAAAAATATCTTCATCATCATCATATTCAATATTCAAAAAGGTAAAAATCCTTACATATTCACAAATAAAAACCTTATGTTTTTTATAACACCCTATTATATTAGTATATATTTTCCTTTAATTATATAATTTTTTGAATTGATTCAATCACACACAACACCAAACTAAAATGAGTTTCAAGATATTATGTGAATATTAAAAATAATATTCTTATTATAAAAATTCTTCTAGTAAATAAAAATATATTAATCATCTAAAATTCATTATTTTTAGATAATATATAATTAATATGATTAAAATGTAAAATAACTGTTCTTTCTTAAATAATTATTTTTAGTTTTATATTTTATCCTAATAAATTATATTTACTACTTAAATGTAATATTATATTTTAAATAATATATTATCATTCTTTAAATTAGAAATTGATATGAAATAATATTAATAACATTTAAAAACAACATTTTATCAATAGAAATTATTTTTATATATATTGTTTATATAATTTTTTTAAAAATTATAAATTTTTGAAGTTCAATTTTATAAATTTAAATTTATTTTTGAATCCATTACGTGAAAATTATCTTAGGATTATTTTTTTATTTTTCATAAAATATTGAATTTTGGGTGAATATTGAAAAATACTGATTTTAAAAGTATTGTCACTTTTATATCATTTTTGAAATACAAGAATGGTTTTAAAGTTTAAGAAAATATATATATATATATAAATATATATTTAGAAATAAAAATTATTTAAAAATAAAATATTTAAATTATAGTAACGATTTTTAACATTTTAATAAACTTCTGTAATATTTTACTCTAATAAAAAAAAATTTTGGTATGTTATTTTAACTATGTATCCACAAGGTAGAATTACATTATGGATTTTTTTAAATTATAAAAAAAATTATTTTTGTGAATCATAAACTTATTAATTTCATAGAAATAAAAAACATCAATAATTTAATCTTAATACAAAATTTTAAGCATAAAAATATACTTTTTTTAAAATGGTTTTATTGATTTATGTGAAATAATAATAAATTTAATTTTTATCACCTATAAAAAAATTTGATTTTTTTCATATTTTTATTCATTAGGTAATAATTATCTAGTAATAACCATTTTATTTTTAGGAAATAAAAAAATACTTAAGAAAAAATTAGTTACCTTAGTAAAAACAAAAAATGGTAAAAGGGAAATATATAAGAGAAAAAGATTTAAAATAATATTAAAATTTTGTGTGAAAATCTATTTTAATATTTCATGACCTGAACCCCCCCCCCCCACCACTTAGTTATTTCCATTTTTGGATCCACCTAACCATTGAATAGTGAATTTAATATTTATGTTATTTTTAAAAAGCCACCCATTCCTTTATAAAATGATCCATAACTACCTTACTTATACTCACAACAAAACCCTATTATATTCTTCCAAAATATAAAAAAATAACTAAAAAAACCTATTATACACTTTTGATTGTTTTTTATCTTCTCAAAATACTTCCCATCAACGTCTTAAAACAATTTTCAAAGGATATATTCCATGTAATAATGTAAAATTATCAATTACTCCTTTTTCATTTATTTTCATTTATTTATCCTTCTAAATCCTAAAAAACCAATCCAACCATGTTTATATAATTATATAATTATTATAAGTATACTGAAATTTTATTATGTTTACGAGATAACTATTTTCTACCTTCCTCTCAACCATTTGAAAAATGAAAATCATGCTTGTGTTATGTGCTTACCACCACCACCATTAGTGACGAGATACTTTTTCATAACCACCATATTTTGATGATTTAAAGGAATTACTTATTGAATAAATATGATATTTAAAACGTTATTATAATCATGTAAATATAAACTCATTCCTACCTATTTTTAATATATATTGAAAATAGGATTGGTGCTCTTGCCTACGTGTGGACTACGGCCTCCATGAAGTGACGTATTTAGTTATTCATAAATAATTTTATTATTTATTAAAAAATCATAAAATATGATTCATAACATTAAAGAAATATAAATGATATCATTATACTTATATAATAGTATTATTATTCCAAATGAATAACTTTCTCAACAATTCTCACTCATCAATTACAACATGTACTTGTTTGGGACGACTTAACCACATACATGAACAATGAAATATATTTATATAATTTATGAAAATGTTAAAATAGATAATATTTTTATTATAAAAAACAATAAAATAATTTTTTTACGGTCTCGTAAAGGTTATATTAATATTGAACTTATTATAATATCCCATACTTTTTCATAAACAAATTACAGAAACAAGCCCACCACTGATTATCATATCCATGAGAAACTAACAAAAATACTATATAATAATATTTTAAATTTTAAATTTTATTATAAAACATGTGCACCAGTAAATTTTTTAATATGGGAATAATTAACATGGTTTCAATGAATGCGGATCGACATCGACATTTTAAATCATGTACAAAACAACAGCAAAAATGCTAATATCCAATGATTAAAATAAACATAAACTAGCTAGGGAATTTATAATGAATGATAATAATTTAAAACTAAAAAATAGAAATATGTTTAAATAATTTTATTCAACAATTTATTAATATTTTTATATTTATGTTACAAGAGATTAAATCACATTCATAGAAGAGGTGAGTAAATGTGTGAGTGTTTTGTCTCAATTTCCCTTCCCTGATACATGTTTTCTAATACGATTTACTTTGTTTATATGGTTTATATGATGAATCTTTGAGGTTTTATATCATGATTATATTTTTATTAATGGTATTTAAGGTTTCATTTCAGGTTTTATCTTTCAAATAGGTTTTAGATCAAACTTTATGAAAGTCGTAAGGGGTTTTCTGGACTCAAATTCATTTATTGAGTCATAATTATTACTTTTTTACTATGGTTTTACATAGAAGTTTTATTATATTTTATGATGATATAATAATTCCTTTACTCATCCTTTTTTTGGGGAATTACATTTATAAATTTATTTCTTCATAAATATTGTTGATGTAAATAATAACTCCCATTATCTTCAAATAAGATATTTTCTTTCATATCTATATTCATACATCCCAGTAATGAACTCCCTTTTTATTTTGAAATAATGATATTTTTTATTTTTGGTAATATTAAAATTTATTTTCTCTTTTAAAATTAAATATTTATCAATCAATTTATGATGTGGGTTTCAATAAAAGTATTTTCAAAATATTTAATATGATTTCCCTTTCAAGTATTTTTTTTATCTTCCACTCCAAATTTCCTAAAGAAATCCTTTATTTATTTTTCGGGGAAAAATTGTTGAATATTTTTTTAAAAATAAATGTTTTATAAAAATTAATTCACCATTTTAAAATTCAATCTTTATTGTTCCCCATAACTTCATATTTTTAAACTGTGGAAAAAACAATTTCTAAAAACAATTTTATATTTTTTCACTATTATGAGCATTATTATTTTTTAAATTTTCTTTACATAGTTTAATTTGGCTTTAAAAATGATTTAAATTATTAATGATTTCCAAACTAAAATGAAAATTGTTATATTTTTCAAAATTAAGAGTTTTATTTTAAAAATAAGTACTTTATTTCAAAAAGTATATTAAAGTATATCCTTTTTAAATAAATGTTACATATTATTGTTTCTTATTTAATGAAGTTATTTAAAACATAATTATTTTATCAAAACGGTTTTTCAAAACATTTTTTAGTATTAAAGTGAAATATTTAAATAATTTTATCAAGATAAAAGTGTTTTTTAAAGAAAATATTTTTAAAAAGTTTTCAAGAATTTTAAATAGGGTTTTTTTGGTTTTTCAATGTAATTTATTAAATAATCATTAAATGGTATTTTACATATATGTCAACATCCTTTTATATTCATTATGATACCATTAATCTTCTTTTGCTATATGGATTATGAAATTTTATATGACTGTCTTCATGAAATCCTCCTATTTTCCATGTGTCAATTAAGTGATATTAATGTTTTTGTGTTCTATTATAACACATATGTTTGGATGATTATTAGGTGATGTATGGGTCCTATATAAACCTCCAATTCATTAGGTAAAGTATTAAATATCCTAAGATAATTAAAATAATTTATAATTGATGCTCGCTCCATTATAGGAATCATGAACTGATATATGGACCACTATTTTTATGGGAATCAAGTAATGATGTCAGATCCACTATGTTTATGGCAGTCAAGTAGTTATTACTTCTCCACTATGTTTATGGGAATCATATAGTTATTCCCACTCAACTATTATTATGGGAATTAGGTAGCGATTCATGATCCACTTTTTTATGAAAATTAGGTAGTGATCCTTGCACCACTAAGTTATGGGAATCAGGAAATGATTCCTACTCCGTTAGGTTGTGATTTCATATTCCTTATCTTATGAAACATTTATATGTTATATGATAATTTTTTCTACCATGTATCATGTTTTTTTCTATAGTTTATTCACTCTTATGATAAGGTATATGTTTGTTCATTTGATATTACTTGTCCTTTTACCATGACTTGTGGATAAATCATATTATTACATGTTCTTTTTAATACAAAATTTCTCACATGATTCTGTTTTCCAAAATGATTATGATATTATCCTTGATAATTTTTTTTAATGTTTTCCTTTTTGAGAATTTAAGCTCAACCCTATCTTACGTTTCTATCCCCAATGTTTTGAAGATGATTATAACATGTTAGGGCTCTAGAAGGGGGTTTATTATGGTTTTATTATGGAAACAATTTCACATGTATTGAAAAATAAGTTTTTTATGTATCTAATTCTCAAAGACACTAATCCTAACATTCTTAGTATTGTGATTTTATTGTAAGATTTAAAGTTTGAAATCTAAAAAAATTATAATATATGAATTTTTTACTTGGTACATAAAACTTTATTTTAAGATTATGTGTAAAGTATATTTTTTTAGCACTGGAAAAGGGAGATAGGTCTGGATAAATTTATATTAGAGGTATAGTATTATATAATAACCCTTATGTTTTAGGTCTTCACTAATTTTTGGATGTTATTAAACATAGGATAGACCGTTATGTATTATTAATGTTTTTTTTACATATAACTCTATACCATTGAGTGACTCTTACATATCACCCCAAAGTAAACTTTTTCTCTTGAGTAATTTTCCATTATTTGGACTGTCTACTAAGAGTAACCCTTGCGTATTGAAAATAAAAAAAAAACTCATATCAATGAATTTCAAAATTTTAGATTGTCTGCTCAGAGTACACTTATGTATATAAAATAAAAAAATTACATATCATAGTAATTTTTTTCCTTCATTGATCTTTATCTCTTCCGAATATTAAAACCTTATATATAAAATAAATAAAAAACCTTTTATTATGACCATTTTTTCATTTTTTTTTCCAAATTCAGCCCAATGAAACTCAGAGTGACCCTTATGTATGATAAAATGTATTGAGGGCTACCAAATGTTCTACCCAAATCTAGTCATCTACAAAAAACATATAGATTAATTCCAAACAACTACAGAATTATTTCAAACAACTCTAAGCTTTATAAAAACCCTTTATACCACATTTTAATACTTATTATATGTATGTTTGAACATTATTTAAGTAATGATAAAACAAATCCAATGAAAATGTATATCCACTCCACTATCTATATTTTTTATCCCCTTTGGTTAATAAATAAAATGAAATGATTATTCTTGAAATCTTGATTTTAAAAAATTTCCTTGGGTCTCAAAAAACTTCTCAAGGTCTCAAAAACTAAATATTTAAAAATATTCATCATTCATGGTCTCAAAAAAAAAAATCTTACCCAATTAGGATTTAGGTAGGTCACACAACACAAATTAATGGGGAGTCTATATACACATATTCCCCCTCTACCTTTCCAGATATTCTTCTTCCTACATTGGTCCTAGGATATCCAAAAAAAATTAGAACGCCTTCAAATGGTATTTATCCATTATACATATTGATTTTAATTTATCTAAAATTAATGATTTGGGTTGGATTTTTCAAAAAAGCATGGTGGAATATTTTAAAATCATAGGTTTTCTTCTTTAATTTTCTTAGGAAGACCCAAGTTTATGGATTTTAAGAATTAAACAACACTTATTCTATATCATGGAATACATTAATAACCTAAATTCCCAAGAAAAATATGAATTGAAACTGAAATAATGTATATATAAAATAAAGAACCCATATACCTTGCATCAATGATCCACTAAAACTGTCTTGATTTTATGTTTGATGATAACCACTAAGGAAGAACCAAATGAATCTTCTATTCATGGTGTATCTATGGATCAACTAAATCAACCAATATTTTGGTGGGATACTCTTAACTAACATGATATTCTTGTATCTCATTGTGTATAAGGATGGATAAATAATAGATCTTAGATAATGAGAGAATATGCAGTGTAAGAAAGGGTGAGAATAAAAATCAATCTCAAAGCCTTTTCCTTCTTTATATTGGCCTTGGGACACTCTCATGCCTCCACAAGAATTTACTTATACATTATTAAGCATTTGAATAAATGGAAATGGTCACAAATTATTTTGTAAATTTTACCCATCTCTCATTCATCTAATTATATAAAATAGTTAGCATCATGGATAGCTTAAGTGGAATAATTATAAACATTAAATGTTAATTTTATAATGCTAATGATTAATTGTATGGTTTTTTGATAATCATACAATATGACTCTTTAAATAATATTTTAATATAGAAAACTCATTTAATACATTATAACTTGGCCTAGGAAAATCCCATGTGACATATCTATATCAAAGGAAATGATATACCAAAAAAAATTATTTATTAAAATATAAAATAATCATATATTATAATACAATATAGACAAAAACATTATATTATTTATATTGGATATAGGTTATAATTTCATCAATATCGCACTTTCAGTCATACTTTATATATATTTATCCATTTTACCTTGTATAGTACCACACATAATGACTTGTGAAATAATATCCAATACACCATTTAGATATCTTAAAAATCATGTTTATAATATTATCATTGATTTTAACTTATATCACATTATAAGAAATAGTTTTTGAATATATATCCAAAACTTTTTTTGAATAAACTATAAATCTATTTTATAAAAACTCTATGAGTTTCATAAAACTCAATCTACATTCAATCAATCACACAGTATGGACCCAAAATCATTTGTATCATTGAAAATAAATATTAATTCCTGAATAAATTAATTAAGATAAGATAAAACTCCATTAAAGCATCAATGCTACTTAATATATATAGGGATAAGTTATAGTATCTATCAAACACATTTATATCTATATTTGTTCCCACATGATATATCATATACCAAATATATAATCATATAGTACATTTTTATAATACATATAGTGTCCATAAGACATTGAGTATTCTAATTCCATATAAAATCCTCACATGTTCTTGATTCTCTAAGTATAGACTAACCAGATTGATGAATACATCACATGACATTATTTAATCTGATGAGAATATCACATACCCCTCATCCAAATAGATAATAACATCACATGTGCCTTATATTGGAATATCCATACACTTCCTTAGTCTATCTCAATCAAGGGCCCATATTTCATAATCATCATATTAGAGGAAAAACCTCAACTTGGTTAAGATTACACTAAATACATGATCAAAAACATACCCAACCACCCCTTGATTGGATAATCCTCAAGGTTTCTATAAGACTTTTTTCACAATATAAAGGTTATCGTTCTAGGTATCACAATAATCTCAAGTAAATGGATTTAATATGAAATATGTGCCCCAAACATACCATATACATGGTGTATGAAATACCATATGGTTTACTTAGGAAGTAATCTAGTGAAAGAAACATGTTTTTATCCTCATGAGAATATTTTTTATTTTAATATAAGAAGTTTTCTCATTATAACATTAAAATTTCATCACAGTTTATAATATCTCATGCAAATTATCAGTTAGGGATCACTAAAAATCACACTTTGAGAGGTAAATTATCAATTCAGATCCCATGTATATGAAACCAACATGGAAGAATGATAAAGTGGAGACTAATTTTTTTATGAAATTATATATTTAATATTCTTAAAATTATTTAATAATATTAAATATATATATATATATATAAGAAATTCTCTAATCATATTATTGAGGTTTTAGAACCATTTCATTAAATTTAGGAAATGTAAATTCACAAAATAGAGGAAATACAAAACCATTTTTCAAAAACCACAAAGAGAAAAATAGATGTAGTAGGATAAGTCTACAAGGTCCAGTTCATCATAATTTTATTCACTAATTGATATATAGGATTTAATAGCTATGATATTTTTGGAAGAGGAACAATCAAATGACTTGAAATTTGGAGAAAGTGGAAATATTTGAGAAAAAATTGTTCCTATTTGTATCATAGAGGATGTGGACTTCCACCCCTGAATATTGATAGATGATGGAGATTGGAATCACCATAAAGACACTGTTATAAAAGGATAATAAATATTACTTGTGATTGGGATAATGATTATAATGTGTGATTATGAGATCAAGTTTATTCATCTGATCATTTTTTCTGATAGTATTTCTTATGTTCTTATTATGGTGTTAAGTTGTGATTTGGTAACTTATTTATTCACCTTATAATTTCTAGTAACTATAAGCAGGATTAATTTTGGATAACACACTTCAACGGATGAAGTTTTGTTGGAAACCATTGATAATTTATGTTTATGTGTGTTGGATTCATTTTTAACCATGGAATGTTAGACTTGTCATTGATATTAACATGGTTATATGAATCATGTTGGATTTATTATTCCCTATGTCAATAGTTTCAGGGGATGGTGTTACTCTTGATGAATGGAAAGTGGAAAATGAATAGGAATATTTCATAGAGATTGTAGACGCCGGAAAAGTCCGTTGTTCCCAAACGAAGCTCCGGATGCGGAAAGCGAGGTCATATTTGGAGTCGGAAGCATGTTTCGGAGGGCCCGGAGGTCTTGCACGGAATTTTGGAGACCTGCGCGCAAAGTTGATGAGCCGCGCGCAAACCTCCCGGGATGCACGCAATGCGCCGGGCCGGCGCGCAATTTTGCGCGCCAGTGGCCCGCGCGACTCCCTTGCGCGCCGGGCCCGATTCTGCGCCCGCGAAGGGAATTCCGCGCCCGCGAACCGGATTCCGCGCCCGGGGTTGCCTATAAATATAAGGTGACCCCCGACGTTTTGAAGGTTGCCAGAATTCGAAAGGTCACTCGTGCGCGCAATCCAACCCCTTCCGCGCGCAATGCCGATCTTCAGGTAACCTCTTTTATTTCGCGCAAGAAAGCCTTGGGGTTCGCCTTCGCGCGCAATCCCTTTGGCTCCTTTCCTTTGAATAAATATTCTCCCAAAGGCATTTGCGCGCAAAAGAAGCCTCTTGCGCGCAATTGCCCCCGGGTGCGCGCAATCCAACCCGATTGCGCGCACCCCCCATTTTCAATGTGGCCATTCGATTAAAGAATGAGCTGTTGCCCCCGCGCGCTATCCGAAGCCCGGTGCGCGCAATCTCTATCATTCGCGCGCAAAGTGCTGACCCAATTGCGCGCCAGCCCGTCCATTTGCGCGCCGACCCGTGGTATTGGGCGCAAAGCTCCTCTTTTGCGCGCAAACCGCCAGGGTCGCCCCCTTTGACCCCCTTTGGGTACCCGCCTGCATGGCGCCCGATTACCCTCATCCCGGGTGCCCGCACTGTGCGTTGTCTTTCCGTGCGGCCCTCCAGGCTTGCGCGAAGTGACACGGACCTATCGGCGGCTTCAACGTCCTGCACGACGTTAAACTGCATACGTCCAACATGACGTTAAACTGTGCCACGTCCGCGCTGCAAGACGTTAAACTGCCAGGCGTTAACGTCCTGCATGACGTTAAACTGCATACGTCCCGCACGACGTTAAACTGCACCATCGTCCGCACTGCAAGACGTTAAACTGCCAAGCACCTTCGTCCTCAACACACGACGTTAAACTGTACTTCGTCCGGCTAGACGCTAAACCGTCCGCTTCGTCCTCAACACACGACGTTAAACTGTACTTCGTCCGGCAAGACGCTAACCCGTCCGCTTCGTCCTCAACACACGACGTTAAACTGTACTTCGTCCGGCAAGACGTTAAACCGTCCGCTTCACCCGATCCCGTGTCTCGCACGCAGGGTCCCCCCGGTTTGGATGTGGCCCCCACCCGCTCGTCTCTGCAGGGATGTCGGGGTCGGAGTGGCCTTCGCCCACGGGGGTAGAGTGTTGCAAATAGAATGAACTACGTGGACTTTGATCCCTGTCTTCTAAACAGGGTACGTAGGAAGCCTCTCCGAGGTTCAAGCCCACCACCTGGTCGTCCCGGTCGTATTTACGTCGGTTCGTCCATCAGTGGACCCCTCCCGGGTTCACACTTGCGTTGATTCACCTATGAATCCGCCTCTGTGGGGGACTGCACGTGTGTATCTCCATTGTGCTTCCCCACCGCCTCGATCTCTTCGTGAGTCGGCTTGCCAACGTCCAGCATGACGTAAAACTGTGATCCACCCGGCCGTTCCATCCCCCTCTGTGCGAGGTGGTTCGGTTCAATCCTTCTCCAGGAAGCCTCGATCTCTTCATGAGTCGGCTTGCCAACGTCCAGCATGACGTAAAACTGTGATCCACCCGGCCGTTCCATCCCCCTCTGTGCGAGGTGGTTCGGTTCAATCCTCCGCCCGGCGGCCTCGATCTCTTCGTGAGTCGGCTTGCCGATGTCCAGCATGACGTTAAACTGTATGTCCGAACTACGCTGACTTTGATCCATGCTAACGCGCGGTACGTAGGAAGCCCCTACGGGGTCCAAGCTCCTCACTCCATCATCCACCCTGATCCTTACCCGGGCCGCCACATCCCGGTGGGGTCATGCCATTCCATTCCACTCCACTTCACTCGGGAAGCCGCCCATGTGCTGGCCCCAGCGTCGGAGGTTCCCCGCAAGGGGTTCTGTCATCTGGTCCACTCCTCGTGTTGATCAGTCCGATGCCGTCCCCGCTGGACGTTAAACTCGCGGCATACCCCGTGTTAAACATGGGAAGCTGAGGAAAACCTCAGGTAACACAGTTCCCCGCACCCAGTGCGGGATGCCTCAGGCCATCACGCCTTCGAGAAGCCCTATTAGGGACGGAAGGCAGACATGCAGAGTCGCCGTGTTAAGGCACGCCCCCGACACCCAGAGCCACCAGGTCTCCTCACCGCAGGTTGCTGCCCCGACCAGACTCCTTGGAGCATCCGGGCGGAAGCAGCGTAATTAACCGGTGTCCATGGAGACATGGCGCCGGGAACGAGATTCACGAACATTCTTAAATCTATGAGGGAGACCCGGATTAGGCGACGAGTTCCGAGGAGACGTCCACGGAAGGAGGAGCTGACATCCCATCATCCCGGTTTCGATCAAGGAGCAGACTCCCCTGAATAAGGGACGAATGCCGCCCACCCTTGGAAAGCGGGACTGCGGGACCACAAGCCGCGCGCCCATCCCCTCGGGTTGACGGGTGCACGCGCGAACGCGTCCTGGCGGAACAGCGTAACCCGACGCACATCCGCACCGAAACAGAAAAATGGTGAACCCGACGTGAATCTCTTCTCCTCAATACGAAGATCGATGACTTTCAGAGGTGTTGGAAGACCAGCATGCTGCTCGACCGAGCATTCAGTTTTACCCGCCAGGGGCTGAGGAAGGGAACTCGGGCACTCCGTCTCGCGACGTCGAGGGCCTGGGTCCCCCCCCCCCCCCCCACGGAAGGCGTCGTGGCACTAATGGTTGGTTGTCGATTACTTTTCCTGTCAGTGTTAATGGGTTCTTCTCCTTGCTTTCAGAAATCAGGTCGCCCAATCCAGTGCCCGATCGCCACCCGCCCACTGGCGCAGGGGTAGAGGAAACACCGACGCGGCTACTCCGCGCGGTCCCGCCCGTTCCACAGCCGTGCCAGCCGCCGCATCTGCGGGGCAACCACGCCCTCTCTCCCCCTCGGAGGTCATCCAAAGAAGGGTGATCAACAACTTGGTGCGGAGATACGAGGAAGATGGAGTCATCCCCACCAGGGACATGGCTCGCCTAGACCTCGAGGGAGCTGCACCTCGCCACCAACGCCGCCCCCGAGGGCCGCGCAGGGAGGCACCGCTGCCTACCTCGACGTCCAACCGCTTTGGGAGTTTATCCCCGGAGCGCTCCGACAACTCCTTCCCCTATGCGGATGAGGTGGAAGATGCCCGGGACCACCCTATCCGGGATTCTCCCCAGGGATCCGCGATGAGGGCTCCTGTTAGGCCACGGCGACATCGCCACCAGGCCTCTCAAGTCGAAGAACGGGCTCTCCACCTGCCCGCGCCACTCATCCCGACTCGTCTGTCTCGACGCCAACGTCGGGCTCGAGCGGAAGAGGATGCCCACCTTGGGGCCCTAGCAACAGCGGCCACATTGGCCCAAGCCACTGTTGGCTCCAGTCGCCAGGCCCCTGCGCATCCTGAGCAGGGGAACTTCTATGCCCGACCCGGATCGAGGCCCCGACCGCCCCCAAAGGCAGGTTGGGTTGACTCTCCCGGTTGCTGGTACAGACAATAGCCACCGCGGACCACCTCGCGGTAGCGCTATTCACCAACAGGGTCTACTCCGTGTGGCCGATCCAGGAGGCATGGGTCGTCCCACCTTCCGATCCCGGCCCGGAGGCCTGCCCGGAATCATCTCTCCCCGCGTCCCCTTTGATATCTGTCCCGGTGCCCCTCGCACCTTGGTTTCCAGTCCTCTTGGCCCCAGCACCAGTGCGGCCGGAGGACGCCAGGACAAAGATCAGCCACGGCCCGAAGAACCACCCAGGGGCAGGAAGGCAAGGCGTTGACGCCGAGGGAAGAATGTTGCGGAATTCCGGATGGAGATCCGACCGGTTCGCTTCTCTGATTCAGAGGCGGAGTATGACTCGGCGACAGAGCCCTCCCCCCAATCCCACCAGTCAGGGGCAGGGGTAGGAATGCAGCACGTCAGCCTCGTACTCCCCGAGAGCGAGATCGATATGATCCCCGCTTCTCTCTGAAGGTATATCCGGAGTAGCGAGGGCCTGGTAGACCCCCAAGGACCAAGCTTGCGGTTGGTACCGGCCCCTCTGGAAGCGCCTTCTGCCTCGATCGGGGAAGCCAGAGACCTTTTCTGGGGACCGACGGTCGAACCACGATCTAGTGCACCCTCGGCGAGCACCGACGCTATGGCAGGATGTTCACTCGCCGGCCCGTCATATCGTGATGTGGTAGCCAGGGCACCTCCACCCTTAGAGGGCGGCCCGGGATATGGAGGCCAATCGGCCTGCTCGCCGTATTCACCGCCGGCCAGCCCGTCGGCCCGGCGGCCCGCCTCGGCACCACTTCCGGTTCCCCGTCCATTCCTAGTCGTTGAAGAGGACCAAGGAGACCTGGGTCCCGAGTTTGAGTCATGGAGCTTCTGGACCGTCCTTGCAGAGGGCCACTTCCCTGAGAAGTTTTGGCCAGTCGCAGGACCGGACTTTGATGCACCCGAATCGCTCACCCCGGATGAGTTCGAATGCTTCCGCCGAACTCTCCGGGAGACTCACTCCCATCTTCACCGCTTACAAATGCCATATCCCGGGAGTCAAGTGCACCTGGAGGATATTGGTGAGCAGTTCCGTCAAATTGACCTGGCCACGCTCCCCGCGGTTCGGCACCCCGGGTCATTTGGGCACCACGAGGCCCTCCAACAACGATGCGTTGAGTGTTTTCAAGTACTCCGCAAGGTTATCGAGGAAGCCACTCCCCACGTGTATATCCGTGGATGGGGGCAGTACGCTGCCCTACGCTTCAGTGCGATTCGCCGACAGCCCGATTCACTGGGTGGCCCTGAGGGTATATCCCCAGGGGCGGAAACAGTCAATTTGGCTGACCTGTCGGGAGAGGGGAACGGTTTGGAACTTCTCGACAGGGGCTCTCCCCCCGAAGACAAGCCGTTGTTGGATCCATCAGTGAGAGTTACTCGTCACAAGAGGAGCCTCCTGGGTCTCCCCGCACCCACTGAAGCACTGACGTTGAGCCGAAACGTCAGTAAAGGTAAAGAGCACGGCGAGGCTATAAAGCCCGCCGACCCATCCGCCTCCACGCAGAGGGCGGATGAGGATCCCGAGAAGGCTATGCTACGCCAACAGCTCGCCGAGCAGAAGAAGCTAGTTGACCAGCTCCTCGCCGAGCGCGCTGCAGAGCAGCGGCCTGACTACGGTGATCCTAGGCCAGGAGAGTAGGGACAGGAACAACCACCCCTCGATGAGGCTCTCCCGGGCAACCGTGATTATATCGTGTTCGCCGACAGGAGAGAGGCCATCGCCTATGGCAATAGGGCGCGGTATGTTTCACCGCACCCTCCTGAGCGGCGTGACTACCTGAGAGACCCCGCTCGGATTCCTCCCGCTGCCCCAAGGGCCGCTCCGCCCGCCATCCCACGAGCTGCCGAGTTCGACGACCCGGTCGACGACCCGATTGAAGGGCCATGCAATGCGCTCGTGGTTAGAGATCCTCGCCAGGACTGGAACCCATGTCCGGACGATCCGATGGCGGCACTCATCGCCCGCTTGGAAGCCTTGGAGACTCGGCAAGTGGCAATCCCACCGGACGGCAAGCCATACCCAGCATGGGTGGATGACATGCCGGCGCCTCCGGGATTCGGGAATCCCACTTTTGCCCCCTTCAACGGGACTGGAGATCCGCCACAGCATTTGGCCCATTTCAACTCGAGGTGCGGGCCTATGTTGGGGACTCCGGCGCAGCAAGAGGCCGCTAAGCTTCGCTGCTTTGTCCATACACTGGAAGGGCCAGCATTTGTCTGGTACAGCCAGCTCCCCGTCAGGTCGATAACTAGCTGGGAGGACCTTCGTAGACAATTCCTCTACCAGTTCAGTTCCACGACCCGGAAGATGAGTATCGCAGACCTCTTCAAGTGCAAGCAGAGGCCTGACGAGCGAGTTGCGGACTTCGTCGCCCGATGGAAGGGTCTCACGTATTCCCTTGACATGCCATTGACTCAGGAGCAGTTGCTGACAATGTGCGTCGGGAACGTCAAGACCGAGCTGGTCCCTTCCTTGATCACTCATAATTACCCCGGAGGGTTCAGGGACTTCTCAGACAAAGCTCAACGTCTTGAGGAAGCCCTGCAACAAGCCATCCAAGCACACCCGCTGCCTCCTATGATTCCTGCAAGGAGAGCCAGCAGGGCTGAGCCCGCTGCTGTCGCCCAGATAGAGGCTCCCAGGCCGTTGGAGCTACTGCCGGTGAGACCAGCTCCACAGCCTCACAGGAATCCGCCTCCACGGGCTCAGTTCCCGGCCCAGCAGCGGCAGCCTCAGAACCGGCCGGCCCCTCCGCGTAATGTACCGCCACAACCCAGGCGAGATAATTAGGGTCCACCTCCTCAGCAGGCCCCTCCAGCCCCTCATCAAGACCATGCTCCCAGGGGCCCGCGATACCTGACCTACTCATTTCACGAGGATCAGGTCCCCGGTTATTTCCGGAGCGCCCTGGAGCAGAGGATTGTGCGGCTGCCTGAGTGTTGGAGGCCGGAGGAGGCACATCTCACGGATAACCCCCGCTACTGCCCCTACCATCGGGCCCTGGGGCACACCATCCAGCGGTGCTATGTGTTTAAGGATTGGCTCCAAGACCAGATTAACAACAATGTAATCAGGTTGGGCACAGCTCCGGCACAAGTGGCGGGCGTGTTCGTGGGATCAGATGACGATAGCGGCAACGAGGACGAATGGCAGCTGGTCTCCGACCGCGGGTCCCAGAAGTATAAAAACCGGATGGCCCGAAAGACGATTATTCGCGCCCATGGAATCATCTGTGCGCGCTTGAATCAGCCTGAGCCCCCAGAATCTGCGGGTGCTGCTTCGGCATCGTCGTCCCAGCCTGCCTCTTCCAAGAAGAGCAAACAGCGGCGGCGCAAGAAGGAAGAGCGCGCCCCGCCAGTTCCGCCACTATCCCGCACTCTCGGCGATTTCATGCCCCCAGAGATGGGGATCCCTCCTCGGATCCTCCCAGTGGTGAATGATTCGTCCGATGACAGTATTGGGTACGCTTCGGTTAATACCGTCGAGCTGGTAAATCCCTTTTCGGTTCCCGACGTTGAAGAACACCAGGTGGACCTCCCTAGTGTCCCCGGTCGTCGCCACCATCGGAGGAGCCGCAACAACAGGAGTCACCGGGGCACAGCAGTTGGTACCTCCAGCCAGGCCGTGCACGCCACTGAGACCAGGCAGCAGGCCCAAAACCGAGCTCAGCGTGCGCAGCCCCCCCATCCGGGGATGATGGATTCGCCTCCGCCACTGTTTGTGGTATGGGATCAGGCAGAACCGCCTCAGCCGCGTCGCGATCAGCTCCGCCCTGCCACGAGTCCATCCCGGCCTCCTGACCCCAGTACGGTGACCATTTCCCGGGCTTCAACCAATGAACAGCGAGATGCGCCAAGCACCAGTCGGCCGCCGGCCCAACCGTCAAGGCCCGTCACGCTTCCAACCGCAGAGCAACCTCCTGCAACCAGGGGCTCGCGCTTGGCCAAAAAGTATGATGTCCTGAAGCACTTGGCCGACATCCCAGCGAGACTCTCCATCCTTGAGGCTCTGCGCATTTCATCTGAGATGCGCGAGGCACTCGCTGAAGCCCTGAAGAGCCCCCTCCAGTTTGAGACAGAGGTTGCGGCTGCAGAGGCCTTTCACGACGAAATGATTGAGGACGCCGAATGTCAGGCAGTTATCTCGTTTTCTGGTAAGGATGAAGACCCTCCTATACAGGGGCACATTCGTCCACTGTATGTTACTGGCCAGTTCAATGGCCTTGAAGTCCGGCGCTGTCTTGTCGACACGGGGTCCGGTATTAACCTGATTCCAACTCGGACGCTCCGGAGATTGGGGTTGTCTGAGGATGACTTGATTCCCTCCGACCTCAGGATCCAGGGGTACGACCGCACCGAGAAAACCCCGGTTGGCAAGATACGTTTGAAGACCCAGTTCGGTGACTTGGTTTCCAACACCGAATTCATGGTAGTCTCTCAAGACACTGCGTACAACGCATTGATGGGCAGGCCCTGGCTCCACCTTCATGCGGCGGTTCCCTCGTCATACCACCAATGCCTCAAATACTCCCTTAATGGTCGAGTAGGCATGCTTCAGGGAGATGCCTCTCCTTTTGCCTCATGTGAAGCCCGCTATCTGGACGCGGACTATTACAAGAGCAAGGATAAGCAGATCCTGGCAGGTGAGGTCGAGCCTGTCGCTGTTGCAAGTGATCCCTGGGCAAGTTTGGATGACGCTTATGTCCTCCCGATTCAACGGTTGGACGTAGCCATGGTCTCGATGGCTTGTGAGTCTCCTGATGAGATGACCGCGACCGCCCATGCCAGCACCAGCGGCCCAGCAGGATCTGGTAGCCCCAATGTAGTTGCCAACGCAGCCTCTCCCGTGGACGATCCCTCCCCGAGTGGAGGGGACGTGGAAGATGCACCCCCAGCCTTTGAGGAGGGCGTCTCCGCCACGGTCGATGAGTTAGTAAAAGTGAACCTTGGAACCGAAGCAGATCCGAGACCCACATTGGTCAGTGCCGCCATGCCGTCTGAGGAGCGGCAGCAGTACGTGGACTTTCTCAGGCAGCACCGCGATGTGTTCGCTTGGGGCTATGACGAGATGCCGGGGCTAGATCCTCAGGTAGCCGTCCACCGCCTTGGTCTCCCGACGAACCATCGCGGGTTCAAGCAGCCTCCCAGGAAGATGCACCCATTCCACGGTGCCATGGTTGAGGCCGAAGTTGAAAAGCTTATCAAAGCCCACTTCGTGAGGGAAGTCCAGTACCCCAAATGGTTGGCCAACATTGTGCCGGTCCGGAAGAAGAACAGGCAGATCAGAGTCTGCATCGACTTCCGCGATCTCAACCGCCACTGTCCGAAGGATGATTTTCCCCTTCCAAGGACAGAGCTGTTGATTGACGCCACGACAGGGTTCCAAGCCCTCTCCTTTATGGATGGATACTCCGGATATAACCAAATTCGGATGGCCCCTAAGGATGAGGAGTTCACTGCCTTCAGGGCCCCCCAAGGTACCTTCTGTTACCGGGTCATGCCTTCCGGCCTGAAGAATGCAGGTGCCACCTATCAACGGGCGATGCACCACATATTCAATCCAATCCTCGGCACACTGGTGGAATGCTACGTCGACGACTTGGTAGTCAAATCGCGCCAGCGTCAGGACCATCTCAAATATCTTGAGAAAGTGTTCGGCTTCCTCCGGTCTCGCTGCCTGAAGATGAACCCGTTGAAGTGCGCCTTCGGGGTCACCTCCGGAAAGTTCCTTGGATTTGTGGTAAGATATCGGGGTATTGAGATCGACCCAGAGAAGATCAGGGCGATTAGCCAGATGCCTCCCCCAGGTAACATCCGGGAACTGCAAGGGTTCCAAGTCCACTTAGCCTATATACGCCGATTCATCGCGAATCTGGCCGGCAAGTGTAAGCCCTTTTCTCGGCTCATGAAGAAAGGTTCCACCTATGTATGGGATAAAGAGTGTCAGACCGCTTTCGAGGAAATCAAGCAGTACCTGCTGCAACCTCCAGTTCTGATGCCGCCTGTATCCGGGAAGCCGCTGGTCCTTTATGTGACCGCCCTGGAACGGTCCCTTGGCGCCCTTCTCGCCCAGAAGAACAACGAGGGAACAGAGAATAGCCTCTATTACCTCAGTCGCATGCTCCTCGATGCGGAAGTTAGGTATTCCCCCATCGAGAAGAGCTGCCTGGCGCTCGTATTTGCCGAACAGAAATTACGGCACTACTTGCAGCACCATGAGGTACAGTTGGTTTCTCGGGTAGACCCGTTGAAATATATCCTGAGCCGGCCTATGTTGACTGACCGTCTAGCGCGGTGGGCTGTGATTCTCCAGCAGTTCGACATCAGGTATGTGTATCAGAAGGCCATCAAAGGGCAAGCATTGGCAGACTTTCTGGCTGCTCAGCCAACCTCCGCGGATCAGCCGCTGGATCTAGGCTTTCCTGATGAGGCCATCCTCTCGGTCGATCGAGCTGGTCCATGCAGGCAGATGCACTTTGACGGTGCCTCCCGGAGCCCCACTGGTAGAAGACTCGATAATCCTAAGCTCAACAGAGTGGGCTTGGGTATCGTCTTCATTACCCCGGAGCAAGCCGTACTGCCATACTCTTTCCTGTTGTCAGAGGGCTGTACCAACAATGAGGCGGAATACCATGCCCTCATCACCGGCCTCGAGTTAGCTCTCGAGATCGACATGCCCCATCTGTGCATGAAAGGGGACTCCGAGCTGGTTGTTAAGCAGATCAATGGAGACTATGTTGTCAGGAAGTCGGAACTTGTACCATTACTGGAGTGCACCCTCCTTCTGATGGCCCGGTTCCCTTCTCGGCCAGAAATTGTCTATATTCCCCGGTCGCAGAACGGTCGAGCAGATGCCTTGGCCAGCCTTGCTGCGTCACTTGCAGAGCCTGAACAGGATAACCTGACCGTCCACGCGACGCACCGCAGGCTCATCGCTCCCGTTATCCCGGAGGGAGATCGCGACCCGTCGGTAAGTAATCTCACCACGGTTGCCCCTGTGCCCGGAGCCCCGATTACCCCAGATATGGCAGTCGAACCAGCCCCTGATTAGAGGACACCTTTGGTTGAGTACCTCCAACATGGCATTCTCCCGCCGGATCGAGCCGAGCGCGAGCGAGTTCGACGTCGCGCATCGCAGTTCATCCTCCAGAGCAGTCCCGGCCTGGAGCAGATCCTCTACAGACGCGGATTTAATGGTGTTCTCCTCTGTTGCCTTCAGGGAGTTGAGATCCCACGAGTCATGCAAGAGGTTCATGCTGGTTCATGTGGCGCCCATCAAACTGGGCTGAAGCTGTCCCACCAGATTCGGAGGTTGGGATACTTCTGGCCCTCCATGATCCATGACTGCATCGAGTATGCCAGGAGGTGCCATGCGTGCCAGGTTCATGCAAACTTTGTGCATCGGCCGCCGGAGCCTCTCCATACCACCAGGTATTCTTGGCCCTTTGCAGTCTGGGGGATGGACGTTGTGGGACCCTACCCGCCGGCGACAGCTCGCCAGTGCCGGTTCATTCTGACCGCCACGGACTTCTTCTCCAAATGGGCAGAGGCGATTCCGCTCAGAGAGGTCAAATCATGTTCGATCGCTGACTTCGTGACCTCCAACATCATTCATCGATTTGGAGTGCCTCACGCTATCCTCACGGATAACAGAGCCAATTTCCAAGCAGCCGAGTTGAAGAAGTTGTACGCCAAGTACAACATTCGCTCGAACCATACATCTCGCTATCATGCGCAGGCGAATGGATAGATCGAGGCGTTTAACAAAACCCTCTCTAACATTCTGCAAAAAATGGTTGGTCAGAACAAGAAGAGTTGGCCGGACAAGCTCCCCAATGCCCTCTGGGCTTATCGGATGACGACTCGCAATTCCACCCAGATGACCCCTTATTCCCTGGTGTATGGAGCTGAGGCCGTCCTGCCCATCGAGATCCAGTTACCATCTTTGCGCACTGCGGTCTACAACCAGCAAGCGCCGGACAGAGCTGCTGAAGCCCGTCTAGTCGAGTTGGAAGCACTGGATGAGAATAGACTTCGCGCCTTGAACAACTTGGAGAGGCATCAAAGCAGAATGGCTCGAGCTTTCAATAAGAAGGTTCGCCTTCGCTCCTTCCTGCAGGGTGACCTAGTGCTAGCCCTAAGAGCGCCAATGATCCCCGGCAGGAAGCCACCCAAGTTGGAGCCCAAGTGGGAGGGACCTCTTGTCGTCCACAAAGTTTATCCCAATGGCGCGTACTCCCTAGCGACTATGGATGGTGAGCGTGTCACTCCTCCCACCAACGCTAGATTCCTCAAGCAGTATTTTGTCTGAGTGTACCACGTTCTGCACGACGTTAAACTGCATACGTCCAAGCTGCATGACGTTAAACTGCCTAGCATATCGTCCGCGCTGCAAGACGTTAAACTGCCAAGTGTTTCATCCAACTTGACGTTAAACTGTACCTCGTCCAAGCTACAAGACGTTAAACTGTTTAGCATTCGTCCAACACGACGTTAAACTGTACCACGTCCGAGCTACAAGACGTTAAACTGTTCAGCATTCGTCCTACATGACGTTAAACTGCCTCTCGAGAACTAAGTGCGGCTTGATTCCCATCCTTATGGGATACGTAGGACCGCCTGAACATTCATGTTTCAGGCCCAGCCCCATCCTTCGGGAATTTCCATCCTATCTCGGGCCTTCGGCCCAGTTGCCCCGGGTGTGCAGCGTATGGTGTGAGCGCGAGGCTATGCCCTCATTCACGTCGGTTTGCTCGTCACGCTGTACCCCCCCCCCACGTTTGGGGATGCCTTCTGCTCCCCCCTTTTTTTCTCTCTCATCGTCCTGCACGACGTTAAACTGCACTTCAAGAACTACGTGCGGCTTGATTCCCATCCATATGGGATACATAGGACCGCCTGAACATTCATGTTTCAGGCCCAGCCCCATTCCCCGGGAATCTCTATCCCGCGTTGGGTCTCTGGCCCAAGTTCCCCTCCTTTTTGTGCGAGGCGTATGGCGTGAGCGGGGGATTATGTCCTCATTCACGTCGGTCTACTGGCCGCGCCGTACGCCTACCCCCGTGTGTAGGACTACCTCACACCCCTCATCGTCCTGCATGACGTTAAACTACCTCTCAAGAACTACGTACGGATTGATTCCCATCCTTATGGGATACATAGGACCGCCTGGACGCTTGTGCTTCAGGTCCAGCCCCGTCTCTTGGTTGATCACAGGGATCTGCTGTCTTTTGGTTGCTCTCAGGGTGAGTCCTCCGACCCTTCCCGGTGATCTGTTAACATGTTTTGGGTACTTTGGTCTATGACCCGTAGTGTCGGATGCAATCCCGGCAAGTCCCGTGTTGATTATCGGGCTGTGCGCTTCCTCTTGTTCGAGCCTTCACCCAAAGGGATCCTCGTTAGCGGTTTGGACACGATGCCTCAGTACTCTCCTACCGCTCCGGGTCGATTTACCGGCGGGTCCTGGGCCGCAAATCGATATAAATCCTGTGATTGAGCGGTTGATCCTCGTTTGCTTGCCCAGTTCTGGGCTGACGCGATCGGATGTTGTGTTGCGAATATGGTCAGCGACATCCTTGATCGCCATGTCGGCTCTTTTAGGCTCCGAACATTGGTTGCGCGGTCCTCATCACACTCCGCCTTTGTGCGTTGAAGTGGAATATCGACACTCTCTTCATACTGACCTTCAGTGCACCTTTACACGTTAGGCAGGCCAACCAGGGTAATGGTGTCTGTCGAGGCTCCCACGATCTGAGCACCAAGGATATATGCTGATGTCCTCCCTAAGGGCCATGTGTAGCTGGACCCTCGTCCCCATAAGGAGGAAGGAGTTGCCCGAACAATCGCGTTTTGGGCCCAGTATATCTGGAGGCTAGCATCTCTACCCCTCGGGTGATGGACATACGCAGGCCCCTATCCCAGGATCGTTCTCCTGGAATCGTGCGTGAACGCAGGGCTGGGTATGTTCCCACCTCCGCTGAGTCCGCCGTATCGCGATAAGCGGATTCCTCCATAGTCTGAACCACACGACCTTAAACTGTGTTGTCTGGTCCTACCACAAGACCGTAAACTGTGATCGTCTTGGCCGCCCGACGAGAAACGGCACTGCATCATGATGTTCTCCTCAGGGGACACTCACGTTGGGCGCTGGTTAATAACCACTCCATTCATCAATGCCTTTCATGGCTTGATTATTGTGGCAACGCCAGGGATTCCTTAATCACAGGCATGTCGCTGCACGAAAAACCATCCATCTTTTAGGACAAACAAGAAATATCAAATACCGCTTCTTCTGTGTGCGAGGGTCAGACCCGCACCCTTCCCCGCGCTGGTGCCCGATTTTGTTGTTCCACGCTTCAAGAACTACATGTGGCTTGATTCCCATCCTCATGGGATACGTAGGAACGCCCGGATGTTTGAAACTTCGGGTCCAGCCCCCACCTCTTAAAGATTCCCCCCTTCTCTGGGGAGTCCGCCGCCTTCAGGCCACCCTCAAGGCGTGTCCCTCGACCCCTTTCAGTGGTCCACTGGTGTCAAGAGTACTCTGGTTTATTGCCAGGAGGGTCAGGTTTAGCTTGGTCAGGTTCCTTCCATTTTCAGGCTTCGTGCTCCCTTTCATTCGAACCCATCGCCTACGCCCTGGGTGGAGCCCCCGTGAACGGTTTGGACACAATGCCTCAGTGCTCTCCCACCGACTCGGGCTGGTGCCCCCAATGGCCTCGGGCAGCAAATCGATATGAATCCAGCGATTGAGCGGTCGATGCTCGTTTGCTGCCTCATTCCATCAACGGTTAGTGCGATATTGATGCTGCTTTTCCGCCACGGTCGGCAGTACTCCCATATCGTTACGCCGGTGCCCCCAGTCCTTGAGTGAATGGCCGCATGATTCACATCACATTTTCCACCTCCCATTCTGACCAGGCAAAATCTCGACACTCTTGACACTATCCCTCAGTGCATCTTCGCATATCCAGGGGATAGGACCACGATGCGGCGTACTTTGAGGTTCTTATGGTCCGAGCTCTAAGACCTTAAACTAAGATCTCCCCCTATGGTCCGAGCTCTAAGACCTTAAACTAAGATCTCCCCTTATGGTCCGAGCTCTAAGACCTTAAACTAAGATCTCCCCTTATGGTCCGAGCTCTACGACCCTAAACTAAGATCTCCCCAAACGGGGTTCTGCATCCTGCATGACGTTAAACTGCACTCGCAGAACTACGTATGGCTTGATCTCCAGCCTGATGGAGTACGTGGGAACGCCCGGGCATTTCGACTCGGGTCCAGCCTCAGGGATCGCTAAGTCCCGCCCCTCCTCGTCGCCTGCCGTCTGGCCTGACTTCGGGTAGAGTGGTGCAGTTGTGATATTCTCCCCGATTCAGCTCGGGATGCCCCATCGCAATGATGGGAAGCGACGGTTTCCTCGTCAAAGAGGTTCTGTCTGAGAATTGGGGTGATTCACGGCCAGATTAATGCATCCGCCTAATACGCTTTCCCCACGGTGGCGCAATTTTGAGAGCATTGGATTCTATCCGAACAAATCGTCACTTCGCCCCACGCTTCGCATGCCCTGTTGATCTGGATTTCCACCCTTGTGCCTGAAGGAACCCCCAAAGCGGCATTGATGATGACATGTGATCCGCCTCCTTCCATATGGATGATGACCTTCGGTCCGTCTATCGCAGTAGTATGGTCGATTGATCCATTGTCCGCTTGCCGTCTTGGGCATTTCCTGGAAGGCCAACCGTTGTGGATTTCTGAATTCGGGACGCGCGATTCACCCTTTCTCATTTCCCTATGTTCGGATAAAATCTCAACGCCCCTAGCATTGTCCCGCTCGTGTGTTGGAACAAGTCGGGGGGATGATACATTGATTAGGTCTGAGGTCTCCTTTCCTAGGAATGATCTCCCTCTTTTCTCCAGAAATCCAGGCCCAATTGTGGATGCCTGAAGCTTGGTTAACACTCCCGCAAGACAATGAATTGTGGTCGAGCATGTTAAACCAAAAGATGCAGATAAATATATTGGTTCATACAAAATGGATCAAAATATTGAGTAGCAGAAGCAAAATATTCTGGGAATGGCAAAAAACAGAGCCCCTAGGAATTAGCGTGCTGGATAAGTCTTTCTAACGCCGCTACCCTTTGGCTGGCGGCCTCCAGGGCCGCTTCTCGCTCTCTGCGTTCCCTCTCCTCGTCGGCGGTCGCAGCACGCAGTTCGTCGATCCTGGCCTGTGCACGCTCCCGCTCGACTTGGAGTGTGACCATCTGTTGGCCCGCCTCCGTCAGCTGTACCTGGGCGTCGATCAGTTGGGCCGATAGTTGCTCCACAAGCTCAGTACACGCTGCGACGAAGGCCTCCTTCTCTGCCACCTGCCCTTCGAGACGCCGGACTTCCTGCTCCGCCGTGAGGAGCGCCCGCGTGCTCTCCGACATGTCCCGACTCTGTGCGACGTCGGCACGCCGGCAGCTCTCGCGCATCTTTTCGGCCATGAAATCACGGACCGTCAGATGAAGGCGTTGAGCATCAGCTCCCCCGGCACACAGGAAGCGCAGCCAGGTTTGGAGTGATCCCATGCGCCCCAGCCACTCCGATGGGTCTCGCTTGAGGAAGCGCTGGATGCACTTCCACCCCCTGCGGAGCGTTATCCGGCTCTCCTCGACCGCCTCCGCATCTGAGTCGTCCATCTCCTCGGGGTCGGCAGGCCGGTAGGCAGGGAAGGCAGCCAGCAGGTCTGCTGCAGGGTCCGCCCCTGGGATGTCCTCACGGGGGATAGGTTCCCCAACATCTGGGAGACCTTCTTCTCCCGCCCCAGCGGCGTTGACACCCTCGTCAGCCCCCGACCTCTCTCCGATGTCAGCACCGCCGGCGTCCGCAACCCCTTGATCAGTAGTTGGTGGGGCCGTCTCGGTGTGGGAAGTCTGTTCTGGAGCAGGCGACATGTCTGCCACTGGTCCACTTGTAGATGGCCCGGGTTTGGTAGCCCGGCGGGCCTCCAGCCCTGAGATCACTGCGCAAGGCATGCCATGGTTAGTCACGGATCGTCAATGGCAAGAACCAGCAGTAAAGTAAGGAGACTTACGGGAGTTCAGAGTGTCATCTTCCGCTGCCCCGGCCACCGCAGGAACAGTTGCAGCAGGAGACCCTTCAACGCTTGTTAATTCAATAATGGGCGTCTGGCCCCCACCTTATCATGCTGGCGCCTCTCCTACTCCCGCTGAGGACGCCTGACCAACATCCGTGCGCTCCTGAGAAAGGTGGAGAAATGGGTTAGAAGCTGCATAAGAGAATGGATGAATCAGGTGGAGTAGGGATAGAAGCGGACCTCGAGGAGCTCAGTGACATCAACATTGTCAGAGCCGGCCACCTCGCCGCTCTCCCGCGGGCTCCCCTGATGGGATCTTCCCTCGGAGCCTTCATCCTCCCCCATCTCCTACTCTTCCTCGGAGTCGTTGCTACTGTCATCTTCTGCCGGCGGCATCTGTTCTAGAGCAGGTTCTAGACCGAGCATCACCTTCACCAGAAGGGATGGCTCCGCACGCTGACCACGTTGGCGCGCGTACTTGTCCATGGCCGTCAGATACGCATACTGCCGGTTGAAGAACACCCTGTCGGCGATATGGAGGCGCCCGACCTCTGGCAGATGGATTCCTTCTCTGAGTATCTTTCGCCAGATGGCGTCGGTCCCCAGTGACTGCCGTAGGGTCATCTAGGCCGACCACAGCGCCGGGAAGACTGCATCGTGGGAGGGTTCGAGCAGACGCCTTACCTGCTTCCCGGGCCGCTCTTCGACCACCGCACATGCCCCCTCTCTGGGCACCGAGGTCGTAGCGGCAGCCTGCGATGTGCCCGCCGCCGAAGTCCCTGCTCGCGCCGACTCCGCTGCTTGGCGCGCCTCCGTTCTCCCCCGTGTAACGGCGCCTCGCCTCCTTCCTTGACGCCCGGTCTCCGCACGGGTGACCTCGAGCCGCCGAACTGGCTTCCGTAGAAGCCCCTCGGGGTACGCGATGGCCCAGTGTTCGGCGTACTCGGTTGCCAAGCCTGCGTCGACCCCGGTAGGAGGGAGAGTGATGACGTCACCAGAGCCAAAGGCGACGAACATCAGCCACATCTGGCGAAGGACGTCGGGGTTCGTCTCCTCCCGAACAGCAGTGAATACCCTCTTCGGCATCCATTGAAGGCACCCGAACTGCCTGGCGAACCGGGTTGGCACGTAAGGCTCACAGATCACCTTCCCGTCGATCCGAGCCACGAGCACCCCGCCCCGCATGTTCAGGAAGTATTCATGCTGCTCCAGCGGACCCTGCCCATTGTCGATCATCTGGCCGACGAGAGTGGGGAACGGGCTGAAGTTGAAATTGGCATGATTTCCAATCCGAATCCGCACGCCCTCTTCACTTAGGGTCATCGGAGCGACCCCTGCAATGTTCAGCAGGGAGGGTCGCAGGCCGTTGCCCGGAGGAATGATGGCGTTCGGAAACGTGTACCCACCAAGGTGAGCAGCCACCCAGCCGTGGAAGAATTGGAAGGGCCCACAGATCCTTCGTGGCGACCCCCCTCGTGAGATGCGTCCCAGGATGGCGTACAGCTTAGCCAACACTGGGACCCCGAGGTTATATCTTTTGTTGGTAGCCATAGCGCCCGCCATCGCCAGTGTTGTCGGGCGGACGCCCATTCTCGCGTCCTGCACTAGCAGGAGCCACCCACTCAGAAAGGCGGCCAGGAACGCCGCGTACCGGACATTTGGGTCCCGGGCCTCGATGACGCGGTACCCCCATGAGCGGTAGTCGCCCGTCTCCAGGACCCGCCAGTACGACCCGTTCCGGCTCCTCTGAGCCGCGGTCGGGCACCGCTTCCCCCTGCCTGGCATCTTGACTGCCGGGTCATGCTCCAAGAACTGGCCGAACCACTCCTTGTAGGCTATGTCCTTCTGGAAGTCCTTGATCCAGAGCCGCTGCGTAGCCAGGTCAAGCAGATGCCAGGTCAGAATGGGAGTCTGTGACCTGTCTTCCCAGGTGTTCTTCGGAGGCAGGAACTCATCGTACTAGTAACCCTCCAGCGGGATACCTCCGATGCAGTGGATGTCCTAGAGACCGATGCCGACCTCCCCATGGTGAAGATGGAAGGTGTTGGTATCCGGGGACCAGCGGGTGAACAACTCCGGCCCGAGCTCGGACTGCTGGTAGAAGTGGAGCTGCGACGTCCACACCGCCTCAAACAGGCCGATGTACCGCAGCTCCTCCGCGAAGTGATCGCAAGTGTGGCGTACCCAGAACGCCCAAGCCCACTCACTGGTGAAATTGCCCCCAGATCGCAAGTCCCAGTCCTTCAGCCAGCCCTTGGTGTCGTCGGTGACACTCTGGCGATATATGCTCGAGTAGAGGGCTGGAGAGTTCTCCGCAGTAGGCTCACTTCCGACGATGGTTCGCGTCCTCGGGTTCAGGACATAGACATCTAAGTGTCTGGTCTCCCTGGCAGGATGCCCATTGTTGGTGATGTTATAGCGGGGAAGCTCGTCCTCCCGAGTCACCCAGGTCCGTGGCGCATCAACCTCGAACCCTGGCACCGGAACCTCATCTAGGATGCCGAAGTTCCAGAGCGGCAGGTTGTCCGACAGTGGATATGTCTTCTGGGCCGGCGTCAGAAAGTCGAACAAGGATTGATTGTTCGAAACAATCTCCTTGGCTTCGTAGACCTCCTCGTTCGTCGCCATCTCAGCTCTGCGAGTGGCGGCATCCCCCTCATTTCCTTGATTCGCGGCCATCTCAGAAGCTTCGGGAGTCGTGCGGGTAAAGGGATGAAGCGTGCGGGATCGGACGAGGCTGGTAGAGAAGTTTGAGAGTTGGCGCGCAATCCTAGTGGACGGCGCGCAATCAGGAAGTCCATCGCGTAAAACCCCGGGTGTTCGCGCAAAAGCAGGCTGAATTCCAGACAAGTTTGCGCGACGAGCGGGCGAATTCCGCGCCGGAAAAGGCAATTTCGCGCACGAGAGCTTAGAGGCTTATTGCGCGGAAGGCCAGTGTACGGTGCGGGGGACCCAGGGCCCCTATTTATAGGCGAGGCCGGGGACCGCGCTGCGCGGAAATCGCTTTGCGCGACCGCAGCGGCGAATTTCGCGCCCGACGCCCTTTTTTGCGAGCCACAGTCCCGCGCCACCCAGGACTTCGGCATTCCGGCGTCTCCCTCGGAACCCGATCGTTGCAACCTCTCGCCGATCAGATTCCAAGGGGGGGCTTTTGTAGACGCCGGAAAAGTCTGTTGTTCCCAAACGAAGCTCCGGATGCGGAAAGCGAGGTCATATTTGGAGTCGGAAGCATGTTTCGGAGGGCCCGGAGGTCTTGCGCGGAATTTTGGAGACCTGCGCGCAAAGTTGATGAGCTGCGCGCAAACCTCCCGGGATGCGCGCAATGCGCCGGGCCGGCGCGCAATTTTGCGCGCCAGTGGCTCGCGCGACTCCCTTGCGCGCCGGGCCCGATTCCGCGCCCGCGAAGGGAATTCCGCGCCCGCGAACCGGATTCCGCGCCCGGGGTTGCCTATAAATATAAGGTGACCCCCGACATTTTGAAGGTTGCCAGAATTCGAAAGGTCTCTCGTGCGCGCAATCCAACCCCTTCCGCGCGCAATGCCGATCTTCAGGTAACCTCTTTTCTTTCGCGCAAGAAAGCCTTGGGGTTCGCCTTCGCGCGCAATCCCTTTGGCTCCATTCCTTTGAATAAATATTCTCCCAAAGGCATTTGCGCGCAAAAGAAGCCTCTTGCGCGCAATTGCCCCCGGGTGCGCGCAATCCAACCCGATTGCGCGCACCCCCCATTTTCAAAGTGGCCATTCGATTAAAGAATGAGCCGTTGCCCCCGCGCGCTATCCGAAGCCCGGTGCGCGTAATCTCTATCATTCGCGCACAAAGTGTTGACCCAATTGCGCGTCAGCCCGTCCATTTGCGCGCCGACCCGCGGTATTGCGCGCAAAGCTCCTCTTTTGCGCACAAACCGCCAGGGTCGCCCCCTTTGACCCCCTTTGGGTACCCGCCTGCGTGGCGCCCGATGACCCTCATCCCGGGTGCCCGCACTGTGCGTTGTCTTTCCGTGCGGCCCTCCAGGCTTGCGCGAAGTGACACGGACCTATCGGTGGCTTCAACATCCTGCACGACGTTAAACTGCATACGTCCAACATGACGTTAAACTGTGCCACGTCCGCGCTGCAAGAAGTTAAACTGCCAGGCATTAACGTCCTGCACGACGTTAAACTGCATACGTCCCGCACGACGTTAAACTGCACCATCGTCCGCGCTGCAAGACGTTAAACTGCCAAGCACCTTCGTCCTCAACACACGACGTTAAACTGTACTTCGTCCGGCAAGACGCTAAACCGTCCGCTTCGTCCTCAACACACGACGTTAAACTGTACTTCGTCCGGCAAGACGCTAAACCGTCTGCTTCGTCCTCAACACACGACGTTAAACTGTACTTCGTCCGGCAAGACGTTAAACCGTCCGCTTCACCCGATCCCGTGTCTCGCACGCAGGGTCCCCCCCGGTTTGGATGTGGCCCCCACCCGCTCGTCTCTGCAGGGATGTCGGGGTCGGAGTGGCCTTCGCCCACGGGGGTAGAGTGTTGCAAACAGAATGAACTACGTGGACTTTGATCCCTGTCTTCTAAACAAGGTACGTAGGAAGCCTCTCCGAGGTTCAAGCCCACCACCTGGTCGTCCCGGTCGTATTTACGTCGGTTCGTCCATCAGTGGACCCCTCCCGGGTTCACACTTGCGTTGATTCACCTATGAATCCGCCTCTGTGGGGGACTGCACGTGTGTATCTCCATTGTGCTTCCCCACCGCCTTGATCTCTTCGTGAGTCGGCTTTCCAACGTCCAGCATGACGTAAAACTGTGATCCACCCGGCCGTTCCATCCCCCTCTGTGCGAGGTGGTTCGGTTCAATCCTTCTCCAGGCAGCCTCGATCTCTTCATGAGTCGGCTTGCCAACGTCCAGCATGACGTAAAACTGTGATCCACCCGGCCGTTCCATCCCCCTCTGTGCGAGGTGGTTCGGTTCAATCCTCCGCCCGGCGGCCTCGATCTCTTCGTGAGTCGGCTTGCCGATGTCCAGCATGATGTTAAACTGTATGTCCGAACTACGCTGACTTTTATCCACGCTAACGCGCGGTACATAGGAAGCCCCTACGGGGTCCAAGCTCCTCACTCCATAATCCACCCTGATCCTTACCCGGGCCGCCACATCCCGGTGGGGTCATGCCATTCCATTCCACTCCACTTCACTCGGGAAGCCACCCATGTGCTGGCCCCAGCGTCGGAGGTTCCCCACAAGGGGTTCTGTCATCTGGTCCACTCCTCGTGTTGATCAGTCTGATGCCGTCCCCACTGGACGTTAAACTCGCGGCATACCCCGTGTTAAACATGGGAAGCTGAGGAAAACCTCAGGTAACACAGTTCCCCGCACCCAGTGCGGGATGACTCAGGCCATCACGCCTTCGAGAAGCCCTATTAGGGACGGAAGGCAGACATGCAGAGTCGCCGTGTTAAGGCACGCCCCCGACACCCAGAGCCACCAGGTCTCCTCACCGCAGGTTGCTGCCCCGACCAGACTCCTTGGAGCGTCCGGGCGGAAGCAGCGTAATTACCCGGTGTCCATGGAGACATGGCGCCGGGAACGAGATTCACGAACATTCTTAAATCTATGAGGGAGACCCGGATTAGGCGACGAGTTCCGAGGAGACGTCCACGGAAGGAGGAGCCGACATCCCATCATCCCGGTTTCGATCAAGGAGCAGACGCCCCTGAATAAGGGACGAATGCCGCCCGCCCTTGGAAAGCGGGACTGCGGGACCACAAGCCGCGCGCCCATCCCCTCGGGTTGACGGGTGCACGCGCGAACGCGTCCTGGTGGAACAGCGTAACCCGACGCACATCCGCACCGAAACAGAGATTTCATAGAGAACTTTGACTACCAAAAATATCAATCATGATTATACTGAGATATAATATGAATCTATCGAATAAATAGGTTCACTGAAGGACCCTTGACCACCCTGGGGGGTTGAATCAGGGTGTCAACTTTTTCTATTCTTTACCAGATCTTCTTCCCACATTGGTAGGAACTTGTTTAAACCTGTATGATGGATATGTGAAGTAATTAAATCAGGCAGAAGGACACCACAACACTTTTTAATTGGTTCACCACTAAGAAATACATCCAAAGAGAATACATCATCAGGTTTTTGGTCATACAAAAATTCCACTAATATTAAATAGTTGGGGATTACAAAGGTTCAAGAACAGTCAATCTATCATAGGCACACTGCCTATACAATGGTTCAAGGATAGACCACTACTTCCCTCAGATCACTTCTATTGACTCCCCCTGGTTCAATGCCTTATGGGATATCTCACTCAGTTTGTTGACTTGCAGGTCACCTCAATAGATTGGCATGAAAATTCTTTTTCTCTATTCATTACGAGACACTGCTTGCATCGATGTCCTAAATTGATGCTCTTTTATATTCAATTTTCACCTTTAGTGAAATTACTGAATGGACTATAACTTATTCCAATTTTTATTCACTACAATCACAAAATCCCTTTATGATGTTTTCATTTCCATGAAATGTCCTTTATTCTATAGACTATCTCTAATTTGGGTACCACGCCTGCTCTACGTACCGTACCTGGTCGGTGTACTGTGCATGTTTCGAGTATTGCTCCTGGTCAGCGTACCATGCCTTCTTCATGTACTTCCCCTACTCACCGAACCATGCATTCTCCACGTACTTCCCCTGCTCGGCATACCACAACGAATTCCTGTACCGCCTCTGCTCCGCGTACTACCTCTGCTCTGCATACTGTGCCTGACCCGCATACCATGCCTACTTCGTGTACCACACCTGATCTGTGCACCATGCCTGCTCCATGTACTACACCTAATCTATTCACGACACCTTCGCATACCACCTTCACGTACTACCTTTTCATACCACATTTTTGTACCACCTTTGTGTACCGCCTCTATGTTCTACCTTTGCGTACCGCCTATGCGTACTATCATGGCATACCATTTCTTCCCTCCAAAGACTATCCTTCCAATTTCGTAAAAAAAATGTCTTTTGCATAACACTTTGTCCTATGCATAATCTCTCATGCTTACCACTTTAGGACATAGCAGAGATCTTCCACAGTGATGATATTTTCTTATCAAATTCTCTCTCTCTTAATGATGGGATTAAAACTCCTTATGTAGGCAAATAACTCTGCAAATTTCACTAATATTTTTTTACCCAAATTATCAATGTGGGACAAACTTCATCTCGTATTGAACCCCTTCTGCGTACTATAAGCCTCAACTACATACTATAAACCTTTGGAAAACTTTGAACCTTCACCATGTACCGTGTGTCTATTGGTCTGCGTAATTCATCTCTTCTTCTAATGAAGACACATTCCGCATACCACAACTCCTTCTGCGGTGAACCATTTTCGGTACCGCAACTTGTTTTGTGAACCATTCCACCTTCATCTCATAATGTCTTATAAACTATTTTTGGAAACATTCGGTGTACCACATGCCTTCACTGAGTACTCTCACTGTGAACTATTTTTGTTTCTATGCACTACTCCATGTACCATTTCTGCTGCAAGGTACACGGTCGAAAAACATTCCCAGAACATGGTACACGGTCCATGCTCCAAGGTACATTGTTTGTTTCCTTTTTCCGATTTCCTACGCCATTCCTCATCTCATTCACTCTTATGAATAAATCCTTCCATTTCAACAAACAAAATACCTATTTTGAGGTCCAACAATTTGTAAAACACTATGAAATGACACCACCTTAAATGTATGTTTCGACAAGAACACCCATACTAATTCACTATCATCTTTATTCTTCAACAATCATCTTCTTTCCTCACAAACCTTATCTGTCATAATATATAGTCTTTTATCGATCACCTTTATCATCGTCAGACATTTCTAGGGATAGTACTACATCTTCTCTATCTTCCAGAAATATCATTCATTCTAGTCAAAACTAAAAAAATTGGCATCATCTTCTCATCTTTGTAAGATCATTATTAAATCAGATAATCTCCACAAGAACACATTATAACTTCGATCCCTTCAACACTTTCCGAGTCTTAGAGATGGTTTCATTATTGTAGACAATGTATCACCTTTGATAAATGTACTTGGAACATAAGATCAGTTCATCAAACCTTTGAATTGTGTCTCTCAATAACATTGGATTTTGATACATGTACATTGAACTTAAGATCAGTTCATTAATCTCTTGAATTATAACTCTCAATAACTATGGATTTATTCTTCATATACTTATTCATTTTTATCTTCATTGACAATTTATTATAACAAATACATCCTTATACACAAAGTGATCCAAACAATCTCCCCTTTGTATTTTTTTTCAATACCTTAATATTCCCATCAAATGAATGAGTCAATATCAAAATGATAATCTTCTATCTCCCCTTACATTGTTCTCTCCTCCAAACATTCATTTCACTTCCCCCATTATTTACAATAAATATAAAGTTCATGGGAAAAGGGTATCATTCCATAGTTAATCAATATTCCATCAATCATTTCATTGTAAGTCTACATGAGTAATGCTCAATGTAGAAAACAAGAGGATTTTATTTAGACAACAAAGTTGTCCATTATCTACTGATCCTAATATCTCATGATATGATAACTCATGTACATTGTCTCCAAGGGTCTTCCACATTAATTCAGGTCTGAAGAAATTGAATTTGATAGGTAATAATCAACTTGAAAGTCCTCCATTCACTTCAACAAACCAATCAAAATCATTCAAGTGTAGATGGCATAATAAGTGGTCTTAGGGAACTTCCATTATTCTTATGTCACTGATTATTTCAGTTACTTCACCTTTGTAAAATTATATTCATTCTGAGTAACCAAGGACTATAGATTGAAAAATGACATATATTTTCCAATTATATGTTCTTCAATAAATTTTCAAAGTAATTGAATTTAATACCATCTAAAGTGATTGAAATAATAATTCTGACATCTTCTTCATTTTTCTCCTCCTTAAGGGAAACACTCTTCATCATCTTCATCAAGGGTGATCCTTTATAATTTTTATCATTGAATATCAATTGAAGAATCTTCCAAGAATGGAAACTTCTTCATCTTAGCTATCAAGAGTTCACAGCATTAACTACTACTCATTTTCTCCCCCTGAAAACACATTTCACCTTGAATTGCCTATATTACCAAAAAAATAGAATAAACAAATGATTTAGGGAATAATTCATTTCCTCCTAGCTTCATCAATATGAGATGCTTGGTTTAGAAGCTTTTCAGAATCAAGTTCCTCCATTTACTCTAGTCTTCATTCTTACACATCTGAACATATGTTCTGATATATGTTTATTTGGAATGGCTCTATTCACATTATCTTCTAATTTGTGTTGAGAATTTTTTTTCTTAACACCCATCATGAATGTTAAATTATTACTCCTTTGAAAGAATGCTTCTTTCTCTGGTATTAAGGACAGACAACCTTTTTCAATGTGACCAGATTTTATACATCTCTCACGAAGAAATTATTTAGCATATGCTTTTTCTATTGGTTTTCACTCTATAGTGAACTTTATCATAAACAAGTGAAAGTTTTCCTTTTCATTTATCACCAGACTTTGCCTTTTCATCTTCAGGTTTCCTCATTCTTTCCAAATATTCATTCCAGATGACAAAAATGTCATTTGGAACTATTGTAGCTGGTTTGGATCTTCCACACGGGTTAATATGACTGTCATCCCTCTTAGTTTCTCTTCTGGATGAATTTCCCTTCAATTTCATGGATCTCAAATCCAAGATCTTCTCAGCTTCCCAACCTGAGATCTTCTTGGGGAAATTTGTGTTCACAGTATTCTTTTGATTTCTTTCTAAGGTATCTACTTCATACTTAGCCAGCATCAGAGGTCTTCTTTTCTTATAAATGATGAATCCGTGTTGATATGGTCGTGTACCTACCTTGTGACCACCTCCATTGAATATATCACAGATGTTATCAAGCATTGTAAATCTGTTTTTGGTAAACAGATGCTTCTGGACCTGCAGATGTTGCTTCTTCTTCACTGGCTTTATCTACCTTAAGGTAGGATTACATCGTGATTTTACATTATGAGGATTTTACCAATAGTTTAATGCACCATTCCAAAATCTATTTTAGCACCAACATTGACCCAAAAATCTTTATTTCTTTTTATTCTATTGTTAGTCCTTCTTCTTGACTTGTTGTGATCTTTCTGGAGAACCATACTCTATGTTCTTCTTCCTATGCACCCTAGATATGGTGAAACGTAACTCCTCACCTATCCTCATCCATACTTGTCTTGAATTTCTCTTCCATCATGCACTACTTGTGCGAAAATATTTAGAAACATAAGTACAAGACGGTTTTTATGGTACCTTATTCCTCTCTGATGCTTATGGTATATCATCGAAAGGTTTAATGATCTTCTCGTCACATGTTAAAGGTATTTATTCTTTAAAATCCTCCAATGGGTACTGAGTACTAGTGTAAACTATTTATTTATTTTGTAAAGACTCAATATGTGTTTTCACAATATTAGTCAACTGAATTTCTAGTTCTATACATTTCATATTCAGTATGACTTTCTAATCAACAATTATAATAATCGTTTCTTCACATTCATTCTTTATTATTTTAACTTCAACTTAATTCAACTTGACATTGGTTTTTAGTAAACTGTCAAGTTCCTTGAATTTATGGGAAGCATCTTCCAAATATAAACTATAGGCTTTAGTGCCCTTCTTCATCTTAGATTCAAGTGAATGGATCTTTTATTCTAGATTCATTCAAACTCTCTCTTCCTATTCAACTACATTGATCCATTTTGATGTATTTATTTCATGTTTCCTCTTTGTTTCTTCAAAGGCTTAAATATATCTAGAGAGATTATAACATTTTTATGCTTTATTTACCAAGACTTCATCCATATTATCAGTTTCTTTTTCCAATTTGGTGATGTTAACCTATATACATTGAAATATTCTACAAACTAAAACAACTCTTTCTTTAGGTATATCACGCAGATAGGTTCTTAATTTCCCATGATCACTTGAGATAGAAGTTTCTTCCTTTCCTATGGTAGAACCTTGAGCCACCATCTCTTTAATTTTAAAGACTGTTATTTATTCATTATTGGAAATGCATGGAGAACCAAAAACTTCATCTTCTTTGGACATGAGAGACTTCATCAACTACTTATTCTCTTTATTTTTCCTATTTATTATGGTCTTATTGGATGTAGAATTCTCCTCAGAAATGACAGAATCTTCATCAAGACTACACTTCACTATATACATTAGGAAAGAAACTCAAATACTCTTCTAAATAGAATTATTGAAAATTATCCAACATACATAAACCATTTCCCTCTGAAACCAATGGATCCACCCTAGACCACCCTGAGTGGGGGGGTGAATCAGGGTGTCAACCTTTTCTCTTCTTTTATGGATCTTGTTTCCACATTTGTATGAACTTGTTTAAACCTCTATGATGGGTATGTGTAGTAATTTAATCCTGAAAAATGAAAAAATTACACTTTTTACAAGGTTTAAGAAAGGAAACCATAAGGATAATGAAACCATAAGGTTAATTAAGAAAGGAATTATGTTTTCTTGAAAAAGTAATTTTCCTTAAATCTTGACATGTTTTATGAAGGTTGGGAGTTACATGAACACATTTATGTAAAAATTAGTTATATGGAGAAAGGAACTTGTTTAGAAATAAAAATTTTAGTACCATGAATTATTAGAGTTTATTAAATGTAAAAGTTTTACAAAAAAAATGTAATTTTTTTTGAAAGTTTAATAGTTCCATGAAAATGATAAGATTTATGAGATAGTGAGTATTGGGAATTTTTAGAAAGTGAATAATATTGAAAGTTCTCGGTACTCACTGAAGACTTTCCCTAAGGAATATATTATTATTTAAAGACTAAAGTCCATAAGGGACTGTAAATATACTATTGCGGAATAATTTTTTGTATAGTCCATGAAAGAGAATTGTGAACACAATAGGTACTAATCGGTGAAATAATTTCTTGAAATTGAAGTCGTTCATTGGCTAGTTGCCCAAATAGATCCCCTAAATAAGTAGTGAGTGAAGGGAGAGGACAAAGGGAGTGACCCTTGGGTGGTAGTGAGCCAAACCTAAATCTTATAAATGGAATTACCCCTGGAATAAGAGTTACATATCCTAAATACACCATTGAAATATATTTAGTTAATTCAGATACTTTGAAACATTATCATTGTATTATCCTTAGAATATCCCAATATGGGTGATCCATGTAAAATTTCTATGTCTTGTGTGCTTGACTACTTATATTATATATGGAAATAATCAGGGTATGTGGGTTAAGTGATCACTGATCTTATCTATTTATTATTAATATAAGTTCATCAGCCATCAGATCATTATTTAAAAGTGAAAAAAGAGTGTCCACTAATAAGTGAGGTCATGATTGGTTTTTATAGAGACAGTATTGTGCTCCATAGAGAAACATGAATGTGTTCCATACCCATATTCAAACCAAATAAAATCTCTCACTAGAGACCCTTTTGAAGATAATAATAGGTATTATATAATAAACATGTATTTTTTGATTTTTTTTTTTGTTTTGAATTGATCTGATCAGATTTTGGAGTTGAATTATATTATTCCCATATAAAATTTGAAAAATAAAGAATATAAATATAAATAAAAAATCTAAAGGAATTAAATATAAAAGAGTAATTTTTTATATGTGTTTAATCGAGATAAAGGATACCAATAGCTCATAAAGGGAAGGTATGAATAAATCGGATTCAAAATCTACTTTCCCATAAAATGATTCTACGATAATATCTAAAGAGATTTATATCATAAGAAATGATGGAAATAATGAGATGTAATATCATGTAATAAAAAGGATTATGTTTTCCACATACCATTAGATCATGATCCGGGGCCGAAGGAAGAAAACATGGAGGCGAGAATGAAGAATGAGTCTCAAGGGGTCTATGTTGAAGTGATGAAAATTATTTTCAACAAGCTAAAAACATCAATCAATGAATAATATATGTGACTAAAAATATGAGGGAGAATAATGATAAAAATTATAAGGAATATAGAGATATTTCTTCTAAAGATAAAAGGTGAAATGATGATTCCAAAAAGGAGGTCCTTAACTCAAAAAATGATGAAAATCTATAAAAAATGATTAATTGGATACAAACATAAAGGAGTTGGTTTAGGAAAAAGAAGTTTAAGGTAATTCAAGGTGGATAAGAATGATGAAATTGGGATAAATAGTGAGAAATGAAATACCAAATTGAATTATTTGAATAAGTTGCACAAGATATTGAAGAGAAAGTAGAGACAAAGAAGATGCTAAAATATAGAATTACCCCTATCAATACACAACTTAAAGAGTGGATAAAATACCAAAAGTAAGTGATCTCATGTCAAAATGACATCACTTCCCAAATGAATATGAATAATAGAAAGATAAAATAGATCAAAAAACAATAAAAAATAAAAATGAGAATACAAATATCTCTCAGTGGGAATTATAAAAAGGTGATATCTGCAAGCACAAAAATATGGATTCAGTAAGAAAGAATATTAATTTTGAAAAATTTAAATGATAAGACTCTCAAAATAAGGTAAATTTGAAGTGTTGCTACTATAGAATCATGAGGTATATCATGAGTATTTTTTATAAGTCCAAGGGCTTAAAAGAAAAAAAAAATAAAGCATAATTTAACAACATCTCAATCGAGATATAACACTATAAGGTATTGTTTTTATTGGATATTTTCTATTTGTCTTAAACATGGATATATATCTAAATATTAATGTAAAAAAGGTAACTAAAGGAGTTATAGGGAATTATACCATTCCTATAACTAATATGAATAAACATTTCACACAAATAAATCTTGTTAATATAGAAGATAAATTTACTATGTCTACATAAAATATTGGATCTCAATGAAAGGTGAACCGAAACAAACAACACTTTACTCATGGAATCCCTCCTAGAAAGAAATAAAATAAATCGTAAGAAAATATAAGTAAGATGATATATTTGTGGTAAATTAAGATGAGTGTATAATGAAATACCCACCAAGGAAGAAACCATTTGATGTGGCTCTATTAGATACCAAATAGAATGTATATGAATAATCCATAATTTTTTTCAATAATTTTACTGTGAGGAAGGTGATTAAGTGAACTATGTGAGTTCCCAAGAAAATTTAAAATAGTTTTACAATGATACTTTAAAAATCATTTATTTAATTTTACGTTTCTTAGAAATATAAGAATAAGATTTTGAAAATTGAAAGGAATCAAAAAGATACTCATATTAAATAATCATAAAAAAAAGGCATGGGTGGTAAAATATGATGAATCTTGTAGGGTTAAATAGAGAAGCAAGAAGACATAGAGAATAAGGGTTCAATTAGTAACATTTAAAGAGAACCATTCTAATAAAATTACAAAGGGATGAAAAAATTGTGAGATGGGCTATGATAAAAAAAAGTAAATTTCCATGATATGAAATGAGAAGTAAAAAAAACATCTAAAAAGAAGTTTGTGTAATTTGAATCATTGAATGGATATTTACTTACAATTAACTAAAAAATATTACCATAAATAATTATCAGTAAGAAGTTGAAGTTGATGGTGTGATGGAATTATTTTCCTCAAATCTAAAATGGGGAAAATAAAGGTGTGTTAGTGAAGGGTTACTCCACTAATACTAGATCAATTCCTCTAATTTTGGAAGTGATATATACCTTATCTCTATGTGTTTGAATGCTACTAATTATTTATAAAACATTTTAGTTTTTTTGGGAGATATAATTCATGGTAATTACTATCAAGAGAGACAAATTTATATTGTTACATGCTCCTGAGTTCTGATTGATAATTGAACAATCATTTGTAATGATTGGAAACAAGAGCTAAATATTAACATTATAACTAATTTTAGGATTGGACCAAAGTTATTAATTATATGTCATTGAATCCTAAAAATAGAATAATGGATAAGCAATAATATAATGAGATTTAACCATTTATTTATTATGATCTAACATGTGACATCATATAAATTTTCTCAAAATATTAGAAGTTGTTATGGGTAGATAATTTCCATGTTGAATATAAATTCTATATTTGGTTAATAAGTTTATAAAGTTTAAATACACTGACTATAGTATCCCAGAGTCGATGGTAACTTTAATGAATTGGTGCTAGTTACAAGAGATCATATCCTGAAGAATATAATAGGTTATTAGTATTGTAAAACAAGACATATAATTGAATTTCACATTAAATTTGAAAACATAAAATACAACAAAGAACCTTACTTGAAAACAACATTATTCCCTTTGAAATATCCCTATATATTAATTATAATAATCTCCTTTGAATCCTTTAGAATGGAACATAATAAAGGGGCAGGATATAATGATCAGTAATGGTATTTATACTGTAAAATTTATCAAGAATAAATAAGGCATAGTCAATATATCAAGGAAAAAAACTGAGACACAGTCCATTTAATAAATAACATGAACATTAGGAATAATATGGAAAGAATAAATGTTGATAAAATAATTCCTTATAAATAATAAAATGGGATTAACACTTATCAATGTATATTATAACTATTTGAATAATCACATGGACATAAATAACTAATATCATAAGGAGAGAATGCATAATTTCGAACATCATAATCATACCATTAAGGCCTTATGCCAAAAAATATTATATAAATCTATTTGGTTTCATCCAAATACCAAATTGAGTTTGTATAATGAGAACTACCGATGCATCGAGGAGATATTGAGGGCCCTACCCATTCATTATTGGGTCAATGCCTTACTCATATGAAAGGGGAGAAATATAATCAAAATAAATATAAATATTAAAATATTGGAATATGAATTATTAATAATTTCTCCAATCAATAGTCATAATAATAAACCATCTAGAGTATTATGGTGATTAGTATCAAAATAGTATATCCTCTATCAAACTAATCATAAACCATCTAGAGAAATAATAAGTATGGTATCATTACATCATATTCCCAGTGGAGATTTAGTAAAATAAGGGTTTTGTTGTTGATGAAAATAAATACCAAAACAAATCCATGAAAATTTCTTGAGTAAATTATCCTTTTCACTTGGAATATCAATTTAAAAAAAATAAAACTTCCATAATATTAAAAAAATATTTTATTTGAAAATAATCATGATGATATATAATGAAATATCCAAAATAGTGATATTGGGTAATTTTTTACTTTCCTTATAAGTTAATAATATTTTTTAACACTGTTTTAAATAGGTTAAAAAGCACATCATTTGGAAAATGAAAAGAAGATTCCTTTCAAAAAAAATATATAACAAATCATGGATAAAAATGTATTTAATAAACAAATTTGAAAATTTTAAAATAATTTTTAATTTTTTTAGAAAACATGGATATGGAAGAAAAAGGGTTTTAGAACGAAGACAGAAATGAAGTAGGTTTTCATTAAAAAATTTATTTTTGTATCTTCTGTTCTTAAAGGGGGAGAATGAGAGGGGGAAAATATTCTCTAGGAATAACCAAAGTATAATAAAATTCACAAGATTATTTAAATATATAACATAATATTCACTCACTAGAATATTAATCCTGATCAATCCTAATAATTAAAAAGATTGTAACATAAACCATAACCACATTGATAACTTATAAATCACAATCCCTATGAAAAAAATTAAAAAGACACATTAAATACCAAGAAGATAAAGGGATTAATGATATTAAATATAAAATAGTATTGGACTCCTCATGTGTTAATCATGTTTTAATTATCATAAATCCTATACATTCTGTAAAGATTGTTAATCCTGTTTAAACTATCTAAAATCATTTGTACAGATGATTAGATTCTTTATGATTTAAAAAAACCTATCCATGATTTTAAGAGCTATGTTTAATGATTGTAAACTATTTTTAGTTTGTGTAATAACGGATTTCCTTGATAAATGATTAGGTCTAATTAATTATATAAATATCACTATTTATGTCTGTATATAGATATTTGGAAATGTTTGAGACATTGTGACCATCTAGACACCGTGACCATCCAGAAAGCGCGACCGTCTAGACATCGTGACTATCTAGAAACCATGACCATCCAGACACCGCGACCATCCAGACTTTGTGACCATCCAGAAATCGTTACCATCTAGACACAATTTCATAGATACACCATTTACAGACAAACTATGAAATATTTATTAATCTTCTTGTCGTTTTTCAATTTAATTTCTAATGCAAATATTTGAAGTTCTAAAATTCACATACATATTTAATGTTTCTTTGTAGACATGTCACCTGACAGTATGAGTTCTGAGGTGTAGAATACATGAATCCTATCAGATCCAACACATTCATTCTAAGAATAAAAAGAACCACATGGACAGAATAAAAAGAGGGTGACTATGGTGACTGTGGTGACAATTGTGCTAATAGAAAAACAAATGTGCGCATGATAATGAAGTATTATGAGAATTCATGCAACCCGACACTGCTGAAGAACACACGAAGAAAACTCGAATCTTAGAGTCGAGAACATTTCTACACTATTTACTCCACGAAGAACACAAGCCAAATCTAGCTAACTTATGATACTCTATTTTCTACGAGAGGACTCTATTTCTCCATCTTCTTCATCCCATAAGTACAGAGCTGCATATACTAACACTCAGGGCACTTCTAACCTTATCTCATAATTTCTACTCTATGGTGTATTATTTTTATCTTTAGATATCTGTGTGTATATATATAAAAACACAAAATGTATCCCGCATTAAACTAAAGGATAAAAGATATCCTTTCTCTTAAATATTTTTAAACTTGTGTAGTCTCATAGATAAGTGTGGATGAGGTCCCTGTGTGATATGTTAGTTCATACCCACAAAGAACTATGGAAGAGGACTGTGACATGGATAGTCTTGTGTACTGTTGATAACCACAATCTAGGGTGTGGATCAAGTTTAATTATATAAACTGCTTGGTGGTAGGTGATCACCAAGTAGAGTTTATTAGGTCCCTTCTTGAGACTTAACCACTTGTTTTATATCCTTTGTTCTATTTATTTCAGTTTTCTATGTTTTACTATTTAATTCAGAAATCAATAAATCTACTTTGATAATTAATCTTGGAAAGAAGTTATAATTGTTTTGACTTATTATAATAGATTAAAATGTAAGGTTAATATATGTTATTAATATTAATGATAATTAATCAATATTTTGATAAGTTATTTAAACAATCAATATTTTATAATCGTATAAATTGGATAAACTGTGTTTTATTTAAATTTATTGAGGATCCTTTTAAAAATACCTTTGAAACAAAAATTTTTTAAGGATACTCAATTCACCCCCCTCTTGAGAACTGTACTCTGACCAACATTTGATATAAGAGGATTGTTTATTAAGACAATGTTTTTACCATATTCAACTATGATTTTAGTTATGATTTAAAGATCTGTAAATAACTGTTAATTCTAAATTTCTAGCTATTTTAAAAGTATTTATTTATTATCAATAATTTATTGGAAGCTGCTGCAACAAACAGACCCCCATTCTTTAATGGAACCAATTATCCTCAATGGAAAATCAAAATCAAAATGCTTTTAGAAAGTATGAGCTTTGAAATCTGGTCATTAATTATAGATGAATATAAGATTCCTGATACCAATAGAATCACTTGGGATGAACCTACCAAAATGTACTATAATAACAATTGAAAAGTTATGAACTCTTTATATTCTCTTATTTAGGAGATAAGTAGTTTAATAGGATCTCTGCATATAAAATTTCCCATGAAATTTGGGATACCTTGTCTGTTTCACATGAAGAAACTTCTAGTGTGGAAGAAATGAGACTTGATACTTATAATATTAAATATGATAACATTAAAATGAAACCTTATGAGCCTATTTCTGACATGTATCTTAGGTTCAATGAAATTTTCAACAAAATTATTTCCCTTAGAAGAGAAGTCACTTCCAATGAATAGAGTATAAAGATTCTCATATGCCTACCTGATAGATAGAGAGGCACCTCTTTCTCTATTAGAGAGTCATGCGACATCAGAAAGCTACCTATAAAAGAACTCATTGGAGAACTGATGATGTATAAAGAGGATTTGAAATTCAAAAAGGAATAAGAGTATGATCCCAAAAGAAAATATGTTACGTTCAAGACCACCACCTCTAAACACAAAGAGGAAGGGAAATTGGAAGTTTCTGTAGAAAGTTCCAGCAGTAAAAAATGATCACCTGATAGTGATGAGGAGATGGATCAATTAACTAGATGGTTTAAGATATTTCACAAGAAGAAAAACTTTTTCAAAAATCCTAACTTCAAAGGAAGATATGATCAAAAAGGAAGTGGGTAGAATGAATGAAAAGTAAGTGAAAAGTCTGATGAGTTAGTCTGCTATGAATGCAAACAAAAGGGACATATCAAGGTTGATTATCCCAAGCTCAAGTACAAAAATAAATATGAGTACAATGATAGAAAGTATAAAAATGAAATGAAAGAAACATGGAGTGATTCTGAGGATAGTTCAAGTGACTCAGAATCTTCACATCATGAATATGATAGCAAAGCTAGTATGTGTTTTATGATAAACACATCTGAAGTAACACTCGAATCTCTTATAAACAATTCCTATTATTTTTGAAATTAGAGTGACTATGAAAATATGTCTAATGAATAAATTTTTAATTACTATAATATGATTGAAGAGACATGCAATGAACTAAAAGATAAATACAAGTCTTTAAATAAACAGCATGAACTTAGCTCAACTTTTAAAACTAAACATAATATAGAAAGGGAGAAAAATTATCAATTACTTTAAGAGAACAACAAACTAAAACTATCTAATGAGTAATTGAAAAAGGATCTTGAAAGCTTTAATAATGGTAAAGATTCCATGGAAAATTATAGGTGAATAGATTACTCCTAAATATACTATTGGCATTGTATATCAACCTAGTAAAAGAAATTTCGGAAGAAATAATTTTTTTCTAAGTCTAGGAAATACAGATTTACTCCCAGTTCTGGAAAACATTCATCTAGTTCAAGTTATGATACACTTTCTACTGTTTCAATATTTTTTGGACCAAATAGAGTTTATTTTTCAAATACTTTACATAATTCTTATAGGAAACCTATGAGGCAGATATGGGTTCCTAAGGCACTGGTCACTAATATAACTGGACCCAAATAGGTATGGTGCCACAATATATTTTTATTTGACTATTTTTCAGGAAATATTCTTAAATAGTTCTTGTAAAATATTATGTTACTTGGAAAGTGGGTATTCAAGACATATGACAAGAGACTATTCATTCTTTAAGAACTTAATAAAAATTTATGGTGGATAGGCCACCTTTGGTGAAAATTCCAATGGAAATATTATTGTCCTTGGCGAAATTGGTAACTCTAACTCCGTTTTGATTTCCAAAGTACTTTTTTTAATGGATTGAAATATAATCTGCTTAGTATTTCAGAACTATGTGATGATGGATTTCATGTTAAATTTGAAAATGATTCATGAAATGTTTTTAATTCTAAAAACTAATTAGTGTTTTCTGCATTAAGAAATGAAAATGTTTACTCTATTAACATAGAATCTTTAGTTTCTTAAAAAAAATTCATTTTTAAGTGTATTTCACAAAGAATCATGGATTTGGAATAAGAGACTATGACATTGTAAAACTCACATTGTTAGAAAGTTAACTATAAAAATCTTAGTCAAATACCTACCCAAACTTGAGTTTCCAAATTATAAAGTGTGTAATCCTTGTCAAAAAGGAAAGAAACACAAAATTTCCTTCAAACCAAAGAAAGAAGTGTCAACTTATCAACCTCTTGAACTGGTTCACATGAATATTTTTAGACCATCTAGAGTTTCTAGCTTAAATGGGAATCACTAATATTATGTTCTTGTAGAGGAATCTTCTATATATACCTAGACTTTCTTTTTGGATCACAAAAGTGAAGACTGCTCTCATTTTACCAAATATTCCAAAACTGTAGAAAATATTTGTGGAATTAGAATTAAATTTGTAATAATTGATCATGGTCAGGAGTTTGAAAATGAAGAGTTTGAATCCTTTTTCTCACAAAATGGATATAGTCATAATTTATTAGCCCCTAGAACACAAAAATGTAATAGAGTTATAGAAATTAGAAATAAAACCCTACAAGAGATTGCTAGAACCATGCTTGGTGAATATGAATTACCTATTTAATTTTGGGCTGAAGATATAAATACATCATGTCATATTATCAATAGAGTTTGGATTAGACCTATTCTTAAAAGAACTCTTTATGAGTTGTGGAATAATAGAAAACCTTGAGTTATATACTTCAAGGTTTTTGGTTGCAAAGTCTATATCCTTAATACTGAAGAAAATCTTAACAAATATTCATCCAACAGTGATGAAAGAATCTTCTTAGGATATTCAATCTCTATAAAATCCAAAAAAGTGTTTAATAAAAGAACTAAATGTGTGGAAGAATCTGTCTATGTCAAATTTGATGAAATTGACCCACCTGAGCCTAAGACCACTCTAGAGAACCTGGAGGATGATGTATCAAATCTAGACATTAATTTTAAATCTTCTAACAATCCAATAAAAGAACCTTTGAAAACTTCAAGTTCAATAAATTCTTTAGATTCATGTCACAATGAACCTGACCCTATTGAAAAAATTGAAATCACCTGTACATATTTTTCTAGAGCTATTAGAATTATTGAGAACCATACTTTAGATGTTGTTGTAGGGGACCTAGAAAAAGGAACTCAAACTAGAGATTCTCTTAGAAATTAGGTTGAAAATCAAGTTCTATTATCACAACTTGAACCTAAAAACATTAATGATGTTATCAATGATGAGTTTTGGGTGATGGATATGCAAGAAAAACTTAATCAGTATGAAAGGAACAAAGTTTGGAAACTTGTTGATAGACCCAAAGACACATTCACCATAGGCACTAAATGGGTGTTTAGAACTAAAGTAGATGGATATGGTAGTATAGTTAGAAACGAAGCTAGATTGGTTGCACAAGGATATTGTCAAGAAAAAAGAATTGAATATGAAGAGACCTTTTCACAAGTATCTAGACTTGAAGACATCATAATTCGGCTTTCTTATGCTGCACATCTAAATTTCAAACTATATCAAATGGATTCCAAATAGTCATTTATAAATGGGTAAATAGCTGAGGATTTTTTTGTTGAGTAACCCCCTGGTTTTAAAAACCATCATTTTCCAAACCATATTTTTAAATTATCAAATGCTTTATATGGTTTAAAAAAAGCTTCAAGATCTTTGTATGATATATTAAGTACTTTTCTTATTTCCTAAGGTCTTACAAAAGGAATAGCTGATATTACTCTTTTTATAAAACAAATTTCAAATAATGTTTTAGTAGTTCAAATCTATGTAGATGACATTATATTTGGATCTTCAAAAAATTCTTCAGGTATTGAATTTTTAAAAATGATGTAAAACAAATTTGAAATAAGATTATTTGGTGAACTCAAATTCTTTCTCAGATTTAAAATCTTTAAAAATTAAAATGGTATTATTTTAAATCAATGAAAATATAATATATATCTTCTAAAATGTTTTAGATTAGATAACACTAAAATTATTGAAACTCCAATGAGTACTACTTGTAAGTTGGATCTTGATGAAGATGGAAAATATGTTGATCAAAACACTTACAGAGGAAGGATTGGAAGCTTACACCACTTAACTACTAGCTGACCTGACATTATGTTTAGTGTGTGTATGTGTGCTCATTTTCAAGAAAATCCTATGGCATATCATTTAAATGTTGTTAAAATAATTTTCAAATTGCTCAAGCTTGCACCCAATCTAGGATTGTTCTATCTCATAGGAAAATCATTTTAGTTAGTGAGTTATTCTGATGCTGACTTCAGTGGTTGTAAGTTAGATAGAAAAAACAACCTCTGTAACATGTTACTTTTTAGGAAAGTCACTAGTATCATGGTGTAGTAAGAAAAAAAACTATGTTTCATTATCTAATGGGGAAGATGAATACATAGCTACTGGTAGTTTTTGTGCACAAATTTTTTGGATGAAACACACATTACAAGATTATGGATATCAATTCAGGCATGTACCTATAAATTGTGACAATACTAGTGTTATTAACATCTCAAAAAATCATGTTTCACAGTCTTGGAAAAAACATATTGATGTAAGAAATCACTTCTTGAGAGATCATTATCAAAAATGTGACATCACATTGGAATTCATTAGAACTGAATATTATCTTGCTAATATATTCACCAAACCATTAAATGCTGAAACAATAGATTACATCATACATGAATTGGGAATGATAAATCTTAAGTAGTAAGTATATTGTTTCGTAGTTTATGGTTTCACAAGTCACTGTCTTAATATTACTATTTAACTCTAACAGTACTATTGTTTTACTGTCTTAAGAGTTGATGTTTCATGTTTACGGTCTCACAGTTACTATTTCTTGGTTACTATCTAGAACTTACTATCTCAAACAATACGGTCACATATTTTATAAATCACAGTGTTATGATCTCACCAAGAATGCTTATTATGATCTCAACATGAACGCTCGTTACAGTCTCACCATGAAGGTTGATTATAGTCTCACCGTAAAGACACTTTATTGTTTTATTTATACATTATGACATGTATTGCAGTAATTCATTGTATTATTCTTTTTAATTTCCCATGTTTTTGATCTCGTGATGCTTGATATCCCTAAATTATAAAATAAAATAAGTTTTACTCATTCTTCACTCGATCTCTCTTCTCTCAAACCGAAACCCCTCTTTTAACCCTTCTCTCTCTAGAACCTTAGGTGAATTCCTAGGATAAAACTCCCATCATTATCAACTCCTGATAATCACAGTTCAAATAAGAATATGAAAATCATGCTGAAGTTAGCACCCAAAAGCCCTATGAATCTAAATCTGGTGAACAGAATAGTGGTACCTAAAAAGGAGATATTCCCTAAGTGGCTTCTATCAAGTAAGTCTTCAGTATTGAAAGTGATAAAAGGGAAAGGATGGCTATATTGGTTCATAAATGAGGATAATTCTATTTAACCGAATCTAGTTGCACAGTTTTATCAGTAGTTTCAATTCTCTTTTGATTCATAAGATGGCGATGTTGTGAGAAGTTGTATCAATGGACAGATTTGTACGTTTTATTCAAGGTTATGGGCTACATGCCTTAGGATACCTCATGAGGGTATTTGTGAGGACTACTAAGGAGGTCCTCCACCTACAAGTGATTTCTTTATTTTGGAAGAATCATTGATAAGTTTTACTAGAAATGAAACTAAGAGGAGATCCATAGCTACTGGGCTAGATGGTGAAACCAGGATTCTGTTTAAGTTTTTTCAGAATTTGATTAGCCCAAGAAAAGGTAATTTTTATATACTCAAGTATCAGGATTTATTTTTGATACATATAATGAAAAATAGATATAAGATCCACCTATTAAAGTATGTTATACACCATATGTGTGTGTTGATCAAAACAACCTCCAAGTTAAACTCCATGTTCTATTCATGGATTATCTCAGATATGATTCATGCAAAAGGACTGGTTGGACCAGACAAAGTATTCATTAAGTACTATGAGTTATATCTTTCGAATGTTGTAGTAAAGAGAATGAAAATTTGTTGAAATACATGGATAAAATCATGGGTGGAAGATAATTACAGGGTTTATGAAAAGTTTAATTCGATGGAACACCCTTCAAGACCTAAGGATATTTTTTATCCTAGTTTGGAAACAAATGAACTTGTTGAGTATTCTGCTAGGGAAGAAGAAGAAGTGGTTGTCATACCTACAAGAGAAATTTTTCTGGATGAGGAAGATAATAAATCTTTCCCTCAAGTCCTATTTGAGAAGAAAATGCATGCTCCCAAAGAAGTTGTTGATCTGGAAGAACAAATTTATTCCAAGGAATAATTTGTTTCTAAGGTAAGTGAAAAGGACGTTATAGATGAGAATATATAATAATATCTTTATGTTGTTCAAGAAACTACTCTAGAGGAACACCTATAGGAAAAAGTTGTTCCTGAAGTTATTCCATATGCTGAAGAGAGAATGGAGAAAGCCTTTATGTTGTCTAGAAAGGAAATGGGTGAGGAAATTAGGGGTTGAAATCATGGAAATAGATCAATGAACTAAATATCTCAGTCCCGAGAAAGATTCACATGTTGAGGGGGAGCATGCCCCCCAATCTGGAATCTGTTGAAGTCCCTAATCCAATTGATCCAAGATCTGTGGAAACATGGTATAAATTACCCAATTATATTGATGTGACTGATTCCTAGGAAGTGTTAGTTAAAGGAATTGATATGTACACTAAGTTTCATTTTAAACTAGCATCTTCTCCTAATGATATCTATTCTAAATAACCTGATCTTGTCTCAGCTTATATTTCTAAACCATCACATGAACCTCCAAACATGGTGAATAAGGATGATCTAAAAGCATGTGGAGCTATCATATTTTCTAGAGTTGAAAAACTCATGAATACCCAACCCACTCCTATAACCAATTTAAGTGAAAAAGATGATTCCTTGTTATTGCAAAATAACGTATGGAAGATTCAGCCCAAGATGCATAATGAGATTCAAGAAGTCATAATTAAGAAAAAATAGCTTAGTGATGAAGTAAAAACTCTCAGAGTTATGGTTGAAGAAATACAGAGAGTGATGAACTCAAGACCAGAACCTATTTTTTATCTTGTTGAGGATGTTTTTAGTCATATTCCATAGGAAGTCGCTTCCCAAATTCAACCTAATCTATCTTCCTTGGATGAGAAGGTAGCTTAAAGAAACAAGAAATTTTTTTACAAGATGTGTGAGCCTATTATTAGTCTTAACAAGTTAACTGATGAGCGTAAGGGTTATATCCAGAAAGTTTAAAATATACTGAAATACCTTAATTTAGTTTTCACTACTTCTTGTACTTCTGGATAACCATCTCAACCCTCTTTAGACCGTGATCTTCTCTGAATAGTTATCAAAAAAGAACTTCAATCTGTTCTTAGTGTCTTTGACAAGGAATTTCTATCTGAAGTTATCAAGAACAGTGATATAGTTCTTGATTTTCTAAGAATTCATTCCAATATTGCCAATGATTCTCATCTATAAATTGTTATGAAGGTGGAATTTACATTAATCTGATCTTCTCGAAGAATTACATGACCACCCACTTCAAGTACCTTTTAGAGAATCTAAGGATTCCTCATATCACTCAAGAATTCAAATATCAAGCCCAAAATCTCAATGATTTCACAATATTGTTGGATACTTTTATGGAGAACAAGGATGAATTTGAGAAATCCATACGGTATGGTGGTGAGATCATTGCTGACTTCATCAAGATTTTGAGGCCTTATCTTCATGTCCTGAGTACAGCAATTGTCCCTCATGTAGCTGCACCCATGAGATTTGGTTTTCCTACCATCTCATCCTCTTCCCCTAACTCTACATATATGCATGTCTCTCTGTCTTTGATTCAGATCAGTCCTTTTATCATTGATAAATGGTTTCCTCGATCTTCTACTACATCCACCTTTTCCCCTTCTATTTTCGAAGGACTCCATTTACCTTCAATGTCCACTGGTTTAATCCCTTCCTCCACTTCAACCACTACTCTTATGGCTTCTTATTTGGATGTAACTACAAAGGGAACATAGAAGACAAATCCGTGTTGAAGAATAGTTACTACTATCTTTTGATAGGGATGTTTTTTGTACTATTCTTACTTACTATTTGTAATGACACTATTTATCCTTCTAATTCATTGTGAACTTTTATGTCTATTTCATATTTACTCTTTTTGATAATCCCAAAAGGGGGAGAAATGTGTATTCTATATACACTAAATGAAAATTAAAGAAGATACACATTACTTAAGAATAAATCTATCACTCACACGATTTGTGATCATCAAAAGCAGGGAGATTGTTGGAATCCTCATGTTTTAATCATGTTCTAATGATCACAAATCCTATACATTCTGTAAAGCTTGTTAATCCTGTTTAATCTATATAAAATCATGTGTATAGATGATTAGTTTTATTATGATTTAAATAAAGCTTTCCAAGATCTTAAGTGATATGATTAATGATTGTAAAATATTTTGAGTTTGTGTAATAATGGATTTACTTGATAAATGATTAAGTCTAATCCATTCTATGAATATCACTATTTATGTATATATACAAATATTTGGCTATGTCTGAGACACCTTGACCATCTAGACATTGTGACCCTCCAAACACCATGACCATCCAGACATCATTACCATCCAAACACTATGACCATCTAGACACCGTGACTATCTAGACATTGTGACCATCCAAACACCGTTTTATGGAGAAACCATTTACCGATATATTGTTACACCATTTCTTAATTTGTTTTTTCATTTTTCAATTTAATTTCTAATAGATATATTTGATGTTTTTAAATGCACGAACATAATTAATGTTTCATTGTAGAAATGTCACCTGATAGTATGAGGTACAAGGTGCAGAATACATGCATCTTGTCATCTTCAATGCATGCATTCTAAGAATAAAAAGAACAACATGGCTAGAAGAAAAAGCGTCTGACCATGGTGACTATGGGGACCGTTTTTCTAATATAAAATCAAGTGTTTGTGTGTGATAAAGAAGTAGTATGATCATTCATGCAACTCAACACTACTGAAGAACACATGAATAAATCTTGAATCCTAGAGTTGAGAACATTTCGGCACTATCTACTACATGAAGAACATGAGCCATATCTAGATGACTTACGATACTCTGTTTTCTACAAGAGGACTAGATTTCTACATCTACTTCATCCCAGAAGACTAGAGTTACATAGACTAACACTCAGAGCACTTTTAACCTTATCTCATCATTTCTGCTCTGTTGTGTATTATTTTTATATTCTGAGCAGTGTGTGTGTGTGTCTGAATAAAAACAGACATTGCCTCCTACATTAAACTAAAGGATAAAAGATATCATTTATCTTAAAAAAATTTACATTTGTTTAGTCTCAAGAATAAATGAGGAAGAGTTCATTGTGTGACCTGTTAGTTCATACCCATGAAGAACTGTGGAAGAGATCGTGCGACTGGGACATTCTTGTGTACTATTGTTATCCATGATCTAGGGTGTGGATCATGTTTATTTATATAAACTTCTTGGTGGTAGGTGATCACCAAGTGGAGTGGATTATCTCTTGACTTGATACTGAACAACTTGTATTATATCTATTGTGCTATTTATTTTAGTTTTCTATGTTTTACTGTTTAATTCCGAAATCACTAAATCTACTTTGATAGTTAATCATGGAAGAAGTTATATTTATTTTGACATATTAGAATATCTTAAAAATTAATGTTAATAACTAATATTAATATTAATGATAATTAATCAATTTTCTAAGAAGTTATTTAAAAATTCAAGCTATCATAACCATACAACTTTAATTAATCGGACTGTATTTAAATTTATTGGGGAACCTTTTAAGAATACCTTTTAAACAATTTTTTATAGATAATCAATTCACTCCCCCACCCATTTGAGTACTCTACTCTAACCAAAAAATAGTTTGTATTTAAACCACACAAAATATCTAAGTGGGGAATATGACCTATGTCTAACAAAAGTGAAATTGAGATGAGGAACCCTTACCTTAGGTCTGATATACTTTATACATGCCCATTCATATAGTATAATAAATAAATATTGATTATAAATATATTAAGTAACCATAATAATATATGTAATACCATATATTATTTATCTATATTATTTAATGACCCATTTATTAACAATTATTTATTTACATAACTATTTTGGGTGATGATTGCTTGGTTTTTCATGTGTGTTTTGGCTTGGTAATTTCGGTACTTTTTCATTGATCATTGTTACATCACTTATAGAATGTTAATAGTGAAATAAATTTCAAATTTAATAATTTTATATTTATTTAAAATATTCCATAAATTTTATATACGGTAAAATGAGTTTCACTTTTCATGGAGATGGAAGGTCATACGGACACATGAACACTATTTTTATTTTACCAATAATTGGATCATAAAAAAAGTCAATATTATATCACGTTTAAAAAAATTAATATATAAAATATTTCTTTTATATTCAATAAATATATCCTTATTACCATCTAATTAATAATAAAATGAAAAATAATTCGCATCTCTAAGTGGAGGTGGTAGTCTACACATACACATGATCTCCATTATTGTTTTCTAATGGATGTGAAGGTATAAATGTATATGTGATATTATAATTAAAAATTATAATGACGTCATAAATATAATATATATGTTTTAAATCCATAATTACATCTATTCGAGAGAGGTGGTGGTGAAAAATGAATTACATCGGTTCGTAAGGCCGTAGTCCTCCATACACATGATCAACAGATTTATTTCCCATTTGATAGAAGAGGACACAGTTATAGGTTATTCCAATACAATAATAACATATAATTATGTAATAGATAATGGTTTTTTTATTTTTTCATATTTTCATAATATTTTAAGGAGTTAGAATAAAAATTAAAATGAAAACAAATGGTTAACAACTTAACCTCTTCTTCAAACAGCCTACATTGGTTTATATCTAAAGCCTACCTAGAATAAAATTATGATCAAAAAAATAATCTTGGATGTGGATATGAATTTAATTAGGACATTTTTTTCAGGATTTAAAGAACCCAAAATTGTTTTTGAGTTTTAATAGGACAGGATAGGAGAGGGGGTTTCCTTTTATATATGGGAGAGAGAACACACTTGGAATTTTTTAAAAGCGAATGTGATACCTATATTTTTCACATGCCAAAACAACCCAAAATGGATCATTAGTGAACCATGTGTGATTTAATTTATATATATATCAAAAAATTGGAGTTTTAAATTTTTATAGGTAATTTTTACCAATATTATTTTAGTCTAACCCCCAGTAAACATGTTTTAAACTTAATCGTGCTAATTAATTCACTATTAATTAAAAATAATAATTTAAACTTATTATATAATATTAATGTTTTTGATTAAAAATGTGGAATAAAATTTTCCAAATTCAACTGACATAAGAGGGTAAATGTAATTTAAAATTAAACCCACAGGAGAAAGAAAAAATCAGTTTTCCAAAGAGAAAATTTTCATAAGTATAAAAAGTTTAAATATAAAAATTCAATATGAAATTTATTAAAATGAACAAAATTATATTAATTATAATATAATTTTACTAATTTTACTTTAAAATTTTTTTAATCAAAATTTTAATTTTTAATTTTTTAAATGAAACGGAGATTTTCAATAAAAACTGGTACTTTTCACTACTAATGGAAAATTAATATTTTCACAATATTCCAAAAAAAACTCTAAGATTACTTTGGAATAATGATTTCAAAAATGAATTTAATATTTCCATATAATTTTTATAAATTTGTAAAAAAAATAACTATATTATTTTCTCAAAAAGAGAAATAAAAATCATTATCAATAAAAATGTATTTTGAAGCATATAAAGAGTTTACTAGAAAATATATTTTATTTATCTAAAATTTTTATAAATATTTATAAAATATATTTATTTCAATTAATATATCCAATTTTAAGAGTTGTTTATAATGTTCATATTTAATTAATATTATCTATATAACGGTTAGTTTAAACTTGGGTTTGCTTGTATCATATGTTATTGAGAAGATCACGTTTATTTTAATATATATATATATATATCATAAATTCTTATTGTGTAACATAAATTTAGAGTGGTTTTTAGATTAATATATGGAATATTATATCCTTCACTATAGTGACCCACACTTCTCGTACATAGATATTATATCTTACAGGATAAATATTTATTGAAAAACAAAATGATCCACACCAGAATCATATAGGTATAGTGCCTTTGGAATCTTAGATACATAAAAAATGAATTTATAAGTAAAATAATTCATATTACACTAAAATATTAATAGTTATCACCCTTATTATACGTATCATGTGTAATACCTTTATTTAAAAACTTGGATAAGGAAACATAAAAAAGGTGAGATCACATGCTCAGTAAGGGTAAACAAGAAATATATCAATGATCACATAATAAAAATATGTTAAAAAGTGTATGAGAACAAGATATTAACATTTCAAAACCATGCCTTTCATATAAAATATCATAATCTTCATTCATGGCATCAATATTGGTACTTTATAAGACATGAATCATAAAGGAATCAATGAACATGAGTCATGAGAACATAACATTGGCATAAGACATGGAATTATGGCATACACATAAGAATGAAAAATAATTTCCTTAGTACTCAAGAACCATTTCCAAGACTATCATTGTGGTTTGTTTTTACTATCCAATCCATCGTAGCAGTCAAGGTTCGCCCCCAGTATTATCATAGTGTATTTAATTTACTCTCCTAACCATCATAGTAGTAATTGTTAACTCACATGACTATTATAGTGGAAAATTACTTTACTGTACTAGGTTCACTCATCATTCCAGTCCTATTTATGTCATGATATATCAATACTTATCCAATTAATTAGAGGGAAATATAGTTCCCACCCATTACATAATTAAAAGCATACACATATGTACCAAAAGATCATAAAATATTCATCATATTAGAACCCATGAAAAGGATTGGGTTTCATACACATTTCATCATAGCCTAACCCATATAAAAAAATAAGTTTCATTAAAATATTTTCAACATAAACATAATCCATCCATATAAATAATAATGATGGTATCATTAGATTATATCCCAGTAATGTTTATGTAACATCAAAGGATTTCATCTTAGAAGATCACTTATTACATTTTTTAGGTAACGTACAATTTTCACATCAAATCACTTCTATAAAATATGAATACTTATAAAATATTATGGTAGTTTTTTTATTATATGATGACCTTGGAAAATTATAAATTGATATTTAAATAATTTAGTGTCCATTATGGATGAAAATATTCTTTATGTCGTACACATTAAAAAAATTCCATTCATATATATAGTAAAAAAAATCAAAAGTAACCTATTTAAAATTTAAAAGAAGATTACCATTAATATTTTTTTAAATAAATCAAGGGTAAAAATGACTTTAAAAATCATTGGTTTTTAGTTAAAAGTTATTTAGAAAATTTCTATAAAACATGCACAGAGAAGAAAAAGGTTTTTCGAGAAAAGAGTTATTTTTTCTTATAAACATTATTTTGGAAACATTAATGCTTAAAAAGAGGTAAATATAAGGAAATAATTTATTCTCCACAAATAATAAATTGATAAGAAAATACTTTATATTATTGATAGGTACATCCTAAGTTTTCATCGTTGGAAACTTAATCATAAAAAATCATGATAAATAATGAGATTGTAATATAAATCATTAACCACTTTGGTAAATTTTAAATTGTAATCCCCATGAAATAAATTAACATGTATAGATATTTTATTTCCATAATTTTCATGATAATAATCATAAAATAATTAATTATTATTATATACACAACAAAAAAATTAGTTGTGAATATGGAATGTGTCCCATGGAAATAAAAGTCATATGAAAATCCATTACCTTAATTATTGTATTTCAAAATATAGGTTTATTATAAATTTATTTAATATCCATAATAATATATATCATTCCATATATGATTTACTTATAACATTTTCATACTCTTTTATTAAAAATTCCTTGTTTAAATAATGTTTCTAATAATAAATACTTCATTTTTAATGTATTTCTTGGTTTGATAGTTTTTCCCTTTTATATTGATAATGGTTCCATTATAAAAAAATTAAACAAGATATAAATAATATATATATTAATTATAAAATATTTTATAAAAATACATTAAAATTAGAGATATAAAATTAATTATAGAATTTATGGAGATAGCAGGTTGTACGTACACATGAACAATGTTTCCATTTTATAAACGTATGAAAAAAAGAAATTTAAATAATATAGAACCTTTATAGAATCAATTTTATATCATATATATCATATTTTATCATTAAATGTATCCATATTAATATTTATGTGAAAATAAAATGAAAAATTTATCACATCGCTTCGTGGAGGTGGTAGTCCACACGTACGCACGAGCGACGTCACCGTTTTCCAGTGGATTATAATGTAAGAAGATAGATATGATATTAGAATTATAGAATAATAATTATATTATAAATATAATTTATATAATTTAAATTAATAATTATATCAATTTGTAAGAGGCAGTTATGGAAAATGGATTACATCAATTCGCAAAGCGGTTGTTCGTGGTACACACGTTCGACGATTTCATCAATCATTCAATGGAAGAGGATATGAATGTAGAATGTTAAAATAAAATAATAAAATATTTTTATATATGAAATAATTATGTTATTATATTATCATAGTTTAAGAATACTTAAAGTGGGTGGAGGAAGAAATAATGTAAAAAATGATTGGTTAAAAATGATACAAATTATTTGGCCAACCTCCTTAGATTAGCACTAAAATCATTTCTATGAGGGTTTAATAATAAATATAAGTCCTTTATAATGTAGGTATGGAATTAAAGAAATTATTTGGTATTTTATTGACTGAACCAAAAGGATTTTTATGTGTACATAGGGGAAGAGAGGGGGTTCCCCTTTTATAAGCAAGGGAGAGGACAAACTTAGAATTCGTGAAAAGAAAAAGTTATAACCATTTTTACAACATGAAACAAGTCTCTACAATGTCTCATTATTTTACCTGATGTGATTTAAGTTCTAATTTTTTCCATAAAATAGTAATTAGATAAGTTTTTCAGTCATTTTATCACTTATTTTTTTAGATTAACCCCTTGTATACTTGATTTATCCTTAACTACGGTAAGTAATATTTTCTCTAATTACTATTAACTATGAAATAAAATTATTTTGATATTATTATATAATAATAATTTGTATGATTGAAAATATAGAAAAAAAATCCAAATTAAATTCTGATAATTTTTATATTTAATTTAAAATTAAACCCACATAATCATTGAAAAAGATGTTTTAAAAAGAGAAAAGTTTCAGAAGTTTTAATATAAAAAACTAAAATGAAATTAATTATAATGACATAATTAGATTAAATAAAAAATAATTTAAAGACTTTTACTTTTAATCCATTTTTAAATAAAATATATCTCTTAGATGATTTAAAATAAATTCATGTTTTTAATAGAAATCATTAATTTTCTCCATTTGTTAAAAAATAAAACTTTTCAAAAAATATCAAAAAAATAACCCTAAGATAATTTGAACATGTTTAGTCTAGAAATGAAGTAAATTTTTTCAAATAAATTTTCTAAAAGTTTCAAAAATTAATTTTATTATTTGTTCATAAAAATAAATAAAAATCATTTTTTGAGAAAAATATATTTTCAAAGCATATAAATACATTACCAAAAATTAAGTACTTATCTTTAAATATATTTTATATATGTAAAAAATTAAACAAAATTTTCTATATATGTTTATTACTATTAATACCACAAATATAATTATTAGGTTATAATGGTCATATTTTTATAATCATATTATTAGTATATTATGGTTCATTAAAATTAGGTGTTGTATGTGACACATGCTATCGAAAAAATGAAATGTATTTGAAAAAAATATTTCATAGAAACTAAGGCTATTACACCAAAAACTAATAAACCCCATGGATGAGATAAAAATTTTGTTACTAATTATAATTGATGAAGTGGTCTCAAAAGTTAAAAAATGACTCATCATTTCAACAGTTTTTATCAAGTATAATCTGTTGAAAGAAGTTTTACCATCATAATATTTGAAATTAAAAAAGGCACAATTAATGGTTCCATCCAGAAAGTTAGTAAATTTGATAAATTGTATTGTTTTTAATAATTGGTATCACTTTGGTGTCTATGGATGATTTTTAAATAAAAATACTAGAATATTTCCTTGATATAATTTAGTATTCCTTTTCCCCTTGAGATATATAAAATTAAGCGAGTACAAAAGAAAATGAAGGTGTTCTTTACTTTATCTCGTATTTCCTACACCGATCATCGACTCAGTTGGATAATAGGTTCTATTGATGGATCTTTTCTAAGTGGTATGCCTACCCACTGAAAATATTTATGACAACCACTAGAACCAAAATATGTTTTTGAGATGGATATGTTGATCATAACTAAAATCACATTTGAAGAAATGATATAGGAAAAGAGAAATGTTCATGGGGTTAACCAGTGGTCTTAAAAATAAATGGAGTGAATGAGTTTTATATTCTAGGTAGAGAATTTTATTTCTTTATTGGAACCAAGGACCGTGTTGATAAAGGTGGATAACTTTAGATATCCATATATACATCATTGATAAAGAATATTGAGTTCAGTGATATATTTAATAGTCTCAATAGTATTGAAGGAAAAAGTTTATATTGTCTAATATTGAGAAAAATAGGGATAATGATATAGTACTAAAAATTATACCCCTATTTCACAAGGTATAAGTTTCCTTGGGATTCTATATCATTAATATATGTGTTTTATTGCTTAGTAAAGTAAGAATCGTGAATCTTTGTGGGTTTATGTCCAGTCCACCAATGGTAGAGTAGGAATTGAAGGCTTTAAAATATGAAAATTATGAATATGTTTATTCGATGAATTTATATCACTAAATATTTCATAATGGGTTCATGATGAAATAAATTACCCGATAGGGTTAAATAAGTATAACTATTGATAGTCACACCTTGGGAATTTTTTTTGAAACCATTAATATTGAAAACATTATCGAATGTCCATAGAATTTGGTATCAAAAATCAAATAATTTGGTATAGATGATGTTTCAATAGGTGGTTTTGAGAATGAGATGAATGATTCATGAAAGATTTAGAAAACATAAAGGGGGATATTGTTGGATACCAATGATAATTGATGTTTCTTTGAGTTGGATTCATTATCAACTATAGATTGTTATACTCATTGTATCCATTTACATGGTGTGATGGAGCATTTTGGATTTTCTATTCACTATGTTAACAGTTCCATGAGATTGTGGTGTTCCCAATAGAGGTAAAATGGGAGACAAAATAGGTGGATTTCTTGGATATTTCATAGAGAACTGTGTGAGCCTATAGTTTAATTCATGGTTGTACTGATATATGGGTTGAATATTTCCAAGAAATAGGAGAACAAAGATATGACTACATCATAAAATATTCATGTATATATTTTAGGAACTTTAAGACCTTGATATGTTCACAGTGAAATTGTTCTGGAAATGTTTGAGTGGGTATGGGGATTTTTCAAAGTAAAACAATTCAAAGAAATAAGGCTCATTTAAATCAGTAGTTGTGCAAACATGGGGATTCTAAACCACCTCACGAAAATGGAGAAAATTAATGATATTCATGAAAGTAAAATTTTTGAGAGAAATGTAATAATATTTTCATGAAGTTTCACAAAATTGATGTTTCAAGGTCACCTCAATGAAATATAATAAATAAAAGTGTTTCGTAAATGATTATTAGTGTCACTAAATTTGTAGTTATGTGAAGCATACAGAATTTTTGCAAACTTAGAAAATACAAAAAAGGAGTTTCAAGATGGATGTGAGTTGGTCCTGAACGATGATATTAAAATCATGATGTTTAGAGAACCATAATGGTTTTATGAATAGTTTTTTTGATAGATTGAGTAGTAAGATTATTTATAAATGCCTATTAATAAGAAACTGCCCCCCCCCTTGATTTGAGAATCTATATTTTACCATTACAGGAAGGGTTTGAATTTGAAATGCAGTTGAAAAAGGTACTTATTTCATGAATTAGAATCCAAAAATATTTTTTAGGAATAAATAACTTTGGTAAGATTAACTAATATTCTTTCACGAAATATTTAAAAGTTTCATGAAGGTTGCGAGTTACGTGAACTCATTCACATGAACATCAATTTAATAAATAAAGTAATTTTTTCTATATGACCAATTGTTTTTCATGAATTATTACTATTTTTCAATTGTAGGAGTTTTAGAAAACATGGAAGTTCTATGAAATTTAAAGTTTTTCTTGAAAAATTGAAGAGTTGTGTGAAAATGGGTATTTGGAACTTGTAGTAAGTGAATAATACAAAACATTATTGGAACTCATTATATAACTTTCCAAAGAAATATGTTATTAATTGAATATTGAAGTCCATAATAGAATGTGAAACTATTATTGCATATAGGGATCACAACCAGTCTATGAAAGATGGAATGAAGACCAATGGGAACTTATCAGTGAAATGAAAACATTATAGTGAATTCATGCATTAACCTTTGTTCCAAAGATCATTTAATCCAAAAGTAGTGAGTGAAGGGAGAGGATGAAGGGAGTGACCCTTGTGTGGTTGTGAGCTATACCTAAATCTTTTAAGGAAAGTTACCCCAAGAATCAGAGTTATATAGCCTAAATCAATCACTATTTGGTATTTAGTGGATTCTGGTACTTTGAAACATTTTCACAGTATACCCCTTTGGCTATACTAGTACTGGTGAACCAAGTAAAATTCTTATTTATTGTGTGCCTTCATTATATATATTATATAAGGTAATAATTAGTATATGTGGGTTAAGAGATCATCGATCTTATCTATGTAAGGCTAATATAAGCAAATAACCAATAGAATCATCATTAATATGTGAACACAAGAGTTTTCCTACTAACATGTGATATAAAGATAAGTACGGGAAGTGATAATTTTAGATTACATGGAAAAAAATGAATGATTTTCATACACCATCCCCCACCCCAGAGCATCTCTCACTAGAGTCCATTTTGGTTCCAATAATTTATAGTGGATTTTATTCAAATGGTTTAATTAAAAACTGGTCGTGAGGCCAAGAAGTGGTTTAAGAGATCATGATCTGAGTGATTTTGGAGGATTATGCTCTGGTGAAGGTTTTCTATAACTTGTTCCATTAGATATATTCTACCATTTTACGTGTATAGTACTATTAGTAAATAGTTATTTACCCTTTATTTTATATTTACTAATGGTTGTGTCATTTATAAATTTCCCAAGATAATTTTTTTACAAGGGTATTGTTTGGATATAGAAGTTTCATGGAATAGATTTTTTGTTTTGGAAAATACAGATAGAGGATTGTCTTCTATAGAAAGACCTTGATATTATATTAACTTGGGATAATACAGAAGTAATGAAAAATAATGAATAAGATAGGATTGATAAAAAATAACATGAGATGATGAATATTTCACTTTCTCATAATTTATCAATAAACATCTTATAAGTGAAGACTATGTTAGATCTCATGAATACCTTATCTGATATCTATGAGAATCCCGTGATAATGAACAAGTGTGTCTTACTTAGGAGACATTTCGACATGATAATTTTAGAGGAATGATTTTCATCTGATCATATCAATGAATTAAATTTAGTTTAAGTTATATGTAATTAGTAATAGTAGTATTTGGAGACTCAGTTTGGTAACTGTTGGTACTTTCTTCCCTTATAGATTCATGGAATGTGATTGAGAAAACCATGAGTAATTCATGTGTAAAGATATATATAATGTTCAAGGATGTTTGATAACCAATCTTGAATAAATAAATTCTTTATAATATGTCTTAGGTATATTCTGATAACACCTATAGTGAGGAAGGTGAGGGTAATATTGTTGGATGGAAATGTCACCAGAAAGGAAAAGGTCCAAGGAGATGAAATCTGAGTAGCTTAGAAGAACGTTCTCTCTATATTTTAGCATCATGTGATGAACATCTACTTAAAAATTAATTGTATTGGTTGTAGTTATAAATTATTAAGATGCACTTTCATAAGTGGGTTTTTCAACCCTATGTCATAGGAAAAGAGATGTTTTCTTCTATGTACTGCCAACTCACTTGAGTTTTGGGTGACAAAATTTGGAACTTAATTAACTTCAATATTTTATTGGGATATTATGAACATAATTTTTTTTGGAAAATTTGATATAATTATTCTATCATATGGTAAATATCTTAAGATAGTTAGAATGGGACAAGGAACATAATATTTATGAGCTGAAAAGGAGTTCAAAACATTATTAGATTAAGGAAATTTTTAATTTCTATGGAATACCTTGACGAATCAGGTTTTTATAAAATGTTCATGGATAGAATGTGGAATATTTTACAACTATAGATGGTATTAGTAAAAGGGTGTAATGATTGATCTATATATCATATACGTTCATTGGAAGGAGATATGTATTCTAAATAAGTTACTTCTACTAAATATTTTCTAGACCATCCAGTAAACCTTAGTGATAAGGGACTAAATACCCGTATTATGAAGGGAATCTTGAGTATTAAAAGTAGTTTTATATAATTTTCATGGATTATTCCTTCGGAAGGTATTATAATGTATTCTTCTAATTAAAAGGAAAAATTCCAAAGCACCAGAAGTTGGAGACGGTTAAAATAGATGTTTGGGGTCCGCATTAAATACATTATCATGGGGGATGGATCCTTTATGTGACTTTCATCAGATTTTCCACATGAATTGTGTAAATATACTTAATAAAGCATAAGTATGAGGTGTTCAAGACATTTTTTCAATATATGGACATGGTGGATAAGGATACTAGAATTAATTTGAAGTTCTTATGGTTAGACAATGGCGGTGAGTATACGAGAAGGGAATTATAGAGGTTATGTTGGTAGAAGATGATTTATTTTGAGAAGGTATTATTAATGGATCTAGTGAATAATGTGTTTATAGAAGGGAGAAATCGTAATCCATTGAAAAGGTATATAAGAATGAGGGTTGACATAGGGTTCACCATGATGTTTTGTGTGAAGGATGTAAACTGTGAAACATACTTAGTTAATTGGTGTCCATCATCACCCATTTGGTAAAACTTCCAAAGAACTATTGGTCTACAAGAATGTTTTATTTGAACCACCTCAATGCATTTGGGGAACTCAACTATTACCACATTGATTATAAGGAATGAGATAAAATATAGGCTAAGTCTCAATTATGTTACTTTGTTGGATATGGTGATGAATGATTTAGATTTAATCTTTGGTATAATGATTCCTAGAAAGTCATCTGAAGTTGATATGTTATATTTAAAGAAGAGTTCATGTGGAAAGGTCACAAATTGGTGGGAAATTTTGATTAAATAAATGTATCATAATAATTAGAGGTTCATTTAGATGGATGATCATAAGATTCATATCTAATATAAAATTAAGGAAGCACGATAGTTTAGGAAAAATCAAACAAACTGATAGAGTTACCAAAACAAGGGGGTTATGTTTTTGATGGTTTTTCCTTGGTTTTAAGTACCATAAAGTTCATGTAATATGAAATATAAAACATTGGAATTTAATTATTCAGTAGTTTTAGTACCAGAAGTATTTGAACCATAGGGAAAAATGTTGTGGCCTTCAAGGGAAAGGAACCAAATAAAAAGTTATTGGAGTACTTTGTATTTTTTTTAATTATAATGGAATATGGATATACTAAATTCTGATAGGAGGTAATTGGTCTAAATGGTTCATAATATTGGGAGTTATCTATGAAGGATAAACTTGAGTCCCAATATATTTCTAGATTGTGAGAGCTAATAGAAAGACCTACTGGGAAGAATATTCATTAGAAAAAATGGGTTTATAAACTGAAAAAATTGAAATATAGTAAGTGGAATTAAAATAATAGAAGAATTGAAAAATTATTTCAATATATATAAGGATTATGTTTCTATAAAATATTTTCTCCAGTGGTTAAGCATACGACTATCAAAATAGTGTTGCGTATAGTTTCATCGAAAGGTCTTTATCTAGAAGAGATAGAAATGAAGAAAACATTCCTTCATGGATATTTGAATTAATAAATATTAATAGAAAATCCAGATTATAATACCACAATAATTTATTTTAAAATAATAATTATCTTGATACCTTTTATAAAATGCAACATCAATCATTAGTTTTACTATGACATACTATAAAAATGTTATTAATTCAATGTAACTTGTAAAATCTAGACACTAAATTGGTGGAATGAATAGTAATAACCACATTATGAAAAATATGTTTATAGTTTTTATATAATTTATATATATTTATTTATTCTTAATAATTATGTACCCAATTTTTAGAAAAGCTATTTCATGCTTCAAAAATATGTTTTCTTCGAAAATGGTTTTTTATTGTGTTTACATTATAATTAACTTCAACCATATTTTCTAAATTTTATTTTAATAAATTAATATAATTTTGGAATTCGTCAATTAAATATTAACATATGATTAATTTATGGGGTTTTTTGGAAAAGATTTAGTTTTAAATGAATAGTGAAAATACCAAATTTTGTAAAACTGTTATTTCTTTTCATTAAAAACAAGTAATTTAAAAGTCCGATTATATTTTTAATTTTTCCTTAAATTAAATTAGGTATAATTTAATCATAAAAAATATAATTAATTATATAGTGATCAACATTATACTTTATTTTGGTATAATTTCAATTTTTCCTAAAAAACACATTTTTCTAAAATTGTTTTTCATTTGTTTTTATTTATTCACATTGAAATTTATTTCTACCACTTCTAAAAATTTAATCTTGAGAATTTTATTCCATATTTGGAATCAATAGGCTCAAATTTGATAAATAGTTCCCCTTTATTTTTAGTCATTATTAATTTTAATCATGGTAAAAATGTGTCTCCATAGTAAAGGATAAATCTGGTAATTAAGAGTAAAAATAATTTCAAAATTATTTAAAATAATACTATCACTTTAATTTATTATATTATATTAGTTTCAATAAATTATAACCATAAAAAAATTCAAAATATATAATTTTAGTTCCATTTTTCCTTGATAAAGTCTTTTATATTATTTTAAATAATAATTCCAGAATGTCACATACTTGATTTAAATGTCTATAATATGTTTTCAAAATTATAAAAAAAGTCATGAGTTTTTATAAATTTATATTTTTAATATTAATAATTTTTTTATGATGGTACATTGTTTTTATTTTTTAGTGATGAAATAATTACCTTATATGCTTGTTCAACGCTGACATAGTGCATGTGCAAGAAGTAGAAAAATCAAGTAAGTGGTTTTAAAAACATACAAAGTATTGTTTTTTTGGGTGAGTTGCAGTGTTACATGAATATTTTAGATCAATATAATTTATTAATTATGTGTCAAAATTTTACATTTTAACAAAATCATTGTCTTAATATTTTTTTAAATTCAATTATTTTAATATCCCCAAAACTGACGTTAATTATATTATTTGTTAAATAATATTTTTTTTAGTTGATATAATATTCATAAAAAACATATATTCATATAATTAAATTATAAATAGTAAAACAGATAATACATTATAAATCTAAGGTTCACTTTTTATTTTATTTCAACTTTCACAACTGTTAAAATCTAAAAAATATTTTTATCATGGTAACCATTGAAATAGTTAATATATGGTTAAAACTAAGATATAAGGGTTTAAAAATCATAAAACCGTATATAAATATTATTTTATGAGATTATATAGATTTATATTCACCATATATTCAAAATATAACAATTTTTTCTTGAGGATGAAAATTAATTTATATTAATTTAATACTTTAAGTAATTATAAGGGTGTCCAACTCTTCTCTTATATAACGACATCACCCCTCCTCTATTCCTAAAAGTCCATGAGCTGTTTATATTAACCAATATCTTCAAAAATAACTTCCCAGAATCCCTCATCAATTACTATAGGTTTTTTTATTATGATAATATTATCCTAGAAGGATTATGGTGTAAGCCAAAAGTTGTTTACCGAAGAACAGGTATAACCCTTAACTAAGAATTTTGATTATATTTCTTCTTCTCCCTGCTAAATTTCTTTAAACCATTATGATATAATAAATTCAGTATCTAAAATATAATTATTTTTTGTGATTACGGAATAACTGTCTTTCATCTCCATTTCTATCCTATGGGGAATGAAAACATTGTTTGTGAATATGTGGTGACTACCACCTCCACAAAGCTATGTGATTCATTTTTCATCACCACCTAACATGGAATTTTAAAATGTTTTATTTCGTATAAATATATTATATTCATAAAATAAATATTAATTTTTAATGATACTATATTAATTCCTTTCTTAACATTATGCCCATTAGAAATTATAACGTCCCCCATGTGTATGTTTGGACTACCGCCACCATGAAGATATGTGGATCTTTTACATGTAACCCTTTCATGGATGGTTATAAAATCATGTCTAATATAAAAAATTATAATTATTTTATGATTAATATTATAAATATTATGGAACCATGGCCCCATTGACCATGGAAAATCTACAAAAGTTTTTTTGAAATTATGAAACGAACATCCTCAAATGTCTCACATGAACTTTGATAATTTAATAACAACATAAGTCATAGTAATAAATGAAAAAAGTAATAAAAATTATTAAATAGACATTAAAAAGGTTCTTAAGAATGTAAAAAATTAATATATTTTTATTATCTAGGAGAAAAAGTATATACATGGCTAGTTACACTCGAAGTAAGGGGCTTCTAAACCCAATTTCTTTTCATTGGGTTATATTACTTAATTTTAGCCTATGTTTTGATAAGATTAAGTTTATAATGAATTGTGATTATTTTATGTTGCATTATAATTTTTTATTTACAATTTATGCACATAATCACTTCATTTATTAGTTTTCACTTCAATGTTATTATATTTATATAGGTTTCTTTCCTCAATTTTGTTCTTATGAGACATATTTCATATTCAACACTTTTTTATTTCAAGTGGTCTTTATACTACCCTGTATTTGATTCTGAAATTGAAAAATTTACATTTCTAACTTTGATACCATTGTAGGTGGCCTAATTTTCTCCATCTGAAATAAAAAATATCCAAAGGAAATATTGGATCAATTAAATTCTCTAGGACCTTTTAGGTTAAATGTATTTAATAATTAGGAAAAACTATTACAAAAAAATATATGACCATAAATAATAATTTCCACCATTTAAACTAGATTTTCTTACTTCAAATTAAGTTATCTCTATAATACCTATTAAATCCCTTATACAAATTATTCATTCAACTTTATTCTTTATAAAATTTGGAAGAGTAAACAGAAGAAGGGTAAGATCAAATTCACAGTAAGGGTAAACATATTCTTTAACAATTGAATTTAATCAATGAGAATAATAAGTTCATAAATTTATGACAACATAATCAGAGTGCATGAGTAAATCATTAAATAAATCATACCCATCAATAATTAGATCATCAAATATAAAAACATGGCAATGTTTAAAGTCATCGGAATCAATAATCATGAGCCATGTGATATTAATAATGATCATAAAATACATTATAAACCCATAAAAAGAATAAATAAAATGTATTGTTATCTAGTAATATTTTTCTTTATAACCCATGTTAAACCCATGTAAAAAATAACTGGATACCTGTTAAATCTTTAGTAAGCCTTCATGTGACTCCCTCCTTCTTTCCACTAAAGGAAAAGTACATTACTTAATTCATTTGAGCACCATCTGGGAACACCCATCATTTAAGTTATAATGGGATCACCTGTAACTTTCTAGATCACCAAATCATATATGATATAATTTTATCACCCATAAATATATATTCCCCCCAATTGTATAATCTATATCATGCTCACCTAACATTATATGGGTCTTACCATCATATAATATATAACATAATCACCTGGTGCTAACAGAACCTCCCCAACATATAATATATTCAAGAACCACCAAATAAAGAACACAAAGATTTTATTTCATCATAAAACTCATATAACTAATTATTATTCCTTTTATAACTTGATTAACCCATGTAGAAGAAATATAATTCATGTCAATCTCTTTTGAACATAATTAGAATTTAGAAAAGTAATGGTTTCCATACCAATCTATTTAAAATAAAATTAATCCCTCAAGAGAAAGAATGATTATGGTATAAATAAAAAATATCCCCATTGGATCATAGATAAAAACAAAGGTTGTTGAACCTGGTGAATGTAAATACCATTAAAATATCATTAAAAATATTATTGATTTTCATTTTGAAAATCCCTTTTTAAAAAATGAAACATTTTGAAAATAATTTGATTTAAAATTGAACTTATAAATAACAAATTTATAGAATATTAGGAAACAATTTCCTCAAAAATAATATTTTAAACTTTACATTTAATCTTCAATGAAATTATGGTCAAGTTAGAGGGTAAATATGTAAATTTCATACATGTTAAATGAACGTTCCTTTTACACTGTAAATAGTTTAGAAAAGTGACATGATCGAAAAATGATAAGAATATTCCTTTGAAAATATTTAAAAACTGCATAAATATTTCTTTAATAAATAATTGTGAAAAGTATATTAACTTTTTTTAAAATATTTTTAGAAAAAATGGTTTTGAAAGAAAACATATTTTCGACCGAAGACAGAAATGATTTCATATTTTTTTAAAAAGACATTATCAAAACATTTAAGTAAAAAATAGTTTAAAATAGAACAATTATTTTAAAAAATCATTAATAACCATATTAGAATATAATTAAATATAATTTTAATATTTAAACATTAGACACTCAATCGTACACAATCCCGATAAATGATGAGATTGTTATAATAGAATCTTACCACTTTAGTAACATTGAATCGTAGCCTCCATGAAGGAATAAAATTAAATGAAACATATAATATCATGAAAATAATAATTTTAATTATATAACATGAAAAATGGTAAGTATATACAACTCATAAAATAATATAGGTGTATAACATAAAAAATGTCTCAAAGAAGGCAAATTCAAACAAAAATCCCTTACCGCTTTGGTAACTTTGAAACCATAAAACTAATGAAAGAGACATCCAAAATGGGTATGTAAATAACCATAAACTTAATTAAAAGAATAATAAAGTAAATTCATTGGAATTATATAAATTTTGTTTTGAATATGGTAGATATCTTATAGAGACAAATGTGAGACAAGAAAACTCTTACCTTGAGTCTAACTTATCAAGTGTGTTTATATCTTCTTAAATAACAAAATTATGTTAATTATTTAATTTCCTGAGAACCATTCTAAAGTATATTATCACTTTTATATAAATTATTAACATGTAATATAAAATTACTAAACTGATTAAGTTTATGTCTGTTGTTTTGACCATATTCGGCTAGTGTGTCAAAAATAACATTAGTGGGTTGACAATGGTAAAAGAGGTCATTATTTAAAAATATAAATAATAGTAATAATTAAATAATTATCATATATATACATAAATTATATGTTCTAAACCCATCCTGAATAGTGGTTTTGAAAAATGAACTAACATTACAATCATGAAGACGGTAGGCCATACAAACGCATGTGTAACGTTCCCATTTTTCAATGATCATTTTGAAAAGAGGTTAAGAAATATTTTATATTTATATAATTATTATAATATTATAAATAAATCTTTATTTAATTATTTATACTTATATATATCATTATTTTTATGCGGTGGTGAAAAAAAGGAATCTCGTTGCCTCGAGGAGGTGGTAAACCACACATCAAGGAACACTGCTGTCATTTTTTTAGTGAGTGGAGAGGTAAGAATAAAATGATATATTATATTTATATAATTATAAATATTTTATATATATTATAAATATTTAATTTATATCACATATATTTATTAAATTTACCCTTATTTCCACCCATTTAATGCATTAGTGAAAAACAAATGGCATCCCTTCGCAAGGAGGTGGTCTTCCGTATAAATAAGTGACGTAATTGTATCTCGTATATAATCGAATGTAAAATGGTATATATGGTATAGTGAATTAAAATATATAACTATGTTTAAAATATAATATCTAAACATTATATCCTTCATCATACCCAACCATGAGATGTAGGAATGAAAAAATTAATGGCATCATTTCACGAGGTGGTAGTATGTTGTATACACCAATGTTTATTTCATATACCATTTTATAGACGTGTGTGTGTTAGTAGGTCACACACATTACCTAAAAATATCTAAGTATAAGGAATATAATTTTTTTATTATATCATAATTTTATAGGAATAGTATAATGAGTTGGAGAAAGAAACAAAATTAATAAGCTCACTGAAGATCATAATCTCTTCTTCGGGTATCTTCCATTAGATTGCACTAAAACATTCCTAAATTTGATTTATACCAAAAAATAAAGGTTCTAAAGTGATTTGAGGCAAATTTAAAAGTGATTTGGGTAGTTTTTGGATGATACAAATGGCTTGAGATGAGTAAATAATTGAGGAGAGTGAGTTCCCTTTTATAGTTGAAGAGGTGTGGAGTTTTTGTAAATACTCAAAATATTCACTACTAAGAGGTAAATATTTCCTCAAGTGGTTCCAAAATTGTTGATAAAATGGTTTTAGGGATTATATGGTTGATACATACCTCCATAACTTTATAAAACACATGTTTTAAACATTTTTTTTAATTTATATGTTTCCCTATTTTTACTATTTTGGGTTTTCACTACGATAACTAATTTTCTAATATAGGTAATTTAGCAATTAAAAATAAATTAATGTGATAATTATTAAAACATATATACCCAATAAATATAAATAGTATAAATAATTTATACAATAAAAATACTATGTGTTTTGGAAATTAATTTTAACACAAGCGCATGTAATGTGAAAAAATTCAACTTTAACCTTAACTACACAAATAGAGTTTTTTACTTTTTAGGGGTCAATATATTCATTATAAAATAACTATTGGTACATTAATGGAAAATATTTGAAATATATTATAATTTAAAATTATCTTTTCCAAATATAAAATTCTTAGTAATTTTAAATCATATAATAACATATAATTTGTCCTAAAATAAAATTAATGTGAATTTTGACATTAATCATTAAAATTGAATTTAAAAAATATCAGGACCATGATGGAACTCAAATAAATTTTTTTCAATCCTTTTAAAAATTATATATTCATCTAAAAAATAATTTAATAGAATAATTCTTTCAATTTACTTCACTTTTAATATTTTTCGTATCATTTATTTTATTTTATTGTTAACTAAACTAAGTAATTACATCGTTCATATTTATTAACAATTTTAAGGAATTATTTATTCTCTAAATATTAAGGATTAATTATTATGATAATAAAAAATAATTTATATTTCAAAATAATATCTATAACTGAACTTATTTCATTTTTTCTCTATTCTAAAGCTTTATTGACATTAAAAGAAAAATATTTTTTCTCTTTTTCTTTACTTAATTTATTATATGGGTCATATTTAAAGGAAAGTGGAAATTAATTTCCATATTTTATATAATTTTATGTACAAGGTCTAAATTAACTCATTAAATGAAATTAATATAATATTTTAGGTCATTCCACACTTATCATTTTAGTTTAACCCCTTGGTATATCATTTTTTACCTTAACAACAGTAATAAGTTTTTACTACATTCACTATTCAATTTTTTCAAAAATTAAGTTAAAATTATTATAAATAATAAATTAATATGATTCCAAATATGGAATCTATTTTCCAAATTCAAAACATATAAGTGTCAGAATTTAATTTAAAATTAACCCCGTAGATGCGGCGAGACAACAAGTTCTTATGAAAGATATTGTTTTGAGAAAAATATGATTCTATAATAATTATATTACTTATAATAATAATTGTATGAAACTCAATTAATATTTAATGATATATAATCTATATTTTTTTATTTAAAACATTTCCAATTAGGTATTATTTTAAATCATTAAAATGGAGAAATAATATGCATTTTAAAATAATTTTTAGAGAAACGTGTTTTTAAACTAAAAAAACACTACTAAAAAACATGTTGATTCAAAGTAATTATGTAGATTAAATATAAATAAATAAAAATTATCTTACTTGAAAAAATATTCAAAACATTTCTAGAATTTTAAATTACTTAATCTATTATAATGAAATTATTGTGTAAAAAATTAGTATTTTTCACTATTCACTAAAAAATAAATATTTTATGAATCCTCATAAAATTTCCCCAAAAGAAAATTTTGATATTTTTATTTCAAAAAGTAAGTTCATTTAATCAAAGAAATTTTTTAAATTTTTTAAAAATTGACAATTAAGTTTTAGACAACAATTCAACCCCCTCTAATAGTGTTTACATACTATATCCACATTAATTGGGACCAGCACTACTACAATACTAAGCTACCTAGTTGAATCATTGAGGTCTTGATAAGTGATTTATTTTTAAGTAATATGACACTTAGTATTTTTTTAAATGAGATTTAATCTCACTATCATATGTCATGTGTTCCCTTTTCATGTATGCATGCTTTTGGTGATTTAGTTTACAAGCCATATTCCTTTAACCAAATCAATATGTTCAAACAATATTGATGTGTGACTATTTACATTACCCATATCATATATTACTAACTCATATTAAAATATAACTATATTTATATGCATTTAAATTCTTTCTATGAATAAGTTACAAGAGACCCTTTCATATAATGGCTTGTAATTTTATGAAATCAATACTCCCCATAAGAATAATATTAGAGAGACAAATATATAACCTCCGGTTTTCTAGACAAGGCATATGCCTCTTGAATAGTGAGTAGTCACACCCAAATCCCCTCTATCTAAGGTTACATTACATAAGAGAGGCCTCAATTCCATCATAATCCAAACACCAAATATGTATAAACTATAAATAAACTTTCAATTAAAGCTTATAACTCAACATGAGCTAAAGTAAAGGTAGAATTAAAGAAAATCAATGAGCATAACTAGCATGTAACTCAAAATATACTTGTATTAAAATTTATAAAAACAACTTAACATGTTAAATTAAAGTATAAATCTATTCATAACATAAACAATTTATATCTATAAATAAATTAAGAAATATACTATATATAGGAACAATTCATTAATTTAAGCATGACATAAACATTTAGAAAAAATTCATAAATAAAACAATTTTAAAAAAATTATAATTTTCTTATGCAATATGGAAAATCCATAATTAAATAAATATATACACTTTATATTTATTTCCAAGAAAAATGTCTTCCATATTATCATTTTTATGATGTTTTAATTAAATATATGAAATTAAATGAAATATTAACATTTTATTTAACAATTAAATTATTTAAATAATTTACATAATCTAAACATAACAAATTAAATATTATTTAAACCTTCAATATATCAATTATAAATACACTTTTTCATATGGTTTGAATAATCTCTCAAATAATTCATTCTAAATTTGAACAATTAAATCTAAATATTATGAATAATTCATAATATTAAATATAAATACTTTTATTTTTAGATTTAACTATAATTTATACTTATTTATAAATTATACTTATCATTTCCATATAAACATTTTATAATTTAAATTATAAATTATTCCATATAATTAGAAAAAAAAATTAATGTTAAACATTATTATTTGGAATATTTATTTAATAAATGTATCATAAATATTTAATTATTAAATATAAAAAATTTATAATAAATTATTTTATAAACAATTTCTAAATTAAATAAATATCACCAAATAAATTTTTTCTATAATTTATGAACATTTTTTAAATTATATAATTCAATTCCAAATTTCAATTTAAGAAAAATAAAGTTATTCTTCCTATATCATATTTTATAATATATCGATATCATAGTCTGTGGTCTAACATTCTTCCAATACCATTTCTAATAGTTGGAGGCGAGCGAGGTGTGATAGGTAATCCCTATTATCTGTAATATTTAACAATATCCACACATCATAAGCAACAAATTACCTATTGTAACATGTGGTAACCTTTAAATCTCTTATGTGATATGACCCAAGGTTTTTTAACCTTCCATTGGCACCATCATCAACTAATATTGGCTATATAGTACACAATGATATGTTGTAAAATAAAATTATTTCATTATGACACTAAAAAAAGAACCCTTTATCATACGCTACAATCATATCAACTATTATGAAATAACATACCATAAAACATGGCATAGTTTAAAATCACATATTTCTTCTTACAATATATAATACAATACCTTTGTGATATATATATTTATTTTATTTTTAATCATGATTTTTTGAAATAGGAAGCATAGTGAATCTTTGATACATGGATTAGGTTTCTATAAATCGAATAACAGTTGTTCAGGGAAGAAGAAGACATTAAAAAACACAATTCTCATGAACACCCTCTATTGAAATTGAAACCATGTATATATAAAATGAAAAACTCTTATATATTATACTGATAATCCATTTCAAAAGTCTTTATTCTATCATTTATGAATCATATCCAAGAAAAATCAGAGGAATCTTCCCTCCATGATGTATCCACATTTCAATTGAATCACCCAATATTTAGGCGGGATCCTACTCAATAATGTGATATGCTAGTATCTCATAGTGGCTAAAGAAGGATAGGAAGAGAGATTTAGGAATGAGGGGAATAGTAGTGAGATCTTGGGTGAGGATCACGCTCAATATTAATAACTTATCCTTGTTTGTATAGGCCTCATGACACTGTAGAGCTTCCTCAAGAATTTACATTCATGATACTAAGTGTAAAAATAAAAACCCAGAACACTCACTCTCAAATTTGGTGATAAAATCATCAACATTAAATTTCCATATTTCATAGTGATGGAGGTGACCCAAATATTACCATAAAAAATACAGTATTAAAAGGAAATATTAGATCACTTACATTCTATAGGAACTTTTATGTTTAGAGTTTTAGAGAATTTGGACAAAATCCAACATAAAAATTCCCATGTGGTTAAATAAGAATTTCTCCCATTTGACCTATATTTTATTATTTCACATTAATTAATAAATATAATCCTTATGAAATTCCTTCTAGGAATAATACATTTAACCTCATTCTTTATAACCCATGGAAGAGGAAACATAAGAAAAGTGAGATTAAATGATCAGTACGGGTAAACGAAGGATTTAATAATTGAATGTCATAAATGAGCAGAAAACATGCATAAGGTTATAATGACATAATTATATAGAATGATCAAATCATAAAATAACTCATACCAATCAATACTCATATAATCAAATATGAAAATATAGAAAAGAAAAGATTCATCAGAATCAATAATCATGATCCTTGTGATATCAATCATGATGATAAGAAACATTATAAACCCATAACAATCATAGATAAAATGTTTTAGTATCTTGGAGAATATTTCTTGATAACCTATGTTAAACTAGTGTTAGAAATAAATAAATCCTAGTTAAATCTATATGATAAAACCTCGTATAATTCCCTCTTTCCTTCCTCTCAAGAAAAAGTACATTACCTAATTCATTGGAGTGCTATCTAGGCACAACCATCATTGAAACTATAACGGGAACACTAGATGCTATCTAGGATACCCCGTCTTATAAGCTGTAATGGTTTCACCCAACTCTATATAGGTTACCTCGTTGTATAGTTGTAACAGGTTCACCCAATGCTATCTGGGTCTCCCCATCGTATAAGTTGTAATGGGATCACCTGATGCTATCTAGGTTACCCCATCATATAAAATGTCCAAGAACCACAAAATAAAGTATGTAGAGCTTTAAATTAATCATAAAAATCATATAAACAATCATTATTCTTTTATAAATTGATTAACCCACGAAAAATAAATGGGTTTCATGTTAATCTCATTTAAACAAAAATGACTCATGGAAAAGAAATGGTTTCTATAATAATCTATTTGAAATAATATTATCCATCCATAGAAATAATGAGGATGGTATCACTGAAAAATATCCTCATTGAAGTATAAAAATGAACAAGTGTTTTTGACATTGATGAATGGAAATACCATTAAATGATCATTAAAAACATACTTGAGGAAAATATCCTTTATATTTTGAAAACCATTTTTTAAAACATTAAACATTTTGAAAATAATTTTCATTGAAAACCTATTTTAAAAATAATTAATTTACATAATATTAGGAAAAAATAATTTAAAAATAAATTAAATTATTTCATAGTAAGCTTAAAATAAATGATATTCATGAAGGTGATAAAATCATCGCATGTCGTACTTGTTAAACAAACATTCCTTTTGCACTGTAAAAAGTTTAGAAAATTCCCTTGATCAGAAAATGATAATAACATTCCTTTTATTTTTTAAATAAAATAAAAAGTTGTTAAATTTTTTTTAATAAATATTTTTTTAAAGTATAAAAATATTTTTGAATATATTTTTAGAAAACATGGTTTTGAAAGAAAACAGATTCTCGACTGAAAAGAGAAACAAAGTAGGATTTTATAAAAACACATTCTCAAATATTTTTATTACCAAATAGTGGAAAATTGTAAAATTAATTGAAAAATATAATCAATAATCATATTGTAATTGAATTTAATATAATTATAAGATTTCAATAGTGTAGACTCAATCATACATAATCCTAATAAACGTTTATATTGTAACAAAGGACTCTCACCACTTTGTAACTTTGAATTATATTCCTCATTAAAGACTAACATTAAATGAAACCTATTATATCATGAAAATAAGTATTTTAATAATATAACATGAAAATTTATCAGTATATACGCCTCATAAAATAAGAGAGGTGTATAACATAACAATAGTCCCAAAGAAGGAAAATTGAGACAAAAATTCCATACTACTATGGTAACTTTAAAACCATAATCCCCATCAAAGAGAGATAAAAATGGATATTTAAATACAATTAAATTTATGTATAATTATAATAAAATAAATTAATGGGTAGTATAAACACCACACAACAAAATAATTGGTGAATATTGCATATATCTCACAGAAATAAATGTTTGATGATAAAATTATTACCTTTAATCGAACATGTCATGTGTATCTTTATCCTCCTGAATAATAAACTTATGTTGATTGTTTACTTTCTTGAGAACAATTATCATGTTTGTTATTACTTTTATTTTTATTATTAACCTATTATATACAATTACTTAATTGGTTAATTTTACATCAGATGTTTTGACCATATTCATCTTGTGTTTAAAAATGACTAAGGTGGGTTGAATATGGTAAAATAGGTTATTATTTAAACATATCTAGATTAATAATCATAAAATAATTATCATATTTATACATCAATTATACCATTTAAACCCATGATGAATTATGGTTAGAAAATTGAACTAATGTCAAAATCATAGAGATGGTAGTCCATATATACACATGAATAACATTTCCATTTTTCAATGATAATTTTCGAAAGAAGGTAAGTAATATTTTATATATATATAATGATAATAATATTATAAAGACCATATTATTTATTTATATATAATTATATATATTATTCTTGTGATGTGGTGGTGAAAAAAGGAACCCTATAACTTCGATAAGGCGGTAGTCCACACATCCACAAACGACATTATAATTTTTTTATTGAGTGAAAATATAAAAATAAAATGATAAATTATTTTTAAATAATGATAAATATTCCAATAATATCATAAATATGTCATTTATATCATGTATATTTATTATCTTCACCCTTATTAACGTCTATTTAATAATTGAGTAAAAAATGAATCACATTGTTTAGAGATCTGATAGACTACCATACATAGGAGCAATATTATCATATCTCATAAAGAATGGATTATAAAATGGTATATATGAAATAATGACTCAATAGGTATAATTTATGTTCCATGTAAAAGTACACTTACCCATTTCATGTTTTTGGGGCTAGTGGATCTTGTAGGATGCTTGGAATAAGTTCACTTGTGTTGTCTGCAGAAAATAATAGAAGTAGTGAGATTACATGTTGTTTAATCCTTACACACTGTTTAAATGTGATTCATGAATTCTATAATGTATTTTTATGAATTTTACATTTTCAAAGTTAAATAATAATAAAATCCATGCATTTTTTAGTTTCAAATTAACATTGTGGATTATACAACGTGAAAAGGGATTACATTTCATGTAATTCCCCACTAAAATAATGTTATAAGGGTTTTAACCACTCATGTAATTCATAAACCAATGGTTTTATTCAATCCATATCTCTTTTTAGGTGGATAATTAACCTCGCCTTTGGGGTTTTCGATTCTCTTTAAAGGGGATCGATCCTTAGCCTTCTATCTTCAATCTGTGGTGTTCTAAGGTGCATTCGTCCTTCATCTTATAGTGTTTTCTCCTGATTTTAACTTTTTTCCTTTTGTTAATTCTCACCATGATATGGAATTTGATCACACATGTTTCTAATGGGGTTTATATTGGATTTTTTTGGTATGGTTGTTACAGGGATTCCCTAGATGGATTCAGTTCTTACCTGAGAGGTTATCAGAGATCCAAAATGTGGTCTATTCACATGCGAAGAGCGTTGATGGTTTTTTGAGGTAGGTAATTCATTTATTCTCTTATATATTTCATGTAAAATCATAAATTGATGGTACTTTATCCCTTCATTGGGAAATGAAATTAACCTAATAACTTTGAACTAGTTTAATGAATTGGGTGTGATCGCATGTTGTTGATGTTGATTCTTTATATCATGGTATCAGTTTCCCTTGTGATTTTCTAGATAGTGTGATATCTATACCTTTCTTGTTACCATGTTTATCTTGATTGAAATTATTAAATAATTTAAACCTATAGTTAATTGAAAATTAATTAGTTTACTAATAATTAAAGAGGTATGTCTTTAATCTAGTGATTAATAGAAATTGAAGATAATACAATTAATACAATGCACATGTTTTGTTGAATGTTATATTTCATGTGATTAGTGAAATTGATAAATAATTTAAAGACTTATTATTATTATTATAGTAATAATTGAAAATATTTGTCAAATTAATTTTTTAACTAATTTGGGATAGCTTATTATAGCTTGATGCCTTAGGTTTCCTATAGAACGAACCTTTTAATAAATGAATTGGATAATTAAATATGGAATAAGAATTGGTTTTGTGATAAATATAATTTTATAGGGAATTATTTTCCCATTTTAATGAGAATTCCATGTTCCTTTTTTGAGCTGTGAGAGCTAATTTGAATGAGAAGGCTAAATGCCTCATTTTGAGGGCCTAGTTAACCTATTGATTTCTTTTTTTCCTAATTATATGTTATGTGATCCTAGTATGGATGATCATGGAGGTTAGATTTTTTATATGGGATGGGGAATTTTGAATGCAATGTGATCCTGGTATGGCTGAGCCTATGATGGATGTAGTGATATGTGGATCGGGAGGCCCGAATGATGTAGAAAAAGATGATGTCTATGAAGGAGATATGAATTGATATATTCATATGGGTGTTGGGGGTGGTATCTAAGGTGATGGAATTGGTTAATTATTTTCTTACCCACTGATGATATTCTGAGAGATGGTATTCTCACATAAATCTATTTAATGGCCATTTTATGAGTTTCATGTTTTAACAGTATTCCTTTCCCCACTGCTTGAGGAAGCTGGAGGTGCTTTATTTCATGTTCCCTCTTGGTAGTATCTTATGATGTTTTTATAAGAGTACCTGGATATGGAATAATTCTAATAATGATTAAATAAATGCGTAACCTAATGGGCTGAATGATGATGGAATGAAGCTGATAAAAGATGGTAATCCTGATAAATCAAGTCCTTGGTTTGGTTTATGCTTAGAGGGCATGTTTTTTACTCTTTTAATGAATGTAATTTAATATTTAATAATTTTAAATGGTTAATTAATTGCTAATTAATTAAATAATATAATATTATTATTAAAAGAAAAGAAATAATTAATGTTTCTCTCTTTTATTTTTGTGTGCTTATAGGTTATCTGGACTTAACAGTGGCATCCATGAGTCTATGTGGAATTAGTTGAAGTTGAGTCTAATACTAGATTATACCCATAGTGTTTTAATGAGATATGTTATATCATTTTTATTATTTTATTTCATACACATCCCCACCCATGTTGATTATGGAAACTGACACCTAGTGGACTCTGGGAGGGTGTTTTCCCCAACATCCTTAGGGGAGGATGGATGACTGACTACCCCCTTTTTCCCAACACTCTTATATTTTTAATTACTTGTGATAGTAAGTGTGGTGGTAAGTTTTCCCCATATAAGTTTATGATGATATATTATGGATTATGGTTATTTAACAAACATGTATAACTGGATATGGTATCCAAAGGATTATTATATGTATGATGTGAATAGGCTATGATGACTTGAGATACTTACTCAGTGTATGGGCTGTAATGGATTTTATTATAATAGATGATGATTGATATATGACATATGAGATTTAGTGGATCCTATAAAATATGTGGTTTCTATTTAGTTTTTGATATGGTATGGTGTAGTTATATGATGCACAAGGTTTAATGTAGTGGTTCCTTGCCCAAGTTTTTTTTGGGATGGATTTTTTTAGAGATATTATCAGGGTGTGCGGCATTGGGGAAGAGTGGAAAGAAAATGGGGAAGTAGGATGATGGTAGGCTTGATGTTTTATAACTATATTATATGCCCTATATTGTATCTGATACATGGTGAGTGTTATACATGGTAAGGCTGGGAACTTAGTACTGCTATTTAGGTGATGAGTTAGTTTCACAATTGTTCATTATGATTTATCATGATTTCATCATGTTTTTTATGAGAGGATGTGTGTAGGATCCTATTTATTATACTATTATACTCACCCTATGCATATAAATTTTTTTGGGGTTATCTAGATTTGGATTGTAATCGGTCTGAATATTACTAGCTAGAGGTTTAACTGTAGCTATTTGGGATTCATGGTCATTTCCATCCTTAAAAGTTTGGTACTTGTAGTCCTCCTTTATATTTTTTTAGTATTGTATGACATTTCAATTTTTCACTTGGGTTTTCTTTTATATATATGTATGAGAAGATTTTGTTTGTTGTATCCTCCTTATCTATCTCTTTTTATGTTTCTATTGGAGGGTAATGCCTCCAATTTTAATGTTTACTATACCCTCAATGCTAGTCGCAAAACCAAGGCCTACTGAATGTGAGGATTTTGAAATAACCATCTCTCTCCTACCATTTTTTGTATCTTTGTGGTGATGGGGACATAACATAGTGGTAATAGAGGTTCATATTTGAGGGATAGGATGGAGTTTGGAGTTTGGAAAAGATATGGTTTCATGAGTTCTTAGGGAAATGGTGTCAGCTAAGTTTAGTAAGAAATATTAACATGGGAGACTAGTTGGGATACAGGTAATTAAAGTTCCCTATGATTTTATGCATTGACCTTTAAGTGTATTGATCCTACTAGATGAAGTTGTATTGGTTTTAGGGTAGAGACCTAGGAAATGATCATGCATCACTCTTATTTGCACGTGTTTTTGAAATGGGTAGAACTTGGTATTGGTTAAAACCTTCAAAAATATAATAAATTATTTACTATTAAATATTTCATATTCGATGTTTAGGAGTTATAGAATTTTTTTTCTTCTTGTAGGCATGGCTCCAGGTTTATGTCCATGTTATGCTCTCACCGAATATATTCTATAGGATGTGCCAACATATCGCCACAGATTAGAGGTTGAGGACAATGAAACTTATAAGAGGAAACTCTAACAGTTTCATTTATAGATTCTATATAAATATGATGTATATTTTTTAGATGTAGTCACATAAGACTGTTTACACAAGGTTTAGATATCCTTCATCTCGTTTCATGATCGACAGAAGCACTGTGTTTCAATGGCTAGGACTATGTTGTGTGGAGCAGCGATGAAGTGGTGGTTCTTGTTCCTTAGATATTTTAAGGATTTGATAGTATCATGGGAGATGTTCTGGGATTATCTAAAATTATACTATCATTATTAGATCGTGAAGGTGTCTAGTCTCCCAGAGATTTTTACCCTTTGGTAGGAGAGATCCATTGTGTGAGAGTTTAGAATCTGTTTCAGAACCCTTCTTTGATAAGCTTTATAGCTATTTACAGATAATGATGCTAGGGTGAGAAATTTTGGAGAGTATTTTCATCCAGAGATCCAACACCAAGTCACTCCATTTATATTGAATACATATCTTGATGTGTTGGAGAGAGTGTAAGTTATTGAGAGGATGTTGGCCAAAACAGATTTTTTGTGAGAGGGGAGTCATTAGAATTCATCCCAAAGTAGATCTATGGTTTGGGGTTCCTATTTTTCATGAAATAATAGTTTTCAGTCAGCCAGGGGTAGGAATCAGGCATCATAATCTCATTTCAATGTGTGTGGTGGCTCTTAGACCTATGAAAAAGTATCACACATGTGTTTTTCTTATGGAGGTTGAGGTTATCAATGGTGGGATTTCCAAGCCTTTATGATCAATAAGAATGTTCTAGTTGTTTCACATCATGTTACTCCAATGAGGATATTTCTGGAAATGTAGAAGCAATAGGGTCCTCTAGTTTTGGATAAATATAGGGGAGATGGGGTAGTAAAATGGCAACCCCTAGATTATTCTCTTCCATATAGAGTAAAGCGTAGACATGGATGTGGTCATCAGCAGGGTCAGAGAGGTTAGGAAGTAGGTCATGGTCAGATTCAGGCTTCATCCTTTCTATTGTCAGGTGAGCCAAACATTGTTCGATATACTATTTTCTTTTTTTCTACTTGGTTTCATTCTTTTTTTGATTTTGGTGGGACACACTCCTTTATATCACATACCCTTTCCCATGCTTTGGGACTTGAGGTAGAGATACTTATAGTGCCATTTCTATTGACTATGCTAGTTGGATATTGAGTTGAATTGTATTATGTATGTACAAAATGTCAAATAGTGTTGGGGTAGGACTTCTTTTGGATAAATTTCCTACCTTTATGGACACATACTTATGATATCTTCCTCGACATGGATTTGTCATGGATTTATTTACGAAGAGGGTTGTGTTTTATGATGCTTATGGTGATCCACATGTCTCCATTGGGGAGAAATACCATCAATTGGGTTAGAGTCAATTTCCATCCTTATCATCATTTATGGTAGATTTGATTTTGAGTTCATAATAGTTTTAATAGTTGGTGTTTCCTAGGTTTGTGGAAGTGTACCCTAATTTCTCCCCGGAGGAGGTTGTAGAATTACCCCCTTGATGGGAGATTGAGTTTTGGATTGAGCTACAACCAGACGTGTATCCTATCTCAATTTATCTTCACAGGATAGATCTTTTGAGTTATGAGAGTTGTGGGTACAAATCAATGATATGTTTCAGTGTGGTTTTGTTTGGCTGAGTGTTTCACCTTGGGGTGCACTGTTTTTTTGTGAAGAAGTATGAATGATTTTTGATGATTTTTATTGATTATCATCCATTATACCAAGTTATGGGGAAGAACCACTATCCTCTTCTATGGATTAATGATTTATTCAAATAGTTAAAGGGAGAAAGTTGGTTCTCCGAGATCAATTTAAAGTCTGGATATCATCAGATGTGATTAAAGGATGAGGATATTTATAAGACTTACTTTCATTATTGTCGTAAGTAATATGAGTTCTTTGTTATGTCATTTGGTGTGAATAATGATCCCCTTGTGTTCATGGGGTTTATTAACACATTGTTTAGAGAGTTCTGGGATAAGTTTTTGGTGGTCTTCATTAAAGAAATCATTGTGTACTTCATATCTAAGTTGGATCATGCAGAGAATATTTGTGGAATCTTCGGAGTTATTCATCATGATATGTTGTTTGGGATGTTTTTGATGTGTAATTTATCTTCTCATGAAGTCTGTTTCTTGTTGAATTTGGTATCCTAGTAGAGACTAGTTGTGGATCCTTCAAATATAGAGTCATTTGTGTCTTGGAAATCCCCCAAGATAGTGGAATAGGTGTAGAGTTTCCTTGGTCTTTCAATATATTACAGGATGTTCATAGATTATTTCTACCAGGTTGTGACTCCTATGATAGAATTTACCCAAAGAGATCAGTTGTTCTTATGTAATGAATAGTGACCAGAATATTTTGAGTACATGAAGGAGAAGTTATTTAAGACTCCAATTCATTTTTTTCCACCTAAGGGGTTTTAGTTTCATGTTATTTATGATGTTTTTCATCATGTCTTGGATTTTTTCTGATGTAACATCAATCAGTTGTTTGTTATGGGTCTCAACAGTTACATCCCTATGGGAATAACTATGTCACTCATGATCTCTAGTTGGTGGAAGTTGTATTTTCTTTGAATTTGTGGTGAAATTGCTTCATTGGTGATCATTTTTTGGTTTTCATTGACCATAATATCTTAAGTTATTTCTTCTCACAACATGACTTGAACATTCACCATCATAGGTAGATAGAATTATTGTTAGGTTATGACTTTGAATTTTTTTTATACTTCGTGTAAGGGGAAGGTTTTAGCCAATGTGTTGGGAAAGAAGTCACATAATGTTTCTGTTCATGGTTCTTTATATTCTTGTATAGTGATGTATGATCTATCAGTGATGAATATTGATATAAGAGAGGTTGGGAGAAAAGGTTGGTTTTACAAGTGATAGTGCAATCATCTTTGGTGCAGTATGTGGATAAGTATCAGTTTGGGGAATCTGAGGTGTAGGTGTAGAGGGACATATAAGTTCCCAACCAAGATAGTTATATCACTGAGAGGGGTAGGGGAGAATCAGTGATACCTTTTTCTTTTAGGTTTATTTCTTAAGAAACAACATTCACCTCCTATTAATGATTTCTTTCCCTTCTGAAAAAAAAATCAAACACACATCCATAGGAACACAAGTATTTACAAGGTTCTCTATTAAAAAAGAATAACTATGTCCTTGGTATGGTATGTAAATGATCCAATACCACATAATCTACTAGAAAACAATCCTTTTGTATGGAATAAAATGATTTGGATATGATCTTACACTCGTGTGGCACTACGTAAACAATCCAATATTGTGTGTGGTCTTTCTATCACAAATTACGTAATACAAATTTTTTGGAAAAAAACATGTTACAGTGATTCTTTATTAAATTTTATAAATATAAACTTTAAAAAATTATTCACTTTATTACCGAGAAGCTGGTAATAAATTCTTAGACTTTGTAATAAAACTCAATCCAATTTACAAGTCTGATTCTTCTAGTCTGATTGTTCAATATAAAAATAAAACTCTTCCAGAATATCCCTGAAACATTCTGATGTTCTTTTTCCTTAGTCAAGAAAACCGAGAATGATTGTTTAATATGAAAATTTTATGACTCTGTCAGAATATAGTTAAGAAAATTATAAACACTTCTTTAGTATAGGATAACAAATAAACATTCCTAATTCAATTATCCATCCTGATATGATAATATGAATAATACGATGATTATCCAAATACATTACAATATTATCACTTCTCCATTCACTTCTATGTGGAAATTTTTTCCAAAAAAAATATGGAAGACCTCTTCTTCTCTCTAGTGATCCACCTTATCTCTTCTCCACCATGAATAGTAAATCCATCAAAAATTACAAATTATTTTCCCCCTTTATACTCTCCCTAAAAATGGTTTGGATAGGATTCCTAAAAAATTTCCCTCTCAACCAAAATTTTCATATTTATAATTTCCCGTGAATTTTGGATACATTTTGACTACATCAATGATTAGTAACTCTTCTAATTTATTATAAATATTTATTGAATATACTAAACACTTTAGATCACTTATAACGTTCGTTAAAAACATGAGTTCGAATTTGAATTTTGCAATATTATTCCTTTAATACGATTATTTGTACCAACTGTTGAGAAAAAGAATATTCTTCAAACTTCAAGCTTCCCATTTTCATCACTTCTTTATCTCCTTTAATATCTTCGTGTTTCTTGATCTCATTTTCAACACTATCAAAATTCCTTAAAAGAAAATATTCTTCTTTTTATTTCCTCTAGGCCAATGATCCAAAACCTAATTAATTTATCAGTGTTAGGTTACTTTTTTTTATCAGTCTTTCCTTTATTCTAATAATCAGAGTAAAATTCAATATGATGGATCTCAACCCATTTTAAATCAAAACAATTAATTATGTTGAATGGTGACTACATTTTTTATAATGATATCAGTTTATAATTTTTTTCACCTATTATATCATTTTGTGTTGCACTCATCTATCCTAAACAATTATTCCTCTGATGATTACGATGGTATACCAGGTCAGATGGATCGTTATCAGCGGCTTCTTCTTTAGTAACTTCTATCTCTTATAGATAGGATACCAATGAATTTTCTATAAAAGATAATTATTTATCTAATGAATACAATGGTATACTTAATTTGATGAATCAGAATCAACAGATTTGGCTTCAGCCACTTCCTTAATTCAAAAAATTCTTCTTGTATCATGAATTCCTTCCTGATTTAGAATACATTTGAGATCAGCTTCAGCATCATCTAACTTATAATGGAATTTTTTGTAACTCCAATTCAACATATTTATTTCATTTTTGTCCTAAAAAAGACTAACATGATTACAATCATACTAAATAAGATTTCTAGAACCATTTACTTACCTTTATTGTATCAATATTGAATCATAAGTTTTATATAATACTTATGATTTATGAAAACTCCAAGATCAACATAACATTGTCACATTTATATCATAGTCATGCAGACTCCAATTCTTCTCTATTATAATCAAACCTTTCATTCTAGACATAAGGTGATTCTGATGATCCTCTACTTCAAGAAATATTCTCCTTAATATGAATGACCTTCTTATGTACTATGAGTTAGAATTATTGAATATGGTGAATTACTAAATAGGATAAATTCCTAAATACTATTTTTGACTCTGATCACCATCTTTTACAAAGTAAAGTGATCTAATTTCCATCTTTGGAAGAAAAACTATCACCAAAAAACATATTCTTGATTATGATGGTGAATTTGATTTCCACCAGCTTTTAACATTTTATCAACATCCCAATCTCATGGATTATATTGACCCATCTAGATTATATAGATCCAAATATCCTCCAGATCCCATTGAAAAAAAAATTATATCTTTCTTTCCATCCATAATCTTATCAATATATTGACTATTGACAATAAATACAACCAAAACATAACTTCTTCCTACAAATATCCCCCTTTCTGTTTGTTTTCAATACCCACTTCAACCACTTAAACCACTTCAAAACAATAATAAATAAAGTTTTAATTTCTTAATTTTTCTTCTCTCCATTGTTTTCTTGCTCCCCCTATTTCTTTTCTATCCCCATTTCTCTTATCTCTCCCCCTTATAGATAATCAAATTCAATGGGGACAACGTGAAAATATTCTCCCCTGTGGAAAAATGATCTCATTTTTAGGGGTTGGAAATTTTCTTCAACATAGTTATGACATGAGTTCTTTAACAAAGAACCTTTTAACTAAAAAAGTCTAAGTCTACGTGGGTATACCCAGTGTAGAAAATAAGAGTGAATAATCAATGATGTCAATGTTTTCCATTTAAAAACGTTCATGTAATTCCCTTTTTAGATTTCTATAAACATTCTCATGATTGGGGTAATCCTTGAAAGAATTCAATTAAGATAAAAGAAACCTACAAAAATCTCAACAAACATATCAAAATGTTCAGGTATATAAAAACACAACTTTTAAAAAACTGATATTTTTCATAACCTCATAACTTTATTTTGAAAGAATAGTAATAGACTCATCATAAGCTTCCTTATTTCAACTCCTAAAATTCCATAAATTTTATGGCAAGTGTAGAAGAATATTTTTGGAATACTAGGGAACCAATATTGTTTCTTAGAGAGAAAAATGGAACTAAGAGTTCTCTATTAGTATTAAATTTTTCTTCTTTTTCTTGTATTTTTTATTGGATGTGCTTTCTTCCTTATGTTCATCCTTCTTAATTTTTTTAACAAATTTCCTCTTATCTATATAATCTTCTCATGAAGATGTCAAATTTTATTCATCTTTAGTAATTTTTTTATTATAATCGGTTTGTATCATTTTTTCCATGCATTTCTTTTATTATGGAAAGATAGTTGAACAACTTTTGATATCGTTATTTTCTTGCTCAAATCCACAATCTGTTGATACCTTTTTATCAACATTTCTTATATATTTAGAATTCTATTTCTTCCCCCATTCTTTTTTTTGAATTTTTTATTCCTATAACTTCCTTTCCAAGTCAACATGTTCTGACCATATAACTATGAACTCTTACTATTTAGACTCAGCAACTCTATTTTTCTTAACATAAAAAACATCCGAATTTTATGAATTGTTCACAATATTTTTTTTAGTAATAAAAAAAACATCCTTTATAAATATTTCTAGGTTTCTCACATATTTCATAAATAGTTTCCAGGGGTTGGAACCTATTTTCAAATTTTACTTTAACCTTCTCAAGTTTATTTAAAACAACATTCTCATACTTATTCCCTTGAGGGGATTGAATCCCCGTCAAACATTGCCTACTATATTTTATGGAATGGTTATAATATTATGGGTTGAACTAACACAAGTTAGATATATTCCCAAATCTACCAAAATGCCAGCAGTATTCATATAATGGTTATTTTCTTATGTAACTTCCATAATGATAGATTTATTGAATACGTTTCTCAACAAAATTATTAACAAGAATTTATTGATAACAAACTTTTCTATTTTTAATTGAAACATTCTTCTTCATAATGTTTTTCTTTTTAGAGTTATCAGAACTAGAAGTTATAGTAACCTTTCCATATTTTTAATGTTTAGAAACATTTTTGAATTCATGGTCTTTAAAAAAAATCTATATTCTCTACTTTGTTAATATTGTCTACATAAATAACATTACTAGATTTCTACATTTAATTAACATTTCCATATTTATTCTCAACATTTGAAGGTAACTTTTGTTAATCCTATTTAGGTTTTTCCATTACATAACATTCACTATCTTGAGAGATATTGTTTTGAAACTTTAATTTCCTTGTTTAGATTTTTAAAGTTATTGTTGGACAAGTTCCAACTCTTATTATTTTGCCTTCAACTTCACTTATAGATTTTCATTATGATTCTTTTCTTCCTAAAGATATTTATTTAATTCATGAATTTATTTCACTAGCATAAATTTCTCATCAGTAAAAAATATTGATTTTTTGTTGAAGAGTTTTCACTGTTCAACCCCCTGATATCCTTTCCAAGTCTCCCAATATTACTCATACATTCCTTCAATTATTCTCTAAGATGATATTCAAATTGAGTTTCTTATTCTTCTTTATAACTGTTACTTCTGAATTATACTTTGTTAGCTTTTCTGAAGAATGTACTCTCCCTAGCATGCTCAATTGGTTTTTTAGATTCAGCCTCACTCTCTTCTTCTTCATAATAACTACTTTCACTGCTGAAAAAACATTCCTCTTTAACTATAGAAATAAATGTGTTCTATTCAAAACTATTTGAAACCTCCTTGCTATCATCATCCTTATAAAAAATATTATTCTTTTGGATTTAGAAAACTTTTTATCTTCCCTCTTGGAATAATATTTTTCTTTATCACCCTTTTTCTTTCAAGATATTCTCTGCCTTATTTCTTCTCCTTAACTTTATTATTCATCACTTTCTTCTTCATCACCCATTCTAGGACAATTTGAAATGAAATTGAAAATATATCCACATCCAAAACAATTTATTGGAAGTTTCTATTTATACATTTTTATACCTATTTCCACATTTCTAGAAAAAAAGGATAAAATTTCATCAAGAATTTTACATACATCATTTTTGGAATCAGAATATCAAGATTCTTATTCTTTAAGAATATTCATTCACATTTCCTTATTGGAAGCCTTGAAATACTTTTCTCTATAAATTGTGTTACTTTCATAGATTTGTATATTCTCATTTCTTAAGTAATAAGAGTGTTATGTAAATCATCCCAGGATAATGTTTTTTGATCTCTATCTTCCAATGAATAAATTTTCATATCAAACATTTCAAGAAGGATTCTAAATATTTTTTTCAACAACAATATAATATTATAACTTTTTACAAAGGCATCTGATAGTGATGAAAATGTCATTTAACCTAGTAAATAAGTCCCCAATAAAATAATACTCACCCATTTTCAAATCTTCATACTTCAACCTCCATATTTTTTATTTTCCTTTTTCGCATTTGTATTTCCTTTGTATATGTTTTTCAGCATATCACATATAACTATGTCTATAGAAACACCTTTTGTCCTCAAAAACTCACGTTAAGAAAGTGGTGATAGTAAATAATTCATGGAACTTACATCTTTCTTAGGATTCTTCTTATCAACATATGTAAGAGGAACATTATTATCTGTGGGAAAAAACAAATATTATAGATTTATGAAAATCATAAAAAATATACATAAGATAGGGAAAGATTATATCTTTCCAGATATGATAGTTATTACCACAAAAAACTGGGAAACATTTAATTTTCATAGAATTCAGATTCTCTATCAGCTTCTCTTAAAAAATTCAGCAGAGAAAAATGAAAGTACCCCACCCTATGATAAAAATTGTATGCGCCCAGTCAGGATAGTTGTATCCTAAAGAGGGGGAGAGGGTACATCAATGAAACCTAATTTTTTATGTTTTTTTAAGAAACAACCTTATACTCCTATTAAATATTTCCATTCCTACTAAAAACAAATCAAACACACATCCACAAGATTACAAGTATTCAAAAGATTCACTATTCAACAATAATATTTGCGCCCTCAATATAGTATGGTATGGAAGTGATAAAACACCACAAAATAATCCAGAAATCCATTATTTTGTGTGGAATAATATGAGTAGGATTTTCCATTACATTTATGTACCACTATATAAACAATCCAATAGTGTGTATGCTCTTTCTATAAAAAATGATGTAATAAAAAGTTTTTGTAACAAAACATGTTATGGTGATTGTTCAATATATAAATAATACTCTACTATAATACCTATAAAACAATATGAAATTATTCTTCCTCAATATGAAGAACCCAGTCCGATTGTTCAATAAAAAAAATTTATGACTCTATCAGAATATGGTTGAGACAATTCTAAACACTTTCTTCTTCAATCCAAAAACCAAATATGATTTTCTGGTCCGATTTTCTAGCCTGATATGATAATCAGCAGAATACGATGATCATTTGAATAAAATTCAATATTTTCTCTTGTAATTTCACTTATGTCTCTAAAAAATCATCAAGAAAAATATTATGGAAAACCTACACTTCTCTCTATATCTCTGCATTATCTCTTCATCACTATGAACAATACAGGTTTTAGAAAGTACAAAGTACATTTTCCTTTTATACTTTCCTGAAAAATGGTTTGGGCAGGATACCTGAAAACTTTCCCACTCGACCAAATTTTTCCAATTTTCATGTTCCCCTAAATTTCAGATAGATTTTGTCTACATATTCATTCTCAAATATTCTTATTTATTCTAGATCCTTCTCATGTTTTCTGAACACTTTATCTCACTTCTAAATTTCTTTACAAACAACAATCCATATCTGGTTTTTTCTAATACAATTCCTTCAATAGGATTCTTCATACCAACAAAAGAAAACATACATATTATTTGAACTTCAAGCTTCTCATTTTCAATACTTTTTTTATATCCTTCAATATCTAAATTTTTCTTGATCCCTTTTTTAAAACAATCAAAAATTCCTTAAACAAGACTCTTCTTCTTCTTATTTACTTCAGGCCGATGATCCTAAATGAAATTAATTTATTGGTGTTAGTTTACTTCTATTTATTGTTATTTCATTCATTCATACAATCAGATTAAACTTTAATATGATCAATCTTAACCCATTTAAAATCAAAATAATTCATCCTAAGAAACGGTTGACTACATTGTTGACAAAGATATGAGTTTCTTCTTTGTATTTGATACTGCATTATTTTATTTTTCTTTCAAAACATTGGTCCAAAAAAAGTTATTCTTTGGATGATTATGATGGTATATCAAGTCTGATAGAATGATATCATCATCTTCTACTTTAGAAACTTCTATATCTCCTGAATATGATACCATTAAATTTTTTGCACAAACAATTTTGTATCTCATGAATACAATGATATACCCAATTTCATGGATTTTCATCAATAACTTCAAATTCAACAAATTACATCATTCACAAACTTATTCTTGTATCATGATTTCCTTCATGACTTTGAATACATTTTATATCATCTTTAACATCATCTGCTTTATAATGGATTGTATTATAATTTCCCATTCAACATCATTTTTTCCTTCTTAGACTGAATATGATTGACATGATTATGATCAGAATAAATATGATCTACAACACTTTTTCTCAAACTTTATTTAATTATGATAGAATATTAAGTTTTATGGAATAATTATGATTTATGAGAACTCCCAGCACATCAAAATATTGTCACATTTATATCATAGACATGAAGACTCTGATTATTCACTATTATGATCAAACCATTAATTCTTGGCATAAGGTGTGTTTGATGATCCTTTACTTACAGAAATATTTTCCCCAATATGATTGACCTTCTTAAGTATTGTGAGTCAGAATTCCTAAATACAATGAATTCTTGAATAGGATAAATTGTTAAATGTGATTTTTCATTATGATCACCATATTTTAATAAGTGAATTGATTTATTTTTACTATTTTGAAGAAAACATGTTCACCAAAAAACTACTTTTAGATTATGATGGTGAATCTAATTTCCACTAGATTATTAATTTTTATCAACATCCAAATTTGATGGATCATATTGACTCATCCAAATTTTAAGGATTTGATTATCATCTGAATCTAATTGACAACATTTTTCATTCTAGATTTTCATCCATCATCTTCTGAACATACTGACTATTGATAACATACACAATAAAAACACAACATGGTCCTAACAATCTATCCCTTTATGTTTTTTTTCAACACTAACTTCAACCACTTCAAAAATATAAGTGATATTGTTCTATTTTCTCAATTTTTATTCTCTACATTCTTTTCTTGCTCTCCCTATTTATTTTCTCGCACCAATTCTCTAATCTATCCCCCTTATTGAAAATAAAATTCAAAGGGGACATCATGAAAATTTTCTCACTTATTGAAAAAATATCATTTCTAGGGCATGTAACATTTCTTAAATAGAGGAATAACAATATTTTATTAATAATGAACCTTTTAACTAAAAAAATCTAAGTCTACGTGGTCTTAACCAATATAGGAAAAAAATAATGAAGAATTCATGTTCCCAATGTTTTCTATTATAAAAATTTCATGTAGTACCCTTTTAATTTTAATTTGAAAATTATAATGATTAGGGAAATCCTTAAAATAATTTTTTAAGATAAATGTTACCTTCCCCCATCTAATCAGACATATCATAATGTTCGGGTGTGCAAAAATACAACTTTTTAAAAACTCATATTTTTAAAAACCTCATTACTTTATTTTAAAAGAATAGAAATAAACTAATTATCAGCTTCTTTATTTTAACTACTTTAATTCACTAAAAGTTAGAGAAATTGTAAAAGAATATTTTTGGAATAAAGAGTAACCTATATTGTTTTTTAGAAAAAACATCGGTTCAAGAGTACTCTCTCAATATTGAATTTTCATTCATTTTCTTGGATTTTGTGTTGGATGTTCTTTATTCCTTCTGTTCTTCCATCTCAAGTTTTCTAACAGTATAATTATTATATATATAATCTTCTAAGGATGACGTAAAAATTTATTAATCTTTAGTAACATCTTGTTACAATCAGTTTGCAACATTTTTTGCATGCTTGTATTTTGTTCTGGAAAGATAGTTGAAATTTTTTTGATATCATGCCCTTCTTGCACATATCCAAAATTTATTGATACCTTTTTTTAAACATTTATTATATCTTTAGAAGTATATTTCATCACCTATAATTTTTATAAAATTTATGATCCATCTAACTTCTTAGTGAAATCAATATATTCTGGAAAGATAAATAAGACCCCTTTCTTTTTGAACTCAGCAGATCTATTTTTCTTAACTTCCAAGACACCCGGCTTATGAGAATTGTTCACAAACTTTTGTTGTGTTGGTTACAAAAAAATACATCCTTTAAAAATATTTCTATGTTTCTCACATATTTCAGAAATATATTTTAGTGGTTTGATACTATTTTCAACTTTTACTCCAACCATCTCAAGATTCTTAAAAACCTTCTCAGACTTCTTCTATTCAGGGGATTTACTCCCCCTAAAAATTTACATTTAGTAATTTGTGGAATACTTATAACATTATTTATTGAACAAACACATGTTATTTGTATTCCAAAATAGACCACAATTCTAGAAGTATCCATATAAATATTATTTTCTTCTGTAACTTCCATACTAATAAGAGTTGTGAATTTTTTTCCCAATAAACTTCTTAACAAGACTTTATTGATCACCAACCTTTTTGTTTTAAATTAGAAACTTCATATACATCTTGGTTTTATTTTTTGACTGATCGAAACCAAAATTAATAGAAACCTTTATGTATTCAGAATGGTTAGAAATATTTTTGGATTCGATTTCTTTAAGAAATGTTTGAATTATCTAATTTATTAATCTTGGACACATACATAGCTTTACTAGATTTCTTATTTTCAGAAACATCTCTAGATTTCTTATCAAAATTTGAAGGTAACTTTTGTTGAACTTTCACCAACTTTAAAGATAGTGTTTTTGAATCATGTGTTTCTCTATTCAACTTTAGAATTTTTTTATTGAATAAGTTCCAACTCTTCTTTTTTTCCTTTAGATTCATGTCTATATGATCATTACAATGATTTTCTTCCTTAATATATTTCTTTATGGTTTCAATTAATTTCACCAACTTTACTTTCTCATCAGGAAAACATTCATGATTATTTGTTAAATTGTTTTCACTTTTCAACTCCTAGATCTCCATTTCTCGTCATTCAATCTTCCTAAAACATTATTTCAATTCTTGTAGCACCCCAAACACTTCATGGTATGTTTCACTTAAATACATTCTAGTTATAGCCTATATTTCATGAATCAATGATCATTTATGGAACAAAACATGGTTACTTATATGAGATATTCATAACCTTTCCATTAAACTTATATTTTCTAACTCTGTGTTTTGAATTTTAAAAATCTGACAAACACAATTGTGTTCAAGATGATATTTAGAGTCCGATAGAATTAACATAATTTTTGGTAAATAGTAACCTACCCTTATAAATATTAACCAATCCTTATTAATATTAAATTAGTCTTATGAAAAGTAACATGACTTTTATGAATGGTATCCAGACGCTTGAGTGTATAAGTGAATTTAGGCACCTTAAAAATGGAGATGATTATTTTAAGTGTTTATATTTTTTTGATTAAATAATGATTTTAATTAAATAATTAATTAATAATATTTAGAAATTTATTTTTGAAAAATGGAATTCATTTTTGTATTCTAAATGTTGAAAAACGGTTAGGGTGAATTTTTTGGGTTTTTTGTGAAATGCTTCAATTTTTTATGAATAGTAAAATGTTATAATTTAGGATAAATAATAAATAAGGAATTTATTGAGTCATTGATGATGATCTTATGATGTAATCCCAATTGGTTATAAGTCACATGAATATATTATGGTTATTGGTCATGTAATACTCACTATTGGTTTTCTTGAGAGGAAATAATAAATTAATGATTATAATATTAAGAAAACTTCTCTCTCCTCCACTATATAAACCATCCCTCACCCCCTCTTCCTCCCACACCACTCAACATTCAATAATTTCCTAAATTCTGCCAAATACTCTTCCCATTCCATCTCCCCACGTCCAAAACCTTAGGGTCTCATTAAAAGGCCAAAAACAAAGGCTTTATTGAGATTCTCAAGGAGGGGTACTCAAGAGGTGAACCTTCCTTCTCTTTTCTTTCAATTTCTTTTACAAAGTTCCATTCTTTTGTTCTCCCTTATCACATCCCCTCACCCAAATGCCATGATAATTATAGTACCACAAATTTAATATATTTTCATTGTTCTAATGGAATATTTCATCATAATCTCTCTTTTCCCCCTCCTTTTATACAATAAATGCAAGCACCGTCTGAGATTTGTAAATTTATCACTCAAGGAAGACGGGTTTTCAATTTTTGTTACTATCTGTAATAATGGTCATGTAACATTTTAAATTATTGAACCATGTCATAATATATGTGTCTTATCTTGATTAATTTTCTATAATCTTTACATGTTCATAATATGGAATAATAATACAAAACAAGTTTATTGTGCACAAAATAGCCAAGCTAAATCCAAGCATTTATTTCTAACTCATCGAATGAGTCGTACTCATGGTATGTAACTATAATAATTATAAGATCATTAATATCTATTTAATTTCACTAATAATTTATATTAACAATTATGAATGTTTAACCACATTTCAAATGAACTTCCATTGATGGATATAAGTAAACAAATCATGAAACCAAGTAAGAAAATGCTTCCAAAACAATAAAATTGAATCTCTTAAACCAATCAAAAATGACATTAATGAACTTAATAAGGTTATACCATATCCATTAAATGTTTATGATGTTATGTACTTATTAATTAATGAATCTATATTTGATTTTTCAAGTCGTTAAGAACAAAAAAGAACACCTTCGAGCATAAGGTAAGGAATCCTCTCTCTGACTTTTGTTCAAGAATATCACCTATGTTGTGATCTTTTATTTTTAATCCATAATGATGGGGTATGTTTTTGAAACTCCCCCATAATACCCTTCTGACACAAAAATAATGGGATACCCTTTTACCTCTCATTAATCCCTCGCAATAACACTCATTACCATGCCGAAATGTTTGTAAGGGGTTTTCTCATATCACTTTCAATTCTATAGGATTTCCATTGTTTACATATTATTTATTATATGTGGTATAGTTGTAATTCCATTTGATATATATTATCATGATTATCTTTATATTCATGGTATTCTGTGATTCATTTGATGGTTATCAACTTTTGGTCATACGACTCAATTAATTCCAACATGGTAACGAGCGTTGTCTAAATTTTCACTTCGTTGTGACTTGTTTAGTATTGTGCTCCTACCCTTTCTTATGTGGTATAACTACTTCCCATTTGAGATAAATTTTCAGTTGAAATTATATTCCATTTAAATGCCCATATTCTTATATTATGGATATTATTATTTTCTAAGTCGTATACCATTTTACATATGGTGTTAATTTTGAATGTTGTTTTGATTGTGTAAATATTGATGAATTTGTATCATCTATTCTATATAGATAATGTAAAGTCATATTTCACTTATGATGAATCTATGTATAAATAATTCTTTGTATTTAGAGGTGTTTTGGTCCCACTACAGCTCCTCGATTCATTAGTAGGTCTCATGAGTGAAATCAGTTGGCGACAAACACTTCGAGTTTTTTTACAAAAATCAGACGGGTTTCAACCCACAAAACTAAAACGTTTTAACAGAATTATGTTTTCATGTGAAAGATAGATAAAGTCCAATTAATAAGCATTCTCTTTATTCATTATCAGTTATTATTATTATCCAGGAGTTTTTTACTATGAAAAAATCTATGGATATAGTTTCATTCTCAGATTATTAATGGAAATAGTTTTTCATTTATTCACCATGCCATATTTATTATGTCAGATTGATTCAATTATTATTGTACTCATGCTTCCACTATTTTTAACACTTATTGACCATTTTATCTCACCCCTTTTATTGTTTACCTTCAACCGGTGATGAAGAGAATCTCATTTATTGAGTTCATGTTGGTGCAGTTTTTAGTTTTGTTATGTATTGTATCTTATAACCTTTTCAATGTAATTTGTGTTACATCTATGTATCTAGTTTCTTCAAGACTACTAAATTGATCGTTCCTTAGAGATTTTTCATTCCTTTTAACCATGTCAATATCACATGTAATGCACCAGCTCCAGCCTAGAGGGTTCGGGGTGTTACAGTTGGTATCAGAGAACGTTTAGTAGAAAACAAGGAAACTAGAGTAGGAAATGTATAGTAGGGAACAAATCCCTAAGGGATTATTTGAGGATAAATGTACAAGAATGTCCTGGTATTTTGGTAAGGAATATATTGTGTGGATCTTCTAAGCAATACCTCCCTGTCTAGATATGAGCAGGTAGAGGAAACTCTGGCATAGATGTATCTAGGGGTCAAAACCTAAGAGCACCGCTTTGAGCTAGACTTGAAAGGGAACTGGTGCACAAAAACAAACCTTTCTGCACTCTTGGTTATGACACTCATAGGAGATATTCTTAGGATAATTTAAATTTTCTTTACAATCCATTATGAAAGAGTTTAATATAATTTTTTCCCCAAAGAAACCATGTTTATAATATTAGTTATGCATATAATCTCAATATATGTTGAGTTATTTTCTATTTGAGATTCATAAACTAATCTAGTATATCCCATTATTTAGAAATGGCGTTTAAAATAAGAAGGGAAATAAATATTTATGGGAAAGGTAGGGATATCCCTACTGATAAAGTCAACACAGTAAATGTTGGAGCAGATCAGATCATGACCATATTCAGAAAACTTACTCAGGTTGTAATGAATTACCATTACACACCAGTGTTGGATCGTTTCATGTAGCAGAAGACCCCATATTTCAGTGGGACTACTAACCCAGTAGTTTCTTAGAAATGGATCATGTCCCTTGAAAAGATATTCATGTAATTGAGATTCTATGAAAATGAAATGGTAGTAGTAGAAGTATATTGTCTCAAGGGTGACGCTGATCAATGGTGGTCCTTGATTCAGAGTACCATGGAGGAAGAAGAAATAGAAGATATGGAATGGAGGACTTTTAAGGAAATATTCTTCAAAAAATATTTCCCTCGTGAGCAACGAACAGAAATGAAGAGGAAATTCATTAGCTTAAAACAAATGGAAGAAGACAGTGTTGTAGAGTATGAGGCTACTTTCAAAATGATAGCCAGGTATGTTGTAGATTACGTACATGACTCAACAAACATGATTGATCATTTCTATGAAGGTCTTAAGCCAAGTCTTCGAAGGTCACTAACTTCTCAATCATTTTCATCATATGATTAAATTGTATCCAATGCCATCAAAATAGATAAGGAATTTCCTAGATCAAATATTTTCAAAGAAACCCAAGATAATAAGAGGTACTCTGATAGCAAAGGAAAAGGAGAAGAACCAAAAAAGAGAAAGGGAACAAAGATATTCCCATTATGTGAGAACAATGGAAATAATCATCTCACGAAATACTTGAAAGGCATGGGAGTCTTCTATAACTGCGGAGAAAAGGGTCATCGATCTAATGAATGTAAGGGGAAGAAACAATTTAATGATATTCAATGCTGTGACTGCAGAGAGATGGGACACTATGAAAATGAGTATCCTAAACTCCAAGGAAACATACCTCAGAAAAAGACAAGAGAACAAGGGAGATCATATGCGATTACAACCATAGAGGTTGATATTCCTAATGACGTGGTGATAGGTACTTTAATTGTTTCCTAAACCTTATCCAACCCTTTATTTGATTATTTATCATCACATTCATTTATATCTTCTCAGTTTTCCAAGAAAATTATATATGTCCAATTTGATTTAATAAAGGATTTTTTCAATAAAAACTCTTAGGGTAAGTATTATTGCAACAAAGGCATGTCGATTAGTCCCCCTCCAGACATCAAAACGTTCTTTAGTTGCTAACTTTTTCATCATACTAACGACTGACTTTGATTTAATTATTGGTATGAATTGGTTGTCAAATTATGATGAAAATATTTATTGTAAGAGTAAGGAAGTTACAATTTTTGAAAATTTTGTAGAATCCCTTGTCTTTAGGGAAGAAACTTCGCCACCAGATTCTAATCTAGAACCACCCCTTGTATCTCTAATGAATATAATACATATAGTATAAGATAACCAATATATATGGGTGAGGAAAGAAATCTTCAAATTGAAGATGAGCACATAGTGCAAGAGTACATTGATGTATTTCCAGAGGATTTACATGGACATCCTCTAGAGCGGGAAGTTGAGTTCTCTGTTGATCTAATTCCTAATTAAATACCTATATCAAATACTGCCTATAGAATGGCCTCTATGGAATTAGTAGAGATAAAGAAACAAATAGAGGATTTGAGTGAAAAGTATTTATTAGACCTAGTGTTTCTCCATGGGGAGCTCATGTACTCTTTATCAATAATAAAGATGGATCCATGAGTCTTTGCATTGATTACAGGGAAATCAATGCTATTAAAATAATGAATTAGTATCCTCTTCCCCGGATTGATGATGTATTTGATCAACTTGATGGAGCTCAATACTTTTTGAAGATTGAACTTCGATCCGAATATCATCAGCTGCATGTGTGGAAGGAAGATATTCCTAAGACAAAATTTCGGAACAGGTATGGGCATTATGAGTTTATAGTGATTCCTTTTGAACTGACAAATTCACCCCTGTTTTCATGGATTTAATGAATAGAGTTTTCAAGGAATATCTTGATAACTTTTTTGTGGTATTCATAGATGATATCCTTGTATATTCAAAAATCTATGAAGACCATGATAATCACTTCCGGGTTATTTTGAGAACTCTTAGAAGAAATAAATTTTATGGGAAGTTTAGAAAGTGTGAATTCTAGCTTAAATCAGTTTCTTTTATGGGATATATTGTCTATAAGGATAGAATCCTAGTTGATTCTGCAAAGAGAATGTAAATCCAAGAATATACCTCACCAACAAACATAACTGAGCTACACAGTTGTATTGGATTAGTAGTTTACTATCGACATTTTGTTTATAATTTTTCCTGACTAGCTAACCCACTAACCAAGCTCACACGTAAAGGAGTTAATTTTGAGAGGACAAAAGAATGTACAGAATTTTTTGAAGAATTGAAAAGAAGATTGGTCAATGCTCCAATTTTGACTCTTCCATCTGGAAGTGGTGGATTTGTAATATACAGTGATTCATCAAAGAATGTACTGGGTTGAATCCTTATGCAAAATCATAATGTTATTTCTTATTCATCAAGACGGTTGAAGACTCGTGAGAAAAATTATTGAACTCATGATCTTGAGTTAGCAGCCATAATCTTTGTTATAAAAATATGGAGGCATTATCTCTACGGAGAGAGATGTCATATTTATACAGACCACAAGAGTTTGAAATACATTTTCACACAAAAAGAACTAAACATGAGGAAAAGTAAATGGCTTGAGTTACTCAAATATTACAATTTTTCAATACACTACCATCCGGGAAAGGGAAATAAGGTAGAAGATGCATTAAGAAGGAAATATCATGGACTTCTAACTCAAATGAGTATTGAGAGAGATCCTATATATTTTTATCTACTAAAGATGGATATGGTAATTGTTAAGGAAAGGGAAACATCTTTACTCTTTCAAATGATTTATAAACCATCTATATTAGAAAAGATAAAAATCTCTCAACCTGATTATGAAAATTTGAATAAGAAAATTAATGTTGTCAAGGATGGGAGACTAGATGACTTCATGTATACAGAAGGAGTTATGAAATTTGGGAAGAGTTTATGTGTTCCATCAGTACCTGAGCTAAAAAGGGAACTATTAGAAGATGCTCCTAGCTCAAATTTCTCTATACACCCGGGTATCACCATGATGTATAAAGATCTGAAGGAATCTTTTTGGTGGGATAATATGAAGCGGGAAATTGTTGACTACCTGTCAAGATGTCTAGTTTTTCAACAAGTGAAGGAAAAGAGACAACATCCCAAATGAGTGATGAAAACTCTACCTATTTCTATGTAGATTTGGGATAACATTATGATGGATTTAGTCACTGGACTACCGAGGACACCTAGAAGGAATGATGCAATATGGGTAATTGTTGATCATCTCACAAAATAAGCAAATTTTCTTCCTATAAGTGAGGACTTTCCACTTGAGTGCTTGGAAGAACTTTATATTAATGAAGTTGTAAGACTTCATAGTGCACCTCTATCGATTGTATATGATCGAGATCCCTAGTTTACATCAAAATTATGGAAAAGTATCCAGAAAGCTTTGAATACTGAGCTTTGTATGAGTACTTCTTATCACCCCCAAACCGATGGACAGTCTAAAAGGAATATTCAAACTTTAGAAGGAATTCTGAGGTCATGATCTCTTGACATCCAAGGTATGTGGGATCAATAATTTACCTTGGTGAAATTTACCTATAATAATAGTTTCCACTCTAGTATTCAAATGGCTCCATATGAAGCATTATATGGAAAGAGATGTCAAACTCCAACTTGTTTGGATGAAGTTTGTGAGAGGAAACTTATATACCCAAAACATATTTAAGAGACCATGAAAAAGGTGAATAAAATACAATCCCATATTAAAGCATCCAAAAGTATGCAGAAGAGTTATGTTGAAAACCAGAGAAAGGAATTGGAATTCCAAGTTGTAGATCATGTATTTCTGAAAGTATATCCATGGAAGGGTGTCTTAAGGTTCATTAAGAATGGGAAACTAAGCCCTAGGTACATCGGACCATTTCAAATTCTGGAAAGAATCAGAGTTGTAGCTTACCATTTAGAGATGCTGCCAAATGTCTCCAGGGTTCATGATGTGTTCTCCATGTCATTGTTAAATAAATACAAGCCAGACCCAACACATGTACTCACATATGAAGAAATTGAACTGGAACCTGATTTTTCATACTGTGAAAATCCTATCAGGATTCTGGACACAAGGGAGAAGGTATTGAGAAATCGGATAACTCATCTAGTAAAGGTTCCTTGGAGAAACTATAATATAGAGGAAGCAATATGGAAACCTGAGGATGTTATGATAAAGAATCACACATATATTTTTGGGGAGTTTCATACATAAAACTTCGAGGACAAAATTTCTGAAGCAGGGAATAATGTAGCACCCCAAACACTTCATGGTATGTTTCTATTAAATAAAGTATAGTTATAGCCTATATTTCATTAATCAATAATCCTATATGGAAAAAACATGGTTACTTATAGTAGATATCCATAACCAAGCCACTAAACTTAAATTTTCTAACTCTGTGTTTTGAATTTTATAAATTTGACAAACATGGTTGTGTTCAAGATGATATTTAGAGTCTGATAGAATTAACTTAATTTTAGATGAATAGTAACCTACACTTATGAATAGTAACCTACCCTTATGAATAGTAATATGACGTTTATGAATAGTATCCATACCCTTGAGTGTATAAGTGAATTTAGGCAACTTAAAAATGAAGATGAATATTTTAAGTGTTTATATTTTTCAATTAAATAATTATTTTAATTAAATATTAAATTAATCATATTTAGAAAATTATTTTTGAAAAATGGACTTTTTTTTATTCTACATGTCGAACAATGGTTAGGGTGAATTTTTGTGATTTTTCTGAAATACTTAAATTTTTATGAATAGTAAAATATGATAATTTACGATAAAAACTAAATATGGAATTTATTGAGTCATTGAGGATTATCTGCTGATGTAATCCCAATTGGTTCTAAGTCACGTGGAAATATTATTTTTCTTGGTCATGGAATAGTCACTATTGGTTTTCTTGAGAGTAAATAATAAATTAATGATTATAATATTAAGAAAACTCCTCTCCCCTCCACTATATAAACCACCCTCACCCCTCTCCCTCCCACACCACTCAAGCTTCAAACCTTGCCTAAATTCTAAAAATTAATCTTCTGAAGCCCTCTCTTCATGTCTAAGACCTTCTGGTCTCACCAAAAGTCCAAAAACAAAGTCCTTAAATAGATTCTCAAGGATGAGTACTCAAGAGGTGAACCTTCCTTCTCTTTTCATTCAATTTCTTTTACAAAGTTCCATTATTTTGTTCTCCCTTCTCACCTCCCCTCATCAAAATAATATGATAATTACAGTACCTTAAATGTACTATATTTTCATTGTTCTAATTGAATATTTCATCATAATCTCTTTTTCCCCTCCTTTTATACAATAAATGCAAACACCATCCTAGATGTGTAAATTTATAACACTCAAGGAAGACGTGTTTTCAATATGCATTAATATCTTCAATACTGGTCATTAATACTTTTCAATTGTTGAACCAAGTCATAATATATGTATCTTATCTTTATTAATGTTCTAGAATCTTTACCCATTCATAATATGGAATAATAATACAAAATAAGTTTATTGTGCACAAAACCGCCAAACCAAATCCAAACCTTTATTTTTAACTCATCGAATGAGTCATACTCATGGTATATAACCAGAATCATTATAAGATCATTGATATCTCTTTAATGTTACTAATAATGTATATTAACAATTCTGGATTCTTAAAAACATTTAAATGAACATCCATTAATGAATACAAGTAAACAAATCATTAAACCAAGTAAGAAAAGGCTTCCAAAACAATAAAATTGAATCTCTTAAACCCATCAAAAAGTAAATTAATGAACTTAATAAGGTTATACCATATCAATTACATGTTTATGAGGTTCTGGAATTATTAATTAATTAATCTAAATTTTATTATTTAGGTTGTTAAGAACAAACAAGAACACCTTCGAGCGTAAGGTAATGGATCCTATCTCTCACTTTTGTTCAAGAATCTCCCCTATGTTGTCATCTTTTATTTTTAATCCCTAATGATGGGGTATGTTTTTTAACCTCCCCCATACTGCCCTTATGACATATAAATAATGTTATACCCATTTAACTCTCATTAATCCCTCACAATAACACTTGTTACCATAATAAAATGTTTGTAAGGGGTTTTCTCATATCACTTTCAATTCTATGGGATTTCCATTGTTTGCCTCTTATTTATTTTATGTGGTATCATTGTAATGTAAATTGATATATATTATCATTATTATCTTTATAATAATGTTATTTTGTGATTCATTTGGTGTTTATTAACTATGGGTCATACGACTAAATTGATTACAACATGGTAACGAGCGTTGTCTAAATTTTCACTTCGTTGTGACTTGTTTAGTATTGTGCACCTACCCTTTCTTATGTAGTGTACCTACTACCCATTTGAGATCACTTTTCAGTTGAAATTACATTCCATTTAAATACCCATATTCTCATATCATATATATTATTATTGTATAATCCTTATACAATTTTACATACGGAATTTATTTTGAATGTTGTTTTGACTTTGGAAATATTGATGAATATGTATCCTCTATTCTATAAGGATAATGTAAAGCCATATTGATCTTATGTTGAATCTATGTATAAATAATTATTTGGATATAGAGGTGGGTGGGGCCCACTACAACCCTTCGATGCATTGGTAGGTCTCATGAGACAAATCAGTTGGAGACAAACACTTCGAGTTTGTTTCCAAAAATCAAACGGGTTTCTACCCACAGAACTAAACCGTTTTAACGGTATTATGGCTTCATGTTCCAGATACATGAAGTAAAATTAATAAGAATTATCTTTATTCAATATCAGTTATTATTATTATCCATGAGGTTTTCACTATGTCAAAATCCATGGATGAAATTTCATTCTCAGTTTATTAATGGTATTAGTTTTTCATTTATTCACCATTCCATCTTGATTACATCTGATTGATTATGATTCACTTATTATTGTACTCCTGATTCCTATATTTGAAACCCTTACTGATCATTTAAGCTCACACATTTAATTTTTTACCTTCAACAGGTTATGAAGATAAGTTCATTTATTGAGTTTATGTGGTTGCTATTTTTAGTTTTGTTATGTATTGTATCTTGTAAAATTGTTCAACGTAATTTGTGTAACATATATATATCTAGTTTCTTCAATACTACTAAACTAATAATTCCTTCAGGATTTTTAATTCCTTATAACCATTACAATATCACAAGTAATGCACCAACTCCAGCCTAGAGGGGTCAGGGTGTTACAATTCTTATCTAAGATGATATTCTAATTGACTATATTATTATTTTGAACTACTACTTTTGAATTCTTCATTGTTAATTGTTTCAATAAAATTATTCATCCCAACAATATCAATATATTATAAGGATTCAACGTCACTTTATTCTTCTTCAAAACAAATACTTTCATTTCTAGAAAAACACTCCTCATTAAATATTGAAATAAATATGTTCTCTTTAACACCATTTGTAACATCCTAACTATCATCATACATAGACAAAAATATTATCCTTTTGAATTCAGATAACTTCTTATCTTCCCTCTTGGAATAGGATTTTTCTTTATCAACCTTTTTCATCAAAGATCTTCTTGGCCTTCTTCATTATTCTTCACTTTCTTCTTATTCAACTTATCTTTCATCACCTCATTAAGGAAAATTGGAAACAAAATTACCAATGTCTTCACATCCAGTACATTTTATGGTAATTTTCCCTTTATAAAATTATGTACCTATTTTTACATTTTTAGAAAACAAGGATAAAATTTCATCAAAATTTTCACATACCTCATTTTCATAATTAGAAATTCCATCTTCTTCTTCTTCAAGAATATTCTTTGACTTTTCCTTCTTTGAATCCTTGAATGAAATTTCTATATCAACATTTGTTTTTATTTTCATAAATTCACCCCTTCTAATTTCATAAGTAATTATATTTCTATGTAAATAATTTAGAGATAATGTTTCAACATCTCTATCTTCTGATGAAGAAACATTGGCATCAAACGTGTCCGGAAGTATTCTCTTGTTTTTTTTAACAACTATAGAATCTTATATCTTTTCACCATGACATTTGATAGTACTAAAAATGTTATTTACGTAGATAAAGAAGACCCCAGTAGGTTAATAATCACCCATTTTCAAATCATCATACTTCATACTATATATTTTCATTTTTTCCTTCTTCACTTATCTATTTCCTTCATATATATTTTTCAACTTATCCCAAATAACTTTTTTGTGGAAACACCTTTCACCCTAAAAAATTATCTTTCAGAAGGTAATGATATTATATCATTCTTGTACCTTTCATCATTCTCAATATTCTTCACATTCTTACGCAGAAGATAGTAAGAACTTCTTGGAATTTGTAATAAAAATCGGTCTGATTCTTCAAGTATGATTTTTCAATATGGAAATAATAATCTTCGATAATACCACTGAAACAAACTGAAATTATTCTTACATAGTCTAAAAAATAGTCTCATCTCTCAGTAAAAGAAATGTATGAATTTGTAAGAATATATTTGAGACAATTTTTAACACTTTCTTTTTCTTTCTAGAAAACCCAATATGATTTTCCAATCTAATTATCTATCCTGATACTATTACCATAAAAATATAATGATTAGAGGAATATGTTGAAATCTTGTCTCTTATTCTTTATCTTCTATTTAGAAAACTTCTTCAATAAAAACAATCTGAAAAGTGTCTTCTTATCTTTAGATCTTTGTCTTCTATCTTCTTCATCATGAATAGTACATTCATCAGAATGTACAAAGTGTGTTCTCCTTTTATACGCACCCAAAAAAAATTTTGGGTGGGAATCCTAAAAAATTCACCACTAAAACAAATTTTTATAATATACATGTCCCCTTGAATTTTAGAATCATTTTGACTTTGTCAACATTTCTCAACACATCATGTTTCCTCTCGATCCTTCTCAAATCTTCTAAAAACTATATCTATCTTCTAAATTTCCATAGAAACATCATTCTAAATTTGATTTTCCAAACACAAGTCATTCAATATTATTCTTCATACCAACTGTTGAAAAAAAACATCTTCTTCAAACTTCATACTTATTCTTTTCATTATTTTGGTATCTACTTATATATATTAAAGTTTATTGATCCCTTTTTTAACACTTTAAAAAAGTACTTAAACAAGACTCTTCTTCTTCTTTCCTCCAAGACAATGATCCCAAATATAATTAATTTATCTGTGTTAGGTTACTTTTGTTTATCAGCCTCACCTTCATTCAGAACATCATAGTAAATTTTAATATGATGACTCTTGACCCATTTCTAATCAAAAAGAAATCATCATCATGAATGGTTGAATACATTTTTACAAAAATCTATGAGGGTCTTATTTATATTGTTCACCACATTATTTTCTTTTTCCTTTCATTCATCAATCCCAAAAAATTATTTCTCTGATGATTATGATGGTATACCAAGTCTGATGGAGCAGTATCATAATCTTATACTTCATAAAAATATATCTCTTATGAACATGATTCCAATGAATTTTCTACACAAATAATTTTTACTCTGATGAATATGATGGTACACATAATCTGATGGATCGTCATCAGCAGTTTCGACTTTATCAACTTCCATCATTCAAAAACGTTTTCTTTTATCATGAATTCCTTCATGACTTTTAATACATTTGAGACTATATTAATCATGACCTAAATTATAATGGAAAGTATTGTAACTTCCCATTTAATATCTTCATTTACTTCTTATAATGAATATAATTGACTTGATTATGATCAAACTAAATATTATTTCCAAAACCTTTTATCCTCCTTTATTTTATCATGATTTCATCACAAGTTTTATAAAATAATTATGAATAATGAGAATTCCAAGATCAATAAAGCATGGTCACATTTATATCATAGTCATGCAGACTTTGATTCTTCCCCAATACAATCAGACCTTTCATTAAGGACTAAAGGTTAGTTTGGTGATTCTTTAATTCCTGAAGGATCCTCCTTAATATGATTTTCCTTCTTTAGTAACATGAGTTAGAATTATTGAATACTATTTTTTATTATAATCACCACCTTTTACAAAGTGAAGTAATTCCATTTTCCTCTTTGGAAGAAAAACTGATCACCAACAATCTTATTTTTGGTTATAATGGAGAATATGATTTCCTACACCATCTAAATTTTTATCAACATCCCAATATGACGGATAATATTGACTCATCTAGATGTTATGAATTTTATTATCAAATGGATCTGGTTGAAAAAGTTATTCAATCCATATTTTCTTCCATCATATTCTCAACATACTTATTATTGACAAAAAAGACAACCAAAACACGTATTGTTCCTAACAATCTCTACCTTTGTGTTTGTTTTCAACCCCTTCAAAATAATAAGTGACATTGTTTTCTTTTCTAACTTTTTATTCTGTCATATCTTTTTTGGATCCCCTTATTTTTTTCTCCCCCAATCCCTTATCTCTCCCCCTTATTGATAGTTTAATTCAAAGGGGACATATGACAAGTTTCTTCCTTATTAAAAAAAGATCTCATTTCCAGGGGCTGGAACATGTCTTCAACATAGGTATCACATGAGTTTATTAACAAAGAAGCTTTTAACTAAATAAATATAAGTATAAATGGCCATACCCAGTGTAGAAAATAAGATTTAATAATCAATTTTTCTAATGTTTTCCATTACACAAATTTCGTGTAATAATTTTTTCATGTCTCTTTCAACATTCTCATGATTAGTGAAATCCTTGAAAGAATTTGATTAAGATAAAAGTAACCTTCACCCATATCAAAAAATATATCAATATGTTCAGGTGCATAAAAACCAAAAAAACTCATATTTTCAATAACCTTATTACTTTATTTTTCAATAATAGTAAGAGACACATCATCAGTTTCCTTATTTCAACTCAATAAATTTCCTACAATTTAGTGAAAATGTAAAAGAATATTTTGGGAATAAGGGGGATCCTCGATTGTTTTTAGAAACAAAAATGATATTGAGATACCTGTATCAATATTTAATTTTTCTTAATTTTCTTGGATTTTTCATTATATTTTCTTTATTCCTTATATTCATCCATCTCAGGTTTTGTAACAAATTTATTCTCATTTATATAATCTTCTGATGATGATGTCAAATTTTCTTCAACATTAGTAACATCTTTATTACAATCAGTTTTAAATTTTTTTCCATGCATGTCTTTTTTCTTGAAATATGGTTGAGAAACTTTTGATATCATTCCATTCTTTCTCATATCCAAAATCTATTGATACCTTTTTTAAAAATTTCTTATATATTCATAAGTCTGTTTCTTCCCATATTCTTTTGTTGACTTTTGTGCTTCCTCTAACTTCTTATCCAAGTCAATGTGTTCAATCCAAATAAATAAGAACTATTTATTTTTATACTCAACAAATATATTTTCCTTAACTTCCAAAACATCCAACATCTAAGAATTGTTCACAAACTTTTCTTATGCCGATAACAAAACAATACATCTTTTAGAAAGATGTCCAAGTTTCTGAAATCTTTCACAAATAGATTCTAGGGGTTGGAACCTATTTTCAAAATTTTCTCCAATATTCTTATGTTTTTTTAAACAACCTTCTAAAATTTATTCCCTTGATGGGATTGAAAACACTTAAATATTTTCCTTCTATAATTTCTAGAATGTTTTCAATACTGTTGATTGAATGAAAACATGTTAGGTGAATGCCCAAATCCACTACAATGCTAGTAGTATACATATAATGATTATTTTCTTCTCAAAATTCCATACTGACAAGTGTTATGAATATGTTTCTCATAAACCTTATTAATAAGAATTTATTATCACTAACTTGTCTATTTTCAATGAGAACATTCTTCTTTAGCTTGGTTTTCTTTTCAGCCTTATCAAAACTATAAGTAGAAACCCTTTTGTATTCAGATTGTTTAGAACCATTTGCAGATTCAGGGTCTTTAAGAAATTCTCAATTCTCTACAAATTTAATTTTATACAAAAACATATCTTTACCAGCTTTCTTATTTATAGAAACATCGGAAGTTTTCTCCACAACCTTTGGAGGTACCTTTTTTTATCCTTCTCAGGTTTCTATTTTTGATAAATTTCACCAATTTGAAATATTGTATTTTTGAAACTTGTTTTTCCCTGTTCATATTTAGAAAGTTTTGTTGGAAATTTTCCATACCTTTTTATTTTTTCCATCAACTTCACTTTTAGAAGTTCATTATGATTATTTTCTTTCTGAATAGATTTATTTTTATCATCAATTTCTTTCACCAACTTAACTTTCTCATAAAAAAATTCTTCATTGTTTGTTGAATAGTTTTCACTTTTCAACTCCCTAATACCATTTTAAAGTATCCCAATATTCCTTAGATATTCTTTATATTCTTCTCTAATATGATATTCTAATTGAGTTTCTTCTTATTCAAAACAAAAAATTAAAAATTATTCATTGTTATTTTTTTGTAATAAAATAATTCTTCCTAGCATGATCAATAGATTTTTTTGGATTTAACATTACATTATTCTTCTTTAGAACAACTTCTTGAACTTCTAGAAAAAAACTTTCCTCATTAACTATTGAAAAATTGTGTTCTATTCAATTCCATTTTTAACCACATCACTATCAAAATACTTATAAAAAAAGCTTCTCTTTTTGGATTTATAGAATTTATTATCTTCAAACTTGGAATATGGTTTTCTTTATCACCATTTTTTATCCAAGATATTCTTGTAATTATTTCTTATTATTCAAATTCTTCTTCATAACTCTCTTATTCATAATATCTTTAAGGAAAATTGGCTATGAAATTCCCAATGGATCCACATATAAAATATTTTAAGGGAAGTTTCTATTTACACCTTTCTATACAATTTTCCCTTTTTTAGAAAACATGGAAAAATTTTCATCATGACTTTTACAAACCTCATTTTCTGTATTAGAATATCCAGTTTCTTCTTCTCTAAGAATCTTATTTGATTTTTCCTTCTTGGAATCCTTGAAAGAAATTTCTCTATCACATTTTTTTTCATTTTTTACCTTCTCCCTTTTCATTTCCTAAGTAATGAGATTTCTCTATAAATCATCCATAGATAATGTTTTAGTATCACTATCTTATAATGAAGAAACATTATCCTCAAACTTATTGGTAATGATTATCAAGATTTATTCAATAACTATAGAGTTTAATATTTTTTCACCAAAAATATGGTAGTTCATACAATTTCGTTTTCTATGGTCAAGAAGTCCCTGACAGATTAATACTAACCCATCATGAAAAATACATACTTCAGCCTCCATTTTTTAATGTTTCATTTTTCATTTTTGTGTTTCCTTCGTATATGTTTTTCAAATTATCCCAGAAACCTTTTTCTATGGCCAAACCTTTCAACATTAGAAATTCCATTTCAGAATGTGATGATTGTAAAAAAAATTAGTCCTTCCATCATTCTCAAGATTCTTCATATCAACTGATGTAAGGGTAAATTTATCATAAATGGATGAAAAATCATCTTTTTTAGATTCAAGAACATAATATCTAATATACATTAAAAAAGGTAAAATTATATCTTTCCATATATGATAGTCTTTACCATTAAAAACTGGTAAACCCTTATTGTTCACATTATTCAGATTCTCCATCAGCTTCTCTTAAAAACTTTAGTAAAGAAATACGAAGGGAACAACCCCTCTGATACCAATTATAAGTGCCCAGTTAGGATAGTTTTATCAATGAGGGGGGGGGGGTAAAGCAGTTATAAATTTTTTTTAAGTTTTTTTCATAAAAAATAACCTTTTCCTTCTATTAAATATTTATTTACCTACTGAAAAAAAAATCAAACACGCATCCATAAGAAAACATATATTTACAAAGTTAACTATTAAAAAAGTATGGGTACATCCTTTGTATGGTATAGAAATGATCAAATAACACAGTATACACTATAAAAAACATCCATTTGGGTGGAATAAAATGAGTAGAATATTCCCTTACACTCGTGTAGCACTATATAAGCAATCAAAAAGTGTGTGTTCTCTTTCTATCACAAATTATGTGGTAAAATGTTTTTACTAAAAAACATGTTACAATGATTCTTTATCACTTTCCAAAATATATAATTTCAAAATAATTCTTCACTTTCTTTCATAGAATCTGGTAATAACTTATTTGACTTTGTAATAAAACTCAATCAATTTTACTAGTCTGATTCTTCTAGTCCAATTATAAAATACTTGAAATAATAATCTACCAGAATTCCACTATAATAATATGAACTTATTCTTCATCAATCCAAAAAACTTAGTCTAAATGTTCAATATGTAACATTTATAAATATATTATAATATAGTTGAGACAATTCTTGACACTTTCTTCTTTAGTTTGGAAAACCCAATACGATTTCTCGATCTAATTATCTAGCATGATACGATAATAATAAAAAACAATGATCATCTGAATATGTTGAAATCTTATCTCTTATTCTTTCCATTTTATCTGGAAAACATCTTCAAGAAAAATAATATGTAAAACCACTTCTTCTCTCTAGATCTATTCCTTCACTCTTCTTCACCATGAACAACCCTTCCATCAGAAAGTATAAAGTACTTTCTTCTTTTATACTCACCCAAAAAATGGTTTGGTTAGGATTCCTAAAAACATTCCCATTGAACCAAATTTTCTGAATTTGAATGTTCCCTTGATTTTTAGATAGATTTTGACTTCATCAACGTCTCTCAACTCTTCTCATTTCGTATTGATCATTTTAGAATATTATAAAAACATTGTCTTTCTTATTAAATTCTTTAAAAACATATGTTCGATTCTAATTTTCCCAATATGAGTCTTTGTACCTACTGATTAAAAAAACATCATATTAAAACTTAAATATTACCCTTTTCAGAACTTTTTTATCTCATTCAATCACTTCAAATTTAATGATCCCTTTTTTAACACTTCAAATCAGTCTTTAAACAAGACTTTTTTTCTTCTACTTTCCTCTAGGACGATGATCTTGAATCTTATTAATTTAACTATGTCAGGTTACTTCTATTTTTTTGGTCTCTCTTTCATTAAAACAATTAGATTAAACTTCCTTATGATGGCTCTTAAACCATTTGAAATAAAAATAATTCATCTTAGTGAATAGTTGACTATATTATTGAAAACGATCTGTGTGTATTATTTGTGTTGGTCACCACAAAATTTTCTTCTTCTTTTCATTCATCATTCCCAAAAAATTATTTCTTTGATGATTAAGACAGTATACCATGTCCAATGGATAAGTATCTATAACTTCTACTTGAACTACATCAATATCTTCTGAATATGATACCAATGAATTTTCGACATTACCAATTCCATCTATGATGAATATGATTGTATAAATAATCTGATGGATCATCATTAGCAGCATCAAATTTAGAAACTTCCTTCACTCATAAACATTTTCTTGTATCATGACTTTCTACATGACTTTGAATACATTTGAAATCTGCTTCATCATCATCAAAATTATAATTGAATGTTTTTTAACTTCCCATTTAACATATGTCTTTTCTTATGAGTTTGAATATGATTGACATTATTACGATCGGACTGAATACAATTTATATAACTTTTTCTCCATCATTCTTTTATCATTATTTCATCACAAGTTTTATAAAATATTTTTGATTTATGAAAACTCCAATATTAGAATAGATTATTCACATTTATATAATATTCATAAAGACCTCAATTCTCATTCATTACGATCAAATTGTCCATTTGGGACTCAAGGTGAGTTCGATGATCTTTTAATTCTAGAAGGATTATCTTCAATATGATTGACCTTCTTAAGTACCATGAGTCCAAATTCCAGAATAAAACGAATTCCTAAAAATGATTTTTGAGTCTGATCACCATATTTAAAAAAGTAAATTGATTTCATTTTCCTATTTATAATAAAATCTGATCACCAAAAAACTTCTTTTTGATTATGATGGGGAATCCTATTTCCACCGGCTTATAACTTTTTATCAACATCCGATTCTAATGGATTATATTCACTCATCCAAATGTTCAAGATCTGATTATCATCTAGATCTAGTTCAAAACATTATTCAATCCATATTTCCATCGACCATCTTCTCCAAATAATGACTATTGACAAAAAATTCAACCAAACACCCCCAGGTCTTAATAGGACCAAGTTTTTTTGGGGGATTCCTTCGATGGTTGGTCTGAGGATGGAATGAACTATGTGTTTTTTTAGGGAAGAATTTTTTTTCCCTTCATTGATGCATGATATGGCTCTCTATGTGTTCCATAGTTCACCTTTAGTGTTGCATCCCTACATGAAAAAATGTATCGTTCTTTAAGAGGTCATTTTTGTTGGCCTATGATTAAACATGAAGTTTCAAATTTTGTTTTTTGATGTTTGTTCTGATAGAAGGTGAAGTCCAAGAACCATGTTCCCAATAGTTTTTTCCAGCCGTTAGAGGTCCTCTTGTGGAAGTTAGAGGACATCTCAATGGACTTCATTAGTATCTTATCTCAAGATTAGGGAGTATATGATGCTATGTGGGTGATAATGGATCATTTACTAAAATCATCACACTTTATAGAAGTCAGGGAGTCGAGTTCAGTGGTGGTTTTATTGAGGTTTTATCTATAGGAGGTGGTGAAACTCCACGGATTCCTGAGGATAATCATTTCTGATCAAGATCCTCATTTTCATTCCAGGGAATAGAGATATGTCTAGTGTTCTTTTGGTTTTAGTTATTCCATAGCACTACATTTCATCTATACAAGGATGGTCCGATATAGTGGAACATCTAGACTCCTGAAGACATGTTTCATTTTTATGTCTGGGATTTTGGATGTTCTTGGATGAGGTATATTCCCTTGGTTGAGTTTTATTACAATAATAGTTTCCAATCAACAATTGGTATGGAACTGTTTTAATCTTTGTATGGATGACCTTTTTATTCTCCATTGTGTAGGATTGGAGTTGGAGAGATAATAGTTCTCAGGCCATAACAATTACAAAATACAATAGAGATGGTTTAGGTAATTCAAGAGAGGTTGAAATTAGTTTATGGTCTTTATAAATCCAATTTCAATCATAGGAGGAGACTTTTGGAGTTATACTTTTGGGATCACATGTTTCTAAAGGTGACTCCCCATCATGGGTAGTGAAGTTTTGGACATGGGAGTAAGCTTTATCCCTAGTTTTTTGGGAATTTTGAGGTTTTGTATTGTATTAGAGATATGGAATATATTATATCACCTACCCCTCATATAAGAAGGATAAGCAGTGTTTTTCACATTTCGTAGCTCTATCTTTATATTCATGATGTCTCTCATGTCATCGATTGGGATGCGATCAATGTTGACAATGAATCGGACTTCGAGGAGTGACCTACAGAAATCCAGGACCACCAAAAAAAGGAATTTTATGGGAATGATATTACCTTGGTTTATGTCTTATGGCAGTATGATGGGATGGAAAATATTACCCAAAAATGTAAGTCACAGATGCGTGCTTAGTGCCCTGATATGTTTTATGTTTATCTCTTCACTTTTAGCACTATTATTTTTTTGGATGTTATACCTTATAGTTATAATATGGTTTTATCATGTTTATTATTATGGATTTTATCTTTTTTGAGAGGTATCTCACCCAGGAGAGTATTTTGGAGATGATTGTTTTTACTGAATTATTTGTGCTTGTTTCATCTGTGTGAGGTGGTTGATCTCCTGTGGTGGTAAGATCAATAAGTGGTATCTCACAGAGTGGCTGTTCAGATGACCTGTTTTTGTTTCTCTTCAGGTTTTTTATATACTTGAGGATGAGAATATTTTGAGAGGTATCTAATGTAAGATCTTGGATCTAAGTAGACTGCCCTTTTTCATGTTTTTGAGGCTAATGGATCTTCAATGAGCCTTAAAAAAAGTCTGAAGGTGTTGTATACTGAAAATACTTTAATCAAGGAGATTACGTGTCATGTAATACTTACACACCATGTAAATCTGGTTCATGACTTATGAAATTCATGTTTAAAACATGTATGTTTTGGGGGGTAAAAAATAAAAAGGGGTGGTTTTTTAGCGTTAACTTAATAGTAGGGATTACATGATGTTAAATAGGATTACACATTATGAAATTACCCTCTACAATTTTTTTATAACTATTTTATCTAGCTAGGTTATTCATAACCATGTGGCTATATTATCCCCCTCTCTGGTTTTAGGTGCCTGATGACCCTCTCCTTCGGTGTTTTGGATTCCCTTCAAAGGGGATCGATCCTTATCCTTAGGTCTTCAATAAGTGGTGATCCAAGGTTCGTTCGTCCTTTATTATCTAGAATTTTATCATGGTTTAATCACATTTCCTCTCTTGTATTCTCTTAATCCTATGTAGTTTGATCACCCGTGCTTATAATGGGGTTTATATTGGTTTTTGTTGGTTCGGTTATGTTACAGCGTCCTTGAATAGATGCAGTTTGTATGGGAGAAGTGATCAGAGATCCATCGTGTGGTTTGTTCTTGTGAGAAGGGTGTTAATAGATTTTTTAGTTAGGGAATTAATTTATAATCTTATTTTATTTACATAAAATCATAAATAGATCATTATTTATCACTTTGGAGGGTAATTAAATTATCTTAATAATATTGAACCATATTTAATAATTGGTTGTGATGGCATGTTTTGTATATAGTTTCTCTATATTATGATAGTGGCTTGCCTCATGGTTTTCTAGATAATGTTATATCTATTCCCTTCTTGTTAGCATGTTTTTCTTGATGGAAATTGGTAATGAATTTACATTTGGAATTAATAGATAATTAATTTCCATAAGAATAATTAAGGAGGCATGTATGTAATCTGGTGGTTAATGTAATTTTATGATAATCAAGTTAATGTAACTTACATTTCTAATTTAATTTGATATTACTAATGATTAATGGAATTGATAAATAATGTGAATCATGATTAATCTTGTTAATTATAATAATAATTTAAAAGGTGTGTTAAATTATATTTTTAACTAATTTCTTATATCTTTTTATTGGTTGATGCCTTGGGTGTATGTAGATGGAACCTATTAGTAAAAGAATTTATTAATTTAAGATGAAATATGCACCGATTATGTAATAAAGATAAATACATAGGGATTGAGTTTCCCATTTTCTTGAGAATTCCAAGTTACTTGTTTGGAGTTGTGATAGGTCATGTTCATGGAAAGGTTGAATGCCTCATTTTGAGGACCGAGTTTACATGTTGATTGCTTGTTTGTTTCCTGTTACTATATGATGTGCTCCTGGTAAGGATGATCCTGGAGGGATGATGTGTGATATGGGGAGGGGAGTCATGTATAGGATGCGATCCTGGTATGGATGTGTATAATATGGAAGCTTTGAAATGTGGGTAGGGATTCATAGATGGCATGGAAACAGATGATGCCTATGATGGAGAGATGCATAAGTATATTCATGTGTGTTTCATGGATGGTACCGGAGTTTTTTGGATTGGGTTAAATCTTATTTTACCCATTAATGAGATGCTGAGAGCATGTATTCTCACTTTAATTTGTTTAATAGATATTGGCTGAGTTAGTTGTTTTATCTCTATTATATTTCCCACTACATGAGGTAGATTGAGGTTCTTGATTTCATGTTTACTCTTGGTAGTATCTTGGGATAGTTTTCCCAGAGTACCTGGATATGGAATAATTATAATAATGATTAAATAAATGTTTGACCCCTGAGGTTGGTTGATGATGGAATGAAAATTCTTAAAATATATTAATATTGATAAACTAAGTCCTTGGTTTGGTTTATGCCTGGAGGGACTATGATTTAGTTTTATAATTACTTTAATGTAATCTAGAATAATCTTAAATGGTTACTTATTGTCTTATGAATTAAATAATAGAATATTATACTTAAAATAAAATATAAATTTAATTTAGATATTTTTTTATTTTAGTTATTATAGGTTATTTGGTTTTAGTAGTGGCCACTGGGAGTCCGAGCGATGTTAGCTACAGTTGAGTCTAAGACAATGTAATTCCCATAGTGTAGTTGTAAGATATATTATATCATGTATATTTTTGATTTTATATAATAACCCATCCATTTTTGTAGGGAAACTAACACCTAGTGGACTATGGGATGGTGGTTTCCCCAACATCTCAGTGGGCGTATGGATGATTGACTACCCCCTCTATCCATGTTCTCTTCTCTTTGTAGTTACTTGTGTCGGTATGAAGGGTAGTTAGTTTTCCCCCATATATGTGCATAGATGGGATTCATGGGTTGTGATTATTTCACACAAATGTATTACCAGATATAGTATCCAAAGAATTATTATAGGTATGATGTGTCTTGGTTATGATGTCTTGAGGTACTTACTTGGTGTTTGGGATTTAATGGGTTGAGGTATAATACTTGATTTTTGATATACATCATAAGGGATTTGGTGTATCTTGAAAACTACTAGTTTAATAATTGTTTTTTATATGGGATAGTGTGGTTATGTGATGCATGAGGTGCATGTGGTGGTATCTTTCTTGGGTGTTTTTGGGTTGGCTTACTTTTGGAGAGAGATTCTCTAGACATGCGGCATTGTGGAAGAGTGTAAAACCAGTGGGAAAGCAGGAGAGGGTTACCCATTATGATTTATTACTATATTATATTATCTATTTTATGTGATACTTTATGGGATTTATCTATGGTGAGGCTATTAACACAGTATACCTGTTTAAGTGATGAGTTTGTACTTTTTTCACTGTTCTTTTCCATGATTTATTTATCTTTTTTTGGAGAGGATTCAGGGAGGATCCTTCAATGTTTATTGTCACACTCACCCGACATATATATAAACTATTTTCTATATCATATGAAGTAGGTTAGTCATTGGGTTAGATATTACTAGCTTGGGGTTTATTATGAGCTATCTGTCCATTGTGGTTGCAACCATAGTTAACTTTTTTCTACTTTTATTTTTCTTTTTTGTTGTTTTAGTATTGTATGAATTTAAATGTTGGAACTTTTATTTTATATTATGTGTGTGTGTGTGTTTTTATTAGTAGGTTTTGGTTTTTCATAATTATTATCTCTCTCTTCCGTAGGTTTCTCTTAGAAGTTAATGCCTCCCATTTTTATGTTTGTTATACCAGAGGTTTTAGTCGCCAACATGAGGCCTACTAGAGGTGGGACTCAGGAAATCCCCATGTCTATCCTCCCATTGCGGTATCCTTTTGTGGAGGGGGTCATGAAATTTAATTATTTTATAAATATCATATATAACCTTTATATCCATCATCATACCCAACCATGAGATGTGGTAATGGAAAAACGAATTACATCACTCTACAAGGCGACACCCCGTCATACACATGAATGATGATTTCAAAACCAATTTGATGGAAGTGAGTGTGGTTGTAGATTATAAACTTAAAATAAAAACATATTTGTATATTTAAGATACTTATCTTATTATAATGTCATTTTATAATAATAATTTATGGAGGTGGATAAATAAAGTAAATAAAGATGCTCGTTGAAGAACCTTACCTCTTTTTCGGGTATCCTCATTTAGTTTGCACTAAAACCTTCCTAGGATGGATTTGTACCCAATTAATGATTCTACAGTTATGAGAGGTAAGTTTTGGAGTGATTTTGGTAGTTTTTTTATGATCCAAATGGCTTGAGAGGTGTGAATATGCTAGGGGAGTGAGTTATGTTTTATAGTTTAAGAGGAGTAGAATTCTTGTAAATACTCAAAAGTATTAACTTTTGGGATGTCAATATTACCTCTGGTAGATCTAAAATTTAAAATTAAATGTTTTTAGGGATAATATTTTTATTCACACCTCCACCACAAAATAAAAAAAAATTAAACATTTTTTCCCTTAATTTCTAACTGTACATATTTTTTACCATTTTAGGTTTTCACTGTGGTAACTATATTTATAACCTAGGTAACTTATACATTAAGACTAAATTATAATGAGAATTATTATAAAATTTGTTACCACTAATTCAAAATATGATAAATATTTTATAAAATAAAAATTCTATGCGTGATAGAAATTAATTTTAATAGAAGCGCATGTAACAAGAAAAAACTCTACTTTAAACATAACTACGCTAATATAGTTTTTCAATATTTATGAGTCGGTTTATTCATTATAGAAAAAATTTGTCCATGAAAGGTTCTTATTGATATTTATTATCATTTAAAAAACACTTGTAAGAATATTTTATTTTTAGTACTTTTAAATCATTTAATAAAATATAATTTATAATAAAATAACATTAATGTCAATTTGGACATTAATCATTTAAATTGAATTTAGAAAATATCAATATAGTGATGGAATTAGAAAATATTTTTTTAAACCTTTTAAAACTAATATATTAATATATAAAAATAATAGAACACTATAATACATTCAATTTACTTCACTTTTAATATTTTTAGCATCATTTTTTATTTAAGTGTTAACTAAATATTAAATGTGTTGTAATTTCTTAAAAATTTTAAGTAATTATTTTATCTTTGAAAATTAAAAGTAAATTATAAGGATAAAATTTTAATTTATTTTTAAAAATAATATCTATAATGGGTCCTATGGGTTTTTTTCCCTATTCCAAATCGTTATATTTATTAAAAGGATGTAAAATATCTTTTTGTATTTTTCTTTACATAACTTATTATATGGGTAATATTCATATAAAAGTGTAAATATTCATCCATATTTCAGATACTTTTATGTCCAATTTAAAAATAAACTTATTAAGTAAAATTAAGATAAAATTCTAGGTCACTTTCACTCTTATCATTCTAGTTTATTCCCTCGGTAAATCAGTTATTACCTTAACCACATTAATTAGTTTTTAATACATTCACTATTCATTTTGTCAAAAATTAAGTTAACTGTATTAGACTTTATAAGTTATGATGATTCCAAATATAGAATCTATTTGTCCAAATTCAACTCACATAAATGGTATGATTTAATTTTAAACTAATATTGTAGATGTGATGAGACAATGTGTTTTTAAAAAGTGTATTATTTTGATAAAAAATATGATTCTATAATAATTATATGACAAGTAATAATAATTTTATGAAACTAAATTAATATTTACTGATATATAATATCAATATTTTATTTAAAACATTTCCCATTTGGTATTATTTGAACTTTTTCACTGTAATCAAATATTGGACATTTAAATATACATTGTTGTAAACCCACATCATAAAATGAGTTTATAAAATATCCTCTTAATAATTTATAAATGGAAGTAAAAAAGTTCATATGAAATAACACATAAATAGTATTCCAAATAGAATAATGTAAGTTGTAATATAGGAAAATTATAAATAATTATAGAGATTTTTTGAGGTCATTGATAACAAACAAGTGAATGGTCAATAGAAAGTTAAGGGCCTCCAAACAATAAATATGTGATTATTTAAAAGACTATGTTCATCATAATTGAAAGTACTATGATAATATTATTTTTCAAGACTCATTTCCTAAAATTTTGAAACTATTTCACCATATATGCTGAAATCATCGTGAAATATACATACTTATCAAGAAGGATTTCATCCTTTAGCCAATTTTCATAGAATGTCATTTGTTCCTCCAAAGGATGATTATTAAATATGGTTTTCTAATTCCTAAATCACTAAAAGAAACTTTTAAAACCAATATAACCCTTACATGGAAAAAATATATTATTAATGTATTTTGAAATTAAAAAAACCCAAAATGATTATCACATGATAAGATAATTCCCAAAATGAATAAACACTTATATGATACAATGATCTTAAAACTTTAACTGTAATACCAAAAGGCTAAACTAAATAATCAAACAACTCTATATCCCAAATAAACACAATAACCTCAAAATTAATGAGTGTTTTAACCTAAAATTTTATCTCATACCTTTCATATTTGAAGACCAATATATGGCAATATTCTATTAAAGTAAAATTAATCAGTTAGCCACCAAATCACTTTTAAATTATAGGGTTATGTATACAATAAATATTCTGATCTCAATATAAAATTTCATAAAAACTCTAAATTCTATCAATATGTTAAATACCATTTCAAAAAAAAATTAAATTCACACTTCATGTTAAACCATAGTTTTACAAATACTTCCACCTATTAAAACATATCCTAAAATGTCATTAATCACTTTATGATCTCATTTCTTAAAATCTAAGAGGGGTGTATAAGACATTGAACTTATGATAATACTTAAGATTATAAACCTATGATAGTATACATTACTGTTAAGATAACATCACATGAAAAATTTATAATCTCCAATGTTATCTAAACCTTTGATCGGATACTAACTATAACTACCCAGAACCCGTACTCCCAATTTCAATAATGAAATTATAAACTTTACATTTATAACTTTAATACTGATGGAGGTGACCATATTTTTTCCATTCAAAACATAAAATATCAATAATAAATATTGGAACACATACATTCTTTATGTCTTTTTAGGTTCAGAGTTATTTATAATTATGAAAAACTCTTACATAAAAAATACCCATGTTTTTAAATAATTATTTCCCACTTTTAAAATATATTTTTTTCACATTAAGTGATCATCATCATAAATATGAAATAAATTCTATGAAAAATCTATTAAACCTCATTATTTATAATCTGGGTAAGAGGAAACATAAGAAGGGTGAGTTCAAATGATCTATAATGGTAAACATAGGCTTTAACAATTAAGTGTCATCAATGAGCATAATATGTGCATAAGGTTATAAAAACCTAATCAGATAATTTGATAGAATCATAAAATAAATCATGCCCATACACACTTAGATCATCAAATATGAAAACATGGAAAAGTAAAGAGTCATTAGAATTAATAATCATGTGTCATGTAGTATCAATCATGACCATAAGAAACATTATAATCCCATAAAAATCATAGATAAGATTTTTTGGTATCTTGTGACATTTTTCTTCATAAAACATGTAAACCCATGTCAAAAATAACTAAATCTAGGTAAAATTTATAAAATAAACCCATAGGTAACTCCCTCCTTTTTTTCTCTCTGGACAAAGTATATTACCTAATGCATTTTCGAACTATCTATGTACACCCATCATTTAAGCTATATTGGGCTCACCCAACTCTATCTATGCCACCCCAGGATATAAGTTATAATGGGTTCACCCAACTCTATTTGGTTTCACCCATTATATAAGCTATAATAGTCTCACCTTTCACTATCTGGGTTGTCCATCATATAAAATATAATGGGCTCACCCAATGCTCTCTAGGCCTCCCATCATATAAATTTTCTTTGAAAAAAAATAAAGTGCATATAGATTTCATTTAATTATAATTATCTTTAAAACAATAATTATTCTATTTATACCATTATTAAATCAAGGAAAATAAATCTATTCCATATCATTTTCTTTTAAACATGATTGACATGTGGAAAATAAATGTGTTCCATGACAATATCTTCAAAACAATCTTAACCAATCCAGAAAAATAATGAGTTTGGTGTCACTAAAAATTATACCCAATGGATCATAGGTAAAAACATGGTTCATTGACTTTGATAAATGGAAATACCATTAAAATATCGTTAAAAACATTGATGAAGAAAATATCTTTTTAATTTTGAATATAAATTTTTAAAACACAAAACATTTTGATAATAATTTTCATTGAAGACCAGTTTTAAAAATATTTCTAGAATATTAGGAAAAAAATTCTTTAAAAATTTCTTCTAAAAATGAAAGTTAAGCTTCAAAGAAATAATGGTCATGATGGCCATTAAATCTGTATATTCCAAACATGGTAAACTAACATTACTTTTATAATGTAAAATGTTTAAAAAAGTTCCTTGATTGGAAAATGAAAAGAATATACCTTTGAAATTATTTAAATAAAAGAAATGGTGAAAATTTATTTAATAAATAATATTGAAATGGTTAAAAACATTTATATATATATATTTTTAGAAAACATGGTTTTGAAAGAAAACATATTTCTCCCAGAAGAGAGAAATAAAGTCGGATTTTCATAAAAATTATTCTCAAACATTTGAAGTACCAAATATTGAAAAACAATTACAATTAATTAAAAATATCATTAATAAACATAGGATAATATAATTCAGTATAATTATAATATTTAAAAATAATCCTGATAAATGATGAGATTGTAACAAAAGACTATTAACACTTTTGTAACTTTGAATAAAAAAACTCCATGAAATAATAAAATCAAATGAAACATATAATATCATTAAAATAATTAGATTCATGATATAACATGTGAAATTTTTAGTATATACCCCTCATAAAATAATATAGGTGTATAAGACAACAAATGTATCAAAGAAGAAAAATTGAGACAAAAATCTCTTTCTGCCTTGGTAACTTTGAAATCATAACACTGTGAAAGAGAGATTCTAAAATATATGTTTAATTACACATAAATTTAATTATAATAATAATAAAATAAATTCATGGTTATTATATACACAAAAAAAATAAGTGGTGAATATAGAAAATATCTCATAGAAATAAAAGTGATATGAGAAAATCATTACCTTGAGTCCGACTTGTCACACGTGTCTTTATCTTAATGAATAATAAAATTATGTTAATTTTTTAATTTCAATAGAACCATTTTAAATTTTATTAATTATTTTATTTCAATTTTTATCATTTTATATAAAATTTCTTAATCAATTAAGTTTACATTACATGTTTTGACCATATTCGGCTTCTGTGTCAAAAACGACTTAGGTGGGTTGACTATAGCTGAAGAGGTCATTATTTAAACATATCCAAAATTATTTCACCCCTTTTTTGAGTTATTTAACCCTTTTTATTATTTTTTATGGGTATAAAGTGGTTTTCATGGTTTGGGAGAGTTTATTAGTATTTGGGAATGTTTTGGGGTATTTTAAAAGTGTGCACTATTTGAGCAGGGTTAGTCGAAACTGTGAATAATATCAATGATATCATGAAAGGGGAGAAAAATAGTTATGGGATTGTTCACATTTAAGGATCATGGTTTAAAAACCATATGAACACCCCAATTAACCCATGATACTCGAGACAGTTTACTTTCATATGATCGGTGGGTAGTTTTTCAAACCCTGTGGGATAATTGTATAAGCTAACCATGTGAAACATTAAAAATGGGTTTTATAATAATGGGTTCACTCGGTATTTACCCTAAATCACCCATTTCTAATCCCACTAAAACACAACATGGGATTTTCTATTATCATTAGTTAGGGTACCTCTTCCACTCATCTTGGATGCATTTTAAATGGTTTTCTTGGTGTGGTAAAGGTGATTCTTTTCCATTATGTATCAAATCTTGGTTGTTTCTTTGTTATCCTTAGATATAGTTCTCTCTCTCTCATTCTCTCTCCAAATTTGAAGATATACTTCTATCGCATATAGATCTAGGATTTTTGTTTCCTAAAATGGTGATATTTGGGATAGTTGATGTTACAAAAAGGAATATAAGCCATTTTTTTGAATTTTCACCCATATTTGGTGTATATTTGTGTGGTGGGATGATTTTACCAAACCCTAAATTAGGTGGATTCACTATTATATCTATTTTTCTAGAAAAAAATAATGATTAATTTCAATATTTCTTTGTTTTTCTTGAAATTGGTTGTGATTTTGATGTGTGATGCTTGGTGGAAACCTGTTTTGTGATTAATTGGGGATTTTAGGAAAAAATGGGTTATTATTGTGAAATGGGATTTTTTTTGGTTTAAAAATATTGATTTTAGAATTTTTTTTATTTGTTAATTTTTGGAAAATTTGTTTTCAATAAATTTTTTTTAAAATTTTACTTTTAATAGAAAATGGTTTAAAGGTTTTTTCAAAAAATGGGTGATTTATTGAAGTGGTTTTATCATATTGTCATAATGGTTTATGTTATTGAGAGATTTTGTTGTTTATAAATTGTTGGGTAGTATAAATTAGAATATTTTTCTTGATATGTTCACGGTAATTGTTGATTTTCATGTTTTTGTGGCTTTGGTAAATGATATATTCTTGTGTGTTGGAAAAAAGTGTTTTATGAATGTTTTGTAATGGATGGATAGTGGGAGGGAAGAACCACTATAAATTGGGGATGTAAAGTTAATGTGAAGGACCACCATCAAGGATAAGTTTTTGTGAAGTACAACTATAAAGGAAGAGGGGAGAATGGGCTTGGACGTGAAGTTCCACCATCATGGTTACACTACGTTTGGGTAAATAGAATTTATGACTATGGTTAGAATATAAATGTGGACTCACAAGGTGATTTTGGACGTGCTAATATGTGTTGGTAAAATGGTTAATGACATGTTTGGTTTCTTTCCATGGTATTGTGTAGATTTGGGTGAAATGGTTTGGTAAGGGTGTGTTTGGCTTGCTAAAAATAGTTTCATTGTTTAGTGTTTTATATAAAGTGTTTATATAAATGTGATAAAAGTTTTATCCTAGTGGAATGTGTAAGGAAGTAATTTGTGGAAAACCTACTGAGTATTATTACTCACACCCTACTTTGTAACATTTGTTCTTTTGTATATGTTTTACTCTGGGACACATGTAAAGATAAATCAGCTCATTTCTTTAGTGTCTCATCGTGATTCTTGGGCAGTATTGTGGTGATTAGAGTGTGGATCTTGGTGTGTATTTGTGGAGTTGTGGATTTGTGTCATATATTCTTTGTGTTTTTTTGTTTAGTATTCCACTTGGTATTCTGATTCTAGATTTTTTTGTGGTTGTATTAGGTGTTTGGTATTCTTTTGTTGTAGTAAATTGTTTACATGCATCATATAGTTATTTTTTGTATTGGATTTTTTAATCGGTTGCTTATATTCTAAAGGAAAATTGTTCACCAATTTCCCTTGAAGACCTATCCATTTACTTCTATCATTTAGTGCATTGGGAATATCTTATAAGTTCAATTATAATTCCACCACATTCTCAAGACAATGAGAAGGTGTGGGACGTTTCAAGTGAGACCAGTGTTATTCAGATTATTTGGTGTTGATTGTTGGTCTTAGAGTTGGTATTCATTCTTAGTTTATTCCTTAAGATTTTATGGTATAAATGAGTAGGATTTTTAGAAATTACTTTCTACTAGGATCACATATATCATTTGGAATAATGATTTATGTTGTGGTATGAATGTTTTGATTTTTAAAAATTTGTAATTTTTTTTCAAATGTGTGGTTTTAAAAAGAGAATGGTTATGGTATTCTAAAAAGGGTTGGTTTTCAAAGCATGGGGAGTCTTTCAAAAAATGGTTTAACATGGGAAATGTGGAATTGTGTAAATAATGGTTGTGATAGTTGAAATGTAATTGAACATGAAATTGTAAACCTACGGTTTATAAGGAATGAGACTTATGGTGATTCTTGTGTTGGTATAAATGGCACCGGGTAGGCATCGTAGAGACTAACTAGAGGATTATACTAAAAATGTGGTTGCACCCAAACCCCAGTTGAACAATTAGCCACTTTATATCATAGTGAATGCTTTCCAAGATCTGGAATGAGGGAATAGAGTAGATGATTCAAACCATGTGGATCATGTCGTTCAGTTATAGAAGTAGAATCCACCCATCTTTAGGGGTAATTTAGAACTTGAAAGGGAAGAATCATGGCTGAATAGCATTTATCAAATATTTTATTTCTAAGACACACCAAGAGATTTCATTGTAGATTTAGCGACTTCTATATTGTAATACCTTTCATGTCAGTGGTGGGAGTTGGTGGACCAAGATGGATCAGACCAAGGTGTGACATGGGAGGGTTATGAGTTATTGTTTAAAAAACAATTCTTGCCTCACAAGTTCAGAATTCAGAACACAATGTATTTATTTTTCCTAAAGTAATATAATATATCGGTAATGGATTATTCATATATGTTTATGAACTTAGTGAGGTTTTCATCTGATGTGGTGGATAGTTCATCATTGTAACATCCTGTTACCTTGATCAAGTATGTTTTTTTCTCGCTCTAATTTTTCACCTGAGGTGGTGGATATTTCATAATTTCCCTCAACCCAAGTCTATTCCTATGAAATATTTAGAGGATCCTTTTCTTCCAAAAATGATCCGATCAGTTTTGGATCATTGTTGTGTCTATGGTGCGTCTCTCTGAGTAAGTGTTTCTTTTGGTTCTTCATTTCCTTTGATCACGATATCACCCTTGATTTTCATTACTGGATCTATTGATCTATGTTGAATGATTCTTATTAGTTTATTCTAGATCCATTGTGAGATCTCATTTTGGAGGCATTTTTTTGTTGGTCGTGGTGTTGTCAGATTTCATCTTCGAGGGAATTTGTTGTCGTCACTGGATTTCATTGTTTGTGGATTTTTTGTGGGCGTGTGTGAAATGAGCTTTGAGGTGGGTGGTTCCGTCTCTAGTATATGTTGATAATCTTGATTCTTCTTAATTTATAAATAGATTTATTAAATTGACCTGATTGATTGTGTGTGTTGAAAAATGGGTTTAAAATATAAATGTTTTTCCTTTGTTTTTGATAAATGGATTTTGAAATGGTTTTCAAAGCATTAAAATTGGTTTGTAAAATTGATCACATGGGTTGCCTTAGATAATTAAGTGGACGATTTATCTTAAGGCCAATATTAATTAGGAATTTTTTCTTGGGGATTTCCTCTTTTTTCAATGCCCATTGTTCTAGGGGATAGATGTTGAAATTTTGCAGGGGTTTACTCATGGGGTATCCCTCTAGTTCCTTGGCATGTGTTCTATGATAGAAATTTTTACACTTGATTGATTTATTGTGGTATGAGTATTCTGTGGCTTGGACCTATAGTATTTATTGGCATTGTGATACATGTGAATTTGTTTTGTATTTCTTGTATTTTTGAGTTATCCTTAATATGCATGTTTATACTAGTGGAAAATGATATTGAAAATGTGATTTGAAATTGATATACCTTATTTTGTTTAGAACTGTGGAAAAGAGAAATGTTTATCATGTTTTCTATAAAACTTATTTAGTTCTTTTCATGCCATGTTTTATTTACAATGATTATAAATGAATTTTTATATAGAATCTGGTTATGTAATGACTAGGTGGGATCCTACTGAGCTTGTTAGCTAGCACCATACGCACCACTTTTATGGTGCATAGACCTCTGTTTGTCTTCCACTATAGGGAAAGGAAAGGTGTCGCAGTGTGGTGGTGAGGTTCATGTATGCTAGTTATTTAGCTAGTGGTGAGATGGTGGGAGTTCATTTGTACCATATTTTGGAGTAGATTTTTCCTTTTTAGTATTTTCTATTTGACTTGTCTTAGAGTTTTTGGTTAGTTTTGTTTTTTTTCAATGTTTCCTTATAGTTATGGCATATATATTCACTAGTCTGATACTATTTTATTATTGTTATATATATATATATATATTCCATGTAGTTGATTTGGTGGATGAAATCATTCCCTTGTATTTTTCGTTCGATACCCAGATGCTTGTCTCCTACCCATGGGGATTGGGAACGCCCTTTAGGTATGTGATAGATCAGGGCGGGTGTCAGGTTTGAGGGAAACATGAGTCAGTTATCTATAGTTTGATATCAGAGGCAGTGTCCATTTAATGTGCCAGTGAGGATGTTGGGACCTTATGGGGGTGCATTATGGCTATCCCACATTAAAGGAGAAAGAGAATGAAGCACTCCATTATAAGGTAGTATGGATACCTCTCCCATTATGAGGTTTTTCCCTACACTGCAAGACAAACAATTGTCTACACACCGCCAAAGAGGTTTGTAGGGTGTGAGATAACAGGCTCAGTAGGATCCTAACGTGGTGTTCTATAACAATTATTGGTATAAAAAATCATGTATGCTCATTTTAAAATAAAACATGGAATGATAAGAAGAAAATCATTTATATAGAAAACATAGTAAACATTTTTCTTTTCCACAGTTCTAAAAAAAATCTGGTATACCATTTTCGCTATATATTTTCCATATAATATTTCACAAGTATAAACAGGCATATTATGGATAAATCAGAAAACCAAGAAGTATAAAACATAATCACACATATCACTACACCAAGGAATACTACTGGTCCAGGCCATAGACTACTCATACCACAATAATTAAGTGCACAAAAACTGATCCCAGAACACATGCCTAGGAGAAGAGGAATACGCCATGAATAACCCCCCCTCCCAATATGTCAATATCATCCCTCTAGAACAATAGGCCTAGGAAATAGAGGAAATACTCAAGACAAACATCCTTAATAATCACAAACAATGGACTATGGCCTCAAGATAAACATTCCACCTAGGTACCCAAGGTAACCCATGTGCTCAATTTCACAAACCAATTTCAATAATTTAAAAACATTCAAAACAATTTCAAAATACATAAATCAAAAACCACAAAAATACCATTTCTCTTTTAAAACCTTTTTTCAACACACAAAAATAGTCATGCTGATTTAATAAATCATTTTTAAAAAAAGAACAATCAAGATTATCGACATAGGCTAGAGACATAACCACCTACCTAAAAGCCTAGGTCTCACACACCCGCAATAGAATCAACCAAAAATGAAATAAAACGATTAAAAATAAAGTCCCTCGAAGAATAAATATCATATCCCCATGAACAATGAATTGAAAGGCCTTCTAAATAGGATCTCAAAATAGATCTAGAATAAACCGAGAAGAAGCATCCAACATAGATCAACAGATCTGGTACCTCAAAGCTAGGGTGCTATCACAATAAAATGAAATGTATAACCTGAAATATACTAACTCGAAGCGACTCAATGAAGATAAAAATATAATAAGATTTATCTAGAAGGAAAGGAACATATAAAAATCTCCTAATAATAGCCTTAGGCCAAGAGTAACAAATAGTTGATTAGAGGACCAATCCAAAATAGTCGATCGTGCATTTTAAAAATAAATGTATTTCGGGTCACAATGTGTAGCCCCTAGTTAAATAATGTAGTCCATGCTGAATAAGTACACCTAAAAACCCGTCACTTCATATTAAAAATACAATTTTTAAACCATACATGATGTATACTCACCATTCACAATGTATACTAGTTCACAGCATGATCTCCTCTTTCACGACATGTATCCAGTAACCAGTACATGGTGGGTTTCTCTTGATTTGTTCTGTAGGATACAGAACCATGTGGGCTATTCCCAAAGCATACAATATCATGATCATGGGCTGGGTTGGGCCATCACAAATGGTATCAGATCCAATGTCCATTTAATGTGCCAGTGAGGACATTGGGCCCATCTAGGGGGTGTATTATGGTAATCCCACATAGAAGGAGAGGGAACATGAAGCACCCATTTATAAGGTGTTGTGGATACCTCTCCCATCATGAAGCCTTTTCATAGGGGATACCTAAGGGACATATCCAAGGGAAAGAAAAATCATGTGGGCTAGGCCCAAAGAAGACAATATCATGATTGTGGACTGGACTGGGCCATCACAAGCGGGAAAAGTGTACTTGGTAGGACCATGTTTGGTTTAGGAGACATAGGAGAAGATTTAGGATGTACAACAACATCTAGTTACCACCCAGAGTCGATAAAAATCATATGAAGATCAAAAACATCTTTATTTTGAGTTTTCCATTACTGATTGGGTTTTCCTGAAAGTTTCTCCTCATTTGGGTCACTGTCTTCTTAGAAAATAGAAAATGTTAGAACTGAGATATTTTGGACCATTTGAGATCACTAAATGGATTGGGTAGTTTTCTTATTAGTTATCTATGATTTTCAGCTCATTTTACTGGAATGAGTATTGTTTTCCATATAACTTATCTCAGGAATTAACACCTTGATCCCTCTTACATTTTAAGTAAGGAAGAAATTGAATTTTGGCAAGATGTTTCTTTTTTATAGAAGCCAGTTGAGATCTTTTAATCTCAAGATGAATTCTTGCATGGAAAGTTGATTCCATAGGTTATATTCCTTTATAAATGAGGATCATATTCTCATAAGACTTGGGAATGTAAGTAGTTGATGAGGGATTAATGGCCTCATCTCTTTTCAGAGGTTACATCTTCCACATGTCTTCCTGGGGATAGAAAGTTTTCATGGTGGAGATTTTGGAACATCATGTTACCTTGATTGGGTAAGTTTTTCCCTTAATCTATTTTCCCTTTTTGTTCAAATCCCATAGAGGTAATTTTCTGGATTTTTAGTAGGTTTCAGAGCAGTTACACACCATGTACCTATGATACACACCGTGTACTGGTTTCTCTATACATGTCGTGCAATGGGAGATCACGTTGTGAACTGGTTAACATATTTAATGGTTAGTAAACATAATGTTGGTTTAAATATTGTATTTTTATTATAATGTGTTGGGGTTTTCTACATACATATCTAGCGTGGCCATCATGTCGTGACCTGGGATTACATGTCGTAACTTGCCCTGCATCCAGTTTCAAAATGCACAATCGGTTGTTTTAGTGAATTCTTCCCATCAACTCTTCATTTATCTCAACTTAAGTCTATTACTATGTGATTTTCAGAAGCACATTTCCTTTTGTATTGATATAATTGTCTTTTTATCTTCATTGTGTCTTTGGTGTATCTCTCTAGGTAATTGTTCTTTCTGGTTCTTTGTTGCGGTTTCTCATAGTAGCAGCCTAGCTTTGCGATACTAGATCTATTAATATAAGTTGTATGTTTATTCTTGTTTTATTCTAGATTAGTTATGAGATATCATTCTGGATTTCATTTCCCTTGTTTTTTGTTGTGTGGGGGGGTGTTCGACTTGGAGGTATTTCATTGACGTTGTTGGGTTTCGTTTATTTTTTATTCCATTATTGGCATTTGCAACCCAGGATTTGATATAGGTGGTTTCATCTCTAGCCTATGTTAATAAGCTTGATTTTTATTACTTTATAAAATAATTTATTAAATTGGAATGGTTGTTTATATGTTTTTAAAAAGTGTTTTAAAATAGAAATGGGGTTTCCCTACTTTTTTATAAATGGATTGGGAAATGGTTTTGAATGGTTTTCAAAGAATTGTAATTGGTTTTTGAAATTGAGGACATGGATTAACTTGGGTACTCATGTGGAAGGTTTATCATGATTCCATCGTCCATTATTTGTGATTATCAAGGAGGTTTTTATTGGGTATTAACTATGTTTTGTCGGCTTGTTGTTCTGGGGCACCGATATTGTTATTTTGTGAGGGTTACTAATGGTGTATTCTTTTTCTTTATAGGCATGTGTTCTAGGATCAGATTTTTTTCACTTGATTATTGTGGTACAAGTAGTCTACGACCATGACCTATAATATTCCTTGGTGTTTTGATACATGTTGTTTTGTTTGGTAATTCTTGGATTTCGGAATTATCCTTGATATGCGTGTTTATGGTTGTGAAAAAATGATATGGAAAATATGTTGTGAAATCGATATACCCACTTTTTTTTGAATTTTGAAAAAGGTAAATGTTTACCATGTTTTCTATAAAACTGATTTACTTCTTATGATGCACTGTTTTTATTTAAAATGAGCATATATAGGTTTTTATATAGAGATTGGTTATGGAACACCTGGGTGGGATCCTACTGATCTTGTTAGATCACACCCTATGCACCTCTTCATTAATGCATAGAACTTTCTTTCTATTCTAGTGTTGGAAAAGGTAAGGTTCCATAGTGAGGTGGTGAGGTTTGTGTCAACTAGTTGGGTAGCTGGTAGTGAGATGGTGGGAGTTCATCCATACCATCACTTGAAGTATCTGTTGTGTTTTTAGTTCTTGTTATTCGACTTTTCTTGGAGTTTTTGGCTACTTTTGTTGTTGTATGTTTCTGTTGTTTCCTTATATTTATGGAATATATATTTTCTAGTCATCCATTATTTCTTTATTGTAATATATATATAAATACATATTATGTGTTTTTTTAGGTGGGATAAATCATTCCCTCGGTTTTGTCGTTCAATGCCCGGGTGCTTTTCACCAGCCCATTGGGATCAGGAATGCCCTTTGGGTATGTGACATATCAGGTTGGGTGTTGTGTTTTCACTTCTCAAATCCAAAAACTAAATTTTTAAAGCTTTCCATATAGATAGTGATTTCTCATAATTTTTTAACAAGGCCTAGTAGTTGATTGAGAGAAATTAAAAGATGTTTTTTCAGGGAAGGAAACCCGAAATGTATTTGAAATTAGATGATTCATTGGTCTTGATAGATACTACAGATGGTTTGTCAAGGATTTTTCTAATTTGGAATCACCTTTAACTAATCTTACCAATAAAGTGTTAAAATTCACACGGGGTGCAAAGTGTCGGTCTTATTTCGATGATCTGAAGTGACTTCTGAAATCGGTTTATATTCTAATCTTACCTAATCCGGTTAAGGGGTATATGGTGTTTTTTATGCTTCTGGTGAGGTATTGGGATATGTTCTTATGAATGATGACCATTTCATAACTTAAGTTTCTTGTTAGCTTTGAATTCATGAGAAAAATTACCCTACTCTTGATCCAAAGATTGTTGCAGTCATGCATGCACTTAAGTGATGGAAGTACTATCTTTTTGCGGAGAAGTTCATGTTCTTCTATTATAATAATATTTTGAAATATATATTATCTCAAAAATACTTGAATCTCAAATAGATATGTTGGGAGGAATGACTTCAGATGTTTGAATTTGATATCACCTATATCCCAGGAAAAGGAAATGTTGTTGCAAATGCTCTTAGTAGGAAGGTATCATCATGGGATGTTCTGGAATTGAAGGAGGATTGGAATCTTATGGGGATTTTCACTCAGTTTCTCCTAGGTTATTAGGAGGATTTTTTTGGCATGGTTCTAGCCATTTTTCAATTATCATCATCTCCCCTAGATCCTATCCAAAAGATTTAGAAGCATGATGAATAGTTTCTTAAGACTCTAGAAAGCCTTTATGGAGGGAAGACCATTTCAGTTTGGTCTCTTTCTTTAGATGGTATGATTCACTTCAGGAAAAGAATTTCCATCCCAGCACCTGTGATGAGTCTCGTCTTGTTTGATTGTCACGTATCTTAATGGTCCATAAATCTAGGAACTATAGAGATGTATTATGACATGAGGTGGTGATTCTAGTGGCCATGTATTATGTGTGACATCACGAAGTCTGGGTATCATTGTTACACCTACCAACAGATAAAATTAGAGCACTTGAAACATTCTAGATTGCTTCATCCTCTTTTGGTGCTGGTTTTGAAATGGTATGAGGTATCCATGGATTTTTTTGTCATATTTCCACAGACTCCCTGAGGGATGAACACTATATGGGTAGTTGTTGATCAGTTAACACAGTCTTCTCATTTCATTCTGATCAAGGATACCACAAATTTTGAAGATCTGGGTAAGTTGTATGTGCAGGAGATCATGAGTTTACATGGGATAGATTATGCCATTGTTTCGGATTGGGATCCTAGGTTTACTTTGAGATTTTATAGGAGTATTGAAGAGGTGATTGGAACTTATGTAATGTTGATCATAACTTACCATCCACAAATATATGGTCATATAGATCATGTAATTCAGATCCTAGAGGATATCCTTTGTGCCTAAGTATTAGATTTCAGTGGATTATGGGATATCCATCTGGTACTAGTTGAGTTTTTTACAAAAAAAATTATTAGTCAATAATCAGAATAGTTCCTTTTATACCATTTTATGGTTTCCTGTGTAGATCACCTCTTTGTTGGGTGATGTGGGTGAAGTATATTTGGTTGGATCAATTTTCGCTCAGGAGACATCTGTGAAGATTTAGGATGTGTGATGATGTTTGGTTATTGTAGAGACCCAAAGCTTGATGTACATAGATATTACATTACTTTTTCGGAATACATAATACATAACAAAAATAGAAACACAAGGACCGTAATAGTTTAGTGTCTTTGGAAAATCGAAACGTAATCTTCTAATCGTGGTGAAAGATCTTCATCATCTCCCATAAAGATCTTCCACTTTTTGTTTCCTTACCTAAAACCTTTCTTTTAATTCTAGGGGAAAATAAAACATAAAAAGGGTGAGCTCAAATGCTCTGTAAGGGTAAGCATGGATAAAATAAAACATACCATATACATTTGAACTTAAAAACATGAATATAATGTTTAAACATCAAAATCTTGAGCAACGAATTAAAATATGGAAGTACGTAAGGAATAGATCATAATGAAACATAAATCATGATAAAATAGCATGGGAATAAAAAATTTAATTGTGGAATCCATTACACACATGTAATGATTTCCATAGTAGCCAAGGCATTGCTTCCAAGACCATCTTAGTGGGAAAAGTCCCTTTCTGAATCGAGTTCACTCCTCATTCCAGTCCTGTAATACTGAACCGGATTAAATTATCGTTCCATCCATGTCTGTCTCATGAGATATAAATCTTTACCCAATGCATTGGAGGGAGATATAGGTCCCACCCATCTCACAATTAAATCATTCTTACTTGTGCCACAATATAAACATAAATCATTCATCATAACCCAAAGAATAAAATGGGTTTCATAAACATCATTCCATCATCACATAATCCATATAAAAGAAATGGATATCATTTCATAATAAGATAAGTGAAACCATTTAAATAATAGAGACATTATACTTGAAACATACACATATTAAATAATGTCATCTTAGATGAAAATGGTTTTGATAAAACACTTGAAATGAATTCTTGAGGAAAATATCCTTTCTTCTTCAAAATCAATTTCTTTTCACAAAACATCATGCAATTTTAAAAGAAAAATATTTTGTTGAAAATAGTCATGAAATATATTGGAGTAATCTTCATGAAAATAAGGCTTTATAAAACCATAAAAATCTGTTCGTGCCGTATAAGTTAAAAAAACATTCTACTCGTACTTTTGCCTAAAAAGTCAAAAAAGTACCTCGTAACGTAAACAAAAGAACGATTCCTAGCATACCATGTATTAAAATTAAAAAATGGGTAAAAAGGACTTTAAGAATACATTAAAACACTTTTATAAAACATGGACATGGATGATAGAAATAACCCCAGTAAATACTTACGAATAAGCAATCTCAAATAAAAATGAGATTTTCAAAATTATCCCTTACCTTATGTCTGATATGCTTCGTATGTATCCGAACCTCCTGTATAATGATTTAAATAATTTCATTGACTTATTATAGAATCATAATCAGTGTTATTATATAATATATGGTTCACTTATGACTTTATATTACCCGTTCTTTTGTAAGTTCCATGTTAAAGTAGTGTTTTGGGTAAAATCGTTTTATTTATTGTACATGTTTGGACTTGTTGTTCTTGATATTATTACTTATATCCTGATTTAAATAATTCCAGAGTGTAAAAAATGATTTATATATAATATATATTCATCATATATATATATATATATTATAGATCTATAAAAAGAAAGAAAATACACCGTTCATGGAGACGGTAGGCCGTACGTACGCATGAACATTGTTTTCGTTTCCTTATTGAATTGAATGAAATTAAATAGATGAAATACATATATATATATATACATAAATCCAGTAGCATTATTATGTCATATATTTCATTATTATTCATTATATATACTTTATAATCATTCTTGAATGGTTAATCATGGAAAATGAATCTCATCGCGTTTGTGGAGACGGTATTCCGTACGTACGCACGCGCGGTGATTTCATTTTCCGTAGGATGGTTAGATGGTGAAATATGGTTGTTTCATACTTACAATAACATATCCGTATATGAGGTATACTGATGTTATTACATCATACTAAAACAACAAAAGAAGAAGTAGTGTAAGAAGAAATAAAGTTGAATGAATCGGTAACGGACATTACCTCTTCTTTGAAGCGCCTCTTTGAGACCTCCTCTTAGGGCACTAAAATTGGTCTTTGAAGAATACCGGGACCTCTAGGATGTTTATAGGGAAGTTGATAAGAGAAATTGGCAGGGTTTGGTCGAGCTTGAAGGCTCAAAGTTGTGTGAGGAATAGAGGGAGGAGGTGCCTTTTTATAAGGGAGGAGAGGGGAACCTTTGGAAAAACAAAAAATATTATTTTATTATAAAGTCATATTCGGTTTTTAATAGCTCCAAATTTATTTATTTCGAAGATAAGGTGGGGATGGGTATAAATCCTCTCATCCAATAGAATTTAGACAAGTTTAGTTCATTATATTAACCTTAACTTTTAGTTTTAACTCTTAGTTAATTAGATTGACATTTACCATGTCACTTTGTATTTTTATATTATATAGTTAATAAACATACCATATACATCCAAGCGACCCCCAAGTGGTCCATTAATGATACACCTATCATGATATAAGTATCTTGGCCGAACCTTATATTTTTGGGAATATAATAATAATTAATAATATAGTATTTGTTTTAAAAACTATTTTATGTCAATTTTGACACTATTTGGTAATTGATTTTAGTGAAAATCATAACAGAATTATTAGTTCCAAAAAAAGTTAATTAAATCAACACTAACATGTCATATTAAGATATAAAATTATTTTAATTCATAAAAAGTCTCAAATTACATTTGTTTGGCTATTTATAACATCAATTATGTCAATATTTCATTAATAAGATAATTAATGCATCATCATGGTGTCCTAAATAAATTAAATTATTTTAAGTATAAAATTTACAAATAAAATACCATTATGTAGAAAATCTTTTTATATTTCTAAGGAATATTTAGAGTCTAATTTATCTTATGTATAAGCCTATACTAAAAATGATTTAGTTATTAAACTTTGATTTTAACTATTTTAACCCTTCTTTAAATAAATTAATAATAAATGTCCTAATCTAATCCAAGTGGGCCTAAATGGTCATATTTTATTCTTAAGTTTGTTTTTGGCCGAATTAAACTTATCCAATAGAATTAGGACATGTTTTAGGGTAATCATAATATCATTTTTACCCTTAATTACCCTATTTACTTTTAACTGTGATAAAAAAAGTAAAAAGTTACTATTCACCAAAAATTATTTTCATCTCATTGAACCACATTTTAGTCCTTGATATTAACTGTGTCTCTTGGATTTTTGAAATTCCACTCACAGAAGCGGTAAAATTATGTTTTATGAAAAATTCATTTTTTTAACTACCACTTAGTGGTTTCACTATTCATCAAAAAATGAAAGTTTCCAGAAAAATACCAAAAATTAGGCCTTATTTATATTTGATATTATGAATTAGAAAATGATATCTATTTTACCAAATTAAAAACATATCAGTTGCATTAATTAATTTAAAAATTAATTCCCGTCGTCAAAACAAATATTGTGTTCTTAAGAGATAATAACTATCAAAAGATTGAAACTTGTTTATGTCTAGTTTAAATGTGAAATTACATCCAATGAACAACATTGTATTAAGTTATAAAAATATATTCTAAATATACTTTAAAACCATTCAAATTAATAATTTATCACTATTAATTATTTTGATTTAAAAAGTTGTTTTTAATTAAAATTTAGTAATTTTCACTATTCATCAGAATATGAAAGTTATCCGAAAAGTACCAAAATTTCACCCAAAGCTAATTTCGATATTCCGAATCCAAAAATAAAGTCTATTTTGAAAGATAAAATTTATAAAATTTCAAAAAGTGGGTATTCCTATTCATAATGGCTAGTTCATAATAATATTATAATAATATCTCGTTTAGTGAAAATCCGTATTGCATACTACACACGCTATCGAGGAAGGTCGTGATTGCGCGTAATGCAAGGAAAGTCAGAGATGCGTGTTGTGCAAGCTCATTTTGGTGTAGCGTACAACACAAGACATTAATGAAATTGAAAAGAATATTTTTCATAAAATCTCAGGGTGTTACATTCTACCCCCCTTAAAATGAATTTCACCCTCAAAATTCGTCGGGGTTATAAATGGTTTACTACTCGAAAGTTTCTTTAATAGAAACCCACATCGTAAAAAGGAATACAAAAAATTGGCTTTAAAAACTAAATTATGAAATGTAACAGTTACCCAAATTAACTCATCACTAGGTTTCCACGTAGGAGAACGTAAGTGAAAATATGGATATAGAAGAAAAATCTAACCATCATGTTCTGATGGAGAGTGGTAGAGAACATGGATATGAAAAATCAAACAATCACAAAGCCATAAATTTGTGACTATCTAAAGTACCATCTGATTTATCGGATATAAGAGCACTAGGATAACATTTTTGGTTTTGAAGATCATTTCCCTAAAGTTGACGAAATTGGAGTTAGAAGAAATACTTTTGTGTTTTTGGTACAGTCTCGCCGTTGGTCGTTCTTTGGAAAATTTCCACTTAATATCTTAAAGAAATGAAGTTGAATTTTTCATTCGTGATGTGTTAGCAGATCATGTGATAGAATGATGGGTCATTCCATCTGTCTCAAACAAAAGGTTAGAAAAGTTATCAAAAAATACATAAGTCCATCTATATTGAGATTAATCATATATGGTTCTTAAAATGTACTTATACTTCATCTATCATGAAGCTTAAGAGAATAAAACTAGTTTATACTAATCAGGGACTTCCTGTAGGCTAGTGGTAGGTGATAAAGGCCAATCACACTTCGGTTGTGGGTTCAATTCCTACAGCCCTGTCCGACGCGATGGGATGTCGCCCGTCCTGCAGGTTGTCCTTTTTTTATAATAATAAATTATTATAACTTTCCATCAATAATATCGAAAAAAGTTCTATCCTTAAACAATACTAACTTATTTCCAACATAATCCATTCCAATTTTTATGCTTATCCAAAATATTGTTGTCCAATCTCATATTATAGTGAAAATGATTACCAAAGAGTTCATATAACAAGCATGTTAATACCATCGTTGATCCCCATATATCATGAGATATGTCTGGTTGGTCACATTCCAAACATTCGAAGGCCTTAATAATGTATTCTCTTGAAAAATGAATACTCATTGAATCTTAGTGAAAACATGAGTGCTGTTAAAAGTTAACTCTTTCCACATACCAAAATCCAAAAATTCTATATACTTAAACCATGATATAACCCTCTCCTTATATTAGTCATGATCTCATGAATACTATTAAACATTTAATTTTCTCCTTATCCCTTCATTATGTGCATATCATCTACTTTCAAAAAATATCTGAATAACCTTTCATGGTTACTGGTACCATTCATCATACACTTTCAAAACATAAGGAAAGGCAACAGTGTAACAATCCTTAGATGTCTCTTTATTCCATAGTACCATGAGATTACTTATACAAAATTACACTTGATAAACATGTAATCATTCCACTACCTTCTTAATCCATTGACCGAGCTTCAACAATTCTTTCATCTCACATATCATTTGTAGTCTCTTCGTCATCATCAACATAAATACTACCCATATGACCATACTGATTCTCTTCATGAGACTTTCCCTTAGGGAATTGGTTTGCATAATGCCCGTACATTCCGCATTTAAAACATTTAACCATTTTTTATGTCATAGAAATACCATTTTCCTCATCCCTGGTGTTAACAGAACCTTTTACTTTGCACTTACTAACTTTGTGTCCTCCTTTTCCACACCCAAAGTATCTTCCAGTTCCTTTGAAACATTCTCCTTTATGCCTCTTCCCACATTATTTACATAGGGGAAATTGAACTTTCTTTCCTCTATGATCATCATGAAACTTCATCTTTCTCTTATTAGTCGAGTCAGTAAACTTACGAAATTTGAGTTTATTGATCATATTATGAGATTTCTGATTCGGCATAATAATGAAGTTTGGACTTCCAAATCCCATTTCATTTGGTTTCTCATTAATAATATCATTCCATTGTCTATCATATCCTCCATTATCGTGAATCATCTTGTTTCCAGCCATTTTCTAAAACCCAAAAATAATAGTGTGAGAGGCAAAAATCATAATAAAGGGGGAGTAACTTCAATATCTAACATCTTAGGTTTAATTCTAAGATCGTTACCATAATTCTAGGACTATAACCTATACTTATACTTAACCTTAGGGACATCCCTAGACATACCTTAGAAATATCTCTAGGGATCTCATTAAAGTTCCCACATCCTAGTTTCCAAAGGTTGACTAAACCTTTCCTCTGATACCAACTGTAGAGACCCGAAGCATGAAGTACATAGATATTACATTACATTTTCGGAATACTTACTACATAACAAAAACAGACACACAAGGACCGTAATAGTTTAGCGTCTTTGGAAACTCAGAACGTAATCTTCTAATTGTGGTGAAAAATCTTCAACATCTCCCACAAAGATCTTCCACTTTTTGATTCCTTACCTAAAACCTTTCTTTTAATCCTGCGGGATAAAACATAAAAAGGGTGATCTCAAATTCTCTATAAGGGTAAGCATGGATAAAATAAAACAAACCTTATACATTTGAACTTAAAAACAAGAACATAATGTTTAAACATCAAAATCTTGAGCAACGACTTAAAATATGGAAGTACATAAGGCATAGATCATAATGAATCATAAATCATGATAAAATAGAATGGGAATAAAACATGTAATTGTGTCATCCATTAAGCACCTGTAATGATTTCCATAGTATCCAAGGCATTGCTTCCAAGACCATCTTAGTGGACCAAGTCCTTTTCTGAATCGAGTTCACTCCTCGTTCCAGTCCTGTAATACTGAACCAGATTAACTTACCATTATAGCCATGTCAATCTCATGAGATATAAATCTTTACCAATGAATTTGAGGGAGATATAGGTCCCAACCATCTCATAATGAAATCATTCTTACTTATTCCACAACATAAACATAAATCATTCATCATAACCCAAAGAATATAATGGGTTTCATAAACATCATTCCATCATCAAATAATCCATATAAAAGAAATGGATATCATTTCATAATAAGAAAAGTGAATCCATGTAAATCATAGAGACATTATACTTGAAACATACACATATGAAATAATGTCATCTTAGATGAAAACGGTTTTGATAAAACACTTGAAATGAATTCTTGAGGAAAATATCATTTCTTCTTCCAAATCAATTTCTTTTCACAAAACATCATGAAATTTTAAAAGAAAAAGATTTTTTTTTAAAATAGTCAGGAAATATTTTGGAGGAATATTCATGAAAATAAGGCTTTATAAAACCGTAAAAATCCATTCGTGTCGTATAAGATAAAAAAACATTCTTCTCGTACTTTTTCCGGAAAAGTCAAAAAAGTACCTCGTAACGTAAACAAAAGAAAGATTCCTTGCATACCATGTAGTAAAATTAGAAAAATGGGTAAAAATTAATTTAATAATACATGAAAACAATTTTATAAAACATGGACATGGATGATAGAAATAACCTCAGTAAATACTTACGAATAAGCAATCTCGGATAAAAATGAGATTTGCAAAATTATCCCTTACCTTAGGTCCGATATGCTTCGTATGTTTCTGAAACTCCTATATAATTATTTAAATAATGTCATTTACTTATTATAGAATCATATTCATTGTTATGATATCATATATGGTTCACTTCTGACTTTATATTACCCATTCTTTTGTAAGTTCCATGTTAAAGTAGTGTTTTGGGTAAAATCGTTTTATTTATCGTACATGTTTGGACTTGTTGTTCTTGATATTGTTACTGATATGCTGATTTAAATAATTCCAGAGTGTAAAAAATGATTTATATATAATATATATTCATCATATACATATATATTATATATCTATAAAAAGAAAGGAAATACACCCTTCATGAAGACGGTAGGCCGTACGTACGCATGAATGCTGTTTTCGTTTCCTTATTGAATTGACTGAAATTAAATAGATGACATACATATATATATATACATAAATACAGTAGAATTATTATGTCATATATTTCATTATTTTTCATTATATATACTTTATGATCATTCTTGAATAGTTAATCATGGAAAATGAATCTCATCGCGTTCGTGGAGACGGTATTCCATACGTACACACGCGCGGTGATTTCATTTTCCGTAGGATGGATAGATGGTGAAGTATGGTTGTTTCATACTTATAATAACATATCATTATATGAGTGATACTGATTTTATTACTTCATAATTAAACAACTAAATAAGAATAAGTGGAAGAAGAAATATAGTTGAATGAATCGGTAATGGACATTACCTATTCTTTGAAGCGCCTCTTTGAGACCTCCTCTTAGGGCACTAAAATTGGTCTTTGAAGAAGACCAAGACCTCTAGGATGTTTCTAGGGAAGTGGAGAAGATAAATTGGCAGGGTTTGGCCGAGATTTAACCCTCAAAGTTGTGTGAGGAAGAGAGGGAGGAGGTGCCCTTTTATAAGGGAGGAGAGGGGCACCTTTAGAATAAAAAATCATATTATTTTATTATAAAGTCATATTCGGTTTTTAATAGTTCCAAATTGATTTATTTCAAAGATAAGGTGGGTATGGGTCGAAATCCTCTCATCCAATATAATTTAGACAATTTTAGGTCATTATATTAACCTTAACGTTTAGTTTTAACTCTTAGTTAATTAGATTGACATTTACCAGGTCACTTTGTATTTTTATATTTTATAGTTAACAAACTTACCATATACATCCAAGAGACCCCCAAGTGGTCTATTAATGATACACCTATCATGATATAAGTATATTGGCCGAACCTTATATTTTTTGGAATATAATAACAATTAATAATATAATATTTGTTTTAAAAACTATTTTATGTCAATTTTGACACTATTTGGTAATTGATTTTTGTGAAAATCATACAGAATGATTAGTTCTAAAAGTGTTAATTAAATCAATACTAACATGTCATATTAACATAGAAAATTATTTTAATTCATAAAAAGTCTCAAATTACATTTATTTGGGTATTTATAACATCAATTTTTTCAATATTTCATTAATAAGATAATTACTGCATCATCATTGTGTCCTAAATAAATTAAATTATTTTAAATCTAAAAATTACAAATAAAATACCATTATGTAGGAAATATTTTTATCTTTCTATGGAATATTTAGAGTTGAATTTATCTTATTTGTATCCCTATATTAAAAATGATTTAGTTATTAAACTTTGATTTTAACTATTTTAACCCTTCTTTAAATAAATTAATAATAAATGTCCTAATCTAATCCAAGTGGGCCTAAATGGTCATATTTTATTCTTAAGGTTTTTTTTTCCGAATTACACTAATCCAATAAAATTAAGAAATATTTTAGGGTAATAATAATATCATTTTTACCCTTAATTACCCTATTTACTTTTAACCGTGGTAAAAAAAGTAAAAAGTTACTATTCACCAAAAATTATATTCATCTCATTGAACCAAATTTTAGTCCTTGATATTAACCGTGTCTCTCAGATTTTTGAAATTCCACTCACAGAAGCGGTAAAATTATGTTTTATGAAAAATTCTTTTTTTTAACTACCACTTAGTGGTTTCATTATTCATCAAAAAATGAAAGTTTCCAGAAAAATACCAAAAATTAGGACTAAGCTATATTTGATATTATGAATTCAAAAATGATGTCTATTTTACCAAATTCAAAACATATTAGTTCCATTAATTAATTTAAAAATTAATTCCTGTTGTCAAAACAAATAGTGTGTTATTAAGAGATAATAAATATCAAAAGATTGACACTTGTTTATGTCTGGTTTAAATGTGAAATTACATCCAATTATGAACATTGTATTAAGTTGTAAAAATATATTCTAAATATACTTTAAAACCACTCAAATTAATAATTTATCACTATTAATTATTTCGATTAAAAAAGTTGTTTTTAATTAAAATTTAGTAATTTTCACTATTCATCCGAATATGATAGTTATCCGAAAAGTACCAAAATTTCACCCTAAGCTAATTTCGATATTCTGAATCCATAAATGAAGTCCATTTTGAAAGATAAAATTTATAAAATTTCAAAAAGTGGGTATTACTATTCATAACGGCTAGTTCATAATAATATTATAATAATATCTTGTTTAGTGAAACTTGGTAGTGCGTACTACACACGCTATCGAGGAAGCTTGAGATTGTGTGTAATGTAAGGAAAGTCAGGGATGCGTGTTGTGAAAGCTCTTTTTGGTGTAGCGTACAACACAAGACATTAATGAAATTAAAAAGAATACTTTTCATAAAATCTCGTGGTGTTACTGTTATAGCCTAGAGTCAACAGAAATTGTATGCATATTAGTTGCATTGTCATATGGATTATTCCATAGGTTATTGGGTTTTCTTGAAATTTTCTCCTCATTTGGGTCATTTTCATCTTAGAAAATAGGGAAAGTTGGCCTTGAGATATGTTGGACCATTTGAGATCAATGAACAACTCTATATTTTTTCTTGTTGGTTAGACTTTCTGGCTCAATTAACATGAATTAATAATGTTTTCCATATATCTTAGCTCAGTAAGTATCACCCTGATCCCACTCACATTCTATTTTGAGAAGAAATTGAGTTAGAACTAGATGTTTCTATTTTGGATAATCCGTTTGAGATTTTTAACTCTCAAGAAAAAGTCTTTTATGGAAGGATGATTCAATTTTTCATAGTTCTATTGCAACAAGAGTCGTATACTCACAAGACTTGGGAACATGAGTCGTTGATGAGGGAATAATGACCTCATCTCTTTCCAGAGGTTACATCTACCACATGACTTCCTTGGTTATAGAAATTATTTATGGTGGTGAGTTTGTAACATCTCTTTACCTTTATTGGGTATGTTTTTTTCTCTATCTAAGTTCCCTTTTGGTTCAAATCCCTTGGAGGTGGTTTTATAGATTTTTTGTAGGCTGCAGAGCTTGTATACAACATGTAATAGTTACTGGATAATTTTCGTGAAAGGGGAGATCACATAGTAAACTGGTACATCTCGATAATGGTGATTTCATGTCATGGATGGTTTAAATATAAGATTTTTAATTCAATACGATGGGTTATTCAGCGTACTTATCCTGCATGGCCTTCAAAATGTAACCAAGGGCTACGCATTGTGACCAAGTTCGCGTCAATTTTTAAAACATATGATTGTCTATTTTGTTTTGATCCTCCAGTAAACTCTTCATTTCTCTTAACCCAAATCTATTACAAGGTTATTTTTAGAGGTTTATTTCCTTCCAAATCGATCCAGTCAGCTTTGGATCTTCGTTGTGTCTACAATGAATCTCTTTAGGTTAGTGTTCTTTCTAGTTCTTCATTGTATTTGATTGAGATAGCCCCATAAATTAGTAGTACCAAATCTGTTGACCTATGTTGGATTATTTTTCATGTTTTATTCTATATTCATTGTGATATATCATTTTGGAGGCCTTTTCATTCATTATTCGGGGTGCGGCTAGATTTCATCTTTGAGGGCCTTTGTTTTCATCATTGGATTTCATCGTTGGGGGATTCTATTATGCGTGTGTGCGACCTGAGCATTAAGGAAGACGGTTCCCACTTTACCCTAAGTTGATAAACTTGAATGATATTTCATTATAAACTGATTTATTAAATTGTAATGATTGTATGTCTATGTTGAAAAAGGGTTTTAAAAGAGAGATGGTTTTCCCTAGTTTTTGATAAATGGACTGTGAAGTGGTTTTCAATGGTTTTCAAAGCATTAAAATTGCTTTGTGAAATTAAGAACATGGTATACCTTGGGTACATAGGTGGAAGGTTTATCTTGTGTCCATCATCCATTGTTTGAGATTATCAAGGATATTTTTCTTAAGGATTTCATCTATTCCCAAGGCCTATTGTTCTGGAGGATTGATATTAAACTTTTGGGGGTTTACTCAAGGGGTATTCCTCAACTTCCTAAGCTTGTGTTCCGGGATCTTAATTTGTGCACTTGATTGATTGATTGTGGTGTGAGTAGTTTTCAAGATATATTTGTTGTATTCCTGGGGTTGTGATACATTTAATTTTTTTATCTTTCTTGTCTTTCTAAGTCAGCCTTCATATTAATGTTAATGCTTGTGGAAAATGATATGGAAAATGTGATTTGAAATTTATATACCTACTTTGTGTAGATCGGTGGAAAAAGGAAAATGTTTTCAATGTTTTCTATAAAAATGCTTATCTACTTATCATTCCATGTTTTATTTAAAATGATCACAAATGGATTTTTATACAGAGATTGGTTATGGAACACCTGGGTGGGATTGTATTGATCCTATTAGCTCACACCATATGCACCTATTCATTGGTTTGTAGACCTTTTTTGTCTTTTAGTGCAAGGAAATGCAAGGCTCAATAGTGATGCAGAATGTTTCATGTCATCTAGCTGGGTAGCTAGGAGTGAGATGGTGGGAGTTCATCCATACCATCGTTTGGAGTAACTATTGCCTTTTTATTTCTTTCTTTTTTACTAGTCTTGGATTTTTTGGATACTTTTTTTTTTGTTTCTTCTGTTTCCTTATAGTTATGGCATATATATCCTCTAGTCTCCCATTGTTTCTTTCTTATTTTATATATATTTATATATATTCCATATGGTTTTTTAGGTGGGAGAAATCTTTACCTTGGTTTTTTATTTCATTGATTAGGTTCTTGTTGTCAGCCCATGGGGATCGGGGATGTACTTAAAGTATGTGACGGATCAGAGTGTGTGTTGGGTTTGAGGGAGACCCGGATTTTTTCATTGTAATTGTTGAAGGAGCATATTTTTTAAGAAATGTTGAGGCAGGAAATATGTTCCAAAATAGAGGAAATTCGTATAAGTGATTATATGGAAATGGGGAATTGTGAAGAAGTGGATTAAAGAGATATCATGGGGGCTACAGGTGGGGGAATCATATTGATACCCATGGGAAATGGTAGGAACTATAACAAAGGGAGAAATTGGAAGAGGGGAACTTATTTTTAGGGTGGGAGTATGGACCATAATCTGAAGATAAGATTGTTTAATATTCTTTTAAAGCCATAGAGTAAGAAAATATGTTTTCAATGTGGTTCTATAGGCCACATATTTGTGGATTTTATGAAAAAACCTTTAGCATGTCATGATTGTAAGTATATGGGGAATATTTAGTGTTATTGCCTCAATTATTTGAGTTCAGGTGTTTGTGACACTCCTCAGCAGTCAAAGGCATCCTATTCCTCAATAGGATGGGGGTACTTACATACCCCTCATTAGTAGAGAAGATTTAGTCATGGTTATTCTCAAAATACCATGACTCCTTGGGAAGGGAAATTTCAGTAGGGTAATAAAGAGAAAAGTGTCGAAATTAAGTAGTTGTTTGGAGATGAGTAGTTTGTGGTGGATGATCAGTTGTGACCACCATGGTTAGAAGTATGATTATTTTGAAATATACCTTCATGAAAGAATTTTTTGATATGGGTGTTTCACATTATTTCATTTCTTCATGTGATATTGATTTGTTGGGTTTAAATATGGAAATAATGCCTCCAATTTTGAAACTTTAAACTCCTATGGTTAAAAGTGAGTGTCGATATTTTCAGTGTAGGGAATGTTGTATAACCATTGATGGGGTTGAGATGATGTGGGATTTTTTAGTTCTTGAGATGGATGTTTATGATATAATCATGGGTAAGAATTTGTTGACAACGATTAAGTCCCACATCAACTGTTATGTGTGAATGGTTATTTTTACAACAGGTGATAGCATCGAACATATCTTTATATGAGAGAAGAGTGAAAGGGTAGATGAAATGAATTTTTTATCACAAGTGGTTGGTATGATCTTGTATCATTTGGTCCATTTTTCCTTGGCATCAATAGTAGTGGTTGGTGGAATTATTTCACAGAGGTTCTTGATTGGTTTTTGGATGTCTTTCCAAAATAATTATAAGGGTTTTCACCCATAAGAGAAGTGGAGTTTATAATTGATCTATTTCCTTTGATGAGTATAATATCACTTATATCTTACTAGATGACACCAGTAGAGTTGATGGAATTCAAGTTACAGTTATATTAGCTTTAAAAAAAGGGTTCATCCAGCCTAGTACACCTCCATGGGTCGCACTGGTGTTGTTTGTTAAAAAGAACGATGGAAATATTCATATGTGTGTTGATTATCATAATCTTAACCAATATTTTATAAAGAACTAATATATACTCCCACACATTTATGATTGGTTTTATCAGTTGAGTGGATCTTATTGGTTCTCTAAAATTTACTTAGGATTAGTATATCACCAGTTTTAGGTGCGGAAGGATGATCTTCCAAAAACATCTTCTGGAAATAGATACAGCCATTATGAGTATATGTTTATGCTCTTTGGTCTTATGAATTCACTAGCAGTCTTCATGGAATTGATGAATTATATATTTTAGATATATCTTGATTTTTTTTGTATTGGTTTTCATCGATGATATGTTGGTGTATTACAGGATAAGGGATGAGCTTGAGAAACACTTGGTGGTAGGGTTGGGCATATTGAGAGATCATCGGTTGTATGAAAAACTATCAAAGTGTGACTTCTGGATTCAATAGGTTCATTTCCTTGGACATGTTATTTATAAAAAGGGTGTTTTAGTGGATCTAGAAAATATAGAGTTTTTGTCTCTTGGAAACCACCAAATAATGTCTTCAAGATATATATCTTCTTTTATTCTAGCTGGTATTATTGACACATTGTTGGTGACTTATCATGACTATCCATAGTGATGACATCTTTGAAACGAAATAATGTTTCATTTCAACAAAATTAGATGTTTCAGATGCCTTTTAAATATATTTATGGTATTATTAAATCAACACCAATCTTGGTTTTTCTAGAACCATGGAAAGGGTATGTGGTGTGTTATGACGCATCGGGGTCAGGGTTGGGGAGTGTTTTCATGAAATGGGATCATGTTGTTGTGTATGGATCAGTATAGTTGAGGTTTCATGATAATAACTACCCAATGCATGATTTGGAGTTGGCAGTAGTGATTCATGCTTTAAAAATGTGGTGCCAGTATCTCTTCGGTGATAAATTTGATGTGTTTACCGATCATAAGAGGTTGAAGCATGTTTTCTTATAGAGATAATTGAAATTGAGTAAAAGTATATGGATGGAGTATCTCTATTTGATTGAATTTGAATTGATTTATAGATTTGGAAAAGGAAATTTGGTTGTGGATGCATTAAGTAGGAATTCATATGCTCAGGTGGTGAAATAGCCATTGTATTAGTGGAAGTTGATGTTAGTTATAGCCTACATGTAGTTGGAATGTGAAGGTTGGTGTAATGTGGTAGTGTTAATTCTAGTCTCATTAGTTATTAACTTGGTTGGTTTGGTTAAATAGAAAAAATTTATGATCCAGAGTGTGTGATAATGAGGTCAAAAACTCAATGGTAGAGAGACAATTGGGGGTTGGAAACTGGATGGGCATTCAGTGTTGTGCTTTCATAATCAGATGGTTGTACCAGTGGATTTTTATAAAAATTTCTCAGTTCGCATCATCATTCCGGATGGTATTTTTATCCGATAATTCAAGTAATGTATAAGGCATTGAAATCCCAGTTTTGGGGGCTGATAAAGAAAAGGAATGTGGTTGTGTTAGTATCGAGATGGTTGACTTGTCAGAAAATTAAGGAAGATCATTAGTGGCTGGTAGGTTTGTTGTAGTCTTTACCTATCCCAATGAGTAAATGAGAGTATATGGTTGTAGATTTTATTATAATTATCCCAAGAATGGTCATAAATTTTGAATCTCTATGGGTGATTGTGGATCAACTCACAAAGTTGGCTCATTTCATCCCTATTTGTGAATCTCACACAGTGGTGGATCAATCCAAAATCTATATCTATGAGGTGGTAAAGAGTCATGGTGTACTAGTTTCAATTGAAATATATAGAGATATAAGTTTTATGTCATTTTTATGTAAATCCTTATAGAAATACCTTGGGAATCAGATGATGATGTGCACGATGTATTGTCCTCGTAATAATGGGAAATATGATTGGACGATATAAAATTTGGAAGATATGTTGCAGTATTGTGGGATGAATTTTGGTGGCACATGGGAGGATCACTTACTATTGGTGGAGTTTTCATATAATAGTCTTTATCATGCATCTAGACATATGGCTCCATTTGAAGCATTTTATGGGTTTTTGAGTCGTTCTCCACTTTGTTGGGTGGAAATAGGTGTGACTTTGATGCTTGGTTGAATCCCTGTCCAAGAGACGATAGAGAATATTAAGTTGATTAGGAAGAGAATGGAGATAGCATAGAGTCATTAGAAATCATATACAGATCATCTTCGACATTCATTTTCATTTGAGGTGGGTAATCATGTGTTCTTGAGAATCTCTACTAGGCTTGGAAAGCATAATTTAAAGAAACGAGTTAAGTTATCTTTGAGATATATTGGGACCTTCTAGATACTTGAGTGGGTTGAAGAGGTGAAATATCGGTTGGACATACCACCGTGGTTCAGTGCGGTGCATAATATGTTTCATGTTTCTTAGTTGAAGAAGTATTAGTAGAATCAGTACCATGTGATTTGATGGGATCACATTGAGCTAAATATAGATACTTCGCTGGTACACATGCCAGTGAAGATTATGGATAGGAAAGAAAAGTTCTCTCATGGTAAAATAATCTATCTTGTTTGGGTTTTATTGAAAAATGTAAAAATTCAAAAAGATACTCAGGAGAGGGATAAAGAGATATTCGAGTAATGGCTCGATCCCTTTTGGCACAAAAATTGTTCTCTACTTTCTGAGGATGTAAAGTCCAATAGTGGAGAGAAGTTAGTACCCCCATTTTGAGGTATGTAACCATTTTTTATGACTTTTTTATGTTTATAAAGGGTTTGATATTGGTTAGAAGAGTTTATGAGGGTTTTTGGAATGTTATGGGGATTTTTAAGGGCACATGGTTTGATAATGGTTAGTGAAAACCATGAAAAATTTCCAAGAAATCGTGTAAGGGGATACAGCAGGCTATTGCCTGGCACACGGTTAAGGTGCACAGTTTACAAACCATACGTCCACCCCAAGTAAATCATGCAATCTGAGATAGTGGGATTTTTCATGGGAATCACATGTTTTGTCACCTATGTGGGCCAAACATGTAAGGAACACCTTTGGGATAGTATCAGTTTCATGGTTAGTGCACAGTTTGTCTAACCGTGGAAGATAATTGTATGAAACCTTAAAACTGGGGTTTTTTAAAATGAGGACATGAAAGATTTACACTAAAGAACCCATTTCCTATCCCACTCGAACCCCAATCTTGATTTTATCTTGATATGGGTCAGTGAACATCTTACACTCATCTTGGAGGTATTTTGAAGGGTTTTCTTGGTGTGGTAACGGTGATTATCCTCCGGTATGTCTCATATCTTTGTTGTTTCATGGTTCTTCTTATATCTAGTTATCCATCTCTCAATTTTATATATCTACTTTATTTTCATGTAGATTTAAGGATGGTATCAACATATAACCATGCAGACCTCGATGAAGATAAAATGAAGATTTTATAAACCATGCAGACCTCATAAGAATGTTAATATTTGAAAGGGAAGTAAATTACTAAAAAAGTAGAACAAGGAAGTAAATTTTAATACTATCCTTGGTCAAAATAATAATAAACCATGCATAGGGAGAATAAATATGGTATCAAAATTTAACTATTAGACTAAGAATAATGTTTTTTTCATTGATGGATATAAATACCATAAAAATATATTTATAACATTATTGATGAAAATGTAATTTTTTATTTTTAAAAACACATTTTAAAACATAAATCATTTTGAAAATTATTTTCATCAAAAATAACTTTTAAAATCTATGTATTTATATAATAAAAAGAAAATTTTCATTAAAAATTAAATTGAAAATTGAAAATTAAGCTTTAAAGAAATGGAAACCATTATGTTAGGTAATTTAGTACATATTTTTCAAGTTAAATGAGCATTACTTTATCAAATTAAAATGGTTAGAAAAGTGAATTATTTGTAAAAAAATAAGAACATTCCATTAAAAACATTTTAAAAAAGTAAAAACGGTTAAAATTATATTTAATAAATCATTTTGGAACATGTTAAAAATATTTTTGAAAACATATTAATAATACATGATTTTGGAGGAAAATATATTTCCAACTGAAGAGAGAAATGAAGTCATATCTCCTTAAAAATACCAATTATTTTAATTAGAAAATATTTAGAAAATGTAATTATTTCTTGAAATTATAATTAATAACTATATTATGATATAATAAATTTTTTTCTAGACAATGATCATATAATTTTATTCAATGGATGTAGAAACCCAAAGCTCGATGTACATGGACATTACATTACTTTTTCAGAATACATAACACATGACAAAAACAGACCCCCAAATACCGTATTAGATTAGTGTCTTTGGAAACTCATAACTTAATCTTCTAATCATGGTGGAAGATCTTCAACATCTCCCATAAAGATCTTCCACTTTTGGTTTTCTTACCTAAAACCTTTATTTATATCCTGGGGAAAAGAAAACATAAAAAGGGTGATCTCAAATTCTCAATAAGGGTAAACATAGAGAACATTAATCAATCCATAAACATTTGAATTCAAAAACTTGAACATAAAATCTAAACATCAAAATCTTGAGCAAAGACATAAATCTTGGAAGTACGTAAGGCGTATATGATAAAGGAACATCAATCATGATAAAATAGCATGGGAATAAAACATGTAATTGTGGTAAACCATTAAGCACATGATATGATTTCCATATTAGCAAGTCAATGCTACCAAGACCATCTTAGTGGACAAAGTCCCTTTCGGAATCGAGTTCACTCCTCGTTCCAGTCCTGTAACACTGAACCAGATTAACTTACCATTCCAGCCATGTCTATCTCATTAGATATAAATCTTTACCCAATGCATTGGAGGGAGATATATTTCCCACCCATCTCATAATAAAATCATTCTTACTCGTGCCACAACATAAACATAAACCATTCATCATAACCCAATGAATAAAAATGGGTTTCATAAACATCATCCCATCATAACATAATCCATATAAAACAAATGGATATCATTTCATCATAAGAAAAGTGAAACCATGTAAATAATAGAGACATTATAATTGAAACATACACATATTAAATAATGTCATCTTATATGGAAAATGGTTTTGATAAAACACTTGAAATAAATTCCTGAGGAAAATATCCTTTCTTCTTCAAAATCATTTTTTTTAATAAAATGCCATTTGATTTTAAAAGAAAAGTATTTTGTAGAAAATAATCATGAAATAATTTAAAGGAAGCTTTATTTAAATAAGGTGTTATGAAACCGTAAAAATTCGTTCATTCCGTATATGTTAAAAGAAACATTCTCCTCGTACTTTTGCCGGAAAAGTGAAAAAGTTCCCTGTATGGTAAACACAATAAAGATTCTTTCCATAACACAATGTAAAAGTAAAAGAGGGGTAATCATGACTTTAAACACACATTGAAGAATATTAAACACTTTATTAAAAACATTTTCATGGACATGGATGAAAAATATAACCCCAGTAAATACTTACAAATAAACAATCTCGAATAAGGGCGAGATTGGAATAGATATCCCTTACCTTATGTCTGATATGCTTCGTATGTATCTGAAACTCTTGAATAATGATTTAAATAATGTAATTTAATTATTATAGAATCATATTAATTTTTATGATATCATATATAGTTCACTTATGACTTTATATTACCCATTCTTTTGTAAATTCAATGTTAAAGCAGTGTTTTGGTAAAATCGTTTCATTTATCGTACGTGTTTCGACTTGTTATTTTTGATATTATTACTTATATACTTATTTAATTAATTCCATAATGTAAAAAATGGTTTATATATAATATATATTAAGAATATACATATATATAATAGATCTATAAATGGAAATAAATACACCATTCATGGAGACGGTAGGCCGTACGTACGCATGAACGTTGTTTTTCATTCCCATATTGAATTAAATGGAATTAAGTAGATGAAATACACATATATATATAAACATAAATCCAGTATCATTATTATTTCATATATTACATTAGTATTCATTATATATACTTTATAATCATTCATGAATGGTTAACATGGAGAATGAATCTCATCGGATTGTGGAGACGGTAGTCCGTACGTACGCACGAGCGATGATATCATTCCCATGATCGTGGAATTGTATTGAAGTGTATGTATAATATTTCAGAATCAATATCACTTTACAATAATCATATATAGTTATTTATTTACACCATTATACCCATCCAATTAAGGTGGTGGTCGAAAACAAATTACACCACGGCGTGTAGGCGATATTCAGTTCGTACGCACGCGTGGTGATTTCATTCTCCGTAGGATGGATAGAAGGTGAAATATGGTTGTTTCATATTTATAATAACATTTCAGTATTTAATTAATACTTAATTTATTACTTTATAATGAAAAAACTAAATAAGAGGAAGTAGAAGAAGAAAGAAACTAGAAAGAGTCGGTATAAGAGATTACCTCTTCCTCGACGTACCGCCTTTAAACTTCTTCTTAGAGCACTAGAGTTTGTCTTTTGAGAAAACCAGAACCTCTATGATGTAACTAGAGAGGTTTATAAGAGGAATTTTCAGGTTTTGGCCGAGCTTCAAGGCTCAAAAGGGTGTGTAGAGAAGAAGGAAGGGGTGCCACTTTTTTAAGGGAGGAGAGGGGCACCTTTGGAAAAACTTAAAATATTATTTTATAATAAAGTCATATTTGGTTTATAATAGCTAAAAATTAATTTATTTATAATATAAAGTGGTTATGGGTATAAATAAACTAAACCAATAGGTTTTAGAGAAGTTTATGTTACTATTTTAACCTTATCATTTAGATTTAACACTAAGTTAAATAATTTAACTTTTATCGTGTCTTCTTGTTTTCTTACACTATATGGTTTATAAACATAATATAATAAGTAAAAATAACCCCAAGTGGTTAATTATTAATATATATATCCTTATATAAGTCATTTGGCCGAACCTTATATTTTTAGGAATAAAATAACAATTAATAATATAATATTTGTTTTAAAAACTATTTTATGTCAATTTTGACACTATTTGGTAATTGATTTTTGTGAAAATCATAAAAGCATGATTATTTCGAAAAAAGTTACATAAATAAATAATAACATGTCATATTAACCTATAAAAATATTTTAGTTCATAAAAGTCTCAAATTACATTTATTTGGGTATTTATAACATCAATTAAGTTAATATTTCATTAATAAGGTAATTACTATATCATCATTGTGTCATAAATAAATTAAATTATTTAAAGTATAAAAATTATAAAGAAAATACAATTATTTAGTAAATATTCTTATCTTTCTAATTAATATTTATAGTCGAATTTATCTTATTTATTACCCTATATTAAAAATGTTTTAGTTATTAAACATTGATTTTAACTATTTTAACTTTTCTTTAAATAAAAAAATATTAAATGTCCTAATCTAATCCAAGTGGACCTAAATGGTCATATTTTATTCCTATGGTTGTTTTTATTCTAATTAAACTTATAAAATAGAATTATGACATGTTTTAGGGTAATAATACTATCATTTTTACCTTAATTTACTTATTTACTTTTAATCGTGGTAAATAAAAGTAAAAAGTTACTATTCACCAAAAATTATTTTTATATTATTGAACCACATTTTACTCCTTGATATTAACCATTCCTTTAGGATTTTTGAAATTCAACTCACAGAAGTGGTAAAATTAAGTTTTATGTAAATTTTCAAACTCTCCTAGGAGGTGCGTAAAAGATGGTGAAAAGTTCAAAAAAAATTATATATCTAAAATTATTATAAAATGACTCCAATGAATTACATTAAACTTATATAGGTATTATTTATCAATTTTTACCTAAAATAAGTATAAATGAAATAAATAATTATTTAAATAAAAAGTCAGTTTTTAAATAGTGACCTAGTGTTTTCACTATTCATCAAAAATTGAAAGTTTTCAGAACAATACCAAAAATTCACCAAAGGCTAATTTCGATATTCATAATCCAAAAATGATGTCCATTTTGAAAGATAAATTTATAAAATTTTAAAACGTGTGCATTACTATTCATAACAGCTAGTTTATATAACATATCGTTGTTTAGTGAAACCCAGTATTACGTACAACACACGCTATCGAGGAAGGTCACAATTGCGTGTAATGAAAGCCAAGTTAGGGTTGTGTGTAGTGAATGATTCATTTGTTGTTGTGTATAATATAATCCAACCATATTTCATTTATACATTGAATATATTTATATATATACACTCAATGTTACGTAGAATAACTTCTATCAAACAAACTTGAAATTGTGTGTAACACGATCCAAGATTAGTGTTGTGCATAGTGCAAGATAATACGTTGTTGCATATAGCGCAAGATAATCTTGGTGTAGCATATAACAGAATATATGAAAGAAATTAACAAGAATATATCTTAAAAAATTTGGGGGTGTTACATTCTACCCCCCTTAAAATGAATTTCGCCGTAAAAATTCGTCGGGGTTATAAATCGTTTACTACTTGAAAGTTTATTTAATAGAAACCCACATCGTAAAAAGGAATACTAAAGCTTAATTTTAAAAACTAATGTATGAAATGTAACGGTTACCCAAATTAACTCATCACTCGGTTTCCACATATAAGAACATAGGTGAAAATATGGATATGGAAGAGAAACCTAACCATCATGTTTTGATAGAGAGTGGTAGAGAACATGTCTATGAAAAATCCAACAATCACAAAGCCATAAATTTGTGATGATTTAAGGTACCATTAGATTCATCGGATATAAGGACACTAGGACTACATTTTTGGTTTTCAAGATCATTTCCCTAAAGTCAAAGAATTTGAATTAAAAGAAATACTTACTTTAATTCGCTATATTCTCACCGTTGTTCGTGCCTTGAACAATTTCCACTTCAACTCTTAAAGAAATGAATTAGAATTTGTCTTCCATGAATTGTTAGAAGATCATGTGATAAAATTATGGGTCATTCCATCTGTCTCAAACAAAAGGTTAGAAAAAGTTATCAAATATACATAAGTCCATCTATAGTGAGGTTAATCGTATATGATTCCAAAAATGGACTTATACTTCATCTATCATACCGCTAAATATAATAAAACTAGTTTCTACTAACCAGGGACTTATTGTAGGCCAGTGGTAAGTGATAAAGTCCTATCGCACTTTGCTTGTGGGTTCGATTCCCGCAACCTTGTCTGACGCGATGGGTTGTCGCCCATCTTGAAGGTTTTCCTTTTTCTAAAACTATACTATTATAACATTCTATGAATAATAGAAAAATTTCTAGCCTTAAACAATACTATCTGATGTCTAACTTAATCCATTCCAATCATTAGGATTATCCAAAATACTTCTGTCCAATATCATAGTATAAAGAAAAAGATTACTAGAGCGGTCATATACCAAGCATGTGAATACCATCATTTATCTCCCATATATTATAAGATATATCTTGTTGGTCATATTCCAAACATGTGAATACCTTAATCATGTATTCTTTTGAAACATGAATTACCATAGAACCTTAGTGAAAACATGAATTCTGTCAAAAGTTAACTCATTCCACATACCAAAATCCCAAAATTTCTATATACTCAAACCATGATATCACTTTGCCCTTATATCAGTCATGAGCTCATGAATACTATCAAAATTTCATTTTCTCTTTATCCCTTTATTATGTGCATATCATCTTCTTTCCAAAAATATCTGAATAAACTTTCATGGTTACCAGTAACTTTCAACATATACTTTCAAATGCTTTAGAAAAAACAATATTGTAACAGTCCTTAGATGTGTCTTTATTTCATAGTACCATTACCTATACAACATAACTCTTGATAAACATAAATCATTCCACTACCTTCTTAAACTATTGACCAAGATTCAACACTTCTTTCATCTCATATATCATTTGTAGTCTCCTCATCATTATCCACATAAATACTACCCATATGACCATGCTGATTCTCTTCATGAGATTTTCCCTTAGGTAATTGGTTTGCATAATACCCATACATTCCACATTTAAAAAATTTAATCATTTTTTATGTCATAGAAATACCATTTTCCTTCTCCATGGTGTTAACTGAACCTTTTCCTTTGCACTTACTGGATTTGTTTCCTTCTTTTCCACACCCAAAACATCTTCCAGTTCCTTTGAAACATTCTCCTTGATGCCTCTTCCCACATGATTTACATGAGAGAAATTGAACTTTCTTTCCTCTATGATCATCATGAAACTCCATATTTCTCTTATTAGATGAGTCGGGAAACATACCAAAGTTGAGATTATTGATCATATTATGAGATTGCTGATTAGGAATAATAATGATATGTGGACTTCCAGATCCAATTTCATTTGGATTCTCATGAAGAATATCATTCCATTGTCTATTATATCCTCCATTATAGTGAATCTTCTAGCTTCCAGCCATTTTCTAAAACCCAAAAAGAATAGTGTGAGAGGCAAAAATCATGCTAGGGGAAACAACGTAAAAAAGGGGGAGTACCGTCAATATCTAACATCTTAGGTTAAATTATAATATTGTTACCATAATTCTAGGACTATAATCTACATGTATAATTATCCTTAGGGACATCCCTAGACATACCTTAGAAATATCTCTAGGTATTTCACTAAAGTGTTTGCATCCTAGTTTCCAAAGGTTAACTAAACCTTCACTCTGATACCAACTACAGAGACCCAAAGCTCGACGTACATGGACATTACATTAATTTTGTGGAATAATTAATACATGAAAAAAACATATGCCCAAATACCGTAATAGTTTATTGTCTTTCGAAACTCGGAACATAATCTTCTAATCATGGTGAAAGATCTTCAACATCTCCCATAAATATCTTCCCCTTTTGGTTTTCTTACCTAAAACCTTTCATTATATCCTGGGTAAAAGAAAACATAAAAAGAGTGAGATCAAATGCTCAGTAAGGGTAAAAATAGAGAACATAAAACAATCCATAAACATTTGAAAGAAAAAACTTGAACATAAAATCTAAACATCAAAATCTTGATCAAAGACCTAAATATTGGAAGTACGTAAGGCGTATATCATAAAGGAACATCAATCATGATAAAATAGCATGGGAATAAAACATTTAATTATGGAAAACTATTAATCACATGATATTATTTCCATGTTATCCAAGGCATTTCTACCAAGAGCATCTTAGTGGACAAAGTCCCTTTCTGAATCGAGTTCACTCCTCATTCCAGTCCTGTAACACTGAACCAGATTAACTTACTATTCCAGCCATGTCTATCTCATTAGATATAAATCTTTACCCAATTCATTGGATGGAGATATAGGTCCCACCCATCTTGTAATGAAATCATTCTTACTTGTGCCACAACATAAACATAAACCATTCATCATAACCCAACGAATAAAAATGGGTTTCATAAACATCATCCCATCATAACATAATCCATATAAAAAAAATGGATATCATTTCATCATAAGAAAATTGAAACCATGTAAATAATAGATACATTATACTTGAAACATACACATATGAAATAATTTCATCTTAGATGGAAAATGGTTTTGATAAAACACTTGAAATAAATTCTTGAAGAAAATATCCTTTCTTCTTCAAAATCATTTTCTTTTCACAAAATGCCATTAAATTTTAAAATAAAAGGATTTTGTTGAAAATAATAATGAAATGATTTAAAGGAATATTTATGTAAATATGGTGTTATGAAACCATAAAAATCCGTTCATGCCGTATGAGTCAAAAGAAACATTCTCCTCGTACTTTTGCCGAAAAAGTCAAAAAGTTCCTCATATGGTAAACACAAGAAAGATTCTTTCCATAAACAATGTAAAATTCAAAGAGGGGTAATCATGAATTTAAACATACATTGAAGAATATTAAACACTTTATTAAAAACATTTTCATGGACATGGATGAAAAATATAACCCAAGTAAATACTTACGAATAAACAATCTCAAATAAGGGCGAGATTGGAATAGTTATCCCTTACCTTATGTCTGATATGCTTCGTATGTATCTGAACCTCCTATATAATGATTTAAATAATGTCATTGACTTATTACAGAATCATATTAATTGTTATGATATCATATATGGTTCACTTATGACTGTATATTACCCATTCTTTTGTAAATTCCATGTTAAAGTAGTGTTTTGGTAAAATCGTTTCATTTATCATACGTGTTTCGACTTGTTATTCTTGATATTATTACTTATATCCTGATTTACTTAATTCCAGAATATAAAACATGATTTATATATAATATATATTCAGAATATACATATATATAATATATCGATAAATGGAAATAAATACACCATTCATAGAGACGGTAGGTCGTACGTACGCATGAACGCTATTTTTGTTCCCATATTGAATTGAATGGAATTAAGCAGATGACATACATATATATACATATACATAAATCCAGTATCATTATTATGTCATATATTTCATTATTATTCATTATATATACTTTATAATCATTCATGAATGGTTAACATAGAGAATGAATCTCATCGCGTCGTGGAGATGGTAGTCTGTACGTAAGCCCGAGCGATGATATCATTACCATGATCGTGGAATTGTATTGAAGTGTATGTATAATATTTCATAATAAATATAAATTTAAAATAATCTTATATATTTATTTATTTACACCATTATACCTATCCAAGTAAGGTGGCGGTCGAAAACAGAATACATCACAGCGTGGAGATGGTATTCCGTTCGTACGCACGTGCGGTGATTTCATTTTCCGTAGGATGGATAGAAGGTGAAATAGGGTTTTTTCATATTTATAATAACATATAAGTATATAATTAATACTGATGTTATTACTTTATAATTAAACAACTAAAGAAGAAGAAGTATAAGAAGAAAGAAACTTGAAAGAGTCGGTAGAAGAGATTACCTCTTCCTCGACGCACTGCCTTTAAACTTCTTCTTAGGGCACTGGAGTTGGTCTTCTGAGAAGACCAGAACTGCTATGATGTAACTAGAGAGGTTGAGAAGAGGAATTGGTGGGGCTTCTCTAAGCTTCAAGGCTTAAAAGGGTGTGAAGAGAAGAAGGAAGGGGTGCCCTTTTTATAAGGGAGTAGAGGGGAACCTTTGGAGAAACTTAAAATATTATGTTTTAATAAAGTCATATTCGATTTATAATAGCTCCAAATTGATTAATTTAGAAGATAAACTGGGGATGGGTCAAAATACTCTCATCCAATAGATTTTAGACAAGTTTAGGTTACTATTTTAACCTTATCATTTAGATTTAACACTAAGTTAAATAATTTATCTTTTACCATGTCTTCTTGTTTTCTTACACTATATGGTTTATAAACTTACTATAACAAGCCAAAATAACCCCAAGTGGTTAATTATTAATATATATATCCTTATATAAGTCATTTTTCCAAACCATAGATTTTTAGGAATAAAATAACAATTAATAATATAATATTTGTTTTAAAAACTATTTTAGGTCAATTTAGACACTATTTGGTAATTGATTTTTGTGAAAATCATAAAAGCATGATTAGTTCGAAAAAAGTTACTTAAATCAATAATTTTAATGTCCCAGACCCTCTGACCCCTCCCTTTTCCAAATTTTGGTGCGACTGATCAGCGATACCGATCGGCGAGACCTATCAGCGCGACCTATCAGCGAGACCGATCGGCGCTACTGATTGGCGTGACCGATCAGCTCCAAGGCATTCAAATTTTTTATCCCGTAACAATGGAATTTTATCTTTATATCACAGAAGACGTTCTTCTTCCCCCTTCTTCCTTTTTTGGACGAATTCTCTCTTCTCCCTGGTGCACTTGAAGTCCCTCCTTCCCGAGGCTTGTGGTGCGCCTAGGCTGAAGTCGTCTTCTTGTCCTTGGAGTTCCCGACGTCCCTCCCCTGCAAATCGCGCATCCCATGTTCCTAGAACATGGAGAAAAACTTTGATCATTGATAAATATAGTAGGTATTTTATCCTTCGTCTCTCCTTTCTGTGTATCATGCGGGGTGGGAATGCTTTTGCCTTTGTGGAAACTGATGAAACCAAACTTAATGAAGATAATTAACAGAATTTAAAGAATGAAGGGGGGTTTGATCGATGTTCTTCTATACTCTTTATGTTGCTATGTGTTGTGAACTGTACGGGCCTATGCTCACTGAAAATCATGGTCGTTGGTGGTCTTTCTCTGTGCACTATTGAACCTCAGTGCTCCTGGATGTTTAAATGACCATAACATGGAATTGGTTAAGTACGTATACTCGGTTAAATAAATTTAAAGCAGCAGAATCAACCCTTTTCTATGATAACCCTAGTTAAAGCATAGTAGAATTAAAACCATGGAGTGTGTTAAATATTTTTAATCTGAAAATACCTGCACGGGCCTGACTTGTGTTGGTGGTAGCGGTTTGGTTGTTTCTTTCATGGGCTGTTTTCTGGGGTGATACGAGTGGGGATGGGATCTCTTATTGTTTTACTTTTTCTGGTTGTGAATTTGAGGCTGTGTGATTACTCTGCTTATATCACAAATTGGGGTGGAATCCTCTGTTGTTGAGAAACCGTTGGCTCCTAGATTTCGGAAACATGGGGCTGTATCTTGGGGATTTCTTTGGTTCCAATACTTCAAGGGATCTCACATATCCCTTTGTTGTTGTGACTTTGCAAGAGAACTGGGTGTGAATGTTTAAATTTCTACTGGATGTAAATTTTTCCCTTGGTTTTTTCATATTCTGTTAGTTGTCCAGTGGTGCAGAAATTTATTTAAATGAGATTAATCGAACATGGAAGAAATAATAGCTTAAATGGGAATTGGTTCTGGGGATGAGTTGTGACTCAGCTTTGAGCAGTGTGCTTCCTATGAATAGGGAAGAGTCTTCTTGTGCTTGGATTGGCTTTGGAAATCCTAGGATGGGTTGAGTGTTTGTTACTTATACATATATTTGTAGTTTTTATGATTTTTATTCGAGCCCCACCCAATTTGAGCACTTAGTGCCGAAAACCCCCATTTCATAGGGGAGGGTGTTTTTCCCAACACTTCTATTAGTGGATGGTTATTAGCTCCTTTTTTCGCCCTTTCCCGGATAGCCCAAGTATCTTTGGGAAGGCTGTGATGGCCTGAGGTCCATTATTATCCCAAGAATCTTTGGGCGGTGTAGTTGTGGTGGTTGGCCCAGGTGTCTATGGGCAGGTTGTTTCCCAAGTATCTTCAGGATGAGGCCCAGGTGTCTTTGGGCATGACAATATCTTTCTGGACCAGGTGTCTTCGGGCGTGGCAGTGGTTGTTCTGGCCTAGGTGTTTGCGGGCATTGTTATGTGAGGTTGTTGTGGCCCAGGTGTCTATGGGCGGGATAGCAGTTGTGGCCCAGGTGTTTGCGGGCGGGATGTGTGGTTGTGGCCCAGGTGTGTGCAGGCGGGTGTGGCAGTGGGACTACGGTGAGAATGGTGAGATTGGTTCGATGTATAGGATGTCTTCAATAACCAGTGGGAAAGCGGTGCGGGGTACCCAAATATCGATGTGCTATTACTATATGTTACTTGACTTACGTTATTTAGGGAGCGTGCCTTGGTGAGGTTGGGGGGATAGCTTTTCTTTGTTGGGCGTTTGGTTATTTCTTTTTCCACGAGGCATTAGAATGATTCCTCACTTGTTCACGAGAGTCTTTTTTCCCTAATGAGTGTACTTGTATGCTCACCCTAGGTATATAAAACTATTTTCAGGTTTCCATGAGGACATCAGGGATCATGCGGGACCGTACTTGCTCTGACCAAGGGGTAGTTGCTATTTTCGTTTTCCTTTTCTCGGTACTTTACGTTTTAGAGTTTCGTGGCTTGTATCCCTTACTTTTTTAACATGCATATGGGAATGGTTTACTTTTGGATTTACCTTTACTTTTAATCGTACTTGCACTTTCAGTTTTGTTGTTGTGGGATTTACTATCTTATCTCCCGATCTTATTAAAAAAGGGTAATGCCTTCCATTTTTGTGTGAGATTCTATACCCTTGGCACTGGTCTCCACTCCGGGACCTAATGAATTTGGGTTTCGGGGGTCATTATCTCTCATTCAACTTAAAGAAGGAATGGCTTGGAAATATGATGACCCTTCCCTCCTTTTGGTGAAGGCGGGTCATGACAGAATGGTATCAGAGGAAGTAGGTTTAGAGATAGGATGGAGTTTGGAGTTAGGCACAGTGAGGATTACATGGGATGGTAGGGAAACAGTGTTGGGTGACCTTGGTTCATGAATTAGGCCAAGGAAGACCAACTAAGACATGGGAGTTTTGGGCCCCCCGTGATCTGATGCAAGGACTCAGGACCTACCGAACAACCAAGTGAGGCTACACTGATTTCAGGGTAGAGACCCTAGGAGAGGTACATGCATCATAATGACTTGTGTTCTCGTGTTTATGGGAGTTTTGGGGATTCAAAAATTAATAAAGAAGTCAAATGAAATGTAAGAACAATAATGTGCACTACTTGGGCTTAGAAATTCCATGTTTACCTTGCAGCTATGGCACTTGGGAGATGACAACGAGTTGTACGGGCGATCGAGGCCCAGGAGGTTGACTTGGCCGATCAGCAGAGGGATGATCGAGAGGAGGAGGATGAACAGTGGTAGAAAACACTTCGAGCCTTCCAGTGATAGGCCCTCAAGAAGTATGAGGGCAGCACCTCTGACATGAAGACTGAGGGCTAGCTAGAGGAGCTAGTGATAGCATTCAGTTTGATCCAGGCTCCGACCAAGTACTGGGTTCCTTTGGCTGTTAGCCAGATGTGGGGAGTAGCGCATCAGTGGTGGACGCTCTACCTGGGGGAGAGGAGAGAGGCTGAGATGGCATGGGCTGATTTGGAGAAGGAGTTCCGGGCGGAATTCCTCTCTTCTATGATGAAGGCAGAGAAGAGGCAGGATCTACTCTCCCTTCATCTGGGGAGTATGTAGGTAAGGGAGTTGGGGATCAATTTCAAGGACCTCCTCCACTTTGCTCCATACCTCTTTCCAGATGAGGAGTCTCAGGAAAGACGTTTAGAGGAGGCGCTCTGACCCTCCCTCCAGTACGCCTTTACCCCCTTCACCTTGCCGACATACTTAGAGGTCCAGAAAAAGGAATAGGTGGTGGAAAGGATGCACACACAGGGCGGTGTGTCACGAGAGGGGATTCAGCTAGGCCCATCAAAGGGAAAGGCTGTCAGCACCAGACCTCTAGCATCGGGACCCTCTAGGTTCCGACCAGTAGGGAGCAGGCCGCAGCAGTTCCAGTTCTGGTCCCCTGGTCCCCGCCCTTTTCCCTTCGGGCCCAGGACCGAGGTGCTTTGTCCGTGGGAGCCATGGACATCTCCGGAATCAGTGTCCAGAACGAGTTCAGTATGGCAGTGGCGGACAGGCCCAGCACCCGCCCCAGCAGCAGCAGGGGCAGCGAGCTCCCGCTCCTCTGAGGGCAGATGTTGCAGGGGGAGGCTGACCACAGGGAGCTCCTCATGGACCTCGACCAGGGCGTGGTTGGGGAGGTGGCCAACAGGCGAGGGGCAGAGGATATGGGTGTGGACAGTTTCATGTTGCGGAGGCAGCAATTCCAGTGGGACCAGAGGTTGTTCGAGGTACGATCTGTTTGTTCAGTACCCTTGCTGACGCCTTGTTCGATACCAGAGCTTCGCACTCCTTTGTTACACCCGGTCTGGCCCGTTCTCTGGGTCTTGATGTCGAGAGACTTCCAGTGCCCCTGGTACTGAGCACACAAGTCAGAGGTCAGACCAACTTTTTATATGTTTGTAGGGGATGCATACTGATTATAGGGCCACATCAGTCGATCAGGGATATACTACTGCTACAGATACAGCCATACTATGTCATCCTAGGCATTGACTGGTAGTTCTCTGTGTGTTCCATCATCGACTTCTTCTGAGGAAGGGTTGTGTTCTCAGACCTGGGTGGCCGATGTGTTACTTTCACCAGCGAGCGGAGTGGCCAGAACGGCAGCAGGCAAGAGGAACCCCTCCTCTCCTTGTTAGCCGAGATGTTATTGGATTCAGTGGATGCTGAGATGGTAGAAGTACCAGGGATTGTCAGTGATTTTATGGATGTATTCCATGAGGAGGTGATGACTCTACCGCCTCGACGTGATATCGAGTTTGGTATATACTTGCATCCTGGTTCTCTTCCGATTTTGATGGCTCCTTACCGGATGGCTCCTTCGGAGCTACGGGAGTTGCGGATTCAGATCGACGATCTGATGAAGAAGTGTTTTGTTCGACCGAGTGCATCACTGTGGGGTGCTCTAGTATTGTTCTCAAAGAAGGCAGATGGTGGTCTCAGGTTGTGCATAGACTATAGGAGGCTGAATCAGGTAACGATCAAGAATTTCTTCCCTCTTCCAAGGATAGATGATCTCCTTGACCAGCTAAAAGGGGTATGATGGTTCTTGAAGATCGACCTACGGTCTGAATATCACCAGTTGAGGGTGAATGAGGGCGACATCTCGAAGACAGCCTTCAGGTGCGGATATGGGCATTTAGAGTTTGTATTCATGCCTTTCGGTGTTATGAACGCCCTGACTGTGTTCATGGGGCTTATGAACTCTATCTTCTAGGAGTACTTTGATCGGTTCATAGTTGTGTTCATCGATGACATCCTGATCTATTCAAGATTAGGGGAGGACCACGCAGAGCATCTGAGGATGGTTTTAGAGGTTCTCTGATAGCATCAGCTCTATGGGAAGTTGTCGAAATGAAAGTTTTGGATGCGAGAAGTACAATTCCTTGGGAACATAGTGTCCGAATAGGGGATAGCGGTGGACCCATAAAAGGTTGAGGTGGTTGTTTCTTGGGAAGCACCCAAGAACGTGGTAGAGGTTCGTAGTTTCCTCAAGCTGCCAGGTTACTATCGGAGGTTCGTACCCAACTTCTCTCGAGCTGCAGCACCTTTGACGACCTTGACCACAAAGGACCAGTTTTTCGTGTGGAGTGAGCAGTGCGAGGCAGCCTTTAGCTATCTGAAGGAGAAGTTGGTTAGTGACCCAGTGTTGAGGTTTCCATAAGAAGGGGCAGCATATGAAGTATTTTGTGATGCTTTGGGACAAGGCCTCAGGTGTGTGTTGATGCAGCGGAAAGGGGTGATCTCCTATGGGTCTAGGTAGTTACGTCCCCATGAGCGTAATTATGCCACCCATGATCTGGAGCTTGCAGTGCTCGTTTTTTGAACTAAAGTTGTGGAGGCATTACCTCATTGGAGAGTACTTTGTAGTCTTGACGGACCACAAAATCTTGAAGTATATCTTCTCCCAGTGGGACCTGAACCTACGATAGCGAAGGTGGATGGAGTTCCTCCAGGATTATGATTTCGAGATTTCCTACACCTCAGGGAAAGGAAACATGGTGGCTGATTCCTTAAGCAGTATGTCACAGAGGGATGCGGTCTGAGAGTCGGTGGACGCTTGGAGGGCGATGGACGAGTTGGCTTCCCTACACTTGGATGCGAGGATGGATAGTGGAAGGGGTTGCCTGTATCAGATGATAGTATAGTATTCTCTGTTATGTCAGGTGGAGGAGTCTCAGTGGGGAGACCCAGACTGCGAAGTGATGCGTGACCGAGTTGACCAGGGCAATGCTCCGGAAGGGTGGACGGAGGACGGCCAGAACCAGATTCTTTTCTGAGGAAATTTGTTTGTCCCAGAGGCGATGTGAGGCCAGGTTCTTAGTGTTTTCCACAAATCACCCCTAGCAGTCCACCCTAGAATTTCAACGATGTACCAGGGTCTGAAGAGACCATTTTGGTGGCTTGGAGTAAAGCGGGTAGTGGCAGGGTTTGTGGCCAAGTGCCTAGTGTGTCATCAGGTGAAGGCTAAACATTGTGTTCCATGTGGTTTGTTGCAACCTTTAGATGTCCCCAAGTGGAAGTGGGATGAAATCTTGATGGATTTCGTCACGGGGATACCCAAGGTTCAAGGAGGGTACGACACCATCTGGGTTGTAGTGGATAGGTTGAAGAAATCAACTCACTTTCTGGAAATCAAGGAGACGAGTGCAGTATATTCTATAGTAAAAAGGTACGTGGATGAGGTGGTGCGGTTACCTGGAGTTTTGAGGTCCATAGTCTTGGATAGGGATGTATGATTTACCTCATGAGTCTGGAGGGGTTTGCAGCAAGCTTTGGGCACCCACTTGCGCGTTAGCACTGCCTTGCACCCCCAGACAGATGGGAAGACAGAACGCACCATCCAGACCTTGGAATATATGCTACGAGCATGCATCCTGGACTTTAGGGGATCATGGGTGCTACACTTACCTCTAGTAGAGTTCACCTATAACAATAGCTACCACTCTACCAATGGAATGGCTCCGTTCGAAGCTTTGTACGGGAGGCCGTGTCGCTCACCCGTGTGCTGGACAGAAGTTGGGGAGGCAGGTGTTCTTGCCCCGGAGGTGGTGCAGAGCACAACATAGAAGGTTCAGCTTATACGAGAAAGGATGAAGGCGGTTTAGGACTGGTAGAAGTCATATGCAGATGATAATAGAAGGCCCTTGGAGCTTGAGGTCTGGGACCACGTGTTCTTGAAGGTCTCCCCTCAGCGTGGGCAGTGGAGGTTTGGCAGGGGAAGTAATCTCTCTCCAAGGTTCATCAGACCCTTCTAGGTGTTGCACTAGGTCGGAAAGGTGTCTTATCAGCTGGCGTTTCCACCATACATGCAAAGGGTGCACGATGTCTTCCATGTGTCCTAGCTTCATCGATATCTACACGAAGACTCCCATGTCATCGATTGGGGAGAGTTAGATATTGAAGATGATGCAACCTTCATGGAATGGCCAGTGATGATCGAGGGTCATGAGGAGAAGGTGCTTCGTGGATGAACCATCTCATTGGTTCGTGTGTTATGGAGGCATAGTAGGCTTGAGGAGAGTACCTGGGAGAGGGATGCGTAGATGTGTGCCTAGTACCCAGAGTTATTTTGAGTTTTATCCTATTTTTTCAGTTCTTTTTTTCCAGGTAATGCTTTACCTTGTTGACTATGGGATGTGCATTTTCCTTTTTCTATGAATGTGTGTGAAGTTTCTTAAAGGATGGGGAGGGGAGGACCTGATTCCTAGTTAGGATGCATTAAAGTGGATGCATCTAAACCCGTGGGGGCGAATCAGTGCCACCCAAAGCGGATTTTATCTTAACACAAAGTAAGGGAAACCCCTCTCCCACCTGGCCGGACGGTTTAGTATTTTGTTTTGCATGGTTTCATGGGGAAATGAGCGGCAGGGCGTCCATGGTTGTGCAGGAGATAAGGTGTTATTGAGTTAGAGAGGTTCACTCCTAAGAGGTATCTTCGGGGGTGGTTTTTCGGACCCCCCCCCCCTCTTTCCTTTGGGTCTCATTCTGGATTCTTGAGGCAGAGAATAGTTTGAGAGGTATCTGATGTAATGACCCAGACCCTCTAACCCCTCCCTTTGCGAAATTCTGGCGCGACCGGTCAGTGAGACCGATCGGTTGGACCAATCGGGGGGACAGATCAGGGGACCGATTGAAGGGACCGATCAGCGTGACCGATCGGCGCGACCGATCGGCACGACCGATCCGCGCGACTGATCAGGGGACTGATCGGCGGGACCGATAGGTGGGACCGATCGGAGGGACCGATCAGCGGGACCGATCGGTGGGACCGATTGGCGGGCCCGATCGGCGGGCCCGATCGGCGCGACCGATCAGCACGAACGATCTGCGCCACCGATCGGCATGACCAATCAGCGAGACTGGTCGTTTGGACCGATCGGCGAGACCGATCGGCGGGATCGATCGGTGTCACCCATCCATGGCAGACTTTTCTTCTATAGCCTCCCCCGTAACCCCACTTTTAGGCCTTTTTAACTTTTGAAGCATTTAAAAGCCATTTTTAAGCCCATAATTAATATATAAAAATCAAAGAAACCTCCCTACTAAATAACAATTAATCCATTTGTGTGTAACCACCCAACTGCGTGGAAGAACCATGACCCAACTTCCAAGGAATTCAAATTTCTTATCCCGTAACAACGGGATTTTATCTTTATATCGCAGAAGAAGTTATTTTTCCCGCTTCTTAATTTTTTGGCCGACTTCTCTCTTCTCCCTAGTGCTCTTGAAGTCCCTCCTTCCCAAGGATTTTGGTGCACCTGGGCTGAAGTCTTCTTCTCTTCCTTGGAGTTCTCGACGTCCCTCCCCTGCAAATCGTGCATCCCATGTTCCTAGCGCGTGGAGAAAAACTTCAATCATTGATCAATAAATTAAGAATTTTCTCCTTCGTCTCTCCTTTCTTTGTATCATGTGGGGTGGTCATGCTTTTTCCTTTGGGGAAACTGATGAAACCAAACTTATTGAAGACAATTAATGGACTTTAAAGAATGAAGGGGGGGTGATCGATGTTCTGCGGTAATCTTTATGTTGTTATGTGTTGTGAACTGTACGGGCCTATGCTGACTAAAAATCATGGTCGTTGGTGGTCTTTCTCCATGAACTATTGAACGTCGGTGCTCCTGGATGTTTAAATGACCGTAACATGGAATTGGTTAATTACGTATACTCGGTTAAATAAATTTAAATCACCAGGATCAACCCTTTTCTGCGATAACCTCGGTTAAAGCACAGTAGAATTGAAACCATGGAGTGTGTTAAATCTTTTAAATTTGAAAATACCTGCATGGGCCTGCCTTGTGTTGGTGGAAGCGGTTTGGTTGTTTCTTTCACGAGCTGTTTTCTGGGGTGATATGGGTGGGGATGGGATCCCCTGTTATTTTACTTTTGCTGGTTGTGAATTTGAGGTTGTGTGATTAATCTGATTATATCACGAATTGGGGTGGAATCCTATGTTGTTGAGAAACCGTTGGATCATGGATTTCGGAAACATGTGGTTGTATCTCGGGGTTTCATTTGGTTCTAGTACTTCGAGGGAACTCACTTATACCTTTTTTGTTGTGACTTTTCAAGAGAACTGGGTGTGAATGTTTAAATTACTGTTGGTTGTAACTTTTTCCCTTGGTTTTTGCTTATGTTGTTAGTTTCCCAGTGGTGAAGAACTTTATTTAAATGAGATTAATCGAACATGGAATCAAGAATAGCTTAAATGGGAATTGGTTCTAGGGATGAGTTGTGACTCAGCTGTGAGCAGTGTGCTTCCTATGAATAGGGATGAGTGTGCTTGTGCTTGGATTGGATTTGGAAAGCCTAGGTTTGGTTGAGTGTTTGTTACTTATACATATATTCGTATTTTTTAGGTTTCTTATCCGTGCCCCACCCAAGTTGAGCACTTAGTGCCAAACACCCCCATTTCATGGGGGAGGGTGTTTTTTCCAACACTTCTATTAGTGGCCGGTTATTAGCTCCTTTCTGCTCCCTTTCTCGGATATCCCAAGTATCTTCGAGTAGGCTGTGATGGCCTGAGGTCCATTATTAGCCCAAGAATCTTCGGGCGGGGTAGTTGTGGTGGTTGGCCCAGGTGACTACGGGTAGGTTGTTTCCCAAGTATCTTCGGGATGAGGCCAAGGTGTCTTTGGGTGTGACGGTAGCTTTCTAGCCCAGGTGTCTTCAGGTGTGGCAGTGGTTGTTCTGGCCTAGGTGTTTGCAGGCATGGTTACGTGAGGTTGTTGTGGCCTAGGTGTCTACGGGTGGGATAGTGGTTGTGACCCAGGTGTTTGCGGGCGGGATGTGTGGTTGTGGCCCAGGTGTGTGTGGGCGGGTGTGGCAGTGGGACTGTGGTGAGAATGGAGAGATTGGTTCGATGTGTAAGATGTCTTCAATAACCAGAGGGAAAGCGGAGCGGGGTACCCAAATATCGATGTGCTATTACTATATGTTACTTGACTTGCGTTATTTGGGGAGTGTGACTTGGTGAGGTATGGGGGATAGCTTTTCCTTGTTGGGCGTTTGGTTATTTCTTTTTCCACGGGGCATTAGAATGTCTCCTCACTTGTGCACGAGAGTCTTTGGTTTTCCCTACTGAGTGTACTTGTATGCTCACCCTACGAATATAAAATTGTTTTCAGGTTTCCAGGAAGACATCAGGGATCGTGCGGGACCGTACTAGCTCAGACCATGGGGCAGTTGTTGTTGTTGTTTTCCTTTTCTTGGTACTTTACCTTTTGGAGTTTGTGGGTTGTATCCCTTACTTTTTAATATGCATGTGGGAATAGTTTACTTTTGGCTTTACCTTTACTTTCAGTCGTACATGCACTTTCAGTTTTGGTGTTGTGGGATTTAATATCTTATCTCCCGATCTTATTAAAATAAAAAGGGTAATGCCTTCCATTTTTTTGTGAGATTATATACCCTTGGTGTTGGTCGCCACTCCAGGACCAATTTAAGGTGGGTTTCAGGGGTCATTATCTCTCCTTCAACTTAAAGAAGAAAGGGCTTGGAAATATGTTGACCCTTCCCTCCTTTTGGTGAAGGTAGGTCGTGACAATACTAACATGTCATATTAACCTAGAAAATTATTGGAATTCATAAAAGTCTCAAATTACATTTATTTGGGTATTTATAACATCAATTATGTTAATATTTCATTAATAGGGTAATTACTGCTTCATCATTGTGTCATAAATAAATTAAATTATTTTAAGTCTAAAAAATATAAATAAAATACCATTATTTAGGAAATATTTTTATCTTTATAATGAATATTTATAGTCGAATTTATCTTATTTATAACCCTATATTAAAAATGTTTTAGTTATTAAACTTTTATTTTTACTATTTTAACTCTTCTTTAAATAAAATAATATTAAATGTCCTTATCTAATCCAAGTGGACCTAAATGGTCATATTTTATTCCTAAGGTTGTTTTTGGTCGAATTAAACTTATCCAATAGAATTATTACATGTGTTAGGGTAATAATAATATCATTTTTACCCTTAATTACCCTATTTACTTTTAACCGTGGTAAATAAAAGTAAAAAGTTACTATTCACCAAAAATTATTTTTATCATATTGAACCACATTTTACTCCTTGATATTAACTGTGTCTCTCATATTTTTGAAATTCAACTCACAGAAGCGGTAAAATTATGTTTTATGTAAATTTTCAAACACTCCTAGGAGGTGAGTAAAAGACGGTGAAAAGTTCAATAAAATTTTTATATATCTAAAATTATTATAAAATGACTCCAATGAATTAAATTGAACTTATATAGGTATTATGTATCAATTTTTACCTAAAATAAGTTTAAATAAAATACATAATTATTTAAATAGAAAGTCGGTTTTTAAATAGTGACCTAGTGTTTTCACTATTCATCAAAAATTGAAAGTTTTCAGAAAAATACCAAAAATTCACCCTAGGCTAATGTCGATATTCTGAATCCAAAAATGATATCCATTTTGAAAGATAAAATTTATAAAATTTCAAAACATTTGTATTACTATTCATACCGGCTATTTTATATAACATATCTTTGTTTAGTGAAACCCAGTATTGCGTACAACACACGCTATCGAGGAAGGTTGCGATTGCGTGTAATGAAATCCAAGTCAGGGTTGTGTGTAGTGCAAGATTAATTTGTTGTTTCATATAATATAATCCAACCATATTTCATTTATACATTGAATATATATATATACACTCAATTTTACGTAGAATAAAATCAATCGAACAAACTTGAAATTGTGTGTAACACGGTCTAGGATTAGTGTTGTGTATAATTCAAGCTAATACGGTGTTGCGTATAGTGCAAGATAATCTTGGTGTAGCGTATAACAGAAGATATGAAAGAAATTAAAAATAATATATATTAAAAAAATTGGGGGTGTTACAATGGATATACAAGTATAAACAATATCGATTTGAATGATATTATAAAATAATCCCTCAAAATGAACATAACATTGAATTGGGAATTAATCAATGAAATGATTATTTGTATAAACTATAAATTCACATAAAGTAAGTGGAAATGCAAATGAATGTAATTAAAATTCATTACATAGATAATCTTATAATATAAAATAAGATAATTAAGTCATATAACCTAATTAAAATAAATTGAGTTATGAAATTATTTACCAATTGGTAACCCTTTAGTTATGAAATTGATTTTTCCAATATTTGTTGTATCCTACCATTATATAAAAATTAGTCAAATATTCCAAATTTTGGTAATATTAACAACTAAATTACATAAATCAATGTATAAAAACACCCTAAAATGTTTGCATGAAATACATATATCACCCACCTTAAATAAATTATGTCCTCACAATTTATAATTTATCTCGATAATCAAGGGTTTGACAATTGAAAAAACCATTACCGAAAAACCAACATCATAAAAGGGTAAATAAAATATCATCTTAATAATATAAATAAGTAAGTACAAAGGTAATATATAATAACACATCACTATTATTATATGTTGGAGAACATTGGTGGTAAGTGAAGATATGGACATGGCAGAAAATCATAAATAACTAAAGAGAGTGATAAATATTGTTAATCAAAAGAAATTGAATGGTCAGTGGACAGTTCAGGACCACAAAACCATAAATATGTGATGATTTAAAAGACAATGTGATTCATTATATATGAATTTAATAGGGTAACATTTTTTTTTAAGATTCTCTTCTTAAATGTGAGGAATTATTTTACTACCTAAGAATATATGGGAATATAAATACTTGATATGTTTCTATTTCATAGGTACAATTTCATACTTCTGTTATGCTTTAATAAATTTTCAATTCATCCCTTACTCCCTCGAATGAATATAAAAAATGATTATTTTATACTTGAATCAGTAAAATTCTATTTTAATGGATTGTATAATCCATGAAAGAGTTGCATGTATTTCTGTGTCTCAAACTATTCTCCAAAACCAAAATAATTATCATAAGTTACCCAATACAATAAATTAATCTCTAAACATGAAAAGTAACACCATGGTTTCATTATTAATATTTATTTTTCAAATATTTTAATTAATTACATTTAACATGTCATTGTGTAGGCCAGTGGTAGGGGATAAAATCTTATCATCCTTCGATCATTGGTTCAATCCCCACATCCTTTCCGAATGTAATAGGTTTTCACCTAGCATGCGAGTTGTCCTTTTTCTGAACTATGTTAATATAATTATTATAACATTCCCAAAAAATATATTATGTAAATTCTTGAAATAAAATCCATCATTAAATAACCTTTTTTCTATGGTTTTCAATACAATTTATTTTTTCCCATATTTTAATAATATTATTTAACTATTATTAAAATTTCATTAATGATAATAATAACCCTAAAGGTTATCAATACCTTTAAACTTATATCTATACATTTTACAGGCATTATTACTCAAATTACCTTTTCACTAAAATGTATACTTTCCATAAATTTCTCCAAAATGTCCTTAATCTTTGTAGGCTCTCTTCCCATAAAGCTGAAAAATATCTATTTAGGAAATTGAACTTATAATCAATCTTAAACTCATTAATCCATGATGGTATCTATAAATATTAAGTTAACTAATAAATATATCATTTTAAAATTTAACATAGTCCATATATATATATATTAGGATGATTTTAAGGGAAATGCCATTAGTACAAATACTTATATAATTTAATTCCTAAATCCCAATATATAAATACTTTATACTTTTTATTTCAACATAGGTCCTTAGTTGTTCTAGGGTTTAACCTTTCAAAGATTCCATTGAATCATATAATTCATAGGTTCCCCGAATTTAAGACAACAAACTATAAATGGATCCCTAGGATGAAATTTATTTCCTTTTATCATAATCTTCATTTATCCTCAATAATACTTTCATTTATTCCCTTATTTTCCACACAAAAATAATTTTCATATTCCATTAAGACACCTTCCTGGGTGTCTCTTTCCACATTTATTACATGATGTAAATCGATACTTATTTTCTCTATGGTCTCCATCACTCTAGATATTATAGAACTTTATCCATATATTCTTTGATGAGAATGGGAGTTGGTTAAGGTATATATTGTTAACAAATTTTAAGAAAACTAACTAAGAATAATCACCATATCCTTCACTCCAATCATCATCCCTTTTGGTTTCACATAGTCACCACATTTTCCATAATATTTAATGTTAACATGATTCATTAAAGGTTCATCCACTGACTAAAATCAAGAAACAAAGTATGTGAAAAAATAATCAAAGTGGGAAAACCATCGAATCATTTATAGGGTTTTGAAATCATGAAATATTATTTTCAATCTAAGACACCTTAGGTTGAGCCTAGATTTTTCATTTTCATAATCCATTCAAATTATTCATAATGTTTTCTAAATTAAATGTGATTTATCCAAATAATTTTCTTCAATAGTTTCAACCCAGGTGTATAATAAGGCGTCATTGTCATACACCCGGTGATGATCGGGTCAAGATCAATGTTCCCTTTTCATTGTAATTACCACTAGGTACATATATTCCATCTACACATCCACTTGTATTGTCTATAAAGGTATATATTTTTAGGAAAGACAACATAATCTTTACCTTATGAAAACTTTATCATATTCATCTTCACTTATCCTCAAAGTCATTCATATAGTTATAATCCTTAATCTATGTTTTCTTAAATCTAGTTCCCAAGGTTTCTATTAAACACTCATTGATAAAAAATCTACCGACCCCCACCCCAGTAGCCCAGATCTAGTGTATATTGTTTTACACTGCTATAAGATACAATTAAATCACATCCTGAAGGAATGAATAGTTTATTAGTCCTAGTAAACTAGATATATACACGATTCTTATATGACATTTGAATAAAAAAATTATAACATAATTTTCTTTTATAATATCATTATTCCCTCTAGTATATGTTTTTTTATCAATCATAATAGACTTCTTGTATTCTTGGGAAAAAAATAAGGGTGGGATCAAATTATCAATAAGGGTAAAGTACATTGGAAGATATCAAGAATCAAAAAACATCTTCGAGATAGAAAGGTAAATATCTGAACACACATTCCAATTTATTAGTAATCAGATAACTCAATTATTTTAGAGATAATAACATCAAAAAAATATCAGGGATAATAAGATAAGTTATAATCAATATGGTAAGTAAATAACTAAAAACAAATGTAATTTAATTAATAAACTGAGAATTGAATGCAAATAAATATAATATCATTATAAAAATATCATAAGTAATAGTAACTAATTTCTTTATAAAGGAAATTCATATTTATTGGACCTCATGTATCAGGCACATGATACCTCTACCATCAAGACCATTAACAAAAAAATTTAAAACTACCTGTAAAATACAATTTACTATTATCTTACTGATTTGTTTGATAAGTCTTATCAATGCATCGAAGGGGTATATAATGTTTTCCCCCACCCATCACTACAGGTATAAATAATTCATCATATATCGAATAGCATATTTAATTAATAAGCAATGTTCCTTATCATCAAATATCAGTATTTAGTAAAGGATAAATATTTATCAATATTTCAACAGTTAATCAAATAAATCTAAAAGTAAAATACTATATGTATAAATGAGATATATTTTATAAATTAAGATTATACATGATTAATAATATGGATATTTAGGGGAAATTTAATGTATAATTATCACTGGAAGGTAAATATTTCAAGGGTAAGTTAATGACTTTAAAATTTAAATAAGGACATGAATTTTAATACTATCATTGGTCAAAATAATCATAAACCATGCAAAGGAATAATAAGTAAGGTATAAAAATTTACACATTGGTGTAAAAATAATTTTTTTGTCATTGATGAAAATCAATACCATAAAAACATATTTAAAATCATTATTAAGGGAAATATCCTTTTCATTTTGAAAATAACATTTAAAAACATAAAATATTTTGAAAATAATTTTCTTTGAAAATAAATTTTTAAAACAAATACTTTTCAGAATATTAGGAAAAATATGTCCAATATAAATAAATTTTAACTTTTAAATAAATATTCAGATAAATGAAGGTTGTAAAGGTGGGTAATTTTGTATATGTCGTACAATTTAAACTAATTTTCCTTTTACATTGTAAAAATGTTAGAAAAGAGACTTGTTTAGAAAATAACATTAAGAATCCTTTAAAAAAATTAAAAAAAATCCAAATGTGTAAAAATTTATTTATTAAAACATTTTTATGGGGTTAAAAATAATTAATTTGTTTTTATAAAACATGGTTTTGGACGAAATTAGACTTCCGACCAAATAGATAAATGAAGTACTATTTTCTTTAAAAAAATTCCCATTTATTTTATGTACTAAAGAGTGGGATAATGGTTCTAATTCTCAAAAAATATAATGAATAACAAATGGAGTATCAAATTAAATTTTTTTATTAAAAATGATAAAAAATTCCATTAAATGAAAATAAATGTATAAAAAATCTTGATTAGAATGAGATTATGAAATAAACCCTCACAGTGATCATAACATTGAAGTGAGAATTCATCAATTAAAATATTATATATATCAACTATAAATAAATATAAAACAATTGTAAATACAACATAAGATTATCAAAAGTCATTAAACACATAGTCTTATAATATCAAAGATGACACTGAAGTAATATAAACTAATTAAAATAAATCGAGTTATGAAATTATTTACCACTTGGGAACCCATAAGTAAAATCCCCTTAAATTAAATAATTAAAATTGAAACTTAAAATTCCATGAATTATTAATGAATCTGGAAATTATGTGTCAAATGGATACTATATACATTATATATAATAAATTAGGTTTATAACATTACAATATTCCTTAATTAAATGAAATTGAGAAGAAATATATTACCTCACACTTCCTTTTGGTTGAATGTGATTTAACCTATTTTATAGTGGTTTTAAACATGTTATTAACTTATTACATAACTATATTAATATTTATAATATCAAATATAATCCTTTTATAATATCTTATCACCTGTTTGGTAATAATATTTCATAATTTTCATTGTTTTGGGTGTTAATTGTCTTGCTTTCAGATGCATATTTCATCCTGAAAGATTCTGTTCTTGCGCATATTATATAGTTCCATAATCTAAAAAATAATAATATAGACATAATTATGATATTTTTATTTATTTTAATTTAAATACCCATCATTTAATTTTGTTTTGAGAAATGAAGTATTTTAAGATCATGGAGATGGCAGGTCATATGTATGCATGAGTAACGTTTTCACTTTTTGGCTATCATTAAGAAAATAAGGTAAATAATATATTATATTTCCATAATGATAATAATATCATATATATAATTTTATTTCATTAAATATAATTATTTATATAATCCTTGTGGTTTGGTGATGAAAACTGAGTCACACCGCTTCGTGAAGGCGGTAGTCCACATGTGCACAAATGATGTTGTCATTTTTAAGTGAGTCAAGTGGTAAAAAAAGAAAATGATATATATATATATATATATATATTAATAATGATAAATGTTTAATTAATATTATAATTATATAATTTATATCATATATAACTAATAAATTTATCCTTGTCACCTTCCATTTTAAGCCTTAGTGAAAGAAGAATCACATCTTTTCATGAGGGTGTTGTCTACCGTACACAAGAGTAACATTATAGTATCCCCTATGGAATGAATAGAAAAAATGTTATATATGATATAATAACTATATGAGTATAATTATTTTATAAATATCATATACATAATTCATATCCATCAACTTACCCAACCATGAAAGGTGGTAATTGAAAAATGAATGTCATCAGTTCGTGAGGCGGTCGTCAATCTTACACATGAACAATGATTTCATATCCATTTGAGATAATTGGAGGTGTTTTGGGTAATTAAATTAACATAAAAATATATCATTATTTTTAATATATTTTCATTATTATATCATTTTAGTTTAATAATAATATATTTAGGTTGAGTAAGAAACAAAACTAAAATGATCGTTGAAGAACGTTACCTCTTCTTCCGCTACCCTCCTTAGGTTTTCACCAAAGGCCTTCCTAGGTTACATTTCTTCCATAAACAGGACTTAAAGGATTTGGTGAGGGTTGTTTGAAATTGACTTTTTCATGTATAAGAATATCTATAGCTATTTGATGGTGTGAAGAAGAGAGGATATGGTGTGGCCATTTATAAGTGAGGTGAGTGGCACACTCATAATGTTTTGAAAAGATTCAATCATATCCATGTTTCTATCAATCCAAAAACCTATAAAATTGTCCATTATCAATCCTAAAAGATATATGGTATTCATAGAGACATAAAATGGTTGTTTTAAAAGTTTTAGGTCATTTTCAACTTTTATCTTCTTAGATTAACTCCCCGATAAATCAATTTTTACCTTCAATACGGTATTTAATTTCTTATATTTTCACTATTCATTTGGGTAAAAAAAATTGAACTTATTATAAAGTTAAAATAATTATAATTCAAAATATGGAATCCATTTTTTAAAATTAAATTATCAGAATTATAACGTTTCAATTTAAAAGTAATTCAGTACATGTGATGGAGAAACATGTTTTTTGAAGAGAAAATGTTCAAAAGATTATAATGTTTTTATATCAAAATTTTATAATAAAAAGATTAAAATGAAACAAATTGTATTAATTCATATAAAATTTAACTAATTTTTCTTTAAAACTTTTTAAAAATATAGTTTAACATTAATAATTATTTATAAAAAATCATTTTTCACATAAAATTCTATATTTTTTACTATTCATAAAAACAAAAAATTTCAGAAAAATCTCAAAAATTCACCCTAAGATAATTTTGATATCATGATTTCAAAAATAAAATATATATGTTCAAAAAAGTGATAAATATTAATTTTAAATTATGTATGCAAATAATGACTAAACCGTATTTTTGAAAAAAGTAATGTTTTTTCGGAAAACATTTCATTTTATTTTAAATATTGATTTTTTTAATAGTAATATATAGATAAATAATAAAAATGTGTAAAATATATATTTTCATAATTTATTTAATCTTATTCATAATCTCAATTCCAATGGCAAGGAGATAACTGTCATATTAAATAATAATATTAATATTATATTGTTGTTCAACAAAACTCCGCCATGTATGCAATGCAAGCTATTGAAAAAACTCATTGTTGTGTGTAACACAAGAAAAAATATATGTTTCATGTGATTAAATATATTTAAGATATTGAATTTATTTAAAATTTGATATATCATTAATTCATTAGTAGTTATATTTTATTATAATCTTAGTGTTGTATGTCATATACGTTATCAAATGAAATGTTCTTATTTTAGAATTTCAGGGTGTGACATTAGCCTCACATTAAATGAATTGAATCCTCACAATTTAAACTTCTTGTTAATAAATAATTTGAAACTTGAAAATACATTTAAAATAACCCTCCTCTTAAAAGGGTTAATAAAATATCCTTTTAATAAGAGAGATAAGTAAGTACAAAGGTAATATAGAATAACCCATAACTAGGATTATACAAAGGAGATCATTGGTGGAAAGTAAATATATAAACATATAATAAAAGAATAAATAATTATAGAGAGAGGTACAGATCAATGATCATAATAAATTTAATGATCAATGGAAAGTTAAGGGCCTAAAAATAATAAATATATGATGATTTAAAAGACCATCTGATTCATAAGATATGAATGAAATAGGAAAAAAATAGTTTCAATATCATTTTCCTAAAGTTGAGGTATTATTTGACAATATAAGAATATAAATAAATATACTTACTAGATATGTTTTGATTTTATAAGAAAAACTTCCTTCTGTTTTGATTCAATCATTTTAAATTCATTCCCTATTCAGAGAAATGAATATCCAAAAATGATTTCTTATGCCTGAAGCAATAAAATTAAATTTCAATGGATCACAATATCCATGAAAGAGTGACAAGTATTTTTATCTAACTAAAAATATTCTCCAAAAAACAATTTTATTATCACACGTTTTCCAAAATAATAAATTAATCTCTAAACCTCAAAAGTAACACCAATAGTTTATAGTTAATATTTATTTTTCAAAACATTTAACTAATGAAATATTAACCAAGACATTGTATAGGTCAGTGGTAGGCACATAACAATTATCTTCCTTTAGTTATGGGTTCAATCACTATGTCCTTATTAGGTGAAACAGGTTGTCACCCATCACATAATTTTCCCTTTTTCTAAACTATATTAATGTGATTTCTATATCGTTCTTGAAAAAAATATAATGGACATCCTTAAAATAAAAATTAATCTTTAAATAAAATTTATATTAATGTTTTCAATAAAATTTATTTTATTCTATAAATTCTAATAATCTGATTTTAATATTATTATAATGTAATTAATGATCATTGAAGCATGTCTATCACATGGTGTGGACAAAACAATTATATTTCTCTTAGTGCAGCATAATGGCTGGCCAAGGTCGCCTCTCTTGAGGAGCCTTTCAGTTTGGTTCAATTACTTCTTCTATATCACCTAAAAAAATTATTATATAATGAATGAGATGACAATATTTTTGTGTTTTTTGATATGAAAAATCTAAACAATCATGCAATGAAAACAGAATGAGTTTATGAGGAAAGAAATTGGTCTGAGAGATTAGTCTTAGTTTCAATCATTATTATCCTTTGTATGTTTGATTCTAGTTTGATAACTCAAACATGAAATATAATATTTGAATAACTATTCTTTTCAAGAATATAAATAGCTTGAGTTACATGTCATTGGGGAATGTCACTCAATTAGGGAAATTCTCCTCGCCCAAGTATACTACTCAATTCTATCACAAATTTAGAATAAATTTTAAGGGAAATTCAAGAAAATCTTGAGCTCCCCTCGAGCCAAATCTCAGGGTTATCCTCACATTTACAATAATAGGAGATCCCAATAGTTGATGAATGGGGGAGAGAGAGAAAGAATATAGATATAGGATAATAAATAATTTATAATTATTGTTAAAAATAATATTAATTATAATATTAATTAATATTTTTATTATTATATTTATGAAAATAGATTTTGAAAAAAGGGAGAGGGATAAAATAAAATAGTTTAAAATTAAGAATATAGTATTATAAAAATTATTTATAAAAATAATAATAATAATAATAATAATAATAATAATTTTTAATTATTATTATTATAATAATAATTAAAGAAGAGGAAGTAAAATTTTGGAAAAAAAATAAAAAATGAATGGATTAAATTTATTTAAAATAAATTTAAATTACAATTAAAATAAAAAGTAAAAAAAGTAAAATTAAAATAAAATAAGAAGAATAAGAAAGGAGTGGGAAAGAGTGGTTTCATCGTGGCCCATACCCTAGTGGAAACCCTCCTTGGCTATGGGCTATGAGCTGATGATTTGGGAAGGAGGTGAGGACCTCCATTTATAGGAAAAATTCTTCATCTAAAAATTTTCATGTTTTGGCCCCATTGAATGGATGATTCACACATGGACCCTTCATAAATTTAGAGTTATATTTTTAAAATAAATGATCATAATATCCATGACGTGAAAATATGTTAATAATATATAATTAAATACTTTTTACAATTTAGACCATTTTCATTCTATAAATCAAATTACACATTATTTTTATAAAACATTTAAATACATGGGTTTTATTATTGAAAAAAAGTAAAAAAATCATTGTTTGATTAAAAATATTCACATAAATTTTCTCTTTTGAATACCCCCACACTAAAACCATGTTTTTCATCATGCATAAAATATCAACATGGAAATTATAGGACGCCAATGTTACCAATATTCAAATTCTAATGCAATAAAATAAAACAATTTTCAATATGAAATAAAACATTCAAAAATCCATAAAAAAAATATCAATTTAATTTCCCATTTATCAAAGAAACAACCAATCATTTATTTTACTTTTTCCCTTTGAAAAATGAATTAAATTCTATTTTTATTCATTCAGTCTCCCGAATTTATTATTATTAAACATTCAAAATCATGATCTATACCACATTTCAATACTTTCTCTCATAAATCCTGATACAAATCAAGTAGTTTTACACTCATATCATGATAACATTCTCCTAATCCATAGACATGTAAATAAACTACTTTATACACTTTTTAAAGACAAAATACACATAAAATCATGATTACTTGCAATAATGGTTAAAATGATTCTCCGGTTTAAGGTTGGTAGTATTTGATGTTTTAAAAATAAGGATCAAGGAGGAGGTTTATCTCTTAATTACAATGCATGATATCAAAAAATGAAATGAAATTATCCCCTTAAAATTAGCAACACCCACTTCCCCAAAAATAAAAGTAATGTCATGGTTAAATTAACCAAAATGAATGATTTGTGCACCCTCTTGAATTTTTTTATTTTGTACTTTTTTTAAAAAGTTATGATTAGACTAACCCTTACATCCATCACCTAACCACATATGATCAAAAGATTATCGGTCTGGAAAATGATGATTTTTTTATTCTCCCAAAGCACAACTCATTTTTCTCTTTTTTTTGTTCTTTTTGTCATTTTTTTATTTTTTTTATTCAAGAGGTGAAAAACAATAGAGTATAATTAATGATTCCATAACCTTTTACAATTACTATAATATAACTCCCCACACTTCTTCCTTATAATGTATATCATCCTGTACAACATGATTTCCTTTACCCCCACACTTCAACATTAAAATATAATGAAAAAACTAAGAGGAGGATAGAAATGGGTTAAAATGGCTTGAAACTTAACTCATCCCTAACAAGGTTGTTCATGGTCTCTATGGGCTAAAATAAGGATTTATGTAAAGGTTGTTTTTTAACGATAAGTGGATTTTCAAAGTATTCCTCAATCATTTTAAATTTGTTTTTACATAGTCTTAGCTATGAAAAGTCTCAATTCATGTTTTGGTCGGTTACATGTCCCAAGATTACTCAAGAGATATTCTTGAGATAAATATTAATTAATTGGTCTAGAAATCCTCCTGGGAATGAGATATATGATATTTTCCAATCCCTCATGTCCTGATTAATAATAACAAATCAATTCACATAAATTTTACAAATTCAAAGAATGAAAAATGGTTGGGAAATTTCATTTACATGAATAAATTTATTACCTACAATCAGGAGTCATCATTTCAATATCCATGCATCACTTTAAACATTCAATTTCCCATTTAAATCAATCAATCATATCAACATTTAAATCTAAAACATCGCATCACGAGTTTCCTAAGAAACTCATGTCTACTAGATAAGTCGAGTAAAACATGAATTCAAGTGTTGGAATGTAATTTTATCATTAAAGCTCAAATAATTATGTAGAAACAAATTATAGAGTTTAAAACACTAAAAGTGAACTCACTTTTTACAGGAAGCTTGGTCCTTCCCCTTCCACAATTTGGGGCTACTTTATACAATCATGAACCTATAAAATAAAACAACTCAATTAAAAACAAGTATCAGGTCATTTATGCTAAAAAAAGATAGATATAGTTGGCTACATGTTGCACTACATCTAAGAAAAGAAATTGACATCTAAATTCCTAGAAATCAAGTAAAGATAAATATTGGTACAATCCCCCAATTGGGCCTTGAATTTTTACTGCCTCTAAAGGGAAATATCAGATGTTATCTAAAGTTAGATGGTGGATAAAGCTTCTTTGATTTTAACCAACACATGTTGCTTTTCCCAGCTTTTTCTTAATCCTTCTAGGTGAGGAATGATCCAGGAATAGAGTACACCAGCTCCTCCCCCTTCATAATGATTTATATCCTACATAATATGGGTAGGATGAAGTATGATTCATCCAATTTCTTGGTTTCTACTTTTTCAACCTCTTCTTCTCTGTCCAATGGTTTATCAATGTATGTTGCATCAAAATAATAGTCAATGGTAAAGTTATAGTGTAATTATGTTTGAATAAAATTATCATGAGGTATCAAGATCAAATCCTTCCCCGTAAATGTAAAAATATTTTGGAATGGTTTTATTATGAAAATCCATTTGAATCTCCTCATGAACGTCCTTTAATAAATATTCAACATATCCAAGGATATCTATATGTTCCTCAGCAAGTGTACATCTAGGTTCTTCTTCATCCTCCAAGGCATATCAAATTTATTCTTCTTTATATAATCAACATAATAATAATTTAAGTACAATTAAGATTCAACAAAATCAAAATAGATAGGGTCAAATAATTATTCCACTCCATAATTTGGTTCAACTTCAATCTCCACCTCAGTGGTAAGTGCCTCTTGGAGTAGAATCCTAGAAAATAGAGGCAGTTATTTGGGATCCTCTATTTTCACTTCAAATTCCACTACTTTGGTGGTGTCTTCCTTCTATGGTGTGATCTCTTATTCTTACTATGGAATGGGGAGGTCAGGTAGTTCCTCACAATTAATCAATAATTGATCCAATCCTTCATGATCTTCCACTAATAGATCATCAGGTATGTCTTCTTCCCTTGACTCTTTTGGTTCGTCAATTTCAAAGATAGTGGTGAAATTTCTACCACCACATTCTCTGGTTCTTGCTTCATCTCAAGGTTTGGTTTCTCCATTAATGCACTACCATAATCAAATGCTTTATCCTCCTTTCTCATTAGATGCTCATTGCTTTCTCTAATTTCATGAAGCTGAGACCTTCTATAATCTTCATATTATTCTTTTTTTTTCACCTATAAGTAATTTATCCATCCATAATACTCTAAATTTGAATACATCATGGATATTTTTTAAGAAAAAAAATAACCATAAGATTTGAAAATAGAAAACTTTAATGGACTATTGATTGGATCCCCATAAATTGTGATAGTTTTTACGCATGCATATCATGGTGTGTGGATAAAAATAATTATATTTTACCCAGTGCAGCATAGTGGTTGACTAGGGTCGTCTCTCTTGAGGATCCTTTTAGTTTGGTTCACCTACTTCTTTTATATCACATAAATTATCTCTTTTTTTCTTTTATTATCTAATTAAAGTGGTGAAAATATTTTTTTGTTTTTGGATTTGAAAATTTTAAACTATCATGCAATGAAAACATAATGATTTGATGATGAAAGAATTTGGTTTTAGGGTTTAGTCTTAGGTTCAATCATTATTCTCTTTTATATGTTTGACTCTAGTTTGATAATTCAAACATGAAATCTCATATTTGAATCACTATTATTTTCTAGAATAGAAATAGATTGAGTTGCATTTCGTTGGGGACCATCACCCAATCAGGTACACTCGCCTCTCCCAATAATACTAATCAATTCTATCACAAATTTAGAATAAATTTTAAGGGAAATTCAAGAACACCTCAACCTCCCCCCGAGCCAAGTCTCGAAGTTAGCCTCTCATTTATGAGAGTAGGAGATCACAATGATTGATTAATGAGGAGAGAGAGAGAGAAAGTATATAGAGGGGGAAAATAAATAATTTATAATGATTGTTAAAAAATAATATTAATATTAATTAATATTTTTATTATTATAGTTCAAAAAATTGTTTTTGAAAAAGGAGAGAGGGATAAAATAAAATAGTTTAAAATTAAGAATGTGGTATTATAAATAGTATTTATAATAATAATAATAATAATTTTTAATTATTATTATTATTATAATTAAATAATATGAAGTTAAATTTTGGAAACAAAATAAAAAAAATGAATTCATTAAATTTATTTAAAATAAATTTAAATAATAATTAAAATAAAAACTAAAAAATCAAAATTAAAATAAAATAGAAAGATGAAGAAAAGAGGGGGTAAAAGAGATGTTTTAGCATGCTCCATGCCCTGGTGGGATCCCTCTTTGGATGTGAGCTCCGAGCTATTGATTTTGGAAGGAGGCAAGGGCCTCCCTTTATAGGGAAAATTATTCCTCTAAAACTTTTCACGTTTTGGACCTATTAAACTGATGATTCATGCATTGATCCCTTCATAAATTTTGAGTTATATTTTTAAATAAATTACCATAATACCCATGACTAAAACCAAAATGCATAGTTTTAATAACAATAATTGTAGTGGAAAAACCCTAAAATAATTTATATGGTGTCAAAATTATGACATGTTATTTTCAATCTAAGACACCTTAGGTTTAACCTAGTTTATTCATTTTCATCATCTATTCAAATGATTAATAATGGTTAGTAAATAAAAAAAGATTTATCCAAAGAATTTCACTCAAGAGTGTCAAAAAAAGTTCACAGTAAGGACACTTTTTCTACACCTAGTGACGAACAGGTCAAGCCCAATATTACCTTTTCAAATTAATTACCCCTAGGTACATTTATTCTAGATCCACATACACATTTATTATTCATATAGGGTTATATTACCAATAAATAACACATAATATCTACCTTACCAAAACATTAGTATGCTCTTCTTTACTTATCCTCAAATTCTAGCATAGGCTTATAATCCATCATCTATGTTTTCCTTAATCTATTTCTCAAGATTTCGACTAAACATACTCTGATGCCAACATTAGTGAACTCCACCCCATTATACCAGATATGGTTTCTTATTTATTACATTGGTATAACATATAAGGAAATGACAGCCCAAATGATTGAATAGTTTAGTAGTCTTGATAAACTAGATACATAAGTAATTCTCATATTACATTTGAATACAAAAACTACAACATATTTTGTTTTAATAGAAAAAAATTATTCCTTATAACATATTCTTGCATATAATTTATAGTACACTTCATGGATTAATTAGAAATTAATGAAAATAAGTGTGGGATAAAATACTCAGTAAGGGTTTATTAAATGAGAAGTTATCTTGAATCAATAAATAATTATTAATATGGAAAGGTAAATATCGAAATAGACATTCTATTAACTCAAAAAGATAAAAATTTAATTTATCTAGAGATAATATCGTGGTGATAATTTCATAGACAATAAGATAAGTTATAATCAATATGGTAAGGTAAATAAATTCAAACACATTCCATTTAATCAATAACATGAAAATCATAAATAAATAAGTCATAATTAATATGGGAAGGTAAATAAATGAAAACACGTGTTATTTAATCAATAACATATAATAGATTGCATTCAGATATAATATCATTATGAAAATATCATGTACAATAATACTTGAATTATTAATTAAGGCAATGCTTAAATATTAAATGTTGTGTTTAAGTCACAAGGTACCTCTTCCATCAATACCTTTCACAAGAAAGTTTAAAACATCAGGTAGAAACTCATTTAATTCTAGATTACTAATTTTTTCCATGATACCTACTTTTGTATTGAAGGGATATATAACAACGGGCCCCACCGATCACTATTGGTCCAAAGAATCCCATATATATGGAATAATTAATTTAATTAATGAATAAATATGCCTTAAAATCAAATATCTATATTGAGTAAGGGATATAAATTAATCAATATTTTCCAAGTTAATGAAATAGAATTCAAAGTAAAATAACACATGTATAAATTATAAATGGTTTAATAAATAAGAATATACATGATAATGATATGGATATTTAGAGGAAATTTATTTTTTAATGATCATAGGAAGTTGAATATTTAAATGGTAATTTAATAACTAAAAAATGAAACAATGAAGTGAATAATAGTATTATTCTTGGTTAAAATAATCTTAAATCATCCAGAGGAATAATATAGAAGGTTTCTACATATACCCATTAGAGTATGAATAAAGATTTATTTTCATTTATTAATATAAATACTATAATAATATCTTTAAAAAATCTTGCGGAAAATATCCTTTTTGTTTTGAAAATCAATTTTAAAACATAAAACTTTTTAAAAATCATTTTATTTAAAAATCACAATTAAAAACTATGAATTTACATAATATTAGGAAAAAAATTCTTTAAAATAACCTTTTAATCCTAAAAAATAATATTCAATGAAATTATTGTCATGATAGTGGGTAACTTTATATATGTTATACACGTTTAAAGAACATTCCTTTTATACAATAAAAGTTTAAAAAAGTTCATTTTTCATAAAAAAATGAGAATATTCCTTTAAAAAGTTTTTTGAAAAGAAAAATGGGTAAACAAATATTTAATGAATCATTTATAAGGGGTTAAAAACAATTTTGAAAACATTATTTAGAAAACATGGTTTTGGAAGAAAATATATTTCTCACCGAAAATAGAAATGATGTTGGATTTTATTTAAAACGTTTTCCCAATTAGTTTAAGTACCAAAGTGTGGGAAAATGGTTATATTAATTGTAAATATAAATAATAACCATAAAAGGAGAAAATTAAATGGTTTTATTTGATAATCATCAAATAATTTCATTCAATGGAAATACATGTATAAAAAATATCTATTAGAATTTTATTTTTAAATAAACTCTAAAAATGATCATAATATTGAAGTGAGAACTGATAAATGAATCATTTTGTATATATATTTTAAAACCACATAAAATAATTTTAAATTAAACATAATATAACAAAAATACATTAAACACATAATCTTACAATATTAAAGATGAATAATAAGTAATATAACTCAATGAAAAAGATTAAGTTATGAAATTCTTTACCACGTGGTAACCCTTAATTAAAATCCCCTTAGATGAAATAATTCAAATTAAAACTTAAAATAGCATTAATAATTAATTATTAATGATATTACATTTCAAATTGGAAGTATATACACCATATAAAATAAAATAGGTGCATAACATTTCAATATACATCAATGAAATGAAAATAAGACGAAATCCCTTACCTCATTCTTCATTTTGGTTGAGCATGATTTAAAATCATGTATAATGGTTTTAAACATGGTATTAACTTATTATTCAACCATATTAATTTTTATATTAACTTATCTAATCCTTTTAAAACATCTTCTCACAAGTTCATTAATAATATTTTATTATGTTCCATATTTTGGATGTTAATTACCTTGTTTTATAATGCGTGTTTTGTTATGAAAGATCTGGCTCTTACGCATATTATATAGTTATATAATCTCAAAAAATATAATCATAAAATAATTATGATACTTTTAAATCAATTATATTTTTAAAAAAAATCATAAAATATGTTTTTGATAAACTATTAACGTTACAATCATGGAAACGTTAGGTCATATGTACACATGAGCAACGTTTCCATTTTTCAGTGATCGTTATAGAACAGAGGTGTATAATATTTCAAACTGATAGAATTATAAAAATATTACAAATACCATATTATTTATTTAAATATAAATAAATAAATATATATATCATATATCTTGTTTGTTTATGAAAATAGAGTTACATCATTTCATGAAGGGTGTAGTCCACATGAACAACGTTATCATCTTTCATTGAGTGCAAAGGTAAGAAATAAAATGATGTACATTATATTTTTAGAATGACAAATAATTTATTAATATCATAATTAATTCAATTAAATTACATTATTTATTCACATTAAACTTATTATATTCTATGTAATGTATTAGTGATAGATGAATCACATTGATTCGTGAGGTTGTAGTTCGTCGTACACATGAGCGACGTTATCGTACACCCTACTGAATTTAAATTAATATATATATATATATATGATATAATTAAAACATAGGTATAATTATATTATAAATATAATATATATACTTTATACTTTATATCCATCCTCATAGCCAACCATGAGAGGAGTTACCGGAAAAACAAATCACATCGGTTCGTGAGGCGGTAGTCTATTATACACACGAATAATGAATTCATAACCCATTTAATGGAATTGGAGGTGGTTGTAGGTAATGAAAATATTATAAAAAAAATAATAGAATATGTAATATACTTATTTTATTATATCATCGTGTTTTAATAAGAATTTAATTAGGTGGATAAAGATATAAAATAAAAATGCTCGTTGAAGAACATTACCACTTCTTCGGGTGTCTTTCTTAGGTTTTCACTAAAAGAATTCATAGGTTGACTTTATGACAAAACTAAAGATTTTAGTATTGTATTAGTGTTGTTGGGAAGTTATTTTTGAAGGTATTGGATGAAAAAAAATGTGTGTATGTGTGAATAAGAGAATAAAGGGGTGGCTTTTTATAATTGAGGTGAGTGCCAAACTTGTAATTTTTTTAAATGATCCAATCATACCCATGTTTCTATCATGTAACAAGATTTAAAAAATGGGTAATTATTGAACATAGAATGGATAAAGTATAAATATTTCCATAAAATTTGTGTTGGAAAAGTTTTTAGGTCATTTTTAACACATATCTTCTTAGTTTAACCCCTAGTAAATCAATTTTTACCTCAATAATGATATTTAATTTTTACTTTTTCACTATTTTTTTGGTCAAAAATTATAATAAACTTATTAAAAATTATAAATTATGATAATTATAAACATGGAATCCATTTTGACATATTAAATTTTCATAATTGTTAGAATTTAATTTAAAATTATCCCCACAAACACAATAAAAAGTGGGTTTTTGAAGAAAAAAAATTCAAATGTTTATAATGTTTTCTATCAAAATTCTGTATGAAAATGATTATAATGAATAAATTGGATTAATTTATACAAAATTTAAATAATTATATTTTAAAACCAATTCAAAATATAGTTTAACATTATAAATTATTTAAATGAAATGTTTTTTTTCAATTAAAATTCGGTATTTTTCACTATTCATCAACAAATGAAACTTTTTAGAAAAATCCTAAAAGATTAAAATAACATAATTTTTATATTATAGTTTAAAAAATTAATTATATTTTTTTAGATAAATTTTTTAAATGACTTAAAAATTAATTTTCATTTATATGTGCAAAGTGTGACTAAATCGTCTTTTAGAAAAAAAATGTTTTTAGAAAACATTTATTTTTCTTTTAAATAATTATTATTTTATTAATAATCAATATATAACTAATAAATTTGTGTAAAATATATATTTCCATAAGTTATTTAATCGTATTAATACCCTTTATTCCTATGGATATGTGATAACTACCATATTAAATAATAATATTAATAGTATATTGTTCTTCGGTAAAACATAGTCTTTCATATAATGCAAGCTATCGAAGAAGATAATTATTTCATGTAATTAAAGATAAAATGAGTGTTGTTTATAATGAAAGCTATATAAAATGTTGAATTTATTTAAAAATTAATATATCATTATGTCTCGAGGTGTTATATTTTTTTCTAATCTTGGTGTTGTGTGTCTTATATGCTATTGAATGCAATGTTCGTAATTTAGAATTCCATGGTGTTACAATATACATAATAGGGGTGAGATAAAATCCTTGTAAGGGGTGTGAAAAATATATATAATGAGAGACATGATTCAATAATACATGGTTGATCATAATTATCATTATATTATAGACAAGGGATTATCAACATAAGTATGTTGGAATCATTTGAAAAGGCATGGAATGTGGAATATGCATAATAATGAAACATCATAACATAGTGTCCAAATACCACACATAATTGTGAAAAAATCTAGAATCATGTTCATACATAACATATGTTCATAAATTATAATATCATAATTGTAAACATAGATAGAATGTTGTTCATGCATTATACATATAATCTCATGAGATATATCACATTACCTAATGCACTAGTGGGGTATATAATTTTAGGCCCACCTATTATGTTATAAAATTATCATTACTATACATTCTATATAGGAATATATCTTATAAAAATTGTAGTCATGAAACAAAATCATGGAAAGAAATTTATTTAATTATTATTTGAAAATAATACTTTCATGAATAACCTTTTGGGTTCCATAATTAATAATAGAAGTTATATTTTGGAATAAAAAGATCATTTTTCTTTGAAGAAGAAAAAACTCAAGAGGAGTCAAGATATGATTTTTAAAAATAAATCCCTTTTGAAAAATATTTTTAATTGTATTTGAAATGATTTTGAAATGGTAGGAATATGTATAACCCAAGAAATAGAATGGAAATAATATTGAAAGAAAATTTTTAAGACATTAGAGGAATATCCATTCTGAAATCAATGTCAAATAAGAGATGACCCAACATAAAGAGTTGGGTTCTAGAATCCCCATACCTTAAATCCTGATTTATTTTTCCTCCTTTTCACCTCAAGTATAATAAACATAGTTTTATTAAAACATGGAGGCAAAAGTAAATTATATTCATTTTTTCACTATTTATCAATTATAATCATTGGATTATATTTTTCATTTTCAATTGTTAATAGTGAAATGTTTTGATATATTTTTTTCCTTAAAATATCATGTCATGTTTTTATTATTCTATTTTTTTTAATTTAATTTATAAATAAGTAAAATTAATTCTTATAAGTTCTAGTGTTTTTTGGATTGTAAATTTTCATAAGGAAATTGAATTTTAAACTAATGGATGGTCAAATTTTGATAATACCTTAGGAATAGAATTATAATGTTTTGAATGCCTCAAATTGGTGATTTTAGACACTTAATGAGGCTCAAGAGGTGTCTTGGAGGTTTTAGTAGAATACCAAGGGTTTGATACCCGAAGTTATAGTTGTGTAAAAGTAAAGCCTAGGGAGATTGGTAGATGCACGATTAGTGCTAGCCGTGTGGCATAATTGTGCATCTTAGATTGGAAATGCATATAATTTTTTTAACCATGGGACGGTTCCTATACAAATGTTTTGTTAAATACATAGTTTAAAAGGGAATATCATGGTTGTCACATGATTCTCCTAACATTTCACTAAAATTTTGTAGGATCATAGTGTTAGGGATAGTGATCCCCATGCGGTTGGAACATGATTTTGTTCACAATACAAGAAAAGTTTACAGCATGAGGGTGTGTGGATAGTGAGACCGTATAGTTGGCTCATCATTTTCATAACTGTGCAACCTAACCATGTGTCTCATTAAAAAGGGGAAATGGGAATTTTTTCCCTCTAAATCTAAGAGGGTTTTAACCTAATTTTTCCTAAAAAATACTACACACATTTCCACCTCTTTCACCCTTCCTCCATGGGAGATATCCCAGGTTCTTGGTTCGAATCAGAAATCATTCGATGTATTAGAAGCCTAGAGGTAAGTCTTTAAATCTAATAGACTTAGTTATGTTGTCTTTATTATTCCACTATGTTTGGATTCTTTAGTTATGGGTTTGATTTATAATTACCCCAAAGTACGGTGGAATCAGATATAGGTGATAGGTGTTTTTCTCTTCCTAGGAAGATGATGACTTGAGAAGTCTTCTATACCTCATCATGTGTTATTTCATTGAGGTATGTTGTCATGACTTATTTATAAAGCTTAAATACTAATTTAAATTGCCTGGATGATTTTCTATGGATTATTTTTTTTCAATGTTATTGATGTGATGTAGATGGTTTTCAAGCAGTAGGTCATGGTTTTGGTATGATGTGATTGGCTTGTGTGGTTTTGAGTTTTATTCATTTTTGGAATGATTTGTTTCAATTGTTTATAGTCATTGATTTTAATAAATTAATTATAATTTAGTTATAATTAATTAATTTTTGATGGTTAGGTAGTGAGATAGGTATTTTTAGGCCTCAGATGAGCTTTTATAGTCCTTGGTTGTTTCTTTCAACCCTTTTAAACTAAATGAAAAAATTTCTAAAGTTAGCTGTTCCAACATACCTTCCCTATTATATTAATGAAATTTTATAGTGATATTTGTAAATTTGGGATCTCTCTTTATGAATATTAATTATATTTAAATGTAATCTAATGGATTATTCTCTATTTAAATCATATATCTATAATGGATAAAAGTTAGGGGTCACTAACAATCCATGTAAGTTAGAATTATTCCTTAGCTACATTTTATGAGACTTTTCATTGAGACATATAATGGCCTCCATACCTATTAAGAGGTAAGAATACACTTGTTAAGGCATTTCATCCTTTATATAGGCCTAAGTTGACAAACCTTGGGTAGACCATGACTTGGTTGGGTATTTAGACCATCCTAGATAGACCTTGACATTTATATTGGGTCATGAATCATCTATTGATGGTTTCCTTAGTGAGTGACCCATGTAGCCGGCAAGGTCATGCTACTATGTTCATGTTTCCGTAGAATGTGACATCCCGGTGCATTGGGTATTAACCTGACACTATGGTAATGAATTATAGTATCTCAAGAGGTGTTTCTTTGCTTATTTTTTGACCTTAATGATCTTTAGTATGATGCCACTCATCTGTTTTGAACTATAGGACCAAGTGGGTTCCCAGATGGCTAGCTGACCCTAATCTAGCGTGTTTGGGGTTTTGGTAGAGATGGTAGAGAGTTCCACCTTAGAATCCAGAATAAACTTATGAACTTGAATTGTTGTTGAAATACTGATGGATTTAGGCATTTGAACACCCTCACTCATTATTTATACATTCACATGGTTACTTTGGATACTATTATGACAACCAAAGGTATTTCCTAGTACTTGTATGATGATCCTATTATTATGTGGTATATGATCCGGATTCCAATATGTAATTCATGGGATCCATCATAGGAAACTTCCCATTGGTTTTTATATTATATGGATGCCCATAAATACTTCCTTAAATCCATCTTACTAGACTATTGATTGAATGTAACTTTATCAGGATGTTGTGCATGGAACTCCTCTACATTAATTGGGAGTTTTTGGGGTTGAAACTCCATACCTCCTTGGTTTGGGATATTGTACATGGTTCTCCTTGTCATTTATCATGAATTTTTGTACATTAAGCTCCTCATTATTTATTAGTTCAATATGTAGGACATGGAACTCCACATCATTAACTAGGTTGTTGGACATGGTGCCCCTCGTCATTTATTAGTAATTATTGGACATGGAACGACACTCCCTCTTTGTTTATGATGTTGTACATAGTGCTACACATCATAAAAAGGGATTACCACATATTTCATTTTGTATCCTTAGTTTGGATGGCTGGACTGATTGATCCTTATTTAAAATATGGTACCCTTATGATATATGGTTTATAGACATTTTTTGCACTGTAAGAAGTAGGTATGGTCAATCGAGATCATGTAATTGAGTATTGATAGTAGTTTTACTTATTTATTTCATTTCAAAATGATTATTGGATAGTTTGATCACATTACATGAGCATGAACTTACAAAAAAATACCTTGGAATGGATTTTTTTTATTTATTCTCATTTTTCATTATTATTTTTATTATTATACCAATGAGTAGCTCACATATAAATACAGTGAATTTACTAGTTATTTATAAGACTACATTGGTGGTACCCTATAGAGTTTTGTACTCACACCTTTCAAGGGGATCCATTGTAATGGGGTACATGTGTAGACATTCACTTAGTTGTAGTAATCATATGGGATAAGGCCTGAGACTGATCTAGCAGGATGGATTATATGTGAATGTAGATATTAGGTATGTGATGCAACATGGTGTAGGTAATAGAGCCACCTAATTTTATTTATGTTTCTTTTATTTACTCATGTATAGATATATATGTTCATCCTAGTTGGTGATCAATGTTTCATGTATGATATGGCCATATTTTTATTTACTCAATTTAATTCATTATCAAAATTTTATTTATAACTATTTCTTCTTCCATATGATCATTTACCTACATGGATAATGTTTCATTATTTCTATCCATTTATTACTTTGATATGAGGGCATAGTTTACCCTTAGTCACACCCTTCGCCCCTTCAACTTGTTTGAATACTTTTTCATATGGGGAGGTTCATTTGCGGCCTGGTTTCCAACTACTCTAGTTGATGTTTATAGAGTGAGATTCGCTAGTATGTGAAAAGGTGGTATCAGATCTATATCCTTTCTTGCTGTATTACTACTTGGGATATAGAAGAAAGAAATATTAGGAATGTGTTAGATCCTGTGATGAATATTGGATGGGTTCATCAAGAACACTTATTATAATAATTATTCTTGGTTAATGTAGATATAGTTTGCAATATTTGATGTTATAGTTGAGTATGATTTTTTCCTTGATTGATGGGATTTTTGAGTGGAGTTTATGATTTATTATGTATTTATGGATCTTAGTACATAGTTGATAGGTCAGTGAATGATTGTGACTCTTGGTTTATAGAGGCATTATGTATTTGTCAATGCATTATATTTAGCATATTGGGTCCACATGTTATAGGCCTTCAAGTGTGTCATTTTACTATTATTGGTGAGTCCAACTATTTAAAGTGTAAAAAAGTCTAAATAGGGTTTTCTCATTATGGTTATTGGTGGAATTATAATCAGTTATTCCAATATACATATGTAAATATATTTTATTTTGATGGAAGGTCATATTTATCGATAGTGAGACTTTCGATGGTGAGGGTTATGAATTGTTCCTCATGCACATGAGGTGTAAAAACCCTAGTGGTTTGATAGGGGACATGGTACCTATGTGTTAGATCCCTCATGGGACATTGATTCTTATGCATGGATGTTTAAAGTGCTAGTAATAACCTATAAAATGCATTCCCACATATCTTGGAATGAAATTATTCTTAACTAAACCATGTGAGTGTTTAAAATAATGGATCATTTGGAAAATGTTGTATGTGTACCATTGAACCTCATAGTTAAACATTATTAGAACATTATTTCCTAGAATACCCTTGTGAGTGTATCCTTTTCAAGTGTGGTTAACTAATGATTCATAACAACCCACATAAAATTTGACCATCCAACCTGCTACGATATTTTACTTAACTGAACTTCATTTATAGTTATCTTGTAAGATCCTCAATTGAGATGATTATAGGTACCTAAATATTTCTAGTGAAATGTAACCTCGAGGGTGTATTATTGTATATAGATACCAAGTGAGAGTCTATTATTATTCTTTTAATTGATATCATGACACTCCATGGATAAGATATATATCACGATTCTTAGAGAGGATCAGGACCTGGTAGGTTAATTCTTATCTAGTGATTCCATATTTATAGTTTTTAACCTTATAGTTTGATGATCATTTTAATGGCCTTATTTTACATCTTTTATAGATATTTTTCAGGCATGCTAGATATCCTATGTTAAGAGGGGTGTGCTGTTAACGCCTAATTATATGTGGACTTGGTGGGAGGTTTGACTTTGGGCTAGTTGGATAGACCATGTCACCCTTTTATGATCCTTGATAGTCAGGTCTAGGTAGGATACCTAGAGGCCCTTAATAGTGGAAAAGACCCTTATGATTCAAAATTTATTTCAATCAAGGGAAATCTATGAGAGGTTTTGGCCAAGGTTTATTGATTCTATTTCAAGAATTTAGTTTTGTTGTATTATATTTTTGAGATCAATTTATGTGAGTTTTTGGGGTTCTATGTTATTGGAATGATAATTCATTCAATTTCTAAGGAAACACATAGGGTGATTATTTTTCAGGGCTGAGTTCAATGGGTAGTATTGTTTGGTTTCTTGACCCTATTGAATAATGAATTATTTTTAGAATCTCTTCAGACTATAGGTAGATTATCATGACTAGAATGAATTCAATCAGTGGGTGTTCATGGAACAAATCTTGGCATCGATAAGGTTCCATATTTTGAAGAGGACTTTTAAGGGAGCTCTTGGAATTTTAAGACTGATATTCCAAGTAGCCTAGTCATCTTTTTGCTGTAATATACCACTCAAGGGAGACTGATTCATGTGGTATGACATTGAAATCCCTATACATAGGTTGATTTTAGTTCATATTAGTTACACATGGTAAATAATAAAATGGAACATCGATGATAAGATATGTATGGGATGGTGATTGATGGTTTTAAATTTTATACTTATAGGTATGGTGACCTAAATATTTGGGTAAAATAAAGAACGTTTCTATGATGAGGGATATCTATAAAGAAAATTGGTTTCTATGTGGTATTTGGCCTATGGATATACTTAGAGACACATTATTAGGATGGGTTATTCCATGGTTTGGTTAAAGAAAATTATAGACTAGTTTGATGTGAGTGTGGGTCGGAGAGTGTGATACATGTGTATCGATGGAATCTTAGTTTACTCGTAGCCTAGATATGACCATGTCCAATATATTTACATAGTTCCAACTATGTAGAGAGATCATTTATTCTATGTAGATCTATATAATGTATTTTATTGTTTCATGAGGGGACTCATTGGTAGTTGTACTCAATGTGTGGTATAAGGAAATCCATGTGGTGGGGGTCATACCATTGGTTGTTAAGGGTGGAAATCCACTTTTAGTGTTGAAATTCAATAATTGTAGTGGAAATATTTCCCAGGAAGTGGAAATGGGTGTTATTGCAAGTTGGTGCTTGGTAATGAGATATTTTCTTTCACTTATAATCCTTATGTCTGAAAATGGATGGGGCATTGGAAAAAATGAATGAGAATTCATTTCAGTGGAGAGACTATTAAGATTTTCATAAGGTGGGGAGTGGCATTTTTGTCATTATATTTTGACCATAATATGTGAAGGGTCATGTGAGGATGACCTCAGTCATTGTATTGTCATTTTGGATTTTTAATTTCATTGGATAAATGGAACCAGGTAATGTTACATCTATTGGTTATTTATAGTTATAGGGTTTAATATAGACTCAGGTGGAATATTACCATAAGAATAGAGCTTGAGGTGCATGTTCTGATCCAAGGGTATCAGATTAGAAATGTGTCATTATTAATGTTTTGGAATAATGATAGAAATGGAATGTGGACGGTTCGGCTAAGATATTCAAACATAAGCCAGTTATGGGATTATGTAGGAATATGCAAAATGATCTCAGTGTACCTTGGGGTAAAGGCATTGAGATTGGGTTCTGGATATTTTTCGGTTGCTAAAGTATAGCATTTTTTAGAATAGTAATCTATAGTTACTTCAACTTGAGTTATATAGGTTAGTTTTATGTGTTATGTGAGGAACTATATTTGCTACCCTGATATGATGACATGGGTTCAGTTCAATGGTTGGTCAAGGATTTTCAAGGAAAAACCATCATTACTAGATCAATCTTGGTCAACTGGAATTTCACTGTTAGAACAAATCAAGAACCTAGAGTAGTGTCCTCATGGTTGAAAGTGTGTAGAGAGAAATAAAAATGTCTAGATAATCATTAGGATTCTATGGGACTGTTTTATTTTGAATTTTTAATGGTGGTAGTATCATGGATCATAATTGGCTATTGAATGCAAGAATCTGTAGTGGGGAGTACCATAGGCCATTTGAGTAATAAGGATATGTCATTATCATAGTTTATATAAGATGAGATCGTATAATTTCCTTCTTATTTTTTCAATAATTTTTATGAGTTTTGGATCATTTTTTAATGATTTAAGCACCATATGTTTAAAATGGTTATTAGAAGCACACTGGTCATTCAGATATGCAATGAAACTGTTTGGATGGAGTTCACGGCCCAAGGTGGTCAATTTGTTCATTTTAATGTAATATAGTACTTCTTGGTGATGAGAAGTGTTATGGGGGGGGGTTATGAGATAATATTTTTTTAATTGGAAGTTTTCATAATGAAATTCAATTTTAAACTATTGGATGAGTAAAACGTTGATTGGAGCTTTAGATTGAAATTTTGAAGGTTATAATGCCTAAAAGTGATGATATTAGATGTGAAATGAGGATTCGATGATGGTTTTGATATTTTGGGTTTATATCGATGGATTGGGATATGAAAACAGAGTTTTAGAACAATAAATCCTATGGTGCATGGTTGGAACATGATATGTTCTAACTTTGTGACCTAGTTTTTAATGGAAATGAGTATGTTTAACCATGAAAGGGGAATCAAAAAATTGTGCAGTTTGGAATAGAGGTGGAGAAGGATTTGAAAGTCTAGAACATGGTTTTCATAACCATGAACTTCAACCATAAGGGATGGGAGCATTTAGTATATTTCTCACCACATTGTTGGCACACGGTTTTGAAAGCCGTGTAAGGAAACTGTGTTGCATGAGGGTGTATGGATAGAGAGTCCACACAGTTGGTGATTGGTTTTCCTAACCGTGTGGCCTAACCGTGTTCCCCATTAAAAAGGATAAAATTATTGTTTTTTCCCTCCAACCCATAAAGGGGTTTACAATATTTTATCTCTTATTTTTTTCAACATCTCCTCCTCTTACACCCTCATCTATCTCCCATCCTCCTGGGAGATCTCCCTTATTTTTATTCTAAATCGAATTCCATCAAATGTGTTGGAAGCCTATAGGAAATTATTTGACATTGTTAAACTTCATTGTGTTATTTTCCATCTTCCTCTAATTTTTTATTATCTAGTTATGGTTATTTTTTTATTCCACTGGATCCTGGTGGAAACATATTTAGGTGATATTGATTTTTCTATTTTTAGGAATAAGATGACCCATAAGTCCGTCTTAACTTCACCACATGTCATTTCATTGAAGTATGTTATAAAAAATAATTTTTAATTTTTAAATTCTAAATTAAATTTCCTTCATGTTTTCCTTGATTTAATTTCTTAGGAATTATGCCTGATTCAAGGTTTTTTATGTACTTTGTGTTGTTGGAAATTGTTAGGACAAAGTTGCAGTGCAATAGGATCGACCCGTGAGGTTTTTAACTTTATTCCTTTTTAAATAGTTTTGTTTAAGTATTTTATAGTTATTGAGTTTTAATTAATTAATTATAATATAGTTATAATTAAAGATTTTTTAATTTTTTAGTTGTGATAAAGAATTATGTATTTCTCAAATGAGCTTATACAGGACTTGGAAACTACTACCAACAACTAGAAATTAAATAGAAATATTCCTAATGTTTAGTGGTCTATCATACCTTCCCATATGGCGTCTATTAGTGTTTATAGTGATATATGTATTCTTGAGATCACCCGTGAGGGGAAATACTTCAATTTAAATATAATCTATTTGGTTTTTTAATTATTTAAATGAGATATTTCTAAGGGATGAATGTCATGGGTTACTAACAACACATGTGCTTTAGCCTCATGCCTTGATCATAGTGGATGATACATAGCTTTGAGACATATAGTGGCCTCCAGACCTATTGGGGGTAATACTATGCTTGGTAAATAATTTCAACCTTATTATAGGAAAAAAAGGATAAACCTTTGCTATACTAGGACTAGGTTGAGGGTGTATACCATCCTAGAGAGACCTTATCATTGATATTGGATCATGACCCATCTTCAGATGGTTTCTTTATTGAAATGACTAATATAGAAAGTAAGGCCATATCTATCTATTTGTGGACCTCAAGGATCTTGAGTAGGATGCCTCTCACATGATTTGACCTAGGGGACCCAATGGGTGACCTAGTGGCTAACTGACAATGAGCCAGTGTGTGGGGGGTTTGGGTAGAGATGATAGAATATGTTAACTTAGAACCCATACTGAACTTATGATATTGGAGGATATAGAAGTAGTGATTGTTTTAGGAATTTTATCACCCTCTCTATTTATTTATACATTCACATAGTTAATCATGATACAAGTAATATTACCAATGGAACATCCTGGTACATGGAAAATGAGCCTAACATGATGTGATATATGATCAGGATGACCAAATATACTTCATAGGATATGAATTATGATACTTTTTATTGATTTTTATATTATTGGGATACCTAAACATAGTTCCTCTGATCCACCTTATGAGCATATTTATTGGATATTAATTTATAAGGATGTTATACGTGGATATCCTTATCAATCATTCTGAGTTCTTAGACATTGAGATCTATGCCCCTGTGGTTTAGGATGTTGTACATGGTGTTCCTCATCATTTATTTGTAATTTTTGGATATGATGATCCTTCTTTATTATTGGTTCAGGATTTTGTGCATGGATCTCTTGTTCATTGATTGGGGTGTTGGACATGGCACTCCTCATTGTTTATTGGGAATTCTTTGACATAGATCTCCACACAATCATGGTTTATGATGTTGGATTTGGTTCACTATATCATAGATGGATATTTTCAAACATTTCATTATGTATCCCTAATTTGGATTCTTGGACTGATTTCCCCTTATTTAAAATATGTTACCATTATGATATATGGTTCAGAAACATTTTTTTCACTAATCAAAGAAGTTATGGTTGATTGGGATCATAGACCAAAGGATCATCTATGATTTTACTACGTTATTTTATTTCCAATTGTGTCTCGGCTATTCTAATCACATTCCCTGAGTATTCCCTAATGAGAACAAACCTTGTAATTACTTTTATTAATTATTTATTACCATATTATTATTATTATTAATATCCTGGTTGGTAACTCATGTATATATACACTTCATTTACTATATATTTATAAGATCGCATTGGTGGTTCCTTATTGATTTTTTTACTCAAACCCATTCTTAGATTGTAATTGCACTAGGGTGCCTAAGCATCTTTTGACTTGGTTGCAGGAATTGGATGGGATGAGGCCTCGGAATAATCAAGATGTATGGTTTGGATATATTTATGGAGATCAGGAGTATGATGTGAATATATATGTAGTATATCCATGTGATTTTATTTCTGTTTGTTTTATTTACTCTTATATATATATATATGGTCAACTTTGTGGGCAATAAATGTTGAATGTATTATATTTGCAATCATGAATTTACTATATTTCATTCATTATCATGGTCCAGTTTATATTTATTTATTTTGTACTATGATCATTTACTCTTATGGATGATGTTTCATTATTTACACTAGTTTCTTAATATGATATGAGGGCATGATATCCCCAACATCTCACTCTAGGCCTTTGTTGTTAGTCGATAGCATATGGCATATGCAAAGACACATTTGAGGACTTATCACCAATCGGTCTGGATACTATTTATAGAGTGAGCCAGGTGGGTAATGAAAATTCCAATAGAAAAAAAATTAATTAAAAATTTATATATTATGTATAATTATTGACATCCATAAATAAAGGTAATGATAAGTAGAGATATTTCATTTTCATCATAGATGTTTAATCAATTTTTTATGAAATATGTTCAAAAGAGGATGAAAGAGAAGCTTGAAATATAAATATGTCATAAATTAAGTCATTACAGTTGGTTAAAATAATTATTATAATGTTAAAATACTACTAAATTAATCTTAGAATATTTGGGTTTGAATGGAAGAGAGAAAAGGTGGAAGATAAGATGAAATCGAGAAGAATAGTTGATGAAATATTTCCCTCTTCTCAGTGTTTCTTATTTTCCCTAACACAAAACATCTTGAAATATTAGACTTTTATTACTCCAAAACATACCTAAGGATTCTAAGGAGCTCTAGATAGAGTATTTGGGAAGATCTTTGTCTTTTTAATATGTAAGTAAAGTGGTTTTCCAATCGAGGGGTGAGGGGTTATTTATACTTGATGGGTGGGTTATTTTAAAGATAAAATGTTGAATAAATTATAATATTCAAGGTGAACCTTTAATAGTATAATTTTGGAAATTATGAAATATATTTGAATACTATAACATTATTTTAATAATTTTAATAACTTTCTAATTAGCTTCCACAATAATTTTATTATCCATCCTATTATTGATGGTAGGCTACTTATCACCTTTATTCAACATTATTTGTATATATTTTGTTTTATAACCTACACTATTCATGAAAATTTATTTAGAAACATTTTTATAATATAGTATGGATGGTACCTCTTTCTTGATATCTACTTGAGATAGATCATTGAATAAAGTCATGATATTCTTATCACATGTTAATTAGCATTGTTTAGAAGAAAAAGTCTATTTATTTTTTTAGGACTAAATATATGTCTTCTCAAGAATAATAAGATTGAATTAAAATTCTATACATCTAATATTGAGGGTGTTTTTATGATCATCAATCATAATCACCTTCTCTACAGAAACCTTTTTCATTCTTTCAAATTCCTCTTCATATATATTAAAATTGTTTTTAAATGAGTCTGGTTCCTTAATATTATTATATTTTAATTCTATTTGAAAATACTATACATCAATGTAATTTTTCATCTTTTCTTAAAGTTCATGGATCCTTTTTTCCAAATTATTCTTGACTCCATATTTCTCTTTAACTTCTTTGAGCCATTTACTTTCAAATTTTTAATTACTCATTTCAAATTCAAATTTTTTTAATATTAAAGGAAAAAAACTTCTTGGGGAGAATTATACATTCTAAAAAAATTGTGTATAGGATTCTCCAATTTATTTTCTTATTCTTACCGTTGGGTGATATCTTCCTATATACTTTGAAAATCTCCATAAATAGGAGAGACTATTTTTTTGGGAATGAAATTTGGAATATATTTCAATCACTTAAATGATATATCTTGAGAAGTTTGGTATAGATCATAATCACCAATTATTCTAACATCTCTTTTCATGAGGATATTTTGTACAAGAATTTTCACATACCTTATGATTACATAAAATTATAAATTCACTTGAGGTAAGAATGTTTTCCTTCAAATCGGTTGTAAGTTGAACCACATGTTCTTTACTTTCCATGATAGATATATCTTCACTATTATAAATTCATAGGGAATAGGAGACTTCCTATTATTTAGATAAATTGGATATATTCTTTTGATTTATTTTCTCTTTAATTTTCTAGATCATTATTGTCTTGGTAGAAATATAATTATGCTCATAGAAAACGGAATCTTCAAAGAAACTACACTTCATTGTTTATAAAGTAAATAAAGTAAAATATTAAAAAGATAATAACTTAAATATAGATAATCAAATATAGGTGAACCATCCCTATGATAACTCTTGAGAAGACCACTTTGGGATATACTCAATAATAATTGGTGATTTGAATCCTTATTGGGAACATTTTAACAAATTATCACCTTTTATCCCTTTACCTCTTGAAAATGTTAGGATAATGATTCTACTATTATATATTCCTTATATTATAAAAATATATGAAATTAGGTAAAATATAGAACATGGTATTTTAGTAAAGTTTAATAAACAATAAGAGTGGCTAGTCTTCATCATGTAATGTGATGACCAATACAATGATTCTTCAATATAATGACATACTTGTTTATCGTGGTTTTGTTAGATAATAATCATGAGATCCAATATGGTTCCCTACACATTAAGAGGTCGTCTAAATAATCCATAATACTAGGACTTGTAATAACCTTTTCCAACTTGAATCTTCTCACTAGTTATTTATACTGCCTGTATGGATAGCATTCAACTTATTTTAATAGTTTATTTATATCACTCAGTAGTCCATCTATTGAGACTTTTTTTAGATTTAATAGTGCTAAATTTTTAATAAATTACTTATTCTTATAATGTTATTCTCACAATAATGAGAAAGAAATTTGTTTTCTTCTTTACAATATAAAATTTAATGCTACTCTAACTTATATTCTTCCTTCAACTAGAACATGTTTATTTTATCCTTTAGTATGATGTTTCATATTCAATACAATTAAAAAATTGATAGTTTATCTAATCCCTTCTTCTTCCATTCCATTGATACCTATTCATTTAGTTATTATTCTCAATTAGATCTATTATTTTTCATCGGGTACTTGTTCATCTGATCACTTATAAACTTCTTCATATTGTTCTTTCACTCCATTTGGTACCCCCTGATCCATCTGATGCATATTCCTCTGATACATCGAATCAAATGAGAATAGCTCTCAAGGTTCATGGTCAGAGATTCCTTATAGAAATTTAATTCCTCACAACAATAACATTCACATAACACACTCTCATAACCAATAATACAATCAACCATACCTCATCAAATTGACTCATATTTATATTGGCATAGATTCTCTATAAAATTAAGGAAAGGTGTACAATTAAATTTAAACTTCCTGCTTCCAAATTTGAATCTCCTGCTCAATTATTTCTTCATTTAATGACCTTAAAATTTTCTAAAAGATAGGATTCAATTAATATTTGTAGGAAAATTCCTTAGTTATAGGATTTAATGTTATTATTCCACCTTCCTAAAATATCAAAAAAAATAGATCTCCATTCGTGATTATCAAAACATTGTATTTCTAGCTCATCATCACCACAATTAAATTAACTTATGAAAACTTCTAAAAAATTTTCAAACATTCTTTCCGATAAACATTATAAAAACTCTTCCTATAGGGAAATTTTATCTCGTATTCCTTCCCAACATCATAGGATAATTTCTAATTAGTGGTTCTCCATTAGATAATACTCCATCTGGTAGGTTTGGTATGTTTCCTTTGGTCAGATCTCATTGAGTAACTATGTCAGATGACTCATTTGAACTAATTTTCCTCCATAGCTTCCATAACCATTTATATTACAGATGGATATTTAATATTTCACATAATTACAAATTTATCAAGTGACTCTATTTAATCAACCTCGAAATTATATCTTACAGGATTTCATGAGGATCTTCCTCAATCTGATGATTTCTTGTATTTTTGTTTTATTTCCTATATCTGATGAACCCTTAGAGATCTTCTCTTCTCCTTTTATCCAATGAATCTATATAACTTTGTAAAATTAATTTTTAATACTCATCTTGGTATCATTGAAACACTTTTTCATATAACATTTATTTAATACTTATATAAGATACAACTATATGATAAACTTTAGAAACTCTATCCAATGATTTTTCATAGAAACTTCATCCTGATCAAAGTCACTCAAAAAAATCTATTTTATTAGTTCGTATAGAGAATTATTCTTTGATAATATTTACATGTTTCCTCTAATAGTTGATTTCATTAGAAAACTTGTGCTTGATCACTAGAGATCTTATTTCTATTTGTGTCAGTCTAACGACTCAAAAAGTTCCTACAATATAATTCATACTTACTTTCATCAGAAATATCCTCATCAACATTTTCTTTTTTTGTTCACCATAAATTTTTAAATTCTCTTTTTTATCTTCATACAAGTCCATTTAATATAATTTATACAACTCTTAGTTCAACTTTAATCATAACTTCACAATGTTTGGGAACCATAAATTTCATCTAAATTCTTACTTTATCAACCTTTATCTAGAATCATGAATTCCATATAAGGATCATTATGTTGGATAATTTAAGAATAGTAGAGAATAAATATATTTAGCTCTGTTTCACAAAGTCTTTTAATCACAATCACAAGGAATTATGATGTTTTATAAAATAAGGAACATATCACTAATAATATACTAATATCTGTTGTCTAATCAACTATCATCTGGTCAACTCAATTCGTTCACATTAGTCAAATGTCACTGTGAACATTCTTTCAGTTATCTCTAAATCATTCATCTGACTCATGCAATCTTCCTTTGGTTATGACTGATGGACTATTCTAAATGACTTTGGAACATTTAATATAAAAGACTCTATAATGAAGACTCTAAAATTATATATATTGTAGACTCAATTATTTGGAATAATTCGGAAACCTTCATCCAATAGTACTACTTAAAAATCCTTTCCTGATTACCACAGTCTGATAGACTCCATATGATTACCTTAGTACACTATCTTCTACCTTTAGTGTCTCTATTCTTGGTTTCTTCTTTCATCTAACAAATAATTATTCATCCATTTATCTCTGGATACTCTATCCATTAATAATATTTTCAAAAACTAATTAAGGAAACATCTTAAGGAAATATCATAATATTGTTACCATGCATGACTCTCCAAATATCAAATTCATATTGGATATATTATGATCAGATCACCAATCATCATAAGTAAACTCAAAGTCTTAAAATATCATCCCTATTTCAAGTAATGAATAATATCTAACTCTACTAAATGGGATAATTATATTTATATGTTTCTTAAGATAATAAAACTTGATCACTTATTTTATTATTCATCAATTCATCCAAACAAAATAAAATTTATTACCAATCTTGGATACTTAAATAAAACCTTAAAATATCTTCTTCATAATAAATTATTTAACATATATACATCAATGAAATATATCTTCTTCATTAACAACCATTGATAACAAATATAACTCACACACAATTTAGGTCCTTCAATTAAAAAATTAAAGTGGCACCAAAATTGAAATATTTAGAATATAACACAAGGGGATATTGATCATAATGACATTCAATAATTTCAATATTTTTTTATATTTAAAAACTTTACCCTTTGATAAAACAGTTTTATTTATTTTATCATTCACTACAGTGACTAAATTTTAACTTGGTAACTTAATTTTTTGACTTAAACATAAAATTTTCATATTAAATCATTTGAATTTTATGATTAAAAATGTGGAATCCAATATCTAATATTTAATTTTTGGAATTTTTAAAAGTTACATTTAATATAAATACACAAAAAAACTGAAAATAGTTGTATAAAAATGCCTTTTAAACATAAAAAATACATTATAGTAAAATCATGTATAGTATTTATTCCCAAAAATTTTTTTTGTTTATAATTAAAAAAAAGGATATTCATATGACTTTAATATTAAACTAAAATTGAATCTAACCTTATAATTACTTAATTTAATAGGAGGATAAAAATAGTTCTTTTATTAAAATGAAACATCACATTGATTCTAAAATTTCAAAAATAGAATTTATAAATTTAACGTAATGTTTTTAAATAATTTTTTATTTATTAAATATATATCTCTCTAATAAAAACATTTTTTCAAAACATTTAATTTATTATTACACCATAGGGATTTCATAAAAATGTTTGTATTTGTTAAAATGGTATTTGTCACTATTAACTCAAGAATCTACCATTCAAGAAAAGTCCCGAAAATTCACTCTAAGATAAGTTTAACATGATGAATTCAAAAATAAAGTTTGTTTCATAAAATAATAATTCATAAATTTATAAATTTTACTTTCAAATGAAACTACAAAAATATAAAGGAAAACTACTTCTATAGAAAATTACCTTTAAGATTTAAGTTTTCTTAATCTTATTTCATATCATTTACTAATTTCATAAAATTTTGACTTATTAGATAATACATTGAAATATTTCATGTTATTATAATCATATTTTAAAATTGGTAAATTTAATTTATTAGGATAAAATACACTTCAATTTTAAACAAAATAAGAAGAAATAACCTTTTCTTTTAGTAACCTTTAAAAACTGAAAATTTAAAAATTATTTACACAGGCACAATTATACCCCCATGTTGTAAGGTAACTTACATAGGATAACCTAATATAGAGTAACTTTATGTATGATAAGTTATTATAGGGAAATTTATTATATAGTAACTTGTTATAGGGTAAGTTTTTATTGTGTAACCTGTTATATGGTGAGTGGTTATATGGTATGTTATTATAGTGTAACTTTTTATAGGGTAAATTTATATAGGGTTAGTTTTTATAGGGTAATTTACTATAGGTTAAGTTTTTATAGCGAGTTTTGTTATAGGGTAATTTTCTATTGTGTAGCTTATTATATGGTAAGTTATTATACGGTATTTGGTTATAAGTTAAATTTCTATAAGGTATAAAAAATGGAAAAAAAATCTTATTTATGTTCATCTAATATTTCTTATAGAATTTAAGTTTGATGTTTCGTGTGAAAACATCTATTTAACATGTTATTTATTTAAAGAATAATTACACATTTAAATCTCGAGTTGTTACATTTCCCCCTCTTACAAAAATTGTTTCCTCATAATTTCAATTTGATCTTACCAAAATGAATGTGTCTTGACATAATAATACTATTAAATGTAGATTTTATTATGATCAGTACAATATTATTTATTTATTTTCAAAACCATAATTTCATATTATCTTATTCACAATTAATGATATCCAAATCAAAGATCAATCTTCAAAAAACACTCTTCCCCTAACAACTAATCAAATATATCATCAATCTGTGGAAATAACTATTTTTTATTTACCATAACTCGAATGAGTATTCAGTAATCAACACAAAGGAAAAGTGACCCATGAACTTTCTTTGCAAAGAGAACTGGTGCCTCCTAAGGTGACACACTCGGGTGTATAAATCCTTTATCTAAAAGATCATCCAATTGAAGATTAAACTATTTCATTTCAATTGTTTCTTTGTAGTAGGAAGGAATATATATTGGTTGATTAACAATCACTAAATCAATAGAAATATATACCTCATGTACTAGTGAAAATCCATATAATTCATAAGGAAAAACATTAGGAAACTTGATGATAACTATAAGGAAATCACCTCTTAATGATTCCCGATATAGATCATAAGAAAATAATAATATTACTTTCACTAACTATGGATGATAAGTGTTGGCTCTACTCGACCATGGGTCCCATTCTCCTTGCAATACATGGAAAACCCCATCAGGGGTAGTAAAGGAGACCCATTAAAGAAAACAATTAATACGGGTTTCATTAGAAATGATCCAATCCAGCCCAAAAATTATGTTAAGAGGTTTTATGTTGAGAACCAGAAAATCCCAAGAAATATCAATATTTGATAATGAGGGAAATAATTAGGACTATAGAGACCCAAATCTATATTTGTTATGAGGAGTGTAGTAATATTAATCACATGAGAAAAAATCTATGTAGTAATATTTAACATATTGATAATACGGGTTGAAATAAATGATTGAGATGCACCGGTATAAAATAATGTATTCTCTAATGATAAATCTATAATTATGGAATCCCTAATAGTTTTTAGACTTGTATCTACTTCCTCTGGAGACTCATCCACTTTGTGAAGAAGATTTGTTCTAAATGCATATGGATGAAACCCATTTTTCTCTGAAGCATATTATTGAACCATAGTTTTTTTAGGTGTTAATGATCTACTATCACTATAAAGAGTATAATAGACATGTAAGAACTTATACAAGTTACCTGAGAATCAATAGGATCCATGTATTTTTGGTTCCATAGTGAAAACCCATTTTGAGTGGCTAGGTTTTCCACACAATTAATAAATCAATGGGCCTCTGTCTGGCACTATAGGAGGTCTAGAGGAACCCCACTATTGAGAAGCACAATGAGAATCATCATACTTTCTCTTCCATTTAATATAACTCACACTACCACAGGGAGAAAAAGGGACTCCTAAAAACCCTGACTTACCATCCTAGTCCATTTCAATAATCAATGCTCTATCCAGCACATCGGTATAAGAAGGAATCTTCAGAAAGAAAACCTAAAAATGAATATCAGATCAATGTCCTATTTCAAACCATTTAGTCTTTATATTCTCATTTGATATAATATCATTTTCAAAATTAACAAGATCAAAAAATTGATTCATATATTTTTCAATGGTCTTCTCAGCCTGCTCAAGTTTGAAAAACTTTATATCCTTGGACAACACCATTGAATCTGGATAGAATTAGTTAGTGAAAATATCTTTATATTATTTCCATTGTAATACATATTCTTTCTTCTTCATCACCTTTTTGTCCCACCATCTCATTTTAGGTCCCAATGGCTTGAAGGTGGAACATTTCACCTTGATTGCATCTGGTGTTTCCAAGAACTCAAACAGAATGACTATATCTCTGAACCAATCCTCATCTAGTTCGGGATCATTAGAGCCTTGAAACACTGGTTTATTTTAGAGAAGTAACTCATGAGAATGATTCTATAAAACATACCTCTAAATTTTCACAGCTGGAGCCTGAATGAGAGTGGGTGCATGTTCCTATCCCAAAGCATAGACATCTCGTATGATAACATTAACAAAGTTCTATCCCACAAAAGGATTTTATCATTGTGGTTCATCAACATTTTCCTCCAAGATCTGATTCACAAATATTTTTTTAGTCATGATGTCACACAACATCAGTAGACAGCATTGAAGACATCAAAATGTATACACAGAACAACTCTCAAACAAGAGTAATAGAGAAATTAATCCCAACATATAGAGAAAAAAACATTTGGATTTTAATCCATCCAAATAAAAAGTAGGGAAAATACTACAACTAATCATTAATTTATATTTCCCAAACCAACACTTGTAACTTAAGGATCATTTCAGTGAGATATATCTAGGAATTAACTCATAACTAACTTCTAATTCTTGAAAAGATTACACAACTGCATACTGACATTAAAGAAAGATGCTTAACCTGAAGCTCTAATACCACTCTGTCATGAACCATCTCAGATAACCTGGTACCCTAATACCCGATACAATATAGATATGGTCTAAAAGGATTTCCTGATCTCTATGGGTTAGACACGGGCACCTGGGATCAAATAATATGAAATTAGGAATGAATTTTCCACAAACATAATAGAAGAAAGAGAAACAAGTCAGTATGAAAAAAAACTCCATAGGGATAATTGTACCTTGAGTAAAATAGGTATACAAACCCAAAGTAAAACCATAAATTACTAGAATATAGGATAAAAAATACATGTCATAATGGACACAACATCTCAAATCCCAAATATCTACAGTAACTATCACCTCCAAGTGGTGCTTTTCCCTTGCTTGAACCTAGAAAGAGGAAATTTAAAAACACCCAAAGGCACGGGTAGGGTGTGATCTAAAATCCCAGCAGGGTATCACCCTATATTCTATAATCAATTAACCAAATAAATATTTCTATTTTAAATAAATTGTAATGGTAGTGCAAAATTATATTTAAAACAAACCATTCTTTACATTTCATTTGATGGAAAAAAATTCTAAACAATGGTTTAATAAATATTTTATAAAAAATATATATAAATCTATAAGGAATGTATAAAATAGTTTAAAATAAATTTAATATATATATATATATAATAATCAAAAAGGATAAACATGGTCATCTTCTCAGAGGTACAATTGTTCCATGTTATGGGATCCTCACACACTCATATGATGATAATGGAAATATTAACACATGCCTCTATAACACTGTCCAAAGAAGACTAACCCACATCCCATTAAGTATATTATTTTCAAATAAGTTTATATTAGGGTTGTAAAGCATCAATACATTACTCATGAATTCCCATCCTAGCATGCATGTCCTTAATAAATCACTATCTACCTAGGCTTGTATGTTCTCAAACAATAATAAATAATGGGAAATTTATTTTAAAACTATTTAAAAAAAATTAACCCATTTCTCATTTAAATATTTCAATTCCCAAATAAGAAAATTGGGTTTTTAATCAAATGATTCTTTTTTTGGGATAAAACCAATGGGTTTCTATCAAAACCATTTAATCCATTTTTTCTCAAATAATAATTTGAAATATATTTCTCAAATAAATTTCACAATTTAAATTCCATAATTTAATTTTCCCAATTTCACATCAAATTCCACAAACATTCCATAATTCAATAGAATTGGGGTTTTCTCTCAAATTTCATGCCAAATAAAATTCAAATCATAAATTCACTAGAATGAGTTTTTTTAAAAAAAATTGAAATAAATTTAATTTAATTTAATAAATTTTATTTAAAAAATCAATTCAGGGTTAAATCAATTAGAAAATTTTAAACAAAACAACCTACATTGGGATTATAGGATCATGAAACACAACATCCTCAATGGGAGAATCCAACAAATATTTTAGGCAAATCATATTTGAGAATCAACTCTAGATTAAAGGTCTAAAACAATATGGATTAGATCTTCAAGTAAAATATAGATCTAACAAACTCTAAGGAGAAGAGAAGAATAGATTATGAGTGATCAAGAAAAGGATATTCACTTACCTTGAGGAGATTGAACGTGATTTGACGCACTTCAATCCACATAGAAAGGGGTTGTATGTGCCAAATAGGGTCTTTGAGAGCCTTCTTAACCTTGTAAATCATGTTAGGGGAATTTAGGGTTGAGCGAGAGATAAAAAGAGGTGTATGGTAATTTTTAAAAAAAATAATAATAACTAAATCCCGCATGCACGGTTAACTAGGTAGGGAAACATGGTTAGAGTAACCATGCAGCCTAGTCGTGTTCCCCTATTAGTGGGGTTTCATGGTTTCTAATTGGTGGGTTAATGGTTCATCTAACCATGTTCCTACCATGTAGACCCCCACTGCCTGGTTTTTAATAGTTTTCATTATTAGGGCACGCAATTTTTGAAAACTGTGTTCCAACCATGCATAACACAAGATCCATTCAAGATTTCAAAAATTTCACCATAAGAACCCCTAAATGAAACCCTACCAAACCATGATCAAAATAGTGGTACAGGAGTACCTTAAAATATTAATAATATGTTTCAACCTCCCCACCATAGACACTTTATTTCCCTAGAAATACTAATAAGAATCTTACATGTAAAAAAGATGAGGCCACTTCTCTCTCATCAGTGTATCAATATCCCAAGTATCATGAGCATCATAATTGTGCTTCCGTGGAACTAGAATGAAGGGTATGATCTTCCCACAAGGTTCCTTGGTTTTAGAATCAACTATTTTGACTATATTCTAAGTCCTTTATAAATTAGGTTCCACATCAAGATCACTCCAGTTTAGAACATGAGATAGATTAGAATGATACCTTTGAAGCTATGATGTATGAAACACGTTATGTATCCACATCAAATGTGGTGGAAGTTATTAATGGTAATCCACTTTCCCCACCTTCTCAACAACCTCAAAAGGTACCAAAAAAGGTTCAATTTTTCCTTTCTTCCCAAACCATTGATTACCCAAATGGTGTGAAACTTATAAGAACATCTGGTAACCAATTGAAAAATTCAAGGGTCTATGATGATGATCTATATAAAACTTATACCGTTTTTCTATCATCAAAATTATCTAATTAATAGAATAAATCTTGGATGTTTTCTCTTGAACAAAGCTTAGTTCAATAAAGTAAATTTAAACAATACCCAACCAACACAATATAGATTTATAAGGTTAGTCATAAAATGCCTCAAATGGAGCCATTTTGATCATGAAGTAAATTTTATTTTAATAAAACTCAACCAGCCTAAAATTATCATTCCAAGATCCACTAAAGTTAGGAATGAAAGTGCGAATCATATCCTCAATAATTTTTATAGATATTAGATATGAACATCCGATTGTAGATGTTATGTCATGCTCAAATAAACTTGAGATCACAGTGCCTCCTGAAGTCCTCTCCAAAAATGTGAAGTGAACCGAGGATCCCTATTAAATACAACAGCATATGGAACTTAGTGAAAATGAAAAATCTATCTCACATAGAGATTTCCCAGCTCTTCAAAAAAATTCTATCATGAATGGGTATAAATATATCTAATTTAGTAAGTCGGTCAATCATAACCCATATCATATTCTTATTTCTCTATGTATGTAGAAACCTAACCATAAAGTTCATAGATATATCATCCCACATCCAAGTGGGAACGTGAAGTAGATGATGAAAATTAGATTTTCTATTGTTCTTTGAATTAACCTAATGGAATATATAATAATGAGAGAAAAAATCAGAAATTCCTCATCTAATACATGGCCACTAGAATCATCATTGCATGTTATAGAATTCCTTTTTGGTTCATGGGTTCACATCCCACTTGTAATTATGGAAATCCTCCATCACAAATTTACTGGCTTCTAATGGTACCACAAAAAGATTATGATAACAAAGAATTTCATTTGGGGAGAAAAAATATTAACTTAAATTATTCCATAAATAAATCACCTTGAAACATTTCTAAATATTCATAAAGAATTATAAACCCAAAAAAACATAAGAATGATTTTAGAACATCTCATAATCATATTTAGGATTTTTTTATTCCTTATATTTGATCGCCTATTGTTTGGGTGATGTTTTGAGTTTATATGTAGTTTTTTTAGGGAGCACTATCATGGATGAGAATGGATACAGTATGGAGAGTTTGGTTAAAACATGAATAATTTGTCTATAGTATGGAACCTCAATGTGGTTTTCCATTTTTTGAAACAGCTATGGTTTAGACAACCAAGATTAAATATAGATCTTTTTTTAGCCTCTACTAATTTTGGCATGGTTGTAGCATGAAAAATAGTTGTGTGATAGGCGTTTTTGGGGTGTCTCTCATAAATATAATTTGGTTGTACTATGGTGTGTGTGATATGTCATAGCCTTACCCTGAGTAAATAGGTTCTGGTCATATATTGTGCCATGGATATAAGAGAAAGATGTATTAGGGGTGGTTGTGGCATAGCCTCATGCACTACACCATAGTCTACCACTTTTCATCCTTTCTTCCCCATGGTAATGGGGGTTTTCGTCATAGTGTTTTTTTATTTATATTGTTTAAAATCATAATACCCCCTATTTATCTCAAAACTCCTCCTATTCAAACCTAATCTGACCCTTTGTATTTTGGAATCTCTCAATATATGTTTTGGAACTCTAAAACTCATCTCTTGGTGGATAAAACTGTTGATTAAAGTGGTGATCCTCTTCTGGTAGGTTCTTATCCTCTTGACCTTTGATCTCTCCTCTTCTCTTAATTTGTTATTCCTAGAGGCTAGGGTGTCCTTTTGATTCATTGGATCATAGATGGTTGTTGTGTAATTTGGGATCTATTTTATCTACACACTTCCACTAATATCCATATTCCATTATTTGGTGATCTCCATCAGAGTAAAATTATATTGGATTCATTGTGGTTGTATTTTCAGATATTTCAAGTAGTTATTTCAAAGCTTTTAAATCCACTTGTAATTCATTTTTTCTTGAGAAATCATAGACATGTATTTCATATTCTTAATATATGTTTTATTCTTGTTGATCTTAAATTTACTCATGAAAGTTTCATTGAACCACTTATCTATGAATGAAATATGGAATGGATAGATTTTATCATGATATTCATTCCTCTAATGGTTTTATAAATTGAAGAATTCCATATTGATTTTGATTTCCTTTGAAATAGTTTATCAAGTTCTTTTGTAGAAAGTTATGGATTACTCCCGATTTTGATTTATAATGTTAAATGATTTTATTTCAATTAAATGGGTTTATATATTTAATTATTTCCAAAGAGTTTAAAGTTATTGAATTTTTAAAATGGCCATGATCCCTATCTAAATGATTTTCTCCTTGGTTTTTAAATGGGATTTCTAGGGTGATTATAAATGAGTGACTTGTTCACATGAAAAAATAGGGTAAAACCATATTTCGAAATGACTTTGAGGTTATTTAATTTTGAAATCTAATTTTAATGACTTAGCCAATTTTGAAATAAGTTCTTGGTTTAAATCCCCTTTTTTTAATTTTAGTGATGATTTGTGAAAGGATGTGGGGATGATTACCCTATTTTTAATGTTGATTTGAATAAAAGGTTATGAATTGATATTGATGATAATTGATATCCTGGTTGGCACTGTTTGATGATCCTATCTTGTGATAATACATTGATATTAATACTTTATTATTATAATTCCTATTGATGGTTTTTGAAAAATGGAATATTCACTTGAGGGGGCTCAGGGGTGAGCATGAGATGTGAACTAAAATTTATTGAAATGTTGAGGGATTGAGCTTCTGGTGATACTGAAGTGGATTTCCCTTAGAATCCAAGTGACTTGATTATCGCACTCTCTTATTTTTACTAGTCATGGGAACATGGATAGTTAGATGAGATGACCAAGATTTATGCTTTTCTATAGAATTCATACCCTAGATAGTTGATCTGTGGAGAACCCGATTGGTTCAAGCTACATGTATGAGGCTAGGAAAGCGTATGTTCATGGACTTGGTTTTCTTGATACCCAAGAGACTTTATGTAAGACCATAGATCATTCATTATGATATATTTATTATCTTGTCTATGGTGGATTTTTTTATTATATCTTGGCTATTCCCATGAAATCCTTCAACTTGATACTATTTACATGACAATGTTTATCCTCACTACATTGAACTCAAGTTACCTTTATTGATTAATTACAATTATTGATTGATATTTTTATTGAGATGATGTACCTTGACTCTATTTTATTTAATATTGTATATATTTTTATATCAAGTGTGTTTTATTACTTTTCTTGATTGATTGGACAATTTTGATTTGAAATGGTTTTCAAATATTTTCCAGAAAATTTTTGGATTTCAAATGTTGAAATGGGAGTTTTTCTAACTTTTTTTTGATAATTGTTTTGAAAAAATAAACTTTTTTTTAAAATCGAATCTATTATTAATTGATTCAAATGGACTTATTTTCCTAACCTAAAATATGAATCCTTTTACTCGCTACATTTCACTCATATTTTACCATATTTGGTATGGCTTATAGTGTAACTACATAGACTCTTTGTTAAAATCCTACTGGACTCTATAGATCACATTCTACGTGTACCAAATGGAATTTTCAGCCTTTATGTTCTTATAGTAGGTGATTATGCTCTCTTCATATTTCATTGTTGGTTCACATATAGTTTTCTGAGGGTAGGTGACTTAGGACATAGTGTGATATCATGAACTACCAGGAGATGTGTTTTTGTAATTATGTGTTAATTTCAGTTTTTGTATCGTTCCCTTGTACCTGAGCTGGTTACCTTAATTTTTTTATTTGATGATGTTTATGTAGTGTAATTTGATAATTTTTATCTTTTATCATGTGTGAAATAATTCAAAAATGTTGTTTCAGGATTCCCATAAAGTAATCGCTAGCCCATGGGGATCGGGAATTCCCTTTAGGTCAGTGTCGAACTAGTTCAGATACTTGGTTCATTTAAAATGGTATCATAAGAGTTAATTACTTAAAATAAATTATTTTTATTTGAGATACCTTATATTGTTTTTGGTGATTCGTGGTAGAAAGGAGATTTTGAATATGTTAGGAATCAATTCGTAGTTCATGATTGGGTGTTTGATTACCACCTCTTCATGATGAGACTTGAGTTTCTAGGGAAAGTGGAAACTTGAGACTTTATTTTGAGTTATTATTTTCCATTTGATAAATTATATTTATATTCATAATGAGAATATCATTGATTTTGGGAATCTCTTATGAGTTTTGGAATTGCAAAAAAAATATGAATAGAGTATCCCTGTGTCTTTACATTCTGGTAAATTTTGAGTAATTAGTGTGACTAATTTGGAAGTCAATCCCATATTTTTTGTGATATTGGTGTGTGGTTTACCATCCCATGTGACCAATAAATGCATAGTTCTATTATAATTCCCAACATTAACCCATTTCTATTACTTCCAAGGGACTTCATCTTGGTATGGTTATTTTAGAGGGTTATAGATAATGTGTGTTTTATGATATTGTTTGGTTGTTTCATCTATAATCCCTTGTTTATTATTTTTAATCCTTGGTGAAAACCAAATTGTGTCTTAAAAAGGCTGGTTGAGTTATTTGAGAAATATTACCAATTAAAAAATATTAATTTTTATAAATTTTTTGGTTTGTAAAATTGATTTTTAAATACCCATTGTTAATATTATAAAAACATTAAGAAGAAATTTTGGTTGTAATGGATTTAAAATGGAAATGGTATGAAAATTGGAAAATGGTATTACTGATTATGAAACCACGAAAGAATTTCTATGAGATGGTAAAGAATTTTTTTTAAAAATATGATGAATATATATATATATATCAATATTTCTCATTTTGATAGAAAAATGAAATGTTTTATAAATAGAAAAAACTTTAGTGATTCAATTCAGTGATGTTTTGATGAAAGTGATTTAGAGCCTTGTTTGAAATATTTTGGATTGTATTTGTGAACTGTTTGAGTATTTATTTATGTTTAAGTTAATGAGATTATTTTTTTATGTCCATAAATATATCATAGAAATTTTTCCATGAAATATAGAAAGTTTTTTCAATGATATAGTATTTGGAGTAGTCCTTTTCATTTTTCAAGGATGATATCTCCATTTAATGACTCTGCCCAGGCACTGAATCGAGTGGTGAAGTTGGAGCCTTTCCAGCCTTTGGACCCAAATCAAGTCTTCTTGGATTATCATCCACCTTATTATGGAAGTGAGTGAGGTTTCCCTGATGTAAGAACCTGGTTTTTCACTAAAGTATATATCCTTTAATTTTTTTTCCAAATATTTACTTTTGATCTAATGTGGATTCCTAATGAGTTAGTAAAGGTTTTGTGGGTTTCTAGTGCTTTTTCTAAGCTCGAAACCCATATTTTATGGGGGAAATGTCTTTGTATAAGGTTTAGAGTAAACCATGTGGAATTCTGCATGGTTTGGAAAACCGTGCAGATGGTGTTTTTTCAGACAGAGCCACCTCACACAGTAGGCACACGACCTTACGTCCAAACTGTGCAGATACCCCTTTTTTTCAGGTACCCATGCATGGATTGTGCACGATTTAATAAAACTGTGTGGAAAAACCATTTAGGCAGAACCATATCGCGTAGTTTGTGCACATTTTGACAAACCACATGAAAAAAACATGCACAGGCTAAATTTCTAGGTAAATTTCAAATTTTTCCCTTAATGATCTATTAATCCAACCATTCCTCTCTATTATAAGAACAATGGTTATTTACCTCAATATTCACCCTTTAATATTTTTTGAAGGCCAAAGTTAGGGATCAAGAGATCTTCTTCATCTATCATCTGATCAAGCTTATGTTCATCACATTCGACGCGCAACAATTAGTACTCAAGTCCTCTTTTCCATTCTACTTCTCTCTTTCTATCAACCTAGATATCAGCATTTGATCATTCTTCACCTTTTTTATATCTACTCCAATACAACAAAAACCATGGGCCAATACTGTAGGAGAGGGATTTTACAACCATAAGGTGGGTTGTCTATAACATATCCCTAAAGTTTTTTGATTTTGAAATATTCATGTGGGGCCTGCCAATTTCATTAGAAGCCATTTCTTAAATTCTCATGCCATGATTATACTCATTAGAATCATGTGGTAATGATATTTATAAATATATGATTAGTTCTTAGCAGTTACACCCACAACTCAATCCACCCCATGTTGAAGGTTATTCCATATTTGGGTTTTTAGTGTTTCGGCGTGTTTGAGACATCATTCAGGTGTTACCTTTCTTGAACTTTCTAAAGGTGTGTCTTCTTATAATAAATGGATTGTTATTAATGTGAATTGAATAATGGAATGTACCATGTATTCTCATCACTTAACTAGCCTAAGGTAAGTGCTTAAATTAATTACTAAATGTGAAATGTGAAATGGCAAGTATACTAAGTATATAACTTGGCCTTATCAAATAAGATTGAATAAAGGTTACATGTCTGCAGAACCCCTTTGCATATTAATGGGAGGTAGTGGAGTGAACCTCTCTAATTGAATATACCTTAATGGTTAATTAAGACTTGATTAAATGGTTTCAATGCTACTTGGCCTATCCACACTAATGGAAGACATGGATTGGACCAATAAATAAATGGTTTCAACTATACTTGAAATATCCACACTAATGGAAGAAAATACTTGGACCAAAAGGAATTAATACATGATTACAATATCAAATAGGAATGGATTGACTTGAGTTCACCTTGGATTCTGAGAGGATAATACCTTGGGTCTTAGGAAACTCATTTCCATTCAAGGATGCAGTTTTCTTAGGTTGATACCCACGTAGAATATGATTCTTTTATAGTTATCAGATGCCTAGTATACTTACCTAGGGTCCTTTACCTTATTAAATGATACCTCAGATACACTCTTTAGATCCAGTATTGACTATTAGGTGCCACGGTGAAACCCCATAGGGCCTAGTATTTACTTAGACTCGTTTTACTTTGGTCGATCACCATGGACTCAATAGGTTCCTTGTTGTAGAATGAATTGGATTACACTCCCTGGATTACACTCTTACCCCTTATCTAGACTCAGATACTCCTGAGTTAGTGTTTTGTGAGATCTACATTACCTTGGTTATTACCCTGGAAGTCCCTCACTGGATATCATTTTAGGTTGCCTTGTTATGTCTTGGGGCCTTCACTACTTATAATATCACAAGGTGATGTCAGTGATGGCAATGCCTCATGTGACCTATTAACATTAAATGGTAATATGTAATTAATTAATTGGTTACATGTTCATACACCAGCTGAGGGATGAAGTTGGTACTTGGGTATTTAGTTATTTTGTACTTATTTATTTACTTTATATATGAATCCTTGCACACTTCTATATTCTATTACACATGATAGATGTTATAGACACTTTTGGTGGTGGCCCACTAAGATTTATTACACACCCTCTCTGAGCATCGTTTGGTACCTAAAGTAGATTACATGGTGGAAGGTGTTGAAAATGGGAAGCATACAGCTTCAAACACCAGATTGTTTGTTGTTTAGGATATAGATTGATAGTAAAGGATGAAGTTGGATCTCGTGATTCTTAGAGTAGTATTTGTTTTATTTTACCTTGTGTAACTGTTATGTATTTCTTCTTATCCATGTTTTCTAGTTTTCTAGTGACATGACATTACATCATTATTGTTCTAGGTTATACAGGAATTTTAATTCTCATTTATCTAATGCATTAGTTTTCTTCTACTATTTATTTATATTTATTCCACTATTTACTATGCATTATATTCCTTCCATTGTGCTACACTATAATAATGAGGGAATAGTCTCCTCATGGAAACATCCTAGGCCCTTGCTGCAAGTCGTTAGCCTTTGGCATTTAGGGAGATGCGCTTGAGTCCATGTGGCCCATCGGGCTCGAGGCACCAGTTAAGTGGCATCTAGGTTCGGGATGTTAGAAAGTGGTATCAAAGATGGATTATTTTATTTAATTACTATTTGGAGACAATATATTGTAAAACAGGAATGATTCGGACTTGTTCATAATATGTGCTTGGGCATCACGAACCCATGTCCGGGGTAAAAACCAAGTTTCCTAAATAATTATTATTCTTCTTCTTTTGCCTATTATAGTTGATATTATTTCCTTGTTGGGTGATGCACATTTTGTGTGGTGTTGTTGATTATTAATCTTTTGAGAATTTATTTTATCCTTATCATGATGATATGATGGAAAGGATCATTGTTACATGCATAATTATAGGCACCTATAGTTCACATATCATGCATATTTCCATGCCATATAGGTGTAATTCACCACATTTCATTTCTTGATATGCTTGTGATTGTTGAGTGATGTTGTAACAGTTTAATTGTACTTGTATTAATTTGGATTCAATGTTGTGATTGACTATCTAAATTCTTGAGATGTATAGGCCATCATTGGTTTGGATTAGTAATTTACCAAGTCAATCCATTAGCATATAAATAAATGGGTGTCGTTTCTAGTGATAGGTGTATGGGCACAGATTCATCGGAAATGGAAATCCATTATAAATAGACACCTGAAATATAAAATGAATTGGTTGCAAGTTCTTATCCATCCTTATCATGTCTAAGAAAGTTAAAGGAGTGAACCTAGAAATTAACTGCAAAATGACATGAAACATGTACTTGAGCACTTACTGATATTTGGCCATCTAAACGGGTAGATTGGGTAGTATGCCTTGGGTAGTGTGTTTTCTTATGTTCAGTTTCCACTAGTGATGCTATATTATGCTCATAATATTGTTCTGAGGTGTGTTCATGGAATTTTTAGAATAATGACGACATGACGTCCTTGTGTCGTTACCCAAGAAAGTGGTGACGATCATGTTCCGGACATGGTGAGCCCTGATCTGCCAGTCTTACCTCCAAGAGTGACACTTGAGGAACCACCTCTTATACCTAATCCGAGAACTTATTATCAAGTATGTGATAGTTTCCTACATCTAATGAAGTCCATGCATGGTGACTCATGGTTTGCACCTATGATGGCGGATCTGGCCCACGAGTTCCATCAGCAGCATCCTCCTACTTTTTCATGGGATGCCCGTTCTCAAGATATTAAGTATTATCTAGAGGCCATGTTTCCTATATTTTAACATCTAGAAGTGAATATAGAGAGTATATTAAATATTTCTACAAACATTCTTTGGGATTCGGCCAATCATTGGTGGTATGTGGTTACCCAGGTCAGTCATCATCAGGGCATGTTATGGTTTGATTTCCAGACTAACTTCTATGATCAGTTCTTTCCTCAGGCACTGATATCTAATAGATCTAGAGAGTTTATGCATCTCAAGCAGGGTTTTTTTTCATTTATGTAATATTCATCACGTTTCATTGATTTACAATGCTTTTCACCACTTCTAGCTGGTGATGATCTTTCATGTGTCAGACTTTTTGACGATGGCCTCTAGTACATCATCCAAACTCAGGTAAATTTATTTATCCTTCCTACCATTTCTAAAATAGTTTATTAGGACCTTATCACTGAATGTAACCTGAGGGATTGCACAAGTACTGGGTTTAAAGTATCAATGATGCGTCAGGCCAGTAGTTTTTCTGGAGGCAAGAAACATTCCTTTGAGGTTTCTCATCAGGGCAGTGGCAGCCTGAGTATCTAGTTTGATAGCTTTGTGGTGTGTCATCAGTGTGGAAAACAAGTTCATAAGAAGGACCAATGCAATAAAGACCCTATGGAGTGTTAGTCTTGCGACTGTATGGGTCATCTTCAGCGTTTCTGCAAGAACTTTTCGCTAGCTTCAAGTGGAAAAGGATTAGCATCTGCTCCACCTATAGGAGAGAGTTCTTTTGTGTCACGTCAGGCGGGGATTTGGAATAGCACTTGAAGGTCTGGATGAGGAGGAGGTCGTGGTCATGGTAGTTCGTCCCCTGATCACCAGCAGTGCCAGCAGAGCAATCATGATCGTGGTAGTCCATATGTGACATTGGGCCTTGGATCTGGTCAGTTTCATGCTTTACAGTCGATACCTGAGGATCAGGATATAGGATTATCTACAGTATGAGGTACTATTCTAGTAGCCTCCACTATTGTCTCCACTTTTTTTTATATAGGTGATTCAAACTCTTTTATTTATATATCTAATTTTCAAGGTCTCTGACTAGTGGTAAAGTATCATTATGATATAATGATGCTCAATACACCGTTGGGAATATAGAAGGAGGGCATATGCTAGTGCAGGTATTGTCCCTTAGAGGTTGACAGTTACCCTTTCTTGTGGTATCTCTTTGTTCATGAGATGACAGGATTCGATGACATTCTTGGGATGGAATAGTTAGTCCACTATCACGCCTTTGTAGACTACTATCACCACAGGGTTTCTTTTACATCACCATAAGGTAGTATTTATCTTTTCAAGGGTGAGTGGGATTTCTAGGCTGGGAGAGCTAGACTAAATCATCATGGGCTGGGTGAAGTAACTGCAAAAATTTCAAATCCTTTCATGGAGGATCAGTTTTTGCTTCAAATTGATTTCCCTCTAGTAGTTGATCGTTTTAGGGAAGTCTTTATTGATGACTTTTTGGGCTTACCTCTTAAGAGAGAGGTAGAGTTTACAATATAACTTGTTCTAGGAGAAGCTCTAGTGTCCATTCCTCCATACAGAATCACAACTAGAAAATTCACCTACTTTCATTATTTGGAACTATGGTTGTATGCCCAAAACCGTGGTAATAGCCTATGGTCATAGTTTTGGAAAACCATGGCCACTATCTCCATGGCATTAGGTCATAACTACAACCATGGTTTTAACCATGGCAGTAGGCTCCTAGTTCCATGGTTTTAACCGTGGTAGTAGGGGCCTAGTGTCATGGTTGAACCATGGTGATATGTTTTATATGGTATAAAAAATAGGTTCAATCCCCCCATGCCCCCCTTGCACCCCATTGAACACCCCCCCACCCCCAACCATGTACCCCCTTTCACCCCCTGGACATCCCCCTTTCACCCCGCCTTGAACACCCCCGCACCCCCTTTAACCCCTTGGACAGCCCCCTTGCATCCCCTTTAACCCCCTGCACCCCATTGAACACCCCCTACACCCCCTTGAACACCCCATGCACCCCCGTGCCCCATGAATAGTCTCCTTGAACCCCCTTGAACACTCCCCCTAGACAACCCCCTTTCACCCCCCCTTGAACACCACCCATGCCCCCTGGACAGCCCCCTTGCTCCCCCTTGAACACCCACACCCCCTGCATGTAACGCCCCGACCCTAGTTACCTAGAGTCGGTGCATTATTACATAACATTGGCATGATCATGAGAAAGATCAAGCCTCGAAAGACCGATTAGTTTAGTAGCCTTGGAATAACTAGATACATCCATAAATTTTTACATTACATCATAAAAAAACATCTTGTCTTTATATCCCCTCATACTATCCCTGCAGGTCATTCATAAATTACTTCTTCATAATCCTGGGAAAAATAAAACATTGAAAGGGGTGAGCTCAGATTCTCAATAAGGATAACATTATAGCAGAAGCTTTCATAAATAAGGATACACACTTAAGGCAGTTTATAACTAAAACAAAAGCCTTTTAAACATGAACTTCAGCATAAAATGGAAAAGATAAAATAAAATAATTCCATTTACTTACTCACATGGATATTCTACTAGTCGAACAATCTCATGCATTATCAATAACCACTTTCATAATGATGGAATGCATAATGCCAGACTATCATAACCACATAGCCAAGGATTCGTGCCAAGACTACAAATAAGATTTTGCCAAGGCCTTATGCCAAGATACTAGTTTGTCTCATGAGACCTACCGATGCATCGAGGAGCTATAGCGGGCTCCACCCATCACTTATTAAGTCCAATTCATTCCTCATATGAACATGTTTAAACATAACATAAACATTCGTATTAAAACTAGCATATGAAATGTCAATACTTTTACCACAAAACATGAATGGTATGAAAACAGCACATCCACAGTCAAACATAACTCATTCGATACAATATGGAAGATTGTATTGTATCACATTAACCTCAATCAAGAATAATGAAGGATGTTGACATAGATAAAAATAATCATCAAAACTATTTGAGAGAAATATCCCCCTTTTCTTGAAAACATTTAAAAGTCACACTATTTGTCAAGAAGCCATTTAAAAGTAGATTTTTGAATCAAAGTGTCCCATACCACTTTGAAAATTTTTAAAAGGAGTTTTAATTTCTAAACTTTAATTTCCATATAAATAAATCCTTAAAACCATTTTTAAAACATGGACATTAATGAGAATGGTTTAGATGAATAAGTCTTCAAAACATTTAAAAATGGTATTTTAGTTAGAGATTCTAACCAAAAGAGACACTTGAATACAAATAATTGAGGTAATCAAAACTTTGTAATATCATGAGAATAAATGGATTCATGATATACTATGTCAAAGTACATTATATACACCACATAAAAGTGATTTGGTGTATATCATCAAAGAAGTCTCAATGGAATGTAAATTGAGATGAAATCTCTCATAAAGGTTGTATCCTTAGGTTAAGGATAAATCAACGACATAATTATGTGTGACAAATATAAATACACTAAATATGATTTTATATTCAGTGTAAAACAATCAAAGGACATTCACACATATTCTTTTAAAAACAACACCAACGAATTGGATGTTTAACTCAACAAATGGAGAATGAGTTAAAATTACTCTTATCAAATTCATATCAATGACTTGAGAATTATCAATGGAGTGATTATGTGTATCAAACGTATATCCACAACAAGTGGAGTGGAAATTATGACATAATCAAATGAATAGTGATTCCACACATAATCTTGGGGTAATATAATCAATGAAATATGCGTAAACCCAAATGAGTGGAAATTGAAATTTCAAATTCCCTTATCGATTAGGTAACTTACGAAACATACACCCATGAAAGAATTATCATACCCTGATGATGTAAATACCCATAAATTAAAGTTTATTACACAATGAATACAATCATGGGCAGTACACATACCCCACATGCAATAATTAAGTGGTGAATAATGGAAATCTCACGAAATTAAAAGTGAGATAAGAAACCCCTTACCACATTAATCAACTGAGTCGTATGGACAAAAGTTAATAACCACCAAATTATTTCCAGAATAAAATGAATATAAAGATAATCATGATAATATATATCAAATGGCAGTACACAATACACCACTTTCAATAATTTAGTGGCGAACAATGGAAATCTCACGGAATTGAAAGTGAGATAAGAAAATCCCTTACTTTGTAATTTTTCCTTGGTAGAAGGTAGGTTTACCTCTTGTATAATGGTGAAATAATTGTTATTGAATTATACAAGATTAATTTACTTTAATATGATATCATATATGATCTTTTAACATTGATTTGTTAATAATATCTTAGAATTATCGTCATTTCGGGTGTTAATGGGTTCATTTTACTTTATATTCTTTGTTATGTGAGCCATATTTATTAATGAGATGTATATTATTAATATCAAGAATTATATCAAGTCCTTAGATACTATTTTTAAATCATCAAATTATAATTATACTTGAATGGATATGATGGAGAATGAATCTCATCGCGTTCGTGGAGACGGTAGTCCGTACATACGCACGAGCGACAATATCATTCTTTTGATATTAAAATAATATATAATTGGATGTTATATCATATATACAGAATAATTATCATGTTATATTTATTATTTATATGAGTTACACATCATTATTATACCCATCCAAATAATAATATATTGAATAACAATTACACCACGACGTGGAGACGGTAAGCCGTACGTACGCACGTATGGTGACATGTTATTCAAAGGATGGATAGAATAATGAATATGGTTGTACCATATTTATAATAACATCACAGTATATATATGATACTGGAGTTATTATTTTATAATGGTAATAACAAAGAAAGAGGAAGTGGAAGAAGAAAGGAACTTGAAAAGGGGTGGTGAAAACATTACCTCTTCTTCGGGTTCTTCCTTTTGATTTGATCAAAAGGGCTCCATAGGTTGGCTTTATGATCAAACTAAGGCCTTTAGGTTGTAGTGAGGTAAGTTGAGATAGTATTTGGGCAGGGGTTGGCCGAACCAAAGGGCTTTGAAGGTGTGAAGAAATGAGAAGGAGGAGTGCCCTTTTATAAGAGGGGTGAGGGGAACCTTTGGAAAAGCTAGAAATATTAATTTATAATAAATTCATATTCGGTTTATAATGGCTCCAAAGTTTATTATTTAACTTTTAATGTGGGTATGGGTCGAAAAAAACTCAACCAATATAATTTAGATAGGTTTGGGTCATTATATTAACCTTATCTTTAAGTATTAACTCTTAGTTAATTAGTTTCACTTTTATAATGTCTCTTTGTATTTTTATATTATATGGTTAATAAACTTACTATATACATCCAAGAGACCCCCAAGTGGTCCATTAATGATGAAAATATAATGATATAAGTCTCTTGGCCGAACCTTAGATTTTTAGGAATTTAATATCAATTAATAATATAATATTGTTTTTAAGAACTCTTTTATGTCAATTTTGACACTATTCAATAGTTGAATTTTTTGAAACTCATAACAGATTGATTACTTCTAAAAAAGTCAATTAAATCAATCCTAATATGTCATATTATCCTATAAAATTATTTTAATTCCTTAAAAGTTTCATATTATATTTATTTGGGTATTTATAATATCAATTATTGTAATTTTGCACTATTAAAGTAATTAATTCATCATCATTGTGTCATAAATAAATTACATTATTTAATGTCTAAAAATTATAAATAAAATATCATTATGTAGGAAATCTTTTTATCTTTCTAATGAATATTTATAATCTAAAATAAAACATATATAACCCTCTGTACAATTGTTTTGTTAAAAGATATATGCTTGTGTCATTTTTGTATTTATTTTAACTTAATTAAAATAAAGTGTCATTATCACTTACAAGTGGATCCATGGGGTCCCAAAATCGACCCAAATATGCCCATGGTCGACCATGTATCAACCAATAGGGTTAAGACACGTTTTTGGTTAATTTAGTATTATTATAATATAATTTTTTAACCCTTGTTTACCGGATTTACCCTTTAACCATGGTAAATAAAATATTTACCGGAGTAATTATCCAAAATGTTTAAAAATAAAAGTTACATATTTACACAAATTGAACATACTGATTCCAAATATGGAATCCATTTTTCCAAATTCAAAACACAGAATTGGTAGAAATTAATTTAAAATTAATTCCCGTTGTTAAAACAAAAAGCGTGTTTTTTAGAGATAATAACTATCAAAAGATTGTCACTTGTTTATGTCTGGTTTAAATGTGAAATTTTGTTGAATGACCCAAATTGTATTATATGGTAAAAATATATTCTAAATATACTTTAAAACCACTCAAATTCATAATTTATCACTATTAATTATTTTGATTAAAAAAGTTGTTTTTAATTAAAATTTAGTAATTTTCACTATTCATCAAAATATGAAAGTTATCCGAAAAGTACCAAAATTTCACCCTAGGCTAATTTCGATATTCCGAATCCAAAAATGAAGTCCATTTTGAGAGATAGAATTTATAAAATTTCAAAAAGTAGGTATTACTATTCATAACGGCTAGTTTGATTGGTTATGGTGTGTTAAAATCTCGAAGTTGCGTACAATGCACGCCATTGAATTATTCGAAAGGATACATACCAAGGAAGCTTGGGGTGTTACATTCTCCCCTCCTTCAATAAATTGCGTCCTCACAATTTTTTAAAATTTTGCTTGGGAATATAATGGAAAGTCCCACATCGGAAAAAGAGTCAATAAAACTATCACTTTAAAAAAAAAAAGAGGTATAAGGGTCATCCAAGATAACCCATACTAGGATTCCATGTAGGAAAACATGGATATGGATGATAAACTAAGTGTCAAGTTCTGATGGAGAGGGATAGAAATCATGATCAGGAGAAAGTTAACAATAATAAAACCACAAACTTGTGTTGGGACAAACGACCATTAGTCTCCTAGTAGGAAAGTAAACAGACAACATTTTTTAAAGTTACATTACATAAGGATGAGGAATTCATTTATGATATTGACTAAGAACATTATGAGATATACTTACATTTTAAGTAGAGTTTCATTCTTTAATAAATTTCCACCACTAACTCAATTTTTTTTAAACGATGAGTATTCAAGAAGACTTGGTCACACTAGAAGAGCTAGAATAAACTTCTATAGAATCACATGATCCATGCAGGATAAACTATATATTTACATTGTCTTTGAAGATTAATCAAAACCAAAATGGTTAGTGAATGATCTAATGATCCCCCAAAAGGATATTCCTTGAGATAAATATGCACTAATCTTAATTTCTAAATTTAAACCAACAATACCCCAAAGTAAAATAAATACCATTCAATAATCAATTGTCCTTAAAATCCTTCAATATAATCCAAACTAATATTGAAACCCAAAACATAGAATAATTTGATTATGTATTCTCCCATGTTAAATTGTATCTCCAAATGACATCAAATACTCTTAAAGTCACATACTAAAAAGTAATTAACATTATCACATATTCTCTATTATAGGTTAATCATTTCCATAAATAACCCAAATCACTATAAATCCACAATAAAAACATAGATAAAAATCCACCATTACTCTACAAATGAAACCCCATTGTATTCTATTTTCCTTGGGCATATAGTGTTCCCAACAAAGAAAACATCTTCCAAAATAACATTTATCACTTAATCACCAAATCATTTTCCTATACCAAGGGTATTCATTTGATAAGACATAAGAACCCAAATCATCTTATTATTGACCAATAAAATCATTTAACAAAAAAATAGTCACACTAACCAGGGACTTCACGTAGTCCAGTGGTAGGTGATAAATCCCAATCGCACTTTGGTTGTGGGTTCGATTCCCACAGCTTTGTCCGACGCGACGGGTTGTCACACGGTCTACGTGTTGTCCTTTTTCAAAAACTATATTTTATAATATTACCAAAATGAGATAAATTCCTCAAAATAACATAATTTAACCACAAATGTTATATCATACCTTGCATTTTCATCCCAAATTATAATAACTTATAATTTTCTCAAACCCCAATGATCATATAAAACCAAATGGTTATTTATACCTATATCCACAAGAGAAGAGACAATTCTTCCTCAAATATCATTCTCACATGGAAAACTGAGGGGTTACAAATACAAGAGAAAATTATTCCAAAGTAAACCCATCAACAAGGAGTGCTAATACTTTTTAAATTTTTCTCCAACCATTTATTTCCACATAGCTTCTTCTTTGACCAAGAAAATATCCTATAGAATAGGACATTCACTCGGGTAATGGCCAGGTCCCCTACATTTACGGCAAATGACTGTAAATGGACTCTTGGGACCATTTTTATCTTCTTCCATAGTACTCTTCATTTTTCTTCGGCAATTCTTCACTTTATGTCCTTCCCGCACATAAAACATTTCGTTGTCCCATTGAGACACTTTCCTGGGTGTCTCTTTCCACATTTCCTGCATGATGAAAATGAAGGTTCCAGGCGCAGTAGAAGCGCGTGGGTGGATGTGCCCACTTGGCTTTTTGTCATTAGCAATGATCAATCCGGGATCAATACGATGATAAATGCCAGTCTCCACGGATCGAATCACAGAAAAAGACAAAGAAGATGGTTTTCCCGGAACCACAAACAAGGATCGTTACAGGTTGATTATAATTAATTTAATTAATTATAAAGAAATACCTTTTGGGTGTTCTTTCTTCGTTGATGTTCTCAATAACGTTGTCGATCTGATTCGTCGTTGCATCGCAGAAGCCAAGTGTAGACTCCCTCTAGCGGTGATCCACACGTGTACCTCGTATCTCTGGACGCCGCCAAAAGATTCTCCGGGTGCTAGCGTGGATAAGCCTTTGCTTGCGTTGTCCGCCTTAGATTGTCTTGATCTGATGGAAGAGGATCTCTCTCGGTCTTGAGAGCGTTATTGGAGGAAGAAGTTCTTTCGGCCTTGAAATAATTCTCCAGAGATGTTGTGCACAATGATTCTCTTGTGTCAGAAAAGAGTTCGGGTTGTGAGGATATTTATAATCGGGTGTGTGGGGTTATAGAGTTATGACAATAAATAAACGCGTTACGCGTTTTATTTATTTCATTGACTCTTTATTTAAAACCCCATGTCGAATAAATAATTCCTTGACATGCGCCCACGCTGATTATAATAAATATCATTTAAAACAATATTATATCCTCAAAATCCCAACTAAAAAAAACTACACGGTGTGTACTTGTTTTTCATTGAAAACTACACGGCGTGTACATTAAATGTACACGGCGTGTATATCTTGTTTTCATTTATTCATTTCCTTTCCAAAATAAAACTACACGGAATGTAATAATAATACACAACGTGTACTTGTTTTATTTTCTTTTTCCTCCATCATTTAAAACAACTTAGGCTTCCTTGAATAATTATTAAACCACGCACGAGAATAATCTTTATTCAACTTGAGATACTTGGATACACTTAGTGTGTGACCCTCTAGGCCTCTTTCTCATTGGCATTAGGCGGTCTTGCCTAAAGTCCAAGATTACTGTCTAGCAACAGGTCAAGGCACCCAAGAGAAAGAAGTTGACGCCGCATTGACGTATCACCTCATACGAACGCTTACTGTGTAATTTAATCCCTTTGTATCAATATCTCATCAAGCAAGTTTCATGGCAGTGTCATAAACCTATATGCTTGATATGTCGTTCTTTGACTACCTGAAATAAACTCATCGTTTACACCATGGCCATGGAATTTAATGCGACGGTTCTATTTCAATCAAAGGGTCGAGATATCAACTTCCATAAATGGAAGGGACAAATCCTTCCTTGACTTATCCATTAACAACATGTCACTCATGACGCACCCAACGTACCCTACTTCCCGCCAACTGTCTGCGTGACGGTTTTTGTCAGTAAATCTAAGTGCGCGAGTCATGACATGAGTTAATGACAATCTTCCAGTCTAAGGACCATTACACACGCTCGTAGATAGCAATATCCGATGACAGAAAGACATCTGGAATTACTACTGGCGGGTCTGTTCTCATAATCTCCCATCTTGGTGATTACCAAGTGCGAACTCCATGAGAGAGAGTCTCGTCTTCTTATGAGTACTCGCACATGACAGTCTGTATACTATGTGTCCTATCATAGTATGTCATCCAACCGTAGAACTTTATTTAAGAATATTGGTATAGCATTTCAAGGTTCTCATCATAGCGGTGATCTGCTATGACCTTATTAATGCAACAAATATTTCAGGACATTATTATATTATAGTCATGCAGAACAATGAACAATATATAATAAGTGAACATTTATGTAATCAAAGTACAAAAAAGTTGGTTCTGAGGACACCAACCCTTACAAACTCCCACTTGGACTAGAGCCAACTGCCTATGACTTTTAGTCCGCTAGACCTCACATGATGATCATGTTTCTGCTGAGTCAAGGCTTTAGTCAATGGGTCCGCCACGTTGTCTTCCGTGGAAATACTACTCACTGCAACTTCACCTCTCTGAGAAAAATCCCTCAAGAGATGATACTTCCGAAGTATGTGCTTTGTCCGCTGATGTGACCTTGACTCTTTTGCAAGTGCCACCGCTGCAGTATTATCACAATAGAGTGTGATAGGATCTTTACTGCTCGGTATAACATCCAGCTCTTGGACGAAGCTTCGCATCCATGCTGCTTCTTTAGCTGCCTCAGAAGTTGCGATATACTCGGACTCTGCTGTAGAATCTACCACCACACTTTGTTTTGAGCTCTTCCAGCTCACTGCACCTCCATTCAAACTGAATATGTATCCAGTCTTCGACTTCATGTCATCTTGATCAGTCTGGAAACTAGCATCTACATGTCCTCTGATGACTAGTTCCTCATCTCCTCCATAAACCAAGAACATATCCTTAGTACGCCTCAGATACTTAAGGATAGTCTTGACTGCCATCCAATGGCGGTCTCCTGGATCAGCTTGATATCTGCCTACCGCACTTAATGCATAAGCAACATCTAGCCTCGTACATAGCATAGCATACATGACTGACCCAATCGCGGATGCGTAAGGGATCCTTGCCATTCTCTTTCTTTCCTCATGTGTTTGAGGACACATTTTCTTGGAAAGATGAATGCCATGTGACACTGGCAACAATCCCCTCTTGGACTGTTCCATACTGAATCTCTTCAGTATCTTGTCAATGTATGTACTTTGACTTAGGCCCAGCATTTTCTTGGATCTATCACGATGGATCTTGATCCCAAGAATATATGCCGCCTCGCCCAAGTCTTTCATGGAGAAGCATTTATTCAACCATGCCTTAACTGACAGTAAGACAGGTACTTCGTTTCCAATTAGCAATATGTCATCGACATATACTATTAGGAAAACGACTGCACTTCCACTAAACCTTTTGTAGACACAAGGCTCACATTCATTCTTAACAAAGCCAAATTCTGTAACAGCTTCATCAAAACGAATGTTCCATGACCTTGATACTTGCTTTAATCCATAAATGGATTTTTGCAACTTGCATACCTTGTTGGCATCCTTTGAAGTCACAAACCCTTCAGGTTGTGTCATGTAGACATCTTCATGGAGGTTCCCGTTAAGGAAAGCTGTTTTGACATCCATTTTCCAAATTTCATAGTCATGGTAAGTAGCAATGGCCAATAGGATTCTGATAGACTTCAGCATTGCAACCGGTGAAAAGGTTTCATCATAGTCAATTCCTTGACGCTGTCTAAAACCTTTTGCAACCGGTCGTGCCTTGTAGGTGCTGACTTACCCCTCCATGTCCAGTTTCTTATTGAATACCCATTTATTACCAATAGGCTTTACATCAACTGGAGGATCTACCAAAATCCAGACTTGGTTTTGGTACATGGAATCCATTTCAGAATTCATGGCTTCTTGCCACTTGGCAACATCTGTGCCTTCAACTACTTCCTTGTAGGTAAGAGGATCATCATTGTCAACCAATAATGAGTCACCATCCTCAGTGACAAGAAAACCATATCGTTCTGGTTCTCTCACCTCTCTCGTGCTCCTACGCAGTTCTTGTGTCTCTGGAACAGATTGTTCTTCCATGGGGATTTGTGGAATCTGTTCTTGTACCAACTCATGTGTATCTTGAGCCTCGACTTCATCGAAGTCTATCTCACTCCCACTATCTCTTCTGGAGATGTGCTCCCTCTCAAGGAATATGGTGTGTCTTGCCACTCTAACCTTTTTGTCTGAGGGGTTGTATATGTAATATCCCCTTGTTTCCTTGGGATATCCTATAAAGATACACTTTGTGCCTCGGGGTGCAAGTTTGTTACCTGAAGAGGCCTTAACAAATGCTTCGCTACCCCACACGTGTAAATTCGATAACATGGATTTGCGTCCACTCCATAACTCATATGGAATACCTTTTATCGATTTAGTTGGTACTTGGTTTAGCATGTGTGCTGCTGTTTGTAATGCATATCCCCAAAAGGATAATGGAAGACTCGCATGACTCATCATTGATCTCACCATGTCCAACAGGGTGCGGTTCCTCCTTTCACTTACACCATTCCACTGCGGTGTGTAAGGAGGAGTGAGTTGAGATAGAATCCCAAACTCCCGTAAGAAATCAATGAAGTCTTGATTAAGATATTCTCCTCCTCTGTCTGAGCGGAGTTTCTTAATCTTCTTACCAAGACGGTTCTCAACTTCATTCTTGTATTCTTTGAACCGATCAAAATAATATGACTTATACCTCATTAAATAGATATATCCATATCTACTAAAATCATCAGTAAAAGTTATGAAGTACGAGAACCCACCCCTTGCTTCAACTGGAAATGGTCCACACACATCTGTGTGAACTAATTATAGAAGCTCTTTAGCTCTTTCACATTTCCGACTAAATGGGGCTTTGGTCATTTTGCCTTGTAGACACGCATGACATACACCAAGTGGTTTTAGTTCGAAAGAATCTAAATACCCATCTTGATGTAATTTTGTCAAACGTTTCTCATTAACATGACCTAGCCGGTGATGCCAAATTTGGGTGTGGTATGAGTCATGTAAATTAACTTTGTTATCAATTTCCATTACTTGGTTTGTGTAGTCTAACACATAAAGGCCGTTATATAAATGTGCCCTACCAAAACAAATGCTATCTTTATAAAAGTAGCAACATTCATTTCCAAACATGAATATGAATCCATCAGTATCTAATATGGATACTGAAATAATGTTTTTGGTTACAGAGGGTACATAATAACATCCTTTCAAAACCAAGACCATCCCGGTAGGCAATGTGAGGTGGTAGTCCCCGACAGCTACAGCAGCAAGTCTGGCTCCATTGGCTGCTCATAGATCTATCTCCCCTCGATCAATCTTCCTGAATCTACTTGGTTCCTATATTTGGATACAGATGTGAGCACCACAAGAAGTATCTAATACCCAATTAGTAGAAATAGATAGATTGCATTCGATAACAAACGCACCTGAAGCTTCCCCTTGCTTCCTTGGCTGGGTGCAGTTTTTCTTCAAGTGACCCTTCTTGCCACATGCGAAACAAACAGCATCCTGTTCCTTTGCCTCCCCTTTGATCTTCCTTTTCTTGGAAGGCCTTGAAGAAGCTTTGGGCTTAAAGCTCTTCACCTTCCCTTTCCTTTTATTCACCATAAGGACAGAAGGCTTTTCACGCTTCATGTCATTGTCCACTTGGCGAATAAGGATAAGAAGATCAGATAGAGACTTCTCAATATTGTTCATGTTGAAATTAACAACAAAGTTTGAGAAGCTCTGGGGGAGTGATACGAGAATGAGATCGGTACCCAGTTCTTCAAGGAGTTTAAACCCTAGAACCTCTAAGAACTCAATGTAGCCAATGAGCTTGACTACATGAGGCCCAGCTGGGGCACCCTCTCCAAGCTTGCTCTGAAACAGAGCCTTGGAGATCTCAAACCTTTCCTGTCTTGCTCTCTCCTGGTATAAACCACGGAGGTTCTCGAGCATGCTGTAAGCATCCATGTCTTCATGAGACTTCATGAGCTCACTAGACATAGATGACAACATCAAACCTTGAACGTCGAGAGCATCGTTCAAATGTTGATCATAGACTAGGAAATCTTCATCACTTGCCCTTGGGATAGGAGAATCAGGAAGTGAGGACTCCAGCACATAAAACTTCCGTTCATGGCGTAGGATAACCCGAAGGCGCCTAAACCATTCCTGAAAGTTATCGCCGGTGAGGATGTTGTCTTTATCCAGAATTGATCACAGAGAAAATTTGGTTGATGTGTTTGTCATTTTGATTCTACAATTTAAAAGAGAAGATTCATCAATACTTTCTTGATTACATTTTATGAGAAATAATAAATTTTATTAAGTCTCCCACTATTTTATCAATTCCCAATGGCCCTCACCATTGAACTCGGAATGTCCAGTTGCTTTGACATTCTAATGGCAAGGATCCATATTTCCCTTCGCATAACCCCAACAAGGGTTGGTCAAGCTATTTAAAGGTATTTAGGTAGGCGGGTCTTTGCCAACTGTGAGCTTACAGTTCCTTGATCTCTTGAGTGGACTCCCCAATTGTGAAATCCTGACTTGGATTTCCTCAACTCTTGCCTCCAATATTACATCAAGTCTAGCAAGGGCTACTTCTCTTGAAGTAATATGGTTAAGTCAACCCGAAACCTTTCATAAGGGCTTCCTTTATAAAAGTAAGTGTCACAACAAGGGTTCATCAAACACATAGTTTTATTGAGTCTTGCCCTTAATCAAGTAACGGAAGGCTTGGTCTAACTTAATATGGTATTTGAGGGATTTTATTCTTTATGCGTATCTTTTCATTATCACATGCTTTTTAATATTAAGTGATGCTTGCTTAAGTGATTAACCATGTTCCGATAATGTATACACATACACCGGTTTTTATTTTATTCCATCTTTGCATGCTTGTTCATTTTATTAATTATGTGATCGCGAAAACACATGCATAATATATAAACCATGCAATTAGACAGAAATAAAATAAGATGGAATGATCATGAGCTTCTATTTGGTTAGCTTATCTAGCGGTTTTGATAAGCTTACCCTGACCTAGGGAAAACACCTTGAACCTGATGGTTCATGTTTTGCAGCTCCCACCTGTCCACCTTTGTATCTTCTTGTGTCGGTTTCGCCTCGACTTCGGGATTTGAACCGTCTCCTCTGGCTTGGGAGATCCTCCATTACATGGGTTTACATTAAAGAAACCATGGGCACGCAGACCCTACATTTTATTGGAAGAAGGCTCGCAGGCCAACAAATTTAAATTAAATAAATTTAAATGAAACCATACACATACAAAGGGTCTTTGGTCTAGCTCATGATCATCCATAGTATGCAACGACATTTACGCATATTTAGAATTCAAATTCTTTTAATCGTTCTTTTATTTAAGATAAGACGCGCTCGAATTCAATTAATTATGATCTTATAATTAATCAATTATTTATCTTAAATTCCTTTCTGAATTTCCTTGAGATTCTTCTCATCCATATTCCTTGTACGGGTCTTTGTACATTGGAGGAAACCTGGTGAAATTCCATTTCTGGAAAGTACACGGTGTGTAGTTTATAATTACACGGCGTGTATTTTTCTTTTCACCCTTTGTCCAAAGTACACGCCGGGGCTTTGGCGTGTTTTTCTGTACTTTGGAAATTTTAGAGTACATGGCATGTAGATGAATCATACACGGCGTGTACTTCCTTGTTACGCGGTAACCGGCCTGGCGATCCCGTATACGCGGTACGCGACTTATCTTTGTACACGGTTTCACCTGGGTCGGAACGGACTAGAGGGCGTGTTGTTCCAACATACACGTCGTGTATTCCGGTTTCCACGCGCCGTTCTATTCTGGTCAACACGGCATGATTAAAACTTAGGCATAATCAATTCACACGGCGTGGTTTGGCGGGCCAGTGCCGGTTCGTTGAACCTAAGTACACGGCGTGTAGTTTTAATTACACACCGTGTAATCCCGTGTTGTACAGACAGAAAGAGCGGCTCCTCCGGATGAGTTCCTCGTTTTTATTTTAATCAAAATTAAAATTAAAAGGTCATTTCTGTGATATGAATTGAGAAACGAAGGAGGAAGAATAGATCTCGTTAATTCATATTTATAGAACGATTTATTTCGAATTGAATCAAATATGAATGCGTAAATTATCAACGAAAATTAAATAACTATAATCAACATTGTAACCTCCCTTTGATACCATTTGAAGGTTCCGGGCGCAGCAGAAGCGCGTGGGTGGATGTGCCCACTTGGATTTTTGTCATTAGCAATGATCAATCCGGGATCAATACAACGATAAACGCCAGTCTCCACGGATCGAATCACAGAAAAAGACAAAGAAGATGGTTTTTCCCGGAACCACAAACAAGGATCGTTACAGGTTGATTATAATTAATTTAATTAATTATAAAGAAATATTTTTTGGGTGTTATTTCTTCGTTGATATTCTCAATCACGTTGTTGATGTGATCCATCGTTGCGTCGCAGAAGCCAAGTGTAGACTCCCTCTAGCGGTGATCCACATGTGTACCTCGTATCTCTGGACGTCGCCAAAAGATTCTCCGGGTGCTAGCGTGGAGAAGCCTTTGCTTGCATTGTCCGCCTTAGATTGTCTTGATCTGATGGAAGAGGATCTCTCTCGGTCTTGAGAGCGTTCTTGGAGGAATAAGTTCTTTCGGCCTTGAAAGAATTCTCCAGAGATGTTGTGCACAACGATTCTCTTGTGTCAGAAAAGAGGTGGGGTTGTGAGGATATTTATAATCGGGTGTGTGGGGTTATAGAGTTATGACAATAAATAAACGCGTTACGCGTTTTATTTATTTCATTGACTCTTTATTTAAAACCCCATGTCGAATAAATAATTCCTTGACATGCGCCCACGCTGATTATAATAAATATCATTTAAAACAATATTATATCCTCAAAATCCCAACTAAAAAAACTACATGGCGTGTATTAATAAATACACGGCATGTACTTGTTTTTCATAGAAAACTACACGGCGTGTACATTAAATGTACACGGCTTGTATATCTTGTTTTTATTTATTCATTTCCTTTCCAAAATAAAACTACACGGAATGTAATAATAATACACGACGTGTACTTGTTTTATTTTCTTTTTCCTCCATCATTTAAAACAACTTAGGCTTCCTTGAATAACTATTAAACCACGTACGAGAATAATCTTTATTCAACTTGAGATACTTGGATACACTTAGTGTGTGACCCTCTAGGCCTCTTTCTCGTTGGAATTAGGCGAGCTTGCCTAAAGTCCAAGATTACTGTCTAGCAACGGGTCAAGGCACCCAAGAGAAAGAAGTTGACGCCGCATTGACATATCACCTCATACGAACGCTTACTGTGTAATTTAATCCCTTTGTCTCAATATCTCATCAAGAAGGTTTCATGGCAGTGTCATAAACCTATATGCTTGATATATCATTCTTTGACTACCTGAAATAAACTCATCGTTTACACCATGGCCATGGAATTTAATGCGACAGTTCTATTTCAATTAAAGGGCCGAGATATCAACTTCCATAAATCGAAGGGACAAATCCTTCCTTGACTTATCCATTAACAACATGTCACTCGTGACGCACCCAACATACCCTACTTCCCGCCAACTGTCTGCGTGACGGTTTTCGTTAGTAAATCTAAGTGCGCGAGTCATGACATGAGTTAATGATAATCTTCTAGTCTAAGGACCATTACACACGCTCGTAGATAGCAATATCTGATGACACCAAGACATGCGGAATTACTACTGGTGGGTCTGTTCTCATAATCTCCCATCTTGGAGATTACCAAGTGCGAACTCCATGAGAGAGAGTCTCGTCTTCTTATGAGTACTCACACATGACGGTATGTATACTATGTGTCCTATCATAGTATGTCATCCAACCGTAGAACTTTATTTATGAATATTGTTATAGCATTTCAAGTTTCTCATCATAGTGGGGATATGCTATGACCTTATTAATGCAACAAATATTTCAGGACATTATTATATTATAGTCATGCAGAACAATGAACAATATATAATAAGTTAACATTTATGTAATCAAAGTACAAAACAGTTGGTTCTGAGGACACCAACCCTTACAGAAAATTGAGGGTTCTTTTCTCCATGGTCTCCATTGCTGGAGCTCTTATCATTTATCACCTTTCTCTTCCTTGTTGAGTCTGGGATTTGGTTAATATATATGTTGTTGATCATATTTTTGGAAAACTGATTTGGCATAAAGACGATATCTTTTACACCTATCAACATTCCATTTTGTTTCTCATTGCCACCATCGTTCCCACCTTGTACATCATTCTCAAAGTCACTATGACTTCCTTGGAATCCAGCCATTGACTAAAACAAGAAAGAATTGTGTGAGTAACAGTAGTCGTAAAATCATTTAGAGATTAAAATGTCACCATATTCTCAATTTGAAACATATTAGGATTAACCAAGGTCATTTACTCTCATCTTATATATATATTACTTAAATCGGTTTGTAAAGAAAATGTAAATTATCCTAAGCATATCCCCCGGGAGTGTCGTAACCAAGAGTGCAGCAAGGCCCGTTGTCGTGCACCAGTTCTCGTTCGAGTCTAGCTCAAAGCGGTGTTTTCGGGTTTTACCTCTAGGTACATCTGTTGCAGAGCCGCCTCTACCAGCTTGTATCCAGAAAGGGATGTATTGCTCGGAAAACGCACAAAATCTCTACAATACCAAAATTCTAGGAAGTTCTTTTATACTAATCCTCAAAGTTCATCTTAGGTCTACGTGCCCTAATCAGAGTTTATCTAAATCTAGCTTCCAAGGTTTGTACTAAACTTCCTCTGATACCAACTGTAACGCCCCGACCCTAGTTACCTAGAGTCGGTGCATTATTACATAACATTGGCATGATCACGAGAAAGATCAAGTCTCGAAAGACCGATTAGTTTAGTAGCCTTGGAATAACTAGATACATCCATAAATTTTTACATTACATCATAAAAAAACATCTTGTCTTCATATCCCCTCATACTATCCCTGCAGGTCATTCATAAATTACTTCTTCATAATCCTGGGAAAAATAAAACATTGAAAGGGGTGAGCTCAGATTCTCAATAAGGATAACATTATAGCAGAATCTTTCATAAATAATCATACACACTTAAGGCAGTTTATAACTAAAACAAAATCCTTTTAAACTTGAACTTCAGCATAAAATGGAAAAGATAAAATAAAATAATGTCATTTACTTACTCACATGGATATTCTACTAGTCGAACAATCCCATGCATTATCAATAACCACTTTCATAATGATGGAATGCATAATTCCAGACTATCATAACCACATAGCCAAGGCTTCGTGCCAAGACTACAAATAAGATTTTTCCAAGGCCTTGTGCCAAGACACTAGTTTGTCTCATGAGACCTACCGATGCATCGAGGAGCTATAGCGGGCTCCACTCGTCACTTATTAAGTCCAATTCATTCCTCATATGAACATGTTTAAACATAACATAAACATTCGTATTAAAACTAGCATACGAAATGTCAATACTTTTACCACAAACCATGAATGGTATGAAAACAGCACATCCACAGTCAAACATAACTCATTAAATACAATATGGAAGATTGTATTGTATCACATTAACCTCAATCAAGAATAATGAAGGATGTTGACATAGATGAAAATAATCATGAAAACTATTTGAGAGAAATATCCCCCTTTTCTTGAAAACATTTAAAAGTCACACTATTTGTCAAGAAGCCATTTAAAAGTAGATTTTTGAATCAAAGTGTCCCATACCACTTTGAAACTTTTTAAAAGGAGTTTTAATTTCTAAACTTTAATGTCCATATAAATAAATCCTTAAAACCATTTTTAAAACATGGACATTAATGAGAATGGTTTAGATGAATAAGTCTTTAAAACATTTAAAAATGGTATTTTAGTTAGAGATTCTAACCAAAAGAGACACTTGAATACAAATAATTGAGGTAATCAAAACTTTTTAATATCATGAGAATAAAGGGATTCATGATATACTATTTCAAAGTACATTATATACTCCACATAAAAGTGATTTGGTGTATATCATCAAAGAAGTCTCAATGGAATGTAAATTGAGATGAAATCTCTCGTAAAGGTTGTATCCTTAGGTTAAGGATAAATCAATGACATAATTATGTGTGACAAATATAAATACACTAAATATGATTGGATATTCACTGTAAAACAATCAAAGGACATTCACACATATTCTTTTAAAAACAACACCAACGAATTGGATGTTTAACTCAACAAATGGAGAATGAGTTAAAATTACTCTTATCAAATTCATATCAATGACTTGAGAATTATTAATGGAGTGATTATGTGTATCAAACGTATATCCACAGGAAGGGGAGTGGAAATTATGACATAATCAAATGAATAGTGATTCCACACATAATCTTGGGGTAATATAATCAATGAAATATGCGTAAAGCCAAATGAGTGGAAATTGAAATTTCAAATTCCCTTATCGATTAGGTAACTTACGAAACATACACCCATGAAAAAAGTATCATACCCTGATGATGTAAATACCCATAAATTAAAGTTTATTACACAATGAATACAATCATGGGCAGTACACATACCCCACATGCAATAATTAAGTGGTGAATAATGGAAATCTCACGAAATTAAAAGTGAGATAAGAAACCCCTTACCACGTTAATCAACTGAGTCGTATGGACAAAAGTTAATAACCACCAAATGATTTCCAGAATAAAATGAATATAAAGAGAATCATGATAATATATATCAAATGGAAGTACACAATACACCACTTTCAATAATTAAGTGGCGAACAATGGAAATCTCACGGAATTGAAAGTGAGATAAGAAAATCCCTTACTTTGTACTTTTTCCTTGGTCGAAGGTAGGTTTACCTCCTGTATAATGGTGAAATAATTTTTATTGAATTATACAAGAATCATTTACTTTAATATGATATCATATATGATCTTTTAACATTGATTTGTTAATAATATCTTAGAATTATCGTCATTTCGGGTGTTAACGGGTTCATTTTACTTTATATTCTTTGTTATGTGAGCCATATTTATTAATGAGATGTATATTATTAATATACAGAATGATATAAAGTCCTTAGATACTATTTTTAAATCATCAAGTTATAATTATACTTGAATGGATATGATGGAGAATGAATCTCATCGCGTTCGTGGAGACGGTAGTCCGTACATACGCACGAGCGACAATATCATTCTTTTGATATTAAAATAATATATAATTGGATGTTATATCATATATACAGAATCATTATCATGTTATATTTATTATTTACATGAGTTACACATCATTATTATACCCATCCAAATAATAATATATTGAATAACAATTACACCACGACGTGGAGACGATAAGCCGTACGTACGCAAGTATGGTGACATGTTATTCAAAGGATGGATAGAATACTGAATATGGTTGTACCATATTTATAATAACATCAGAGTATATATATGATACTGGAGTTATTATTTTATAATGGTAATAACAAATAAATAGGAAGTGGAAGAAGAAAGGAACTTGAAAAGGGGTGGTGAAAACATTACCTCTTCTTCGGGTTCTTCCTTTTGATTTGATCAAAAGGGCTCCATAGGTTGGCTTTATGATCAAACTAGGGCCTTTAGGTTGTAGTGAGGGAAGTTGAGATAGTATTTGGGTAGGGGTTGGCTGAACCAAAGGTCTTTGAAGGTGTGAAGAAATGAGAAGGAGGAGTGCCCTTTTATAAGAGGGGTGAGGGGCACCTTTGGAAAAGCTAGAAATATTAATTAATAATAAATTAATATTCGGTTTATAATGGCTCAAAAGTTTATTATTTAAATTTTAAGGTGGGGATGGGTCTAAATAAACTCAACAAATATAATTTATACAGGTTTGGGTCATTATATTAACCTTATCTTTAAGTATTAACTCTTAGTTAATTAGTTTCACTTTTACAATGTCTCTGTGTATTTTTATATTATATGGTTAATAAACTTACTATATACATCCAAGAGACCCCCAAGTGGTCCATTAATGATGAACCTATCATGATATAAGTCTCTTGGCCGAAACTTAGATTTTTAGGAATTTAATATCAATTAATAATATAATATTTGTTTTAAGAACTCTTTTATGTCAATTTTGACACTATTCAATAGTTGATTTGTTTGAAACTCATAACAGATTTATTACTTCGAAAAAAGTCAATTAAATCAATCCTAATATGTCATATTATCCTATAAAATTATTTTAATTCCTTAAAAGTTTCATATTATATTTATTTGGGTATTTATAATATTAATTATTGTAATTTTTCACTATTAAAGTAATTAATTCATCATCATTGTGTCATAAATAAATTAAATTATTTAATGTCTAAAAATTATAAATAAAATATCATTATGTAGGAAATCTTTTTATATTTCTAATGAATATTTATAATCTAAAATACAACATATATAACCCTCTGTAACAATTGTTTTGTTAAAAGATATATGCTTGTGTCATTTTTGTATTTATTTTAACTTAATTAAAATAAAGTGTCATTATCACTTACAAGTGGATCCATGGGGTCCCAAAATCGACCCAAAGATGCCCATGGTCGACCATGTATCAACCAATAGGGTTAAGACACGTTTTAGGGTAATTTAGTATTACTATAATATTATTTTTTTAACCCTTGTTTACCGGATTTACCCTTTAACCATGGTAAATAAAATATTTACCGGAGTAATTATCCAAAATGTTTAAAAATAAAAGTTACCTATTTACACAATTTGAACATCCTGATTCCAAATATGGAATCCATTTTTCCAAATTCAAAACACAGAAGTGGCAGAAATTAATTTAAAATTAATTCTCGTTGTTAAAACAAAAAGCGTGTTTTTTAGAGATAATAACTATCAAAAGATTGTCACTTGTTAATGTCTGGTTTAAATGTGAAATTTTGTTCAATGACCCAAATTGTATTATATGGTAAAAATATATTCTAAATATACTTTAAAACCACTCAAATTAATAATTTATCACTATTAATTATTTTGATTAAAAAAGTTGTTTTTAATTAAAATTTAGTAATTTTCACTATTCATCAAAATATGAAAGTTATCCGAAAAGTACCAAAATTTCACCCTAGGATAATTTCGATATTCCAAATCCAAAAATGAAGTCCATTTTGAGAGATAGAATTTATAAAATTTCAAAAAGTAGGTATTACTATTCATAACGGCTAGTTTGATTGGTTATGGTGTGTTAAAATCTCGAAGTTGCGTACAATGCACGTCATTGCATTATTCGAAAGGATACATACCAAGGAAGCTTGGGGTGTTACACTGCACCCCCACCCCCTACACCCCCATGCCCCCTTACACCCCCTTGAACACCCCCACCCCCTTGAAACCCCATGCACCCCCTGGACCATGCCCACCTAGACATCCCCCTTGCACCCACTAGACAGCCCCCTACACCCCCAGGACAACCCCCTTTCACCCCTTGGATAGACCCCTCACCCCCTTGAACACCACCTAGCACCCCCCTGAAGTAACCCACCATCCCTGGATACCCCCATTGAACACCCCCATAAAGTATCCCACCCCCCTGGATAGCCCCCTTACACCCCCCCCCCCCCTCCCCCCTACAGTATCCCACCCCCATGCAAAGCCCCTGACTCCACTCCCACCTGGACACCCCCCCCCCCCTCCTAGACACCCCCCCCCCCCCACACACACACACTTACCCACCCCCACCCTCGTACACACACCCCCTACCCCCCCCCCCCTCACACTGCACACCCCCCTGGACAGCACCCCCTTCCAGTTACCCCCTGCCAGTCCCCCCTGCCCCCTACCAGTCCCCCCAACCCTGCTAGTTTCCCCTCCCCCCAACCCCAACCAATCCCCCTCCACCCTTATCCTACGAGTCCCCCTCCCTACTAACAGCCCAACCCATTGACTTGTATCAAGTCATAGGATCTACTAACCATTGGTGAAATTTTCCATACACTAAATATATTTCATGGGTTTAAAAACAATGTTAAAAAATGAGAATGAGTTACTCTATTAATCACACAAAAGATCAACATGGTACTCACTATCCAAATTAAATCATACACTAAAGCTACTTACATAATAATAATTAAACAAATCCAAATATAAAAAAACACATAATTGCACTTACATGAGTCTCCCTATAAGAAAAAATATCAAACAAGTCTGGAACTAGCTCACAAGTACCTACAACACAAGGTAGAAAATAGTAGTGGTCATCCCCTAAAACTATGGTAAAAAAACATCCTAGAAAATTCAAAAATAATATAACTCAATAAATAAGAATAATGTAGTCATATAACCAACAATAATAGAATAAATGAACCAAGTATAGGAAAATAAAACCAGTCTCTAACTGAACTAATGTGTTATAGATAAACAATATTACATGTTCCAATCCATATATCTTCATGTGGTAGGTTATCATTTGGAGTTCCATTGAGATTTTATATAAATATCTATGGTGAATTCATTATCACAAGGTTCATCCATGGATCATTGGATGAAGTTATAAATCTGAAAATTCCACCCCTTTCCAGTCCCCACCTGCCAGTCCCTCACCCTCCCCCCACCCCTGCCAGTCCCCTTGCCCCTAACAGTCCCCCACCTCCTACCCCTACCAGCCCCCCTGACCCTGACCCTTCTAGTCCCCCACCCCCTTACCCCTTCCCCTTCCAGTCCCCCACCCCCTCCCCATTCCAGTCCCTCCTACCCCTACCAATCCCCCACCCCCCCCCCCCCAGCCCCAACCAATTACCCCTGCCCCTGGCCCTACTTGTCCCCCACCCCCTTTCCCCTAACCCTGCTAGTCCCCCACCCCCACTCCCCCACCACCCTCCCCCTTCCAGTCCCCCCTACCCAGCCAGTCCCCCACCCCCTGCCCCAACCAGCCCCCCTACCCCTACCCCTACCCCTTCCAGTCCCCCACCCCCATGCCCCTACCCCTGCCAATCCCCCACCCCTCCCCCATACCAGTCCACCCCCCTCCCTCTTTAAGTCCCTACCTTCCCTTACCTATAACACCTCAAGCTTCCATGGCACGCTTCTCTTTCAATAATTCAATAGCTTGCATTGTACGTAAGTTTGAGATTCTAACACACTACGAGCAATCAAAGCAGCTGTTATGAATATTAATACCCACTTTTTGAATTATATAAATTTTATATTTCAAAATGGACTTCATTTTTGGATTCTTAATATCAAAATTAGCCTAAGTTGATTTTTTGGTATTTTTCTGAGAACATCCAAGTTTCGACGAATAGTGAAAAATACTTAAAAACAAATTTTTTAATCAAAATAATTTATAGTGAAAAATTATAATATTGAGTGGTTTTAAAGTATAATTAGAATATAATTTTACCATTTTATCCAATGGTGGTCATTATAATTAATTTCACTTTGAAATTGGACATAAACAATTGTCAATATTTTGATTGATATTGTTTCTTAAAAACACGCTATTTGTTTCGACAACAGGAATTAATTATAAAATTAATTAATTAAAATTATATGTTTTGAATTTTTTAAAATAGACATAATTTTTGAATTTGGAATATCAATTATATATTAGGGTTAATTTTTGGTATTGTTCTGAAAAACATCAATTTCTGATGAATAGTGAAACCACTAATTGGTAGTTAAAAAACTGATTTTTCGATTAAATGAAAATTTACCTCTTCTATGAATTGAATTCTAAAAATCCGATATACATGGTTTTCATTAGTAAGTAAAATGTGGTACAATGGGATGAAAATTATTTTTGGTGAATAGTAACTTTTGAGTTTTATTAACCGCGATTAGAGGTAATTAGGGTAATTTAATGTAAAAATGATATTATAAGAATATAAAAATATCTTGAAACATGTCCTACTCTTATTGGATGAGTCATATACGACCAATAAAAACCATGGGATGATTTATGGGACCCCATGGAGCCACTTGGGTAAGCTAATAACATTAATACCATTTATTTAAAGTAAAAATAAAAATGTCACAAACATGTATTGTTTTTCTAAAACAATTTTTACAAGGGGTTATATAAGTCATATTTTCAACTATAAATATTCATTGGAAAGATAAAAAGATTTAATACATCATGGTAACTTATTTCTAATTTTTAAACATTAAATAAATAAATTTATTTATGACACCATGATGATGCAGTGATTACCTCATTAATGAACGATTTAAATAAAATAAAAATATAAGGTAAAATAAAATACTTACACATGTCAAAAACCTATTGGATGGGTTTATTTTGAACCCTTATCACCTTATATTATAAATATACCATTTTGGGACCTTTATAATCTGAAAACCATTTTATTATAAAATAATATTTTCAATCTTTCCAAAAGAGTCCCTCCTCTACTCTTATAAAAGGCTCCCACCTCTACCAACTTATTCACATAATAAAATCCATTTGAATCGGCCAACCTCTACCAAAATACCCTCTAAAATTCCATACCTTCATCCTAGAAGCCTTACCTTCGGCAGAAGTCACTTTAAGTGTCCTTTTTGTTCAAACCAAAGGGAGTTACCCAAACTAATGGTAATGATTTCTCTTAACTTATTTTCTTTTATTTTACTTCTACAACCCCTAAAATCTTTTTTTATTTTCATTTGTAACAACACCAGTATCCTAAATATACTTAGATGTTGTTATGATAATGATTCTAACTACACTTACACACACCTCCATCTAATGGTTAAAGAACACACTATTTCTGTGGGTGGCGAATTACTACCTCATGAAACGATGATTGTTCAATCTTCTTTTAACACCTCTCATGGTGGCCATTAAGATGTCACTATATTTATATATGATATATATTATTTTTATGTTTTCCTTATGCTTCTGTATTTTTCATTTATGGAATACCTTTATGATTTCCATTATGGGTAAATGCGATAATTTCATTTTAGGAAGTGCGAACTACCACCCCTTCAAAGTGATTTGAATCGTTAATGCCATATGTGGGACGTATAAAAGATGGATTTAATGATATTATATATGATATTATACTGTAATTATAATATACTATTATATCATTATTATTTCATTCCATTAAATACAAAATATAAATGAAAGTAGAGTTCATGCGTACGTACGTCTTACTGTCTCCATGAACGGTGCATTTCATTTCTTACCTCTAAATGTTATGTAATATTATAAATGCATGTATATACTGGATATATATGATATATATGATATCTACATCATGAATATAATTCTGGAGATAATGGATATTTTACCACATAAACAACTTGTAATTATAAGAAGTTTATTTTTGACTCAAGTACCAAGGATCGAAAAATGACCGTTATTAAATTAAATGATTACATAATGTTCATAACATGGTAATAAGTGATGTAAAAGGAATAATAAACTTGAAAAAGGTTCTTAATCAAATATAAATTAACTATAGTTTATTATTCATGACATTAAAGAACAATCGAGTCAATTCGGACACGAGGTAAGGGACTTCGTCTCAATCTCCTTTCATTGAGGCATATTTTGTTTTATACACAACTTTCTTTTATATGGTGTATAAACCCCTTTGACTTTCACTTTTATTAAAAAGGAATATTTTTATATGAAGCGTCTTTACTAAATTACAAAAGGAATGTTTTTTCTTACGTATGTGGCGGCAATGAATTCTCCGCCGCTGTGACCATTATTTGAGTTTCGGCTTCCTCTACAAGCCATAACATTTTTAAAATGAAAAATAAATACCATGTTTTTCTTTTCTTTTATTTTGGTATTGAAAATGGTTTTTATAATGTTTTTATTATATCAATGTGTTGTATTAATATCTTGTGATTTAAATGTGGAAATGTTATGTTTCATTTATGCATTTTTTATGTGATACGATTATGTTATGGTTCTTGGGCATTATTTATGATATATTTAAACCCTTTCGTATAAGGAATACATTGGAATTAGTAAGTGATAGGTGGATCCCGCTATAGCTTCTCGATGCATCGGTAGGTCTCATGAGACAAACTAGTGTCTTGGCACAAGGCCTTGACAAAATTTTATTTGTATTCTTGGCACAAGGCCTTGACTATGTGGTTATGATAGTCTAGCATTGTGAATTCTATTATTATGAAAGTGGTTATTGATATTTCTTGTGAATATCAGACTAGTAGAATCTCCATGTGAATAAGTAAATGAAATTATTTCATTTCATTTTTTCCATGTTATTCTAAAGTTCAAGTTTAAAAGGATTTTGTTTTCGTTATACAATTTCCTTAAATTTTTATGCTTGTTTATGAAAGTTTACACTATATTGTTATCCTTACTGAGAATCTGAGCTCACCCATTTCTATGTTTTATTTTTCCTAGGATGTGCAGAAGTGTATTATGATTGACCTATAGGGATAGTCTATGGGGTAAGTGTGTTGAAAGGGGACAAGATTCTGTTTTTATTTTTATTTCATGATGTAATGTAAAACTTATGAATGTATCTAGTGTTTCAAGGATACTAAACTAATCAGTCTTTCGAGACTTGATCATTTGTGATCATTCCAATGTTATGTAATAATGCACTGACTCTGGGTAACTAGGTTCGGGGCGTTACAGTTGGTATCAGAGGAAATTTAGAACTAACCTTGGAAACTAGATTTAGGTAAACTCTGATTAGAGCATATAGCCCTAAGATTGTCTTTGATGATTAGTATAGAAGAACATCCTAGAATTTTGGTAAAGTAGAGATTTTTTTTATTTTTTAAGAAATACATCCCTATCTGGATACGAGTAGGTAGAGGCAGCTCTGGCATAGATGAACCTAGGAGTGAAAACTCCAACAAGGAGTTTCGGGCTGGACCCGGGGTATCCTGGTACACCACAACGGGCCTTGCTGCACTCTTGGTTACGACACTCTTAGGGGATATGATTAGGATAATTCACGATTTCTTTATAAACCATTATGAAGGGTTTATGAGTATATTATTCCTCAAATAAAACATTTTTATGATTATGGATTATATCCATAAACTGTTAAATTTATGTTAAGTGTTTTGCAAGTTTGTTATTATGTATTTCGATTTATAAACTAATCTAGTTTATGACATTGTTTAGAAATGTCTCCTAGTGTAAGGGTTGAAAACTGTATCAATGCACGCACTCCATGTAGATATTTACCTCCTGATCAAGATAATTATAGTGGAGCTGGTGATACAACTGGTGCTGATCAGCTTATCACCATACTAGGACAAATCACTCAGGTTATGAATAATAACCTTACTCTTATGGAGAACCCTGATCCAAAACATGTAGGATCAATTTTAGACCGCTTCATGAGGAAAAAACCACCAAAATTTAATGGGGGTACAAATCCATTAGTAGCTAAGAAATGGATAAATTCCCTAGAGAAAATATTTTAGGCTTTAGGTAGTAATGAAAGGGAAAAAGTTTTCATGGCAGTTTATCGCCTCACTCGTGATGCTGATTAATGGTGGTCATTGATTCAAAATACAAAGGAAGATTAAGAAGTATAAAGTATGGAATGGAGAGAGTTTAAAGGTATTTTCTTAGAAAAATACTTTCCACATGACCATCGAGCAGATATGGAAAGACAATTTCTGAGTCTGAGGAAAAAGGAGGAAGAGAATGTTGCAATGTATGAGTATAACTTTACAAGGTTAGCGAGGAAAGCTGAAGATTATATACATAACCCAATAAGTAAGATTGATCATTTCTTTTATGGTTTTAAACCATTTATCCATCAAGCATTAGTATCACAATCTTTATCAACATACGAAGATATAGCCTCGTGTGCTATCAAGACAGAAAATGAATTCTCTAAATATTATGACAATAAAGTAAAGCATGAGAAGAAAAGAATGGTGGAACAAAAGACAGATAAAGGGAAAAGAGAAATAAGGATTTTCCATTATGTGATAATTGTGGGAAGAATCACCCTGGTACTTACCTAAAAGGAATGGGAGTTTGTTATAAATGTGGAGAAAAAGGTCACCAGGCTCGTAATTGCAAGGGAAATAAAGAGGATATCAATGTTGAATGCTACAATTGTAGAGAAATGGAGCATTATGCAAATTAATGTCCTATGCTTCAGGGAAACTTACCTCAGAAAAGTCCAAGGGATCAAGTCCAATCTTATGTTGTTACTACAGTTAAAGTGGAATAATTGATGTATTGGTGATTTTGGACTCAAGGATTATATTCTAGTTATAAGAATAATGTGATATATATAAGGGTTGTACTGCAATACTTGTTGTTTGCATTAAGTTTTTAATATGACTAAGGTAATCATATTTTCAGTATGTGACAATAAGGGAATCATTACTTTGTCTGGGGAATCTGATGTCACAATTGATTTTGGAATTTAGATACCTTTTACAGAGAGTCTGGACAGAGGTATTTTGGATAACTATAATTTTTGGAATGGATTAAGTTGAATTTGAATAGTATTATTTAAGGTTAAAACATTTCTTATGATTATATTTTGAATATTATAATACTATTGTTTTAGGAAAAGGACAACCTGCAGGTCGGGCGATAACTCATCGCGTCGGACAAAGCTGTAGGAATCAAACCCACAAACATAGTGCGACATGCCTTTATTACCTACCACTAGCCTACAGGAAGTCCCTGGTTATTAAAAAATAGTTTTCCTAATCTAAATGGTATGTGTTAATATTTGTAACCTTGTACGATTATGATAAATATAATATTTTTTAGTTCTATTATCTTTTTGAGTGAAAGATGAGTTTGTGGTAGAAATTAGTTGAAGGTTGAAACACTACTTGTCAAGTATATATATATATACCTCTCTCTTATTCTATGAATAAATTAATTCTTAAACTTTAGGAAAGGGATATTAAAACAAAAATTTGTTATCCTAATACCTTATATTTTGTTGAACTGATGATATTTTCATCATAGATTGATGGCTTTGAGGCCCTCAATTTTACACTTGTTTGTGATTGATGAACTTAATCAATCCCTATAAATATTTATGTTTTTCCACTAATTATGTTTCTATAATTGCCACCAATTTTCTCTTATTCGAAACCCTAATTTGGCGGTGACTTTCTCATTTCCCTTTCCCTCTAATTAATACTAAATTTTATTAACCCTATTTCCGATATGGGTTTTCCACAAAGGTATTTTCTAATTTCCACCTTTTATTTTTGAATAACAATTTCAAATTGCGAGGATTCAATTTATTGAAGGAGGGTAGAATGTAACACCTTAAGCTTCCACGGTACGCTTCTCTTTCAATAATGCAATAGCTTGCATTGTACGCAAGTTCGAGATTCTAACACACCGCGACCAATCAAAGTAGCCGTTATGAATAGTAATAACCACTTTTTGAATTATATAAATTTTATATTTCAAAATTGACTTCATTTTTTGATTTTTAATATTTAAATTAGCCTAAGTTTAATTTTTGGTATTTTTCTGAGAAAATCCAATTTTCGATGAATAGTGAAAAATACTTAAAAACAACATTTTTAATCGAAATAATTTAGAGTGATAAATTATACAATTGAGTGGTTTTAAATTATAAATAGAATATAATTTTACCATTTATACAATGGTGGTAATTAGAATTAATTTCACTTTTAACTTGAACATAATCAATTGTCAATCTTTTGATTGATATTGTTTCCTAAAAACACGCTATTTGTTTTGACAACAGGAATTAATTATATAAATAATTATTGAAACTTATATGTTTTTAATTTTTTAAAATATAAATCATTTTTTAATTTGGAAAATCAATTATAGCTTAGGGTGAATTTTTGGTATTGTTCTGAAAAACTTCAATTTTTGATGAATAGTGAAACCACTAAGTGGTAGTTAAAAAACTGATTTTTCGTTTAAATGAAACTTTACTGCTTCTATGAGTTTAATTTAAAAAATCCAACATAAATGGTTGTCATTATTAAGTAAAATTTTGTTCAATGGGTTGAAAATAATTTTTTGTGAATAGTAACTTTTGAGTTTTATTAACTGTGATTAGAGGTAATTAGGGTAATTTAAGGTAAACATGATATTATAAGAATATAAAAATATCTTGAAACATGTCCTAATATTATTTTATGAGTCATGTATGACCAAGAAAAACCATGGGACGATTTTTGGGACCCCATGGAGCCACTTGGGTAAGACAATGACATTAATACCTTTTATTTAAAGTAAAAAATAAAAATGTCACAAACATGTATTGTTTTACTAAAACAATTTTTACAAGGGGTTATACAAGTAATATTTTAGACTATAAATATTTTTTGGAAAGATAAAAAAATTTCCTATATCATGGTAATTTTTTTATATTTTTTATACATTAAATAAAGAAATATATTTATGACATCATGATGATGCAGCGATTACCTCATTAATGAAAGATTTAAATAAAATAAAAAGATAAGGTAAAATATAAGACTTACACTTGTCAAAAACCTATTGGATGGGTGGATTTAGAACCTTTATCACTTTATCTTCTAAATATATCATTTAGGGACCTTTATAATCTAAAAACCATTTTATAATAAAATAATATTTTCAATCTTTCCAAAAGAGACCCTCCTCTCCTCTTATAAAAGGCCCCCACCTCTACCACCTTATTCACATCTTAAAAGCCATTTTTATTGGCCAACCTCTACCCAAATACCTTCTAAACTTCCCTCCCTTCATCTTAGAATTCTTACCTTAGGCAGAAGGCACTTCAAGTGTCCTTTTGGTTCAAACCAAAGGGAGTTACCCAAACTAAAGGTAACGATTTCTCTTAACTTCTTTCCTTATATTTTACTTCTATAACCCCTAAAATCTTTTTATTATTTTCCTATGTAACAAAACCAGTATCCTAAATATAATTGGATGTTTTTATGAGAATTATTCTAACTACACTTACACACACCTCCATCTAATGTTTAAAGAACATATTGTTTCTGTGGGTGGCGATTTGTTGCCTCATGAAATGATGATTGTCCAATCTTATTTTAACACCTATAATGGTGGAAATTAAGATGTCACTATATTTATATAGGATATATATTATGTTTATTTTTTCCTTATGCTTCTGTATTTTTCATTTATGACATACCTTTATGATTTCCATTATGGGTAAACGCGATAATTTTATTTTAGGAAGTGCGGACTACCGCCCCCTCAAAGTGATTTGAATCATTAATTCCATATGTGGGAAGTATAAAGTTTAGATTTAATGATATTCTATATGATATTATACTGGAATTATAATATACCTTTATATCATTATGATTTAATTCCATTAAATATGAAATATAAATTAAAGTAGCGTTCATTTGTACGTACGACTTACCGTCTCCATGAACGGTGCATGTCATTTCTTACCTCTAAATGTTATGTAATATTATAAATTCATGTATATACTGGATATATATGATATATATGATATCTACATCATGAATATAACTCTGGAGATAATGGATATTTTACCACATAAACAACTTGTAATTATAAGAAGTTTATTTTTGACTCAAGTACCAAGGATCGACAAAACGACCCTTATTAAATTAAATGATTACATAATTTTTATGACACGGTAATAAGTGATGTAAAAGGAATGATGAACTTGAAAAAGGGTTCTTAAGAAAATATAATTTAACTATAGTTTATTATTCAGGATATTAAAGAACAATCAAGTCAATTCAGACACGAGGTAAGGGACTTCGTCTTAATCTCCTTTCATTGAGGCATATTTTGTTTTATACACAACTTTATTTTATATGGTGTATAAACCCCTTTGAATTTTACTTTTATTCAAAAGTAATCTTTTTATACGAAGCATTTTTACTAAATGACAAAAGGAATGTTTTGTCTTACGTATGCGGCGGCAACGACTTCTCCACCGCCATGACCATTATTTGAGTTTTGGATTCCTCTACAAGCCATAATTTTTTTAAAATGAAAAATAAATACCATGTTTTACTTTTATTTTATTTTGGTATTGAAAATGGTTTTGATAATTTTTTGATTATATCAATGTGTTTTATTGATATCTTGTGATTGAAATGTGGAAATTTTATTTTTCTTTTATGCATGTTTTATGTGATAAAATTATGTTATGGTTCTTGGGAATTGTTTTTAATATGTTTAAACCTTTTCATATAAGGAATTCATTAGACTTAGTAAGTGATGGGTGGAGCCCTCTATAGCTCCTCGATGCATCGGTAGTTCTCATGAGACAAACTAGTGTCTTGGCACAAGGCCTTGACAAAATCTTATTTGTAGTCTTGGCACAAGGCCTTGACTGTGTGGTTATGATTGTCTGGCATTATGCATTCTATTATTATGAAAGTTGTTATTGATATTTCATGTGAATATTCTACTAGTAGAATATCCATGTGAATAATTAAATGTAATTATTTCATTTCATTTTTTCCATGTTATTATAAAGTTCAAGTTTAAAAGAATTTTTTTATTTATACAATTTCCTTAAATGTTTATGCTTGTTTATGAAAGTTTTTGCTATATTTTTATCCTTACTAAGCATCTAAGATCACCTCTTTATATGTTTTATTTTTCCCAGGATGTGCAGAAGTTTATTATGATTGACCTACAGGGACAGTCTAAGGGATAAGTGTGTTCAAAGGGGACAAGATGTTGTTCTTGTTTTTATTTCATGATGTAATGTAAAACTTATGAATGTATCTACTGTTTCAAGGCTACTAAAATAATCAGTCTTTCAAGACTTGATCTTTTGTGATCATGCCAATGTTATGTAATAATTCACTGACTCTAGGTAACTAGGGTTAGGGCGTTACACTACCAGTCCCCCACCCCCCTGCCCCTTCCATTCCCCCACCCCCTACCCCTGTCAGTCCCCCCTCTCCACCTGTACCCCCACTTCCCCCTCCCCCTGCCCCCTCTCTACCCCCTTCACACTACCCAGACATTGGTGACAACTAAGTACTATCCCAAGGGGTTGAATATTCAATCTTATGTTTGAGGATCAATGCATTGCATAACTTTGTGCTTGATCAATATTGTAGTATCTTATACAAATATGGACATCCATAAATAGAAATATAAATATTATTTTGACAATGGTTTTAATGTAAATTTATATTTGACAAGTAATATCTAAAGGTTTAATTTTTAAATTTTTAGTATCCATTGTTGGAATAACTTTAATTCTTCTGTTAAGGTTTATAATTTACTGAATTTTAATTTTTTATTTTGAATTGATAAATTTTAGTGTTGGTTTTAGTTATATATAGTTCACTTCATATAGTTCTTTTTGATAGTTGGTAAAGATGAAAAGAAATATTTCATAAGGTTATTTTAAAAGTTTTTAAGGTTGAGAAGAAGTTATTAAGGTTGACCAGTAGAATTTCATAAAATTGGCTAAATAGTTCATAAGGATCATCATTCATGTTTTAAGGATATGTCCCAAGGTTCTGCCTATTTTCATAGAGTTGATTCACAAATCCTTGTATGGTTACTGATAATGTATGGTTTCCCAGATAACTGTAAGGTCACTCTTCACCTTTATACAGTTCTTCCAAATAATCAAATGTTTATTTCCATCCACCTTTCCAAATGAACTCAACCTATGTTTTTTACCAAGGAATCCAATGTCAAAACTGATCAACTCAAGATATTTGATCAACCAAGACTAAAGTATTGACGAGATATGTTTTTATGTGAAGAAATGATTCAATCAATATTAATTAGGGATGAACTATAGATTTTGAGTTTCTGTCATTTCAAGGTTGGTTAATTCTAATGAAGTTATAATAGAGAAAGATATTAATGGTTTATAATGAGTTGATGGTGAACTTCATAATAAGATGAGGTTTCTGGAAGATGAATCAAAGGGAATATGTGATACAGTCACTTGAACATGTTAAATTAATTTTCAACCGATATTGAGTTATAAAGTAATAGTTTCGAGTCAAGGTGATGAACCTCTTTTAATCTGATGAGATATTGACTAGGATTTATGACTAGGAAGCACATAAACTAGGTTTACGATAAAGACTCACTCGATATTGAGTTCAAGGGACTGTGTTCTCTAGTTTTTTCTCTAACTGGTTACTATATTTGTATCCCTGGTGGATAAAGATGCACCTATTTCTGAATTTATCTATTAAACCAAGTGGATTTTGATCATGCTTAATCATTAAACCTTCTCATGCATGGATGAGAATTTAAAGATGATCAAGATCATGCAAGTGTATTATCATAAAAGATTTACAACCCAATCTAGGTATATTAATTGTTCAGAATTGATATGGGCCTCATCAAATGTTTAAGGGTTTGGGAGTTCGATAATGTTTCATTCACTAACCATTTTAGTGAATTTATATGTATGAATTTAGTAGTTATGGTCACTAATTTTAGGTTAAAGATAATGGGATAAAAGTAATGCTAGATGAGGATAATAAGGGTTTCAATAGCATGATATTATTTAGACACAAGATTAAGTGTCAGATTTTGTTGATGGGATTTGAAATAACTACAGCAGCAGTTAGAATAAAGAAAGATAATTATCCCCTATTAATCAATCACAAAATTAGGGTGGGAGAAATATAAAGTAAGGTGGTAGAAAATTATTTCGATATAAAAAATAGAACCTAGAAATTTTGAGTGGGAAGAAGAAATTAATTGTCAAATAGGATCAAAGGGAGATTGAAAGTGGTGAAGTAGGAATACATAGAAAGATATCTCAGAAGTGCGGAGGAGCTTCATAGGAAGCACAATAGACTCTTTAGTGGAGATTGGTTTTCTCATTCTAACACCTTTTTGATTTATTTTTCCCCATTTTAATGAATTATTTACTGAAAATTACTATTTCAAACATGTCACTTTACAAAATTCAACTCGGAAAATTTTAATTGTTGATTCATTATCTTTTACCTCATTTTCAATTATTTTCTTCTAGGTTACTATTCTTCTTTACTTGACATAAATCAATTTCTAAAATATTCAAGATCAAAAAAAGTTTATATTAATCGAGGATAGTTAAACTTTTAATGATATATTATTTTACAGATAAATTGAAAAAGAGGCGATCCAATCATGGAAGTGTATCCCGCCAAATTAATCAATAAATTGATTTTTTAAGGCCTATACACTCCCTTTTGTAACTAAGTTATGTTATGTAATCTAAAATACTAAATAACATTTTCATTTACTTGTTTACCTATTTGATAGAGGTGGGTTGACATAATTTCTTGGGAATTTGGCTTATATTTAACCCATTTTACAAAATAAAATGAATTAAAGTCAATTCAATATCATACAGTTGATATTTACCCTAGTTAGTTTCCCATATATTACTATTACTACTATTTATACCTATAGTCCTTAGTTTACTCACTACTTGTTGACCCATTTCATACTATTTCAAACATGATCACATATCAAACTCCACTTCATCATTATACTTCCATCATCTCTTTCCATTAAGGTGTGATTTATTTATTTTATTTTGAGTAGTTTTTTCTTAGTTCAAACATTTTTTACCTTTTCTATGGGATCAATCTTCCTCACCATATACTAGGGTTAGTATGAAAAATAAATAAATAATTTGGTATTCCAATTACATACCTTCCATCCACCACTGCCTGCCTATCCTCATTTGAGAGAATCTGACACTCTATTTAGGTTATGATGTGAATCATGGAAACCTGGAAAAAAAATGACCAGTGTTTCACCTATGATCATGGTCAATGTGTTTTACACCAAGGAGGGGTATTGAAGACCTACTCAACAGTTCGAGGAAGAAACCATTTTAGGGACTGTGTGAGGCATTCATACTCTAATTTGAAGGACCATGTTGCTCGAGATAGAAATAAGTACCAGTGGGAGGTAGATTACAGTGTTAGTATAGAAAGCCTCCAACGGAATACTATAGAACATGGTGGGATTTCATGTTTTCATGTTTAGTGACTATGTCAATGTAACCACATAAATTAATAGTGGATGAATCTATACACAGGGTGCATAACTGGTTTTTTCCACAAGGGGTAGGCACACATTTTGACCAATCCATGTAAATCCTTGTATTTTCTGCCATTTTATTATCTCATAATTCACATTTTGAACAATACATGTAAATAATAAATTTTTTGTATAAGAATAATCCAAAAATAGAATTTTTAGGATTTATATATCATTGTATTTTTTATAGTACTTTTATATAATAGTATTTGAAATTCTATATATAGTATTGTATTTGTATAAGTATGGATATAAACATAATCATAGGAATTCACACTATTAATTTGATAATGTGATATTATTGCAACAAGTGTTTAAGAATAAGAATAAACATGATCACTATCAACTTAAAAATGTTTGTATTTCAGTAATTGTATAAGGATTAGCATGAGCATAGGCATAGGAATTGGCATAAGCATAAGCATATTTATGCATGTATTCAATATTTGTATTAACATGAGAATAAGAAAATGAAAAAGTACTTTATTGGAAATATATATTATATTATTCTTATATTTCAATTGAAGAATAAGAACGAGAACTATGAAAATGTGCATTTTTAATATCTGTTTGGATTTATAAATTATAGAATTTTCAAAAAAAATGTGTATCTTTTAGTATTTGTGTAAGAATAAGTTGAAGAATAAGGAGAAGAAATTTAAGAATGAAAAAAAATGTTTGTATGATAGTATGCGTGTTCACATGCTCTCATGAAAAAATTTAAGTTTAACCATAACAAACCTTGCATTAAGTGGATTTTAGTGTGTTTTTTGTACAAACATATATACAAATGAAATTATGAATACATGAAATTGTGAAGTTCATAATTTTGTATTGTTGTAAATTTTACATTAATAATATCATGAAATGTATTTTTATACATCCATGAAGTTTAAAGAGCAACATACATGAAAAATATTTTGCATGATTTGGGTGTAGTGATTTGAGACTAAAGCTAGGACAATATTACTATCTGTGTTTCAGAAGATTTTTTTTGTATCTGAGTTTTCAGTATTAAGTGAGGTCAAGTCTTAAGTAGTAACCAATATTTAAAACCCCCTTGCACCCCCATGCACACCCATCCAGGGGGTGTTTTGATAGGAAAAAACATCCTCGGCATGCATCCATTACCAGTAACCAATCTTGACAACTAAAAACACCCAGGTATGGGTTTGGTCATTTGTAGATATGTGAATGAAAATTATAAGTTAATCTAAGGGAATGGTAGTAGGAAATATAGGATTTCATCTTGGTATATTTCAAGGGACACATAGCATGGTGTGAGAGACTAGGTGTTCAAAGTAAGGGCATGGGAGTTCGGGCATGTGAGGTTATGCTCCTCAATGAGATCCAAAACACACTATAAATATATAAGGAACCCAAAAATCACAAAATCCCTAATTAAAATTAGACCAAAGAATAAAAAATAAATAAAACATACCCAAATATGATTTTGAACGCACTATCTTCGATGGTGTTGGATAGAACCATCCTCATCATAAGAAACCACTTATAAAGAAATAGTGGGAAAAGAAATGAGATATGACGAATTCTTATATATATATATATATATATATGATCATTGTGTCAACTATTCATGATAAATGATACATGAATACATAACCAACAATGAAAAAATAATATTCATATTGATATGTACATCCCAATACTAAATAACATGAATCCAACCACTACCCGTGTACCATGCACACCCCCCGCCCTTATCCCCTATACCCTACACATGAATCCATCCCCTACCCCTATACCCTGTACCTTGTACCCAATACTTGTACCCTACCCTTGTACCTTGTACCCTGTACCTAGTCCCTACCCCTATACCATGTACCCTGCACATGAATCCAGCCCCTTCCCCAATACTAAATAACAAGATAAATGATACATAAATCCATCCCCTGGCCCTATACCATGCACACCCCATGCACACACCCAGTACACACCCCCTTCACACCACAGCACAACCCTAGCACACCCCTCCCCCTCCAATACACACTTCCTCCCCCCTACACACACTCACTCCTCCCCCTGCACCTTTCACACCCCCTTAACACTCTCCCACATAGCCACTGACCCTATACCCTGCACACCCCCTATAAAAACCTAGCACACACCCCCTACACACCCCATCATAACCCCATCACACCAACTCCCCCCTCGAATGCACACTTCATTCCCCCTACACACAATCCCTCCAACCCCTACACCCTGTACACACTCCATCTTCCCATTGCACACACCCCCTACCCATGTACCCTGCACACCCCTTGCACACACCCACTGCACACACACCCTCCACACCCCTTGCATCCCCGCCACCCCCTGCACACCCTCACACACCCTTACATAACCCCATCACAAACCAAGACAACCCTTTCACACCCCCTCCAAGGTATAAAATAAACCATAGACCAAAAACTAAATCAATGTAATCCAACCAAATTGATTCACGAAAATAAGAACCTAAAGTTATAAACCTAAACTAAAACAAATAGATTTAGACTAATCCAAAATAAATGGAATTAAACTAACACTATTAGAAGTGAGATAATCCAACTTAAATTAAACCAATTCAAATAAAAATTAAATGAAGTTACCTAAACTAAATCTTTAAGCAAGCCAGCAAATTATCAAAACCAAGAATTATCCCTCTATATTACACAATCCTTATAATCCAGAACCAAACAAGTAAAATTAATTTCACAATAAAAAATCCAATTTTTTAATAAAGATAATAAAACAATAGTAAAATGTGTTCCTTAAAATATATATATATATATAATTTATAATACTATGATTGCACCCCCACTTCCCCCCTACACCCCCTTCCTCCCACAACACCCCCTTCCCCCACTACAACCCCCACACCCACTTCCCCCTGCAACCCCCACCCCCATTGCACCCCCTTCCCTCCATGCCCTCACTATAACCCCCACCCCCACTTACCCCCTGAACCCTCCCCCACCCAACCTTCATTATTTTCTATTAAGTTTTTCTTGTTTAAATTTTTTTGATCACCTGATCAAATCTAAATAAAATTACCTCTTTGGTTTTGATCCATTGGTTGAGAGAACTCTCCTAGCTTGAGTTATAAATTTAAGAATAATTTAAAATTTATATAGAGTTTGTAACTATTTTATTAAAAATTCTTAATCCTCATATACTTCTATATTTTTACTAAATAGTGATAATATGGAATAAAACCTAGCTCAATTAAATCGACCAATTAGATATTTGTGTGCATAAAATTTTAACTATTAGAATACTTGATTGGTGTTTCCAAATAATCAAGTACACATTGATTTAAATCATGGTATAGTCCAAATATTTCCTATTTTTCAGTTTTTGGTAGTTGAAGACCCCAACAATAACTTGAAGGAGTTTTCAACCGTGGGCATTGACTTCAAAATGATAGAAATTTCATAAGTTAAAATAAAATTGAAGGAATTACCATTCTCTGTAGAGGTCCCATCCTAAGAATGGATGAACAAAATATATATTTGAGAGGTCATAAACTAGTATGAGCCCTAGATATCCATTATTTAAAATTTATTCTTTGATTCAAGGAGCACATAGTAAAAAATGATATTTATGGCCTAATTAAAGCTAGTGGAGAAGATATTTATGGGTATTGGGACATGTTATAGAAATTTACTACTATTCATCCACATAAAAACAACATATATGATCATAATTTTTTAAACTTATTATGTCTAGGCCTTCTGAACATTGATAGAAACCTATTAGATTCTTCATAAAGTGGATCTCTCAGGGGAAAATATTTAACTGAGTCCAAGGATTGGATAAAGAAGGTCTCTTAGAAATCTCAAAATTTCCATACATGGACCACTACTAAAAGTGTGGATAAGGTAAAAGGTTTTAACTCACATTTATTTGAGTATATAATTAAAAATATGACCACTAATATGAGATCATTAGTGTTGAGAAAAGTAAATGAATCACCATCGAAACCCCCATTGGTCTCTCAATTGTGTATATTCTTAAGAGTTTTTTATATAATTTTTCCCTTAAATGTATAACACTTAAAGATGTGACACTATGAATAGAAGATAATTCTGACAACCAATTAACAACCAAGGTTTCAAGGAGTATTCAATAATCTGATATGGATATGGAAATAAATATCAATCCAAGTCACCTTTCTAATAAATTTTATAAAAGACCATTCATCCATCTCAAAATCATATCATCATAACTTCTGATTTATAGAATTTTCATATTTAAACTCTTTAAGGAAATCAAACCCAATAAGAATTAGAAAAAAATAAAAAAAAATCATACCTAATGCAATCAGTGAAAACAAATAAACTCTATCAAATAAATATATGACAATTAATAAGACAATAAATCGAAACAAATGAATCTTACCCAATGAAAATTGGAGAGGCTGTGGATTTTAAATCAAAGAAACCCTTCTCTGTGGAAAAAATCATAGGGCATTTAAGGAATTAGAACCATCCTAGTTCATATGTATGTTGCTATGTATTGGAGAAAATCAGAGATAATTAAAACAACAAAAACATCAATAGAATAATTATTTGAGGAAATAGAAAACAAACCCTAACACACCCTATTGCAGGCCACTCACAAGTTGTGAGTCATGAACCGCCCATCAGTTAGAATTAAAGGGGAACATGGAATGTGTTAATAATGAAAAAACATTACACATTGGTGAGTCGAGGAAGAGGGTATCCTAAAGGCAGAGGCGGATCTAGAGCTGCGTCAGAATAAGAGGATCATGGGGAGGTTGGGTGGTCACGTTGTCGGAGGAGGATCGTCCCGAGGTTGGGTGGTTGTGTTGTTGTCGTAGGATTGTCTTGACGCTGGGTGGACGCATCATCAAAGGATAATCTTCCTAAGTTTGGGTGGTCACATTGTCAGAGGAGGATAGTGGGAGGTTGGGTTGAAACATTAGGTGAGGACTAAGTTCAGACGATGGTCGGATGACGGTAGGATGAAATCCGTGAGGAAGAGTCTGCAATAATGATTCCATGAGGAAGAGAAGGGTTTAGAGGGTGATTCGGTGAGTGAGAGAGGAAATTAATGAGGGAGGTTGAATTTCTATGGCTAAAGCCACTATTTTTTTAAAACTATGGTGATATAATAGGATTTAGCCACAGTTTGTTTAAACTGTGGCTATATAAGTTCGTATAAATCTTAAATTTATAGTAGTGAATGGTACCTACTGAGCTTCAGGAGCTCAAACGTCGAATATAGGATCTAGAGGCCAAAGGATTTATACATCCTAGTACATCCTCTTGGGGTTCACCCATTCTATTTTCCAAGTATTCAGATGGAACCTTACGTCTATGTGTGGATTATAGAAGCACTACTAGAAATTAATATTTAGCCACACTTATATAGCCAGGGTTTAAAATACCATGGCTAAATCATTTTATATCACCATTTTTTTTAAAAAAATAGTGGATTTAGACACAGAAATTCAACATCCCTTGTGGATTTCCTCTATAACTCTCTTAATCGCCCTCGAAACCCTCCTCTTCCTCAAAGACTCTTCCTTTCAGACTCTTCCTTGTGGTTTTGGTCTGATCATCGTCCAACCTTAGTCATCGCCCAATACTGCCACCCAAACTCCCACTATCCTCATCTGACGATACGGCCAACCAACCTCAGTACAATTCTCCTCGGATGACATGGACACCCAACCTTGAGACAATCCTCCGATGACAATGCAACTACCCAACCTCGGGACGATCCTACTCTGATAATGTGACCACCCATCCTCCCCATGATCCCCTTCTTCTGACATGGATCTGGATCCGCCTTCGTCTTCGGGAAACCCTCCTCCTCAACTCATCAATTTGTAATGTTTTTTCAGTATTCACACATTCTAGGCACCCCTCTAATTCTCAATGGTGGGCAGTCCATGACTCGCAACTTGTGAGTGGCCTACAGGAGGGTGTCCTAGGGTTTCTTTTCTATTTCTTCAAATGATTATTCTATTAATGTTGTTGTGGTTTCAATTATCTCATATTTTATCCAATACACAGCAGCATACATATAAACCAGGATGGTTCTAATTCCTCACATGCCCTGTGATTGTTTCCACGGATAAGGGTTTCTTTGATTTCAAATCCACAGCCTCTTCAATTTTCCTTGGGTAATATTCATTTTATTTGATTTATTATCTTCTTAATTTTCACATTTTTCTTTGATAGAGGTTACTTGTTTTCACTTATTTCATTAGGTATGATTTTTTTGATTTTTTTTATGATTTTCATTGGGTTTGATTGTCTTATAGAGTTTAAATATGCAAATTCTAGAAATCAGAAGTTATGATGATATGATTTTTAGATGGATTAAATTTATATTATAAAATCTATTAGAAAGGTGATTTTTGATTGAGATTTATTTCCATAACCATATCTGACAATTGAATGCTCCTTGAAACCTTGGTTGTTCATTGGTTGTTAGAATTATCTTTTGTTCATAGTGTCACATCTTTTGGTGTTATACATTTAAGGGAAAAAATCTATAAAAACTCTAAAGAAAATACACAATTGAGAGACTAATGGGGGTTTAGATGGTGCTTCATTCACTTTTCTCCACACTAATTATCTCATATTAGAGGCCAGTTTTTTAATTATTGGCTCACATAAATGTGAGTTAAAACTTTTTACCTTATCCGCACTTTTAGTAGTGGTCCATGTATGAAAATTTTTGAGATTTCTAAGAGATCTTATCTATAAAATCCTTGGACCCAGTTAAATATTTTTCCCCTAAGAGCTTCACCTTATAAGGAATTCAATATCTTTTTATCACTATTCAGAAGGCCTTGATATAATAAGTTTAAGAAATTAAGATCATATATGTTGTTTTGATGTGGCTGACTAGAAGTAAACTTCTACAACATGTCTAAATACCCATAAAGAGCTTCTCCACTAGATTTAATTAGGCCATAAATCTTATTTTTTTACTATGTGCTCCTTGAATCAAAGAATAACTTTTAATGAATGACTCTCTGGGACTCATAATATCTTGTGACCTCCCCAAGATACATTTTTTTCATTCATTCCTTTGGTGATACCTCTATATAGAATGGTAATTCCTTCCATTTTATTCGAGATTATGAAATTTCCCTCATTTTGAAGGCAATGCACATGGTGGAAAATTCCTTGAAGTTCTTTTTGGGGTCTTTTCCTACCAAACAAAGAAAAATAGGAAACATTTTGGAATAGAACATGATTTAACTCAAAGTCTACTTGATTATTTAGAAACACCAATCAAGTATTCTAATAGTTAAAATTTTTTGCACACAAATATCTAATTGGTTGATTTAATTGAGCTAGGTTTTCTTCCATATAATCACTATTTATTAAAAATCTAGATTTATATGAGGATTAATAATTTTTAACAAAAGAGTAAAAAACTCTATCTAAATTCTAAATGATTCTTAAATTTATAACACAAGCTAGGAGAGTTCTCTTAACCTATGGATCAAAACGAAATAAGTGATTTTATTTAGATTTGATCAGGTGATGGAAAAATTTTAAACAAGAAAAACTTAATAGAAAATAAATAAGGGTGGGGGAAGGAGGGTGAATGGGGTAGTGGGGGTGGGGGTTGCAGTGAGGGTGTGTGGGGAAGCGGGTGGAGTGGGGGTGGTGGTGGTGGTGGTGGTGGGGGTGTAGGGGGAAGTGGGGGTGGGGGTTGTAGTAGGTGCATGGGGGTGTAGTGGGGGAATTGGGTGTAGGGGGAAGTGGGGGTGAAATCATAGTATTATAAATTATATATATATATTAAGGAACAAATTTTACTATTTTTTTATTATCTTTATTTAAAATATTAGATTTTATATTATGAAATACATTTTACTAGTTTGGTTTTGGATTCTAAGGATTCTGTAATATAGAGGGATAATGCTTGGTTTTGAGAATTTGTTGGATTTCTTAAAGATTTAGTTTAGGTAACTTTATTTAATTTTTTTTGCGTTGGTTTAATTTAAGTCGGGTTGTCTCGATTCTAGTAGTGTTAGTTTAATTCCATTTAATTTGTATTAGTCCAAATATATTTGGTTTAGTTTAGCTCTATAACATTATGTTCTTATTTTAGTGAATCAATTTAGTTGGATTACATTTATTTAGTTTTTGGTCTATGATTTATTTTAGACTTAGGATGTGGTGTGTAGGGGTTGTTTTAGGGTTTTTTTGGGGTTGTGTAAGGGTGTGTGAGGGTGTGCATGGGGTAGTGGGGGTGCAGGGGGGTGTGTAGGGGTGTTTGTAGTGGGTGTGTGAAGGGGTTGTTTAGGCTGTAGGGGGTGGAGGGAGTGTGTGCAGGGGGAAAGAAGTGTGCATTGGTGGGGGGAGGGGTGTGCTGGGGTTGTGTAGTGGTGTGAATGGGGTTTTTGTTGAGTGTGTGTAGGGGTTGTGAAGGGTACAGGGGTAGGGGCTATGTGAGAGAGTGTGTAGGGGTGTGTAGGGTGTAGGGGGTGGAGGGAGTGTGTGAATGGGGGAAGGAAGTGTGCATTTAAGGGGGGGTGTTGGGGTTGTGTTATGGTGTGCATGGGGTGTGTGTTGGGTGTATACAAGGGGTGTGTAGGGTATATAGGCTAGTGTTGTATTCATATATCATTTATCATGTTATTTAGTATTGGGGCAGGGGCAAGATTCATGTGTAGGGTACAGGGTACAAAGGCAGGGGCCAGACATAATGTACAAGGTATAAGGGTAGGGTATAGCGTACAGGGTATAGGGTACAGGGTATAGGGTATAAGGGTAGGGGATGGATTCATGTGCAGGGTATAGGTGATAGGGGCAGGGGAGTGCAGGGTACAAGGGCTAGGGTTTTATTCCTGTAATTTAGTATTAGGATGTACATATCAATATGTATATTATTTTTTCATTGTTGGTTATGGATTCATGTATAATTTATCATGAATAGTTGACATAATGATCATATATATATGTATAATAAGTCATCATATATCATTTATTTTCCCACTATTTCCTAACAGGTGGTTTCTTATGATGAGTCTGGTTCTATCCACCACCATCAAAGATAGTGAGTTCAACATCAGATTTCGGTAATTTTTATTCCATTTTTATTCTTTGGTCTAATTTTAATTAGGTCTTTTGTGAGTTTTGGGTTCCTTATATTTTTATTGTGTGTTTTGGATCTTGTTGATGAGAATAACCTCACATTCCCGAACTCCAGTGACCATAATTTGAACACCTAGTCACTCACACAATGTTATGTATCCCTTGACATATACAAAGATGAAACCCTACATAGCCTACTACTATTCCCTTAGATGAACTTATAAATTTCATTCACATATCTACAAATGGAAAAACCCATACCTAGGTGTTTTTAGTTATCATGATTTGTTAATAGTAATGGATGCATGCCCATGATGGTTTTTTCCTATCAAAAGACCCCATGCATGGGTGTGTAGGGGGGTGTAAGGGGGTGTTCAAGATTGGTTACTGCTTAATACTTGATATGACAACCCTGCATTTTTTATTACACAATTAAACATAATTTTTTACATAAACGTCACTTGATACAACATAGAAGATCGAGAGGTATAGTATCTTTGGGGCTTAGGATCATTACATAACAACTTAAAACATGAAATACAACATCTTTATTGAAAACTTCCTTTACATGGCCACTACATTCCCTCGTGCTTAGCATTGCATGGGATAACCTGAGGACATGCATAAGAAAAGGGTGAGCTATAAATCCCAGTAAGGGGATAATCATGGAATAAAATCAGGAGTAAAATACATTTTAGACAAAAGGCATATCAATAGATCACAAGATAATAATAAACATAAAGTCATGGTAAAGCATGATAATCATAACATGGAAATGTGGCAACAACACTTAACATGGAATTAGCATTAGCCAAGGATCATTGCACATGAAGCATGAATAAATCCTCATTGAACATGAATCATGAGTAAAACCTCATTGAACTTGAATTATAATGATTCAACACCTATTTCACATGATTTATCATGATACTATACTTTACCCAATGCATTGGAGTGCTATAAGGGTGCACCCTTCTTAAACATTTCATTTCATGCATAAGTGTGCCACATGGATCATAAAACATTGAATCATTAAACATAATATTTTATTCCAAGATAAAAAAATGTGGAATAAATACAAGAAACTATTTAAACAATATGTAAATGTTCATAAAGTTGAACACCATTGATAGATAAATGGGCATGGTATTCACTACACAATGGCATTGTCTTGGAAAATTGGTGCAATTTCGACAGCGTAACAGCGTGACGTAAGAATTCATAAAAATGGTTGATGAGAGAGAAAGGTTTGTCTCATCATATTTACATTACATGAAAAGTAATGGGTTCATATAAATACATGTCCCAAAAAATGTATTGGAATTTAGATTCATCATACAAAAAAATTGCTTGAATGTAAATGAGGAGAGAGAAATTCCTTTCGGAATTTCGGCATAGTAACGGGTGTACATTGGAGGAATTTAATGAGAGATAAAGGGGTATCCCATCATTAAAACATAAATAGGTCAGTATGGGGGATGTTTTAAACCATACCCCAACATTTATAATTGAAATTAAAAGGGCATAACATTTTAAAGAATATTGGACAAAATGAGAAAGGAAGAAAAAACCCTTACTTGGAAGTATGCTTCCAAAAGATTGAGAGATTCTTCTTGGGAGCATGGGGAACCATTGGGTGATTATAGAGAGAGTATGGAATAGTTTTTAAGAACTCCAAAGGCTTTTAGTGAGGGGGAAGTGGGAGCTTCGGTGGGTTTATATAGGAAAGGTGAGGGAATTTGTTATTATTTAGGTTTGGGACCCTCACATTAAACTAATCCAAACCACAAACCAGCCCATGGTTTTTGCCCATGGTTTTAGGAAAAGGGAAGTGTTAAAAAATATTTTATAAGGCCAAAGTCCGAACTTTTTAAAATAATTGGGTTTCTTATGTGGAGGTGAGCCACACTCCCAAGGAAAACAATTTAAAAAGACAAGATGTTTAATAAGTCTTGAAGGGTCCATTAATGCTTTGTAAAAAAAGTCAAACAAACCCAAAATCACATTATTTTAATGTTAAAACATATATTGTCCGAACATAAGGATTATAGTATTTTATTACATCACTATTAGGTTATTATGATGTCATAAAACACATTATATATTTAAACGATATTTAATTTTTACCCAAAAATCCGACTGTCTCAGAAAATTATGAAAAATTAGTTATTGGATAATTTAAATGTCCATATTCTAGAAATAATATTCATTTTATCTAAATAATTTTCTAAATATTTTAATTTAACTTTTAAAATAAAAACAAATATTTATCGAAAATTCATGGGGTTTGACAAAAATGGCTTTCAAACCTTAATAAAAATTACCTTTGCAGTCATAAAATCATATGATCATTTATATTTAATAAAATTTAATTTAATAATAGTAATTTTTTATTAAAATATTATTTAATTCAAAAATCCATTAATTCATCAAAATATATATTTTTAGTTTAACATTAACTAGAAATACTATAAGTGCTTTAAAAACTATTTACAAGGTAACAATAATAAAATGAAAGTTTATTTATTATAATATACAAAAAATAATGTACATAACCATAGTACTAGGGATTTTTTACATAACCCCTTAAAATAGCTGCATAAGACCTAAGGGTAAGGTGCGCGATGGTGACAGGCTCTTGGGGTGGCTCGGATAACATTGCACGCATGGTGATCTCTATCAACTTCCACTTCTCCTATAGATGGTTCCATTCGAGCTTGAAATGATGAATCTCGGCTTGGGATTGGTTATGAGCGAAGCCCATTGATGCCACCACTTTTCTGAGCTCTGAAAGATGGGCTTCATATGGAGTAATTCTACAGGATAAGGTCGTCACTTCCTTTGTCTGAGTAAATTTGGATCTGTTAGAACCCTATATTTATACTAATCATGTGATCAATGTTCAAAAAATATATTAACAACAGTCACAATTCTTAAAATAAAACCAAAGAAGTTCAGATTTTATATAAACATTTTACATAAAGAGATATTTAATTAGATCAAGAGTGATTTCATTAATGAAATTTTGGGTCATTACAATCTTCCCCCTTAAGAAATTTCACCCTCAAAATTTCCTTTTCCCACACTAAAACAGATGTGTTTAACTCTGCTTCATCATTTTCTCTGAATCTCGTGTTGCTTGTTCAAACTTTTGGTTTCTCCACAACACCTTGATGAGCGGCATTGTCTTATTTCATAGAACTTTTTCTCTACGATCTAAGATCTTCACTGGTTTCTCCTCATAAGAAAGATAATCCTCAAACTGTACCACCTCTGAAGAGATTACATGTGAAGGATCTGGTATGTACTTTCTTAAGAGGGATACATGAAAGATATCATATACTTTGGCCATGGTAGGTGGAAGTGCTAGTCGATAGGCCACAGCCCCGACATGATCAAGAATATCGAAGGGGTCGATGTACCTTGGACTTAACTTTCCTTTCTTTCCAAACCTCAGGAACTTCTTCCACAGATATTTTCATAGAAATACCATATCTCTAACTTTAAACTCAAGGTCTCATCAACGGTTATTTTCATAACTCTTCTATCGACTCTGGGCTGCCTTGATATTCTACTGAATGGTTTTCATCTTCTCCACCGTTTCTTCGACCATTTTGGTTCCAAGTAGATTACGCTCACCGACCTCATCCCAACACGCTGGTGTTATGCACCTTTTCCCATAAAGGTCTTCATATAGTGCCATTTGGATGCTCGATTGGAAACTGTTATTATAAGAGAACTCAACCATAGGAAGATGTTAATCCCATCCTCCTTTAAAGTCCATTTATTACTCTCTCAACATATCCTCAAGTGTTTGTATAGTCCGCTCAGGTTGGCCATCAGTTTGAGGATGATAGGCCATACTGAAGTTCAGTTTAGTATTCAGATCATGTTGAAGACTCTTTCAAAACATGGAGGTGAATATTGGATCCCGATCGGACATAATAGATAGTGGTACTCCATGCAGCCTTACCACATCCCTGATATATATCTGTGCCAGTTGATCCAAGGAGAAATCCTCCCAAATAGCAATGAAGTGTGCAACCATTGTAAGACGATCCACAACAACCCATATTGCATTGTTTCCTTTGGATGTCTTTAGAAGTCAAGTGACAAAGTCCATGGTGATGTTCTCCCATATCCATTCTAGTATGGGAAATGGTTTCATCATCCCTTTAGACTTCTACCTCTCTGCCTTCACTTTCTGACACACTAGGCACTTTTATGTTTATTCAGTGATATCCTTTTTCATATTATCCCACCAATAATTCTCTTGGAGATCTATATACATCATTTTGTTTCCTAGGTGAATAGAAAAAATTGAACTATGTGCATCATCCAAAAGTTCCTTCTTCATATTCGGACTTGATGGAACACATAGTCTTTTCCCAAATCTCATAATTCTTTCTTCATTAACATTAAACTCCAAGGATTTCCCTTTTCTGATAGCTTCCACTTTTTCATAAATTCCCACATCATCCTTTTTAGCATCCTTTAACCTTTCCAAAAGTGACGGTTGAGTAATCATTTGTGAAAGTATTGATGTTTTTCCCTTCTTTATGATTCCCATGTCCATCTTCATCAAATACAAGAAGATTGGATCCTTTTCAATTCTCATCAATGATATAATCACTAGGTCCTTTCTACTTAGGTCATCTGCCACCTTGGTCGCTTTCCCAGGGTGGTAATGTATTGAGCAGTCATAGTCTTTGATCAGATCTAACCATCGTCATTAGTGCATGTTCAACTCTTTCTGTGTGAATATATACTTGAGGATTTTTTAGTCCTTATATATTTCAAACTTCTCCCAAAAGAGATAATGCTACCAAATTTTCAAAGTGAAGATCACTACAGCCAACTCAAGGTCATGTTTTGGATAGTTCTGTTCATGAACTTTCAATTTCCATGAAGCATAGGCAAAAACGTTTTCATTTTTCATCAACACACATCCAAGTCCCTTCTTCAAAGCATCACTGAATACCAAAAAAAGTTCTCCACTTATGATTAAAGTGATCACGGGTGCAGTGATAATCCTCCTTTTCAACTCCTTGAAGATTTCTTTGCATTCATCACTCCAAGAAAACATTACTCCCTTTCGAGTTATCTTGGAAAGAGGGTTGGACAATCATGAGAAATTTCTCACAAATTGTTGATAATATCAAGTTAATCCCAAAAAGCTACGGATATTCATTACTGACATTGGCCTCGGCCATCCCACAATTGAATCCTTTTTAGAGGGATCCATAGATATCCCATTTTTTGTGATGATATGGCCCAAGAATGAGACCTCCTTCAACTATAACTCACACTTGTTGTACTTTTCATCGATCTTCTCCTTCCAAAATGTCTCTAGTACAGTTCTTAGATTCTCCTCATGATCCTACATGGTTTTGGAGTATATTAGAATATCATCTATAAATACTACCACAAATTTTTTGAGGTAATCTATAAAGACTCTATTAATCAAGTACATGAATATTTTTGGAGAATTAGTGAGTCTGAAAGGAATTACTATGAATTCATAGTGCCCGTATCTTATACGAAAATAATTATTGGGGATATATTCCTTCTTCACCCTTACTTGATAATATCCCGACCAAAAATCCACCTTAGATAAGTATTGTGCTCCACGTAGCTGATCAAACTATCCAAAAATTATTGGGAGAGGATACTTGTTCTTTATCATGATTTTTTTAATCACATGATAATCGATGCAAAGGCACATTGACCCATCCTTCTTCTTGAATAAGAGGACTAGTGCACACAATGGTGAAGCACTTGGGCGTATAAACCCTTTATCCAGATTCTCGTGTAGTTGTTTCTTTAGCTCCTCAAGATCCACAACAACCATTCTATACGGAGTCTTGGATATTGAAAATTCCCTAGGTATAAGATCAATTGAGAATTCAATATGTATTCTAAGAGGAAGACCAAGAAATTCCTTGGGAAACACTTCAGTGAATTCCCTCACAATAGACATGTATCCTAGGATGGTTGCCTCATTAGACTCAATCATCTGAGCTAGATATGTGCGCTCATAGGTAATTAAAATCCATTATTGAGATGATGGAGCTAAAGAAAGTTCATCTTCCTCTTTTCACTTGTAAATAATGGGGGGTTGATTCTCCACATGGAGAGTGATTTCTCTGTCATGGTAATTTATGTTGTCTCTATATAAGGAAAGTAAATTCATGCCAATAATTGCATCAAATTCCACTAGAGGGGGTATTAAGAGGTTATCTAGAAAGTTCAATCCACATATTATAATAGGGGAGGAGTTATATTCATGGGATGTAATTATTTTAGCATTTTCCATACTCACCGACATCTTCACTTCCATGATTTGTGGTGGTGCTGGAATTGTATTACTAAACTTTTGAGATATAAAAGAATGCGTAGAACCTGAATCAAAAAGTATGTTTGATATTCATGAATTAATAACTATTGTACCTATCACCACTTCTTTTTTAGGGTTCACTTCGGCAGTAGTGATGGAAAAATCATACCATTGCTACCTTGGAGATTGTTGGTTTCCTCCAAAGACCCTTGGCTTTGGGCACTGATTTACAAGATGGCATGGTTATTTGAAGTTGTAGCAATGAAACATGCGTTGAGGTTCGAACAGAGTGTTCCTCTCCTTTGTCGCAGCCGCGGGTCTTTATTGCCAATAGTTAACAGCTAGGTGTCTTTCTCTTCTACACCTAATGAATTTCCTCGTCCCCTTCAGGCAGTTTTCGTGGTGCTTCTTTATGCACCTTTGGGATGTGGGGTGTTGGATCTTCTTAGCACCGTTGGATTTATCCATCAGACTGCCAACATCAAAGTCCACCTTATGCTTCTTATCCCCATGATAACCCTAAGATTCTTTGATCTCCATTTCGACCTTGAGGGAACATCAGACAATTTCCTTATAGCTTTCAAAGTCACGGATTGTCAGCGCTTTCCAAAGGCTAGGTTTCAGCCCACTAAAGAAGTGGTCTACCTTGAATTTAGGGGTAATGACAAATCTAGAAGGGTATCATTCAATCCTTGTGAAGTTTTCCTCGTACGCTCCAATATATTCTTCCCTTTTTTTCTTGAGGGAAATGAATTCCCTTTCCATCTTAAGTCAGAGGGTGTGAGGAAAATATTTATCGAAAAACATCTTCCGAATATCCTTCCATTCCAATACCTAGATCTCCTCCTCAAGCTTCGTATTTTTTATCAACGTCCACCATTGATCAGCTTCACCATCCATATGATAAGTATCCAGTATAACCCTCTCTTATTCAGAACATTGAAGGATGGATATGATATTTTCAATGGAGTTGATCCATTGCTCAGTGATTGAGGGATCGAAATATCCCTTAAAAGTAGGAGGCCTTTGTCTCATGAATCTCTCGATAGTGAATTATTCTTTCTTAGGTGGGTTGAACATTCCTCTTGACCCATGTTTCTATTCAAATCTTTAGTTAGTTGAGAGAGAAGCATGACAAATTTTGCGATTCCTGCTCCCATTTGATTGGGCATCTCATTAGTACTATAATCACATTGATCTTCACATTGGTTTTTAGCCCGAGTCCTCCTATTAACGGTCATTGGATGGAATAAAAAGAAAGTTAGGGGTAACACATAAAGGGTAGTACAAGGAAAAAACTGATGACTTATAAATAAATTTTATTTTCTTAACATATGAATCTATTGTCTTCGTTCTATGTTATCCATGATCTACTTTCTAACATTTATTCTTAGGGAATTTTTTTGTCCCTTAATAATGTATCATACTAAGCTTGTGAATTTACCAAATAATATACCCCAAGAGTGTCATAACCAAGAGTGCAGAAAGGCATGTTGTCTTGCACCAGTTCCCATTCGATTCCAGCTCAAAGTGGTGTTTTTCGATTTTACCCCTAGGAAACATCTATGCTAGAGCCACCTCTATCTGCTCATATCCTGATAGGGATGTATTTTATTGATAAACCACTTAATAAATACTCACCAAAACTTAGGGATTTTTTTATTGTACTCATTATTGTCTCTAAGGTTTATCTAGGGTTTTCAAATCCTAATCCAAAAAATAACTAAACCTCACTCTGATACCAACTATGACAACCCTGCTTTTTTATTACACAATTAAACATAATTTATTACATAAACATCACATGATACAACATAGAATATTGAGAGGAATAGTGTATTTGGGGATTAGGATCATTACATAACAACTTAAAAGATTAAATACAACATCTTTGATGAAAACTTCCTTTACATTACCACTATATTTCATCATACTTAGCATTGCATGAGATAACCTAAGGACATGCCTAAGAAAAGGGTGATCTATAAAGCCCAGTAAGGGAATAATAATAGAATAACATGAGGAGTAAAATACATGTTATACAATAGGCATATAAATTGAGAATAAGAGAAGCACAAGCATAAAGGCATGGTAAATCGTGATAATCATAACATGGAAATGTGGAAACAACACTTAACATGGAATTAGCATGATCCAAGGCTCATTGTACATGGAGCATGAGTAAATCCTCATTGCTCATGAAGCATGAGTAAAACCACATTGCACTTGAATTAGAATGATTCAACACCTATTTCACATGATGTATCATGATACTATACTTTACCCAATGCATTAGAGGGCTACAATGGCACACCATTCTTGAACATTTCATTTCATGCATAAGTGTGCCACATGGATCATAAAACATTGAATCATTCAACATAATATTCTATTACACAATAAACGAATGTGGAATACATACATGAAACTATTTAAAAAATATGTAATTGTGCATAAAGGTGAATACCCTTGATAGAGAAATGGGCAAGGTATTCACTACACAATGGCATTGGCTTGGAAAATAGGTGCAATTTCAGCAGCGTAACGACGTGACGTAAGAATTCATAAAAATGGTTGATGAGAGATAAAGGGGTTTCTCATAATATTTAAATTACATGGAAATTAAGGTTTTCATATAGATACATTTCCCAAAAATTGTAATGTAAATTAGATTCATGATACAAAATAATTGGTTGAATGTAGATGAGGAGAGAGAAATTCCTTTCGGAATTTCGGCTTAGTAACGGGTGTAAATGGGAGGAATTTAATGAGAGATAAAGGGGTCTCCCCTAATTAAAACATAAATAGGGCAGTATGGGGGAGGTTCAAAACCATACCCAAACATTTATAATTGAAATTAAAAGAGCATAACAATTTAAAGAATATTGGAAAAAAATGAGAAAGGAAGAAAAAAAACCTTCCTTGGAAGTATGCTTCCAAAGGCTTGAGAGAGGATTATTGGGAGCTTGGGGCACCTTGGGAGGATTGTAGAGAGTGGAGGGTAGAGTTTGGACGAAAAAAAATGCTTTGAGTAGGAGTAAGTGGGATCTTGGCTGGGTTTATATAGGAAAGGTGAGGGAATTCTTTATTATTTAGATTTGGGACCCTCACATTAAACTAATCCAAACCACAAACCATCCAATGTTTTTTCCCATGGTTTTTGAAAAAGGGAAGTGTAAAACAATATTTTATAAGGCCAAAGTCTGAACTTCTTAAAATAAAGGGGTTTCTTATGTGGAGGTGAGTCACGCTCCCAAGGAAAATAATTTAAAAAGACAAGATGTTTAATAAGTCTTGAAGGGTCCATTAATGCTTTGTAAAATAATTAAAACAAACAAAAAATCACATAATTATAATGTAAAAACATATATTGACCAAACATAAGGATTATAATATTTTATTACATCACTATTTTGTCATTATGTTGTCATAAAACACATTATATATTTAAACGGTATTTAATTTTTACCCAAAAATTTGACTGTCTCAGAAAATAATTAAAAATTCACCGTTGGATAATTTCGATGTCCAGATTCCAGAAATAATATTCATTTTATCTAAATAATTTTCTAAATATTTTAATTTTTAATTTTAAAATAAAAAATGACATTTATCGAAAAGTCATGGGTTTTGACAAAAATGGCTTTCAAACCTTAATAAAAATTACAATTGCATTCATAGAATTATAAGATCATTTATATTTAATAAAAATTAATTTAATAATAATAATATTTTATTAAAATATTATTTAATTCAAAAATCTATTAATTTATCAAAATAGATTTCTTAGTTGAACATTAGCTAAAAATATTATTTGTGCTTTAAAAACTATCTACAAGGTAATAATAATAAAATTAAAGTATATTCATTATTATATAAAAAATAATGTACATAACCATAGTACTAGGGATTTTTTACATAACCCCTTAAAACAACCACATAAGACCTAAGGGTAAGGTACGCGATGGTGACAGACTCTTGGGGTGGCTCAGATAACAATGCATGCGTGGTGATCTATATCAACTTCCACTTCTCCCATAGACGGTTCCATTCGAGCTTGACATGATGAAGCTCAACTTGGGCTTAGTCAAGAGCTAAGCCCAATGACACCACCTCTTTTTCGAGCTCCAAAAAATGGCCTTTGTATGGAGAAATTCTACTGGATGAGGCTATCACTTCCTTTTTTCTGAATAAATTTGGATTTGTTAAAACCCTATATTTATACTAATCATGTGATCACTGTTCAATGGATATATTAGCAATGGTCACAATTCTTAAAATAAAACTAATGTAGTTGAAATTTTATATAAAAATTTTACATAAAGATAAATTTAATTAGATCAAGAAGGATTTCTATTAATGAATGTTTGGGTTGTTACAATCTTCCCCCCTTAAGAAATTTTGCCCTCAAAATTTTCTTTTCCCACACTAAAACAGATGTGGGTAACTCTTCTTCATCATTTCCTATGATTCCCATGTTGCTTCTTCAAACTTTTTGTTTCACCAAAACACCTTGATGGGTGGAATTGTCTTATTTTATAGAACTTTTTCTCTATGATCTAAGTTCTTCACTAGTTTCTCCTCATAAGAAATATCATCCTATAACTGTACAACCTTTGAAGGGAGTACATGTGAAGGGTCTGGTATGTACTTCCTTAATAAGGATACATGAAATAAATCATGTACTTTGTCCATGGTAGGTGAAAGTGCTATTCGATAGGCCACATCCCTGACACGATCAATAATCTCGAAGGGGACGATGTACCTTGGACTTAACTTCTCTTTATTTCCAAAACACATGACCTTCTTGCATAGAGATATGCATATAAATACCATGTCTCCAACTTTAAACTCAAGGTATCGTCGATTGTTATCTGCAAAACTCTTCTGTCGACTCTCGGCTGCCTTGATATGATATTGAATTTTTTTCACCTTTTCCACCATTTCTTTGATCATTTCTGGTCCAAGAAGCTTATGCTCGCTGACCTCATCCCAACACATTTGTGTTATGCACCTTTTCCCATAAAGGGATTCATATGGTGTCATTTGGATGGTCGAGTGTAAAATGTTATTATAAGAGAACTCAACCATAGAAAGATGTTGATCCCATCCTCATTTAAATTCCATTGATAACACTCTCAACATGTCCTCAGGTGTTTGGATAGTCCACTCGGATTGGCTATCAGTTTGAGGATGATAGGCCATACTAAAATTTAGTTCAGTATTCAGAGCATGTTGAAGACTCTTCCAAAACATAGAGGTGAATCTTGGATATTTATTGGAAACAATAGATAGTGGTACTTCATGCAGCCTTACCACTTCCTAGATATATATATGTGCCAGTTGATCCAATGAAAAATCCTCCAAAATATGAATGAAGTGTGTATCCTTTGTAAGACGATCCACAACAACCCAGATTGCATTGTTGCCTTTGGATGTATTTGGAAGTCCAGTGATAAAGTCCACGGTGATGTTATCCCATTTCCATTATTGTATAGGTAATGGTTTCATCATACATTTAGACTTCTACCTCTCGGACTTCACCTGTTGACACACCAGGCACCTTGATGTATATTCTGCGAACTCCATCTTCATATTATCCCACCAGTAATGCTCTCAGAGATCATGATACGTCTTTGTGTTTCCTGGGTGAATAATGAAATTTGAACTATCTGCATCATCCAAAAGTTCCTTCTTCAGCACCATACTTGATGGAACAAATAGTCTATTCCCAAATCTCACAATTCCTTCTTCATTAACATTAAACTCTGAGGATTTACCTTTTTCGATAGCTTCCACTTTTTTCTGAATTCCCACATCATCTTTTTTAGAATCATTTAACCTTTCCAAAAGTGACAGTTGAGAAATAATTTTGAAAGGTTTGATTATGTTCCCTTATTTATGATTCTCATGTCCATATTCATAAATTCTAAGAAGATTTGATCCTTTTCAATTCTCATCAATGATAGAATTATTGGGTCCTTTCTACTTAGGGAATCTGCCACCTTTTTTGATTTCCCAAGGTGGTAATAGATTGAGAAGTCATAGTCATTGATCATATCTAACCATATTTGTTGGTGTATGTTTAAATATTTCTGTGTGAATATATACTTGAGGCTTTTGTGGTCCGTATATATTTCACACTTCTCCCCAAAGAGATAATTCTGCCAAATTTTCAAAGTGAAGATCACTGCTTCCAACTCGAGGTCATGTGTTGGATAGTTCTATTCATGAACTTTCAATTGCATTGAAGCATAGGAAATGACTTTGTCATTTTTCATCAACATACATCCCAATCCCTTCTTCAAAGCATCACTGAATACCACAAAAAATTATCTACTTGTGGGTAAAGTGAGCATGGGTGTAGTGATAATCCTCCTCTTTATCTCCTTGAATCTTTCTTCAAATTCATCACTCAAAGAAAACCTTACTCCCTTTCGAGTTATCTTGGTAAGAGGGTTGTATAATCGTGTGAAATTTCACACAAATCATTGATAATATCCAACTAATCCCAAAAGGATATGGATATTTGTTACTGATGTTGGCCTCGACCATCCCTCAATTGCATCTGTTTTGGAGGGATCCACAGATATCTCATTGCTTGTGATGATATGTCCCAAGAATGAGACCTCCTTCAACCATAACTCACACTTTTTGTACTTTTCATAGAGCTTCCCCTTCCGTAAGGTCTCTAGTACAGTTCTTAGATGCTCCTCATGATACTCATTGGTTTTGGAGTATATCAGAATATCATCTATAAAGACTACCACAAATTTATAAAGGTAATCTCTAAAGACTCTATTCATCAAGTCCATAAATATTTTTGGAGAATTAGTGAGTCCGAAAGACATTACTATGAATTCATAGTGCCCTTATCTTGTATGAAAAGCAGTCTTGGGGATATCTTCCTTCTCCACCCTTACTTGATAATATATTGACCACAAATCCACCTTGGAGAAGTATTGAGCTCCACGCAGCTGATTGAAAAAGTCATCAATTTGTGGGAGAGGATACTTTTTCTTTATCATGATTTTTTTAATCTCACGATAATCGATGCAAAGGCACATTGACCCATACTTCTTCTTGATGAAGATGACTAGTGCATCCCATAGTGAAGAACTTGGGCATATAAACCCTTTATCTAGATTCTCTTATAGTTGTTTCTTCAGCTCCTCAAGCTCCATAACAGCCATTCTATACAGAGTCTTGGACATTGGAAACACCCTAGGTATAAGATCAATTGATTATTCAACATCTCTTATAGGAGGAAGACCAGGAAATTCCTCGGGAAACACTTCAATGAATTCCCTCATAATAGGCATGTCTTCTAGGATGGTTTCCTCCTTATAATTAATCATATGAGCCAGATATGTGTGATCATAGAGAAATAATATCCACTCTTGAGATGATGGAGCTAAAGAAGGTTCATCTTCCTCCTTGCACTTGTAAAGAATCGGGGGTCAATTCTTTACATGGAGGGTGATTTCCCTCTCATGGCAATATATGTTGGCTCTATATAAGGAAAGCCAATCCATGATAAGAATTGCATCAAATTCCACCATAGGGAGTATGATGAGGTTCACTGGAAATTTAAATCCACAGATTATGACAGGGGAGGAGTTATATTCATGGGATGCAATGATTTCCCCATTTGTCGTACTCACCGAAATCTTTACTTCCATGATTTTTGGTGGTGCTGGAATTGTTCTACTAAACTTTCAAGATATAAAATAATGTGTAGAACCTGAATCAAAAAGTACGTTTTCTATTCTTGAATGAATAACTCGTGTAACTATCACCACTTTATTGTCAGGTTTCACTTCAGTAGTAGTGATGGAAAAATCTTTCCCTTACTACCTTGGAGGTTGTTGGTTTCCTCCAAAGACCCTTGTCTTAGGGAACTAATTTGCAAGATTCCCTCGTTCTTTGCAGTTGTAGCAAAGAACCATGCATTGAGGTTCAAACGGAGTGTTCCTCTCCTTTTTCATAGTCGTGGGTCTTTCTTTCTGACAGTTAACAGCTAGGTTCTCTTCTCTTCCACACCTAAAGCATTTCCTCGTCCCCTTCAGGTAGTTTCCAGGGTGCTTCTTTTCGCACCTTTGGCATGTGGGGTGCTGGATATTCTTAGCACCATTGTATGTATCCATCAAACCTCCAGAATTGAAGTCCACCTTACGCTTCTTATCCCCCTGATACCCCTAAGATTTTATGATCTCCATTTCAACCTTGAGGGCACATCATACAATTTCCTCATAGCTATCGAAGTCACGGATCTCCAGGGATTTTTGAAGGCTAGGTTTCATCCCACCAATGAAGAAGTCAACCTTCCATTCGGGGGTAACAACAAAGACGAATGCGTATTTTGAAATCCTTGTGAAGTTTGCCTCATAATCTCCAACAGAGTCATCGTCTTTTTGCTTGAGGTCAAGGAAGACCCTTTCCATCTTAAGCCGGAGGGTGCATGGAAAATATTTATCAGGAAACATCTTCCGAAAATCCTTCCATTCAAATGCCTAGATCTCCTCCTGAGGGTTCGTATTTTTTATCAACGTCCACCATTGATCAGCTTCACCCTCCATATGATAAGAATCCAGGAGAACCTTCTCTTGTTCGGGACATTGAAGGATGGATAAGATCTTTTCAATGGAGTTGATCCATTGTTCAGTGATTGAGGGATCGGATGATCCATTCAAAGTAGGAGTACTTTGTATCATAAAGCTATTGATAGCAACTTGTTCCTTCTTAGGGGGGGGGTTGAACGTTCCACTTGAACCATGTTTCTATTAAAACCTTGAGTTATCTGAGATAAAATCATGATAAAGTTTGTGATTCCCACTCCCATTGTATTGGACATCTCATTAGTACATCCATCACATTGATCTTCACATTGGTTGTTAGTCCATGTCCTCCTATTACCGTCCATTGGCTAGAATAAAAATAAAGTTAGGCGTAACACATAAAGGGTAGTACAAGGAGAAAACTAATGACTTATAAATAACTTTTATTTCCTTAACATATGAATCTATTGGCTTCAGTCTATGTTATCCATGATCTACTTTCTAAAATTTATTCTTAGGGAGTTTTTTTGTCCCTTAATAATGGTTCAAACTAAGCTTGTGAATTTACCAAAGCATATCCCCTAGGAGTGTCAGACCAAGAGTGAAGCAAGGCCTGTTTTCATGCACTAGTTCCCATTCGAGTATAGCTCAAAGTGGTGTTTTCGGGTTTTACCCCTAGGATACATATGTGCCAGAGCCACCTCTACCTGCTCGTATCCAGATAGGGATGTATTTTTTTGATAAACCACTTACTCAATACTCACCAAAACTTAGGTATGTTTTTATTATACTCATTCTTGTCTCTAAGGCTTTACTAGGGTTTTCTAATCCTAATCCCAAAAATAACTAAACCTCCCTCTGATACCAACTATGACAACCCAGCTTTTTTATTACATAATTAAACATAATTTATTATATAAACTTCACATGATACAACATAGAAGATCAAGAGGCCTAGTGTCTTTTTGGATTAGTATCATTACATAACAACTTAAAAAATGAAATATAATATCTTTCTTGAAAACTTATTTTACATGACCACTACATTCCCTCGTACTACGCATTGCATGGGAAAACCTGAGGACATGCATAAGAAAATGGTGAGCTATAAAGCCTAGTAAGGGAATAATCTTGTAATAACATGAGGAGTACAATACATGTTAGACAAAAGGAATATCAATAGATCATAATATAAGCATAAACATAACGGCATGGTAAATCATGATAATCATAACATGGAAATGTTGCAACAACACTTAACATGGAATTAGCATGAGCCAAGGCTCATTGCACATGGAGCATGAGTAAATCCTCATTGCACATGAAGCATGAGTAAAAACTTGTTACACTTGAATTATCATGAGTGAACACACATTTCACATAACGTATGATAATACTATACTTTACCCAATGCATTGGAGTTCTATAAGGGCGCACCCTTCTTAAACATTTCATTTCATGCATAAGTGTGTCCCATGGATCATAAAACATTGAAGCATTCAACATAATAATTTATTCCACAATAAATGAATGTTTAATAAATACATGAAACTCTTTAATAAATATGTAAATTTTTATAAAGTTGAATACCCTTGATAGAGAAATGGGCATGGTATTCACTACACAATGGCATTGGCTTGGAAAATCGGTGCAATTTCGGCAGCGTAACGACATGACGTAAGAATTCATAAAAATGGTTGGTGAGAGGGAAAGGGGTGTCTCAAAATATTTACATGACATGGATAGTAAGTGGTTAATATAGATACATGTCCCAAAAATGTAATGGAAATTAGATTCATGATACAAAATAATTTCTTGAATGTAAATGAGGAGAGAGAAATTCCTTTCAGAATTTCAGCATAGTAACAGGTGTACATGGGAGGAATTTAATGAGATAGAAAGGGTTATACCATCATTTAAAAATAAATAGGGAATTATCGGGAAGTTTAAAACCCATAACTCAACATTTATAACTGAAATTAAAAGTGCATAACAATTTAAAGAATGTTGGACAAAAATGAGAAAGGAAAAAAACCCTTACTTGGAAGTATGCTTACAAAGGATTGAGAGAGGCTTCTTGGGAGCATGGGGTACCTTGGGAGGATTCTAGAGAGATGAGGTAATAGTTTGGATGAACTCCAAAGGCCATTAGTGGGGATTAAGATGGATCCTGGGTGGGTTTATATAGGAAAGGTGAGGGAATTTTTTATTATTTAGGTTTGGGAACCTCACATTAAACTAATCCAAACCACAAAAAAGACCATGGTTTTTGCCCATGGTTTTTGGCCAATGGAAGTGTAAAACAATATTTTATAAGGCCAAATCCCTAACTTCTTAAAATAATGGGGTTGCGTATTTGGAGGTGAGTCGCACTCCCAAGGAAACCAATTTAAAAAGACAAGATGTTTAATAAGTCTTGAAGGGTCTATTAATGATTTTTAAAATAAGTAAAACAAACCCAAAATCACATTATTTTAATGGTAAAATATATATTGGACGAACATAAGGCTTATAGTATTTTATTACATCACTATTGGGTCATTTTGATGTCATAAAACACATTATATATTTAAACAGTATTTAATTTTTACCCAAAAAATTGATTGTCTCGGAAAATTATGAAAAATTCACCATTCGATAATTTTGATGTCCATATTCCATAAATAATATTCATTTTATCATATAATTTTCTAAATATTTTAATTTTCACTTTTAAAATAAAAATCGACATTTATCAAAAATTCGTGGGTTTTGACAAAAATGGCTTTCAAACTTTAATAAATATTACAATTGAATTCATAAAATTATATGATCATTTATATTTAATAAAAAATAATTTAATAATAATAATATTTTATTAAAATTTTATTTAACTAAAAAATCCATAAATTCATTAAAATATATTTCTTAGTTTAACATTAACTAAAAATACTATTTGTGCTTTAAAAAATATTTACAAGGTAACAATAATAAAATGAAAGTATATTCATTGTTATATACAAAAATAATGTACATAACCATAGTACTAGGGATTTTTTACATAACACCTTAAAACAGTCGCATAAGACCTAAGGGTAAGGTGTGCGATGGTGACATACTATTGTTGTGGCTTGGATAACACTGCATGCGTTGTGATCTCTATAGACTTCCACTTCTCTCGTAGACAGTTCCATTCGAGCTTGACATGATGAAGCTCAGCTTGGGACTGGTCAAGAGCGAAGCCCAGTGACGCTACCTCTTTTCTAAGATCCAAAAAATGGGCTTCATATAGATCAATTATACTAGATGAGGCCATCGCTTCCTTTGTCTAAGTAAATTTGGATGTTTTAAAACCCTATATTTATATTAATCGTTTGATCACTATTCAATGCCTATATTAGTAACGATCACGATTCTTAAAATAAAACAAAATAAGTTGACAGTTTATATAAACATTTTCTATAAAGGGACATTTAATGAGGTAAAGTTGGATTTCTATTAATGAAATTTTTATTCGTTACACTTGACCTCACTTAATACTGAAAACTTGGATACAAAAAAAATCTTCTAAAACACATATAGTAATATTGTCCCAGCTTTAGTTTCAAATCACTACACCCAAATCATGAATAATATTTTGCATTTATGTATCTCTTTAAACTTCATTCATGTATAAAAATACATTTCATGATCTACTCAATGTAAAATGTACAACAATAAAAAATTATAAACTTCACAATTTCATGTATTCATAATTTCATCTTTGTATATGTTTGTATAAAAAACACACTAAAATCCACTTAATGCATGGGTTGTTAGGGTTAATCTTAAATTATTTCATGAGAGCATGTGAACATGCATACTATCATACAAACATTTTTTTCATTCTTAAATTTCCTCTCCTTATGCTCCAACTTATTATTACACAAATACTAAAAGATACACATTTTTAAAAATACTATAATTTATAAATCCCAACAGATGTTAAAAATGCAAATTTTTATAGTGCTCGTGCTTATTCTTCAATTGAAATATAAGAATACTATAATATATATTTCCAAGAAAGTACTTTTTCATTTTCTTATGCTGATGATTATACAAATATTGAATACATTCATACATATGCTTATGCCTATGCCTATGCCTATGCTTATGCTCATGCTAATCCTTATACAATTACTGAAATACAAACATTTTGATGTTGATAGTGAATATTTTTGTGCTTATTCTTAAATGTTTTATGCAATACAATCACCTTATCAAATTAATAGTGTGAATTCCTATGTTTATGTTTATAGCCATGCTTATAAAAATACTATAATACATAGAAAATTTCCAATAATATAGTATAAAAGTATAATAAAAAATACAATAATATATAAAGCCTAAAAAATGCATTTTCTTTGGATTATTCTTATACAAAAACTTTATTATTTACATGGCTTGGTCAAAATGTGAATTTTGAGATAAGAAAAGGGCAGAAAATACAAGGATTTACATAGCTTGGTAAAAATGTTAGCCTACTCCTTGGGGAAACAACCAGTTATGCACCCTATGTATAGATTCATCCACTATTAATTTATGTGGTTATATCGACATATTCACTCACCATTCATATATGAAATCCCACCATGTGATCAATCATTCCACTAGAGGTTCTCTATACTAACACAGTAATTTTCCTCCCCCTTGATCTTATTTCTATCTCACATAGTATCGTCCTTATAATTAGAGTATGACTGCCTCACACAGTCCCTAAAATGGATTCTTCCTATAACTGTTGAGTAGGTCTTCACTACCCCTCCTTGGTGTAGAAGACATTGACCATGATCATAGGTGAGACAATGGTAATTTTTTTTAGGTTTCCATGATGCACATCATAACCTAAATAGAGTGTCAAATTATCTCAAATGAGGATAGGTAGGTAGTGGTGGATGGAAGGTATGTCATTGGAATACAAAATTATTTATTTATTTTTCATACTAACCCTAGTATATTGTGATTAAGATTAATCCCCAAGAAAAGTTAAAAAAAAAATTAACTAATAAAAAATAACTGAAAATAAAATAAATACATCACACTTTAATGGAAAGATATGATGGAAGTACAATGATGATGTGAAGTTTGATATGTGATCATGTCTAAAATAGTATTAAATGGGTCAACAAGTAGTGAGTAAACTAAAGACCATAGGTATAAATAGTAGTAGTAACATATGGAAACTAACTAGGGTAAATATCAATTGTCTGATATTGAATTGACTTTACTTCATTTTATTTTTTTAAATGGGTTAAATATATGCCAAATTCACAAATACTTGTGTCAACCCACCTCTATTAAAGAGGTTAAAAATTAGTTGAATATGTTCTTTAGTATTTTAGCTTACATAATATAACTCAATTATAAAAGGTAGTGTGAAGGCTTTAATTAAATTAATTTATTGATTAATTTGGTGTGATACACTTCCATGATTAGATAACCTCTTTGTCAATTTATTTGGAAAAAAATATATCATTAAAATTTTAACTATCTTCAATTAACATAAATTTTATTTGATATTGAATGTTTTAGAAATTGATTTATGTTAATAAAAGAAAAGAATTAACCTAGAAGAAAATAAATTCAAATGAAATAAGAGATAATGAATCAACAATTAAATTTTTCCTAGTTGACTTTTTTAATGTGACGTGTTTTAAATAGTAATTTTCAATGAATAATTCATTAAAATGGGGAATGATAAAGCAGAAAGGTGTAAAAATGAGAAAACCAATCTCCACTAAAGAGTCGATTGTGCTTCCTCTAAAGCTCATTCGCACTTCTGAGAACTCTTTCAATGTATGCCTACTTCACTACCTTCAATCTTCCTTTGATCCTATTTAAGAATGAATTTCTTCTTCCCACTCAAAATTTCTAGGTTATATTTTTTATATTGAAAAAATTTTCAACCACCTTACTTTATATTTCTCCCACTCTAATTTTTTGATTCATTAATGGGGGGGAATTATTTTTTCTTGTTCTAACTGCTGCTGCAGTTATTTCAAATCCCATCAACAAACTCTAACACTTACTCTTGTGTCTAACTAATTTCTTGCAAAATAAGAATATAGAAACCCATCTTATCATCATATGGCATTAATTTTATACCAATATCTTGAATCTACAAGTAGTGAGCATAACTCTTCATAAATTCATACATATAAATTCACCAAAATGGTTAGTGAATGAAACTTGATCGAACTCCCAAGCCCTCAAACCTTTGATGAGGCCCATATCAATTTTGAACAATTAATATACCTAGATTGGGTTTTCAATCTTATATCATGACACACATGCATGATACTCGTCATCTCCAAATTCTCATCCATGTATGATAAGGTTTAATGATGAAGCATGATCAAACTTCACTTGGTTTAATATATAAATTCAGTAATAGGTGTGTCTTCATCCACCAGGGATACAAATGTAGTAATCAGTGAGAGAAAAAACTGGAGAACACATACCCTTCAACTCAATCGCGAGTGATTTTTTATCGTAAACTTAGTTTATGCACTGCCTAGTCACTAATCCTAGTCAATAGATCATCTGATTAAAATAGGTTTATCACCTTGACTCGGCACTATTACTTTATAACTCAATATCGGTTGAAAATTCATTGAACATGTTCAAGTGACTGCATCACATCTTCCCTTTGATTCATTTTCTAGAAACCTTATCTTCTTATGAAGTTCACCATCGACTCATTGTAAACCATTAATATCTTTCTCTATTATAACTAAATCGGAATTGACCAACCTTGAAATGACATAAACTGAAAATCTACAGTTCATACCTAATTAATAATGTTTGAGTCATTTCTTCACATAAAACCATAGATCTTCAATGATTCATTATTTGTTCATCAACCACCTTGAGTTGATTAGTTTTGACCTTAGCTTCTTTGGAAAAAAACATAGGTTGAGCTCATTTGGCAAGGTGGATATAAATAAGCCATTGATTTTTTGGAAGAACCGTATGAAGGTAAAAAGAGACCTTACAGTTATCTGGGAAACCATACAATATCAAGAACCATACTAAGATTTGTGAATCAACTGTATGAAAATAGATAGAACCTTTGGACATATCCTTAAAACATGAATGATGATCATTATGAACAATTTAGTCAATTTTATGAAATTCTATGGGTCAACCTTAATAAATTCTTTTCAACCTTACAAACTTTTAAAATTACCTTATGAAATATTTATTGTCATCTTTACCAACTATCAAAAAGAACTATATAAATTGAACTATATATAACTAAAACCAATACTAAAATTTATCAATTCAAAATAAAAAATTAAAATTCAGAAAATTATAAACCTTAACAGAATAATAAAACTTCTTCTGACAATGGATACTAAAAAATTAAACATGAAACCTTTAGATATTACTTGTCAAATATGAATTTCCATTAAAACCATTGTCAAAATAATATTTATATTTCAACTTATATGGATGTCGATCTTTTTATAAGATACTCCAAGATTGGTCAAGAACAAAGTTATGCAATGCATTGATCCCCAAACATAAGATTGAATATTATACCCCTTGTGAAAGTACTTAGTTGTCACTAATGTTGGGGCAGTGTGCAAGGGGCAGGGAGGGGGCAGGGGGAGGGGGACTTGCAGGGGCATAGAGTGGGGGAATAGTAGGGGTAGGGGGGACTAGCAGGGGAGGGGGACTGGTAGGGGGAGTGGGGGTGGGGGACTGGCAGGGGTAGGGGAAAGGGGTGGGGGACTGGAAGGGGAAGGAGTAATGGGGGACTGGCAGGGGAAGGGGTGGGGGACTGGCAAGGGCAAGGGGGACTGGAAGGGGGGTGGGGGACTGGCATGGGTAGGGAGGACTGGCTAGGGGAGGGGTGGGGGACTGGAAAGGGTAGGGGTAGGGTAAAGGGGGTGGGGGACTGGTAGGGGAAGGGGCGGGGGGGACTAGCAGGGGCAGGGGTGGGGGATTGGTAGGGTAGGGGGGACTGGCAGGGGGAGGGGTGGGGGACTAGTAGGGGTGGAATTTTTAGATTTATAACATCATCCAATGATCCATGGATGAAACTTGTGAGAATGACTTCATCATAGATATTTATAGAAAATTTCAATGGAACTCCAAATGAGAACCTACCACATGAAGATAAATGGATTGGCACATGAAATATTGTTTATCTATCACACATTAGTTCAGTTGGAGACTGGTTTTGTTTTACTATACTTGGGGAATTTATTCTATTATTGTTGGTTATATGACTAAAATATTCTTGTTTATTAAGTTATATTCTTTGTTAATTTTCTAAGATGTTTTTTACCATAATTTTTTGGGATGAGCACTATTATGTTATACCTTGTGTTGTAGGTACTTGTGAGATTTTTCCAGACTTCATTGATATTTTTTCTTATAGTTAGACTCATGTAAGTGTGGTTATGTGTTTTTTTATATTTGGATTTGTTTAATTATTAGTATGTAAGTAGCTTTAGTGTGTAATTTAATTTGGATAGGGAGTATCACATTGATCTTTTATGTGATAAATAGAGTAACTCAAACTCATTTTGTAACATTGTTTTTAAACCCATGAAATATTTTTAGTGTCTAGGAAATTTCACCAATGGTTAGTAGATCCTCTAACCTAATACAATTCAATGGGATGGGATGTTATTAGAGAGGGGGATTGGTGTGAGAAGGGTGGAGGGGGACTAGTAGGGGCTGGGGGGAGGGGAAACTGGTAGGGTGGGGGACTGGTAGGGGGCAGGGGGGACTGGTAGGGGTAGGGGGACTGGCAGGGGAGGGGGGACTCGTAGGGGCGGGGGGACTGGTAGGGGGTGAAACTGGCAGGGGGTGGTGCTATCTAGGGGGTTTGCAGTATGCAGGGGGGTGTGTAGGGGGGTGGGGTGGGAAGGGGGTTTGCAGGGTGAGGGGGTAGGGGGTGTGTAGGGGGGTCCAAGGGGGCTGTGTTGGGTTTTTTCGAAGGGGTATGGTAGGTTGTAGGGGGTGGGCATGGGGGGGTGTGCAGTGTGCAGGGGGTGTTTTCCATGTGGGGGTTAGGGGGTGTTCAAGGGGGATGTCTAGGAGGTGTTGTCCATGTGGGGGGGTGTTCAGGAGGGGTGTCCAAGTGGGAGGGTGTCAGGGGCTTTGTTGGGGGGGGGGGCTACTGCAGGGGGTTCTAGGGGTGTTCAAGGGGGGTAAGGGGGATGTCTAGGGGTGAAATGGTGTTGTCTAGGGGGGATGGTCCAGGGGTGCAGGGGGGTTGCCCAGGGGGCATGGGGGTGCAGGGGGTGTTCAATGGGTGTAAGGGGTTGTCAAGTGTGGCATGGGGGTGTTCAAGGGGGTGAAAGCGGCTATCTAGGGGGTGTTCAAGGGGGCTATCCAGGGGGCATGGGGGTGAAGGGGGGTGTTCAAGGGGATGTAGGGGGTGTTCAAGGGGGTGCAACGGGATTGTCTAGGGGGTTTCAAGGGGGTGAAAGGGGGCTGTCCAGGGGGGTTCAAGGGGGTGTAGGGGTGTTCAATGGGGTATAAGGAGGCTGTCCAGGGGGTGCAAGGGGTTTTAGGGGGTGTTCAAGGGGGTTCAAGGGGGCATGGGGGGATTGAACCTATTTTGTATACCATATAAAACATATTACCATGGTTTTAACCATGGCAGTAGGATCTTAGTGCCACATTTTTAACCGTGGTAGTAGGAGCCTAGTGCCACAGTTCAACCGTGGAATTATGCCCCAAATTCCATGGTTCAACCATGGCACTAGGCCCCTACTTCCATGTTTAAAAGTGAGGTAGTAGGTCTAACCTACTACCACAGCGATAGCGGCCATGGTTTTTCAAAACCATGGACATAGGCTATTTCCACAGTTTTTGGGCCTAGGGACATGGTTCCAAACCGTGGTCATAGGTGAATTTTCTAGTTGGGAAGGTTGAACCATATTAAAGTCAAGAATCAGTATCCACTTCCTCGAATAGATGATCTCTTTGACTAGCTCTGAGGAGTAAAGGTGTTCTCTAAGATAGACCTGAGATTGGGTTATCATCAGGTGTGATTCATACCATCAGACATACCTCATACAACTTTCCGTAGCAGGTATGTTCTTTATGATTATCTTGTTATGTCGCTCGATCTTACGAGTGAGCCTTCTATTTTCATGGCTTTAATGAATACGGGTTTCCCACCCCTATTTGGACTCTTTTGTCATGGTTTTGTGGATGAAATATTGGTGTATTCTCACACTCATAAAGACCATGCCCAACATATTGATATCATTCTGAGTACAATAAGAGAGATTCAGTTTTATTCCATGATTTCTAAGTGCGACTTATGGATTGACAAGGTCCACTTCTTGGGTTGTATTATTTTAGAATCAGGAGTATCTATTGACCTTGAAAAGGTTAGTTCTATAGTTTTCTGGGAGAATCCCAAGAACATGTTTGATATCAATATTTTATTAGGGATCGCTATATATTACAGGCATTTCATATAGGACTTATCACATATTTCATCACCCCTTACGAGACATACAAATAAGGTTGTTAAGTTCCTATGTTCATAAGCTTGTGAGAAATCCTTTAAGGAATTGAAAGGGAGGCTTGTCTCGACACCGATTCTAATTCTTCCAGAACCTGGTAAAGGTTATATTGTATTATTTGATGCATCAAGCATTATCCTAGGAGCATTGTTGATGCAGGAAGGAAAATTCATTTCATACAGATCTCGGTAGTTAGGGGCTCGTGAGAAAAATTACCTGACGCATGACCTCAAGCTTAAAATAGTTTCCCATGCCTTATGTTGATGGAGACACTATTTTTTGGGTGAGCACTTTATGTTTTATACAGATCACAAGAGTCTCAATTATATATTTTATCATTCTTACTTAAACCTTAGACAATAGAGATGGGTTGAATATCTACAACAATTTTATTTTTATCTTGCCTATACGCCTGAAAATGGAAATGTAGTCACCGATGCATTGAGTCGAAAAACTCAAACACAGGTCTTATAGGAAGCCAGTGATGAATGGAAGTTAATGGCCCTCTTTTATGTACTTCATCTAGAGCTTCATGATAGTCACGATCAATCTTACCTCTTCCCTCCTTGAGAAGGTGAAGAGTAGGAAATTTTAAAATCCTGAAGGTTTGGTTCTCCATGAAAGTATATTTGGAGATAACCCACCTATGGATTGGTCTATGGATAGAGATGACGTTCTGAATCTATGTTGATGTATCTGGTTTCATACAGATATGAGAAAGGAGTAGATGAAAGTGTTCCATGCGTCTCAGTGGGCAGTTCATCTAGGAATCTCGAAGATTTGTTGAGCTATTCAAAACTAGTATTGGTGGCCTTGAATGAAACGTCAAATTTCAGGATTCATAAATAGGTGTTCCACTTATCAGTAGGTGAAGGCAGACCATGGAAGACCTATAGGCTTGTTACAGACACTTCCAGTCCTAGAAATGAAATGGTAGGATGTTGTTATGGATTTCATAGTTAGATTACCTAGGTCATCGAGGGGTAGTGATGCTATCTGGGTATTCATTTATTGACTAAATAAATCATCCCACTTCATTCCTATTTGGGAGACCTTCTCAGTCGATGAACTGGGAAGATTGTATGTCCATGAGATCATATGACTACATGGGGATTCACATACAATCGTTTCAGATAGGGATTCTCATTTCACTTCATGGTTCTGTAAAGGATTACAAAAATCTATGGGGACTCAGGTGCTTCTAAGAACATATTTTCACCCTTATACCAATGGAAAATCAGAACAAAAAATATAGGTTCTAGAGGATATTCCCCAAGCATGTGTCCTTGATTTTGGTGGTTCTTAGAATAAGTACATCCCCCTCATTAAGTTTTCTTATAATAATAGTTTTTAGGAGAAAATTAAAATGGATCCTTTTGAGTCCTTATATGTTAGGCTATGCTATTCACACTTATGTTGGCTAGAGGTAGGTGAGGCAGCCCTACTAGGTCCTCATCTTTTTCAGAAGAATTCAGAATAGGTTCAGTTTATTAGGAAGCATATGACTACTACTCATTTTAGACAAAAATCGTATGCCAATCACCATTGATGACCTCTTGAGTTTGAGGTTGGGGATCATTTTTTTCCTTTGGGTATCACCAAGGCTTGGGCATATATGGTTAAGGAAGTAAGGAAAGTTATCACCTTGTTACTTTGGGTCGTTTGAGATTCTAGAGAGAGTTGGATTGGTAGCCTATCAGTTGGTACTACCTTAGAGGTATCGTTCCATGCATGACGTCTTTCATGTGTCACAACTTCACCAATATCATACCAACCAATTGCACACCTTTGATCCTGATGAAGTTGTGTTATATGTAGATGTTGCCTTTGAAGAATATCTAGTATGCTTCATTGACCAAAACATGAAGTCTCTCTGAGGTAAGTTTGTCCCTCTCATATGGGTGTTATGGAAGTACAACCGAGTATAGGATGAGACTTGGGAGAGGGAAGATGATGTACATTCCCAGTGGCCAAAGTTGTTCTCAAATAGTGTTTCTTTACCATTGGAATGAGAACTTGGGGGTAGTTCTTTTAAGGGGTAATACTGTAAGAACCCAGTTTTTCACTTAGGTGTGGATCCTTTAATTTTAGGTCTAAATATTTACTTTATACCTAATGTGAATTTCTAATGAGTTAGTAAAGGTTTCGAGGGCGTCTGGGGCTTGTTCAGAGCCTAGAACCCATCTTTTTTAGGAAAACTGGCTTGGATAATGGCATAGAGTAAACCCTGTGGATGGTGTTTTTTTGGACACATCCACCTCAAATGATTGGCACATAGACGTGCAGCCTAACCATGTAGATGCCTTTTTTTTCAAGTACTCGTAAAAGGCATGTTCATAGTTTAATAAAACCATGCAGACAAACCATTCAAGAAAAACCATCTCGCACGGTTAGTTCAAGGTTTGAAAAACCATGCAGACAAATTGTTCACGTGCTAAATTAAAGGGGAAATTTATAGTTTTTCCCTTAATGATATATTAAGCCAAACCTTTATCCCTAATTCAATATCCAGCAGGATTTACCCCCATTTTTACCCTTTTAGATATTTTTGAAGGTTAGGTCTAGGGATCAATATATCTTCTTCTTTTGGCATATGATCGAGATTCCATTAGCCATATTGGATGTGCAATGGTAATTACTTGAGTCCTCTTTATCTATTCTTATTCACTCTTTCTCTCAACCTAGATATCATCATGTAAGCATATTTCACCTTTTCTTAGATCTACTATGATCCGAGGAAAACCAAGGGCTAATACCAGAGGAGAAGAATCGTACAACCCTAAGGTGAGTGGTCTATAACTTATCCCTAAAGTTTGTTGATTTTTGAATGTCTATGTGGGGCCTACCTATTTCATTGGGATTCATTTCTTAAATTCACATACCATGATTATACTCATTAGAATCGTATGGTTATGACCTTTCTAAATATGTTATTAGTTGTTAACAGTTACACCCACAACTCAATCTTTCCCATGTTGAAGGCTATTCCATATTTGGGTTTTTATTCTTTTTTGTCACGTTTGAACCACCATTTAGGTGTTCCATTGCTTGACCATACTAAAGGTGAGTCTTCTTATAATAAATGGTTTTTTATTAATGAGAATTTCATAATGGAATGTACCATGTATTCTCACCACTTGACCCACTTAAGGTATGTGCTTCAATTTATTATTAAATGTGAAATGTGAACTAGAAAGTGTACTAAGTATATAACTTCACCTTATCAAATAAGATTGATTAAATGTTACATTTCCACAACACCCCTTTCCATATTGATGCAAGGTATCACAGTGAACCTCTCTAATTGAATATACCTTATTTTTTTCAAAGGTTGGGGTCGAAGCCTCAATTTATTATTTAAAGAAAATACCTCTTTAGTGTTGGTAGAGGGAGACCCATTACATAGCCCAAATTCCCAAGGCCAAGTGGCCTGAATAAAGCCCATTTTTTGGCCCAAAGTATCCATCGGTGAACAATACTACTACAGTACCCATGCTACTTGATTAAATGGTTTTAATGTTACTTAGCATATCCACACTAATGGAATACAAGTCTTGGACCAATATATAAATGGTTTCAAATCTACTTGACCTATACACACTAATGGAAGGCAAGACTTGGATTAAAATGAATTACTACATGATTACAATATCAAATAGTAATGGACTAACTTGATTTCACCATGGATTCTAAGAGGATAATACCTTGGGTCTCGGGAACCCCATTCCGATTCAAGGATGCGTTTTTCTTAGGTTGATACCCACCTAGAATAAGATTATTATCTATTCCTAAAATTCCTAGTATACTACCATAGGTTCCACTACCTTATTACAAGATATCTCAGATACACTCCTTGTATCCATCATTGACTAGTAGGTTCCACGGTGAAATCCCATAGGGCCCTGTCTTTGCTTAGCCCCATTCTACCTTGGCCGATCACCCTGGACTCGGTAGGCGCCTTATTGTGGAATTCCTTGGATTACACTCCTAGGATTACACTCTTACCCCTTATCTAGACTCATATACTCTTGAGTTAGCATTCTGTGAGATCTACGTTACCTTGGTTATTAACCTGGAACTCCCTCACTAGATATCATTTCAGTTTTCCTTGTTAGGTCTTGGGACCTTCAATACTTATACTTTCACGAGGTGATGTCAATGTTGGTTGCGCCTCACGTGACCTATTAATATTAAATGGTAATATGAAATTAATGAATTCTTTACATTTTCATACACCAGCTGAGGACTAAATCAAGTAATTGGGTATTTAGTTATTTTTTTACTACTTTCTTTACTTTATATATGCATGCCTTCACACTGCTATATTCCATTACACGGGCTAGATGTTATAGACACAGTTGGTGGAGGACCATTGAGATTTGTCTCACACCCTCTCTAGGAGATGTTTTGTACCCGTTGTAGATTACATGGTTGCAGATTTTGACAAAGGGAAGCATACGACTTTAAACACTTGATTTCTTATTGTTTAGGATGGAGCTTGATAGTAGATGACCGAGTTGGATCTTGGGATGATTGGAGTAGTCTTTGTTTTCATTTACCTTGTGAAGCTGTTATTCCTTTTGTCTTGTATCCATGTTTTTCAATTTTCTAGGGACATGACATTACATCATCATTGTTCTAGTTGACACAGTTATTATAATTTTCATTTTTCTAATGCATCAGTTTTCTTCCGTTGTTTATTTATATTGCTTTTGATGTTTACTATTTATTATATTCAATTTGATGTTATAAACTCTACTAATGAGGTAATAGTCTCCCCATAGACACACCCTAGTCCCACACTACTAGTCGGAAGCCTCTGGAATTTGGGGAGATGTGTTTGAGGCCATGTGGCATGTTAGGCTCGGGGCACCCATTAAGTGGCATCCGGGTTTGGGACGTCACACCCGAAGTAATTAAGTTTCTTGAATAAGTTTAATATATTTTTGTTTATCCCAAGTATCTTGATACTCTAAGGGTTAATTCTATCAAGTCCTTGTTTGAGAGACCTGAACAAGAGTGGTGGGAAGTTGTGATTCTATTTGAACTACATGAAATAGTATCTCTAAAATTATTAAATTTAGTCTTCATTTAGTGGTTAAATCCTAAGGAAGTGAAGAAAGAGAAAGTTTATGATCTATTGAGTTTTAATCAAGATGAGATATCGGTTACATAATATGCCAAGAAATTCTCAAGTTTTTTATGTTTCTTACCAATTATTTTTAGTAATGGATGAGTTAAGGAAATGTGTTTTATAAAAGATCATCACTCATACCTTAGAGATGTTGTCTTAGTGATCAGTTTTACCTCTTATCTAATGGTTCATAAAAGGTCTTGGTAAACTAATATGGAACTATAAAAGAAATAAAAATTATATAATGCCTAATTTATAGTGGATTTAGGATAATATTCTATACCTAGTGGACTATGGGATTTGGATAACTAGGGATAGTATTCTCATGGAAAGAAGAGACATATAATGTCTTTCTATTGTGTAGAACCTGGCTATTCTAAGAATTCATATTTAAAAGAGCTGAAAGTTTCTAAATAGTGTGGTAGATTGGGTCACCTTAAGAGGTTTTGTATGTTGGGCTACTGAAAGGGGAAGTTTTAGTTGAGGATCATCGACTCTTGACTATGGGGAAATAGATTCTTCAAAATGATATGGTCCCAACCATAGGCCTTAGAGTGAATATTTTCATGTAGTGGAATTCTATTTTAGATATATTTGATCTTGACCCAACTTAATTTTTTCCAACATTGGATTGAAAATAATTTGAGTTTACCTTGTTATTTGTTATCTATTTTGGAAACATTTTTTGTTTTTTAGATCTAGGTGGATTGTTTTGGATCTCTGTGGATGTTCTCTTATAAACCTTGGTTGTAATGGTGATTATGTTTTTTTGGAATATATATGGTTATTCTATATTTATGTAAACTCTTTAAATATTATAATCAATCTTAAATGTTTTTGTTTCATTGATGTTTTTTATACTCCTAGTAATATAGTGGAATATTTCTTTGATAACCTTTAAATGTTGGGATTTTTTTCTTTTAAAACCCTATTGTTCCATCCTTCCATCAGTGGCTTATTATAGAGAGTGTTAGATTTCATTAAAGATGGTCATTATTCATTTTTATCCTCTTTATTTTACTTTATGGTTAGAGATCAATCTTGATGTGATGAAAAATATCCCTTATGAAAGTGTAGTACCTTATTTGTGCACTAACCTTGTTATTCTAATCACTTTTTGGTTGAACTTGGATAGACTTCAAGGTTGTACTCAAGTAACTATTATGATGTACATTATTGATATACCAGGCACCTATAGGTCCTGGTGGATTATTTTATTATCTCATCAATGTGTGGGGATCAATGTTGATAATCCTAGGATATAATCAAGTAATTTCCTAGGGTAGGAATTTTTATTAGTTTCATTCCATTATTGTGGATGTTTGACTATAGATGTATCTTAATTTAATTACCTCTTCTGGTATCTTTGATGTGCTTCATTGGGGTCATTACATTTAGAGTTTAGTATCAACTCTTTGATTTCTCTCCATGGTGAGTGGTTAAATATCTTATTTGGGGTTAAAGGGATGCTTTTCTCTCATGTTACACTATTTTTTTGAAACTTTAAATTGTGTAGAGACCTATAATAGGTCTCTATTTCATTGTAATTTTTTATAGTCCCTCTCAATGATTTTTATATTTTTTTAATATGTGTTGAACATGGAGTTGTGATATATTGAAAATTTTTGGGTGAGTCTTTCTTCCAGTTTGGGGGTTTTCCACCTCACAAGATAAACAAGGGAGTTATTTTTATCTCATATTTTTTTTATTTTCAATATGAATATTTCTAGGGATATAAATCCCTATGTTTGTGATATTATAACATCTCATTACCATCTTTTAAGTATTTTTTTATCCCTTATCTTTGATCAGCTTTTTTTTGGGTATTATATCAGTTTTATCTCAAGTTTTTTTAGATTTTCATCATGTATGAGAAGGGCTAAAGCCTGGAGATATTTTCTGAAATATAGAATAGTGGGTTTTGGTTTACAACATTAGAGTGTTTTGGAATTTTTAGGCATAGATATTGTGTGGAAAACCTAACTGTGATGTGGAGTTTTTTTGAGCTTCTTCCAATTTTGACATAGTTTCAGCATAGAGGATGGTTGTGGCATAGGGGGTGTTTAGGATGAATCATCCATTTTAAGGGTGGATGTGATGTAATTTATGGGATATGTTATATCCTTACCCAAGGTGAATGGGATCTAGGCATGGACTATGTCATGGATCCATGAGCAATTTGGACTGGGGGTAGCTGCAGTGTCACCTCATACACTATGATGTAGTCTACCTCATTTTCATCCATTATGTACCATGGTCATGGTTATTGTTCTATAGTGTCTTTTATTTCTAGTGTTTAAAATCCAAATACCCTATATTTAACGACAAACTCATCATATTAAAACCTAATATATTACTTTTTATTTTAGGAGTTCTCTAGGGACGTTATGACTCTCTAAGCCTATTTTATTAGTGGATAAAAGTGTTGATCAAAGTAGTGATCCTCTTTTGATAAGTTCTTATCTTGGCCATAAATATATCCTCTTATCTTGATTTTTTATTTCTAGAGGCTATGGTGTCATTTTTATTCATTGGATCATGGATGGTTGATTTGGAATTATGGATCTAGGATATCTTCCCACTCTTATCAAGATCCCTCTTCCTTGATTTTTTGATCACCATCAGAGTCAACATAGCATAGATTCATTATAGTTAGATTTTCAAGATATTTCAATTAGGTTTTTCTGTAGTTTTAATTCATCTTTTAATTCATTTTTTCTTGATAATACATAGACTTTTATTTAATATTATTAATCTATGTTCTATTTATGTTGATAATTTATTTCCTCATGAAAGTTTATTTGAGCCACATATCTATGAATTAAACATGGAATGGATAGATTTTATCATGATCTTTATTCCTGTCATGGTTTTTTTAATTAATCAATTCCATATTTATTTTTATTTCCTTTCAAATATATTTTCAAGGTTGTTTTATGGAAAGTGAGAGATTAAGCCCAATTTTTATTTCTAAAGTGAAATGGCATTATTTGAATGAAATTGGTTAATGTATGTAATGATTTCCATAGGGTTTAAAATGATTTAATTTGAAAAATTACCAAGATCACTCTTTAAATGATTTTCCCCCTGTTTTTAAATGGGTTTTCTTGGGTGATTTTAAATGAATGACTTGTTCAAATAAAAAATTAGACCTATATTTTGAAATCATTTTGAGCCTCTTAAATTGTAAAACTTACTTTGAAATCCTTAGGTATATTTTGAAATAAATTATTGTTTTAAAGGTCTATTTTTAATTTTAGTGGTGATTTTTGAAAGGAATAAGAGATGATTACACCATTTTGAATTTTTATTTGAATAAGAAATTAATAGATATTGATAACGTTTCACAGCCTAGTTGGAACTTTGTGATGATACTCTCTTGTGATAATACCTTGATATGACTTATTTGATTCTTGTAATTCCCATTAATGGCTGTTAAAAATATATTTATTCACCTGATGTATATCAATGTTGAGAGTGAGACATGAACTAAGATTAATTGAATTGTTGATTCTTGAGCCCATTCCAATACTGATTTGGATTTCCTTTAGAATACATGGGACTTGATTATATTACACACCACTTTTGATGAGTCATGGGATCCTGGGTGGTTATATGATATAACCTAGATTTATGTATTCATAGTGGACTCACACCCCAACTAGTGTATCCATGGATAACATTATAGGTTCAATCTAAACATGCACTGCTAGGAAAGAGAGTGTGTGTGGACTTGGTTTTCATGAGAACAATGAGACTAGATGTAATCTTAGTGATCAGTCTTAATGATTTATTAATTATCATGTCTATGGGGGACACATTATCATATCTTTCTTTTATCCATAACATAATTATACTTTGTACTCAAAAAATGATAGAATTAATTGTAACTACTTGGCACTAGAGATTACTTTCTTGATTGATCTGTTTATTGAGATGATGCACCTTGACTGTATTGTATTAACTCTTATATACATTTTTATATTAAGTACATGCTCATAATTTTCTTTATTTATCTAACTTTATCTTGTGAAATGGTTTTTAATTATTTTCATTAAAAGTTTTGGCTTTCAAATGATGAAATCTAATGTTTTATAACTTTTTTTTTGATAAATGTTTTGGAATGTATAAACTTCTATTTTAAACACAGATCTATTGTAAACTGATTATGATGGATTTATTTTACTAACCTAAAATGTAAAGCCTTTTAATCACTTCATTTCACTCATATTTTATCATATTTACATTATCTTATGAATTAACCACATAGACACTTTGGTGAAATCCTACTGGGATTTGTATCTCACACCCTACTTGTACTATTTTTTGTCTGAGTCCTTTATGTTTTTATAGAATATGTTAATGCTATTTTTGTCTTAATTTATGTTTTCATGCAAGTTTGGATGAGTTAATTTGACTTAGGACATTTTTATTGGTAATTTACCACAATAATATGACTTTTTTTAATTATGGTTTACTTTTAGTTTATTGTATTTTCTCCTCGTACATGAGGTGGTTGTATTGATTTTTTTATCTGATGATGTTTCTATAGTGTAATTTGATTATTTTTAACTTTTATTTTTTGGAGAAATCATTCCCAATTTTATTTATTGATATCAAGGTGCTAGTCACAATCCCATGGGGATCTGTAATTACCTTTGGTTTAGTGGCGAATCGGATCAGATTCTAGTTTTCATGGTACTCTAGATCAGTTCATTACATATTTGATCACATATTCTTCTAATATAAATTAACCATTTATCTCCAAACAAAATTAATCACTCATAAATTCACATAAAAAACATATATACATCTAATCATATATTCTACAAAATATACTAATTTTTTCCAAAAATAACCTAAATCACCATGATATTAAGCCACAATAAAATCATATAAACTTATAAAAGTTAACTAAAGATTTATTACTAAAATAATATCAACCACTTCAATAAGAAATCCCATTCCATCAAAAAAATTTATGTTCACCGTAATATTATAATTTCCCCAAAAAATGATAAACCTTAATCCCAATTAACCATAATTACCTCAACATCATAAAGTGTGTTAACCTTAATGGTTGTATATACCTTTTATCTTATTCCCTTAAAAATAAAATTCAACTTAAATAACTTCAAAAAAATCAAAAATTAAACCCATGAGTTATATATAATTTAACAATCTATTAAAACCCAATAAACATATCCCAAAATATCATTAATCTCTTTAGAATCACATCACATGAAACCTAAAAATGGTATCTATGACTTTAAACTTATAATCGTCCATAGACTTATTAACCTATAATGCTATCTAAAACTCTTAAATTATCCTCATTTTATAACTTCATAACCTATAAATTTATCAAAAACCTACACTAATACCAATTATAAGGCCATTAAATTGTATATTGAAATCCAGTTCGAAAAACATACTCTTTACATACTTGCTTTGACACCAACTAAAGTGAGACAAACATAAAAATCCATAATAGCAGTGTCAATAACAAATACTAGGCCATTTAAAGTACATTTTTAGATTTCTTTAACTGCTTACTTTATATTATCTCAAGTATCATACAAGTATAAGGGTATTTCTTAGTTCTTCTAAGGGTCCGAGAATGATTTTTTATTAATTAAAAAGTATCTTAAAATGGATTTCAATATTTAGAATTAATCTTAAGGTTGTAAAAATCATTTTAGAAGTTTATAAATTGACAAAAACAAAATTTTATTGTGATTTAACATTATAATAATATATTTAGAACTTTATTTTTTTTAATGTAAATTATTCCTTTTAAATTTATAAATTTATTACATTTTATTACCCTCGGATAAGGAGAATTCACTATGTAAGGGTGGTTTATACTAACCTTATGTGAGACCCCCATTATATATAAGGTAAATTTGAAAGTAACATTATGTGAGTATGCCCTATGATTTATTGTTAAACTAATTTACCCATATGTGATACCTATTTGATGCTATGTAAGGGTGATCATTGTTACCTTTACACGACATCAACCTCCTGTGTTAAGGTAGGATTTTAAGCTAAAAATATATTTTTTTTATTCTTTATTATACCTAAAATTTGATAATCATATGAATATGAGTATTTTGAGATTAAAAAAATTGTAAATAATTGTTCAAAATTCTAGAATAATAATTTTATAATTTAAAATTTTAAAGTAATGAAAGAAATAAAAATATGAAGAATCAAAGGTGTTATATTACAAAAAAACTAAAATAAAAACTAAAAATTTGTGTATATACATATATTATAGCACCCATGGTTTCAAAAAAATAACCCTTTATTTATTTATTTTATGTATGTAAAGTAATTGTGTTAATTTTGGGAGGGTTTAGAGGATTTTTGGTGTGTTTTGAGGATTTTTTGGAGGTGAATGGTTTGAGCACGATTAGTAGAAATCGTGAAACACCTCCAGGAAACTATGAAAATTGGGATAGTGGGCTCTAGGTAGAATCATAGTCAGCTTAATTCTTTCACCAAAATATGCATACACCCAAGAGAAACCATGAATTTTGGGATAGAGGGCTTATTTATGATTGGCACACAGTTTTTCTAACCATGTGAGCCAACAATATGAGGTTCTTCTTGATACAGAGGAATATGTAAAGTTAGTGCACTATTTTCCTAACCGTGTACATAACCATGAATGGTAAAAATATAGATCTAAAAATTGTGTATTTATTCTATTTTCCCCCTTAATTACTCATTTTCCCTATAAAATACCCTAATATGGTTTCCCCTCTTCCAAAATGTTATGGATACCCTTACCCTTAATTAGGGAGAAATCCTTTCATGTTGGAGGTCCAGATTCTATATTAGTCTCTGTTATTCATTTTTTTCCTTAGTTCCTTCTTCTTCCCTCTCTTGGAGTGATATATCCAATCTTTTAAGGATGGATATAAGTTGTTTTATTCTAATAATGATGAGTTATGATTGTGTTGTTGGTAGGGAATAATATCTATGAAAAGTTTTTGGATTTTAAGCCTGTTTATTTTAATAATTTGTGTCATTATTTGTTTTTTCATAAGTTTTCAAAGTAGGTGGATTCACTCTCGACCCCTATTATTAAAAATTGAAGGCTTGGTTTCAAATTTTCAGAATTTCTTAAAATTTATTGTTAAATTGATGTGCAAAGCTGGTAGAAACCCTCTTTAGTGATGGTTTGGAAAATAATGGAAATTGATTGTTATAAAAATTAATTTTTTTTATGATTTTTAAATTATTTTTTAAAATATGGTTTGGTATTTATTCATGGAAATGGTTTTATAGAAATTTTTTCAATAAAAAAATATTGAAATTGATTGAAATGTTTGGTTTTGGCATACATGGTTTGTTGTGAGTTCATAATTTCTACCTGACCATGAATAAGGGTTATGTACCATTGGGGTACAAGGCATGTAAACCTAGATAAGTTTCATGTTCCATTAGGGAAAAATGAGATTGGAAACTTAGTGATGACTTTGTGGATAGACAAAAAACTACTCATGAATATGGAACTATCATAAAAGCATTCATTTGTGGGTGTGAGTATGAACCATGGAATGGATATTCTAAATGAAATGTGAAGTGGATTAAAGAATTTTTTCCCTTGTTTTATTTTGAAATTGGTTGGTTTGGAAAAAAAAATTGGCTTTTATATAAACATTTTTTAATTTTTTTATATATTTTTTTTATATAAATTTTCTAAAAAAATTATCCTAGTGGTGTGAGTAGGGAAATCATTTTCGGAAAACCTACCGAGTTTCATTACTCACCCACTACATGGAAAATTTTGTGTGCTAATATATTATATTGGGATATGGTTAAAGTAAAGGTATATCATTTATTTTTTGATGCATCATGATAATTTAGGCTTGGATTGTGTATTTATATCTTGGTGCATGTTGTGAGTTGTGAAGTTGTGTATTTTAAGTCTTTGAGTTTTCTTTGTTTTTTCTTCCATTTTATACACTAATATTGGTTTTGGTTTTGGCATGTACTCAGGTGTGTTCTGTTTTTGGTTTGGTTATTTGAGTTGTATTACATTGTAATCATGCATCATATAGTGTTTTTTTTGTTATGGTTCTTTTGTATTTTTTTGTTTTCAAGGTAAAATCATACCTCAATTGCTTATGAATTCCATGGAATTTATTTCCAAATTTTGGTGTCTGGGGAATGTCACCTAAGTCTAAGTAACACTTTCTCCTCTTTCCATGACAATAAATAGGGGTGTAATGTTACAAATGGTATTAGTATTGAATATTCAATCTTTCATTTTTATATAATGGTATAGCCTTGTTAGTATTGGAGTTGTAAAATTATTCTGGTTTTGTCCTTGAGTCGGGATGGTAGTATGGAGAAGGATTGTTGGGTATTTAAATGGAGAGCATAAAATTTCATAGATAACCTATTTATGTTGAACTTAAAATTACCAATAAGTTTGGTAAAATGAGTGTTTTGAGACAATTATAAGAGTTTTTACATCATATTCATGGGTTTAGATAATGATAAGAGCATGTCAATCATTGATATAAATGTCTTCCCACTAGGAGTGAATACTTCATTTTTGAGTGACAATTTATGTTTTTCATAAAAGTGTTGATTTTTTTAAAAGTGTTAAAAAAATTTCAAATGTGAGGTTTTGAAAAGGCATGGTTGTTTTATTTTGAAAATGTTTTGATTTTCAAATATCCTAATGGAATTTTTAAAAACTATTTGTAAGTGGAAAAAAGTTTAATTTTTAGAAAGCCTTATTGTGATAGTTATGATTTAGTGAATTTGAAATTTATAAGCCCTCAGTTGCTATAGAGTGAGACTAAAACGTGTTTTTTATAGAGAATGGAACTAGTTAGGAATAGAAGAAACCAACCTAAAGTGGTTGATGAAAATGTGGTTACACCTGAGCCACAGGTGAGTGAATAATTGGTTCATAGTATAATTCAAGCCTTTTAGGTTGTGGATAAAGGGAATAGGAGGGATGAACCAAGGAAATTGGATCATTCTATTCAGTTATAGAAGAAAAATCAACACATCTTTTGGGCTAATTTGGAACTAGAGAAAATAGATATGTGGATGAACAAGATTAATTAAATATTTTATTTCCTTAGCATATTAACTGGGAAGAAAGTCAAGTTTGAAACATACATGTTGGAGGATCTTGCATTCCATTGGTGGGATTTAGTAGTTTAGAAAAATTTATACTAAGGAATTTCATAGAAGTATTTTTAGGAATAGTTCAACAAATAATTCTATCATCACACATTCATGATTTCTAGAATGAGATAGTTTCTCATCTTGAAGGAGGGGAATTCCTCAATGACAGAATACATGGCTAAATTCATGAATTTAGTCTGCTTTTCACTTGAAGTCACTGCAAGTGCATCCTTGAAGGCATGAATTTTTGAATTTGGGTTAAGGTAAAAGATTAGCTCATAGATTTTTGTGCATTGTATGACTGATTATATAGATACGATCAATAGATAAATGGTGGTATAAAGATAAATCTTAGTAAATATGGGTGGAGTAATTATGTTCATACCTATATGAAATGGTGGGAACTCTAATGTTTGGAATAAGTAGAGGAGGGAAACTTATTTCTAAGGCGGTGGTATGACATAGAATTAGATGGGTGGATCAGTGAAACTTCCTCCAAAATCCTAAGGTAAAACTAGATACTTTAAATGTCATTCTTTTTATCACATTAAGTGAGAGTGTATGTAACCACCTATATCATGCCACAGTTGCAATCCTATGGGGAATATTCAGTACTATTATCATAGTGCTCCATATTCGGGTGTTCTGGTCCCATCTCATGGTTCACAGATGATGTATGCTTCGACAGGATGAGTGTAGTATAATAAATATCATCAGAAGAACTAAGATATTAATAGTGATTCTAGGAATACCATGACTTCTAAAATAGTGAAATCTCAACATGGTGATAAAGAACAAAGTGCAACAAGTAAGCAGTTGTATGGAGCTAATTATGTGATTGTGGATGATCAATATGAACCACTGATAGTGAGAGGTACTATTATTTGTAATTATACCCTTATTCAATCTTTTTTTGATATAGGTGCAACTCATTTGTTTATTTATTCTCATGTTGTCGATCTTTTGGGTTTACATGTTGAGATGAATCCCTCTTTTTTGAAACTTTAAACTCCTCATTTACAAAGACAATGTCGATCCTTAATATGCAAGGCATTTTATATAAATATTGATGGTTTTGAATTGATAGTGATTTCTCAATTCTTGAGACTAATTTCTATGACATAATCCTAGGTATGGATTGGTTGAGAATTTTCAAATCTCACATCGACTTTTATACCTAAAGGGTTAGTTTTATGACTGATGATGTCATCGAGCATCTCCTTAGAGGATACCAGAATATAAAACCAGGTAAAATGGGATTGTTGGTTCCAATAGTAGGAACAATCACATACCAGTTGAAATTTTTGACTTTGAAGTCAGTGGATGCGATTGAAAATAGTATTTTTTTAGTAGTTTTTTATCACTTTTTGAATGTTTTTTGAAAAAAATCTCAGGGTTTTCACCCAAAAAATAATTGGATTTTACGATTGATCTCCTCTTCATGGATAGTAATATTTCCCTTCTATATTATAGGATGGAACCAAAATAATTAAGGTAGTTGATGGTTAAGTTTGAAGAGTTATAAGGAAAAGGGTATATTCATCCTAGCACATCTCTGTGGGCAGTGTCAGTATTGTTTGTGAAAAATGGGGATGGAACTATTTGGATATGTGTGGATTATCATAAACTTAACCAAGTTATGATAAAGAATTAATATACACTTATATGAATTTACGATATATTTAATCAATTGAGGGGAGATCAGTGATTCTATAAAATTTACTTGCGATCAGGATATCACCAATTGTGGGTTCAAAGGGAGGACACTCCAAATACTGATTTAAGAATTAGGTATGGCCATTATGAGTATGTGGTTATGCCTTTTAGTCTAAAAAATTCACTAGTGATCTTTATATAATTTAGTAATTATATATTTCAAAGGTTTATGGATTCTTTTGTGGTGGTTTTTATGGATGACATATTGGTTTATTCAACAAAAAGGGTTAAAAATGAGAAACACTTGGAACTGGTGTTGGAAATTTTGAGAGATCATTATTTGTATTCCAAATTATCAAATTATGGTTTTTGGATACAAGTGGTACATTTACTTGTCCATGTTATCTCTGAAAGAGTTTTTTTTCAGATCCAGAAAAGATAGAGGCTTTGATCTCTTGGAAACCACCAAAGGATGTTTCTTTATAAAATTTTTCCTCAGTATATCTAGTTATTATTGATGATTTGTTCATGATTTTCATGAAAAGATTCACCAATCATATATTTTATAAGGAAAAATGTCCATTCCAATGAAATGAGGAATGTCAAAAGTATTTCCAAGAGGATAAAGTTTTCATAACATCGGCACTGGTTTTGATATCACTGGAATTAGGATAAGGGTACATGTTTTATTGTTTTACTTTGGGATCTAGGTTGGAATGTGTTATTATAAAGGTAGATCATGTTATTAATTTTGTCTCATTGAAGTTATGGTTTCATGATAGAAAATACCCAAAACATTATTTGGTGATAGTCATTGTAGTATATCCTTTGAGGACATGGCATCATTACCTCTTTGGGGGAAAATTTACAGTGTTTTCAAATCATAAGACCCTGAAACATATTTTATCACAAAGAGATTTGAACATGAGACAAAGAAGATGGATGGAGTATCTCCAAAAGTTTGAAATTGATTTTATGTATACACCAGGTACATAAAATTCAATGGTGGATGTATTAAGAATACATTACTACATTAAGTTGAAGAAAAAGGATTTATATCATTGGAAGTTGATGTCGGTGATAGTTGACATGCACTTGGACTATGAATACCGAGGTAGTGTTATTTTTTTCTTTCCAGTTTCATTTGTTCTTTATTTTTTTGAAATTCTTAAAGAGACACAAAAATCTGATTTTGAATTTGTGTCTATGAGTTTAAAACCCAATATTGGGGAGATCATTGAGGGATGGAACAAGGATGGGAGTTTAGTGTTTTGGTTTAGAGATCAAATGGTATTACCTTTGGATTTTTAGGAAAATATTCGTCATGTTTACCATCATTTGATAGGTATTTTTTAGTCTGGAATATGGAAGATGTATAAGGCACTTAAAGTACAATTTTTTTTGGTTTTCATGAAAATAAAATTGGATGTTTTATGATGATATCCCTCAATTTTCTATAGGTTAAGGAATAAAACCAGCATCCAGTGGGTATGTCGCAGTCTTTACATATTCTTTTTTTGGAAATCGGAGTTGATAACTATGGATTTTGTGATAGGTATCCCAAGGACAATTCCGAAACATGATTTCATATTCTTGATAGTGGATCATCTTACAAATTTTTCCCATTTCATCCCTATTCATGAATCTCATGTTATGGAGGACTTATCAAAAATCTATATTTGAGAAGTGGTAATAAGGAAAGGAATACTAGTTTTGATAGTATCAGATAGAGACACAAGGTTTAAGTCTCATTTTTGGAAATCTTTACAAAAAAACCCTTGGGACTTAGTTGACTATGATTTTGGTGTTTTATCCTTATATGGATGGACAATCTGAAAGGATGATACAAACATTGGAAGGCATCATTAGGGCTTATGTAATGAATTTTAGTGGCTCATTGGAGGAGCACATACCATTAGTGGAGTTCTAAAACAACAACATTTATTGGGCCTTGATACATATGTATACATTTGAAGCATTTAATGGGTGTCATTGTCATTATCCACTTTGTTGGTTGGGAATATTTGATACTTCACTGGTTGGACCAAGCCTTATACAAGAGACAATGAAGAAGATTTAGTTGATCAGGAAGAGAATAGAGATGGCTCAGAGTCACCAAAAATCATATTCATGTCATCATCAAAGTTTATTTTAATTTTAGTTGAGTGATCATGAGTTCTTTATATTCTCTCTAAGGCATGGTCATTATTGTTTTCAAAATCAGGGCAAGTTATCATCTCAATATATAGTTCCTTTTGATAAACTTGAATGGGTTAGTGAGGTGGAATATCGATTGGATTTTCCACCATAATTTAGTTTAGTGAACTACATGTTTCATGTATATCAGTTGAAGAAGTATCAACTTTATCCTAACCATGTGATTCTATGGGATTATGTTTACCTAGAGTTGAATTCTTCATTCCTTCATATTCTAGTATGTATTGTGGATAGGCAAGAGAAAGTCTAGCATGGGAATAGAACCTGTCTAGTGAGTTTTTTATGGAAATGTGGTGGGATTCAGGAAGAAACATGGGAATGAGAAAAGTAAGTTGTTGAGAAAAGTATCAAACTATTTTATGGAAATGATGGTTTTCTACTTTCTAGGTATGGAAAGACCAATAGTGGAGAGAATTTATCACCCTCATTTTCAAACAATTAACCTTTTTATTTTAAGTATGTAAATTAATTGGGTTAAGATTGGGAGATTTTAGAGGTGTTTTGATGTGTTTTTGGGAATTTAAAGAGATTCACAGTTTGATCATGTTTAGTAAAAACCATGAAACTACTCCAGAAAACTATAAAAAGTGAGACAGTGGGCTCTGGATAAGTCTACGATTAAGCGCAAGTTTTGGCCAAACTGTTCTGCCACCCAGGAGAAACCATGAATTTTGGGATATAGGGATTCTACATAGTTGGAGAATTGTTTTTCTAACCATGTGATCCAACTTTGTGAGGTGATTCTTGAGTTAGAGTCTTGTGCATAGTTTTCGACTGGTTTTCCTAACTGTGCACCCTAACTGTGCATGGTTAAAAGTTAGATCCAAATATTGTGGATCTAATCCCAATTTTAACCTTAATGCCTTGTTTTTTCATAATCAACCCTAATTTATTTCATCTCTTAAAAAAGGCTATGAATACCCTTTCCCTTGATCAAGGAACAATCTGTTGGTGTTTCTTTTCATGTTGGAGGCCCAGATTCCTTGGTAAGTCTCAATTTTTCACTATTTTTCCTTAGTTTCTTCAACTTCCCTCTCTTATAGTGATATATCTAATCTATTGGGGATGGATATAGGTTGTTTTATTCCAATAATTATTATTTATCATTTTATTACTGATATGGAACAAGATCTATAGATGTTTTTTAGAGTTTCAAACTGTTTTGTTGAAGAATCTGTTCCATTATTAATTTTCACCTTTGTTTGAGAGGTAGGTGGATTAACTATCAACTCGTATTATTAAAACTTAAAGGAATGGTTTCTAATTGTTTTAATTTATTTAAATTTATTGTGAAATTGATGTGAAATTCTTGGTAGAGACCCTCTTTGGTGATGGTTTGTAAAATTGTGGAAATTAGTTGTAGTGAAAAGTGATTTGTTTCGTGATTTTAAAACTATTTTTCAAAATAAGGCTTGGTTTTGATTCCAGGTAATGGTTTGACAGAAATTTTTTCAAAAAATGAAATGATTTATTTAAATATCTTGATATATTTGTTTTTTTCATACAAGTGTTGGTGTGAATTCATGGTTTTGACGTGGACCTGAAAAAGGGGAGTGTACCATTGGGGTACAAGTGATGTGGCCCTGGATAAGTGGTGTCTTTCATTAGGGCCCAAGGAAATTGTCCACTTAGTGATGAATTTGTGGGTAGATGATAAACTTCTCATGAGTATATAACTTTCACTTAAGCATGAATGTGTGGGTGTAAGTGTGAATCATGTAATGGGTATTCCAAATGGAAAGTAAAGTGGATTAAAGAATTTTTTTTATATTCCTTGTAAATTGAATGGTTTGGAAAATGGTTTGGATTTGATATAAACTATTTTAAAAAATATATATAAATTGTTTTATATAAATGGGTTAACAAGTTCTATCCTAATGGCATTGGTAGGGAATTCATTTGGGGAAATCCTACTGAGTTTCATTACTCACCCCCTCCTTGGTAACTTTTGTTCATTTTAAAATGTTTTATATAGAGACACAGGTAAAATAAAGTTATATTGTTTCTTTAGTGATGAATCATGATAGCTTTTCCATGGATTATGGAGTTAGAACTTAGATCATGTTGGGATATGTAGAGTTATATATTTTGAGACTTTTAGTTTTGTTGGTTCTTTATTTTTATTTATACTCTCATACTAGTTTTGGTTTCAACATTCAACTTTGGTATGTTGTGTTATTGGTTTGGTTATTTGAGTTGTATTACATTATTATCATGCATCATATAGTGGTTGTTTGGTAATGGTGATTTTTTCTTAGATTTTTTTAATGGAAAATCATCTCCCAACTATTTATGAATCCCTTGGAATTTATTACCTACCTTTGGTGTCTTAGGGATGTCAAGAAGTACTCCCACTGTAGAGACCCAAAGCTTGACGTACATGGACATTACATTACTTTTGCGGAATACTTAGTACATAACAAAAACACACACACAAGGATCGTAATAGTTTAGTGTCTTTGGAAACTCGGAACGTAATCTTCTAATCATGGTGAAAGATCTTCAACATCTCCCTTAAAGATCTTCCTTTTTTTTCTTACCTAAAACCTTTCTTTATATCCTAGGGAAAAGAAAACATAAAAGGGTGAGATCAAATGCTCATTAAGGGTAAAAAAAAGAAAAATCAATCACATCATATTCATAAGAACATAACATTTTGGAAATCTTAACCTGCAAAAGATATCATAATATCATAACATGGGATAAATCATAGTAGTGAAATGAAATCCCAATAATCATAACTTAAAACATGAAACTTTGTGGCATACACACATAGTCATAGAGAATCATTTCTTATTAGTCAAGACTCATTGCCAAGACTATCTTAGTGGAAAAATTTCCTTTCTGAACCGAGTTACCCTCGTTTCAGTCCTGTTTCACTGAACCAGTATAACCTACCGTTCCAGCCATGTCTATCTCATGAGATATAAAATCTTTACCCAATTCATTGGAGGGAGATATAGGTCCCACCCATCTCATAATGATACCATTATTATGTGTGCCACAAAATCATAAATCATACATCATTGCATAACCCATGTAATAAAAATGGGAATCTTAAACATCATGACATCATAAAACAATTCATATACGATAAAGGAATTCATAAAAATAATTCCATCACAACATAATCAAATCAATGTAATAATAGGTATAAAAATAGAACCCTTTATCATCTTAGATGGAAAATAATTTTGATAAAACACTTGAACTTCATTCTTGAGAAAAATATCCTTTCTACTTCAAAAACGCTTTTCCTTTCTTAACATGTCGTACAAAAAGAAGTTGATTAAAAATAAACTCGAAAACATGTAAAGGAAGCTTCTTGGAAATAATGTTTTAAAAATCCATTCATGCCGTATAAGTTAAAAAAACATTCTTCGTACTTTTGTCGGAAAAGTCAAAAAAGTACCTCGTACGAAAAATGACAAAAGATTCCTTTCATATCTTTTACTAAAAACTCACCGAAGGGTAAAATAGGATTTAAAAAATTGTAGGTGAATGTAAATAATATTACATATTGAGGAAAAATTTATGTGGATGATAAAATACACCCAAATAAATTTCAAAGTATAAACAATCTCGGATAAAAATGAGATTGTGATATTTCCCTTACCTTAGGTCCGATTTGCTTCGTAAGTATCCGAACCTCCTGTATAATGATTTAAATAATGTCATTGACTTATTCTAGAATCATAATCATTGTTATTATATCATATATGGTTCACTTATGACTTTATTTTACCCGTTCTTTTGTAAATTCCATGTTAAAGAGTGTTTTGGGTAAAATCGATTCATTTGTCGTAGGTGTTTGGACTTGTTGTTCTTGAAATTATTATTACTTATATCATGATTTACTTACTTCCAGAATATAAAACATGATTTATATATCATATATATTCAGTATATATATATATAATAGATAGATAAATGAAATGAAACACACCGTTCATGGATACGGTAGTCCGTACGTACGCATTAACGCTGTTTTCCTTTCCTTATTGTCTTGAATGGAAGTAAGTTGATGACATACATACATATATATATATACATAAATCCAGTAGATTTAACATGTCATATATTTCATTATTATTCATTATATATACTTCATAATCATTCATTAATGGTTAATGTGGAGAATGAATCTCATCGCGTCGTGGAGACGGTATTCCGTACGTACGCACGAGCGATGATATCATTCTCATGATCGTGAACTTGTGTTGAAGTGTATGTATACTATTACAGTATCAATATAACTTTATAATAATCATATATAGTTACTCATTACACCATTATACCCATCCAATTAAGGTGGTGGCGGAAAATAGATTACACCACGGCGTGGAGATGGTATTTCGTACGTACGCACGCGCGGTGATTTCATTTTCTGTAGGATGGATAGATGGTGAAATAGGATTGTTTAAGACTTATAATAACATATCAGTATATGAGTGATACTGATGTTATTACTTCATAATGAAACAACCTAAGAAGAAGAAGTGGAAGAAGAAATAAAGGTGAAAGAATCGGTAACGGAAATTACCTCTTCTTTGAAGCGCCTCTTTGAGACCTCCTCTTAGGGCACTAAAATTGGTCTTTGAGGAAGACCAGAACCTCTAGGATGTTTCTAGGGAAGTGGAGAAGATATTTTGGCAGGGTTTGGCCGAGATTGAAGGCTCAAAGTTGTGTGAGGAAGAGAGGGAGGAGGTGCCCTTTTATAAGGGAGGAGATGGGCTCCTTTGGAAAAACTAAAAATATTATTTTATTATAAAGTCAAGTTCGGTTTTAAATTGCTCCAAATTGATTTATTTCGAGGCTAAAGTGGGGATGGGTCGAAATCATCTCATACAATAGAATTTAGACAAGTTTAGGTTCCTATTTTAACCTTATCATTTAGATTTAACATTAAGTTAAATAATTTTACTTTTACCGTGTCTTCTTGTGTTCTTACACTATAAGGTTAATAAACATACTATAAGAAGCCAAACGAACCCCAAATTGTTTATTATTAATATATATAACCTTATCTAAGTCATTTGGCCGAACCTTATATTTTTAGGAATAAAATAACAATTAATAATATAATATTTGTTTTAAAAACTAATTTATGTCAATTTTGACACTATTTGGTACATGATTTTTATGAAATTCATAACATAATTATAAGTTCAAACCAAGTTACTTAAATCAACAATAACATGTCATATTAACCTAGAAAATTATTTTAAATCATAAAAAGTCTCAAATTATATTTATTTGGGTATTTATAATATCAATTATTAAAATTTTCACTATTATGGTAATTACTGCATCATCATTGTGTCATAAATAAATTAATTTATCTAATGTCTAAAAATTATATATAAAATAGCATTATGTAGGAAATATTTTTATCTTTCTAATGAGTATTTATATTCGAATTTATCTTATGTATAACCCTATATTAAAAATAATTTACTTATTAAACATTGATTTTAACTATTTTAACCCTTCTTTAAATAAATTAATAATAAATGTCCTAATCTAATCCAAGTGGGCCTAAATGGTAATATTTTATTCCTAGGGTTGTTTTGGGTCAAATTACACTTTTCCAATAGAATTAAGACATGTGTTAGGGTAATAATAATATCATTTTTACCCTTAATTACCCTATTTACTTTTAACCGTGGTAAATAAAAGTAAAAAGTTACTATTCACCAAAAATTATTTTCATCTCATTGAACCACATTTTACATACTGACATCAACCGTGTCTCTCGGATTTTTGAAATTCCACTCACAAAAGCGGTAAAATTATGATTTTTGAAAAATTCAGTTTTTTTAACTACCACTTAGTGGTTTCACTATTCATCAAAAATTGAAAGTTTTCAGAAAAATACCAAAAATTAGGCCTAAGCTATATTTGATATTATGAAATCAAAAATTATTTCTATTTTACCAAATTCAAAACATATCAGTTGCATTAATTAATTTAAAAATTAATTCTCGTCGTCAAAACAAATAGCATGTTCTTAAGAGATAATAACTATCAAAAGATTGACACTTGTTTATGTCTGGTTTAAATGTGAAATTACATCCAATGACCAACATTGTATTAAATTGTAAAAATATATTCTAAATATACTTTAAAACCACTCAAATTAATAATTTATCACTATTAATTATTTCGATTGAAAAAGTTGTTTTTAATTAAAATTTAGTAATTTTCACTATTCATCAAAATATGAAAGTTATCCGAAAATCACCAAAATTTCACCCTAAGCTAATTTTGATATTCCAAATCCAAAAATGAAGTCCATTTTGAAAAATAAAAATTACAAAATTTCAAAAAGTGGTTATTACTATTCATAACGGCTTGTTTTAATAATATTTTAATAGCATATCGTTGTTTAGTGAAACTCGGTATTGCGTACTACACACGCTATCAAGGAAGGTCGTGATTGCGTGTAATGAAAGGCAAGTCAAGGATGCATGTTGTGCAAGCTCCTTTTGGTGTAGCGTACAACACAAGACATTAATGAAATTAAAAAGAATATTTTTCATAAAATCTTGGGGTGTTACATTCTACCCCCCTTAAAATGAATTTCGCCCTCGAAATTCGTCGGGGTTATAAATTGTTTACCATTCAAAAGTTTCTTTAATCTAAACCCACATCATAAAAAGGAATACCAAAACCAATCTTTAAAAACTAAATTATGAAACGTAACGGTTACCCAAATAAACTAATCACTGGGTTTCTACATAGGTGAAAATATGGATATGGAAGAGAAATCTAACCATCATGTTCTGATGGAGAGTGGTAGAGAACATGGCTATGGAAAAGCTAGAAATAACAAAGCCATAAATTTGTGATGATCTAAGGTACCATCTGATTCATCAGATATAAGAGCACTAAGACAACATTTTTGGTTTTCAAGATCATTTCCCTAAAGTTGATGAAATTGGAATTAGAAGAAATACTTTCGTGATTTTGGTATAGTCTCACCGTTTGTCGTTCTTTGGATAATTTCCACTTCATATCTTAAAGAAATGAAGTTGAATTTTTCATTCGTGATGTGTTAGCAGATCATGTGATAGAATGATGGGTCATTTCATCTCTTTCAAACAAAAGGTTAGAAAAAGTTATAAGTCCATCTTATGGTTAATCGTATATGGTTCCAAAAATGAACTTATACTTCATATATCATACCGCTTAATAAAATAAAACTAGTTTCTACTAACCAGGGACTTCCTGTAGGCCTGTGGTAGGCGATAAAGGCCAGTCGCACTTCGGTTGTGGGTTCGATTCCCACAGCCTTGTCCGACGCGATGGGCTGTCGGCCGTCCTGCAGGTTGTCCTTTTTCTAAAACTACATTACTATAACATCCTATAAATAATATCAAAAAAAGTTCTATCCTTAAACAATACTAACTTATGTCCAACATAATCCATTCCAATCTTTAGGCTTATCTAAAATACTTCGATCCAAGCTCATAGTATAAAGAAAACAATTACTTGAAATGTCATCAACCAAGCATGTGAATACCATCATTTGTCCCCCATATATCTTGTTGGTCACATTCCAATCATGTTAATACCTTAATCATGTATTCTCTTGAAAAATGAATACTTATTAAACCTTAGTGAAAACATGAATGCTTTCAAAAGTTAACTCTTACCACATACCAAAATCCAAAAATTATATATACTCAAACCATGATATAACCTTCTCCTTATATCAGTCATGAGCTCATGAATACTATCAAACATTTAATTTTATCCTTATCCCTTCATTATTCTCATATCATCTTCATTCCAAAAATATCTGAATAACCTTTCATGGATACTGGTAGCATTAATCACACACTTTCAAAACTCAAGGAAAGACAACAATGTAACAATCCTTAGATGTCTCTTTATTCCATAGTACCATGAGATTCTTTACACTTGATAAACATGTAATCATTCCACTACCTTCTTAAACCATTGACCGAGCTTCAACAATTATTTCATCTCACATATCATTTGTAGTCTCTTCATCATCATCAACATAAATACTACCCATACGGCCATACTGATTCTCTTCATGAGACTTTCCCTTAGGGCATTGGTTTGTATAATGCCTGTACATTCCACATTTAAAACATTTAACCATTGTTCATGTCATAGCAATACCATTATCATCATCCCTGGTGTTAACTGATCCTTTTCCTTTGCACTTACTGGCTTTGTGTCCTTCTTTTCCACACCCAAAGCATCTTCGAGTTCCTTTGAAACATTCTCCTTGATGCCTCTTCCCACATGATTTACATAGGGGAAATTGAACTTTCTTTCCTCTATGATCATCATGAAACTCCATCTTTCTCTTATTAGCCGAGTCAGGAAACTTACCAAATTTTACTTTATTGATCATATTATGAGATTTCTGATTCGGTATAATAATGATGTTTGGACTTCCAAATCCCATTTCATTTGGTTTCTCATGAAGAATATCATTCCATTGTCCATCATATCCTCCATTATCGTGAATCACCTTGTTTCCAGCCATTTTCTAAAACCCAAAAAGAATAGTGTGAGAGGCAAAAATCATAATAAAGGGGGAGTAACTTCAATATCTAACATCTTTGGTTTAATCTAATATCTTTAACATAGTTCTAGAACTATATCCTATACGTATACTTATCATTAGGGGAATCCCTAGACATACCTTAGAAATATCTCTAGGGATCTCACTAACTTTTTCGCATCCTAGTTTCCAAAGGTTGACTAAACCTTTCCTCTGATACCAACTGTAGAGACCCAAAGCTTGACGTACATGGACATTACATTACTTTTGTGGAATACTTAGTACATAACAAAAACACACACACAAGGATCGTAATAGTTTAGTGTCTTTGGAAACTCGGAACGTAATCTTCTAATCATGGTGAAAGATCTTCAACATCTCCTTTAAAGATCTTCCTTTTTTTTCTTACCTAAAACCTTTCTTTATATCCTGGGGAAAGGAAAACATAAAAGGGTGATATCAAATGCTCAGTAAGGGTAAACAAAATAAAAATCAATCACATCATATTCATAAGAACATAACATTTTGGAAATCTTAACCTGCAAAAGATATCATAATATCATAACATGGGATAAATCATAGTAGTGAAATGAAATCCCAATAATAATAACTTAAAACATAAAACTTTTTGGCATACACACATAGTCATAGAGAATCATTTCTTATTAGTCAAGACTCATTGCCAAGACTATCTTAGTGGACAATGTCCCTTTCTGAACCGAGTTACCCTCATTTTAGTCATGTTTCACTGAACCAGTATAACCTACCGTTCCAGCCATGTCTATCTCATGAGATATAAAATCTTTACCCAATGCATTGGAGGGAGATATAGGTCCCACCCATCTCATAATGATATCATTCTTATGTGTGCCACAAAATCATAAATCATACATCATTATATAACCCATGTAATAAAAATGGGAATCTTAAACATCATGACATCATAAAACAATTCATATACGATAAAGGAATTCATAAAAATAATTCCATCACAACATAATCAAATCAATGTAATAATAGGGACAAAAACAGAACCCTTTATCATCTTAGATGGAAAATAATTTTGATAAAACACTTGAACTTCATTATTGAGGAAAATATCCTTTCTACTTCAAAAACGCTTTTCCTTTCTTAACATGTCGTACAAAAAGAAGTTGATTAAAAATAAACTCGAAAACTTGTAAAGGAAGCTTCTTGGAAATAATGTTTTAAAAATCCATTCATGTCGTATAAGTTAAAAAAACATTCTTCGTACTTTTTTCGGAAAAGTCAAAAAAGTACCTCGTATGAAAAAAGACAAAAGTTTCCTTTTATATCTTTTACTAAAAACTCACCGAAGGGTAAAATAGGATCTAAAAAATTGTAGGTGAATGTAAATAATATTACATATTGAGGAAACATGGATGTGGATGATAAAATACACCCCAGTAAATTTCAAAGTATAAACAATCTCAGATAAAAATGAGATTGTGATATTTCCCTTACCTTAGGTCCGATTTTCTTCGTAAGTGTCCGAACCTCCTGTATAATGATTTAAATAATGTCATTGACTTATTCCAGAATCATAATCATTGTTATTATATCATATATGGTTCACTTATGACTTTATTTTACCCGTTATTTTGTAAATTCCATGTTAAAGAGTGTTTTGGGTAAAATCGATTCATTTGTCGTAGGTGTTTGGACTTGTTGTTCTTGAAATTATTATTACATATATCATGATTTACTTACTTCTAGAATATAAAACACGGTTTATATATCATATATATTCAGTATATATATATATATATATAATAGATAGATAAATGAAATGAAACACACCGTTCATGGAGACGGTAGTCCGTACGTACGCATGAACGCTGTTTTCCTTTCCTTATTGTCTTGAATGGAAGTAAGTAGATGACATACATATATATATATATATACATAAATCCAGTAGATTTAACATGTCATATATTTCATTATTATTCATTATATATACTTTATAATCATTCATGAATGGTTAATGTGGAGAATGAATCTCATCGCGTCGTGGAGACGGTATTCCGTACGTACGCACGAGCGATGATATCGTTCTCATGATCGTGAACTTGTGTTGAAGTGTATGTATACTATTCCAGTATCAATATAAATTTTTAATAATCATATATAGTTACTCATTACACCATTATACCCATCCAATTAAGGTGGTGGCGGAAAATAGATTACACCACGGCGTGGAGACGGTATTCCGTACGTACGCACGCGCGGTGATTTCATTTTCCGTAGGATGGGTAGATGGTGAAATAGGATTGTTTCATACTTCTAATAACATGTAAGTATATGATTGATACTGATGTTATTACTTCATAATGAATCAACCTAAGAAGAAGAAGTGGAAGAAGAAATAAAGGTGAAAGAATCGGTAACGGAAATTACCTCTTCTTTGAAGCGCCTCTTTGAGACCTCCTCTTAGGGCACTAAAATTGGTCTTTGAGGAAGACCATAACCTCTAGGATGTTTCTAGGGAAGTGGAGAAGAGATTTGGGCAGGGGTTGGCCGAGCTTGAAGTCTCAAAGTTGTGTGAGGAAGAGAGGGAGGAGGTGCCCTTTTATAAGGGAGGAGAGGGGCTCCTTTGGAAAAACTAAAAATATTATTTTATTATAAAGTCAAGTTCGGTTTTAAATAGCTCAAAATTGATTTATTTCTAGTATAAGGTGGGGATGGGTCGAAATCTTCTCATCCAATAGAATTTAGATAAGTTTAGGTTCCTATTTTAACCTTATCATTTAGATTTAACATTAAGTTAAATAATTTTACTTTTACCGTGTCTTCTTGTGTTCTTACACTATAATGTTAATAAACTTACTATAAGAAGCCAAACGAACCCCAAATTGTTTATTATTAATATATATAACCTTATCTAAGTCATTTGGCCGAACCTTATATTTTTAGGAATAAAATAACAATTAATAATATAATATTTGTTTTAAAAACTAATTTATGTCAATTTTGACACTATTTGGTACATGATTTTTATGAAATTCATAACATAATGATAAGTTCGAACCAAGTTACTTAAAGCAACAATAACATGTCATATTAACCTAGAAAATTATTTTAAATCATAAAAAGTCTCAAATTATATTTATTTGGGTATTTATAATATCAATTATTAAAATTTTCACTATTATGGTAATTACTGCATCATCATTGTGTCTTAAATAAATTAATTTATTTAATGTCTAAAATTTATAAATAAAATATCATTATGTAGTAAATATTTTTATCTTTCTAATGAGTATTTATATTCGAATATATCTTATTTATAACCCTATATTAAAAATAATTTACTTATTAAACATTGATTTTAACTATTTTAACCCTTGTTTAAATAAATTAATAATAAATGTCCTAATCTAATCCAAGTGAGCCTAAATGGTCATATTTTATTCCTAGGGTTGTTTTGGGTCGAATTACACTTGTCCAGTAGAATTAGGACATGTGTTAGGGTAATAATAATATCATTTTTACCCTTAATTACCCAATTTACTTTTAACCGTGGTAAATAAAAGTAAAAAGTTACTATTCACCAAAAATTATTTTCATCTCATTGAACCACATTTTACTTACTGACATCAACCGTGTCTCTCGGATTTTTGAAATTTCACTCACAGAAGCGGTAAAATTAAGTTTTATGAAAAATTCAGTTTTTTTAACTACCACTTAGTGGTTTCACTATTCATCAAAAATTGAAAGTTTTCAGAAAAATACCAAAAATTAGGCCTAAGCTATATTTGATATTATGAACTCAAAAATGATTTCTATTTTACCAAATTCAAAACATATCAGTTGCATTAGTTAATTTAAAAATTAATTCCCGTCGTCAAAACAAATAGCGTGTTCTTAAGAGATAATAACTATCAAAAGATTGACACTTGTTTATGTCTGGTTTAAATGTGAAATTACATCCAATGACCAACATTGTATTAAATTGTAAAAATATATTCTAAATATACTTTAAAACCACTCAAATTAATAATTTATCACTATTAATTATTTCAATTGAAAAAGTTGTTTTTAATTAAAATTTAGTAATTTTCACTATTCATTAAAATATGAAAGTTATCCGAAAATCACCAAAATTTCACCCTAAGATAATTTCGATATTCCAAATCCAAAAATGAAGTCCATTTTGAAAAATAAAAATTACAAAATTTCAAAAAGTGGTTATTACTATTCATAACGGCTAGTTTTAATAATATTTTAATAGCATATCGTTGTTTAGTGAAACACGGTATTGCGTACTACACATGCTATCAAAGAAGGTCGTGATTGCGTGTAATGAAAGGGAAGTCAAGGATACGTGTTGTGCAAGCTCCTTTTGGTGTAGCGTATAACACAAGACATTAATGAAATTGAAAAGAATATTTTTCATAAAATCTTGGGGTGTTACACCCACCTCTTCCCAAGCCAATGATGATGGGAGAGATGTTAATTATATGCACACTGAAACATATTTTTTTTATTTTCAAGAGGGATAATAATTATTTTGTAATTGTGAATGGGAGGTAAATGTGGTTACATGTTATATTTTTATACACCTATTATGTGATGATATATTTTTCACAGAACTTGATTGATGTTATCGTTTTATGTACATACGCCACTATGTTTTTTTATCACTTTTCCAATGATATCATTTTATGTTCACATTTTTCCATGTTCATTGTTTATATTATAATGAAATAAGAAGGTAAGTAAAGTATGTAATAATAAATATAAATATATGGAACTAAGTTTAAATTATTGTAGAGTTATTGATGTGGATAAAAATGTAACCTAGATTTTATATTAATAATTTTAATTCAAAATTAAGTGATATAGAGAAGGTAATTGATCCAATTAATGATAAATAAAAAAATAGTAAGAAATAAAGTATATGGGGACTATTCTGCTAGAAATAGTTTGTTACTCATTTAAGAAGGTTTTGTTCATGTAATAATTAAATGGATATAGAGAAAATTTAAGGAAGAGTCATTGGGTAAATATGGATAGAATAATAACCTTGGATAAAAAAAATAATTAATGGTACTAATAACTAGTTATATAGATAAATGATAGAATTATAGAATATAAAAATTAATGGTAGGTAATAATTAATATGATAGATGTAACATTGTTTAAAAGAGACTATTATAGGATTAAATAAGATAGGGTTTCTTATAAAAGGTAAAGGGTGAGGAACCCTGATGGGGGTTATTTAATCATGGATGGTGTGACTAGTCCACCATAACATTTTTTTACATATTTTATTTTATATTTTTTGATAACACATTTATTTAATTATATATGGTTGTTTAATTTTAATGTATGATTGGTTTATTTTTAGATTATTCTTATGTGTTCCCATTATGTGAATGATTTATTATGTGATTATTTATTATTCATCATCTGATTAATTGTTTTTTATTTCTTTACTCATATAATTTCTTATATGATTGTCTCTTTACTCAATTTCTTATTGTGTTGTTTGTATTATTGGGTTGTAATGGATCACAGTTTTACTAGAATTTATTTACATATGTGAGATATAATGCCTCAAGGTTGTGGTACATACATTTAATTATGGCCTGAAATGGATTAAAGTTAACATGTACATGTATCCTTTGGATATAATGGATTGATTGATTTTATTGTGTATTGGGTAATAATAACTTGAGGTTCAATATGAATTTGTATATGATGTAGCTGCATGGGATGAAAGTATGTGACGATGAGGCTCTATGTGATATAGGGATGTGATGATCTACCTTCATAGGGTTCAAGGATATGATGATGTGACTGCAATGGGTAAAGTAATGTATTGATGTGATGATATGGATATATGGGATATATAGATGTGAGTATTTTGTTGAATAGGGTTTAATTGTATGATGATATTTTTTCATGGGGTTCATGGATGTGATGATGAAATGGATGGTTAAGGTTGAGAGTTGGGATTTCTTACTTGTTTGAATAAATATATGGATGATATAGTATATCGATTTTTTATTCATTATTGATGACATATTTTGGGTTTCCCCTTTAATTATAAATCCCTAGAAATCAATAATATATGTGAAAATATATTGGTATTATATGATAATATATATGCAGGTGATGACTTTAAGAAAGAACAATATTTGAGTATTAATATCTTATTATCTTTATCCATGACCTTTCTCTAGATGTTTTCATCAATGTATCTCACAATAGCCTTATGGATATAGAGTAATAAATAAATATGGTCATACTGATTACTCCTAAATTACTCACCCCTTTTCATGTATTAATTTACTATTATGATGTATGACATGTAGATGACATCATGCTGGGAAAATTAATGTTTCTTTTTATGAGAATAATATGATTTTATTAGTGGTTTATTTTTTATTCCTGGGTATCAAGAGGGCAACGCCTCTCATTCTTATAATAGATGCTCTTGGGGATAATCGCCAGCCCAGGTCCTATTCTAGGTGGGCCTCAGGGGGTCACTCTTATCCCTCTAGTAACCAGGAGGTGTTTTGGTGGGATTGGGTTGTGAAAAAAGTGGTATCAAAGATTTTGTTTTAGAGTTAAGGATAGAGTTTAGAGTAATGAATCTAAGAGGCTTACATAGGTTTGGTAGGGAAACTGTGTCATTTAAACCCAAATAGTAAAGAAGGTAGGGGACTAGTTGGGGATGTAATGTTCAGAATGCCTTATATATTTTTTCATGATAATCCCATTTTTAACTAGGTTGAGGGGGAACCATTACTTGACCAAGAGACCCAAAGTTACAAATCCTGAATTACAAGGCTAAAATACCCATAAGGGAACAAACCCTTATATATATATAATGATTCAACTACACTGGAACAACCCCTCCCTAATAATTATTGATGTCTCCATCAATACCACCACCTTAATGTTGCTTCCATATTGTAGTTCCCATGTTCATATCTATATGGGTTAATGGATTGATCATCATATCCCTCCTTCAATCCTTAGTTTCAGTTGGATCCTCCTTGGTGACTCTTTCTACTATGATTTATCCACTCAGGGATACTCTAGTAATCTGGATCTTCACTTCTTTATGCCATGTATTCCATGTGACCTAAAGGCCTAGTTTTATGGCCCAAAATCCCATTTGATATGAACAGTACCACTTCTATAGTCACCAGCTATTATGCCAAAACCGGTATAGTACTATAGTACTACTACATAACAATAAAATTTTCTCCCACCCTGATTTGAATTTGAGTCTAATGCAGGATTATAGGGAGTCTTTACAATTTAGGTAATGCCCTAACTTCTAGGTTACTAGTTGGTATACAGATATTTAATGACCCTTTAATATTATTCCAAAACCATAACATTATGGATACTGAGTAGGATCTATGTGTCATGTCCCTCTATGATCTGATGTAAGGACCATGTCATCCAATTAAACATGGTTAAGTGGAAAATTCACTAATTATGTGGTATAAATTTTTGGATGGATACATGCATCATTTTCGAATATTTCATTTAAATTTAATCTTGGTTTTGATTATGATTTGTGTGTTATTTTATTACTAACATATATTGATGTGATTCACCCTTGATAATTATATTACATTCAATTTTTAATAAACCTATTCATGTTAAGTAAATCATTCAATTTAAAATATCTAAAATTAATAGGTTCTTAGTTATTATATAATATTCCTTGATAAATTTATAATTGATTCATGTTGATTAATAAACTGGTAAGAGCATGTTATAATTTAAAGGTTCTATAGTAAAGTTATATTTTATTATGGTAATATGATTTCATTATTGGTAAATATTATTTAGAATTTATATATTACATGTTAATATTTGTTCTTGGAATATCAATGCATTTGAAAAGTAATTCTGAAAGCATGTTAGAATTTGAAGGAAATATATAAAAAAGTAAATGATTATATGTTTCCATGTATAAGGAATCATAATTTCCATGAAATTTATTTAGAAAAAATTATTTTTTAAGCATGTATATATAAATTATTGATTAAATTTATAGATTTTGAAAAGGAGAAGTTTTTCTAACATGCCTAAGTTGTAATGTTATTTTATATGACAGACATAAATGGGTAAATTGGAAAGTTTTTGGAATTGAATGAAATATATAATCATGAGGGTATTTAATTAATTAATGAGAAAATTAAATTTTAAATTCTTTTTAATAGCTTGAGTAACTTAATAAAAAGCTATGGAGTAGGCCTAGTATATATATTGTTCTTGAAAGAAACATTATAATTCATGGTTAAAATGGAATGTGATATGCATAAACTGTTTAGTATGGATAACATGATTATTATTATTAAGTTCTATAAGTTGATTATTATGAAAGCATGATCATTATGTGGTATACATAATACTTTCATACCATGTTAATCATAATAGGGTACAAAGGTAATTTTATGGTTTAAAATTTACTGCATTATTATATTGTAGATAATTTGGTTTTTTTACATGAGATGTTATGTCCTTCTTGATTAAATTAAAAACCTAATAAATCTAAAAAATCAATTAATGGGGTATAAGATATATGTTGTTAAAGGTGTGTAATAATTATGAAATCATTATAAAGATAATATTCATTTTTATGAAATCTTGATATTGTATAAATGAGTTAAATTTTGGCATGCCATGTTTATGTAATTATTTACTTAAAGCCTTGAGCTTGGTTTGTGATTGTTAATTAATTATCCAAAGATCGTGATTTGTGAATAAAAGTATTATAATTGTTGATTGATATCATTTATAGGATCTAGTATGATATTATGTGGAAAATAATTTTTGGCTTGGATATATGGGGGTATTGAATAGTGTTTGACTTGAGTTATAAAAAATTTATAGTGGATAACCATGTATGGATTTTAGGATTGGCTTTATATTTCTTTATTTCTAACAACTAGTTGATTTTTTACTAGTAGATGTTTATTTATTTTCCAAACATTAATGGTATATTTCATGAGATTATGGGATATTATATGATCATATTTATGGTATGTTATTACTATTATAATACCATGTTAAATTGATTTAATTCATGCTAAAAAATTATTATTTTAGTTTAAAATTAATTAAAACAGAAATGAAAGAATTATGCTGTCAGAATTGATTATGGTGACCATTTGTGACCATCCGATGGTTTTTTAAGTCATTCATGTTAGAATTGTGTTTTTACATCCTTATATATGAGATATAAAACTCTTTATGTAAATAAAGGTTGGAACCCAATTTTTGGGTTAGTGGATGTGATTCATGGTGCATATATATTAACATTGTTCTTTTTCTCAGATATGTACCATGTAATGAACCAGACTTCTATAAATAAAATTTCCCTTATTAATGTATACATTTTCCACACTTGATACTATACTATAATATAAATCCCTTTCAATAAAAATCAAAATCAAGAAAACCTTATTAAATTAATTCAAACATTACATTTAGAGAATAAATAACCATAAAAATTGAAAATTTTACAATGGGAAAATAAATATAAAAAATAACTATAATAGTTAAATTTGAATAGTACTTATCTCCAAGAATTATCATAACTAGAATAACACTAAAAAATATAAAACATTAGTAATCCAGTCAACATTTTTGAGAATGGAAAATATACAACCTTGATTGAAATTGGAGTGAATGATGAATAATTAGAGGTATTTATAAGGATTATAAAACCTATATGACCATTGTAATAGTAAAACTAACTATTATGAATAGTAACTTGACTATTAAAATAGTAATCAGACCATTGGAATGGTAAAATAATAGTTGGATATTTTATAAAATAAAATTCATAAAAATTTATATTAAAATATAATAAAATAAAATACTCAACATGATAAAAAAAATATTTGACACAAATAAATCATAAATTTAATTTTTAGTAAAATATGTATGTATTATTTTCATTATAATACATTTTTATATGAAATTTTTATTTTTAAAATAAAATATTATTTATATAAAATTGTATTATAAAATAAAAGATATTTTTATATAAATTAAAATATAATTTTATAAAGCTCATATAATTTTTCAACGGTTTGAAAGATTGGTTTTATCATAAAAACTAGTATTTTTCAATAAATAAATATTGTAATCAAAAAAGTAAATTTTTACTATTTAGAAAATTATTTTGAAAAAATTGTTTTCTTTTTTTAGAATAATCATTTCAAAATTATATTATGTTTATTCTTTTGGTATTTTTCTAAAATAGTTGATTTTTTAGTGAATAGTGAAATACCATAAAATGTGATATTTTACATTATAAGTTAAATAAATGATTAATTACATGAGGTATGATGTAATAAACCATTATATCAAGATCATATTCACTAATTACATTATGTAGTCATAATATTATCACTAGTGTAAGTATTGAGAAAAATAATAAACTAGTGTGTATTAAATTAAAAAAAACACTCTCGCCCCTATAAATACCACCCTTCACCACCCCTCTTCTACTCACACTCTAATTTCCTTAACTTTAAAAATATATATCCAAATATCTCTCCATTAATCCTTCTTATATACAGGTAGTTCTAGTTTTTCATAAAGATCATTCTATGAATCCTTAACCAGTAGCCTAATAGTTTAAATCCAAAGGAGGAGGTGATACTCTCAACTAAAGTCTCTTAAATTATTTTCTTCTTATTCATCCTAAAAAATATTTTATACCTTTTTCATAATAAAAAAATCATTATTAATATACTTAATTTCTATTATATTATTGTAATGACTATAATATACCCACCTTTCATATTTTCTAAAATGAAAATGACATCCATGTTTTGGTTGGTTCATCGACTTCATGGATAACATGTTTTGTTTTTCAAAATCACCTTTATGTATGGATATAGAAATAATTTTATGGTTATATATGTGTACAATAAGTATATTATAACTTATTTAATGTTTTTTAATTAATAAATAATCATTAATTTAAATAAAATGAATCTAGTTCGTGATGGTCACTAAAACCACCTAAATGAACTAACTATATAACAATAACATTTATAATAAATGAATCACCCCTATGTGAGAACACATATTTATATTTTGTAAATTTTAAACTTCTATAGTTAAATTAATATCATATCATTTCACTTCTATATTTGAAGTCCCATTTGATAAAAAATTACATAATTATCTATAAACCAAACCAACTTTGGAACCATAAAACGAATGCCCTTGAGATAGTTGGAATAAGCATGATGTATTAATAAAATGATTTTAAATGAAAATAAAATAATAGTAATAAATAAAATATAGATGAAAAATTATCTCAATCATGTATTTAATAAATTTAATATTATTATTTAGAAAGTTAGGTGTTGATACTGAGTGAGTTAAGGACTAGTGGTAAAAGATATTCTGAACCACCCCATATTACTTCCAGGTTACATATTCTCTTTAATTTATACCTTTTAATATACCTTTTTCTCATTTAATTATCATATATTCTATATATATGTTCCTTAAATATATACCTAGTATACTTTACCTTTATTTTTTGGGATAATACATTTTATTCATGTTCTCTTCTTAATTCCTTCATTTAAGAAAACTTGTTTTAAAGCAAACTAGTCTAATTATTAAATTTTTTACATAAAATCCAATAAAATGATTTGGAACCTTATATGGTTTCTAAAAACACAAATTTCTATATATAAAAAATTGTTTTATTTCTATTTTAAGGGAATATTATGCTCTTACCTTCTTTAATAACTTATTACCCCTTTATTAATACCCATATTGAGAGGTTCATTTCCAAACATACTTCCCCACTTCTTGTTTAATGTATTAAATTCAATTTAAATTAATTTTAATGAAATATTATCCTTATTTTATTTATGAACATCCAATAATTATTTAATTTCTTTTTTATTTTAATCTTTATGATATGCCATTTGATTATACTCTAAGACAATATTTTGTAACCCAATCCATTTTATTGGGTTTTATTATACTTAAAACCATTGTTTTATTTCCTTATATGGAACACATATGAATTTACATCTTATAAATGTGATGGGTGGTCTCAAAATTATACATCCCCCCATTTTATTGGGAAATGTTTTCATCTCATGAGATATCAAGTATGGTGCACAAGTGATTAGCCTAGAACACTATGTTATGTTTATTGGTGATGATCCTTAATGTATTTATATGATGTCATGTTTTATATTGTTTTATCATTTGTATAATTCCATTATACTTTTTATTATATGCTTCATTTTTTATGTTATATAATTTTCCACTTTATGATATCATGTAATGCCTCTTCTCTTAGTAGTTATATTTAACTAACATGTTTTCTCCCTTATCAAGATTTATAGAACATACATTTATTTATATATATCCCCAGTTTATACTATATAGTATTAGAAGATCTTTTTTATTTATAAGACCCATTTTGAGATTGAAATAATAAAGTTGTAGTTTATTTTCAAGTTTTTTATTTTTTTTCTGCCTAATCTTCCAAATACACTAGTCTTATGGATCCTTGTTTTATATTTTATGAATTTGTATGTTGAAAATCAAGAAATAAAATGTTTATAGGGTTTGAGTCTCTATATCTTGGAAAAAATGTATTATATTACATGGAAACTCAAATATAAATGATATTGAGAGTCTTGAATCATGTATGAAATTCTTCTCAATTATGATTTTTTCATTGGGAATCATTTCCATGAGTATCTTAAGTGTGAAGAATATTGTATACTTCACTGGGTATTGTTTAGGGATAGGTTGTGTTGCAAATTTTTTCCATCACTTCTTCCTTATAAAACTCTATAATGGTTTTTTTAAGGAAATTAATAATATATTTCAAAGATCTCAATGTGTTATAATTTCTATAAATGGAAATGGAAATATTTCTCAATAAAATGGTAAGTATAAATATGAAGGTTTTTTGTTTTTAAAGAAAATGGTGTGTATTGATCTGAAATATTTTTTTCTACTAAATATAATTATATTACCTTTAATGTTTTAAAGTGTTTTTTATTTCAAAATTAGAGTGTTTAAAACCTTTAAAATTGTATGTAAAATGTATGTGTATATTGGAACAGATATTTTAGTGATATTTTAAAGGGATGTGTATAGATTTTTTTCAAAGAAAGTATTTATTTATAATTGGTATCGGTTAGTTGTACTCTGAAAATTTTTAAGGATGACTTTTCAAAAAATTTGATTGAATTTTAAGTAAATCGAAGTTGAAATTCCAAACCTATTTTTTATATTTCAATGGTAACTAGACTCTTATTTGAGAGATATCTTCTCATGGAATTTATCTTAATTCTCAATTTTAATATTTTTTAGATATGTATCTAATTTAATGGTATAGTTTTTAAAAATATCCTTAATTTATCAAATATTATGTACCATACAATCTTAAGTGTGTTTCATAATTCTTCTAGTGGTTCAATAATGATTTTTTTAATTAAAAATTTTATTTAAAATGAATTTGAATATTTTGAAGAAATCTTGAGTTTTTAAAAATGGTTTTCGAAGTTTTGTAAATTACTCTAAACTATACTTTAAAGTAATTTAATGTTGTAATAGTATATTTAAAACTTTAATTTTTTTAAAATTAAAGTTATTCCTTTAAATTTAAAAAAAAATTCAATTTTTATTACCCTCATGGATGGGGTGTGCATTGAGTAACAGTAGTTCACACTAGACTTACATGGGATACCGATTCTATATAAGGGTAATATGACATTAACTTTAATTGAGTAGATCGTATATTGTATCGGTAAACTTAATTAACCATACATGAGCTTTATTCAACATTATGAAATGGTAACTTGTTGTTACCTTTATGTCACAACCACCTCTCATGTAAAGTAATGATTTTAAGCTAAAAAAATTAAGTTTTATTCTTTCTTCCACCTCTAATATTGTACTCCTATGAATATGGTTATTTTGATATTAAAATTTTAGATAAATAAATGTTTTAAATTTTAGAAGAAAAATTCAATGATTTAAAATTTTTAAATGCTTAAAATAAATGAAAATATAAAGAATCAAAGGTGTTAAATATTGTGACGCCTGAAACACAAATTAAAATACTTTTTATATACATATATACATGTTGAAACATATTTTTATGATTTTATTATGGGAGTAGAATTATTATAGAATTGGATATTTAAGGTAAATGTGATTACGAGTTAAATTTTTATCCATTAATTATGTGATGATATATTTTTTATAGCAATGGATTGATGCTTTAAATTTAGGTACATACATTGTCATGTTTATTTTTTATAGAACTTGACTGATGATATCATTTTATGTTCACATGTTTCCATGTTTCTTACTAATATTATCATGAAATAATAATGTAATTAAAATATGTGATAATGAATATAGAGATATGGAATTAAGTTCAAAGTATTGGAGATTTATTGATGATGATAGGAAGGTAACATTGGGTTTATATTATTAATATCAATTCAAATTTAAGGGATGTATATAAGGTAATTATTCCAATTTATGTTAAATTGAAAAATAGTAACCAATAAAATATATGTTAACTATTATACTATTAAAATTTTAGTATTTAGTTATTAAGGTTGTGGGTATGAAATAACTAAATAGGTATGGAGAAATTTTAAGGAGGATTCTTTGGGTAAATACAAACAGATTAATAACTATGGTTAAATAAATAAACATTAATGTGACTAATAACTAGTTATCTGGATAAATAAGAGAAGTAGATAATTTAATAATTAACATTGGGTAATAATTAGTATTATAGTTGTAATAAATTTTAAAATATATTATTAAATGATTAATAAGAAAGAGTTGCTTATAAAAGGCGATGGGTTAAGAACCCTGGTGGGGAGATTATTTAATGTCGAATGGTGTGACTAGTTCACCATTTCATGTGTGATTCTTTTTTATTATATATTTTTTTATAATAAATTTATTTTATTATATGTGATTTTTTATTTTTTATGTAAGAATGGTTTCTTGTTTTATTGTTCTTATATGTTCCCTTTTTTTGAATGGTTGATTTTTTTATTTTTCATTGTTCCCTATCTAATTACTTTTTGTGATTACTTTACTCATATAATTTCTAATATGATTGTATGTTTACTCTATTTCTTGTTGAGTTTTTTTATGATTAAGTTATAATGGATCATAGTTTTACTAGTATAAATTTATATATGTGGTTTGTAATGACTCAGTGTTATGATACATGCATTTAATTATGAGTGGTAATGAATTAAAGTTAATATAAACACATATCCTCTGGTTTTAATGGATTAAATTTTTATGTCTTTTATCGGGCTATAATTTCTTAAGGTTCAACACAAATTCAAAAATGATATGGCTTCATGGGATATAGAGATATGATGATGTGGTTACATGAGGTGTATAGATGTAATGATGTGACTGCATGGGATGAAAGGATGTGATTATGTGATGATTTGGTTGTATATGATGCATGGATATGATGATTTGGATATTCTAGTTATATAGATATGATGATATAGGTTCAGAGGGTATGGGGATCTGATAATGAAATGATCAGTGTGGGTTGAGAGTTGGGATTGATGGTTTTTTTATTAAATATATGGATGAGATAGTATATAGAGTTTTTATTTATTTTTTATGATATATGATAAGTTTCTACTTTTATTATAAATCCATGAAATAATGAATACATATGCTATGATAAGTTTTTGGTATAATATGATCATGTATGTGTAGGTGATTCTTTTAAGAAATAAAAATATGTGAATATTATTAGATTGTTAGATTTATGTATACACTTTTATTTCTTATATATTTTCATGCATTTATATCCCATTAGTGTATTTATTATGGAAATATAATAGTATATAAATATTATCATACTGAGTACTCATGAAGTGCTCACCCCACCACAGTATTCTAAGTGTTTTACAAGATAGTCCAGGAAATATTGGAGCTATTGTTCAGGTAGCTTGGACAGAGCTGGGGGATGGTTTAGTGTTTTAGTACCACTTTTCATCTATTAATTTACTATAATTATGTGTAAAATCTAGATTGAATCAGGTTTTTGGGATTAATGTATCTTTTTATTAGAATCATGGCTGTTGATTGGTGGTTTATTTTCTTCCCCTTGGTACTCAAAGTAAAATGCCTCCCATTCATGTTTCATATTCCCTTAGTACTAGTTATCAATATGGGGCCTATTTGAGGTGTCTCTTAGAGATCATCATGTCCCTCTACTAACATAGGTGGGTTGTAGTGGGGGTGGTTCATGACAATATTTGACACCAACTAAAGTTACCCAAACTTAAAATTCCACAATAACAATGTTAATAAAAAATAATGAGTCACTTATATACCCGATGACTTTTAAGTTTTAGAGTTTTAGAGAATTAGGATAAATATTATGTAAAAATGTATTTATTAGAAAATGATAATTTTTTCAATTATAAACATATTTTCTTATTGCATGAAATATCTTCAACATCTCTCATAATACTCTCCACACATGTTACCCTTCTAAACATATCCTTCACAATAAATTTCTTTATAAATTGAGGAAAATAGGAATATAATAAGGGTAACATATAACACATATTAAATAAAAACCAAGGAGTTAACAATAACATATCATAAGTGATCATAAGGGTATGAGAGTATAATAAAATTTCATATCATAATATATCCATACCAAAAAAACTTGATTTATTAATCATGAGTCATGGCATAAATATTTAGCATACATAAGGAAATAATTTTGTGATTGAAAAATCATGAGACATATGAAATCATACATTTCTCAAGAAACCCCTTAAAACTTATATAAGTTATATAAAAAACTTGAAGGTATCTTGGAACGTTATATTCATCACCAGTGTTCACTTATATTTCACCCATAATAGAATAGATTATAACTAGTTAATTCCAATCCTCATTTATCTATAGAATAAAACATTACCCAATAAATTTGGGAGATATATATTGGTATAAACCAACATAATTTTTAATTTCCAAGACCCATTATAGAAATAAAACATAGAGGGTATTTTAAATTAATCATAAAACTCATAAAAACAATCATCATTTTTTTATATCTTGATTAACCTGTGGAAATGAAATGGGTTTCATGAAAACTTCCTTAAAACATCATCATAAGTCCTCTAGATAAATATGGTGGATTTTATCATCATATAATATCCCTATTTAATCATAACAATCATTTAAGAATATTTACATAGATGAAAAAGACCTTTATAAGAACATTAGAAAATTTCTTTGAAATGATAAATATCCTTTTATTTTTATAAATTTTATACTAAAATAAAAATTCAAAAAATAGTGGGATTATAAATTACTTTGTAAAACCATGAAAACATGAAGATTAATCCTCAATAATAAAAATAATTATAAAAGTGGTAAACTATGTTCATGTGAAAAAGGTTAAAAACCATTATTTTCACACTTTTCTAAAGAAATTAAAAAGTGACCCATATGGAAAATGTTATAAATATTCCATTTAAAAATATTATAAATAAATTTAATGATATTTTAAAATGGTCATAAAAAATTTTAAATTATAGATAATATCATTCTTAAAAGAATATAAAGAGCATGAATATAGAAGAGAAACTCTTTGGGGTAAAATACTTCAAAACTTTTAAAATGATGTTTTTAATGAAAACCATTTATGTATATTTAAATAAATATACATAACAAGAAATAACTTGTAAATGAACATTAAATAGAATCAATAAATAGATAATCATGATATATAATATCAAAAAAATAATATATACACTATATAATTGAATATAGGTGTATATATTAAAACATGTCTCAAAGAAGGAAATTTGAGATGAAAAACCCTTACAGCTTTGGTAATGCTTGAATAATAATCCATTGAATGAAAGAACGTGATAGGGATATATAAATTACATAAATTTCATGAATGAATAATTCAAAATACGTTAATTAATATTAATGAAACCATATAAAAATAATGGTTCACAACATGAAACATGTCTCAAAGAATAGAAATTGATACCAATAACCCTTACAAAGATCATAACATTGGAAATAGAAATAAATAAATGAAATTATTATGTGAAAAAATTGTAAATCCATATAAAAAGTGAAAATATAACACAAAACAGTTATCACAACTCCTCCCAATGGGTGTCGAGCCTCAACACCCCAAGCCCGCCTTCGTAGGCTAGGGGCTGGCATCCAACAATGAGTAGGAATATCACACACATTGGAGGCCTTAGTCTATGGTAGCTTTACTAAAATGCCCACATACATCTCCATGGAATAGTACATATATATAAAAATCTGAAAACTAAAAGTTTTTTATATATCTTTCTCAATCCAAAGTACAAAAGAGGTAAAAAAGGTTAAAATACATTCCCACTAAAAGAAAACTAAAAAATTATACAACCTTATCATATGGAGGGGATCACTATCAAATGAAACTGCCATAAATATCCTCAACCAAGCTCTGTTAAACACCTCGGTTGGTATATTCCATTAATATTTGCCTATTTTGAGTCCTTCAAGGTCTCCATCAAAAGTTATATGCTTTACAAAAGATATAAAAATGTGCAGGAAAAGCATGTATAGGGGTGAGTATAACATTACCCTATAGGCACCCCAAAACCCAAAAGAAAAGGATGAAAATAAAAGTAAATTTTTCACTATACCCATCCAGAGGGAACCCAAATTATAGAGAAACGCAATCTTAAACATCCTCAGATATATATGACTAGTCAACTCTGGCCACAAGGGGTGTCAACCAAGATATGACAACAATGCAAGGACTTCTAGAAACACCTAGATATACTCATCTTATACACCAAGTCTCATGAGGTTCTAACTTCATATCTAGAGAAAAGGTTCTACTTAAGGCTCTAAAATATAACACATTCCCATGAGAACACACTCTAGGATATCATCCTTCCCATAAGGCACTCATCTGAGAGATTCACCCCATCGTGTACAAATATACCATCCCTAATAAATTATCCAATATATACCACTCTATCAAGAATCACAAGATGATGTCACAACCCCACCATCACAGGTGGTATACAACTGAGAGAACACTCTCATATGATATTAGCATGATTAAATTCATACTAGAACCCAATGGAAATTGATACTCTGATAGGGGATCTCACCCATCATAGATATTGGATGTTATAAACCCTACTAGAACCATGAAAATGTCTCATCTCTTAAAAATGGTATCACTCCTAGGATCTGTAAGGGGCTCTATGAACCCATCTAATAATACTAAAGAACACATCTCCTCAAATAGTGGATCACTCCCATGATCCACTGGGGGACACCACAAACCCAATTTGGTAACTCAAGATCTCTCAGAAGGGGGATCACTCCTAGAACTACTAGGGGACACCACAACCCAATCTGACATCTCAGAGAACAAATCTCTAAGATAGGGGATTTTTGCCCATGTAGTGTTGGTCACAATTATTCCTCAAAACCCACCTAGTAAAACTCTCAAAGTAAGGTATCATACTCCTGATGGTACCACAAACCCTACTAAAACTATCTTCTAAGTAGGTTTTCATATATCCAATGATTCCAAAACTATAATAAAACCACCCGCTATGCAGAAGATCGTATAACTGATGATGAAACAAACCCTACTAGTTTATTCTACTAGATATGGGATCACTACTTATGTAGTGTTGGTCATAATGATTCTAAGAATACAATCTAGGGGAAATGATATGAGAGATGATCCCACCATGGCCTCTCTAGAAGGATACTACAAATCCATAAAATCTCATCCTATCAAGGGGATTAAAATCTTGTATCGATGATATAATGCCACATTGTACCCTCATAAGGATTGACTAAGGGACTCACTCAACCATAGCTGGTCAGAAATTTTCCAACGAAAGTTACTCACAATATCGCCTCACAGCATATCCCTAAGTCCCAAACTATGTACACCGTCACGTTATACATGGAAAACATATCAAGATAGTAAACTTAGAGGTATGTATTTGAGTTGCAAAAAACGATATATGAAAGCCAGAAGGTCCTTTGAAAAGGACTACACAACATGTATGGGGGTCCACATAGTCTGTGACCCCACCTAAACACCCTTTAATGTCCTCTACCACATGTCTTGGATGGAAATGGGGGCTTACACTATGTGTACAGGATGTACACAATGTGGGTCACCTCACTTGATCCCCAAGCCATGTATTTACCTCACATGGCTCAGCTAGCTGTGTCTCACACATGGCATGTACCCCCTGTTACATGGAGTGTCCTGGAAAAATGGTCCCTAGGACATTTCTATTTACTATGATTGTTCCCATCATTCCTTGTTCATGTACTTTGTTTGTGTACTTCTACACGAACATGGACCACCACACTACATCCCTAGCCATGTCCTTTGGCCACATGACTTAGGGTCACTACACGGGGTGAAACCCTGGTACCCGGCGTGTAGTACCCAAAATTCATCTTCCCTAAATAGGAATAACACATGATGTGTGATTGTACACTACACATATTATGATTTGGAATTTTGTATAAATTTCACAATGATCGGCTCGAATTGCCCTAGTTTTCTCTGAAACACACATATCGACCCCCATAGGGTCACTAGCAATTGTCTAAGGGCCCTAAAACCTAAAAAGATGCATCAAAAGGGGGATTAGAACTAAAATATAAAATTTTTCTACCTTGTGGAGAAACACTGAAGCTTTGGGTTTTAAATGATACTCAGGAGAAACAGCAGCATGATCTCGAATTGATCATCATTAATATCAGTGATATATATTACTTCTTATCCTTGTATTTACCTCAGTTCATCCATCTCTCCAAAGGTAGAGAGGGGTTTATCTCCTTACTATTGTTTTCACCTAGTAGGGGGGGTGAAGGAATATTTTTTAATTTTATTAAAATAGTATTCTCTATTTAACAACCCACCCACCACTCCCCTCTGACCCAACACCTGACACAGTAAAATTTTATATCGCACCTATGCCAAATGCCACATTCTTAACTCAACCACAGTCTAAAAATTTTAATTCAAGACTCTACTCAAGATTTATTCCATGTTTCAAAAAAAATTGTGCATACGCGATAAAATATATTTAATATTTTTTATATCACCACACTAAGGCTCTCTAGGCCTTGAAATCCCATATTGACTCAGTGTCTGACTTTGAAAATATTCTTATAAATATTCCAAAGTATTACTAGTCAAAACCCAAGTCACTATAATCTCCCCACCTTAAGTCTTTTCATCGATATAAATCAGAAACCTAGGGATAAGGAACAAAACTTAGATCTCCACTTAGTATCTCATTACAGTGATCTCACCAGGACCACCACAAAGTCCACCAAGATTTAACATTATTCCTACAAACACACGATCAGGGGAACCGAAAAGGTGAAACCACACCCACATCCAACTCAAACTAGGCCAACGTCATGAAACTAGTGGGCACATATCTACTTAGCTACAATGGGTGGTAAACCACCAATCACTCACAAAACGGTTTCCAAAGGGTCTAATGGAATAGCACCCTACTAACCCACACACAAGATAAGGGACCCATCCACCACACCTCAATACTATCTAATTTTGGTGGCACTGACCCACCCGTATGATTTTTTATTACATCTCCAGAATGTTTATTAGTAGGGAAATAATCCCTATGTATTGTGAATATAAATGCATGACAAACCTCACCACAACCTCTTTAAGTGTCTTACATAAAAATTTGGCACCGAGCACGTGATGGTAAAAATGAACAAACTCAGGCTTCCTAAGTGTAAACAATGGGTCTTACTAGCCCTCAGCACAAATCAAAAACTCGTAAACCTTCCCAAAACACACAAGTAAGAGGAACTCATCCACTAAACCTTGAAACTATCCTCTTTGGGTGGCACTTACTCGCCCGTATGGATTTAATCATGTCACAAAAATGTGTCTTGGTGGGGGAAGCATCCCTCTTTCTCATGAATTTGAAACTAGGTCAAACAATACCAACACAGGGTTAAACTGACACCCCGCATTACCCCAAAACAAAACTCAAGCAAGAATCGGAATTAAAAGAGTAACTCATAATAGTTTATATCAATAATACTATAAAAATTAGAAAGGACATAGAGTGTACCTCTAATCACTCTTGGATCATCTAGTCCAAAGGCCTTTATGCCCTTCAGTTGTCCTCACCCCCATCCTCCAGCTTCCCGAGCCTGGTGTGGACAACCTGGGGGTGGTGGTGGAAAATTATACCATCTAACACCTCCTACTACCACCCTCTCTCTCCTACGAAATCCACCATCATGAAAAACTCCATGCACAAAATACTACCTTTTCTAGGGGGTATTTTGACCGTATCCCTCTCAAAATCATGACTAATAAGACAATATCAATCAATATATCCACATACATTGCAAGTGTAGAATCGCCTCTCCTGTGACTAACTAGAACCATCCTAGAAGCCCTGATCCTTAGAACCTCCATCCTGGGACCGTCTCTTGAAGCCTCTCATACACTAGAATCCCTAATTATATCATCATCTACCAGATGCTGAGGTCTCAACTATTATGTTCCTAACACTATCAGTCATAATTTTCTCATCTTGGAAGCACTCTACCACCAAGGCTCTCTCGAGCACACCATTATATGTGGGGATTCGCAGTGATACCACTAACACCCAGATCTTCTAGAGTAATCCCTAACTAAAGGTATGTGCTTAGAAAAATATATCATGCATCATATCCTTGGAGTATTAAGGTAGGTATTTGGACCTCACTGATTACTCCACCATGAACATGTTATCCTATCGAAGTTGTATAATCTCTTGGATATGCACCGACCTCAACATGGTTGGATAGAACTCTTCCCTGAAGAGCCACTCAAACTCTACCTAAGTGACTATTGCCTTTTCATGGGTCTTGTGGGACCCCAGAACACCCTGAGAGGGGAGGGGTGAATTAGGGTGTCAAATTTTTTTATTATGAAGGATCTTGTTTCCAAATTGGTAGGAACTCATTAAACTTTTGTGATAGATTCGATAAAAAATCAAACATTTACATGTAGAAAGGCAACATAACAATTTTACTTGGTTCACCACTAAGGGCTAGTACAAGTATCATACACCAATAGTGTGTCAATTGTACCAAAATCTACTAATATTAAATATTTTTTGAATAAAAGAGTTCATACATAGTCACTTTGTTCTAGGCACACTGCCTTTATAAGATTTTAGAGATAGCACACTGCGTCCCTTGGAACACTTCCATCGACTCACCCTAGCTCACTGGATTGGGTGAAGTCTTACTCATTTTATCAACTTGAAGGTTGATTCAGTAGATTGTAATTAAATTAATTGTCCCTAAATAGCATGAGACTCTTCTTGCATCGATGTGTTGATTTGATGCACTTTGAAAGAACTGTTCATTTAATCCAGATGTTCAATACTGTCATTTCCAAAGCTCCTTCATGATGCTCACTACCTTCAGGAAGAAAATTACCTTCATGGAACAAACTATCTTTATTAAGCTCATTGATCCTTTATGGAATACCCTATCATCACTAAGCACCTATTACATAGAATCATTGGCATCATTCGAGAATTACGTGTTATTTTTTCAATTCTCAACATCGCGTAGAAACCCAGATTCACAAAAACACCCCTAGATTCTCAAAATTGGTGTGATTATGGATTTTACCATAATAATTTCATGTAAAGTGAAGTGGGGTAGCCTTATATTATAGGATCATCATTCACGATTCTCCACCACCTCCATCACAATTTCCGGATCTTCCAATAATATCATTGTGGCACTCTTCCCCTAGTGATGCTCAACTGAAATTTCGTGTAGTCACATAGATCACCATCAACACATCGCATAGTTATGATGCTCCACTTCTTGTAATCCCAGAGATCACCATATCCATTCATGATTCTCCACATCTTCACAATCCTCAACTAAGTATTCAAGAAACTCATTCCTTTACCATATTTATGCAGAGTTTATTCTAGAAAACAACCTTTCACAATTTTATCCCTTCGTATGGATTTTAATCCCAAAAATTTAGAAAACCCTAGGAAATGAAACCACCTTTAACACTATTATCAACCTATACTATAAGATCACTTTTTGTGAAAACTCCTTGATCAACCCAAGGTGGATTGAAAAAAACACAAACCGAAATCCATTTCAAGTACAGAACAACCTTGGTTCAAACAATCTCCCCATTTGGGTTTTTTGGAAATATGAAAATAAATTCATTGTATCACCAAACAATATCCAAACATGATACACAAGAAACAAATCATCCAACACTCTAAGTCTACGTGAGTCAATCTCAATATAGAAAATAAGAGGGGTAGCATGAATTGAATTCTTGTGTTCTAGAATGCTTAAGGATGTCCAAGATAAGCTATGATAATGTCCCAGAATCATTTTTCATTATCCTAGAACTGGAAAACCATAAAATTTACATTATACTCATTTTGGAATGCTTAAATATGTCCAAACTAAGATTTAATCATGTCACATAAGCATTTTCCATTCTCCTGCAACCTCAAAACCATAAAATTTTCATTCTCCTCCATTGTACCAATGAATTTATTTTCTATATTCTCCCTCATTGGAAATAAACCCAAAGAACATGATTTTTTACTTGTAGAGTTCAAAAACACACTCCCCATGGATCGTATCTCCCCCATAAACCTATATCACATACATAAACAAATTAAAACAATTAACACAATTGGGGAGATGGGAACACTCTTGAAATCCTCATGCACTTGGTGGTGGTTGAACACCGAGGTTCAACCAATGTTTATCAAACACATGTTCTGCCAATGGCTTGTTCAAAATATCATCCACTTGATCATCTATTCAAACATGATCCATTTTAATAATCCCTTGATCAACTTTTTCTTTTATGAAGTGATAATGAATTTCAATATGTTTTATACGATAATACAGAACTAGATTCTTAGTGAGATCCATATCACTCTTGTTATCAAAGTGAATAACCATTAGTTATTTCACCTAATCACCAATATAAGTTAGTTGTTGCTACATACACATTAGCTGAGTGCAGGCCTTTGTAGTCAAGATATACTCTCCTTCAGCATTACTAAGATAAGTAATTTCCTATTTGTTTACTCCACCATCCCACACATTTATGGCCAATAAAGAATTCTCAACCACCTGTGGAGTTTATGTCCACCATATCTCCAGCCCAATCAGTATCAAAAAATGATGATAGATCAATATATTTCCCTACAACAATGTATAGGCCATTATTGTGAGTAAATTGAATGTACCTCATGATTCTTTTTATTACCGTCATATGTTCTTCCTTTAGATTAATCAGAAAGTGGTCCATTAATCATGAGGAAAAGACAATATCTGTCCATTTCACAGTCAAGTACAATAAGATTTCAATTATTATCCTATACATTACGGGATCAACATATTTCTCATCCTAATGTTTTATTATTTTGTTCCCAACTACAATAGAAGTCAAAATTGGTTTGGAGTCATGAATATTGAATTTATTCAGAAACTATATTGCATAATTTTCCTAAGAAATAAAATTTTGATCCTTCTTATATACCACCTACAACCCTAAGAAGTATGTGAGTTCACCGATCATAAACATTTTAAATTTTTATTTCATGTGATTAGAAAATTATTCTACTAATATCTTCCTAATTCCACCAAATATATTATCATATACATATACTAGCACTATAAATTGATCTTAATTTGAATTCTTCACAGAGATATTATGGTTGAAAACTCCTCTTTTAAATTATAGCTTCTTCAAATATGAATCTATACAATAATACCATGACTGTGGTTCCTATTTTAGACCATAGAGATCCTTTTTAAATCTATAAACCTTCATTTCATCATTACCAATTAGAAAATCCATTGGTTGTCCAATCCGGACCCCCTATTCAAGAAATACATTAAATAATGTTGTTTTTACATACATTTAATAAAATTTGTATCTTTTTTAAATTTCCATTGCAAGGAAAATCCTAATCAACTATAGTATCACAATTGGACAAAATGTTGCTTTAAAATCAATTACTTTTACATTTGAATATGTTTCATGTCCACTGATCATGATACCTCATGGGTTGAGAAAACATATACTTGTCTTCAAGTTTCATTCACTCTCATTCCAGGGTGAAGATACTAAATGTGATAACAATATTTTGAGGAAATTCAGCCTGAAACTCCTTTTCCAATGACATGTTCTTCAAGAAATTTCTATAACACTCATGTTTGATAACAATTGAAATAATGATTCTGGTATCTTATTCATCATTCTTCATTTTTATACCCCTCAAGACTTCTAAATAACTTAATAATGTTGGATCTCATCAAGAATGAATTTTAAGAAATTTAAGTATGGATAATACATCATAATGGGTCTTCAAATTGTGATTGTCCACATTGGAAAACTTTCACAACATCTCCAAGGATAATCTTCTTGAAAAACTATTCTCCAAGATACCATAAATATTATCAAGACATGATGGTAACTTATTTATCCTAATTTTCAATAATATAACATCTTTATCTTAATCAAAAAATGATCCTCAATAATATATTTATTGGAATATTTAATTGAGGAATCATTCAAAGATGGAGACTTTTTCATTTTGGCTATTAAGAATTTACAGCCCTATCTACTTCTCAGGATCTCCCCCTGAGAACTTACTTTACCTTCAATTCCCTATATTATAATCACAAATACAATACAAAAAATATTAGGGGAATAAGGTGGATCCTCCTTGCTTTATGAATATGAACTGTACGATTGAGATGATATTCTCAACCATGTTACTCCATTTGATCCAGTCTTCATGTTTTCACATCTGAACATATATTCTGATTTATATTATTGTGTCATATATCTCTTCACATTCTCTTCTTCTTTGTGTGGATAAATGTTCTTATTAACATCCATCATGGATTATACATTCTTAATCCTCTTAAATACTTCTTCTTGATATTTTATTAAGGTTAAACATTCGTTTGAAATGTGACCATATTTTATGCATCTATCACATAGAACTTCTTTAACACGTGAGTTTAGTTTTGTATTCAAACTCTCATGAACTTTTTATTCATCACTTGGAATATTTTATTTTACTTTTTCACAAACCTTGTCCTATGTATCTTAAAGTTTCTTCATTGTTTCCATATATTCTATCCAAATAACTAACATGTCATTACAAACTCTTACAGAAAGTTTGGATCTTCCACATGGTTCATCTAAGTGCCATCCCTCTTATTAGTTATTTTGGATGCACTACCCTTAAAATTCATGGATTTAGAATCCAGATTTTTCTCATCTTATTTACTTGAGATATTCTTAGGAGAATGTTTTTCACAATATTCCTATGATTTCTTCCTAAGGAAGATTCTTCATACTTAGACAGATTTTGAAGTCTTATTTCCTTATCAAAAATGATTTCATGTTGAGATAAGCATGTAACTACCTTGTTACCACTACCATTTCATACATAACATATGTTATCAGGATTCCAAAATATGTTAGTAGTATAAATATTCTTATGGATATTTGGATGTAGCTTCTCCTTCTCTAGATTTATCTCCCCTTGAAATAGGATTCCTTTGTGCTTCTTCGTTTCTTGGATTGTAGCTTCAATCCAATGCACAATGCACAAATCTATTGTAGCACCAAAATTGAACAACGAACATTGATCTCCTTATATCTTCTGTATAAGGTTGATGGATCTCCTTATATCTTCTAGTATTTTTTTTTACAACATTAACTCTTCATGATAATATGTTTATAGACATTAAAACAAGTTGGTATGGATGATAACTATTTCTTCTCTACTACTTGAGATAGATCATCAAAATATGTCATCATCTTCTTATCACATGTTAGAGGGCTTTCAACTTTAGAATACATTAGTGAACATTGTTTAGCAGCAACAACTCTTTCCATCATTTTTGAATTATCGATATATGTCCTCTCAATAATGACCAACTAGTATTCCAAATCTAGACATTTCAAATGAAGTATGATTTTATGACCTTCAATCGTAATCATCTTTTCTTAACATGCCTTCTTCATAGTAAAAACTTATTCTTCATATAGCATCACTTTATTCTGAATCAAATATTAAAGTTCCTTGATCTTATTGGATATTTCATCAAATTGTCAACCCTTGACATCTCAATTTCCCTTCAAGCTCATGGATCTTTTCTTCAAGATCCTTTTTGACTCTATCTTTCTCTTTAACTTCTTTGAGGTATTTCAAGGAACGTATATCAAGTTCCATCTTTGTTTTATAAAAGGATTAAATATATATTAAGAGATTTAAATAGTCAATAACTTTTAATTACAATCCATTTTCTATAGCATCAGATTCTCCTTCTAACTGGGTGATCCCTTTCTGCATACATTGAATGATTTTACAGAAAATGGTAGCACATGAGCCTCAGCATGGTTGGTGAGGACTCGAAAAGTGCATCCAAGAGACCCAAGATCAAATATGGGTGGAGACATATTTTGTGGGATACTGTATAAGTACTATATCAGGTGTTGTTCGATACTATAGCAATCAGAACTATTCATCCATCTAGGCCTTTGGGCCACTAGTTTGGTCATTGGGTATTGCAAGGCCTTTGGTCCGGTTGTCTCTCAAGGCCTTTTGGCCACCTCATGGCCTTTAGGTCACCCCAAGGCCTTTGGGCCATAAGAAAAATTATAGATGCAACCAGTCATGTTACAAGGGATAAGGCTCTAGATGAGGATTAAGTGCAGGCGCATTAACCAAAGTTGATCTAACTAGAATTGGAATATTGAGATGGTATGGAATTTCTATCCGTACCATGCCTATGAAACTCTGCACAGGATATCTAGATAACCAACCTTGAGAAGGTGGAATGTTGATATAATGACATTTGTTGGGGAGGAGAATTTCTAAGTTGTATTGTCTGGATGATTTCCTCTAATACCTATGGGTCATGTAATTATCACTTAATCATTTGAGCCATGTAAGGGTTCCCCCTCACCCTTGATAGGGGATTATCAAATATAAATAAAAAATTGAAGGCCATGATTCAATTTAGGTACAAACAAAGAAAACTTTTTATTTAGGAATATAATTCAAATAATTTATTAATCTATCAATTGAAGATTCATGTGAGGTTATAGATTGATCAAAATCACCACATGTTCTATGATATTTATTTTGAGGACAACTTTCCAAAGACACATACCTCCTAACCACTTGAAAAATTTTATTTACATGAGGAAAAAAATTATTTTATTTAGTGGAAATATGATCCACCTGCTCATTACATTCCAAGCCCGGTGTATCTTCATTTTTAGAAAGGCATAGAGAAACAGATACTACATCTTCTTTAAATAAAAGGGACTTCTTCAACTGTCTCTTCTCTTTATTTTTCATGGTCAACATGGACTTGGTGGATATATAATTCTACTTAGATATAACTATATCTTCATAAAAAATACATTTCATTGTTGAAATAGATAAGAAAATAAAATCTCCAATAGAGAATAGCTTTACTGTAGAGTATCCAACATATGTTAACCCGGCTTTGATACCACTTGTAGGACCCCAAAACACCCTAAAATGGGAGGGGTAAATCAGGGTGTCAAATGTTTCTTTTATTATGAAGGAGATTTTTCCCATTTTGGCAGGAACTTATTAAACTTATATGATGTATTCAATCAACAATTAAACATTCACATGAAGAAATAAAACAAAATAGTTTTACCTGGTTCACCACTAAAGGCTAGTCTAAGGAGCACACGCCGAAAATGTTTCTGTCATACCAAAATACATTAATCTTCACAAGTTGTGGAAAACAAGAGTTCATACATAATCACTCTATTCCAGGAACATTTCCTTTACAAGATTTTAGGGATAGTATATGTGTCCATCAAAACACTTCTTTCAACTCCCCCTAGCTCACTGACTTGGTTTAAGTATTTCTCGGTCTATGGCATTAAATATTGATTTAGTAGATTGGAATTCGAGTCTTTATCCCTGACTATAAAAATATTATGCTTGCATCGATGTCCTAATTTGATGTAACTTGAAAGAACAATTCACTTAATCTAGATGTTAAATATTTCCATTTGTGAAGCTCCTTCATGATGCTCACTACCTTTGCAAAGAAAACTACCTTTACAGGACAAACTATCTTCACAAATCTCATTAATCATTTAAAGAATACCCCATCATCACAAAGCACCCGTTAAATAGAATCATGGGAAGCAGTCAAGAATTAAGTAGTCTTTTCATGATTCTCAAGATTGCGTACAAACCTAGATTCTTTGAGATCCTCTAGATTCATGAAATCAGTGTGATTCTATAATTTCCCATAATAATTTCATGTAAATTGAAGTGGGGTAGACTTATATTTATAGGCTTGGAATTATATATGCTCCACTACCTCTAGTTTGATTTTTGGATCTCCCAAAAATATCTTCGCAACACTCTTCCCATCATGATGCTCCACTAAAACTTGACATAGTTACAGAGATCAGTGTCAACACATCGCACATTTGTGATGCTTCACTTCTCGTAATCGCAAAGATCACATCTATATTCTCGATGCTCCAAATATTCATGATCCTCAACCTTTTTTTTCATTAAACCCATTCCTCTACCATATTTATGTAGATTTGATTCTAGAAAACAACCTTTCATGATGTTATCCCTTTCTTCGTATTTTCAGCCCAAAATTTGGTAAACAGTGGGAAACAATTCCACCTTCAACACTATTTTCAACCTGTACTGTAAGATCTCTTGTCATGAAAAATCCATGATCAACCCAAAGTGAATTGACAACAAACACAAACCAAAATCCATTTCAAACAAATAACATTCATGGTTCCAATAGTTTTATGTCACCAGACTCCACCATCGACCAGATAACCCTATAGAAAAAAAAAATCTAGGACCACCATCAAATCGATAAGTTTTCTCATAAGTAAGAAAACACATGTGACTGCCTCAAGCCAATCATCATCCTTCTAGGGGTATGGATAACCCTGATACCTCATAGGTCACTATATTTGGAACTCATGGAGTGCACTCAACCTATGTTCATCCTCATCCTTCATTGTCAGTACAACTTGTTTCTCAAGAGGTGGTGGCTCAACTGGAAGACCACCTAGAGGTCTAACCTTAGGTCCAATTCTGTACACTAAATCCTCATACCTAGGAGGATCATTTTTAAAATTCTGGTGTGAAACCTTGTATGGATTTAATTATAGTATAATATTTAAATAGAATCAATATGTTTTGTGTTCAAAGATTATATCTGGGGAGATGACTCAAGAAGGAGAGAAAAAAACAAAAACCCAGTACTATATGATGCATGTACCAAAATTAGTCTATGACTAGTTCCCTAATGTACTAATTCAAAAAAGTAGGTTATCAGAGTTTTGGTGGATGGATACATCGGCTCGCACATCAACACTGGAGTCCCAGTCCTGATATTCTAACTCGAAACACTTTAATATTGTCATTATTAAACCCAGACCAAGCTCATAATAGTAGAATCCCAAATTGGTAACCATTATGATACAAATCTATCATGACCCATCCCAAAAGGGCCTGATCAGCAACTCTCCAAGACCAATTCCATAGGTCAGGGGTTGGCGTGTAGCACCAAGTAAGAATATCACACTCATTGGAGGCCTTAAGATGTGGTACCTATACAGATTCTCCCATATACATCTCCATTAAACAATTTAGATATATAAAAATCATGAAACTAAAATGAATTCATACATCTATCCCAAACTAGAGTAAAACAAAAGTAAAAAATGGAAAATACACACCCATAAAAAAGAAAACTACAAAAGTATCCAACTTGATTAGATGGAGAGGGTTATTGTCAAAAGAAACTGCCAAAAATATCCTCATCCAAGATCTGATAAACACCTAGGTTATTCTAGACCACTAAGATTCACCTTTCTTGAATCCTACAAAGACTCCATCGAAAGTACTATGGCCTTTACAAGATACAACATGTGTGGTAAAAACCTATGTATGGGTGAGTATAAAAATACCCAGTAGGTACCCTAAAACCCAAAGGAAAAGGGAGAAACTAAAAGGGAACAGTACGATCGACCCAACTAGAGGGAACCCAAATGATAGAGAAAATTCATCTTAAACAACCTCAGCTATACACAACTAGTCAACTTAATCGACAAGGGGTGTAAACCAAGATGTCACAATACTTCAAGGGCTCATAGAGACACTCATATATAGTTATATAAAATACCAAGTATCATGAGGTTCCGACCTCACATCCAGCAACAAGGTTATACATGAGGTTCTAAAAGGTAACACACACCCAGGAGAACACACTCCATGAGATTAGACTTCCTATAAGTCACTCATCTAATAGATACACTCCATCGAGTATAACTCTTACATCCCTAATATCCCATCTGAGAGATACCACTCCATTGGTCATCACAAGCCAATGGAACAACCCCACTATCCCAGATGGTAGACAACCAAGATAGAATTCACATCGGATCTCACTATGAATAAATTCATGATGAAACCCAGTGTATCTCAATACTCAGATAGTGGATCTCACCCATCCCAGATAGAGGACTCTATAAACTCGACTGGAACCATGAAAATGTATCATCTCTTAGAAAGGGGATAAATCCCAGGATATACTAGGGGACTATAAAAACCCAGTATGTAATACTGAATACCACACCTCCTAGGATAAGAGATCACTCCAAAGATTTGTTGGGAACCACCACAAAACCAATCTGGTAACTCAAGATCTCTTATAAATGGGATCGCTCCCATAACCTTTAGGGGAAACTACAACCCAATCAGGCATCCTAGAGATCAAATAGCTTATATAGGGGATCATCACTTGTTTATTGTTGGTAATGATGATTTAAAAAACTCCACCTAGTAAAAATCATGAAGGGGTCATACTCCTAATGATACCACAAACCGTACTAGAATTGTCTTCTAAGTAGGGGGTTATATATCTGACGATTCCATAACCCTACTAAAACCACCCACTAGGTAGGGGATTGTATAACCAATGATGCAACAAACCCTACTATACTATCTTGGTAGATATGAAATCACCACCTATGTATTATTAGTCATGAAGATAACAATAACTAAATCTAGTGAAAATGATACAATAGAGGATCCCACTTTAGACTCTCTAGAGGGATAATATAACTCCATCAAATATCATCTTATCTAGTAGATCATAATCTTGTACCAAGGACGTAATGAAATATTGTACCCTCATAGGGATAGACCAAGGTACTCAATCAACCATTGTTGTTCAAAACTTCACCCACCAAAGTGACTCACAACATCACCTCACAATGTATACCTAAGGCCCAAACTATGACTATCGTCATGTTCTGCAAGGAAAACTTCTTAGGATATTCTACTCAATTTCCAGTATCTGAGCCCCGAATAAGGAGATAGGAAATTAAAAAATTCCTTCAAAAAGGACTACATGGTGTGTATGGGGTTCTACACAGTGTGTGACCCCACCTGAACACCAGTTTTTGTCCATGAATCATGTATTTTCTATCCATGTGGGATTTCACGATGTGTATAGGATTTACATGGAATGTCTCGCCTCACCTGGTCCCACAACCATGTATTCCCCTCACACATCTTGTAAATCCATGTATCACACATGGCATGTACCCCTTGTACATGGAGAGTCTTATAAAAATGACCCCTTTGTTGTGTCTTTTTCCTTTTTCCACGTACTTTGGTCATGTTCTTCCACATGACCATGTACCACCACACGACTTCCCTGGCCATGTCCATTGGCCACATGACCTGGGGTCACTACATGACGTGTGACCCAATTATATAGTGTATAGTCCCCAAAACTCATCTTGCCAAATGGGAAAACACATGGCATGTGAACTAGCTCTAAAAGTCATGTGGTTGGGAATTTTTTATGAAAATTCCCTATGAGCCACCCGAATCACCCCATTTTTTCCCAAAACACACAGATAGAACCCCCACAGGGTCCCTAGTAGTTGTATAAGGGATCTAAAACCTTAAAAACAGATAAGGGGTTCAGGACTTAAAACTCAAATATTTATACCTCATAGAAAAATTATGTAGCTTCGGGTTTAAAACGACACTCGAGAGTTGTTGTAGCATGATCCAGGAGTGATTATCATTAAGATCGGAGATCAGTTGTGCCTATTCTTCTAGGTTTTCCCTCAGTTCATATACTGATCCAAAGGGGTTGATGGATTTGAATCCCATATTATTTTTTAACCAAGTTGGTGGCGGAGAATGAATATTTTTTAATTTTATTAAAACAATATCTTCCATTTAACACCACTCCCATGACTCACCTCCAACCAGACACCCGATGCTGACAAAGTTTTTTTCGTGCCTAGGGAAAACACCATGTTATGAACTCAACCAAGGTCTCAAAATTAAAATTTTAGACTCTTCTCGGTAGTTATTCCAAATTTCCAAATAAACTTCATGTGTATGATTAAGTATTTTTAATATTTTTAATATTTTTAATATAAATGCATCAAGGCTCTTCAGGCCCCAGAATCCCGTGCCGACTTTTTGATTCACTTAGAAAATATTTTTAGAAATCTTCCAAAGTCTTAAAAGTAAAAAATAAGTCAATAAAATCATTATAGGTTATAACACACATAATATTGGTATAGCGTTGTCAATTAATAAGTGGCATGACCCAATGAAAATAAATTGATTTAAAAATCTCCTTAACTCTAATAGCTACTTTTTCATATGTGATCTAAAATTATGTATAATAAATTGATATCAATTATTCATATATTTTAAAATCATATTTATATTTATATAACTAGATATAATTCACTTATTATTTCTTCTTACCCATTTATAAATAATTCTTTTTTAAAAATCAATATTTATCTCTTAAGTATCTCATTTCCCATGCGTGTTTTGATTCAGTGTTTTTTGTATTTTATAAATTTTGTATGGTTTCATGGCCTCTAGAATATTAAAAATGAAATAAATATCATTTTTATTCATTAAATAAACATTTATAACCTCCCATGAAAGGTGGGTAGGAAAAATGAAATACTCGTTTATGGAGGTAGTAGTTTGCATGTACAGACATGTGATGTTTTCATTTCTCAATGGATGAAAATTAATTAAGGTAGCTGTTTATTTAACATTAAATTATTATAATTTTTTCATTAATATCATAAAAATTATTTAAATAAATATTTATAACCATATTTTTAAGGTGGTGATGAAAAATGAAACATGCCATCCCTATAGGCGATAGTCTACACGTATGCACAATCGATGTTTCCATTTTTAAATAAATGGAATAGAGGTAGATGACGGTTATTACATAAAAATAATAAAATTTATGTAAAATAATTATTTATTTTATTATATTAATATGGTTATAGAATATTTTTAGGAGGTTTAATAATAAATAAACTTGAAAGAACTTGATCAAGACAATTACCTCTTCTTTTGATACCCTCTTTTTGATTGAACATAAAGCCTTTGGAGGAGAAGTTATGGTAAAAAAATTGGATTGAGAACATGTTATAGGAAGTTTTGGGAGTGATTTGGGTATAATTTTTTGATAAAACCAAACAAACATCTGTTTCTAGAAAGGTAATATTGAGTCTCGTTTTATAGGTAAAAATCCATAGTGTTTTCAAAAATATTTAATCTTTTAAGGGTCAAAAATATAATTTTTTAAAAACATAAAGTGGATCATAAATGTAAAATTTATGGTTTGATAAAATTATTCTCATAAACTTGACTCAATATAAGGTTCTTTTAAAAATAATTAATAAAATAGTTTTTGACATTAAACACACTTTAAATTCATCTTCAAGACTATTCATATAATTTTCCTTCAATGGTATCTATATAACAATGGAATTAAAATTGAATAATTAAATAACATATTAGCTATAATTTTTATCCCTAAATTATTTTGAGGCTCTAATTAATCCAAATATTGTTACATTTAATATTTTTAAAAATATTTACTTTGACATTTTTACTACTTTTATAAGTGTTTTACCGACACTTTGTAATAATTTTAGATAATTATAATATTATTTAAAATTAAAATTGATTTTTTTAAATAAATATAGTTTCATACTCATAATTATATTCAATTATATTCATTTATAATGTTTTCCTATCCATATAATTATCAAAAAAACATATTTTAAATATTTATTAAGAGAGTGTGATTTTTTTGTAAACACTCTTAACTTAATAAAATAAAGGTAATTATCAAAATAAAGTAGTGTGAAATTTTAAATATAGAGAATATAAAACATTTTTAGGTTTATAATAACCTCATAAGTTCATTTCAATATAATTTTTTGTGATATTTAATGACATTACTATTTGATTAAATAGTTTTACTTATTTTATCCCTTACCGTGTTGACTAACTTTTACCTTACTAACATAGTTTTTACAAATAAAAATGAAATGGTACTTATTAAATAGTTTGAATATACTGATTAAAAATATTTAAACCATTTTATATTATTAATTTTCCATAATTAGTAAAAATTTATTTTAATATAAATATGAAAAATGCAAAAAAAAATTGAAAATGTCTTTTTAAGCATGAAAATGAATTTACACTAAAATCATCAGTAATATATATTACCCTAAAATTTTTTGTTTTATGATTAAAAAAATTATGGTTATGTGGATTTAAAATTAATCCATAATTTAATATAATTTTTTAATTGATTAATTTAATAAATGGATAAAAAATATTCTTTTATTATAATAAAAGATCACTTAGGTTCTAAAATGTCAAACATAGATTGTATAAATTGAAAATAAAATTTTTAAATGATTTATTTTACTTATTAAATATATATTTGGAAAATAAAAATGATTTTAAAAACTTTAAAATCATTATATCATAATTATTTCATTAAAGTGACAATATTTGTAAAACTGTATTTTGGACTGTTCTCCCAAAAATCAGTCATTTAAGAAAAATCCAAAAAAATCCTAAGCTAATGTTCAAAATATGGATTTAAAAATAAATTTAATTTAATAAACTTAAATTTTTTAAATTCAAAATTTTAGTTATTAAATGAAATTAAATAATATAAAGAAAAATTGCTTTTATGAAAAAACAACTTTTAAGCTTTAAGTGCTCTTCATCTTATTTCATATCATTTACTAATAACACTAATGTTAAAATATTAGTCCATAAATTGAAATATTACATATTATCATAATAAACTTTTATAATTAACAAATTTAATTTATTAGGATAAAACACACAACACTTTTTAAAAAATTACATATTTGAAAAATAAGAAGAAATACCATTTTATTTTTATAACCTTTAAAATAGAAAATTTGGAAAGGTGTTTACCCTACAAAAATAATTCCCACATGTTGTAAGGTAACTTACTATAAGGAAACTCGTTATAGGGTAACATTCTATGGGATAGGTTTCTACAGGGTAATTTTTTATAGGGTAAGTTGATATGGAGAAAATTATTATAGGGAGACTTGATATAGTGTAAATTATTAAAGGGTAAGTTTTGATAGGTTGTGTTGTAATAGGGTAACTTTCTATAGGGTAAGTTTTTATAGGGAATATTTCTATAAGGTAAGCTATTATATGTTAAGTTTTTATATGGTAAGTTTTTTTTAGGGTAGCTTATTATAGGGTAAGTTATTATAGGGTAACTTTTTTAGGGTAATTTATTATACGTTATAAAACAATGGAAAAGGGGTTTATTAACTATGTTTTATCAAATTTGTTTCATCACATTTTAGTTTGATGTTTTATGTGAAATAATATATTTAATGAATTTTTTTAAGGGAAACTATATATTGAAATCATAGGGTGTTACTCCACTAATATTCTAGTTGCAGTAATTTGTGATTATTATTATCTTACAGTGGGGGAAGTTAGGTGGAAACAGAATGTCACTGAAGGGAGGACCTTGGTAGATCTACTTTACCAATATCTATTTTTACTTCAATAAGATTTTTCATCACTATAAATATGATAGATTATCATCAATAGTTTTTGGAGTTGGAAAAATGTGGGGATGGATTCCAATGCAAGGGTAAAGGCATTATAACCTGATATAGAGTAGGAATCCATAGGTCAAGTAAAGTTATGTCATGATTTTAGTGACTCAGAGTAGGTAGTGTTTAAACTTATATAATCTATAGAACATACAATCTAATATCATCCCAATCTTTCCATTTATTTATATATACTAAGAGATACTCCAAACTATGGATTCTCCTCTATTATTATGATCAATAAAAAAATATATTATGACTTCGATCATTAAAAATTATTTAAATCTTAATCTCTCTTGATCATCAATTCTCAATGGCCTTTGAAACTCTTGAAGGGTGAAATAAAGATAATTAAATCCACTAAACATATAATGATAATAGATTAAGATGAGGCTCTTCTGGTCTTGGTTCTAGTGGTGATTTAGTTCTCTTGCGGTTGATTTTTTCATGTTGGAATGGTTGATTTCTAGAATATCCACCTTTGGATGGGTTCTGGTGCTTGGAATTAGATTTTGAGTAGTGTTGATGTGTGGAAGTTCTTTTGTTTGATTGGTTTGATCCTGGAGGTGGGACGGTGCAGCTAGTCTCAATAACTTGGAACAAGACCAAATGAGGATTTTGAGCTGGTGGTTCATCTTTGTGGTGCATTTCAGATTCGGTTGTTTGAGAGGGTATGACATCTGTCATCGGATCGGGCCGGTGATTTGACACAGGACACTTGCTCTCCAGTTAGCCTTGCAATGTTGGAGTGCTTCAAATTTTCTTTATACTGGGGTGGGGTTTTCTCTGGTTTTCATTCTGGTTTTCACTCTCTTTGTCCTTCAGATGTGTTTTTACTAAGTCCATAAAGTCCATTGGGTTTCCCCATTCTTCCCCAAAAGGGGGTTTTATCAATAATAAAAAAAATATTTGAAGGCCTTTGGGCTGTTGGAAATAATAGAATAAATTCAAAAACGTCCTTCAACTACTTTAGTCAAAATTAAATACAGAGAAATCAATCATCTTTCAAACATGTGACTCCAGGTAGATATATATTGTTTAGATATAATGGAATATTTTCCATCATAGTACAAAAAAGTGGGCCTTGTGAGGTAAAGGATCATAATTTATTTTCATCCTAATTGTTTTCACTTATATAAATATAGGAAGGCCGGATTTGGAAGTATATGTACCATTATGATAGAAAAAGGTTATCTTGTATGGACTTAAAAAATGATTTCCTCTTAGACTTATGATATCGAATGGGTATAGTCGGTCTGAATATGGTGAAACATGTACTATAACTATACACTAAGTTGGTTTATTTGGATATATAAGATGATTGACATAGTGAAATGAAAATCCTGATGGGGGATTTCAAATGAGGATTCTAATGTTCAAAAGGGCTCAAGTGACCTGAAATCACATATTCTGGCATTTTACATTGACCATATAAAATAATGTATGAGGGGATAAAATGTTTCTCTAATTTTTTATTAGGCCTAAAAACCTAGTGAGCACATATTTACTTTTATTAGGATCATATGGTGGACCCCATAAGCTTTGTGTCTCTTTTTCATTAACCCTAAATTTTTTATAAGTCTCATTTCATGACCCCCTCCCCCCAAAGGTACACCTATTGGGATGACAAAGAAAGAAGAGGGATAATGACCCCCAAGTCCCACCTATGGTAAGCCCCGGTTTGGTGACAAACATCTAAGGTATAAAAATCTCACATATGGGAGTCATTACCCTCTATATATTATAGGATTAGAAAATTGGATAATCAACACACAAAGAAACTCCAGTACATTACAAAAAAGTAAACCCAACCCATCCCAAGGTGTATGAACAATGTAAATATATATATATATATATATATATATATATATATATATCCAAGTAAATACCAAAAGATATACTTATGGTCGTGACTCAATGATATCTCTAAACCCTGACCTTGTAATGCCCAGTTCAGTCCCATATGTCCTCCTAGAAAAATGAAGAAAAGTTTATATATAGGGTGAGCATAAAATGTATTCTTAGTGGGATCATATCTAAGGTCTCAAGTGAACATGTGAAATTATCATACTAATATTCTAGTGAACAAATAGTACAAATAACATGCACCTAAACAGGTCAACTAACCAACCCCAGCCACACTATGGAATGATTTCCAAATCACACATCCAATATAGTAACATAGTATCAAAAGAGCACAAACTAAGGTGCCTCTAAGCTGATTCCCCCCTAATTTTCTTATCTCACACCCCAAAATGAAATGTATTGTTCTCCCATACCTTAAATACATAACACATCACATAACCAACCATCTTTGATGTATTTTAGGATGCATCCCTACCCACCCCACCCTCAAAAGTTCTATCATCTAGTGCTATCATCAGTCACCATTATGTCACATCCTTATCACATCACATCACTACCAAGACACATAATCAGGGTAGTAGGGTATCATAAACATGAAGGACATAAACCTTGTTCTCTCCTCCTACCATGCATGATACCCACCACATATCACATCCTCATCACCATTGGGTAATCTCCCACACCAACTCATTCCATCACTGGGTAATCTTAAACACTAACCCATATCATCACTATTGTTTAAGGAAGAGTGATGAAGAGGGGTTATCCATCCATCCATGTCACCACCACCCTGGATATTATAGAAAACACCCAAAACCCAAAAAAATTGGCATTGGTAAGGTTATCCAACTTGGTGGGGTGTGTGTAGAAATAACATAAAATACATGATAATAGATATCACACAATACCCAACCTATGGTTTTACATAAAATGAACTAGCACACAATACACCACCACCATTACACCTTACAAAATCCATCACAAATAATTCTACCATTAAATGCATCACACCACACAACCACACAATTCCACTTCCAAATACAGGTTCCACTATTTTTAGATTTTAACAAGTTACCACTAACTCCAATTTACTAAGGAATTCATTTATATTTACACAGTACTTTAATTAATCTTTAAATTAATTTAGGTCAATTATAAAACATCAATTACAGCTTATTCTTATTCATATACCAACCCATTATATTTCATTTTCATCTTTTCAATTTCTTCCATGGATAACTAGGAAACTAAAAAAATGACACCACATAATAGCTCATCCATCTCACATCAACCATCTCCATATCACCACATCAGCCAAACCATCTAACCATAACAACCACACATCTCAACCACCACACATCACAACCCCTGCACATCACCTCTACTGCGCATCACAACTATCACATAATAAAACAACCACACATCACCACCATTGTACATCATAAACACTACATAACACAACAACTGCACATCACCACCGTCACACATCAAAAACACCACAAAACATCACCCCCATCACAAAAGGAAAATACAAGCATAACCATACACACCACCACAACTAGGATTCATTAATTTAGGTTCAAGGGATTACAATACTTTATTTATTATTTAGCATGTTTATTCTCACAAAAAAAATCTAGGTTTCTATGGGTAAAAAATTAGTTATCTAGATATCAGTGATGTCCACTTCATTTAGGGTGATATCACTCAATCACACAATAAGGGGTCCACAACCATATCAACTACATCCCAAGAAAAGATACCATAAAACTATGATTTTCATAAATAGAAACTAGAATGTATAATCTCATCATAAATAAGATCAAAAACAGTAAAAAAAAGATTTTTCCCATTCCCATAAATTGTAGTTTAATAAAATTTATTTTCTTAATTAATCTAACTCTTACTATCTACCCAATGGATGGAAAAAGTATGAAATCCCTACACAATTGCATAAATAGGGAGAGAATGAGAATCGACTTCTAAAAAAGCTTTCAGAATCATCACACACAATGTGGAGAAGAAGAAGTAAATGGAATACTGTATCCTCATTAGGAAACCTCAAATATACCTAAACCATACTAATGTATCAAACATATCCCAAAAACTAATGAACCATAACAACACCACCATAAAGAATTACCCAATAGAAACCAAGGAAATCTAGTATAAAATGAGATTTACTCACCACGAATTTCTAATGATTAAACTCTAGAATCCAAGTATCAATGTAGGAGTAAAGGGGTTGAAATATCCTCTAAAATTCCAAGGTTTCACCCAAGGAATGATGAAATAAAGAGAGAAATAAAATAATTCATGTGATCCTAAGAATTTATATACAGATGAACCTCAGCTCATTCACATAATGAAAAAAATATTCACATTGTGAGTTTTTATGAGGACCACTAATTCAAATCATGAAATATATTTAGGCTTTGAATCCCTTAAACTCTGAAATATGTAACAAACATCCTATAACATTATAAACACAAGTTCACATCTTGAATTACCAGTTGTAGTAGAGCTGTAGCTCTAAACTATTCTGAACCCTCCTTGGTCTGACTACAAACACCTCCAACTCCCAAAACAAAAAAAAATTAATAGAACAAGAAGGCACAGATCATTACATTAAATACCTCCAAAATGATTTTAATCCTCAATAATCAAAACCAAACAAAAAATAAAAAGGATTTTTATAAACAACCATCCAGTGATATACCACTCAGTATTCTCATTACACCCCAAACACTACCACTAACTAGAAACATCTACAAAACATTCCATGAAACCACATCACCATACCACACCAGTCGAAAGCCTTCTATCTTCTAGTTAACCACTCACACAAATATTTTAACATCCACATAGTATAATCCAAAACCACCTCAACTATTACATGGCACTACCCCAAGAACAAAAATCAGTGAATATCAATCTATATATCAAGATATTTTTCACCTTGGGTGGAACTAACTCTCCCACATGTTTTTAAAATGTGTCATAAATATAATTCATCTTTATTCGAAAGTTTTTTCCCCTATTAATATGCTTAAATCCACAAAAAAACATCATTATAAAATTAAAATGGAACTTATCTTAAACCATCAAGGTTCAAACATCACATCATCAAGGAAATACAAAACAAATAAAATCTAAAAATAAATACAGGTACTGGGAATGAATATGTGCCTCAATCTCCCAATTACTCTCTTCCATGCCACTATACCTCCAGAGTACAAGAACCAAGGGGATGTTTCATCCATGTAACACTTTTATCTAAAATCCTATATCTCTACTGGACACTCCATGAACATCATTTCATCCTAGATATCCAACTATCCCAAGTCAATGGCATGGAAGTTATATTAAAGATAATGATGAAGATAGGACATGTGGAAGAAATAATGGATCTTTTTTTCCATGTTTGAAGCTCCAAATGATATTACACCACTATGACATGATCCAACACCTCAAAAGTCCTAACAAACTAGGGATAAAGCTTACTCTTCTTTCCAAACATCAGATACCCCTATCGAGGGGAGTTCCAAAAGAACACATTCCCTCTAACATAAAATTATAGGGGCCCTTTCCTATGATCAGAATAGGAATTCTAATGGTCCAACACCACCCTCAATTACTCTTGGATGATATGGATCTTATCAATCATGGACTACACCACATCAAGATCAAGAACCATTGACTCCCCAACCTCTATCCAACGCAATAGAGAATGAAACGACTGCCCATACAATTCCTCAAATGGATCCTTTCTAATGGATGAGTGGTAGATATTACTGTAGGAAAACTTAACCAAAGGAATGATCTCTTCCAAGGATCCTCCAAATTCCAACATGTAATCTCACAACATATCATCTATCATCTGGATGGTCTACTATTTCGGTGAATTTGTATGAGGTTGAAAAGTAGTGTTACGTCACAATTGGGAATCAAATCCATGATAAAATCCCCTCCATACTCACAAGGTAAAATAAAAATACTATGTAGAGATGATGTTCCTCAGTACCCCATGAATCCTAGCCACATCATCTACATATTACCTCATGAGAACATCTATGAAACATGATTCATAGATCTCCATAAAAGGAGATGACTTTACCATTCCAACCACAATCACCCAAACTGAATCACATCCTCCCTGAGAATAGGGTATAGGAGATCTCAAAATTTTAATCCTAGAGAAAATTTATCCACCTATTCTAGGATATTTTCAAATCGTACTAACAGAATACATATTTCAGGATCTTGTGGTATGTGAAAACCACAAATCACTCGCAAATAAGGTAATACAACTATAGCTTTAGTAAAAACACAATTTTATTCAACTTCATATCATGGGTTTCATAGTTATGATAATGAGTATATAAATACCTAGACCTATAATCGATTAACTCCCTATACTAAATCTATAAATATTCCAATACCATATGGTATATGTCAAAGAAAAATGTCAAACATCACACCCTCATCAGACAACCAAAGAATTGGGGCACTAATTAAGTTATCCTTTGGGTAACTAAATACTTCCTGACATTGATCAGTACAAAAAAAATTATGATCCTTCATGATAAATGATGTTAATAGGGTAGAAATCTAAGATAAATCAGACACAAATCTCCAATAATTTCATGAAATACAAAGGAAGCTATGAGGCTCTTCCACATTCTTGGGTGTTTTCTAAGAAATAACTACCATAGTATTTGATAATCCCATGAATACACCCTACTAATACATCACATGTCTAAGTAAATTCACCTATCACATCTAGATCTTACACTTTGATATCTTTTCATAGGGTTGGTGGTGTCGAAGGACTTGTAATAAAGTTCTAAGATGATCTATATACTCCTCCTTGGGGTTTGAGTAGATCAAGATATCATCAATGGGCATGATGATGAATTGGTCTAGGAACTCATGGAATATGGAGTTCATCAGTCCCATGAACACATATGGTGTATTCATGAAACAAAATAGCAAGACCAAGAACATGAAGTTTCTATATCTTCATCTGAAGGTTGTATTTGGGATATCCTCATATTTTTCCCTCATATAGTGATATCCATATCATAATTAATATTTTAAAACCAACTATCTACCTTCAGACAGTTTAATAGATCATCAATCCTTGGGAGTGGGTAACAGTTCTTGATTATCATCTTATTCATCCTCAAATAGTCTATACACAAACTTAGACTATCATTTTCATTTTTAACAAAAAACACTAGGGAATCCTAAGGAGATATTCTAGGTTTTATGAAACTCCTCTGCATTAGAACATGTACTACAGCCACAACTCTAGTATCTTTATAGGTATCATTCGATGAGGATCCATCAAAATCATATATGCATCCAATTATAGCCTTATCCCAAACTTGGTATCATGTGTAGGGTAGTGTCATAACCTTATTTGGAAAAACACTAGGAACTATTACACAACCCCAGGAATATCCTCTACCAAATATTCCACTGAAAGCTTCACCAATTGAGACAAAATAGGCTCCACTTTCATTTAACCCACCCATTAACTTTTCTCAACAATGAAAATGACTTGATGGCTCTCCATATCATAAAATAAAACACTCCATTGGAAATAGTTGATGACTGTACAAATAGAATAAAACTAATCCATACTAAGGATAACATTATATAGTTGTATCTATAACAAAAATAAATCTCCCACTGACTAGTGTTTTCCTATCACTAGCCTACATTCCTAGCACACATCAAATAAAGAAGTATTACCACCAACCAACGTAGATAACACTAGGTTCACTATAATCCTCTCCATATATAGTCCTAAGGTATAGACTAAAGTAATAGAAAAAAGGATTGTGAGAATCTTGAATCAAATAGGTCACAACTAAGGATAAATGATAAAATGATCTTCTATCAGCCTCTAAAACCACACTATATCCTAGTTCCCTAGGAATGGGGACCATCACGAAGCTTCCCTTTTCTAACACCATCTTCTCTCAATTTCTAAACATGTGATGGTGGTCCCTAATACTGAAATTTACATGGTGGAAACCATTTTTACTATCAGAAATGTAATTTAATTCCTATCTAAAACTATCTCCTAGAGCGGTCAGACAATGATCTTAGTGGTGACTATGTAACCTCAAATACATATCACAAAAATGAGAATCCCCTAGAAGGAGTTTAGAAACCACAAGTCCTATAAGTACCTAAAGGGATCTGTTGTGGCAGGACCCCAACTACCTAAATGTATGTGACCCACTGCCTGAAGCCCTACTCCTTGAGATTCTCTATTACCCACTCTCTGGAGGATCACCTCCCAAATAAATAATATATTTGATAACTGAAACCTTCTTCTACATCTCTAGTTATGTTAAATGTGTAAATAGGGTCACTATATACTAGATCATTGTGCATAGCACCACCTCCAGGCACCATGATCTAGACTCCTCATCTAGAAAAACATTAAGTGTAAAGTACAGAAGGTCCATGAATTTGATCTCACTATCACATGCACTCAGGATCCCCTACTAAAGGGATATAAGATACTACCTCTTTTCCACCTTCATCATTGATTAAAAGACATAGAAATGTAAATATTTATGGAATTATAGACAAAACACATTTTCCTCTTTATGGTCACTAAGATACAATATCCACCACTTAAATAAAACTCCTCACATTTAACTAATTGCCAATGACACCCAAAATTCATCCCAAGATTGAATCAGAGTGAAGGAAATATCAACCTCCTCCAACAAGTGCTTTCTCTCTATATCAAATATTATCCCTTCATAATACCTCAAACTCTGCCTATGATAAGAAAATATGGCCCTTTTCCATGCCTCTTCATCCTTTATTTGGTTGGTTCTTCTTTGATCAACTAGATTAGCCTAATTAACCTAGAATACCTAATATACTCATGAATGATGACCAAGATCTATTCCTAAAAATCCAAGAGAAACTATAATCCAGGATGCATTAAATTTATCAATGTTTATTTAATTAATACATTTCAATTTCCCAAAATCACCACAATTCAGAAACAAATAAAATCAATCATGATACATATACCTATCCTAGGTCTCTACCCTAAAAATAAGTATTTATAATCTCAATAATATAATATTCCTTACATTAATTAGATCAAGGGGAACATAGAATATCATGTCATGGCCATTCTCCCTAACCTATTCCACACACCAAGATCAAATCACTTTTTTCCCTATCAACACATGAAATTATCATAATTCCTAACTCCAAAATCCATCTTATCTGTAAATAAAAACCTTTTATACCACTCTATCATGAAACCCACCCTACAACGGTACTCCTACGATACTGAAAATAAAGGAATATAGGTAATAATCCTTGAGTACTGCCTCCAGTAGGCCCCATGTTTGAAACAAGAACCAAGGGTATAAAAATACCACATATATGGTGTATTCTCAGTCAAAGTGATTACTTTAGGTGGCCCAAATTGAATTACCCACTCTCACAACTAGTATAGTGTGAGTTTGGGGTCGATATACATGGATATTTAAAGTATTTTTTACCTTGAGGTGTGATTAATTAACTGAATTTTTTCTCAATTTATAGTTGATATTTGAGGGTTATGAGATTTGTTTTAGATGGATAAATGATTCACTTTCCAAATTATTTTAAATTGAACTTAAAATAAGAAAATACACAACTATTTTTAAAAATGGATAGGGGAAATTCATTATGATTGTGGATGGTTATGAAGATCATAGAAAATTGATTGGCTTATCATGTTGTGTTGTTCATAATAACTCACATATCTAAAAATTGAATGTAACAGAACTCCCTTGGTCTGGTGAGTTTTAATTATGTTAATAAAAATAAACTTATTGATCTGATAATTGGTTATTTATAACTTTCTTGAAAACAACCGCCTTTTCAAGATGATTATTGTTCCCAATGATCATGGGATTACTCATAGTAATTCTCCTAGAGATACCTGGAACTTCATTATTGATCTGATATGGAGTTTCTAGAAAGATAAATAATGATGACATAGAATAATTATGAGAGATAAATTTAACTAAAAAACACAGTAAGTGGATTAAATTAACAAATATTCTTCATTACCCACAACCCGTACACATAAAATGAATTAGCTACTCTTTTAATAAATGATAAAAAACAATCTCTTGATAACTCTGGTTTTCATTAAAATTGATAATAATTGAAAAAACCCAGCAATTATAGAAGAATAATCTTAAAAAACACATAGAATTAGTTTCCAATTCCTCCCTCACTAAGACCAATTCCCTCTGGAAGATGATTCCCCTCTTAAATTTTCTAGCTAGCATTAATTGTTTTCCCCCAAATTTCAAGGGGTGGTTAGAGGTAAAAATCCTATATTAAATAGTGGTTATGAAGGGTAGATAGAAATTAGGTGGCCTCCTATTGTCTTCCTATAATTTTAGGACTACGGTTAGTTTAATCGTGCACAAACCATGATTAAGGTTCTTCCTTGAGGATTTGAGACACACGTTTTCCTGGGCTGGTCTGCATGGTTTGGTTAATCATGTGGAGACTATGTGATAAGCCAATGCCTCCTTACAATCACACCCTGAATGGTTTTTTTATGATCTGTGTGGTTTTTAAAACTGTGTGAAGACCATGTGATGGGTTTTATCTCAATGCTCCTATGTGGGCATGGTTATCTTTGTTGGGGTTCATGGTTTAGATGGCTTATTAGTAACCATACACAATGGAAAAAGGGTCTAAAGACCTCCAATTTCCATTCTAATTTCCCTATTCAAGAAAAATCTTTTTGACCCTTTCTTTTATGACTAGATCCCCCTAAAAATAAATATTTAGGTTGTAAAAATACAAAAAATTATTCAAACAACCCTTTTCAATATTCTCAAAAGAATGAAAATTTCATATGCACATAAGTGTATCAAACTCCCCCACATTAGATCAGTTTTTTGTCCTAAAAAAATCATAGAAAATCATCTTAGATGGGTCACCAAAGAAACAAGTAGAACTATCACAGTTTAGATCAACTAAATGAATGTGAATTTTTCATGAATAATTATTGAAATTCCTACATTCATTATTCATGAATCGCTAATCTTTTAATTTATCAAACAAAGTAAACTCAATTCAAAACTTCCAAATATTCATTACTAAATCATTATTGCTTTCATTAAAAGAATGTTTCATCCTCTACATCCATATAATCATGAACTTAGGTAGGTTAAGAAAATATTTATTCGACACCAAATGGTGGTATATCACTTTTATAGGTCACAAAAATCCATTGACCTGCTACTTTGAAGAATGATGAAAGGCCATCAACATATTTGGGCATGATTTTTTATATCTCAATTATTTTCATTGGGGTGAGATGCTATCATTGAAATTTAGGTCCCAATGTTTCCATGTTTTGTCATGATTAATTGAGGGATCAAGTCAAGAGTTCATGAAATTAAGACTGCATAATAACCACTAGTGCAGCATTAATAATTTCTATACTTCACTTCCTTTAATACACAAGTCAGTTTCTATTTTAATGTGTCCCTTAATTTAAACTACTTCATCACAATGTTCTTTTTTAAACAAAATGTTTTATGAATGAATATCTAAAGGTTTCTCTTCAAGTATTACAATGTTTATTCATATCAAAAATATTCTTATCAATCTGGAAATATAAGGAATTTCAAAAATATGTCTCCCAAATCCATTTTTATCTAGTTAATATAAATGTGTGACATATATTATAGCCCATTAGAATTCCCCTAAGAAAAAAATGTCATCCTAGGTAATGTTAAGGAAATGAGAAAATAGGGTGCCAAAAGTGGGTGCCCTCCCCCACACTTAAAACTAAGCATGATCCCCCACGAACATGGTAAGGTGGAGAAGGGTGGGAAGAGAAAGTACGGTCAAGGGGAGGGAGAAACAATTATAGGAAGAAAATAGAATTCATAACCGAAACACTGCCCTAGAAAATGGTCAAAGAAAAGTTATTAATTGGTGTGCAAGATCATTCCAATACAAAGAGTGTCTTCATGCCAAAAATAGCAAACCACATATTATATTGACAATGGAAGTATAAGAAGTGAATTAATAATAACACAATAGCAACAAGTGGAATGAAAAATAATCACACAATCACACCACACTAATTAAACTTCTATAGGATTATGAAAGTTCAAAAATATCCATAAAGAAGAGTGAGTGGTAAAAATAGTAGAATATCAAATAAAATCAGTGCCATCCTAAGGAGGGATCAATTCCAAATGGATCTTGGAACTAAGCACAGATTACCTTGACCCATAAGGAATCTACTAGGGATGGATCAGTGTCCATTCCTTTGGTATAGGGTGCTTCTGGTGGATTCATTAGTGTTGGGTGAGAGGAGGTATCCCTATATAGGTAGTAAGAAGGGGGATGGATGGGCAGGGGATAGTATAGGTTGGGGCAGGGAGATATTTCCTGTTGATGCTCACCATTTTGAAATGATTGGCCTCAACCTTCCAGTCAAACATTTCATAAAAATCTTGGCCCCACTTCTATTGGAGATCAAGGTCAACATATAGTGTTCCATAAAGTCTTGGGTAAGTGGAATAGGCTGAGTAGTGTGGAGGTTGCATAGAGGTTGTTAAAGTGGGGAGTCGGTAGTCCTTAGCATGTGGAAAGGAGTTTTGGGAGGTGGTGGGTGGGGTGGAGGTTGATTGGGCCTCATCCTGGGCTTCCCCATGTTGACTGTGTAACCAATAACAGTAGACATAAAATTCTATCATGTGTATGCAATGTAACTTAGTGATATCAAATGGAAGGGATACGGGTATCTTAATGAAGGTGATGTCATTAAATCCAATATCAAGGTTATGAGCTAGGATATTGATATAGTGGCCTCTGAAAATGACATCATTGGGTTTGGTGAACATGTGGTGGAGGTAATGGATGAAGAAAAAGGAAATGTTAATAGGTGCTCTGGTGACAACTGGGTCTTAGTGACAACATAGACACCCCACCTTAACATGGTCATTGAATCATGACCTGTCAGGTACCACCAGTTTCCCCACAGACATGTGGTCCCCACCCTAGGGCCCACCCACGTGCCCTCATGGGTCATCTGACCAATTATTATTCCCAAAATCCAACATATGTCCTTTCCAGTGTGATTTTTCCTCACTCACACACACCCTGGGAAACTTCCCATAATTTCACCCATCCTGATCACTATTCCAGGCCAAGCATGCTTAACTGTGGAGTTCTAATCAGGTAGGCTCCTGAAAAAATAAGGTGCACCTTGTTGACATGAGTACCATGCCTTAACATGGTCATTCTGTCTAGTACTGCCCCACCTGGTACCACCAGTTTCCCCGTACCCGCATGCCTGAATGGGTCATCTGAATAATGACAGACCCCATCGGCCAACACTTGTCCTTTCTAGTGTGTTTTTTCCTCACTCACACACACCCTGGAAAACTTCCCAAAAGTTCACCCATCCTGATCACTACTCTAGCCCAATAATGCTTAACTATTATGTTCTAATCAAGCAGGCGCCTGAAAATTAAGGTGCACCTTGTTTACATGAGTCATGTCATTTATTCATTTAACCCTTTATCATTTCAGGGTGTTATAGCTCTGGTAATCCTGAATATCAAAATAAATAAGTCTATTAATCTAAAATTGCCTTTGTTTCCTGATCAAGTAGTGAAATAGGTGGTGATGACCCGATGGAGACGCCAATATGTGGGGTTTAGGATCCGGGAGGCCTTAGAGGTTTTCAGCACATAGGGTGGGTCAGGATTAGAAATGGTAGCCCAAAATTCCCTCATGGTGATAGGGTCCCATTCCCAGGATTCCTGATAATACTCCATGCTCTAAACATAGTATTGGTCATAATGTACGACAAATGTGTAAAATTATCCTAACTAAAAACTATAGCATCGGTCCATGAGGTGGAATTTTAAATCATTTATATCCTCTACCAATTCCCCCGAATCATCAACTGTATATCCATTGTGGCACCAAAATGTGGCAGTGAACTCTAGAACTAGTTTCTTATAAGTGGGTTGGTGGACATCAAGTGCCTTAGTAAGGTTCCCCTGGGCAACCAACCTCTTCAATTCATCATAAATTCTAAAGGCCTCAATATGTTGTAGTGAAAAATAGCATTGAGTATTGACCTTGCTAGTAACTAACACTCAATAATTCTTAAACTCCTATTTCTTTCTTAATATAATGTGGGGACTGAAGAGGTTTCCAGATCCAGAATCATGGGAACGTTTTGAAGAGGCCATGGATATTGGGTTGTTTGTCCTTCAGATAGTGGAATACATAGCATAAAAATTACACAATTGAAAAAATTATATAAATATAATTGAATTTCCAGCATGAAATCCCAGAAAAAACCTATTCCAACCTAAAAATAGAAGTATATAAATGATAAAAATTTGGGGTTTTGTAAAAAAATTGTGCAAGTGTGTGGAATGAGGTTTTGAAAAATATTGGTTTGAAAAAGGGTGAATAAAACCCAAGATTTAAAACAAATTGAAAATTGAAAAGGGGAAATAGGGAAAATTGTGTGGCTTCCCTAAAACTTGGGGGGAAGAGAATGAAAATAAAATTAAAGAAGAATAATAGGAAGATGAATAAGGAAGATAAAAATGAGATAAAGAATAAGAACTTTCCTTGGAGTTGGATCCAGTGGAAGAAGAATAAAGGGAGCTTTAGGGTTGAAATCAAGGGAGGGAAAAGTGTTGCACACGATAGGGAGAGGGAGGGGCACACAATTTGGGGGTGGTAAAATTGGGGTATGAATTTTTAGGTTTAAAAATTTGTACATTTTTAAATGGCGCATGGTTAAATCGTATGGTTTTCAAAACTATGCGGTAATCGTGTGTATGGCCATTGGAATGTGGTATCCTTCCTACATGGTTTAATTGAATAGGCTGATTAGTCATGAGAGAACCACATGAATTCCTCTGGAATGGTTTTCCCTTGTTCGTGGTTAATGTTCATGGTTTTTTTAACAATGCACAAACCATGTGTATGCCTCTGTCTTTTAAAATTATTGGATTTTCCCCCATTTCAATGAAATATAACCCTTTAAAAAAATTATTCCCCAATTATTTTAAAATATGATTTGAGGTTTAAATATGATGTATAAGAAAAGAATAACAAATATTCAATTATATATATATCACTTTTCATGGATACTATAACTAAAACAAACAAAAAAAATGCACTAACAGTCTCCCCTAACAACCCAAAAACAAGTAATAATTTTGATAAAAAAATTTAAAATTTCTGGTTAAATCTCAGCCAATTCTATGTATATTGTCTCAAGATCGACATAATTGGGACTCTTTATTACCTAAATTTCATGGTAGATATCATGACCACCATGTTCTCCATTTGAAAGTATGGTTTAAGACGTTGTTTTTTCACCTTGAACATATGTCAATCTTCGCTAGCAACTTCCACCACACCATGGTGGAAAACCTTGATTACATTGAATGGTCTCAACCATAGGGACTTCAACTTACCTAAAAAACCTCAACCGTGAGTTAAATAACAATACCTGATTTCCAAAAAATTAAATATTTTCGAGAAATCAAGTGTTCATGAACTAACCTTGTTTTCTCCTTGTAAATCTTGGCATTTTCATAAGATTCTTGAGAGATCTCATCAAGTTATGATAGTTGGAACTTCCATTTTTGTTCAGCGGCCTTAAAATCATAGTGCAGATATTTGATAGCCAAGTACTCCTTGTGTTTGATCTCTATAGGTAAGTTACATAGATCTCCATAGAACAATAGAAATGGGTACATGCCCAATGGATTTTTTTAAAGCAGTTTGATCGGCCCATAGAGCATCATCAATCTTTTTAGACCAATCCTTTCTTGATGCTCCCACTGTCTTTTCAAAGATCTGTTTAAGCTCATGATTAGACACTTCCACTTCTACACTAGATTGGGGATGGTATGGTGTCCCCATATTTTATTTTAACCCTCATTTCATCAAAACATTTCTCATCATTTCATTGTTGGTATGTATCCCCTATCACTGATGAGGACCCGAGGAACATTGAACTCGCTGAATATGTGCTTCATCAGAAAATTAATGACAACCTTTGTCATGTTTTGGGTTGTGGCAGCAGCTTCTACCAATTTAGAAATATAATACACACATACTAGAATGTATTTTTTATCGTATTATGGTGGAAATATCCCCATGAAGTCAACACCCCACACATTAAAGACTTCAACTTCAAGTATGTGGTGTTGAGGCATCTATACTCTACACCCAATATTACCTATCCATTGGAACTTATCACACTATTCCATGATGTTTTGGGTATCCTTATGCATTGTTGGATATAAAATTCTATATTTTAGAACTTTATATATTTTGTGGTTTGGATCGTGATTCTATCCTTCAATAGATGAGTGAAAAACCTCTAGAACACCAGTGATTTCTAACGTAGGCACACATCGACTAATTATTAAATATCCACATGACCAGAAGAGAATTGTATCATACCAAAATTACTACTTTAACTATGATTTAAAAAACTTGTTTTTTTGGTAATAGGTATTAGGATGAAGCACTCCCATGGAAAAATAATTGTCAACATAAGTGAGTCGTGGATGGGGTGTAGAAAATACTGAGCATAAGTGATCATCTGGAAAGTCTTAATTGATCTCCCTATATTATTTTATTTTTAAGTGGGGAAACTCCAAGAAGGAGATATGATCAGCAACTAAATTTTTAATTCCCTTCTTATTACGAATATCCAAATCAAATTCTTGGAGAAGGATCACCCAGTGAATCAACTGTGGATTTCCTTATTTCTTGTTTAACAGGTATTTTAGTTTTGCATGATCGGTATAAAAAATGACTTTTGACAGCACCAAGTATAAGAAAAATCTATCAAATGAAAAAACCACTACCAATATTTATTTTTTCATGGTGGTGTAATTGATTTGAACTTCATTAAAGGAATGACTATCATACTAAATAGGAAAGAATATTTGATCAAGACACTACCCAAGGACTACCCCCAAAACATAGTTGCTAGCATCACATATGATCTTGAACTACTCAACCCAAATTGGAGAAATCATAATCATATCTTCCACCATTATCTATTTTAAAAGTTGAAATGTCCTAACACAGGATTCATTAAACTCAAATATACAAACCTTAAAAATAATATTAGTTAATGGTTGAGATATTTTTTAAAAATCACACACAAACCTTTGATAAATCCCTGAATTCCCAAGAAATATTTGTATTTTACAGACAGAAGTGGGAATGTGTAGGTTTTCTATCACATCAATATTCATGGTATATACTTCAATTCCCTTCTCAGAGATATGGTGGCATAATACAATTACATTTTACATAATAAAATGGAATTTTCCCCAATTCAAAACCATATTTCTCTGCTCACACTATTCTAGTACAATTTCCAAATGTTTCAAGCATGTATCAAATTACTTCCCATAGATGGAGAAATTTTCGATGAGAACTACTAGAATTTGTTCCACCGTGTTGTGGAAAATAGATAACATACACCGCTGGAAGGTGGATGTAGTGTTACACATACCAAATGGCATATGATGATAAGAAAATGTTCAGTATGGGAATGTAAAGGTGATATTCTCTAGATATTTAGGGGAAAAAGAAATTTGGTTATACACAGAGTAACCATCTAAGAAGCAGTGGAATTCCTAACCTGAAAAAAGTTCCAACATCTGATCCATAAATGGGAGTGGGAAGTGGTCCTTTCAGATGATTTCATTTATATTTTTTTAATCAACACATACCCTCCATCTCGTAACTGTTCTAGATGGGATTAGCTCATTCTTCTCATTTGAAATCATAGTGATACCCCCCTTCAGGGCTCCACTTTCATGGGTTTGAACCATGGACTATCGAAAATTGTGTATATAATTCCAGAATCTAATATTCTGACCACTTATTATTTCACAAACCTTTTTCATTGGAGGAATTAATCATCATTGTGGTTGTCATGATAGATTATATCCTTCTTCAATAACTACCTCATAGGTACAAATTGTTGAATTGATTCTCCTAAGTTCAATCAAAATCCAACCAATAGCTTGTTTCCTTCTTTTTAGAATCTACAAAAGTGTGTCCTATTAATCTTGTGTGAGGGATGAATTGATAATAACATGAAGTGTGTCCCTGTCACACAAATACTCATACTTCAAATATTATGGGAGAGGCTTCATTTCAAGTTGTGGAGCCTTAATTACCAAAGGCATGATAGGTTCAACCAATTCCCCTTCCAATTTGTCAAGGATTACTACTCACTGTTAATAATGACTGATCTAGCCTAAGATATACTATATATCTTCTTATTCATGTTTAAGTTGGATGAGAACTAAATCCAGTTCATTGATATAATAGAAACTACCGATGTCAATTATTGTGCATTCAAAATGATCCTTATGGCATCCTACCTTTTTATTACATAACTTTTCATTACATTTTACAACCAGATGATCTTTAATGTCTAGTGTCTTGGAAATAAGGAACTTAAAACATGAAAACAATATAAAATATTATTTTAAACCTCTGGTAGGGCTTTATCATAGGTTCATCCTACGTACAACTAATGCATCTCATATCCTGAAGACAGACATCAAAGGAAAGGGTGAGCAGAAGGCCCAGTAAGGGTAAACAAAGGAATCAGTTTACTTGTTTAATAATAACAACATAAAGACAAGAGAAATGGATGTATAGGCATATCATAATGAAAATAACTTGGAACATAACTTGAATATGTGGCTACGACATTTCATTTATACATTCATGAATATATCACCAAGGTTTATCCCTGAGGTGTCATAAAAATTACCAAGCTTATTCACCAAGATATTGTAAAACTTGTCATCTCTAGAGATTAATTATTTACCCAATGCATTGGATAGATATCAAGGCACACCCTTAATATGTATTTAATTTCATGTGATCCACATTGATCAAAATAAAACATTTCATAAATAACCCATATAGAATAAAAGAAATGGGTTTCATTTCAAAATCATGATGTTTTAAAACTTCTTAAAAATAAGATCACTATATCATTTATAACCCATGGAAAGGGAGTGAGGGTTATATGAATGTCCATTATAGAATAAAATATATACTTTTCATATATTTATTAACATCTATATAAACTAAATAGGTCTAGGAATTCACATAAATAAACAAGATAATTTCTTGAGACAAAGAGATAGAAATTTTGAGACGAAATTTTTGCAGCATAATGGCTATATAACATGGTTTTAGAAAATAATAAAAAGAGAGGGTACAAGGGTAACACACTCATAAATAACTCATATTAAAATATAAATACAGAATAAAATGGATATAATAACATGGTATGGATATTTTAATGACATACCACAAGAAAAGGAAACTTGAAAGGAAAGAGAAGATGTGATTTCATTTATGAGAAATTCGGCAGCCAAACGGCGTCACTTAAAAATTCTGAAAACAAATTGATGAGAGAAGAAAGGGTCTATAATCATTTGGAAATGAAATGGACAGTGATAAGAAAATATAATAACATACCCTCAACATAAAGAGATGGGAAATATAAGACACAATATAAAGGAAGTCATGACATAAAAGAGAAGGGTGAAAGGATCCCTTACCTTGAAGAGTGACTTCGAAAGCTTGAAGGTTGGGACCTTGAGAGGCTTGAGGTCACCTTGGTAGGACTCCTTCAGAGTTAAAGAGACCATAAATTCATTGAGGATGATTTAGGAATTAAATTAATGAGGTAAATGGCTTGGTATGTATAGGGAAAGTGAGTGAATAAATTATTAATTTCCAAGGGACACCTCATCGGTGGTATTTTCAAAATGATGGGATTGCCCCTGGAATTTGCCCATGGTATTGTCCACTTAGGACACCTCATATCATATCTCACTATTCATAAGTCGACCAGAAATCTTACATCATTATTACTTTATTAATGATGTCATTAAGCACCCGAAACTCAAAACTGCATTTTTACTATTCACTGATAATTCAATTGTTTCAGAAAAATCCCAAAAATTCACCCTAACCTAATATAAATGCTATGAATTGAAAAATGAAGTCCATTTTATGAAAATAGTCTTCAAAATATTTTTAATTTAATTTTTAAATAAAATCGTTATTTATTCCAAAAATACAACTTTAAAATTATAACTCATTTTGTCACACATTAAAAAAGTAAACAAGGTCCCATAAAAATATCGTATACCCATAATACAATAAAGGAACAATATATAATTAAATTTTATGCAAAGAAATTTCCATTTTAAATTATTAAATTAATTATAAAATTTAAAATAAAATATTTATGGCTTACAAAAATACCAAAACTTAAACTATGAACATTTTTTCAGTTTTAAGATGTCTAAAATGTATTTATACATTCATGGGTGAAGTTTCTATTTTTTTGTCAAATTAATATTCATTACTAATCATTACTATTCATATGGGTTTGTTACTATTCCTACTTTACTATTCACTAAAAAACAAGTTGATTTTATTGGACTCTAAATTTCTCACTGATCATAACTGTAGAAGACCATTTTTTGAAAATCATTTCACATTATTAATTATTTAATGAATACCAAAAAATATTTTAAAATACCCCTTTTTCCTAAATTCATCAATAATACACATCCTATATTTATCCGGATATTTGAAATTCACAAACTTTGCGATAATAAGAAATAATAATCTTATTCATATAAAAGGATTACACAAAGTATCTATGGTCTCGTTACATATCCCCTTATAACACCAGCATAGGACCTAAGTGTAAGGTGTGCTATGATGATAGAATCTTGGGGTGGCTCAAACAACATTGCCTGAGTGGTGATTTCTATCAACTTGAACTTCTCCCTTAGGCGATTCCGTTCAAACTTCATACATTGAAGTTCGGCTTGGGCTTGGTCCAGAATAAAGCCCAGTGATGCTACCTCCTTCCCAAGCTTCGACGGATGAGCTTCATATGGATCGAGTCTACTAGATGAGGCTATTAAATCATCTTTTTGTATTAATTAACCAAGATAACCATATTTATAAAAACACAATGTTAAGATTATAGTTTCAAATAGTCCTATTGACCAACAATCATATAACATTCGAAACCCAATGGTCTTATTTTAATTATACCCACTTCATTAATTAAAGGATATAGTTTTGTTGAGTATAAAATAAAATAACACACAAAATTAGGAAACAAATATAATTAAAAAGTTTGGGTCGTTACATTCTTCCCCCCTTAAGAAATTTTGTCCCTGAAATTTTATCTCATACCCTCTGATGGGAAAAGGTGTGGGTACTTCTGTCTCATGGACTCCTCTAGTTCCCATGTGGCTTATTCACATTTTTGGTTCCTCTACAACACCTTAACAAGGTGGGTAGTCTTGTTGCGTAGAACCTTGTCTCTATGATCTAAGATCTCCACCGACTGCTCCTCATAAGAGAGGTCATGTTCCAATTGTACCACCTCTGGATTTAGTAAATGTGAAGGGTCAAGTATGTACTTCCTCAAGAGGGATATGTGAAAGACAAAATGAACTTGTGCTATATTTAGAGGAAGTGCAAGCCGATAGGCCACTGCTCCCACACGATCAAGGATTTCATAGGGGCAATGTACCTAGGGTTGAGCTTCCCTTTATTCCAAAACCTCATGACTCTTTTCCAAGGTGAAACCTAAAGAAAGACTTTGTCACCAACATCAAACTCCAAGTCCCTTCGACGGTTTTCAGTATAGATCTTTTTCCAACTTTGAGTAGCCTTAATGTGTTGTTGGATGGCATGGACCTTTTCTGTCATCTCTTACAAAAGATCAGTCCCAGAAGCCTTCTCTCACCAGCTTCATCCCAACAAGTAGAAGTTCTACATCAGTTCCCATATAGATCTTCATAGGGTGCCATTTGAATGCTCGAGTGGAAGCTGTTCTTGTAAGATAATTAAACTAAAGAGAGATGTTGATCCCATCCACCCTTAAATTCCTTTGAGTATGTTCTCAGCATGTCCTCAAGTGTTTGAATAGTCCTTTCAGTTTGTCCATTGGTTTGGGGGTGATAGTTCGTACTGAAATTCAATTCATTTCCCAAATCATGTTGAAGACTTCTCCAAAAATTTTATGTGAACCTTGGATCAGGATCAGATACGATAGAAAGTGGAACTCCATGCAGCCTTACTACTTCCTTCATGTAAATCATGGAAAGTTGATCAAGAGAGAAATCTTCCTAAATGGAGATAAAATGGGCAGTCTTGGTGAGACGGTCCACAATAAACCATATTGCATTATTTTCTTTGGAAGTTCTTGGTAGACCAGTGAAAAACTCCATAGTGATATTATCCCACTTCCATGCTGGTATGGATAGTGGTTGAAATACCCCTATTGGAATTTGTCTCTATGCCTTCACTTGTTGACATACTAGGCACTTTAAAGTGTATTCAGTAAACTCTCTTTTCATATTATCCCACCAATAATGATCATGAAGGTCCTTATACATTTTTGTGCTACCCTGATGTATAGAGAAAGTAGAGCTATGAGATTCATCCATCAGCTCCTTCTTTATTTCTGGAATAGATGGAACACATATACTTGTACGAAATTTCAGTACGCTTTCTTGATCAGTATTGAACTCAAGAAACTTCCCATCCTTCACAGCCTCAAACTTCTTCTGTAACAAAGGATCTTCTTTCTGATCTTTTTTTATCTTCTCTAGTCGTGATGGTTGAGAAATCAATTGGGTTATGGTTGATGATGTCCCTTCCCTTATGATTCCCATGTCTAGTTTTACTAGGTCATTGATCAAATGATCTCTTTGAATCTTCATAATAGACAAAACAACTAGGTATTTCCTACTTAATGCATCAGTGTCTTTTTTGGTCTTCCAGGATGATAATGAATTGAACAATCATAGTCTTTAAGGAGTTACAACCATATCCTTTCTCTCATTTTCAATTCCTTTTGTGTGAAAATATACTTCAAACTTTGATGGTCTTTGTATATATCACATTTCTCCCCATAAAGATAGTGCCTCCATATCTTCAGAGCAAAAATGACCTCAGCCAGCTCCAAATCATGCGTAGGATAGTTCTTCTCATGAGTCTTCAACTATCAAGATGCAAAAGCAATGACCTTATCATTTTGCATGAGGACGCACCCAATCCCTTTCAGAGATTCATCACTAAAAATAATGAATCATTCTCCACTTGAGGGAAGAGTTAACATAGATGTATCAACCAATCTCTTCTTAAGATCTTGGAAAATTTCTTCACACTCGTTTTTCCAGATGAACTTGACCCCTTTTCGAGTTAAATTGGTTAATGGATTATAAATTCATGAAATTTTTTTCACAAACCTCCTATAATATCCTACTAATCCAAGGAAACTATGAATCTCAGTTATTGTTGTAGGCTGAGGCCACTCCTCTACAACTTTTGTCTTTGCAAGGTCAAATGTGATTCCTTTATTGGTAACAATGTGCCCCAAGAAAGAAACTTGTTGCAACCAGAATTCACATTTACTGAACTTTCCAAAAATTCTCTCCTTCCGTTGTAAAATAACCCTTAGATGATCATCATGATCCTCACGACTTTTGGAATATATCATTATATCATCAATAAAAACTACCACAATGTTATCAAGGTAGTATTTAAATAATCTATTCATCAAATCCATAAAAACAGAAGGTGCATTAGTCAGTCCAAAAAGCATAACAAAAAACTAATAATGCTCATATCTTGATCGAAAGGCAGTTTTTGGAATATCTTCTTTCTTCAATTGATGATAACCAGATAGAAGATCAATATTAGAGAATAATTGATCCCCAAGAAGTTGGTTAAATAAGTCATCAATTCTTTTAAGAGGGTATTTGTTCTTTACTTTTATCTCGTTCAGTTCTCTATAATCAATGCATAGCCGTATTGATCCACCCTTCTTCTTCACAAAGAGAACAGGTGCTCCCCAAGGAGACACACTCAGTCAGATAAACCCCTTCTCCAAAAGATCTTGGAGTTGTTTCTTTAATTCCTCCAGCTCCACATTTTCCATCCTATACGGGGTCTTTGATATTGGATGAGATCCAGGTATGAGTTCAATAGAGAACTCTACCTCTCTTTCTGGGGGAGGTCCAGGCAACTCCTTTGGAAATACGTCAATGTATTCCTAGATGATGGGTACATTTTCTATCCTCAAACTCTCATTTCCTTTTTCTAATTCACTGATCAATTCCATAAAGAAGGATATAGGAGGTTCTTCTAGACAAATATCAGGTTGAGATATCTATCCTTGGATGATAACTTTAGGTTTTCCATTCAAAACTACTGAGATTTCCTTACTTCTACATTTGATCCTAGCATTATACTTTGAGAGGTAGTCCATCCCAAGTATAATGTCGAATTCCATCATGGTAATGACTACTAGATTTGTGATAATATTGTGCTCACCAACGTAAATACTAGAGTTTCTAAATACTGATGATACTTGGATAATCCCACCAGGAGTCTTGATTGATAACTATACTTTCAGCAAGTTGGGGGTTGATTCTAAATTCTTTGAAAACTTGGAGGAAATAAATTAATGCGTAGAACCAGAATCAAACAAAGTACTTGCTAGATTTTAGAGAACAACAAGAGTACCTGCTACCACATCATTTGGAGCTTCAACTTCAGCTGTCATGATAGAAAAATCACGACCTTGCTCCCTTGGCCTTTGTTGAGGCTGATGGTGGTTCCCCTCCACTGCCCTTGGATTTGGACAGTGATTGGAAAAGTGCCCCAGTTGTCCACACTTGAAGCACTGGACATAAGGTAGGGCCTGCACCATCTTCCCCTTATCATTAGTGTTTGGAATTTGAGGTTTCACCTCACTATGACAATTCCCCGTAATATGGCCATCTCTTCCACACTTTTAGCATTTCCCACTCCTGAGTAGGTAGTTCCTCGAATGTTTCTTCCCACATTTATTACACGTGGGATGTTGCACTTGATTTCCTCCTCTTACTTGATCAAAGATCCTCCCTAAGCTTGGCTCCATTGATCTCTTCTTGTCGTGGGATTTATGAGACCACTACATCTCACCAAACTCCAGTTCGACTTTCATCGCACTTCGCACAATCTCCTCATAGTTTTCATAATCTCGGTTGGCTAGATTCCTCCGCATATGAGGTCTCAGTCCACCGAAGAATCTATCAACCTTTCCATTTGGATCCATGACAAATTTAGAGGTGTAACATGAAATCCTTGTTATGTTCATCTTGTATCCTCCCATAGATTCATTCTCCTTCTGCTTCAGCTCGAGAAACTCCTTCTCCATTCTTGTTCTCATGGAATGAGGGAAATACATACAGAAGAAGATCCCTCTGAACTATTACCACTCTATAGCTTCAACCTCCACTCTTTGCCTTGTGTTTTTAATCATCTCCCACCACTAATCATCTTCTCCTTCTAAGTGATAGACAGTTAGGGTGACCTTCTCTTGCTCTGAACAGTGGAGCACAGAAAAGATCTTCTCAATAGAGCTGATCCACTACTCCGAAATCAATGGGTCAGTCAATCCACTGAAGTTTGTTGGTCGTTGATGCATAAAAGACTCAATATAATGTTGTTCCCTTTGCGGTGATATCAGTCTCTCAGTTTGATTTAAGCTATTTCCCATAACTTGAGTCATCTTTTTCATCATTCGTATGAATGTTTCCATTCTGGCTTCTATCGGAGGGTTTTCAGCACATGATCTATTGCGGTCACTATTTACACGGTTCCTCTTATTGACCAACATTTCTAAAAGAATAAAACCTTAGTGAGAAACTTATTTCATTTACGAATCTTTTAACTATAAAGGATTTATGTCTTAAAACTTCATTAAACAATTACATTTCTCTATAAATCCTTCATAATGATTCATAAAAAGATTATTATTAACAAAACATATCCCTTGGGAGTGTCGTAACCAGGAGTGCAGCAAGGCCCATTTTCGTGCACCAGTTCCTATTCGAGTCTAGCTCAAATCGGTGTTTTCAGGTTTTACCCCTATGTACATCTGTGCCAGAGCTGCCTCTACCTGCTCGTATCAAGATATGGATGTATTTTCTTGATAAACCACTTACTTAATACTCACCAAAATTATAGGAAGTTTTTCTATATTTAAACTTTTATATAGGATTCTTCTTAAGGGTTTCATAGCCTAATTTCCCTAAATAACTAAAATATCTTTTGATACCAACTTTGGCATCCCACCTTTTTATTACATAACTTTTCATTACATTTTACAACCAGAGGATCTTTAAAGTCTAGTGTCTTGGAAATGAGGAACTTAATACCTGAAAACAACATAAAAAATTCTTCTAAACCACTTGTAGGGATTCATAATAGGTTCATCCTATGTAAAACTACGGCATCTCATATCCTAGAGACATACATCAGAGGAAAGGGTGAACAGAAGGCCCAGTAAGGGTAAACAAAGGAATCAGTTTACTTGTTTAACAATAACAACATAAAGACATGACCAATGAAAGTATAGGAATATCATAATGAAAAAAACTTGGAACATAACTTGAATATGTGACTACAACATTTCATTTAGATATTCATGAACATATCACCAAGGTTTATCCCCGAGGTGTCATAAAAATTACCAAGGTTATTCACCAAGATATCATAAAACTTGTCATCTCTAGAGATTAATTATTTACCCAATGCATTGGAGCGCTATCAGGGTGCACCCTTAATATGTATTTAATTTCATGTGAGACACATGGATCAAAATAAAACATTTCATAAATAACCCATAGAGAATAAAAGAAATGGGTTTCATTTCAAAATCGTGACGTTCTAAAAGTTCTTAAAAATAAGATCCTTATATCATTTATAACCCATGGAAAGGGAGTGAGGGTTATATGTATGTCCATTCTAGAATAAAATATATAATTTTGATATATTTATGAACACCCATAGAAACGAAATAGTTCTGGGTATTCACATAAATAAACAAGATAATTTCTTGAGAGAAAGAGATATAAATTTTGAGACGAAATTTCTGCAGCATAACGGCTATATAACTTGGTTTTAGAAAATAATAAAAAGAGAGGGTACAAGGATAACCCACTCAAAAATAACTGATATTACAATATAAATACACAATAAAATGTAGATAATAACATGGTATGGATATTTGAATGACATACCACAAGAAAAGGAAACTTGAAAGGAAAGAGAATATGCGATTTCTTTTACGAGAAATTCGGCAGCCTAACGGCGTCACTTAAAAATTCAGAAAACAAATTGATGAGAGAATAAATGTTCTCTCATCATTTGGAAATGCAATTTACATTAATAATAACATATAATAACATACCCTCAACATAAATAGATGGGAAATATAAGACACAACATAAAGGAATTCATGACTTAAAAGAGGAGGGTGAAAGGATCCCTTACCTTGAAGAGTGACTTCGAAAGCTTGAAGGTTGGGACCTTGGGAGGATTGAGGGAACCTTGGGAGGACTCATTGGGACGTAAGGAGACCATAAATTAATTTAGGATGATTTTTTAATTAAATGAATGAGTTAAATGGCTTGGTATGTATAGGGAAAGTGAGTGAATAAATTATTAATTTCCAAGGGACACCTCATCGGTGGTATTTGCAAAACCATGGGCTTTCCCATGGTATTTTCCCATGGTATTGGACACTTGGGAAAACTCATATCATATATCACTATTCATAAGTCTACCAGAAATCTTACATCATTATTACATTATTAATGATGTCATTAAACACCCGAAACTCAAAACTGCATTTTTACTATTCACTGATAATACAACTGTTTCAGAAAAATCCCAAAAATTCACCCTAACCTAATATAGATGCTCTAAATTCAAAAATGAAGTCCATTTTATGAAAATAATCTTCAAAATATTTTTAATTTAATTTTTAAATAAAATCATTATTTATTTCAAAAATACAACTTTAAAACTATAACTCATTTTGTCACACCTTAAAAAAGTAAAAAAGGTCCCATAAAAATATCATATACCCATAATACAATAAAGTAAAAATATATAATTAAATTTTATGCAAATAAATTTACATTTTAAATTATTAAATTAATTATAAAATTCTAAATAAAATATTTACGGCATACAAAAATACCAAAACTTAAAATATGATTTGTTTTCACTTTTAAGATGTCTAGAATGTATTTATACATTCATGGGTGAAGTTTCTATTTTTTTGTCAAATTAATATTCATTATTATTCATTACTATTCATATGGGTATGTTACTATTCCTACTTTACTATTCACTAAAAACAAGTTGATTTTATTGGACACTAAATTTATCACTGATCACAACTGTAGAAGAACATTTTTTGAAAATCATTTCATATTATTAATTATTTAATGAATACCAAAAAATATTCTAAAATAACACTTTTTCCTAAATTCATCAATAATACACATCCTGTATTTATCCGGATATATGAAATTCACAAACTTTGCGATAATAATAAATAACAATCTTATTCATATAAAATGATTACACAAAACAGTTATGGTCTCGTTACATAGCCCCTTATAACACCAACACAGGACCTAAGTGTAAGGTGTGCTATGATGGTAGAATCTTGGGGTGGCTCAAACAACATTTCCTGAGTGGTGATTTCTATCAGCTTGAACTTCTCCCTTAGGTGATTTCATTCAAACTTCATACGTTGAAGTTCGGCTTGGGCTTGGTCTAGAGTAAAGCCCAATGATGCTACCTCCTTCCCAAGCTTTGACAGATGAGCTTCATATGGCTCGAGTCTACTGGATGAGGCCATTCAATCATCTTTCTATATTAATTAACCAATATAATCGTATTTATAAAAACACAATGTTAAGATTATAGTTTCCAATTGTCATATTGACCAACGGACATATAACTGTCGAAACCCAATGGTCTCATTTTAATTATAACCACTTCATTAATTAAAGGATATAGTTTTGTTGAGTATAAAATAAAATAACACACAAAATTAGGAAACAAATATAATTAAAAAATTCGGGTCGTTACATTATTCCCCCCTTAAGAAATTTCATCCCTGAAATTTTATCTCGTACCCTCTGATGGGAAAAGTTGTGGGTACTTCTGTCTCATGGACTCCTCTGGTTCCCACGTGGCTTCTTTACATTTTTGGTTCCTCCACAACACCTTAACACGGTGGGTTGTCTTGTTGCGTAGAACCTTGTCTCTACGATCTAAGATCTCCACTGGCTGCTCCTCATAAGAGAGGTCATGTTCCAATTGTACCACCTCTGGATTTAGTACATGTGAAGGGTCAGGTATGTACTTCCTCAAGAGGGATATGTGGAAGACATCATGAACTTGTGATAGATTTATAGGAAGTGCAAACTGATAGGCCACTGTTCCCACGTGATCAAGGATTTCATAGGGGCCAATGTACCTATGGTTGAGCTTCCCTTTCTTCCCAAACCTCATGAATCTCTTCTAAGGTGAAACCCAAAGAAAGACTTTGTCACCAACATCAAACTCCAAGTCCCTTTGACGGTTGTTAGCATAGCTCTTTTTCCGACTTTAAGTAGCCTTAATGTGTTATTGGATGGCATGGACCTTTTCTGTCATCTCTTGCACAAGATCAGACCCAAGAAACCTTCTCTCACCATCTTCATCCCAACAAGTAGGAGTTCTACATCGCTTCCCATATAGATCTTTATAGGGTGCCATTTGAATGCTCGAGGGGAAGCTGTTGTTGTAAGATAATTAAACTAAAGAGATATGTTGATCCCATCCACCCTTAAATTCCATTGAGCACATTCTCAGCATGTCCTCAAGTGTTTTAATAGTCCTTTCAGATTGGCCATCGGTTTGGGGGTGATAGGTCATACTGAAATTCAATTCATTTCCCAGATCTTGTTGAAGACTTCTCTAAAAATTTTATGTGAACCTTGGATCAGGATCAGATATGATAGAAAGTGGAACTCCATGCAGCCATACCACTTCCTTCACATAAATCATGTAATGTTGATCAAGAGAGAAATCTTCTTGAATGGAGATAAAATGGGCAGTCTTGGTGAGACGGTCCATAATAACTCATATCGCATTATTTTCTTTGGAAGTTCTCAGGAGACCAGTGAAAAACTCTATAGTGATATTATCCCACTTTGATGCTGGTATGGATAGTGGTTTCAATACCACTTTAGGAAGTTTTCACTCTGCCTTCACTTGTTGACATACTAGGCACCTTGAAGTGTAGTCAGTAATCTCCCTTTTCATATTATCCCACCAATAATGATCACGAAGGTCCTTATACATTTTTGTGCTACCAGGATGTATAGAGAAAGTAGAGCTATGAGATTCATCCATCATCTCCTTCTTTATTTCTGGAATAGATGGAACACATAGTCTTGTATGAAATTTCAGTACAATTTCTTTATCAGTATTAAACTCAGGAAACTTCACATCCTTCACAGCCTCAAACTTCTTCTGTAACAAAGGATCTTCTTTCTGATCTTTCTTGATCTTCTCTAGCAGTGACGGTTGATAAATCATTTGGGTTAGGTTTGATGATGTCCCTTCCTTTATGATTCCCATGTCTAGTTTTACTAGTTCATTGATCAAAGGATCTCTTTGAATCCTTATAATTGATATAAAAACTAGTTCTTTCCTGCTTAATGCATCAGCGACATTGCTTGCTCTTCCAGGATGATAATGAATTGAACAATTATAGTCTCTAAGGAGTTCCAACCATCTCCTTTGTATCATGTTCAATTCCTTTTGTGTGAAAATATACTTAAAACCTAGATGGTCTGTGTATATATCACATTTCTCCCCATAAAGATAGTGCCTCCATATCTTCAGAGCAAAAATGACCGCAGCCAGCTCCAAATCATGCGTAGGATAGTTCTTCTCATGAGTCTTCAACTATTGAGATACATAGGAAATGACCTTGTCATTTTTCATGAGGACACACCTAATCCCTTTCAGAGATGAATCGCTAAAAATAACGAATCCTTCACCACTTGAGGGAAGAGTTAACATAGATGCAGTAACCAATCTCTTCTTCATCTCTTGGAAACTTTCCTCACACTCCTTTTTCTAGATGAACTTGACCCATTTTCTAGTAAACTTGGTTAATGTATTATAAAGTCATGAAAAGTTTTTCACAAACCTCCTATAATATCCAACTAATATTAGGAAAATACGAATCTCAGTTATTGTTTTAGGCTGAGGCCACTCCTCTACAACATTTGTCTTTGCAGGGTCAACTGTGATTCCTTTATTGGTAACAATGTTCCCCAAGAAAGCAATTTGTTGCAACCAGAATTCACATTTACTGAACTTTCCAAAAATTCTCTCCTTTCGTTGTAAAATAACCCTTAGATGATCCTCATGCTCCCCATGACTTTTGGAATATATCATTATATCATCAATAAAAACTACCACAATGTTATCAAGGTTGTATTTAAAGAATCTATTCATCAAATACATAAAAATAGCAGGTGTATTAGTAAGTCCAAAATTCATAACAACAAACTCATAATGGTCATATCTTGATCGGAAGGTAGTTTTTGGAATATCTTCTTTCTTTACCCTCAATTGATGATAACCAGATCGAAGATCAATCTTAGAGAAGAATTGATCCCCATGAAGTTGGTCAAATAAGTCCTCAATTCTTGGAAGAGGGTATTTGTTCTTTACTGTGATCCCGTTCAGTTCTCTATAATCGATGCATAGCCACATTGATCCATCCTTCTTCTTCACAAATAGAATAGGTGCTTCCCAAGTAGACACACTCAGTCGGATAAAACCCTTCTCCAAAATATCTTGGAGTTGTTTCTTTAACTCCCCCATCTCTACATTTTCCATCCTATATGGGGTCTTTGATATTAGATGAGATCCAGGTATGAGTTCAATAGAGAACTCTACCTCTCTTTCTAGGGGAGGTCCAGGAAACTCCTTAGGAAATACGTCAATGTATTCCTGGACGATGGGTACATTTTCTATCCTCAAACTCTCATTTACTTCTTCTTCTTCACCGATAAATTTCATAAAGAATTATATAGGAGGTTATTCTATACAAAGATCAGGTTGAGATATTAAGGATTTCCATTCAAGACTACTGAGATTTCCTTACTTCTGCATTTGATCCTAGAATTATACTTTGAGAACTAGTCCATCCCAAGTATAATGTCTAATTCCACCATGGTAATGACTACTAGATTTGTGATAAGATTTTTCTCACCAACTTAAATACTAGAGTTTCTAAATACTGATGATGCTTGGATAATCCCACCAGGAGTCTTGACTGATACCTCTACTTTTAGCAAGTCGAGGGGTTGATTCTAAATTCTTTGCAAACTTGGAGGAAATAAAGGAATGCGTAGAACCAGAATCAAACAAAGTACTTGCTAGATTTGAGAGAACAACAAGAGTACCTACTACCACACCATTTGGAGCTTCAACATCAGCTGTCATGATAGAAAATCATGACCTTTCTCCCTTGGCCTTTGCTGAGGCTGATGTTGGTTCCCCTCCACTGCCCTTATATTTGGACAATGATTGGAAAAGTGCCCTAGTTGTCTACACTTGAAGCAGTGGACATCAGGTAGGGACTACACCATCTTCCCCTTATGATTAGTGTTTGGAATTTGAGTTTTAACCTCACTATGACAATTCCCCGCAATATATCCATATCTTCCACACTTTTAGCATTTCCCACTCTTGATCAGGTTGTTCCCCGAATGCTTATTCCCACATTTATTACACGTGGGATGTTTCACTTTCTTGCCTCCTATTTCTTGATCAAATATCCTCTCTAAGCTTGGCTCCATTGATCACTTTTTGTCATTGGATTTATGAGACCACTGCATCTCACGAAACTCCAGTTCGACTTTCATTGCACTTCACACAATCTCCTCACAGTTGTCATAATCTCAGTTGGCTAGATTCCTCCGCAGATGAGGTCTCAGTCCACCGAAGAATCTATCAACCTTGACATTTGGATCCATGAAAAAGTTAGAGGTGTAATGTGAAAGCCTTGTGAAGTTCATTTCGTAGCTTCCCACAGATTCATTCTCCTTCTACTTCAGCTCAAAAAACTCCTTCTCCATTCTTGTTCTCACGAAATGAGGGAAATACTTACGGAAGAAGATCTCTCTGAACTATTCCCACTCCAAAGCATCAACCTCCACTCTTTTCCTTGTGTTTTTAATCAACTCCCACCACTGATCAGCTTCCCCTTCTAAGTGATAGAGATCCAGGGTGACCTTCTCTTGGTCTGAACAATGGATCACGGAAAATATCCTCTCAATAGAGCTGATCCACTACTCCGAAATCAATGGGTCAGTCGATCCACTGAAGGTCGGTGGTCGTTGATTCATAAATGACTCAATATAATTTTGTTCCCTTTGCGGTGATATCAGTCTCTCGGATTGATTTAAGTTATTTCCCATAACTTGAGTCATTTGGTTCATCATTCGTATGAATGTTTCCATTCCGTCTTCTATCAGAGGGTCATCATCACATGATCTATTGCGGTCACCATTTACACGGTTCATCATATTTCCCGTCATTTCTAAAATAATAAAACCTTAGTGAGAAACTTATTTCATTTAGGAATCTTTTAACTATAAAGGATTTATGTCTTAAAACTTCATTAAAAATTTACATTTCTATATAAATCCTTCATAATGATTCATAAAAAGCATATGATTAACCAAACATATCCCCCGGGAGTGTCGTAACCAAGAGTGCAGTAAGGCCCATTTTCGTGCACCAGTTCTGGTTTGAGTCTATCTCAAAGCAGTGTTTTTAGGTTTTACCCCTATGTACATTTGTGTCAGAGCCTCCTCTACCTGCTCGTATCCAGACAGGGATGTATTTTCTTGATAAACCACTTACTTAATACTCACCAAAAAAATAGGAAGTTTTTTATATATTTAAAATATTCTATAGGATTCTTCCTAACTATTTCATAGCCTAATTTCCATAAATAACTAAAATATTTTTCGATACCAACTTTGGCATCCCACCTTTTTATTACATATCTTTTCCTTACATTTTACAACCAGAGGATCTTTAAAGTCTAGTGTCTTGGAAATCAGGAACTTAATACATGAAAACAACATAAAACATTCTTCGAAACCACTTGTAGGGATTCATCATAGGTTTATCCTACGTAAAACTTCTGCATATCATATCCTAGAGACATACATCAAAGTAAAGGGTGAGCAGAAGGCCCAGTAAGGTTAAACAAAGGAATCAGTTTACTTGTTTAACAATAACAACATAAAGACATGAGCAATGAAATTATAAGCATATCATAATGGAAAAAACTTGGAACATAACTAGAATATGTGACTAAAACATTTCATTTATACATTCATGAACATATCACCAAGGTTTATCCCTGAGGTGTCATAAAAATTACCAAGGTTATTCACCAAGATATCATAAAACTTGTCATCTCTAGAGTTTAATTATTTACTCAATTCATTGGAGCACTATCAGGGTGAACCCTTAATATGTATTTACTTTCATGTGAGACACATGTATCAAAATAAAACATTTCATAAATAACCCATAGAGAATAAAAGAAATGGGTTTCATTTCAAAATCGTGATGTTTTAAAAGTTCTTAAAAATAAGATCATTATATCATTTATAACCCATGGAAGGGGAGTGAGGGTTATATGTATGTCCATTATAGAATAAAATATATACTTTTTATATATTTATGAACACCCATAGAAACGAAATAGTTCTGGGTATTCACATAAATAAACAAGATAATTTCTTGAGAGAAAGAGATATAAATTTTGAGACGAAATTTTTGCAGCATAATGGCTATATAACTTGGTTTTAGAAAATAATAAAAAGAGAGGGTACAAGGGTAACCCACTCAAAAATAACTCATATTACAATATAAATACTCAATAAAAGGTAGATAATAACATGGATGGATATTTGAATGACATACCACAAGAAAAGGAAACTTGAAAGGAAAGAGAAGATGCGATTTCTTTTACGAGAAATTCGGCAGCCTAACAGCGTCACTTAAAAATTCAGAAAACAAATTGATGAGAGAATAAATGGTCTATCATCATTTGGAAATGAAATTTAAAGTAATAAAAACATATAATAACATACCCTCAAAATAAATATATGGGAAATATAAGACACAACATAACGGAATTCATGACTTAAAATAGAAGGGTGAAAGGATCCCTTACCTTGAAGAGTGACTTTGAAAGCATGAAGTTTGAGACCTTGGTAGGCTTGAGGGAACCTTGGGAGGACTCATTGGGATGTAAGTAGACCATAACTTTATTGAGTATGATTTTGGAATTTAATTAATGAGGTAAATGGCCTGGTATGTATAGGGAAAGTGGGTGAATAAATTATTAATTTCCAAGGGACACCTCATTGGTGGTATTTGCAAAACCATGGGCTTGACCATGGTATTTTCCCATGGTATTGGACACTTGGGACACCTCATATCATATATCACAATTCTTAAGTTGAAAAGAAAGCTTACATCATTATTACATTAATAATGATGTCATTAAACACCCGAAACTCATAACTGCATTTTTATTCTTCACTGATAATTCAACTGTTTCAGAAAAATACCAAAAATTCACCCTAACCTAGTATCTATTCTCTGAATTCAAAAATGAATTCCATTTTATGAAAATAATCTTCAAAATATTTTAAATTTAATTTTTAAATTAAATCATTATTTATTCCAAAAATACAACTTTAAAACTATAACTCATTTTGTCACACCTTAAAAAAGTAAACAAGGTCCCATAAAAATATCATATACCCATAATACAATAAAGTAACAATATATAATTAAATTTTATGCAAATAAATTTCCATTTTAAATTATAAAATTAATTATAAAATTTTAAATAAAATATTTATGGCATACAAAAATACCAAAACTTAAACTATGATCGTTTTTTCACTTTTAAGATGTGTAAAATGTATTTATACATTCATGGGTGAAGTTTCTATTGTTTTGTCAAATTAACATTAATTAATATTCATTACTATTCATATGGGTATGTTATTATTCCTACTTTACTATTCACTAAAAAACAAGTTGATTTTATTGGACTCTAAATTTCTCACTGATCACAACTGTTGAAGAACATTTTTTGAAAATAATTTCACATTATTAATTATTTAATGAATACCAAAAAATATTTTAAAATACCCCTTTTTCCTAAATTCATCAATAATACACATCCTATATTTATCCGGATATTTGAAATTTACAAACTTTGTGATAATAAGAAATAAAAATCTTATTCATATAAAAGGATTACACAAAATAGCTATGGTATAGTTACATAGCCCCTTATAACCCCAGCATAGGACCTAAGTGTAAGGTGTGCTATGGTGATAGAATCTTGGGGTGGCTCAGACAACATTGCCCGAGTTGTGATTTCTATCATCTTGAACTTCTCCCTTAGGCGATTTCGTTCAAGCTTCATACGTTGAAGTTCGGCTTGGGCTTGGTCTAGAACAAAGCCCAGTGATGCTACCTCCTTCCCAAGCTCTAATATATGAGCTTCATATGGCTCGATTCTACTGGATGAGGCCATTCAATCTTATTTTTGTGTTAATTAACCAAGATAACTGTATTTATAAAAACACAATGTTAATATTACAGTTTCCAACAGTCATATTGACCAATGGTCATATAACAGTCGAAACCCAATGTTCTCATTTTAATTATACCCACTTAATTAATTAAAGGATATAGTTTTGTTGATTATAAAATAAAATAACACACAAAATAGGAAACAAATATAATTAAAAAGTTCAGGTTGTTACAGTCCTCAACTATAGTTTAGGCACAGTAGTCTTCACTTTCCATAAATTAGGCTTATTTGATAGTTTTAAGAATATTATAGGTCAATCTTTCATCCCCCACTCAGAAGAGTAATTCACCTTAATGAGCATCAATTAAAACTTCACTCGTAGCTAGAAAGGGCCTCCCCAAAATCAATGGCACTTCTTCATCTTCCTCCATGCTGAGCATAATTAAATTGTCCAAGAGTATTAATTTTCCAACCTTCACCATCACATCTTCAAGGATCCCTTTTGGTCATTTGATTGACCAATCATCAAATTATAGCGCTATACGAGTAGGATTCCATTCATTCAATCCCATCTTCTTGAAAACACAAAAAGTCATTAGGTTCGCACTAACCCCCAAGTCACAAAGGGCCTTCCCAAACTCACAAGATCCAACTGTACATGGAATATATATAAGCTCCTGGTATCTTGATGCTTGGGAGGAATCTAATTATTAAAGCACTCCTTATCGATAGGTATGGTACCAAAATCCCCCATATTTCATTTATTTGACAGAATTTCCTTCGTGAACTTTGTGTATGTGGACATTTTATTTAATTCTTTTGTAAAGGGAATGTTAATGTGTAGTTTCCTAAAAACTTCCATTAATATTCTGGACTACTGGTCCAATTTCCTTTTCTTCATATATTCTGAAAATTGAAAGGTGAGTTCATAAGTCTTGAACACCCCCATTTCTTTATCATGCATGGACCCATTCCCTTTTTATGTCTCTTTTTTGTGGGAAAATATCATATATTTAATCTTATTTTTAAAAATATTTTATAGATTTATTTTTATTTTTATCTTCACCACCTCATTAATTTGTGGTCACTTGATGAGGTAGCTCCTTCCCACTTGTCATGGTTAGTGCATCAGCTTCCTCTTGAGATTTTTTTATGTGTTACCCAGTAGTGTGCTAGGTTTAATCATAGATAGTTTATTTGATATCTATCCAATATAGTTTTTGAGGATTTGAATTGATGATTCTTGATTTTGGAATCTTGTTTCAGTAGTGGTGATGAATTTAGACATCATCTCTTCTAACTTTGATGGTTGTTCCTACTTAGGTTATTTTTTAACAAGTTTATTCTATTGTGGTTTTCAAGGAGGTTGTGCATGATGAGAATTTTCATACCCTTAGTATTGAAACAAACCTTTTTGGTATTTATTTTCCTATTGTTATCTTGAATATGGATTTTGGTATGGTTTTTTTCCATAATCAGGTAATTTTTTGGGCCATGGCTGAGAATTTCATTGTTGTTGTCCCCAACCCATATTTGAATTGTCCATCCATACAGGTTTTGGATATTGAGGGAACACATTTTTCCATCGATTCTAAGAAACATAACATACTTCACTTTTAAAGGGGTCATGACTTAACCTCGTACATTCACCCATGATGTGGTTGTCACCAAATTTACTACAAGCAGGATGGTTGATTGCTTAAACTTGTGAAGGTGTTTTCAAATTTAAAGTGTAAATATTCTTTAACATGGAATCAAGTTGGGCTACTAGAATTGTAGTGGCATCAATGTTATCCATACCTATCTTCTAATTTCCCCACTCATAATTCGATTGGAATTTTTTACTTACATATCTTCTAAAAGTTCAAACAGTTCTTTAGGATACCCTCTCATGATGGTTCCTATAGTAGTCGTATCCACCATAGATTTTAAGTTTGTTGTAATAACTTTATAGAAGGTTTGAAATTGTATCTATAGTCAGATCCCATGATGGGAGAATTTCCTTAGAATATTCTTGAAACATTCCCATGATTTATACAAAGATTCTTATTCGTGATACTATAAATTATGAATCTCATTCTATAACATCATCGTCTTCAAGTGGGGAATGTATTTGGATATAAATTCTTGAGCCAATGCCTATCATGTATGGATGGAACATTGGGGTAGTCCTTTTATCTAATCCTCTTCATTTTCCCTTAAGGAAAAGGGAAATAAATTGATCTAAATAAATTATTCTAACACCCTGTGGTAATGGAATGTGTCACAAATTTCAATAAAATTTGAGAGATGGGTATTGGGGTCCTCACTTGGAAAACCCCTAAACTAAACCGTATTTTTGATGATTTTCATAATGGTTGGATTGATTTTAAAATGTTTTGCTTTCACTGGTAACCTAAAAATTCATGTATATGCCCCATGAATTGATGGAAACCTATACTCCAAAATGGTACAGCATGGAGGAATTTGATTTTGAGGTGGTTGTGGAATATACTACTGCTCCTAATAAAATTAGTACCATTGATTCTGAGGCATATAAACATCATTTCTGGTGTAATATACTATTGTGGTTGTTGTTGGCCATCTATCGGAAGAAATTAAGTCAGTGGTCTTTCATGGTTCTAAGGCACGTACTCTATAAATTTGGTTGATGGATACTGGTTTGGTTCACCATCAACTTCAATTTTTTGGTTCGTATCACATAAAGTGAAAAATTATTTCCAACTACATGGATAGGGGTCGGGTCTTCCTCTCCCATATTCTCCATGAGGTCATTCTGGTTGTGTTCTCCCATAAGGGATCAAAATCTCCTTAATATCATTCATTTTATTTCTAGGTCAAACACAAGTTTCTATACTGACTAGTTTCTCTTGGAACAAGTAATCTGGAAGCTCATGCACCTATGGTCTTACACAACACAAAACAACACACCAAGCATAAAAGGGAAAACCAAAAAATCCAATAAAAATAAATGGGGTTAAGTGAATAATTTTTTAAAATTTATAATATTTTTTTTCAATTAACTAATAAAAACTAAATTTGAAAAAAGCCCATTTAATTTATCCCCAAAAACATAAACATAATTTGGTTTCATTATAGCCAAATTGTTTATTTTGGGTGTCCCAAATTGAATTACCCACTCTCACAACTAGTATAGTGTAAGTATGGGGTCGATCCATAGGGATATTTAATGTATTATGTACCTTGATTCATGATTAATTAACTGAATGTTTTATGAATATAGAGTTGATATTTGAGGTTTATGAGAGTTTTCTTTATGGATAAATGATTCACGTTCCAAATTATTTTAAAATCTTACTTAAAATAAGAAAATGTATAACTATTTTTAACAATCAATAGTGAAAATGATTTGGGGTTGTGGATAGTTATAAGATCATCAAAAATTGATTATCTTATCATGTTGTGTTCTTCATAATAACTCACATCTCTAAGATTCAAATGTAACAAAACTCCCTTGGTCTGTTGAGTTCTTATTTAGTTAATAAAAATCAACCTCATGATCTGAGAATTGGTTTTTTAAAAATATTACTGAAAATATTTCCCTTTTCAAGATGATGAGTGCACCTAAGAATCATGGGATTACTTTTTTTAATTCTCTTGAAGATACTTGGAAACTCTATTCTTGATCTGATACGGAGTTTTCAACATGATAAAGAATGGATACACAAAAGAAATATAAGAGATAAACTAAACTAACACAAACACAATGAGTGGATTCGATTACTAAAGATTCTTCATTACCCACATCCCCAACACATAAAAAGGAATTGGATACTGATTGAATAAATGATTAAAAAAATATCTTGATACCTCTATTATTCATTAAAACTAAGAATAATTGACAAAACCCAACAATCATAAGAGAATAATATTAAAAAATTTATATAATGAGTTCTAATATCCTCCCTCACAAATAAATTTTAAGTCAAATAGTGGTTAGTAAGGATACATAAAAATTGGGTGGCCTCTTGTTGACTTCCTCATGGTTTAGGAGCATGTTAGTTTAACCATGTTCCAACCATTATTAAGGTTATGTCTTGATAATTTGAGTCATACATTTTCCTGGGCTAGTCTCTACAGTTTGGTTAACTATGTGGAGACCATCTGATAGGTCGTTGCTTCCTTATAGACACACCCTGCATGGTTTCCTGGAGGATCCACGTGGTTTGGAAAAGTGTGTGAAGACCGTGTGACTGGTTTTGTCTAAATTCTCTTGGGTTTTCACAGTTATCTAGGTTGGGGTTCATGGTTTGGATGACTCAATAGTAAATATACACCATCAAAAAAGGGTCAAAATCCTCTAATTTCCATCTAAATATCTTGTTTTATGTTAACTCTTATTGGACCTTCCTTTGATGCCTAAACCCCATCTAAAAATATATTTTTATGTTTTACAAACATGAAAATCGATTCAAACAAACATTTTCAGTGTTATTAAAAATATGGAAATTTCATATGCACATAAGTGAATCAATATATGAGGCATTACCCTCTATATAATATAGAATTGGGAGATAGGATAATCAAAACCAATAAACTCAAACACATCATATAAAAGTCAACCAAAACCATCCCAAAATTCATAAATAATGTCAATAAATACAAATAAAAGTCTCTAATTAAATACCAAAATATAGTCTTGTGGGAGTGAATAAACAGTAGCTCCAAAACCTAACCTAGTAATGTCAAACTCAATCCCTGAAGTCCTCCTGGAAACATAATGAAATATTTTATATAAATAGAGTGATCATAACATGTATACTCAGTAGGATCATACCCAAAGTCTCAAATGAACATGTGAAAAGAGTTTATTAATGCACCTATGAACAAACAGTAGAACCAATATGCACCTAAATAGGTCAACAAACTAGCATGAGTCTCACCATGGCATGATCACCAAATCGTGCATCCTATATAGTAACATAGTATAAAAATAACAAAAAAAGGTCCCCCATGGCCATATCACCCCAAATTTTCTGCACTCATACCCCAATATCAAACATTATATGATCTTATCCCTTACATACATATCACTCCACATAACCAACCATCTCTAATGTGATTTGTGATGCACCCCAACCTCAAAATCTCTAGATAATGGTGTTAGAATTATTCGTCATCATGTAACATCCTCATCACATCATATCATAACCACATCACATAACCAAGGTATTAGGGTATCATGAACATGAAATACATCAACCTCGTACCCTCCTCCTACCATGAATTACCCCCACCATATATCACATCCTTAAAACCACTAGGTAATCTCCAACACTAACCCATATCATTACCATGTAATCTAGAATATTAACCCATGTAATCAAAAGTAAATCTCTAACACCAACTCGTATCATCACGGTTGTTGAAGGAAGAGCAGGAAATAGGGGTATCTATCTATATGTATCTCCACCAACCTCTATGTTGGGGAAAACACTCGCAACCCAAAAAAATTGGGTGTTGGAAATTTTATCCAACTCAGGTGGGGATCTTATAGAAATAAAATAAAATACATAATATATATATAACACAATACCCAACCTATGGCTTTACATAAACTACACTATCATACACCACACCACTACCATTTCACCTCATACCATATTTCAAAACCAATTAAACCATTAAATGAATCACACCACATAACCTCATAATTTCTCTTCCAAATATATGTTCCACCATTTTATAAATTTTAATGAGTTCCCACTAACTCATATTTACTAATCCATTCATTCAAATTTACATAGACCTTTCATTAATCAGTCAATTTATTTAGGATAATTATCCCATATCAATTATATCCCATTATTATTCATCTATCAACCCATGTCATTTCAAAATTAGTATTAGAATTTATTCCATGGATAAATGGGAAACTAACACAACTACACCACAAAACATATCATCCATCTCACATCAACTATTTCCATAACACTACTTCATCCAAGACATATCACTATAATAACCACACATCTCATCCTCCACACATCACCGCCACCACATGAAATAACCACCTCACATCACCACCAATACACATCACAACCTCCATACAAAAAAACCACCACACACCACCATTACCGCACATCAAAATTACCACACAACACAACAACTACACATCCCCACCAACGCACAAGTAAACACAATAATCATAACCACACACACTATAATAACTTGGTTTCCATGATTTAGAATAAACATATTACATTAATCTACTTAATTATTTAGCATGGTTATTCTCACACAAGTTCTATATTTCCATGGGCAACCAAAAACTTATCCAGATATAATTATTTATACATTTCATTCTGGAAGATATCAAGTAATCACATAATAAGGTTCCTATAAGAATATTAACTAAAGTATAAGAAATTCTTCCAACAGACATGATTTTTATCAATGGAAACAATCTTGTATAATCTAATCATTAATTACATAAAAAGTACTAAAACATGAAATTTATCCCCATTCCCATCAGTTTCAAATTAATTCAATTCATTATCTTCATTAAGATATCCCTTACTATCTTCCTAATGGAAGACAAAAGCATGTAATCCCCATACATTCACATAAATAAGGAGAGAATGAGGATTATATACCTCAAAGAATCTTTATAAATCATTGTGCATAATAGGGTGAAGGATAAATAACCATAAGACTACAACCACACAAATAAACCTTGAATAAACCTAAACCATATCAATGAATTATAAAAAAAATGCATCCCAAACACTCTCAAGATAGAAAAAAATTGCTATCGAGAATTAAAAAAGATAAATTGAAGAAATGAAGGGATAATAAGGGGATTTACTCACAATGGATTTTAAAATATCACCCTCTAGAATCCAAGGATCAAAATTAGAGGAAATATTATGAATGATCCTCTAAAAAAACGTTGGGTTTATACAATAATCAAGGTAAATATGATAGAAATAAAATAATTCAGGTGATACCTAGAATTTATAGAAAAGGTGTACCTAAAATCACTCATATCATGAAACACATATTCATATATTGAGGTTTCCTGAGGCATTATAATTCAGACTATGAAGCATATTCAGGTTGTGAATCCATAAAACTCCAAACTTAATGAAAATCTACCAATTTTCATGGTACCTCAGCCTTGAATTTATTCACATTGTGTAAAATTTCTTCACATCATGAGTTTATTAATCACAGACCTCCCATATGAAACTTCAAGTTGTGAATTTAAAGACTCTAATTTGTGAACATCCCCTCACATCCTGAAAACATTTTCACATCATGAACCACAAGCTGTAATAGAATTGTATCACTAAACATCATTGAACACCCCTTGGTCCTCCTCTAAACACCTCTAAATCCCAAACTAGAAAAGTAATATTCCAAGAAGGAGTGAACCATTACATATCATATAGGATAGACTTAGTGGGTTGGAGCACATCTTCTACTCAGGTTCCCCTTTATAGTTTTTCAACTTGAATAGTTTTGTGGTTTTTTCTTTTCTTTTAGGTTATCAATTTTACATAGGCCATGAAAGGTTTATGCCTAGTGAGTGAAGAATCGAATTTTTCCCTATTATCCCTTTGAAATTTTTCAACCTCACAAGTATTATTCCTATTTTATTTGTCAACTTAAGATCTTGAAATTTGTTATATTGTCTATTTTATTTATGTTTGGAAAAAATTGACCAAAAAGATGTGATGGTCTACATAGTAGTATGGGTGAGAAAAACCTAGCATGAAAGAGAGCCCAATTCCACTACATACCACCACAAGGATTGGTTCATATATATTTTATGATCATAGAACTTAGACCATTACCTCATGTGGTTTGGAATAATATGATGAGTTCCGAAAAAGGTTTAATAATAAGATTCCAAAATCTTGCTTTGAGAATGGATATGATGCATAAATGAATAACATAATGGGTATCAAATCCACTTGAATAGTTGGAACATGGAGTGTGTAGATCAAAAATAAATGCATTATAATTAGGCAATGATTAGATGAAACAAGTACATAGAGTATTTACATTTACAATATTCAAATAATAGTTTTTTTTTTGTGATGTTGTTTGGGAGTAAAGAGGTTAGTGGGTCTTCTCCTTGGGATAAAATATCCATCTGACTAGTATATCCAAATTGAAAGTGTGAACATTAATTATAAGAGGTGATTTCTAGATCCAAAATCACTCATTATTTATAACCATGGTTGGTATACAATGATTCAAAAAATTTGGTAATAATGTAGGTTTATGTAGAGAAGGGTGTTTAAGAAATATTCAAACACCTAAAAGTTTACGCCAAGATGTATTAAACACATATTTATAGAATAATATATAACATGAAATTGTTTTAACTTTTTACTAAATTAATGGGTCCTTTGAGTAAAACTCAAATTTTTTTACGGCCTTATTGTGGGCCCTTCTATATTTTTTCCTTTTTTATATTTTACTCTAACTTTTTTTATAAGTCTTGGAATGGGATGAATTAGCGACTAGAGACTCTAATTTTTTTCAAGACACACTTTTATGGGTTTGTGACCTGACAAGACTTGTGTCTATTTTCTTTTTTAGTTTAACTTTATTTCAATTTAGACCATTGAGGGATAGATTTTACGGTCCTGCAACTTTGACCAACCATTTCTAGGGTTTAAGGTCACACAACTTTGTCCATCTTTTGTTGGGTTTTAAGGTATAACTACTTCAAAAAACTATTTATATGGTCCATTTAATGTGGAAATTATTATAAATAACATAAATTAGGTATACATGCTATCATAAACCATCTCAAGAATAGTTTTAAAAATTTTAAGGTCATGATTCTTGGACCATCGATGGAGATGTGTCCTGGAAACCCAAGAGGGTCTTAAGGGATATGAGCACCCAATACCTTTTGAATGGGGAATGATAATGTTTTAAATCATGACATGAGGTATTTAAATTTTGAATAGTGATATGGGAAAATTATTTCAGGTATGACTACATATAGTGGCCAAAGTTTTTTACACATTATTAGATGATATTTAATATAAAAATATAAAAAAACCAAAGATCATGAGGCCTAGTGTATTTGTAAGACTGGGTTTATAATACATAAAAAAGAAACTAAAAAACAAAAACTATATTTTATTATTCATAATGATATCCTAAATCACTTTGAGCTCCTAAAACTACATAGGATAACCTATATAATACATAAAATAAAGGGGTGATCTATAAAGCCCTGTAAGAGAATAAACATGATAAAGAGGCATAACATGTGAGTCAAACAACATAACATGATATCATAAAATAGAAATATTGTGAATAATAACATGGGGGAATAACATAAAGAACATGGTATCATAATATCACAAAAATCTAGGAAAGTGTAAGAAACATAAAGCATGAAATAAGCATAAGTCAAGGCTAACTTCTATGCCAACATCACATGGTGGACAGAGTCCCATCATGGATTAGTTTTACTCACTAATTCCATCCATAATGTCTCATGAAAAAAAATCACAATGCATTAGAATTCTATATGTGCACATTAATCATAGCATGTACATGCTTATGTGTTCCAAAAAAGTTAATCAATCATAAGGTATAAACATAATGAATTTGATAAATGAACTTTAGGGATGTATTACCCCATCAAAGGTAGGGAGAATAGGTAATATATATATATATATATATATATATATATATATATATATATATATATTATACATATATAAAGTATTTAGAATCATTATATAATATTAAATAGAGATAAATAAAGTGATTTTCAGAGATAATGGTCATGACCACAAGAAAAAGGGTGGTTCAGAGAGATCACATACCTTATGTTCTGGAATCATTATGCACTTTCACTTAATGTATTGAATAATCAAATTAATTTCATTCATTAATTAATTCATAATATTTTACATCTATATTTTATTTAATATAATTTTATTAGGTTCATTTATAACCATTTTAATGATTTATAAAGTTTAATTTTATTGTTATAAGGGCCTTTATTTCATGGTTTTAAGTTCAGATCACTTCTCAATAATTATTGAAGTTCTTATCAAATGAAACTATAAATCCAAAAGTAAAATTAAATGGTATTAATATACTTCCAAAAATTTAAATAGTCCCAAATATAATTTTTTGACATAGGGATGATTGTTTTAATAAAAACGTTAACATTAATCAATTAGTTAATTTAGGCATATTTACAGACCATCATGAAATAAATTCATTTTATTTAATTAAATGATCATTAAAACATTCTAAAACTTGAAATCAGTTATATAATACTTATTATAATCTTATTTAACCATTATAATATTTTTATGACCATAATTGAAGATGGTGGAGAAAAAATAAGTGTGTTGTTCAAGGAGGCAGTGAACCAACCATATTGTAAATTATGTTTTCATTATAAAATCTAAATAAGGGAGGGTGTGAGATGCATATTCCATTAACAAAATAAAATTCCAGTATATTTATGATATTGGATTGTTCATGTCATGTTGGATGAGGGAGTCTAGGAGAAGTTATAAAATTGGGAAGGTAAATGGTAGAAAATTGGAAAGATACAATGCTTAGAATTTGTGAGAAGAAAGGGTTGTGAGGGGTTTTATTTATAAGGGGGAGAAGGGTGTTTTGAATATCATATTCATTAGTTTACTATTTTGGATCAAAACTATAGTATTTAATCTTGTAATTATATATAGTATATGGTGAATTTAAATTTGAACTAATAGGTCATTACATTATCAATGACTCAAAAATCCATGTATCTATCTAATAATGTTAAATACTGTGTTTTAACGTATTTCACTATTCAACAAAATTTTCACTATTTTAAAAAAAAAATCTAACCATTTTTTCAATGTATAGATTGTAAAAATGAAATCCATTTTATAAAAGTATTTTTGAAAATAAAATAAATTTATTTTTTAAATAAAATCCTCATTTAATTGAAAAATATCAATTTTAATATTATGTTCAATTTTTTAACCCTTTTAAAAATTAATCATGGTATCATAAAATTATCTTATCATTATAATACAACTTAATATTTATTTATAAGTCCATTTTATTAAAATAAATTTTCTTTAAAATCATTATATTTATTATAAAAGTGCAATTAAAACATTTTTGTTTTATAAAAATAAAAATGATTAATTTATCATTTTTTAAACATTTATTTACTTGAAATTTGGTATAAATATATCATATTTTAATTTTATAAGATACTTAAATATTATTTTACACTTCTATAGGTGGGGATACTATTTAAATAGTCAATTTAATATTCCAACAGACATGTTAATATTCCAATGGTAAGATTAGTATTCCAATCGTCATATTTGTAATGGTTATATGGGTTCCCTAATACCTATAAATGCCTCATATTTTATTTATTATTCAATCAATTTTATTTATCTCAAGGTTATATATTTTCATTTTTAAAATGTGTATTACGCTATTAATATTCTTCTTCATTTATACAATTCTATTCATGAGTTATTCTGAGGTATTGAGCATATCCAAATTTTCATATTATTTTTATATTATTTTCTATTTTTATTCCAATTGTAATAATTTTAATTATTATGTGCATATTTATTCTCTAAATGTAATGTTAAATTTAATATAATATAATTTTGTTGGTGTCATCTTGTGGTGCATGTGCTTTATTCTACATTACTAAACATGACATAATTATAAGAAGGGAATTTATATTGATAAAATTTGGGTTCATTACTTTCTTCCCACTTAATAAATTTCACCCTTGAAATTTTATTTTACATACTAAGGTTAAAAGAGTTGAGGGTACTTATGATTCATCAATTTCTATGGTTCCCATTTCACCTCTTCATTCTTATGGTTTCTCCAAAGTACTTTGATCAGGTGATTTGTCTTATTGAGCAGACCTTTATCTTTATAATCCAAGATCTTAATTGGTTTCACCTCATAAGAGAGATCATTTTATAGTTGTATCACCTCTGAATTTAGTACATGTGATGGATTTGGTATGTACTTCCTCAAGAGGTATATGTGGAATATTTCATGTACTTTAGAAATGTTTGGTGGGAGTGTTGGTCTATAGGCCATAGCTCTAATGTGATTGAGAATCTCAAAGGGCCCAATAAACCTGGGATTTAGCTTTCCCTTCCTACAAAATCACACGAATCTATTCCATGGAGATATGTGAAGTAACACTTTATATCTGACCTCAAACTCTATGTCACATCAACGATTTTCTGTATATCTCTTATATCAACTCTAAGCAGCCCAAATGGGTTTTCGAATGGTCTTGTCCTTTTATTTCATTTCTATGAACATTTCATGTCCTAGTAGCTTTTGTTCACCAACTTCATCCAACAAATGTAGGTGTTTTATATATCTTCCCATAAAGGGATTCATATAAATCCATTTGGATATTTGATTGAAAACTATTATTGTACAAGAACTCGAACAGAGGAATATTTTGATCTCATCCTCCTTTAATGTCCATAAATCATGCTATCAACATGTATTCCAGTGTCTGGATTGTCCACTTAGATTATAAAAAAAATTAGACATGATAAACCATACTGAAGTGAAACTCAGTGTTTAGATAATGTTGTAGACTTTTCTAGAACTTAAAGGTAATTCTTATATCTCAATAAGATATAATAAGTAACGGTGTTCTAACCATGTTTCCCTTTCCAAGGGAACAAACATGGATGCATGGTTTCCTGGGCCAAACCATATGATTTTTCATAACTTTACACCAAATTTTTATAGGCCCAAAAAGTTAAAAAAAAAATTCAAAATTCACCAAAGAAAAGCGTCGAAACAAGTCACAATTAAAGTATGATCAAAAAGGGATCATGAAGTACCTAAAATAACGTAATGAGATGTTACAACCTCCTTAACATAAAAACATTATATCACCAGAAAGCATGTCAAGAAGATTCTATATCAAATAGATGAGATTACTACTCTCTCATCAGTGCCTCACACTCTCAGGTCTCATGTGAATCGAAACCATGCTACCATAGCACATGAACCAAAGGAATAGTATTCCCATGAAGAACCTTTTTCTATGAATCAATATTCCTAACTAGATGCTAGTCACGGATAAATCAGGTAATCGTCAAGATCTTCCCATCTTAGGACATGTAAACTGTTATAAAGATACATCCAAATCTGTAATACATGAAACACATTTTTTTATTAAAGTAAACTTGGTGTATGTTCCAAACAATAAGACATTTTCCCCACCTTCTCAATAATCTCAAAAGTACCCACAAACCTTGGCACAATATTTCTCTATTTCCCAAGACATCGGTGACCCAACCAAGGTGAAACTCTCAATAACACCTATTCACCAAATGTAAACTCTAATGTTCATCAATGATGGTCAGTGTAGTATTTATACCATCTCTATGACATCATCATTATCTAATGAATCAACTAAATCATCACTATTGTCTCTTGGACCAAACTCAATCCAACCAAGGAAGCTTCACCAATATTTGATGAACACAATGGAGATTTACATGGCCTTCCATATAATTCCTCAAAATGTTCCATTCTAATAGTGGATTGATAACTATTATTGTAGGAAAACTCAACCAGTCCCAGATGGTCATACCAGGATCTACTAAAGTGAAGAACACAAGCACGAAGCATATCCTCAAGAATCAGTATAGATAGTTCTATTTGGCCATCTATATGTGGATAATAATCCATTATGAAACATACCTTAGATCCCAATGCCTCATATATGCCTTCAAAAGATGATAAATAAATTGGGTATTCTGATCATAGACTATAGTATAAGAAACTCCATGAAACTAGAAAATCTCGTTCATGTATAGAAATACTAAATCCTCAACTTTGGTAATATCTAAAATTGTTATTAAGTGAGTTGATCTGTTCATTCTATCAATCACAAACCATATCTCATTCTTCCCTCAATGGTTACACATCAACCCAACCACAAAGTCCATTGAAATCTCATCCCAATTCCAAGTCGTCATATAAATGTGATAAAGAAAACTTGAAGGTTTCAACTACTTGAATTTTTCCTATTAGAAAGTATAAGAATGAGAAACAAAGTCAAAAATGTCGCATCTCATACCTGGCCACCATAATCATTTTCATGTATCATAGAAAATCTTTTTTTTAGGTTGCACCACTTTTTAAGAATTATGGTAGCCCCCTATCAAGTCATTTCACACTACCAATGGTATAACTGTAAAACCCCAAGTTTTTCTAAAAATAAATGGAAATTCATCAAACTTTGTTTTAAGTAGATATTTTTTTTAACTAGCCTTTAAAACATAACTTTTCCACTTCTATGTTTTTAATTTCAAGAAACTGTCATCTACAACTGTGTTCAGTATGTTATTTGGAGTCTATTAGAACCAACTTGTTTTTTTTGGTGAATAGTAACATACCATTATGAATAGTAATATGAATAGTAATATGACCCTAATCAATAGTAAATTTTATTATTATTTTATATTATTAAGGCTTTAAGATGATAGCATCTAGGTTAATTTTTCATTGTGATATAGAAGTAGTTACAGAATTAGAATTGTTAATTTTTAAATTAAGTATGATTTTGTTTAAAAATTAAATTAATAATATTTAGAAAATTATATTACAAAAATGGAATTCATTTTTTAAATCTACATATCAATAAATGGATAGGGTGAATTTTTGGAATTTTTCTGAAACAATTGATTTGTCAGTGAATAGTTAAAAATACAGTATTTTGTTTCGGTGTGTTAATGACATCATTAATGATATAATAATGATGTCATAAATCTGGTAGACTTGTGTATAGTTAAATAAGATGTTATTTGTCCCAATTGGCTTATAACATGGGAAAATACCATGGGCAAGCCCATGGTTTTTCAAATACCACTCATGTTGTGTCCCTTGAAAATTATTAAAATATTCCCTTACTTTTCCTATAAATACCAAACCATTCATTCATTAACTTTATTCAAAATTCTTCATCAATGAATATCTGTCCTCCTTACCTTCCTAGTATTCCTCCCAAAGTTTCCTCAAGACCCCAAGGTCCCAGCCTTCAAGTTCTAAGAGTTACTCTACAAGGTAAGAAAATTCTCAATTTCTTTCTTTTCTCATTCAAGTTCTCTTTTATGTGGTATAACTTTCAAGTTTCCATACCATGTTATTATTTAATTCTTATTCTTTATCAACTCTATATTATGATTCATTTCTATATGGGTGACCCTTGTCCCCTCTATTTTTTAATATTTTCTAAAACCATGTTGTGTAGTCGTTAGGCTGCCGAATTTTTTTAAGGGATTTCTCAATTATTCATTTATTTTGAGTTCCTTTCTAATTATTTCTTCATATCTTCTTACCCAAGTGTCATGAAATATCTAGAATCATGTATATTCTGGATTTTCTCATGTTCATGGAAAATTCATCATCATATTTCTTCTTCTCTCCCACTTTTTCAAAGAATTAAAAACATTGACCATGATGTGTCGAATTACCGACATCATGGATGATGTGATTTCATTTTTCTTTAAATCATTAAATTCTGGTCATGAAACCATTTTTATGGTTGAACCAGGTTATAATATATGTATTATGTCTCATAAATGGTCCTAGAATTCGTTTTAACACATGGTTTTAATTTATAAGACAAAATGAGGTTGTTATATTAAACAACATTAATGTTTTAACTTATGAATCATCTTCATATTAAACATCAAAATGATAAATGGTATAAATTATGTTACTGTAAATATTTAAATACATTTTAATACCAATTCTTGAATTTCACTTCCAATCGACAAAAACATCCACCATGAACCAATCATGGAAATCATGTTAAGAACTCACCCAAAAACAGTGCAACGAGAAAAATACTAACAATTATAGGGTGAAATGATGTTATGAAATGATAATATAAGATGTTATTAACATGAACATCTTTATTTAAACTACTAATAACACCCTTTTAACCATTATATAGTAACTTTAAACAAGTTTTAAGTAATACAGACCCGAGGTAAGGTAATTCTTAACCTGATTTCCATTCTTTGTGTTAACCTGGTACTTCATTATTTATGTGGTATTTAAATTATTTGTGTGATTGGTTCAATTTATATTATGTTTTATTAAGTTTATTTACATTATATATACATACTCCATCAACTCTATTAAGGATATCTTTGTAACGCCCTGACCCCAGTTACCCAGAGTCGATGCATTATTACATAACATTGGCATGATCACAAATGATCAAGTCTCGAAAGACCGGTTAGTTTAGTAGTCCTGGAAACACTAGATATATTCATAAGTCTTACATTACATCATAAGGTAAAAAAACTAAAACAACATCTTGTCTTCATATCCCCTCATACTATCCTTGCAGGTCATTCATAAATTACTTCTTCTCATCCTGGGAAAAATAAAACACTGAAAGGGGTGAGCTCAGATGCTCAGTAAGGATAACAATATAGCATAAGCTTTCATAGATAAGAATAAACACTTAAAGAAATTTATAACTAAAACAAAAGCCTTTTAAACTTGAACTTCATAATAATATTACAAAGATAAAATGAAATAATTCCATTTACTTATTCACATGGATATTCTACTAGTCGAACAATCACATGCAATATCAATAACCACTTTAATAATGATGGAATGCATAATTCTAGACTATCATAACCACATAGCCAAGGCCCCGTGCCAAAACTACAAATAAGATTTTTCCAAGGCCTTATGCCAAGACACTAGTTTGTCTCATAAGACCTACCGATGCATCGAGGAGATATAGAAGGCTCCACCCATCACTTATTAAGTCCAATGTATTCCTCATATAAACAGATTTAAACATAACATAAACATTCGTATTAAAACTAGCATACGAAATGTCAATACTTTAACCACAAACCATGAATGGTATAAAAATAGCACATCCACCGTCAAACATAACTCATTCGATACAATACGGAAGATTGTATTGTATCACATTAACCTCAATCAAGAATAATGAAGGATGTTGACATAGATGAAAATAATCATCAAAACTATTTGAGAGAAATATCCCCCTTTTTCTTGAAATCATTTAAAAGTCACACTATTTGTCAAGAATCCATTTAAAAATATATTTTTGAATCAAATTGTCCCATACCACTTTGAAACTTTTAAAAGGAGTTTTAATTTTAAAACTTTAATGTTCATATAAATAAATCCTTAAAACCATTTTTTAAAACATGGACATTAATGAGAAATATTTAGAAGAATAAGTCTTTAAAACATTTAAAAATGGTATTTTAGTTAGAGTTTCTAACCAAAAGAGAGACACTTGAATACAAATAATTGAGGTAATCAAAACATTGTAATATCATGAGAATAAATGAATTCATGATATACTATGTCAAAGTACATTATATACACCACATAAAATTGATTTGGTGTATAACAACAAAGAAGTCTCAATGGAATGTAAATTGAGATGAAATCTCTCATAAAGGCCGTATCCTTAGGTTAAGGATAAACCAACGACATAATTATGTGTGAAAAATATAAATACACTAAATATGATTAGATATTTAGTGTAAAAAAATCAAAGGAAATTCACACATATTCTTGTAAAAACAACACCAACGAATTGGATGTTTAACTCAACAAATGGAGAATGAGTTAAAATTACTCTTATCAAATTCATATCAATGACTTGAGAAATTATCAATGGAGTGATTATGTGTATCAAAATTATATCCACAGGAAGGGGAGTGTAAATTATGACATAATCAAATGAATAGTGATTCCATACATAATCTTGGGGTAATATAATCAATGAAATATGCGTAAAGCCAAATGAGTGGAAATTGAAATTTCAAATTCCCTTATCGATTTGGTAACTTACGAAACATACACCCATGAAAGAAGGATAATACAATGATGATTTAAATATCCATAAATTAAAGTATATTACACAATGAATACAATCATGGTAAGTACACACACCACATGCAACAAATAAGTGGTGAACAATGGAATTCTCACGGAATTAAAAGTGAGATAAGAAACCCCCTACCTTGTACTTTTCCTTGGTTGGGGGTAGGTTAACCTCCTGTATAATGTTGAAATAATTGTTATTAAATTATTCATGAATCATATACATTAATATGATATCATATATGATCTTTTAATGTTGCTTTGTTAATAATATCTTAGAATTATCGTCGTTTCAGGTGTTAACTTACTCGTTTTCTTTTATATGTTTTGTTACGTAAGCTATGTTTTTCATGGATAGTTTGTATATTAATCATATCCATAATTATATCAAGTCCTTAGATACTATTATTAATCATCAAATGAGATTTATACTTGAATGGATACGATGGAGAATGAATCTCATCGCGTTCATGGAGACGGTAGTCCGTACGTACGCACAAGCGACAATATCATTCTTTTGATATTAAAATAATATATAATTGGATGGTATATCATATATACAGAATCATTATCATGTTATATTTATTATTTACATGAATTACACATCATTATTATACCCATCCAAATAATAATTTATTGAATAACAATTACACCACGACGTGGAGACGGTAAGTCGTACGTACGCACGTATGGTGACATGTTATTCAAAGGGTGGATAGAATACTGAATATTGTTGTACCATATTTATAATAACATCATATTATATATAAGATACTGGAGTTATTATTTTAGAATGGTAATAACAAATAAAGAAGAAGTGGAAGAAGAAAGGAACTTGAAAAGGGGTGGTGAAAACATTACCTCTTCTTCGGGTTCTTCCTTTTTATTTGATCAAAAGGGATCCTTAGGTTGGATTTGTGATCAAACTAATTCCTCTATGTTGTTGTTAGGGAAGTTTAGAGAGTATTTGTTCAGGTTTTTACCGAACCAAAAGGCTTTTAAGGTGTGAAGAAATGAGAAGGAGGAGTGCCCTTTTATAAGAGGGGTGAGGGGCACCTTTAGAAAATCTAGAAATATTAATTTATAATAAATTAATATTCGGTTTCTAATGGCTACAAAGTTGATTATTTAAAGTTTAAGGTGGTGATAGGTCGAAATAAATTCAACAAATATAATTTAGACAGGTTTGGATCATTATATTAACCTTATCTTTTAGTTTTAACTCTTAGTTAATTAGTTTGACATTTACCATGTCACTTTGTATTTTTATATTATATAGTTAATAAACTTACTATATACATCCAAGAGACCCCAAAGTGGTCCACTAATGATACACCTATCAGGATATAAGTCTCTTGGACGAACCTTATATTTTTATGAATTTAATATCAATTAATAATATAATATTTGTTTTAAAAATTCTTTTATGTCAATTTTGACACTATTCAATAATTGATTTTTTTAAAAATTATAACAGAATTATTACTTCGAAAAAGGTTAATTAAATAAATAATAACATGTCATATTATCCTATAAAATTAGTTTAATTCATAAAAAGTCTCAAATTATATTTATTTGGGTATTTATAATATCAATTATCTTAATTTTTCACTATTATGGTAATTACTGAATCATCATTGTGTCATAAATAAACTAACTTATTTAATGTCTAAAAATTATAAATAAAATATAATTATGTATTAAATCTTTTTAGATTTCTAATTAATATTTATAGTCTAAAATCCAACATATATAACCCTATGTAAAAATTGTTTTTCTAAAAGATATATGCGTATGTCATTTTTGTAATTACTTTAACTTAATTAATATAAAGTGTCATTATCACTTACAAGTTGATCCATGGGGTCCCAAAATCGACCCAAAGATTCCCATGGTCGGACATGTATCAACCAATAGGGGTAAGACATGTTTTAGGGTAATTTTTTATTATTATAATATTATTTTTTAACCCTTATTTACCAGATTTACCCTTTAACCATGGTAAATAAAATATTTACCGAAGTAATTATTCAAAATGTCTAAAAATAAAAGTTACCTATTTATACAATTTGAACATCCTGATTCCAAATATGGAATCCATTTTTCCAAATTCAAAACACAGAAGTGGCAGAAATTAATTTAAAATTAATTCTCGTTGTTAAAACAAAAAGCGTGTTTTTAAGAGATAATAACTATCAAAAGATTGGCACTTGTTTATGTCTGATTTAATTGTGAAATTATGTCCAATGAAAAACATTGAATTAAATGGTAAAAATCTATTCTAAATATACTTTAAAACCACTCAAATTCATAATTTATCAATATTAATTATTTCAATTAAAAAAAATTAATTAAAATTTAGTAATTTTCACTATTCATCAAAATATGAAAGTTATCCGAAAAGTACCAAAATTTTACCCTATGCTAATTTTGATATCCCAAATCCAAAAATGAAGTCCATTTTGAGAGATAGAATTTATAAAATTTCAAAAATTAGGTATTACTATTCATAACGGCTAGTTTGATTGGTTGTGGTGTGTTAGAATCTCGAAGTTGCGTACAATGCACGCCATTGCATTATTCAAAGGGAAATGTACCGTGGAAGTTTGGGGTGTTACACTCTTCAATTGTATGATATTTATAAGGTAATTTTCTTTAAAAATCCTCTTTTTAAATTCGGTTTATGAAATTCGAAAGTAATGTTTTTATGGAATTATTCATGTTGTATGATTATGTTTTGGTTCTTGGGAATTAATTATGATGAAGTTTGGGACCTATATCTCCCTCCAATTCATTATGTATGAGTAATTAGGAGGTCGTTCATATGGTTACTCCAAGTGTAATTGTGATGGTTACACAAAGTAAGGTAGTCGTGAGGGTTACAAACTATAAGGTAGCCAATAATGGTTACAAGATTATGTAATTAATGCCCCAAAATACCTTTATGATTATATTTATGTTATCATGTTTTGTGTGGATCTTGTTTAAATCTCATGTTACACAAAGTAGTTATATATGGGTGATAATAATGTCTTTTGAAAATGGTTTCATACGTTACGAGTATTCATGGACTAATGTGATCTTTCCTTATTTTCTATACCTTACTGAGCTTTTGTGTTCATCCCAAGTTTTTCAATAATTTTCACAGGTTAATGGAAGTTTAAGACAAGGAAGGAAGTCATGTTAAATGTTTGAATAATTGTCAAGGAGTCTTGTTTTATGTTTTAATGTTTTATATTTTGAAAAAAATGGAAACTGTTTTTATGGTATCCACTCTGTAATAATGTGTAATGTTATGAATGTATTGTCCTAATTCTCTAAAGCTCTAAACTTGAAAATATTCTCAATGTTAAAGGAATTTTTTTCTTGTCTAAATTCAATATTATGTATGTAATAAGTTTGGGACCTTATAGTTGGTATCAGAGGAAGGTTTAGATAACTTTAGGGGTTAGGGTGGTGTTTATAGAATACTATAAATGATTTTCATTATATGTTTTATTTTAAATGTTTTAGAATTTAAAGATTAACATGTTTCTTCATCTAAGACATGTTTGTTTAGAATGGTTGTCCACAAAAGGAACAGGGATACTGAAGAAGAGAGGCACCGACAGAATGACATCCTTCCAGAACTACAGCCCGGAATGGTAGAGATTGGAACCGAGCAGTTTGTGACAGTAATGGCTTAGCTAACGCAGGAAATAAATGGTGGTGGAATCCATGCAAGAGAACCAATAGAGGTACCACAACGGAACATGACAATAGTGGAACATTTTATGAGACAAAATCCTTCTACATTCAATGGATCTTCTGACCCAATAGCAGTTGAAGGATGCATCAAATCCCTTGAAAAGATATACGATGTTATGGGATGTTCAGAAAATCAAAATGCAAGTCTTGCCATTTATCGTTTTGAAGGGGAAGCTGATCAGTGGTGGTCAATGGTAAGGAATATCAGGGGTAGAGAGGATTATTATTCCTTAGAGTGGGATGAATTTAAAAGTATTTTCCTTGAAAAATATTTTCCTAAGGTGGTGAGACTTAGAATGGAGATGCAATTTCTTGAAATGAAACAGAAGGAGGAAGATTCAGTGGTTGTGTATGAAGAAAACTTCACCCGAATGGAGAGGTATGATCCAAATCTTATTCTGGATCTTGATAGAAAAATCAACTGCTTTTTCTCAGGACTGAATCCAAGGTATCGAACGGCATTGGCCTCCCGTGAATTCAAAAGTTATGAGAAACTTGTCTGATGTGATGTGAGGGTATAGATGGAGTTTTTTGATGATCTCCTGCATTTTGGAAACAAAGAGAAGAATATGTATAGTTGGAAATCAATGGGTAATAATCAACCAAAGAAATCTGATGGTAAGAAAATCCAGTTTCTAGTTTGTGAAAAGTGTGTAAAGAAGCACTCTGGGGAATGTCTTAGAAAAACTGGGAAGTGTTTTAAATGTGGTAAGTTTAGACATATAGCCCGAGATTGCAATGAAAATGATCCTAAGAATAATCATGATAATTAAACTGTAAAGTGTTTTAAATATGGTGAGATGGGTCATTATGAAAATGCCTACCCAAAGAGAGATCTGAATGATGCAAATAAGCCAGACTACAAGTAGAAAGGTTTCGTGAGATCCTTTGCGACTACGTCAGCAGATTTCGAGCCATCCAACGAATTTGTATCAGGTACTTTGTTTGTTCACTCATATTTTTCTAAAGTTTTGTTTGATATAAGGTCTTTACATTCCTTTATCTCTGAGAAATTTTCTGGTAAATTGAAAATATCACCTCAACAAATGAGACCCGGACTTGTTGTTAAAACAACCGGGGGAAATGTTATAGCAAAGAGGAATTATAAGAATATTTCTATTGTGTTCTATGGAAATAATTTACCTAAAAACCTTTTTTTACCCTTATTTTAGTTTGATGTTATTTTGGGGATGGATTGGCTTTCTGATTATCATGCTAAGATTGATTGTAGAGCTAAAGAAGTTGTTTTTCAGAAAGAGTTTAAGTTTTTATAAAAGAATGAACCCATACAATTGATAACATATCAGGAAGTTGAGATACTATCAAAAGATGGAAATGAAAGTTATCTTGCTCATATTTTTGAAAACAATGGTACTATTAAAATTAATGATGTCCTAGTGGTAAATGAATACCTTGATGTTTTTTCTAATGAGTTACCCAGTGTCATACCTGATCGAGAAGTAGAATTCACAATTGACTTAGTTCCTGATGCTAAGCCAATTTCAAAACACCCATATCGTATGGCTCCAATAGAACTTCTTGAATTGAAAAATCAGTTTAAGTATTTTATTGACAAAGGCTTCATTCGTCCTAGAACTTCACCATGTAGAGCCCTTTTTTTTTTGTTAAAAATAAATATGGTTCCATGAGACTTTTCATTGATTATAGAGCTTTGAATAACATCACTGTTAAAATCAAGTATCATTTTCCTCATATCGATGACTTGTTTGATCATATCTAGGGAGCTTAGTACTTTTCAAAGATTTACTTGAGATTCGGATACCATCAGCTGAAGGTGAAGGAGTATGACATCCCAAAAATAGCCTTTTGTACTAGATATGGGAATTATGAATTTGTTGTTATGCCGTTTGGATTAAATAATGCACCTACTGTATTCATGAATATTATGAATAGAGTATTTCATGTGTTCTTGGATAATTTTTTGGTTGTATTTATTGATGACATTCTGGTATTTTCTAAAAATGAAGAGGAGCATGAAAAATATCTAAGGGTTATTTTGAAAACTTTAAAAGAAAAGAAATTTTTTGGAAAATTCAGAAAGTGTGATTTTTGGTTGCAACAGATTTCTTTTCTTGGTAACATTATAAATAAGGATGGAATAATAGTTGATCCTACCAAAATAAAAGTAGTTGATGAATGGACAAGACCCACAAATGTTACAGAGATTCGTAGTTTTCTTGGGATAGAAGTTTATTACAGATGGTTTGTTAAGAACTTTGCACGGTAATCTAGCCCGATAAATAAGTTAACAAGGAAAGAGGATAAATTTTTTTGGAAAGACGAATGTGATGTTTATTTTTAGGAACTGAAGAAGAGATTGGTGAATGCTCCAGTTTTGGCCTTACCTTCCCGAAATAGTGTGTTTTTTATCTACATTGATGCTTCTTTGAAGGGACTTGGTTGTTTTTTGATGCAGAATGATCAGGTAATTGCCAATGCTTTGAGACAACTTAAAAATTATGAGCTAAATTATCCCACACATGATTTGGAATTGGCAGCTATGGTTTTTGTTTTGAAAATTTGGAGGCATCATCTATACAGAACCAAATTCAAAATATATACTAACCATAAAAGTATGAAGTATATATTCACTCAGAATGAATTAAACATGAGGCAGATAAGATGTCTATAACTGATAAAGGATTATGATTGCACGATTAATTACCATCCTGGAAAATCAAACAAAGTAGTGTATCCCTTAAGTAGGAAACATCATGCATCATTAACCATGTTACATTTGGAACATGATCCCTTGATTAATTATTTGATGAATTTTGGTTTTGAAGTTGTTGGTACAGGGAATACCTCTGTTTAGGTTTCAGTGTAGTCCTTGTTGTCAGACAGAATTAAGCAAGTGCAGAGGGAAGACCATGAGCTACAGAAAAAGGTAGAATTGGTTAAAATGGGTAAGTTTCCAGAATTTAACCTTGATAAAGATTGTGTTTTAAGATTTGGAAAAAGGTTGTGCATGCCTAGTGATTCTCATTTGAAGAAATATTTGTTATGCGAAGCTCATAGTTCTCAATTTTCTATTCATCCTCGTAGTACTAAGATGTATAGAGACCTTCGGGAGTATTATTGGTGGGATTGAATGAAAAGAGATATTGCTGATTTTACCATGAAATGTTTGACATGTCAACAGGTTAAAGTAGAGCGAAAATTACCGAAGGGGATGCTTCAGCCTTTACCAGTGCCATAGTGGAAATTGGAGAATTTATCCATGGACTTTGTGGTGGGACTACCAAGGACTTCTCTAGGTAACAATATGATTTGGGTTATTGTTAATCGGCTAACAAAGTCTGCACATTTTCTTTCTATTAGAGATACAATGAATTTGGATCAGCTTTCTCAATTGTACCTCAAGGAGATTTTCAGGTTACATGGAGTTCATCTTTCCATTGTATCTGACCGAGATCTCAGGTTCACTTCTAACTTTTGGAAGGGACTTCAGAAGGCGTTGGGCACAAAGTTAAATTTCAATACAGTTTTTCATCCTCAATCAGATGGGAACTCAGAACGAATGATTCAAAATTTGTAGGATATGATTATAGCTTGTTCAATGGACTATCAGGAAATTTGGGACCAACATCTTTCTTTAGTTGAGTTCTCTTATAATAACAATTTTCATTCCAGTATTCAGATGGCACATTTGGAGGCCTTTTATAGGAATCGGTGTCGAACTCCAGTGTTTTAGGATGAAGTCGGTGAAAGAAAGTTGATGGCACTAGAATTTGTAGAATAAGTGGCTGAGAAAGTGAGGATGATTCAGTAGCACATGAGGATATCTCAGAGAAGACAGAAAAGTTATGCAGATAATAGAAGGAAAGTCTTCTCTTACGAGGTAGGTGACCATGTTTTCCTTAAAATCACTCCTTGGAAAAGTGTTATGCATTTTGGTAAGAAAGGGAAGCTAAGTACACGGTTCACCGGTCCTTTTGAAATCTTGGAGAAAGTTGGAACAATTGAATACCGCGTAGCTTTGCCTCTAATTTTTTTTAGGTACACAATGGTTTTCATGTTTCGATGTTGAGAAAGTATGTGCTACATTATCACATGTCTTGATCCTAGAAGAAGTTCAGCTGGAATAGAACCTTTCTTATAAAGAGAAACCAGTTTAGATTATTGATCGGAGGAAACAGGTATTGCGGAACAAGGTAATCCACCAAGTAAAGGTTTTGTGGAGAAACCATATGGTTGAAGAAGCTACATGGGAGTCTAAAATGCTATGAGGTAAAAGTACCCTCAGTTGTTTAATAAGTAAATAAAATTATGAGGATGAAATTTCTATAAGGTGGGGATAATGTAACACCCCATGTTTTTCTAAAAATAAATGGAAATTCATGGAACTTTGTTTTAAGTAGATTTTTTTTAACTAACCTTTAAAACATAACTTTTACACTTCAATGTTTTGAATTTTAAGAAACTGTCATCTACAATTGTGTTCAGTATGTTATTTGGAGTCTATTGGAACCAAATTGTTTTTTTTTTCTGAATAGTAACATACCCTTATGAATAGTAGTATGAATAGTAATATGACCCTAATGAATGATAAATTTTATTATTATTTTATTTTATTAAGGCTTTAAGATTATAGCATCTAGGTTAATTTTTCATTATGATATAGAAGTAGTTATAGAATAAGAATTGTTAATTTTTGAATTAAGTATGATTTTATTTAAAAAATAAACTAATAATGTTTAGAAAATTATTTTCAAAAAATGTACTTAATTTTTGAAATCTACACGTTGATAAATGGTTAGGGTAAATTTTGGGAATTTTTCTGAAACAGTTAATTTTTCAGTGAATAGTAAAAAATACAGTTTTTAGTTTAGGTGTGTTAATGACATCATTAATGATATAATAATAATGTCATAAATTTTTTATACTTGTGTATTGTTAAATAAGATATGAGGTGTCACAAGTGTCTTATACCATGGGCAAGCCCATGGTTTTTTAAATACCACTCATGAGGTGTCCCTTGAAAATTATTAAAATATTCCCTTACTTTTCCTATAAATACCAACCCATTCCTTCATTAACTTCATTCACAATTCCCCCTAAATGAATATCTGGCATCCTTACCTTCCTATTAGTCCTCCCAAGGTTTCCTCAAGGTCCCAACCTTCAAGTTCTAAGAGTTACTCTACAAGGTAAGAAAATTATCAATTTCTTTCTTTTCCCATTCAAGTTCTTTTTTATGTGGTATAACTTTAATGTTTCCATACCATGTTTTTATTTACTTATTATTATTTATATACTCTATATTATTATTAATTTCTGGATGGGGGACCCTTTTCTCCTCTATTTTTAATATTTTCAAAAACCATGTTGTATAGTCGTTAGGCTGCCGAATTTTTGTAAGGGATTTCTCAATTATTCTATTATTTTGAGTTCCTTTCTCATTATTTCTTCATCTCTTATTACCCAAGTGTAATTAAATATCCATAATCATGTATATTCTGTATTTTCTCATGTTCATGGAAAATTCATCATCATTGTTCTTCTTCTCTCCCACTTTTTCAAAGAATTAAAAACATTGTCCATGGTGTGTCGAATTACCGACATCATGGACGATGTGATTTCATTTTTCTTTGAATCCTTAAAGTCTAGTAAAGAAACCATTTTTATGGTTGAACCAGGTTATAATATATTTATTATTTCTCATAAATGGTTTTGGAATTCTTTTTAACACATTGTTTTAATTTATAAGACAAAATGTGGTTGTTATTATCAAAGAACCACTAAAATGATCTAAACGAACATCATTAATGTTTTAACTTATGAATCATCATTATATTAAAAATAAAAATGATAAATGGTATAAATTATGGTACTATAAATATTTAAATACCATTTCATTCCAATTCTGGAATTTCACTTCCAATCGACAAGAACATCCACCATGAACCAATCATGGAAATCATGTTAAGAACTCACCCAAAAACAGTGCAACGAGCAAAATACTAACAATTAAAGGGGGAAATGATGTTATGAAATGATAATATAAGATGTTATAAAAATGAAAATGTTTCTTTAAACTACTAATATCACCCTTTTAACCATTATACAGAAAGTTTAAACAAGTTTTAAGTAAGACAGACCTGAGGTAAGGGAATTCTTAACCCGGTTTCCATTCTTTGGGTTAACCTTCTACTTCATTATTTATGTGCTATTTAAATTTTTTGTGTGATGGGTTCTGTTTTTATTATGTTTTATTATGTTTATATACAGTATATATACATAATCCATCCACTCTATTAAGTCTCTCTTCAATTTTATGATATTTATAAGGCGGTTTTCTTTAAAAATCCTCTTTTTAAAATTCGGTTTACGAAATTCCAAAGTAATGTTTTTATGGAATTATTCATGTTGTATGATTATGTTTTGGTTATTGGGAATTATTTATGATAAATTTTGGGACCTATATCTCCCTCCAATTCATTGGGTATGAGTAAGTTGGAGGTCAGCTGTATGGTTACTCCAAGTGTAACTGCGATGGTTAGACAAAGTAAGGTAGTCGTGAGGGTTACAAACTATAAGGTAGCCAAGAATGGTTACAATATTATGTAAGTAATTCCCTAAGATACCTTTATGATTATATTTATGTTATCATGTTTTTGTGTGGATCTTGTGTAAATATCATGTTACAAAAATTAGTTATATATGGGTGACAAGAATGTCTTTTGAAAATTCTTTCATACGTTACGAGTATTCATGGACTAATGTGATCTTTCCTTCTTTTCCATCCCTTACTGAGCTTTTGTTATCATCCCAATTTTTTAAATTATTTTCACGGGTTAATGGATTTGTAATACAAGGAATGAATCCATGTTAAATGTTTGAAGAATTGTCAAGGAGTCTTTTTTTGTGTTTTAATGTTTTATATTTTGAAAAAAATGGAAACTATTTTTATGGAATCCACTCTGTAATAATGTGTAATGTTATGAATGTATTGTCCTAATTCTCTAAATATATAAACTTGAAAATATCCTCAATTTAAAAGGAAGTTTTTTTTGACTAAATTCAATATTATTTATGTAATAAGTTCAGGACCTTATAATAACGTACTAGTTCAAAAAACATAGAATACCCTAAAAAGATAATGAAAACTCACCAATGGTCTCCCCACTATAAAGAGAGTCCATAAATTCATAGAATTCTTCTCAAGTTTATTCTCCCAAAGAATCATCTCAAGAAGACAGGAATTCAACTAAAATCTATCCAAGACAACATCGGTCACATACTCTCAAAATACCAAGTGAAACTATGAAAAGAGAGCCATCATATTCCACTCTTCTAATTATTCTTTCATGTACTAGGTTGAAATTTTCCTATTTAAATAATTATCAACAACATTGTCCTTATTAGGGGTATAGGAAATGTAAAAATGAAAAGACTACAAGTAATCCACCCAAAGCTTCTATTGAAGGTTCAAATATTTTTGAGAGAATACATAACTGAAGATTTTTTTGTTGGAATAAATGGTAAACCATTCTCTAAAAAGGTAATGTATATAACTCTTTAGAGCATGAATCAATACTTTGAGTTCAATATCATGGGTTGGATAGTTATTTTCATGTGGCCTTAGCTATCTATAACTATAGGCTACCACATGATCACCCTGTATAATGACATATCCCAAACCCAAAATTGACACATCAAAAAATACCACATTTCCCTACCATCCCTCTAAAAGAGTCAACACTAGTATATAAGTAAAAATATATTCCATATAATCAAAATAACTTTTAAATTTATCATCCCACAAGAACTTCAACCCATTATGAGTGATGTAAGTCATTGGAGAAGCCATTTTTTAGAAATATTTGAAAAACCTTTGGTAATGTCATGCCAATCACAAGAAGATATAAATATCAAAAACATTACTTGGGTGCTACCACATCATAATAGATTCTAAATTCTCATGATCTATTAAAATAAAATGTTCTGAGACCACTTGTCCTAGGAACTTAATTTCTCAAATATATAAATTACATATTAAATGATTCATGTAAATTTAGTGATCTCTCAATATTTCTATAACTTATCTCAAATGATATACATGATCCCCCTTGGCCTTAGAGTAATCCAATATGTCATCCACAAAGAATACCAAAAATGAGTCAAGTTTATCATAGAATATCATGTTTATTATTTACATGAACACTGCTCAATAATTAGTTAGATTGAATGGAATAAAAATATACTCATAGTGGCCATACCTACTTCTAGAGGTGATATTATATAATTTATACTCTTTTATTCTCAACTAGTGATAACCATATTGAAGATAAATCTTTGATAATAACTTCTACCCTTTCAATTAATCATACCAATCATCAATCTATGTAAATGGATACTTATTATTTACTGTAACTTGATTTATTTTTCAATAATCAACATAAACATGAATTATTCCATCATCATTCATTTAAAAAAGCACAAAAAACACCCAAGGTGACACACTTGGGAATATAAATCCTTTCTCTAGAAGATATTCTATGTTACACCCTTCCCCTCACCCATTGGCTTTGGAATAGGTAGAGGTTCTCCTGGCCTTATGTGATGTTCCTAGGACACCAAATGATGGAAATAAATTCCAAGTGTTTAGGAAATGTTGGGGGATGATTTTACCTATGAAGATTAAACAATTTGACAATTATAATAAATAAACATCTAATCCCATAAATTATGCATGAAAAAATAATCACATAACTAAAATAAATACTGTTACAAGAATAATATCATAGAACATCATAAAAATAAACAAATTTTCAAGGATAAGATTCCAAATAGAAATACATTGGTGCCAAAGTTGCTTCATCCTTTACTAAGATGAAGACACTCCCCAGCTCCAACTTCATAAACCAAACCATGATCATAAGGATCACCATTAGAGAAGTATGAAACATGACCATTCTTTATATCTTGGAATATGACATCTATAAATTCACTAAATTTTCCAAGTTGGGGTGATTATAACACTCATTAGGATTTCCCCAAATACTTTCCATCACATTCCACAAGGACAAGAATAGGTAAAAAAATATATAAAATATAAGGTGAGAATTTCAAAACATTTTATCAAAGGAAAATAGTTTAAGAAATAAATTTAACTAAATAAATCCTTCCAATTTCTCTTTCAATTTCCCCTTGGAACACCCATTCCATGTTCTATACTCACACACAAATGAAATCCAAATGAAAATCCCAACACTCTCAAGTAGAAATCCATATTCCACCAAGCCCTCACTAGGTGATATATCCTTGTTACTTTCTAGTCATCATCGAGAAGCAAGTATATTCCAAAAAGGCCTCATACAATGCAATATGGACACACGCTACCTTGTATTCTAATACCATCATCCAAATTAAGTAGTTTTCCACACAAAAAATTCTTTTGAAAACAAAATCCTTTGAAAACATTTAATTAAAACATCTTATGATCATATTTCAAAACTACCCTTTTGAAATCACATTAAACAAGGTTTTTCCACATAAATAACTCAAGATATTTCTAACAAAATAACAAGAAAATTTTATAAATATTCATGTCAAAAAATTCATGAATAGTAGAGTGGGATATAATCTACCTACCTAGATTTTTTTTTCATAAATTTTCACGACCTTACTTCACCAAGATGATGGAAGGTAAAATAGGTTTCCAAACCCTTTCTTCCTCAAGTTTAAGGAGAGATAATGACCCTTGAGACCCACCTTCGATAGGCCCTAAAGTGGTGACTAGCACCAAGGGTATAGAATCACACATAATATGGAAGGGTTTACACTTTCTATTTAGTAGGATCGAGATATAAGATAGTAAATACCAAACAACACTAAATATAGAAGTAAAAGTAAGTCTAAAAAATAAATTCCCATATTCATATTCTAATAATGAAGTGTTACGAAGTACTAGAAAAACTCCAAAGAGAAGTACCACAAGAAAAGAAAAACATCAACATCAACGGTCCTGACGTCCGAGATAATAGGGTCCATTATGGTCCTCAAAGTCCTCCTAGAAACCTGAAAGTAGTTTAATATATGTAGGGTGAGTATATAGGTATACTTATTAGGGAAAACCAAAATCTCTCATGCACAAGTGGGGTGGCATTCTAATGACCTATGATAAAAGGAGATAACCAGAGCACCTAGTAAAGAAACTATACACCCAAACCTCACCAAGGCACACTCCCCAAATAATTCAATTCAAGTAAAGTAATAGTAATAACACATCGATGTTTGGGTACCCTGCACCACTTTCCCACTGGTTATTGAAGACGTCCTACGCGTCAGACCTCTCCTGCCATTCTCACTGCAGTCCCAATGCCATACTGTTCCCGCACACACCTGGGCTACAACAACCACACATCCCACCTGAAAACACCTGGGCCACAACCACATGTAACCATGCTTATAGACACTTGGGCCAAAACAACTACGGCCATGCCCAAAGACACATTGGCCTCATCCCGAAGACACTTGGGAAACAACATACCCATGCACACCTAGGACAACCACCACAACATACCATACCCAAATAATCTTGGGTTATAATGGACCTCAGGCCATCACATCTATCCCAAAGAGTCTTGGGATACTCAGGAAAGGGTGTAGAAAAATAGCTAATAACCATCCACTCATAGGAGTGTTGGGAAAAACACCCTCCCCCATGAAATGTGGGTGTTCGGCACAAATTGCTCAACTTGGGTGGGTCATGAATAAGAAACATAAGAATTATATTATACATATAGGTAAACAAGCACTCATCCCAACCTAGGGGTTCCAAAATCAGCCCATACACAAACACACTTTTTACTATTCATTCATAAAAAGAACAACACCCGCAACCAAGGCACAACTAACTCCCAGAAAACAATTCCCCATTAAACCCATTCTTTTTATCATATCCAAGTGATTTCATTTAAATAATTCTTCACTACCAGGAAACTAACAGGCATAGCCACAAGCCAAGGAAAAACATCCAAGCAGCAATTTAAGCATTCACACCCGGTTCTCTTGTAAGTCACAACAAAAAAAAGGAGTCTGTGAGATCCCTCAAAGTACTAGAACCAAACCAAGCCCCACCATATGGCCCCACATGGCCTTAGATCCAAAAACCAACAACTTCACCACAACAGGGGATCCCATCCCTATCCATGTCACCTGACAAGAATCAAGCAGAACAACCACGCATATTACCAAGACAAGGTAAGGGAGTTTCTAGATTTGAACACACCATTCATTCAGTTACCTCTTTTCTGTTGGGTTAACTAGGGTGATCACACATGTATTATTGTTCACTGAACATCCATTTCATCAATTGTTCTTCTGTGATTAACTAATTTCTATGTTACATCCATTAAATCATCACAGAAAATAGGGGTCTCCTAGTGCACAAGGAAAGACCACCAACGACCATAATTTTCAGTGGAAAGAAGACCATAAAATTTACAACATATAATCAAAGGTAAAAGTTTATAGAATAATCATCAAACACACCCCTTCATTCCTTAAAATTACATTTATTATATTTGTTAAGGTTTGGTTTCATCCACCCCCATAGAAACATTAGCATACCTTCCCCGCATGACACACAGTAAAGATAGACGAAGGAAGAACCCTACTTGGATGATCAAAAATCAAAGTTTTTCTCCACACACCAAGAACTGGGGATGCGCGACTTGTAGGGGAGGAACTTTGGGTACTCCAAGTGTGATTAGTAAAGGATATAGTATAGGCACACCACTAGCATCGGGAAGGGGGGATCCAAATGCACCAAGAAAAGGAAAAGAGACCAGACAAGAAGAAGAAGGAATTACCATATGATAAAAAGGATAGATCTTGGATTTATGGGATATGAATACTGAATGGATTTAAAGGTGGATTGTGGTTTCACCTTGTGGTTGTAAGGTTACACACAATGGAATTAATTTTTATTTAATAATTCTCATCAGAGAGGTGTCCATAAGTGCTATGAGTTAAAGGGTTTCCTTTAAACAGAGGAAAATGAATAACAGGGGTAGAAATATAAAGTATGGGAAAAGGGTGTGGAACTGAGGAAAATCCACATCTTTTGGTAAGTCAAGGGTCACCCAAATCTTGGGGGATTTTTTATATCATTAATGGTATTTTAATGGCTTTGAAAGGGGTATTTAAAACACTCTTATGTCAAAAGATACGTTGCGGGAGTGGGACTAGAAAAGAAACAAGGATGGGACACTGTTTGGTGAGACATTGTAAGTGGTGCCATGGTCACGTTGCCACCGTCACGGTGCCACCTTATGTGGTACAACTGTTTCGGTGTGCAACCATGATGGTGCAATCGTTATGGTTCCACCATCATAGTGCCACCCTCACGGTGCCACCCTCACGGTGCCACCCTCATGGTGCCACCATTTTAGTGTGTGACCATGATGGTGTGACCATGAAGGAGCCACCATCATGGTGCCACCAGTTTAGTGGGACACCGTAAGTAGTGCCACTATTTTGATGTGCAACCGTGACTGGTGTGACCGTGACGGTGCCACCGTCACGGTGTCATCAGTTCGGTGGGACACCATAATCATTTCCATCGTTTCGGTGTGAGACTGTGACCGGTGACACCTTTTTGGTGGAACCATTTTATGGGACCGAGATTTTTTCAAAGTACCAGACCAGGAGGGTCCAGGCCATTACATCAGATACCTCTCAAACTATTATTTCCCTAGAGAATCAAACTAGACCCAAAGAAAAGAGAGGGGTCCTAACAACCACCTCGAAAGATACCTCCCAAGAGTAAACCTCCTCGACATCTAGGAACACCTCTCCCTCATGTATCCATACGAACACGTAAAGGTCATACCATACAAACATATGGATTAGGGATTCCCTTCCTCAATGTCAAGATACTATCCGCTTTGGGTGGCACTGACTCGCCTACACGGGTTTAACCGCATCCACTTTAATGCTTCTTGATTAGGGATCAGAACCTCTCCTCCCCACAATCATGACTCTTCACACACATCTAGAGAACAAGGGAAACAGTCCATTTCATAGTTAACAAGGTCAAACACTACATCACAAACAAGTAAAAAACAGAACAAAACAAAACTCAAAATAATTCTGGGTACTGAGCGTGCATCTGTGCCTCCCATTCCCAAGCACTCTCCTCGAGGCCACCATGCCTCCACAGCACACTAACCAAGGGAAAGGTTCTTCCATGAAGCACCTTCTCCTCATGATCCTTGATCCTCACTGGTCGCTCTACGAACATCGCATCATCCTCGATATCCAGCTTTCCCCAGTTTAGGACATGTGAATCATTGTGTAGATACCAATAGAGCTAAGACAAATGGAAGATGTTGTGCACCCTTAGTAGCATCAGTGGTAGCGCCAGCTGATAAGACACTTTGCAGACCTGCCTCAACACCTCCAAGGGTCTGATGAACTTGGGAGAAATATTACTCCCCATGTCAAACCTTCATTTCCCATACCGAGGGGAGACCTTCAAGAACACGTTGTCCTCATCCTCGGAATCTAGGGGCCTCCTCCTATGGTCATAAAATGACTTTTTTCAGTCCTGAGTCACCTTTATCCTCTCCTGTATAAGCTGAACCTTCTCTGTCGTGCTCTTCACTACATCCAGGCCAAGAACATCTGCTTCCCCGACCTCTATCCAGCACATGGGTGAGCGACACGGCCTCCCGTACAAGGCTTTTAACAGAGCCATGCCAAGGGTAGAGTGATATCTATTGTTGTAGGAAAACTCTACCAGAGGAAAGTTTCATACCCATGATCCCCCAAAGTACAAAACACATGCCTGTAGAATATCCTCTAGTGTCTGGATGGTGCGTTCTGTTTTCCCATCTGTCTGGGGGTGGAAAGAAGTGTTGAGGCATAGTTGGGTTCCAAAATCATGTTGAAAAACTTTCTAGACCCATGATGTAAATCGGATATCCTGATTGGAGACTATAGACCTTAGAACTCTATGCAACCACGCCACTTCGTCCATGTATTGTTGTGATAGGGAATCCACCGAACTTGACTCCTTTATTTCCAAGAAGTGAGCTGATTTCATCAGCTAGTCCACCACTACCCAGATAGCATCGCAACCCCCTTGAACTCTGGGTAGTCCCATGATGATATCTATCGATATGTCATCCCACTTCTTCTCAGGTACATATAAAGGGTGTAACAGGCCGCCTGATACATGGTGTTTAGCCTTCACCTACTGACACATGAGGCACTTTTCCACAAACTCTGCCACATCCTGCTTCACCCCAGGCCACCAAAACTGACCCCTCAAGCCCCGATACATCTTGGAAACTTCTAGGTGTACCTCCATGGGTGAGTTTTGGAACTCACCAAGAACTCTCTTACTTATTTCCACAATGACAAACAACTTCCCATGAAACATCATTCGATATTGCCTGTCTTCCGACCATCCTCCCGGAGCATCACCCTGGATAACACGATCGCGCATCACTTCAGCCTCTAAGTCACCTCACTGGGACTCCTCCACCTACTAAAACAGAGAGGACTGCACTGTCATCTAGAACAGATATCATCTACCATCTTCCACCCTTGCATCCAGGTGTAGGGAAGAAAACTCCTCCATCGCCTTCCAAGCATCTATTGACTCTCGAACCGCATCCTTTTTCAACTTCATGCTGAAGGCATCGGCCACCATATTACCCTTACCTTAAATTTAAGATATTTAGAAGTCATAGTCCTAAAGAAACTCCATCCACCTATGATGTCACAAATGCAAGTCCCACTGGGAGAAGATATACCTCAAGCTCTTGTGATTCGTGAAGGCCATAAGGTTCTCCTTGATTAGGTAATGTCACCACAACTTTAGTGAGAACACAACCGTTATGAGCTCCATGTCGTGGGTGGCATAGTTACGCTCATGAGGATGTAACTACCTAGACCCATAAGAGATCACCCCCTGCTATTGCATCATCACACACCCTAAGCCTTGGCCTGAAGCATCACAGAACACCTCAAACATCACCCCTTCTTCTGAAAACCTCAACATTGGGGCACTAACCAACTTCCCTTTCAGATAAATGAAGGTTTACTAACATTTTTCACTCCACACGATGTCCTGGTCCTTTCTGGTCAAGGATGTCAAAGGAGATGCAACTTGAGATAAGTTGTGCATGAACCTTTGGTAATAGCCTTCTAGACCAAGGAAACTATGAACCTCTGTCACATTATTGGGTAATACCCAAGAAACAACTACCTCAACTTTTTAGGGGTCCACTTGTATCCCCTAATTGGACACCACGTGGCCAAGAAAGTTCACTTCTCTTATCCAAAACATACACTTGGACAACTTCACATAGATCTGGTGCTGATGGAGGACCTCTAAAACCATCCTCAAATGCTCAACGTGATCCTCCTATGATCTTGAGTAGATCAGGATGTCTTCAATAAACACGACCACAAATCGATCTAGATATTCTCATAAGATGGGGTTCATGAGCTCCATAAACATGGCTGGTGCATTCATAATGACAAACATCATGACCATGAACTCAAAGTGCCTATATCTACACTTGAAGTCAATATTCAAGATGTCACCCTCCTTCACCCTAAATTGGTGATATCCTAACCACAGGTCTATCTTGGAAAACTATAATTTCCCCTTTAACTGATCAAACAGTTCGTCTATCATTGGGATAGGGTAATGGTTCTTGATAGTTACCTGATTTAGTCTCCGTTAGTCTATGAATAGCCTAAGACCATCATTTTCCTTCTTTGAAAACAATACTAGAGAACCCCATGGTGACATTCTTGGTAATACAAAACCCTTATTCATCATATTATCAATCTGAATTCCTAACTACTGCAACTCAGAAGGTGTCGTCCGATAGGGATCCATCAAAATTGGATGGGCACTAGGTTGCAAGTTTATCCAAAATTCAACATCACATCGAAGGGGTAGAGTCACCACCTCTTCGGGGAAGATTTCCATGAACTCACTGAAAATCCCCAATGCTTCCATCATTTCTGAGTCCACAGATGGCTTAGATAACAAGGAAAGAAAGGGATCTACTCACCAACTACCCTCCTGGTAACCTCACTCACCAATGAATGTCACACACGGACCGCCCATATCTGAAAACACAACCCCTCTCTTGAAGTAGTCAATAATGGAACACACATAGAACAGCTAGTCAATGCCTAAAATGACATAATATAGCTGCATCTGTAGTAAAATAAGGTCCCCACTAGACTGATGTAGTCCCAACATCAGCCTACATCCTTGAAAAACATGAGACAAGATAGTCTGACCTCTGATAGGAATACTCAAAACCAGGGGTATGAGAAGTACCTTTGTGTCTTGACCCGGAGCATGGGATATACTGGGTGCAACAAAGGAGTTAAAATCTCCTAAATCAAACATGGAACAGGAAAGATTACTAAACAAACTGATTGTACCTCAGATGACTTCTAGACCTGCTGGAATTGCTGCCTCTGCGGTGTGCAACTCCCCACACCCAGCTCCTCTACCCATCGGTTTCCGGTCACCTCCCCAACCACACCCTAGTCGAGGTCCCTGAGGAGCTCCCCGAGTTCGGCCTCCTCCTGCAATGTCTACTCTCAGAGGATCAGGAGCTCGCTATCCCTGTTGTTGCTGCTGAAAGGGCCTGTCTAGAAACTATTGTTGTTGAGGTGGGTGCTGAACTGGCCCACCCCACTATACTGCACTTAGTTTGAGCACTTATTCTGAAGGTTCCCATGGCTTCCATAGATGAAGAATCTTGGTCATGGGCATGAAAAGAGAGGGAGAGGTCCGGGAGATCAAAACTAGAACTTTTGGGGCCTACTCCCCATAGGTCGAAACCTAGAAGGCCCTAATACTGGAGGCCTGCTGCTGACAGCCTTCCCCTTTGACGAGCCCAACTGGATCCCTTCTCAGGGCACACCTCCTAGCGTTTGCATCCTCTCCACCACTTCATCCTTCTTTTGGACCTCCAAGTATGTCGGTAGAGTGAAGGGAGTAACAACATACTGAACAGGAGGTTGGAGTGCCTCCTCTAAACATCTCGCCCAAGACTCTTCATCTGGAAATAGGTCTGGAGAAAAGTAAAGGAGATCCTTGAACTTGATCCCCAACTCTCTCACTGACATACTCCCCTGCTAAAGGGAGAGTAGCTCCTACCTCTTCTCAGCCTTCATCGAGTAAGAGAGGAATTCTTCCTGGAACTCCCTCTCAAATTCAGTTCACGAAACCTCAGCCACCCTCTTCTCCCCAAGGTAGAGTGTTCTCCACTGATGCACTGCTCCTCGCATTTGGCTTATAGACAGAGGAACCCAGTACTCCTTCAGATCCCTGATCAAGCTAAAAACTATCACCAACTCCTCGATCCATCTCTCTATCTCCATGTCTGAGATGATTCCCTCTTACTTCCCGAGGGTCTTCCATTGAAAGGCACGAAGTGTCCTCTGTCACTGGTCATCCTCCTCCTCTCAATCATCCCTCTGCTGGTCAGCTAAATCAGCCTCTTAGTCCTTGATCACCTGTACTACTCATGTTCATTGTCTAGGTTCCATAGCTGCAAGGTAAACAAGAAATTCCTAAGCCCGAGTAGTGTAGAAGATTTCTTTTTAAATTTTCTTAGAGTTTTTATTTATATAAAAAAATTCCCAAAATACCCAAGACACACAAAAACACAATTCATTAGGATGCATGTACCTTTCCTAAGGTCTCTACCCTAAAATCATTGTAGTCTCACTTGGTTGTTCGGTAGGCCTAGAGTCCTTGTGTCGGATCAAGGGGGACCCTAAAATCCCATGTCCTGGCCGATCTTTCCTAGACTATCTCGTGCACCAAAATTGACTAAAATTGTTTCCCTATCATCCCATGCAATCCTCATTGTGCCTAACTTCTAAATATATCCTATCTCTCGACCAACCTATCCTCTGATACCATTCTTTCATGACCCTCATTCAACAAGATGAGGGAAGGGACAGTAGGTTTCAAAACCCTTCCTTCCTCAAGTTGAAGGAGAGATAATGACCCCAGAGACCTGCCTTCAAAAGTCCCTGGAGTGGCGACTATCACCAAGGGTATACAATGACATGTAATATGGAAGTAATTACCCTTTTTATTTAATAGGATCAAAAGATAAGATAGTAAATCCCAAAAAACACCAAATCTATAAGTAAAGGTAAGGAAAAAAACTATCCATTCCTATATGTATGTTCCAATAATGAAGTTCTACGAAGTAAAAGAAAAACTCTAAAGGGAAGTACCAAAATAAAATAAAAATAGCAATGTAAATGGTCCCGGTGTCTAAGCTGATAGGGTCTGGTACGGTCCTCAAAGTCCTCCTAGAATCCTGAAAGCAGTTTTATATACATAGGGTGAGTATACAGGTATACTCAATAGGGAAAAAATCTATCATGCACAAGTGGGGAGGGATTATAATAACCTGTGAGAAAAAGAGTTAACCAAAGAACCTAATAAAGAAAACTATCCACCCAAACCTCACCAAGGAACACTACTCAAATAACACAAGTCAAGTAAAGTAATAGTAATAACACATTTATGTTTGGGTACCCTGAACCACTTTCCCATTGGTTATTGAATAAATCCTACATGTCAGACCTCTCCTTCCATTATCACCACAGTCCCACTACCATACCCCGCCCACACACACCTGGGGTACCACAACCACACATCTCGCCCGCAAACACCTGGCCCACAACCAAACATAACCACGCCCGCAGACACCTGGGCCATAACAACTACCTCCATGCCTGAAGACACCTGGGCCTCATCCCTAAGACACTTGGGAAACAACATGCACGCACACACCTCGGCCAACTACCACAACATACCCTACTTGAAGAATCTTGGACTATAATGTAACTCAGGTCATCATAGTTGGCCTGAAGAATCTTGGGCTACTCAGGAAAGGGAGTAGAAAATAAGCTAATAACCATTCACTCATAGGAGTGTTGGGAAAGACACCCTCCCCCATGAAATGGGGGTTTTCGACACAGACTGATAAACTTGGGTGGGGCGCAAATAAAAAGCATAAGAACTAAATTATACATATAGATAAACAAGAACTCATCCTAACCTAGGGGTTCCAAAATCATCCTGTACACAAACACCCTCATTACTATTCATTCATAAAAAGCACAACACCCACAACCAAGGCACAACTCACTCCCAGAAAACAATTCCCCATTGAACCCATTCTTTTTATCATATCCAAGTGATTTCATTTAAATAATTCTTCACTATTGGGAAACTAACAAGCATAGCCACAAGCCAAGGAAAAACATCCAAATAGCAATTTAAGCATTCACACCCAGTTCTCTTATAAATCACAACAACAAAAGGGATCTGTGAGATCCCTCAAATTACTAGAACCAAACCAAGCCCCACCATACGGACCCACATGTCCTTAGATCCACAAACCAACAAATTCACCACAAAAGGGGATCCCATCCCCATCCATGTCACCCAATAAGAATAAAGAAGAACAACCACACATATTACCAATACAGAGCAAGGGAGTTACCAGATTTAAATACACCATTCATTGAGTTCCCTCTTTTCTGATGGGTTAACAGGGGTGATCACACAGGGATTCTTGTTCACTGGACATCCATTTAATAAACTAAGATTACGTGATTAACCAATTTCCATGTTAAATCCATTCAATTATCACAAAAAATAGGGGTCCCTTAGTGAGCAAGGAAAGACCACCAATGGACATGATTTTTAGTGTACAGAAGCCCATACAATTTTCAATATATAAGCAAAGGTAAAATATTATATAAGCATCATCAAACGCACCCCATAATTCTTTAAAAGTACATTTATTATCTTCTTTAAGGTATGGTTTCATCCATCCCTATAGAAACATTATCATACCTGCCCCACATGATACCTAGTAAAGAGAGAAGAAGGAATAATCCTACTTGGACGATCAATGATCGAGGTTTTTCTCCATGCATCAAGAACTGGGGATGTGCGACTTATAGGGGAGGAACTTTGAGTACTCCAAGAGTGAGTAGGAAAGGCTCCAGTATAGGTGCACCACTATCGTCGGTAAGGGGGACTCCAAATGAACCAAGGAAAGTAAAAGAGACCAGCCAAGAAGAATAAGGAATTCATGTGCGATAAAAAGGTGTGATCTTGGAGTTATGAGATATTAATCTTGAACAGCTTTAAAGGCAGATCATAGTTTCACCACACGGTTGGACGGTTACACACAATGTAATTAATTTTTATTTAATAATTCTCATTAGAGAGGTGTCCATAATGATTGTGAGTTAAAGTGTTTCCTTTAAATAGAGGAAAATGTGTAATAGGGGCGGAATTGGAAAGTACGGGAAAAGGGTGTGTCACCGAGGGAAAATCCACACATTTTTTTAATTAAAGGGTCTCCCGGATCTTGGGGGATTTTTTATTTCATTTATGGGATTTTAATGGATTTTAAAGGGGTATTTAAAACACACTTATGTCAAAAGATACGTTTCTAGAGTGGGACTGGAAAAAGAAACAAGGGTGGGACACTGTTTGGTGAGACACCGTAAGCGATTCCATGCTCAAGGTTCCACTGCCATGGTGTCATTGTAAGCGGTGCCACCATTTCAGTGTGTGACTGTGATGGTGTGATCGTTACGGTGCCACTGTCACAGTTCCACCCTCATGGTGCCACCATTTCGGTGTACGACTGTGATGGTGTGACCGTTACGGTGACATCGTCATGGTGCCACCCTCATGGTGCCACCGTTTCGGTGTGCGGCTGTGATAGTGTGACTGTTATGGTGCCACCACCATGGTGCCACCATCATAGTGCCACCATTTTGGTGTGCGACTATGACCGGTGCCACCGGTTTGGTGGGACACCATAAGTAGTGCCACAATTTCGGTGTGCGACCATGAACGGTGCCACTGTTTCGGTAGAACCATTTTATGGGACTGAGATTATGGGAAAGTGCCAGACCACGAGGGTCTAGGACATTACATAAATAATCTTAAATGATTTCACAGATCAACCTATTCCTTCCATTCCTCTATCAAACCCCAAAAATATATTTTCACTACAAATCCAAAACCATATATATGAGTATCAAACACTGATCTATGGTTTCTATTAATAAAACAAAGAGATATCAAAAATGATAAGAAATAACATAACCCTAACCTTTTATTTACACAATGAAACACTCAAATAATTATTTCCCATTGATTCTATATTTCAAATATCACGATAAATCACCTAATTTAAGCATTGAATTCAATAAAAATAATAAATTTACCATATGAGGATTTACAACCACTTTTTTTAATAAAAATACTTGGGGCCTAACTATTTACGGTGTAAATTGAGAATTTACACCCTAAATTCATTAAGGTTACTTACATTGAAAAATAATTCACCTTGGTTAATTTTCTAGGAAAACCCCATTTTATGGTATAAAACCATTTTATGGAATAAATGGATTTTACAGCTAGATCATCTAATCCAAACTATTTACATTTTAAAACAACAATTTATAACATAAATTGTTATTGTACAATTTTTTAGTAGTCAAATCTAGGTTATTTACTTTGTTTACCTCTAAACACTTCCAAAATCTAAAAAAAATACTCCACTAACAAGAAAATTCATAAAACAACAGTGTACCTAAAATTGAGGGTGTTTTATTCTCCCCACCATTGGGCTTTCCATCCTCAAGAATCTGGATATCAACATTTCCCTTCAACAAGGTAGATCATTTCTCCCACATAAAGGTTTCCCATTACCATGTTTCCTATTGTACCTAACCATGTTGATATAGTACTCACAAAAAAGAAATAAATCTCCCTAGAAAAGCATTTTCCTCTCTATCCCCAACCCATATTGTTTCATGGATAAAGGTCACATATGGATCAAGAGTAACATGATCCCAATTGATCACATGTTGAGGATAGGGTTGATACTTCTTCTGTTTAGAAACATGGAAAACATTATGAATATCACTGAATATTAGTGGTAATTATAACCAATATGAAACAATTTTAATCCATTATATAACCTCAAATGGTCCCAGATATCATGGTGTTAACTTACCTTATTTCCCCTAGCATCGATGACCATTTTTCGGTGAAAATTTTAAGAAAAAATTATCATTGACATAAAAAGATAAAGGTTAGATATGATTGTTTTCATATGACTTATATCTGCTTTGTGTCATAGTCATCTGCTTTTGAATGATTTGGATTTTCTATCTAGTCTCATGGAAAAGGTTCAATCCAATCAAAGATGTATCTCCTATTTCACCCAACATAAAGAAGAATGAAAAGGAAGAATATAAAAATCTTCAAATAAAGAAATATTTATTGTCACCTGATAATTGTTGTTATATAAAAATTCAACCAAAGTTATATGATCCTCCTATAAACCACCAATGTACATGACACACGCTCTAAGCATATCTTCCAATTTTTAAATAGTGTGTTCTGACTACCCATCTATATGTGGATGATATGCTACTCTCATAATTAATAGACTTATAATATAGTTTTGTAATGATCAGTAAAATAAAGAAGTAAAATGGGGGTTTCTTTTATATACTATCGAATATAGAACTCCATGTAACCTAACCACTTCTAAGATATATAATTTTCCCAATTCCTCTACCATGTTAGACTCTCTGATAAGGATAAATTGTACTGACTTCATAAGTTGATTCACTACTTCCCATATAGCACCATGTCTCCATAACGTTCTTAATATTCTAATAACAAAATCCATTCCAATTTACTCTAACCTCCATAGAGGTATAGGTATAGACTGCATCATACCTTCTTTTCCTTAATATTAAACCTTTTCTTACTAACATGCTTGATATTTCATCACATAGTCTATAATATTTCATTTCCTACCAACCCACTAGAAATTTGCCATGTACATTTTTTTAACATTTAGATGAAAATAACCTTTAAAATAGTGATATGAAAAATGAAGATATTCTTGATAATAAATATAAACTAAAATTCAATTTTGAAAATGAAATAAAGAGTTTTCATCTTCTATTTAGTCATCATAAGTATCCCAATCATTTAGGTTTAAACTAATATTGATATAATTAGGATTTCATGTCTAATATTATTTTAGTAAATTTATCAAGTATATAAAAAGATTTAATATAAATAAAAAAATATGGTCACCATATATAACATAATATAAATGTATATCAGTGATCATTCTCATCAACTACCATTGGTCATGATATTCTCAAACCAATTCATTATACAATTTATGACTCAACAAATCTGCTATAAAATTCCCTTTATTATGTGTGTATACTAAGTTGATATCGAACATCTATAGGTACTCCATCTATATCCATTGTCTTAAGTTCAAGTCTCATTGAGAAAAGGTTAATTTAAAACTCTTATGATAAGTAAAAACTATGAAATTTTCTCCAAAGATAAAATTCCTCCGTGTATTTAAGGCATAGAAACCCATAGCTATTCATAGGTTATGTGTAGGATAATTATTCTCATAAAATATGAACTTCCTCAAAACATAGGCCACAACATGGTCTCCCTACATGATAACCCAACCATGAACAGATCTAGATGCATCACAATATACCACATAGTTATTAATTAGTTATATAAATATTATGGTAGGTTTCTAGGTGAGAAGAGTTTTATTTTCCAAGAAACAAATCTAAATTCATCATTCCATATGAATGAAACACATATTTTTATCAAAGTATTCATGGGGGAAGAAAATCTTGATAAATCATAAAAAAAAGAAGTTATAATAGGATGCTAATCATAGAAAAATGAATACCTAAAAAAAATTAAGCATATTCCAAAAGACTACTACTTCTATCATTCTAGGGTCAACCAATATTAATTATTCAAAAATGACATGGCCGAAGAAATGGAATTATTAGATCCATAAGTCTCACTTATAAACTTATCATATAAATGATGTTCCCATAGCTTACTCAGTACAATTTCTAAGTGATCTTCATGATCATTCATATTTATAAAGTATATCAAAATATAATCAAAAAATAAAACAACAAAATAATTAAGGTACCTATTGAAGATACAGTTCAACAAATCCATAAAACATTTTGGTGCATTTATTAAACCAAAAGGAATGACGACATATTCAGAATGTCTATAGCGACTCCAAAATGGTGTTTTGAGATATCCTCTATTTTGATTCTAATATGGTGATATCCTGAGTTTATATCAATTTTAGATAACTTCTTGTCACCCTTTAATCGATCAAACAGACAATATATTTGACGAAAAAGATACCAATTTTTAATCACCACATGATTTAACTTATGATAATCAATACAAAATTGAAGAGTACCATCTACCTTATTTATAAATAAAATTAGTTTATCCCAAGTTAATGTACTTGATCTAATAAATCCTTTACTTACCAACTCTTCATGACATATCTTCAATTCCCACAACTTAGTCAAAGTTGTTTTGTAAGATGATAAAGAAATATGGATTATTCATGATACCATATCGATAGTAAATTTGATTTCGCTTTCATGTGGTAAACTATGAAATAATTCATAAAAAAAATGGATATCTATCTACTATTTCAAGAAAAGTCTTATTCCATGTTTCATCATTTTTTCTCTAGGTCATTACTATTAACTAGATAGATACAGTTCCATCAAATATCTCTAAAGGTCCTTCTCTGCTTGCATTTATATACCAAACCGCGTTGAAAAGGAGAAGGAATATATCTATGGATTTAAAGGTTACCTAATGATCATAATTGTCTATATGGGCCTTAAATCCCACAATCTAATATATACTAAAGATTAGATCAAACACATCCACCTATGGGACTGTAAACTTCTAGAGATATTGCATGTAATCAATGATAATGGAACATACAGGGAATTTGAAACCTATGCACTCCTTTTTTTCCAAGGTGTGTCTTGATACTCTAAATATATAATATCATTTCCATGTAAAATACAAATTTTTTAACCATATAAGATGAAATGAAATAATGGGATGTTTTGGTATCAAAAAAGAAATGTATATGAGTAGATTTCATATTTATGGTACCTTTCACTATAGAGGGACCTAGTTTCTCACTTTTAATATCCTATTATAATCTATACAAATGTTGTTCAACTATCATGGGATAGCTCTTGATTCCTTTATGAGTTGTCAACTAAACGACTAAAGTGTTTCTGGAAACAACCTGGTTCACCAATGTCTTTGGACATGAACTAGTATGATGGTACTCTTCCATATGAGTATATAAAAGATAAGGTTAAGTTGAGGTTTTTAAACCTACCTATATCTGATTTTTAAGAAGAAAATTCTTGATATGGATACTCCTGTTGAAATGGTGGAAATTTTTCAATGGTGAAGAAAATTTTTTCTTCTTATGCATTAATGAACCACACTAAAAAACCTGGTTTAATTTTGGATATTTCAGGAAAATTAACTAATTCTACAGTCCGATTGTGAGGTGTTCTACCTCCATGAGAGTTTGAATCCATATTTCTATTACTTACAGCAATAGAGTTTGAACCTATCACCATGGGAACAAATAGTTTACCTCCTTTAAGACTCCCAACAAGATCCCTTGATTCCAAGATTTCCCTGTTGAACATTTTTGTATAATATTTAATACAAATAATAACTATCTTAGATCAAATCTCTAATTGAAATCATGACTCAAATATTCCCACTTTCAAGGACACACTATAAACTAATTATGGGGTGAAATGAACTAATATCATAAAATTATTTTCATAGTCATTCATAGAGTAGTTTCCCTATTTCAAGTAGAAGAAAACTGTTTTTATTTTGATTTTGAATGTGTGGGGATAGATTTTTTTATTGAAAAATTCCTCAAAATCCTCCCACATAAGTCCTTGGTTTGATTTATCTTGGACAGATAAATTCCACCATTAGCGTGAAAGATCTTTTAAAATATAGGTTTCCAACTTAATATTTATCTCTTCTGATGTACCAATAAAATCAAAGATTTTATTCATTCAGTTTAACCACACTTCTTCTTTTTAAGGTTAAAAATACCCTCTTAAAATAGGAAGATTATACTTCTAAAACTGAACTAAATGATCCATTTTTCTTAGTTTATAATTTTTATTTCCTCTTTCAATGACTTAGAACACTTTCAAAATACTCTACACAAGTTTTTGGTTCACCTATGACTCAGCTGAAACCATATTTTCAGCAACTTATTATTGTTTATTTCTATGGTGTATTTTTGGTTCTATTTTTTAAAATCAGAGCAATACACCATTTAGACCATTTCTCTCTATTAAATGAAGGCTTTAATAAATTCCAAAACATTATAAAAAATTTTCATCACCATGTGAAACAACTAGTGAAACCATAACATTAAGAATAACCATTTTAACTACTTTAAAAAATCATTTGAATAAGAGATGAACAATGCATTCCTAGTGGTAAGTATATGTACTAATGCATGATATGAAATATTCATCAGTTAAACCCATGATAATGAGATAAAAATACCTACAGAAGTACCTTATAATACTTTTGTACCCAAACACCCTAGTAACTTTTAGTTCAGCATAAAAAGGTTAGATATGTATTTTTATGCTATAAATTTTAAGTTTTGATAGTCCTAAGTCCTTACTACCAACCCAAATCAAGGAACAAACAAAAAAAATACCATTTATCCTGAAAGATGGACGGACTGACTAAGATTGATATGATTTGCAACACCCCTCCCCTTACCCTTTGTCTTGGGAAATGTAGAGGTTCTACTAGACTTAGGTGAAATCCCCCATGACAAAAAAGTCTAGCAATAAATGTCAAGGTCTTAGAAAACATTGGGGGATGATTTTACCTTTGAATATGAAACAATATAATAACACTAAACAATAAACATCCAATCCTCTAAATGATACATGAAAAAATAATCATATAACTAAAATAAATACCAATAAAAGAATAATATTAGAGTAAAATGGAAAAATAAATAAAGGTGCAAGGGTAAGACTCCAAATAGAAAGACATTAGAACCAAAGTGGCACCATCCAAAACCAAGATGTAGAAACTCCCTAGATCCATCTTCAGTAACCAAACCATGATTTCAAGGATCTCCACTAGAGAAGTATAAAATATGAACCTTCCTTCTATATTCATAGATAAAATCTCCAAACACACCAAAGTTACCAAGTAGGGGGTGTTTATAATACATAGTAGTATTTCCCCAATAACTTCTCATCACACACCATAAGGAAAAGAACATTCTAGAAAATTTTATATAAAACGGAGGGAGAAAATATCAAAATGGTTTATCAAAGAAAATAGTTTAAGAAAGTAATTTAATCAAACCAATCATTAAAATATATCTTTCACTTTACCCTTGGAATACCCATTCCATGTTCCATAATCACATGCACATAAATGTCAAATGATATTCCCAACACTCATGAGTAGAAATTTGTCTTTCAAAAAGTTGTCACTAGGTGATATCCCTTTGTGCCTTTCCATTAGGCACCAAGCACCATGTCTATTTCAACAGTTCCTCAAACAATGTAATATGAACACATACCACCCTGTATTCAAAGAAAACTATCCATATTAAATAGTTTTCCATGAAAAAAAATTATTTTGAGAACAAAATCGTTTAAAAACATTTAATTAAAACATATCATGAGAATATTTCCAAACTACCCTTTTGAAATCACATAAAAAAGGGGTTTTACACATAAAATACTAAATATATTTCCAATAAAATCATAATAAAATTTTATCAAGACTGAATAAAAAATGTTATATAATAGTAGATTGGGAGAGAGTCCACCTACCTCTATTTTGTTTCCACGAAGGAACTAAAACAATTATATAGATAAACCTATTCCTTTTGTTCCTCTATCAAAAACCAAAAATATATCATCACAAAAAATACAAACCCATAGGTTTGGGTATCACACCCTGATATATGGTTCTGATAAATCCAAAATAAATAGATCCAAAATTATAAGGAAGAATGGAACCCTAACCTTTGATTTATATAAATAAATGCTCTAAGATTCATTTTCAATGGAGTCCAGACATTGAAGATCATCTAAAATCACCTAGTTAAATATTGGAAGTCAATAGAAAGAATAAATACACCGTATGATGGTTTAAAACTACTTTCCAAAATAAAAATCACTAGGCCCTAACTATTTATTGTGTAAATTGATAATTTGCATCATAATTTCATCGAGGGTCACTTATGATGAAAAAAACATCCCCTTGATTATTTTTCTAGGAAAATCCCATTTAATGGAATAAAACCATTTTATGGTGTAAATGTATTTTACACCCAGATCATCTTCCCCAAACTATTTACATCATAAAACCACAATTTACAACCTAAATTCTTCCTACAATTTGTTTCCTCATCCAACTCTAGGTTCATTCCATTTTACACCTACTGAAACTTCCATAAGAGAACATAAAGACTCTATAGAAAAAAAAAATTATAAAATGATGGAATGCCTCAAACCAAGGATGCTATATTCTAAAATAGTTTTAAACTCTTTCAGTTCAATTGGTTTCATACAGTAATAAGGGATAGACATTAGCTGAGTATTGGGTAACAAATCAATGGAAAATCCACCTCTCTTATTAGAGGCAAGACAGAGAAATCAAATGGAAATACATTGGGAAACTTGATGATGGATGGAGGTATATGGTAACTCAAATATTCTCACTCCAAGTCAAAATAAAATATTGATATTACCTTTACTAGCTCCAGAAAAGGAGGTCAGAATCTACTCGACCTCGGGTCCAATTCGCCCTAAAAACAAAGCACACCCCATCGGGTATAATATATGAGACCCACCAAATATAACTGTCAATATAATACTTAAGGGAAATATTTCGATACATCCCAAAAAATTATGTTAATAGGTTTCATGTTAAGAACTATAAAATTCCAAGAAATCTCGGTTTTAGAGAGAGAACACAGGAGAGACATTGGAGACCATAATCTCTCTTCATTATGGGGGGTAGTAATATCCATCACATAATAAAAAAGATCCATATGAAGGTTTATTAGGTTCACAAAATGAGTTTATATGAACAAGTGGTATACACCAATATTAAATAAATAGGTCACTAATTATGAAGCTATAGTGATGGTATCTCTCATAGTCACTGGACCTGCATCATCTTCCACTATAGACTCTTCAACTGTCTAAAAAGGTTATGTTCTGATTCATGTGGCTATAACCCCTTAGTTATTGAATCGTATGATCTCACCATAGTAATTTTATATGATAATGAGCTCATTACCCTTCACAGAGTGGAAAATATATGGTATAATTTTTTATCTGACTTGAGAATCCACACAAACAACAGATATTGGGTGCAATAGTACTTATCCATTTTTAATTCCCAACTTTTAAAAATTGAAAGAAATACATGGGGCTTTTATCAAAACTAGAGGAGTTCTAGCTGATTATTTATATTTAGTTTCACCATGAGACTCATAACTCTTTCTTTTTCCATAAAAGTAACTCAAAGAACTACTAGTGGGAGAAAAAGGATCTCCTATCAACCCTGAATTACCAGATAGCTCATGATCATCCATCAACATTCTATCCACCATGTCATTATAAGATATGAGATTCAACATGAATTATTGATATCTGATGTTATTTTGAAGACCCATATCAATCCTTCAATCTTATGGTTTCTCATTCTTTACCACATCAAGAGTATATAGAACAACCTTATAAAAATGGATCGTATACCGTGTCATGGTCTGACCACCCTACAGGAGGATGAGAAACTCCATGGATTTCACAAAGACCATAAAATATAGATAAAACTAACCAGCATAATTAATCTAAATTCATTCCACTCCAAGACCCCATGTTTCTTTTTTGTCACCATCGAATCCCTTCATATTCTACTAGGTCCTTCTAGATTAAATGTATCACACTTCACTTTAATCAAATTAGGCATTTCCACGAACTGAAAAAGAAACTCTATATTTTTCAACCAATTCACATTCTTATGAGGATCATTATAACCTTGTAAATATTTTGTTTTTTATAATAAACTCTTGATCATGATTTTAAGATTCATTCCGTAAAGGTTCCACTACTAGAGCCTAAACAGAAATGGGTGTGGGTACCTATCTAAGAGCTTGGATATCACGCACCATTATCTCAACAACATTTTGGTCCACTAGAGGATTTTCCTACTATGGTTTTATATTATCTTCCTCTTGTTATCTATTCGAACATCTCCATAAAGGCTTGATGATACACAACATCAATAGTCAACACTGAAACATCATTAGGGATACACATATCAAAAACACAAACAAGAAATATAGGAAAATCAATTCCTTCAACATAATTCATGCTTGGGATTTATGAAAAATGAAATAAAAGGTAATAAATATGCTATAATCAGATCAAAAAATTGTTTAAAATCATTTTACCAAACACGCATGGTGACTAAAGGCTCGTTTTGATGATACATATCTAGGAACTTACTTATAACTACCTTCTAAGTTCCGATAGTCGTACCTCCTATCAATCAGGATAACCCAAACTACATACAAAAATTAAAGAAAGATGTAAAAACTACACATTTAAGACCACTTTTTCATGAACCAACATTGATAACCTGGTAAAATAATACCCAATATAGTCTTTACATAGACTGAAGGGAATTATTGATCCCCATAGGTAGATGATTAGCAACTTATATCATAACAAGATCAATATGGAATATTTTTTCCACAAAAATAGCATATGATAAATGATATAAGTAGGTATGTCAACACTCCTAGAGTATAAAATTCATAAATAGAATAGTTAAAACAAAACCCAAATATAAAATCATCAATATACACAACATCTATTAAGATAAAAACTCTAAAAATCCCAAGAAACAAGTGGATCACATCTCCACTAGTCACCTCTATCACTCTAAGTACCAAAAATCAAGTACACCTTCATCCTCTAAGAGGTGCTTTCACTTTACTTGAACATAGAATAAGAAAATATAAAAACTCATGAAGGGGAAGGTATGATATAAGATAGATATCCTAGTAGGGTCACACCAAGTGTTTCATAACAAATTATATAACAGTAAAACAAATACACTTTAAATTTAATAAAAATAAGGAATGGAATTTCACTTACATAATTTCAACAAAACATTCTTTTAAATAAAAAATATGGTAGATATATCAAAATAGGATTAAAATAATTTTTTTTATAAAAACACTAATATAAAACATTTTTCATGAATAAAATAGCTCTATAATCAATGGAATGTATAATAAAATCAAACATAACAAAGCACCATGGTAATAATTCCTACAGTATATTAGTTTTTGGATATAAGATCCACACACTTCTCATTTATCATTATGGATCCAGATAGTTGTGTACAATCAAATAAACACCACAATAAGGGACCCATTATAGGAAATAAATCTAAACACTATTAGAGGAACCATCATATGAAATAATATCAGACTTGGTTTAGTTAGTTTTTTCATTTTCAATCAATTCTTAGGGAGTCAGAGTCATGGTGTTATTGTCTTAATCACCCACTAACTACCTAGGATCACATGTGATTTAAATCAATCATTCATTCATTCATTATTGGTGAAATAATTCAATTCAAATAAATTAATCATTTACAATTAAAATTCCCAATTTTAATTTCATCATTTCATTTCAATTTAAAAACAAAAACATAAATTTCCATTAATTCATGCCTTTCAAAATCATCTTTTATTTTAATACATTTTTATCAATAATAAATGTCAAATAATTTCTTCAAATAAACTTGCAATTCATTCCATCATTTTTCTCAAATCCACCAAACAATTTCAATTCTATATAAATTAGGGGGTTTTCAAATTTCCATGCTTTTTTCAAATAAAACATCAAATCATCTCAAATATGTGTTTTTAACCAATTAAAAACTAATTTCAAATAAATCATAAAATTTGGGTTTCAATTTTAGGGTAAATAATTATAAAACTACCTACCTTTAATCCCATGATCAATCATTACCTAAAATGGGAACTCTAATAAGAAAAGATTTTATGGAATTCAAGAAATATAACCTAGAATCAAGATCTATAAAAACAAATATTATATACAAAAAATAACATGATGATATATCACTCCAAAAATATGATATAAGAGGATATTGGGAGAAACTACATGAGAGGATATATACATACTAGAAGGAGATCAAATTTGATCACAGGAACTTCGATCCACTAAGAGAATTGGTTGGAGGTGTCAAAATCTCCTCTTTAAAACCTCCAAACACTAAGGAATTGTGTTAGGGTTGAATTGGGGTGCTTATCATCCTAAATAGGGTTTCTTTAATTTTTAATTAAATTTTTTTAGTAATTAAAGACCATGTGTATGGTTTTATATATGTGTTGCATGGTTAGTAATAACTTTTTTATTTAACCACATTCCCCTACTAGACTTCTGGATGGGGTGCATGATTTGTTCTCACAATTAAATTAACAATGTGTTAACCATAAAAAACCCTCTATCTACAGGATACACTGTTTGGAGGGGTGGATGCATGGTTTTCTCTATCCATGCTCCCCCTTCCAGAGGCACAACCTTGGCCGCATAGTTTCCTTGGCAAAATCATATTGTTTTTCCTAACCATACACCAACCATCCATATCCCCAAAGATTTCAAAAAAAATAAAACTTCACCAAAAAAATCCCCAGAACAAGTCCCAATCAATGTATGATCAAAATAAGGGTCATGAAGTACCTCAAAGAAGGTAATGGAATGTTACATGATTAGTATTTATAAGAAGAACCACCACATCCCATATATCATTATTTCCCTTGATACCTTTAGAAGACCAATGAAAAATTACATGGTGATGTTTTCCCATTTCTATGTAGGTATGGGTAATGGTTTCATAATTCCCTTGGATTTTTTCTACTATACATTCACTTTCTAACATACAAGGTACTTTGATTTATATTATATGATCTCTTTATTCATATTTTACTACCAATAGTGCTCTTAGAGATATTGATATATCTCCATAATCCCTAGGTGTATGGATAAGGTAGAGCTATGTCAATCATTCAATAACTCCTTCTTTATCTCAGGATTTTATGGTACACATATATAATGACCCAAATCTTACAACTCCTTCATCAATTTTAACTTTGAGTATTTCTATTTTCTTATAGCTTCCACCTTCTATTGTATTTCCACATCATCTCTTTGACCATCCTTTATCTTCTCTATAAGGTATAGTTGAAAAATCAGTTGATAAATAAATGATGGTGTTCCTTCCTTTATGACTCCCATGTCTATATTTTTCAATTATAAGAATATTGGACCCTTCTCAATTCTCATCATTGATAAGGCTGCTAGATCATTTATAATTAGAGAATCTTACACTTTATTTACTTTCCCAGAATGGTAATGGACTGAGCAGTCATAGTCCATGATCATCTCTAACATTTTTCATTGGAACATATTAATCTTCTTCGGTGTGAATACAATTTGAGAATCTTATGATTTTTATATATTTCATACTTATTCCCAAAATTACAATGACACTATATTTTCAATGTGAATATTACTACATCCAACTCTTGATCATGCATTGGATAGTTATTCTCATGAAATTTTAATTTCCTTAAGGTGTAGTATATCACTCTATCATTATACATTAGTACACAACCCAAGCCCTTCTTTGAAGTATCATTTATACCATGAAAATTTCACCATGTGAGGGAAATGTGAGGAATAGTGTAGTGATAAGACACTTTTTCAATTTATTGAATCTCTCTTTTCATTCATCAATATATAAAAACTATAAACCCTTTTGATTAAACTTGTTGAGAAGGTTTAACAATCAATATAAGATTCTCACAAATCATCATTAATACCCAGTTAGTCCAAGAAACTGTGGTTATTCGTTACATATGTTGGTATGGCCCACTACTTAATTGATTTTTTCTTAGAAGGGTCTATAGTTATTCGTTTTTTGGTGATAAGATTCCCTAATAATGATACTTCCTCTATCCAAAACATACATTTATTTTAATTTTTATCTAAATTATCCTTTCAAACAGTCTTTGGAATGTTATTAAAATTCTCCTCATGATCCTCCTTTATTTCAGATTATAACAAAATATCATCTATAAAGAATACCAAAAATTTGTTGAGGTGGTCTCTAAAAACTATATTCATTGCATCTATAAAGATTTTTGGAGCATTATTTAGTTTTAATAGAATCACTATGAACTCATAGTGTCTATACCCCGTTCAAAGGGAAGTCTTGGGGATATATTCCTTCTTCACCTTTAATTGGTGATATCTTGACCAAAGGTCCACCTTAGAGAAGTATTGAGCTCTATATAGTTGATAAAACAAGTCATCTATCTATGATAAGGGATACTTTTTATTTATCCTGGTTTTTTTTAGTTCAATATAATTAATGTAGAGATGCATTAACTCATCCTTCTTCTTGATGAAGAGGACCAACACACTCCACAGTGAAGTACTTGGGCATATAAAACCCTTTTCCATATTCTCTTGTAACTTATTATTTATTTATTCCAACTCAATTGTGTCCATTATATTTGGAGTATTGGATATGGGTAGAGATCTAGGTATAATTCTGAATGATAAATCAACCTCTTAGTCAAGAGGAAAACCAAGAAATTATTCAGGGAATACATAAGTATAATACCCCACAATCAGAATGTCTTAAAACATGATTATCTAATTTGTATCAATAATTTGAGCTATATTTACTTCTAATAGGGCATTAATATTCATTATTGAGAATAATATTCTAAATGAGATTCAACCTCCTCCTTTCACTTGTATAGAATTGGAATATGACTTGGGATATGAAGAGTGATCTCTCTCTCCCTATAATTGATGTTGGGTTTATATAAGGATAGTCAATTCCTACCCAATATAACATCAAACTCTACTAAAGTATGTATGGCAAGATTTTATATAAGATTAATTCCACAAGAAATGGCAAGGGAGGAGTTATATATTAAAGATTCAATAATTTCTTTGTTTACTATTCTCACATATAGCTCAACCCCAATATTTTGAGGTGGTGTTTGAATAGTTCAAAAAATTTAAAATATATGAGGAATTTATAGAACTATAATCATATAGGACATTTTAATCTCATGAATGGATAATGAGAACACCTTTAACTATTTTATTATAGTTATAGACATTTACCATATCCAAAAAAACACAGGGATGAGAATACTCAAACTAAATATTATGTAAAAAGGGAAACTATCAACATAGAAGGAATAACTTATAAATGACATGTAAATCCTAAATTTTGAGTATTTTGGTTTCAATATAGGTTATACATGGTAATGTATCCTATTAGGGTTTAAAACCTAATGATCTATTCAAGTCCTTCATAATGGTTCCTAAAGAGTTTGTGAATTTCTAAAGCATATCCCCTAGAAGTATCAAATCAGGTGTGAAGTAAGGCCAATTTTTTGTTCACTAGGGGATTATTGAGTTAATACCCAATGTTCCCTTTTCTGGTTTATTACCCATAGGTAAAACTATTCCAGATCTGCATCCACTTGTTGTATTTAGATAGGGATGTAATGTCTTAGAAACCACTCACTCTATACTTCACCAAAATTTTAGGATATTTTATTATACTTAGACTTATCCCTAGGGTTCTCACTAAAAAATTATAGTATTAATCTAAAAAAATAACTAGACCTTGCTCTGATACCAACTATAGTGACCCAATCCTTTTACACATATTATTATATGATTCATAACATAAAAATCCAAGAAACACAACCCAAAGATCATGAGGCATTGTGTATTTGGAATACTAGGTTCATAATAAATCAAAAAAACTAAAAAAAACATATCTATTTTATTCTCCATAATGAGATCTTAAATCCCTTTGATATCCTAAAACTACATAGGATATCTTAGGTAATATATAAAATAAAGGGGTAGGCTATAAAGCACACTAAGTGAATAAAAGTGATGATGAGGCATTACATCTGAGCCAAATGGAATAACATGATATAATAAAAGAGAATACTTGTGAATAATCATATGGGATAATAATATAAATAACATGGTATCATAAGATCATGGAAACATAGTAAAGAGGCAACAACATAAAACATGACATAAGCATAAGTCAAGACTAATTTTTAAGACAACATCATGTGGTGGACATAGTCCAATCATGGATTATGTTTACTCCCTAATACCATTAATAACATATTAGTAGAAAAAAACATTACTCAATGAATCTAAGAGATATATGGGTGCATCCATAATTACATGATCATTTTTATGTGTTCTACCAAAGGGAATCAAACATAAATCATAAATATGAGTATTTTGATAAATGAACTTAAGGCATATATTACCCCATTAAAGGGAGAGATAATAAGATAGATATATATGTGAGGGACATATATATAGTATTTATAATCATTATATAACTTTAAATAGATATATAAAGTGAGTTAGGGATAGAAATTTCATAAACCTAAGAAAAAGGGTGGTTTAGATATATATCTTACCTTATGTTCTAGAATCATTACATGTTTTCACTTAATGTATTGGATAATAAAATTTAATTCATTAATTACTTAATTAATATTATTTTACATATGTATTTTATTTTTTATGATTTTATTATGTTCATTTATAAAAAATTTAGTGAGTTATATAGGTTATTTTCATTGTTTGAGGGTGTTCATTTCATGGTATTAAGATCCGGTAACTTGTGGATAATTATTGATGTAAATACCCAAACCCTGGTATCTTAGAGTTAGTGGTTACATTATTAAATTGTCACTAGATACATGTGATCACTTCCCAAAGTACTAAATAGATTAGTAGTATTGGAAAACTATATACATACTTGAATCTTACATTACAATTGAAAACATAAAATACAACATAGTATTTTCCTTGAGAACACCATTATTTCCTTTAGTATATCCCAGAATATCAATCATAAAACACTTCCCCACATCCTAGGGAAAGGAAACATGATAAAGGGGTGTGATATAATGCTTAGTAAAGGTATGTGTATAGTGAAATCTATCATGAATAAATAATTCATAATCAATATGATAGTAAAATAACTATAAACATATTCCATTTAATAAATAGCTTGAGCTGAAAGAATAATTTGATAGGAATAAATGATGATAAAATAATCCCATATAAATAATCACATGATCTTTAAAGTTATCGATGTATATTATAACTAATTGAATAATCACATTGAAATCAATAACTAATCTCATAATGAGGGAATGCATAATATTGGACATCATAACCATCATACAAAGGCCTCATGGAAAGACATCTTATATAAATGGGAAGTGCCTCATCCAAAACTCCAATATAGCTCATCTCATGAAAACTATTGATGCATAGAGATACTATATTGGGCCCCTCCCATCACTTATTAAGTCCAATGCATTCCTCATATGAAAGGGTAAAAACAAAATCATGTAAACATTCATTTTGAAAAACTAGTATATGAAATGTTAATAATTTCCTTGATCAATAAATAAATTAAACATAAATGTTTGTATTGGAAACAAGCATAAATTTTTTTAATAATTTCCCCAATCAATAAACATAATCACAAACCATTTAGAGTAATATGGATAATGGTATCAAAATAGGACATCCCTGGTTAAACTGAACATAAACCATCTAGAAAAATAAAAAGGATGGTATCATTACATCATATTCCCTATGAAGCATAAGTAAAATGAGTTTTTTTCATTGATAAATATAAATACCATAAAAATGATACTAAAATAATTCTTGAATAAAATATCCTTTTCAATTTGAAAATGAATTTTAAAAAATAAAAAATTCCAGAATATTAGGAAAAAATATTTAAAAATAACTTAGTAAACTTGTAAATAATGTTAAAAAATGATGGTGGGTAATTCTGTACATTTCTTATAAGTTAAAAAATATATTTTTTGCACACAGTTGTAGAAATTTTAAAAAGTATCTCATTCAAAAAATTAAAAGAAGATTCATTTTAAACCATTTTATAAAAATTAAAAACATTGGTAAAAAATTATTTAATAAATAATTTATATAATGTTAAAAAACATTTTTGAAAATATTTTTAGAAATCATGGATATGGAAGAAAATTTATTTTCGACCAGAGAGAAATAAATTAGGCTTTTCTTAAAAATATTTAATCAATAATTTTAAATACCAAAGAGAGGAAAATTGTATTATTACTTGAAAAGTTCATTAATAACCAGATCAAAATTAAATTCAATATTTTCTTGAGAGATATATCATAATATTTTATCATCATAAACTTAATCATATAAAATTATGATAAATAATTAGATTGAAATCATAAAACCCTTATCACTTGGGTATCTTTTGAATCATAATCCCCATGAAAGAAATAACTTCAAATTAAACTTTAAACATGATAAGATCACAAACTTTATCATGATATTCCATTATTAATTTACAAGAACCTTGTTACCCCTTTTTAATCTCTTTTTGGTTGGGTCTTATCTTGGATGTGTTCATGTGAGTTTTGGAAGTTTTTTGGTGGGGTATGGCTAGTTCATAGTTATTGTAAAGTTTTACCAAACTGTTCAGCCTCCCCTAGAAAACTATTCACCCTAGTAAAGTGAGGGTTTTCATAGTTAGTGTGTGGTTTAACAAAACATGAACCTACCTAGGTGAAACTGTATACCTCATAAAAAATGGGGACACGGTTAGGGCTCACAATTTGTCTAACCATGCGACTTATCTAGGAAACCATGTTCATGGAATTTTATACCCCCAAAATTTTAATTAAAAATTCTGGATCCCCTATATTTTATTCCTAATCAACTCTAATTTACCTAAATAAATTTGTTTAATTTTGGAGGCTCCCAAGAAGATTCCTAAGCCCCTCTAACATCCTCTTAAACATCAAATATCCAATGGAATAAATTGTATCCTCTCTAGTTTTGATCCTATATCATCTTAATAATTGTGGTTTAGATTGTTCTACCTCAAATCAAGGGCTAAGGTTTAAAGTAAACTCATAAAATACCCTAAGTTGGGTGTTCTACATTCTAATTCCCATAGTATTGGAGATTATTGTGTGTTGTAGTCATATCATTGCATATCCATTTTGCATAATTACATTTGAAATTATAAAAGTGAATTGAATCCCTATTAATTTCTGAGACCCTTCATATATATAATTGGATCCATTATAGATTATGAGACTAGGTTTAATGGTTACCCAAGGGGTGTTCTAATTTCCTTTAAATGATAATTGTAGAATGAAAAAATAGAGTTAGAGGGTTTATTAATTTAAACCATTGTGGGTGTGTTTATCATGTTAACCTACTATAAATGTTTATTTGGATTAACATATAAGTGTTAATGAGATGTGATATGATTGATATAAATTGGTTTAAATGGTTAAAGAACACTTTTTCATGTTTCTAAATGGTTGGAATCATATTAAATGGCTATGTCGTAAATGAAATGGAACTACATTGTATATTTGATAAAAGTTCATTGATGTTGAGCCTGGATATGTGTAAATAATGGAATGGAATTAGTGATGGACTAATGATACAAGTACCCATGATTTTAGTGCTAGAATTATTCTCTAAGTAATCATGATTTTAGTGATGGGATGATTTTCCAAGTACCCATGATTTTGGTGCTTTAATGATGCTTTATGTTTCTGAGATAATGATGATGAACTAACACTCTAAGAATCAATGATATGGTACCAGGACTAACACTCCAAGGTTCCAAAATGAAATTTTAATAAAATGATAATGAAATACATTATTAATTAAAGTGTGGATCCTATGATATATGATATAAAGTCTATAATGGTCAAAAGAAGGTATGATTGACTTGGGTGTCACCGGGAACCTGAGGTTCAATACGGTTAATTAAATAATATTAAAAAAAATATAAAACCTATTCACTTCTTCTTGGCCTGTTTATTATTCCTTATAATACTACATACACTGTTATATATTGGATATTTCTTTATACATTGTTGGTATTGCCCAATTGAGTAGAACTCACACCCTACTTGGGCTGCTGATTGGTACTCGGAAAAAGGCCTTATGTTATATGAAGGATTTGGGATTTTGTAAGGATAATGTATGAGGGGATATGACATGATTTTGAGACCCATTTGGGAGTTTTTAGTCTGTATTTATTTTTTATTTTCAATCAGCACTTTACATTTACATGGAATAACATATTTTCTATTTTTTTCACTTTCCCTATTTTGGTATTTTATTATGTGATACATGGTCCTTGTTGGTTATTTTTTGTTATTATATTTCCTATTTAAATATTAATTTATAATGTTTTCTTGCTTTGATAAATAGGGTATAGTCTTCTGAAGTTTCATGTTAGACCCTCACTGATTGTTGACAGCCTCTAGCATACAGGGAGATACACTTGAGGTCAAGTAGTGAACCAGATCAGGGAACTAGTATGTGGAACCTAGTTAGGGATGTTATAAATTGGTATTAGAGTATATTTTTTCAGTCATTTAGATATTTGTGGAAGTTATGAGGTATAATAGGAAATTTGGGGTATTGAAAATGAGCTTTTTCATGGGAGTATCTAACCCATGTATGAGGGGAAACCTATGTTCCCATGGGTGGGGTAGTTTTTCTTAATGGTTTTTATTACAATTGACTGTTATTTCACTATGGATGATTCACTTGTTGTGTGGTGTTATTTTTTATGATATTGTACTCATAAACTAGTATGGAAAGAGAGTTGATTATGTATGCATTATTCTAGGAACATAAGGATATGTGTGACATGCATAATTTTAGGAACACATGGAAAAGTAGGTCATGAGTTAGTTTTGGGATTAAAAAATGATCTTCTTTACTTGTGTGATTTAAAAGAAATGGAGAATAATGATGAATTTTTAATTTTTAAAATATGTTTAAATGTGGTGACTTGAAATAGTTAAAAAAGGGATGTCTAATGGAAAACTTATAAATGAGAAAATTTCATTATCCTATGTTATCCATGACTCAGGTTAGGGATAGTTGAGGGTAGTGATAGTTTCTTAGTTTTGACCATGGGTTAGGGTATGTGGGATGACCTATTGTGGATTTATGTGAATCTATCTTGTGAAAATGTGTTAATGATATGTTATGTGTCTTGGGAAATGTGCATGAAATTTTAGAGACACGCCTTCATAGCGACATCTATTGGTGGGATGACAGGATGACATTTGTTGACATTCCCCTCCAACAGTGGTATAAGATTTACTAATAGTTCTAGGCGAGTGTAGGAAGAGCAGTTTTGTGAGAACTTCACTTGATTTATGTATTTAATATAAAGAGACCTATGTTGGGTTGTCTGGAATATGTCTAATATGACTCAAGATTTCCAACTACTTCACCCTCATATATTCATCGGAGAAGATAAATCGGAGGCATCTGAGTTCTAGATTGAGTATATCACGATTATCCTGAATCATTTAGAGACTCCTTCGAAGAAAAGATTCAAATTAGTAGATTATATATTATGAGGACCAATTAAGTTCTGATGAGGTATTCAGGTTCAGAAGGATCAGTCATGGGTAATGTTATGGAAGTACTTCTATGAGAAGTTTCTAGAACATATTTACCCAAATACACTAAGACTGGAGAGGGAGGTAGAGTTTATTTGGTTGAACTAGGGAAACATGTCAGTGATAGACTATACTAACCACTTCACCAACTTTAATCCCTTCATCCCAATGCTGGTAGAAGATGAGGAAACTATAGAGATACATTTTCAGGATGAACATAATTGTGAGATTAAGTCATAAGTTAATATATTCTGATTGAATAAGTTTTTTGAGTTAGTGAATCGGGAACACGTTTCTAAGGGGAACCTGAAGAAGGATTCCATTATAGGATAGGTATATTCTACTAGATGACCAAGAAGTACGTCTTTTTAGGGTAGGAAGTTTCAATATAATAACATTCACCAAAGTATAAGCAGATAGAGTATCCAGGGAAGAGGATTGGTTACTTAGGGTAGTGATCAAGTATTTTTTTCATCAATGTGGTAGGATGGTTCACATTTGTATCCATTGTCCCTAACCATTGGTGGAGTTTCAATTATGTGGTAGGATGGGAAACTTATAGAGGTTCTATAGGAACCCTTGATATATGGGAAGTTAGAGAGGACTTAGGCAGACTTAGAGCACTAGAAGGGGGTCTTCTACCTCATATCAGTTGGGTAGTTGGAGTTCTATAGGTTGCGCAAGTCTATATGGTGGATTTGGTGCTGCAGGAAAATAGAACATGTATTAGTAGAGTAGTGCAGCACAGGGGACTCATATTGGAGCATAGGGTAGAGTAACATGTTAGTTACATGCAGTTCAGAAATCACTTATTGATAGCGAGGTTGGGTCATCGATAGTCATAGGTACAATTATTGTATCTTATATGATTTCTAGTGATTTATTTGATATAAGAGCCTCACATTATTTTATATATAATTGAATTTTGGATGGTTTTTGTCTGAAAATAGAGTTTGTGTGTGGGGTTATAACAATTAACACACCATTGGGTGTATGATTGAAGGACATATATCTATGCAATGGGTGTTCCCTTGAGGTTGGTGAGTATCATTTCCTTGGGGATATGTACTTACTTGAGATGTTAGGTTTTGACTTTATTTTGGGTATGGAATGGACGGTATCATACTGATCCCACATCGATTGTTACCATAGGAGAGTAACCTTCACATTTTATGAGGGTGAAATATGTGTTGATCATAGATAATGAGATTTATAGGAAGGTTGTGTGGGGCCATCTCATTAGAAACTTAGGGAAATCAATGCCCAATTTATGAGTCTTTTGTTAGATGAAGGGGGTTTGAAGCATAGTGTCTTTCCAACTGTAGTCAAATGGTTTTAGTATGTGTTTCTGGAGGACTTATCAGGGCTTCCACAGAAGATATATGTTGAGTTTATGATCGATATAATGCCTGGAGCTGAATAATTTTCCTTTCCACCATACATAATGGAACTATAATATCTTTAAGATCTTAAGACTTGGCTGGAATAATTGATGGAAAAGGTATTTATCCATATGAGTACATCACCATGTAGTTCTCCAGTGTTATTTTACAAGAAATCCAATTGAACGTTGTGCTTGATCATCGATTATAGAAAGTTAAATAGGATGAAATTTAAGAACATGTATCATATTCCATGTATTGATGGTCTTTTTGACCAGTTGATGAGTGATTGTATGTTATCCAATATAGATTTTAGGTTAGGGTATCACCAGTTGAAAGTGAGACCTTATGATATACCATGGTATGAATTCTTAAGTAGGTATGGAATATACAAGTTCATTTTAATGACATTCAGATTTAAAAATGATCCCGCTAAGTTTATAGTCTTAATGAACTAAATATTTCACCCATAATTAGATCAGTTTTTGGTTGTTTTAATTGATGAAATCTTGGTATACTCATGGACTAATGATGATTATTCCAAACATCTTGACATCGTATTGAGTTTATTGACGGAGAATCGACTATATGCCAAGCTATCTAAGTGTAGTTTCTGGATTGATATATTTCATTTCTTATGTCACATCATCTTAGAGGATAGTGTGCTTATGGACCCAAAAAAATTCAAACTATTGTTCCTTGGGAACAGTCAAGAATATTTTTTATATCTAAAGATTTTTGGGTTTGGAGGGATTTTATTGAAGGTTCATTATGGAATTTTCTCTTTTTGCAGCACTGCTTTTGGGATTGACCAAAAAGGGTGTCATTATTGAATAGTATAGAGCATCCAATAATTCCTTCCATAATTTAATAAAGTGTTTGACCACTATACCAATTTTGATCCTACTTAGGTCAGGTGAGGAGTATAACTTTTTTTGTGATGCATCTAGGATTGGACTTGGGTAAATGTTTATGTAAGGATATTGATTCATGGTTTATAGATCATGATAGTTGAGGTAAAAAGAATGGAATTATCCTACACATGATCTTGAGTTAGAAACAGTGGTCTATGCCTTAAATTGATGGTGGTATTACCTTCTAAGTGAAAGATATATTGTTTATACTAACCAAAAAATCCTTATGTATATATTTTCTCAATAGGATTTAAATATTTGTAAGTGAAGATTGTTTGATTATATGAAATCATTAGAATTTGAGTTGTCATATATTTCAGGGAAAGAAAATAGTGTTTCTAACACTTTAAGTTGAAATACACATACTCAAGCAGTCCAGGAGTCCATTTCTATATTGAATATGATGGCTTTACTAGTTGAGATGCACATAGATATTCAAGAGGATATGGAATAGATAACACTTATTTCATTATCCATTGATCCTACACTCTTGAATTAGATCAAGGAAAGGTAGTATGAAGATATAGTTCCTAGAATTGAGGTATATTTTTGAAGGGTGTATCCACTTTATGATTATATTATAAATGAGGGTGATATCATATATGTTCAGGTCTGTGTTGTTGTGTATACTTGTATACATGAAGAGTTGATGCATGAGTTTCATGCATTGAAGTGGGAAGTTCACCTAGGTTTAACCAAGATGTACCCAGTCATTGGATATAGTATTGGTGGTCAGTAATGAAAAATAAGATTATAATTTTTGTGACATTATGTTACACCTATCATCTAGTGAAGTTTGAGCGTTAGTGACAAGTCGAGATTCTACATCCTTTTCCCATTATAGAGTAGAAATGGGATGATGTCACTATAGACCTTGTGGTGGGTCTTCTGAGGAACCCTTGGAATAATGATGTGATATAGGTGATTTTGGACCGATTGAAAAAGTGGCCCATTTATTTCCAATTTTGAGAAACATTCATGGGAGATTAGTTAAGAGACTTATATCTCTTGAATATAGTGAATTTTCAGGGGGTTTTATGAAGTATAGTTTTGAATCATGATACACATTTTACTTTACACTTCTAGAGAGGTTTGAAGAAGGTTCTTGGTACTCAAGTGTTTCTAAGTACAATTTTTCACCCATATACAGATGGGTAATTGGATCATACTATTTAGGTGTTGGAGGACAATTTATGGACATATATCCTAGAATTTGGTGGATCTTGGAAGAATCACTCAGAACTAGTTGAGTTTTCCAATAATAATAGTTATTAGGTGACTATTTAGATGGGACCATATGAGGTGATCAATGGTAGGCCATACAAATCACCTTTATGTTGGATTAAGGATTGTGGGTCAAATTTGTTGGATCGAGTCTCATGAAGGAGACATTATAATAGGTTTAGTTGATTCAGAAACATATGGATATAGTATATAGTAGATAGAAGTCATATGATTATTGAATTATTCAAACTCTTGAGTTTATATTGGGCGACCATGTATTTATTTAGGTTTCATCAAGATTGGGTCACCGTCAGATTTGGAAGTAAGGAAAGTTGGTGCCCAGATTTTTCAGACCATTTGAGATAGTAGATAAGATCTAAATACTGGAATATTAATTGGATCTTCAAAATAAGTAGAGTATTATGAAATATTTCTTCCATGTTTCACATCTTCTACAGTATCACCCTAACCCTTATAATGTTATCAATGTTGGTGATGTTGAGCTTGAGGTAGATGCATCCTTTGAGGAGCACCTGATTCATGTTGTGGATCACAGTGAGAATATTTTGTGGGGGAAGATCATGTTGTTGGTCTGAGTGTTGTGGAATAATGGTAGTGTTAAATAGGAAACATAGGAACGGTAATAAAATATGTGGTCCCAGTGGCTTGACATTTTCACCACATAATCTTAGTGGTTCTAGGGAGTGTATCTTGAGGATGAGCTGTTATAAGGTGAGGAGATTGTAAGATCCCAACCTTTCTCAGGAACGTCTATTATTTATTTTCATGTACATTTTTACCCTTTTAAATATCCTTTTGGTTGGGTCTAGTGTTGGGTGTATTCAGGTGAGTTTTAGATGTTTTTTGTGTGGGAGAGTGCATATTTGGTGCATGGTTTCCCAAACCATGTGGCCACCCCTAGAAAATCATGAACCCTAGAATAGTGGAGATTTGAATAGTTGGCACATGGTTTAACAAACCATGTTTCTACCTAGTAGAAACTATTAACTATAGATAGTAGGGGTGAATATTTATGGTGCATGGTTTTTCTAGCCATGTGGACCATCTAGGAAACCATGTGCATGGACTTTTAAACTCCCAAAATTTTAATTAAAAATTATCAGACCCCCAGTTATTATTCCTAATCACCCACACCCAACATAAATTTAATTAATTTACTTTTGGAGGATTCTGATAGTATTCCTAGTATCCTCAATCCTCTTATCTTTTGAATCGAATATTCAGTGAAAGAAGTCGTATCCTCTCTGATTTTGATCCAAGATAATATTATTTGTTTCATCTTCATCCATTATACCTCAAATCAAGGGATAAAGTTTAGTAGGCAACCATCAAAAACCCTAAGTTAGGTGGTCTACATGCTAATTTCCATAGTCTTTATAATGATTTTTTGTTATATTTTTATTATCTTGTATCCACGTTGCGCAATTACATTTAAAATTATAAATGTGAATTGAATCTCTATGAATTTTTGAGACCCTTCATGGATCCCATTGGATTCATTGGAGATTATGAGACCATGTTTAATGGATACCCAAGGGGAGTTCCAATTTCCTTGAAATGATAATTTTGGAATGAAAATGGTGAATTGATTTTTTTTATGCAATTAAACCATTATGAATGTGTTTATCATGTTAACTTTTTATAAATGATTATTTTTCTTAACATGTAAGTGTTAATGATGTGTGAGATGGTTGATATTAATTAGGATAAATTGTAAAAGAATACAGTTTCATGTTTCTAAAGGTTTGTGATGATGTTAAATGGATATGTTGTAAATGAAATGGTGCAGTGTTGTATATTTGATAAAATTTTATTGATGTTTATCTTGGATATGTATGAATAATGTAATGGAATTGGTGATGGAATGATGCTTCAAGTACCTGGGATTTTTCCACTAGACTTATTATCTAAGTAACTGTGATTTTGGTGCTGGACGGATGCTCAAAGTACTTATGATAATGATATTATATTGATGCTCCAAGAATCCATGATATGGTGCCCCGAATGATGCTCCAAAGTACCGAAATGAAATTTGAAAAAAATGATAATAAAATCCATTTTTAATTAAATTGTTGATCTTATGATGTATTGTATAGGGTCCAACATTGTTTTAAGTAGTTATGATTGACTCGGGTGTCACTAAGAACCGAAGGTCAAATACGGTTAATTCAATAATATTAAAAGAAATGTGATGCATGTTCACTTATTTATGACCTATTTAGTATTCCTTATACTAATACATACACACTTATAAACTAAATATTTCTAAACTATTGGTAGTGTCCAATAGAGTTATACTCATACCCTATTTGGGCCCCTGATTGGTACCCGAGTAGACTTCATGTTTGCAGGTCAGGATAAGGGGAAAGGCCCTATGTTAGATGGATAAGTTGGGATTTCGTATGGGGAATAGATGATGATAAAATATATGATTTTAGGATGTATTTTTGAGTTTTCATTGCTTCTTTATTTTGGGGTTTCAGTCAACACTTTCCACTTACATGGCATGACATATTTACTGTTTTGGTTTATGGTCACTTTCCCTATTTCAGGATTTTATTATGTGACACATAGTACTTATTGGTTATTGTTTATTTCCATATTAATTATTAATATATTTATTTATTTTGTTTTCATGCCTTTATAAATAGGTTATAGTTTCCAAGTTTCATATTTGACCCTCAATGCTAGTCAGGAGCCTCTAGAATACTTGGAGACGTGCTTGAGGTCATGTGGTGAATCGGATCGGGGTACCAGTATATAGAACCTAGTTCATAAAGTTAAGAAGGCCGTTAATATAAAGATATTCATAATAAAACATATCAAATTTTAATTATATTAACCACACAAAATAAATAAGTGGTTAATATGGCATATGTCTCATAGAAGTAAAAGTGAGACGATAAAATTTTACCTCAGGTCCAATTTCCTTTGTATGTGTTCAAACCTCATATATAATAAATATATATTACTTATAAATATATTAAAAACCTATAATAATATATATTATACCGCATATTATTTTCTTATAACTTTTTATCACCAATTTATTAAGAATTTTTTTATTAAAAATGTTATTTCAAGTTATAACTGATTCATTTTCATGTATATTTTGGTTCAGTAGTTTCGGTACATTTAATTTTATTATGATTAAATTATATATATAATTTTAACCATAATATAAATATTATATATATTCATTATATGAGTATTTATAAAATTCCATAAAAATTAGAAATAGAAAAATTAGTTATATTGTTCATAGAGATGGTAGGCCATAGGTACGCGTGAACATTGTTTTCATTTTTCATTGATGGATGGAAAAAAAGAAAGGTAAATAATATTTCACATTTATATAATAATTATTATATCACATATATAATATATATTCGTTAAATATATCCATATTACTATCCATTTCAAAATAAAATGAAAAATGTATCACATCACAACATGGAGGTGGTAGTCTACATGTACACACGAGCAACGTTGTTATTTTCCAAAGGATTGGAAGGTATGAAGGTAGATGAAATATTATATTTTCAGAAGTATAATTGTATTATAAATATCATATATATAATATATATATATATATATATTTAATTCATCATTATATCCATTTGTTAGAGGCGATTATGTAAAATGAATTACAACAGTTCATGTGGCAGTAGCTTTTCATACACACAGTCAACGGTTTCATTTCCCATTTTATAGAAGATGGGACGGATATAGGTTATTACATTAACATAATAAAATTTCATTATATTTAAGATATTTTTTTATTATTTTAGCATATTTGGAGAATATTTGAAAGAGTTAGAGGAATAAATAAGACAAAGATACACGGTTAATAACTATATATCTTCTTCGAATAACCTATTTAGGTTTATACTTAAAGACTTATTAGAATGGTTTTATGATCAAACCAAATAATATAGTTTGTTGGGAGGTATGTAAGGTAAGTGTGAAATTTTTTACTAAAAAAAAGTTTCTTGAAGTGTGGGAAGGTGAGGAGAGTGGGTGTCCTTTTATAAGTGGGAGAGGGGACCTTCTTGGAAATTACTTGGAAATTTACTAAGAGAATATAAAATAATAAAGTAATTCCCAAGAAGAATGATTCTAAATGACCTTATATTTGAATATGGGATAGTATCAGGTAAAAATATGGCCATTAAATATTACTTTGAAAAGTTTAATTGAAAAATTTACCCTTATCTTTTGGTCTAACACCCCCCCCCCCAGTAAACTCGTTTTAACCTTAACCACGGTAATTATTTTTTACTAATTTCACTATTCATTATGACCAAAAATTAATTTGAACTAATTATATAATTTTAATTAATATGATTAAAAATATGGAATCCATTTTTCCAAATTCAACCCATATAATTGCTATAATTTAATTTAAAATTAAACCTGCAAATGCGATGAAAAAAAGGTTTTTCAAAGAAAAAACTTTCAAAAGTATAATGAACTTTTATATCAAAATTCAATATTAAATTGATTAAAAATAACTAAATTTGATTAATAATGATATAATTTTACTAATTTTACTTTAAAACCATTTTTAAACAAAATGGAACTTTGAAAATTCTTTAAAATAAAGGTAGTTTTTCAATAAAAATCAATATTTTTCTTTATTCGTTGAAAAATTAATATTTTCATAAAATTGTCAAAAATTCACTCTAAGATAAAATTGACATTCTAATTTAAAATTTTAATTTAATTTTTGTAAATAAATTTTATAAAATTGGTGAAAAAAATTAAAAATAAATACACAAAACATGATGAAAATCTTTTAAGAAAAATACAATTTTTTAGAAAAAACATTTCTTTTTCTTTAAAATGAGTTTTTTAATTTAATTTATACTTAATTGGTAACCAATTAATTTATTTTATACATGTGTAAAGCATATAATTTTTATAATTTAGTTATTACTATTCATAACAGCTAATTTAATAACTAGATTATAGCTGTATATTATTTTATGGTTCTTTTAGACTCATGGTTGTGTGTATCGCAAGCTATAAAAGTGATTGAATTTATTTAAAAGGAAATATATATTAATGTATCGGGGTGTTACAGTTAATTTTATTTTAAAATGGGAATAAAAACAAAAGGGAAATGAAATTGTATTCATATACTTTTATAAATTTAAATGGTCCTAAATATCTTTTTTTTTTGTTCTGATACAGGGATGATTCTTTTAGTAAAAATGTTAACATTAATCAGTTAGTTCATTTAGGAAGATTTATAAACCATAATGAAATAAATTAATTTTATTTAATTAAATGACCATTAAAAAATTAAATAACTTGAAATAAGTTATATTATACTTATTATCATATTATTTAACCATAATAATATTTTTATGACTGACCTCGAAGGTGATGGAGAAAAACAAAATGCATTGTTCATGGAGGTGATAAACCAAACATATTGTAAACTAGGATTTCATTTTAGAATCTTTTGAATGGAGGGTAGAATATGGATGTTACATTAACAAAATAAAATTATAGTATATTTATGATATTGGGGTCATTATATTGTGTTGGATGAGGGAGGTAGGGAAAATGTAGAAGTGTAAATGAATTCAAAATAGTTAAATTTATTTTATTACCTATTAAATGTCATATCCTTAATATAATACTTAATTTACCTTAAAATGAAATTTATATGATACCAGTTGCACTAGAATGTGGGGTAGGGGTTGGGAAGGGAATTGTACCAAAATTTAGAAAGATACAAGGCTTAGATGTTGTAAGGATAAGGGGTTGTGAGGGGTGGTGTTTATAAGGGGAGGAGAGGGGTGTTTTGAATATTATATTTATTTGTTTAATATTTTGGCTCAAGAATAAAAATATTATTTATTATTGTAATTATATATATTAAATGGTGTATGTTATTCTTAACTAATAGGTTTTTACATCATCCATGACTTAAAATTTTATGTATTTATCTTAAAATGTTATATAGCATATTTTACCATATTTCACTATTCAAAAAAAGTAAAAAAAAATTATAAAAATACCAAAATATGACCCTAAAATTTTTTATATGTTTAAATTAAATACATAAAATCGATTTTATGAAAAAAAAATTATTATGATAAATTTAATTCTTAATTAAAATCATCATTTATTAAAAAATAATTTTAATATTATGATCGCTTTTATGAACCTTTGAAAATTTACTTATAGTATCATAAAATTATATTATCATTATAATAAAACTTAATAATTATTTATAAATCCATTTTATTAAAATAAAATTTCTTTTAAATCATTATATTTATTATAAAAGTGCAATTAAAACATTTATGCTTTATGAAAATACAAACACTTAATTTATCATTTTTAAAACATATATTTAGTTGTACCATAGTATAAAAATATCATATTTTCATTTTATAATATACCTAAATATTATTTTATACTTCCATAGGTGATGATACTATTATAACAATCAAGTTACTATTCCTACTGGTCATATGACTATTCCAATGGTCTAGTTACTATTCCAATAGTTTGATTTATAATGGTCATATGGGTTTTCTACTTCCTATAAATACCTCATATTTCACTCATTATTCATTCATTTATATTTTTCTTAAGGTTATATATTTTTATTTTCAAAATGTATATTTCTTTAGTAATATTTTGATGCCTTTCTACAGTTCGTTTCGTTAGTACGATTGTTCAAAGAGATCAAGCATATCCAAATTTTCCTGTTATTGTTATATTATTTTATATTTTTTTCACATTGTAATACTTTCAATTATTATGTCTATATTTATTCTCTAAATATAATTTTTTAATTAATTTTATAAAATTTTGTTGGTTTCATCATATTGTGAATGCACTTTATACTACAGTACTAAATATGACATAATTATAAGAAGGGGAATCATATTGATAAAATTATAGGTTATTACACTATTGGACATATTTAAATAATTGGTTCTTCTATAATGTTGTTACTGCATACAAATATTAGAGTATCTTCTCCTTATTTTGAAAACATGCCTTTGGTTAGTAGGGTTGAACATGGAGGCATTAATATTATCAACCAGTAGAGGTGTCCTTTAGATCCGCTACACTCATTATCAATAGACATGAAAGATTTGTAATGACTCAAAATACTCAAATCTTGAAGTGTGGTTTATTGAAGAGGGATATTAAACAATTAATGGGGAAGTTCCAACCCAAGTCCAACCATTGTTGGGTAAAACTAGTCCTTTAATAAGGAATGTAAATAGATAATGATTTGTGGATGTATCTAAAACATATGGTTAAAATTTCACTACATATCCTGAAGTAACATTAGTCAATCCATGCATAGTCCTTATATAAAATATCCCATGCATGGTTCTTGCTCATATATAGTAAAGGGATATTTTATCCTAGCATGGATTAGAGTTAAAAGATGTTTTATTCATAGAAATACCCCAGGGAATAGCCACATATGAATATGCGGATCCAAAATGATAATATTTTTTGGGATATAGGGTAATTTTATCATAGAGTAGGGTCCCATATGTTCTGTACTCATACATGGATTTGTATTTCATATAAGGCAATTGTGTCATATAGCATGGACCACTCTAAGTTGTTTATGGTTATACAGGGTGGACCATGTTTCATATAGTTTAATGTTGTGAGACAAGTGAAAAGGTGTTTCAAAGTTTAAGGTTATACAATGATGTCCTCCATATACGAAACTTTTCATATATCTAACTCATCCATAAGATAAAGTATATTCATTTCAATGTCAAACATGTGAAGGAAACCCCAATATATAGAAGGGGGTCCAATATAATAATGAAACTATTTAAAGTGGTGATACATTTTATTCTAGAACATATTTATGGGTATATAATCATTTACTGGGGGTTTATATTTTATTTGGTTTAATTTAATGTAGTAATGACAAAGGTGTTTTGTAATTTAGGGTTGTATGACAAGAACCTATATATGGGAGCATTACAAAAATCCAGAACATATATAAAATGAGATGACTTTATCTTAGTTTTGGACATATTGAGGGAAACCTAATGTGAATTAGAGGGTCCAAACATCTATTTGAAGAAAGAATTTGATTATAATTTGTATTTGGGTCTGAAATAAGATATTTAGGTATCACTGAATATCTCATTATATGAGAATCAATACACACATATTTCTTATTGATTGGGTGAGTGTTTATTCCCAATGAAAATTAATTAATGAATAATAACATGCATTAGGGGATCCTAAATGGATATAAATCTTGTTTAAGGGAAACATGTCTCAATAGAAGACTATCTTAATAATTTTAGGATGTTGTATATGGAATACCAAATTTTTTACAATTTATCATCATGTGAAAAGTATGTGATGCTTCTCAATTTAAAGTCATATGACTATGAATCTATCTTAGTTTGATAAGATCCTGCACATTAGGAGTAAGGTCAAAGGATTTGTGACTAGGCCTGAAAAAGAGAATTTTAGCATCACAACATATCCTAAAATAATACAATTCAAGTTTCACGTAATTTTTATTTCATGAGGGAATTTTTATGGTTTCAAGTGATCACAACTATGTCACCTCTAAAGAATGAGTCCTCTCATTACTTGCTTAACTTATACAAGATAATACAAGGGAAAAACCTTTATCATAACCTATCTGATTGGATGATAAAGGTCTTGATAAGTGTTTTATTTGGAATGAATCTAATTATTAGTATTTTTAAAGATGATTTAATCTCACAGTCTTATCTTACATATTCCCTTTAAATGTATGAATGCTTCGAATGATTTAGTTTGGAATAATTATTTATTCCACCAAATCAATATGTTTAAACCTTATTAATTTATATCTATTTATAAAACTCAAAGATTATGTTACCAACCCATAATTAAAATAAAATTATATTCACACATATCCAAATGCATCTTATGCAATTGTATATGAGACACTTTATTATAAAGGATTAAAATCATATGAAATAAATAATCCCCATAAGAGTAAGCATGGAATATTATATAGTCAACCCTTATTTTCTATACAAGTCATAATCCTCTAGGCTAGTGAGAATTATGACCAAAATTCCCTCTACCCATGGTTATTTACTCAAGAGAGTCCTCATTTCCATCATAATTATAATAGAAAATATATATAAACTATAATTATCTTCTTAATACAAACTCAAAATCTAATACAAGTCAAAGCCAAGGTAGAAAAAAATTAAATAAATTGTCATACCTAGAATATATCTCTTTAAATGCATGTATGGTAATTTAAAGATGTAGTTTAACACGTTAAACTAAATCATACATCATATTTCATAGGAGAATAATTATATATATGAATAAAATAGATAATAAAACAAAATAAATGAAAAATTACTATAGTTAAACATGATATATATATTTATGAAAAATTAATAAATAAAATAATTATAAAAACATTGTAATTTATCTATAAATTATAGATATTCCATAATTAAATAAATTTAAATAATTTATATTCATTTCCAATATGAACTAATTTATATTATTCTTTATATTCAAATTAACTTAAATATAGGAAATTTTAAGTATTAACTTTATCTATATAAACTATTCATATATTATGTACAAATTCAAAATATCACACGTTTAATAATATTTAAATCTTTTATCATATTAATCATTAAAAACTCTTTTAATATGGATTAAATAATTTTATTAAATGAGTCCTTTTAATTTGAACAATTCAAATTAATACTTATGAACAATTCCAAATTCAATATAAAATCCTCTATATTTTGCCTTGTTTTTTTTATAAACACTTTTTAAATTACCCTTATAATTTCTATATAAACATTTTATGTAAAAATTGTAAGTAATTCCATATAAATTAAAAATGAATTTAATATTAAAATTTAATATTTTATATATTAATTATTAAATGTTTCAAAAACAGTTAATAATTAATTATAAAATTAATTTATTTATTTATAAATAGTTTATAAATTAAATAATATCCTAAAATACCCTTTTATAATTTATAAAAAATTATAAATTATCTGATTCAAATTATATTCAAAAATAGAAAAATTAAAAGTTTGATTATATCATATTTAAATATATATCTTGTCCCATAATCCACAGTATAGCTCAAAAATATATCAAGGATTGTGATCGGGGTGTCACAACTTACAATAGATAATTTTGTATTATCTATCATATTTTATGATACCCCTATATCATTTTTCATAGATCAACTAGCATAGATAATGATTGGTTTGTTATATACCCTTTAGTGGTTGGGAGTCATATTTTATGACATACATTGATATCGCTATAGTGATATGATTCTCAATTTTTCACATAAGGAATGACATCATCTTAAATCATGACTCAATTTATTATATTCTATGATACACCAAAAACCAAAGGATTACACTAGATCATATTTTACAAAATCACATATCATAAGTAATAACCATGTCATAGCTTATGATGTAATGTCTCGAATTGGGATCTACTTAATCTTTGCCCCAAGCTAGTGGGTCACATGGCCTAAGGCACACCTCCCCATACTCCAGAGTCTATTTACTAGTAGTGAGGGTGTGAATGTTTTATGGTGGGGATACTATACCCTCTTATCAGAGTGTCACAGTGGATACAATCAAAAATATATAATAGTATCATAAGTATATCTAAACAAACAGAATAAATAAACAAGAAGTGGAAGAAGAAATAACTAAACAACTGATAATATAATTAAAATACTCTAAGGTAGTATTAGATACACATAATGAATGCCATGTTGATATAAAAAAAGGTAAATGGGGGAACAGGTACACAAACATGCTATAAAAAAGTACAAAAATAACAAAAACAGCTCTACTAGAATCTCGAACGAATGATCAATCCTTTGCTCCTAAGGTCCAACTATGATTAATCATATTAACAACCTATACAATGGTGATTTCCCTTTTAAATATATATAGATAGATAATCTTCTTAGGTACCAAATCCATCCTAAGTAGGGTGTGAGATAAAAATCTTAGTAGGCCACCACCAAGGTGTCTATGTGTAATCTGAGTAGTGCTCATAACTAAACAGTGTGTAGGTTTAATCAAAGAAGAAAAACAATGCTGAAATAAATAACCATCCCACTCAGGTTCCTATAGGACACCTAGGGGTGTACCTGATTCAGCTCATGGCCAGAAGGAATGCTTGAACATTTACTATATATATAGTAATAATATATATATATAGTTTAATTATATATATTTCATCCACCTATATGAACCAATTATGTGCAGATGTAAGTGGCTATATACCTAGAATACTAGTGCTGGCTGGACTGGGGCATAACTCATATATCCATGAATAGTCTAAAAATCCTATAAGATCAAGTAATAGGGTAAATTCTATATATTAAAATAAGAGTGTGAGACGTCATACACGACACTCGGGATGGTGAGTGATCCATCATGTCATCACTCTAGAAAAGGAATGTGGTGCGTCAAGCCTGACATCCTAATAGTGTCAATGGTGTGAGATGTCATTATCAAAACCTGGTGTAAGGTAATGTGATATGATCATTCTCAATTATTCCCTTACCATTATACCATATCCTATGTCAAGGTGTATCATATAAATATAATTATCATGAGAAAATACCCCTCATGATTCTCAATGGTCATGTTAAATTATAATAAAGCATTTTCATTATTAATGATAATTCATAATAACATAAGATAAGTTGTGGTATTGCTACCCTTTACATGTCATTAAAAGGAATCCATTTCATTTACTAAAGGAAAGAAACCCACCACGAGGAATTCACTCCATTAGTACATTTCACTTAAACCATTTTAATTCATTTAATAAAGAAGGAAACCATCGTGCATTAGCCACTCCACTTGATTAAAACATTCAATATAATCAACCCATTTAGTTCATTAAGACATGTAAAATCAATTCATTTGGCTCAAGGGCTCAATTGGAATGTGTCCCGGACAAGTGGAAAAATGACTACATGGGAATTTCCCTTAATAAGTTAGGTAAAACACTTAATAGGTGCTTGGGATCATTAAATACTTATATAATTGAGGGAAAAGACCATTTAATGGCTAAGATGAAATTCAAATAGTCATTATAGATATTTGATCAACTTACCATTTAAGGTAAATTTAACTTGAAATTCCCAAGGGGTGTCTATATATATGAGATTCACAACTTCTAATTCACTAAACAAGGATCAAAGAACATTTATCAAGGTGAAAGTATCAATTTAAAATGAAAAAAAAACAATATAAAGGGGATGCTCAGAAAAAATTATTATGTGCAAAAACGGCATAGCTATGAGACATCAAAACTCAAAGGGAAAACAATGTTACCACCTACATCAAAGTCATAGATGACTCCTCGCTTGATATCGACCTCAGATTCAAAGCAGGTTGGAAGAGATTTAAGATATGGTCCAATAATTTGAAAATAAGGAAAAAAAGATCTCACCTAAATAGATATATGGATTTGAAGATAAACTTAGATAGAAGGTAAGATACTAGAGGATCTTACTGAGATGGATCCAATGCTTCTAACGGATTGAGGATTGGACATCAGGTGAAGAAGATAGATTGATTCCTAACTTGGGAGAATTTGGAGCTCATGGGTGAAGAAAGCACAAAACAGCCACTAGAAGATAGGGGGAAAATAGAAAACAGGTAAATAGATTAAGTGAGGTTAAAATTTTAATTTCACCTCAAAATATAAGGGTGTATGATTTTGGTGCAAGTTTTGTAAATATGTTCAAATTGTGTGAAAGTCGCAGCTATAATGGGGAAACCACATGATTAGGTGCACAGTTTGACTAACCATGTGAAAACCATGAAAAATGGCTATTTCTCAAATCTTAGAAAACTCGCATAGCAAGGTGCCTTAGGTAGCATGGTTTCAGACAAACTATGCAGCCTACAAGTGCCGCCATCTATAATAGAAAAATTTTAGACAAACTGTGTGGGCTGGGCATCATAGTTTCTCCAAACTGTACATCTCAGTATTTTTCCCATTTTTCTGGAACTCTGATCTATGAAAAAGTCTCAAACACTCTTGGGACCTTCCTTAGGTCATAGTTCATGTTTACCATGATTAAGAAAGGGATTCAAGTTGAAAAAAATGATACATACCTTCATGAAAAGATGGTTCATTACAACTTCCCATCCTTAAAGAAACTTGTCACTAAGTTGGCCTTCTGAGGGTAAAGATTTATTGTTAAATAATAGATCTGTCCACTAAGCATGCATATCAGCTTAACATTCCTAGGTCTCATCCAGTACTCATTTGTCCTACCATAGCACACATACCAAAGGAACTAAACTACCTAATAGTGTCTTAACACTCCAATAAATAATACGCATAGGGTAATCCTCAATGGAATCATCCACATCCAGCTCAATCTCATCAGGATGAAAGATGTGTGTTGGGTCTGGATAGTATCATCAAAGATGAGATACATGAAAGACATCATGTATAGACCAGTATCTCTGAGGAAGTTCCAACTAGTAATTCATCAGTCTGAACTGTTTCATAACCTCAAAAGGTCCAATGAACCTTAGTGAGATATTACCCTACTTTTGAATACATATATAACCTAAAATAGTCGAGACTCGCAAGAAAACCTATTTTATGACCTTGAATTCAAGATATTTCCAGCATCTGTTGGCATACAATTATTTTCTAGACTGAGCTGTCAACATGCACTTCCTGATTAGATGGACCTACTCTATAGTCTCCTACATGGGATGTGGTCCAAGAATAGCTATTTCTCCTACCTCTAGCCAACACATAGGTGAGTGGTAAGGCCTACTATATAATAATTCATAAGGATCCATCTCGATGGTAGCCTGAAAGTTGTTGTTATAAGAAAACTCAATGAGGTGAATGTGTTTCTCTCAATAACCCCCAAAGTTAAAGACACATGAATGGATCATGTCCTCTAGCACCTAAATGGTATGATCTGTTTGTTCATCAGTATGTGGGTGATAGTCCATGCTCAAAAGTACCTATATAACCAAGGCCTTCTGTAAACCCCACCAGAACCATGATGTGACATGAACATCTCGGTCAGAAAATATAGAAGGAGTATCTCCATGAAGACATACAAACTCTATAATGTACAGCCTTCCTATATTATCTACTGAGAAGGTCTCTCATATATGTAATAAGTCTTCCACCTTCATCAAATGATCATTGAAAACACACACTATATCATTTCCAAAAGGTAATTTGGGTAGACTAGTCATGATATCCATTGAAACAATATTCCATTTATACTCAAGAATGGATAGTGACTATAAAAGCCCTACCAGATGTTGATGTTCTAACTTCACCAGCTAATAGGTGGAACACTGAGTGATAAATTCAGAAATATCATGTTTTATACTAGTCCACCAATACCGACGTCATAGATCTTGATACATTTTACTGACACCGGGGTGAACTACCCATGTTGAGGCATATAATTCCCATATCAGTTCCTCTTTGATGTCTATTGGGACCCATAAATTCCCACGGAACAATAAGGTATCATCCCCATCCACAATCCAACCTGAAAATATATCATTATCCAAAAATATTTCCCTTAGGATGAGGCCCTAGGGATCAGACAATTGTCTCATTATTACCCATTCGAGAAGGATAGAAGTCACGGCCAAGGCCGAGAGGATAGTCTGACCATGGTCCTCCTAAACCTCAATGTGAATCTCTAAGAATAAGGCCATAAGATACTATTAACCACTATAATATTAAACCATTTGGGTATAATTATTTTGTATTAGAGAATCGGCTACAAAATTTCCTTTACACAATGTGTAGACAAGATCGAAATCAAATGATTGTAGGTACTCCACCCACTTGCATTGTCTAAGATTGAGATCCCACTATGTAAAGATATACTTGAGTATTTTTTGATCAGTGAATACCAGAAAACTCTCTCCAATTATATAGTGACTCCAAAAACATAATGCATGTACAACATCTATGAGGTCAAGGTCATGTATTAGGTAATTCATCTCATGATTCCTTAACTAATGAGACCCATGCATGATGACTCTATTGTCCTACATAAAAATATCTCCAAGCCCAATACTTGATGAATCACAATCCATGATATAGATCCTTCCTGGATCTAGAAGAATCGGTATCGACACTGAATTCAAATGACCCTTCAAATCTGGAAAGGTTACTTCACAAGCTTCTGACCATATGAATTTCACACCTCTCTTTTTCAAGCTTGTAAGTTTCACTACAAGATGTGAGAAATCATGGATGAAGTATATTTAATATTATACTAGCTCCAAGAAACTCTGAATTCCAAATATGTTATTGGGATGCTCACATAAAATCACAAATCTCACTTTCTTTGGGTATATTGTAACTCCTAACTCTGAGATAATGTGACCCCAAAAGTGGAATTTATCGATCCATAAGTTTCATTTACTAAGTTTATCATAGAGTTTATTATCTCTCATTATATTCAGAAAAATATCAATATAGGTTTCATGGTCATGTTTGGAGCGTGAATACACTAAGATATCATCAATAAATATTACCAAAAATGAATCTAGATAGAGTTGTAAAACTTGATTCATAAGATCCATCAATACTACAGGTGTGTTTTTGAGTCTAAATGGCATAACCAAGTACTCGTATAGACCATACCTACTCTAGAAAGTTGTGTGAGTTATTTCAAAAGTCCTGGAATTCACCTAATGATAGATAAACCTCAAATATATCATTTAAAAACCCCTCTCTCTTTAGATATAATCAAATAGGTCATCTATTCTAGGAAGTGGATACCAATTATTTACCATGATCTGGTTCAAATAACAGTAATCCACATAGAGCCTAAGGGTATCATCCGCTTTCTTAGAAAAAAGGATTGGTGAACCCCAATGATAAGCATTGGGGAATTTGAAGCCTTTATCCTCTAGATCCTCCAATTATTTCTTGGGCTCCGGAAGCTCCTTAGGCACCATTATATAAGGAAAAATTTCACTAGTGTTAATCCTAAAACAAACTCAATAGATAATTTGACCTTTCACACTAGAGGTATACTATATAATTTTTTAGGAAATACATCCCTAAATCACTCCACTACTATAGGGAAAACAGTGGGTCATAACCCCTAGTCATCAAGAAAAATACTGGAGATATGAGATGTAACACTACCCAGCCTTCACTACTCATGCCCATCTCTAGTTGCACTGACATCCCATTCTCCCTTATGCACATGACTAATTCCCTCTAGTGATATAATTGTCACCCTTAAATGATAATATTCAATGTGTTCTGGATAGAAAACTAACCATTCTGTCACAATGATTACATCAGAGCTTGTCATGTCGATGATTAAAATATTCCATACGAAGAAGTAATTACCTATCTCAAGGGGGAGATCCTTACAATGGTAAATTCCCTCTGATCAAATACCTAATAGGGTTTCTATCATAATAACTCCATGAAAGTGTTTGATCTCGAGGCCCAAACATCCCATAACAATATCATGTATAAATGAGTGAGATATACCTATGTCAAATAAATAAGACACTAAAGTGGAGGCTACTAGAATAGTACCTTGAAAATTAGAATTTTGGTTCTATGATACTCTTTTGTAAGTTGGACTGCATGTAATTGGCCTATACTACAACCCTGAGTCACTTCCTGACTTCCAGATCAAGCCCTCTCTACCGATGCTCAGAGTGATAAGTCTGACTGCCTCTCTCTCAACTACCAGCTTGGCATGATTGACCAGTGGTATTCCAGCTACCCACCTATCATGATCCCACTGGCCCCAATCCTTTTCAAGGAGTAGGTTAAGATCCCTTCTCTCTAATAACTAAAGGGAAATTCTTGAAGAAGTTTTGGATATTACCAATCCTACCACAGCCTCTACACTTGATTGGATCCCACAAGAACTGAGGTTTTGTATGTCCCATCTTCCCACACTAGTGATAGATCAAGAAACTATTTACACATGGAACCTAATTGCTACAACCTTCATGAGTAGTCTCAAATCATCACTTTCTCACTGAAGATTAACCACTAGTATCTCTAGGTGTCAAACCACCCTGACTCACACCATCATAGTCCCTTAAGTTTTGTTCTATAATAAGCTCATAGTTGATGATTTAAAAAATGGTTTCCAACCTGAAAATGTTGACCTATAATCATATGGTGTATACCATCCCATCCTTGAATCACCTAGCAGTTATAAGATCACCCCTTCTAGAGTACAAGTGGACTGCTTCATCTCTATGAAATGAATAGAGTATTCCATAATTGACATGCTCTCCTACTACAGGTTCATGAATTATCTAGATCTGTTATTCCTCAATGTTTGGGGAAATAATTATTCATATAATTTGGAATTAAAATTCACCCAAACAATATATTTATTTTGATCTTCTTGGTTTATAACATCCCACCACTTCTTAGTAGAATCAGGTACCATATACACAGCTAACTTGACTCTTCTCTCTAAATGAGTCTCTATATTCTCAAATATATAAAGGATTCATTTGAGCCAAGAATCCACAGCATGAGTTCTGTCATCCCCCAAAAAGTTGGGAGGATGTTGCTGCTAAAATTCATGAGTCAACTCTTCCATGCTCAGGGTTGTTCAAACTACACCTTACATAGACTGCAACATATGTAAGAACCATTCTCAAAACTGGGCACCAGTGCCCATATCAGGAACTAGAAGAGGTTCCAGGGTTGGAACTGTAGGAGGAATCATTGGTATCTCACATATTTCCACCTCATTCATGTGTTCATAACCTCCTTTAGGGCATGGGACTGGAGGAAATCATGGAGGAATATTTCTACGATATCAAACAAATGCCTCAGAAGATATTCAATAAATTTAGGATATCTCAGATAAAAACTAATATGGTTATAAATCCTTCTTATATAAATGATCACACCTCTCTACTTGCTCAAAAATATAGGTCTATATGGAAGAAGATACCATGATGGACATAAGAACATAAGAGATACCCACTACCCACTACTAAGGTCGGTCTCGATTCCAAGTCTATATGTTAGATATATACAAGATGGCCATTTCAATTTGGTAAATCATATTCATATTGAATTTGTAATTTTTCAATTATTTAAATAATTTTTAATGGTTGAATCAAGTTTATTTCCATTTTCTGGTCCATAAGGTCCCATAATCCTTATGAACCAAAATATGGCATCCACTTAACCCACGCCATAACAAATTTCATCCCATGCGATTAATGGTCCATGGCTCAATGTGCCATAATTGACTTCTTAAGGTGTATGCTTTAAAATTTTCATGAAAACACTGTTAGGTTATGTTAGGAACTTTAAGTATCAATTAAGTTTTATAATCCCTATAATAATTTTCATCACAATTCAATACATATTAAGTAACTAAAATATGCAATTGGAAAATGCATGCTGAAAGTAAATGTGTCATAGAAAATGCATGGAATATTTCTCCTAGTGTGCCTAATTATGATGAATGATCTAATAAAAATCCCTTGTTTCATTAGTTCATTATAGGAAATCACATTTAAATCACATCAATATCAATAACACTATAAAAAAGTGGGTAACCCAATGGTGAATTCATATAAACTATAAAAATCATAATCAATAAATGAAATTACCCATCCTATGTAATTTGGGTTTTCTTTATACATGGGATAGCTACATCCAAGAAAAGGGTCAATTACAAATACCCTTAACTCTTAGTCTCCTTTATAATACCCAAACAGTAATATAAAGGAATTTCTTTTACCTATGATACCACTTTGTAATGTCTTGACCCAGGATCAACTTAACTCATGTCATGAGCTAGTGGGTCACATGGCCTCAAGAATGCCTCTACATATGCCAGAGGTTTCCGAATAGTAGTGAGGGTGTGAAGGTGGTATAATGGGGAGACTATAACCTCTTATCATAGTGGTACAAATAATAAAATCAGAAACATACAATAGTAGTGGAAGCATAGCTGAAGAAACAGAATAAATAAACAAGCAGTGGAAGAAGAGATAACTGAACAACTGATAATATAATAAAAATCCTCTAAGGATGTGTTAGATACATGGAATGAATTTTATAATAATATAAAAAAATTGAAATAGGGGAATAGGCACCCAAACATTCTATACAAAAATAAAAAAAATAACAAAAACATCTCCGCTAACATCTTGAACGAATTCTCGGTCATATGCTCCTAAGCTCCAACTATGAGTAAGCATATAAACAAGCTATAGAAGGGATCTTTCCCTTATACAACCCTGTAGATAGATAATATTCTTAGGTACCAAATGTAATGTATCATATTTTTCTATGTATTATTTTGAAATATTATATGGAATTATTACGAGACCAAGCATGGAGACAACATGTCATTCTAAGGCCTGGTGAGCCAGGAAAGGTGGTTTGAAATTTATTTTAAGTTAAGTGAGTTGGTGGGTGTGCGCAGTTGTGGTAGTTTCCAAATGGATTCTTGAATTAAAAATATGAGGGCACCACTTCATCCTAGAAAATGACTTTACCTAAGAATGGGCATAACCTCGACTGGCATGGGTCGAGGGAAAAAGTTAATTTTCAGACGTTTTTAGTAAAATAAAACAAAATAAAATAAAATAATTTTAAAAGATTATTTTATTTTATTTGGAAACATTCACTGCAACACAATTATGGGAAAGTTGTTTTGATAATTAATACCAATCCATAATGACTCAGAAATATAAATGCTGACTCATTAATTTCACGGTGTGATGGAATGCTGAAACATGTTCCCTCCTTTTAATGGGTTAATCAAATATTGATCGTTAGTAGAAAATTGAGAGGAACATTAGAGAATTCATGGAACCTTGGAGAGAACTCTCGAAAATGAACGACAATGAAATGATTGATAGAATAATCTTGGATTCGAAGAACCCTCGACAACGAACGTGAAGTGGTGATCATTCTTCAACCGAATCGAGGTAGGGGTTTTTTTGATTTGTTTTTATTCCTCGTTCTTTTATTAAACAATGAACATGGATCAACCCACGAACAGGTTGATCCGCGGATTGTACATTTTTTTGCAGGAGGGTTATTATTTTCTATTTCTTTGGGGTTTTATTCAGAAATATGATTTGTGATAATTGTTGGATTATCGTTTGATTCTCTATATTTAATCCTTCTAACGGGAGTGGATCAACGTCGTGACGAACGATTGCATAGGTTTGTTTCTCAAATTGGTTTATTGGATTTCTTCCTATTTTCCTCTCATTATTCTCTTTCTTCATGGGTCGATGAACAACAGATCATTACACATCTATTTCGTAATGCAATGATCCCAAATTGGAGATAAAACATCACGACGACCAAGAGGATGTGTGATGATGATGGAAAACGATGAATCCACTCAGATCGGGAGAGACCGTTCTTCGATCATTCTTTGCACGGATGGATCAATACACATTTTTAGGGATGATCGGAGGCCCCAAAAAAATGGATAAGACTTTGGGACATCAAGGCGACCTTAACATTAGAGTTGCATGGCAAATAGATCGTTGGATCGAAGATCAGAGCATCACTAAGGCATGGCAGAGTGGGTTCGTGTTTCTGAAAATTTTCAGAACACACAGTGTGTATCCCAAAGAACACGTCATGTGGTACCAATAGTGGTGGATAGGTTTTTCATGCTGCACACGATGAAGAACACTACATGCCTCTAGGGAGACATGGAGTGTGGACCCCACCCAGTGGTAGCTGGAGTTCTGGGTGACGGGAAGCACTAACACGGTGTGTGACCATTGTCACATGGTGTGTGGGTCCTTATACTGACTCAACGTGTGTCTCAAAAGATACTCGGATATGGGGTGGGTACACGGTTGTTTACTCCACCACACTGCCAGACCAGGCTGGCTGCAAAGGCTAACCTGTGTACCAATTACACGGGACGGCACACGTGGGTTGAAACCATGTACGGGCACACGGCCACGTATACAGAGGGAACCCTAGTTACTCGGACATGGTGTGTGGTCCTACTACATGTATTGTTAATATCCCCTTCAACATGGCATGTTATTCTTGACTTGGGCCATTTTTACATAGGCAGTACCTAGATTCGAGAGACACGGTGTGTGACCCTTCTATACGCCATGTATATTCTATAACATGGCTTGATCACCTTGTACACCATTAATTAGACAAGTTTTTTTTGGGTTAGTTCCCCTTTTTTCTTGTTCCCCTAAATTTTAGGTATCGTTTCCATCCACAAGGACGGGTCATGACAGAGTGGTATCAGAGTTTGTTAGTTCTACCTTAGGATCAAGAGTATATGAGATTGTTTTTGGGGAAACAGTGTTAAGTGTTTCGAGCTCATCTTTCAGGACAAAGAATCCAGTGTTGGTGCGGGCAGCCGATGTATCCACACACCAGGACTCTAATAACCTTATTTTCAACTCGGTACATGAAAACACTAGTTACGGGGAAGTAAAAGAATGGTACATGTATCATATAGTAATGGGTTGTGTTTTCCATGTCCTTTGTGTCAGCTATCTAGATATTCTTGTTAACAATGGTACATATTTTTTCTCTATAGGATGCCTTCACGATGTATACCCACTAGGATTCCGCAGCGCGGTCACGAGGATGACCCCCTCAGTGATGAGGCTTCGATACAGGGACCAGTTCCCCAGGTGTTACCTCCAGGTGGTGCACCTACTTTACCACCACTAGTGGAGCAGACCGTGGTACCAATAGTACCAACAGATTAGGGGTGGAGGCTGAGTGTTCTCCATGAGTTCTAGAGACATAGACCCCTTAGGTTTTGAGGTGAGCCTGACCCTAAGTCAGCTGAGGACTAGCTTGAGGTGGTGACCAGAGTTTTTTGTCTAGTAAGGACACCAGCAGACCAGATGGTGATCCTAGGAGCTAGCCTTCTTCAGGGTTCGGTGGGATGATGGTGGAGTCTGACCACACAAACTCATGTGGAAGAGACTCTTTCATGTATGGAGTTTGAGAGACTCTTTATGGAGGAGTTATCTCCAATTACGCTGAGATAAGTGCACCTCCATGAGATTCTTCATCTCCAAAAGGGCAGTTTGACAGCAACTGACTATTTTTCAAGGTTCACCAACCATGCCAGGTACTGACTGGATATATTCATGGATCAGTACTTCAGATATTGAACCTTCGAGTGAGGATTATGATGGGGCATCCAATCTAGTGTCGTGCCTATATGCATTTCGACTTATACTGGAGTGCTCAAGTGGGTCTTGGTGATCGATATCTTCTTGGTGGAGCAGAGACATCCAATGGCAGTCAGTAGTAGGAAGATAGGTGCGAAGACCTCAGTAGTAGGGAGCCGACGTTAGGAATAGGGATCAGGATGTGTGAGATGTCACAGGAGGACCCAGGACAGGGGATCGATAGTCTAGGGCTCTTAGACTGCAACCAGTCATCCTAGGGAGAGGTGATGCTACTCATGCGATGGTAGGGGACATCTCACTAGAGACTATACAGCCCGTCAATCTACAAAGAGGGAGGCAATGCATAGACAACTGAGGTAGAGGTAGAGAGTAAATCCAACAGACCCTCCATGTGGTGGATGTGTAAGAGAAGCAGGGAGAGCTGTAGGTTGTGGAAAACGCTTCGATTTGCTTCCACCACCACCCCCAAGAGGTCCACGCTAAGCTTAGGGAGCTGGGGGATAGGGAGGGGACAGCTGCATGTAGCCAAGGCATATGACCCAGGGACTCTAGGGATGATATGAGGTATGATATGTGTCTTTTATACCTTAGTTGTTGTACTTATAAACAACGATACTCTTCATTACTTCCTTTCCACATGTATTGTGCGAAACCTTGAGATTTTGATAGAGTTGTTGACTCGACCCTTATGCTTGGAGACACCTACGGGAGGAGACTCGATGATCACACACCTTTTTAGATAGTGTGATCTTACCCTTAGAGGTGAGAGTTTTGGTTGGAACATCTTGGTGGCAGTGTCGAGGCCTTACGACGTCATTATCAGTATGGATTAGTTATCTTCAGTCCATACCCAAATTGACTGCTTTAGGTGAAGAGTACGGTGTGTCTATAGTGATGAGATGAGTTTTTCCTTTTTCAGTGAAAAGGAGACCCAGGAAGCACAAAATGGGCTCATACATAGGAGGGTGCATCCATTCACTCATGAGTTGGCTAGCCTAACCCTCAGTGCAGTAGATGTTGTGAGCTTCCAGTTCCCAGCAGTAGTGGAAGAGTACGAGGATGTCTTTCTTGAGGATGTTCCAGGACTACCTCCCCACCAGGAGATCAAATTCTGCATCGACTTACACCCTAGGATGGCACTGATTTCATCGCCGACATATCGGATGGCTCCCACAGAGCTCTTCAAGCTAAGGGTGAAAATGGAGGATTTGCAGAGGAAGGGTTTTGTAAGACCCATTGTTTCACCCTGGGTGGGCCCCATTTTGTTTTCTAAGAAGGAAAATGGGATTTTAAGGTTGTGAATGGATTACCGATGCCTGAATCAAGTAACGGTGAAGAACAAGTATCCACTTCCGAGGATTGACGACCTCTTTGATCATCTAAGAGAGGAATAGTTGTTCTTGAAAGTTAACTTTCAATTAGGTTACCACCAATTATGAGTACGGGATGAGGATATACTGAAGATAGCTTTTAGATGTGGCTACAGTCACTATGAGTACTTGGTGATTCCTTTAGGAGTGACAAATACTCCCACAGTGTTCATGGGACTTATGAACCAGCTCTTCCAGTCATACTTGTACCGGTTCGTAGTTGTCTTCATCGACGAAATCCTTGTGTACTCGGCATTAGAGGAGGAGCACGTGAGACACATGCAGATGGTTCTAGACGTACTCTGAAAGCACCAAATTTATAGGAAGCTCTCAAAGTTCCAGTTCTGGATTCAGGAGGTCCATATTCTGGGACATGTCATCTCATTAGATGTAGTAGTTGTGGACCCAACCAAGGTGTAGGTAGTGTTAGAATGGGAGCCACCTCGAAGCATGATGGAGGAACGGAGATTCATTCCTGATTTCTCTCGTACATCAACACCGATGAAAGCCTTGACCTGGAAGAGGAAACCCTTCATGTGGATAGAGAAGTTCCAATAGGCTTTCGAGCAGTTGAAACAGAGTTTGACGAGGGCCCCAATCTTGAGATTTCTGGAGGAGGGTTTCGAGTACATATTTTTATATGACACATCAGGGACCAAGCTTGGTTGTGTACTAATGTAGGGAAATGTAGTGATTTCTTATGGTTCATTCCAGCTAAGACCTCATGAGTAGAACTATGTGACCCATGATCTTGATTTGGAAGTGGTATTCTTCTCATTGAAGATGTGGCGACACTACCTTATGGGTGAGCGGTTTATCATCTACTCTGACCACAAGATCCTCAAATTCATCTTCTCACAGAAGGAACTGAATCTAAGACAGAGGCTTTGGCTAGAGTTCCTCCAAGACTATGATTTTGAGATCATCTATACTCCTAGGAAGGGGGAAGTTATGGAAGATTCTCTCAATAGGAGATCGAGTTCGCAACTACTGAACGAGGTGACAGAGTAGTTGGCCTTATTACGGTTATCATTCATGGATAGGTAGGATGCATCTTACCTTTAGTCGATGGTTTTCACCCCTCCACTCTTACAGTGAGTTTGGGAGGCATAGCTGGGAGATGTCGACTATGAGACTTTACATGCTCATTTATCTATAGTACATGCTTCTGATGGATATTCGTAGGGTGGGGGCACATAGTTCCTTTCAAGGGGTGCACTATTTTACCAGTGGAATTGCGGGAGGAGGTCCTAAGGTATTTCATATATCCCCCTTAGAATTACACCCTAGCATGGTGAAGATGTACCAGGATCTATGACGACAGTTCTGGTGGTCATGCATGAAGAAGGTAGTATCAGAGTTCATTTCCCGGTGCCTTATGTGCCATCAGGTGAAGGCTAAGCACCAGGTTCAAGCAGTGTTAGCTCACCCACTGGAAGTGCCGGAGTGGAAGTGGAATGGAATATCAATGGACTTCGTGATGGGATTACCAAAAACTTCCATGGGGTACGATTTTATCTGGGTGATCATTGACTGTCTCACCAAGTCTTCCCACTTCCTAGTTATCAGGGAGTAGAGTTTCATAGAGAGCTCAGGATGCCTCTATGTGCATGAGATAGTTTGGCTTCATGGCTTCCCATCGACAATAGTCTTGGATCGAGATTCCCGCTTTACATCCCGATTGTGGAAGGGATTGCATGAGGCTTTTAGGACTCAAATACACTTGAGTATAGTGTTCCATCCCCAGACAGATGGTCAGACTGAGAGAAACATTTAGGTTTTGTATGATATGTTGTGAGCCTGTATCTTGGACTTTGGTCACAATTGGTAGGACCACCTACCACTGGTGGAGTTTATGTACAACAAAATCTATCACTCCACCATTGGTATGGCATCGTTCGAGGATTTATAGGGGAGACCCTCTCGGTCACCACTTTGCTGGACCAACCCCAGAGAGTCAGCACTCATGGGTCCAGAGTTGGTGTGAGCTACCACTAAGAAGGTGAAGATAATCCAAGAGCATGTGAAGACTACACAGAGCCGGCAGAATTCTTATGATGATAGATGATGGAGACCTCTAGAGTTCGAGGAGGGAGACCATGTCTTCCTTCGGGTCTCACCTTGATGAGGTTTACGAAGATTTGGTCAGGGTGGAAAGTTATCTTCGAGGTTCATCAGACCTTTCCAGATACTTCACAGGTTTGGAGATGTGGGTTACTGCTTAACTATACCACCGAAGATTCATCGGGTACATGATGTCTTCCATGTGTCGCAGCTGAGGAGGTACGTGCATAACCCATCGCACGTCATCAACTTGGGAAAGTTGGACATTGAGGATGGAGTGACCTTTTCTGATTACCCAGTAGAGATTGAGGATTGGAAGTAGAGGATCCTTTGTGGGTGATCGATTACCTTGGTGTGCATTCAGTGGTAGCACGGGAATCTTCAGGAGAGCACGTGGGAGCGGGAGGCTCAGATTCATGCACAGTACCAATATCTTTTTGAGTAACCTTGTTTTGGATTTTCTGGGACACAAAGCCCCAAGGTGGGGAGAATGTAATGTCTCATATTTTTCCATGTATTATTTTTAAATATTATATTTAATTATTATGAGACAAAGCGCAGAGAAAGAATGTCATTTTGAGACCTGGTGAGCTCGTAATGGTGGTTTAAACTTTCTTTAAGTTAAGTGAGTTGGTGGGTGTGGATGGTTATGGCAGTTTCTAAAAGGATGCCCTGATTAAAAATATGAGGGAACTAATGTGTCTGGGACGATGCCTTTACTTAAGAATGGCCCTAACCTTGACCAGCGCGGGTCAAGGGAAAAAGTTAATTTTCATATGTTTTTAGTAAAATAAAATAAAATAAAATAAAATAATTCAAAAAGTTTATTCTATTTTATTTGGAAACATTTTTTGTAGTGAAACGATGGGGAAGTTGTTTTGATAATTAATGACATACCATAATGACTCATAAATAGCAATTCTAACTCATTAATGTTGTGAAATGATGGAATGATAAAACACGTTCCCTCCTTTTAATGGGTTAATCGAATGTTGGTCAATGGAAGAAAATTGAGAGAAACTCTAGAGAATTATTGGAACCTTGGAGAGAAATCTCAACAACGAATGAAGATGATGTGATCGATCGACACATCTTGAATTTGAATAACCCTCGACAACAAATTCAACGCGGAGATCTTTCTTTAACCGAAATGAGGTAGGGGTTTTGTTGCTTGTTTTTGCTTCCTGGTTCTTTGATTAAACGATGAACGTGGATCAACCCACAAACAGGTTGATCCGAAGATAGTTAATTCTTGAGGGAGGGTTATTATTTTCCATTTATTTGGGGTTTGATTCAGGAATATGATTTGTGATAATTTTTGGATTATTGTTTGATTCGCCCTGATTAATCATTCTAATGGGAGAAGATCAATGTCGTGATGAACGACGGCAGAGGTTCGTTTCTCAATTTGGTTTATTGTATTTCTTCCTATTTTCCTCGTGTTCTTTGTGTTCTTCGTGGGACAATGAACAATGGATTGTTGCATGTCTTTTTTGCAACACAATGATCCCAAATTGGAGATCCAACATCACGACGACCTAGCAGAGGTGCGATGACGATGGTGGATGACGAATTAGTTTGGATCAGGAGAGACCATTTTTTGAGTGTTTTTCATGTGAGTGGATCGATATGAATTTTCAAGGATGATCGTAGGCCTAAAAACAACGGAGATGACTTCAAGAAATCAAGTTGACCTTAAATTTCAAGTTGTGTGTCGAACGTATTGTCGTATTGAAGATCAGAGCATCATAAAGGCACGGCGGAGTAGGTTCGTGTTTCTGGAAATTTCCAGAATACACGGCATGTATCCTGAAGAACACATCATGTGGTATCGACTATGGAGGCTAGGTTTTTCATAATAAACATGATGAAGAACATGGAATGCCTTTAGGGATACACGGTGTGTAGGCCCCTCCCAGCGGCGGCTAGATTTTTGTTCAATGGGAAGTACTAACACGGCGTGTGGCCATTGTCACACAGCATGTGGGTCCTTAAATGGACTCGGTGTGTGTCTAGAAAGATACTCAAACATGGGGTGGGTACAAGGTCGTGTACTCCACTACATGGCCAAACTAGGCCGACTGCACAGGCTAACCCGTGTACCGGTTACACAGGACGGCACACATGGTTTAAAACCGTGTGTAGGCACACAGTCGTGTACACGGAGGGAACCCTGATTGCGTGAAAATAGCATGTGGTCCTACTACACATTGTATACTTATCCCCTTCAACACGGCATGTTCTTCTGACTCGGGCCATTTTTACACGGGTAGTACCTAGAGTCAAGAGACACGGCGTGTGACCCTTCTACATGTTGTGTATATTTTGGAACATAGCTTGATCACCTTGTCCACCATTCCTTGGACAAGTTTTGTTTGGGTTAGTTCCCCTTTTTTCTCGTTCCCCTAAAGGTTAGGTATCATTTCCATCCCCAGGAGTATGATCCCTTCAGCAGGATTTTCTGAGATAGAGTCAGGTATCCCTCCAAGTGGCCCGAAGTGGAATCCTCTATCCATTCTTGACCCTAGTTAGAGTCAGGTATCAATGTGAATACTCCTACAGGACATCGATCCTCTACTTATCAGGTGAATCTGTATGAGTCGTGGTATCCTCCAAGGCCCTGAAAATGGTCCTCATTTGTGTATTGTGATCTTTCCCCACTGATAAGTGTGTTCTCCTGGAATGAGTGTATCTATCTCTCATGGATTTTCCCGATGGAAAATACTTCTTGTACGGACAACATCAGAGCTATCAGACTCATGGAGTGAGCTCTCCCAGATTAGTGCTTTGTGGGATCTTTGAATGGAATCCCTAGAGGGGGTATGCAATTGTGTAACTTATCTCTCAACTACAGGTCTGGGTTTTGAGTATATATGGATGTGTTTCTCTTTTTATATTTTCGTTATACATATACTATATTGATATTATTGTACCTTTACCTTGTGTATTGATTTGTGGTTTTTAGGGCCCTCTACTGGGTATTGTTATACTCACCCCTGCACGGGCTTTTCTGCATGTGTTGTGTCTTGTGAAGATGATCAGCCTTTTGATAGATTCTAGGGTAGACTAGTACCGGATCGAGCATTCTAATTTCCCTACAGGATGAGGTGTTCCTACATCTATGAGTAGCAGTCCCAGTAATTATTTGTGCTTATATGTTGGACTTTGTAGTTTTCAGACTCTTGTTTTTGGTGGTCTTGTATTTCAGCCCAGTTTTTTTTCAGTACTTTACTTTTCATTGTACTATGTTGGTTGGGATTAGTTGTATGCATGCATTTTGTTCCTTAGTGGTTTTTTCTACATTTCATAATTTTTGGGCTTGGAGATGTGTGTGTGTGTACAGGTACTTAGGAAATTCCTTCCATGTTAGTGATATGCTTACTCAGTGCTAGTCACCAACCCCTGGCTCATTGGAGGCGGGCTTGGGGAGTCATGGCGTGGGCCCCACTAGGATGGGTCGTGACACCAAATGCATCTATAGTAGGGTCTGAGATAAAAATCTTAGTAGAAAACCACCAATAATGTCTATGTGTAATTCGATTAGTGCTCATAACTAAATAGTGTACAGGTATAAGTAGAAAGGAAAAACAATACTGAAATAAATAACCAAGTTGTTCAGGTTCCTATAGGACACCTGGAGGGTCTACCCTATTTAGATCATGGATAGAAGTAATGTTTGAATAGTTAATATATATATAGTAATATATATATATATTAATTATATATTTTTCATCCACCTAATGAACCAAGTACGTGCAGACCTAACTGGCAATATACCTAGAATACTAGTGCTGGATGGACCGGTGTGTAACTCAGACATCCATGACCAGTCTAACTAGACTATAAGCTCAAGAAATAGGGTACATTCCCTAAATCCCAATAGGAGTGTGAGACATCATGAATGACACTCAGTATGGTGAGTGAACCATCATTTTATTACTCTAAAAAAGAAACACGGTGCATCAATCAGGTCAAATATTGGTTTTAAAAAAGGTTAAGTGTAATTACCTTGATAAAGCATGAATTATGTGTTTGGTTGTAAATTATAACTTTTATTTCCATAATATAAATTTTTTTTGTTTTGATGAAGTGTTAAGTTTTAAATTATTTCTCAAACAAAACTTTAAATATATAAATACTAGTTGTAAATTGTTTTGATAATGTATAAAATATAAAATTGGTTTAAACCAAACCTTAAAACATATAAAAACTATTTGTAATTATACTAAATTAAAGTGGGGGCATGAAGTTTTTTTCCAAACCAAACATTGATTTACTAAATATTGGTCACATGTGTATTTATAAAGTTCCAAATATAAACTTTATTTGCACATTAAACTTGAAACCAATTTATCATTGGATATATTTACTTTTAAAAGTGTTCGTTATTCCATGTTTGGATTGTTACTAAAAATCCTTCATGGATCTTAGGTTCATGCTTTTTATTTCCACCAATAAAGACTATATTAATGATTATTCAATGATTTATGCCTTTTTTGGATTAATACTATTATGCATGAGTAAATTATTCTTGGTTGTTTCTTATTCTATGTGTAATATCTTCTTTGGAATGCCACTAGTATATATAAATTGATGATAATTTCATGTATTATACTTAATTTTCATTGATACTAGTTTATTATAATTCCCTCCTTGGTGGGAAAGATTGATGTGATTGGCACTCAATCATCATTCCCTCCTTAGTGAGGATGATAGAGATTCTTAACACTCAATCATTCCTCCCACCTCAATGAGGATGAAAAGGGTGCTTGACACTTAATAATCCTTTCCCTATTTAGTGAGAACAATGGGGGAATGTTGGAACTTGATCATTACTACCTCATTATTTAGGATAACAATTTCCCACTGGTATTCAAGTTTCTCTATTTCAGATCCTAATAAATGGTCTAGGAAGTATACCTAGGTTTGAATCCTCCCAGTATAAGAACTTATTAGTCTTATATAAGAAAAAGATGCTAAGAAGGGGGTTAACTAGGGTATGAAGTCCTTTCTTTAATGAACCCTTACCAATGATGTATCTCTATCATTATTAGGAAAATTACACTCCCTAAAAATATATATGAAGTGATAAAGTAGCAAAATAGTGACACAAGTATATTTTACTTTGTTCGCCTAAACTATTCTTATCCATGGACCTTGCAATGAAAATGTGTTGATCACCTAAAAAATTAAGAGTAATACTTTCCAGTTATAATTTATATTGGATTCAATGACCCTCAAGGTTTAAAACCTAAATAGAAAAATAAAACTCACTTTTCTCAATCACTCAAATAGATCATTTCCTCCACAAGTTTTGTTTCCTTGATCTTCATGAAAAACTTATGAGCTACCAACTGATGAAATTCATGAATTTATAGTGAGAATATCTCATGAATTTTCTTTCTTATTTTCCAAAAATATCCTCGAATTACTCCTCTCTATTATTTTTATGACTCTAGGTTTAGTCATTGATCCTCCCTAATACTTTTTTCCCTACTTTTGATAGATAAATATATATATCATATATTTATAGAATCAATATGTTATCATTTAGATAGATCATTAATCCACCTATTATAAGTAAGAAAAAATAATCCAAATAACCACTTTATAACAAAGTCAATATCCCCTCTTAACTTCCACAAATTTCCTCTAAAGATATTTGATATTTAATTATAAAGGCATGTTGAATCAACATTATCATGATAAAATCATCACCACCACCGTGAAATGTTTATCCAAAAACCCAATCCATAAAATACACTCCTTATCTCATATTTAATTTATCCTTAGATCATGATGTGGATATTCTAATCCATTTTTATCCTTGAACCGGTCATAGCATGAACCTCTGCTCCATGTTGTAAACCTCATCTATAAAGAACCACTAAAATCTTCCCAAGTACAATAACAATATAAAACTCCTTTATCTCAACATGGTCACCCATACTCCATAAAAACATATTCCCTCATATTGATTATCCAAAATGTAGTGCTCCCTCCACCGAATGGCCTTCAATTGGGCAATGCCACTAAAATCCACTCGATTATATTTACAGCATAACTAAATACTTCATAGTGAAAAAACTTGTTATCTTTGAAATTTTAATGGTAATAACCTTATGAACCACTTGAAAAGTTTTAGGAGATACCTAAATACTCTTAAAAAATCCATAATGATTTCTATAGTGATAAAGAATTTTCTATTCTACCAACTGAAACACACTTCATGGCATGACACAACCATACTTGGCACAACCACCTAATTAGCTCAAGGCCAAAAACATATGGATTCCATTAATAGTGAAATAATACCCATGAATACATAATCTATAATTTTATCAATTTCCTTTATCCAAGTCATTGCATGACCAATGTTTTCATGGTGTGATGGCCATACTTCTTCTAGAGACAAAGTACAAGACCTTATGATTTCCAATGAATCTCACAATCTACAAAATGAATCATAATATCCTCAAAATGATTCTTACAGATTTTATAGTAGTCCAATACTTTGTTAATTTTATATAAATACATGTTCATGGTGTGATCTATGTCATCACATCATGACTTCTAACCTACAAATAGAACTATAGTAGATCCTTCCATAAATCTTTGAAACTCTTCCATCACCCGGTAAGATCCTTTGGAAGTAACATCACATATAATTATCAAAAAAACAATCCCAAAAAAATCAAGGTGTTTTTTATAATAATCTCCAATTTGGAGTTTTTTTATAACCCTTACAAAAAAATCCTTCCAAAGCACCAAAGAAAACTCAAAACCTTCACATCCATGAACTATAGAACTGACCTACACCATGACTTAAAATATTTTTCCTCCAAATAGTGCATCAAAGATTCACTAATAATGTACTATAATCCAACATGAGTAAAACATGTTGTGATAAATAAGATTTAAATAAAAAAATTCTCATGAAAACACTTCCATGATTTCCATTCTCTTCAATGATTATGTTACGAATGGGTTCAAATACCCTCACAAACTGATACCTGACGCAACACATCATATACCCAAAGGGTGTTTCTAATCCCCAGATGAAAACTATCACTTAGTAATCAATAAAAAAATATGGAATTATTTCACTCAAATTGAAATTGAAAACATGGCATATATATACATATAAAAGAGAAAAAAAAGAAGATAAAAAATGAATAAATATATATGTCATGACAAAATAAAGGTAGTGGAAATGATATAATTGAAAATTATATAAAAACCCAATGTATAAGTCCAATAACAATGGAAACCCCCAAAATGAGAAATAGGTATTCCATGTTATAGCATAGGAAAACTCCCATCATCTCACCACAAGATACCTAGACACAGCTAACAGAAATATCACCACCTCACTATGGAACCTTTCCTTTCCCAACATGAAAAAAACATAACAAGTTCTATGTAATGTTGAAGGGGTGTGCAGGGTGTGAGATTAATAGGATTACTGGGATCCCACCTAGGTGTTTCATAATAAGTATCTTTACAATAATCTGAATAGGCTCAACTTTAAATAAAATAATACATTATGATTAGTTAAACATTTTTTATATCAAAATAAAGGTAAGACACTCTCTTTTTCTATAGTTCAAAAAAAACTAGGTAAAAGAGTTTCAAATAATACCACATGTATCAAATCAGTTTAAAGTATATATCATATATCATATAATGTTTCAAGTAGTACAAACCAAAGTCATAGTTAATATCACATTGAGGATCACTATAGGGGTTGTTAGCTAGAATACTCATACCCTCACATAGAAAATCACATGCATCAAGTCTATAGACATATGCATCGAATCTAGAGAGTATAGGAACACCAAATTAAGTGAAACTATCAATATTTCTAACAAGTTCCAAGAACAATAGGCCTAGGGAGAAGAGGAACACCCCATGAGTGAACCTCCTGACAGTATCGACGGATAAGGATTATTACTAGACCTTCTACCTAAGTACCCAAGGATTCCTATGTGATGCATTTTTCAAATCACTCCATCAAAAAAATTATTTCAAAAACATTTAATAAATTAATTTCACAACACTTTTAAAATACCTTTTATTTTACCAAAAAAGGGGTAAAATGATCTTTTCTAAAAAACTTATTTTCAGACACATGAAAATCAATGAATCAGTCATTCCATTTTATTTATAAAACAATCTATCAAAACTAGAGCAATCAAGGTTCGTCCAAAACAGGATAGAGACAGAACCACCTACCTCAACTTAGGTCACACACTCCCATGATATAATCCACCAACAAGGAAGGAATGAAAAGACCACACCATAATCTCTATAATATATTCTCATATCTTAGAATCAATATAACAAGTGAAGCAGTTGATAGAGAAGATAAATGAAACATACCTCAAGGAACTCGCATTTCACACCGTAACAAACACAAGGGTTGGTGTTTGGAAGATGATCTGTAAAAACCCAAGATTTTATGAAATATTTTTTTCAAATTAACATTTCAAAATATATCTTTTGTTATACACAACTCTAAGTTTAGTTTTTTTACACACAATAACTCTTTTCTTCAATAGTCTCCCTGACACATGACACCGAGGTTTAGTAAACCAAGAAATTATATTATTTTAAGTATTTATATTATAAACTAACCATTAAATAAGAAGGTGTGAATACTGTTAAATATTTTATGAAATATACATATAAATTTCCTACTTAATACCAATTTATTTTTAAATCCTTAGTAAATAACTAATCGATTTTTAATAAAGTGATTATATTCATCAAAAATATGTTTTCTTCAAAAATGGTTTTTATTGATTTTATGAGAAAATACTATAGAAAATTTATAAAATTTATTTGATAAAATGAACTTAATTTTTGAAATTATCATATTTAAATTAACTTTTGATTTTTTGGTGAATACAGAAAAATATTGATTTTGTAAAAACATCATTTGTATTCAATAAATTAAGTAATTTAAATGAACCATTAGGTTTTTAAGTAACATAATTATTATTTATTTATATTTAATCCAGTTAATTACTTTTTAACAAACTTTATATTTTATTATAGTATAAGTTTATTTTTTGGGTTTAAAAGTGGTTTTTTCTAAAAATTGTCTTAAAGTGTGTAATGTGTATTCATTTTAATTAATTAAAATAATATATAATTAGGGATTATTTAAATGAAATTTATATATTATATATCAATAAATTTTAATTTATTTTCATAAAAATATTATTATTAGACATAGAGATAATATAAATCATCTTGTGCTTGAAAAAAATACACTTCTCGAAAACCCATTTTTTCATCATGTCTCTGGGTTCTGTTTAAATTTTATTTTTTTCCAATTTTATAAAATTAATTTTAAAAAAAAATCATTTTTGAAAGCATAATGTCAAAATTATATTAGGATGCATTTTTTATAATTTTCTGAAAAGATTAATTTTTTGATTAATAGTGAAAAATACTCAATTTTAATTGTAAACTCCCTTTTCTTTTAAATTATTTATAAAGTTAAATTTTGTATTAAATTGGTTTTATAGTAAAACTAGTTCAATTATATATCTATTAATCCAATTTATTTCATTTTAATCAATTTCATATTGAAATTGGATATAAAAACTTTGTAAAATTTTGAATAATGTCTCTTTAAAACCCCAATTTCTCATCACATCTACGGGATTAATTTTAAATTATATTTTTTCAATTATATGAATATAATTTAAAAAATTGATTCAATGTTTGGAATCATAATAATTTAAATTATCTAATATTTTCAACTTCATATTTTTCTAAAATGAATAGTGAAAATAGAAAAAATTATTTACTGTAGTTGAGGTAAAAATGGATTTACCATGGGGTTAAACAAAAAGGATAAGTGTTAAATATGACCAAAAACATGTATAAATACTATTTTATAGAAATATGTACATATTATCCTTCCCAAGTTAAAATCTAGGTTCATTTGGAATCTTTTTTCTTTGAAATGGATTTAGTATTTTGGAGTCCTTTGGGAAATTTCCAAGTACTTTCCAAGTGGGTTCCTTTACCAACTTATAAAAGGTCACCACCACCCTTAACTTAGTCACACTTTAAAAACTTTTTTTAGCACAATACCAACCCAACAAAACTTTCAAAATTCCATCCACCCATCCTATAATCCTTAGTTTGTATAGAAATCAATCTTAGGAAGGTTTTTGGTGGAAACCTAAGGAGGATACCCAAAGAAGAGAAAATGTTCATCAATGATCATTTTTGTTTTATTTATTCATCCACCTCCTTAAATTATTATTATACCATGCTGATATAATAACATTATTATCTTACATATACTAATATTTTTTTATCTTAAGTGCATTCCCTACAACCATACCCACTTCCATCAAATGGGTTATGAAATCATCATTTGTGTATACAGTGGACTACCTTCTCGTGAATAGATGTCATTCACTTTTCCATTACCACCTATAAAGGATGGATATAAGGATGAATTTATTATTTATATGTGATATTTATGGTATTATTATACTTTTTTAATTATTATATCACACATACCTTTATACTCTCTATTTTGTGGGAATACGATAACGTTACTCATGTATACGTCAGACTACCACCTCGTGAAGCGATGTGATTCGTTCACACTTTACATGGAAGGTAATAAGGATAGTTTTAATGAATATCTGTGATATATATTACATAAAAATGATTCTATAATTATAATATATCATTTAAATTTCTTTCTTTTAATATGAAAATAAAATGGACAGAACTTTCATGTGTACGTACAGTCTACTGTCTCCATGAACGGTGTATTTCATTTTCTATCACTAAATTTCATAGATTACTCTAAATATATATATATATATAATATATGATATTTATATCATTTTTAAAGTTATTTATATTATTAAATCATGATCAAATTAAGAGGAACAAAAATAAAAAATCAAAACATATATGAAAAACAAAGCAGTTATTACCTGAAACGTAACTTTAACATGGAATTGTTAATAAATAGGTAATAAAAGATCATAATAAAATCATATATGGTATTATATATATATATAAATTTTTATATAATCTATTTATAATAAACTTATATTTATTATACAGTAATTTTGAACATGTACGATGGAAGACAAGACTTAAGGTAAGAGATTTCTTGTCTCTCTTTTAGTTCTGGGAGACATGAAAGTTCACTACTCATTTATTTTGTGCAGTCTATATAATTTCCATTTGAAATAATATATCATAAATATTATAATTTTAATTATGTTTAAATTCAAATTTTATGTTATTATTTATTGGGTCTTATGATTTAAAATATTACTAAATCAGTAAGGGATTTTTGTCCCAATTTTATTTCTTTGAGACATATGATTATGTAATGAACCTATCTTATTTTATGAAGTGTGTATACAAACCCTTTGAAATGTAATATCATGAATTTATTTATCCTATTTATATTTTAAGTTTCATTTAAATATATTCCTTCATGGGGCTTACGTTTCAAAGTTACCAAAGTGGTAAAGATTTTATATTACAATCTCATTGTTTATCGAGATTATTTATGACTATGGTTTTGATGATCAAATATTATAGTCTATCTATCAGGAAACTCATGAATTTTATTCTTTTATGTTTGTGTCATGAGAATACATTTTTTTCCTTCATTTTTCTCTCTTTATATACTCAATATTTTAAAAATAATGCCTTTAAGGAAAATCATTTTTTATGTCAAAAACACTTTTTCTTCCAAAACCATGTTTTCTAAAAATGATTTCAAAGATGTTTTTAAACATGTTAAAATAATTTATTAAATTAATTTTTACCAATGTTTGAATTTTTTTTAAAAAAATTAAAGTAATATTCATGTCATTTTTCAAACAATTTCCATTTGAATTTTACCAAAAATGTGAAAAGAATATTTGTTTTTAACATGAATAACATGAATAGTATTTACCACTATAATGAATTCCCAGTGATTTAAAAATTCCTTTACAAGTTTTCAAATTTATTTTCAAATAAAAAATTTTCCTTGATATTTGGGTGATTTTTAGATTTTATATAAATGATTTCAAAGTGAAAAAAGAATTTTGAAAGTTTTTTATGTATTAAAAATAATTTTTCAAAGTGGAAAGGATATTTTCCTTAAGAAATGTTATAAATGAATTTTAAATATTCATTTTAAGTATCAAATTTATTTGCAAAATGTTTTATTTTTTAAAAAGTTTTTTTAAAGAAAACCCATTTTCCTTAAGAAATGTTCCAAGTGATCTTTTAAAATCATTCTTCATCTAAGATTGAATCCTTTGATGCTATATATTCCTTATTGGGGATATGATCTAGGGATACCATTCTTATTATTTATCAAAGTAGTTTATGTTTATGATGAAAAAATGTTAAAAAAACTCATTTCTCTTCCATGGGTTATACCACCATAAAATTCTTATGAACCCCACTTATTTTCACAGGTTATGATATGATGAAATGAAGAAATGATTAGAATCCCTGACTCTTTTACATAGGTTATGATATAATGAAGTGTTTATGAAACCCATTTCATTTCATGGGTCAATATATGATGATTTTTTTATGATCTTATGGCACACATATATTTTATTTTCATTATTTTATGGGTATAACCTATATCTCTCTCCAATGCATTGGGTAATGTTAATGTTATACAAGATCATAGGGTACACGAGTGGTTATCCCAATCCTAAAAAGGATAGTACATGAGTGGTTATCTTAAGCCAAGAAAATAGGGTACACAAGTGATTAGACCAATCATTAATAAGGTACATGGGGGTTTATCCCAATCCTAACATGTTTTGAATGTATTGGTGGGTATCCTTGACATAATATTTTCTATTCATATGTGTATGCCATAATTCCATGTCTTATTCTAATGTTATTCTCTCATGGATTGTGTTATTTGATTTACTTATAATTCATGACTTATGAACTTCCAATATTTTTTCCATGACTCAAGATTCTGATCTTTCATATGCAAGGTATGGTTTTCATATGTTATGGTCATGTTATCATACCCTTATGTTCATGTTATGATTATATATCTCCCTTGTTTACCCTTACTAAGCATCTGAGCTCACCCTTTATTATGTTTCATTTCCCCAGGTTACGAATAAATTTTTTATGTTGGGTATGTTTGTGAATATTACTAAATAGGAAGATCATTATGGGAGACATTGAAGATATTTCATAAATTAAGAAGATTATATTCCAAGTTTTGAGAGGCACTAAACTATTATGGTTCTCTAGTGTGTATTTGTGTAATGGAATGAATATTCATCTAAAAAGATGTAATATCCATGTATGAGAATCCTGGTTTAATATAAGATCACAAAAATTATCTAAAAAGGATCAATACAAACATCACTACAAGATCAAAAAAATATAAAAATGCAGCACAATGGTGTTGTTGCGATCAATGGTAATAAATAAGGAGAAAGATTTCTAACTTAGAGAGACATAGTGAAACCAAAATGAAGATCAATCATTGAGTGACGTGATTTATAAGGAGATGAGATCCCTAAAATCTTCTAGGATAGCTCTTAGGTTTTTAGATATAATCTTACATATTGAATGAAAACAATCATACATGAAATGTGGTAAAAATATTTGGTCCTGAACCATTTATGATGTAAACCCCATTAATGACATAAATTTTATGATTTAAAAGATACATCAAAATATTTGTCACCTTGGATTAAAAATCATGATCCCAACCATCTCATGGTGTTAAATAGTTTCATATCTTGTAAAATTTTCACTCTAAACCAGTTTATGAAATATTACCTACAACAAATTCATGTCGTGTAACCAGTTCATAACATGAATGTGTCTAGTAGGTAGATTATGAAGAAAAAATTAGAAAATCACCCAGGTAAAACTATACCCCAAAGTACATCCTCTTAATATATTGACACATTTATACATTGAATCCATTAATTCAAAAAAATATATACATCCCCAAACTTTAGGTCATTTTCTCCAAAAAATTCTATCTATCCTCAAAAGTCTTGAAATGAACCTAAACAATGACATAAATATAATAGATACAACACATATCAAAAAGAAGGAAACAAGATGTTACAACTTATCACATGTACTAATAACCCTAAATAATTATTCACACACTCTCCCCCACTACCACAAAACTGGGCAAGGCCAGTGCCACCCTTTATCAGCGCTAACGAAAAAGCACTGATAAAGGGGGGTACCTTTATCAGCGCTAAAAAAATGCTGATAAACATACCCCTTTATCAGCGCTTTTTTTTAGCGCTGATAAAGGTACCCCCTTTAACAACACTTTTTTTAGCACTGTTAAAGGGTACCCCTTTATCAGCGTTTTTTTTAGTAGCGCTGATAAAGGGGGGTCTTTATCAGTGCTTTTTTTAAAAGCGCTGATAAAGGGTCTACTTCCAAAAAAAATTATTAAAAAAATATATTGATATTTAAATATATAGATATAGTTATATTGATATAAATATAATATATATTTTTTAAATATAATTTTAAATATATTTTAGATAAGTATAAATATACAGTTACACATAATATATAAGATATTTAGTGAAAATGGCTTATAAAAAAAATTAAAAAATATTTTTAATTAATAATTTGCTAATTATTATGGATTAATAGTCATTTAATAACAATTTGAAGACTAAAAAAATTAAAAAAAATTAAAAAAAATCCAAAATATGTTGAAAACGCAACTCAAACTTCAAACGACCATAACTTTTGATCCGGGTGTCCATTTTAGCTCTACCACATATCAAATCTAAGCCTACGATGAGCTCTACATCGCTATGATTGGGGAAGCCCCGGTAAAGGTTTTATTGAGGCCAAAAAAGGCCCATAATCCCTCCAAAACTGAGTTTTTAGTTGGGGTACCCCGATTTTTTAACATTTTGTGGATTTTCAACCTCATTTAAGGGGGTATTATTGGATTTTTTTGGTGGGGACTAAATTTCTCCCAAGGTATTACATTCATATTGATATTATGTCTTTGAAATTTTATCATTTTTTATAATGCACTGTTATTTATAATCAAATATATAACTATATGTACATATTTTTTATATATTCACACCTAAAAATTTAATTATAAATATAAATAATAAAATATGTTTACATATAAAATATATTAGCTTTATCCAAATAATAACTAATATCCATTTTATTTAAAATAAAAATATATGAATGTTTATATACCTATATATTAATCTAACTATATATACATATATATTAATATAACTATATATATATATTGATATAACTATAAATATATATATTAATATCACTATAAATATATATATATTAATATAACTATATATTTATATTAATATAAATATATATTTATATTATTATAACTATATATATATATTAATATAAATATATATTACTATACGAATAAATATAACTAAATATATATATATATGTAAATAAATAGATATATCACTAATAGGAGAACAAATCAATATAGGGGAGTGGAAAAGGCTTCAGGCGCGCAGGGGGGAGGTCTCGAGATCAAATCCGGGTGGAGGCAGGGACGTGCACGTATGGGTGAATCTGGGGCTAGCGCTGATAAATGGTGGAGGGGTGTGTGCGGGCGTTGGAGGGGGGTGGAAAAGCATTGTAAAAGGGGGGCTCAAGCACTATAAAAGCCCCCCCGATTTGCAGGATTTTTTTAATTTTTAATTTTTTTAACTTTATCAGCTCTAAAAAAAGCTCTTATAAAAGGGGTCTTTTATCAACGCTAAAAATAGAGCGCTGATAAAGGACCCTTTTATCAGTGCTTTGTTTTAACACTGATAAAAGACCGCTTTTATCAGCGCTTTTTTTGAGCGCTGATAAAATGAATCTTTATCAGTGCTTTTTGGAGTGCTGATAAAGGGGACCCCCCTTTATATTCGTCAGCATTTATAGCACTTTTCTAGCGCTATTAAAGGCCATTTTTAGCACTGATAAAATTCGTATTTGTATTAGTTCCATTTGTTAAATAAAATATAATGATGGATTAATTTTCCCTCTTAATGCATAAAAAACAGATCTCTCTTTGTCAACAAACCCAATGTTCACATCTCTAAAAGTTCAAAAAAGAGAGTTATATATTCATACATTTAAAATAAGAGATAATTACTAAACTTAAATATAAAATTAAATCGAATAGGGGAGTGGGTGTCCCTTCTCTAAACCAACTAGCTATATAGAGACAATTGGACTCCAAGAGATAACTTGTGCTTCTCAAAATCAAATTTGTGTAGTGTCTTCATCATGATATTCACAATTTTATTCTATATTGACTCATATTATAACTCTACTAGACCTTTCTCAAAATTATCTTGGTTGAAAATAAATAATTTAATTTTGAATAATTGAAAGTAATTATATGATATATTTTTCCTATTCCATATCTTGTAGGGATTCTTATCTTCATTCATACATAAAAAAGTTCTATTAGAGATGTAAACTGATGTGAGAACTGCTTTATTCTAATATTTATTTGGTATATTCTTTTCAATAAGCATTGTTTGAGCCATGATATTCATAATGTGATTTCTCCTCTCAATGAATTCATTTTTAAGGGGTCCTTATCACCAAAACTTGATGTATTATCCTATACTTATTGAGATATTTCTCCACTTTATTTTTATTGAACTTTATAATATTATAAATCCATAATTTTTGAATTTTTATCTTGATCATACTCTTTAACATTCTATGGTATCACTTAATTATTTTTAATAATTCATATTTGTAAGAGATATCTATAAACAATTCCATCATATTATAATCATTAATAAATACAATATAATATCTCTTACAATCCATGACCTTGGTTAATATTGTTCTACACACATCTATGTTCTTCAACTCAATAAATCTTGTTGATTTATTATCCGTTGGCATATGGACCCTTAAAATTATCTTCCCTTTTTGACAAGTATCATGTTTGTGAGTGTGATCATGTAAAATATTAGGTTTTTAATGAGATCATTCATTCTTCACCAAGTTTTTCAAGGATTTTTGGCTCAAGTGTCCAAGACTCTTATTCCATATCTTGTTTTATTCTTCCTTATATAAAAATCACTTTTCATTTTTCCACTGATGAGATATATATTTACCTTCTTATAATTCCCTTCCATAATAATTGAACCATATCTTCCATTGATGATGCAATCCTTTTTTTAAGTTAATTTCATATCATGAGTCACACAATTGACTTACACTTATTAGATTGTAACCAAGACCTTAAACTTCCAACAAATATATGAACTTAAAATATTTTCCTCCTATTTTTGATTTATTAGATCTAATTATAATCAACCCTTAACTATTACAAAATTTGATGACACATTCCTTATATTACTTGATTTAAGTGAAAATATTCTATTTTCCCATCATTTAGAAAGTACAATCACTATCTATAATCCATACTCTATCTTGATCCATCTCTTTAAAATAAATTTTAATGATGTGAGCCTTATCACTACTTCCATTTTTAATCCATGTTCATTTTTTCTTCCTTTGGTGGTAAATCATAATTTTCCACCTCTGGATCCATTATATAATCCTAAACTTGTATAGATGTGAATTTATTTTAGGTTTCTATCCCATTTTTTGAAGATTCCATCTATTGAGATATTCTTTTATGTGTCTTCACTTGCACAATCCTGTGAACCTTTAATGAGAAACACATGGTTTTGTGTAAATATCATTTATAAAAATAGTATCGATTAAAAACATACCAAGAGTATTAAATTTTTCTCATCTGTTTTTTCTCTTGATCCCGAAAGTGAATTGTTTCTACAAAATAGACATATTTTTTATAACCCATATTTTCAAAACAAAACAAAACTATATTCATGGAGTAATATTACATGTAACAACTAATTCATTAAAGGAATTTTGGGTATTTTGTGAGTCAAACAAATCAATATTCCTCTTGGGTGTGGGTTCTTGTGGTTTCGAATCAACTGCCACTATATTTTTCTTTTGATAAATTCACTCGATAAATTTTCCCTTAACTTTGAATCAAAAAACTCATATAAAAGTTTCCACATTCTTAGTTGATCCTTTAAGTACCTCCTTAGCTTAATTAGCAACTAGTATACTCAAAATCCTCAATGTAATGTCAGGTGATATAAGTATTTATTAATCATTTATATTTTGTAACATTGTCAAGACTTACGCTTCAATTCCTCGTCTCTTTTGACATAATCTTTTATAGAATTGGTCAATCCGTTAATAATCCATACATGATCTTCAATTTTGAGATTGATTTCAACTTCCTTCTCCAAGTTTCTAGAATTTTCAGAGTTAATTTTTTCAATCTCAACCTTCAACTCATATTTTTCTTCTTATTATTATTATTTTATTAGTTTTCAATCACAAACCACTCTATTGAAATTATTTATTTTAAACCACCAAACATAGATTTCTATAATATAAACTACCAAGTAAACTATTAGGTTGAGTCTTCCATCAAATTTAGTTTCTTAATTATCATTATAATCCAGTTTTGGTTTATCCATTATAGTTGCAAGAACATCCTTTCTGAGTTTTTTTCTCAGTCCTCAACTTCTTCCACTTCTATCTCTTTCAACCATACATCTTCTTTTCATAGTATATTCTTCTTATTAAAAATTTATGTTGTGAATTACTATCACCTTTAACACCCATGAATAAATTATTCATGGCTTCTTCATCAGCATCATTCTCTAAAATTTTATTTGGGAACCTTGTTGTAAAATTCCCAACCTTTTCACATCAAAATCAAGCAATTCAAATATTTCATTTAAATATTACTTTTACACATTTTAGGTTTTAGGAATGTAAAGGAATCACCTCATCAATCTCCCCATCATCAGGATCATATTTCAATGAAAATTTCTTCATCTACTTGAATTATACATCATGATAAATTTACTTTTTAAAGGGATCATTACCATTATTTATTATATAATATAAACATAGATGGTTCTAAAGAATATCCAATGTCACTTCATTTGATAATTGATACCTTCGTTTTCAAATTCAGTGGTAGTTATCTCAAGATCCACTTCATGGTCTTGATATATTCAAGGTTTTATCTAGTTCTATTCATGTCCTCCACAATTATGTTCACCCAATCAAAAAATTCTTTGATAGACTCATTTAGGTGTATCCTCAAATCCTTTTACTTGTTCCAAAGTACCTATAATTAAGGTTTACATTCCATAGAATTACCTTTTTAGATTTTGAGAAATTTTTCCCACATGGAATGTGAGGATTTACCAGAAATCAACTTCATGTATATATCATTGGATAATTATATTCCTTAAATATTTACTCATTTAGTGTTGAATTCAAGTTCTCTTTGGTCTTTATTAGATAAATCTTCAATTTTCATAATGAAAAATATCCCATGTAAGGAATCCATATATTCATTAATTCACAATGATCAAAATTATTTCTATATTAGATCTTATATAGTTGGTAATATTTACCATCAAAAATAAGAATCCACTTATTGTTAACAACCATTGACATCACTTCATAGAGAGTAAAATCCACTAATAATATTTTATTTGATATCACTTACTGGTCCCAAACAAGGTAAATACCCTAATAAAGGGGGATAAACCAAGGTATGTAAATATTTCTTAAATTACCCCTTGAAAATTATCTTTATCTATCATTATTATTAAAACTCTTCTCCTACATAGTATATATGAAGTGATAAAAGAGTAAAATAGGTACATGAGTAGATTTTATTGGGTTCTCCCAAAATCGATTAATCTTGGGAGCATGTAATGGAAATTTTTCAAACACCTAAAATAATACGTGCATTAGTTGTTGGTTATAATTTTTTTAGTGGACACACTAAACCTATAGGTTTATAACCCACATAGAAAAAGTGAACTCATTTCTCTAAATCGCTTAAATATCTCATTTATTCTATGAGTTTTGTTTCCTTGATCTTCATAAACAATGAGTGAGTTTCCACCAAGTGGTGAATCAATTATGCTATATGTTCACACACTAATGAAGTATAAAAACCTATAGTGATAATAACACCAAGATATCATTTTTTCCTTTCTATCAGTAGCCTATAATTCTTCCTCTATACTATCTAAAAGCCTCTATGTTCAGTCTCTGGTATTCCATGATCCTTCCTTCCTTTCTTTTGATAGAGAAAGATAAATCTCATATATTCAAATAATAATTATTTTTTCATTAATATATATCATTAATAACCCTATGATAAGTGGTGAAAAATAATACAAATACCCTCTTTATAAAAAAGTCAATATATCCTCTTAGCTTTCCTAGATTTCCTCTTCAAATATAAGCTATCTAATTCTACATCCATGATGACTTAACACTGTCATGGTGTGAGAATCACCCCCACAACATGAATTCTGGTAAAAAACTATATCCATGAAATCCTAACCATATATCATATTTAATATATCCTCATATTATTTTATAGATCTTTTAATTAATTTTGATACTTGAACCATTTGTAGTGTGACCCTCTCTTACATAGTGAAAAACTCACTTGGAAAGAACCACTGGATTCTGACCAAGTTCGATCATGGCACAAACCTCCTCCACTATAGTGTGGTCACTTTTACTCCAAAAACACAAAATTTGATTCTCCCTCCACAACATGAATTTTAGATGGACAATTCCACTAAAATACACTTGATCGCCTTTGTAGCATAGACAAATCATTCATGAAGAGAACACTTATTATCATTAAAATTAAAAATAGAATAGCCTTATGAACCACTTAAAGATTCATAATTTATATTTAAATAATCTTATGAAATCCCCCCCCCCCATGAGTATTATATAGATAAGGAATTCTCCATTTTTCAACGGAAACATCCTTCATGGTGTGATGTAATCGTTTATTGTGTAACCACCGAATCAACTCAAGCCCTAAAACTTATGACGTTATTTTATAGCACAGTCATCCTAACAAATATATTCTCCATAAATAAGCTATAATTCCTTTAGTTAGATCATGTCACAATAAATAATGTCACAATGTGGATACTACACTTATTTCAGTGACAAAGTACAAAACCATGTGATTTAAAATAACTCTTAATATCCTCAAAATAACTCTTATAATCTTAAAAATGATTTTTATGGGTTTCATAGAAGTTCATTACTTTTTCACTTTTCTGGAAACATGTGTTCATGTTGTGACCTATTTATATATGACATGAGATCCAAACTACAAACATAACTCTAGTAGCTCCTTCCAAAACTCATTCAAGATCTTACAAAAACTATTAAGATCCTTTTCAAGTCATATCACATATCATTTTCAATAATAAAAATACCAAAAATGCTTCAAGGTGTTTTTTCTAACATGATTTATCTATTATATTTATTATTTATATATGATATCCCAATTTCTAGTCAATAGAATGATTTAATTATTAACCATGAAAAATTATTTATTATATATTTAAATAAGTAAAAACATTTTGATTCCTAAACCTACCTATTTCCTTGTGTGTGTTGAGACACTATTAGTGGAAACCTATTGAGTCTATGTGTCCATACCCTACATGTGCAATTCGATGGGAATGTATCTTAACTTATTTTTATTTCATGTACTGAAATGTACTTATTTATATATTGGGATTATTTATAGGATTATTTAGACAATGGTTTTGTTTTAGCATAGTATATAAATTTATAATGTGTTAGAGTGAAAGGTACTAGCCTTGGATAGAGGGATGTTTGGCATATATCCATTTTGTTTTAATTTTTTCATATGAAGACATATTTAATTTTATATATTGCATATGGATTTTTCTATTCATGTTTTAAGTGTATATTCTTACTTATTATAGTTGTATTCATATAGAAATTAATTTATATTATTATACCATGTATCCCTTATATATAAGTACACCCTTGGAGAATAAGTTGAAATTTTTGAAAACTCGCAATGTATAGAGGGGTCATAATGGATTTTTATAGAATATTTCATAGATAAAATTTAACATTATAAGTGATTAAATCATTCTTAAATGATAAATAAAAACCTCCAAAATTAATGGGTAGCTTCTGGGGATTAGGAAACATCCATGGGGTTAGTTATAATCTAATTTGGGTATTGTTTAAGTATCTAGGATGGGTCACTACTTCTACCATGTGCATCAACTTCAGTGAAAAATATATTTTTTTATTCAAAAGGGAAATTCATAATTAAATTATGTATTGAGAAAAGTATCATGGAGTTCTATTAAATGAAAATGGTTTGTTTGAAATTGGAGTGGTAAATATATCAGTTATAAGTGAGTTATTTTAAATATTTTGGGTTCTACCAAAACTGTTTCTTGGGATTTCTACATAATGAAATATGTGAAATTTAGAAAATTCATGTGTGCATGAAACAAAATTATAAATTTTATCCCATGAAAAAAAATAAGTTCATCTAACTATTTTACTACATGAATCACTACTTCATAAAAAATAAATAGAATATCTGATTATACTTAATGAAAGTTATCAAGAAATAAATTTTTAACCTAGTGATTATTTTTTTAGGTTTACTTCAAATAATATGAAAATTGGAGATCACGGATAAAATTCATGAAAGGTAAAATAATATTTTAAATGAAAGGAAATAAAATATGAGATCTTCAAAATTATAGTTCATAAATTTTTTGAACAAAATATTATTGTTCAAATTGAAGAGGTGAAAAATATTAAGGAATTTAAAATTTAAAATATTAATTTATTATGAGATTTATATGTCTAAATTAATTCATTATTTGATTAGTGATCACAAATAAAAGGAGTATTGAATAATTATGTTCTAATGTAAAGAATAATTTTGAATAAATCTTTAAATAAATTGGAGCATTGTTTTTTTATGGGTGATAATTTTGGATGAGGTTATGATGAACTATTGAAATTATTTATAGGATTCTCTTCAAAACCTAGATAAGATCAATAGTAATGTTTTATAGATGCCATAATTTTCATTATTAATCTTCTTAATTTTGTGATATTCATTTTTATAGTCAAATATGAGGATTGGGAATAAATGATAGAATTTTATAATTGGGGAAAGGATGATAAAATCTCATTATCAATTGTAATACATATATTATATTAATGTATTCATTGCCATTTTGATGATACCCACCGCACTAGGTATGTAGTTACCCATGTTGAGGGAAAATGTTTCAAATCATGTGTGTTATTAGGTATTATTTCATATTCTTACATGATACTAAGGGTATAGATTAAAGTTAACTAAAATTGGAAGGTGTTCTTATAATAAGTAAGAGGGTTTAACAAATATATTTTAAAAATATAAACCTTAATTCACTCTCTTGGAATTGTTTCATCTAAAGTCATTTCTTGACACTTTAATGATGTAATAATTATAATATTCAGTTGATGAAAAAATTAATCCAATGGTTATGATAAAAATGAAATTCATTCAATGGTTAAGATCTGGATTAAATCATAAAAATGTGGATATGAGAATAAAATTAATTTATTTATTAAGATAAATAAAATTCATTCAATATATGACATAAAGATATAACCATTTTAGAGTTTAGGTGTGAAAGAATCCATAAAATTTTTAAGATCAATATGAACTTCATCCAATGATTTATATCAGGATGAAATCATGATAATATTTAGATGAAATTAAATTTTATCCAATGTTTAATATCAAGATGAAATCCATATAATAATAAATTTTGGTTGTTATCATGATATGGTTCAAATGAATAAAAAATTTATCTATAGTTATGATAAAGATAAAAAAACATCCAAAAATTGAGATCTAGATGAAATCATGATAAAGTTGAGATAAGGATAAAACTAATTTTATGGTTAAGATCATAATGATATTTATCCAAGGATTGATAAAAGTATGTATTCATGATAATATGTGGAAGTGGAAGAAATCATCTAATTATAAAGATTAAAATGGAATCTATCTGATAATTGAGATCAATATGAAATCAAGATAATGTATGAGGTGACACAATATAAACATATCTTTATTTTATATCATTTACATAAGTTAAACATTACATTTCACACATAATTTCATAATTTTTAAACCAAAAGTTTTAGTGTATTTTAGTACTAGATATATAAGAAACTTATTTTACAATACTTCTGAACATTTATCTATAATCAAACCACATTATACCCCCTTCCAGACTTCATATAGGTTATACTCATCTCCATGGTCTGAAGAATAGAAATATATGAAAGTATTGAGATTAAACACTTAATAAGGGAAAACATATCAACATGTCATCAAGGGATATATTATGAATATATGATAAAACATGAGCATGGAGAAATGTCTTATTAAAAGAACAAGGAATAATAAGAGTTGTTCATAAGTCATAATAGAAGGACATGTAGTCCCAAATGAAAAAACAAATAATGTAATAAGAGTTATAAATCATGAGATAATAAACATGATTTATGGATCATAACACAGGCATATAACATAGAAATTTGGCACAAAAATAAGTATATAAATAATAACATAGTGGATCAGGTATCGCTTATTTTTTATCTTAGTGGATCGGGCATCATTGCATGTTTCCCATAGTGGAATAGGTAACAGATCTTATTTTTTATAGTGTATAATCATCACAATCTGTTTCCCATATTATATTAGGCATTAAAATTTTTTTCCCATAGTGGGTCAAGAATCAAAACTTGTTTCCTATAGTGGATCAGTCATCATAACCAGTTTCTCATAGTGGATCAAGTATCATTACTCATTTCCCATTATTATCACATGAGATGTAAAGATTTACTCAATTCATTGTAGGTTTATATGGAACCCACCCATCATATAATATGAATACATGTATATATTTCCCACATGATACTAATAATTCATCATACCATAAATAACATGTGGAAACAAAATTTATTTCATAACATTTTAAAATGGTGTCACATAAAATGAATTCAAGATATAGATTGGTTGATACTAAAAATTTAGTCCCCACAAAAGGAGTATTTCATGATATAAATTATAAGGTGATTAATAAAAAATAACACTATATTACATAGATATTTTGGAGTTCAACAGGAAAATAGAAGTGGAACCATAAAATAGTTTTTAGAAAATTATTTTAACATTGTCATACAAGAACAGGTTACAAGTCATATTCAAAATGAATTTTTCAAAATTTAAAGTAAACACTTTTTAAAACTTTTAATTTTAAAATTAATATTCAGTAATTTATCCTTGAAAAATAAATAATTTTTTTCCAGAGAAAATGTGGGATGGAAGATAAAACATGAGATCATGAAAGGAAAACTTTATAATATTTTAAAATTCATTTTTTGAAAATCCATATAATAAAAATGGGTTAATAAAACTTATTTTTGAAATAAGGAAAGGTAAATATGAATTTCAAATGAGATAAAACATAATTATGTTTCCAAATATAAAGGAGAACATTAGCGAGAATAGAAAACATAGGCATGGGAGAGAAAATGTCGTTAAAGAGGGTGAGAATGATTCCTACAAAAGATATAATTTGTGTGAAATAAATTCATCATGGTAAAATATATTAATTGAAATTTTAAATTTTCCTAAATATATAATGCATTTTAGTATCACCATATAATAGAATAAAACCATTTTGTAAAACCATGGTCAAATAGTAATAATTATGACTCAAGAAAAGAAGTTGAGTCATAAAAGCTCTTTAACATTATGTATAATAAACACAACCATATTAATAAAAAAATTAAAAACCTTATTCATATATATATATAATATTTAATTATAATCATTTTTTATATATTTATTAGTTATTTATGTTCTATTTTTATAAACATATGCTAGCGATTTTGATTGTTTTGTGCATTCTTTAAAATTACAACATAGATTACCTTTATTTGATTAAAAATTGATTATTAAAATATTTTAAATGTTTTTATAATATATGATTTATTTTTATTTATAATTGTCTAATTTCATTCCATGGTAATTTTAGTCACGATTCATGAAGATGGAATCGGATACAAGCTTGTTTCTATAATTTTTTATGAACAAAAGTTGGTAAGTTAATAATGTGATAAATATTTATATAAACTTTATAAAAACTTAAATAAAAAATTATTTTATAATTTATATATAATAATAGCATTATTTAAATTTCTATATTCATTTGTGATATAAAATTATAGTATTGTTCACATGGGTGGTTAAACTGCCCCAAAAAAGAACATGTTACAATCGGTGAGTGATTATGGTCAAGAAAGTCAATCATTTAGAATAATATCATTATTAAAGAAGTATATTGATCTTATTTAGTTTTTTTAAGGTGGTGGATAATATTTTAATATATTTAAGTAAATAATAAAATTCCAGATGAAAAATAAAATGCATTGCTTTGTGGAGGTGATACTTCACATGTATGCATAGGTGACGTTATCATTTTCCACAGAACAAAAAGAATGTAATAATTGGTTTATATTTTAATATTATTATAATTTTTTAAATATAATTTTTATTTATTAAATACCCTCTTTGAAAAATCCAGGTATTTCGGTTATGAAAAACGGATCACATCATGGAGGCAGTAATGTGCATGTAACACGGGAGACATTTTCGTGTTTCAAATGGTTAGAAGGAAGGTAGAAAATGGTTAACCATAAACATAATAACATTTAAGTATAATTATGATAATAATTTAATTATTTCATCATGGATGTAAAATATTTATATGAGTAAGAAGAATAAATAAAGGAATAGATATGAAAAGGGAGTAATTGAGAATTTCACCTTACTCCTTGGAAGAGCTCCTTTGCAAATTAGATTAAGGATTTGGGAGGTGGTATTTTGAGAAGAAAAAAACCTATAATAATTGTATAGGTTTTTATAGGAGTTATTTAGGTAAATTTTTGTAAAATATAGGAGGCTTGGGGTGAGGAAAAGTGGGGCAGAGATGGCTCATGTTATAAGGGGGGAGTAGAATTTTTGTAATAATATAAAAGTTAAAGTCACTATTTAAAGGTAATGAAGATCCAATAATGGAAAATAATGGATTGGGAGAAGTATTAAGGTCTAAAAATCCTCAACCATATATTTAAACACATTTTTTTAACATTTTTTAATCCTTTTACTCTTTGATTTTTCACTTTTCTAATTTTTTTTGTTTTTACCATGGTAACCAATTTTTACTTAAGTAATTTAATTTTATTGTGTAAGAATGAAAAGGGAATTATTGAATAATTTTAACCTAATTATTCCAAATATAAAATTATTTTTTCAAAAAAATCTAAGGGTGAGAAAAAAATTAATATTATGACAAATTACGTGTAAAAACTATTTTTAGGAAAAGTGTATTTATAATCATAAAAATGATTTGGATAAAATTATAAAATTTTTGATTTAATTGAAATTAATTAGTTTAATATTAAAAAATATTTAAAATAAATAAAAAACCAAAATTCAACCTTGAGAAAACTTAGTTAAAAGAAACTGTTCAAAAATAGTTTTATATTACAATAATTATTACTTATGTTTCAAAATGTTAAACATTGTTTTTATTTAAATGAGTAATTTTAATCCATAAATACATTTTTGGTGATGAAAAATGTTTTATAAGTTTTAAATTCATACTTATTTTAAGTTAATGTCATAAAAGATGTGGTATTTATAAAAATGATATTTTATTCAATTCACCTAAAAATCAATTATTTCTAGAAAAATATAAAAATTTCATATTAAGATAATATATATATGATGAAAAAATGAAGTTCATTTTTTAAAATTCAAATTCTAAAATTTAGGAATTTAAATTTTAAATGGAAATATAAGATATAATGAAAATAGTTTTTATAGAAAATGAATTTTGAAATATTAACTATTTTTATTCTTATATAATATTAATTAAATTAGTATTAATATATTTTTCATATAATATATTTAGTTTCTTAAAATAAATCACATAATGAGACAATTTTATAAAAAATAAAATTTTAATCATAAGGTAATATTATTAGATTTTTAGCAACACTAATTGAATTCTATCGATTCATTAGTGTTAAAAATGTGATTTATTTTTATTTATACATTTATTTTGTAATGAGGTTACCTCTATTTATACCCACCAATTCAAAGAATACTTTATGATATTTATATTTATATTAATAAATGTGTCTTAGTTCATTTTTTATTTTGTATTTTGTATGAATCAAGCTATTTAACAAAATGTTTATTTTAAGGAGGGATATTAACTAAAATCGTGGGTTATTCCATTATACCTCTCTTAAAAAGGATTTTTCCATAAAAATTTATTAGTTAGATGAAAAAAAGGAGGATGCTTTTCTCTCATTATATCCTCAAGTTCCTATGTGGCTTCATCAAAATTATGATTCTTCCATAGAAATTTGAAAAGTTGGGTGGTCTTGTTCCACGACACTTTATCTCTTCGATTTATAATTTCCACTAGTTGTTCCTCATATGAGAGATCATGTTCTAGTTTAATGTATTCTAAGTTCAATATGTGTGAAGGGCCTGGCATGTGTTTTCTCAAAAGTGATACATGGAATACATCATGTACTTAGGAGAGATCGAGAGGGAGTGATAAGTGATAAGCTATAACATTGACATGATTAAGTATCACGCCCCGACCCAAGTGAGGGCCCAAGTTGTAACTACCCCAATACCAACTCCATAGGCTAGGGGTGGCGATAAGTGTTGAATGCATAATTAACTTAGGGAGTCCTTTTCCTAATAACTTGTACACATGCACAAAGACAACTCAACGAAAAGTATATATGGGAAAGAAATAAAGGATGCAACACTGCTATAAATATACCAAATATGCATGGACCAATAAAAAAATTAAGTACGGTGGTGTCTACTGACAATAAAAAGGGGAAAAATACACATCAAAACAAAAAATATGTCCCAATCTGACAAAACTGGAAAAGAGTAAACATCTAATAGAGCCTAGATCCTGTAACCCAAGCTATGACCATTGTGCGTGGTCTAAGAACCCCGATCCCTAAGATCCTATGAAGTCATGATCGACTTGTCCACCTTCTTCAAAAGACATGACATGTGTTGGGAAAATCCCATGTAGGGGTGAGTATATACATACACAGTACAATGCCCTAAAAAGGTGAGGGCGAGAAGAGATACAAATAAAGAGGAAATAATTAAATAGAAAAAGGTACAATAAGAGAGTATAGCTCAACTGTCATGAACCAACCTAGGTACCCTGGTAACCTGATAACTGAGCCAGCCCTGACATAGCCTAAAGGGAATTCCTGATCCCCACGGGTCAGCGACTAGAACCTGGAATCACACAACATGCAAGTGGGAATGATTTTTTTCACCAACAATAAGGAAGAAAAGAAACAAGATAGTATGCATAACAAAAGAAAATACACTTGGATTAATGTACCAGAAGTCAACAGGGCATAAACTAGCCCAAAGTAATACAACCAAAGTACTAAAATAGAAGAAGAAAAACCCAAGGTCCCTATGGACATAACTCACCAAGACCAAAGCTCAATAGCTGGGTCCACCTCCAAGAGATCCATTCCCTTTGCTTTAACCTAGAAGAAGAAAGTCTAGAAACACCCGAAGGAAAAATTAGGGTGTGAGCCTAAGACCCATAGGATACCACCAAAGATTCCATAATAGATTCCAAATATAGATTATCCAAAAAAAGCTTTCAATTTTCAAATAAATGAGTTTGGAAATTCAAAATAATATTTAAACAAAACATGCTATATATTTTCAAATGATGGAAATAAATATTTTAAGCAATGATTTTACAAATGTTGTAATATTTATAAAATAATGGATTGTGTAAAACATATATATATATAAAATTATATAAATTCATAAATCATGTAAGTAGTTCAAACAAACATTGGCATACATTTATATCTCAAATATAAATAAACAAGCGAGCAACATGGTCATCAACCAAAAGGTATGATAGTATTAACCAGCTATAAGATTCCACACTCTCTATGTGAACTCAGAAAAATTTGTATACACATGTCCCTATGACATTGGAAAAAGGAGACTTTTCACCAACCTGTCAGGGATGTGACCCACTGCGAGTATGTTTTAAGACGTTGATGCAGCGTAGAGTGTATCCAAATAATTCACTAACTACCTAAGGATTTCATGCACTCTTACATGACAGGTGAACTATATTAAGACTACTTAAAAATATGATCAATCCCATTCTTCCATTTCAAAAGTGCTAATTTCTTTCCATTTAAAACCAAAATAGGTTTTATTCAAAAAAAACATGTCTTTTCACAAGATAAAACCACTGGGTTTCTATCAAATCATTTTAATCCATTTTCACCAATTTGAAATCCATTCAAAAAAATTCCATCATTACACAATTTATTTCCATAATTAAATTCAAAAATTTAATTGGAATCATTTCCATAAAATCCACAATTTAAACTAAACAATTTAAATCATCCAATTCCCATAAACACACCCAATTCAATGAATTGGTGGTTTTCCAAATTTCTATGCCAAAACCATTTCAAATATCTTGATTAACCGAAATTGGGTTTTTATCAGTATAATTGAAATCAAATTTGAGCAATTGAATTTAAATCAACAATTGAAATAAATCAAGTAATACAAGGATAATCAAATTGGCCAATCAAAATGGAACCACCTACCTTAAGGTCATCGATGTCAGCAACAATGATAAACCACCCTGTGTGGTTCAATATACCTATGCACGGCCCTATTATCCTAAGCGTTGACACACCAATGGACGATGTTCGTTAAGGATTCCTAGAATATTACATGTGATAATATTTTATCTCTATTGGATAATATATGGAATATCATTTTATTTCAGCACATGTGTTTGAAATTATACTTCAATGTTTCATGAAATTACACATTGATAATTCTATATTTAATAAAATTATCCTTAATTTCCAAAGTAATTATCAAATATATATACATATATATCTTTTGATAAAAAAAATAAATAACATTAGATAATTTTAATAAATTTTCCCAAGTATGTTCATCGATATATATATATATATATTCTGATAATTCATTATGTTTTTATAGTCCAAATAATTATCGTTTGATAATTTTAAGAAATTATCGATTTAATAATTTGATGAAATTATCATTCATTAAATCAACCTCGTTATTGTTTGACAATTTCACCTAATTATTCATTGATTGATAGTTCTTTTGGATTATCCCTTATTTTAACAAAATTATATTCTCAAAATAAATTATTGATGTATTTATCACTTGATGATTATTTACAATTATACTTTCAATAATTTCATGCAATAGCTATTTGATAATTTTATAAATTATCCCATGATAATTTTATAAATTATCTCTTAATAATTTTGGGATAATTTTTTTTTGAAGAATAGTTCACAATTTCCCTTTAATAATTTATGATAAATTATCCTTTTATAAATTTGGTTTATCAGAAATAATAATTCAAGGTAAACTCATTTTAAAAATAATTCTCCCTTAATAATTCATGCAAAATCATTTATAATGCAGTTTTTCTAATTTTATTTTTTTCCAACCCTGTTTTCATTTTGAGAATGAAAAAAAAGAACAAAAAATTAAAAAAATGAAAATAATACCTGCAACTCCAAGGTGTATCACACAGAAAAAGGAAGAAGAGTCATAGAAAAACTCATAATAGATCCTGGGAGACCTACCGGTTATGTCCAAGGAGGCTTGAGGTGGATTCAAATTGTTGAGATCCACCAAAAACAAGAGCCTATGGGGTATATGAACCCAAAAATGCATCATTTGGAGCCCTAATTTAACACATCTACTTTAATCCACAGTTTAATTAAAAACTTATTAAAAATTCATTAATTTTCCTTCATTAAGATGTTGCAACTGAAATGGATTAAAATGGTTATGATTTGAAATCTTTTGGGAAATGAAATATTCAAAATGGAGTTTTACGGTTTGAGGAAGATGGAGCACCGTGAACCCCTTCATTGATATTATTCTTATTTTTTAAAAATCAATTTAATATATTAAAATTAATAAAAATATAACCATAAAGAGTGATGTGACCAAACACATATTGATCGTGAATGTTATACCCTTTCTAGGGTGAAAACCCCGTTCTGGATCCAACGATGGTTTCATATTTCTTAAATGATGTATCATTTAAAATATATTTATTATTTATTATTTAAAAATCAAAAAAATAATTAATTAAAATAGAAAGGGTTATTTTTTTGAGTGATGCATACAAATTCCCGATGCTAACAAATTTTATTCCTTTTCTAGGATAAAACCTTCGTTCTAGACCCATCGGTTGTCTCGGATTTCTCATATAACACATCGTTTAGGAGATATTTAATTATTTTTAATAAATAATATATTAAATATTATTTAATAACTTTATATCATGAGAAAGGCATCCAAAAATCTGGCGCTTTTTAATGTTATACCCTTCCTAGGGTAAACACCACATTTCAAACATAACCGTATGCTCAGATTTCTCATATGACAGACCATTTTGGAGTTATTCAATTATTTTGAATAAATTTATCATACCTAAAATAATATTTTTATTATTTTTATTCCATACTCCCTGGGGATTTTCAGACCTCATAAACTTATACTTACTCGTTATTTAACACATAAAATATTTAATTGAATATTCTGAAGTATTAAATGGGAGTTTTACCACTCGTGACATGTTTAACAAAAATGAAACTTTTCACTGATAATCCATTTTTTCCATTTAAAGTGATAGTAATTTAACAAAATAAGGTTTAGGAATACCTAAAATAATAACACTATATTACAACCTCCCCACTATAGGAACTTTATGTCCCCATAAATCCTACGAAGAAGCCTCCATGTCAAAAGAGACAAGGCCACTGTTCTCTCATCAGTTTCTCCATCTCTCACGTCTCATGAGAATTAAAACCATGCTTCCAAATCATATAAACCATAGGTATATTACTCTCCTGAAGTACCTTGGTCTCAGAATCAACAACAATAATTGGCTATTCAGTCTTAGATAAAACAAGTTCCACTTCAAGATCATGCCAACTCGGCACATGAGATGGGTCAGATAAATGCATTCGAATCTAAGATATATGAAACACATTATGTATCAAAATCAGTTGCAGTGGTAGTGCTAAATGGAAAAAAACTTTCCCCACCTAAATAATAACCTCAAAAGATTCCAAAAAACAAGGATCAATCTTCCCTTTCCTCCCAAGTCATAGATGACCCAACCGGGGTGAAAGCTTCAAGAATACATAGTCACCAAAACTATTGATTCAAGTCGTAGAACATCTTAGTGCTTCCTGGGTGCACAACCCATTGAAAATTATGGAAATCCCCCATTATATCCTTCTTTGTCACTAACAGTGCAATATAACGGTTCTGATAACACAGAACACCCTCTTTGGAGAACGACCACTGGGCATCAGTCTCACCACCATAAACAGAGTCTCTAATGCTATGTAATTCATCATGAATTTTTTGTTCTTGAAGAATCATCTTGAGAAGTGAAGATTTCAATTGAACACTAGATAAAGAAACTTTATCCCCCTTCCACTGAACTCCAATATGCAACTGTATAAAAATATTCATCAAACTCTACTCTTCTAAAGATTCTTTCACATCTTGTGTTTGAAGTTTCCTACTTACTGCATCTACAACGACATTACCTTTCCCCAGGGTATAGGCAATGTCAAAGTTGAAATATTTTAGGTACTCCACCAAACACCTTTAGAGGAGATTCAAATATTTTTTATAGAAAATATAACTCAAGATCTTGTGGTCTGAATACATAGTAAACCTTTCTCCATAAAGGTAATGTCACCAACACTTAAGTGCGTGCATTAAGTTCAAGTTCATGGGTAGGATAGTTATTCTCATGAGGCTTAATCTAACGAGATATATAGTCAAAAACATGATTACCTTCCATAAGTACACATCCCAAACCTGAACCTAATGCTACACAGAAGACCACATAGTCTTTCCCAGCCTCAGGAAGAGTTAACCCCAGTGCAGTAGTCAAAAGACTCTTTAACTCAACAAAAGAACAATAACATTTATCATTCTAGGAAAACTTCACTCCTTTTAAATTGATCAAACAAATCATCAATTTGCGGTAACAAATATCTGTTATTTATCGTAACTTTATTGAGCTTTTGATAATCAACACATAAGCGAAGAGAACCATCATCCTTCTTGGTGAAGAGAATCGATGCTGCCCAAGGTGACACACTCGAGCGAATAAAGGCTTTCTCAAGAAGATCATCCAACTGGGACATCAGTTTTTTCAGTTCAACTGGATCCATTTGGTAAGAGATAAAAGAAACTGTTTGAGTACCAGACATTAATTAAATAGAAAACTCAACCTCCCTTACCGATAGAAAAAACAGAGAAGTCAGAAAGAAACACGTCGTGAAACTCAACAATGACTGAAGGGAGATCACCACTCATTGAATCTCTCTCTAGATTAAAAATAAATATTGATATCACTTTCCCCAAATCCAGATAATAATTTCCGGCTCTGCTCGACCTTAGGTCACATTCTTCTTGAAGTACAATAGGCACACCATTGGGTGTAGTAATGTAGACCCGTCAAAGATAACAATCAATCTAGGATTTATTGGTAAAGATCCAATCCATCCCAAATATGATGTTAAGATATTTCATGTTGAGTACCCAAAAAACTCCAAGAAAGTTTGAAAACTGATAGAGAGAAGAAACAAGAGAGATTATGGATACCCTGTTCTCTCTTTATACAAAGGGGTATAGTAATATCCATTGCACAAAATAAAATTTCCATATAAAGATTAATCATATTAACAGTATGCAGTGAAAAAAATGAGTGATATGCACTCGTATCAAAAATATTAGTCACTAATGACAAAGATATAGTAATAGTACCACTCACATTCATTGGACCAGTATCTGCTTCCTCTAGAGACTCTCCCACTGCGTGAAGAATCTTTGTTCTGGATTCCTATGGTTAGAACCCTTTTGTATTTTAATCATTTAATTTCCCCGCAGTTTTTGAAGGTTTTGATGATCGCATGCTACTGTATGGAGTGGAAAAGTTGTTTCAGAACTTCTACAAGTCCCCAAAACATCTACAAGAGCCACAATTCTTTTATCCTACTTAGGATTGAAAAAACTCCATAGATTTGTCCAACACCATTGTCTCTGGATAGAACTATTTAGTGAAAATAACCTTGAAGTCCTTCTAATCTAATCCCCCAGGTTTCTTTGTCATCACTATCATGTCCCACCATCTCCTTCTTGGTCCCTCCAACACAAAGGTGGAACACTTCACCTTGATCTCCTCTGGTGTCTAAAAAACTCAAAAAGAAGTTCTATCCTACCCAACTATTCCTCAACATAATGAGGATTAGTGTAGCCTTTGAAAACTGTTGGTTTCTGGTGAAATAAATCTTGAGAAAAATTTCTAAGAGCGCTCCCCCCCTGAGTTCCATAAATGGATCCTAAATAGGGACTAGAGGTGGTTTCTATCCCAGAGCTTGGACAGTGCATATAATCACCTCAACTGGGCTTGGATCCATTGGAGGATTTGCTTACTAATTTTCAATAGTATCCCCTTCCTGGATCCAATTCAAATGTTTTCTCAGAGGCATGATGTTACACAACATCATCAGACAATAAGGAATACATTAGATAATGCTTGTACATAGAAACGAGGGAAACATGATCATGAATGGAAGGACATACATGATTTGGATTTCACTCTATCCAAAAAAAAATAGGGAAAATACTAGAACTAATCCACTAGAATTATTTCCCTAACCACCCATGGTGACTTAAGGTTCATTATGGTGAGAGCTATCCAGATACTCAATCGCAACTACCTCCTAAGTCCCAACAAGAATACTCAAATTCATATTATCATCAAGGAAAGATGATTAACTTCCCTCTGATACCATTTTGTCACGAACCAACTAGGATACCCTCATAACTTGATAACTGAGATGGCCCTGACATAGCCTGAAGGAAATTCCCAATCCCCATGGGTCGGCGACTATCACCTGGAATCACACAACATGCAATTGGGAATGATTTTTTTACCAACAATGTGGAATAAAAAACAATATATTATGCATAAAAAATAAACTCCACTGGGATTAATGTACCACAAGTCAACAAGGCATAAACCAGCCCAAATCACTACAACCAAAGTACTAAAATAGAAAAAAAACAACCCCAAGGTCCCTAAGGAAATAACTCACCAAGACCAAAGCTCAATAGCTGGATCCACCTCCAAGAGATCTATTCCCTTTTCTCAAACTTGGATGAAGAAATTCTAAAAACACCTGAAGGCAAAATTAGGGTGTGATCCTAAGCCCAATAGGATACCACCAAAGATTTCATAACAGATGTCAAATATAGATTATCCAAATAAAATATTTCAATTTTCAAATAAATGGGTTTGTAAATTCAAAATCATATTTAAAAAACATTCTATACATTTTCAAATGATGGGAATAAAAATTTTATGCAAAGATTTTACAAATGAGAGAATATTTCTAAAACAAGCCCTTATGTAAAACATTTATATAAAATAGTTTATATAAATTCAGAAGGCATATAAGCATCTCAAACAAACATTGGAATACATTTATATATCAAATATAAATAAACAAGCAAGCAACATGGTCATCTTCCAAAATCTATGATAGTATTAACCAGCTATAGGATTTCACACTCTCTACGCAAACTCAGCAAAATGTGTATACACATGTCTCTATGAAACTGTATAAAGGAGACTTGTCAAAAACCCATCGGGGATGTGTCCCACCACAAGTTTGTTTTAAAATGTTGTTATAGCGTAGAGTGTATCCAAATAAATCACTAACTACCTAAGGATTACATGCGCTCTTCCATGAAGGGTGAACTATTTTAAAAATTCTTAAAAATATGATCAATCTCATTCTTCCATTTCAAAAGTGCCAATTTCTTTCCATTTAAAACCAAAATAGGTTTTATTCAAAAAAAAACATGCCTTTCTTACAAGATAAAACCTTTGGGTTTCTATAAAATCATTTTAATACATTTTCACCAGTTTTAAATCCATTTAAAACCAATTCCATTATTAAAAAATTTATTTCCACAATTAAATTCAACAATTTAATTGAAATCATTTCCATTAAATCCATAATTTAAACTAAACAATTTAAATTAGCCAATTTTCATAAACACACCCAATTAAATGGAATTGGGGGTTTTCCAAATTTCCATGTCAAAATAATTTCAAATATCTTGATTCACTAGAATGGGGTTTTTATTAATTTAATTGAAAGAAAATTTGAGTGATTGAATTTAAATCAATAATTGAAATAAATCAAGAAATACAAGGGTAATCAATTTGGCCAATCAGAACAAAACCACCTACCTTAAGGTCATCGATGTCAATGGAAATAATAAACCACCCCGTGTGGTTCAATATACCTTCGCACGACCCTGTTATCATAATCATCAACACAACAATGGATGATGTTCATCAAGGATTCCTAGAATATTGCATGTAATAATATTTTATCTCTCTTGGATAATATCTGAATTATCATTTTATGTCAACACATGTGTTTGAAATTATACTTCAATATTTCATGCAATTACACATTGATAATTTTATATTTAATAAAATTATCCTTAATTTCCAAAGTAATTATCAAATATATATATATATATATATTCTGATAATTCATTATGTTTTTATAGTCCAAATAATTATCATTTGATAATTTTAAACAATTATCGATTCAATAATTTGATAAAATTATCATTTTTTAAATCAACCTAGTTATTGTTCGACAATGTCACCTAATTATTCATTGACTGATAATTCTTTTGGATTATCCTTTATTTTAAGAAAATTATATTCTCAAAATAAATTATCGATTTATTTATCTCTTGATAATTATTTACAATTATCCTTTCAATAATTTCAGGCAATATCTATTTGATAATTTTATAAATTATCCCATGATAATTTTATAGATTATCCCATGATAATTTTATAAATTATCTCTTAATAATTTTGCGATTTTTTTAATAAAAGTGCACAATTTCCGTTTAATAATTTATGATAAATTATACTTTTATAAATTTGGTTTATCAGAAATAATAATTCACTGTAAAATCATTTTAAAAAGAATTATCCCTTAATAATTTGTTCAAAATCATTTGTAATGCTGTTTATATCATTTTATTTTATTCCAAACTTTTTTTATTTTTAGAATGAAGAAAATGAACTAAAAATAAAAATAATAAAAATAATACCTACAACTCCAAGGTGTCTTGCACAGCAAAAGGAAGAAAAGCTGTAGACAAAACCATAACAGATCCTGGGAGACCTACTGGTTGCGTGCAAGGAGGCTTGAGGTGGATTGATATCATTGAGATCCACTAAAAATAGGATCTGATGGGGTATATGAACCCAGAAACATAGAATTTAGAACCCTAATTTAACACATCTAATTTAATCCATGGTTTAATAAAAAAACTTATTACGGAGTCATTAATTTTCATTCATTAAGATGTTGCAACTGAAACGAATTAAAATGTTGATGATTTGGAAGCTTTTAAGAAATGAAGCATTCAAAAATGGAGTTTTACAGTTTGGGGAAGATGGAGCACCATGAACCCCTTCTTTGATATTATTGTGATTTTTTTAAATCAATTTAATATATTAAAATTAATAAAAACATAACTATAAAGAGCAATGTAACCAAATGCATGTTGATCATGAATGTTATACTTTGTATAGGGTAAAAACCCCATTCCGAATCCAACGGTATTTTCTAATTTCTCATATGATGCACCATTTAAAATATATTAATGATTTGTTATTTAAAAATCAGAATAATTAATTAATTAAAATAGAAAGGTTTATTTTTTTGAGCGAGGCATCCAAGCACTCGACGTTAACAAATGTTGTACTTTGTCTAGGGTAAACCCCTCATTATGGACCCATCAGTGGTCTCATATTTCCTATATGATGCACCGTTTGGGAGATATTTAATTATTTTTAATAAATAATGTATTAAATATTTTTTAATAACTTTATCTCATGAGTGAGGCATCTAAAAGTATAGTGCTTTCAAATGTTATACCCTTCCTAGGGTAAAAACCACATTTTATACATAACAGTATGCTCAGATTTCTCATATGACATAACATTTTGGAGTTATTCAATTATTTTGAATAAATTTCCCATGCTTAAAATAATTTATTTAATATTTTTATTCCTTCCTCCCTGAGTCTTTCCAGGTCTCATAAATTAATACTTACCAAGTATTTAACACAGAAAATATTTAATTGAATATTTCATAGTATTAAATGGGTGTTTTACCATTCCACAGCGTATTTAACAAAAATGAAAATTTTCATTGATAAACCATTTGTTTCCATTTAATATAATAATAATTTAACATAAGAAGGTTTAGGAATACCTGAAATAGTAATGGGATGTTACATCAACCCAACAAGAGAGTGAAAGTGAACTCATCCAAACATAAGGATCTCAACATGGTGAGAAGATGAAATTATCATTGAGTATTTTCTACCTATAATAGGAGAGTGGACTCATTAAACCATGATAAACTAAACACAGAAAGCACATGGCATACCCTACATGTCTTCACCTCTTCTGTAAGGAGAGTAACTATACCAAAGGAGTGGGTACTGAAGTATAGGATATATATATATATATATATGCTCATTCAAAGAAACCCAAATGAGAGAGTAAGGGGATCTCCATCTCACATCACATCCCAAGAAGATGAGTAGCCAAAAGTTCCAAAAAGATCCCCTCAACGATTCCCAGCACCTCACACGTCTGCCCTGAACACATAAGTTTAAGGGACTTAATCACAACACCTTGATACTATCTGCTTTGGGTGGAACTGACTCACCTGTACAGTTTTAGTTTTAGTTTCAAGAATGCGTATTAGTGGGGAAATCATCCCTCTTTCTTATGAGTTCAAAGGTTCGTCAAACCACACCTCATTATTATGCCTCATAGTCAAGGGGTTTCCAATTTTAGGAAATGATCTCATGCCCTGGTATGACAGGAGGTTCCTACTTTGGTAGTCACTGAGGAACACCACTACCCAATCCTACTGGAGGATACTGCTTAGGAAGGTCACCGGGGAATGCCACTACCCAGTCCTACTAGAGGGTACTACTCGGGAAGGTCACTGGGGAAATATGCCGCCTAGTCCTACTGGAGGGTAATCCTGGTGAGTCATCAATAAAATCCCACTGCTTATCCTAGATGTAGGGTTATGACTAAAAGATTTCATCGGGGAATGCCACTACCCAGCCCAGGTGGAGGGTAATCCCGAAACATCGAGGAACTCCATTTCTTAGTACTACTAGAGGGTAACTCAGAAATATCATTAGGGAATTTCACTACCCATTCCTACTAGAAGGTAATCTGGGAACTACCATCAAGGAATTCCATTTCCCATCCCAGTTGGAGGGTAATCCTGGTATTTCATTGGTGATTTTGTACGATCATTTTCATCATCGAGTGTTGTCTCAACATGTGCCAAACATGTAATATTTCACATTGTATCTCAAAATAAACTCTCAATGGAACCAACACATTATACATGGAAAAACACTGAGGATAGGCATCTCACAGGCCAAAATATGAGTTCAAACAAAAGGGATATGGAGGCTTGAAGATCGCTCAGAATAGATCAAGTAGTACATAGCGTGTGAGGGGACCCACACAGCGTGTGAGGGGACCCACACAATGTGTGATCCCTCTTCACTACCTGGCCATGTCTCTAGTAAGTATATAGGTCTCATCCTATGTAGTATAACACTTTGTTTAGGTGGATTACACATCATGTCCTAACTATCCAGGACTAGGGTCGTGTCTTGTGGTTGTGTCTGTGTAATCAGACCCCGTTTCTGTGTACTCAGACACCGTGTCCATGTACTCAAACTCTGTGTTCATGTAATTTGTACATGGCATGTCTTTGGATGTTTAGTCCATCACACATCTCATAAAAATGAGAAGGAATTACAAAGCATGTCAAGTAAGTACACGTTGTTCCATCCTTATGGGTTCCCAAACCCTAGAACCACCACTGGAAAGAGGCTACATGTCATGTGTTCTTCAATGTACATGATGTGTAGTCACGATTTTTCCAAAAATCTTAAATTTGATCCACCACTTAAAATATACTTTAACGATCACTGATATCACCTAATTTCACTCCAAAATCTTTGGATATGGCTGAATAACACAGATTCCCATCATCACTCGCCACTAATCATCCTCATTCATCGACGAGGGTTTGGCCGAGAATTTTTCTCACTTTCATGCCTATGTTCATCTTGATTTCAAAGGTTAATCACTATATCGGTCATCCTCACTTTGAAATCCTTCTAGATTCATGCTTAGATTGCAAAACCATTGACTTTTTTTCAATGATCCACAAATTCGGGCACCCAATCGAGCACAAGACGCCCAACAACTGTAAATTCGGGAACTGTGGGGTTCCAACGGAGAAGAACGCAAAGAAAGGGGGAAGAAAACGCACTGATAACAAAGGTTTAGACAATATTTGACCAATATTTCTTGTCTAATGATCAATAATGTGTTCTAGGGTTAGAAACAATTGATTAATCAAAAGAGATAATCTAATTTCAATTCTTTGGGATAAAAAAATGGTGCAGGGAGGGGTGCAGATTGATAAATGATTAACAATCTACTCAAACTTTTAATATAGGGTGTAAAAATCACCAAAGACGAGTCCTACCTCTTTTTTGGATTGATTTCTGGTGAATAACATGTTTTCCAATGAGGTAGGAGGATCAGTTTCTTTCATTGTGCTTCGATCCACCATTAATTAGAGGTTTTTCATTCTTCGAAGGAATTCTCCATAGGAATTTACCAATGGAGGTGGGGAGGATAGCTTCACTAGAGAACGGTGGATTATGAGCCAACCCTAGCTAAAATCCTATATTTTCCTATTTATAAGCTTTTAATTAGGTCAAAGTTTATTATTCAAATAATTAATTATTTATTTATTTAACATAAATGCACTGCTAATGAGAGAGTCTTTTGATCATCCCACGTCAACTTATTTTTTGTCAAACATAAGAAAAATTCCACGTTCCAAACCTAATAGTAGTCTCAGATTTCTAATCTGATCAACTATTTAAGAGTTATCCTATTTTCTTTAATTAACCATACCTAGAAATATAAATATATTTAATATTTTTATAAAATTAATTCCAGGTACATCGGGCCACTAAATTTCATGTCATCTCATTTCCTAGCTTTTGAAATATATTTAGAAATTTTTAAAAGTCTTCAAAAGAAAAAACTAGGTCTCTAAGTCATTTCCTCCTTCAATATTTTCATCATTGAAAAGAAAAAACTAAGAAAACAACTCAAGATACTGAGCCTGCATCTAGTTATCTCTTTCCCAAGAACTCTCCTGCACATTTCCATACTACCACAACACACGAACCAAAGGTAGGTTCTGCCCTCACAAGGTCTGATCTCGTCATTCATCGATCACCATGGAGTGCTCTACAAAGGTGGATCCATCCTCAATGTTCAGGTCTCCCCAGTCAATTACCTACATAGATTCATGAACGTATTTCCTCATATATGACACATAGAAGACGACACACCTACTCCAACTTCAGGGGTAGGGCGAGGTGGTATGAAACCTCACCAACCCTCTTCACAATCTCAAATGACCTAATGAACCTCAGGGATAGCTTGCCTCACTATCCAAACCTCTATATTCCTCATCGTGGGGAAACTCTCAAGAAGTTGTGGTGTCCCTGCTCAAACTCCAAGGATATATGATGAAAATATATGTAGGATTTCTATCTACTCTAGGTTGTCTTCACCCATTCATGGATGGATTACACTTTCATCATTCTCGCTTGCACCAACTCTAGACCCATAAGAGATGACTCTTTAATCATCATCCAGCATAAGGGTGACCAACAGGGTCTCTTGTATAGGGCCTCAAAATGTGGCATGCCAATGGTGGAGTGATAGTTATTGTTGTATGCATACTCTATCAAAGGAATATGATCCTCCCATCTCTGAACAAAGTCCAATACTCAAGCCCTCAACATATCCTTTATCACTTGGATAGTGCACTCGGTATGTCCATCAGTATGTGGGTGAAAGTTTTTACTCATCCTCAACTGGGTCCCAAATTCCTCTTGTAGGCCCCTCCACACTTGTGACATAAAACACGTGTCATGATTAGAGACAATCTTTGAGGGTACCCCATGAAGGTGGATGATCTATTGTATGTATAACTTCTCCAAACTCTCCATCAAACTTTGTTCCCTAATAGAAAATAAGTGCAATGACTTCATGAGTCAGTCTACTATCACCTAGATGGAGTCATGTCCCTTTGTTGTGTGTGTAATCCCTATGATGAAGTCCATGTATATGACATCCCATTTCCACTCTGGCATCTCGAGAGGCTGCAACAAACCCATAAAAACTTGGTGCTCAGCTTTCACCTGCCAACAGGTGAGGCATCGTGAGATGAAATTATCTATACTTTGTCTCACACTGGAACAAAAAAACTTATACTGAATATCTATGTACATATTCCCCACACTTAGATGTACAACTAAGGGATAAGTTTGGAACTCCCGCATCACCTCCTCTCGTATCACAACTGGAACCATTTTTCACCCCTGGAACAAGATCTCATGATTCCCTTCTTCAGAATACCCATCTAGTGAATTGCCTATGGATATCTTATCATGCAGAACCTCATAGTTAATGTCTCCCACCTAGGACTCTTTCACATGATCTAGAAGAAAAAGAGTCAACATCATCGACTGTAGAAAAGTTTTACCCTCTTTCTCCACCAAGTTTAGTTATAGAGAAGCTAACTGCTCTGAAGATTCCCACACTTGGTTAGCCTTGGACTTCCTACTAAGGGAATATGGTACAATATTACCATTCCTTGGAGTATAGACTATCTCGAAGTCATAGTACTATAGGAACTCTAACCAGTATTTCTGCCTCAGGTTTAGGTCTCTTTGAGTGAATACATACCTAAGGCTTTGGTGGTTTGAGTAAACCATAAAGTGATATATTAGAAGGTAGTGCCTTCACATCCTCAAGAAGAAGACTATCGCTTCTAGCTCTAGATCATGAGTTGCATAGTTCTACTCATGGGGTATCAACTGCCTCAACCCATATGTGATGACTACCTACCGTTGCATCAACACTCAAATGATCCCAGCTTCTGAGTCATCTTAATAAACCACAAACTCAATGCCTTCCTATGGTAGAATCAAGACTGGAGCGCTTGTCAACCTCTACCTCAACTCCTTGAAGGCCTTTTGGTAGTGCTTAGACCAGGTAAATGTTTTTCCCTTCCAAATCAAGGCATTCAAATGGGCCACAATTCTAGAGAAGTCTTCCAAAAATATTCTGTAGTACTCTGAAAATCCAAGAAAGATCTGAACCTTTAACACATTATTGGGTGGATCCCAAAAAAGCACTACTTTGATCTTGTCTAGATCCATAGCTAAACCTTGTTAAAAAAAGAGCATGCCCTAGAAAGTGAACCTCATGTATCAATAACTGGAACTTTTAGAGCTTTCCATAAAGCTAGTGCTCTTGAAGTGAATAAAGAACCATCCTCAAGTGCTTTTCATGCTCCTTCTCTATTACAAAGTAGACAAGTATGCCATCGATGAAGAAAATAAAAAACTAGTCCAAGTATGGCTAGAAGATCTGGTTCATCAAATCCATAAAGACGATGGGGGTATTTTTCACACTAAAGGGCATCATTATTAACTCGTAGTGTCCATCGTGACATCGAAAATACAACTTTGGAATATCAGCCTCACAAACCCATAATTGGTGGTAGTCAGACCTCATATCAATCTTGGAGAACCATCTCACACCTTATAACTAATCAAATAGGTTTTCAATCCTTGGAAAGGTTTACTTTTTCTTTATCATGGTCTAGTTCAGGTGATTATAATCTACAAAAATTCATAAGCTCTCGTCTACCTTTTTCAAAAATAGAATTGGACCTGCCCATGGGGACACACTAGTTCTGATGAAACCATTCTCATGGAAATACTCCAACTAAAATCATAGCTCCTAGATCTTGGTAGGTTCCATATGATACACCATAGAGGATATCAGGGTAGTCCTAGGTTTAAAATCTATGAAAAACTCTATATCCCACCTTGGAGGTAGTACTAGAACATCCTTAGGGAAGAAATCCATATAATCCTCCACAACTGAAGAAACCCAAATTTCTGAAGAGTCGTTTGCTCCAAGGGTTACACTTGCTAATTTATGGTTGATAAGTTGTAACTTCCTACTCACAACATCTACTCATCCTTCTATGAGGTCTCTATCACCAGAAAAGAGAACCTCATCCCACCAATGCATAGGAATCTAACTAGTTTATGGTGATATTAGATCTAGGATCGAACCATGGAAATCCAATACATTCCCAATATGACATCATAATATTCCATCATGATGAAAAAAAATATCCCACGTTAACCTCTCTCTTCCAAGCGATGGTTCACACTGCTAACAGATGAAAGAAACAAAAGAATCATCCCCTATAGGAACCTTGAGACAAAGATAATGTGCTAACACCTTCACTAGAAGATCCAAATCTTGTACTAAGAGTATCGAGATAAAATAATGGCTGGAAACTATGTCTACTAATATTTAGGCAAGATTAGGATAAACATAGATTGTACCTTGAATCATCTCGTGCATTGTAGGATCATAGACATCCAAAGATTACAGTTGTCTGTAGCCACAACCACTATCTCCCTGATCCTGACGTGGGCCACCTAGTGGTGGTGTTGGTGGAAGGATCTCACATTGTCATCCCCCACCTACAACTCCTCATAATCCTCTGCTAGCTCTTCCTCCCTAGGGACCACCATGTCCCCACATGGGAGATACCTAATCATAGTGTTATCTCTGCCATAGAGGTCCATCAGTTATCTTATTAGGAAAATAATCACATATGTTTGACCAATCTCATTCCATGTGACCTCTCCCATCATAAGAATAGCACACCCCTCCCCAGGCTTCCTTGGTGCTCTAGGTTGTCCCTGCACTATACGACCACATCCCTAAGCATGCTCATGGAAGGGTATCCTATTCTGAGATCTCTGGTGCCTAACTGCTACTGTAGATGTATCAGCCCTATCACTCCCACTTCCATCTCTAGATATATGGCATCCCTCTGATAGAAATCCCTCTATCATAAGTTCTCACTCCAGAACCCCAGAATAGGTGGGGATGCACAAGGTCACTACACTAGCTCGGATCTCTCTACGAAGTCCCTGCTCAATCTTATGTTCTTAGAAGTATCCATCTTTGATCATGTCGAGAGAGTAGCATATAAGGTCTATGAAACTAGCTACGTACTCATCCAATGTAATCCCTCCCTACGGAATCAACAAAATCTCTTGAATCCGAACAGATTTTAAGAAAGAGGGGTAGTAATCCTCATGAAATAGCTGTTGGAATTCATCCCACGAGAGTGTCGACTCATCATGCATCTAGGTAACTAGGCTCTACCAATGCCTAACTACTCCATGGAAAATATTTTCTTCTAAATCCACCAACCGATCCATTAGTTTCTGGATAATCTTGAAGATATGGACCACCAACTCTATCCAATCCTCCATCACCTGGGGATCCAGTTTTCCATGAAACATCAGCGGTCTTTGATGCTAGAACTCACAGAGTGTGCTCATCTTGTGTACATCCTCAGCCTATTATATTGGAATGATCTACTATATGATAGGTGGAGGTTCTTCTACCTTCCCTTCTGGAGGAATGGGATCACGATATGGACCTTGAATTGAGGCCTTGTCACTCATTGGGTCTTTGTCATGAACTAGAGTTGGTATATAGGCTGGCTATCATCACAGAGTCATCCTAAAATTTATCAAGGAGTATCACGGTCAGATGAACATATACATATATATCAACAGTAATGGGGAGATAACTCAAGAATTATAGTCAAATAATCGATCTTATATGATGCATGTACCATTGATCCCTGAAAAAAAAATCTCAACATGTCGAGTCAACAAGTAGGTATTCAATGTCATGGTGAATGGATACGTCGGCCACCACACCATTATTGGAATCTCTATCCTGATAACTACACTCGATACACTTTGACATTATTTCCCTAAACCCAACCAAAAACCTTTTTAGGGAGATATTAGAACAATTTCCCAAGGGTTGAACCACCTTTGATACCAATATGTCACAACCCAACACAATATGGGGCTCAAGTCGCAACTACCCCAAGCCTACCTCCATATTCTAGGGGGTGGAGACAAGCACTGAAGGCATAACTAACTCATGGATCCCTTTTCCTAAGAACCTATACACATGAAAATAGCCAACTTAATGAAAAAAGTGCATAGGGGAAAGAAATGAAGGATTCAACACTGCTATAAATAACCAAATATACATGGGCCACTAAACAAAATGAGGTACAGTAGTGTATAATGAAAAGAAAAAGGGCGAAAATAAATGCCCAAACCAGAAATACGTCTTAACCTAAAAAAATGGAAAAGAGTAAATTTTTGAGAGGTCAAATCTCATGTATCCCAAGATACAACCACCGTACATGATCCAAGCACCCTGTATCCCTAAGATCCTCTAAAGCCATGATCAGCCCATCCGCCATATGTAAAAGACACAACACATGTTGAGAAAATCCCATATAGGGGTGAGTATATACATACCTAGTAGAACAACCCAAAAAATTAAGGGGGAGTAGTATGAGATACAACTGAAGAGGGAAGTAGTAGATATAACAAGTTATAGTAAAAGAGTATAGATTAACCCAACAAGAGAGTGAAAGTGAACTCATCCAAACACAAGGAGCTTGACATAGTGAGAATAAGCACTTATCGTCGAGTCTTCACTACCTATAGCAGGAGAGTGGACTCATCCAACCATGAGAAGCTAAACACATAATTCACATGGCATACCCCACGCATATTCACCTCTCCTTTAAGGAGAGTAACTATACCCAAGGAGTGGGTACTGAATTAGGATATATATATATATATATATATATTCTTGGTCAAAGAAACCCAAACAAGAGTGTAAGGGTATCTTTATCTCATAACTTAGCCTAAGAATATGATTAACCAACAATTCCAAAAGGATTCCATCAACAATGCCTAGCATCTCACACATCTTTCCTGAACACATAATTTTAAAGGAATCAATCACCACACCTTGATACTATCCTCTTTGGGTGGAACTAACTCACCCGCATGATTTGAGGTCAAGTCAAAAGAACGTGTCTTGGTGGGGAAAGTGTCCCTCTTTCTTGTGAGTCCAAAGGTTCATCAAACCACGCCTTGTCACTGTGTTTCACAGTCAAGGGGTCAACATTTTTTTGAAAGGATATTGTGCCCTAGTATGATAAGAGGGTCTTACTATGGTATTCACCGAGGAACTCCACTACCCAGTCCTATTGGAGGGCACTAGTTGGGAAGGTTACTGAGGAATGCTGCTACCCAGTCCTACTGGAGGGTATCGCTTTGGATGGTCATCAGGGAACACCAATGCCTAGTCCTACTAGAGGGTAAGCCCGATGAGTCATCATAGAAACACCACTTCCTAGCTCGGCTGGAGAGTTATGCCTGGAAGATGTCATCGGGGAATGAAATTGTACATCCCAACTAGAGGGTAATCCCGAAATGTTGAGAAACTCTATTGCCCAGTCCTACTAGAGGGTAACTCGGAAAGATCATTGGGGAATGTCACTACCCATTCCTACTAGAAGTTAAGCCTAGAACTACCACCGGGGAATGCTACTACTCAACCCAGCTGGAGGTTAAGCCTGATACTTCTTTGGTCATTCTTTATGATCATTTCCATCATCGGGTGTCACCTCAACATGTGCCAAACCTGTAATATTTCACATAATATCTCAAAATATTTTTTTTAGGGTATCATCACGTTTTACATGGAAAAACACTCAGGATAGGCATATCGCGGGACAAAATATGAGTTCAAACAAAGGAGATATGGAGGTTTGAATATCACTCAGAAGAGCTCAAGTAGTACATGGAGTGTGAGGGGATCCACACGGTGTGTGGTCCCTCTTCGCTATTTGGCCATGTTTCTAGTTGGTAAACAAGTCCCATTACATGTATTAGAACATGTTGTGTTTGTGGAATACACATTGTGTCCTAACTATCTGAGACTGGGGTCATGTCCTATGGTTGTGTTCGTGTACTCATAACCCATGTCTGTGTACTTTGTACATGGAGTGTCTATGGCCATGGAGTGTGTCTCATAGATCATACACATGAGAATCAATTACATGGTGTTTCAAGGAAGTACATGTCATTACATCCTTATGGATTCCCAAAACTTAGTGTCACCACTGGAAAGGGACTACACGTTTTGTTTTATTCATTGTACACAACATTTAGTCGTGATTTTTTTTAGAAATATTAGATTCAATATGCCACATCAAATCTACTTCAACCATCATAGATATCACCTGATATCATTCTGAAATATTTGTATCTAGTCGAATAATAAGGATTCTCGTCATCATTCATTGCAAATTGGTGTTGTTCTTTGATGAGGGTTCTTCCAAAAGTTTTGCACATTGTTACACCTCTATTCATTATAATTTCAAAGGTTAATCACCAGATCTGTCATCCTCACTTCAAAATATTTTCAAATTCGTGATTGGATCACAAAACCATTGAGGATTCATCAATCTGCCTCAAATCTAGGCACCCGATCAAGCTCAGGACGCCTGGAAACTATCGAGCTGGGAACTGAGGGGTTATAACGGTGAATAATGTGAAGAACAGGAGAAGAAAAAGCACCAAGAATAAAGGTTTTGATGATAATTGACCAAGAGTTCTTGTCTAATGATCAACAACGTGCTCCATGGTTTGAAACAATTGATTAAGCAAAAGAGATGTTCCAATTTCAGTTCTTTGGGATAAACAAAGGGTGCAGGGAGGGGCATAGATCGATGAATGATTAACAATCAACTCAAACATTTAATCAAAGTCATAAAAATCACAAAATACAAGTCTTAAATCTTTTTTGGATTGATATTGGTGAAGAACATGTTTTATGGTGAGGAAGGAGGATCTATTACCTTTATTTTTCTTCGATCTACCTTGAATTAGAGGTTCATCATTCTTCGAAGGAATTCTCCATAGGAATTTTCCAATAGAGGTGGGGAGGATAGATTCACTGAATAATGGTGAATTGTGAGCCAACCCTCACTAAAACCCTCTAATTACATATTTATAAGCTTTTAATTAAGTCAAAGTTGATTAGTCAATTATTTATTTATTTATTTATTTACCTTAAATTCACCACCAACGAGCGAGACATCTATTCATCCCGCGTCGACTCATTTTATGTTGCGCCTAAGGAAAACACTGCATTCCAAACCCTACCGTAGTCTTGGATTTCCAATCTGATCAACCATTTAAGAGTTATTCTATTTTCTTAAATTAACCATGTGAACGCAATATAAATATATTTAATATGTTTATAATATTAATTCTGGGAACATCAGGTCTCAAAATTGCACGTTGTCTTAGTGCCTAGCTCTGGAAATATATTTAAAAATATTTAAAAATATTATAAGGAAAAAAATGGGTCTCTACATTAAGGATCTCAAAAGGGCTGATATACCTATAGATGAGCTTCCCTTTCTTCCAAAATCTCATAACATGATTCCAATGAGATATCTAAAGGAACAACTTGTCGCCAACTTCAAACCCTAGATCCCATTGATGATTATATGTATAACTCTTTTTTTTGACTTTGTGATGCTTTCATATGAAACCAAATGGTTTAAACTTCAACATCAATTCTTGAACAAGGTCATATCCTATCAACTTCCTCTATCCAACAACATCCTAGCATGTTAGAGTCCTATATCCATTCCCATAAAAATATTTATATGGTTCCATCTAAATGTTATAATGGAAATTATTATTATATAAGAACTCTACTAGGGGAAGGTGTTGATCCAAAAATACTTGGGAATATATTGAACAATATATCGATATATTCTCAAGAGTTTGAATAGTTAACTCAGATTGACCATCAATATGAGGATGATAAGTAGTGTGGAAGTCCAGTTCTATCTACAATTATTGTTAAATACTTCTCAAAAACATTGCGTTAAACTTCAGATCTTGATTATGTAAAATATAGTGTTTCACTCTATTTAGCCTTACCAATTCCTTTGTGTATATATTAGTGACTTGGTCAAACAAGAAATATTATTTTATGGATATAAAATGTGATAACTTGTTAAGGTGATAGAATACAACTCAAATAGAATTATGACCTTTAGATGTCATGGGGAGTCCTATGATGAAATCCATGGTGATATTTTCCCATTTCCATACCGGTATTAGAAATAGTTTAATCATCCCCTTATACTTTTTTTTATTCCACCTTAACTTTTTATCATACCAAGCATCGAGATATGTAATATACAATCTCCCTATTCATGTTACCCCACCATAATTCTTCCTTTAAATATATATACATATTCAAGATTCCTAGATGAATAGAGTAGGATGGGTTATGTTCATCATAAAAATGTTCCATCTTTATCTCTAGTATTTATGGGACACATATCCAAGTTCTAAACATATAACTCCATATTTATCAAAGTTGAAACCTCAAATATTTGTTACCTTTTTTGGTATCTCCACATTATTTTTTTTGAGATTATTTGATATTTACGTGGATAGATGGTTGAAAATTAATTTAGGAAAGACAGTATTTATCCCCTTAACTTATAATTTCAAGTTTTATACTTTTCATATCTATGTGTATTGGGTATTTTTTAAACCCTCGTCACGGATAAGGTAGCATGATATTTCCTACTCAGAACATCATCCACCTTGTTTGTCTTCCCTAAGTGGTAATGTATTAAGTAGTTATAGTATTTGATTAATTATAACTATCTCCTTTGGTTTATGTTTAAATATTTTTGTAAGAATATATATTTCAAGCTCTTGTGGTCAGTATAGATATGAAAATTCTCACCATAGAGATAATGTTGCCAAATATTTAATGAAAATATTACTTCTTCCATATCCAAATCATGCATTGGAGACTTTTTCTCATTATTTTTAATTGATGTGAGGCATAAGAAATTACCTTATATTTTTACATGAAAATGGATTCCATTACCTTTAATTAAGAATCACTATATATTACAAACCCTTCACTATTATAGGGTAACGTAAGCATGGTTGTAGTGACCAATATCTTCTTAAGATCCTTGAAAAAATCTTTATATTCCTCTATCTAAAGTAACTTCACTCCATTCCAAGTTAACTTGGTTAGTGGATTTGATAGTTGTGAAAAAAAATCACAAAGAATAGATAGTATATAGCTAACCTGAGAAAGATATGAAACTTGGTTACTATGGTCAGTCTAGGACATTGTTCAATAACTTTCATCCATGAAGGATCTATATATATTCCCTTACTTGTGATTACATAACCTAAGAATGATACTTTCTATATATATAATTCACACTTTATGAATTTGGAATATACTTTATCTTTTCTTAAGGTCTTAAACACAATCTTCAAATGATCCTCATGTTGTTCCTTGCTTTTAGAATATATGAGATTATCATCTATGAAGATAACTAAAAATTTATCAAGGTAGTATCTAGAAAAAATATCCATTATATCCATCAAGATAATAGGAGAATGTGTAAGCCTGAATGGCATCACTATAAAGACATAGTTTTAGTACCTCATATGAAATGATGCATTGTAAATATCCTCCCTTTTGACACTTAATTTATGATATCTATATTGAAGGTAAATATTTGAGAAGTATTGATCTCCTTTTATTTTATAGAACAAATCATCGATATGGGGTAGAGATTACTTTTTCTTAATAATGATTTTATTATGCACATGATAGTTAATGAAAAGACTCATTGATCCATCCTTTTTTGTGACAAAGAGGATTGGTTCACCACATGGTGGGGCACTAGGGCATATAAAACCCTTGTTCATATTCATTTATAGCTACTTATTTAATTTTTACAACTCAATGGTGCCATTATGTAAATACTTTTTAAGATAATCATGGATCCGGTTATGAGTTTGATCTAAAACTCAACCTTGTGCTCTGGGGGAATACTAGGAAGTTCATTTGTAAATACATTTATATATTCTCTTACAATAATCATGTCACCAATTTTGAATTCCTCCCATGTGATTTAAGTTAAAGTCCCCCATTTCTAGGTATCAAGACCCATATTATATAATTTTCTTCCAAATAAATTTTATGATCATCCCAACATTTATATTTGATAAAAGGTTGATTCAGGATATGAAATGAGATTTCCTTATCCTAAAAATTGATATGCTCTCTATTCAGAGAAATTCAATATTATGTAAAATTCAACCAAGGGAAGAATGACTATATATATAGGGAGTATCATTCCACAAATTTTGATCGAATAAGAGTTATATATCTTAGACTTCATTATCATGCCACCAGGTGTTTTTAAAAATAGTTAAATATTCAACACTTGAGGTGGTGAATCAATATTCTTAGAAAAAATCATTATATAAAAGAAAGCAAAGAACCGGGATAAAATAATGCATTCACAGCTCTAGAGTAGAGAATAATTTTACCGTGTATCACTTAATTTCTATGATCCACATCAATATTAGTGAAAGTATACACTCTTCCATTATCCCTTGGTTTATGAGGATTATAGGGCCTATTCTCTTCATTATATTTGGGGTTAGGGCATTTATTTTCTTAATTACCAAACTCATTTAATTTGAAGAATTAAAGTGTATGTAGTGAATTATTTGGGACCTTCGTCTCCCCCATTGTGTTAATGAGACTCTTCATATCTTTTTGGTATTCTCATGCTTGGTGTCCTGCTCTGCCATATTTAAAACATCCTCTTATCCCTCTTAGGAAATTTCTGAGGTGTTTCTTCTGATTTTTTTTGTCATGTAGGCAATTGGACATTATTTCCCCCAAGTGTCCTATCATTATAGATTATTTGATTCTCCAATTTCCTTTTATTCTATAAAAAATAATGAGATCCCTCAGTTTATATATCCACTTTTATCATACATCAAAAAAAAGTATTCATAGATTCCAAAGTCTCTTATAACTAATAGCTTTCAAAGACTTGTATTTAAGATAATAAATAAAGGTTTGATTTTAATATTATGGTCAAAAGTAAAACTAGAGGAATACCTTGTGATTCTAAAGAAAATTTCTTCATAGATTCTAATGGATTCATCCTCCTTTTTTTCAACACCAATAATTATCCCTCTCTATTTATGTGAAGAGTTAGTGGAAAATACTTGGTGAAGAATAATTTCTAGAAATCCTCCCATCATATAGAGTGAACTTCATCCCTTTTCATTGTATTCTTAAAAAGAGTTCACAATTGGTCTGCCTATCCATCCAAATGATAAATTAATAGAACAAACTTCTCATGTTCTGATCACTAGATAATGGAAAATATATTTTCCGTTTCATTGATTCATTACTTGAAAATAATTGGATTATAAGATCCACTAAAAGAGGGTGGACATTTATTCATGAAATAATTGATCTCAAGTTTATCCATCCTTGTTTTGTTCAGAAGATCAATATTATTTGCATTATTATTCATATCTTGTGATAGTTGAATGATCATTATTGTAAGTTTTGGTACTCCAGCTCCAATACCATCTATTTTTTCATTGTAAAAATCACCGCATTGTCCTTTGGATCCATTGTTAATTTGGTTTCTCCTAGATCTATCCATTACTTTAAATAAATAAATATTAACATATGAAAAAATTAATAAATTCATAAAAAAGGAAACTATAAACTTAGAATAAGTAACTCATAAATAGAGTGTATAAACTAACTTATGGATCTTTAAGTTTCAATATATATTATCAATTTCAATTTTCTATTAGTTACTCTAAACTAAATATATTCAATCCCTAATTATGTTTTATTAAGAATTTGTGAATCATAAAATAATATCTCTCGAGAGTGTCAAACTATGTGTGTCTTGGGACACTTTATCGTGCACTGAGTGATGATTAAGTTAATACCCAATATGACCCTTTCAGGGTTACTACCCCTTAGTGCATATATTCTAGAGATTATATCCACTTATAGTATCCATAAAGGGATTTCATTTCTAGAAAAACTATATAATATCTACTTTACCAAAATTTTTGGATAATATCCTATACATATAGTTTTTCATGGGGTTTTTGCTAAAGTTATCTCATCCTAATGCCCCAAAATGACAAAAATTATCACTAAAAATAACTAAAACTTTATATGATACCAACTAAGGTTACCCAATATAAATATATATTTATTATAAATCATTTCCATAAGTTAAATATTACATGTAACACATAATATCACAATCATAAAACTCAAAGGTTTATTATTTTTGAGTTCTATCTATAGAAGAAACTTATTTTACAATACTTGTGAGAATTTATATATAATCAAACCACACTCGACCCCCTTATTGACTCCTCATAGGTTATAATTATCATCATGACCTCAGGATTTAAAACATAATAAATGGGTGGTCTCAAACTCTCAGTAATGGAAAACTAATCAATATTTCAAAAATAGTTGTATCATAATCATATTATAAAACATGAGTAGGAAAAAATATATTATTAAAAGAACATAGAATAATAAGATTTTTCTATAAGTTATAATAGAATGTCATGTAATCTCAAATAATAAAATATATACCATGTAATAAGAGTGTGAAATCATGAGATAATAAACATGATACATGGATCATAACATAGGTAGATAACATATAAATTTGTCGCAAAAATAATCATAGGAATCATAACATAGTGGATCAGGCATCACTTCATGTTTACCTTATTAGATCTGGAATCACTAACTATTTCCCAATGCATTAGAGGGTTATATAGCACTCACCCAGCTAAGGTTTTCCCCCACCACCACCTTCTTATCCCCCATTGTGGTTTTTATGGGATCATATCATCGATGCTTTAGCCCGGCATGCTCATGGTGTGTGGTGTCCCTTCCTGTGGCAGTGTTGTGGCTTGATCATCTTGGTGTTCTCACCGTTTGCTGGACATTCCATGCCATTCCCATCAATCTAGAAGGGCCTTTACATGGTGGCGTGGTGAAGATTGATTCCAACTACTGCATTGGCAGTTTCCACTTCACATTTGAGTCAGTTGAGGTTTTATGGGGCAGATATGGTGATTGTGTGCGGTCTCAAAGACGACGATGGTATTTTCAGTTCAAGCTTTTGGTAGGTCTTCTTTGGGTGTTCTTCTTATTCCCTTGATGGTTTGGCTCTGATGGTATTCATGGTAAGGGGTGTCATTTTGTTTCTTTGATGTTCAAATTTCATTTGGGTGTGTTGCGGCGTCGATATCGTCGGAGGTTCCCCACTTTTCCTTGCTTCTCTTCCTGTGGTTTGTGAGATTCAAACTCCGACGAGCTTCCATTCCCCTAGAATCCATGGTCGTCTGGGTTTTGGATGGAGGTGGGGTTCCGGCCTTGTTTTTGGTGACCGGTGAAGGTTTTATTGTGCAAAGGTTCTTGATTTGGGTTGAGAAGTGGTGATCTGGGATTCGTGATGATGGAGCAATCGGGTTGCGACGGTGGAATATTGTGTCTTCGCATTGTGTTGGATTTTTTTTGTGATTTGGTGGAATGGTTTCTGGTGTTAGTGGTGTTTTTCTAATTTTTTTGGAATTTTTAATCTGGACTCGACTACATGGATAAGTCCCATAAGAGGATTTAGAGCTGGCGGTTCATCTTTGTAGATCTTTTCGGATTTGGATTTTGAGAGGGTATGGCATCGGCCATCGAATTGGTCATGTGCTTGACATAGGACGATTGATTGTAAATAGCCATTCAATGGTGGAGTGCTTCATTATGATCAAATATTGGGAAGGTACAGATCCATGTTGTCAGTCTGTTTTTACTCTCTAAGACCTTCGGGTCGGGGTTTGTCTTTAGTCCATGGAGTCTATGTGGGTTTCCCCCTTCTTCCCTTAAAAGGGTGTTTTATTATAATAAAATAAAAAATTTAAGACCTTTGGGTAATTGGATGGATGTATGTATGGGAATCACCCATCACATAATAATCATTCATACATATATGTGACACATGAAATCAATCATTCATCATATCCTAAAGAACCTATGGAAAGAAAATGAGTTTTGTAATATTTTCAAATGGTATCACATAAAATGTAAACAAGAAATAGATCAATTGATACCAAAAATTCATTCACCACAAAGGAGTATTTCGTAATGGAATTTAGAAGGTGATTTAAAAAACATAACTTCATAAGAGTTATATCTTTTTAAGTTAAATAGTAAAATCCAAGTGAAACTGTAAAATCATTTTTTGAAAAATTTTCAACATTGTCATAAAATAATAGGTTATGGGTCATATTCAAAATTCATTTTTCAAATGGTGAAGTAAAAAATTTTGAAATATTTTATTTTTAAAAATAATCTTCAATAATGGATCCTTGGAAAAGACCTAAATTTTTTCCAAAGGAAATTGGGATTGAAAGATAAAGCATATGGTTATGAAAGAAAACCTTTTTTAAAATTTTAAAATAACTTTATTTAAAATCCACATTATAAAAAGTGTTAATAAAACTTAATTTTAAAAATAGGAAAGGTAAATATTAAGGTCTCTTAAAATAACACATAATTAGGTTTCCAAATATAAATGAGAACATTGGAAGGAAGATAAAATGCGAACATGGAAGAAACCCCACCATTAAAAAGGATGTGAATTATTCTTAACAAATATATAATTTTTTAGAATAAAATTAATCAAGGTAAAATATTTTAATTTAAAATTTCACTATTAATAAAGAGATAATAAATTATAGTGTCACTTTATAACATAATAAACCATATTTTAAAACCATAGTTAAAGTGGAATAATTATGACTCAAGAAAATAAGTTGATTCAAGAAAACCCTCAACCTTTTACTCCTAAATTCCATGAAAGGTCTTTAACCTATTTTATAATAAAAAACCATATTAATAACCAATTTAAAATCATTATTAATATATATCACTTAATATAATATTTAATTATAATCATTTTTTATACATTTATTAGTTAGTTATAATATATTTTCATCATCAGATACTGGCAATTTTAATTATTCTACGCGTGATTTAAAATCCAAAGGTCAATTCCCTTTATTTGATAAAAATTTAATCATTACTAGATTATAAAATATACTAAAATATATTATTTATAATGATGTATAATTATCTAATTTCATTTCATGTTATTTTTAGTCACAATTCGTAGAGACAGAATCAGCAACGAGTTTGTTTTAGTAATTTTTTATGATCAAAAGTTGGTATGAAAATAATACATTAAATATTAATAGAACCTTTAAATAACCTTAATCCAAACATTATTTGATCATTTATGTCTAATAATACTATTATTTAAGTTTCTATAGTCATCCATGATATAAATTTATATCACTTTTTATGTGGGTGGTTAAACCGACCCAAATAAGAACATGCTATAATTGTGGGGTAATTATTGTTAAGTGTTTCATTTGGCTTAATATAATTACTATAGAAGTAAAATAATATTATTTAGATTTTTTAAGGCATATAATTATATTTTAAAATATTTTGATAAAGAATAAAAATCTATATAAAAAATGAATTATGTTGCTTCACGGAGGTGGTAGTCCACATGTACACACAGGCGATGTTCTCATTTCCCATGGAATTACAATATGCTAGTAATTGTTTTATAGTTTCAGAATATTAATTTCATATTTATTCATTAAATATACCCTTTTAATAGTACATGTATATTGGTTATGAAAAATTGATTATGTCTCTTATGGAGGAGGTAGTTTCCACATAACACAAGCAACATTTTCATTTTTTGAATAGTTGGGAGGAAAGTAGAAATGGAAATAACATAAACATTATAAACTTTTAGTATATCTATGATACTTTAGTAATTATTTCAACATGGTTATATTAGATTAAAAGTAAAAAGAATACAAAATAAAGTAAAATAAATAAAAAATTAATAATAAAGAATTTTACCTTACCCCTTAGAAGAACTCCTATGAAAATTGGATTAAGGATTTAAGAGGTGGTGTTTTGAGAAGACCAGATCCTCTAGGACTCATCTATAAGTGTTCAGGATTTATTTGGGTAGATTTTAGTCAAAGCTAATAGGATCGGGGTGTGAGTATAAGTGGGGTGGTGATGGATGCTCTTATATGGGAGAGGAGTGGCATTTTTGTAATAATATGAATGGTAAAGTCATTATCCAAAGGTAAAGTGCATCAAATAATGGAAAATAATAGAGTGTGGGAATTGGTAAAGTAAATAAAGCCTCAAACAAACATTTTAACACATTTTTTGTACATGTTTTAAATTATTTTAATATTAAATGATTCATTTTTTTTAAAATGGGTTTTTACTATGGTAACTAATCTTTATCTTAGTAATTTACTTTTAATGAAAAAGAATTGAAACTTATTACATTATTTGTACCCAATGATTCAAAATATGAAATTAATTTTTTTAAATAAAATTTCTAAGTGTGTGAGAAAACTAATTTTAATACTATCACACATTACATATAAAAAACCATTTCTATGAAAAGTGTATTTTTAAGCTTTAATTTAATGTTTAGGATAAAATTATCAATGTTGTTTATTTCCATGAAATTAATTGGTTTACTATTATAAAAATAATATTTATGTGGCTTTAAAATCAACTAAAAACCGAATTTCACCTTGATGAAACTTAATTAAAATAAATTAAACAAAAATAGTTTTTATTAAAATAATTATTAGTTAAGTTTTAAAATGTTAAACATGGGTTTTATAAATTCAACATTTCATTTCTTTAAATGGATTATTTTTATACTTAAATACATTTTTATCTTAATTTTTTTTTTAAGTTTTAAAGTCATACTTAGTTTATGGTAATGTCATAAAAGCTACAGTATTTCTAAAAATGGTATTTTGTATTATTCACCTAAAATCATTCTTTTCATAAAAAACTCAAAAAAATCAACATAAGATATTATTGACATGATAAATCCAATAATAAAGTTAATTTTTCCAAATTCAAATTCTAAAATTTATGAATTTACCTATTTTTACTATTATTTTATACTAATTAAATTATTTTTAATATATTCTTCAAAAATATATATTTAGTTTCTTAAAATAAAGAACATAGAGATATAATTTTATAAAAATATATATTTTAAGAATAAGTTGATCTTATTAGTTATTTAGAAACACTAATTGATTTTATCAATGCATTAGTATTAAAAATGATCTTTATTTTTATTTATACATATATTTCATAAAGCGGTTACCTCTATGTATATCCAGCAATTCAATGGATACTTTATGAAAGTTATATTTATATAAATAAAATGTGATAGGGTTTGTTTTTGGTTTGGTGATCCATTTTAAATAATCTTTGTAACATAATGAATATTTTAAAGAGGAATATTTACTAAAATCATGGTTATTATAAGGTCTATATAAGGATAATATTCATCTAATAATTAAGATAAAGATAAAATCCATCCAATAGTTTATTTTATATTTTCTAAATATACATTATCTACTGTTTTATTTTATTTATAATTGACCATTAATTTGATTCAAATCGTGCAATCCATTTACTTTTATTTAATGGTAGTCTTCCTTTAACCATTATTCATTTGAAAAAATTATCTTCCTGGTCTCCTAAATATTTTTCATGAAATTAGATTATAGGTGTCTACCAAAAAATTATATTGTTTTTATTCATATGTTAAAAATATATACAAAAGAGACAAGAATGAGGTTTGTAATCTTTAAAATGAAATATCATTGTAATAAAATGTTGTCAAAAAAATTAATTAGATGTATCATAAGAGTAAAAAATATAAATCCCAATGGTGCATCAAAAAAAGTGTTATAATTTATTTATTTTATCCCTTTTATGTTTATAGATAAAAATACATAACATTAACACTCTAAATTATTCCCATATAGATCAGACAAAAATACTACTCATGAAAGATTTCACATATAATAAATTGTAAGCTTGATCATGTATGAAACAAAATCAAAAAATTTGAGAAATTCAGAGAGTATTTTCATTGTGAGACAAACCACTTGAAAGTGAAGTGTCTGATGGATCACATAGGGACACTAATAGGGGGTGAATCATTTTACCCAAATTTTGTTGAGTTTTACTTTCTTCCCACTTCTTACTCAAGACTTTATCCTAGTTAATATATATATATCTTATTTCTGCACACTCAAAACTCACCTTGGTATTCAATTAAAAATAAACAAGAATAGAAACACACATATATTTTTACAAGGTTCAAATCCAACTAGAAAACCCACTCCTTATCATGTTCAAATCTCATTGATATATAGATTATCACTATTATATGCAGTGATTACAAATTCCTTTCACAAAGGCATTCACATTACACAGTATTGTTTTATGCCTTATGAAATATATTCACCTTATAAAGTTTTAATTCCACTTCATTTTCTCAATGTTCCTTAGAATCACCTTATGAGTCTCCCCTATGAAACATTTTGAAGAATTATTTTCTCTTTATGAATATCATTATAGGGTTCATGACTTTACCAAAATCGTAGATCATAAACCAAATAAAGATTATGTACCTTATGAAGTCTTCATATCAACCTTATAAAGTTGGATGGAACCTTAAAAATTTATTTACTACAACATTGTGAACTTAGTGAACCATGAAGAGTTCAGAAAAACTTATAGAGATGCTACAGTGCAACCATATAAAGCCTAGGAATCTTATAAAGTTCATAGGGTTCATGACTTTTTCAATTTTAGCTTCAACATTGAATTTTTATATTTGATCCATATTATCTCATGTCTTATCAAGGAATTATCCAACACTTCAAATAAAATCAAAATCATTATTGTAAGAACCTGGATCTTCGTTTTAGGTACGCCTTTCCTTTTTCTGGAGTTTTTAAGAAAAATGAAGTTTCTGAAAAATTTTGAAGTACACGCCGTGTACTCTTCTCCGACTCGAAGCAGTGTGATGTCCGTGCCCGGGCCACACACACGGTGTGTAGGGGTGACGTGGAAGCCGATTTTGGCGGAGTATGGAAAGACCTAGTACACACCGTGTACTCTAAAAGTACACACCGTGTAATTTTCTTTTTTTCACTAAACGCATCGGGGTCGCGCCTGACGGACAGAACACACCCCTTCTCTAGTTTCTTTGTCCGAGAGCAACCCGTACGGTCGGATCTTTCCCGTGCCCCCACCTCTCCGTCCGTTCTCTGATTCAAGCATGGTTGATTGCGTTGGAAGTGCAGCAGTGAGTTCTTCCTTCTTCTTGAGCCTTGCTTTCCAATTATTCCTCCTTCTCAAGTTATCTAAGGTTGAAAATTTTGTGCGTTTTCTCAGATCTACAATGTTCTAGGGAGAATCAGTCGTCAGGGTTCAAGTATATCGATCTCCTAGGATCGAGGTAGGTGGTTTGTGCCTTTCTGTAGAAATTCTTTGAGTACTTTATGCAATTGTGCCAATTCCCTTGAATGGGAATTGTGCGTTTTTCTATTTTTCCCTTGTTGTATTTCCTACTTTTCTTGATTGCTTGATTAGATGTAATTGCCTATGAATATGGTAGTTTTTACTGTACTCTGGATGTTTTTCATGCTTATTTTTCTTGTTTGGCGTTTTTCCAGCTGCCATGCCTAGTTGTAGGATAGTGGAACTGTTGCTTTATTATGATGTTGAGCCTTAGAATGATAACCAAGTAGTTATTGAGGTTTACATGGACGATGCACGCATGTTGAGCATGTTAGTTTCACACAGGACTATGAGAACCTAGTGTAGTAGACCACCGGGAGAATAGACGTAAGGGCTTCTCCAGAGTGTCTTTTAATACGATGTGAGACCACAGGGGGAATTTATGATGAGTGCTTCCTCAGAGAGTCTGTAGTTCCTCTACATGGGCCACAGGGGGAATGAGACGTTTAGTGCTTCCCCAGAGAGCCTTTAGCATGATACGAGACTATAGGGGGAATTGACGGTGAGTGATTCCTCAGAGAGTCTATTCTTAGCTGAACCAGAGGGGTAAGACTGTGTGTGCCTCCTAGAGGGTTTCTAGTACTTATAAGTTTAACCATAGGGGTTAGGCTGTGGAATCTACCCAGAGGGTTACCTGTTTTATACTTTTATTGGTTGTTTACTTGTGTACTTTATATGTTAGAAATGTGAATTGTAGCTGCTATATTTTTCCTATTTACTGTTCCTGTACTTTACTTTACATGTATTCATTGACTGTTAAGCATATATATTTGGGTGGTTACCTACTGGGACTTTGTCTCACACCCTGTTTGGGCCATTCTTTTGGGCCCAAGTAGATTATGTTGTTGCAGGTATAGATAAGGGCAAGAACCCTTCTACTTCAGGTACCTAACTTGCTGGAGCTGGAGAGCATGGGACCGAGCCGGGGCTTGCGATGCTGAGGTGTTTCTATTCTATTTTTCTTTTGCTTTTGCTTTAGTACTTGTTTTCAGTTGTATTTTAGCATGTTGGCTTGTTTTCTGCTTTCCATAGACATATGTACCATGTTGCATCATTATTATTTTATACATTGCTTCCGCTGTTCAGTTCAGTTGTTGTATGATGTTATTGTTTCTGCTATTGTGACTTGTTTTTCTTCAGCTGTATACTTTACTGAATGAGGGAATAGTTTCCCCACTGATTCACCAAGGCCCTCGCTGCTAGTCGGCAGCCTCTGGCATTTGGGGAAACACGCTTGAGGTTATGTGGAGAACCGGGTACGGGGAACCAGTGGAGGGGCTCCGGATTCGGGTCATTACAAAGTGGTATCAGAGGAGTTCTTTTCTCTTGCTTTACTGTTTGGAGACTTTAGCCAGGGATATGATGGATTCGGTACTTGGTATTAAGCTGTTCTCGGGAGTAGCTAACCCATGTACAGGGAAAAGCCATACTACCTCGTTAATTGCAGTTTTCTGGTTTTGAGATTTTATGATTGATATGATTTCACCTAGAGTGATTCACATTCTTTGTGTTGTTATTTTCTTGATGATTGCAGTTCTATTTCTGTCGAAACCCGATGAGATGAGGGTATTCCATCTCATGCATCATATAGGAACTTGTAGAAATCACATTCCATGCATTCTTGCCATGCCATCTAGGGTGCATTAGCAATTGCATGCTGTTGTGATAGACTTCATGTAGATTATGCATGCTGTTGTGATAGATGCTTGATAGAATATCTGCTTCCTTGTTAGAGGATTGTTTGCTTCCTACTTTGCTTAAATGAATGCCAAATTTTGATTCTTGAGGTGTTATAGGCCCTCTCGAATCAGAAATTGGTGGATCATAATCCTGGTTTCTCTTTTCTATAACTGTAGGAGATTCCAAGCTTTGATTCGCAGGGAGTATGGGCCCTCACGGATCAGAATTTTGAAGCTCTTTGCCTTGTTTTCAGTGTTTTTGGGATTTTGTGCAGTTTCTGAGCTACTGCCCAGAAAAACCCAGAATACATGGCGTGTACTTTTTGGATACACGTCGTGTCATTTTCAGGTCGTGTCACTGACCGTGTGAGCAGAAACACGGTGTCGTGAGAATAACTTCAGGAACACGCCGTGTACGATTGTCACACATCGTGTAGTTCGGAGCCGTGTACCCGGTCGTGTCACTAACAACACGGGTCAGGGAAGCTCGAGTAGAACACGCTATGTTGTAAAGGAACATGTCGTGTAGTCTTTTCCAGGTACCCGACCGTGTCACGAATAACACGGGTCGGCGTTACCTTCTCTTCGACACGTCGTGTTGTCTTCAGAACACGCCGTGTAGTCTTGATCAGGTACCCGTCTGTGTCACGAACGACACAGGATGGTGTCACCTTCACCTATACATGCCGTGTTTGTTTGGAACACGTCGTGTAAGGTTCAGCCGTGTAGACGGCTGTGTGTTTAACAAACACGGGCTGCCGAATCCTTGTCTAGTAGACGCTGTGTGTGTTCAGAACACGCCGTGTAGTCTCGGGTTAAGTCAGACCGTGTGGGTTAGCCGTGTAAAGAGAATCGGGAAGGGTAATAGTTTTCAAGTACACACCATGTGATGGGTCAACACGCTGTGTAGTGTGAGGTGTTACACGACCTGTAGGGAAGGGGTACACGCCCATGTCAGTGGCTTAATAAGACACACCGTGTAGTTTTTATACAAGTCATGTAGTTGTGTTTTGTAAACTTGTGTGTTTTCCTTCCCCTGTTCCCATTTTTTACTCTTGTGTTTCTTGTCCTTGTTTTCTAATCTAAGGTGTGCTTTTGATATTTCAGAGCTATGCCTCCGAGACGTCCTCTGGTTGTACGTCTGTCGTCAGGCAGTGATCAGACGCCAGATATGGCTAATCAGAGACTTCCTGTCGATCCTCCAGTCGAGCCAGCCTTGGCACCGGTTGTCATACCAGTTGTAGGCGCTGATGCACAGTTTAGGGAAGGTTTTATGAGGATGATTCAGACCTTTCAGGGAGCACCGCCTCCTACCACGACTATGGAATACTTGACGTGGGTTTTCCAGCAGCAGCATCCTCCTACTTTCTCAGGGAAAGGAGGACCTCAGGCTGCAGAGTCATGGATGGAAGACATGATGTCTATCTTCGAGCATTTGGAGATGCCTCCAGAGAGGTGGGTCAATCTCGCTACCTATATGATCCGAGACTCCTCCAAGAGGTGGTGGTACGTGATCTCACAGGTGGGTCATCAGCAGGTTATGGCTTGGGAGGAGTTTCAGCGCGTCTTTTATGACTACTTCTACCCGGAGACCCTAAGGGTCGATCGAGCCTGGGAGTTCATGAGCTTATAGCAGGGTACTCTTTATGTCATAGAGTATTCCTCTCATTTCACTGAGTTGCAGTGTTTCACACCCCTCTGGGATGGGAGTGGGGTGTTCTTAGTAAGGATGTTCGAGGATGTTCTCAGGCAGGAGATCCACTCACATGTGAATATCTTCCAGTTGACTTCCATCACTTCCATCGTCAATCAAGCACTGATTTCGGAGCACAATCTGAGAGACTCTGGAGTTGCGAGCCAGGGCGGTTCTGCTTCTATATCTATTTTTCCTCCTGATGACAGCAAGAAGCGCCGTAGAGAGTCTACGTGCGGTGATCCGAGGAAGCGAGATGCATCATCAGGAAGCCATGTGGTATTCTACCAGTGTGGCCGGTCAGGGAACACGAGGCCGTAGTGCCAGAGAGACCCCGTGGAGTTCCGATCTTGCAGCAAGATGGGTCACCTTCAGCGTTTCTTCCAGGTTTTCTCACCAGCAGCGGGTGACCGGGGATCTTCCATGACTCCTCTTTCAGGAGCATCACCACCAGTTTCTCATCAGTCAGGGAACTGGAGTTCTTCCGTCTATTCGGGCTAAGGTAGAGGTCGAGGTCGTGGCAGTCAGCCACTAGTCCCTCAACACCAGCAGGGAGGTTCAGCTCAGAGTGGTCAGCCAGGGGCACAGGGCTGCGGTGCAGGCCAGTCTTTCACCATGGAGCAGACCTATCAGGATCAGGATCCCGACACTTCTATAGTTCGAGGTACAGTTTTAGTAGCCTCAGTTTTATCTTCAGCTCTTTTCGATACTGGTTTTACGCATAGTTTTATCTCTATTTCTTCTATAGAGAGTGTTGGGCTCTGTGTATTTTCTTCTGCCGACTCATTGACACTAGACACACCTCTGGGGACAAAGACATCTAGTGTGCGCCAGTGTAGAGAGTGCCCTCTATAGGTTGCAGGGTATCATTTCTTATGGTATCTCTATGTCCTAGAGATGACAAGTTATGATGTCATCCTCGGGATGGACTAGTTGGTTCCCTTCCAGGAAGTCGTCGACTGTTATCGTCGTAGAGTGAGTTTCGTTTCACCAGAGTGTGAATATTTTCTTCATAGAGGCGAATGGGATGTTCAGGCGAGTCGAGTAGGACTCGAGCATCATGGGCTAGGAAGGGTGATATCCCAGATTGCTAGTCTTTATCTGGATGATCAGGGGACTTCGCAGTTGGACTTTCCTCCAGTGATGGATCATTTCAGGGACGTCTTTCCAGAGGACTTTTCAGGTTTTCCTCCGGAGCGTGAGGTATACTTCTCTATCGATCTCATTCCAGGAGCAGCACTAGTGTCCATTCCTCCCTATAGGATGGCTACACCTGAGTTTCAGGAGGTCAAGAAGCAGTTGGAGGAGTTACAGGCAAAGGGTTTCATCCAACCCAGTACTTCTCCTTGGGGTTCTCCTATCCTGTTTGCGAAGAATGCAGACGGTACCCTTCGGCTTTGTGTGGATTATCGGAAGCTGAACCATTTGACAGTCAAGAACCGATATCCCTTGCTGAGGATCGATGACCTCTTTGATTAGCTTCGAGGAGCCCGGGTGTTCTTGAAGATCGACTTGAGCTCCTGTTATCATCAGTTGCACGTTAGACCATCATATATACCTCTCACAGCCTTCAGGAGCAGGTATGGTCTATACGAGTATACAGTCATTCCGTTCGGTCTCACAAACGCACCTGCAGTTTTCATGGCACTGATGAACCGAGTGTTCCATCCTTACTTGGATTCCTACATCGTGGTCTTCGTGGACGATATCTTGTTGTACTCTCACACTCAACATGACCATGCTACCCATCTTGAGATCGTTTTGAGTACACTTAGAGAGCATCAGCTTTATGCTAAACTCTCGAAGTGCCACTTTTGTATGGATCATATTCACTTTTTGGGTCACGTCATCTCAGAGTCAAGAGTATCTATGGACCCAGAGAAAGTGAGAGATGTAGTCTCCTGGGAGAAGCCGAAGAACGGTTTTGAGGTACGGAGATTCCTAGGGCTAGATGGATACTACATATGCTTCATTCAGGACTTGTCATGCCTAGCAGCACCTTTGACAGGACTGACCAAGAAGGGGGAGAAGTTATTATGGTCAGATTCTTGTGAGTCAGCCTTTCAGGAGCTGAAGGGAAGGCTGACGTCAGCACCGATACTAGTCTTGCCAGAGCCAGCCAAGAGCTACACTATCTATTGTGATGCTTCAGGTATCGGGCTAGGCGTTGTGCTTATGCAGGGAGATGGAGTCGTTGCATACGGGTCTCAGGAGTTGAGGCCACATGAGAGTAACTACCCTATGCATGATCTGGAGTTGGCAGTTTTTGTTCATGCCTTACACTATTGGAGATACTATCTTCTGGGAGATCACTTTGTGGTCTTTACCTACCACAATAGTCTCAAGTATATCTTCACTCAGTGTGATATGAATCTGATACAACGCAAGTGGGTCGAGTATCTTCAATCTTTTGATTTCGAGCATACTTATATGCTAGGAAAGGGAAACGTAGTGGCAGATGCGTTGAGCAGGAGAACTCAGATTCAGGCGGTTTAGGAGGCCAGCAGTGAGTGGCAGCTTATGGATCTGTTCTCTGAGATGCATCTGGAGGTTCACGACAGACAGGGATAGACCTTCCTATCTTCTGTAATTGTTACCTCTACACTACTTGATCGGGTATGGATGAGGCAGTTATCAGACTCAGAAGGATTAGTCCTATGGGAAAGTGTGTCAAGAGAGGACCCTCTTCCTAGATGGACAGTGGGAGAGGATGAGATCTTTCATTTCTAGGGATGCATATGGGTGCCAGAAGACATATGCAAGGACCTGATGTGAGATTTTCATTCCTCAGTTTGGGAAGTTCATCTTGGCATCACCAAGATTTATTGGTATCTTCATTGCCAGTACTGGTGGCCAGGTATGAAGAGGGGTGTTGCTGGTTTTTTCATGAGATGCTCTACTTGTCAGCAGGTGAAGGCAGAGCATCAGCGACCAGCAGGCCTTTTACAGCAGTTACCCATTCCAGAGTGGAAGTGGAACAATGTTGCGATAGACTTTGTGACCGGGTTTCCAAGGTCTCCCCGAGGTAACGATGTTGTTTGGGTTGTCGTCGATAGGCTCACGAAGGTTTCTCACTTCTTACCAATCAAGGAGACCTTCAGTGTTGATGATCTGGGACGATTGTACATCTGAGAGATTGTACATCTGCATGGAGTTCCACGCTCCATTGTTTCATATAGGGATGTGCGTTTCACCTCTCAGTTATGGCAGGGACTTCAGAAGGCGTTGAGTACATAGGTACTTTTGAGTACAGCATACCATCCCCAGACTGATGGTCAGTCCGAGCGTACGATCCAGGTGCTTGAGGATATGCTCTGAGCTTTCATCCTAGACTTTGGCGGTTCTTGGGAGAAGCATATCCATCTAGTGGATTTCACCTACAACAACAGTTTTCAGGCGACTATTCAGATGGAACCTTATGAGGCTTTGTACGGTAGACCATGTCGATCACCCTTATGCTGGCTGGAGACAGGAGAGGCAGCTTTGTTGGGACCTCGTCTTGTTCAAGAGACCTTTGAGCAGATAGAGTTAATTCGGAAGAGGATGGATACAACACAGTCTCGACTGAAGTCTTATGATGATCAGTGGAGACAACCTCTAGAGTTTGTGGTCGAGGATTAGGTTTTCCTACGTGTCGCACCGAGGTTGGGACACAAAAGGATTCAGAGACAGGGTAAGATTTCACCACGGTATGTCGGGCCGTTTGAGGTTTTGGAGAGAGTTCGGTCAGTTGCCTATCGATTTCAGTTATCCCAGAGGTACCGGGCCATGCATGACTTGTTCCATGTCTCTCAGCACTGACGTTAATTTTTAGACCCATCTCATGTCTTTCAACCTGAGGAGGTTGAGCTTGAAGCGGATGCATCATTTGAGGAGCATCCCATCCGGATTGTCGATCGCAGTACGAAGGTTCTCCGTGGGCGGTTTGTTCCTCTTGTACAGGTGTTATGGCATCATGGGCGAGTACAGGATGAGACCTGGGAGAGGGAGGACGATGTGCAGTCATAGTGGCCGGAGCTGTTTGGGATTTCTTCTTCAACGCCTCGCTAGGGAAATTCGGGGACGAATTTCTTTAAGGGGGGAGGTTTGTAAGAACTCGGATCTTCGTTTCAGGTACGCCTTTCCTTTTTCTATAGTTTTTAAGAAAAATGAAGTTTATGGAAAAAATTTAAGTACACAACGTGTACTTTTTGAGTACACGTCGTGTACTCTTCTCTGACTCGAAGTTGTGTGTTGGTCGTGCCCGGGCCACACACACAGTGTGTAGGGGTGACGTGGAAGCCGATTTTGGCGGAGTATGGAAAGACCTAGTACATGCCGTATAATCTAAAAGTACACTCCATGTACTTTTCTTTTTTTCACTAAACGCACTGGGGTCGTGCCTGACAGACATAACACACCCCTTCTCTAGGTTCTTCATCCGAGAGCGACCCGTATGGCTGGATATTTCCCGAGCCCCCGCATCTCCATATATTCTCTGATTCGAGCACGGTCGATTGCGTTGGAAGCACAGTGGTGAGTTATTCCTTCTGCTTGATCCTTTTTTTCCAATTATTCCTCCTTCTCAAGTTATCTAAGGATGAACTTTTTGTGTGTTTTATCATATCTACAACGTTCTAGGGAGAATCAGTCATCAGGGTTCAAGTATATCGATCTCCTAGGATCGAGTTAGGTGGTTTTTTGCCTTTCTGTATAAATTATTAGAGTACTTTGTGCAATTTTTCCAATTACCTTGAACGGGAATTGTGCGTTTTCCTGTTTTTTCCTTGTTGTATTTCCTGCTTTTCTTGATTTCTTGAGTAGATGTAATTGTCTATGAATATGGTAGTTTTTACTGTACTCTGGATGTTTTCCATGCTTTTTTTTCATGTTTGGCGTTTTTCCAGTTGTCATGCCTAGTTGTAGGATAGTGGAACTATTGATTTGTTATGCTGTTGAGCCTTGGAATGATAGTCAAGTAGTTCTTGAGGTTTACTTGGACGATGCATGCGCGTTGAGCATGTTAGTTTCACACAGGACTGTGAGAACCTAGTGTAGTAGACCACAGGGAGAATAGATGTAAGGGCTTCTCCAGAGTGTCTTTTAATACGATACGAGACCACAGGGGGAATTGACGATGAGTGCTTCCTCAGAGAGTCTATAGTTCCTCGATGTGGGCCACAGGGGGAATGAGGCATTGAGTGCTTCCTGAGAGAACCTTTAGCATGATACGAGACTATAGGGGGAATTGACGGTGAGTGATTCCTCAAAGAGTATATTCTTAGCTGAACCAGAGGGGTAAGAATGTGTGTGCCTCCTATAGGGTTGCTAGTACTTATAGGTTGAACCATAGAGGTTAGGTTGTGGGAGCTACCCAGAGGGTTACATGTTTTCTACTTTTGTTGGTTGTTTACTTGTGTACTTTATATGTCAGAACTGTAAATTGTAGCTGCTATGTTTTTCCTGTTTACTATTCTTGTACTTTACTTTCCATGTATTCATTGACTGTTAGGCACATATCTTTGGGTGGTTTCCTACTGGGACTTTGTCTCACACCCTATTTGGGTCATGCTTTTGGGCCCAAGCAGATTATGTTGTTTCAGGTATAGATAAGGGCAAGCGCCCTTCTACTTCAGGTACCTGACTTGCTGGAGATGGAGAACATGGGACCGAGCCGAGGTTTGTGATGCTGAGGAGTTGCTCTTCTTTTTTCTTTTTCTATTCCTTTAGTACTTGTGTTCAGTTTTATTTCATCACGTTGGCTTGTTTACTGCTTTCCATAGACATATGTACCATGTTGCATCATTATTATTTTATACATTGCTTCCTCTGTTCAGTTTAGTTTTTGTATTCTGTTATTGTTTCCGCTATTGTGACTTGTTGTTCTTCCACTGTATACTTTACCGAATGATGGCATAGTTTCCCCACAGATTCACCAAGGCCCTTGCTGCTAGTCGGCAGCCTTTGGCATTTGGGGAAATGCGCTTGAGGTCATGTGGCGAACCGGGTACAGGGCACCAGTGGAGGGGCTCTGGATTCAAGTCGTTACAATTATCCTAAAGTCTTTATCACCTGTTAACAACATCTTTGATTTACAATATTTTTTAGATGGTTTCTTCACATATTCAACTATATTTTTTCCTACATATCAATTTTTTAATATCATTGCTTCCTAACTTCCTCAAAAATATCTTCCAAAATATTTTAGAAAGTGTTTTAAGTCATCAAAACTTATCTTTAACATGAATAATAGCTCACCAATATTCACAAGTAAGGGATGCTATATTTATCATGTCTTTAAGAAACAACATCAACTTCCTTTGATTACTTAGCATGGAAAGTGACTTATCATCATACATTAGCTTTACCCAAAATATATTGAAAACAAATATAATCTCATCTTTAGAAAGATATTTGGGTACTTTAATCTCCCCTTTAGGATTTGTGTCAAGACTCAACTTACTCCAAAGACATTTTTATTCTTCTCCCCCATATTGAAAATAAATTTAAAGGAATATATGGGAAGGATTTCTCATCATCAACTAAATTCAATGGTTTTTCAAAAAAAATATTCTCACACTCTTTTTTGAATCACAACCTACTTTATAATTTTAAGAGAAGGATGGTACCACGTACTTATTAGAAATTATTCTTTAGTTAATCAACTCTAAAGATATATAAGAAAACCCAATGTAGAAAATAAGAGAGATTATCCAAGATCACAAAGTTATCCATAATTTTTTCCAACATGTAATGTCACTTAAAAATTCTATTTTAGGGGTTATATAATCAGATTTAAAAAATAAATATTATCTTACAATCATATTTAATAAGTACATAATAAATATTCAAGTATAAGAACATATTACCCCCTTTAACTTTTCTTACATATCAATCATCACTCCCCCTTTATAATCACACTTAATATAATCAAATAATGAGTAGGGAAGTGTGATTAGCATACCTCAATGGATTTTTTTAATGTTTTTTTTAGATTCTAGATTTACATAAATTATACTAACTTAGTCATCACCTTCTTTATGATAGATCTCCCTCAAGGGATGCACTCATCACTTAATCATGGTTAGTTTTCTTCAGCAATACACCATGATGGATGACTCATTCTTTATTGTATAGTAATTACAGCCACTCTCAATTATTCTCTTTCAAATACCAACTTCAATTCCATACATGAAATCACTCAAACAAATAAAAGAGAATAAAGTGAATTTTCAAATAGTTTCTTAATAGAAATAGCAGGGATGAGACTTGGATCTTAACTAAGAACCTCTCTTCAATTGAACTCTAGACTTAAGAGAACTCTTCATGCTAGATCCACTTTTGTTTTTTTTTTATTTTAAACTTCCTTGAGTAGAATATAATTATTATTTCCTGCATCTATCTTATTCTATATAATCGGTATGTTCATCCTTTCTAATAAAACATTTTCAACCAGTGGTTATTTACCTTTGTATTTAATATTCTTTAGCATTTCCTTTTGATTTATAAAGACAGTCATACATTTATTTTCATTATGACAATATTTCTTGAACCTTACACATACATATTTAAGAACTATTGAGTCATCATTTTTAGACAACCCCCTATGAGCTTTTATTTCTTCTTCATGTGAAAAAAAATTCTTTCAACACCTTTTTGTTCTATCTCCATTTGATTATCCATTCTTAATTGGTTTGGCCAAATAGCTAGGCATTCCTTCTTGACATACTTGAATTTATTATATTTTTTACATGGTTTCATCATATAATTTTTGTTTCCTTTTTTAGGAAACTCCTCTAACTCTTATTATGAGATGGATTTGATCGAACCAATCCGTTTATTTATCTCTTGGATTGATTCTTTCTTTGAAATCAAATTTCTTTCTTTGACACTAATCCTATTATTATTTTTGAAATGAACTATGGTTTGTACCTTTATAACACAATATAATAATCTTTATTTAGGTTTGAAATACTTTACATATTTTTTCTCAAACTTCTTGGGATTGGTTTTCTTAACTATCTTCGTTTATTAGACACTTTTCTTCACTTTATTTTCTCCTAAGAAAGACTTATCTTTCATTCTAACCTGCTTCTATATTTATTATGTATTTATTTATAAATTATAAATATATTTTTACTAGATTGATTCATACCAACACTCTTCATAATTATATCGAAATCATGTGTAATAATCATATAATTTCTTCATTCATTTAAACCTCTTTTTGATGAACATATTCCTCTTATTCTTAAAATATATTTTCTATACAGTAGGGTATTCTCTTCACTCTATATCTTCTACCCCCTTAAACCATGACTAATATAACTTCCATAGGTTGATAAATTGTTTTATATCTCCATTTACCTATGTCCAAACCTTCATTAGAACTAGTAATTTCCAATAAACCTTCTTTATTTTCTTGTGGGTGCAGTCCAGCCAAAATTAATTTCATACTATTTTTTGGTGGATGCACTGCCCTTTTAGGCTCTTCTTAAGGTGGGGGATTCTTTTCTTAGGTATACCAGTATCCAGCTTTGATTTTATGGTAGATTTATTGACATTTTTATGCACCCAAACTTTTCTATATTTAGATTTAAAACCAATACTAGCGTAAAAAACTGCAATATCACAAAAAGATTTATCTTGAGTTTGGGATACCTTTTTCCAAGATCTTGTTTTGGGATGATCATGGGTTGATTTAAATCCCTTATTTACACTAATATGAGTCTTATTAGAGTAATAAATACCTTTATAAATGTTTTTGGTGGCATCATTCTTTTCAATAGTTTGGGAAGTTATGGTTTGTCCTAATTCCAAATTCTTTGATTTCTCCTCTAGTTCACAACATTTTATATTAAGGGAGTTCTTCTCACCCTCAATTGATCTAAAACTTTCTTATAAATCATTATTCAACTACTTAATTTGATATTCATGGATTTTTATTTATTCTTGTAAAGATTTGTCAATCTCTTTTATTTATTTTAATTTAACTTTCAACTAAGAATATTTAACATTAATGGAGTTTTTATACAATTTTTCAAATTCATGGATGACTTCTAGAAATATTATTTTAGTCACCACTTTATCACAAACATGTCTTTAAAATTATTCTTTAATTGGAGAAAATATTTCATTATAAAGTGATAAAAATGTTCCTTTTCTTCCAAAAGTTTTTTGAGATTGATTCACTTTTAGAATTTCTTGTCCAAAACATTTTCCATTTCTTCATCCTTATCTTATATTTATGCTTTTTAATCAAGTACCCAGATAAAATCAACTATATAGGTGACTAATTCAACATGAACTTTCTTTAAATACCTTTCTACTTGAGGGTGGAAGTCTTCAATAGTTTGGATAGACTCATCCACCCCATACTATCCATAGCTTGAACTATTTTCTTAAAAAGGATCATTTTCCATAGATTTGATATATGAACACTTACAACCATGGTTATATTCAAGTAGTGGTTAAACCTTCTTGTCATTAGAAATATTTTTCTACTTATTTGCCTCTCTCTTCCCTTTGTTCCTTAGGGTTTTAGTTAAAACTTTCATACTATCATTAACAAATGGAACTTCCTTTTTCTCCATCTAAGGATTTTGGATAATTTCTTGAAATCAAAAATTCATATAATATGTTAAAACATATGGGTAAATAAAATATATCAAATCATAAGAAAACCTAATTAGCTCTAATACCACTTGAAGTTCCCAGTGGATCGTGCAAAAGACAATGGGGATGAATCAATGTACTTAACTTTTATTGAGAATTAATTTTTTCCTTTAGTTATCCCCTCTTATTACTTAAACCTATTTCTTGATTAAGATATATGGAATCTTATTGGTTCTCACTTAACCCTCACCTTGGTATGAAATGTAAAATAAAAAATTATAGTAGAACCCAATTATTTTTACAAGGTTTGGTTGTAATGAAGAAACAAACTCCTTATCATGTTCAACTCCCATTGATACATATATTATCACTATTATATGCAATGATTATAAATTACTAATGATAAATGCACAATGGGTTGGGTGGGTATCATCCACACTATCTAAGGTAGGAATCATTCACTTCAATAACCTTTACTATATTTCATAAGTTAAGGGATCTTTTTACTACATCCCATAATTGAGATATCCCCCAAAAATATCATTATCCATCTCCAGGTGGAGTGGAATTTTTTATATTGGCACCACCAATTTTCAATGGCTCCTCCATGAGATATCGAGTAAGACTTTGACGGTTCTTTATCAAGGTAGAAGTACGTAAACCTTTCTATTTCAATCAATATTCTTTGGTAGATTTATCACAATCACCTTATATGATGCAATTATATCATAGGACTTATTATTAACCTTATTTGACACATGATAAACTCCTAGATTTCATCAAATCTACTCTTTCAATAATTTTATGGTTTTCTAATTATAGTAGTATCAGGTTCTTCCTTTTCTTATTTGACTGGATATATTTCTATAATGTAATAGCACTGCCAAAAGTCTCCCCTTTTTCTATAATTATTATTATATTCTTGAAATATTTATAATCATATAATATCTCATGAATGTTTTGAATAAGTTAGTCCCTCAATAGGTTCTTATAGAGATATTTCCCTAAGAGAGGTTTGAATTAGGGTATGTAATGTATTATCTAATTAAAACACTTCTTCCTTTCACTTTGACTGCCCTAAAAGGTTCTTGACCTCTGAAAATTGAGGGTCACTTATTGTGATATTTTTATTAAGTGTTGATCTGAATTAACCACTTGACCATCCATTTTTTATCATATAATTTCTATGATTCCTTTTATCATCTTTCAAAGTGCATGTAGAAAGAAAGTAGGGACATGAAACTTTACTTGGTTTACCCACACTGGGATATGTCCAATGAGAATGAATCGGTGATGTTTCATGCACCAAATAACTATAAAGATTGATTATCTTAAAAATGGGTTCATTCTAGGTCACTCCTTTATAAGTCTCACTACCTTATAAAGTTTAGGGTCAAATCATTTTTTCCCAAGGCTCATTGTCTACTCAATTACATATTTCGCCTCCCCTACTCACTGTACCAAGGTAGGATCTCTACATAGTTTATGAACATATAGGTCCCTTAACCAGCTTAAATTTCTTTTCATATATCCTCAAGTATAGATGGATTATCTATTTTAGTCCCACTGGGCTGATCCTTCACATTCTGTGAATACCTCATAATCGTAGCGCATTTTCTTCTAGAATGAAACTAGGACTCCTTTTCTCTTTGTTGTTACACAAAAATTCATTCCTATCCTTTGTAAAGATATTCAATGATTTACATAGAATTATTCTTACTTCCATACCCTCACCTAAAACAAATTCCTTCGCTTATGAAAAATCAGATATGGATCTTTGTGCTCTATTTAGAATTTATTCTTCTCCCCATCGATCACCTATTTTGTTATAGATTATCATGATCCAATAAAATGGCTACCTGTAACACCATTATAGTCCATTAAAAATCACCCATAAATACTCCACAATTTTCCTCCATAATCACCTTACCCAAATTCCACCATAACTTATTCAGGGTCAGTTGTCTTCATGTTGTATCATATAATTAAATCTCTATTTAATTTCATTTGAGTAATACTGGAATCACCTAAGAATATGGCTTGTATTATGTTCTAAAAATGATACACATGGTGTATGAATAATTTATTATCCATTAATTCATCATCATATCCAAATACTATAAATTTGGTGCATCTCTTGAAGACACACCCACCAACATAGCTCGCCTCCAAACACCAAAATGTGGTCTTTGTATTTCAAGGCTAACACACCCAGCTCCACGACCTGTTGGCCATGTTTTATTTTCCTATAGATTGTTAAATTCCACTTCCCTAATCCAATAAAAAAGAATAACCACTTCCACCACCACAACCATAATGGTATTTCCCATGGATCACAAGTAGACTATTATGAAAACACACCCATAAGAATGGTGTGGTCAATCTCCCTAGGTTGTTTTGAACACTTTTAGAATCAATTCTTCAATGTAGTACAAAATATTTCCAATTATGACTCATCTATGTTGTGGCACAAAAACTTTTCATTTGTTTCACTCATCATGGAATGTTTTATGGCATGGTCAACCTTTAGCTGAACATGTTGTTCACTAGGTCTTTTGAAATTCATGTTAGACCAAGACCACTGAAACTCCTTGTTGTTTCACTGTGTTGTATAGGTACTCTATAATTCCACCACAAGGACCACCATGGAATGGTTTATTCTAGTTTTATAATTTCAAGAATCTCTACCTCTACCATGGCCATAAAACATGGCATGGTCACACCTGTATTCTTATTCATCTTCACCATGCCCACTGACCACAATGTGATCTTTCCCATATTGGGAAACTTCAACACAACATTCTCCAAGATGTCTTAAGCATATCTTTGTCCCTTATCTTTACCATGTAGGATACTTTTATAATTATTTCACACTTCTATATTACCTCTAAGATCCATTCCCTTTGTTTGTATAATGAATTCAACACAACAAACTTAAAGATTACTTGTCAACAAATACAACATCATGTAATCAATATCATTTTTAACAATACTCCATGCATCATTTTAAACATTTTTTTCCTTATCATTAGGGTCATTTTCCTTATTTTCAATAAAATCAACGCAATCCTTTAGGATTCTTAAAAATATCCCCCTTTGGATTTTTTTGAAAATATCCAACAATTCTAATTCCAATATTTCTTACTACCCCTTATTGGAAATGAATTACAAAGTGAACTTACTCTTCCATAAAATGTTGGGGATATTCCTTTGAAAATTATACTCCCTTTATGAATCGGTTCATATCATTTCATCTTAAAAACTTTTATCCCCCTTGATCTATGGGAAGAAACCCCAATAAAGCTCACCTCCATTTGTATTCAAATTTCAAGAGGGATTCCACATGGGCTTCAACTCCCCCTATGAGGATATTGAGGACTTGTCAATCTTGTTTCTTCTACCCCTATGTTCAACGCACCTTCATCCTTTTAAATCAACCATATGTTAATTATCCAAATGATTTGAAACAAATTGAAAACAATTTATGGTTGGAATTCCCAATTATAGAATGATCCCATAATATAATCCCCATAGCATCCAAAAATATTAATAAATCTATTGAGTGACACTCCGACTTATCATTTTGGATGTCAATAAATCATATAATCATACTAAGATAAAGCTTGATGTAGGAAACAAGAGTCTTAGAAAACATCCTCAAATTTATCCTTGTCACTCAGGAAAAATAATGAAGGCTCAAGAAGCTTTGGATATTTTCACTTCTAAACACAACATTTGATCTCCATCACACTTTTACACCAAAGAGTTGGTGTAATAGCATTAAATTAATTTTGAGTGGGGATCATACATCTTGTTAAAACTGATACCAATTGTTAAATACACATTAATACCAATTGAAAATTATTCTCTTTCAATTATTAATATGAATTTTCAATCTCTAGATAAAGATAAGAATACTTTGAATCTTGTTCACAAATCCCCCTAAGTATTTATCTCTTGACACCAATTTCTAATGTTAAAATTGGGGGCAACAATTGATATAGTTTTATAAAATATTCTTTTAGCTCCATAAATGTGATTTTCTAGCACACTCACCCCAAGTATTGTATCTCCCCCTTAATTGTACACCTCTTCAAAAATAGTTATAAATAATGAATAAAAGGTGAGAGGGGTACCTAAAACTTCTTCAAGTATAGGAATGGGTTGGTCAAGATGGACCAACCCTTCGACTTCCATATTTCCTTTTCCCTTTTTTAGATTTTGGAAGGGAAAAGGAATGTCATCATCTCTTCAACCTCATTGTCTTCATCATCTATAATAGTCTGACTCCTCAACCTCTTTCTTAATAATATCATTTTCATGATACCACTCATATAATTCTCTTCATGAATTTGATCATTATCATCCTTCCTTAGTTTTTTCTTTTCCATAGTTGTGAAATCGATCACACATGAACAAGTATCTTCTTGAGTTGCATCGGTAGTGGATATCAGCATCAACTTTCATATCCATTTCATTTTCATATTTTTTATTTTGGAGGATTTTTAAATATCACTTTGGAATCACAATTCCTTGATGTCTATTAGTTTCATCTTAGATTCCTTCTTATTATGTGGTTTTACTTCCACCTCTTTCAAATTTGGAACAAATCCTTTATTTTTCTTCCAAATTTGTCTTTTTTACTTCCAAGAGATTTGGTGTGATTAAATTAACTTTGGGACCTGAAAAAATTGTTGTTGAATATCATATTTATTCTACAAAACATTTAACATGTTTTCCAACTTAAAGGGCCTTTCACTTGAATAAATTCTCTTCTTGTATTTTATAGGAGTGGAGTGTCTCTATATGGAATATTTACCCTTCTATACACCCCTCATATTTAAATACCTTTCCATGTGACTAAGGTTATAAAAAATAAAGATTTTACCACAAGAATCATACCTCATGTGGTCTCTCCTTGATTGTGATATTGGAAATACTATAGTTTTTCTCTCATCCTTATGATTATTGGATTTGAAACATGTGCTCATAATGTTCCAAATCCTTCCATAATAGTATCACTTTGGTGAATCCTTATTTTATGGATTATTGTTTCATGATTTAGCATGAAACTTATATTTTCTTCTATATTTTAGATTTGGAATCTTTCTGTTGAGTCTTCTTTTGGAGGTATTTTCATCTTCTCATTTGAGGTGTTTATCCTCTCCTATGGTTCTCTAATCTTGATATATTTTTATTTCAATTTTACAACTATAACCTTTTTAGTTTAGGTGGTATCCATCCTGGTTTGTATTCTTTATTCAGGTCGATTCTTGAGAGTAATGATTATTTCCTTAAATTCCTTCTTTGTGACCATTTTCTTAAAAATTTATTAGGAAATATCTTCAATCATATCAAATTTTTCTTTCATTTTTCTTCCAATTTTATTTATGTTGAAATTCAAGGACAAGTATTATTTTTTCCTATTATTCTATGAGTAAATATATTAAATCATCACATAATAAACTTTATGCATGACTTCCCATTGTTCCACCTTCTCTTGTAAGGATGGGATATCCACTTGGTCATAGCAAGAATGCCTCCTTGATTAGAAACTTTATATTTTTTCTAAATATTCATAACATATTCTTGTAATATTTTAAATAGAGTTTATAATTCCATATACTTTCATCAAAACAGTGTTAGAATTAGATATTACATTAGATTCAGAATTTGGTACCTCAGTAGGATAATTATTTCTTCTGGCATCCTTTTTCTTATTCTTCTTACCTTTGGACCTGAAGCGTTGTTCATCAACTTTTACCTAGAGTTATTAAAATTTCATCCACATATATTTGGAGAACTTTCCATGTGCACCCTTCGTAAAGATCTCTTCTCTAAGAGAACCCTTTAATACCTTTTTGACTGAGGCATAAATCTCAATATTTTTTTGATCTACTTTGTGTCAACTCAGAAGAACAATTATTTCCTCCCCAACTTCACATTGAACTCCAAGTTAATATTCCATGTGGAAAATAAACTATGGTTTCCATTCTTTTAATTTATTTCAATAAAACACTAGATATTTCACTATCGATTCCATTTCTATTTACAAAACTTCAAATCAAGTTAGAGAAATAAAAAAACATATTTTTGGGAGGTGAATCTTGTTTCAGTTCACCAGAATTTAATCTATCATAATTATGCTAAAAATAATTTCATGTAATGGATAATGGCTTGAACATGAGGTACGAATAGAAGTAGTAGATATTCTCTAATGTAATTAGTTCCATCGGAAGTTCTCTTCTATCAATGGAAATATAGTGAAGTGTTAGGAGGTCTGAAAGTTCAACAAAGTTGATGGGTCACTTGGTTGGAAACCCAAATCAGGTGTTCATTCTACTTTATTCAGGTTTCTAGGGGAGCAGATTTAACTTTTTTGACTGGTTATGATTAGTATTTAAGTACATGGTACCTTTAGTGGAAAGTGTGAGAAAATGGTGATTAAACTGAGAATTTATTGAAGATTCGATGAGTTGATGAGAATTACTTGTCTCCATAATCTGTTTTTCACTTACAATATTCTAGTTATTATAAAAAATAATCATTTTGGTTTCCCCCATGCATATAGTACATGGTCTAAAACACATTAAAAAAATTCTTTCTTGATTTTTGTATTTTTTTTTCATGTTTTACCATTGTATACATTTTTTATATGTATTTTGTTTATACTAAGGTTTGTGTATGAGGTTGACTTATGTGGTGGGTAGGGTACAGTGACTTCATAATTTTGGCAAACCTATTCGAAGGGGAAGTTAAGTTCTAGAGGTTCGTTTTTATATGATGTTGATCAGTATAGAAACTTCCAGTGGTATATCGATTGTACTTCTGATGGTTTTATCAATAGTTTAGGTTATAGGTTTTTCGCAAGTATTGTGTCTCCAAAAAATGGTATAAAATGTTCAGTTTTGATCTCATGGTTCAACACACTTGTAGTAGCACAAGCATTGTATTAGATGAAGAAAATATTTGTATTGATGAATTAGATGGATCAAATTTTAGATTTTATTGAGTTAATATTAAATATTATATGATTCATAAAGACTTATAGGTTCCATTTTCATGATTGAATCTAATGTTGACAGAAAAATATGAATTATAGTGCTTATATAGAAAGATGTTGGACTTTTTAATAATGTCTCATTCAAGGAATATAAATTTCAATATTTGAGAGAATAATACTACATTGAAACTTATAAATTTATTGGTGGATATTTATGAAAAAACAACAACCCTTAACAAGGTCTTCATGTTGTAATGGTTTTTTGGATTAATGTTGATGGAAGGAAGACCAGTGAAAGATAATGTTAATGATTTCAACATGGTTTGTGAGAAACTTCAATTAATAAAGGTAACATTTTCTGATGATGAATGGGCATTTATACTATTATCTTTACTTTTTAAGAGCTGGGATGAAATGGTTGTTGCAATTAGTAACTCTAGTAGAAAAAAACTTCATGTTTGATGATATATGAAATCTTATACTATAAGGACTCGGCTTTATTACATACATAATCTTGAATTTAGTCAAGAAAAAACTTCCTTTTAAATTGAAGATCTTTTCAAGTTTACAGATTTAGAGAATTAGGACAGTACATTCATGACATTACACATTATTACAGAGTGGATACCATAAAAACAGTTTCCATTTTTTCAAAATATAAAACATTAAAACTTAAAACAAGACTCCTTGAAAATTCTTCAACATTTAACTTGTCTTACTTCCTTGTATTACACATCCATTAACCTGTGAAAAATCATTTAAAAACTTGGGATGATCACAAAAGCTCAGTAAGGGATGGAAAAGAAGGAAAAATCACATTAGTCCATGAATACTCATAACGTATGAAATCATTTTCAAAAGACATTCTTATCACCCATATATACTTACTTTGTGTAACATGAGATTTAAACAAGATCCACACAAAACATGAGAAAATAAATATAATCATAAAGGTATCTTGTGGAATTACTTACATAATCTTGTAACCATTCTTGGTTACCTTATAATTTGTAACCCTCACGGCTACCTTACTTTGTGTAACCATCGCAGTTACACTTGGAGTAACCATACGGCTGACCTCCAACATACTCATACCCAATGCATTGGAAGGAGATATAGGTCCCACCCTTAATCGTAAATAATTCCCAAGAACCAAAACATAATCATACAACATGAATAATTTCATAAAAACATTACTTTGTAATTTCATAAAACCAAATTTAAAAAGAGGATTTTTAAAGAAAAGACCCTTATAAATATCATACAATTGAATAGAGACTTAATAGAGTGGATGGAGTATGTATATATACTGTAAATACACATAATGAAACATAATATAAATATAACCCATCACACAAACAAATTTAAATAGCACATAAATAATGAAGTAGAAGGTTAACCCAAAGAATGGAAATCGGGTTTAGAATTCTCTTACCTCGGGTTTGTCTTACTTAAAACTTGTTTAAACCTCATGTATAATGGTTAAAAGAGTGTTATTAATATTTTACAGAAAAATTTTCATGTTTATAACATCTTATATAATCATTTCATAAATTCATCTAAACCTTTAATTGTTAGTATTTTTCTCCTTGCACTGTTTTTTGGTGAATTCTTTACATGATTTCTATGATTGGTTCATGGTAAACATTCTTTTCGATTGGAAGTGAAAATTCAGAATTGGAATGGAGTAGTATTTACATATATCCAGTATAATAAATTATTCCATTCATAGTTTTTAATTATTACATGAGGATGATTTATAAGTTAGAACATTAATGATGTTCGTTTAGATCCTTTTAGTGGTTCTTTGATAATAACAACCTCATTTTGTCTTATAAATTAGAACCATGAGTACAAAAGAATTACAGAAACATGGGTGAGTCATAAAACATATATTATAACCTAGTTAAACCATATAAATGGTTTCATGACTAGACTTGAAATAATTAATGGAAATTGAAATCACATTGTCCACGATGTCGGTAATTCGACACAAACGGACAATGTTTTTATTCTTTAAATAAGTGGGAGAGGAGAAGAATAATGATGAGTAATTTTCCATGAAAATGATAACATATATAATATACATGATTTCTAGAGATTTAATTCCTATTGTGTAAGGATATATGAAGAAAGAATAAGGAAAGAACTCAAAATAAAAGAATAATTGTGAAATCCCTTACAAAAATATGGCAGCCTAACGGCTATGCAACATGGTTTTAGAAAATATTAAAAAGAGAGGAGACAAGGGTCACCCATTAAGAAATGAATCATAATATATATTATATCAAGAATAAGAATAAAATAATAACATGGTATGGAAACTTGAAAGTTATACCACATAAAAGAGAACTTGAAAGGAAAAAAGAAAGAAATTGAGAATTTTCTTACCTTGTAGAGTAACCCTTAGAACTTGAAGTTTGGGACCTTTGAGGCTTGAGGAAACCTTTGAAGTACTAATATGAAGGTAAGGAGGCCAGAGCTTCGTTGAGGGATAATTGAGAATGAATTCAATGAAGGGAAGAGTTGGTATTTATAGGAAAAGTGGGGGATTATTTTAATAATTTTCAAGGGACACCTCATGAGTGGTATTTGCAAAACCATGGGCTTGCCCATGGTATATGCCCATGGTATAAGCCACTTGGGACACCTCACATATTATTTATTTATTCACAAGTTTAACAGATTAACTACATCGTTATTATATCATTAATGATGTCATTAATACATCAAAACTAAAAACTGTATTTTTTACTATTCACTGAAAAATCAACTGTTTCAGAAAAAATCCCAAAATTCACCCTAACCATTTATCAACGTGTAGATTTCAAAAATGATTTCCATTTTTTGAAAATAATTTTCTAAATAGTATTAATTCAATTTTTAAATAAAATCATACTTAATTCAAAAATTAACAATTCTAATTCTGTAACTACTTCTATATCACAAAGAAAAATTAACCTAGATGTTATTATCTTAAAGCCTTAATAAAATAAAATAATAATAAAATTTACTATTCATTAGGGTAATATTACTATTCATATTACTATTCATAAGGGTATATTACTATTCACCAAAAAACAAGTTGGTTCCAATAGACTCCAAATAACATATTGAACACAATTATAGATGATAGTTTCTTGAAATTCAAAACATAGAAGTGGAAAAATTATGTTAAAAGGCTAGTTATAAATATCTACTTAAAACAAAGTTCCATGCATTTCTATTTATTTTTAGAAAAACTTGGGGTGTTATATATATTCAATGAGGAACTTTGGAAAATGTATGTTCAAGTGACAACTGATAGTATCCTTAATACCAATAGAAGAGACACTCACCTAAACAGAAGAAAATCTATCAAAAGAATCCATCGATAGAAGATTATCAAGAAAGGTAACGATATAAGAGTCGAGGAAAGTCAGTTGGTCCTGGTCTAAACTTCTAGAAATGTGGTAATAAGGGACATATCAAGAATGTTTGAAAAAGTCATAATAATAATACTAAAAAACCATCTATGATCGGTAGTTTAGATTCTATTAATACAATGAAATATAGAAAGAATTACTTGCTAATAAATGTTACTCTAGTAGAATCATGGTTGATTGAATTTCGAGCCTCCTATCATTCAACTGGTGATCAATGATTCATAGGTTATTGTGTATCAAGAAATTTTAGGAAATTACATTTGGCAGATGGTATAACCATAGAAGTTTTTGGGAAAGGAGTGGTCAACATCCGAGTGAAGAATAGAGGATTCTTGAAGCTGTCAAAATTTCATCACATTCATGGTATATGGAATAATCTTAATTCTATTGGATAATTATATAATTATGGTTTTATAACTCCCTTTGAAAATGTGTTCTATAAATTGATTTGAGGATCCATGGTGATTGTAAAAGGAGAAAAGTATGGGACCCTTTACTGAACCGAAAATTTAGAAAAAAACTGTAATGATTGGAAGTTAAACTTTTGATGATTTAGATCTATGGAACTGTAGGTTTTTTCACCTTAGTGAGAAAAACATGAAGGTTATAAAGGCTAAAGGAATACTAAATCTTGATAAAAAAAATAGTAAATTGTGAAAATTGTTTGTTGGGAAAGTAAAAAAAGAGTGTCTTTCAACTTGGATGGTCAGAAGCCCAATGAACGGAAGTTGGATCTTGTACACTCATACATTTGAGAACTAACCTTGTTCATTCCTATGATGGTTTTCTTTACATTATTACATTAATTTATGATGATACAAGAAAATAATATATTTATTTCTTGAATCATAAGTCAAGAAACTCATAATAGCCAATTCAGTTGAGGAGATCAACCAGAATCAGAAGACTATTTTAGAGGTATGGAGTTGATATGAACTTTATACTCCTAACAGATGTAGGAGAACCTAAAAATCTATAATATGTGGATTCTCTTAGTGACTCTAATCAGTGGGAGTTATCTATGAATGAGAATATGGATTCATTAAATTTCAATAGAACTTGGGAGATGGTTGAACTTTTAGAGGGAAAAAGGAACTTGAGGATAAGTGGGATTACCATGACTAGTAGTGAAAGGGTTTCAACAAAAGGAATTAATATATTTCTTATAAATGTCCTCACCATTAGTTAAAAATTATACCATAAAAATAATTCTAATCATGGTTTCATAATAAGATATGTTTCAAGATTATATGGATGTCAAGAGATATTTACTTTGTGGTGAGTTGGAGGAGGATATCTACATGAAACAACTGATAGGTTTACCAAAAGTATGGAATTGGATTTTGGATCATAAATTAAAGAAAACCCTCAATAGTATGAAACAATCCTTGTGATAGTGTAATAATAAATTTGATTCATTCATGTAAAAGGAAGGGTTCATTAGGTGAAATGGAGATCATTGTTGTTATCAAAATCAAAATGGATATGGGGCATTCATCTTATTAGTTTTATATGTGGATGACATACTGATTGTTGGACTAGATTATCAAAAAATCTGAAAGTCAAAGAGTTATTTTTTTTGTAATATTTTAGATGAAATATCTTGGTTAGGAAATTACAATTCAGGGGATGAAGATCAAGAGAGATAAGAAAGTTGGGACTTTGGTTCTATCTCAGAATGATTATATGTACAAGATCATAGAAAGATTTTAGATATTCGAAAGTAAGCTAGTTTCAGTATATATTATGTCTCACTTCAAGTTATACAAGTCATAGGAAGAAACAATAGAAGTTGAGGCCAAGTATATGGAAAAAGTACCATAAGAATCAGTGGTTGTAAGTTTGATGTATGTAATGGTTTTCACTTGAACAGACATTTATCATATAGTGGGAGTTGTATGTCGATATATAGAGAATCTATGGAAAGTATATTGGGCAGTTGTAGAGTGTATTCTATAGTATTTGAAAGGATCAGAAGCTCAAGATTTGTGTTATGGAATGGATGAATGGTTACTAAGATTCATGGATGTGGACTATAAAGGTATCAGGGTGCACAGAAAAAGATGGTGGGCCAAATATTTTAATATTTTCATCACCAAAGTAACATAAATTTATCATATCCAGTGATTAAATCCCTGATAGAGGTTTGAGGATCTCGTGTGAATATTTAGAATTACAAAATTAAATAAATGGTTACCTCATTTTATTCGATGTGCATTCAAATTCAGATCGTCACCAGAAATCATTGCACAAAGGATCTAAAGTTGAACCCCTCTATATCATACACACATACTTCAAGAATTTGTGTGTATGTCATTCACCAAATTCTGGGTGCTAGAATAGAGATTCAATGATTCCTTCGACGCTGCGATGATCACCTCGATCTCATGACTTCAATTTGTGAAAGCATTCTTGGATTGATCACTCAGATAAAGCCTTTCTCTCTCTAGGACACGAGAGGATAGATAAACTCTCAATTAATTTGAATGAACTGTGCACAGAAATGATCTCCTCATCTTATTATATAGTGGGTGTCTAAAATACTCGATTAGGGTTACATAGCCCACATATATTTATCATCCACTAAATAAGTAATAAATAAATAATTATGATGAAATAACTACATCGTAAATATTATTTATATTTTATCATATACTTGTAATGTATATTAAATATATTATGTGATAAATTTGATTCATTAACTTGACTCATAATTATCACTAATATTAAATGAACCTTGAATATTAAAATAATATCCATTCATTTAATATTATTTCAAGTATTTACTTAAACACTTATAAATGATTTTAATAAATAAATTTAACCCAATTATTTTATACTAGAATAATAATGAATGTATTTATTTTTCTGTGGTCGATAATGCTTGGAAAACTCTCGGACCCCATGGTGGGTTCCACCATGTCCTATATACCTATTCACCAAAATAGGGTAGAATCTTGAATGTGCTATTGTGTGTGACCCTCTAGTCCCTTGTCTCAATAGTAGTGAATAATATTTATAGATCAAGATAAGATTTTAGTAACCCATAAAGGCCCCTAAAGAGACAAGGAATAGTCATAGTAATGAAAACCATCCTACAAACACATATTGTGTAATTTAATCACTTTTTCATATGATATCTCATAAAGCGGGATGCACACTTTTTTCATCATAATTTCCTTGTTATATTATTTATTGATCTAACTATATAGATTTACCTTTAACTACCATGGTCATAGATTTAATGAAGGTGCCACCATCCTGTTCAAATAGGCATGAGATATCGCTTCCTTGACTCAAAAAGGAAAATTTTATCTTAACCATTTAACCAATGACATGCCACCAATGATGCACCCAACACAAGCTACTCTCCATGACTCCAATGTAATGGTTTTTTCATTACACCAAGGTATGTTATCAAATGGTGCACATATATAATGATCTTGATTCAGGAGACCAATAAACATTTCCATAGATAGGAACAACCGATGACACCTAAAACATGTGGTGATCCTTTTGGTGGGTATGTTCTCATGATCTCGCCTACTAGAGATCACTAAATGTGAACTTTATGAGAAGAAGTCTCGATAATTATGAGCCCCCAACACCTGGTAGCCTGACATCAACTATGTCCAGTCATTATGATGTATCAAGACCATAGGATATATGTTTAAGATTAATGTCATAATATCTCGAGGTTCACATCATAGAATAGGAACTACTATAACCTTTTTATATGATAAATAATCTATGAAAATTACCATTTAAATAGTGAATAAAGAAATATATACACTATTATAGTAAGAAAACATCATGTATAACTCACTATATCCTTGATATGATAATCAAAAAGTACTGTTCAAGTTGGGTCTATGGCACCCACTATTATAATAATTCCACTTGCACTCGAGACAGCTTGATAACTAACCTTGTTAGCTCTCACATGATTAGAACATGTTTCTACTAAGTTATGGCTTCATTCATGGGCCTTACACATTTTCTCTGTGTGGGAATTCTACTAGCTGTGACTTATCCTCCTTGAATAATACTTCTTAAGAGGTGATATACTTGAGTATATTCCTTTTTTTCCATTATCAAAACTTGGAATCTTGAATAGTATTAGTAGTAGAATCATCATAATTTATATTATGATAAAACTTTAGTTACTAGGTTTGATTCCAAAAACTAAAACAAATTGTTTCATATTATATACTGCTTCTTTCACTGCCACTAAAGGTGAAATGCACTCAATATTTTTAGACATTGATACCACTAGCTTAAATGAGATTTTCTTTCTCATTACCTTAGCCTGAATGCGATATTATATCATGTTGATCCAAGTAAGACTAGTGTTATCCCCTTAAAACTAGTATCCCTTCCTATCCAAATACTAGTTATATATATCCTTTGTACTGCTTGTACAATTGGATAGCTCTGATTGCATCCCATGCAGTCCTCCTGGATATAACTGATATTTTTCTACCATAATGTATATATTATAATTATCATTTCTTGTACATAGAATGGAATATGTTATTGATTAATTATATAAGCATATGGAATTTATTTTACCACATTAATCTCCTCCTATGTCCCACATATGTCTTCTTGGGGATATTTATGCCATGTGAAAATGGTAAAAATACTCTCTTGAATTGTTCCAACTTGTATTTTTAATACATTGTCAGTATATGTACAATTGATTAGGCTAAGAAACTGTCAGATCAACCTCAATAGATCTTGTTCCATAAAAATTAGGTTTCTACTTTAAGTTAATCTCTGTAGATTTACATTCATCTTGGTATTAACTAAATATAAGACCAATAGTTATTTTCCATATGTTATCAAACATATTTAATTTGGAAAATAGTTTCTCTCACACTAACCTCTTGTAGGGACATGGAAAAAAATATTTCTAAATGAATATTATATGATTGTGTTTATTACTTTAATCTTAAACTAGATTTTAGTAACTTTCACCCCTTATTGTCATTTTATGGTGTCTCCATCCCTTTTCAGTTGTGTACTATAGACACCTTCTATGATTGGTGGTCTTTAAATCCAATGATCAATAAAATGATCATATAAAGTATCTATGAAAATTAAAATTCTAATGGATTTAGGCATAAAAATTTAGTATTACCAATCTAGCCTTAATGGTACCACACTTTTACCATCCATGTATAGTCTCACTTGAATACCCACCACAGTATTCAAAATAATAAGCCCCTATATACTGATACATGGAATCCATTATTGAATTTTAATTGATCTTGAAAGTATTAGTTGATTTCCATATATTTTATACTTTTAGAAATTATTATTCTCAATGAATAATGTATCACAATCCACAGTGAATATAAAACCACTACTATGGTTTCATCCTTTATACCCATTATATGTCACTGGAACATTCCTCTTCTATGAGCTCTTGTGGAATTTGTTCCTATGTCAATTATTTGTGCATCTCTAGCATTGACTAGGACCAAGTCAATCTTTCTCCCACTATCTCACATAGAGATGTGCACCATTTTATATAAATATAGTCTATCAATTGAATATAACCATTATATGATAGGGATTTCAATAATACCCAATATGAACTTTACGATATTAACTGAGATGCACATTGTGTTTTTCTTGATGGATATTTGTTTATATCCCCGCAAATTATTTTCACCTAAACACATGTTCTAATGACATAATGGATTTGTATCATAATATAACTCATATGATATAAATTTTTCATTATAGATGTCATGTTTTTATGGGATAATGCCATTATTTTTTATGCATTTATTGAAAAATAATGGAAGTATTTACAATTCATACAAGTTCCAACATAGATGCTCTTTTTTCTAACATCATGAATTTGATGTGTATAAGGAAATGTGCATTTAGGAATTTCTCCATGATATACTTTATTAATCAATTTTAACATGTAAGACTCGTCGTTAATATTTCTTATTAGAATCATGTATTTGATGTGGATAAGGTAATGTTAATTTAGGAATTACTCCACATCACATTATATTGAACGATGAATGCTTGGTCAAGATATTCTTCGACACACCATCCCAAAGCATCTCATATCTCCTAACCATGCATATACTATACTTCACTTTCACATTCCTTAAACACTTAATGGAATATTATGAATTATAATTACCACTAGATTACACTTGGAATAGTTCATGCTCTCTAGCTGAACAAATTCTGAAAGCTTTGTGGAATAACTTTATTTATAAAGGTTTATTTGTCCAAAACTAAGTACATAAGTGTGTCATTATTACCTAAGTTATTTAACTCTGAATATTCTAAAACCATACTAGGTATATCCTTGAAAACTAATTAATTTTTATTGAATAAGTATTATCTCTCCATAATTGGTTATATAAGTATTACAATTTATATTCATCATGTATTTCCAATGATTCTAGAATTATAGAACTATTGTTTGAGTATTAAACACCATAAACAATATTCATTCTAGAACTAAAATAATTTATCCTTATGTCCAAAGGACATGTGAGATAAATTTTTTGGTAATACTTTACAAAATTTCAACTAGAACCATTTACTTGGAAAGTAGAAGTTGTGTTCTTCTCACCATTGACTTAAGAACCACCATTTCTCAACCACTTGGAGAACACACCTTACTTCTTGAAACACTTCAATAATTACTTGGTTATTTTATTTAAATACAAATACGTGATAGATATATTGTATTTAATACCCAATAAGTAAAATAGAAACATTATTTATAGTTGATGAATATACCTAAAGAATAGAAGCGATTACTTGCTTCTTTGATTCGGCTTATTTCATTTAAACTTTCAAGGACTTATTTCATGACATGAGAAGAAAATAACAACTTGTAAAATAACCAACCTCTTTTCATTGAAGGATTTTGAAAAGGTTCCTTTTACATTAAACTTTCCACTGGAATTTTCACCTTGTCTTTCAACTTGTTCACTATAATAAATAAAGATTATACTTTATTTTAGTTCTTATTTACTTAGTGAACTTTTACCTGAAGGTAATAAAGAATTTTCTTCATAATGTTCATTTTATAATTTTAAATGAAACTAAAGAAAGTGGGTGGAAATGGTATAAGAATGTTATGTATTGAAAGATAGTATCTCATATTTCAATTTACATGTATTAGGTGTAATCATCACCACATTCATATCTTACTTTGTTTTCTCCTTCCAAACTTGTCATATATGAGACAACATGTGAAATAATCTATGTACCTATGTACTATCCATAACTCACATCAGGAGTTGATGATAGAATTATGACATAACTATCATATGATTCATACATGAGTCTCTCGTAATCATTTTTATCACCCTCACTTTCTGAGATGGATCAACATGTATTGGGAACACCAACACCTTAAATTTATGATATTGTAGTGCTTTGTGGAAGCATATATATTACACTTGGAAACTCATGCTAGAGAAGAAATTTAATTTTTACAATAATTATCATAGTATATCTTATGGTATTACTTTCCATTTTCTACAAAAAAAATCTAGCAAATTAGTACTTTTATATAATTACCTTTTAGACATTATTGATTAATTAATTAAATTTTTAAATGTCTCTCACTATCTTATTTAACTCTAGTATCCCTCACTACTGGACTCAAAATACTATATCATTAGAGTATTCTAGTGGTTAGGATCCATGAAACCTCTCATCATAGTCTACAAGCTTTGGTTGCGCCACTACTCGTAGAGTTCAAGGTAGGCGTTTTACTCGACAACCGCATTAACTTATGGCTCTTTGATCTATTGAGTGAAGTCCTAGATTATAAAATCATAAACATGATTTATTCAATTCTTTACTCTAAATTTGAAGAAAGCTAGATTTGGATGCTTCTTTGTTGCCAACTTTAGTTAAGTTTTTCCATCACCCTCATAAGAAATCCTTGGTAGTAGAAGGCACCCTCAACTTTGGCTGATTAGAAACATGTATGCACAGTTTTGTTCAAATTTGAGTGAAAAAATGTGTTCATGACTTAATATTTCTTTGAGGTGTTTTGATATCTTCAATGAATGTATTCCTTTTCTATTAAATATGTTTGTACTATGTTGTCACACTCACAGCTAAACATGCATTTAATATAATACATTCATCATGTCATTATGAATTTTCCTTGTTTATTATTTTATGTGTTATCATAATAAACATGAACATGCATAAAATAGTAAATAATCTGTAAAGGAAACGATTTTACTTTACTGGTCTTCAGCATCTAATTTTGATTGACCCATTTTAAACTTAATGGATCAATCATGACCTAAGAGGTATCATACCTGAGTCGAGTCCTAACTCGTATCACAATTCACCCTAGTCTAGTGTTTTAGCTTCTTATCTCAAGTACCACCTCATCTAGGTAGGGTCCATGCCTTAAAGCATCATCTTAAAAATGTATAAGTATACTCACACCCAGATGAGGGGGTCTCGGGAAGCGCAAAATACATACAGATAAATTGGATGTGTAAACCCTTATACATATTGAACTAAAAGAAGATGATGCACAAACTGTTATGAAATTAACTACTTATTACAAACATCGCACATGAGTAATAAATAATTAAATGAAATTAACTAGACATATACAGGTTCGGTCAGTGCTCAAGACCAGTTAGCGGGTAAAATAAAAGTGATATAAAATTAGATTTCAATAAATTTAAAGTACGATGAGATTTAAATAAATTAAATGAATTATTTGAATTCTAATAATTTATTGACATTCAATCCCCTAATTAATTTTATTTTTCTTCCAAAAATTAAATTAATTTATTTATTAATTTAATACCAAAATTAAATTAATTATTTTAAAAAAAAAAAAAAAAATTTAAAACAATAAATTAATAAATTACTTTTTGGTTAAATTAAATATTATCCTGGGCCCAAAACCTCATACAAGCCCATTGTAGGTTAGGTTGAACCCACGCGGGCCCATTTTGGGCAGGGTAGAACCCGCCCCAGGGCCAGTTTTGGGTTGGATAGACCCGTTTCAGGTTGGATAGACCTATTTCAGGTTGGTTCAGATCCGTTTGGATCTAATTCCGGTGATGGATCGGCTATGAGAGGTCGCATAACTGTCAGCGCATGCAAGGTTGGTCTGAGGGGGCCTCTGTTGAAAATAGTGCAGTACAAGGAGGAGAAGAGGTTACCTCGAGCAATAGGGGCTCCAAACAATTGTGGGGATGGTTAGAGCTGGTGCGTGCTGGGGAGGTCGAGGCCATGGTCGGGCCGAGGTGGCATGCAGACTGAGAAGGAACATGGCGACAGCTGGCCGGGTGTCGAGATGGTCAATGGATGAGTCTCCAACGCAGGCTCCTACCTCGGCTAGGTGGCACTCGAATCATGGGGGAATATGTTGAGTGTTTAGCCTTAGCTTCCTCGAGAATCTATCTCAAAAAACCCCTTTTTATAGATAATATTACAAACTTCAATTGGAATCATTTAATTATTTGAGTCACCAACACCCCCACAAGTTTTGTTTTTCTCCATTAAAAGTCATGTCGCCCAAATAATTCCCCTTTATTTTGTTATTTTTATTTTTATTTTTGTTTTTGTAAAAAATTCTTCCATAAGAAGTAAACTCTCATCAGGGAAAAATTGCTCTAGTCGATCAGGTTACGATGATCGGATACCGATCAGAATTAGGTGGGAAATTATGGGTTCACTGAAACTTGCCTCAAAAATAAAACACAAAAAATATATAAATATAGTATTCATCAGTTTTAAACTACAACATCTGTGATTTTCGATCCATACCAAAAATTTTGATTAGTCATAACTTGGTCATCCAAAATCGAATTGACGTGCAGCCTGTTCCATTGGGACCAATTTAAATCCATCTACTTAATTTAATGAAAATTAAATTTTTCTTGGCTCAAAAAAATAGCATGATATCCCTAATACCAATTGAAGGTATTGGGGCACAAAGTGGAATCCAATGGGATGAATATTTTAAATTTTTCATCACTGGAGTGATGTAACTTTGTCATCTATGGTGATCTGATCCCTGGTAGAGATTTTAGTATCTCGTGTGAATATTTCAAATAAAAAAATAAATAAATGGTTACCTCAATTGATTTTATGTGCATTCAACTAAATCTCGTTGTTGAAGACCATTTCATGAAGCATATGAAGTTGAACCCCTCTAGATAATCCACACATGATTCAAGAATCCATATGTACATCGTTCGTCAAATTTCAGGTGATAACATGAAGCTTTGACAATTCCTTTGACATTGCGACGGTCACCTCGTTCATGTGCCTTCGATCCAAAAAAGGCATTATTGGATTTCTTGCTCATATAGATCCTTTATCTCTCTAGGATATGGGAGGATAGAGGATCTCTCAATCCATTGGAATGGACTACGCATATAAATGAGCTTCTCATCAGCTTATATAGTGGAAGTCTAAAATGCTTGGTTAGGGTTCCCCGACCCTCGTATATTTAGCACCCGCTAAATAAGTAATAAATAAATAATTATGATGAAATAACTTTATCATAAATATTATTTATATTTTATCACATACATATGATATATATTAAATATATTACATGATAAATTCAGGTCATTAACTCGACTCATAATTCCTGCTAATATTAAAAGAACCTTTAATATTAAAATAATATTCATTCATCTAATATTATTCCAAGTATTTACTAAAACACTTGAAAATAATTTTAATAAATAAATTCAACCCAATTATTCTATAATCGAATAATAATGAATTTATTTATTTTTTAGTGATCGATAATGTTTGGAAAACTCTCAGACCCCATGGTCAAACCCACCATGTCCTATTTGCCTATTCACCGAAATAGGGAAGAATCCTGAATGCACTATTGTGTGTGACCCTCTAGTCCCTTATCTCAATAGTAGTGAATAATATTCACAGATCAAGAGCGGATTCTAGAAACCCATCAAGGCCCCTAAAGAGACATGTAATAGTCATAACAACAACAATCATCTTATGAACATGTGTTGTGTAATATAATCTCTTTGTCATATGATATCTCATAAAGCATGACACACACTTGTATCATTGTCTTTTTCCTTGATTTATTATTTGTTGATATAAAATAAAGGATTTACATTTGACTACCATGTCCATGGATTTAATAATGTTAATACCACACTAATTGACTAGGCCCGAGATATCACCTCCTCAACTCAAAAGTGGTGGATTTTATCTTGACTATTCAACAAATGCCATACCACCAATACACACCCAACACAAGCTACCTCTCCATGACATCAATTTCATGGTTTTTTTCATTATATCAAAGTACATGATCAAATGTTACACATTGATAATGATATCAAGTCAGGAGACCAATACACTTTTTTGTAGATAAGAACAACCAATGACACCTGAAACACGTGGTGTTCCTATTGGTGATTTTTTCCTCATGATCTCACCTACTAGAGATCACCATGTGAGAACTTCATGAGAATAAGTTTCAATGCTTATGATCCCCCAGAACCTGATAGTCTGACATCAACTATGTCCAGTTAGTATGATGTATCTAGACCATAGGACATATGTTTAAGATTAATGTCATAGTATCTTGTGGTTCTCATCATAGCCTAGGAACTGCTATAAAATTTTTATATAACAAATGATATATGGAAATTACCATTTAAATAATTGATATAGAAATATAAACACTATTAAGGTAAGAATACATCATGTATAAATCATTGTATCCATTATATGGTAATAAAAAATTATTGTTCAATTTTTGTTTAAGGCATCCACTATTACAACAGACTCTAGGGGTGATATAGATACAAGGAGAAGTACAATCAGTTTTTTGTTTACTTTTGGAGGAATAGTTGTCAATTTTTCATCAAAATTAAAAAATCTTGTTACTCTAAGTTCAATGGAAGTTGGGTGTGTAGCTGCAATGGAAATTGAGAAGGAAATGGTATGGATAAAGTAATTGTTGAAGTATTTAGGAAGGCTTCAATCAAAATAAGTGATTTGCTGTGACGGCCAAAGTGTAATTCACTTGGATAAAAAACCAGTGTTTCATGATTGAATGAAACAAATTGACTTGAAATATCAGTTCATCAAAAATTTACTGGAGGAAAATGAGTTGGAGATACGGAAGATGGTAGGAAGCCAAAATCTGGAAGACATATTCATCAAGGCGGTAGTTCAGGAAAGTATGAGGAAGTATCATGCCTCAATAGGACTTGGGAGAAGGAAGGAAATGAAAGGGGAATGCTACATATGTTAAGTGTTGGAGAGTTTACAAGGTTCCCTTAAAAAATTAAAGTGGGATATTGTTAGGAGGTGAAGTATATTTCAGTTCACCATAATTTCATCCATCAGAATTACGCTCACCATAATTTCATGTAACGGATGATGTGTTGAACGTGAAGTGAAGATAGTGGTGACAAATATTCTCCAACGGTAGTAGGTCCATCATAACTTTTCTACTACTTATGTCTTGATGGTGAAGCATTATCGAATGGCTTAAAGGCCTTCAATTTTTATTCATTTTTGATAATCCTCCTTTTAAGGGTTGAAGGGGAACTCGTACATGGCCCATAGGCTTTGTGTCATTACATGACCTAGAGGTCTTAAAGGAATTCGTCCAAACTATGACTACTTGGAACTTCTCCTCCCCATCGTCAATATATTGGTGTAGCTCTCCACCTTCACATTGTTGTTCGACTAGGCTTCCAGTGTAAGCACAGGCTGGTACCGATGGAAAGTGTCATAGCCTCTCATTCTTTTAAATCTGTTATCTTTTCTCTGGTGAATATGCCTGTTCTGAATCCTCATATGGAGTTTGTTCCTTGTAGAGTTTTACTGGTCTATTAAGCACAATTTCATGTGGCTCTAAGGCCTTTAGGTGGCCCAAGAGCCTTACTGGCCCGAAGACCTTGGGTGGCCCGAAGGCCTTGAAGGACCCAGGAACCAAACCGGTGGCCCAAAAGCCCAAACATATGAATAGTTATAACTACTACAGTATCAAACAGTACTTGCTATAATAATACAATAGTAACCTAGAAATATTTCTCCACGTGGATTTGATCTCGAGTCTCTTGGATGCACTTGTTGAGTCTTCACTAACTGGGCTAAGGCTCTTGTGCGGTATGGTGAAGCATTGGGAGGTCCAAAAGTTTAGCAAAGCTGATGGGCCAACGAGTTAGTAACATAGCTTAGGTAGTCATGCCTCTTTATCCAGCTTTTCAAGGGAGAAATTTTAACTTGTTTTACCAGTTGTTCTTAGTATTTAAGTATGTGGGGCCTTCAATGAAAATTGTGTGAAAATTGTGGTTTAACTAAGAATTTATTAAAGAGTTGAGAAGTTTGTGATGATTACTTGTCATTGTAATCAGTTTTTCACTTGTAATATTCTGGTTATAATAAAGAAAGTGATAGTGTGGTTTCCCTCATGCACATAATATAGTCTGAAGTACATTAAATTTTGTTTTCTTTCTTTCTTTCTATATTTATACTACATATTTTAGCATTGTATGTATTTTTTGTAATTTTTTTGTACTGGGGTGTGTGTATGGGGTCAACTTAGTGTGGTGGGTAGGGTGAAATGACTTATTACTTCCGATATACCTAGTTGAAGGAGAAGTGAAGTTCCATAGGATCATTTTTCCACTTTGTTGATCTGCGTAGGGAGATCCCTTTTGGTGGTATATTGATCATATTTCTGGTGGTTTTATCGGTAGTACATGCAATCAGTTTTTCATGGATCTTGTGCCTCCAACACTTATCCCTTTTCTAATTATTAGTCCATTAATAGGGTTTTATAGAGAGATTACCCTGATGGGGGTGAATCAAGGTATGAAATTTCTTATCCAATTAAAACACTTTCCTTTAACTCTAACTACCCTAAAAGGATCTTGGCCTCTCAATCTTGAAGGTCGCATGGTATGCTCTTTTTCTTAAGTGTTGGTCTAAATTAATCACTTGACCAGCCCTTTGTTATTATATAATTTCTATTATTCCTTTTACCCTATTTTGGTATGCATGCAGAAAGTAAATGGGGACATGATAATTTACTTGGTTCACCATCACTTCGATACATCCAAGGAGCATACATTGATGATGTTCCATGCATTGAATCACTATAAAGTACACTACTCTTCATAAGGGGTTCAGGCTAGGTCACTTCTTTCCTAGGCTCACTACCTTACAAAGTTTAATTTCAGCTCATTATCACCCAAAGATCACTATCGAATCACTTCCATATTAATCCTCCCTTTCTCACTTCACTGAGTTAGGATCTCTACACAATTTATGGACAAGAAAGTCCCTTCACTTGGAATGCATCCTCAAGTATAGATAGATTCTCTATTGTAGTCATGTTGGGATGCTCCTTCACGATATGTGAATACCTCCTTATCACATCGCCTCTTCATCCAAAATGAAACTAGAACTCTTTTTCTCTTTTTTTGTTGCACAACAATTCCTTCCTCTTATTTAGAAAGATCTTAAAAAATTTCCAAGACCTTATTCTTCCTTCCAATCCCTCACCTGGAACTCCTTCCTTCAGTTGTGAAAATCAAATATGGATCTTTGTTCTCTATTAATAATTATTTATTCCCCTTATCAATCCACCCTTTTGAAATAGTATATCATGATCCAATAAATTGGATACCTGTTGCACTATTATGAGCCTTCAAAAACCTCCCATATCTCCTCCATGATCTCTTTACCCGCATTCCACCATAATTGCCCCGTAGTTAAGCATCATCACTTTACATCATGGAATTAAATATCCATTTAATTTCATTTGATTAATATTGTAATTACCTTTGAATCTAGCATGGATTATAGTCTAAAACTGAGACACATGATGTATGAATCATTTATGATATGTTCAAGCATCATCAGAATCAAATCCTATGCATTTAGTGTGTCTCATTCCAACACATCCACCAAAATGGCTTGCTTCTAGACACCATGGTGTGGTCTTTTTATTTCTAGGCTAACACACCCAGCTCCACATCTTGTTGGTCATCTTTCCTTCTCCTATAGAATTTAAACTGCAACTTCCTTTGTATAAGAAAAACACATTACCACAGCTACCACCACGACCATAATGTTCCTTCTCATGTATCATAAGTAGACTATTAGGACAACAAACTCATCATCATGGCATGGTTCGTCTCCCTTGGTCATGTTGGCCACTTCGGACTTCTTGTCTTCAATGTAGTACAAAATCTCAACCATAGCGACTCCTCTATGGTGTATCACAAAAACTTTTCCCATGTTGTACTCACTATGATATATACCATGTAATATCTAACCTTTAGCTGACCATGTTGCATCACTGGGTCTTCTATAAACTTCATGCTTGACTACAACCACTAAAATTCCTTGTTATTTTGTCGTGTTGCACAGGTAGTTTGGAATTCCACCATGGGGACCACCACAGTGTGGTCCATTCTGGTTTTCCCTTATTGGGAATCTTCTTCTCTACCATAGCCATAATCCATGGTGTGGCCACACTTGTCTTCTTCTTCATCTTCATTTCACTCATTGAGCACAGTGTGGTCTTTGTTATGTTAGGAAACATCAACACAACATTATCCAAGATGTCTTCAACATATATATGGACCTTCTATTGACACAATAACCTTTAAGATGCCTGGTCAACAAATCCAACATCAAGCAATCAATCTTGTTGATAAAAATCCTCCAAGAATCACCTTGACCATCTTCTTACTTATCATCGAGTTTGTCTTCCTTATTTTCAACAAATCCAACACAATCCTTTATGATTCCTAATAGTTTCCACAATTGATTTTGGAAGCATTGAGCAATAAATTTTTATTCAAACTGATAGATAATTCCAATTTGAATTCTTCCTCAAAATCTTCTCAAATCTTGGTATAAAATCACCATTAAAATCTCTAAATATATCAATATATTTCATTCTTTAACTCTTCCACAAAATCCATGCTTTTTAATTCCTTCAAAATCTCCATCCATGTGTTCATGGACTCATGCATTATGACGTAGCATGGTAGCTCATGACGTGAAACTCTTCTCAACACTTTTCATCTTGAATCATGATCCTCTTGAATAATCATGATGTTTGATTCCATGAAGAACATCATTTTAGTATCGTCTTAATTTTTTATCTCGGTCTTTAGAATTTTTATTTTGGATTCTATGGTTTACAGAATTTTCAAAAAGGCGTGCACCTCACATAGTATTGTGTAACGTCCCAACCTGGGTTCCACATACCACTATCCCGATATGGTTCAGTATGTGACCTCAAGCGCACCTCCCCATATGCCAAAGGCTTCTGACTAGCAGTGAAGGTCTAATATGTTATGTGGAGAGACTATACCTTCTTTATCAAAGTAATACAAAAATTAAAATCAATATAAAATAGTAAAAATAATAATAATCAATAACCAATAAATACCAAGCATCACATAAAGAAACCAAAAATAGAAGAAATGACCATAAACCAAATAAGAAGATATTTCATGCCATATATGTGTCATGTGTCGACTGGAAACCCAAAATAAAGACAAACTGAAAACTCCCAACCAAGTCTTGACATCATATCAGTTCTCTCATCCATGATCTATCCTAAATCCCAACTCATCCATATAACATAGGTCCTTTTTCCTTATCTTGACTTGAAAACATGAATTCTACTCAGGTACTAATTATTGGCATGAGTTGGGTGTAAGTACAAATCAGTAGGCCACCACCAATGGCGTCTAAAGAAATATTGAATATATATCATTGTATGCAGTTGTATAAAGAAAAAAGGACAAAATGATAAAATTAAATAGGCTTCATATTTATTATTCTTTAGTTATTCACATTAGGCCTCAGGTTCACAGTGACACTCAAGCCAATCATACCTACTTCAGCTCGTGCTGGATTCTGAACCATCTCTCATATGTTCAACACTTTAATTCATATAGGTATTAATTTTTATTTGATTCCAACTTCATTTAGGTACCTTGAAGTGTCAATATAGGTACCATTATCATGGATACTTGTATCGTCAGTCCATCATCATTATCTTAGGTACTTAGAGAATTAGTCCAGCACCAATATCATAGGTACTTAGAGCATTAGTATAACACCAAAATTCTGGGTACTTAGAGCATCAATCCAACACCAATTCTCATGCAAGTAATGGGGCCTAGAGCACCAATCTGTCACCCACAGATGAGAAGCATCAGTCCAACACCAACATCTCATTGTTCACATATACGTGTCAAGGTTCAACATCAGTGAAATTCTTATAAATCATTAACAACACAGTACACCATTTCATTTATCAAACTTAATTGTGGTTCTTTACTTTTAACACAAGAAAAAATATGGGCATTCCCCCATTAATTCAACTATCATCAATTACTACACAACTCATTAACCCTTCAAAGTTAAGACAAACAACCCTTTAAATCTCACTATCAAACCATGAAATAAGGATTTAGTTCAATTCTATAAACCTTCTCATTCACTTTTTCATTCTATAATTATCATTTCAAGGAAATTGGCGCACCCCATGGATTGCCATCATGTCCAGTCTCATAATATCCAATGAGATCCATGAAATGTCACACACTTAGGATAGGGTTCAATTCACTTTTCTTAATCAAAACAAAATTTCACAACAAGGCAATGCAAAGGCACAATTATATATAGAAGAAAGGCATCAAGACTATGGTAAATAGCATATAGACCACCTACTTTAGATTATTGATGAATTCCCTCCAAACCTTGGTCCTTGATTCAAGGTAGAATGACCAAAATCACAATATCAAAGATGATCTAAGATCAAAACCTAAGATCAAGATCCAATGAAACAATATCCATTAAAACCTAGATCTAAACCATCAACAACAGAAGGATTCATACCTCCCCAAAGGGATAAAAAGATAAGAGAGAGGGGAACCTAATCAAATAAGGTATGAAATACCGGAGTGAGTTCAATTTTTTCCACCGGATCTTCGATTCCCAAAGGAAGGAGTCTGAGGAGCCAATGAATCCTCTCTAGAGCCTACAAAATCCAATGAAATTATATTAGGACAAGTGGAGGTGATTAGGGATATAAAATGGGGGTTTATGAATTTTTAATTAAATTCTTTGGGTTTTAAAAGTCTGCACACACGGTTTCTTGGATGGGTAGAACAGTTAGACAAACTGCACGCCTTAACCATGTGCCCCTACTGTCTTAGGGTGCACGGTTTGCACTAGGTTGTTGCATGGTTTGACAAACCATTAGATAAACATGAAAAACCCCTCGGTCTAAGGGTGCACAGTTTGGGGAGGGGGGTTTCATGGTTTGTTCAAACAATGCACCCCCTTCTAGCGGCTCAAAATGGGGTGCATGGTTTGTTGGGGAAAACCGCACGGTTTTCCTTAACTGTGCGCCAACCATGCACATCCCAATAGGTTTCCAAAATTCTCCAATTTCGCACAAAATGATCACTGGGAAAGGATCAACCGAAATATGATCATAATAAGGCTAAAAGAATACCTAAAAATGAGTATGAGACGCCTCAAGAATATTTGGGATCTCACAATCTCCCCACCTTATAACAGCTCATCCTTGAGTTTTACTCCCAAGCATCACTAAACTTCCATGGTGAAATGGTCGGGTCATTGGGCCCATATATTTGATTCCCTGTCACATGTTTCCTCCAAAACATGACCATAATTCCATGGAACTTGGACCAACAACATGTTCTTTCCCCACAAAACTTTTTCACTATGATCCACAACACAAATCGGATGCTCCTAAAATTATGCATCAGCCTCAAACTCAACATCATCAACATCTATCACATGAGAAGGGTCACGGTGATACTACTGAAGTTGTGGAACATGAAAAACACTATACATAATGTTATACCTTTGTGGAAGATCCAATCAATATTTCATCGAACTGATCTTATCCACAATCTCAAATGGTTTTATAAACCTAAGTGGAAACTTTCCCTACTTTTTTTTTATTAAAACAGATATCATTAATGACGAAAATCAGCAGAACTACAAGTACAAAGCCAAGCTGGGAAATTGTCCAGCCAGAGCTAGATGGAGTCAAAAGGGCCTAAGGCCGCCAGCTGATGGGCCACATTGTTTCCTTCCTTTTTTGTAAAGGAGAAGGTGCAAGAAGCGAAGCACTGGCTGAGTGAGAGAATCCTCCTAATGATGGTACCAAAAGGCTGGAGTCCACCAGTGTTGTTTTTGATAGCATTAATGACGGTAAGGCAGTCAGACTCCACAACAATGTCGCTCCATCCAAAATCCAAAGCGAGCAACAAACCAGTAAGGATGGCCATGGCCTCAGCAACCACCGGTTCCCAGAAGGCTTGGTGTGGAACATATTTTGCAGCAAGGATTTTCCCCAGATGATTACGGGCCAGAAGGCCAAGGGCAACAAGTCCATCCTTTCCCTGCTTATGAATATGACAATGAACCAATATCAGTGATACCTGAAGGAATACACGGTCACCCGCTGTAAACTCAAGAGGTCGATGATGTCAATCAAAATAATAATTCTGTCTACTTTGAATAGTATCCATACATTTTTGAATGCTGAAAATGTTTCAATGTCTCTTGCACGAGACTCGGTCCCAACAACTCTGAATCACTCACCTCAATCCAACATAAAGGTGACATGCATGGCCTACCATAAAGTGCATCATATGGTATCATCTAAATATTCTCCCAGTAACTATTTTTATAGGATAATTCAACTAGCGCTAAGTGGTTTTCCCAAGATCTGCCAAAATCTAGGATGCATTCCTGTAGCATGTCCTCCAACACCTGAATAGTACATTCTGATTTCCCGTCAGTCTATGGGTGGAAATCTATACTTAGAAACACTTGAGTATCAAGAACCTTTTGCAAGCCTTTCTAGAAGCGTGATGTAAAATGCGAGTCATGATTTGAAACTATACATTGTAGCACCCCATGCAAACACACTATCTCTTGAACAAACATATCACCCAATTGATCGACCATGAAAGTCTCCCTAATTGGAAGGAAATTGGCTACTTTCATCAACCTGTCCACAATCACCCATATCATGTCATTCTTCTGAGGTGTCCTCTAGAGACCTACCATAAAATCCATGGTAATGTCACCCTACTTCCATTTCAGAATAGACAACGTTTGTAACAAACCACCAGGTCACTGATGCTCAACCTTCACCTGCTGACAAGTGTAGCATAATTTCACAAAACATGTGATATCTTTCTTCATTCCTAGACACCAATATTTCCTACGAAGTTCATGATACATTTTGGTCAATTCAGGATGCACTTCCCACTTCAAGGCATGTAACTCATGCATCGTCGCCTCTCGCATACAAGAAGTCACAATAAAATGACCACAAACATAGATGATCTCATCATCATTAATAAACCAATATGAAGGTAGCTTCCCACCTTCAAAATTATCTCTCAATGCAAGACACTCCAGGTCCTCATACTGCCTCTCCATGATATGGATCAGAAGTGTAGACTCATCTGCTAAGGATATGAGGTTCATCTTCCCCTAGCACTCCTGAACCTCTATATTCAGCTTGAAAAACAAGGCCATCATCTTCCACTCGGAGTTAGACTCCTAGATTTCCTATGTCTATATCTTCTGGCTCAAAACATCATCTACAATGTTTCCCTTTCCAGGTTTATAGGATATCTCAAAGTCAAACGTCTGCACGTATTCAACCCATCTCCACTACCGAAGATTTAAATCTCGATGTGAAAAGATGTACTTTAAACTTTTATGGTTGGTATACACAATAAAACTTTTTTCCAAAAGGTAACATTGCCAACACTTTAAGTTATAAACCACTGCGACCAACTCAAGATCATGCATAGGGTAATTTCATTCATTTGGCCTCAACTGTCATGACCCATACACCATGACCCAATCTCCCTGCATCAACACTACTCTAAGTCCAATTTCAGACACATCACAAAACAAGGTATACTCCTCACCCAACTCAGGTAAGATCAAAATCGATGGAATGTTCAAATTCTTCTTTGGCTCATGGAATACATTCTCACATGCTCTAGACCATTCAAACCTGATACCCTTTTTTGGTCAGGCCTAAAATGGCACTGTCAAACAAGAAAATTCCTTGATGAATTTCTGATAATAACTTGCCAAACCCAGAAAGTTTCAAATATCAAAAACATGTTTGGGATGTTCCCAAGAAACAATTGCTTGAACTTTCTCTAGGTCCACTAACATGCCTTCCTCACAGATGATGTGACCCAAGAAATGTACCTTTTCAATTCAGAATTGACACTTAGATAGCTTGGCATATAGCCTATGTTCTCTCAGTGTGCTCAGGACGATGCCAAGATGCTTCACATGATCGTCATGAGCCTGGGAGTACACCAAGATGTTATCGATGAAAAAACCCAAAAAATGGTCCAAAATGGGTGGAACATATGGTTCATCAAATTCATAAACATTGAAGGTGCATTTTTCAACCCAAACGGCATCACAACGAACTCGTATAGGTTATACTTGCTTCTAAAAGCAGTATGTGGTATATCAGAAGGTCTCACCCTCAACTGATGATACCCTGACTTCAATTCAATCTTTGAGAACACACAAGAACCCCTCAAATGATCAAAAATATCATTGATATGTGGAAGTGGATATCGATTATTAATCATCATTTGGTTCAAATTTCAGTAATTGACACAAAAAAGAAACATTACATCATCCTTCTTAGCAAACAAAACTAGAGAGCCCCATGGTGACGTGCTCAGACGAATGAATCCCTTATCCATCAGTTCTTCCAACTGAGACTTAATCTCTTGATGCTCCACTGGTTCCATTCTGTAAGGTGGAATGGAAACCAGTTCATATCTAAACATTAGCTCAATCGTAAACTCAACATCCCTCTGAGATGGAAACCCTGATAATTCCTCAGGAAACACATCCTGGAACTAGTCCACTATGAGAGGAAATACATCATGACTTACACCCCTATCATCCAATAAAAGACTCAAAACTTGGGTGGTGATCTCCCCTAGTTACTTATTAACTAGCCATGCATGGCCTGCCTGGATGTCCCATTCTCCATAATGAGCATATTTTTCTCCCTTAGGAGATGTGAATGTTACTCTCCTATAGTAACAATTAATGTGGTCTCAATATGATACCAACCAATCCATACCCAAAATCAAGTCAAAACCTGATATCTCAAGTACATACAAATCCCAAAGGAAATGATACTCACCAACCTCAAGGGCACACCCCTTGTATAGACATATTTCATTTGATCGTACACCCAATGGGGTGTCGATTGTCATAACCCCACACAAAAACTCCACCGTCAGTCCCAAACCATTCACAAGTTGAGCATATATAAAATAATGTGAGGCTTCAATATCAAATAAAATTCTAGAAAGTGTAGAATCTATAAGAATTGTACCTCTAACTATCGATGGCCCAGCCTCACTATCAACAAGTGCAGGTTAAATTGCATGCAACTGGCTTGTCCCTCTACCCTATGATCCAGTCTGAGTCCCCTATGTTGCACTGCTCTGCTGATACAGGTGCTCTTTCCTTGAAGTACCACGTCTGTCGCCCCAACCGGTATGGCCAGCGGTACTCCAACTGCTTGATTGATACGGGGTAGAAGACCCCCTTCTAGTGCTCTGTGTCAACCTAGATCCTCCATCATTTCCCATCTGTCGAGGGTTCCTGCAGAACCTCTTTAAGTGTCACATCATGTTTCATGCTCGGCACTCTACCAACGGTTGGGGACACTGGCTATGAATGTGACCCGGCCTACCGCACTGATGGAAAAACACTTGATTACTGCCCTGAATAACTGTTCCTTCCCTCTGGTTACTCTATTTTCCACTTCTCTAGTGAATGTTCTCATAACGATGCTTCCTACCCTCAGAAGATGCACTTCCTGGTCGTCCAGTTGAAGCCACCTATCCCACACTGGAAGCCTCCTTTAGGTTCCCTTAAGAAATGAGGGCATGGTTCACCACCTTAGCAAAATTCTTCAATCGAAAGATATTAACCTAGGACTTAATCTCACATTTAAGTTTGTCCTGAAAATGTTTCTCCCCAACTGCCTCATCTCCTACTAGTGTTGGGACAAAGCGATGTAGGTTAGTGAAGCGGCCAGCATAGTCCATCACTAACATGATTCCCTAGGTCCACCGCATAAACTCTAGCATCCTAACTTGTCTCAATGTATTTGGGTAAAAGTGTTCTAGAAACCTCTCCTGGAAGATCTTTCATACCATGCCCTCCAACTACTCATCACGATCCTGAATATCCCACTAGAACTTCATTTTTACTCATAACATATAGGCTACTAACTTAACTCATTTCTCCGTAGGAGTCTCTAAATGATATAGGATTGTCTTGACAAACTCAATCCAGAATTCAGCTGCCATAGGTCCACCCTCTCCGATGAATGTCGGAGGGTACTACAGCTGGAACTCCCGGGTCAGATCAGGCATATTCTGCACAGCCCACCCTAGGTCTCTTTCCATGAACTGCATAAAAGGAGCAAAGTTCTCACAAAACTTCTCTTCGGCCCCGAAACCTGAAACTATCGAGGCCTCTTATCCCATTGTTGGAGGTTCATTTCTACCAATTTCCTCTTGTCGCCCTACCAACAAACATCATCATGGAGGCAAGTCTCTACAATGTCAAACACCCACCTCAAGACACATAACACATCATTTACACATTTCCACAAGAGAGATTCGCATAAATCCATAAAAAATCATCTCGCATGCACTACCCATGTGGTCAAAATCATGGCACTAGCACTACCCTCAACCATCCCTAACCTGGGCCAAGGCTAACACAACTTAGACAACTTTCATATTTATAGGTTTCCCATTAGACACCTTTTTTAACCATTTCAAATTACCACATTTAACATCTTTTTATAATTATAAATTCATTATTAGGCACTATTTCTTTTAAATCACACAAATAAAGAAGTGAATTTTCTTATCCTACAACTCACTCATAACCCTTTTTTGTGTGTTCCTAAAATGATGCATGTCATATGTATCCATTAGTGCCTAGAATGGTGCATACATACTCAACTCTCATGTCATATAGGGCCATAAGTAAAATCACATAAAACAGTAACATTACACATCAAGTGTACATCCAAGGTGAAATAACATTCAACTGTAACAACAAACATCAAGAACAACAGTCCCCACCCTGGGTACTTGAGTTTTTTCCCACACATGGGTTAGCTACTCCCATGCATGAACTCATGACCAAGGCCCAACTCATTCTATTCTCCTGTATACATTTCCCAAATAGTAAAATGCCAAAAGAAAACCTCATTTGATATAACTTTAAGATGTCCTGACCCGGTTGTCACATATTGGTGCCCTAGGACGGTTCAGTATGTGACCTCAAGTACACCTCCCTGTACACTAGAGGCTGCCGACTAACATCGAGGGTCTAATTTGTTATGTAGAGAGACTATACTCTCTTTATCAAAGCAAGACAATAGTGGAAAATCAATATACAATAGAAAAAATAATAATAATCAATAGTCAATAAAGACCAAGCATCACATGAAGAATCCCAAATTATGGGAAATGACCATAAACCAAAACAATAGATATGTCATGCCATATATGTGTCAACTATCGACTGGAAACCCAAAATAAAGACAAACTGACAAATCCCAACCGAGTCCCGACATCATGTATGTTTCCCTCATCCATGCTCTATCCTGAATCTCAACTCATCCATTTAACATACAGTCATTTCCCTTATCCTAACCTGCAAACATGAAGTCTACTCGGGTACCAATTAGTGGCCCAAGTAGGGTGTGAGTACAACTCAATAGGCCACCACCAATAGTGTCTAAAGCAATATCCAGTCTATAATAGTGTATGCAATTGTATAAAGAATAAAAAGACAAAATGATAAAAGTAAACAAGTCCCACATTTATTATTCTTTAGTTATCCACATTAGGCATCAGGTTCACGGTGACACTCAAGCCAATCATACCTTCTTCAGCTTGTATCAGAGTCTGAACCATCTCTCATATGTTCAACACTTTAATTCAGATGGGTTTTCATTTTCATTCAATTCCAATTTCATTTCAGTACCTTAGAGCATCAGTCCAGGTACCATTATCACAGATACTTGGAGCGTCAGTCTAGAATCATTATCTCAAGTACTTGGAGCTTCAGTACAACACCAATATCACGGGTACTTAGAGCACCAGTCTAACACCAAAATCTTGGGTACTTGGAGCATCAGTCCAACAACAATTTTCATGCAAGTACTAGGGCCTAGAGCATCAGTCTAGCGCCCACGGATGAGGAGCATCAGTCCAACACCCACATCTCGTTGTTCACATATACATGTCAAGGTTCAACATCAGATACCTTCTTATCAATCATTAACAACATGGTTCACTATTTCATTTATCAAACTTAACCATGGTTCATTACTTTTAACACAAGAAACAACATGGGCATTCCCCCATTGATCCATTTATCATCAATTACTACACAACTCATTAACCCTTCAAAATTAAACCAAACAACCCTTTAAATCTCATTATCAAACCATGCAATAAGGATTTAGTTCAATTCCATAAATCCACTAATTCCCTTTTCATTCCATAATTATCATTTCAAGCAAATTGGCACATCCCATGGATTGCCATCATGCTTGGTCTTGTAATCTCCAACGAATCCAACAGGATCTGTGAAAGGCCTCACATTTAGGATAGGGTTCAATTCACTTTTCTTAATCAAAATGCAATTGCACAACAAGGCACTGCAACGACAAAGTTACATATATGAGAAAGGCATCAATACTATGGGAAATAACAAGTAGACCACCTACCTTAGGGTCATTGACGGATGTCAACTAAACCTTGGCCCTTGATTTGAGGTAGAACGAACGAAATCACAACATCAAAGAAGATCTAAGATCAAAACCTAAGATCAAGATCCATTAAAACCTAGATCTAAACCATCAACAATGGAAGGATTCATCCCTATCTAAAAGGAGAAAAAGACAAGAGAGATAGGAACCTAATCAAAGAAGGGATCACATACCGGAGAGAGTTCGATTTCTTCCATTAGATCTTTGATTCGCAAAGGAAAGAGTTTGAGGAGCCAAGGAATCCTCTCTAGAGCCTCCAAAATCCAAAGAAACTATATTAGGCTGAGTGGGGGTGATTGTCGATGTAAATCGGGGGTTCATGAATTTTTAATTAAATTTTCAGGGGTTTAAAAGTTTGTGCACACGATTTCCTAGATGGGTTGCATGGTTAGACAAACTGTGCGCCCTAATCGTGCGCCCCTACTGTCTTGGTGTGCACAGTTTGCACTGGGTGACCACACAGTTTGAAAAATTGTGCGTCAACTGTGCAAACCCCCTTTGTCCAAGAGTGCACGGTTTAGGGGGGCATGGTTTGGTCAAACTGTGTGCCCCCTTCCAGTGGCTCAAAATGGGGTGCATGGTTTGCTAGGTCAAACCGCACGGTTTTCCCTAATCATGTGTCAACCATGCTCATCTTCATGGGCTTCCAAAATTCTCCAATTTCACCCAAAATGATCCCTATGAAAAGCTCAACCAAAGTATGTTCAAAACAATGGTAAAAGAATACTTGAAAATGAATATGAGACGTCTCAAGAAAGGTTGGGATCTTACAGCTGTGATGCACCTTAGGAAGTCTATTCACCTTATGATGTTTTCATGCCTTACGAAGTCTCATTTTCAACTTATGAAGATCACCATATGGTTCATGACTTTACCAAAATCACAAATTGTAAACCCTAGTAAGCTTATGTACCTTATGAAGTCTACATCTCAACCTTACGAAGTATGATGGAACCCTACGTAGTGCTACAATGCAACTTTACGAACGTTATGAACCTTATGAAGTTCTGTGTTGTGCCTTACAAAGTTCAGACAACCATATAAATATGCCACAGTACGACCTTACGAAGCCTAGGACCCTTATGAAGTGTGTAGGGCTCTGGACTTTGTCAATTTTAGCTTCAATACTAAAATTCCAAATTTGATTCATCATATCTCAAGTCTTCTCGGGGACTTCTCCGACACCTCAAATCAACTCAAAATCATCATCCATAAGGTTTTTATCACATATTCACATCAGCTTTGATTTCCAATATCTTTTGGACGGTTTATTCACACCTTCAGCTAGCTTTCTTCCTTCATAGTAATTCTTCAATCTCCCCACTAGTCGGCTTCCTCCAAAACATCTTCCAAATTATCAAAGACAATGTTTTCAACCATCAACACTTATTTTTAACTTGAAGAACAACTCGTCAATCGTCACATGAAAGGGTTGATACATTAAAGTTGTATTTCAAAGGTTTTTAAGCATCAGCATCAACTTTCTTTGCCTACTTAGCATAAGCAACAACTTCTCATCATACATCAACTTTATCCAAAATATATTAACAACAAATACAATCTCATCTTCACAAATCCATTTGGGTACTTAAGAAAGCATAATTATGTATGATCATATTCATATATCTTGAATCTTATGCATCTAATCTTCTGATATGTCCGCATTTACACTTAAATGATTATGATGTTGATATCTTCCCATATTCATGACCCACTAGAACAAAGAAACCAAAAGAACAATGATAGAAAAAAAATCATTCATCATCAAAACTGTGAAAGAATAAAACCATCTCTTTTTTATGATGTTGGAGTAGTCAAGGCGACATCAAATGTAAACCCAAGAAAACAAAGTCTTAAAAAGGAAAATAAATTTATGACATGATATTTGAATAAGATTGGTGATCTAAATGTTTTTTCTCTCTCTAATTATGACAACTCCATCAATAACCACAACCACTTTTATAATCACCTTCAACATTAAACATTTTTTAATCATTCAACAATATTGATGAGTGAGATTAACCTTTTATATGTTATAATATAAGCATGTCAATCAGGTATTGTTACAAGGCTGAGTTTGCCAAAGTGGAGATGTCATGTTACATTCTAATAATTGTGCATCCCTTAATTTTATTTCCTTTTTGAAGACCCTCCTCCCTTTGATCCTAGAGTGAGTTTTGCCCTGGTATTTTGTGGTTATTATACACTTAGAACTTATAATAAAATTTCTCATCAAAATAAAATTAATAATGTATTTCCAACCGATCTAAAAATAAATATGGTGCACTAAATTAAAAAATTGGTGACAAAATACTAGGATTTTGATCCAATTGCCACTCTGCCAGCCACTTTTTACACCACTTTTCTGCCAATGTGTGCGACTTCATGGAAGAAGAAATTTTCAAAATCCAAAGATCCAGTGAACCGCCACCAGAGGAAGAAGCAAATATCCATGAAAGAAGAAATGCACCATGTATGATCTACTCACAAAATGTTGAACCTTGTGAATTGAGCAGGAACAGAATCCCTCCCACCAAACAATCCTCAAAAACCAAACACATCCCATGCAATCTCCAGCAGCGAATCCAGGGCACTCGGCGCAAACTTTCGTGCAAAGAGGACACACAAGGTCGACGGCTGGTAGTTGTAATCACACCTCTGACCCTCGAAGATCTGCTTCATGAAAAACTCCCTGTTAACATCATCCTTCCCGTAAGTCGCCGGGTGAGCCCCGCCCCTTGACCAGTCGACCCACGTGAGGGTCCGGTTGGCCAACAGGTGTGGGGCCCAGATGGTCAACATGGTCTGGAAGTAGTGCTCATCTGGGTAGCACCCATTCATGCAAAACTCGCTAAACTTCGGGTAGTACACCGTGTCTTCCACGATGCTGACCGCAAGCTCCCGGCTGACCTCGAACCACTGTGCCCCTTTGCGCCACTGGTCGAGGCTGACCTCGGGCATCATGCGCGGGTCATAGCGGCCCCTCCCAAACGGGCCGTCCTCGTCGAACGCGCCCATGAAGCTGTGCCACGACCTCGAGATGTAGCGGTAGATTATGCTGAAGTTTTGGAGAGGGATGCAGGCTTCGGAGAGGAGGATGAACCACTCATTGGAGATGTCGAGCAGTGCGTTGGCGAGGAGCCGTCTCTCAGCGTCACACATGCTCATGCTTCCCCACCACACACCCTGAACAAAAGGGACGCCCAAATCACGAATGCGTATGGCCAGAAGCAACATAAAAATTTACAACATTTGAGGCAAACATTTCTCGTTCTCTTTTCTGATCTCATATCAAACACTCAGGGCTTGTTTGGTACCATGGAACAACTGTCTCGGAAAAAGTCATGTTTGGAATCAGACAGATGGAAATACAGAAGAGTTTCATTTCCATCATTTAATGAACGATGGATCCCGTCCAAATTGGGGGGAATCTTCGTTCCTCAGAAAATAAATTTTATGAATACAAGTATCCCTACTTTTATTTATTACTATCAAGAATACCATATAAATTATGAAGAAAAGGTACATTATTTTTTTGGAATTATATACTTATGTTATACAACATATTTCATACAATTTTTTCCATGCATACCAAACAAACAATTCACTCACTGATCCTTCGCATTCATTTTCTATTTCCATCATAATAGTTTCCCTCATACCAAATGAGGCCTTAGTAACACAGAAGCTCATGGTTCCCTAGGTTAAAGAAGCTTTAAAAAAAATACAAGGTCACAGGTATCAATCTATTTAACACCCTAGGACTAATGAAGACTTTAAAACTAATATTAAAGGCTTATTGTCAAACACTCCTTCAACAATGTGAGACTCTCCATGTGTTGTGCCATGATTACCAAGAAGACTACTATTAGGTTCATTTCTTAATTATATTTTAAAAAAATATAAAAATACATTTAACTATGTAAATGTAAAAAAAAAAAATAAGAGTAAGAATAAAAATAAGATATTTTTAAAAAATGGAAACTGATCAGAGTCCCATGCTTTTTGACCTTCTCTTCATTCTCCCCATTCAACAAGTTCACCTGTTCTCTCTTCTAAAAAACACAAATAATAAATCTTTTCATCGATCAAACACAAGCATATGGCACGAATCAAAAAGATGCATGCATATCATCACCATTCAAAAGTAACCTTGCCAAGCATTAAATAATGAAGATGAAGAAGAAAGAATTTCAATACCTGGCTAGGGATCTGTCTCCCATAGAAAACTGATGTTGTTTGGTAGTTGGGACTGTAAGATGGTATTGAATGAATGTAGATGGAATAAAGTCCTTCATGGCTTTTGAAAAATCTCTCCCAGAGAGGCGCCAGAGGCAATGACCCCGTTGTCAAGAACATGAAAGCAATTTTGGGGATTCTACTGAATGGATACTTTCTCACTCGAGGGACGAACGATGCTCGCCACATCAATTCAGTATCATTCATGGCGTGTAACAAGCTAGACGGAGCTTTGATCCACGATTCAAGAGTACTTGATTCTTCAAAACAGGGCTTGCTAATGGAATGCACGGGAGCAGGAGCCTTCGGAGTGGTCTCTACGGGGGTGAGAACATTTGGAATGGGAACTCTGAAGTAACGGATAATGTTAATACTGAAGATTGCAAACCCCAGGCCAATAACCAGAAACAAGAAGAAATTCCTGGCGATTCGGTACGTAGAAACCCTGGCGTGCCCTATTTTACCTACGCTAACTTCATCCTTGACGTCTTCCATGGTCGCAAAAACCTTCATGTTTTTGGGACCAAGAACCGATTGCTTCTCTATGAAGAGCGAAGCCGACGCTTGAACTGAAATTTCAAAACGGCCAAAACTGTAATTCCATTTTGAAGCTTCTGAAAGACAATCAAACCAATTGGGAACGGGCTAAAAAATATATGATACCATTGGAACAAACGGAAGGAGAGGGAACTTCAGTTTAGTTCACCTTAGAGGGGGCCTTCGCCACGGAAGACGGCTTTGAGACCAACTCAGAACCCCTGGGACATAAAGCTAGAGAACACGGATCGATGTGGTCCGCGTCCGAAAGGGGAGTGCGGATTACGCGTTTGCGGAGGAAGTGAATCGGTACACGCCTGTGGATCGAATCGTGAATTAGCTAGCTTTTGGCGAAAAAGAAGGCCATGGCTGGAGAAGAGGGGAATGGGTTTCGAAGGGGAACACTGCGTGGATCATGGTCTGATCTGGTCTGGTCTGGTCTGGTCTGGAGAGAAAATGGAGAACAAACGTTGAATTTTTCGTTTCGGTTTGCAGCAGATTTCCCGAAATGGGCGTCCCGATGATCGGGGAAGGCCGGAAAGCAAGCGAGCTATCGAGGGAGGAGGAGGACCGTGGGAGATGCGTGCACGAATCTACTAAATTTTGATTTGATGAAAGGATTAAAAAATTTAGTTACACACTCTTTATAGGTATTGTTTATTTTAAGACCGAAAATAATCATTTTTCAATTTGTATTTAAATGACCTTATAAATTAATTTATGTAATTTTGCACATATGTAATATTCATATTGACCAGTTAATTCAACGATACTTATGCATATTCATTAATTAATATAACTTCGTGTATGAATGTCTATCCAATTGTTCATATTCAATTTTGTATTAGTCATATGTTTGTTCCTTTCAATGTTTTTCATCAAATGTAATTATGAAATTGTTTGAAGCATTAATTCACTTCACACATGCATTTCGTTTTTTATCGTAGTATTATATGTTTTTGACATTCTTATAACTATATTTAAATTTAATGTTATGTTATTTTATTACACCGTCTGCAGGATCCCGTGCGAATGCACAAGCGGAATATTTAACACCCTAAGTTTTTATGAATTATTATTTTTTCGAATAAATTAAATTCATTTTATAGTTTGCGTCATACACGGCATATAGTTTTAACAAAACCGCGGTATATTATTAATATTGTTCAAACTCAGCCGTTATAACCTAGCTGTTAAACTCACCGATATAAATAATAACAACTACTTTTTAAATATCAAGTATAATGATTTTATATAAAGAAAACTATTGATAAAAAGATAGTTATTTTTTTAAAAAAAAGTCTTTATACGTTTCAAAAATACTATTTTCTCAAAAAATGATTTATATTTCTTTTTGTGCGCAATAATAAAATTAATTTTTGATACTTTTAAAAAATTAATTTGATAAAATAAACTTCATTTTTAAAATCAACATATCAAAATTAACTTATAGTGAATTTTTGAGAATTTTCTGAAAAGATTAGTTTTTCGATAAAATAAACTTCATTTTTTTTATATGTTTCAAAAATACTATTTTCTCCACAACACAAGAACCAAAGAAATGGTTCGTCCACACAACGCCTTCTCTTGGTGATCCTAGATCTCTACTGGTTATTCCACAAACATTACGCCATCCTCGATATTCAAATCTTCCCACTCAATGACACGAGAGTCGTTGTGAATATACTGACGAAGCTGAGAGACGTGAAAGACATCGTGGATCATCTCCAAGTGTAGTGTCACCGCCAACTGATACGCCACCTCACCAACTCGCCCCAACACCTCAATGGGTCCAACAAACTTGGGAGAATGATTACCCCCTTTGCTGAACCTCTGCTGCCCACATCGAGGTGACAACTTCAAGAACATGTGGTCCCCAACCTTGAACTCCAAGGGCCTCCTCCTGTGATAGGCATAAAACTTTTTCCAATCCTGCGCTACTTTCAGCCTCTCATGAACAAGCTGAACATTTTCTATCACGCTCTGCACCACATTAGGACCAAGAACGACTATCTCCCAAACCTCTTTCTAGCACAATAGAAAATGACACAGTCTCTTGTACAAAGCCTCAAATGGAGCCATGCCAATGAAAGAGTGATAACTAATATTATAAGCAAACTCTACCAAAGACACGTGTCATACCCAAGATCCACCAAAGTCCAAGATGCATGCCTGCAACATGTCCTCCAACATCTGGATAGTCCTTCCCATTTTACCATTTTTATGAGGGTGGAAAGTTGTGCTGAGGCTTAACTAAGTGCCAAAAGCATGTTGCAATCTCCTCCAAACTCATGAGGTAAAACGTGAATCCCGACCTTAGATAATGGACCTTGGAACTCTATGAAACTGCACCACCTCATCCACATACCACTCAGCCAAAGCATCCATTATGCCTGAATCCTCAATCACTAAGAAGTGGACCAATTTCATTAACCGATCCACTATCACCCAGATAGCATCACGACCTCCTTGAGCTCTGGGTAACCCTGTGAAGAAATCCATCGAGATGTCATCCCATTTTCACTCGATAACATCTAAGGGATGCAACAAACCACCGAGAACATGATGCTTGAGCTTTACTTGCTGGAAAACCAAGCACTTTGGCACAAACTCCCGCCACTTCCCATTTCACCCAGAGCCACCAAAATTACACCCTCAAGCCACTGTACATCTTAGAAACTCATGGGTGTACCGCCAAAGGTGAGTTATGAAACTCATGAAGGACTCTATTGCACATTACAATCAGAAAAAAGAACCTTCCATGGAACAACATCCAGTTCTGATCATCCTATGACCATCCTTCGGGAGCATCACCATGGCCAACATGATCATGCATCACCTCTGCCTCTAAGTCCCCCCCACTCAAACTCCTCCACCAGCTGCATTAGAGAAGACTGCATCATCATCTAAAACAAACAACCTCCATCACCATCCACTCTTACATCTAATTATAAGGCTACCAACTCCTCCATTTCTCTCCAAGCATCCACATACTTTTGAAAAAAACCCTTCCATGACTTCCTTCTCAAAGAGTCACCCACAACATTCCCCTTTCCCGAGGTATAGGAGATATCATAATCATAATTCTGAAGAAACTCTATCCACCTCCACTGTCACAAGTTTAGATCACGATGGGAAAAGACATACCTCAAACTCTTGTGATCTGTTAAGACCAAAAAGTACTCCCCAATGAGGTAATGTCTCCACAACTTCAGCGCAAACACAACTGCTGGTAGTTCTAGATCATGGGTGGAATAATTACATTCATGGGGTCATAACTGCTGAATCCCATAAGAGATCACTGCACGCTTTTCATTAGTACACATCCCCAACCTAGATGGGAAACATCATAAAACATCTCATACAACACACCCTCCTCCGGTAGCTGAAGCACTAGAGCACTGACTAACTTCTTCTTTAGGTAACCGAACGCTTCTTGGCACTGATCAATCCACACAAAAACTCAATCTTTCATAGTCCAAAGCTATCAACAGGACTGTAATTCGAGAGAAATTGAGTAAAAACCTCTGATAATATCCTGTGAGAGCAATGAAATTGTGAACCTCTGCCACGTACTTGGGTGAATCCTAAGAAAAAAATGTTTTAACATTCGATGGGTCTACTACCAAACCCTACTAAGACCCCACATACCCAAGGAAATAAACCTCTTATGTCAAGAACTTACAACTGGAAAACTTTCCATAGAGCTGGTGGCATCGAAGAACTTGCAAGACAGTTCTGAGATGCTCGACATGATCCTCCTCTAACTTCGAGTAGATTAAGATATCATTGATGAACACAACGACGAACTGATCCAGGAACTCATGGAACACGGAGTTCATAAGCCTCATGAGCACAACTAGTGTGTTTATAATACCGAATGACGCGAATTCAAACTCAAAGTGCACATACGTGCATCTGAAGGTAGTCTTTGGGATATCACCCTCCTTCACCATCAACTGGTGATATCCAGACCATAGATCGATCTTAGAAAACCAACCCTACCCTATCATCTGGTCAAAAAGATAATCTATCCTCAGAAGAGGGCAACAATTTTTGACCATCACCTGATTCAACCTCTGGTAGTCTATGCGCAGCCTCAGACTACTATACTCCTTCATTGTGAACAACACTAGAACACCCCACGATGACACACTAGGCCAAATAAAACCTTTCTACATTAGATCATCTACCTAAAACTTTAAACCCCATAATTCATAAGGTGACATCTGATAAGGAGCCATCAAAATCGGAGAAGCACTGAGCTGCAAGTCTATCCCAAACTCAACATCACATCAAGGGGGTGGCATCACAACCTCATCGGGGAAAACATCTAGGAACTCTCCAATGACCCTAGGAACCTTAACTATCCTAGTGTCTATTGATTCCACTAAAAATTCAACCAACAAGGAAAGAAGGGGCTCCATATTCCGAATTCCCACCTGACAACCTCGATCGCCAACGAAAACCACTCGTTGTCCATCCACATCTGAAAAAATGACTCTCTTCCATAAGCAGTCGATAACAACACATATGGAATACAACCATTCGATGTTGAGGATGACATTGTATGGTCATATCTATAGCAGGAAAATATCCCCACGGGACTGGTGTGGCCCTATCATCAGTTGACACCCCCTGCACACATCAAACAAGATGACATGGCCTTTGACTGGCATAGTCAACACCAGGGGTATGAGAAGCCTCTTTACATCTAGTCTTAGAGCATGGGCTAGAGTGGGTGCTACAAAGGAGTGTGAATCTCCTTAATCAAAAAATGGACAAACAAGGGTACTAAACAAACTGATCATACCTCTAACGATCTCTGAACCCTCTAAAACTACTGCCTGCATTGCGTGCAACTAACCACACCCAACTCCTCTACCACTCTGCCGACAACCACCTCCATAACCATGCTCGGGTTGTGTTCCATAAACACATACTAAGGTTGACCTCTCGATACATCTCCCCTTTCTGAAGAAAAAACTTACTGCCTCTGTTGCTGAAATGGCCTCACTGGCAACTGATACTAAGGCTAGTGCTAAAACTATCCACCTACACCAAACTTAGCTCAGGGAACCATTGGGCACTGGTTCATACAATGACCATGAACCCCACAACCAAAACACACTGGCACAAAAATCCCAAGAAATACATGGAAACAACTATCCCCACAAGGCCGAAAAAGAAGCTGTTGAGGTCGACCCCCTGCCAGTTGAAACCTCAAAGTCCATAACACATGAGACCTACCACTAAAAACCCTTCCCCTCAAGGAACCCTATTGGTTCCACTATCACGAAAAAACTCCTAGCAAGTGCATCTGCTCAATCACCTCTTCCTTCTTCTGAACCTCCAGATACGTTGGCAACATAAAAGGAGTTACTATATACTAGATAGAAGGATGGACTGAATCCTAAAGATGTCTCATTTGAGACTCTTCATCCAAAAAAATATCTGGTAAAAAATGTAAAAGGCCCTTTAACTTTATTCCTAACCCCCGTACTAACATGATCCCCTTCTGAAGAGAAATAATCTCTTGCCTCTTTACTACCTTCATGGTTGACAAAAGGAAATCTGCCTAGAACTCCTTCTGGAAGTCGACCCACAAAACATCTTCCTCGTTCCTCTCTCCCAGATACAACATCCACCACTGACACGTAACTCCCCTCATCTAACTGACTGCCAAAGGGACCCAGTACTCCGTCGAGGCCTGGATCAAACTGAAAGTGATATCGAGATCCTCTAGCCAGCACTTTGTCTCCACATCTAAAACACTACCCTCATACTTTCCCAAATACTACTTCTATAAAGCATGCAATGTCCTTTGTCACTGATCCTCCTCCTCAACTGAATCAACCCTATGGTGATAAACTGGATCATCCTGCTAAACCTCAACTCTCGATCCACACATGAATGAAAAATGAGATCCATAACTGAAATTCAAACAAGGATTTCCTAAGACCGAGTAGTATGAAATTTCACTTAAGATTCATTTTAACTCATTTAATTCATTTTTTCATCCATTTAAACTTTCCCAAAACAACCCAATTCAAACAAGAACACAAGTCATTATGATGCATGTACCTCTCCTAGGCCTCTACCCTGTAAGTATTCCTATCTCACTTGGCCATTCAATAAGCTCAGAGTCCATGCATTGGATCATGGGGGGCCCTAAAATCCCATGTCCTAGCTGGTCTCCCTAGCCTATTTCATGCACCAAGGTCAATTGACACTGCTTCCATACCAACTCATGCAATCCTCACTATAGAAAACTCCAAACTCCACCCTATCTCTCAACCATCACCTTTGATACCACTCTATCATGACCCCTCCCACCAAAGATGCCGCAATGAAGGGAGAGAGATAATTACACTCGAGTCCTACCCCTAGTAGGTCCCAGGTTGATGACTAGCACCAAGGGTATAAAAATTCATAACATGGGAGAAATTTCCCTCTATAAGAAAAAAAAAAGATTTGGAGATTCGATGTATCAACCATAATCAACTCCATGACATATATATAATAAAACCAAAAACCAACCCACAATGAATGTGTGAATAAAACCGATACAAATAAAATTGTACCAAGTAAATACCTAAAGTAAAGCTAAAGTAGAGACACAAAAACTATACAAAGGTCCGAGCTAGTAATGCCCAGTAGAGTCCAAGTAATCCTCCTAAAAACCTAAAAATATATTTATATACGTAGGATGAGCATACAAGTATACTCAATAGAAAAAACTTAAGTCTATCATGCACATGTGAAAGAAGCATACTAATGAACCTATGAGAAAAAAACAAAACCAAACAACACCTATCAAGGTATACTAACTATCTCTACCTCACAAAGGCATGCTCACTAAATAATGCAAACCAAGTAATATAGTATAATGAGATTCACATCGATAAGGGTACCCCACACTGATTTCCCACTGGTATAGCACGCTCACACCCAACTTTGTACATCCTAGAACTCCCATCTCTTCCATATAACACACCACACCACAAGCATGATCACAATACACCTCGCCCGTAGACACTTGGGCTCGCCACACTACAAGAATGACCACAACACATCTCGCTTGAAAACACCTGAACCAAAACACAACCACCACCATAACTAGAGTAATAGGGTATCGTGAACATGTATGATATCAACCTCGTTCTCTCCTCCTACCATGAATGACCCCCACCAGAATCCTCCCCATAAGCAGGATCAAATCTCACCCAAAAACACTTGGGTAGTCACATCTCACCCGCAAACCCCTGGGCTATTACATCTTTCCCAAAGACACCTGGGCCATCATAAACACCATCTAATGCACTAACAGAACTCCAAACATCACAAAATGTACAATACCTACCTCTCCAGCAAGAGAGAGTGGAAAAGAGTAGGTACCCAACCATCCGTACTCCTCACCAAATGTTGGAAAAAACATCCCTTCATGACTATGCGGGTGTCGGAACATAGTGCTCGATGTGGGTGGGGTGCGTATATAAATCACAAGAATGTACGAGTATATATAATATAAAACACTCAAGTACAACCTATGGGTTCACAAACAAATTAACCAACTCAAAACACCGCCACTTTTGATGATACCTCTAAATGCATGACACCACACATCAAGCCACAAACACCACTTTACATTTCCAACCAATTTCATTTAATCACCCCATTCATTTCATTATTTAGCATAAACCATGTTTAATCACACAACACAACATTTAATTATCCATTAACCATTTACATTCAATTAACCAAACTAACCCAATCCATTATAAACATTATTTATTTAACCCATCACTACTCGAGCATCTATCACAAAGAAACCACCACCTTGCCACCCCAAAAATATGACCAAACAAACTACCTCACCACTACCCCAAAATCAGGTATAAACAAACTATCATCACCAAATTACCCAACCACACATCTTCATCCCACATGCACAGACACACATCACAACACATCAATATTATTTCACAAATTTATAAAGGGGATTTTATCACATTCTACTTTATTTTAGGGGAAATCTCACACAAACCAAAATCTCACAGAAACCATTTCTTTAGAAAAATATAAGTTGTTAATAAATTTCCATTTTATGGTGATATCACAAAAATAAAAACCAAAAAAGAAATCACAACACATATATCCAGTGCAAACAAATCCCTCAATAACCATAATTTTCAGCAGGGCATCAAGCCCATACAATTCACAATATCACAAAAAATATCAAAGCTATAAAATCATGTGAATCAAAACCCATTTTAACCTTTAAATTCAATTAACCAATTATTTATATTTGATTAATCTAGAATAACCATAACCCATATATAAATAAAAGTAAACCCCTCCCGCATGATACATAATAAGGAGAAATGATAGAATCCCTACCTCAAAGAAGCTTGTCGACTCGGTGTGCACCACAAAGTGAAGTAGAATGATCGTAAACCACAACCACACCATAAGAACCATATATCAATATAAAATACAACAAAATACCATAAAAACTCAACCTGACACATACCCCAAACCATAACAACATCACCATAGTGAATCCACAGGATAAGAATGGAAGAAAAATCACCAAGAAGGGAGAAGAATCTACCATGGATCAACCATAGATTGCCAATGAACAACCATCATGACCGAAAGATAAAATAGGGAGGAAGAGGGAATGAATAATTAATTGGGGTTCCTAGTGTTTTCCCAAAATGAGAGGATGAAAAATCTACAACTGAATAAAAGAAAATTTAGTCAAAAAAGAATTTTAAAACTGCACTGGATCGGGGGTTTACACAATGTGTAATCCCCTTTCACATCGTGAAATCATTGGGGTTTAGTTTAACTGAAAGAAGTGTCTCATTTTTATTATTTAACCCCAAAAATATACACATTATAAACCAGCCTTAGATAAGCCGTGAAACTAACTTTCACGTCGTGTAATACACTTACACAACGTGTATTTCCTGCAGTAGCTCTACCGCACCTCCAACTCCCATGAAAACTCCCAAAACCTTCTATGAACACCTAAAACAACCAAAAAAATCAAATTAAAAGACTTTTAGGGCACATAATGTTACACATGAGGTGATAGTGACCTCCCATTATTGAATAATTTTGGGTATTTACAAAAATACCTCTACTCCTCAATTAAAAAAGGGAACTCACTCCTCTCACTTATTCACACATATAAAACACTTTTTCTAGAAAAAAACCTGAAAAAATACCTCTATAATATCCTTATCTACATTCTATAAATGTTTTTAATACCAAAAGACCAACCCTGGGGTCCTTAAGAGGAGGTCCAAAGTAGGTTTCTCTTAGAGTTGACAATTGTCTAAACAAAGTTTTTTCATTTTATTTCTTCTTTTTTCACCTTCAATTATGTATTAACACTTAAAATATAATATCAATAGTATATTAAATATAATTAGATAATATTATGTTTATGGAATAATATTTATCCCTATCCACTTCTATCAAATGGGTTAAAAAATCATCATTCGTGTGTACGATGGACTACCACCTCACGAACCGATGTCATTTGTTTTTCCATTAACACCACTCACGGAGGGTTATAATGATGGATTAAATGTTTATATATGATATATATATGATATTAATATACTTATGAAATTGTTATATCATACATACCTTCATACTTTCCATTTTGTGGGAATATGATAGCATCACTCATGTGTACGATGAACTACCGCTTCTCGAAGCGATGCGATTCATTCATGCTTTTCATGGAAGGTAATAATGATGAGTTTAATAAAAATTTGTGATCTATATGATATAAAAATTATTTTTAATGGTAATATTCTATTTAATTTTATTTCTTTCAATCCGCTGAGAAAATGGAAACAACGTTCATACATACACATGATTTACTGTCTCCATGAACGGTGTATTTCATTTTTCATCTCTAAATTTTATGGATTACTATAAATACACATATACTGAATATATATTATATAAATACCATTTTTATAATTATGGAGATGATTGAACCATGATCAAAGTAACAGGACTTAATATAACAAACCAAAACATACACAAAAAACAAAACAGTTATTGCCCGAAATGCGACTTTAACATAGAATTATTAATAAAGGGGTAATAAAAGGACATAAGTAAATAATATGTGGTATGATATATATAAGTATGGTTATGTAATATATTTATAATAAAATTATATTTATTATATATTGGGTTCAAATGTTTACAAAGTAATTCGAGACTTAAGGTAAGGGATTTATAGTCTTTCTTTTATTTCTGGGAGACATAAAAATTATCCACTCATTTATTTTGTATGGTGTATATAATTCCCCTTGTACATGTTATATCATGAATAAAATTATTTTCAATATAATTAAAGTTTCATTTTATGTTATTATTTATTTGGGATTACAATTTAAAATATCACTAAAGCGGTAAGCGATTTTTATCTCAATTTATCTTAAGACATACATTATGTTATAAACCTATCTTCTATTAATAGGTATATAGAAAACCCTTTTGACATGTAATATCATGAATTTATTTATCATCATGATGTTTTCAGTTTTATTTAATGTTATTCCTTCATCGGGCTTATGATTCAAGGCTACCAAAGTGGTAAAGATTTTATGTTACAATATCATTGTTTATCAGGAATGTTTATAATTATGATTACAATGATGAAATATTATGATATATCTCTCAAGAGACTAATTAATTTTATTCTATTATGGTTATTTCATGAGAATAATTGTTTTCCCTTCACATACATAGTATTTTAAAGAATTTTTTTCAAGAAAATCGTCTTTATTTCTCTCTTCGATCGAAGATACCCTTTTCATCCAAAACCATGTTTTCTAAAAATGTTTTCAAAAATGTTTTAATGATATCCTATGATTTTTAAAATAAATTTTTAACCATGTTGTAAATATTTTAATGTTTTTTAAAAATGAATCTTCATGTCATTTTCAAAAACAATTCCCATTTGGATTTTATCAAAAATGTGAAAAGAATCTTTGTTTTTAACATGCACGACATGAATGGTATTTCTCATTGTCATGACCACTCAATTATTTAAATATTACCTTAAAAGTTTTAAAATTACCTTTATTTCCTTAATATTTGGTAATTTTTTATTTTTTAAATAAATTATTTCAAAATAAAAAGGGATTTTGAAAATGTTTTAAAAAGTGTTTTTTCAAAGCAGAAAGTCTATTTTCTTCAAGAAAATTTTTAAATGATTTTAAATCTTACTTTATAAGTTTTTAAGGTTATTTTCAAATAAAATTAATTTCAAATTTTTTTTAATGAATTTTTAGTTTTAAAAAAATCATTTTCAAAGAAAATTTATCTTCCTCAATAAGTGTTCCAAGTGATCTATCTTTTATAATCACTCTCTATCTAAGATGACATCTCTTATTGTAAATTATGATTTTCTATTTATATAAACCAAGGATACCATTATTATTATTTATTTGTATTATTTATGATGAAAATATTCTTATGAAACTTATTTATCTTCCATGGGTTATATCATGAAAAAATTATTCTGAAACCCGCTTATTTTTCAACGAGTTATGCTATGATGAAATAATGAAATGCATAAAAGACCTATCTCTTTTACACAGGTTATGATATAATGAAATGTTTACAAAAACCATTTCATTTCATGGGTAATGATGCAATTGATGTTTTATGATATTGTGAAACACATATATATGGTTTCATCATGTGATGGGTGAGTCCAATATCTCACTCCACGGAATTGGGTAATGATTAATGTTATATGAGATCAAAGGGTACATGAGAGGTTATCCCAAGCCCAAAATAGGGTACATAGGAGGTCATCCCAAGATAGAAGTAGGTAAAATAGTGGTTATCCCAAGAATAACTTATTATTAATGTATTGGTGGTTATACATGATATAATATTTCTTTTTCTTATGTATATTCCACACTTCCATGTCTTATTCCAATGTTATGATCTCTTGAATCATGTTATTTGATTTCATTATGATTCATGTCTTATAAACTACAAATATTTATTTCATGACTCAATATTAGGATATTTGATACATTGGTTATGGTTTTAAAATTCTATCCTCATGTCTCATACCCTTCTGTTCATGTTATTATTATGTATCTCCCTTGTTTACCCTTATTAAGCATCGGATCTCACCCTTTCTTATATTTCCTTTCCCCAAGTCATGGAGAAAGGTTTTAAGTAGGGTATGTTTGTGAATATCACTAAAGGGTAATATATTTATAGGATATGTTGAATATATTTCACCAAATTATAATATTGTGTACCTAGTATTTAAAGACACTAAACTATTATGGTCCTTAGGCATGTGTTTGTGTAATGTGTTGACTATTCATCTAAAAAGATGTAATATCTATGTATGAAAAGGATGAGTCACTATAGTTGGTATCATAGGATATGTTTAATTAAACTTTGGAAATTAGGATGATAAAACTTTAGTGGGATCCCTTGGGATATTTCTAAGGATATGTCTAGGGATTCCTCAAATGGTAAGTCTAAGGATGAGTCAAAGTATAGGACAATGTCCTAGAATTTTGGTATAGGATAGAGTGAGTAGTTTCTAAGCAATTAAATCCCTTTCTGGATACTACAAGTGTATGTGGATCTGAAATATAGGTACATAGGAGTAATAAATTAAAAAAGGGCACATTGAGATGGACTCGATCAACACCTAGTGCATGAAAACAGGCCTTACTGCACACCTAGTTTGACACTCCCAGAGGATATGATTTGGAAATTCACAAACTCTTTATGAACCATCATAAAGGAATTAAATAGATGATGACTATGAATGACCTAGGATAAACCTAATGTTTCATATATTGAAAATAAGGTTTCATGATTTAGGCATCTTATAAGTTATTTTTCATGATTATGTGGTTCCAAATATGATTAGTGTTTCTCACACTATGATTTTGGTTTTAGTTGATGGATGGAACCTGAAGGAGATTTTTCTAATGCTAACTACCATGAAGAATTCAATGATTATCCTTGTGAGGAGGAAAACATTATGGGTGTTGGAATGAAAAATATTGTTTCTATTCTTAGAAAAATTTCTCAAGATATGAATCATGCTATACTTCAAAATGAGAAAATTAGGGAACGACATTCTATAGAGTCCTTCATGAGGAAATTTCCACCTTCTTCCAGTGGGTCTTCTAATCCAATAGTTTCTGAGTAATGGATCAATGTCGTTGAAAATATATTTTCCATCCTTTAGTTTTCAAATCATGATAAAGTCATTTTGGATATCTACTATTTAGAAGGTGAAGAAGATCAATGGTGGAATTTTATCAAGAATATAAGGCAATAGGATGAAATTGACTCCATGAATTGGGACCAGTTCAAGAACTTATTTTTCAAATATTAATTTCCTCGTATTATTTGTGAAAATATGTAGGAGTTCCATGAGAAAAATCAAAAGGATGAGGAATCCATTGGTACACATGAGGAAAATTTTACAAGACTTGTGAGGTATGTTTATGGTATTATCATATAACCTGAATGTAAGGTTGATAATTTCTTCAGTGGATTAAAACTAAGTCTTCAAAGAGAATTATCCATAAGAGAATTTAGTAACTATGAATATATTGTTCAATGTGTTATAAAGGTGTAAATGGAGGTTAAAGTTACTTATCAATCCCATAGTTTTGATAAGAATATAAAAATGGAATTCAAAGGAAAATATAAGAACCATAGAGAGAATAATATGAGCTCTCCCTTATGCTCAAAGTGTGGGAAAAAGAATAGAGGAAACTGTCTTAATGGAATTACTAAATGTTTTAAGTGTGTAAAAGAATCTCATCGAGTGGTTGAATTCCAAAGTAATGGGAAGAAGTTATCTAATGATGTGAATATTGAGAAATCTCTATATAATGAACCTCCCACACTTCATTGTTTCAATTGAAAGTATTTTGGGAATTATGCTAACAAGTGAAAAAATATGAGGGTTAATAATGATGATCAACACCAACAACCTCTAAAGACAAAAGAACAAGGGAAAACTTATGAAATCATGATGGTTTAAGTGAATCATGATAATCAGATTACACTAATCCTTCCCTCCTTAATTGTTAATTTCATGCTTAATTTTGTATGAATGATCCCTATGAAAATCTTATTGTTCATCCTTTAGTAAAATTTCATGTGATTATCTCCCTCTACATGAATTCTAGAATAACAAAATCACATTTTACATTCTATCAATATAAGGTTTAACTCAATATTACAATATTTTTTTTGTATAAGATAAGATATTATTTAAGGGATAAAGGGTGAATTATCTTTTGGAAGCATTTATGTATCCTAGTAATATTAAGTTAAGAGTTATGGATACCACCATGGTTTTATGAGTATAAGGGAGATCATAAGTTCAAATTCATTGAAACCCCTTTTTAGGTTTTATATGATGAGAGTTTATAAATATTAAAGATATTTTATGAGAAATTTATGGAAATGAAACCCTTATATAGTGAAAAATTTATTTGAGGAGGAATGCTGTCACGACCCGTTCTTGGGGCCCGTGCCGTGACTACCCCAAGCCCGCCTTCCATAGGCCAGGGGCTGGCGACTAGCACCAAGGCGTAAATACCGGTAAAAAGGGAAGGCATTGCCTTTGTAAAGTAAACAAGCACCACAGAGTAAGCAAAAGGAAAGTAAACACTAAGTAAAAACAGAGTACAACTGAAAGTGCGGAAAAGTAAATGGGCCAGTATACAAACCCAAACTGAAAGTAAAGTACAACTGGAAAGGGAAAACAGCAACTGTAAAGTAAAAGCCGCTACTCCAAGCTGTCCACTGGAAATCCCACCTGAAGGGTGGGTACAGATAGCTCCACTGCTCCTCGGGTCCCGCCGTCCGATCCGAACATGTCCCGCCCAGTGGTCCACCTCCAGGTACCCTCCTGCTCTGCAAGCCTCAGCCACGATCAACGCTATCCATCATCTGCAACCAACACAACGTAGTGCGGGCATAGCCCGTGCATGGGTGAGTATAAGCTACTCAGTAGGGACCCCGAGACCCCTGAAGATCTCCCAAAATCCACAAAGGATAAACCACAAAGGTGAATTACAGTCACGAAGTAACAACCGACACTGCTTAGGTATATGCCCATACATATACTTAAGTTATCAATTCCAATACGCTCCAACCTCCGAGCCCAAGTACAACTCAGTCCACACAGGAAAGTAAACGTATTCCACACAGGAAAGCAAAACAAAATCCACACAGGATAGCACAACTCAATCCACACAGGAAAGCAACAGGATTCAGCTCACACAGGTAAACTTCTTCGAAAGACGATAAAGATGATCTATGATCCATCTAAGTCGTCGGACCCACGAAGGATCGATAGGTAACTAACCCCCGCAAAAGACCCACACAGGATCGGGCCCACACAGGACCTGTAGGCGCTGGTTCACACAGGACTGCTGAGCGCAAAGACCCACACAGGATCGGGCCCACACAGGACCTGTAGCACTGATCCACGTAGGATCGCTGAGTGCTGTAGTCGTCGTCGAATCCACAAAGAATCTCTGTACTGTCGTCGTCTCAGTCACAGTAGCAGTAGCAGTAGTAGCAGTCACAGTAACAGTCGCAGCCAGCACTAGGGTTCCCGCACACAGCAAGCTCGTACAGGAGGGTCTGCTCCACGAGCCGAGAGGCTGATACATCAACTGTCACAAAGTCCAGAGTTGATGTATCCAAAAGTTCCGTATCGTCAACAGAAACTCAACGCAACAGACGGCGCGTCGATCGGACGCCCGGTCTGAGAGTTATTGGCTTTTTCGTTCCAGGGGCCCGGTTGGGTTTTAAGGCAAAACCAGCCCGACCGTACTCCACCTGCGTCCAAACCTCGGGCGGAGTATGCCAAAAGATCCGTACCACTAAGAGGAACACAACAAAGCTGACGGCACGTCAATCGGACGTCCGTAGCTCAAGATATGAGCGTTTCCGCTCCGAAGGCCCGGTTGGTTTCGTGAACGAACCAACCCGGCTGAACTCAAAGTATTCCTAAACTTTGAGTGCGATATACTGAATCGACCGTCTCGATCCAAGGATCGCAATTCCACTGACGGTTCGTCAATCGGAGGTCCGTGGCTCAAGTTATGGCCAAAAGACCGAAGTCATCTCGAAAACGGGGGGTCCGGGTCCGGGCCGACCCGGCCCGGCCGGCGGCGTGGCGGCGCGGCCTGGCGCCGCTGGTGCCACGCGCGGGGGGCATGGCCCCCGCTTCCAGCAGGTGGCGCGGCTTAAGCCATGCCTTTTTGGAGAATCGGCCCCCTTCGTGGGGGCCTGCTTGAAGAAAACCGAGGGGCCGCCTGCCCCCTTAATGAAACCGCCCCCCCTCATAAAAGGGGGGGCATTTGAGTTGACCGGGGGAATTAAATTCCCCCGGTCTTTGACCTTCCGGTCGGCCACCTGGCCGGCCGGTTTTTCTCCAATGGGACCGGCAAACCGGTCCCCTTTCCGGCTTCCGACGCCGGTCTTCTCGTCCCGCCGCGGCCCGGAACCGGCCGCGGTGTTCGTCGTCCGGCGCGGTGCGACGACACCGCACCCTTCCGCTGCGGCCCCACTCCGGCCGCGGTGCCTTCGGTTCCCTTCGACGCGGCGCGACGGCGTCACGTTCATGATAATCCTTCCACGGCGCGACGCGACGACGTCGCGTAAATAAGCCGGGCGATTCCCGCGTGGTGCGACGGCACCACGCCTTCTCGTTCATCCACAAGATTATATAAATAACCAAGGACAAAGTAGGGGGAATTTGGCCGTGTTTGTGCAGTCCGACCCCCCTCTCGTTAGATGATAACTCTTAAATATTTAATCACAAGATTATCATTCTAGAACCAAGAACGAGAGTAAATAATTAACCAACAACAACCCCTACCTTGTTTCAAGATCGATGATTGTCAACGACCCGCGGAAGACAACGTCGCGGTAATCGTTCGTCAAATCCGTTGACGAAGAGGTACGTCCGAAGAGGTACGTCATTGGCGAATCTTCGTAAGCCGACGAAGGAAGTTCGAGGAGGAAGAGGCGTTTCCTTTCGTTGACACGGAAGACGTCGTCGATCTTTGGAGACAACCGGCTACGAAGAAGAGAAGAGCGGTGTTCTTCGTCGGAGCTTGAGCGTTCTTCGTCAAAGTTTGAAGAAGAAGGAGGAGCTCTCAAATCCTCTCAAGATGGCTAAACAATTCTAACCAAATAAAATAAGCTAAGGGCTTATTTTATTTACTCAACCGAACCATTTGAATTTCAAAGGTTTGAAAAAGATTAAACAACTCAACCTAATTAATAAGCTAAGTTGTCAAGATCATTTAAAAAGGGAGTTAAGGGAGTTTTGAGAGGAGATGAAAAGTTGGGTTTTGTGTGGGCCCCACCACACTTAATCCTCCAAAGGAAGGTTAAGTGGATGTGGTTCCCACCTTTAACTTCCTTTAAGAGGAGTTAACCAACAAGTAAGAAAAATAAAAAGTGTTCACATTTTTATTTAACTTCTTATAATTCTCCCAAAAACTAACTTTCGTCCCGCAATAAACGCAACTTCGGAAAAGGTCTCCTTAAGCGAATATCGGCGCTGCGAGTTCATCGTTGTCCTCAGATTTCAATTCCGAGCACCAGATCAAAAGTTAGAAATTCCCGCTCGTTCGTTCACTGAACGTACCCGAGCCAAACTTCAGAAATTGATTCCGGGCACACCGGGCCTCGGAATCAGGTGCCTCAGAAACCGCGCTCTTGTAAAATTCCAAAGAAAATTAAGAAAAAAATTTACCTCGAATTTTACGGGTCTTTACATTACTCCCACCTCAGGGATTTACGTCCCCATAAAGATACATCAGAAACTAGGGAAACAAATGAGGGTACTGAGCACGCATCTGAGCCTCCCGCTCCCATGTGCTCTCCTAGAGGTTCCCGTGCTGCCATCTGATGCGCACAAGAGGAATCGATCGCCCACATAGGACCCGCTCCTATCGATCCTCTATCTCCACCGGGACTTCCGTAAAAGTCACCCCATCGTCGACGTCAAGCTTCCCATGGTCAATGATGTGCGTCGGGTCGTGCACGTATCTTCTCAGCTGAGAGACGTGGAAGACGTCGTGCACCCGGTGCAACTGAGGTGGTAGAGCCAGGAGATAAGCCACCTCGCCAATCCTACTGAGGATCTGGAAGGGTCCGATGAAGCGCGGAGATAACTTGCCGCCTCGGCCAAATCTTCGAATACCACGTCGAGGTGAGACCCGCAAGAAGACATGGTCGCCATCCTCTAACTCTAGTGGCCTCCGCCTCCTGTCAGCGTATGACTTCTGCCGGCTCTGAGTTGTCCTCATCCGCTCCTGGATGACCTGGACCTTCTCTGTCGTGGCCTGGACCATCTCCGGTCCCACAAGTGCTGACTCCCCAGGGTCTGTCCAGCACAAAGGAGATCTACAAGGTCGGCCGTACAACGCCTCGTACGGTGCCATCCCGATGGTGGAGTGGTAGCTGTTGTTGTACGCAAACTCCACCAAGGGTAAGTGGTCCTCCCAGCTGCGACCAAAGTCGAGGACACATGCGCGGAGCATGTCCTCGAGAGTCTGAATGATCCTCTCTGTCTGACCATCCGTCTGAGGGTGAAAGGCTGTGCTCAGAAGTAGCTACGTCCCGAACGCCTCCTGTAACCCCTTCCAAAGCCGGGAAGTAAAGCGAGTATCTCGATCGGAGAAGATAGATGATGGCACGCCGTGGAGCCGCACAATCTCCTGAACATAGAGACGTCCCAAGCTCTCCACTGAGCCCTGCTCTCTGATGGGTAAGAAGTGTGCCGACTTGGTGAGTCGGTCAACAATCACCCAGATGGAGTCGTGACCTCTAGAAGTGCGTGGAAGTCCAGTCACGAAGTCCATAGATATGCTGTCCCACTTCCACTCTGGGACCTCCAAGGGCTGTACCAAGCCTGCTGGTACCTGATGCCCTGCCTTCACCTGCTGGAAGGTGAGGCATCGAGAAAAGAACTCTACTACTGCCTTCTTCATGCTCGGCCACCAGTGCTGTCGTCTGAGATCCTAGTACATCTTCGCCACTCCAGGATGTACCGCCAAAGGAGAAGTGTGAAACTCTCTCAGCACCTCCTCTCGCAAAGAGACTGGTACCATGGTAAGTCCTCTGAAAAGGATTTCGTGCTCTGCTCTAAGGGAGAAACCATCAGGTTCCTGTCCCGAGGATATCTGTACACGCCGTGTCTCACAGTCAGCGTCCTCACGCTGTGCCTCTCTGACCCGCTGCAGTAGTGGAGGGGTGACTGTGAGAGACTGGAGGAAGGCTGCTCCATCTCTATCCACGAAGGATATCTGCAAAGAGGATAGCTGCTCCGTCGCCTCCTCAAGTAGCTGAATGCCCGTCCTCCTGCTGAGGGCATCAGCTACTACGTTCCCTTTCCCAGGAGTATAGACTATCTCAAAGTCATAGTCCTGGAGGAACTTGAGACATCGCCACTGTCTCAGGTTCAGGTCCTTCTGCGAGAAGATATACCTAAGACTCTGATGATTGGAAAAGACTGTAAAGCGCTCGCCCATCAGATAGTGTCGCCATGTCTTCAGAGCGAAGACCACTGCTGCTAACTCCCGGTCATGGGTAGCGTAGTTCTTCTCATGCGGCCTCAACTGACGTGATCCATAGGCGATCACTACCCGCTCCTACATCAGAACACATCCGAGTCCGGCCCCTGATGCATCGCAGTAGACTACGTACCCTACTCCCTCCTCAGGCAACCTCAAGATAGGTGCGCTAGTCAATCTCTGTCTCAGCTCCTGGAAGCTCTGATGACATCTGTCTAACCATACGAAGGGTTTCCCCTTCTTCGTCAAAGCTGTGAGTGGTGCCGCAACTCTAGAGAAGTCCAGCATGAATCTCCGATAGTATCCAACTAATCCCAAGAAACTCCGAACCTCAGTCACGCTCCTGGGTGGATCCCATGCTAACAAAGCCTCGATCTTCGCAGGATCCACTGCAACTCCCGCCTCAGAGATAACGTGTCCCAAGAAGTAGACCTCACATATCCAGAACTGGCACTTCGAGAGCTTACCACAAAGCTGGTGCTCTCGGAGTGTGTCTAGTACAACTCGCAAGTGATAGGCGTGCTCCTCCTCAGTCGTAGAGTAAATCAGAATGTCGTCGATGAAGACCACGACAAACCGATCAAGGTATGGCTGAAAGATCCTGTTCATGAGGGACATGAACACTGCTGGAGCATTGGTTACGCCGAAAGGCATAACCAAAAACTCATAGTGGCCATACCGACATCTGAAGGCCGTCTTCTGCACGTCCTCGTCTCTGACTCTGAGCTGATGATAGCCTGACCTGAGGTCTATCTTCGAGAACCACCGTGCTCCCTTGAGCTGATCAAAGAGGTCATCAATCCTCGGTAGCGGATACTTGTTCCTCACTGTAACCTGGTTCAGGCGACGATAGTCAACACAAAGTCGCAAGCTCCCGTCCGCCTTCTTGGCGAACAATATCGGGGAAGCCCAGGGTGAAACACTGGGTCAGATGAACCCCTTGCCCTGCAAGTCCTCCAACTGTACCCGTAGCTCTCGAAGCTCGGCGGGGGCCATCCGATATGCTTGAGTGGATATCGGGGCTGTCTCGGGGTACAAGTCAATATAAAAGTCTACCTCTCTACGAGGAAGTAGCCCTGGAACGTCGTCGGGAAAAACGTCCGCAAACTGATCCACCACTGCAGGAAAACCAGGACTCCGCACGTCAACTTCTCCAAGGATGAGGCTAGACATCTGATGAGTGATGGGATGTCCTCTCCTCCGCAAAAGTCCATCCTGTGCTGCTAAGGCTCCCTTCTCGCCGGTGAAGGTGAACCTGCTTCCGTCGGTGCGTACACATCGCACCTTGCGCCTAAAACAGTAAATCTGCGCATGGACCGTAGATAGCCAATCCATGCCCAAGATGGCGTCGTAAGGCCTCGACGCTGCTATAAGAAGATCCCAGCCGAAGCTCTCGCCTCCTAGAGTGAGCTCACACTGCCGGAACCAGTGCGTAATCGTCGAGTCTGCTCCCGTAGGAGTCTCTAGCCGTAAAAATCGAGCCAACGGCTCTTTCGGAATCTCCGAGCTCCGAACAAGGGCAGCGACTATAAAAGAGTGACTCGCTCCTGTGTCTATAAGAACTGCAGCAAGGGTGGAATAGACACAGATAGTACCTCGAATCATCTCGGGTGCGCCGTGGTCTTAGGCCTCTGCTGCCTGGAGCTGTGCCTGTCTCTGCCCGCCAGCTCTCTGTGGTCGGGGTGGACCTCCTAGTGGTGGTGGTGGCAGAGCCTCAAAGCGTCGCCCACCACCTGCTGCTCGGCCAGCTCCTCTGCCTCGTCCACCTCCTCCCTGCGGACCGCCACGATCGACCCTCTGCCTCTGCCTCGGTGGTCCCTCAACTGTCTTCTGCTCCTTGGCACGGTGGGTCGGGCAGTCACGAGCCATGTGGCCCTGCCCGCCGCACGAGTAGCACTGCCTGCCTCTCGAAAGACTGGCTCCTCGCTATGTGCCCCGCACTACTGAGCCAGTGTCTTGAGGTCGCCTGCCCGAAGTTCTGGTCTTCCTGAACCCCTGAGTCATCCGTCGACTGCCTGCTGCAGATGACTCTGCCACGTGCCGCCCTGCGGTGGGTCTCGGTGCTGGTGTAGACTCAGCAAGGAAGCTCTCGATCAAAAGGGCCCGCTCCAGTACTCCTGTCTGAGGCGGTATGCTGAGGGAGATCAGCGATGCCCGGATCTCGTGTCTCAAACCCTACTCGAAGGTCCGGGCCCGGAAGAATGGGTCCCGTACCATGTCGGTCGAGTAGCGCGAGAGATCAGTAAATCTCGCCGAGTACTGAGCGACCGTCATGCTGCCCTGCCGCAGCTGAAGAAGCTCCTGGATATGCACCGCACGAAGGGTGGCTGGGACGAACTCCGAGCGGAAGAGGCTCTCAAAGTCCATCCAAAGAAGAGATGCCTCATCGTGCACCTGGAGCATCAAGCTCCACCATCGTCCTGCTGCTGCGTGTAGTAGGATCGCAGCGAGGATCACCATGAGGTCTGCTGGTGTCCTCACTAGCCTAAACACACGTACCACTACCTCCAGCCAGTCCTCGGCTGCCTGGGGGTCCGTCTCCCCACGAAACCTGGGCGGTCGCTGGAACTGAAACTCATGCAGTGCGCTGAGGCGACGTGCATCATCAGCGGCTGGTGCTGGAAGCATCGGGGGCTCGACGGGTAGAGCTACCGCCAGTGCCACTGCTGACAAAGGGACCTGCACCGAGGCCTCGTCGCTCGGTGGGCTGTCGTCACACTCAACTCTTGGAACCCTAGCTGGCTGCCGTCGTGGGGCCATCCTGAAAAGGAAACAGGTGCGCCACAGTCAGAACAGTATACCTGGTGAGCTGATATAAAGTAATCACAAAGAAAACTTTGAAACACACACGCAATCAATGTTTTCATGCATTAAGTCGGAAATCAGAAGTCAGGGTCCTGGTGTACGGATACGTCGGCCGCCGCACCAACACTGGAATCCCTGGACTGAGAACCACACTCAATACGCTAAACATTATTTCTTCACATAGAAAAGATCAGAGTTCACGGTAGAACCGAAATCTTTTGATACCAATTTGTCACGACCCGTCCTCGGGGCCCGTGCCGTGACTACCCCAAGCCCGCCTTCCATAGGCCAGGGGCTGGCGACTAGCACCAAGGCGTAAATCCCGGTAAAAAGGGAAGGCATTGCCTTTGTAAAGTAAACAAGAACCATAGAGTAAGCAAGCGGAAAGTAAACACTAAGTAAAAACAGAGTACAACTGAAAGTGCGGAAAAGTAAATGGGCCAGTATACAAACCCAAACTGAAAGTAAAGTACAACTCGAAAGGGAAAACAGAAACTGTAAAGTAAAAGCCGCTACTCCAAGCTGTCCACTGGAAATCACACCTGAAGGGTGGGTACAGATAGCTCCACTGCTCCTCGGGTCCCGCCGTCCGCTCCGAACACATCCCGCCCAGTGGTCCACCTCCAGGTACCATCCTGCTCTGCAAGCCTCAGCCACGATCAACGCTGTCCATCGTCTGCAACCAACACAACGTAGTGCGGGCATAGCCCGTGTAGGGGTGAGTATAAGCTACTCAATAGAGACCCCAAGACCCCTGAAGATCTCCCAAAATCCACAAAGGATAAACCACAAAGGTGAATTACAATCACGAAGTAACAACCGACACTGCTTAGGTATATGCCCATACATATACTTAAGTTATCAATTACAATACGCTCCAACCTCCGAGCCCAAGTACAACTCAGTCCACACAGGAAAGTAAACGTATTCCACACAGGAAAGCAAAACGAAATCCACACAGGATAACACAACTCAATCCACACAGGAAAGCAATAGGATTCAGCTCACACAGGTAAACTTCTTCGAAAGACGATAAAGATGATCTCTGATCCATCTAAGTCATCGGACCCACGAAGGATCGATAGGTAACTAACCCCCGCAAAAGACCCACACAGGATCGGGCCCACACAGGACCTGTAGCACTGATCCACGTAGGATCGCTGAGTGCTGTAGTCGTCGTCGAATCCACACAGGATCTCTGTACTGTCGTCGTCGCAGTCACAGTAGCAGTAGCAGTAGTAGCAGTCACAGTAACAGTCGCAGCCAACACTAGGGTTACCGCACACAGCAAGCTCGTACAGGAGGGTCCGCTCCACGAGCCGAGAGGCTGATACATCAACTGTCACAAAGTCCAGAGTTGATGTATCCAAAAGTTCTGTATCGTCAACAGGAACTCAACGCAACAGACGACGCGTCGATCGGACGCCCGGTCTGAGAGTTATTGGCTTTTTCGTTCCAGGGGCCCGGTTGGTTTTTAAGGCAAAACCAGCCCGACCGTACTCCACCTGCGTCCAAACATCGTGTGGATTATGCCAAAGGATCCTTATCACTAAGAGGAACACAACAAAGCTGACGACACGTCAATCGGACGTCCGTAGCTCAAGATATGAGCGTTTCCGCTCCGAAGGCCCGGTTGGTTTCGTGAACGAACCAACCCAGACGAACTCAAAGTATTCCTAAACTTTGAGTGAGATATACCTAATCGACCGTCTCGATCCAAGGATCGCAATGCCACTGACGGTTCGTCGATCGGAGGTCTGTGGATCAAGTTATGGCCAAAAGACCGAAGTCGTCTCGAAAACGGGGGGTCCGGGTCCGGGCCGACCCGGTCCGGCCGGCCGGCGGCGGCGCGGCCTGGCGCCGCTGGTGCCACGCGCGGGGGGCATGGCCCCCGCTTCCAGCAGGTGGCGCGGCTTAAGCCGCACCTTTTTGGAGAACCGGCCCCCTTCGTGGGGGCCTGCTTGAAGAAAACCTGGGGGCCGCCTGCCCCCCTTAATGAAACTGCCCCCCCTCATAAAAGGGGGGGCATTTGAGTTGACTGGGGGAATTAAATTCCCCCGGTCTTTGACCTTCCGGCCGGCCACCTGGCCGGCCGGTATTTCTCCAATGGGACCGAAAAACCGGTCCCCTTTTCGGCTTCCGACGCCGGCGGCCAGGCGAGCCGCCGGTCTTCTCGTCCCGCCGCGGCCCGGAACCAGCCGCGGTGTTCGTCGTCCGGCGCGGTGCGACGACACCACACCCTTCCACCGCGGCCCCGCTCCGGCCGCGGTGCCTTCGGTTCCCTTCGACGCGGCACGACGGCGTAGCGTTCATGATAATCCTTCCACGGCGCGACGCGACGGCATCGCGTAAATAAGCCGGGCGATTCCCGCGTGGTGCGACGGCACCACGCCTTCTCGTTCATCCACAAGATTATATAAATAACCAAGGACAAAGGAGGGGGAATTCGGCCGTGTTTTTACGATCCGACCCCCCTCTCGTTAGATGATAGCTCTTAAATATTTAATCACAAGATTATCATTCTAGAACCAAGAACGAGAGTAAATAATTAACCAACAACAACCCCCACCTTGGTTCAAGATCGATGATCGTCAACGACCCGCGGAAGACAACGTTGCGGAGGTCGGGCATCACGGTAATCGTTCGTCAAATCCGTTGACGAAGAGGTACGTCTGAAGAGGTACGTCGTTTCCGAATCTTCGTAAGCCGACGAAGGAAGTTCGAGGAGGAAGCGGTGTTTCCTTTCGTTGACACGGAAGACGTCGTCGATCTTTGGAGACAACCGGCTACGAAGAAGAGAGGAGCGGTGTTCTTCGTCGGAGCTTAAGCGTTCTTCGTCAAAGTTTGAAGAAGAAGGAGGAGCTCTCAAATCCTCTCAAGATGGATAAACAATTCTAACCAAATAAAATAAGCTAAGGGCTTATTTTATTTACTCAACCGAACCATTTGAATTCCAAAGGTTTGAAAAAGTTTAAACAACTCAACCTAATTAATAAGCTAAGTTGTCAAGATCATTTAAAAAGGGAGTTAAGGGAGTTTTGAGAGGAGATGAAAAGTTGGGTTTCGTGTGGGCCCCACCACACTTAATCCTCCCAAGGGAGGTTAAGTGGATGTGGGTCCCACCTTTAACTTCCTTTGAGAGGAGTTAACCAACAAGTAAGAAAAATAAAAAGTGTTCACATTTTTATTTAACTTCTTATAATTCTCCCAAAAACTAACTTTCGTCCCGCAATAAACTCAACTTTGGAAAAGGTCTCCTTAAGCGAATATCGGCGCTGCGAGTTCATCGGTGTCCTCAGATTTCAATTCCGAGCACCGGATCAAAAGTTAGAAATTCCCGCTCGTTCGTTCACTGAACGTACCCGAGCCAAACTTCGTAAATTGATTCCGGGCACACCGGGCCTCGGAATCAGGTGCCGTCAGAAACCGAGCTCTTGTAAAATTCCAAAGAAAATTAAGAAAAAAATTTCCCTTGAATTTTACGGTTCTTTACAAATGCCTTTAATCTTTGTGGACATATGATTAAAGGAATTGGTAACATTTAGGATTTATCTTATCTTTGATGTTGAGATAATTTTGGGTTATAATTGATCACCTTAAAAAGTCAACACAATTAATTACTATCAAAGAAGATTTTTCTTTGGGTCCTATTTCCAAAATATATATTAAGGAAGTGGTAAGGTTGCATGGATCAACACATTCAATTGTATTTTTTCAGAATCTGAAGTTCACCTTGATTTTTTGGATAAGTCTTTAGAAAGATCTTAATACGGAGTTGAGTTTCAACATTATGTATCATCCTTAGATAGATGGTCAGTTTGAGAGAATAATTCAAACCCTGGAGGATATGCTATGATCTTGTTCTATGGATTTCAAAGGTGGATGGGATTAACACCTTCCTTAAGTTGAGTTTTATTGCCACAATAGTTTTCACTAGAATATTAAGATGTCTCCTTATGAATACATTTATGGAAATAATTGTAGAACTCCAACATACTGGAGTGAAGTTGTAGAAATAACTCTATTAGGACCTAATAAATATGATTATATGGTATAGAATGTTATATCAATTCAACAATATGTAAGAACTGAACAAAGTTGAAAAAATGTTATCATAATAATCATCATTTGGTCTATAATTTGAAGTTATTAAGAAGGTATTTCTATGAATTTATACATGGAAGAAAGAAGGAAAAAATAATCCATAGGTGTATCAATCCCATTAAAATAATTGATCATATTGAGAAAGTAGCTTATCATTTGGCACTTCCACCAAACATATCTCAAGTTCACAATGTGTTCCATGTATCACTCTTGAGGAAGTACATACCTGATATATCACATGTATTGAACTCACAGGTTATACCACTAGAGCATGATATTTCTTATGAGGAACAACTCGTAGAGATTATAGATCGAATAGAGAACGTTCTATGAAATAATACCACTAAATTGGTTAATGTTTTGTATCAAAACCACCATATTAAGGAAGCTATGTGGAAAACTGAGGAAATGATGAGGTAAAAGTATCCTTATTTGTTCATATGAGAGTGATGAATTTTGAGGGTGAAATTCATTTTAAGGGGGGTTTAATGCAACACCCTTAGTTTTTATGAATTATTTTTTTCTGAATAAATTAAATTTCTTTGATAGATTGCATTACACACGACATCGAGTTTTAAAAAAACCATGATATATTATTAATATTATTCAAACATGAACATTATAAACTAGTCGTTAAACTTAGTGATATGAATAGTAAAAAATAATTTTTAAATATTAAGTATAATGGTTTTATATAAATAAAACATATTGATAAAAGGTACTTAATTTTTAGAATATTTTTATATGTTTCGAAAATACTATTTTCTCAAAAAATGATTTTATTTATTTTTGTGCACATTAATAAAATTAATTTTTGAAATTTTTTAAAAATTAATTTGATAAAATAAAATTTATTTTTGAAATAATCATATCGAAATTATCTTAGGGTTAATTTATGAAAATTTTCCGAAAAGATTAATTTTTTGATAAATAGTGAAAAATAATGAATTTTAATTGAAAACAACATTTTAGTTTAAATTATTTATAAAGTTAAATTAGATTATAAATAATTTTAAAGTAAAATAGATAAATTAAATATATATTAATACAATTTAGGTCATTTAAATTATTTTTATATTGAATTTTGATATAAAAACTTCATAAACTTTTGAACATTTTATCTTTGAAAACTAGCTTTCTTGCTGTGTATATAGGATTGTTTTTAAATTAAATTGTTTCACTTATGTGGATTTAATTTATAAAAATGGATTCCATTTTTTATTCAGAATATTTTATATTATTTAAAATTTTCAAATTAATTTTTTATCAAAATGATTGGTGAAAATAGTTAAAAATTAATTACTGCGATTAAGGTTAAAACGAGTTTTTGCGCGTTACATGTGATTGTGTTAAAATTAATTTTAAATACACATACAATTTATATTTAATATTTATAATTAATAGGTATAAATATATAATAATTATAATTTTATTTTATTCTGTAAAGATAAATTACCTAGGTTAAAAAAACTAGTTACCATGGTGAAAATTAAAATGGTAAAAGGGAGTAAAACTTAAAGGATAAGGAATAAAATGTTTAAAACGTGTTTTTTTTGTTGAAGGTGTTTCTAAACCATATAATCCCTAACTTACATAATTTATCAATTTTTAGGCACATGCTGTGAGAGTGACCTCCCATTATTGAATACTTTTGGGTATTTACAAAAATGTCACTCCTCCTCAATTATAAAAGGGAACTCACTCACCTCACTTATTCACACATATAAATCCATTTGTATAAAAAAAACCTACCAAAAACCCTCCAAAAAATCCTTATAAATCTTCCATAGATGCTTGTCCTACAAAAATACCAACCCTAGGGTTCTTAAGAGGGGATCCAAAGGAGGTTTCTACTATAGAAATTAATTTTCCTAACAAATCTCTCTCACTTTATTTCTTATTTTTACACATTAAATTACATATTAAAATTTAAAATATAATTAAAATAGTACCTTATATATACTGATATGTTATTATATTTATGTAATAATATTTATCCCTATCCACTTCCATCAAATGGGTTACGAAATCCTCATTCGTGTATACGGAGGACTACCGCCTTACAAACCGATCTCATTCATTTTTTCATCAGCACCTATAAAGGAGGGTTATAATGATGGATTAAATTTTTATATATAATATTTATGATATTATTATACTTATGTAATTATTATATTACACATACCTTCATACTTTCTATTTCATGGGAATATGATAACTATAACATCCCACTACTTGTTTTTAGGTACTCCTCGACCCTAGTTTGATATCTTTTTTGGTTAGGTCTTTTTTAGGGGTTATTCGGGTAAAATTTAATTTTTTTAGAGGTTTTAGGGGTTGTTAAAATTTGAAACATATTTTTCCCAAACCATGATCCCCCTATTGAAAACCATGCAACCCTGGATAATAAGGGTTTACATGGTTGGCACATGGTTTGACAAACCATGCATCCACCTAGTAGAAACCATGCACCCCAGTGTAGGGTCACATGATTGGGGTCCATGGTTTGTCTAACCATGAAAAACTTCCTAGATAATAGTGAATGTAAACTTTTTTTATTCTAAAAAATTATTTTAAATTTTCAAACCCCCCGATTTAGCCCCTGATCAACCCCCACTTGACCTAACTTGAATTAATTGTCTTGGAAATATCTCAATAAAAGGTTTTGGATCCTAAAAACCATTCTCATGGTGGATTGAAGCATGTTTGATCATGTTTAATCTCCTCTGGTAAGTGGATCTCCTCTCTAATTGTTTTTCCTCTCTAATTGATTCTCCCGATATCTCATTCCATACTCCTTAGAGTTTGATAGATAATTATGTATTGAATGGTTCAAAACTCCATTTAATTTGATATTAATTCTAAATTTGATTTCTTGATCTCCTACACATTCATTCTTCATTGGAAAATTCCATTGCGGGTGCTGTGAGTTGTGATTTATATTATTAAAGGTAGGTGGTTCTGATTGAGATAGGTCATGTGATTAAAACCTTGATTTTATTGATTTGTTTTAAATATATTTAAATTGATTTATGAAAAAACAATTTTATATGAGTTGGAATTGAAATTTAAAATGGCATAGATTTTGGGGAAAACCCCCAAATTCCAATAGAATTGGAATTTGACACATATTTTGAAATTTATGGAATTGTTGAAATGATTTGAGAATCATTTTGAGAAAAATGAATTAAATTGAAATGATTAAAACATATGATTGGTTTTGTATTGAAAAGTCATTAAATAATGAAAAATTTGTGTTTTTGTTTTGAAATTGAATTTCCATTTTGAAACAAAAAATTGAGAAATTGAATTGTAAATTATGATTTACTTGAAAAGATACGATTTGACCATTTTTTATTGATTGATTGATTGAGCACATGAAATCCCGGGTAGTTAGTTGGTTATTTGGGATAAGTATACTAGGATGTTAATTCTCTAGTATTGGATTGATGATAAAAACTCTAAAATAAACCTAGTTCAGTATATATTATTCTTGATGTAATATTGATGAGTCATATTCATCCTGAGATTGAGGTACGTGTGTACACATACTTAATGTGATCAATAATATGAGAAGTGTGAGGATCATATTTCCAGACACTAAAATATTGTATGAAAGATGATCATGGTGCTTATTTTTGTTGATTTTATCATACATTCCATTGATTATAGAACTTTTTTACACATGAAAAATGATTTATATAAATGATTTTATATAAAATTTTTATTTAATACATGTTTGAAATTTTTCCTATACTTTGAAAAGAAACATTTTTTTGTTTTAAATATGCAAATGATATATTATACCATGCCTTGTTTTATTTGAAATTGAAAGAATGATTTGCTTTATTATTATGTAATCTATTATGGAACACTTGGTGAGACCCTACTGGGGTCTATATCTCACACCCTACCTTTTCCTTTGGGTGTTTATATATTTCCTTCTACCAAGTATAAGAAAGGGGAAAAAACTTCTTGGAGGTGGTGGATATTCTTGATCCTTTGGTCTTGGATTGATGTTTCCTTTGGTATTTCCCATTTTTGATTAGTACTTTGATGATGTAATGTTTTGGGTTTTATTTTACCTATTTGGTTTCTGGTACTATCTCCCTTTGGAGTGTTGATCATACTAACTTGTATCTTTTATATTCTGTTGTTTTGTGGAAAATTCATTCCCTCTTTTATTTTATATGATGCCAGGTGCTAGTCGCCAACCCACGGGGATTGAGAATTCCATTCAGGCTATGTCAAATATGGATCAATTATCATGGTACCAGGCTGTCCGAGCTAGTTCATAACAAATTTTTATCAAAGTTTTAGGTTAAATATCTTTCCTTGATGTGAGTATGAAGTTTAGAATATCTTGTTAAGAATTAAGAGGTAGTTATGAGTGAGTTCCTAGCCATATCTCATCATAAAGAGCCTTAAGTCACCATGGGTGGTTTGGGAAAGGCGTGTTGAGGAATAATTTTATCTAATTCTATTCTTTTCCCAACTTTTTATTTGGATAGGTTGAATTCCAAATCTTGATATCTTATCTGATGGGATTAATTTTCCCATTGCTCTTGTTTGAGTTGTTAATATGAGTAATCTTTTAATGTCTTCAATGTTGTTTGTTGATGTTGTGTAGCATCATGCCTATGAGAAGACATGAAAATAGGCTCTAGGAAGAATCTACTGATGAAATATAGTGAGAATATCCTCCCATGGACCGGAATCTTATTGAAATTATTGTGCATGTGGTCCAAGATCTATGATAGGCACATGCACCCGTTCCCGTTCAGGCTCCAGTTGTGGAACCTCAGAGGGATGAATTTCAGAATCTTTATTAGGAGTTCCTTCACTAAAAACCACCATAATTACAAGGATCTAATTATACTTAATAGGAATATTAATGTTTGATAAATATAGATATTCATTTTGATTTTTTGGAAATTAATGATTCAGTTAAGGTGAAATGTGCCACCTTCAAGCTAGAGGGACCTAGTGGAAGATAGTGGGATTTGATGGTCATGGTGAATAAGAATGATGATTTAGAGTGGAAGGAATTTAGAGTTTTTTCAATTAATAGTTCTATCTAGAGTTTATGGTGATGGATAAGGCTATGGTTTTTTTTAAACTCAAACTGTCTAACATGACCATGGAGGAGTATGCAAACCGATTTTCTGAGATTGTGTAGTTTGAACCTAAGATTGTATCAAATGAGAGATGAAGAATCGATAGTTTGATATGGGTCTTTGACATTATATTTGTTCTTAGGTTTTCTTACTAAATATTTATTCTTATGCTGACGTGTTGGATAGGGTATTGATAGTTGAGCTTGACTTGGCTGGTAAGTTAGGGTTGTCAGGAGTTCCTTTTTCTCTTAGTGGAATTTCTACGAGTTACTTTAAAGGAAATAGAAAGTGTGATGAGTCTCATGGCGGTTATCAGTAGTAGGTTTCTTCCAGACCTCATGTAGTGCCTCGAATATTCCCTTTGACTTGCTTCTAGTGTGGTAGGCCTGGGCATTCCAAATGGGTTTGCACTGAGGCACCCAGGATCTGCAGTTCCCATGGACACTCAAGACACTTTCAGAAATTTTGTTATAGATTTTATTCCCCACATAATGGAATGATCTCATCAGTAGCTAAAAGTAATGTGGTGCATTCATATGCTTCAAGAACATAGGGGTTCTAGTAAAATATATCCCGAATGAAGCTTCTTCACATAATGGAAGACTCTCTAGAGGAAGTATATATGAGTCCAATGACTGTGAGAGGTACCATCACTATAAATTCATCTCTAGTGAATGATTTATTAGTTATTGGTGCATATAACTTGTTTATATCTACTTGTATTGTGAATATGATAAATCTTCCTATTAATATTTTATCTTATGTGATGGATATTACTACAACTCTCAGAATGAAGAGATAGAAGGGTCTCCATTGTCCTACTTGTGTTTTATCTTTATCAGAAATCGAGCCTACCTAGAATTTTCTAGTTCTTGGCATGAAACCTCTTGATATCATTTTTTGGATGAATTGGATCATTTATAATAAGGCCCAAATTGTAATGACCCAATGTTTTTAATGGAAATTACATTCTTATAAATATTCCATAAAATCACATAATAATGAACTACTAAGTGATAAGTGACCTTTAAACATAAGTTTTTCACTTCTATGTTTGGAATTTCAAAAATCCATCATACACGGTTGTGTTCAAGAAGTTTTTTGGAGTCTAATAAAAAAAATAATTTTTGGTGAATAGTAACCTACCATAATAGTAACATACCCTTATAAATAGTGATATACCCTAATGAATAGTAACCTTACCTATGGTGGTATAAAAATAATATTCATGTTGGAAGTTCGATATACCTATAGTTTAGAATGAGTTAATGAATGCTTTAAAACTGGTTTTGATAATAAATTTTTATTTTATTTAAATATTAAAATAATCATATTTAGAAAGTTATTTTTGAAAAATTGACTTCATTTTTGGATTCTACACGTCAAAAAATGGTTGGGGAAATTTTTTGGGATTTTTCTGAAATACTTGAATTTTTGATAAATAGTGAAATACCGTAATTTACAAAAATAAGATAAATAAGCTAATTATAGAGTCATGTGTGATGTTCTTCTGGTGTAAGCCCACTTGGTTCAGGATTAAATTATAAAATTAATATACTTTTTCATTCAAGACTCATTATTCCTTTTCTTGGGAGTAATTAATAAACTAATGAATTTTATATTAAGAAAACCCCTCTCTCCTCCACTATAAAACCCCCCTTCACTCCCTCTTTTCTCCACTCCTCTCAAGATTCAAGACTTCTCTAAATTCTTCCCAAATACCCTCCCAATCTTCTTCCTCACGTCCAATGCTTTCTGGTCTTTCCAAAAGACCAAAATCAAAGCCCCTAAGAGGAGTCTCAAAGAGAGGAGATCAAAGGGTAAGAACCCTCTTTTGTTTTCAAGTGTTTTGTATTCATTTTTCTTTCTTTTCTTATAACCTTTTCCCCTTCAATTATCCAAAAGGCATGAAAGCTCCATAATCTCATATATTCTGGATGATAATCATGTTTATGGAAAATTTCAAGCATCACGCTTCCCCTCCTCTCCCTCACGTTCTAGAATTAAAACATTGTCCGTGATGTGTCAAATTACCAACATCATGGATAATGTGTTTTCAAATTCTTTTATCATCTTGTTTATGGTCATGAAACCATTTATGTTATGGTTGAACCAGATTATTATATATGTTATATGTCCTATTTAAGGTTCTGTAATCCTCATACACTCATGATATAAAAAAATAACACAAAACAAGTCAATTATGGGCAAAATCGTTAAAGTTAATTCAAGTGTTTATCATTAAAAGGTTCTCTTTCACTCTAATTAACCAAATTAATTTTGTAACCATGTAGCCTACAGAATGTCAACTAATGTTATATAACTTCAATTATGGACAACCATTTTCATCTTACAATTTATTTGAACCTAAATACAATTGAACCTATCACTAAAACAAATGAAACAAACGGACCCGAACAATGAAATTGAACCTTGTAATCAATCAAAATAGGTATAAATGAACTTAAAATTTTTATAATAAATCTTTTAATTTTATATACAGTTCTGTAACTATTTATTAATAAACCTAATTTTATTATTCAGGTCATTAATATCAAGTGGAGAACACCAACGTGCCTAAGGTAAGGGATCCTCTCAATTTAACTCTTATTCAAGATTGTTCACTATGTTAAGGCATGTTGTGTGTAATTATTAATTATGGGGTATGATTTCGCACCTCCCCCATACTGACCTATTTATGTATAAGTGATGAGAATTCCATTTCCTCTCTCACTAATCCCCCTCAATTACTCCCGATACCATGCCGATAATCCGTAAAGAATTCTACCTGAACCTCTTTTATTCCTTCGGGTTGTCTTATCTACCTTTATACCAAAATGATGTTATCTTATCTTTTCTTGTGCATACTATAAATGTTGTTTACATGTTCCAAGTCTATTTATCAAGACTCTTCCATCACTTTCTTTCAGGGATATGCATGATTTTAAGTGATTCTCTCCTCATTACTTCCCGATAAGTGAACCCGTTTTAAGGGAACTTCCCGAATTCTTTCATATTATCAAGTGTAATATATCCTCTGTTTTAATTCACATTTGTCCTTATAAAATCAGTATTTTTATTAGGAAAACCCTCCTGGTTTACTTCTGGTTTTATAAAAAATATTATGCCGCTTTTCGTTTTAAGATATATTCAATGTTTTCTTAAACCGCACTAAAATGTTTTGACTCAAAGATTCCTAAAAATTATTTTTACATGTTATCACTTCAGTTTGTTATCTCTTGTAATGATTTATGTCTTTATAAGTTATTAATGTCTATTTATGATTTAATTCCTTTCTTTCATGGATTCTTGTATGTTACTCCCCTTTTTATTATGCTTCATGACGTGATTGCGTGCCCATTTCTTTCCTTGGGTACTCTTATGTTTATGTATGATTGAGGTTATTTTTGTAGAAATCATATACATGAATAAGATTAGATGGGTGCACCTAGATAGAGCTCCAATGCATTGGTAAAAGTTAATTTCTCATGAGAAGATTATGGGAAAATGGTCCGCGCAGTTAGCCTTGGCTTGTGCTACTATGGGAAACAAGATTGGCGGTGAGACTTGACTCGTACTAAAGTCTTGTTTAAAGTTGCTGCCACCTCTCTATGAAACTATGCTTATATAATCTCATGCTTATGTGATCCCATGATTATTTTATCACTTCTTTTTATGATCCCATGTTTATATGTTATGATTCCATATGTTCCATGCTTCCAATATCATTATGTCAAGCCTCCTAACTCATGTGCTTAAAGTTTATTCTTATATTCTTTCCCTTACTGGAATTTTTAGCTCATCCCTTTGTTCATGTGTTCCCCAGGGTACCGTATGCAGATGTAAGGGCTAAAAGGAAGTTAGGATCTCATTATGAATATTAAACAAAGAAGTGTTGTTTTAGCCCATGTTTTTTGTTATATGTACCTAGTCTTCCAAGACACTAGACTTAACAATCCTTGGATTGTACTCTGATGATGAATTATGTTTAAAATCATGAAATGTTATGTGTAAAATGCTAGGGTCTCTATATTTGGTATCAGAGGATGGTCTAGTTATTTTTGGAGATTAGGAATAAAGCACCTTAGTGAGAACCTTAAGGATGAGACTAAGTATTAGAAAACATTCCCAAATTTTGGTGACTATTGAGTAAGTGGTTTATCAAGAAAATACAACCCTGTCTAGATACGAGTAGGTAGAGGCGGCTCTGGCACAGATGTATCCTAGGGGTAAAACCCAAAAACACCGCTTTGAGCTAGACCCGAATGGGAACTGGTGCACGACAACGGGCCTTTCTGCACTCTTGGTTACGACACTCCCGGGGGATATGCTTTGGTAGATTCATGAGATTAGTACAAACCATTATTAAGGGAAAAAGACCATAAGAATATAAGTTAAGAAATAGATTGAGGATAACCTGGATATAAACCTACGGAATCACAAGTTAGGATGTACTTATTCTTTATAAGTTTATCCTTTTATGTTAAAAGTTTATTTTTTTTCTCAATAGATAAGTATTCAAGACCTCTAATTATATGTTATTTCTCTTATTTAATGGCGGGAAATAGAAGAACATGTACCAAAATCCAATGTGATAGGAAATGTGATGATTGCCTTAATGATATGCCTAAGGTGATGGAATCAGGTGCTCAAAACTTCATGGTAGTACTTTCTCAGTTGGATCAAGTTATGAATAATAACTTGAATCAGGTGGAACGCCCTCCTCCTCTAAGAAAATAGCAATTTTCCGTAGAATCCTTCATGCAGAAAAGGCCTCCCATGTTTAGTGGATCTTCTGATCCCCTCCTCATGGAACAATGGATTAACTCCATTGAAAAGATATTCACCGTCCTCCAGTGCTTGGAAGAAGAGAAGGTGGTACTGGCAGTCTATAGTTTTGATGGGGAAGCTGATCACTGGTGGACACTGATCAAGAATACAAAGTCCCAAGAGGAAATCGATTCCATAGATTGTGAGTAATTCAAGAGTATTTTTTTCAACAAATATTTTCCTCGAACCCTCCATCTCAAGATGGAAAGAGAATTCCTCGGACTCAAGAAGAAGGAAGATGAGTCCATCGGGGCATATGAAGCAAACTTTACCAGGCTTGTAAGGTACGCCTCTGGATTTGTCATGAACACTGAAAGCAAGGTGGATCGCTTCTTTAGAGGACTAAAGACGAGTCTATGGAAAGTGTTTGCGATTTGAGACTTTGACAGCCATGAGGAGATTTTCCGTCATGCCCTCAAGGTTGAAATGGAGATTGGAGACTCTCAGTGGTCTCATGGGCCCAGTGAAAAGAAGTGGAATATGGAAAATAACATGGGTGGTCCATCAAACAAATCCCATGATGGGAAGAATCCCAACTTTCCCCTTTGCAAAAATTGTGGGAAGAAGCATCCTGGTAACTGTCTGAAGGGAACCAATAATTGATTCAAATGCGGAAAGTTTGGTCATCTTTCCAAGAATTGCTGAAGGGATATGAAAAATACCGCTAATGTTGAAGAATAAAGGAAGGTTCAGATCAACACTCAGCCTGCAGTGCAATTTTATAACTGCAAGGAGCTTGGGCATTATGCGAACAATTTCCCTAAGCCAAGGGTTGTCGGAGGCAATCAGTAACAACCTCCAAGGAAACATGTAAGGGATTATGTTATCACTACTACTGAGGTGGAGCCGGAAAATGATGTGGTGACATGTATGCTTGTTATTCATTCAAGAATAGCGAACGTACTATGTGATTCTGGTTCTACGCATTCTTTCATATCTTACAAGTTTAGTAGAACTATTAAAACACCACCTTAAAATTTGGAGGAAAAGTTATCTGTGAGAACAACGAATGGGGCAATTATTTCATCCATGGTTTATAACTCCTCCCTGGTTAATGTTTGTGGACTGAACCTCCCAGAAAATCTTGTCATACTTCCTTTAGTGTAATTTGATGCTATCTTGGGCATGGATTGGCTATCTTTGTACAAGCCCAACATCAACTGTCAGGAAAGTGAGATTACCCTTCACATCCCGAAGCATACTCCGATTCTTTACAAGTGCAAAGAGGAAATGAATCTCCTTTCGAATCATCGTCTCAAGTGTGGATATTTCTTCCTCATGAGCATTCATATCTAGCTCAAATTATTGAGACAAAGGAGATAATCATGCTTAAAGACATGCCCATCATGAGGGATTACACTGATGTATTCCCCGAAGAGTTGCCTGGTCTTCCTCATGATTGAGAGGTTGAGTTATCAATTGAAATTATCCCTGGGTCTCTGCCAATCTCCAATACACCTTATAGAATGGACACCATAGAGTTGGAAGAGCTGAAGAAGCAGTTATAGGAGAATATAGAGAAGGGTTTTATACGGCCGAGTGCTTCACCGTGAGGTGCTCTGGTCCTCTTTGTCAAGAAGAAGGATGAATCGATGCGCCTCTGCATTGATTATTGTGAGATCAATAAAATCACAATAAAGAACAAGTATCCCCTTGAACGGATAGATGAATTGTTCGATCAGCTACATGGGGCCAGTTATTTCTCTAAGGTGGACCTTCAGTCGAGATATCACCAACTAAAGGTGAGGAAGGAAGATATTTCCAATACTGCCTTTCGAATGAGGTATGGACACTATGAGTTCATAGTAATGCCCTTCAGACTCATTAATGCTCCAGAAATTTTCATGGATTTAATGAATAGAGTCTTTAGAGATTACCTTGACAAATTTTTGGTATTCTTTATTGATGATATTCTGATATACTCCAAGAGCAAGGAGGAACATGAGGAGCATTTGGAAACTATGTTAAAGACTTTGTGAAGGGATAAGTTGTATGCAAAGTACAGTAAATGTGAGTTCTGGATAGAGGAAGTATCATTCTTGGGGCATGTTATCACCAAAAAAGGGATATCTGTGGACCCTTACAAGACGAAGGTAATTAAAGAGTGGCCCAGACCAACTTCTATAACGGAGATCCGCAACTTTTTGGGTCTAGCTGGGTATTATCGATGATTCGTGAAGAACTTTTCACGATTATAAAACCCAATAACCAAGCTGACATGGAAGGGAGTAAATTTTTTCTAGACACAGGAGTGTGAAGACTGTTTCAAGGAGTTGAAAAAGATGCTTATCACCACGCCAGTACTCACACTCCCTACTAGTGGGGAACTCTTTGTGGTGTATAGTGATGCTTCTAAGAAGGGATTGGACCGTGTAATGATGCAAAATGATAAAGTGATAGCCTATGCCTCAAGGAAGCTGAAAATCCATGAGAAAAACTATCCAACACATGATCTGGAGTTAGTGGTTGTGATCTTTGCCTTGAAAATCTGGCGGCATTATCTCTATCGGGAGAAATGTGAGATATATACTGACCACAAGAGTCTCAAGTATATATTCACACAGAAAGAGATTAATATACGCCAACGAAGATGGATAGAGCTCATCAAGGATTATGACAGCTCAATCTACTACCATCCTGGTAAGGCAAGCAAGGTGGCAGATGCTCTAAGTAGAAAGGATCCTGTATCTTTATCAATGATGAGAATTGAAAAGGATCCGATCTTCTTAGATTTGCAAAGGATAGACATGGGAATCATTAAGGGAGGAACATCATCAATCCTTTCTCAAATGATTTCTCAACCATCCCTCTTGGAGAAAATAAATGTTGCTCAAAGAAAGGATGTGGAAATTCATAAAAGGGTGGAAGCTGTTAAAAATGGGAAATCCTCTGATTTCAAAATTTATGAGGAAGGAGTTTTAATATTTGGGACACGATTATGTGTACCATCTGATCCAGAGATAGAGAAAGATCTATTGAACGGTGAACATAGCTTGACCTTCTCTATCCATCCTGGGAGTACCAAAATGTACCATTATCTCTGAGAACACTTATGGTGGGATAACATGAAGTGGGAGATTGCGGAATATATATCAAGATTCTTGGTATGTCAGTAAGTTAAAGATGAGTGAAAAAAGTCCAAAGGTATGATGCATCCATTGCCTATACCCATGTGGAAATGGGAAAATGTTACTTTGAACTTTGTCACAGGTATCTCGAAGACGTTGAAGGGAAATAATGCGATATGGGTTGTGGTTGACCGACTCACCAAAACATCTCATTTCATGGCTATTCGGGAAGATCTCTCACTTGAACAACTTAAAAAGATATATGTGAAGGAAGTGGTGATACTGCACGGTGTTCCACTCTCAATTGTCTCTGACCGCGATCCAAGGTTCACATTTAAATTCTAAAAGAGTCTTAAACATTCTTTGGGTACTGAATTAAATTTCAGCATGGCCTATCACCCCCAAATTGATGGCCAGTCTGAAAGAAATATTTAGACACTTGAAGATATTCTTAGAGCCTGATCTCTAGAATTCAAAGGTGGATGGGATCATCATATCCCATTGGTTGAGTTCTCATACAATAATAGCTTCCACTCGAGTATTCAAATGGATCCATATGAAGCTCTATATGAAAATAGATATAGAACTCCAACCTGTTGGGATGAAGTTGGAGAAAGAAAGCTACTTGGACTCGATCTTGTTCAAGAGATGACAAAGAAGGCTCAAGTCATCCAGAAACACATCAAAGATACTCAAAGTTGGAAAAAGAGCTATGCTGACAACCGTCGAAGGGATTTGGAGTTTGACATTGGAGATAAAGCCTTCCTTCGAATATCTCCATGGAAGAGAGTCATGCGATTCGGGAAGAAAGGGAAGCTAAGCCCAAGGTATATTGGCCCCTTTGAGATCCTTGAACGCATAGGAGCTGTGGCCTATCGGCTTGCACTTACACCGAATATGGATCGAGTTCATGATGTTTTTCATGTATCACTCTTGAGGAAGTACATACCTGATCCCTCACAAGTACTAAACTCAGAGGTGGTGCAGCTGGAAGATGATATTTCCTATGAGGAGCAGCCAGTAAAGATTCTGGATCAGAGAGATAAGGTTCTACACAACAAGACAACCCATCTTGTCAAAGTGTTGTGGAGGAACCATAAGTTTTAGGAAGCAACATGGGAGCTGGAGGAATCAATGAAGGAAAAGTACCCACATCTGTTTTTGGCCTAGAATGTAAAATGAAATTTCGAGGGAAAAATTTCTTAAGGGGGGGAGAATGTAACAACCCAATGTTTTTAATGGAAATTGCCTTCTTATAAATATTCCATAAAATCACATAATAATGAACTAATAAGTAATAAGTGACCTTTATACATAAGTTTGTCACTTCTGTGTTTGGAATTTTGAAAATCCGGCATACACGATTGTGTTCAAGATGTTTTTTGGAGTCTAATAAAAAAAATAATTTTTGCTGAATAGTAACCTACCATAATAGTAATATACCCTTATGAATAGTGATATACCCTAATGAATATTAACCTTAACTATGGTGATATAAAAATAATATTCATGTTGGAAGTTCGATATACCTATAGTTTAGAATGAGTTAATGAATGCTTTAAAACTGGTTTTGATAATAAATTATTATTTTATTTAAATATTAAAATAATCATATTTATAAAATTATTTTTGAAAAATGGAATTCATTTTTGGATTCTACATGTCGAAAAATGGTTGGGTTAAATTTTTGGGATTTTTCTGAAATACTTGAATTTTTGATGAATAGTGAAATACCGTAATTTACAAAAATAAGATAAATAAGCTAATTATAGAGTCATGTGTGATTTTATGATAATGTAAGCCCACTTTGTTCAGGATTAAATTATAAAATTAATATACTTTTTCATTAAAGACTCACTATTCCTTGTCTTGGGAGGAATTAATAAACTAAGGAATTTTATATTAAGAAAACCCCTCTCTCCTCCACTATAAAAACCCCCCTTCACTCCCTCTTTTCTCCACTCCTCTCATGATTCAAGCCTTATCAAAATTCTGACCAAATACCCTCCCAATATCCTTCCTCACGTCCAAGGCTTTCTTGTATTTATAAAAGACCAAAATCAAATCCCCTAAGAGGAGTCTCAAAGAGAGGAGATCAAAGGGTAAGAACCCTCTTTCGTTTTCAAGTGTTTTGTATTCATTTTTCTTTATTTTCTTATACCCTATTCCCCTTACCTTATCTAAAAAACATTAAAGCTCCATAATATCATATATTATGTATGATAATCATGTTTATGGAAAATTTCAAGCATCATTCTTCCCCTCCTCTCCCTCACGTTCTAGAATTAAAACATCGCTCGTGATGTGTCAAATTACCAACATCATGGATAATGTGTTTTCAAATTATTTTATCATTTTTTTCTGGTCATGTAACCATTTATGTTATGGTTTAATCAGATTATTATATATGTTATATGTCCAATTTAAGGTTCTGTAATCCTCATACACTCATCATATAAAACAATAATACAAAACAAGTCAATTATGGGCAAAATCGTTAAGTTAATTCAAGTGTTTATCATTAAAAGGTTCTCTTTCACTATAATTAACCAAATGAATTTTGTAACCATGTAGCCTACTGGATGTAAACTAATGTTATATAACTTCAATTCTTGACAACCACTTTCATCTTACAATTTATTTTAACCTAAATACAATTGAACCGATCACTAAAACAAATGAAACAAACGGACCCGAACAATGAAATTGAACCTTGTAATCAATCAAAATGGGTATAAATGAACTTAAAAAGGTTATAATGAATATTTTAATTTTATATATGGTTCTTTAACTATTGATTAATAAACCTAATTTGATTATTCAGGTCATTAATATCAAGTGGAGAACACCAACGGGCCTAAGGTAAGGGATCCTCTCAATTTCACTCTTATTCAAGATTGTTCACTATGTTAAGACATGTTGTGTGTAATTATTAATTATGGGGTATGATTTTTAACCTCCCCCATATTGCCCTATTTATGTATAATTTATTATAATTCCATTTCCTCTCTCACTAATCCCCCTCAAGTACTCTCGATACCATGCCGATAATCCGTAAAGAATTCTACCCGAACCTCTTTTATTCCTTCAGGTTGTCTTATCTACCTTTCTACCAAAATTATGTTATCTTATATTTTCTTTTGAATACTCTAAATGTTGTGTACATGTTCCAAGTCTATTTATCAAGACTCTTCCATCACTTTCTTTTGGGGATATGCATGATTTTAAGTGATTCTCTCCTCATTACTTCCCGATAAGTGAACCCGTTTTAAGGGAACTTCCAGAATTCTTTCCTATTATCAAGTGTACTATATCATATATTTTAATTCAAATTTGTCCTTATAAAATCAGTATTTTTATTATTAAAACCCTCCTGTTTACTTCTGGTTTTATAAAAAATATTATTATGCTTTTTGTTTTAAGAGATATTCGATGTTTTCTTAAACCGCACTAAAATGTTTTGACTCAAAGATTCCTAAAAACTATTTTTACATATTATCACTTCAGTTTGTTATCTCTTGTCATGATTTATGACTTTATATGTTATTAATGTCTATTTATGATTTAATTCCTTTCTTTCATGGACGCTTGTATGTTACACCCCTTTTTATTATGCTTCATGACGTGATTGTGTGCCCATTTCTTTCCTTGGGTACTCTTATGTTTATGTATGATTAAGGTTCTTTATGTGGAAATAATATACATGAATAATCTTAGATGGGTGCGCCCAGATAGTTCTCCAATTCATTGGGTAAATTTAATGTCTCATGAGAAGATTATGGGAAAACGGTATGGGCGGTTAGCCTTGGCTTGTGCTACTATGGGAAACGAGATTGGCGGTTAGCCTTGACTCGTACTAAAGTCTTGTTTAAAGTTACTGACACCTCTATATGAAACTATTATTATATAATCTCATGCTTATATGATCCCATGATTATTTTATCCCATGTTTTTATGATCCCATGTTTATATGTTATGATTCCATATGTTCCATGCTTCCAATATCATTATGTCAAGCCTCCTAACTCATGTGCTTAAAGTTTATTCTTATATTCTTTCCCTTACTGGGATTTTTAGCTCATCCCTTTGTTCATGTGTTCCCCAGGGTACGCTATGTAGATGTAAGGGCTCAAAAGAAGTTAGGATCTCATTATGAATATTAAATAAAGAAGTGTTTTTTTAGCCCATGTTTTTGTTATATGTACCTAGTCTTCCAAGACACTAGATTTACCAATCCTTGGATTGTACTATGATGATGAATTATGTTTAAAATCATGAAATGTTATGTATAAAAGGCCAGGGTCTCTATACAAATTAACTACTATCTTCGATGAGAATTTTTTACCTCGCCTGATGGGGTGTTATATATCTTTCATGGATGGACGGAATGGCCCGAAGGCCTTCATTTTTTATTATTTTGATAATCCACCTTTCAAGGGTTGAGGTGTAACCTTTACAAGGCCCAAAGGCTTAGAGAAAATTACATGACCCGTAGGTCTTAGAGGGAATCACCCAGACAAGACAACTTAGAACTGCTCCTCCTCAGCATATGTCATAATATCAGCACTCCACCTTCGTAGGGCTGGTTGGATAGTTGTGCTATGTAATGCTGCACAGGCTTGGTACCGATGGCTAAGCCATAACCTCTCATTATTCTAATTCTGGTTATCTCTGCTCTAGTGAATGTGCCTACCCTGAATCCTCATCTGAAGCCTTTTCCCTTGTAGTCTGACAGGTATATCTATATTCATGTGGCCCGAAGGCCTTGGGGTGTCCCTAAGGCCTTAAGGTGGCCTGAAGGCCTTGATAATCAATTGGCCTGAAGGCCTTGGGTGGCCCAAAATCCTTACAGGACCCAAGGACCAAACTGGTGGCCCAAAGGCCCAGATGGATGAATAGTTCCAGCTGCTACAATACCAAATATTACCTACTACAGTACTGCTACAGTACAAAAAATACACCTCCACCCGGATTTGACCTCAGGCCTCTTGGATGCACCTACCAAGTCCTCACCATCTGGGATGAGGCTCATGTGATATCTTTCATGGAGAATGGGAATCATGGTCAAGTAGAGTCGAACCTTTTTATCTGGAGTTGGGAAATTAATATTAGTTTTTTCATTTTATTTGTAGTGAAAATATTTGAGCGATGATCTCCCACTAGTTTTTTTGAGTTTTCCAGAGTGTTTCCTTTGGATTTATCTGGGTTTCCACATGTAAGATAGGAAGAGTTTTCTATTTATTTAGTGCTTGATACTCATCCGATATCTATACCTTCTTACCACATAGAACTAGCTAAAATGAAAGAGTTTAAGACTCAGTTGGATGATCTGTTAGAGAAGGTATTTATATGCCCAAGTGTGTCACCTTGGGAAATGCCTGTTCTCTTTTCTACAAAAGACGATGGAACACTTTTCTTACATCTTGATTATCAGAAACTCAACTGAGTTATAGTAAATAAAAAGTATCCATTTTCACAAATTGATGATATGATTTCCCATTTGAAAGGGGTGAAGTGGTTCTCAAATATTGATCTTTGATTTGGTTATCACCAATTGATAATAAAAGGATATGTCATTCATAAAACCTCCTTCTAGAGAAGGTATGACCATTATGAGTACCTTTTCATGTCACTTGGTCCAAAAAATTATCTTATAGTCTTTATGGATTTGATGAACATGATTTTCCATGAGTATCTTGATATGTTCATGGTGGTTTTTTGGATGACATCCTGGTTTAATCTTAGTATGAGGAAGATCATGTGTGTTATATGAGAGTAGTTATGGAATTGTTGAGAAATAAATGACTTTATTCCAAACTATCGAAATGTAATTTCAAGAGTTGGGAAGTAAAGTTATTGGGACACATGGTCTTGGAACATGGTATCTCAGTTGATCCTGAGAAGGTGAAAGCTATTATGACATGGGAGAAACCATGTAATGTTTTCTATATTCAGATATTATTGGGTCAATCATGGTATTATCTCTGGTTTGTAAATTATTTCTCAAAGTTGGCTTCTCCAATGAATTCTCTCACTCATAAGGGGGTTTATTTCACTTTGGATGATAAATGTTAGATTTTTTTGTTGATATGAAATGAATTTTGACTTTTGTGCTAGTTTTAACTCTTCTAGAAGTCGAGAAGGGCTATGTGGTCTTCTGTGATTCCCAAAGTTTAGATTTGGGATGTGTTCTTATACAGGGTGACCACTTCAATGACTATGTATCTCAACAACTTAGGCCACACAAGAATGATTATCTAACCCATGACCTTGAACTCATATCCGTGATGTATACACTAAAGATTTGAAAAAATTACCTTTTAAAAAAAGGTTTACCATGTATTCCAACTACAAGATTTTGAGTTATATCTTCTCTAAAAAATATTTGAATCTCTACTAGAGGCGTTGGGTGGAGTATTTTCAATATTTTGATTTCAACATTAACTATACCCTAGAGAGAGGGAATATTGTTGCTGATGATTTGAGAAGTAAAATTTCAACCCATACCATTAAGGAATCATAATAAGAGTGAAAATTGATGGGTATTTTTGCATAGTTTCATATAGGAGTTTTAGAAATAGGTTCCAAGGTTGCCTTGGCTAGTGTTCAGTTGACCTCCACTCTTCTCAAGATGATTCTTCAGGATAAGTAGCTGGATAATAAATTTTGTGGAATTAGGGACTCTATTTATGGTGTGGATACCATTGGTGAGTGGTAGTTCTCCATGGAGGGTATCCTATGTTTTCATATCTGGTATGTTTTACCTTTGTATGTGAGAAAATATATATTGGGGGATTTTGATAATTCCCAATGGGTTGTGCACCCATAAACCACAAAGATGTTTTATGATTAGTGATGACAATTTTGGTGGCTAGGTATGAGATGAGACATCACTCACTTTGTTTTAAACTATTATACTTTTCAATAGATCAAGGTTGATCACTAGAGACCTTCGATTTTGATTTATCGACTTCCATTTCTGACTTGGAAGTAATATGAGATCTCTATAGAATTTGTGGTTGGGTTTCCATGTACCCCTAGGAAGAATAATGTGATAGGGGTTTTGATCGATCGACTAACCAACTCGGATCACTTTATACCCATTCATGATGCAACCAAATTTGAGGAGTTGGGAAATCTCTATGTGAAATAGATTTTTAATTTTAATAGAATTCCATCTACTATAGTCTCTGATAGAGATCCCCATTTTACTTCTCATTTTTTGGTGAGGCCTCTAGTAGGTGATGAGATATCATGTTTTTTTGAGTATGACATACCATCCACATATGGATGGATGATAGATAGAGCTATAAAAATTCTAGAGGATATGTTATGTACTTGCGTTCTTGACTTTAGTGAAGCTTGAGATAACCATTTGAGACTGGTTGAGTTTTCTTATAACAATAGTTACCAGTTCATGATCAGAATGGATCCTTTTGAGGCCTTGTATGACTAGCCTTGTAAATCAGTATTGTGTTGGTCAGAGATCATTTAAAGTTACTTGGTTGGTCCAAGCCTGGTTCAAGTGACATTAAAAAAGACTTATTTTATTTAATAGAGAATATTGATGGAACATATCCGGTATAAATCCTGTAATGATCATCATCATAGACCACTAGGGTTCTTTATTAGTGACTGAGTTTTCTTGAGAGTTTCACCTCAGTTGGGTCACCAACAACTTGGGAGGAAAGGGAAGCATTCTACTCACTACGTGGAACATTTTGATGCTGTTTAGATGGTGAGGAAAGTGGATTATTATTTATAACTTCCACTATAGTGATTTAAATACATAATATTTTTCATGTATCATAGCTATAGAAGTATCTTCCTGACCCATATCATGTCTTGAGTTTGGAGGATCTTGATATTGAGCCTAATTTATCTACGATTGAGCACCCAAACAGGATAGTTGATTCTATGAAAAACAAACTTCATGGGAGGATGAAACCTTTGGTCTATGTGATATGGAAGAATGGTTTTGATTCTCTTGAGACTTAGGATCATGAGGCACTGATGAGAGAGTAGTGACCTCATCTCTTTAATATGGAAAATTCTTGAAAGGATTCATGTGGAAAAAAATTTTATATGGTGGGGAGTTTGTAATATACTGTTACTTTTTTTAGGTACTCATTGACCCTAGTTTGATCTTCTTTTGGTTGGGAATTGTGTTGGGCGCTTCAGGTAAAATTTGGAAATATCGTAGGTTTTACAGGCTGTGCACGGTTGGTGCATAGTTTTCCCAAACTGTATGCCCCCAATAAAAACTATACAACACTAGATAATAAGGGTTTTCATAATTGACATACAGTTTGAAAAATCATGCACCCACCTAGTATAAATAGTGAACCCCAGTGTAGGGGTGCACATTTAGGGCTAATAGTTTGTCTAATCATGCAGCCCTACCCATATAATCATGTACACATACTTTTTTTATTCCAAAAAATTATTTTAAATTCATTAACCCCCTGATTTAATCCCCGATCAACCCCCACATGACCTAACATAAATTACTTAGATATGAAATCTCTCAAGAAGAGGTTTTGTCCCATAAAACCCCTTCTTTTGGAGGATTCAAGTGTGGTTGATCACATTTAATCTCCTCTAGTAAGTGGATCTACACTCTAATTGTTTCTCTTGATCTCTCCTTACTTCCTTCTTAGAGTTTGATAGATCATAAAATATTTGATGGATCTAAAATCCATTTAATTGGATCTTTATTCTAGGTTTGATTTCTTAATCTCTAATTCCTTCATTATTTTTTGTAAAATCTCGTTGCAGGTATTATGAATTTTGATTTCCATGATTAAAGGTAGGTGGTTCCATCTTAGATTGACCATGTAATTAAGACCTTTATTTTATTAATTTTGTTTTAAATAGTTTTCAATTGATTTATGAAAACTCAATTTGATATTATTTAGAATTAGAATTTGAAATTGAATGAATTTTAGGGTATACTTTAAAATTTATGGAATTGTTGAAATGATTTGAGAATTGTTTTGTAAAAAATGGATTAAATTGAAATGATTCAAGCTATATAAGAAAACATTCATAAATTCGCAAAGAAAAATTATCCCAAGATAGAAATGGGCTTCATGATGATTTCCACAAAACATGATCATATAACATCCATAGAATGAATATTTTAGTGTCATTTTTTATTTTATTAAACTCAAAAGCAAGACAAAAGAAAAGGAACAAGAAACAAAGAGATCCCAAAATCCAGGACTAGGACCCGAAGAATAAAGAGTCATGGGGGTCTAAAGTAGTAGAGACCTAGATAATATCCTATAATGATATCCACACAATTCAGGTAAAGATAAATCAATTTGGAGAAAAAATTAAAGGGTTCTCCATGAGGGTACCTGATTGCATAGCGATTCACTATTCAATTCCACCCTTACACTGCTGCTTTAAACTAGTTTTGTAATGAATATTAAAAATATAATAATAAATTTAATTTTATATTTGATTTAATTAATTAATGTTTATAACTATTTAATAGGTCAATTTTACTTTTTTCGGTGTTTACATTGTAGGAGGAGGTGATTTGGAGAGCCCGTGATGGAATTCAAGAAAAATGGGCCAAACTGCGCGAGAGCCCAAGCATGCATGTGGACATTAATATATACTGTGGATAATTCGTGAATTCAATTGGGCTAAAAATGGGTGTACTAATTCAAAAAAATGTGGGATACATTTCTCTAGAAAATCATGGAGCCCAAATTCGTCCATTTGGAGGCCCAAAATAGGCCCACAATGTGAATAAAATTTGGGCGGGCCAAATTGGACCACCCTTTTATGTTTGGGCCATAACCCTAGTCTCTAAGATCCAATTTGACTAATTCTACCTCCTTTGTACATATTACTCAAAATCTCACATCTCCACTAAATTTCATGACAATTGAACACGGTTTGGTCAGTCAACCATCCAGATAAAGAAGGATTAAAAAGTCTGTCCTAAATAGTGAACTAGTCCCTTAGGCACTTGACTTATTTTGTGTAAAGTGTGACGTGTTTCCATAAAATCACTCCTCTCCCTCATTCTATTAGGTGGAAAGAACATGGGTGAAGTTTAGTTGAACTCGATATCTTTCTTCATCAATTCTCTCCCTCTTCTCCCCCATGTACTTCTAAACCTCTAGTGATCAATTGGGGGGGGAGGTCCTTATTGTAATCCTGAGATCTACACTTGTAATATTCATAAGGTAATTGAATTTCCAAGTTTTTTTTGTAAATTGTTATTAATTTATACCTTATTAATTTTTTTATTATGGCATGATCAAATTCAAATCAAAGGAACAATAATCCTCATGCTTCCATGCATAACCCAAATCTTGTGATGATTTGAGTGTGGTTGCCTCTTTTCTCTCCCCTTCCCTTTCATGAGTGTGCGAATGGATTATGTTGGTTGATAAATTACAGGAGATTGAACCCATGAATATTCATGTTCTTTTCTTTTATAATATTTTATCATTGACACGAATCTGGTCATCTCATCACATTTTTGATGTGATGCCTTGATTGAGTTCTGCTTTTACATTGATTCATGTTTGTTGATTTTGAGCGGTCGATGATTATCAATATCATTGATTGATAAAATCCTAGGTGGTAACCTAGTAATAACTCAAACAACATTAATAGTTTCATTATTTATAAAATCAAGTAATCAAAGATCCTTCCCTTTCCCTTGAGAGCAATGACGAATTGAGCATCAAGGGACACTTACCCAGGTTGATCACGGTTTCGCCAACCGATTTCCCTCAATAGTAATACAATTTCAATTTTTTCATTTAAAGAAACAAAACCCAAGTTTTATAAAACCCCATTACCCTTTTAGTTTCTAAATCATAACCTCATTTTGGAATTAATGATCTAAGTATCCATCGAGATACGACCTAGGGCTGCTGCTATACTGCAGAAATTCTAGTTAAAAATAAACATCTAATTTGATGCGCTCGACCACGTGATCAAATTTTGGCGCCATTTATGGGTATCCAAGATCATTTTTTTCTTTATTTCCTTTTATTTATTTATTTTACTTCTTAATTATTACTTATTTCAATACCCCACCCCCATTTGATTTTTTTTTTGTTTTGGGCTTTTGCCTTTATTTTTGTTTGTTTTTGTGTGTTTTCTCTCTCTATCTTTTTTTTCTATCTTTATATCTCTTTATATAATTCTGTATTATAACATTATATTATTATTTAAACCTTCTTAAGTTCTTTTTTTATCCATCTCAAAAAAAAAACAAAAAAAAATCACAATTTATTTTAATGACCTGATCAAGAAAAGAAAAAATGTTTGAAATAGACCCTAAAATTGAAAAGACACTTCACACAAAAATCAAGGAATATAAAGAAGGTAAATCAAGTAACACTAATTAACCCATTTTTGAACCTCAAGTGGTCATAAACCAATCAAAAATTGAACCAAATCAAACCCTAGAAATCATGGTTGTAAATAATCAAACTTTAAAAGAACTGACCACCCCTGATGTGGAGTACCAACCTGCGTACATCCAATACCCTGATGAAGTAGCCAACTTTGATCTGAGATAGGGCCTCATCCACCTACTTCCCAAATTCCATGGTATTCTTGGTGAGGACCCTCATAAACACCTTAAAAAGTTTCACATAGTGTGCTCCACCATGAAACCCCAAAATGTCTCTAAGGGCTTAATTAAGTTTATGGCCTTCCCTTTATCCCTTGAAGGTGTAAAAAATGATTGGATATACTATTTTCCTACCAAAATTGGGGGATATAATGACCTAAAAAGACACTTTTTATAGAATTTATTCCTTTCCTCTCAAACTACATCAATTAGGAAAGAATTTTGTGGCATTAGGAAATCACAAGGAGAGACCCTTCACGAATACTGGGAGAGATTCAAACGACTCCGCTCAAGCTGCCCCACCATCAGATTATCAAAAAAATATTAATCCAATACTTCTATGAGGGACTTATCCCCATGGATCGTGGAATGATTGATGCATTAGCTGGTGGTTCCTTGGTTGATAAAACTCCTTTTTCTGCTTGTGACTTAATAGCCAATATGGTTCAAAATGCACATCAATTTGGTACACGAGCTATTGCACCAACCCGAGGAGTTCACGAGGTAAGTCATTAATCCCTAGAAAAAAAGGTAGATAACAAGATTGATAAGATGCATACTCTTATAAGGAAATTAGACCAAGAACAAGGTAACTCACAATCTCCTCCTATTCTATTACATTGTGGTATTTGTTCTGACAATACTCATTTTTCTGACCAGTGACCACAAATTCAAGATTCACTTGAGTCTTGTGTAGCCATGTTCCCAGGGTGTCCATTCCAACAAGCAACTCCCTTCTTGCAAGAAAAATTTAGGCCACATCGAAACCCTAGGTGGAAAGTACAACCCCAGTACCGACAAGGAGGAAACTCAAGCTACCCCAAGCAGAATTGGTATCAATAAGACCAAGGTATGCAACCTTATTATTCTTAAAATTCTCAAAACAATCATCCTCCTCACAAATCCAAACCAAGCCTCTAGGATATGGTGAAGAAAATGGAAACCTAGAAACTCTAGTTCTAACAGACTACATAATCGGCAATTCAAGACCTACAAACTCAAGTGGGGCAGTTGGAAAACACCATCGGTGAGCTTAAGATGAAAGGTTCTGGACAACTATCATCCCAACCCATTTCCAATCTAAAGGAAAAAGTTAATGTATGTGTAGTTACACTTCATAGTGGTAAAGAAGTCTCTCCTACTGATTTTGTACAATAGGTATGTCCCCTCTTGAAAAATCTCTTTCCCAACCCTCAAAAAATTCAAGTAAAGAAAAACTAGACAAAAATGGTAATCGAATTATCATTGATGATTCAAATGAACAATACATTCCTCTTCCTTTCTCCCAAAGTCTCACTAGATCTAATAAGAATTTTGATAATGAGATTGATAGATAAATAATGGATACATTTAAAAAGGTTCAATTTAACATTCCTCTATTGGATGCAGTTAATCAAATCCCTTGATATGCTAAATTTCTTAAAGAGAATTGCACCCATAAAAGGAGGATGAAGGGGAATGAGATAGTCAACTTGGGAAGGAATGTCTCAACCTTGATTCTACTAGCAATGCCAACCAAATACAATGATCTGTGCACATTCACAATACCATGTACCATAGGGGAGACCTTCTTTTATGATGATATGATAGATTTAGGTGCTTCCATTAATGTAATGCCTCACTCCATTTATACTTCTCTACAGGTTGGAGAGATTCAACCAATAGTCATTTTTGTGAAACTTTCAAACTACATTACTACACATCCAATAGGAGTGATTTAGGATTTCCTTGTAAGAGTTAAGAATATCATCTTCCCCCACTGATTTCTACATTCTTGAGATGGAAGATACCTGAACCCAAGGACATGATCCTCTCACACTTGGGAGGCCATTCCTCAAAACAACAAAAACTACCATCAATGTTCACAATGGTATGATATCCATGGAGTTTGGAGTAGAAAAAGTAAGTTTTAACATCCTTGAGGATATGAAACACCCTGTTGAAGAGAACTCCACTCTTCCTATATTTTTGATGGAAGTACTCTCAAATGATGCACGCACACACAATTCTATCCTCAACACATACTCTGATTCATTTTTCCCTTATTCACACTTGGATGATTTTAGTTTTGATTCATGTTTTTAGTATTGTGTGGGTTCTGAAAAGTGTAAATTTTGCGATTTAATTGATGAGTGTATTCATTCTGAGGTACCCATGACTTTCAATGATTCTGAAAATCTCATTTCAATAGATTCTCTATCCTTAGTGAATAAAAATAAGTAGATTGATAGTTTTATGTAACTCAATCCCCCTAAACACCCTCCCTAAATCCAAAAACCGCCGGTTTTGGAACTTAAAAAACATACTTCTAATTTAAAATATGCATATATTGAGGGTATTGACCAATTTCCCGTCATTATTTCCAATAATCTCTCTCCACAATAGGAATCAAAACTTCTCAACCTTTTGAGAGAGTGTAAATAAAAAAATAGGATGGCAATTGACTGATATTCCTGGTATTATCCAATCTATTTGTATGCACAATATACTTTTGGATGATGAGGCTAAGCCCGTAAGACAATCTCAATGCTGGTTGAATCCCACTCTCCTTAAAGTGGTAAAATTGGAAGTCAGTAAATTACTTTCTATGAGGATAATTTATCCTATATCTAATAGTAAATAGGTTATCCCAGTGAAAATTGTGCCAAAAAAATAGGAATAATAGTTGTGTCAAATGAAAGGAATGAATTGGTTCCAACATGTATGAAAAACAGTTAGAGAGTCTATATTGACTACCATCGACTGAATCAAGACACATGGAAGGACCACTTTCCTCTACCTTTCATTGACCAAATGTTAGAATGATTGGGTGGTAAGTCCCATTATTGTTTCCTTGATAGATATAAAGGTTATTTCCAAATACATATATCCCCTAAGGATCAAGGAAAGACAACATTTAGCTGTCCATTTGTCACATTTTCATTTAGAAGAATGCCTTTTGGTCTATGTAATGCTCCTAGTAATTCTAAGAGATGTATGTTGAGTATTTTTTTATGAGTACCTTGAGAGTTGTATGGAAGTATTTATGGATGATTTCATGGTATATGGTTCTTCTTTTGATGATTTTTTTGGAACACCTAGGTTATATACTCCGCCACTGCATTGAAAAAGATCTTGTTATAAATTAGGAGAAATTCCATTTCATGGTTGAGCGAGGGATAGTTCTTGGGAATTTTATTTTAAATAAGGGAATTCAAGTTGATAAATCTAAAATTTAATTAATTTCATCCCTTCTATATCCAAAATGTGTTCGTGAGGTGAAATATTTCTTGGGTCATGCTAGTTTTTATCACCAATTCATTAAAGACTTAAGATCACACTTCCATTGTCATGGTTATTACAAAAAGATTTTGATTTTGTGTTTGATAAAAATTGTGAGGATGCATTCAATACACTAAAATGGAGTCTCATATCACCTCCCATCATCCAACCACCAAGGTGGGATCTTCCCTTCAAACTTATGTGTGATGCCTCTAACTTTGTAGTTGGGGATGTTTTATCACAAAGGGTTGAGAATTCTCCTCATGTAATTGCGTATTCCTCACATACCCTTGACCTTGCCCAGGTAAACTACACTACCACTGAAAAATAAATCCTTTCTATTTCATTTTACTCAGAAAAATTCCACTCATATATTCTTGGGTCAAAAGTGATTGTGGTTTCTAACCATGCTACCCTTCGATTTCTCCTAAAGAAACCTGAAGCTAAGCCCCACCTCATACAATGTATTCTCCTTCCCTAAGAGTTTCAAATTGATATTAGAGATTAGAGGGGGGGGGGTGAAAAATTTTGTAGATGACCACATTAGTAGTATTTCTCTACCACTGTACCACCATGTTTACTCATCCCTCCCTATTGGACAATTCTTTCCTCATGAGAACCATTGTGATGTTGTGGACCTTACCCCCTGGTATGCGAACATTATGAATTTTATAGCAACATCTAGGATCCCCACTGATTTAAGCACTTCCCAATCTCAGAGACTTAAACATGATTCTCAGTGGTACATTTGGGATGACCCATATTTGTGGATAATTTTTAGTGAGTAAGTAGTTTGTTGGTGTGTCCCTGACTATGTGTTCACCTATGTTTTGACCTTCTGCCACACTTTGGCCTGTGGAGGCCACTTTGGCTCTCAATGTACAACTCAGAAGGTCCTTGACTCATGACTTTATTGGAAAACATTTTATAGGGATTCCCATCTATTTTTCAAGTCATGTAGTCATTTTAAATTCACAAGGAATATATCCAAGAGTAATGAAATGACCCAATAACCCATGTTATTCTGTGAATTTTTTGATGCATGGGGTATTGACTTCATGGGGCCTTTTCCAAATTCATTTGGATTTGTGTACATATTATTAGATGTGGACTATGTATCTAAATGGGTGGAATCAAAGACCACTAAGACCGATGACTCTTGAGTTGTTGATTTTGTGAGGTCCCAAATTTTTAGTCGGTTTGGTTTGCTGAGATTCATCATTAGTGATCAGGGTTCACATTTTTGCAATCACAACATGAAAAATTTGCTGTGTAAGTATGGGGTTGATCATAGAGTCTCCACTGCATACCACCCCCCAAACTAATGGATAATAATAAATCTCAAATAGATAATTTAATATAATCTTGAAAAAAAAACGGTACAACCCAACAGGAAAGATTGGAGTTTGTGCTTGGATGATGCACTTTGGACATACTGTACATCTTTTAAAACCCGAATCAGAATGTCACCATATAGAATTGTGTTTGGAAAGTCTTATAAACTATCAGTGGTGGTAGAACAATGTGAATATTGGTATGTTAGGAAATTTAATACAAACCTTTCAGATGTAGGTGAGCATAGGAAACTGCAGATTCAAGAGTTAGAAGAAATTAGATGTGATGCATATGAGAACACCCAGATCTATAAAGAGAAGACAAATGTTATCTATGATATCATTATTCATTAGCGGAATTTCCATATTGGTGAAAAGGTCCTTATGTACAATTCTATGCTAAATCACCACCTAGGTAAGCTTCATTCCCAATGGCTCGGTCCTTATGCTGTTACTAATGTTTACCCTTTTGGTGTAATTCAGATTTTGCATGAGTAGAGTGGAAAAAGTCTTACAATCAAGGGGAAGTGACTTAAAAACTTCTATGAGGAGTTTCTAAAGAATCCTATGGAGAAAATATATCTTCTATAAGAAAATTACTAGTGAAACACACTAGGTTTTATCCTTCCTTCTCACATTCTCAATTATTATAATGAGGACACTGCACATTCTAGGTGTGTGTGTGGGGGGGCGGGGATAAATTTCTGAGTTCATAAGGATTTTCACTATCTTTCTTCTTTCTTATATTTTTCATATTCTTTATGGTATTTTCAATTTTCCCCATCTTGTTGAGTTTATTAGTATTTTAATTGTCTTTCTTCTTTATTCTATTTTTTAATTTATTTATGGTATTTTTACTCCCCCCCTTATGGTCACTAAATCATAGAACTTACTGAAAATGCATGTTGAAATTTTTGATTCCATGTTGATTTAACATTTGATGAAAACCTGCCTTTGTTATGGAATGGATGTTTGTATGAATTTAACACCCGAGAGTGATTTTTAGTGAATTGGTTTTATGTCAATGATATAAATGGTTGTATCTCTGTGAAACCTTTGAGATGATTAATGCCCCATGTGTGAGTAGTTTTTTAGGAAAACAATGTCACCAATATCTCCAAATATTTTTTCACCAAACCACAAAGTGTGAATATTTATTACTTACTAGAAGGTAAATATAATTCAGTTAATATTTTTCAGCTTTAAATGATATTTACATACATTTTTTTATCAGATCTATTTCATTATTGTACCGGATTGACCTATGCGTGTGTACTTGATATCAGACTATTGCACATCCTAAAAAAACAAAAAAAAAAAGTTGGTTTGTGTCTTGGGAAGTTCAAAAAACACTCCTCCTAAACCTTTGATCTTGTTATAACTATTACAATTATTTTCGTGAGGAGATCAAACAAGGGTTGGGAGATGAGTGTGATATTTGTTCCAAATGAAACTTATGAAAAAAAAACAAAAATAATAATTGAGGGGAGTGATGAAATGTGAAACATATGGGGATATCTAGTTGGAGAGATTATGGTTTTACACTTGGTAATTATTAAGTGAGTGGGTCTTGAAATATTATTTCAAAGGATGTAGGGCAAGTTTGATAGACAAAATCATTTAAGCTGAAAAATGTTAAAATAACCTATATTTATTGGATAGAAAGTGGAAAGAATAGCATGAAATGGTTTTCACACACACACATGGAGAGTTAGTGGAATGGTTGACTTTTTAATTCCTTTATCAATTTGTTATCATGAATCTATTTGAATTTCAATGTGATATGATTTATGAGACATCTTTTTCTATTTTTACTAGGAAGAACTCCTTGGTGTGGTTTGTGCATTGATCACATTACTTTAATAAATTAAAATTTCCTCAAATGTTAAATCTTCATGATGTTGGAAAGATATACATGCATCATTTTTTGGACATGTTTCTTTTTCCATGAGTTCAAATGTTTAGGTGTGGGGGTGTGATCGCATAGTGATTCACTATTCAATTCCACCCTTACACCGCTATTTTAAACTTCTTTTGTAATGAATATTAAAAATATAATAATAAATTTAACTTTATGTTTTATTAAATTAATTAATGTTTATCACTATTTTATAGGGCAATTTTACTGGTTTCGTTGTTTACATTGTAGGAGGAGGTGATTTGGAGAGCCCATGATGGAATTCAAGCAAAATGAGCCAAACTGCGAAAGAGCCCAAGAATGCATGTGGACATTAATATGTAATGTGTATAATTAGTGTATAAAATTGGGATAAATATGGGTTTATGAATGAATAACAATGTGGGATACATTTCTCTAGAAGATCATGGAGCCCAATTCGTCCATTTGGAGGCCCAAAATAGGCCCACAATGTGAAGAAATTCTGGGCGGGTTAGATTGGACCACCCTTCTTTATTTGGGCCATAAATCGGGTCTCAGAGATCCAATTGGACTATTTCCACCTCCTTTGGACATATAACTCAAATACTCAACTCTCCACCGAATTTTATGATAAGTTAACAATTTTTGGTTAGTAAACCATCCAGATAAAGAAGGATTAAAAAGTATGTCCTGAAGAGTGACCTAGTCCCTTAGGCACTTGACTTATTTTATGGAAAGTGTGATTTTTTTGTCCATAAATAACTCCTCTCCCTCATTATCTCATATTTAATGAATATGGGTTATGTTTATTCTAAATTGATATATTTCTTCATCCATTCTCCCCCATGTACTTCTAAACCTCTAGTGATCAATTTGGGGGTGTCCTTTGTTGTAATCCCGAGCTCCACGCTCGTAATCTTCATAAGGTAATTGAATTTCTAGATATGTTTTCAATTGTTATTTATTTATACCTTATCAATTTTTTTTATTCTGATATGATCAAATATAAATCAAAGGTAAAATAATCCTCATGCTTCCATGCATAACCCGCATCTTATGATGATTTGAGTGCGGTTGCCTCTTTTCTCACCCCTTCCCTTTCATGAGTGTGCGAATGGATTATGTCAGTTGATAAATTCCAGGATCTTGAACCCATGGATATTAATGTTCTTTTATTGTGTAATATTTTATCATTAACACAAATATGGTCATGTCATCACGTTTTTGACGTGATTCCTTGTTTGAGTTCCGTTTTTACATCGATTCATGTTTGTTATTTTTAAGCGGTCCCCGATTATCGATATCGTTGATCGATCAAAGCCTAGGTGGTAACCTAGTAAGAACTCACATACCATTACTGGTTTCATTATGTATAAAATCAAGTAATCAATTATCCTTCGCTTTCCCTTGAGAGTGATGATGGATTGAGCATCAAGGTACACTTACCCGAGTTGATCACGATTTTTCCAACCGGATTCCCTCAGTAGTAATATAATTTCAATCTCTATATTTAAAGAAAAAAAACCCAAGTTTTATAAAACACCATTCCACTTTTAGTTTCTTAATTATAACCTCATTTTTGAATTAATGATCTAAGGCATTGTCGAGAGACGACCTAGGGTTACTACTATACTGCAGAAATTCTAGTTAAAAATAAACATCTAATTTGACACAATATATAGTTCAAGTGCTTATTTTTTGAATTTGGGGAATTCTTAAGTGAGTGGGTCTTGAAATATTGTTTCAAATGATGTAATGCAGGTTCGGTGGAAAAATCATTTAAGCTGAAAAATGTTAAAATAACCTATATTTATTAGATAGAAAATGGAAAGAATAGCATGGAATGGTTTTCACACACACACATGGAGAGTTAGTGGCATGGTTGAATTTTTAATTACTTTCTCAATTTGGTATCATGAATATCTTTTAATTTCATAGTGATATGATTTATGAGACATCTTTTTCCATTTTCACTAGGAAGAATTCATTGGTGTGGTTTATGTATTGATCACATTTCTTTAATGAATTAAAATTTCCTCAAATGTTAAATCTTCAATTTGTTGGAAATATATAAATGAATCATGTTTTGGATATGTGTATTTTCCCAGGAGTTCAAATGCTTATATGTGGGGGTGTGATTGCATAGTGATTCACTATTCAATTCCACCCTTACACTGCTGTTTTAAACTAGTTTTGTAATAAATATTCAAAGTATAATAATAAATTGAACTTTATGTTTGATTCAATGAATTAATGTTTATCACTGTTTAATATGGAAATTTTACTTGTTTTTTTGTTTACATTGTAGGAGGATGTGATTTTGAGATCCCGTGATGGAATTCAAGTAAAATGGGCCAAATTGCACGAGAGCACAAGGATGCATGTGAAAATTAATTTGTACTTTGGATAATCCGTGAATCAAATTGGGATAATAATGGGTGTATGAATTAAAAACATGTGGGATACATTTCTCTAGTAGATCATGGATCCCAATTCTTCCATTTGGAGGCCCACAATAGGCTCACAATGTAAAGAAATTTTGGGCGGGCCATATTGGATTACCCTTCTGTATTTGAGCTATAAATCAGGACTCAAAGATCTTTTGGGATTATTCCACCTTCTTTGGATAGATAACTCAAAGGCTCACCTATCCACTAAATTTCATGACAATTGAACACGTTTTGGTCAATCAACCAGCTGGATAAAGAATGATTAAAATTTTTGTCAAGAATAGTGACCTAGTCCCTTTGGGGGGTGTCCTATGTTGTAATCCCGAGCTTCACACTTGTAATATTCATAAGGTAATTTAATTTATAGGTATGTTTTCAATTGTTATTCATTTATACCTTATTAATTTGTTTTTATTCTGATATGATCAAATACAAATCAAAGGAACCATAATCCTCCTGCTTCCATGCATATCACGGATCTTATGATGATTTGAGTGCGGTTGCCTCTTTTCTCACCCCTTCCCTTTCATGAGTGTGCGAATGGATTATGTTGGTAGATAAATTCCAAGATCTTAAACCCATGAATATTAATGTTCTTTTATTTTGGAATATTTTATCACTAACACAAATCTGGTCATGTCATCACGTTTTTGATGTGATTCCTTGATTGAGTTTCGCTTTTACATCGATTCATGTTTGTTATTTTTAAGCAGTCGCTGATTATCAATATCGTTGATTGATCAAATACTAGGTGGTAACCTAGTAATAACTCAAATACCATTACTAGTTTTATTATGTATAAAATCAAGTAATCAATGATCATTCGCTTTACCTTAAGAGAGATGACGGATTGAGCATCAAGGGACACTTACCCGGGTTGATCACGATTTCTCCAACCGATTTCCCTCAGTAGTAAAATAATTTCAATTTCTGTATTCAAAGAAAAAAACCCAAGTTTTATAAAACTCTATTCCCCTTTTATTTTCTTAATCATAACCTCATTTTGGAATTAATTATCTAAGGATCCTTCGAGATACAACCTAGGGTTGCTGCTATACTGCAGAAATTCTAGTTAAAAATAAACATTTAATTTGACACGCTTGACAATACAATCAATACCATGAATAAAGGTAGAAATCCACCTTATTTTAATTTCACCATGTGTGCTACAAGATCACCTAATTGTTTATTAGGGTACCACATATTCATATGTGGTAAGAAATGGACCAAGGAGTAGGAATTTGGTTTTTGAGGGAAATTTATATAGTTAGTTAATCAGTTTCTACCACATCCAACATGATATTATTAGAATCGTAAACCACCATACCCTTAATTAGTGCCTAATCCTCCACCTGAAGGTAATCAAAATTCCCAAATAAATTAGTGAAATTAGAAACCACATTACCACTGGGATCCAAAATAATACCCCCCATTTATAACACCCGAGATGTAAGAACTCTCTGTATTTAGTTTTAACATGATGGCACTTGGGTTCCAACGAATCCACAAACCATGGGGGACCCTCTTATGACTAGGGATGGAATGATACCTATTTATAAAAAAAATCAGTAAGGCAGGGGTCCTCCTCCCATCATCTCATAAGAGTACCCAAGTCGAAAGCTGCCCACCGAGTTCTAGCAGTGAGATATATCACTGAGCATGGAGTTCCCTCAGTACAATATTTATTCATTTTCTCCCAAATCACCTAATAATATATAGATAAAATAATATCACAAACATTATTCTCTATGTTATTTCATACCACAACCTGAAAAAATCTCTAGATAGATTTTTCACCTTAGAGAACCGGAGACAACAACCTAGTGAACTCACAAACAGAATTCCACACTATTTTATCCCACCTACCTTCAAAGAATAAGTGATCATTAAACTCCATTTTTTATAGGGAGAAATATATGAATTTATAAATGACATTAATACCCTTTAGTTTCACATCCTCATTAGTAGGTAAGGCATGGTTACATAAGTTCCATATGAGAAATTTTAACTTCGGAGGAATTTATTTGTGCCAAAGGAGATGACCCTAGATATCATGATCTTGAGAATCTGTTAACATAAATTTGTTGGCCTTAGTAAATAAGGATCCTAAAGAGGATACCATGAAAATTTACCTTTCTAGATCAAAATTTAACTTGATAAGGTGTAAAACATCCTTATGATCATTTTTTAAATTTTCCTAGGTAAAGATAAGATAATCACATGCATGCATGAATGATAGGTCAGGTGCTGGGCATACAGGAAATTTGATCATTCTACCTACCCAATTATTATGACATAAGATGATGTCCCCTTATCCAATTATCTAGTGTGCATGGAACCAAAGGAGAGGGATGTGTCTTTGAAAAGTTTTTAACATATTGGAAGAGCATCGTATCGATGAACCCAGATTTTCCCCATACTTCTTCATGATGAATTTAGCCCAAAGAGTGTGTCTTTTGAGTGCCTCCCAATCCAATCTTACATGAAGACAATGCATCATATCCTCCAGGATTCTTAAAACAACACTTCCTTCTTTAGTTGGTGACGCCAACCTTTCCCAAGAATCCTAGTGGTACCTACCCTCCTAATGGGAGTCCCAGATAAAAGAGGTTAGGAGTTTATCAATATGCTTGATGAGTACCTTTAGAACCTAAAAAGGCATGAAATGATGAAAAAAACCATATTTTAGTCCTAAAATTAAATTGGAATATTGAAACTAAAAATTGGGCAATTTAATTTTAAATGAAATTTTACTTGAAAAGAGATGATTTTCCCATTTTTGATTGATTGATCAATTGAGCACATGCAAGCCTGGGTAGTTAATAGGTTATTTGGGACAAGCAAACTAGAATATTAATTCCCTAGAATTTTATTAATAATGAAAACTATAAAAAAACCAGTTCATCATATCTTATCCCTGATGAGATGTTTATGAGTCCTATTTGGCTTGATCCTAAGAGATGTGGGTACACATACTTTCCATGACCAATGATATGAGAAGTGTGAGGATCCTATAGCCAGACACTAACGTACTATAGGGAAGATGACCGTGGTTATTTTTGTGATTGTTTTGATTATATATTCCATTTATTATAGAACTATTTTAATCATTCCAAATTATTTATATAAATAATTTTATATAAAATGTTTATTTAATCCATGTTTTAAATGTTTTATATCCTTTGAAATGAAGTATGTTTTGTTTTAAATATGAAAATGATATATTATTACATGACCTATTTTATTTTAAATTAAAAGAATTATTTGGTTTATTATTATGGAATCTATTATGGAACACTTGGTGAGACTCTATTAGGCTTTATATCTCACACCCTACCTTTTCCTTTAGGAATTTGTAGACTTCCTTTTGCTAGGTCGGAGCAAAGGGAAAGCGCCACTTGGAGGTGTTGGATGTTATTGATCCTTTGGTTTGGAGTGATGTTTCCTTTGGGATTTTTCTCTTTATTTTGATTCATTTTATGATGTACTATTTTTGGGTTTTTACACCTTTTTGGTTTCTATTACTTTCTCCCTTTGGAGTGTTGATCAAGCTGACTTGTATCTTTTATCTTTCGTTATTTTTTGGAAAATTCATCCCCTATTTTATATTGTATGATGAAAGGTTCTAGTTTCCAACCCAAAAGGATCTAGAAAATCCTTAGGGGTATGTTAGATCTAGACTGGTTATTAGGGTACCTGGGTATCTGCACTGGTTCATGATAATAACATCACTCGTGTGTATGGAAGACTACCACCTCGCGAAGCGGAGAAAAGCACTTCGTTCAAACTTTACGTGAAAGGTAATAAGGACGAGTTTAATGAATATATGTGATATATATGACATAAAAATTATTATATAATGGTAATATATTATTTAATTTACTTTCATTCAATCTTTCTAGAAAATGTAAACAATGTTCATGCGTTTGTACGATCCATCATCTCCATGAATGATGTATTTCATTTTCTATGTATAAATTTTATAGATTACTATAAATACATACATAATTAATATATATTATATTTTTATCATGTTTATAATTTTATATATTATGTAACCATAATCAAAGTAAGAGGACCGAAAATAAAAAATTCAAACATGCATGAAAAACAAAGCAGTTATTGCCCGAAATGCAACTTTAACATAGAATTGTTAATAAGCGGGTAATAAAAGGAAATAAGTAAATACTACATGGTATGATATATATATATATATGGTTACATAATATATTTATAATTAAATTATATTTATTATAGAATATTTTTGAATGTGTATGAAGGAATTCGAGACTTAAGGTAAGAGATTTCTAGTATATCTTTTATTTCTAGAAGACATATGAAAATTCACCACTAATTTATTTTGTGTGGTATAGATACTAACCATTTGAAATGTTATATAATGAATCCAATTATTTTAATCATGTTTAATGTTTTATTTGATGTTATTTTTATTAGGGATTATGATTCAAAATATTACTAAAGTAGTAAAAGATTTTTGTCTCAATTTACCTTCATTGAGACATACATTATGTTACACACCTATCTTTTCTTATGAGGTGTATATAAAACCCATTTGACAAATAATATCATGAATATTTTTTATACTCATGATATTTTAAGTTTCACTTAATTTTATTCCTTCACAGGGCTTATGATTCAAAGTTACCAAAGTGGCAAAGATTTTATGTTTCAATCTCATCGTTTAACAAGATTATTTACAATTATGATTCCAATGAGGAAATATATTGATATATATCTCAATAAACTCATGAATTTTATTCTCATTTGGTTATTTCATGATAATTCATGTTTTCCCTTCATATATCTAAGATTTCAAAGAATTTTTTTTAAAAAAATTGTCTTTATTTCTCTCTTCAGTCGAAAACCCCCTTTTCATCCAAAACCATGTTTTCTAAAAATGTTTTTGAAAATGTTTTAATACTCTCCTATGATTTTTAAAATAAATATCAAATATATTTAAAATATTAATTTTTTTTAAAAAGGAATCTTCATGTTGTTTTAAAAAACAATTCCCATTTGTATTTTACTGAAAATGTGAGAAGAATATTTATTTTTAACATGCACGACATGAACAATATTTATCACTGTCATGAACACTCAATGAATTTAATATTAACTTAAAAGTTTTAAAAGTTCTTTTCAAATAAATTTTTTTCCTTAATATTTGATAAATTTTTAGATTATAAATAAAATTTTTTAAAGTAAAAAATGGATTTTGAAAATGTCTTAAAACATGTTTTTCCAATGCAGAAAGTCTATTTTCCTCAAGAAAAATTTTAAATTATTTTAAACCTTCATTTATAAATTTTTAAGTTTATTTTTAAATAAAATTATTTTCAAAATATTTTATGAATTTTTAGTATTTAAAAAATGATTTCAAAGAAAAGTTATTTTCCATAAGAAACGTTCAAATTGATCTATCTTTCAAAAATAATTCTCTATATAAGATGACATATCTTGATGTAACTTATGAATTGATAGGGATATGAACCAAGGATACCATTATTATTCTTTCATTGAATGGTTTATAATGATGATATGTTAATGAAAACAATTTCTCTTCTACAGGTTATACCATGACAAAATTCTTATGAAAATTGCTTATTTTTCCATAGATTTTGCTATGATGAAGTGATGAAATGATTATAATACCTTTCTATTTTCCATTGGTTATTATATGATGAAATATTTATGAAACCCATTTTATTTCATGGGTTATTATATGATGAATGTTTTATGATCTTGTGACACTCATACATATAGTTTTCATTATGTGATAGGTGAGACCTATATCTCCCTCTAATGCATTGGGTAATGATTAATGTTATATGAGATCAAAGGGTACACAAGAGGTTATCCTAAGCCCGAAATATGGTATACATGAGTTCATAACAAGATCTAAGTAGATACATGGGTTGTTAGCCCAATCCTAACATGTTATGAATGTCTTGGTGGGCAGCCTTGACATAAGATTTCTTAATCTTATTTATATGCCACAATTTCATGTCTTATGCTAATGTTATGCTCTCTTGGATCATGTTATTTTATTTACTTATGATTCATGTCTTATGAACTTCCAATATTTATTTAACGACTCAAGATAAAGATCTTTGATATGCAGGGTATGGTTTTAAAATGTTATTCTCATGTCTCATACCCTTATATTCATGTTATGCTTACGTATCTCCCTTGTTTACCCTTACTGAGCATATAATATCACAATTTATTTTATTTCATTTCCCTATGTTATGAAGAAAGTTTTTAATTTGGATATTTTTTTTAATAGTACTAAAGGGGATTATCTTTATGGGAGATGTTGAAGATCTTTCACTAAATTAGAAGATTGTTCACCTAGTCACTAAAGACTCTAAAATATTATGGTCCTTATAAATGTGTTTGTGTAATGTATTGAATATTAATATAAAAATATGTAATATATATGTATAAAAATCCTAGGGTTATATAGAATAATAGAAAAATTTATTTATATGTTCAACCTTTCTCTACTACTCTTTGTGTTATTTATCGTAGAAAATGCAGTTTATTTATACTATTTAGGGGTTCTTTATTTTTTTTCAAAAACAGTGAATTTAAAATTTGTATTAAATTCAGAATATATATATTTTCAGTTTATGTATTTCATATGATTCAAATAATAAATCTATGGTTGTTAGATATCATAGATGTTTTATTTATTAAAAAATATTTATCCCAGATTTTTAACATTTTTTTAATATTTTTGGTAATTAGTTTCGAAGATATTGTATTAATGAGTTTATAAATTCAAGTCAAAAACATATTTTCATGAATTTATTTTTAGTATAATTGATTCATTTTACTAGTAATATCTATGAAAATTAATATGTACTCAAAAATACGAAACAACAACATGAATTAATGCCATTTTGTGTTTTTAGGTTATGATACATACATGAATTATTGCCTTATTTTTTTCCTATATTATTTGGAGATCAATGTTATGGATTAAAAAATATCATTGATAGAAAAAGAAGAAAAAAGGTATGTTATTTACTCTATATTTCATTTTAATTTTCACTAAAAATGGAAATATATTTTTTTGTGTTATCTAACATTCTATCATTTCCATTTCCATTTCCTAAAAAAATTATTTCTATCTATCCATTCGTCTTATATATTTTTTTGAACTATGATTCATCTAATCATAAATAAAAATATGGTAATGATAAATATTATTTTTTATACTATAATATTCTCACACTATATTCATTCCTTTCTTTTAAAAAAAGATCCAATTTATAGAAAATATTATGGGTAGATTCAATTCAGTTAGTACAACATATACAATTCAATCATTTACATTTGATATCAAATTGAAATTTAGTTCATACTTTCAAAAGTTTTTCTTCATAGAAAACCCATTTTATATTTCAATTTTCAATTAAACTATATTAAAAAAACATGATACATGGTAACTTCATTTTATTATTATGGATTATTGAAAATTAAATATTTTTTTGTGAATGATTCCTTTTTAGGAAACCTTTATCTACAAAATAGATATTAAGTAATTTTATACAAACATAGGTATCTATATTTCTATTATCGTCATTTTATTTTAAATATTAAATTGAATTCATTAACATTCCAATTTTTTTGAATGATTCTGAAGAAGTTTAGTTGAACACAAAGTGAATAGTCCCATGCATTTTCACAAGTGAAGTACTTGTGTTATTTATTTATAATTTTATTTTCATTTACTTGATTACTAATAAGTACTATGGAATGAATCATATAATTATAGAATTATTATAAATTTTCATTTATGATGTGGATTTCATATGTTTGAATTAATGAAGACTTTTAATTTCCTAAGAAAACTATTCATATAGCCAAACTTTTGATATTACCACCATTGTATTTTATTTATAGAGATTAATCTTGAACATTCAATAAAGTCATATGTACTCTATATATACGATGATATGTTAATGGAAGTGTTTGATTTTGTTGGACATATACTTGGGTTCATTCTCTATTATTTTGTTTTTCTCTTATAACTGACTTGTTTTACTTTATCATAACTATCCCAAACATTACATGTAATCATATTCTCATCTTTGATTCACTTATGATTTATTTTTTCATGATTCTTAACAACTTCAATAAATCAGTTTCACAATATGTTATCATAATGAATATTCTACTCAGTAAAAATGGATAGTAAGATTGGTAAGATAATTTTTTTTGGTAAATATTATGATGCCTAAATTTCTCCATATTGACATTTTTAGGAGGAATCACTTGTCATGGACTCTAGATACATAGATTCATCTTGATTAAAATGACATTGGAAAAATTATTAAACATATTAATCATTATTCTAATCAAGATCATGCATGAGACATAATATTCATCTCCCATAACTACTATGAAAATTTAAATAAATATTACCCCATGATGAAGGATCCTCTAGTGCTATAGAAGAATATAAAGGAGTGATATAATCACCATTGACTGGTAATACCACCAAGAGAAATATTTTTGTGGAGTTATTTATGATTCCAAGACTATAAATCAATAAGTGAATACAAATCCAACATGTTTAAAATGACATGAAAAATAAAATTATATAGAGACATTATCAATGTCATTGATATGATGGAAAAAACCTATTTTACTTTCATTCCTTAAATGTCATTATACAATAACAATATTGTGATAAAGGTTTTAAAAAAAACTATTAATTACTTCTTTCCTTATTATTATCGAAAAAAATAATGAAATCATGATGAGGAATCATGAATATTGACCTACTGATGTGACTCAATTTCTTGAATAAAATAATGCTTCTTATAATCAAAGTCATGAAAATAATTGACACAATCAAAGACAAGGAAATTCATCCACTCAAGGTGGCCATACAATAAATGAGAAGATGAAAGAGTACCTCTAGAAGTGGTCTAATAATTAACATCCACAACCAAAGAAAACAAAGAATGATTAAAGTTAATATTTTTAATGTGTCATGAAGGGGAAATGGTCACATACCTATCATACACCAAATCATTTTTCTGATGTTTATCAAAAATATATTAAAGTAAATGAAAAAGTTCTGAAGATAATTTTACTAACCAGGCCTTAAAATATGATGATGATATTATGAAATTTGACATTTCTAATTATTTTTCACTTACAAAAGGTGTTGAGTATATAGATCATAAATTCTCATAGTAGAGATAAACTTTTTTTGTAATTATTTTGAAATGAGTATTTTATGTTTCATTTTGTTTCTTTTATTTTATTTATTATAAGTATGTTTTATTTTATTTAATTGAAATTAATGATATAAATCAATCCATTGTGAATAATTTTCATAATGAATATATTTTCCTCATTCATATTTCCATTATGCACACAATTATTAAATATGATAAATACTTTATCAACCTTAAAATGGGGAGTGCTCATGTAAGTACATTAACTAGTAGTTCACAATTAATTGAAGGATCTAAAGAGAAAAACTATTCTTACCTGGTGGTACACAAATTTTGATAAATAATTCTTTGTTTTCTACCAAGTCATGATGAAATTTACTATGTTTTAAATATATTCATGATAATATATATCACATCAAGACTATAGATGAATGAGGTACTGAGTACCTCTATATAATAAGAGTTAGTAATGAGTGAAAATTTATTCAAGAGAAACTTTCAAGACTTCTATCTAGATTTTACTTTTTCAATATTTGTACAATCAAATAAAATATGGTAAACTAAAATTATACTGACCGTGGTACATTCATTTTATGACACAATCATTTTTTTCATCCTATAACAAAAATTAAGAGGAAAATTATTAAATATATACATGGTCATCCATTATTTGATAAAAGAGTTCTTACATCACATGATTTCTCATGCGTTTCTTGTTCTCAAGGAAAATTAATTATAAGACCATCACTATAGAAGATTAGGACTAAATCTACTATATTATTAGATCAAATTCATGGTGATATATTTGGACCAATTTACCTACCATGTGGACCATTCAGATATTTTATTCTCATTATTGATGCGTCAACTAAATGGTCCAATGTGTGTTTATTACCCACTCACAACCTAGCGTTTGTGAAATTACTTGCCCAAAAAATAAGGATAAGAATAAAATTCCCATATTATTCAATGAATAATATTAGGCTTGATAATTATAGTGATTATTCATCACAAGATTTTAATAGTTATTTTACATCTTTGGGAATAAGTGTTGAACATCCTGGAGCTCATGTTCATACCTAAAATGATCTAGATTAATCAGTTATAAAGAAATTACAACTTATTGCTATACCACTACTTCTGAAAACTAAATTACCCTATTTAGAATAGGGACATGAAACTTTTCATGTAGTATCACTACTTAAAATAAGTCCATGAAGACATTATGATTATTCCTCTTTATAATTAGCTTATTAAAATGAATCAAATATTTCACACTTAAGGATATTTGGTTGTACTGTATATGTGCATGTAGCACCCCCAAAAAGAAAAATATGGAAGCCCAAAAGAGGTTGGGGATAATTTTTGGTTTTTAATCTCCATAAATAATTTAATATCTTTATATTATGAAATGGTATGTATTCATAAAAATATTTGAGGATTGTATGGATTAAATAAGTTAAGGTGTTTGTGATATAACCATCTAAGTAAATATTTGATGAAGTAAGGTTATAAAAATGATTCAATTATCCCATGTATCTTCATTAAAAGTAATGAATATAAATTTGTGATCATTTTAGTATATGTTGATGATATAAATATTATTGGGACTAATAATAAACTTTATATGGTAGTAGAATATTTGATGAAATAATTTGAAATGAAATACCAGGGACAAACAAAGTTCTACCTCAATTTAAAAAATGAAAATCTTAAGGATGTATTTTTTGTGAGTCAATCATGATATAATACTAAATTATTATAGAGATTTAATATGAATAAATAAAATCCATTTAGTACACCAATGTTTGTATGATATTTTGACTGAGATAATGACCCTTTTAAACCATGAGTGGATAATAAAGAACTAATTTGTCTTGAAGTACCATATCTAAGTTCTATTAGAGCACCTATGTACCTTGAAAATAATATAAGTCCATATATATCATTTTTTATAAATTTATTGGGAATTTATAGTTCTTATCCTACTCATAAACATTGTAATGGTGTTAAATAAGTATTAAGATGCCTTTAAGGATCCAAAGACCGGGGGTTACTTTATTCTAAAATTTCAGAACCAAAGTTAGTTCGTTATTATAATGATAAATACTCTTTTAATCCACACAAAGAAATATATAATTCTCAATATTTATTTTTATATGCAAGAACTATTATTTCTTGGCATTCTAAAAAACAAACCATTTTTTCACCTTCTTCTAACCATGCTAAGTTGATTTATATTTATGAAGAAAGTCAAGATTGTGTTTGGATGTGATCAGTTATTAATTATATTAAAAGTAACTATGAATTATATATGAATAATAATATTCACACTATATTATATAACGATAATGATTCTTGTATAACACAATTAAATAGTGGGTATTTTAAAGGTGACCAAATAAATAATATCTCACTAAAATTATTTTTTACTCATGACCTTCAAAATAATAGTGATATTAATATCTATTAAATAAGGTCATATGATAATATTACATATTTATTCACAAAGGAATCACCAAATTCAACATTTGAGAAATTGATTTATAAAATTGGGATGAAAAGATTGAAATGTTTATCACGACTTTATGAGGGTGAGTTGGGAATGCTATAATTATTTTCCCTTCATCGGCTTTCCCCACTGGGTTTTCATGATAAGTTTTTTAATGAGGAAATATAACAAGGAATAATGTTTATTTTCACTTGTTTTTCCCACAAGGTTTTTTTCAAGTGAATATTTTTATTATATTAAATGAAATTATGTCATACAGGGGGTATTATAAATTATCATTTATGATGGGGATGTCATAAGTTTAATTAATGAAGACTTTTCATTTCCCAATTAAAATATTTATATGGCCAAACTTTTGATATTCCCACCATTGGATTTAATTTTTAGAGGTTAATCTTAACCATTGGATTAATTCATATGTACTATATATATATAGTGATATGTTAATGGAAGTATGTGATTTTTATATCCATGTAAATGGGTTATTTCTCTCTTCTTCTATTTTATTCTCTTGTTATTGAATTTTTTACTTCACCTTAGCCATCCTAAATATTCTATGTCATTATACGTTTGTCTTTGATTTTACTTAGATCAATATTTTCATGATTCATAACACCTATAATCAATCAGTTTCACAATAATAATAAAATAAGAATATATTATAATTAAGAATAAAATATGAAGAAAAAAATATGAAATTTAATATATAAATTTAACATGAAATACCTAGTAAAAAACCTTGAAAATAATGAATGATTTCGGTATAAGAAAAAAATTATTTAAAATTATTTTGAACAATAGGAGAAATATAATTCAAAAATACCCATAGAGGAGATTTAAATACATGGGTTAGGGTTTAGAGACAATCCACACCATTGGATTCAGTCTTATTAGGTGCTACAATTTCCCAATACTAAATAAAAACTATGAAAAATCCATTTCTTAGCAAATTTTCATTAACATTAAGGGTTTCCAAATTTAATATAATACACCCTTTTCTCCTTTCTTTCTTTTCCCTCCAAACAAGCTACTAAACTAAACTTTTACTCCATCTACATGTTTGTAATAGACCGACTCAATTAATCCTATCACAACACTCAATACAACATGTCATAAGGCCTAAAGTGTGTTCTCAATCATCATAGGCTAGAACCAAGTATTGATAGTTTCAAATATACACTCTAGGAATGATCTTAATCTCTAAATCCATATAAAAAATATTTTATTCTTACAAAAAAGATGACATGAGGTGTCCATATGTTGAGTATCCATTCTAATAATAAACAATTTAAAATTATAAACTAAACCAAACATGTAATAAATATCAAGAGTAATATAAAATATCCAAGTAAGAAATTACCCCAAAAAATATAAATCCTATTATATATGATTTCTTAAGATACAATAGATGAAAAAAAGGATGAAGATGATTGATATGAAAAATCAATAATACAATTAAAAAGAATGATAATTACCCAAAAATATAAAATGGGAAAACTCTATTTGACATGTGGTAACTATGATGTTCCCATTCATGTCATGGAGATTAATTACATGCATATATTGTTATATCATGCTAGAACTATTTTCAATGTTCAAGTATCGAAGATTTGGAATGAAATGTTGAGATTAATATTCTTAAGAGATATTAAAGAATTTATTGGGTTTGTTTTATAAGTTTAAGAATTAAAAAGTATGATGGATTTGATACTCATGAGGGACTTAAAGCTCAAGGGAAATAGAGGATCATGGGGAGATTTTGTGTCACCATGATAAATATTGGAGGAAATTATGGTTGTTGGAGATAAATAAATAGTGGAGGTTCACACTTGAGTGAAAGGATGAATATATAGAGACCCATACCTTACATACATTAATTTTACCTCATTTTAAGACAAAGATACATAATAATAAAAATCCTAAAATTGATGGGTTTAGTGTCTTGGGAAAATTAAGTTTGTACAACATGAATAAATATAGAACATGAAACTTTATTTAATTCCTTATTATTATTCCTCCTATATTCTTTCATGATCTCTTTATTACATGAAATCACCTAGGTATATACATCAAATAAATTGTGAGTTAAAATCCCAATATAGGGAGGAATAATATGGAAGTAACATGAGACATGAATCAATATAGTACATGGATGAGACTAATAATAATCATCATATTATAAACACAAGATAATCATTATAAGAATTCATAAATCATTTGAAGTATACATGGATGTTCCACATGAATAATAATGAAACATCATAAAACTGTATACAAAGATCACACAAAGAATGTGAACAAAACTAGGAAAATGTTCACGCATAACATATGTGTACAAATATTATTGCATAGAATGAGAAAAAAGGTAGCATCATGTTCATGCATAATAATATCATGATATACATTACTTTATCCAATTAGTTGGAGGTATATATAATTTTGGTCCCACCCATCACATCATAATATGTTCATAATCATGCATACCACATATGAATGGAACACATATCAATCATAAACATGAAATAAACCCATGAGAAAAGAATGAGTTTTATAATGATGTTTCAAGGAACATATCAATCAAAAAACACAAAATATTCCCAGAATAATAAGGTAAAACATAATTTTGGAAACATGCATATCCCCTAAAGAATAAAAGGTAAATAAAATTAAAATAAATTTTCAAGGGATTTTAGAAGGATCATGGTGAGTAGATAGGGAAATATATGATAAACCCAAAAGATATAATGACGCTTGAGAGTCCCCTTACATTAGATACCATTTTGTTTCATCACATTTACACCTCTAGTATGAGAAAATTATATTTATGAAAACTTGAATCCATAAGTATATTATATTTATTAACATTATTCTTAACTAATTATAGTCATTATAATTTATCTAAATATCTTTTTGTTAAAGATTAAATGGTTTGATGACATGATTCTTTGAATTATCTTGTTTTGTTTCAATTTAAGAATATTGATTCATTGATATTTATCCATTAGTAAAATTACATAAAAATATTAAAAATACATAAAATAAAATATTGATTCATTATACATAATTTATTCATATAATACATGAAGTCAATGATAAGTAAAAAATTGATAGCATCCTCATAGGCGGTTAACCGGTCCTTAACAGGACATGTCAAAAGAGAGAAATAGAGGCAAAATATATATTATAAATAATAAATAATGAGTATATGTAAGTATAATAAAAATTATTAATATATAATATATATTAAATATAAAAATATGAGGTGATACATAAATATTTTTCATTGTCCTTTTAGGCGGTAAACTGACCATTAACAAGCATTTGTTAAGGAGAGGGAGAGAGAAAATATACATACTATAAATAGTTACTAACAATTATCCAGTAGTATGATAAAATTTATATAAATTTTACATATTCATTAGTTAATTTAGGAAGTATTTTTTATAAGAAGGAATGATAATAGCTGTATATTGGAGGGAAAATTTAATGGATAAAGCAAGGCAGGTTACCTTATTCCCTGAAGTTGCTCCTTTGTTAAGACCATAACACCTTGGAGGATTGAAGTTTCATGACACCAAAACATACCTAAAGATCATAAGAGTATTTAAAGAAGATAATTAGATAGATATTATAAAATTATAATGATTTGGGAAGTGATTTTCCATGGGTGGTGATATGAGGTATTTATACTTGAGGAGAAGGGGTATTTTGCATTTAAATAATGAATAAAATGTTGTTTCCAAAGTAAAACTTGGAATAATAGTGGAATTATCTACCATTATGATTTATATATGATTAAAATTACATTATTGTTTAATTTTTAAACCATGTTACCACCAACTTTATTAGTTTATACAAACTAAATGACGAAAAAATGAAAAATTATTTTTTAATGCTATATTTTATCTTGTTAGACTCTGGAAAGTACATTTTAGGATTAAAAATTAAGTTTAATATTTTAAATGAATAATTTATCTTATTAAACATATTTTGGGTCAATATAACCATTTTAGTATTAATAATATAATTATTATATCAATATTACATCATAAAACATCAGTATTCCAGAAACTATATTTTTAATAATCATATAAAGATTCATGTTTTTAAAAAATTTTACAAAAAATTCACCCTTCAAAAATGTTGAAATACTGATTCCAAAAATTAAATTTCTTTGATAAAAATAATTTTCTTTCATAGTTAATTTCAATATTTAATATACTAATTAATGTTTTGAAAAATATGTTAAAATAAAATTTATTTAAAATGAACCTATAATTTCTATTGAATTTTATAATTTAAATATTTATTTTATAGAACTATAATATTTTTATTTACTTACTTTATTCTTAGTAATTATTATTTACAAGTCATTTTGCTACTATAATGGTTTATCTTCTATTCTAATGGTCTAGTTACTATTCCTAACAGTGGATTTACTACTCCTAACTGTTATGTTATTATTTTTAATGGTCAGATTACTATTAAAATTTTCATATTGGTTTTATAATTCCTATAAATCCCTCATGCTACCTTTATTAATAATTCAATTAGTATTCTATCAAGGTCCTCCAAATTATTTATAAAATTTAAATCACATTTTTAATGATTTTTCATCTTTTTATCATGTTATTCATGACCGTGATAATTCTAGGTGTAATGACAATGATTCTAGTAACCTGAAGCTGATGGTTATCTTACTAAATTACTATTGTAACAACTGGGCCCTGTTGATAGCTCATGCACCCCAACTTAATATGGTATTTGGTTCTTGGCCCACTAGGGTCCACTAATTCCCCCACAGACATGTATTTTCCCCTCTCTAGGGCCCACCCACATGCATGAATGGATTATCAAACTAATAAATATCCCTATAGGCCAATTTTTTATCATTCAATGTTCTTTTTACTCACTCACACACACCATGATAAACTTCCCTAGAGATCATCCATCCTGAAACTAATCAAAGATAAGCCTCACTTAACCATGGAGTTATAATTCTATAGGCTCTTAAAATTAATGGTTCACCTTATCGAAATGAGTAGTAACGGTTAGTATTTTAACCCTTTAAATTTATAGAGTATTATATCCCTAACCTTTAGAGCACACCATCCTCATTATGGAAAGTATATTTCAACATAGGTAGTGACACTATACTTATGTATGGGCACTGCCTTGGATACCACTGTAACAACTAGGCTCTAAAGTCAACACAAACACCCCATTTTAACATCGTCATTGGGTCTTGTCCTACCAGGTGGCACTAGGTTTTCTACAAACACATGTTATCCCCTCCCTAAGGCCCACTCACATTCCCAAACAGATTATCAGACTAATTTATATCCTTTCAAGTCAACACATGTTATTTCGGTGTGATTTTCCCTCACTCACGTACACCTTGAGAAACTTCCTAGTAGGTCTTCTATCTTGACACTAATATAGGCCAATACTTGCTTAACTATGGAAATCTAATTAGAAAGGCTCTTAAAAAGAAAGGTACACCTTGTTGACATGGGTAGTAACATTTAGTATTTTAACACTTTTACTTTATGGGGTGTTATAGACATAATATTAAATAGATTTTATAAGGGTATGGATCCATGTAGAATGACCCTTTGCATGTTTTTGAGGCTTGTGGATCTTGGAAGAGGCTTAGAATTGGTTTGGATGGGTTTGTCTATGAAATACTGGAAGCAGGGTGAATACAGGATGTGTAAAGCTTACATGTCATGTATGTGTAGTTCATGTTATATGCAGGTCCAGTTCATGATGTATAAATTTTTGAGATTAAATAATAAAAATGTGACACATTTTTTGGTGAAATCTTACCCAAAATTTTACAAAAGGTGTAAATAGATTGCACGTCATGTAAAAATCCCGTACAACACTTTTATAAATGTTTTTAGCCACTCAGGTTTCTCAAACCCTATAGCTGCACTCATTATCCAGTTTCCATAAGATCCTGCCTTCAACTTTTTGAGAAACCTTTGATAGGAATCAATCCTTGGGAATTTTCCTTCAATATGTGGTGATCCGTGTTGAGCCAAGGTGTCTTCTTCCTTCAGTTTCTAGTGCGTTATCCCGATTTGATATTGTTACCTTCTATTTATTATTTGGATGCAATGGTGGATGATATCCAATGTTTCTTATGGGGTTTTCTTGGTTTTTCATTGGTGAGGTTGTGTCGCAGCATCATTAGATGGATGCAGTTCTTACGAGAGAGGTGATCAGAGATCTATAACATGGTCCATTCTCATGTGAAGAATGTTTATGACTTTTGGGGTAGGGGAATCATTGCTTCACTTACTTCATTTACGTGCCATCATAAATTGAGCACGGTTTATCCCTTTGGATTAAAATTAAATTAACCTAAATTTATTGAATTAGATTATAGAAATTGGTTGCAATCACATGTTTTCAATGTCATTTCTTTATACCATGATATAGGTTTGCCTCATGATTTTCTAGTTAGTGTGATATCTATGAATTTCTTTGTTAGAATGTTATTATTCTTGTATTATCATGTTGAAATTGGTAAATAACATAAATAAATAATTAATTGGATTAATAATAATAAAAGAGATAATCAAATTGACACAATGGAAATATTTAATTGAAAATTTGATCTCCCATGTGATTAATGTAATTTATAAATAAAGTGAGGCATGTTGATTTCTTATTGATAATAATTGAAAAGGCATGTTAATTGATAATGGTACTTATCTAGGGTTTTTGAAACCATAATTAATACAAAGATCATGTTTTTCCTTGATAGATTGTTATAGAATGATGCCTTAGGTTGCATATAGTTATAACTTGCTAATAATAAATCAGTTAAATCAAGATGGAATAAGAACTGGTTGTGTGACAAAGATGTTTTTATTGGGCCCAACTTTTCCATTTTCTTAAGAAGTCCAAGTTCAATGTTTTTTAGCCCCAAGATATTGTTTTCATTTGAAGGCTGAATTCCTTGTTTTGAGGTCCCAATTTCCCAATTTCTTGCTTGTTTATTTCATGATACTTATGATGTGCTCTGGATGTGAGCCTTATGATGTGAACCTAGTAAGGATGATCCTAGAGGGATGATGTGTGATATAGGGAGGGGATTCCTGAATATGATATGAGCATGGGATGGATGATGTGATATGAGTTTAGCGAGTCCCAGATGATGTGGTAGTAAATAATTCCTATGATGGAGAGATGCATCAGCATATGCATGTGGATGTCGGGGATTTCACTAGAGGTGATGGAATGGGTTAAATACGGGCTTACCCATTGATGAGATACAAATATCTGGTACGCTCTCTTGAATTTATTTAATGGTTTATGTCTAGGTTTATTGTTTTATCTGCATTCCTTTACCCACTATTTGAGGAAGCTAGAGGTGCTTAGTTACATGTTTCCTCTTGGTGGTAGCTTAAAATGGGTTTTCTAGAGTACTTAGTTTATGTAATAATTCTAATAATGATTTAATAAATGTTTAACCCATGAGTTTGGTTTTTTTTGTAATTAAATGTATTAAAATATATTAATCTTGATAAACCATGGACTTGGTTTGGATTATTTCTATAGGAAATGAACTTTACTATGACGATTAATGTGATTCAATTCAATTAAATATAGTGTAATGTGGATTAATGTTAATGGATAATTAATTTAGAATGAATTAATTAACAGAAAAAATTAATAAAAATGAAATACGTATTTAATGTAGCTCTTTTTTATGCTTGTGTGCTTATAGGACATCTAGTCTTAGTAGTGGAAACCAGGAGTCTGAGTGACCTTAGTTGTAGTTGAATATAAAAATAGGTTATTCACATAGTGTGGTTGTGAGATATATTATATCATGTATATTCTATGATTTCATACACTTCCCCACCCATGTAGGTTAGATAAACTGACACCCAGTATACTCTGGGTGGGTGTTTTCCCTAACAACCTGGTGGAAGGATAGATGGATCACTACCCCCTGTGGACCTACTCTATTCTCTTGGTAGTTACTTGTACTAATATGCATGACAGTTAGTTTTCCCATATATGTGCATAGATTTCTATGAGGGTTTGTAGTTATTTCACACACATGTATTATAGAATATTTTATCCAAAGTATTATTATAGGAATGACTTGTATAGGCTATGATGGTTTGAGTTACTTACTCAGTGTATGAGCTATAATGGATTACGGTATAATACCCAATGTTTGATATACATCATATATTATATGGTGGCTCCCAAAAAATACTTGGTTACTATATGTGATATGTGATAGTTTGGTTATATGATGCAAGATGTGCATATTGTGACATCGTTACCAGGTGTCTTCAGGTGGGCTTAATTTTGAAGATAGATGGCTCATGACGTGCAACATTGGGGAAGAGTAAAAAATGACCAGGAAAGTGGGAGAAGGGTACCCTTGATGTTTTTTACTATATTATATCCTATATTGTATGTGATACTTGGTGAGAGTTATCCATGGTATGGCTGGGAACTTAGTATACCTTTTTAGGTGACAAGTTAGTTTCACTGTTGTCTACTATGATTTAGCATGCTTTCTTTATCTTTTTTAGGAGAGGCTCTAGGTATAATCCTACTGAGTATACTATTATACCCACCCTATGTATATATAAAATATTTTTTAGGTTAGCTAGATCAGGTGGGTGATTGGGATGAACATTACTATCTCAGGGTTTAGCAGAAACTTTTTAGGCTTTGTGGTTGCTGCTGCCTTTACCATTATTGGGTACTTATAGTTTTCCTTTTAGTTATTTAGTACTATATGAAATTTCATTTTTTCATTTGGGTTTTATTTATATATATATATGTGTGTGTGTGTGTTTTATATGGTGTTGGTTTCTATATCCTTATTATTTATCTCTTTTACATGTTTCTCTTAGAGGTTAATTCCTCCCATATGCTTGTTTACTATACCCTTGGTGTTAGTCTCAAACCCAGGGCCTACTGAAGGTAGTAATTAGGTAGTCACCATCTCTCTCCCCTCATTGCATCATCTTTGTGGGGAGGGGGTCATGAAAGAGTGGTATTAAAGGTTCAGGTTGAGGGATAAGATGGATTTTGGAGTTAGGTATATGTGGGGTTGCATGGTTTGGTAGAGAACTAATGTTATCTAAGTTTAGTAAGTGATTTAAACACAAGAGAATGGAAAATACATGAGTATTTATGTCCCCTTGTGATTTGATGTATGTAAATTTAAGTTTATCAAGACCACTAAATGAAGTGATACTGGTTGTAGGGTAGAGACCTAGCAACGGTTATTATATCATTCTTCTTTGCGTCTGTGTTTGAAATGGGTAGAACTTAGGATTGTTTAAAACCTTAATCAATATAATAAAATTTATTAATTTATTAATATTAAATATTCTAAATTATAGGTTTAGGATCTCTAACAGTTTTTTAATTTTTTTACAGTCCTGGATCCAAGTTGAAATCCTTTTTAGGATCATGCCGAAGATGTTCAAAAAGATGTGCCCACATATCACCAAAGAGTAGAGGTCGATGATGATGAAACTTGGAGGAGTAAACTTAGAGGGTTTCTGTGAAAAATTCTATAAAATTATGAGGGATCTATTTTAGATGCATCCATGAAAGAATTGTTGGAGGATGTTAAGACAACTTTCGGTTCGATCAATGCTTAGTAAGAGCACTGGGTTTTATTGGATGTGATGATGCTGCATGGAGTAATGAGGAAGTGGTGATTCTTGTTCCTTGGGGATTGTGAGGAGTCAGTAGACTCATGTGAGAATTTCCATGACTAATTTAGAGAATAGTTTCTTTATTTGACCGTAAAGGCTGCCAGTATCTAGGAATTCTTACCCTTCAGTAGGGGAGTTTCAATGTGCGAGAGTTCAAGACACATTTTAGGACCATTATGTGATATGTTTTAGACCTGTTTCCAAATGAGGAGGTCATGGGAATTTTAAGAAGTCTTTACATCCAAATATCTAGATTTCGGTAATCAAATTTATACTAAATATGTATCTTGAGGTGTTGGCGAGGACAAAGGTTATTGTGAGGACACTGGATAGAACTGAATCATCATGAGAGAGAATTATTCATGATTCCTCACAATGTAGAACTATAGTCTGGGGTTCCCAATTTTTAGGATAGAAGAGTTTTGGGTTAACTGGGGGTAGGTCCCAACCCTCATCATCGTGTTTATATGGGGTCAGTGGCTCTCAAATTTATGCCAAGGGATTAGATGTATGTTTTTCTTATGAAGCCCAAGGTCATCAGTGGAGAGAGTTCCTAACCATTCTGAGTATTCATCATGTTCTAGGTGTTCCACTTTAGATTTCTCTTTGAGGTAGTTTCAGGTGAGGTAGAAATAGTAAGGTGGTCCAGTTTGGGATCATCAGAGAGAATATGATGAAGGTTGAAGACATCCATGAGATTCTCCTTATCCTCAGAGAGTAAAGTGCGGCTATGGAGGTGGTTTTTAGTAAGGAAAGAGAGGCCATGGAGAAGGTCATTGACAGATTCATGCTTTAGCGTTGCTATCACCAAGCGATCCATATGTAGTTTGAGGTACCTTTTTCTTATTTTCTACTTGGGTGCATAATTTATTTTAGGAGATATACACTTCGGTATATCACCTACCCTTTTAGAGGCTTTGGTACTTGAGGTAGATAATCTTATAGTGCCCATAGCATTGAATACACTGGTTGGATGGCGATATGGATTATATGAAGTATGTAGAGACTATGAGATAGTACTAGGGAAGCACCACTCTTGGGGAAATTTCCCATGTTTGCAGATATAACCATATGACATCATCATAAACATGGATTGGTTTTATTTAGTGAAGGATTTCATGGATAGCTTCAGAAGTTAGATTGTGTTATATGATGCTGATGGAGAGACAATGATGTTTTTTAGTGAATGAGACCCTCATATGGGCCAGAGTAATGTTCCAACTTTGTCTTATTTGATGTCCTAGTTGATGCTGAGTTCGTCGGGGGTTTAGTGGTTGATGTTTCCTAGGGTTTTAAAAGAGTAACCTAATGTATTTCTAGAGGAGGTTATAGCATTACCCCCTCAATGGGATATCAAGTTTAGGATTGAGTTAAAACCAAGAATGTCTCCTATCTTGATGTCTCTGTATAGGATAACACCTTATGAGTTGTGGGATCTATGAGTATAGATTGATGATATATTGTAGTGAGGTTTTTTTCAGCTGAGTGTGTCACCTTGGGGTGAACCGGTTTTGTTTGTGAAGAAGGTCGATGGTAATTTGTGACTTTGTATCAATTATTGTCACTTGAACAAAGTGTCAATGAAGAACTGCTATCGTCTTCCATAGATTGATGATTTATTCAATTAGTTGGAGTGAGAAAGTTGGTTATCAAAGATCAATTTACAATTAGGATATCATTAGATATGGGTAAAGGATGAGGATGTTCAAAATATTGTGTTCTGTTGTTGCCATGGGCATTATTAGTTTTTTTTGATGTCGTTCAGTGTAACGAATGATCTAGTTGTGTTGATGGGGTTTATGAATATAATGTTTAAAGAGTTACTAGATAAGTTCATAGTGGTTTTCATTGATGAAATCCTTTTTTACTCTACATTAGAGGAGGATCATGTATAGAATATGTGTTATATTCTGGGAGTTCTTCAACATGAGCAGCTGTTTGAGAAGTTTTTGAAGTGTGAAATCAGGCTCATAAAGTCTATTTCTTGGGGAATGTGGTGTCATAGTAGGGAGTAGTTGTGAATCCTTTGAAGATAGAAGTAGTCATGTCTTGGGAATCCCCCAAGACAGTGATAAAGGTGTAGAGTTTCCTTGGTCTTGTAGGGTATTACATAAGGTTCGTAGCTGATTTATCTCGGGTTGTGAATCCTTTGGGAGACTTGACCTAAAAGGATCAGGCATTCCTATGAACTGACCTGTGTTAGATATCTTTTGAGTACTTAAAGGATAAGTTGGTCATCACTCTAGTTCTTTATTTTCTAACTGAGGGAGTTCAGTTTGAGGTTTTATGTAACACTTTGTATCTTGTATTGGGATACATTATAATTCAGTATAGATCGATTGTTTCTTATGGTAATTGATAGTTATGTTCCCATGAGCATAATTATGACACCCATGATCTCGAGTTGGTGGTAGTGGTGTTTTCTTTGAATTTTTGTTGACATTACCTCATCGATGAGCATTTTGTGGGTTTTAATGACCATAAGAGCCTGAGTTATGTCTTCTCCTAGCGTGAATTGAACCCACATAAGCATTGGTGTATATAATTATTGTAGGATTAAATTTTTTAAATTTCATATATGCCAGGAAAGGGTAATGTTGTGGATGATACACTGAGTATAAATTCACATAGTGATGTTGTGCATGAATCCAAAGATTCATAGAGAGTGATGTAAAAAATCTCAATGATGCATCGTTATATAAGATTGGTTGGAGGTATAGGTTGTTGTTTCTAGATTATAGTGTAGTTTTTTTTGGTGTATCAAGTGGAGGATTCCCAATTTGGGGATTTTGAGTTAGAGGTCTGGATACACTAAGTTGTTTTTGGAAATGCCCCAGATGGTTGGTCTGAGGATGGACAACATCAGGTGTTGTTCCAAGGAAGGATTAGTATTCCTTTGGCAATGAAAGAGATAGTTATCCATGAGTTCCATAGTTCAACTTTGGTGATACATACCCACATGATAAATATGTATCAAGCATTGATAGGTTAGTTTTGGCAGCCTAGGTTAAAGCATAAAGTTTTGGGGTTTGTTTCTCGATGTTTGGTCTGCCATAAGGTGAAGGTTGAACACCATATTATTGGTGGGTTGCTCCAGCCATTGGATTTTCCCTAGTATAAGTGAGAGGAAATCTCAGTGGACTTTGATACTAGTTTACCTCAAGTTTGGGGAGGCTATAATTCTATATGGGTGATAGTAGACTATTTAATGAAATCATCCCACTTTATAGTGATCATTGAGTCAAGCTATAAGAAATTGAATTTTCGTATATGGTCTAAATATTTTTTTTTTCATTTTAAATGATTATTTGTGGACTAATATGAATACCCTCTAAGGTTATGGGTGTATCAGGTGTGTATGAGGCTTTTTTGAAGCCCAGGACCAAGCTTTTGGGGTGAAAAAGTCATGGTTCATGGTTAGTAGAAACCATGTGGGAAAATTCGCATGGTTACTTACAACTATGCAAGGCTAGATAGTGGATTCCTATAGTCTAAACAGTTAGAAAAACCTTGTGATTTGGGGCACATGGTCATGCAAAAAACTATAGACTTTTGGATGTGGAGTTTCACACGGTCTGCGCATGGTTAGTCAAACCGTGCACACTAACTATGTGAGGTTTCCCTTTCTTATAGTAAAGGGTGCACAATTGGAATATGATTTGTCCAACCATGAAGCCAAACCATGTGGCCTAGTAATTTGGGTAAAATTATGAAATTACCCTTAAAATGTTTATAATTTCAACATAATTCCTCGTTATTCTTTCACATTGGAAGCAACCACTTGAGAGACCCTCTTTGAAGCTAAAAGGTAGATTTTGATCCCATTCCTTAATCTGATATTAGAATCTAATGTCTTCAATCATGTTGGATCCGCAATGGTGAGTTCTCAATTCTTTTTATGTCATTCCCTGATCTTCATGGTATCATCTTTTCTATTTAGGAGAAAAATCTTATCCCCTAATTATAGGTTCATCATCTATTCTTCAATTTTATTTTGATATAAGTCAAATCAAAAGCTTATACTAGATGATCACTCTACTACGGACCTATGGTAGGTGGTATATACTTTTCCCATTTGGTTTGGTGCTTTATTAAGTAAGTTGTCATTATGACAACCTCCAAACTTTTTGGTATGACCTCGGTTTTGAATTGAACAATTGAATTAATTGAAATGGAACCTGTTAGGGATTACCTTTAGCTTCCTTGAGTGATTTTGGTGGTTGTTTTTTCAACCAAAGTCACCCATGGGGTGTGCCTTGTAATTTCCTTGAGTGTTCCCTTTTATTGAACCACAAAATGGGTGTGTTTTATGCTTTCCTAGTTAGAGGTAGCCCGATGATAATTAAATATAAATTAATTGCTTAACTAGGATATGTATTGAATCCCTTGACATGATTTGACATGTTATGCTATGTTGAATTGTTTAAATGATAATTGTTATATGTTTATATTTGTGGGTATACTCATTGATTTCTTTTGAATGTAAATGGTTGATTGAGTGTGTATAATGATTGTTTATATTGAATGTAAATTATTGAATGGAATATATGTATTTGAAATGGTAGTGGATGCCTTGGTTGGTATATGAATGGTCTTGATTCCATTTAGATTACATGGTCATTTCACCCATGGATCTTGTTTTTGGGTAGAAGATGCCTTAAAATTGTATTCTCCTTGGATCTTGATTTTTTAGGATGATAAGGGAATTTATATCCATTATATTTGGGTTATTGGACTCACATTGGACATACTTTTTTGAGATTATGATTGGAATCCACCAGTGTCATCACAATGTTTCCATCTAGATGTTCTTGGGACTCGATGAGGATTCCTTAGTCTTCTATACCTTAGGTTTGGGATTGAGGGTTCTGATACTTAATTATATAACACAACCATGGTAAATGTGATATTCTTGGTTATACGAATCTACCATGGTTGTTATAACACTTATGTTTGTATGGTAAGGTCATGGGTTATATGATATATGGTGTATACGACATAAACTTGGTGTTTACTTCTTTTACTTGTATCTACCTTGTGTAGGAGATTGAACATTGTTTTATAGGGATCCTTGAGGGTCTATACAAGAATAATTTATTTTTTGTAGACATTCCATGGGTAATTTACTTTTATTTACTGCTTAATCATGACATAAATTTCATACTTCTTTAGCTTATATTGCACAACCAAGTTTTTTTTATAGACCTTTGGGTGGTTACCTATTGGGATTGTATCTCACACCTTATTCAGGCCATCAATGGGTACCCAAATAAACTTTATGGATATAGGTAGGGATTGGGGAAATATTCCATAGTTAAATGCTTGATTTTGTTCCATGCTTAGGAGCAGGGGATCACGGGATAGAGATGAGGCTCATGATGTTATTCAGAGATAACACCGTTGGTTCCTTTTGGTATTTTGATACATGTATTGTATTGTAATACTGTCTAACTATTTTGGATGCATTGTAGATACATGTATCATCATATTTTATATATGAGATCCCTTATGGAATTATTTATATATTCCTTTCTTGTTTATTTATCACTTTTATGTTTTTTATATTTTCTTCCGCTATTGATTGTTATTGCTATTCCACTGTGTTACACTCTGGTAAAGAGGGAATATTCTCCCCATGGACACACCCTAGGACCTCACTTCTATTCATAAGCCTTTAGTGTTTTTGGAGATACACTTGGGGAAATATGACCAACCGGTCTTGAGAATATTGAGTGAAATTCGGGTTCAGGATGTTACCATGTGATATCATAGGTTTTTTTGGTTATTTATTTAGAGACAATAGACATGGATATGAAGGAAATGAAATTTGGTAATGAGATGTTCCTATGCATAGCTAACCCATATACAAGAAAAATAAAAATTACCTCAAATGAAATTATTTTTTTCTTGATTTTGGATATTATAGTCAATTTGATTCCACCGTTGGGTGATGCACTTGAATTGTTATGTTACCATTGATATGATTGTGGGTTCTATTTTATTGAAACCTGATGAGATGAGGGTATTCCATCTCATGCATCATATTAATAACTTTATAGGAATCACATTCCATGCATTATGCCATTCCATTTATAATGCATTTCTTGTTTACATGATGTTGTGATAGGTGTCGTGATAGATATACTTGCTATTATGATAGACTTATGTAAAGTGTTTTGAAAAAAATGGTTGGTACTCAGAGTGCCCGATGTAACCTAAGTAGTGTTTTCCTGATTAGGATATAGTAGACACACTAAGTAGCCAATTGTGGCACATTGATCCATGGACCATGAGTTTCATGGACTAGAATGTGTTATAGTGTGGATTAGGAGGACGTCATATATCAGTTCATAATGGGTATGATCTCTTATGAAATAGAATTTTGTGAACCATTTGGTTCAACCATTTAAAATGAAATGTTCAATGAAAATGAAATTCAAATAGAAACTAAAATGAAAAAATAGGGAACTCAACCTAGAACTAACTTTTTAGTGCACCAGAGGCAGTGTCTCTAGTGAATTTTTCAACTATTCTTTTTATAGTCCTGGATTTAGGAGAAGGATGTGTATATGACCTATTTATAGGAAGGTTTTGACCTTTCCTATACTTTTGAGCTATGAACTTTGATATCATTATTTTCTGAGGCATGTTCTTGGAATTGTAGAGGCATTCCACCACAATGACCTCCAGTCATATGACAAGAGGGTGGTGAGGACCACACTCTATAGGTGGTGGGACATGGGCTACTAGTGGACCCTACTTTAGTGCCATATACAGAACCAACTATTATTTCAAACACAGGTGCTGAAGAACAGTTCCAAGAGGTGTTTTATCACTTCATGCATAATTTTCATTGATCACTTATGGAGTACTTAACACTCTTTACAAAGCTGCAATGTTTTGCACTGATGTACCTTGCTGATGAGTTATTGAGGGAGAAAATCTTTGAGAAAGGTATTTAAAATTCCATTTTATCTTAGGTCAACATGTTAAGATTGATCTCTATTACTAAAATGGTAATTAATGTGCTAATTATAGAGTGGAACTTGAGAGAAGACAGGGGTGTAGAGAATAGTAGTTCAGTCTCTCGACCCAGTGGTTCTGCATCTTCAGACAAGAAGTTCCATTTTGAGACTTCTCATGAGATGAGTACCAGTCAAGTAGTGAGTATTGGTAGTTAGTTTTTTTCATTAGTGTAGTAGACAAGGTCGCATGAGGAATCAGTGTGATTGAAACATGGTTTAGTGTTGACCTTGAGGTAGGATTGGCCACATGCAATGTTTTTGTAGGACATTCCTTCCAGCAGTAAGTGGTAGGGGGTTTGCTCCGACACCAGATTTAGGAGTAGGTTTCTCATCTTTGTGTTAGGTAGGGAGCTAGAGAAGTACTGATTGATCAAGATGAGGTGGTGGTGGTCATGGCCAAGGCATATATACACCGATTAAACTGAGACATCATAGTGGGCCTACTAAGGGTAATGAGGTTTTGTCACAGGGCCATGATTCAGGAAAATTATATTTTGTACAGCCTACCCAAGAGGATCAGAGTGCCAGATCATCTATAGTGAGAGTTACGGTCTTAGTAGGCTCTACTCTTTTAACTGCTCTTTTTTACATAGGTTCATCTCATAGTTTTATATATGCACTTGTGGTGAAAATCCTTAGGCTTATTATACTTTCTTCTAATGGAGTTTTGATATTTGACACTCTGTTGGGGATTAGAAATGAAGATGTATGTCAGTCCAAGGAGTTCCCCCTGTAGGTTGGTGGGTGTCAGTTTATCAAGAATATTTTTTTCCTTGAGATGACTGGGTTTGAAATTATACCTGGAATGGGATGGATAGTGGATTTTTGAGCCAACATTGACTACTATCATTATAGGGTGACTTTAACATCAACAGAGGGTGCCGTTTATACTCAAAAAGTTGAATATGATTTCCAAGAAAGATGAGTTATACCACAACATCATCAGCTAGACGGAATGACATCCTAGATTGATATTTTGTATCTGGATGATTAGGGAGTGCATCAGGCGGACTTTCCTCCAATGTTTGACCATTTCAGGGATGTTTTCCTAGAGTTTTTTTAGTTTACCTCCTAATAGAGAGGTTGATTTCTCTATCGAGTTAGTGTCATGAGATACACTGGTATCCATTTCACCTTATAAGATGACTACTACAGAGTTGTAGGTGGTCAAGAAATATCTAGAGGATTTGGAGTCAAATGGGTTTATTGGACACAATAATTCTTCATGGGGTTTTCCGATCCTTTTTTTGAAAAGGGAGGATGTTACCCTTATTCCAAGCATAGATTACCGAAAATTGAGCCAGTTTATGGTTAAGAACCAACATACCTCTCCAAATATAGATGACCCATTTGATCAACTTTGAGGATATCGGGTGGTCTCAAAAATTGTTTTGAGGCTAGGAAACCATTAGGTATGTGTTCAAACTACAAAAATAATTTTTATAGTATTTTATAGTAGGTATATTCTATATGATTATCTGGTTACACCATTAAACCTCACAAACGTGCCATCAGTTTTCATGGTGTAGATGAACCAAGTTTTCCATCCTTATTTGGATTCATTTTTAGTAGTTTTAGTTGATGGTATCTTGGTGTATTCTCACAATCAATACAACCATGAAAAATATCTTGAGATCATTTTGAATAAATTGAGGGAGCACTAGTTATATACTAAGCTCACAAAGTGACACTTTTGGATGAAAAAAATTCACTTGTTGGGTCATATTATCTCAAATATAAGAGTATTAGTTGACCTAGATAAGGTTAGGGCTATGTTTCCTGATAGTAGACTAAGAGAGTCTTTGACATACAAAGTTTCTTGGGGCTATATGGAGATTTTAGGAATTTCATACAGTACTTATCACATTTAGGAGCACTATTTATGGGATTGACTAAGAAGAGTGTGAAGTTTGTATGGCCAGATACCTATGAGATAGCCTTTCAAGAGCTGGAAGGGAGATTTACTTCAACACTAGTCCTGATATTTATAGAGTAGGGTAGGAGGTACACTATGTATTGTGATTCATTAAGTATCAAGATAGAAGAAGTTTTTATGCAGGGGGATAGATTCATAGCATATGGGTCTCAGTAGTTGAGTCCAAATGAGAGGAACTACCTGATGCAAGATCTTGAGTTATCTATGGTTGTTCATGCATTACACTTTTAGAGACACTAAAAATTAAGAGAACATTTTTTTGTGTTCATAGACCACAAAATCCTCAAGTGAATATTTACAAATCATGATCTAAATCTGAGGCAGTGAAGGTGGGTTGAATACCTATAGTATTTTGAATTAAAGATTTCATACATGCCTATTAAAGTAAATGCAGTGATCAATACACTGAGTAGGAGGACTCATATATAGGCAGTTTATGAATCTAGTAATGATTGAAAGCTTATGGATTTTTTCTCAGAGATTCACTTAGAGGCACATGAATATCAGGGGAAAACTTTTATTTTATCCTTATTCATGACTTCTACCCTATTGGATAGAATCAATACATGATAGTTATCAGATTCAGAGGGCCTAGTTATATGGGAGATTGTGGCAGGTGAGGACCCACCTCCTCGTTTGACCATAGGCAAGGATGAGATCCTGGTTATCCATGGTCATGTTTGGGTTCTAGTGGACACACGTGAGGAGATGATGCAGAAGTTTCATTCCTTAGTTTAGGAAGTACATCCCAGTGTCCCCAAGATGTACCATGACTTATACCATCAGTAATGGTGGCCAGGTAAAAAACATGAGGTTGTTGGTTTTATTATGAGGTGTTCCACCTGTTAGTAGGTGAAGGTAGAACATCAGAAAGCATCCGAACTTTTAGAGTAGTTACCTATTCCTAAGTGGATATGGGATGATGTCATGATGGATTTCAGGACTGTTTTACCAAGATCACCTAGAGGTAGTGATTCTATGTGGGTTCATGTTGAAAGGATCATGTGGATTTCACATTTCCTTATGATCAAGAGAAAGGTAAAGCTTTCACCGTGACATGTCAGGTCGTTCGAGATTCTGGGTAGAGTTGGGATGGTAGACTATCAGTTGTAGTTACCTTAGAGTTACTAGGCCATGCATGATATCTTCCACATATCTTAGATACACCATTATCATTCATACCTATCTCATTATTTTTAACCTGAGGGGGTCAAATTACAAGTATATGCTTCCTTTTATGAGCATTCAATTCATATCATTGATAGGATCATGAAGGTTCTCCTAGGCTGGTAAATTTCTCTAGTATTGTTTCTATGGTAGCATGACCATTTACAAGAAGAGACTTGGGAGAGGGAGGCTAATGAACGTCCTCAATGGCCAGGGTTTTTCTTAGACAAATCTTGACCACCCTTGAGAGGGTAATTCAGGGAAGAATTGCTTTGGGGGGGGGATTGTAAGAACCCATGTTTTTGTAAATGCTACAGATCCTTTTGTTTTTAGTTTAAATGCTTATTTATTTCCTAATATGAATACCCTTTGAGGTTATGGGTGTATTAGGGGTGTTTGGGGATTGTTTGGATCCTAAAACAAAGATTTTAGGGTGAAAAATTCCCAATGCATGGTTAGTAGAAATCATGTAGGGCAGACCACGTGGTTACTTCTAACCATGCAAAGATGGTCATCGAAGTCCTACAGACCGCACTATTAAAAAAACTGTACAATTTGGGGTGCACGAATGTGAAAAAAATAGATACTTTTGATAGTGGACTTTCACATAGTTTGTGCATGGTTAGTCAAACCAAACACATTAACCATGTGGGGGGGCCGTTTCCTATAGAAAGGGGCACATGGACAATTGTGTGGCCAAACCTTATAGCCTAGTAATTTGGGTAAAATTATGAAATTTAATTTTTTTTAATTTCAACCTAATTACTCATTCTTCTTTCACATTGGCAGAACTACCTTGAGTGATCCTCTTTGAAGATAAAAGGAATATTTTGATCCTATTCAATCATCTAATATTATAATTGAGCACCATCAGTCTCATTGGATCCACATCGGTGGGTTCTAAATTGCTTTTGTGTTGTTCCCAATTTTTATTGGTATTGAGTACATTATTTAGGTGAAAGCTCATATGCCCTAATTTTAAGTTTTTCATATGTTCTTCAATTTTTTTTCTAATCTAAGTCGAATTAGAAGCTGATACTAGATGAGAACTCTATTAAGGACCTAAGGTAGGTGGTATATATTTTTTCCATTTGGTTTAGTGATTTATTAAGCTAGTTTCCATTATACCGCCTACCAGACTTTCCAGCGTGACCCTGATTTTGAATTGAAAAATTGAATTAAATGAAATAAAACCTGTTTGGGATTCCCTTTAGATTCTTTGAGTGATGTTAGTGGTTTTTCCCCCAACCAAGGTAACCCATGGGGTGTTTCTTGTAATTTCCTTAAGTGTTCCTTTTTGTTAAACCAACCAATGAGTGTGTTTTATACTTTCCTAGTTAGAGGGATCCCAATTATAATTAAATGGAATTGAATTTCTTGACTAGGTGATGTATTTCATCCCTTTCCATGTGTTGAAATGTTATGATATATTGAATTATTTAAATGATAATGGTGATATTTTTATATGGGTGGGTATACTCATTGGGTTCTTTTGAATGTAAATTGTTGAATGAGTGGCTATACTCATTGTTTGGATTGAATGTAAATTGATTAATGAAATTGATGTATTTGAACTAGCAGTGGATGCCTTGGTTTGCATACCAAGGATCCTGATTCCATTTATATTCCATGGTCATTTCACCCATGGTTCTTGTTTTACTGTAGAAGATGTCTTGGACCTATATTATCCATGGATCTTGATTATGTAGTATGCCAAGGGAATTTCTACCCCTTGGATCCATCTTGATGGACTCACATTGGAAATACTCTATTGAAATGATTCTTAGACTCCACTAGTGTTTTTATTATGTTTCTATCAAGATGCCCCTCAGAATCGGAGAGGATGCCATGGTCTTCTAAACCTTGGATCCAGCCCCTAGGAATCCAACAATTGATTATACAACACAACCATATTAAATGTGTTATACTTAGTTATACGTCTTGGTTGTGGTTGTTCTGACACTTCTAGTCATATGGAAAGTCCATGGGTTATATGAGATATGGTTTATATAGCATGGTTGCAGTGTTTACTTATTTTACTTATAACTTTCATGTGTATGAGATTGACCCATGTTTTTTAGGGAGCCTTGAGGGGATATACAAGATCACTTTCTTTCTAGTATATATTCCATGGGAACTTTAATTTTATTCATTGCTTACCTATGATATAAATTTTATACTGGTTTAGCTTATATTTCATAACCAGGTTTTGTTATAGACCTTTGGGTGGTTACCTACTAGGATTGTATCTCACACCCTATTTGGGACACTTCTGTGTACTCGGAAAGACTTTCTGAATACAGGTAGGTACTGGGGAAAGTGCCCATAGTTCAATGCTTAATTTTGTTCCATTATTAGGAGCAGGGGAGTAGGGGATCTAGTTGAGACTTGTGATGCTATTCATAGATATCACTTTTTGGTATTTTTGGTATTTTGATACATATATTGTATTATACTACTATCTTCCTATTTTTGGATTCTTTTTAGAGACATATATCATCATATTTTTTATATGAGATCCATTTTTGTTATTATTTATATATTCCTATCTTGTTTATTTATCAGTTTTCTACTTGTTATATTTTCTTCCACTATTGATTGTTATTACTATTCCACTGTGTTACACTCTGGTAATGAGGGAATAGTCTCTAAATATACACACCCTAGGACCTTTCTACTAGTTTAAAACCTATTTATTTCGGGGAGATGGGTTTGAGGCCACGTGGACAACCGATCTCTGGGCACTGTTGAGTGGAATCCAAGTTTAAGATGTTAAACGAGCTTAATAGAGGTTTTGTTAAGGAAGTATCTAGAGAAGGTGGTGTGACTTTATGGAGTACCGAGGATGATAATCTCTTATCGAGATCCTTATTTTAACTCTAGGGTGTGGAGAGGTCTCCAATATAATTTTGGTTCTCTTTTGTTCCTTAACACTACTTTTCATCCGCAGATGGAAGGGTAGATAGAGCAGACCATATAGACTCTTGAAGACATGTTGTGATCTTGTGTCTTAGATTTTGGAGGTTCTTGGATGAGGTACCTATCCTTGATTGAGTTTTATTAAAATAAAAATTTCCACTCCACCATTGGTATGAAACCATTTGAATCTTTTTATGGATGACCTTTCCTTACTCCATATTTATGGACTGGGATTAGTGAGGCAATAATTATTGGGACAGAATTGGTACAAAATATGACAAAGATGTTTTAGGCAATTAGAGAGAGGATTTAGGTAGAGCAGGATCATCAAAAATCCTATTCTAATCATAGGAGGAGACCTCTATAGTTTGATTTTAGTGATCAAATATTCCTAATGATGACTCCTCATTGTGGGCAGAGAAGGTTTGGTCACGGGAGTAAGCTTTCTCCTTGGTTTGTTGGGACTTTTGAGGTGTTGGATCATATTGATGTCGTGGAATATTAGATAGTGCTTCCCCCATAGATGAGATATATACGTGAAGTTTTTTTACATGTTGGATCTCTATAGTTATCTCCATGATTACTCTCATTTCATCAATTGGGGAATGATCGATGTTGACGTGATGCAACCTTTGAGGAGTGGCCAGTAGATATCCAAGACTTCTAGGATAAAGTGTTTCACTAGCATGATATTACTTTGGTTTGTGTCTTATGGTGTAATGACGTCATGGAAGAGAGTACCTAGGAATGTGAGTCACATATGCATGCCCAGTAACCTGATTTGTTTGATATTTAGATCTTCTCTTGTAACATTGTTCTCTTGGGAATGTGGACCTTTCTTGTTTATGAGATGGTTTCCCCTTATTACTTGTTGTGTAATTACTATAATTTTAGTCTTATCTCCCCCAGGAGAGTGTTTAGGATATGGTTATGATTTTTCATGGTTTTGTAATTATTACTCTTATGAGGTGGTTGATCTCCTGAGATAGTGAGATCTTTTAGAGGTATCTCGTAGAGTGGTTGTTCTGATAACCCCCTTTTTGGTTTTCTATCTGGTTGGTTTTAGATTCTTGAGGATGAGAATTTTTTTAGAGGTATATAATATAAGGTACTGGATTTTTTTATACCGACCCTTTGTGTGTTTTATAGGCTTATGGATCTTGGAAGAGTCTTGTAAGTGGTCTGGAGGGGTTTGGCTATGAAATTCTAGAAGTAGGGTAAATAAACAATGTGTAAATCTTACATGATGTGTATGTGAATTTCATTAATTGTGTAGGGTCAATTCATGACATATAAATTTTTGGGGGTTAAATAATAAAAAAGGAAACACATTTTTCAGTAAAATTTGGTCCCTCTATTTACACAATGTGTAAATGGGTTACACACCATGTAAATCTTTTGTGAAATGATTTTATAAACGTTTTTAGCTACTCAGGTTTATCAAACCCTATGAATTCACTCAATTTATAGTGGAAATAGGTTCCCCCATAGTAATTTTGAGATCCCATTGATAAGAATCGATCCTTCGTCATCCAGCTTTAATATGTGGTAATTTGTGTTGATCCAAGGTGTGTTATCCCTTCATTTTCTAGTGGGTTCTCACAGTTTGATCTCATTTCCTACCATTTCTTCTTTATATATATTGGAGGATGATCTACCATGTTTTTAATGTGGTTTTATTGGTTTTTTTGGTGTTGTGGTGTCGTGAAGTCCTTGTATGGATGCATTTATTATGGGAGAGGTTATCAGAGATCCACAACATGGTCCATTATCGTGTGAAGAATGTTGATGGATTTTGAGGTAGCAGATTAGATTATTCTCATACTTCATTTACATGTAATCATAAATTGATATTTTTTTGTCCCTTTGTACGGAATTGAAATTAACATAATAATTATTGAACCCAATTAAAGATTTTTTTGCGATCACATGTTGCCAATGTTGTTGCTTTATACCGTGATAGTGGTTTGCCTCATGTTTTGAAAGATAGTGTGATATCTATGCCTTGATTTTTTATCACGTACTTATACTTGGTGTATAATTTTGAAATTGGTAAAGAAAATATAGTTAGAATTAATTGATAATTAATTATATTAAGAATAATTAAAGAGTTGTGTTTTTAATCCGATGGTTAATGTAATTTTATGATAATCAAATTGATGCAATGCATATGTTTAATTGGAAACGTGATATCCCATATGATTAATGGAATTGATAAATAATGTGAAGCATTTTTATTGCTTGTTGAAAATAATTGAAAAGGCATGTTAATTGAGAATGGTGCTTCTCTAGGGTTATTGAAACCATAATAAATTCTAAGATCATATTTTTCCTTGATATCTTGTTATAACATGATGCTTTATGTTTCCCATGGTTGTAACCTATTAATAATGAATCAGTTAATTCAAGATGTGATAAGAATCAGTTGTGTGATAAATATGTTTTTCTTGGTCCTGAGTTGCCCATTTTCTTGAGAAGGCTGGGTGCCTTATTTTGGATCCATGAGAGCTTGTTTGAATGAGAAGGATAAATTCATTGTTTTAAGGACACAATTTCCCTATTGTTTTCTTTTTTATTTCCAACTAATTTTAATGTGATCTAAACATGAGGCTTGTGACATAATCCTAGTAAGGATGAACCTGAAGGGATTACATGTGATATGAGGAAGGTATGTCCAGATGTAATGTGATCTTGGGATTACAGATCTTGGGATGGCTGGTGTGATATGTGGGTAGGGAGGACCAGATGATGTGGTAACAAATGATGTCTATTATGCTAAGATACATTGGTATATGCATGTGGGTGTTGGGGATGGAACTAGTGGTGATATAATGGATAAATCTGGGATTACCCATTAATGATATGCTAAGAGTTGGTATGCTCACTTGAATCTATTTAATGGATGATAGTCGGGTTTCTTGTTTTATCTACATTCCTTCCCCACTTCTTAAAGTAACTGGAGGTTCTTGCTTGCACGTTTCATCTTAGTGGTTTTTTAGTATGGTTTCACCAGAGTTCCTAGTTTATGGAATAATTCTAATAATTATTTAATAAAATTTTAATCCATAGGGTTGGTTTTTTTTGGAATTTAATTTATTAAAAGTTGTTAATCTTGATAAAGCATGGACTTGGTTTAGATTATGTTTGGAGGGCATGAAATTTACTCTGATGATTAATGTGATGTAATGTAATTTAATTTAATATAACTTGGATTAATGTTAATTATTAATTAATATATAATGAATTAATTATTGGATAATTAATTAATTAATGGAAGGAACTAATAAAAAGGAAATAAATATTTAATCTAGCACTTTTATTTCTCGTGTGCTTATTGGATATCTGGTCTCAATAGTTACAATAGGGAGTCTGAGTGATGTTAGCTACAGTTGATTCTAAGATTAGGTTATGCCTATAGTTTGGTTATGAGGTATACTATATCATGTATATTCTATGATTTATATGCTCCCCCACCCATGTCGGTTAGAGAAACTAAAACCTAGTGTACTATAGGAGGGTGTTTTCCCCAACATCCTGATGGGAGGATGGATGGATGACTCCCCCCTTTGGCCCTCACCCTCTTCTCATGGTAGTTACTTTTGTTGGTATGTAGGGAGGTTGATTTTCCCATATATGTGCGTATAAGGTTATGATGTTTTGTGGTTATTTCACACACATGTATTACCTAATATAGTATACAAAGTATTATTATAGGTATGACGTGTATATGATGTGATAGATTGAGGTACTTACTCAGTTTATGAGTTATAATGGACTGAGGTATAATATTTGATGTTTGATAAACATCATATGGGCTATGATGGCTCCTAAAAAATAATTGGTTAATATATGTGATATGGTATGGTGTGGTTATGTGATTAATGAGGTATATGTTGTGACTCCTTACCCGAGTTTTCTTAGGCTAGCTTACTTTTGGAGAGAGATGGATCAAGATGTTCGATGTTGGGGTAGATAGATAAACCAATGGGGAAGTGGGTGTGGGGTACCCTTGATGTTTTATTACTATATTATACACTCTCTTGTATGCAATACTTGGTGATATTTATCCATGGTTAGGCTGGGAACTTAGTATACCTTTTCAGGTGACGAATTAGTTTCACTATTGTTCAATTTAATTTAGCATACTGTCTTTATATTTTATAAGAGAGGCTCTATAGCAGGTGGGTGATCAGGCTGGAAATTACTAGTACAAGGTTTAGTAGGATCTATTTGGGTTTGTGGTTGCTTTCTTCTTTACCATTTTTGGGTATTTGTGGTTTTTATTTCAGTTGTTTAGTACTGTATGACATTGCATGTTTGCACTTGGGTTTTGTTTATATATATATGTTTGAGTAGGATTTCGTTTCTATATCCTTCTTATCTCTCTCTTCCTCATGTTTCTCTTATAGGGTAATGCCTCTCATATGCTTGTTTACTATACCATCAGTGCTAATCACCAACCTGTGGCCTATTGGAGGCGAGACTCGATTAGTCACTATCTCTCTCCCCTCATTGCGATATCTTTGTGGGGAGGGGTTCATGTAAGATTTCATCCAAAAGGATTAAATATTTTAATAGTCTTTGGATACTCAATACATATATGATCCACACATTAAATTTGAAAACATGAAACAAAACTTAAAATTGAAGTGAGAACATTATTATATCTTTTATTATATTAATGAAATCCTTCATAGAAACCTTCATAGTATCCTGAGGGATGGAAAAAAATTTGGGTGACCTAAAATTCCTAGTAATGGAAATAATATAATAGAAGCTATCATAAAATAAGTAAATCATGAATAATATTATAGAGATAAACAATAATTAAATATTCCATATAAATAATATAATAAAAGGGGAATATATCCATGGATGAAACAAAAACATAAATAATCACATGGATAATAATAACTAGTTTTATAATGATGGAATTCATAATGTCAGACATCACAATCATACCATCAAGGCCTTGTTCCAAGACATCATAAACATACCATAAATGCCTCATGTCAAGACATCTTAAATAATTAGGGAGGCATACACCAAATATCTAGGATAGTTTGTCTCAAAATACCTACTAATGCATTGAGGGGTTATCTATATTGGGTCCAACCCATTCACATACTAAGTACAATGAATTCATCATATGAAATGAATGTATAAGTAATACAATACATAGTCAACATAAATATCCATATTTGAAAACTAGCATACAAAATGTCAATATTTTCCAAAGTTAACAAATATAACAACATGATCATAAGTTATCCAAATAAATAGGGTGGATAATATCCTTATATAATGTCCCCATTTAAGTATAATAATCTTTAAATGATGTACACATAGATAAAAAACATTAGAAAGTCACTTTGAAAGTATGGAGAAATATCCTTTTATTTTGAATTTCTTTTAAAACTAAAACTTCCTAGAATAATGATAATAAGATTTATTTGAAAAACAATGTTAAATTAAAGAGTAATCTTGATAAAAAATAATGGATATGATTTCGAGAAAATTCATTTGAACCATAAATGTTAAAAAACATTATTTTCTTACTTTTGTAAAAAGTTAAATGTGAGTTATATGAAAAATGTTTGAAAAGATTAATTTTAATCATTTATAAAGAAGGTAAAAGTTTGTAAAATTGAAAATTTTCAAACATTTATGTATAGATAAAAACTTCCATAACATAATTTCAAGAACACAGATATCGAGGAAAAAGGATCCTGACCAAAAGAAGACAAATATTGTCGGATTTTCTTAAAAACATTATCTTGGTCTTTGAGTTATAAAGAGAGTAAAAATTAAACAAATATTTTAAAAACCCAAAAATAACCATAGGAAAATAAAATATAAGGGTTTTAATATATAATTATCATATAATTACTCCATCAAAAAACTTAAACATAAGCAATCCTGAATAATATGAGATTGTGAAATAAACCCTTACCTTAGGCTTGAATTGCTTTATAAGTATATTTTACATAACGTATAATAAATTTAAATTTATTATAATTATATATTATAATAATATCAATACTTATAATACCATACATGGTTTTATTATAATATCTTATCACTATTTCATTAGCAATAATTCAACATCATTATTTTGGGTGTTAACTACTTTGTTTTTCATGTATGTTTCGATTCAACAGTTATGGTAATTATATGTTTATCATAGTTACATAATATAAAGAATATTAATAATCATATAAATATCATATATATTCATTATATACATATTTATAACCATCTATAAAATGTTTATATTTAAAATGAAATGTATCATTCACAATGATGGTAGTCCGTACGCATGCATGAACAATACTTCTATTTTCTTATGAGAAAATAAAAAATATAGTTGATAATATTTTACAATTACAAAATAAATATTTCATAATAAATATTGTATATATTTATTAAATATATCATTATAATCTATCATAATAGGTAGTGATGAAAAATGAATCACATCGTTACATGGAGGCAATAGTTCAAACATAAGCATGAGAAATACATTCATTTCCTATTTAATGGAAAGGAGGTGGAAAATGGTTTTCCCATAATCAAAATAATAGCTTATTATATTGATTATACTAAATTAATTAATTTATGATGGATAAAACATATTTATAGAAAGTAGAATAAGAAATAAAATTTGAAATATGTAGTAAATAAAATCACCTCTTCTTTGAGAAACTACCTTTGGAAAACACAATAAGGCTTCTTGGATGAGTATTTGGGAAAGAAAATAACCTCAAGGTTGTGGAAAAAATATATTGGTAGAGTATTTGGGTAGGTATTTTTCTTTAAAAGGTGAATGATAAGTGTTTTTACAAGGGAAGGGAGAGAGGTATTTAAACTTGAGGGAAGCAGTGTTTTAGGGTTAAAATATTGATTATTTTGTCATTTAGGACAAAGAATTTTACGGACTAATGATTACTAAGAATTTTTGGTTTATTATTAAATAAATTAAGGATATTTAACATTAAAACCATTCCAAAACCAAAATTAATCATTTAACCACTTAATTAAAGATAAATAATCAAAAATAATTTTTTATTTGAAAAAATATAACTTAGGCTTCAAAATTTAAAACATTGGTTTATAAATTCAACTTAATATTTTTTAATGAATTATCTTACTTCATAAATCCATTTTAGGTCGAAAAATAGTTTTTATAAACTTTTAATTATTAATTATACCATGATGATGTCATAAAGTTTATGGTAAACGTAAAAATGATATTTTTTTACTATTTACTAAAGAAAATCAACTTTTTTAGAAAAATCCCAAAAAAGGAGTTTTAAACATAAAAATGAACTTAGAACCAAATAAAATATAATAAATATTCCAATTAAATTAATTATTCATTTTTTAATCAAAGTGATTTTATGTTACTTTACAACTAAATACAAAACATAATTATACTTTTAAATAACTTTATTTAAATAAATTAAATGAAAGTTTTTCAAAAATTGACATTTTTCACTATTCACTCAAAAATCAATCTTTTTAGAAAAATCCTAAAAATCACCATAAGATAATTTTTATATTATAAAATAAAAAATAAAATAATTTTTTTATCAAATTAAATTTCTAAATTTTATAAATTTATCTTTTAAATGAAGACAAAAAAATACAACAAAACCACTTTTATAAAAAAGTGCCCCTTTAAAACTTTAAGTTCTCATATTTCATATAAATTAATAATTATATGACTACTGTCGACTATATCATTTTTATAAAATTATATACCAATTGGATTTAAATATACCTAATGACTATATATCAAATTAATATAAATATACAATGGCTATGTGCCAAACGACCATACATATATAATTCCAAATTATATTCCTATAAATAGCCTTACACGATTCATTAAAATTTATTCATATTATTCATTTAATTATCTCTCATAATGTCTATTATATTAATAATTCTTTTCCTTTATTTCATAGTTTCATTTGAGCTCAAAATATTCATGGAAAACCATTAGGATAAAGATTTTACAATTGTGATATTTTTATATATATGTGAATTTACTCCACTTTCACTTTTCTTAATATAGTTTCATATTATAACCACATAATTTATTAATTTTTACATTTCATTATAATATTTTATATCAATAAAATGTATCATGGTTTATTTTAGTTTGATTTTTCGTGTATCACAAGCTATTATACATAGTATTCATAAACTAAAATCTTGGAGTGTTACATTCTCCCCTCCTTACAAAAGTTTCATACTCACAATTTTCATTCATATTTATCAAAATAAGCATATCATGAAATAATATTTTTATCATGAATTTTATTTTATAGGTTAAGACTAGGAAACTAAATATTTTTTAAATAAACAATATTTGTACCTTTATAAGGCTTCCACTTGTGAATGTGTTTCTAATAGTGTACTTTAATAATTGAGTTAAACTTTCCAAACAAAATTCAGCAGATTTATCTTCTATTTATTGAGTTTGAGGAACTATAATAAAATATTATTACTTTATTTCTTTCCTTGATTGTGTTTAAATATATTTTATACCTCTAATTCATCTCATTATGAGTGAACAAGATGAATTTTTCATGACCTAAGCACTAAAATTAACCTTTAAGGGATTATGAGATCCATTAAAAGATAGAATTATTCATTGTATGAAAGATTTTCTAACTTTTGATTACTTTCATTTTTATCCATTTACTAAAACAAAAAATGGTTAGCATAAGTAAAAACAACACTCAATAAACTAGACCATTAGATGAAGGAGTAATATTTTAATCTCTAAAACCTCAATAATAACACCTAATGTTCAACATTAAACACTAAAAATATTTAGAATATATTAGATTAAATTTGAATGCAAAACAATCATATATTCACACAAACTTACTATAATTAATCTTAATTTAAAACACCTAAATGTTATATATGGTGGTGAAGGTATATCATGTCTTAGAAACATCAATAAATATTCCACCCTTTGAATATTATTTTCAAGAAATAAACATTCTGAATCTAAAATCCACATATGCTAAATTTATCTAATAACTCATTTACTCTGAGAGCATCATGAATGATTCACAAGTGATTTTCATGCTCTTAATTCCTTTTATATTATACCAAGATAACATCAATAAATACCATAATGAAATTATTAATGTAATCCTTGACTCTTGGGGAATTAGTTAAAATAGTACCCCATATCCTTATAGATGAATCATTGGATATCAATGGATTCCTTCTTTCCGTTTCATTCACGAGCCTTATGTAATTTATATTTATACTTATAACAATATACCATCCATTTTAAAAATTTACTGGGACGTTTCTTTCAATAATCTTCATATGTTAGAAGTTACCATTACTTTCTAGATCTCAGAGAACAAAAAAAATCCAAATACCAGACCCATTGAAGCTTCCATTGCTCGCCAGATCTAGATGCCAAAGAACTGCCACCCTCGCTCGACCACCCTATATCCAATGCACCTCTGGTTACTTCCATCCATTCTGAGCTCCCCTAGTTACCACCGCTTGAAGCTACCAATCACCACGAGCCTCTATTTCTGCTGGTGAGGTTTTTGATTGAAGGGTGTCGCACTGCCAAGCTTGAAGAAGTCCCACTACCATCATGAGGAAGCTAAAGTCACATCACCCACCGCTTGAGAGCTTTAGCTGAGGTCCCCCTTGTAGAGAAGCCCCACTAAAGCCAAGACCCCTCCCCCTTGTGTACCAGAGAAGAAAATAAGAAGAAATGAAAGACAAAGAAAATAAAAAATAAAAATAATATAAAAACAAAACAATAATAATTAATATAATAATAATACTAATAAATATAATTATATAAATAATAATAAGTATATATATATAAAAATACATATATTTATGTACATAATTAATAATCATATAAGTAAATTAATTAATATATTTATAATAGTAAATATAAAGAAATAATTATAATAGTAATTATATATATAATAAATAGAAATAATAATAATAGGTTTATATAAATTTAAATATTTATCAATAAGTATTTTATTTGTTTGTAAATAGTTTTATATATTTAATATATATTTTAATAATATAACTATTTAAATATAAAAAAAGTACACACACACACATATATTAATACTAATACAATATAATTAAGTAATTTAAATATCAAAGCATCTCATTTTTTTCTTTCTTGACATTTTTTCTTTTGAATCTTTGATTTAGGAATCAGGTTTTTATGCTGGGTAAATCGTGCAACATTGCTCGAAGCCTCGAGGAGTTAGGAATTTTGTTGGAGGAAATTTTGGCTCTAGTCACCAATGAGGAGGGAGAGGCATGGTGAACCTCCTATATGAAGGCAAGAGACATCATCAGAAATATATGATATGAGTTAGAATTTGGTTGGTTAATACTAGAATAGTATAGAATACTCGAGGATCATCCACCCACAACACCACTCTCCAGCAGTAGTTTCTTGGATGCATTCAATCACTATGGGAGTAGGAGACTCGGGGGATCCATTCATTCCACTACACCATTCTAAAGAAATCTAGAAGCATGATATTTAGTAGACAGACCACCATACACCATTTCTAGCAGACGACTAGCAAAGAACAGAAACCAGATATTGGGATATTTTAGAGATCGAGCAGGGAGAAAGAACACCCTTCTATAAATTCTTCTATTTTCTTTATTTATATATCATGAAATTATCTGTTTTAAAATCTTATAATATGCTGAATTCAACCATGATTTTTGGATAATATCCTTTAGGGGAATATGTATAGCTGGTTAATCCTTTTTACCTTGTTCATGCATTTATCTCTGGTTGCTTCTATCTATCTCACTTTGGACAATTTTTTTTAAAAACCAAAAGAATCAGTGAAAAATGATCTTGATCAGGATTTATTCAACTATTAATCTAAGGATTTAACTAATAAGTGAATCAAGCTCAAGAGTGAGAAGAACACTAAGTTCAACTGACAATTTAAACTTAGTAATAGATGATTGGTTCTCACTTGGTGATCAAATGATTTCTGTAGTTGATAAACTATAGTGGTTATTCTATCATAGGTTGACCTAAAAACATATTGGGTTAACCAATTTGAATCAGTTATAGGTGCTTCAATTTAATTTCATGAATAAGGGAAAATTATTATAAAAACTAGCCAGCTGATTTTTCACTATTCATAAATTGATTTTTTTACTATTTTTGTTGGTCTTTTGTATTTACTTCCTATTTACTATCTTACTCATAGAAATGTTGATTCCCTTTACTATTTCATCACCATCCACCACTATTTATTTAGTTGTTTGTTTTAATTTTAATTTTTACTTGTTTATGTTCACTAGCATAAATCAGTCATTCCTTGTGGTTCGACCCTCCTACCAAAATACTAGTTATAGGTAGTCTGTAGGATTATAAATTTTAAATTTTTATGTGTTCAATGATACACATGTAAAATTTTGGTGCCATTTTAGGGAAGGATCATGGAACCAAACATGATAACAAAAAAAATCACATATAAAAAAAAACATAAATGTTGACACTCTATTTTTTCACATTGATTAAAAAGTGTCAAAATATAAATACCTTTTGGAGAAAATAAGAAGATAAATAAAGAAGGAAAAGGATAAAAAAGGCCTCCAAGGGCCTCCAAAGGCCATTCTCCCAGGTACCTTTAAGCACCTTCATCACTTAGGGTACCTACGCATCAGCCTGCACGATTGGTCTGAGCGTCAGCATGTGCAATCAGCCTGATGAGAGCCTACATGATATTCCTATGCGGATAACCTAAGATAGATAGCCACTTCTTCTAAGTTATCATATTTTCCTATAAATAGGACCCCAATGTCTTTGATGTGGCTCTTAAAACACATAGTTTTCCACATCTTTTTAATTAATTTTTAATAATTATATTAATTATTTTTACACTTTTTATTAAATATTTACACTTTTGTATTTTTATAATTAAATCTATTAATTAATAATTTTTTATAAATAATACTGTATTTTAGTTCTTTTTAAACAATTAATTTAGTTTTATTTTATTTTTATAGTCTAATAATTTCTTAATTAGTTTACTGGTCTTATTCTTCTTCTTATTTTAATTTGACATTTCTACTAATTAATCAATTAGTATTTTTATTTGCATTTAAATAATGTAGTTTTTAATTACATTTCATATTTTAAATTTTAATTAATTAAAATAACTTAATTTTATTAATTAATTCAATATAATTATTAGATGGATTTTAACAATTTATATCCCTTTAATATAATTCAATAATTATTTTTATTTAATAACTCTTTTAACAAGATTTTATATTTAAGCATTGTGTTTTTTTCCATTCATTTAATTAATCTAAATATTAGTGTAATTTTTATTTAGTTTTACATCATTTAATTATTTTATTTAATTTTTTCCCAACAAATAATTTAAATTCCATTAAATTTTATGTAATAAAATTTATTGAATGTATTTTAATTTTATTTTGTGATTTTTATAATACTTTATTGATTTTAATCATTTTTATTAATTATTCATTTAGTTTTAATTTTATTTATTTATTAATTAATTTGTTTATGAGTTTTTAATTTAATTCTTATTTTGTTTTCTTTAATTTCTAATTTTAGTTCTTTCTGTTTTATAGTGCACTATGAAATAGTTCGCTATTTCATTTGTGACCGTTTTCTATTTCTTACTGTTGCATAGGTTGCTGATTCATGATGGCACTATTTCCACCCGCTTGATGTGCCACATTAATCCACTGGAACCGTATCATCCTTGCCACCATTTCCCTCACTGTGTCACTATTTCTCAACCCTGTGGCACCATTTCCCTCTTCTCACTATTTCAGTCACTACTTCTCATAGTCTCTCTATTTCAACAACTTCCCTTCCCTTACGGTGCCTCTACTTCCTTGCTTCTCACTGCTCCTCCCACCATTACCCACAACTGTAACACACCGTTGCTGTTTCCCTACTCCATTCATGATTCACCACCACTGGTCATCCATCATTCCTTTGCAGAACCACGACTCAATCACGCATCACTGAAAAAAAAATTGAATCAACGTATTTACAGACTCAAACCATTAAATTGATACAAACTCAGCATAATACCAAATCTATGAACTCCTACAATAGTTTAATCTCAACTCAAACAAAAAAATCATTTAGATATGGAGGAACCCCTTTCCGAACTCACTTAACCCATGGTCTCCAACCACCACCACATGAAGGGGTGAATATGGAATTCGAATCGAAGTCAGGAGGTGCCAAGACCTTCACTGCAACCTTTTTTCCAACTGAGGAGAGCCACACCATCATCCAAAGTAGGGCTACTTGAAAACACACCACTGGAGATCCAAAGTCCGCCAGGATGAGTTAAAGTCGCAGAACCCTTTGTTTGAGCTGTCTAATGTTGTCGTTGGTCTTCAAGGAGTGTTATTGAGCTCACGCCACCACAATGGTCGCCACATTGGAACAGTCCACCTCTGTAGACAATTTGTAGGGGAAGGAACCAGAGTCCCCCCTTGTGTTGCGCAAAAGAGAATATAAGGGGGGGGGGAACGAATAAGTATAATAAAAATATATATTAATAATAATTATAATATAAAATAATTATAGTAAATAAATAATTAATAAGAAAATAAAATAAAGATATAAAATTAGTTAATAAAATAATATATATATATATATATAAAACTTAAATAATATTAACTTATAAATACTAATTTAAATAAATAAATTTAAATTAACTTTTTAAATAATTATATTTATAATAATAAATAAATAAGTTAAATAAAACAATTAATTCAACCATATTAATAATAATATAATTAAAAGTTATAATAACTAATTACTAATTTTATTAATAATATAAAAATTAAATAAAAAAATATTACATTATAATTTTAATAGTTTAATAAGTTATAAACTTAATAAATTTACTATTAAACACTAATAATAATATTAAAATAAATTAAACCTTAAAATAATAATATTATTTATATTTTTTTTATAAAAGTTATAAATATAAAAACTTTAATAATATCCAAATTAATAATAAATAACTTATAATAATTTAATGATTTATCTAACTCGTTAATTAAGTTTACTTTAATTTTTATTAATAATGTTTTAACTATTATTTTTACTCTATTTTTATGTGTAGGTTTAAAGAAGATACGAAATCCTAACCAGGTTCACTCTAATGAACTGATCGGGAGTTAGTAATGAGGGAAAAACTACAATGATGTGTGTTGCAGTAAAACACACATGTGTGCGATGGTTTTGTGAGAGACAAGAATTGAGTCAGTGGAGGCATGCAATGACTTGCAACTTGTGACAAAAGAATTAAAAGGATAAAAAGCAAAGCAACATAAAAAAAATTGATTCACTCAAAACTCACGATTCATCTCTTGGAGAAAGAGTGGAGAAGATCTTGGAGAACCATTGAGAACCTCTTCTGGAGATTCTGAGAACCAACAGTGAAATATCTTAATTGTCATAGGGGAGTTCCATCTTCCTTTGTTTTTATTTCAATATCTTTTCTTTGTAATCAAATATTTTCCATATTTATAATCAATATGAATTTAGGTTAAACTTAGTGTTAGTTTAGGGAATGTAATTTTTCTGGATAATTCATTATTTATCTTCAATAGTTTCTTTAAACAAAGGTGCAGATTCAACCCGAAAAGTTGAATCTATTCTTTAAATTTAAATTATTTTCATGCCTCTTGTACTTAAATTCTTTAATTCCTAATCTTTTTGAAAAAAAGATAAAGTATTACATAATAAATTCTGTAATTCATTCTACTGGATTAAAACAGTGAGATTTATTCCAGTATCTTTAATTCAATACTTTTTATAGTTAGGTGATTCTAGTAGTGGAAAACTCTGGATTCACTTAGCTAAGAGATTAATCTCTTGATGAGGGAGATTATTTAATCATTTTTGAGGTTTTAGTTTCAGTTAAAAATGATTGAAGATGTTAATCATTCAAACCGGTAAATTAAGATTCACTGAGCTATATTTAGATTATAAGTTTATTAGTTTTTACTACACTACCTTAGTTCACTGTTAGTTTCATCATCACCTTAGTTAGAAACTTAGTCCTTAGTTAAAAATCTATTTCTTTACTTTTTATAAAAAAATATAAAATATAAAAAACATATAAAAACCACTCCCACTACTGAAAATAGTGGGATGTTTTTAAGAAAATTAGAAAAGTTTTGGTCAATTTAACTTCCCTGTGGGTTCAACCCTACACACCACATATATAGTAGTAGTAGGAAATCATAAATTTTAAAATTTTAACCAATTTCAATGACAGTTGGGAAACAATTTTTGGCACCGTCTCTGGGGAGGGAACGGGCCATTACTTTTCTATTTTTTTTAAAAAAATTCACATATAAAAAATTACACCAAAAAAATTGAAAAATTGAAAACTGTAAAAAAAACTGCTTCATTTTCTACTGAATTTATATTTTTGTTTATACTATTGAGTTACTAGTTTCTATTGTTTGTGCTAAGTTTCACCTCATTTCACATAGTTCATGAACACTAAGTTTACAGCTGATATATTAGACCCCCTAAACTTAGAATTGGATAAACACCTCGTTGCTCTTAAAAATGAAAACAAATCTGAAATGGATAATATTGATAACAGGGTTTCTATACCCAATGAATTCCAAAACCATCATGAACTCTTTGAAAATGAGAGGCCTAGGATGAGGGAGTTACAACTTCCTCAAGTGTCAAGTAATCCTTATTCAATCCGACTTTCACCTAGACCCCTGAACTGTAAGCTAAAACAATCCCACATTTTACTGCTTCCTACATTTAATGGGCTCTCAAATGAGGACTCTCTTTCCTTCATTAGAGACTTCTATAATACTATACAGTAGTTACCTCTTTTAGGACTTACTAAAAATGAGTTGAGAATGAGAGTCTTTCCCTTTTACCTTAAAGGGAATACTAGGACCTAGTTTTTGAGCCTAGAAAATATTTTTGAAAACTAGGATTAGGTGTACAACTCATTTATCATGAAATTATATCCCCAAAGACTTAAGGGTGAATTGAGAACAAAAATCACTAGTTTTTATCAAGAGGATGGAGAATATTTTCATGAATCTTAGGATAGATTTAGGGACCTTCTTAGGTAGTGTCCCCATCATCAACTCCCATCCCACCTTCTAATGGATACCTTCTATGAAGGGCTATCCTACTCTAGTCAGAACCTAGTTGATTAGGCTACTGGGGTTTACTATAATGATAAAACTGATGAATAACTAAGACAAATATTTAACAACCTTTCCCTGAATTCACAACATAAAAATTCAAGAAGAAAAATAGTCAATAGAAATTTTAATGTTAATTCTAGTTCAATGAATGAAACTTAAGAAAAACTTACTAAAATCACTAACCAACTTCAATATTTAATGAACCAGAATTAAAAAAAACTATTAATCAATTGGGATGTCAAAATAATAACCAATATTTAAGGTAACAATGTGCCCAATGTGGAATGTTTGGGCATACTGAAAATTTCTATCCTAATTTTGACATGCCAACATAACAAGAAAAATATAACTTTGTTAATTATGGTCCTTGGATGCCTCTTAAATAAGATCCATTTCAAAAAACTACAACCAAGGCTATAGGAACCATCCCAATGTGTCATGGAAAGATCAAGGCATGATTAAGAAAATCACTACCCCTAATTACCAAAACCAACCAAGACAAAACTTTAAAAACCAATAAAGGGGTGAATCTTCAAACTCTCAAGGTAACAATGATAAGCAAATGTCTTATAAGATAGATCTAATTTTGTATAAAATTAACTCTCAAGAAGAAAGATTCATGAATCAACTGAATAAACATGAAACTAAATATGAATATGATAAAATGAAAAATGATGCTAAAATTCAGAATATGGAAACACTGCTTGGCCAATTAGCTTGAGATTTGACTTACAGGGACAAAGGTAGGTTTCCTAGTACAACTGAACTTAATCCTAGGGAGAAAATCATGGATTTAGTCACTAGAAGTGGGATTAACACTCAAACAGTTGTAGCAAAAGACTCTAAGAATATCCAAAATGAAAAACTTTGTGAAACTGGAAATAAAAACCTGCTTTGTAACCAATCTAGAAGTCAAGATAAAATTGTTTTAAATGATGAAAATATGAATTTTTCAATTGAAAATAATGCTAGAAATTCTTATAAAAATAAAAAAAATAAAGGAAAAGTAAAATTATATGAAGAGGTGAGGGATATGCCTACTATCATAAGAAATCATTCCCCACCCATCCCTTTCCTGGAGAAATTTAAACCTTAAAGTAACACCAAGGTTGAACTTCTTCAGTTCCTTTGTCTCTTGTCCAAAATTCAAGTGAACATTCCATTCATCCAAGATTTAATTCAAATCCCTTCTTATCTTGAATCTCTTAAGAAAATTGTTTCAACCAAAAAAAACTCTTGAATAATTTTGTACCTACAACCTCACTAAATAGTGAAGTGTTATTCTCCAAAAGAAAATCCCACCCAAACTGGAAGACCTAGGTAGATTTGTCATCCCTTATACCTTAGGAAATTATGATCATCTTAACTACCTTTATGACTTAGGTTCTAGTATTAACCTGCTCCTATAATCACTATTTCAACAATTGAGATTGGGTGATCTTTAACCCACCACAATCATACTTTAGTTGGATAACTGATCTTTCACTCATCCTATAGGGAGGTTTGATGAACTGCTAGTTGGGGTTGGGAAACTGTTTCTACCTACAGACTTTCTAGTCTTAGATATGGAGTGTGATCAAGAGGTTCCCATCATCTTGGGTAGGACCTTATTGTCCACTAGTGGTTCTGTAATTAATGTGTCTAAAGTTAAACTTATCTTTAAAATTGGAGAAAACAAGAAGAGTTTAATGTGTTCAAAAATGTGAAAGGACCAACATTCCTTGAAAACTATTCAAAATTAGAGTCCTTAGAAGCTAAAAGTTTATATGGAAATCTTGAAGAATTTGAAAAGAAATCCTCTGTTGAATAACTTTATTTGGACGATGAAAATACTTATTTTCATGTCTCAAAAGTTTAAAATTATGCTCAAACGTTGAATCTGGAATTTTTTTTAGATCTGGACAACTTTCTAGTTTCTGCTATAGAAGAGTCCTCTATTTCTGAACATAGGATATTTTTGAGTGAATTTGAGGGTGTTTCTATTAACACCAACAATTCTGAGAACTTTGATGATTTTAAGGGAGATATTTTGAGACAACTTGATGATTCTATTTTAATAAATCTATTAAATTCAAATCTAGAAAACCTGAATAGCGAGCTTTCCACTTTGGAAAGAAACACTATAAATTCTAAATCTAAGCTAAAAATTGAAAATGTTTCATCTGTTCATACCCCTTACAATAGATATGTTGAATACTTTGGTCCTCCTAGGCCTAAGAGTCTTCATTATAGTGAAAACCACCCATTCTGGAGCTTAAACCACTTTCGGTACATTTGAAGTATTCATTTTTGGATGAGAATTATACTTTTCCTATTATAATATCTGCTGAGATGAATGATAATCAAGAATAGAGATTACTGAATGTTATTAAGAAGTTTAAATATTCCATAGTTTGGACCATAGCTGATATAAAGGGTATTAGTCCCTCATTCTTCATGCATAAAATTCCTATTGGGCTAGACCATAAGCCTTGGGTAGAGTGTCAAAGAAGGTTAAATCCCAATATGAAAGAGGTTGTGAGAGAGTAAGTGATTAAACTGTTAGATACTGGAATAATCTACCCTATTTCTAATATCACTTGGGTCAGCCCTGTCCAGGCTATCCCTAAGAAAAGATGTTTCACTATTGTTAAAAATGAAAATAATGAAGAAATACAAGTTAAGAAAGCCACAAAATAGAGAGTCTGTATATATTATAGAAATCTTAATGCATCCACTTGGAATGACCATTTTCCAATCCCGTTCTTGATCAAATCCTTGATAGGCTTGCTGGAAATTATTTTTTTGTTTCATGGATGGGTATTCTGGTTACAAATAGATTTCTGTTTCTCCATAGGATCAGGAGAAGACTACCTTTACATGCCCCTTTGGGAAAATTTCCTACCAACGGGTTCCTTTTGGGTTGTGTGGAGCTTCATATACCTTTCAAAGGTGCATGATGGAAATTTTTTATGATATGATTGAGAGGATCATTGAGGTGTTCATGGACGAAATCTCCATTATGGGTAGCACTTTTGATATATGTTTAGGAAATTTGGAATTAGTTTTGGAGAGATGCACTAAAACCAACCTTGTTCTTAACAGGAAAAAATGTCAATTTATGGTCACTGAGGGTATTGTGCTTGGTTATAAAGTTTCTAATAGAGGTTTGGAAGTTGATACTGCTAAAATTGAATTCATTTAAAAACTGCCACCTCCTGAAAATATAAAAGGTGTTTTAAGTTTCTTAAGGAATTCTAGTTTCTACTAGAGGCTTATAAAATACTTTTCCAAAATAACTAAGCCCTTGTGTTCTTTACTGGTAAAGGATGTTCCCTTTAACTTTGATAAAAATTGTTTAAAATATTTCAATCTTCTTAAATTAAAACTCACTACATGACCTATTATCATTGCACCTGATTGGAAACTTCCTTTTGAACTTTTGTGTGATTCTAGTGATATGGCTGTTGGAGCTATCCTAGGACAGAGGAGAGATATGAAGTTGCATGTGGTATACTATTCTAATAGATTGCTAGATGATTCTAAAAGAAATTATACAACCTCTAAAAAGGAATTTTTTGATATTTCTTTCTCTAGAGAAGTTTAGACAGTACCTATTAGGCTCAAAAGTTATCATTTTCACTAATCATTCTTTCTTGAAATACTTTATGTCTAATAAGGAAGAAAAACCCAAGTTAATTAGATGGATTTTGTTACTACAAAAATTTGATTTAGAAATAAGTGATAAGTAGGGAGCTAAAAATTTAGTTGCTGATCACCTATATAGGCTTCCCCATACCCATTCTGAAGATCCTAGGGAGATCAAATCTTCTTTTCCTGATGAAAAACTGCTCACTATGTCAATTAGGCAATCTTCATGGTATGAATATTTTTCCAATTTCCTGGCAGCAGGAGTTTTTCCCAAAAATTTATCCAATAACCAATTTTAGAAAATTGTTAGTCAATTTACCTTCCCTAGAGTTTCAACCCTACTTACCACATATATAGTAGTAGTAGGAAATCATAAATTTTAAACTTTTACCCAATTTTAACAATAGTTGGGAATGAGTCTTCATTTTGATAGATGAAAATTATTAAAGGCCAACCGATGCTCTTCTCGCCCCAGTATTTTTCTCAAGCCCTCCAAAACCATTAGGTAGTTTTCTAAAAAACTAAAGAAAAGAGAATTTAATTGGATATTAAAACTAAATTCTTCCTAGGGTTTAAAATTAAAAACATCTATGTAAGACACTCGTTCACCCCATAGATGAAGAACACTAGCATGAGGTCCCCTTCCTTAAATGGGGACCTGTGCGAGACACTTCCAAGAACACTTGTGGAGACCCTTTAAGGATTGAGACAATTCTCACCCAATTGTAGTTTCCTAGGTGGTCCATTTCCTAGGGTACCACCAACATGGCCAGGCTTACCTGTGCAGAGCACCCCCTATGTGAGCCTTCCTTTACTCTCCCAAGCCTGCCTGCGTGAACCCTCATTCTATGCCCTAACCTCCAGTCCATGCGATACAATCATCAGGACTTATTTAAATACATCCATGGAAGGGAATACACTCCTTTGTTTCCCTTATATTAGAGGGACCAATTTTAAACCTCCACTGAAGGCTACATACTTTCACAACCATGGAGAGTGGCACACCAGTGTGTCCCCCATTTGGGTGTGTACTCCTATGGTCAGAGGTTTCTTGAACCTGTAAAATTGTCCAATCAAGGTCCTCATGGTGCATGTGAGTTTGTATTCCCACATTCACGAGGACCCGTACCCCAAGAATAATTTCAGGTAGTTCCCAGTCTCGGATACAAGAGCTAGTACTATAACCTACCATTATCATCTCTAAGACTCAGAGCCTCCAGTTCCTAGTAGGTAGGATGAGGACAACACTTGATTTTCCATTAAATATAGAATGATATCTTACTAAATCACTACAAGAACAATTTTAGGGAATATCTACTAGAGTAATCCCCTAGAATTTCTTATAGGAGGTTTCACTCTTGATCCTCTCCACCTCTTGGCCAGTGGTGTAACACCCCGAGATTTTATGAAAAATATTCTTTTTAATTTCATTAATGTCTTGTGTTGTACGCTACACCAAAAGGAGATTGCACAACACACATCCCTAACTTGCCTTGCATTACACGCAATCACGACCTTCCTCGATAGTGTGTGTAGTACGCAATACCAAGTTTCACTAAACAAGATATTATTATAATATTATTATGAACTAGCCGTTATGAATAGTAATACTGACTTTTTGAAATTTTATAAATTTTATCTTTCAAAATGGACTTCATTTTTGGATTCGGAATATTGAAATTATCTTAGGGTGAAATTTTGGAACTTTTTGGATAACTTTCATATTCTGATGAATAGTGAAAATTACCAAATTTTAATTAAAAACAACTTTTTTAATCGAAATAATTAATAGTGATAAATTATTAATTTGAGTTGTTTTAAAGTATATTTAGAATATATTTTAACAATTTAATACAATGTTGATCATTGGATGTAATTTCACATTTAAACCAGACATAAACAAGTGTCAATCTTTTGGTAGTTATTATCTCTTAAAAACACGCTATTTGTCTTGACAACGGGAATTAATTTTTAAATTAGTTAATGTAACTGATATGTTTTGAATTTGGTAAAATAAACATCATTTTTTAATTCATAATATCAAATATAGCTTAGGCCTAATTTTTGGTATTTTTCTGGAAACTTTCATTTTTTGATGAATAGTGAAACCACTAAGTGATAGTTAAAAAACTGAATTTTTTCATAAAACTTAATTTTACCGCTTCTGTGAGTGGAATTTAGAAAATCTGAGAGACACGGTTAATATCAAGGACTAAAATGTGGTTCAATGAGATGAAAATAATTTTTGGTAAATAGTAACTTTTTACTTTTTTTTACCACGGTTAAAAGTAAATAGGGTAGTTAAGGGTAAAAATGATATTATTATTACTCTAACACATGTACTAATTCTATTAGATAAGTTTAATTCGACCAAAAAAAACCTTAGGAATAAAATATGACCATTTATGCCCACTTGGATTAGATTAGGACATTTATTATCAATTTATTTAAAGAAGGGTTAAAATAGTTAAAATCAAAGTTTAATAAATAAATAATTTTTAATATAGGGTTATACATAAGATAAATTCGACTATAAATATTCATTAGAAATATAAAAATATTTCCTACATAATGGTATTTTATTTATAATTTTTATACTTAAAATAATTTAATTTATTTATGATACAATGATGATGCAGTAATTATCTTTTTAATGAAATATTGACATAATTGATGTTATAAATACCCAAATAAATGTAATTTGAGACTTTTTATGAATTAAAATAATTTTATATGTTAATATGACATGTTAGTGTTGATTTAATTAAATGTTTTAGAATTAATCATTCTTTTATGATTTTCACAAAAATCAATTACCAAATAGTGTCAAAATTGACATAAAATAGTTTTTAAAACAAATACTATATTATTAATTGTTATTTTATTCATAAAAATATAAGGTTCGGCCAAATGACTTAGATAAGGTTATATATATTAATAATAAACAACTTGGGGTTCTTTTGGCTTGATATAGTAAGTTTATTAACCTTATAGTGTAAGAAAACAAGAAGACACGGTAAAAGTTAAATTATCTAACTTAAAGTTAAATCTAAATGATAAGGTTAAAATTGATACCTAAACTTGTCTAAATTTTGTTGGATGAGAGGATTTCGACCCATCCCCACCTTAGATTCTAAATATATCAATTTGGAGCTATTAAAAACCGAATTTGACTTTATAATAAAATAATATTTTTAGTTATTCCAAAGGTGCCCCTCTCCTCCCTTATAAAAGGGCACCTCCTCCCTCTCTTCCTCACACCACTTTGAGCCTTCAAGCTTGGCCAAACCCTACCAATATCTCCTCTCCACTTCCCTAGAAACATCCTAGAGGTCCTGGTCTTATTCAAAGACCAATTTTAGTGCCCTAAGAGGAGGTCTCAAAGAGGCGCTTCAAAGAAGAGGAGGTTCAGACACTTACGAAGAAAAACGGACCTAAGGTAAGGGAAAATATCGCAATCTCATTTTATCCGAGATTGTTTATACTTTGGTATTTACTAGGGTGTATTTTATCATTCACATCCATGTTTCCTCAATATGTAATATTGTTTCCATCCACCTATAATTGTTTAAATCCAATTTTACCCTTCGGTGAGTTTTTAGTAAAAGATATAAAAGGAATCTTTTGTCATTTTTCGTACGAGGTACTTTTTGACTTTTCCGAAAAAAGTACGGAAAGAATGTTTTTTTTAACTTATACGGCATGAATGGATTTTTAAAAAATTATTTCCAAGAAGCTTACTTTACAAGTTTTCAAGTTTATTTTTAATCAACTTCTTTTATTTAAAAATTGTATGACATGTTAAGAAAGGAAAATGTTTTTGAAGTAGAAAGGATATTTTCCTCAAGAATGGAGTTCAAGTGTTTTATAAAAATTATTTTCCATATAAGATAATATAGGGTTCTGTTTCTATCCCTATTATTACATTGATTTGATTTTGTTGTGATGGAATTATTTTTATGAATTCCTTTATCTTATATGAATTGTTTTATAATGTCATGTTGTTTAAGAATCCCATTTTTATTACATGGGTTATGCAATGATGTATGATTTATGATTTTGTGGCACACATATGAATGGTATCATTATGAGATGGGTGGGACCTATATCTCCCTCCAATGCATTGGTTAAAGATTTTATATATCATGAGATAGACATGGCTGGAACAGTAAGTTAATCCGGTTCAGTGTTACAGGACTGAAATGAAGAGTGAACTCGATTCAGAATGGGACTTTGTCCACTAAGATGGTCTTGGCAGCAATGCCTTGGCTACTATGGAAATCATTACATGTGCTTAATGGATTCCACAATTACATGTTTTATTCCCATGCAATTTTATCATGGTTTATGTTCCATTATGATCTATGCCTTATGTACTTCCATGTTTTCTGTTGTTGCTCAAGATTTTGATGTTTAAACATTATGTTCATGTTTTTAAGTTCAAATGTATATGGTATGTTTTATTTTATCCATTCTTACCCTTACTGAGAATTTGAGCTCACCCTTTTTATGTTTTATTTTCCTCCAGGATCAAAAGAAAGGTTTTAGGTAAGGAAACAAAAAGTGTAAGATCTTTATGGGAGATGTCGAAGATCTTTCACCACGATTAGAAGATTACGTTCCAAGTTTCCAAAGACAATAAACTATTACGATCCTTGTGTGTCTGTTTTTGTTATGTATTAAGTATTCCGCAAAAGTAATGTAATGTCCATGTACATCAGGATTCGGGTCTCTACAGTTGGTATCAGGGGAAAGGTTTATTCAACCTTTGGAAACTAGGATGCGATAACTTTAGTGAGATCCCTAGATTTATTTCTAAGGTATGTCTAGGGATGTCCCTAAGGTTAAGTATAAGTATAGGTTATAGTCCTAGAATTACGGTAACGATCTTAGAATTAAACCTAAGATGCTAGATATTGAAGGTACTCCCCCTTTATTATGTTGTTTTCCCTAGCATGATTTTTGCCTCTCACACTATTCTTTTTGGGTTTTAGACGATGGATGGAACTCGAAGGAACCGTGTTGATCAATTCAATGGACAATGCAATGATTATCCTCATGAACAAACAAATGTTATGGGATATGGAGTGAAAAATCTTATTGCTATACTTACACAAGCTATGAATCATTCTGGACTTCCAAATGAGCAGAGAAGGGAACAATATTCTATTGAGTCCTTCATGAGGAAACATCCACCTTCTTTCAGTGGGTCTTCTGATCCACTTGTTGTTGAACAATGTATCAGTACCAATGAAAAGATATTTTTAGTTCTTTAATGTTCTGAACATGATAAAGTCATCTTAGTAGTATATCGTTTGGAAGGTGAAGCTGATCAATGGTGGAATCTTATCAAGAATACGAGTCCAAGAGATGAAATCGAGTCCATGGAATGGGACAAGTTCAATACCTTATTTTTCAATAAGTACTTACCTCGTATTCTTCGAACAAAGATAGAGAATGAGTTTCTTGAACTAAATCAAAAGGATGATGAATCTGATGGTGTATATGAAGCAAATTTTACAAGGCTTGCAAGGTATACATCTGGCTTTATCATCCAACCTGAAAGTAAAGTTGATCGATTCTTCAGTGGATTAAAACCAAGTCCTCAAAGGGAATTCGCTATAAGAGACTTCAGTAGCTATGAAGAAGTTGTGTGTTGTGCTATCAAGGTAGAAATGGAAGTTGGCGTAACATATCCATCTCATGGTTTTGACAAGAAATGAAAGATGGAGTTCAAGGAGAAATCTCAGAATAATGGTGAAAAGAAGATGAATGTTTACTTATGCTCAAAGTGTTGAAAGAATCATGGTGGAGATTGTCTTAAAGGGACTAGAAAATGTTTTAAGTTTGGAAAAGAAGGTCATCAAGAAGCTGAGTGTCGAAGTAATGGAAAAAGGGTTGCTAATGATGTGAATAAAGAAAAGACTGCAGAGAATGCACCCCCAACACCTCAATTCTTCAAGTGAAAGGAAATGGGGCATTATGCTAATAAATGCCATAATCCAAGGGTTAGTGATGATCGACATGAGAATCCACTTAAGGTAAAGAAAAAAGGGAATTCACATGCGATCACTATTGGCGATGTTGAATATGAAAACGATGTGGTGGAATGATTAAGTGTTTATGTAATGGGATTCCAAAATAATGTTGTATATAGTATCATGGAATATTGGAATATTTATGTATTGGTCTATTGTGGTTTTCAATAATTTTATGGTACCTGTAACCATGGAAAGTGATTGAGATATTTTTGGAAAGAAGATGATATGCGCATAATGAAGGGATAAAGAGAAAATGAAATGTTTGACAGTATTCATGAGCTCATGACTGATATAAGGAAATAGTTATATCATGGTTTGAGTATATAGAATTTTGGGGTTTTGGTATGTGGAAAGAGTTAACTTTTGACATCACTCATGTTTTCCCTAAGATTCAATGGGTATTCATTTTTTTCAAGAGAATACATGATTAAGGTATTCACATGATTGGAATGTGACCGACAAGATATATGGGGATCAATGATGGTATTAACATGCTTATGAACTCTTTGGTAATCATTTTCACCACAATATGAGATTGGAAAACAATATTTTGGATAAGCCTAAAGATTGGAAATGATTATGTTGGACATAAGTTAGTATTGTTTAAGGATAGAATTTTTTCTCTCGATATTATTGATTGGATGTTATAGTAATGTCGTTTTAGAAAAAGGACAACCTGCAGGACGAGCGACATCCCATCGCGTCGGACAAGGCTGTGGGAATCGAACCCACAACCGAAGTGCGACTGACCTTTATCGCCTACCACTGGCCTACAGGAAGTCCTTGTTTAGTATAAACTAGTTTTATTATATTAAGCAGCATGATATATGAAGTATAAGTCCATTTTAGGAACCATATAGGATTAATCTCACTATAGATCGACTTATGTATATTTAATAACTTTTGCTAACCTTTTGTTTGAGACTGATGGAATGACCTGTCATTCTATCACATGATCTGCTAACACATCACAAATAAAAAATTCAACTTCATTTCTTTAAGAGATGAAGTGGAAATTGTTCAAGGCATGAACAATAGTGATATTGTACCAAAATAAAGTAAGTATTTATTCTAATTCAAATTCTTCAACTTTAGGGAAATGATCTTGAAAACCAAAATTTTTGTCCTAGTACCCTTATATCTGATGAATCAGATGGTACCCTAGATCATCACAAATTTATGGCTTTGTGATTATTGGCTTTTTCATAGCCATGTTCTCTACCACTCTCCATCAGAACTTGATCGTTAGATTTTTCTTCCATATCCATATTTTCACCTATGTTCTCCTACGTGAAAACCCAATGATGAGTTAATTTGGGTAACCGTTACATTTCATACATTAGTTTTTAAAGCCAGGTTTTGGTATTCCTTTTTACGATGTGGGTTTCTATTAAAGAAACTTTCGAGTAGTAAACCATTTATAACCCTGACGAATTTCGAGGGCGAAATTCATTTTAAGGGGGGTAGAATGTAACACCCTGAGATTTTATGAAAAATATTCTTTTTAATTTCATTAATGTCTTGTGTTGTATGCTACACCAAAAGGAGCTTGCACAACACTCATCCCTGACTTGCCTTGCATTACAAGCAAACACGACCTTCCTCGAGAGTGTGTGTAGTACGCAATACCAAGTTTCACTAAACGAGATATTATTATAATATTATTATGAACTAGCCATTATGAATAGTAATACCGACTTTCTGAAATTTTATAAATTTTATCTTTCAAAATGGACTTCATTTTTGGATTCGGAATATTGAAATTAGCTTAGGGTGAAATTTTGGTACTTTTCGGATAACTTTCATATTATGATGAATAGTGAAAATTACCAAATTTTAATTAAAAACAACTTTTTTAATCGAAATAATTAATAGTGATAAATTATTAATTTGAGTGGTTTTAAAGAATATTTAGAATATATTTTTACAATTTAATACAATGTTTGTCATTGGATGTAATTTCACATTTAAGCCAGACATAAAGAAGTTTCAATCTTTTGATAGTTATTATCTCTTAAAAACACACTATTTGTCTTGACAACGGGAATTAATTTTTAAATTAGTTAATGTAACTAATAAGTTTTGAATTTGTTAAAATAAACATCATTTTTGAATTCATAATATCAAATATAGCTTAGGCCTAATTTTTGGTATTTTTCTGGAAACTTTCATTTTTTGATGAATAGTGAAACCACTAAGTGGTAGTTAAAAAACTGAATTTTTTCATAAAACTTAATTTTACCACTTCTATGAGTGGAATTTAGAAAATCCAAGAGACCCGGTTAATATCAAGGACTAAAATGTGGTTCAATGAGATGAAAATAATTTTTGATGAATAGTAACGTTTTACTTTTTTTTACCACGGTTAAAAGTGAATAGGTTAGTTAAGGGTAAAAATGATATTATTATTACTCTAACACATTTTGCAATTCTATTGGATAAGTGTAATTCGACCAAAAAAACCCTAGGAATTAAATATGACCATTTAGGCCCACTTGGATTAGATTAGGACATTTATTATCAATTTATTTAAAGAAGGGTTAAAATAGTTAAAATCAAAGTTTAATAACTAAAGAATTTTTAATATAGGGTTATACATAAGATAAATTCAACTATAAATATTCATTAGAAATCTAAAAAGATTTCCTACATAATGGTATTTTTTTTGTAATTTTTATACTTAAAATAATTTAATTTATTTATGATACAATGATGATGCAATAATTATCTTCTTAATGAAATATTGACATAATTGATGTTATAAATACCCAAATAAATGTAATTTGAGACTTTTTATGAATTAAAATAATTTTATATGTTAATATTACATGTTAGTATTTATTTAATTAAATGTTTTCGAACTAACCATTCTGTTATAATTTTCACAAAAATCAATTACCAAATAGTGTCAAAATTGACATAAAATAGTTTTTAAAACAAATACTATATTATTAATTGTTATTTTATTCCTAAAAATCTAAGGATCAGCCAAATGACTTAGATAAGATTATATATATTAATAATAAACAACTTGGGTTTCTTTTGGCTTGATATAGTAAGTTTATTACCCTTATAGTGTAAGAAAACAAGAAGACACGGTAAAAGTTAAATTATCTAACTTAAAGTTAAATCTAAATGATAAGGTTAAAATTAATACCTAAACTTGTCTAAATTATATTGGATGAGAGGATTTCTACCCATACCAACCTTAGATTCTAAATATATTAATTTGGAGCTATTAAAAACCGAATTTTACTTTATAATAAAATAATATTTTTAGTTATTCCAAAGGTGCCCCTCTCCTCCCTTATAAAAGGGAACCTCCTCCCTCTCTTCCTCACACCACTTTGAGCCTTCAATCTCGGCCTACCCCTACCAATATCTCCTCTCAAATTCCCTATAAACATCCTAGAGGTCTTGGTCTTATTCATAGACCAATTTTAGTTCCCTAAGAGGAGGTCTCAAAGAGGCGCTTCAAAGAAGAGGAGGTTCGGACACTTACGAAGCAAAACAGACCTAAGGTAAGGGAAAATATCAAAATCTCATTTTATCTGAGATTGTTTATACTTTGGTATTTACTGGGGTGTATTTTATCATTCACATCCATGTTTCCTCAATATTTAATATTGTTTCCATCCACCTACAATTGTTTAAATCCAATTTTACCCTTCGGTGAGTTTTTAGTAAAAGATATAAAAAGAATCTTTTGTCGTTTTTCGTACGAGGTACTTTTTGAATTTTCCAAAAAAAGTACGGAAAGAATGTTTTTTTTACTTATATGGCATGAATGTATTTTTAAAACATTATTTCTAAGAATCTTACTTTAGAAGTTTTCAAGTTTATTTTTAATCAACTTCTTTTAGTTAAAATTGTATGACATGTTAAGAAAGAAAAATGTTTTTGAAGTAGAAAGGATATTTTCCTCAAGAATGGAGTTCAAGTGCTTTATCAAAATTATTTTCCATCTATGATAATATAGGGTTCTGTTTCTATCCCTATTATTACATTGATTTGATTATGTTGTGATGGAATTATTTTTATGAATTCCTTTATCTTATATGAATTGTTTTATGATGTCATGTTGTTTAAGAATCCCATTTTTATTACATGGGTTATGCAATGATGTATGATTTATGATTTTGTGGAACACATATGAATGGTATCATTATGAGATGGGTGGGACCTATATCTCCCTCCAATTCATTGGGTAAAGATTTTATATCTCATGAGATAGACATGGATGGAATGGTAAGTTAATCCGGTTCAGTATTACAGGACTGAAACGAGGAGTGAAGTCAATTCAGAATGGGACTTTTTCCACTAAGATGGTCTTGGAAGCAATTCCTTGGATACTATGGAAATAATTACATGTTCTTAATTGATTCCACAATTACATGTTTTATTCCCATGCTATTTTATCATGGTTTATGTTCCATTATGATCTATGCCTTATGTACTTCCATGTTTTATGTCGTTGCTCAAGATTTTGATGTTTAAACATTATGTTCATGTTTTTAAGTTAAAATGTATATGGCATGTTTTATTTTATCAATGATTACCCTTACTGAGCATTTGAGCTCACCGTTTTTATGTTTTATTTTCCCCCAGGATCAAAAGAAAGGTTTTAGGTAATGAAACCAAAAGTGGAAGATCTTTATGAGAGATGTTGAAGATCTTTCACCATGATTAGAAGATTAAGTTCTAATTTTCCAAAGACACTAAACTATTACGGTCCTTTTGTGTCTATTTTTATTATGTATTAAGTATTCTGCAAAAGTAATGTAATGTCCATGTACGTCAGGCTTCGGGTCTCTATAGTTGGTATCAGAGGAAAGGTTTAGTCAACCTTTGGAAACTAGGATGCGAGAACTTTAGTGAGATCCTTAGAGATATTTCTAAGGTATGTCTAGGGATGTCCCTAAGGTTAAGTATAAGTATAGGTTATAGTCCTAGAATTACGGTAACGATCTTATAATTAAACCTAAGATGTTAGATATTGAAGGTACTCCCCTTTTATTATGTTGTTTTCCCTAGCATGTTTTTTGCCTCTCACACTATTCTTTTTGGGTTTTAGACGATGGATGGAACCCGAAGGAACCGTGCTGATCAATAAAATGGACAATGCAATGATTATCCTCATGAACAAACAAATGTTATGGGAGATGGAGTGCAAAATCTTATTGCTATACTTACACAAGCTATGAATCATTCTGGACTTCCAAATGAGCAGAGAAGGGAACAATATTATATTGAGTCCTTCATGAGGCAACGCCCACCTTCTTTCAGTGGGTCTTCTGATCCACTTGTTGCTGAACAATGGATCAGTACCACTGAAAAGATATTTTCAGTTCTTTAATGTTCTGAACATGATAAAGTCATCTTAGCAGTATATCGTTTGGAAGGTGAAGCTGATCAATGGTGGAATCTTATCAAGAATACGAGGCCAAGAGATGAAATTGAGTCCATGGAATGGGACGAGTTCAAGAACTTATTTTTCAATAAGTACTTACCTCGTATTCTTTGAACAAAGATGGAGAAGGAGTTTCTTGAACTAAATCAAAAGGATGATGAATCTGTTGGTGTATACGAAGCAAATTTTACAAGGATTGCAAGGTATACATCTGGCTTTATCATCCAACCTGAAAGTAAAGTTGATCGATTCTTTAGTGGCTTAAAACCAAGTCTTCGAAGGGAATTATATATAAGAGACTTAAGTAGCTATGAAGAAATTGTGTGTTGTGCTATCAAGGTAGAAATGGAAGTTGGTGTTACATATCCATCTCATGGTTTTGAAAAGAAACGAAAGATGAAGTTCAAGGAGAAATCTCAGAATAATGGTGAAAAGAAGATGAATGTTTCCTTATGCTCAAAGTGTGGAAAGAAGCATGGTGGAGATTGTCTTAAAGGGACTAGAAAATGTTTTAAGTGTGGAAAAGAAGGTCATCGAGCAGCTGAGTGTCGAAGTAATGGAAAAAGGGTTGCTAATGATGTGAATAAAGAAAAGACTGCAGAGAATGCACCACCAACACTTCAATTCATCAAGTGAAAGGAAATGGGTCATTATACTAAAAAATTCCCTAATACAAGGGTTAGTGATGATCGACATGAGCATCCACTTAAGGCAAAGAAAAAAGGGAAGTCACATGCGATCACTATTGGCTATGTTGAATATGACAACAATGTGGTGGAATGATTAAGTGTTTATGTAATGGGATTCCAAAATAATGTTGTATATAGTATCGTGGAATATTGGAATATTTATGTATTGGTCTATTGTGGTTTTGAATAATTTTATGGTACCTGTAACCATGGAAAGTGATTGAGATATTTTTGGAAAGAAGATGATATGCGCCTAATGAAGGGATAAAGAGAAAATGAAATGTTTGACAGTATTCATGAGCTCATGACTGATATAAGGAAATAGTTATATCATGGTTTGAGTATATAGAATTTTGGGGTTTTGGTATGTGGAAAGAGTTAACTTTTGACATCACTCATGTTTTCACTAAGATTCAATGGGTATTCATTTTTTTCAAGAGAATACATGATTAAGGTATTCAAATGATTGGAATGTGACCAACAAGATATATGGGGATCAACGATGGTATTAACATGCTTATGAACTCTTTGGTAATCGTTTTCACCACAATATGAGATTGGACAACAGTATTTTGGATAAGCCTAAAGATTGGAAAGGATTATGTTGGACATAAGTTAGTATTGTTTAAGGATAGAACTTTTTTTCGATATTATTGATTGGATGTTATAGTAATGTAGTTTTAGAAAAAGGACAATCTGCCGGACGAGCGACAACCCATCGCGTCAGACAAGGCTGTGGGAATCGAACCCACAACCGAAGTGCGACTGGCCTTTATCGCCTACCACTGGCCTACAGGAAGTCCCTATTTAGTAGAAACTAGTTTTATTATATTAAGCAGCATGATATATGAAGTATAAGTCCATTTTAGGAACCATATATGATTAATCTCACTATAGATCGACTTATGTATATTTAATAACTTTTGCTAACCTTTTTTTTGAGACAGATGGAATGACCCGTCATTCTATCACATGATCTGCTAACACATCACGAATAACAAATTCAACTTCATTTCTTTAAAAGAGGAAGTGGAAATTGTTCATGTCACGAACAATAGTGAGATTGTACCAAAATAAAGTAAGTATTTATTCTAATTCAAATACTACAACTTTAGGGAAATGATCTTGAAAACCAAAAATGTTGTTCTAGTGCACTTATATCTAATGAATCAGATGGTACCCTAGATCATCACAAATTTATGGCTTTGTGATTATTGGATTTTTCATAGCCATGTTCTCTACCACTCTCCATCAGAACTTGATCATTAGATTTTTATTCCATATCCATATTTTCACCTATGTTCTCCTACGTGAAAACCCAGTGATGAGTTAATTTGGGTAACCGTTACATTTCATACATTAGTTTTTAAAGCCATGTTTTGGTATTCCTTTTTACGATGTGGGTTTCTATTAAAGAAAATTTTGAGTAGTAAAACATTTATAACCCCAACGAATTTCGAGGGCGAAATTCATTTTAAGGGGGGTAGAATGTACCACCCTGAGATTTTATGAAAAATATTCTTTTTAATTTTATTAATGTCTTGTGTTGTATGCTACACCAAAAGGAGCTTGCACAACACTCATCCCAGACTTGCCTTGCATTACATGCAATCACGACCTTCCTCGATTGTGTGTGTAGTACGCAATACCGAGTTTCACTAAACGAGATATTATTATAATATTATTATGAACTAGCCGTTATGAATAGTAATACCGACTTTTTGAAATTTTATAAATTTTATCTTTCAAAATGGATTTCATTTTTGGATTCAGAATATTGAAATTAGCTTAGGGTCAAATTTTGGTACTTTTCGGATAACTTTCATATTTGGATGAATAGTGAAAATTACCAAATTTTAATTAAATTTTTTTTTAATCGAAATAATTAATAGTGATAAATTATTAATTTGAGTGGTTTTAAAGTATATTTAGAATATATTTTTACAATTTAATACAATTTTGGTCATTGGATGTAATTTCACATTTAAACCAGACATAAACAAGTGTCAATCTTTTGATAGTTATTATCTCTTAAAAACACGCTATTTATCTTGACAATGGGAATTAATTTTTAAATTAGTTAATTTAACTAATATGTTTTGAATTTGGTAAAATAAACATCATTTTTGAATTCATAATATCAAATATAGCTTAGGCCTAATTTTTGGTATTTTTCCAGAAACTTTCATTTTTTGATGAATAGTGAAACCACTAAGTGGTAGTTAAAAAAATGATTTTTTTTGTAAAACTTAATTTTACCGCTTCTGTGAGTGGAGTTTATAAAATCCGAGAGACACGGTTAATATCAAGGACTAAAATGTGGTTCAATGAGATGAAAATATTTTTTGGTGAATAGTAACTTTTTACTTTTTTTACCACGGTTAAAAGTAAATAGGGTAGTTAAGGGTAAAAATGATATTATTATTACTCTAACACATGTCCTAATTCTATTGGATAAGTGTAATTCGATCAAAAACAACCTTAGGAATAAAATATGACCATTTAGGCCCACTTGGATTAGATTAGGACATTTATTATCAATTTATTTAAAGAAGGGTTAAAATATTTAAAATCAAAGTTTAATAACTAAAGAATTTTTAATATAGGGTTATACATATGATAAATTCGACTATAAATATTCATTATAAATATAAACATATTTCCTACATAATGGTATTTTATTTTTAATTTTTATACTTAAAATAATTTAATTTATTTATGATACAATGATGATGATGTAATTATCTTTTTAATGAAATATTGACATAATTGATGTTATAAATACCAAAATAAATGTAATTTGAGACTTTTTATGAATTACAATAATTTTATATGTTAATATGACATGTTAGTATTGATTTAATTAAATATTTTAGAACTAATAATTCTGTTATGATTTTCAAAAAAATAAATTACCAAATAGTGTCAAAATTGACATAAAATAGTTTTTAAAACAAATACTATATTATTAATTGTTATTTTATTCCTAAAAATCTAAGGTTAGGCCAAATGACTTAGATAAGGTTATATATATTAATAATAAACAACTTGGGGTTCGTTTGGCTTGATATAGTAAGTTTATTAACCTTATAGTGTAAGAAAACAAGAAGACACGGTAAAAGTTAAATTATCATACTTAAAGTTAAATCTAAATGATAAGGTTAAAATTGATACCTAAACTTGTCTAAATTCTATTGGATGAGAGGATTTCGACCCATCCCCACCTTAGCTTATAAATATATCAATTTGGAGCTATTAAAAACCGAATTTGACTTTATAATAAAATAATATTTTTTGTTATTCCAATGGTGCCCGTCTCCTCCCTTATAAAAGGGCACCTCCTCCCTCTCTTCCTCACACCACTTTGAGCCTTCAAGCTCGGACAAACCCTGCCAAGATCTCCTCTCCACTTCCCTAGAAACATCCTAGAGGTCTTGGTCTTCTTCAAAGACCAATTTTAGTACCCTAAGAGGAGGTCTCAAAGAGGCGCTTCAAAGAAGAGGAGGTTCAGACACTTACGAAGAAAATCAGACCTAAGGTAAGGGAAAATATCACAATCTCATTTTATCCGAGATTTTTTATACTTTGGTATTTACTGGGGTGTATTTTATCATCCACATCCATGTTTCCTCAATATGTAATATTGTTTCCATCCAACTACAATTGTTTAAATCCAATTTTACCCTTCGGTGAGTTTTTAGTAAAAGATATAAAAGGAATATTTTGTCATTTTTCGTACGAGGTACTTTTTGACTTTTCCGACAAAAGTACAGAAAGATTATTTTTTTAACTTATACATCATGAATGGATTTTTAAAACATTATTTCCAAGAAGCTTACTTTACAAGTTTTCAAGTTTATTTTTAATCAACTTCTTTTAGTTTAAAATTGTATGACATGTTAAGAAAGGAAAATGTTTTTGAAGTAGAAAGGATATTTTCCTCAAGAATGGAGTTCAAGTGTTTTATCAAAATTATTTTCCATCTAAGATAATATAGGGTTCTGTTTCTATCCCTATTATTACATTGATTTGATTATGTTGTGATGAAATTATTTTTATGAATTCCTTTATCTTATATGAATTGTTTTATGATATCATGTTGTTTAAGAATCCCATTTTTATTACATGGGTTATGAAATGATGTATGATTTATGATTTTGTGGCGCACATATTAATGGTATCATTATGAGATGGGTGGGACCTATATCTCCCTCCAATGCATTAGGTAAAGATTTTATATCTCATCAGATAGACATGGCTGGGACAGTAAGTTAATCCGGTTTAGTGTTATAGGACTGAAACGAGGAGTGAACTCGATTCAGAATGGGACTTTTTCCAATAAGATGGTCTTGGAAGCAATGCCTTGGCTACTATGGAAATAATTACATGTGCTTAATGGATTCCACAATTACATGTTTTATTCCCAAGCTATTTTATCATGGTTTATGTTCCATTATGATATATGCCTTATGTACTTCCATGTTTTATGTCGTTGCTCAAGATTTTGATGTTTAAACATTATGTTCATGTTTTTAAGTTCAAATGTATTTGGTATGTTTTATTTTATCCATGCTTACCCTTACTGAGCATTTGAGCTCACCCTTTTTATGTTTTATTTTCCCCCAGGATCAAAAGAAAGGTTTTAGGTAAGGAAACAAAAAGTAGAAGATCTTTATGGGAGATGTTGAAGATATTTCACCACGATTAGAATATTACGTTCCAAGTTTCCAAAGACACTAAACTATTATGGTCCTTGTGTGTCTGTTTTTGTTATGTATTAAGTATTCCACAAAAGTAATGTAATGTCCATGTACATCAGGCTTCGGGTCTCTACAACTGGGTCAGAGAAGGGATGCTTAACAAAGTCCTCTCCTCTCCCTCCTACCCCATTCCCTCCCTAATCTCCATAACTTGGACCCATTCCATAGTAAAGTGAAGAGAGATAAGTGTCATAGCCCTAGAATCTTCCACCAACAGAGAAGGATAAGTGTGTGGTTTTCAAGATATTTTACTTCCCCTTGTTCATCACATTCAAGCATAACTTATCCTGACTCATGTGGACCCATGGAATAGCCAAAGTCAAGGGAAACCACACAGTTGGATGAATTTTTCAATAGAGGACCATACTTTGAATCTTCCTCTCACCTTCATTTAGAGTGATTCTATAAGCATGAGTCCTTAGGGACATTTATCCAACCTCATGGAAAAGTGGATTTTGTGATTTCACAGATATTCTATTTCCTATTGTTTCTCACACTGAGCATGACTCACATGGTATTAGAGGTTGATGGTGGTTATGAAATCCATATGATCCCAAAACTTTTGGGAATAATCCTTAGGAGTAAGCCCAAATTATCACCCTATTTACCATGGAAACCTCAATGCGTAATCCCCAACAATTGATTTATAAGAACTCCTTTTATAATCAGGATACTTAGGATGCCTACTTAGGGTTCAAGCTAAAAGGGAATCCTCCCAAAGAGTAAGCCCTGAAAAAACCCCAAATCTCCATGAGTCGAGCCACTTCTCATGGACTAAAATTCATTCATCTAGGAATCCTTTTTTAAAGTAAGCCCCAAATTAGTCCACTTAAAGGGCCATACTCCCCTACAAGATGATCCTTTTAAGGGACTCCATAGTCATAGGTCCTCACAACCAAACTATATGGGCTTTGATTCCCATCCAAATGGGATATATAGGAAGCATCCTTGAGGTTAAAACCCAACAAATCAAATCAAACCTATTCTATCTAGGCCACATTTCTAGTAGGGTCTAATTTAGCTTTGAAATATATACTCCTTCCAAGATCACCAGGCTACCTCGACATAATTCCTACACCAAAATTTAACTAGGAACCTTTCGTCTATACATCCTTTCCATATGATGTTAAACTGTACGATTAGGTCCTTATCACATGCACTTAAAAGGTATTACGTTCCTCATATAGTGTCACTGAACTACATGGATTCTGATTCCTTTCATGAGGATATATAAGAATCCCATCATATGGATTCGATCCCAATATCAAAACAACCCCGGTCTATCTGGATGACGATACACTCCAGAGTTCCCCATTATGTTTATAGAAAACTAGTGTTATCATAATAATGAAAACATAATATCTATTTTTTACATAAGGGGATAACATTGATGGAGAACCTTGGATACATACATATATCTCCATTAATGAAGAACCTCAGATACATACATATGATTCTAAAATCTATAAATGCTAATAATTGATTTTTAATTCTAGGGTGACCCAAATCATACTTAAGAATAAATAAAGGATCCATGAATATATATTAAATATATAAGAGTGTCCCGGAGTAGGTAATAATTCCCATAAAAAATGTGTGATGAGATCGAACTCTCATCCTCTTGACCAATATGAGTCCTAAAGCATCGTTGGAAAAACTTCCCAATGAGCACCTTCCTTTAGAAAGAAGGATGTCGTTGATATAGAACTATTGGATGTTTATGATTCCATGAAAAAACCCATTGGAAATTGTTTATAAATAATGATTCATGACCCAAACATATTTCCAGGGGAAACAAAAAATGGAAATCCCAATGTGAATCCTTAACCAAGATGATAGTATTTCCCACATTTCAGGATCCTTTAGATCATAAAATGAAAGAGGGCCAAACAAGACAATCTATCATGAATGAGTTTATTCAAATGAGATGATTATTTTAAGTGATTTTCTTATTTGTATTTTTCATGTATCCACAAAATTCTTTCCAAGAACTCACTTAAATCTAATGATGTACTACATGATTTTACCAACACATGACTTAGATACTGCTCAAGTCGGGTCTCCATCCACGTAAAGGATTCCATTACCAACCCAACATATTTATCACTGTGTCTGAATTTTTTTGGTCTGAGAGTACCATAAGAATGGTAAAATCCTAACCCTGAGGGCTTCCTAATAGGACATCCAACTTGTGAAGCCCCACTGAATGTATGATTAACGATGAATGTGTTCTTGAAGCAGACAGTGCCGACCATTGTCATCAACTATTTTTGGAGCTTATCCCCATAGTGAAAGAACAATTCCCTCCTATATTCTAGTGATATGGATCAATAGGCCACATAAGGCCTCATCGAGAATAAAAAATGATCCTTATCAAGGGATACTTCTAGAAATATCCATTTCTAACACCACATGATAGTGATCCCTCAACATGATGAGGACGCCATCCTCAGTTGACCAGACTGGGTCTCCTAGACTCAGAAATGAAAGAAGACCCACAGAGGGTAGTGAACAGTAACCAGGGAGGAGGTCCACACACATATCCTCCCCAAATAAGTCCACCAACCCAATTTTGTGGAAAATTGAAAGAATGAACATAAACCCATCCACCTTTATTTAGAAATCCAGCAGACTCACTTGGAGGCATTCGAAAAATCCCTCTAACCAAATATGGTGGTAAACAGTAATCAGGAACATACAATTGCTTGCACCCACCAATAATGCTAGAAGACTCATCTAGAATAATTCTAATAAGGTTATCAACTAAGTTTGGTGGTAAACCACAAACAATCACACACACCTGCCTGTATTCACCAAGCCCACCAGTAGCCTTATCTGGAAACACCTGGAGTGGTCATTTGGAAAGTACCAATAAAAAGTAGGGGGAAAATACAACTCTCTTCTACCAAAAATGAGTACTATCAATATCCAATAATAGAAAATGGAGGAAAATAGGAGGAACATAAAAATACTCCATATATAGAAAGATCATATATCCCTATTCTAACCACTAAATTCCCCAAGCATATTCTGAAAACAGTGAAAGGGAATATGAAAATTCCTTCCCACATCCTACAGAATTTCAAGTACATCATAATGGAGACGATAGTAGTTACCGAGGAATGGAAACACAAATCCTTCCCCATAAGTGAGGTGTCTCATAAACATATCACCCCATAGAATATACACACCTATTCTTACATCCAGAAGGGTCATGGGGAAAATTTTCCCATATTATATGCACTACCAGATTGGGAACATACACCCACTCCAATTGGAGGTAATAAACCTATCCCAATGGACACTCCAAGGTAGGAATAAATACCTACCCATGAAAACCACTTCCCCTAGAAAGTGGACCCAATAGCTCACAAAAAGACATCCAAGAAGAAGCCTCAAAAAAGAAAACTAGAAAACAAAGATCCAATCTATGATCCTGCTCTACTTAACACTGGAGTTATTGAATCCCTCAAATTCTTATCTATGGAAGCTCAAGATCCTACTCTATTATTACCAAATTATAGGATCATTAGTAGTAATTATGAAGGTCCTCTCTAGATACTTCACCATGAAGGCCTGATTCATGACCATATTCTGATTTATCTTGAGCGTCCATCCCCTGATGAGATCCACAACCTCCCTCCACATGTACATAAGACCAAGGAGAAATAGTATCTTCCCCTTCCTATAATCTAACATGGTGTTCCTCCCCATGATGGTGTTCACTCCAAAAGTTATATTCGTAGCAGCATTTCATGTTTTCAAGATAATTCCCTGATAAAAAATGTAGTGATGAGAAATCCATCCTATAACGAGGCACTTTTGAAAACATGGATATTCATGTATGATGCCTTGTCATTGGTAGGTGAAATCCTTTATCAAACATAACACAACCCAAGGTGACGACCATTCTCTAAACCTACTTTGGATCAACTACCTTATAACATACCTAAGGAAATCCCATAAAATCTCACTACTTATGATAAAGAATCTAGGAACCAAATACTCTGGTTGGACCAGGTAGAGGAACATCTAATGAAATACTTTGAAGAGACAATAAACATGAAAAAATAGCTGGTGAAATACGACATACCATTCATGTTCTATCCTTTATCTTCCACTCAATACAAAATTCTAGAGGCATTGTTAGAATATTGTGTGCATGAAATTTTCCTCAATATATGGAAGAATATTTTTCACTTTAAAGAAAAAGTATTACCCTATGAAGAGTATCAAAGTAACGTAAAGGTAATAGAAGGGTTGCAATGAAAAATTGACTTAGAAGCTCTCCTGAATTCACAACATAAAAATATTGAAAAAAACAAAGGATACCTTCAATGTGCAAGCCTCAGTGCATTAATGAGGTTGCGAAAAATGATCCCGGACACCCTATCTGGTGTTCATATTAAAGTATGGGGTGCACATGGAGCATTAAATTTCACCACTCTCACTAACCATCAAATTCTGCTGAAGATTGTAGAGTGAAATGTTATAGCCTCAAGTCGACGTAAACAAATGAAATTTGTTCATAACAAAAGGCATGATCAACAAAAATAGGCCTCAATAGACTTTCACTAACATTGGTCCAGAAGAGAGAAGTCTATTGAAATACTCTTACATCATGCATCCGATAATATCAAGTAGGCCTCCTATTTAGAGGATGTCAGCCACCAGATAGTGCAATTGTTAGAAATAGCACAAAAATATTTTGAAATAGCTGATCCAAGTGCATAATAAATGATTCAACCAACCCATGTTTAGAAAAAAAATCCATAAAACCAGAATGGAGGCCAAAAAAAATAGTATCCACAACAGTTCTAGAGTAACCCTATCCCATAGGGATGTGTGATTTTTTAACCCAAACCTAGAGGTCAAAAAACCAGATCTAAAAAGTTGTAAAAGCATAAGAAGAATATCCCTAGCCCTCAAGGATGATATATTTTTTACCTCAATAATCCACTGCTTAGTGGGAATCAGTCTTCTCACAATTAAGTAAAATTACGCAGAGTGGATCCTCTTAGATCATCCCATATCACAATATAGTATCCTTGTTAGGGACACGCATGACTAAACTATTTAGATATTCCCTTTGGATTACCATTCTACAAACGGTTCCTAGAGAATGAGAAAAGGATATAAAAAGGCCTTGTGGAGGACGAAGAAGAATATAGTCTTTTAGAGGCACTGATAAAATTCCTGTGATGTGTTTCACGTTAATTAATGTCATTATTTCCATGCTTGGTGACTCTACAGAGAACGAGGCCAATTCATAGGAGGAGTTAGAAGAGGAAGTTATAGCTCATAATATGGTCCACACCGAAACAATTGAAGGAGGTTTTCGTACCCAGAATCATAATCTTGCATTGAATTTAAGAATTTATTCAAATAAACCAGTCTTACCCCCTCGAAGGGAATCTAACAATGAAAAGGGAAATGGTTTGATTGTACCTAACCTTCCCCTAGGGGAGGTTAAGCTACTTTATTTAGAAGAAATATTTTTTTAGTAGGAGGAGAAGATGATAGAATTAAGGAGAATAAATTCATAACTAATCTGAGGTATCCTTAGCACTGGATATAATATGCAAGTATATCCTCAACTCACACCCCCATATGAATCACCCTGACAAAGAAGGTTTTCCACAATAACTAAAGTAGGTATTGAATATTTTCTCAATGTGAGATACAAACCACCAATATATTTAGATCCCATAGTAGAAGATTGAGAGTTCCCCCCATTGGTTGTGTAACCAGAATAGGTCTAGACACATCCTTATAGGCCTTCCCCTAAAGGATACCCATCATAAGTACTAGCAGTACTACCACTAATGGCCCTATCGGGCACCACACCTATCCAGTATCCAACCAAACTATACATTCCTTGAATGCTTATGAACACTATTGAGTCACTAAGAGTTTGATTAGAATCCATGGAGGAACTATGTGCACCAATACAACTAGAAAATAATCCTTACATAGAATAGGAAGATCCAAATCTTCCCTCGCCACACTCTAAGAATCATACATTTCCAAACTTAAATGGATTGAGAGACTAGGAGAAGCAATTGAAAAATTTTGTATCTCATTGTGATCCCATGATGGGTACACCTATAAAACATGAGGCAATAAAAATTAGATGATTCATGCAATCACTGTAAGGACCAACCTTTGTGTGGTACACAATTTTATTGGCTTAGTCAATCATGGGGTGGGAAGACCTCCGTCATATGTTTCTCTTCCAATTTAGCTTAATTTTGTAGAATAAAATAATATTCAACCTTATGAATTTTAAACAATGAAATAATTAAAGGGTCTTAGATTTCATTACATGGGGAAAAGGGATGACATACTACCTAAACCTACCACTCCCTTATGGAGAGTTGTTTCCCATATGTATAGCGAATCTTCATGATGAGTTGTGCACACTATTTATACCTATGAAATACATAGGAGGGTTTTGAGACCGTTCCATAATTTCTCAAAAGGTGAAATAATCCATTGCAGAGACTAAATCCATTGCTTGAGTAATTCCATTTACTCATGAAAAGAGAGTAGGGAGAGAAAAGGATACTAGAGTTACACTTAATCAATCCCCTGTACCCACTCCTTCTTCAAATCCTACACTGTATCATGTAGACCCAACTCCTGAGTGATGAAAAAATTTTCAAACTCATCAAGATGATCAGAGAGAGAAAAGGAAAAAATAGTTTGAGGAGATGAAAAATAGGGTCTATTCTTTCTGAAATGACCAAGTCCCAAACTAATTAATCTTAGAATTGGAAAAAAACTTATTCAGGTTTCTAAATCCCAAGAAGCCCAACAAAGAAGGTGACTAAGATCTACCAAAATATTTTCCCTTCCATAAAGTACTGGGTAACCACATCCGTAACTATTTTTTCAAAGATCTTCTGAAGAAGATAGTGGAATCTAATAAGGTAAAGTTGAAAAATTAATATTCTCAGGTTTCATATGTTTCTGACACTAATCTATAGGAGAAAAATGAAAGGTAAGAAGTCAATAGAAAGGGCATGTAGATGTTCAGAAACTAGATGGTCAGGAAAATGATCAACCAAACTCATGTTATCCTCTGAGCATAGTTTCAATAGTCAACTATGATTTCAACCACTTTCACTACAACACAACCGGCTTCATCAATAACATAGTCCTCAGAAATCCAATACTCAAAAAAGTGACATGGTAAAGAGGGTAAGAAGAAAGAACAATAATATGAGCTCATATTAAGGGAAAATCCAGCCTTGACCTTAACAGACTTTGTGCTTATAATCCAAAAAGTATCTGCACTGCCCCACCAAATGGTACAACAAGGATCCACCCACTAGATGGAATATTAATCAGACAAGGAGTTGATCTTTGGTTCCATTAATGTTATTCACTTAATGGATCCTTTCGTAGATGATGATTACAATTATTAACCTGAACGTCCCATACTTAACTAGGGGATTAGGGGAAGAGGCCATAAAATTCAAGGTTACAGGGGAAGGAGTAGTCATTCCAGAAGTCACTACTTTAACCACACCTTCTCTTGAGCCATATATGTAGATGAAACTCATGGGAGAGATCTCCAGTGAGCTTGGAAGGAACAAGGGAATTTCCCCACGCATGATAGGGCCTTCCATGACACAATAAACCTAGAATATAGACTAAAGGGTATTACACCACCTAACTAACATTAGCATTTAGGCATAACCAGATGACCTAATCCACTAATAGTGGAAGAACATTCAACTCCTATTCCAAGGAATAATTCATCTATAAAAAAACAGCAGCTCCCAAAGCAGCTGTGAAAGAACATATTCACACTAGGAAGTGTAGATCTTTGGAACAGAAGTATTATGTTTTGAAGAAACTAGCCCAAGTTCCCAACATGTTTTTAATCCTATATTCTTTAAGTCTATCAAAATATCTCCATAAATCACTCATAGATGCCTTATCAAGCCCTCAAGAGTTTGAAGTCGAGGCTGTTGCTACATAAGTATATAGTGCAAAGAATGATTCGATAGAATTATATTCCTTCATATCTTTCACAGACTGGGATGAGGATATTTTCATACAAAGACATATCAGACCCTTGTATACATTCATAAGGATAAATGAAATTTATATATGATGAGACTTTATTAACAATGGATCAGGATTCAACCTCATTCTGGTCCGAACACTTCGCCAACTAGGATTCAATGAATCTCACTTGTACCCCTCCACTTTAATGTTACAGGGTTATGTAAAAAATGATAAATAGACTCTTGGAAAGTTAAAACTTAGAAATCAGTTTGGGGATCTCAGGTACAACTCATAATTCATGTTTTTTCAGCAAGATACAACCTTAAACATCCTTTTGGGAAGACCTTGACTACATTATCATATAGTCATCGCTTCTTCATATCACCAATGTCTCAAATATTGTATAAATGGTCAAATTGGGACATTTCATGGTGACAAAGACACATTAAACTCCTATGAATCATAGTACATTGACGTGGGATTCTACCATAAGGAAGAGAAATAGTCCGTGGTTGATAATGTAATTTGGATCAGTGCCTCAAATAGTTTGGAAATGATCCCAGACGACCCTTTCAATCAGATCGGTATAGAGTACATGATAACCATAAATTATATCGTAGGGGTAGGCATGAATTCAAGAACTCATTAAAGAACTCATTCAGTTAATTTCAAAATGTTAGTCAGGAAAACTGAACCCAAAAACATGAAAGAAGTTTTCAACTCTCTGAGTAGTAATGAAATCCTAGATGAAAATGTCTTTATTCCATCCATAGAGCTTCAATAAATTCCAATTTCATCAGCTATGATGGAAGAATATGTCATGTCAATGGGAGAAGATAAATATTTTCATCCTCATCCTATGATATCCCAAACATATTTTTTTGTAATAATAATATTTTAATAGTTTCAATTGTTTTACTTTTCTTAATTTCCATACCATCCAAAAAATATTTGAAAAATAAACACAAGACATATTTTATTCAATAAAACACTGAAATGATGCATTTAAACAAGGAAAAAGGACCATAACTAACCTATAATGCCTACTAGGAAACCAATTAAAATTATCGGGATATCCCTAAACACCACAAACATGCCAAGAAAATTTGGATCTGTCATGATAAAAAATATAATGGAAAGAACAACGAACAATGTGTTGAGCATTAAGTGTATATAAAACACCATCTTCACCAAGTCATTTATAAATTTTTGAATACCCTAAACATATTTTTATAAGTATTTTGTGACCATAAGTAGCTGTTGCAGTACTTAGGTGACCGTTGGTTTTGTAACGGTCAAAAAATCTTATAACCATTGGGTACTTTTAAGAATTTTGATTATCTAAGGTATTTTGAATATTTTAAGTATATAAGAATTTTAAATGTTTTAAGTATTTGATTATATTTCAAAGTGATTTAAAGTTACATTTTTGAACATGTTTTAATTAAACTTATCTTTATATTTTGAAAACATAAATTTTTAAAATTTTAAGTGAATATTGAAATAAAGACCTTAGTGTTTTAATGAAAATATAAAGAGAAGTACATATGTTTACTTCAATGAATTAGAAGAGTGTTTATATTGGAAAAATATGCCTTTTAAATTTAATGTTATACATGGTATAATGTATATATTGGATTGTGTATGTTAATGTACCAAAGTTTAAAATAATGTTGAAATGATGTTGCAGACTAATAAAATTAATGACATTATTGGTTTTAATGTAATTAAAATATTTCAAAATTCATTTTTACCTTCTAGATATGGTTTTATTTTTGAAGGTTTAAAATTTATTTTTTAAAATTTTGGGTTTATAAAAATATTTATCACCCATAGACTAGGCCACTAGTTGGGCCAAAGAAGGCAGCTTGCACTACTCCTTTAGGAGTAGGTGACCAAGCCTAGACCCCTCATCCACAACATAGGCCATCTTGTGAGGGTATGTATGTGTGCCTACAGGAACACATGGAAGAACCAAGCAGTGTGCCACCGTGTGGGGAGGCATGGCAGTAGGGGTGTGCGCAGAAGTGCACCTTCAGGTGAACCGATATGGGGTGGTATCGAGGTGGGGGAGAGGGAATTCTGTTAAGTGTTAAGAGTGATAGGATTTTAAAGCTGGCCTAGAAACCTTTCCATTTCAATGTGGGAATAACTTTTTCAGAGGGGATAAAATCTCAACTATATTATCTCACCACATGGGATCTGGATCGTTCGATTAGTCTGACCTTTGAATCCCCACAATTGAGCCTTTTTCTCCACGTTTTCTCGAGCCATCTGATCAGGATGCAGATGAATCTCAGTCGTCCATCTATTTTTAAATAATGGATCAAACTACAGACGTTAGATCAATCCAAGGTTTAATATCATCCCTCCATCTCTTTTTAAAACAGCGAAAACACCCTTAGCCGTCTGATCAGGAAATGTTTGATCTGGGCCGTCTGGTATTTTTCGCATTTTCTCCTCACTTCTTGTTCTTCCTTGTGCTAAACTAGTAGCTCACCCAAAATTTTCTTTTCTTATTATTATTCTTCTTCTTTTTCTTCTCCCTTCATATCCTCCACTTATCTTAGGACCAACCCCGATTTCCACCCATAAGCCTCTTTTGGTATCCTTTTTGTTATTTTATTTTCCCCACTTTCAAGTTTCCATAAGCTTTATATATTTATATATATATTAAAACCACCGTTTGGTTTTGGATTATCTAAGTAGGGTGTTGGACTTGTTTTTTTCAGTCTTTCTTTTTTTCAGTGGTCTTTGCTTATATTTTATTCATGAATAGTGATAATATATATATATATATATACATACATATATATATATATAGCCTATATAAACCCTAAACTACACTTGTAACCACACCCAATTTCTCTCCTTAACATACGAACAACCACTGCCTGACCCTCCCTCTCTCTTGAAGCCAGGTAAGGAATCATTTTGCTTCACTTTAAATTTCAAAACCCCATTTATCTATTTTTTTTCATGATTAAATTTATATGTATATAATTTTATCCTAACTCATTTTAGGATTTCAAAAAAATTATTATCAGTGTTAAACTGATGTTTTAAGGTATAAAACACTCTTAAGGGTTTATTATTCTTCAATTTCTATATGAAAACCCTTTTTCTTTTGTGTTTTACAGTTATATATATATATATATATATATATATGTATGTATAAAATTCTATATGGCTCCAATCCTACCTTTTTTTGAGTTTTCTAAATATGATTATCAATATTACACTGATGTTTTAAGGTGTGAAACACTTGTAAGGGTTAATCCTGTTCTGAGTTTGTGTGAAAAATATGTATATATATACTTATATTTTTTATATATGAAGCAAAACCATTTTTGGGTCTTTTATGATTTTAATTGATGATCATTTGTTTTTCAATGATGTTCTTAAAACATATCATACATGAAATGAGTTTATTTCATTTTGTTTTAATATGAAAAACCCATTTTTACAACTCATGTATATATGTTTATGTATAAATGTATATATATAAGTTTGATTATGTAAAAAATCTGAATTTGGTTTTTATAAAACATATTCTTATTGATCAAATTATGTGTTTGAAGGGCACACAAATTATAAGGTTTTATTAAACCTTGTTTTGGGTTGTGAAAACCCCAAGTATACACCTTATGTATATAAGGTTTTATATAATTTTCAAAACCCACATATTTACATATATGTATTTAAATTTTGACTTCTCAAGTTTTAAATAATGCTAGCTATGTTAGTAAATCCTATAATTGTTTTCACGCTTAAGCACAAAAATATATGCATACATGCATAAGTACATGTTATTAATTAATTATTCTTTCATACATGAATACTCCACATGAAATAATGATTTTACATCTATACATTGTATTCCAATTTGTCACAAGGAATGTCTTTAATTATTTAAGTTTAGGTTTTAATCTATTTTGATATAACAATTAACATTTAATGGATTAAACAAGTATCTCAAATTCAAAACATGTAAACCATGACATGAAAAGGTTCACATTTATAAGGGTTTAATGAAAGAGTTATTATTTTATGTGACAAACCATTAATTTATGTGTACTAGTTCTTAGTACATGTGCAAAAGTATGTCATTTTTTTCCATGCATGTCACTATTTAATATGATGTACCCATAACCTAAAACTAACAAATCCAGTCATTTTTACATTTATTGCTTAATTCATTTCAGTTATGAGTATGTATGAAAAAGGTTATGGATTAATAATTTAAGTTCCATTGTAGTATGGGACACTATAGAAATAAGACCAAACAAAGATATATGAGGAATGTATTGTACTTAAATGATTTGACAGGTGCACCTAGAATTATACAGCGCTCCAATGCATTGGGTAAAGTGATGAATATCATGAGTTAAAGTGAAATGATGTGTGAATATGATGCTATATTTGTTTACAACTATGTGTGGCAATTGACCACAATTATATTGGGTTTTTACCCATATGATCTTGACACGCGGCCTTGAGGAGATGATTATGTACGGTCTTGGTGCAAGACCTTGACAAAGTCTGGAATTATACATTCCCTCATTATGTATTAGTATATGATCAAACAAGGAATTATTCAACTAATAGAATATCCCTTGGTTAGGAATATTCTATGATAACAATGATGAATGAATATTGCATAATTAAGTGTGCAAATGGACAGTTATACAAGGAAAGGGTACCTAAAGTTAATGTTACATCTAGAAATTCATGTATTAAGTGCTTGGTGAATCAATAAATTTTTAATTATGTGAATTCTATTTTACCACATTGCATGTCACTATTAGAGTTTGTTTGATCAATTTATGAATTATGAATCACTTAATGCATCCTTGTATATGTATGCACACTCTGATTTATGTTTTACCTGCAGTTTTTAAGTAAACACATACGATTCTTATGTAAGAGGTTTTCTGAAAATATTATCAAGTTACCTTTGAAAAATGATGATGACGTGCCTCAAGAAGTGATATTTTCCTATTAAGAAAATTTTTTCTGATTATTTCAAAGGTTTTTGTTTTTAAATGGGAAGTTCTTAAAAAAAATTTAAAACCCATTAGTAGAAATTCTTATTCTCACCCTACCTTTTCAATTTTTTTTATCGGGATCAATAGATTTATCAAGATTTGAGTACCCTTAAGTGATAGAAAAAATTTGAAGTCCTTTTTTTATCAAGTTTTGGATGAAGTGTATTAGTAGCATCTAGTTTTCCAAAACCTAAACTAAAATGATTCTCTATATTGAAATGAGATGTGTAATTTTTGTATGCATGGTCATATGAAAAAAATTACACACCATGTTTCAGGAACCGACTCTGGGATTCTAGGGTCAGGGTCACTACACATCCCCCTATCTCCCTTTCAGATCTCCAAAGAGGTCTCACACCATTGATTGATCTAGAAATGGTTGTTTCCTATTCCAAATGTCCATATACTGATTCCTACCCTAGCTGCGAGGATCTTTATTCGTCACCTACTTCTCAAGAAAAGATAGAAGAGGTAATTCATGGGTATGAATAAGAAGAGGAATACCCTAGGGATTACCCTCCAGTATATTAATAATGTGTATCCACCACCATTGACTAGCTTAAGGAGATGAATATGGTAAAAAAGAAGATCCACAACCCACTTTTATTACTGTGGCCATGGCCCCCAAAGAATAGAAAGTATACACTTCCTTACTGAAGAAGCATCAGGATGTTTTTTCTTATAATTACATAGATATTTCAGGCCTTGATGCCTAGGTGTCCACCCACTACTTGGGTTTTCTAGAAGAGCATCGGGGATACAAACAAGAAGTCATAAGGACACACCCAACTAACACCTCCAAAATTGAGGCTGAAGTGTATAATCTCATCATGGATGACTTTATACAAGAGGTACAATATCCAAAATGGATAGCCAATATTTACCCAATGAAGTAAAAGAATGGGAAAATCATATTTTTCATCGATTTCAGAGATCTCAAATGGCATTGTCTGAAAGATAACTTCTTAATTCCAATCACAGAACTCTTGATTGATAAAACAACTAGTTACCAATCTCTCTCTTCCGTGGATGTCTATTTAGGGTATAACCAATTTCAAATGGCCCTAGAAGATGAAGAATCCATGTCCTTCATATTCCCTAAGGATTATTTTTCTATCATGTAATTCCCTTTGGCTTGAAGAAAGACAGTGCCACATACCAATGTACCATGCACCAAATCTTAAAAAACTTTATGAGGAAGTTTGTCAAATGTTACGTTAATGATCTAGTTGTCAAGTCCTAAATTTTTTTTTAATACTTGGATACCATATTCAACAAGATTCGACAATATAGCCTGAGGATGAACCCCTTAAATTGTGATTTTGGGGTAACCTCATAAAAGTTTCTTAGATTTTTTTATGCCACAGTGGTATCAAATTTGATCCTAAGAAAAATAAATATATTCTTAACATTTCACCCCCTCTAAGACTTTATAATATAATAGGAATTCAAGGTAACTTGGCCTACATACGACCCTTCATAGCCAAACTTACAAGAAAATTTTTTCCCTTTACAAAATTGATAAAGAAGGGGGTCACATATCAATAAAACAATGACTTCTAGGAATTATTTGAAACCCTCAATAAATAACTGTTGATTCCACTGATATTAATGCCACTTGTTGAGGGAAGTTCACTAATCTTATATGTGACAGACCTAGAGTAATCACTGGGTGTCTTCCTTGTGAAAAAGAATAATGATGGGAAAGAAAACAATCTCTATTTTCTTAGTCAAACCATGATCGACACTGACACTCATTATTCAGATATCGATAAGAGATTCTTGGAACTAATATTCACAGTTTATAATTTGAGGCACTACCTTCAACATTATGAGGTCCAATTGGTTTCTCAAAATAACCCACTATAATATATCCTCATACATCCTCTGTTAACATGATGTCTAACACGGTGGGCGGTTATCCTTAAATAGTTCTATATAAAATTCATGCCTTAGAAATTAGTGAAATACCAGGCCTTAGCATATTTTCTTGCAGAGAACCCATATGAAGAAGCAACATAATTTAATACTGAACTACCTAATGGAGATATATTCTATAATTAGTATGAATCCCAAACATGAGAAATGTATTTTAATGGTGTATCCATGTGACTAATAGGGGGGAGAATGGAAGACCCTAAGCTCAAAACAGTTTTTTTAGGGATTATTTTTATCTCCCCAACAAAGGCAGTCTTGCCTTACTCCTTCCTATTATAAAAAGGCTCTATAAACAATGAGGTAGAATATCAGGTCCTCATTATAGGCCTGGAATTGGCACTTCAAATACCCATAAACCACTTGTAGCTGAAAGAAAACTTCGAGTTAATTATTAAACATATCAATAGGGATTATGTCATCAGAAAAGAAGAGATAATCCCCCTACTTGACTATGTTAAAGGGTTTATGGAAGAGTTACCTTTAAAACCAACATTGAATCAAATCTTAAGATCATATAATTCCATGACAGATGCATTGTAAATTGCGGCCACCACTTAGGAAGATCCAAACCGAGACAAAATAGTCATTAACAATGCCAACCGTAGAATGGTATCACCTTTTCTTAAAATAAAAATATAAGATATTAATGAATTCAGTCCCATCCCGGATCCATATTGACCTACCACTGGGTGGATGATGACAATCATGGATTATCTTTAGGATAAATTTCTTCCACTAGATAGAGGTGGAAAAGAGTAAACCCGATGATGAGTAGTCAGCTTCACTCTTAATGAAAACCCAAATCACCAGAAGGTCCTCTACAAATGAGGCTTTGATGGAGTCCTTCTCAGATAAATCATTATAGAAGAGAATTTTACCATCATAAAATAATTACACTCAATAGATAGTGGATCCCATGAGTCAAGATACAAGCTTTCCAATCAAATCCGAAGGCTTGGGTACTATTGGAGCACTATGTCATAGGATTTTGCATATTTACACAAGAAATGTCATTCTTGACAAGTTTATACCAACTTAACCCATCAAACTCCATAATTTATACATATATCAAAATAAAATTCTCCATTTTCCATATTTTTAATGAATGTTTTAGGGCCATACCCTCCAGCTATGACAAAATAGTTCAAATACATCTTGACTGTTATTTATTTTTTCTCCAAATGGGCAGAAGAAATAACTCTCAAATAAATTAGGGACAAAAGCATTTTTATCTTTGTAAAATCTAACATAATTACTATATTTGGTGTACCTCATACAATATTGATGAACAATGACACCAATTTCTGTTCCACTATGGTGTAAAAGTTGTATCAAGAATACAACATAAATTCCAACAATTCATCCTGTTATCATGAAATGGATAATGAAAAATAGAGGCCTTCAACAAGACCCTTTAAAACATACTTCAAAGGATGGGGGAAAAGATAAAAAGTCTTGTCATGAAAATATCTTTCATGCCTTATGGTTTTACCAGACTATGACCTATTCTGCCACACAAGTGACCCCATACTCATTGGAATACAAAACAAAATTCGTCCTACCCATTGAGGTTCAGTTTACATCACTCCATATTTCCATATGTGATCAACTATCTTTAGACATGAAATCCCAAAAATGACTAGATGAGTTTGAGAAATTAGATGAAAAAAATTGAACACCATGCATCACTTGGAATTTTATTAAAATTGGATCGTGCGAGCCTTAAAAAAAGTTTTCCTCTGTTCATTCCTCCAAGTAGAATTGGTATTGGTCCTTAGGACTCTAATAATACCAGGATAGAAGCCTCCAAATCTAGATCCAATATGGGAGGGACCTTAATCCATACACATGGTACACTCTAACGGTGTATATTCCTTGATCTCAATGGATGGGGAGCTTATTACAACTCCAACCAATGCAAAGTTCTTAAAGAAGCATTTTTTGTAACTACGCGATGACTTGTCCTAGATGTAGGACATTAAACTACACATCAACATATAAATTCTAGTTGCAAGACAATAAAATGTGTAGATGGTCCTTGTCACATGACCTTAAAAGGCAAGACATAATGTCCATACCACATGAAATTAAACTGAATGGTTAACATCTCCCTCATTTGACATTAAGAAGCCCGCAAAATACTATGAGTTTATACTCTTTATGGTCCCCCAAATATGGGCCTCCACCTTGGGTGTAAGTCCCAATCACATACCTTTAACCCTCAGTGGGTCGATATGCCCTCTTAGTTGGACATAAGGAATAAAGTATGGGTAACTTCAATGCATGATCCCTACTCACATCACATCCACTCCATATTAGAACTTGGACCCCTTTATAGGCATAATCCCCAATGCTATTATGTACCTATAGAATGATGGTAAACTACATGATTAATTCAAGAACTACATGTGGCTTGATTCTCATTCTAGTGAGATACCAAGTAATGTCCAGGTCTCCTATCATGGGCCCACCCACAATTAAGCAACAAAATCCTCTTTACTCCCCACGTACGAGTTTAGACCTACACATGGGGTCTTTTTTCAAGAACTACGTATGTCTTAATTCTCATTCCAACATGATACATAATGATGCCCAATTTTTCATCCTTGGTCCCATCCACAAAATTTCCCCTCTTTCACTTCAGTTCATCTTTGTCCTTAATAAATGATGATTAAACTGCATGGAATTCAAGAACTATGTATGAATTGATTCTCATCTCAATGAGATACATAACGATGCCTAAATCATACCTTTTCCCCTAACCATCATAAAGTCTATGTTCCCCTATCCTTCACTTGTGTCTCCTTCATTTTTTGGAAGAAGCTTTTACAACTCCTTGTTTCTCACAACAAGAATAGCTTACATGGGCTTAGAAGTTTGGTAAAATATTACCCCCATATAAGTAAGGCATATCAATTCACATTGGGACAATCCTAGTCCTGGACGCAAGACCCTAAAAGGCACATAAAATATCCTCATTTCATGATAGTAAACTGCACGATTTCCCCTATAACCATGTGTGTTTTTATTCTCAATCCAATGACATACATAGTGACATCTAAATCTTCAAACCTGGGATCAGCCACAACACAATACGAGAAATAACCCCACTCTCCCATGTTGGAGTCAAATCTATATGAGGAGATAAAATTTGAGTTCACACCCTATGAATGAGCCTTTATTAAAAAAACTAACCCTATTTCCTCCACACATGAATTCAATTAGTGTGGGGGATCTTTATTTCAGAACTATGTGTGGATTTATTATTTCTCCAACAAGATATGCAGTGACGCTTGAGTTCTATTCCCAAGTCCAACCACAATATTCCATTTCTATTCACATCGAGACACCTTCCTCCTTACCGCATGACATTAAAATTCATGGCTCATGTCCTTACTACATGATGTTAAACTGCACAATAACAAAAGAACTATGCGTGGCTTGATTCTCACCCCATTGAGATACGTAGTGACACCTAGGCCATAAGTCTAAGTCCTAGATACGAGGTAAAGAAAAATTCCCTCTATTCTGTATTTGAGCCAAATATATACAAGATATCACAAATTTCATGTAAAATATCAGTTAAAAAACTTTCTTTATGCTCATACCTAGTCTTTATGCACATCATACTCCTAGTCTAAGATACTTTCAGAACTTCATAATCCTTATCCAGCTGTCGATGACACAATGTATGATACCTAAAGGCTCATTTTCCTTACTATGCAGTATGTACCCTAGTTAGACTTGCATAAAATGGCCCTTATAATGGGATTGTTAGATAAAGGATACTACTATTTGACTATACAACATGAACCCTAATTGGCCTTACACAAAACATCCCCCAAAATGGGTTTGTCAACCATTGGTAACTTTTCCCTTGGGAGAATCCTCTTCTATCATCATGAACATTGATGAAAATATATTGAAACCCATGATTTGAAGTAGTATGTAGTCCCCCATCACATATTTTTCCCATACCCTTTCTCCTAATATGAGAACCCCTGAGACTGTGGTTTACAATTCCTTCTTCATGTTTGAAGTATGCTAAAATGAACTTGGTCCGAAAGGCCACACATCCCTATAGTTTTCATGGTCTTAGTCATATGAAATAAAACTACTGGAACCATATTCCCTATGTCAGATAAAACCATTGTAGTAAATCAATTTTCCCTATTCTCAGGAAATTTTGACTTGAAATTCCCCTTCTTTGTTCAGTTACTTTTCCCCCGCAAACAAAACTCTATGCCTAGATAAATCCAAATATCTATAAGCTTCCATCATCTTTTAATGATAGAATGTCGGAATTCTTGAGGACTTATTTTCCTGACTATACTGTAACACGATCCAATTATATTTTCATAAGTTTCTCACAAATTTCAAGCGCCATTGAGCCAAAGGATTCCACTACTGACTATGCAGTATTCACCCTAGTTGTTATTGCATGAAACAACCCATAAAACGGGTTTGTTAATCAGCAGTAACTTTTTCCTTAGGAGATAAACCCTCTAATTCTATATTCCCTTTTCCCCATACCAATTTTTGGATTCAAAGATCCCCAAATTACATCTTATAATTTTCTCATCTCACACCTAAATAGGGTAGCACATTTTTGGATAGATTACCATGAATGGGAGAACCATTAACCTTTCGGTCAAAGATAATGACCTTAAATTATAGACCCACTAATTTCCGTATTGCATGAATTTAAACTGCATAACATAACATCCTAGTCACAATAAGTTAAACTGTATAACAACATTCTCCTGATAAGATGATAAAATACATAGTCAATATTCTAGTTGTATGAAATTAAACTACATGATACTTTAACCCTTTCTCGAGCAGGCCCTTCCCCTGGCATCAATAATCTAACAAAATGTACCCTCCTTCACTCAAGACAAATTCATGTAGGAGTAGTTTCCCATTCACGACCATTACTAATATAGATATTCCCTTCATTATAAGATATATCCCATTGAAAAAACCACCCATCACGGTCTTGAGAAATCTGAATCTTAAACTTAGGTCATCAGCAATATAATATCAGAATTTTCGAAAACTCATTTTCCTAACTATACAGTACACACCCAAGTTAGCCTTGTATAAAAAAACCCTCATGATAATCCTGTTATCCAAATGATTACACTTTTGACTATGGATTATGTTACCTAGTTGACCTTGTATAAGACAACCCACAAAATAGGTTTGTCAATTGGTGGAAACATCATCCCTAGGATAGACATCCTCTATTCCATAATATCATGTTTTAGATCTAGGAACCACAAAATTGTGGTTCAATATTCCCAAATGGGTATCTAAAAAATTTCATAACATTATCATCCCACAAGACCTATTTGGGTCATTATTTCAAAATCTACAGTAAAATATGTTCAACCTTAAACATCATTCTCATTAATCCATCTTGCATGAATTTAAACTACCCATGAAAAGTAACAAAATACTCGCTAGATTGAAAACCCACAAAGGGAAATATGAGAAAATGTTGAGTCTAAGATCATTAGACCTATTCTCTACATGGTTTAGGTAAAAAATTGAGTAATGAAAATAAATTGGCACAAACATTTTTAGGTTGAAATCCCAAAATGGGAGGTCTACAAAAAAAAATTCTCACCTAAAAAGTCTAATTTATACCGAGCTTAGGAAAATTTAGGGTGATGTCATAAAATATTTTTTTAGGGTTATGACCCTAGAAATAGTCAAAATGTACTCGCTAAGCCCCATGTTTTAGGGAAATGTTAGAGAATTTACCTATACCATCACTATGGTTATAACTAGTTGATACATATGTACTTTTTTATATAAAAATTAGTTTTAATGCCACATTATAATCATAGGAGTAAGAAAGGGATGAAGACATAGATGATTGGAAATGAAGTTATTTTTATTTACGAGGCAAAAAAAATGGATGAGCATACAAAATATAGAGTCTCTCTATTATACTTTACAAGAGACCATCAACATAGTTCTCCATATATTGTATGGACTCCCAAGACCCATAAAATGCTTATTGAATCCCAATGAATCAAATAAATTTAGTCTCTTTATCTTGGAGAACTTCTTCTTCTGTAGCCAAAATAGAATTTTACCCCTCAGTTTGGGCTTCTTCTAATGATTGGTGGAGTTGTATAGGATCCCCCTGAGCGATATCCAACTCTTGCTAAAGGAGAGACACTTGAATGGTTTTCTCATTAATTAATTGTTTACATTATTTAATATTCTTGGTATTTTTTGGCCTACTATTGGGATAATGAAACCACGATATCATCATCATTGATGAGAAGATTCACCTTTACGAGGTCCTGTTGAAGCTTGCACTCTCACTCCCATTTTTAGATGATATCCTTCACATTAGCATGAATCATGCGGTAATCAAATCCTCTATATCCCAGCATATCGAACAAGAATGAAAGTTTATGGATTCACAAAGGTAGGTATTCAAGGGTTGTCTCAGAGACTATTCTCTATATATCCTACCAATCCCCATGGTGTGTGATGTGAATAGAATTTTTCAGCTCTGAATCATACTTAGATCCACTATCAGAGGGAGAAACATACTCTGAGATCAGTGAACTTATTTAATCACCCTACCCCATCTCCTCTTAGCCAATAACAGTTTATTATTTTGGTACTGACTGTATTGAAAAAAAAGCTTCTCTCAGACCCAACCATGGAAGTTGATAGTGATGAAAACCGGTCAGGACTCATTGATAACCTCAAAAAGGATAACATGATAAAAATTGGGGATAATTAAATCAATCGAGGACACTTACCCAGTAATGGGTTATTATTTGGGAATGATTTCTACCTACCATCCCCAACTTCAGAAGTTTGAACTGGAACCTCTTAATAAAGGTCACTCTCTTGGGTCTACTTAGGATTTTCCAAATGAGGCTCAGGAAGACTACTCGTTTCAAGGTCCATCTGAGCTTCCCCCCTCAATAGTGGAATTGATATGGACTTCAGTGTCTTGTTCATGAATTTTCACTACAAAGTTACCTTTAGATGGAGATATGCATTATAATCATTCATGATTAGAGAATCATGCATAAAAATATTGATTGCATAAAAAATACCCATGTACATTAAACTACCTATTAAGTGCCTCAAATTATGCTAAAGTAGTAGGAAGATTAATATGTTCCAGTATTTTTTCAAAGGTCATGCCAAGATTTCTCATGGAATCTATTGAAATCGCATGCCCCATGGTAATCTCACCCATGGAGATGCTCAAAATATTAGGTTCAGGATCCAGTGCATAACCCTCCTCCAATGACTTGAGACCCCAAACAACTTCCTTGGAGATAGTTGCAGGGTCAACATCAATTATCGTAGGGTTCTCCGATGCATGATATGAGCTTGAAATATCATAAGGAAAAAGTTAGTAATTGACTCGTAACACCTTATGATGCACCTTTGACATTAACATAATCAACCTCCCTTTATATTAAAACAGGAGCGGTAATAGAAGAAGTTGATATATCCTAAACCCTAGACACTTCTTCTATCAAGGTGGATGACTCACAAGAATGGATCTATTCCTAGTCTAGAGAAACCTCCTTAGTTCATGGAGTCTCATTTGTAATTCCCTTAAGAGAGGAGAGAGAAGGATATTATTCAACATGAAAATGGTTAGAAATTTATTCTAGATAAATAAAAGTTTAATGGTATCATGATAACTTACTGTTACTAAATAGGTGCTTATCCAAAGATTTTGTCCTTCGGTGTAATTTATTTTTCATCAGAGGTGATCTAGAATTTACCTCATCAAAGACAGGTATTATAGGAGGTAGTGGAATTTATCCCACCATCTCACCCTCCACCGTTTATTGACCCAAGTATAGCTCTCTCTGTTTGGGATACGATTCATCAATCCTGAGTGTGGTACCAGTTGGGCCATATTTTGGTGAGATCACCTCAGTTGATTCCCCCATATCCTTCTACAAACCAAAATGGACTACCCTCAACAAAAATTCTTTATTCCATATAAAATAAATTAAGGAAAAATGATATGTAAAATAGGACTTATATCCTAAGGATTAATATAGTCAATACCCTATTTAGAAGATGGGTGGTCTACCCCTTCAACAGCGACTCGAATCACCATTTACTTCAGCTGTCACATCACAAGGATTCAGTTATCAGTTACATGAATGATCATATCTAGCTCCTAGATATAAATCCTCACCTCATTGGTATTGTCCTCAAAGTGAAGACTGAGTGAGGCTTTAGAATTTCCTATCCCTAGAATTTGCAGTTCAGTGAAAAAAAGTGACCATATGATTTCAGCATTAGAGGAAATGTCCTTCCAAAATCAGACTACCTCTAGTCATATGAATTCTAAGGATGTCTCAATCTTTCATGAGGATTATTCAATAACCACAGATTTCATATGCTTACCAACACTATCCGTTACAGACGAAGGATGATAAAATGGAACCCAAGTCTCTTCTTGGCGATGATGATTGGACTATCTAGGTGAAATCTCAGTCGGTGTAACACTTTTGATTATGATCGGTGGACTGAACTTCACACAAGGTCATTTGGGAGAACTTGGGACCTCAAAATCTGCAACATTTGAAGAGGATAAAGCATCCTTCAGGGGTGAAGAAACACCATATGCTGAAGTGGAATCCTTTCCACCTTTCTTTCTGTGCTCGGTGGATGGCCCAGTCCTGATTTGTGGAACGAATTTGGACAAAAATATTTTGGGGTTGGATGCAATCCATGCATCAACATACTCAGAAGTTAATACACTAGTCTCATAAAATGGAGGCAGGTTGATTACCTCTTGAGTCAACTCTATGGATGTAAGCATCCATAGCTATTGGGATACCATCTTATGATTTTCTGAATAGACACACAATAGAGAAGGTATGGTTATTTTTTACAGGCACATGAATTGGCATAAAAACCTATATAGATCATAGACCTTTCATATAACCGACTCATCAATACGAGTTTCCTAAACACCGTCTCTAAAGGCCATCATATATGGACTTAGCTCAATGTTAGACTTCCCATAACTGGTAAAACTCACAGTAGGTGGGCCCTCATATGGAAAGAAGTTGAACTCCTTGAACTGGATCAGCCTCAATACGATCTCTCTAGGATTTGGAGATAAGGGAGGAATACCAAAAAAATCCTAAACATATAGTCAAAATAGGATCCTAGGAATCTTGACTATGCTTAACATGGTGTATGATCTAAACTGATCCACTAGCCATCCCCACAGTAACTGGAATGGTCTTGTAATTCAGAATGGGGAATTCCCCACATGAACATACAGTAAACATCAATAAATATTTTCCAAGATGAGGATTGATAACCCCACATGGTTCTTCTCAGCCAATTTGGATTCCATGATGAATGTCCCTGAACTTATGCCACCATTAGAATCATGAATAAGAAGTAGATAGGTGATTAACCAAATGGCTAAAAATCTACAAGGCCTGCCTTTATAGGAATAATGGACTTGTGATTATACCCCCATTGTTCATACCCCATTCTCCAAAATCAGCTACAATGTACTAGGAGAACTTCTATTCACCACATTGGGACACCTAGTTGGATGTTTTCACGTAGGACCTTTCCCCTCTGGCTTTAGGAAGGAAATCATCCATGCCATAGGATAGATAACCCCCTTTAGGCGAGGTTATTATTTCATGATACCCTAATCTATTTTCCATAGACCCTGTTCTGGAGGTGGATTAATTTTAGAATCATCCCAAATTTCCCTAAAATGGATGAACTCATCATACATATCTTGAAGGATCAGGATACCAGAGATCTAGTTGACATATCCCAAGATAATACCAACTTCTCCATGCATCAAGTAGAAAATTTTTGTCTGTGGAATCCACGAGCTTAATATATGAGGAATAAATTTGGTGTTCTTATATACATAGGTTTTCCCTACCTAGATGACCTCATAGATTTTGATATCTCATAGCTCCTTCTTACACTCCACACAAGTATGGCATACCCAGTATGCCCACATCCATGCAGGCTTAACAAGCCCTCCTGACCAAAAGTCCAATTATTTCTTCCAACCCTTTGACTAATCAAGAATCATGGAAGATATATGGATAATATTTTGACTTCAATTTAGGTGTGTGCTACTTCATATTCAGAGAACACTAGCTATGGTGCATGACACAAGCTATGGATGATGTCCTAACATTAATATATTCACCCATGCTTGAAATTTTTATAGTAGTAAAATTTATGTAGTATTGAAACTAGGAAAGAGGAGTATATTTTTTTTAATTCATTATCAGGACCTCATTTAGGTTTCTATGTCCATAAAGTGGAAAATGATTTCTTTCAAGAAAGTTACAATGATATTTCTTCTGATGTCCTTCTATATTAGGTAAAGTGGTATTGCGAGCATCGTAGTAATCATGGCCTAAAAAATTTACCATATATTTAAGATTCCTTCCATATTTTTCATAATAAACTATGGCCTTTTAAAAATACATGAAACCTTCAAATAAGTATCAACTTTTCAGATGTATATATGTATCATTTTCAAAAATTGTATAAATGTAGAATTTTTTTCAAAGTCATGAAATCCCTCAAGTTCCTGGAACAAGTGGATTTCATGAGTGCTTCATACAGGTGCCTTGTGTAGGGACATCTCCCATGATCCCTATGTAATATACTCACCTAGGAGAACAAACCACATAGAAAGATACATACTATGTCTGGGTGAATGATGCTTTCAGTGAAAAAGCTTCAACATAGGATTTTTATGAGAGACTATCATGGAGAGACCTAAAAGCATGGAGTGAAAAGAGCCGACTATTAAAATAAGGACCCTATTTATAGATAAGGGAGTTCCCCTATGTAGACCATGTATGCACCCCCCACAATCCCCACCTACTCGGAAGACCTAAGTGAACTACTAGAGTAGAGGACCTACATGGACTACCTCTTCAAATTACCTACATGGATTATCTATGTGATCCATCCACCATTTTCATCCCTTTACCTTAGGATCAAACCCTCTTCTTTTGATCAGATCCAATCCCAAGGGGGGGATTTTGTTGACACTCCATTTTTCTAGATTGATGAAAAGTTTTCAAAAGGTAAATACATTTTGAAGAAAAGAAAAAGAGAAATAAATAAGGCCAAGGATTGAAAAGGCCTCCAAAGGCCATTATCCCAGGTGACCCAAAGCACCGTTATCACTCAAGGTACCTATGCATCAGCCTGTACGATCGACCAGAGCATTATCCTGTGTGATCATCCTGATGAGAGAATTCACGATATGGCTACAAGAATAACCTTAGTGAGTTATATCCTTTTAATAGGGTCCTTTATTTTATTATAAATAGGATCACAAGTTCTTTATTTTTACAGAAAAAAATTCTTGTAGTCCAACCGATGCTCTGATCGCCCAAGCCTTTTTCTCAAGCCCTCCAAAACCTTCTAGGAAGTTTTATAAAATCCGAAGAAGATAAAATTAAAGGGGGATAGTGAAACTAAGTTCCTCCCAGGGTTTAAAATAAAAAACACCTGTGTGAGGAACTTACTCACCTTGTGGATAAATAACACTAGCGTGAGGTCCCCTTTCTTAATTGGGGACCTGTACGAGCCACTTATGGGAAGACTTGTGGAGACCCTTGAAGGTTTGAGAAAAGTATCTCGCAAGTGTAGTTTCCTAGGTGGTATTTTTCCTGAGGTACCACCAAATTTCCCAGGCTTATCTGTGTAGATCACCCCCTGTGTGATCCTTCATTGACTTACCCAAGCCTACCTATACAAACCCTCTTGCTTCTCCATGACCTCCAACTTGCGCGATCCACTCTTCAAGCCTTATCTATAGCCATACATGGAAGTTCCTCTCATATTTTGATTCCATTTTACGAGAGGGACCAAGTTGAAAGCTCCACTAAATCCTCCAGACTTTCAAAACCATGGAGAGTGGCACACCAGTGTGTCCCCCATTTGGGTGTGTATTCCTACAGTCAAAGGTTTCCCACACTTGTCTGGTTAGACGGTTAGGGTACTCGAGGTGAATGTGAGTCTGTATTAACATATTAACAAGGACCCCTACCCCAAGTATAGTGTTAGGGATTTCCTGGTCTCGAATACAAGGGCAAGGATATGTCCTACCCTTATCATCTCTAAGACACGGAACCTCCAATTCCCAGAAGGGAGGATGATGATTAAACTTTATTTTCTGTTCAACATGTAATGGTATCCTATTACATCACTACATGACCAATTTAAGGGAATCCCTACTAGAGTAATTACCTATCCTTTCTTGCAGGAGGTTTCACTCTTACTCCTCTCTGCCTCCTAACCACTGGGTTAGAGAAGGGATGTGCACCAGAGTCCTCTCCTCTACCTCTTTCCCCCTTCCCTCCTCAGTCTCCATAACCTAAACCCAATATAGGGTAAAGTAAAGATATTGGAGAATTGTATCCCTAACCTCTTCGACTAGTAAAGGAGGAGAAATGTGTGGTTTTCTAGATCCTTGACTTCCCCTTGTCCATCACATTCAAGCATGACTCATCCTGACTCGTGTGGACCCAGGGGATAGCCAAAATAAAGGAAACCCACATGGTTGGATACATGTTTCACAGAGGACCATCCTTTGAATACACCTATCTCCTTCCTTCATATATCTTCCAAAGGCATGAGTCCTTAGGTCCATGCATCCAACCTTAGGGAAAAGTGGATCGTGTGAATTCAATAGTAATCTGTTTCCTCTTGTTTATCACACCAAGCATGAATCACGCGAGCTTAGATATTAATGGTGGTTATGAAATCCACATGATCCCAATAATTTTGGAAAAACTTATCTAGAGTAAGCCCCAATTATGACTCCATTTACTTGGGAAGCCTCAATGTGCATGCCACAACAATTGAACTATGAGAACTCTAATTACTACTATAATCAAGAAACATAGGACACCTACTTAGGGAATAGGATAAAAGGGAATACTTATTAGGATTAAGCCTTGAAACAAACCCCCAAATATCCATGAGTCGATCCACTTATCATGAACTCAAATACATTCATCTGGGCATCCTTTTCAGGAGTAAGACCCAGCTTAGTCTGCTCAAAGGGCCATACTCTCCTGTGATATGAACCATTTAAGTGCCTCAATAGGCATAGGTCCTCATAAATTAACTATGTGGGATTTGATTCCAATCTAAATGGGATATTTAAGAATCTAGTTGAGGTTAAAACCCAACACATCAAATCAAACCTATTCTATCTGGGCCACATTACCAGTAGGGTTTAATTCATCTTGGAAATCCATAATCCTTAGAAGATCACCAAGCCGCATCGACATAAGTCCCACACCAAACTTTGACTAGGCACCTTTCACCTAGATTTTCTTGCCACATGATTTTAAAATGTATGGTTATGTCCTCATCACATCACTATAAAAGGTATGGTGTGACCCATTAAGTGGCACCAAATTACATGGGTTTTGATTTCTTTCATGAGGATACATAGGAAGCCCATCACATGGGTTCGATCCAAATATCAAAACAAATATGATCTCCTTAGATGAAGATACACTCCAAAGTGCCCCATTGTGTGGATAGAAAACCAGCGTCATCATAATAATGAACAAAGAATTTATAATTTTTACATAAGGGGATACCATTGATAGATAAACTTGGATATATATAGATATCTCTATAAATGAAGAACCTCATATACATATATATGATTCTAAATTCCATACATGATAATAATTGATTGTTAGTTATAAGGAAACCCACATCATACTTGGGAATAAATAAAGTATTCATGAATATATCTTAAATCTATAATAGATTCATAGAGTAGAAAATAATTCCCCCCCAAAAGGTGTTGTAACACCCCAAGATTTTATAGTGTGTTATTTCTTCAAAATAATTCAATAACTTTCACTACACGCAACACCAAGTTCAATCGCACCATGAATTACCAAACAAGCTGTTCAAAAGAGGTTATGAATAGTGTTAACTAAATTTTAAACTTTATATAATCCTTATAATTCTAGAATCCATATTATGAGTTTCTTAGACATAATGTAAGAACAAATTCATTTTCAGTATTTCACTTTTACCAAATTTTAATAGTGAACCCTTTTTAGATACTATATTTTAAACTTTTTGACTAAATGGGGACATCAAAAATTTAAAATGAAATATCCCAAGCTTCCACGGTACGCTAGCGTGTGTTGTACGCAACACCGAGTTCTAACACACCGTAACCAATCAAACTAGCCGTTATGAATAGTAATACCTACTTTTTGAAATTATATATATATTATATTTTAAAATGGACTTCATTTTTGGATTCGGAATATCGAATTTAGCCTAAGGTGAAATTTTGGTACATTTCGGATAACTTTCATATTTTGATGAATAGTGAAAATTACTAAATTTTAATTAAAAACAACTTTTTTAATCAAAATAATTAATAGTGATAAATTGTGATTTTGAGTGGTTTTAAAGAATATTTAGAATATATTTTTACCATTTAATATAATGTTGGTCATTGGACATAATTTTACAATTAAACCGAACATAAACAAGTGTCAATCTTTTGATAGTTATTACCTCTTAAAAACACGCTTTTTGTTTTGACAGCGGGAATTAATTTTAAATTAATTTCTGCCACTTCTGTGTTTTGAATTTAGAAAAATGGATTCCATATTTGGAATCAGGATGTTCAAATTGTGTAAATAGGTAACTTTTATTTTTAGACATTTTGAATAATTACTGCGGTAAATATTTTATTTACCATGGTTAAGGGTAAATCCGGTAAATAAGGGTTAAAAAAATAATATTATAATAATACTAAATTACCCTAAAACGTGTCTTAACCCTATTGGTTGATACATAGTCGACCATGGGCATCTTTGGGTCTATTTTGGGACCCCATGGATCCACTTGTAAGTGATAATGACACTTTATTTTAATTAAGTCAAAATGAATACAAAAATGACACAAGCATATATCTTTTAGAACAACAATTTTTACATAGGGTTATACATGTTGGATTTTCGATTATAAATATTCATTAGAAAGATAAAAAGATTTCCTACATAATGATATTTTATTTATAATTTTTAGACATTAAATAAGTTATTTTAGTTATGACACAATGATGATGCAGTAATTACTATAATAGTGAAAAATTAAAATAATTGATATTATAAATACCCAAATAAATATAATATGAAACTTTTAATGAATTAAACTAATTTTCTAGGCTAATATGATATATTAGGATTGATTTAATGGACTTTTTTCGAAGTAATCAATCTGTTATGAGTTTCACAAAAATCAACTATTGAATAGTGTCAAAATTGACATAAAAGAGTTCTTAAAACAAATATTATATTATTAATTGATATTAAATTCCTCAAAATCTAAGGTTCGGCCAAGAGACTTATATTATGATAGGTTAATCATTAATGGACCACTTGGGGGTCGCTTGGATGTATATAGTAAGTTTATTAACCATAATATATAAAAATACAAAGAGACATTGTAAAAGTGAAACTAATTAACTTAGAGTTAATACTTAAAGATAAGGTTAATATAAGTACCCAAACCTGTCTAAATTCTATTGGATGAGTTGTTTTCGACCTATCCCCACCTCATCCTTTGAATAGTCAACTTTGGAGCCTTTAGAAACCGAATATGAATTTATTATAAATTAATATTTCTAGTTTTTCCAAAGGTGCCCCTCACCCCTCTTATAAAAGGGCACTCCTCCTTCTCATTTCTTCACACCTTCAAAGCCTTTTGGTTCGGCCAAACTCTGCCCAAATAATCTCCCAACATCCTTCACTACAACCTAGAGGCCTTAGTTTGATCAGAAAGCCAACCTAAGGAGCCCTTTTGATCAAATCAAAAGGAAGAACCCGAAGAAGAGGTAATGATTTCACCACCCTTTTCTAAGTTCATTTCTTCTTCCACTTCTTCTTCCTTTGTTCTTACCATTCTAAAATAATAACTCCAGTATCTCACATATACTGTGATGTTATTATAAGTATGGTACAACCATATTCAGTATTCTATCCACCCTTTGAATAACATGTCACCATACGTGCGTACGTACGGCTTACCGTCTCCACGTCGTGGTGTAATTGTTATTCAATATAATATTATTTGGATGGGTATAATAATGATGTGTAACTCATGTAAATAATAAATATAACATGTTAATGATTTTGTATATATGATATACCATTCATTTATATATTATTTTAATATCAAAAGAATGATATTGTCGCTCGTGCGTACGTACGGACTACTGTCTCCACGAACGCGATGAGATTCATTCTCCATCGTATCCATTCAAGTATAATTATCATTTTATGATTTAAAAATGATGTTTAAGGACTTGATATCATTCTGGATATGAATAAGATACAACAAACATGGCTTATGTAACAAAACATATAAAAGAAAATGAGTAAGTTAACACCCGAAACGATGATAATTCTAAGATATTATTAATAAATCAATGTTAAAAGATCATATATGATATCATATTAATATATATGATTCTTGTATAATTTAATAACAATTATTTCACCATTATACAGGAGTTTAACCTACCCCAACCAAGGAAAAGTACAAGGTAAGGGTTTATTTCACAATCTCTTCATTATCCGAGGTTGTTTATACGTAATAATCTACTGGGATATCTTTATCATCCACATCCATGTTTCTTAAAAATGTATTTCAAAACATTTTTAATATTTACAAGAATATGGGTTAAAGTCATTTATACCCTTGTTTGACTTTTTATAAGAGGTTTATAAAGGAATCTTTCCGTCGTTTTCAAAACAAGGTCCTTTTTAACCTTTTTGACAGAATTGAGGTAAGAATGTTTTTTTTAACTTATACGGCGGGTGCGGTTATTTTACGCCGTTATAAAATCTTCAAAGCTTTCCTTACAAGCTTATAAGAATATTTTCAAAGAAAATGTTTTATTTTATATGGATCTTAAATGATTTCAAAATAAAAGGAGATATTTCTTTAAAAAGAATTTTGATTTCATCTATGTCAACATCCTTTGATGGATTTTAAGATTATTTGAAGTTGATTTATTATGATACAAAACTTCTATATTGTATTGAAGGTTTTGTGATATGTTTGACTGTGGAGGTTCTATTTTTATACCATTCATAGTTTATTGTGAAAGTATTGACATTTCGTATGCTAGTTTTAATACGAATGTTTATGTTATGTTTAAACCTTTTCATATGGGAATGCATTGGACTTAATAAGTGACGGGTGGAGCCCGCTATAGCTCCTCGATGCATCGGTAGGTCTCATGAGACAAACTAGTGTCTTGGCACAAGGCCTTGACAAAATCTTATTTGTAGTCTTGGCACGAGGCCTTGGCTATGTGGTTATGATAGTCTGGCATTATGCATTCCAACATTATGAAAGTGGTTATTTATTTTTGCATGTGATTATTCGATTAGTGGAATATCCATGTGAATAAGTAAATGGCATTATTTCATTTTATTTATGCCATACCATGTTGAAAGTTCATGTTTAAAAGGCTTTTGTTTTAGTTATACATTGCCTTAAATGTTTATTCTTATTGATGAAAGTTTCCGCTATATTGTTATCCTTACTGGGCATTTGAGCTCACCCCTTTTCTATGTTTTATTTTTCCCAGGAAGTGAAGATGTAAGTTATGAATGACCTGCAGGGATATTATGAGGGGATTGTAGTGTGGATTGTGGAAATATTATGTTGTTGTATTAGTTTTTCATTTTATGATGTAATGTAAAACTTATGAATATATCTAGTGTTTCCAAGGCTACTAAACCAATCGGTCTTTCGAGATTTGATCTTTCTTGTGATCATGCCAATGTTACGAAGTAATGCACCGACTCTGGGTAGCTGGGGTCGGGGCGTTACAGTTGGTATCAGAGGAAGTTTAGTACAAACCTTGGAAACTAGATTTAGGTAAACTCTGATTAGAGCACGTAGACCTAAGATGAACTTTGAGGATTAGTATAGAATAACTTCCTAGAATTTTGGTATTGTAGAGATTTTGTGAGTTTTCCGAGCAATACATCCCTGTCTGGATACGAGCAGGTAGAGGAGGCTCTGGCACAGATGTACCTAGGGGTAAAACCCGAAAACACCGCTTTGAGCTAGACTCGAACGGGAACTGGTGCACGACAACGGGCCTTGCTGCACTCTTGGTTACGACACTCCCGGGGGATATGCTTAGGATAACTCTCATTTTCTTTACAAATCATTATGAAGGGTTTATGAGTATATACTTCCTCAAAGAAAACATTTTTATGATTATGGATTATATCCATAAATAGTTCAATTTATGTTAAGTGTTTTATAAGTATGGGATTATGTATTTTGATTCATAAAATGATCTAGTTTATGCCATTGTTTAGAAATGGCGCCCAGTAGAAGGAATGAGAACTCCAGAAATGCACATGATCCAAAGAGAAGGAAGGATCATATCTTTCATGGTCTTAAGCTAGAATTGATAAGAGAAATAGTCTCCCATGTATTATCATCATATGAAGAAATAATATCATGTGTTGATAAGATAAGTAAAGAGTTTACTGAGTCCTATGGCTTTGAAGGGAAGCAAGAGAAGAAAAGGATGGAAGAGAAAAAGATGGATAAAGGGAAGAGGGAAAAGAAGAATTTTCCCATATGTGGTAACTGTGGAAAGAAACACCCTGGAACTTGCCTGAAAGGAATGGGAGTTTGTTATAAGTGTGGAGGAAAAGGGCACAAAGTACGTGACTGCAAGGGTAAGAAAATGGTTTCAAATGTACAATGCTTCATTTGCAAGGAGTTTGGACACTACGCGAACCTATGTCCCAGTCATCAGACTATGCCGCAAATGATGCTATTGGATAATAATCAAGTTATGATACTACCACAGATGAAGAGGAATGATTAGAGTTCTTATGTTGATTATGTCAATTGAGTGTTGTATCAACAATGTACTTGTTATAATGATTATGGAGTATATAAGGATTGTACTGCAGTACTATTTCATTAAGGACTTGAGATTGTGTGGAACAAAGAAAAGTGACTCAATAGCAGGATAAATTTTTGGAAAATATATGGTTGAGAGAAAGATAAACCATAATATGGTTCTGATACCGAGTTAGTGATTTTAGAATAATACATGATTGATTTGGATAAATTATATTGGATATTCTTGACTACCTTGGAACTGATTAATGATCTGTATATTCCATTATTGTTGGGGTTTAAAACATTTTTGGATTGATGAAGTATATCCATCATTCTATATGGAATAGGGGAGCGTGAATGTAATCAATAAGGAATATGGTAATTCAGGATGTTTCAGTGTATTAAAAGAATACAAGATGAAGGTATTCATATGCTATTATGGGGTAAAAAGGATCTACATTATTCTTACCTTCCTTATAAATGTTGGACTGTGAGTTTGGACAGAAGTATTTTGGATAGTTCTAGTTTGGATTATTTTGGATTGCCATAAAAGGACAACCCGGAGGTCGGACGGCAACCCGTCGCGTCCGGCAAGGCTGCGAGACTTGAACCCGCAACCGAAGGGCGACAAGGGTGTATCACCTACCACTAGCCCACGAGATGTCTTGGATTAAATAATGTAGTTTTTTTAAAAGATCTGGTAGATGAATTATAAATTAATTTATTTTGGAACCCTGTACGAATAGTATAAATAGAAATTTTTTTTACGTTCTATTATCTTTTAGAGTGAAAGATGAGTTTGTGGTAGAAATTTATTAATGGATAAAACTCTAATTATAAAGTAAGTATATCCCCTTATGATCTTAGCCAATCTCATAAATAAATTACTCAACATTAAGAAAAGCAACTTAGAACAAAAATGTTTTCCTAGATGGTACCTTAAATCATCACTAATTTATGGATTTGGGATTGTTGGCCTTTTCATAGCCATGTCCTCTACCACTCTCCATCAGATAATTGATGGTTAGATTTCTCCTCCATATCCATATTTTCTTATATGGAACCCTAGTATGTGTTATTTTCGGTAATCTTCATACTTTCCACTCTTTATTTTAAATAGAGGCCTCATTAATTCATTTTTCGATGTGGGATTTCAACTAAGATATTTCGAAACGTCAAAAATGTGTTATCCTAATACCCTATGTTTTGTTGAACCGATGGTATTTCAAATCATCATAGATTGATGAATTCAAGGACCTCAATTTCATACTTGTTTGTGATTGATGACCTCAATCACTACCTATAAATATTTACGTTTTTCCTCCAATTATATGTCTCTAAATTACCACCAATGTTCTCCGAATCGAGATCATAATTTGGTGGTGACCCTTTCATTTCTCTTTTCCTCATATTAAGACTAAATTTTAGTAACCCAATTTCCGATGTGGGTTTTCCCACAAATATATTTTCTATTTTCAACCTTTTATTTTTGAAGAACAATTTCAAATTGCGAGGACACAATTTATTGAAGGAGGGGAGAATGTAACACCCCAAGATTTTATAGTGTGTTATTTCTTCAAAATAATTCAATAACTTTCACTACACGCAACACCAAGTTCAATCGCACCATGACTTACCAAACAAGCTGTTCAAAAGAGGTTATGAATAGTGTTAACTAAATTTTAAACTTTATATAATCCTTATAATTTTAGAATCCATATTATGAGTTTCTTAGACATAATGTAAGAACAAATTCATTTTCAGTATTTCACTTTTACCAAATTTTAATAGTGAACCCTTTTTAGATACTATATTTTAAACTTTTTGACTAAATGGGGACATCAAAAATTTAAAATGAAATATCCCAAGCTTCCATGGTACGCTAGCGTGTGTTGTACGCAACACCGAGTTCTAACACACCGTAACCAATCAAACTAGCCGTTATGGATAGTAATACCTACTTTTTGAAATTATATATATATTATATTTTAAAATGGACTTCATTTTTGGATTCGGAATATCGAATTTAGCCTAAGGTGAAATTTTGGTACATTTCGGATAACTTTCATATTTTGATGAATAGTGAAAATTACTAAATTTTAATTAAAAACAACTTTTTTAATCAAAATAATTAATAGTGATAAATTGTGATTTTGAGTGGTTTTAAAGAATATTTAGAATATATTTTTACCATTTAATATAATGTTGGTCATTGGACATAATTTTACAATTAAACCGAACATAAACAAGTGTCAATCTTTTGATAGTTATTACCTCTTAAAAACACGCTTTTTGTTTTGACAGCGGGAATTAATTTTAAATTAATTTCTGCCACTTCTGTGTTTTGAATTTAGAAAAATGGATTCCATATTTGGAATCAGGATGTTCAAATTGTGTAAATAGGTAACTTTTATTTTTAGACATTTTGAATAATTACTGCGGTAAATATTTTATTTACCATGGTTAAGGGTAAATCCGGTAAATAAGGGTTAAACAAATAATATTATAATAATACTAAATTACCCTAAAACGTGTCTTAACCCTATTGGTTGATACATAGTCGACCATGGGCATCTTTGGGTCTATTTTGGGACCCCATGGATCCACTTGTAAGTGATAATGACACTTTATTTTAATTAAGTCAAAATGAATACAAAAATGACACAAGCATATATCTTTTAGAACAAAAATTTTTACATAGGGTTATACATGTTGGATTTTCGATTATAAATATTCATTAGAAATATAAAAAGATTTCCTACATAATGATATTTTATTTATAATTTTTATACATTAAATAAGTTATTTTAGTTATGACACAATGATGATGCAGTAATTACTGTAATAGTGAAAAATTAAAATAATTGATATTATAAATACCCAAATAAATATAATATGAAACTTTTAATGAATTAAACTAATTTTCTAGGCTAATATGATATATTAGGATTGATTTAATGGACTTTGTTCGAAGTAATCAATCTGTTATGAGTTTCACAAAAATCAACTATTGAATAGTGTCAAAATTGACATAAAAGAGTTCTTAAAACAAATATTATATTATTAATTGATATTAAATTCCTAAAAATCTAAGGTTCGGCCAAGAGACTTATATTATGATAGGTTAATCATTAATGGACCACTTGGGGGTCTCTTGGATGTATATAGTAAGTTTATTAACCATAATATATAAAAATACAAAGAGACATTGTAAAAGTGAAACTAATTAACTTAGAGTTAATACTTAAAGATAAGGTTAATATAAGTACCCAAACCTGTCTAAATTCTATTGGATGAGTTGTTTTCGACCTATCCCCACCTCATCCTTTGAATAGTCAACTTTGGAGCCTTTAGAAACCGAATATGAATTTATTATAAATTAATATTTCTAGCTTTTCCAAAGGTGCCCCTCACCCCTCTTATAAAAGGGCACTCCTCCTTCTCATTTCTTCACACCTTCAAAGCCTTTTGGTTCGGCCAAACTCTGCCCAAATAATCTCCCAACATCCCTCAATACAACCTAGAGGCCTTAGTTTGATCAGAAAGCCAACCTAAGGAGCCCTTTTGATCAAATCAAAAGGAAGAACCCGAAGAAGAGGTAATGATTTCACCACCCTTTTCTAAGTTCATTTCTTCTTCCACTTCTTCTTCCTTTGTTCTTACCATTCTAAAATAATAACTCCAGTATCTCACATATACTGTGATGTTATTATAAGTATGGTACAACCATATTCAGTATTCTATCCACCCTTTGAATAACATGTCACCATACGTGCGTACGTACGGCTTACCGTCTCCACGTCGTGGTGTAATTGTTATTCAATATAATATTATTTGGATGGGTATAATAATGATGTGTAACTCATGTAAATAATAAATATAACATGTTAATGATTCTGTATATATGATATACCATTCATTTATATATTATTTTAATATCAAAAGAATGATATTGTCGCTCGTGCGTACGTACGGACTACCGTCTCCACGAACGCGATGAGATTCATTCTCCATCGTATCCATTCAAGTATAATTATCATTTTATGATTTAAAAATGATGTTTAAGGACTTGATATCATTCTGGATATGAATAAGATACAACAAACATGGCTTATGTAACCAAACATATAAAAGAAAATGAGTAAGTTAACACCCGAAACGATGATAATTCTAAGATATTATTAATAAATCAATGTTAAAAGATCATATATGATATCATATTAATATATATGATTCTTGTATAATTTAATAACAATTATTTCACCATTATACAGGAGGTTAACCTACCTCAACCAAGGAAAAGTACAAGGTAAGGGTTTATTTCACAATCTCTTCATTATCCGAGGTTGTTTATACGTAATAATCTACTGGGATATCTTTATCATCCACATCCATGTTTCTTAAAAATGTATTTCAAAACATTTTTAATATTTAAAAGAATATGGGTTAAAGTCATTTATACCCTTGTTTGACTTTTTATAAGAGGTTTATAAAGGAATCTTTCCGTCGTTTTCAAAACAAGGTCCTTTTTAACCTTTTTGACAGAATTGAGGTAAGAATGTTTTTTTTAACTTATACGGCGGGTGCGGTTATTTTACGCCGTTATAAAATCTTCAAAGCTTTCCTTACAAGCTTATAAGAATATTTTCAAAGAAAATGTTTTATTTTATATGGATCTTAAATGATTTCAAAATAAAAGGAGATATTTCTTTAAAAAGAATTTTGATTTCATCTATGTCAACATCCTTTGATGGATTTTAAGATTATTTGAAGTTGATTTATTATGATACAAAACTTCTATATTGTATTGAAGGTTTTGTGATATGTTTGACTGTGGATGTGCTATTTTTATACCATTCATAGTTTATTGTGAAAGTATTGACATTTCGTATGCTAGTTTTAATACGAATGTTTATGTTATGTTTAAACCTTTTCATATGGGAATGCATTGGACTTAATAAGTGATGGGTGGAGCCCGCTATAGCTCATCGATGCATCGGTAGGTCTCATGAGACAAACTAGTGTCTTGGCACAAGGCCTTGACAAAATCTTATTTGTAGTCTTGGCACGAGGCCTTGACTATGTGGTTATGATAGTCTGGCATTATGCATTCCAACATTATGAAAGTGGTTATTTATTTTTGCATGTGATTATTCGATTAGTGGAATATCCATGTGAATAAGTAAATGGCATTATTTCATTTTATTTATGCCATACCATGTTGAAAGTTCATGTTTAAAAGGCTTTTGTTTTAGTTATACATTGCCTTAAATGTTTATTCTTATTGATGAAAGTTTCCGCTATATTGTTATCCTTACTGGGCATTTGAGCTCACCCCTTTTCTATGTTTTATTTTTCCCAGGAAGTGAAGATGTAAGTTATGAATGACCTGCAGGGATATTATGAGGGGATTGTAGTGTGGATTGTGGAAATATTATGTTGTTGTATTAGTTTTTCATTTTATGATGTAATGTAAAACTTATGAATATATCTAGTGTTTCCAAGGCTACTAAACCAATCGGTCTTTCGAGATTTGATCTTTCTTGTGATCATGCCAATGTTACGAAGTAATGCACCGACTCTGGGTAGCTGGGGTCGGGGCGTTACAGTTGGTATCAGAGGAAGTTTAGTACAAACCTTGGAAACTAGATTTAGGTAAACTCTGATTAGAGCACGTAGACCTAAGATGAACTTTGAGGATTAGTATAGAATAACTTCCTAGAATTTTGGTATTGTAGAGATTTTGTGAGTTTTTCGAGCAATACATCCCTGTCTGGATACGAGCAGGTAGAGGCGGCTCTGGCATAGATGTACCTAGGGGTAAAACCCGAAAACACCGCTTTGAGCTAGACTCGAACGGGAACTGGTGCACGACAACGGGCCTTGCTGCACTCTTGGTTACGACACTCCCGGGGGATATGCTTAGGATAACTCTCATTTTCTTTACAAATCATTATGAAGGGTTTATGAGTATATACTTCCTCAAAGAAAACATTTTTATGATTATGGATTATATCCATAAATAGTTCAATTTATGTTAAGTGTTTTATAAGTATGGGATTATGTATTTTGATTCATAAACTGATCTAGTTTATGCCATTGTTTAGAAATGGCGCCCAGTAGAAGGAATGAGAACTCCAGAAATGCACATGATACAAAGAGAAGGAAGGATCATATCTTTCATGGTCTTAAGCTAGAATTGATAAGAGAAATAGTCTCCCATGTATTATCATCATATGAAGAAATAATATCATGTGTTGATAAGATAAGTAAAGAGTTTACTGAGTCCTATGGCTTTGAAGGGAAGCAAGGGAAGAAAAGGATGGAAGAGAAAAAGATGGATAAAGGGAAGAGGGAAAAGAAGAATTTTCCCATATGTGGTAACTGTGGAAAGAAACACCCTGGAACTTGCCTGAAAGGAATGGGAGTTTGTTATAAGTGTGGAGGAAAAGGGCACAAAGTACGTGACTGCAAGGGTAAGAAAATGGTTTCAAATGTACAATGCTTCATTTGCAAGGAGTTTGGACACTACGCGAACCTATGTCCCAGTCATCAGACTATGCCGCAAATGATGCTATTGGATAATAATCAAGTTATGATACTACCACAGATGAAGAGGAATGATTAGAGTTCTTATGTTGATTATGTCAATTGAGTGTTGTATCAACAATGTACTTGTTATAATGATTATGGAGTATATAAGGATTGTACTGCAGTAATATTTCATTAAGGACTTGAGATTGTGTGGAACAAAGAAAAGTGACTCAATAGCAGGATAAATTTTTGGAAAATATATGGTTGAGAGAAAGATAAACCATAATATGGTTCTGATACCGAGTTAGTGATTTTAGAATAATACATGATTGATTTGGATAAATTATATTGGATATTCTTGACTACCTTGGAACTGATTAATGATCTGTATATTCCATTATTGTTGGGGTTTAAAACATTTTTGGATTGATGAAGTATATCCATCATTCTATATGGAATAGGGGAGCGTGAATGTAATCAATAAGGAATATGGTAATTCAGGATGTTTCAGTGTATTAAAAGAATACAAGATGAAGGTATTCATATGCTATTATGGGGTAAAAAGGATCTACATTATTCTTACCTTCCTTATAAATGTTGGACTGTGAGTTTGGACAGAAGTATTTTGGATAGTTCTAGTTTGGATTATTTTGGATTGCCATAAAAGGACAACCCGGAGGTCGGACGGCAACCCGTCGCGTCCGGCAAGGCTGCGAGACTTGAACCCGCAACCGAAGGGTGACAAGGGTGTATCACCTACCACTAGCCCACGAGATGTCTTGGATTAAATAATGTAGTTTTTTTAAAAGATCTGGTAGATGAATTATAAATTAATTTATTTTGGAACCCTGTACGAATAGTATAAATAGAAATTTTTTTTACGTTCTATTATCTTTTAGAGTGAAAGATGAGTTTTTGGTAGAAATTTATTAATGGATAAAACTCTAATTATAAAGTAAGTATATCCCCTTATGATCTTAGCCAATCTCATAAATAAATTACTCAACATTAAGAAAATCAACTTAGAACAAAAATGTTTTCCTAGATGGTACCTTAAATCATCACTAATTTATGGATTTGGGATTGTTGGCCTTTTCATAGCCATGTCCTCTACCACTCTCCATCAGATAATTGATGGTTAGATTTCTCCTCCATATCCATATTTTCTTATATGGAATCCTAGTATGTGTTATTTTCGGTAATCTTCATACTTTCCACTCTTTATTTTAAATAGAGGCCTCATTAATTCATTTTTCGATGTGGGATTTCAACTAAGATATTTCGAAACGTCAAAAATGTGTTATCCTAATACCCTATGTTTTGTTGAACCGATGGTATTTCAAATCATCATAGATTGATGAATTCAAGGACCTCAATTTCATACTTGTTTGTGATTGATGACCTCAATCACTACCTATAAATATTTACGTTTTTCCTCCAATTATATGTCTCTAAATTACCACCAATGTTCTCCGAATCGAGATCATAATTTGGTGGTGACCCTTTCATTTCTCTTTTCCTCATATTAAGACTAAATTTTAGTAACCCAATTTCCGATGTGGGTTTTCCCACAAATATATTTTCTATTTTCAACCTTTTATTTTTGAAGAACAATTTCAAATTGCAAGGACACAATTTATTGAAGGAGGGGAGAATGTAACACCCCAAGATTTTATAGTGTGTTATTTCTTCAAAATAATTCAATAACTTTCACTACACGCAACACCAAGTTCAATCGCACCATGACTTACCAAACAAGCTGTTCAAAAGAGGTTATGAATAGTGTTAACTAAATTTTAAACTTTATATAATCCTTATAATTTTAGAATCCATATTATGAGTTTCTTAGACATAATGTAAGAACAAATTCATTTTCAGTATTTCACTTTTACCAAATTTTAATAGTGAACCCTTTTTAGATACTATATTTTAAACTTTTTGACTAAATGGGGACATCAAAAATTTAAAATGAAATATCCCAAGCTTCCACGGTACGCTAGCGTGTGTTGTACGCAACACCGAGTTCTAACACACCGTAACCAATCAAACTAGCCGTTATGAATAGTAATACCTACTTTTTGAAATTATATATATATTATATTTTAAAATGGACTTCATTTTTGGATTCGGAATATCGAATTTAGCCTAAGGTGAAATTTTGGTACATTTCGGATAACTTTCATATTTTGATGAATAGTGAAAATTACTAAATTTTAATTAAAAACAACTTTTTTAATCAAAATAATTAATAGTGATAAATTGTGATTTTGAGTGGTTTTAAAGAATATTTAGAATATATTTTTACCATTTAATATAATTTTGGTCATTGGACATAATTTTACAATTAAACCGAACATAAACAAGTGTCAATCTTTTGATAGTTATTACCTCTTAAAAACACGCTTTTTGTTTTGACAGCGGGAATTAATTTTAAATTAATTTCTGCCACTTCTGTGTTTTGAATTTAGAAAAATGGATTCCATATTTGGAATCAGGATTTTCAAATTGTGTAAATAGGTAACTTTTATTTTTAGACATTTTGAATAATTACTGCGGTAAATATTTTATTTACCATGGTTAAGGGTAAATCCGGTAAATAAGGGTTAAAAAAATAATATTATAATAATACTAAATTACCCTAAAACGTGTCTTAACCCTATTGGTTGATACATAGTCGACCATGGGCATCTTTGAGTCTATTTTGGGACCCCATGGATCCACTTGTAAGTGATAATGACACTTTATTTTAATTAAGTCAAAATGAATACAAAAATGACACAAGCATATATCTTTTAGAACAAAAATTTTTACATAGGGTTATACATGTTGGATTTTCGATTATAAATATTTATTAGAAAGATAAAATGATTTCCTACATAATGATATTTTATTTATAATTTTTATACATTAAATAAGTTATTTTAGTTATGACACAATGATGATGCAGTAATTACTATAATAGTGAAAAATTAAAATAATTGATATTATAAATACCCAAATAAATATAATATGAAACTTTTAATGAATTAAACTAATTTTCTAGGCTAATATGATATATTAGTATTGATTTAATGGACTTTGTTCGAAGTAATCAATCTGTTATGAGTTTCACAAAAATCAACTATTGAATAGTGTCAAAATTGACATAAAAGAGTTCTTAAAACAAATATTATATTATTAATTGATATTAAATTCCTAAAAATCTAAGGTTCGGCCAAGAGACTTATATTATGATAGGTTAATCATTAATGGACCACTTGGGGGTCGCTTGGATGTATATAGTAAGTTTATTAACCATAATATATAAAAATACAAAGAGACATTGTAAAAGTGAAACTAATTAACTTAGAGTTAATACTTAAAGATAAGGTTAATATAAGTACCCAAACCTGTCTAAATTCTATTGGATGAGTTGTTTTCGACCTATCCCCACCTCATCCTTTGAATAGTCAACTTTGGAGCCTTTAGAAACCGAATATGAATTTATTATAAATTAATATTTCTAGTTTTTCCAAAGGTGCCCCTCACCCCTCTTATAAAAGGGCACTCCTCCTTCTCATTTCTTCACACCTTCAAAGCCTTTTGGTTCGGCCAAACTCTGCCCAAATAATCTCCCAACATCCCTCACTACAACCTAGAGGCCTTAGTTTGATCATAAAGCCAACCTAAGGAGCCCTTTTGATCAAATCAAAAGGAAGAACCCGAAGAAGAGGTAATGATTTCACCACCCTTTTCTAAGTTCATTTCTTCTTCCACTTCTTCTTACTTTGTTCTTACCATTCTAAAATAATAACTCCAGTATCTCACATATACTGTGATGTTATTATAAGTATGGTACAACCATATTCAGTATTCTATCCACCCTTTGAATAACATGTCACCATACGTGTGTACGTACGGCTTACCGTCTCCACGTCGTGGTGTAATTGTTATTCAATATAATATTATTTGGATGGGTATAATAATGATGTGTAACTCATGTAAATAATAAATATAACATGTTAATGATTCTGTATATATGATATACCATTCATTTATATATTATTTTAATATCAAAAGAATGATATTGTCGCTCGTGCGTACGTACGGACTACCGTCTCCACGAACGCGATGAGATTCATTCTCCATCGTATCCATTCAAGTATAATTATCATTTTATGATTTAAAAATGATGTTTAAGGACTTGATATCATTATGGATATGAATAAGATACAACAAACATGGCTTATGTAACAAAACATATAAAAGAAAATGAGTAAGTTAACACCCGAAACGATGATAATTCTAAGATATTATTAATAAATCAATGTTAAAAGATCATATATGATATCATATTAATATATATGATTCTTGTATAATTTAATAACAATTATTTCACCATTATACAGGAGGTTAACCTACCCCAACCAAGGAAAAGTACAAGGTAAGGGTTTATTTCACAATCTCTTCATTATCCGAGGTTGTTTATACGTAATAATCTACTGGGATATCTTTATCATCCACATCCATGTTTCTTAAAAATGTATTTCAAAACATTTTTAATATTTACAAGAATATGGGTTAAAGTCATTTATACCCTTGTTTGACTTTTTATAAGAGGTTTATAAAGGAATCTTTCCGTCGTTTTCAAAACAAGGTCCTTTTTAACCTTTTTGACAGAATTGAGGTAAGAATGTTTTTTTAACTTATACGGCGGGTGCGGTTATTTTACGCCGTTATAAAATCTTCAAAGCTTTCCTTACAAGCTTATAAGAATATTTTCAAAGAAAATGTTTTATTTTATATGGATCTTAAATGATTTCAAAATAAAAGGAGATATTTCTTTAAAAAGAATTTTGATTTCATCTATGTCAACATCCTTTGATGGATTTTAAGATTATTTGAAGTTGATTTATTATGATACAAAACTTCTATATTGTATTGAAGGTTTTGTGATATGTTTGACTGTGGATGTGCTATTTTTATACCATTCATAGTTTATTGTGAAAGTATTGACATTTCGTATGCTAGTTTTAATACGAATGTTTATGTTATGTTTAAACCTTTTCATATGGGAATGCATTGGACTTAATAAGTGACGGGTGGAGCCCGCTATAGCTCCTCGATGCATCGGTAGGTCTCATGAGACAAACTAGTGTCTTGGCACAAGGCCTTGACAAAATCTTATTTGTAGTCTTGGCACGAGGCCTTGGCTATGTGGTTATGATAGTCTGGCATTATGCATTCCAACATTATGAAAGTGGTTATTTATTTTTGCATGTGATTATTCGATTAGTGGAATATCCATGTGAATAAGTAAATGGCATTATTTCATTTTATTTATGCCATACCATGTTGAAAGTTCATGTTTAAAAGGCTTTTGTTTTAGTTATACATTGCCTTAAATGTTTATTCTTATTGATGAAAGTTTCCGCTATATTGTTATCCTTACTGGGCATTTGAGCTCACCCCTTTTCTATGTTTTATTTTTCCCAGGAAGTGAAGATGTAAGTTATGAATGACCTGCAGGGATATTATGAGGGGATTGTAGTGTGGATTGTGGAAATATTATGTTGTTGTATTAGTTTTTCATTTTATTATGTAATGTAAAACTTATGAATATATCTAGTGTTTCCAAGGCTACTAAACCAATCGGTCTTTCGAGATTTGATCTTTCTTGTGATCATGCCAATGTTACGAAGTAATGCACCGACTCTGGGTAGCTGGGGTCGGGGCGTTACAGGTGTGATGATCCTGACCTCCCATCCTCTCGACCAATGTGAGTTCTTAAACATCATTGACCAAACTTTCCAATGAGCACCTACCTTTGGAAAGCTGGACCTCATGGATATAGAACAATTGGGTGTTTCTAGTTCAACGAACAAACCCATTGGAAACTATTGTAAAATAATGATTCTCAACCCAAACATATTTCAAGGGGGAAACAATAAAAAAAATAAGAAATGGAAAAAAACTATTAATTTTTTTTATAAAAATAACAATTTTTTTGAAGATACTGCTATATAAAAATTTGGTATAAACCTGAGATCATAGAACCTTTAATTCTTGAAATTGAGAAAAACCTTTTAAATTTGGAAAATAACAAAAAATAAATCCAAATTGTGGATAATAGAGAATCATAGAACATTAACAATCCACCACCTGGAAATGTAAACCCACCCAACAATGAGATTATTGAGAGACACAATTTCAGAGAGTTCTTGTTGCCTACTGTATCTAGTAACCCTTAATGAATTAGTCTCTAACATTGGTTTAGGAACTATTAAATCAAACAATCCATGTTTTCCCAACTTCTAAACATTAATGGAAAACCTAGTTAATACTCCCTTGAATATATTAGGTAACTATATTGTAGTGTCCAAAAACTTCCATTGAGAGGCCTGAGTGAGTAAGAGATTAAGATGAGAGTGTTCTTATTCTACCTCAAGGGAGATTCCATATTTTTTTTCAACATTTATAAATATTTGTCACCTGGGATCAAGTCTAAAATCCATTAACCATGAAATTCTATCCTAGGAGAATGACATCTAATATTAGGCATAAAATCACTGGTTTCTTTCAAGATGAGGGAGATCTATTCTATGAATCTCAAGATATATTTAGGGGATTAATTTTATAATTTAAAAAACACCACTACACTCTCTAATTCCTTATGGACACTTTTTATAACTATGTCACCCCTTACCACCAAACTTTGGTGGACCAATATACTGGAGGGGATTTTAGTAATAGGACTACTAAAAAGTTAAACCAAATATTTAACACACTGGAACAAAACCCACAACATAAATTCTATAGGATAAGAAACATTGTGAGGAATGAACCCAAACCTATTCCACAATTTGAATCCCAAGATACTAGATTTTCAATAAAAACACTCAGAATACTCTTAGGGAAAAATTCCACAACTATGGATTGTCTGGGCATAAATAGACTTTCTGTCCAAATTTTTGTAAGCCTACCCAAGCTTGTGAGAATTCCAATTTTTCTATATATAGTCCTTGTATTCATCATAGGGGTGATAAATTTTTTAATACATACAACTAGGGGTATAGAAACCATCCAAACCTTTCTTGGAGGTATCATGGAGTTCTTTAACCTGCTGCTCCTCCTGGTTTTCAGCAACCACCTAAGTAGTAGTACCATCCCCAACCAAAACTCGAATCGTCCAAATCACAAGATGCAATAATAGGTATGTTCAAAAAGTTAATAGGTAGGTTTTATGAACAAAAATATAAAAATTATTTTAATAAATTTTAAATGGATTCAAGGACAAAAAATATGGAAATTCAAATGGGTTAGTTTACTAGGGAGTTGGTAAGTAGAGATAAGGGTAAAATTCCAAGTACCACTGAATAAAACCCCATATAAAATGAAATAGATATGAGAACCATAATTATTCTCCAAAACCAACAAGAATATGAAAAATTACTTGAAAATTTTGAAAAAAATAGGTTAATTTGTAAATTCAAATATGGAAAATGTGGAACCTAGAAAATTGGACAGTAGCATTGTAAACACCATGAACCCTGCTATTTCAACTGAAAAAACAAGAAAATGAATTGAAAAACAAATAAAATAAAGTGAAGAAAAATATTGAAGAATAATTTTAAGGTATTCCCAAAATTGTTAGGAAATTTTCTCCTATAATCCCTTTTCTACAAAGAATAAAAAAGAAACCCATGATTTTGAGCTACTGAAATTTATTAAGGTTGTTAATAAATTAAACATTGACATTATATTCTTGGAATCCTTGATTAAAATCTCATACTATCTAAAATACCTTAAAAACATTTACTCAAACAAAAAAACCCTAGAATAATTTTCCTCTTACGATCTAATAGAGGATTGTAATGCTGTGTTGTAGAATATGAAACCTCATAAAATTCAATACCTAGGGAGATTTTTCATCCCTTGTACCTTTATGGATAAAGGTTAATAGTTTAACTATTTGTGTGATTTGGTATCTAGAATCAAATTTATTACACCATATTTGTTTCAACACTTGATATTAGGTGTTCCTTAATCCACCACTGTTGTCTTAAAACTTACTGATTGACCAATCAATCACCCAGTGGGTTGGGTAGATGAATTTCTAGTGGGAGTATAAAGTCTCTTTTTTACTATAGATTTTCTCATATTAGATATGGAGTGTGAACTGGAGGTACCTATCATCCTTGGTATGACCCTTCTATAAACAATGAGAGATTTAATAGATGTCTCAAAGGTGAAATTAATTTTTAATCTAGGTGAAAAAAATAAGAATTCAATGTTTTCAAAAAAATTTAAGAAACCACACAAGATAGAATATTTCTTATAGATGATATGTTAGTATCTAAATAATTTTTTAATGGGGAGGAAGAGAAGTTTTTGAGTATGCTGTAAGAAATTACTGGTGAACCTGAGATCCCTTCTGAAACCTGCATGGGGATCAATTCTAGTAAAGAGAAGGATCCTTTAAATGAGTTTGAGGGGGGAATTATTAGAACACCTAGATGAGTTTTATTTATATCACATTCTATCCTCAAAACAAGAGTCTAAATTTGAGGAACATTTTCTAGAAATAACAGTGATAAAGAGGAAGCCTTCTACACTAACTTCTTCAAGAGGATACATAGAGAATGTTGGTCGGAGTGGATTACTCAAGAGGGGGGGGGGAGTGAATTGAGTATATATAAAAATTTATATTAAAAAGTTCACTTAAAAATATTCCCCAATAAAAATGAATACAGACCAGTTAATCAAGGTAATATGGTTATAATAGTTTTACTATTAAAATAAATTCACATAAGATTGATTTATTCTCATTAATATCAATGTGAGTTATTGATATAACTTTTAAAGCTACTTTAATAGGGAAAAATAGTTATAACTTCTATCCAAGACTAACTATAAAAGTAAAATATAGTTTTTTGAAATATAAAGTAAAGCATAGAAAAACCAAATTAAAAGACATAGTGGACAAAACAAGTTGTTTAGTCTCAAGATGAGACCCAATTCACTGCACTTGGTGATCACCTTCCACCAAGCAGTTTATATTAACAAACTTGATCCACACCCTGGATATGGGTAAAAAATAGTGCATAAGACTATCCATTTCACACGACCTCTTCCACTATTCTTCATGGGAATAAACTACCAGGTCACACAAGGACCTCTTCCACACTTATCCATGGGTGTAAAAAAATGTAATAAGATATGAGAGGAAGGATATCTTGTATCATTTAGTTTAATACAGGAGATAGTGTGTGTTTTAATACAGACACACACATTACTGAAAAGCTAAAAACAGTACACAAAAAAGAAAAGATGATGATAAAGGATTAGAAATGATCTAAGTGTTTATCTATGCAGCTCTAGACTTGTAGGATGAAGAAGATACAAATATCGAGTCTTGTTGTGTAAAATAGAGTATGGAAAGTCTGGTGCTTTGGTTTCCAGTTCGATGAAGTAAGTTATATAGATCATGGTATTTTTTGAGCTACTACTACAAAGATGTTTGAGGCTCTGATCTATAGAAGTTCATCATTTTTGGATTTAGAGTGATTATTTTGTTCTTAAGTAGTATATTGTTACATGCATGAGTTATCTTTTCAAACACTCTCTTGTCTCGTGCTCTAAGTCCCATGTTATTTTCTTTATTTCAAGGTGCATGTGTTGGGGCCAATAGGAAGAAAGATTTAAACACCTCGTACATCGTACTGTCAGGTGACATGTATACAAAGAAACATTAATAATGTCAGTGCCATTAAATAACTCAAATATGACCATTAGAAATTAAATTGAAAATGAGAAAAAAGATTAAAGAATGGTGTTAGAGTTTTTCTTGAAACGGTATCACTTGGAAACAGTGTCACTGGGAAATAGTGTCTCCTTTTCCTTTAGGTGGTGAGATAGTCATGATAACACAATTTCATTGAGATTAGGAACCGGTAGCACAGATGCGGTGTCAGGATCACGGTGTCGCAGGTAACGATGTTTAGTCCTTTTTCAAAACTTTAAATGGTGTCTTGGTGATGGTAGTAAGGAATCAATGTCACAAAATTTATGAAATCTGAAACTAGTTACGGTGTCTGAGTCATAGTGTTAGGATTACGGTGTCTGGATTACGATGTTAGGGCCATAGTGTCTAGATTATGATGTCAGGGTCACAGTGTCTATATTACAGTGTCAGGATCACGATGTCTAGATTACAGTGTCAGGTTCACAGTTTATGGATTATGGTGTCTGGGTCATGGTGTCTAGATTATGTGTCAGGGTCACAATGTTAGTATTACGGTGTCAGGGTCACGGTGTTAGGGACTTTTCCAAAATCCAAAAACAATGGTAGACTTATAGTTTCTCGAACTTATCCAAATATCTATAAAACTATATTTGGAAATAATATTCCCAGAATGAATTAGACTTAATAATTAATACAATAAATCATTACTGAACAATATCAAATATAATTTAAAATATTCAAACATGATTAATAAGATTCTAAATTAGGATATTGTGAAATTTTATACCATGAGTTTTAAACATTAAGGAATAGGGAAACCAACCATATATACACATGATTTGAGATAGATTAAACAAAGTTAACAGGATTTATGATCATTGAAACATGATTAAAACATGAGGAGTCCAACAATATTCCCCTTTTTGAGGATCACAAATCATAGGATTTAGATGTATGTTCTTATTATTCTCCCCCTTTAGGGATTATCAAAAAGAAAGAAGAAAATGAAAATAAACATGGAATGAAGGTAAATAAGAAAGTAAACAACAATAGTGAACATTGCATTGGATAGAAATATAGAGGTCATTACACTCATTAGGTAAAATTAAAAAACATACCTATCAAAATACATTTTTCACTTCTCTTTAGTACTAGCATTATTCAATTTTTCCATGGGTAGCAGCATCAGAAGGGGATAGAGAAGTTGAAGGGGAGGTTAAATAAGGAATTGATCCAATTTTCAGAGAAGTAAGAGGTAGCCCTTCAAAAATAGAAGGCACCAGAGTGGGTTTGGTTGAAGACCGAGGCAAGGATTGGTCAAGGATAACAGGTCTGATTTGGATCAAATCCTGAGATACAGACATGGAGTCATAATTAAAATTATTGGATGAGGAAGGGGTTGACCTAGGCCTTAAAGGTACAGCTATAGGAGCCATAATGGAAGTGATTTGAACATGAAGATAAGTCTTTAACAATTGAATGAAATCAATAATGATCTCACCTCTTTAATGCATTGAATTCTTGAAATCATCTTTTTTATCCATGAACTTTTCTAACAGAGGAGTGAAATCTTTTAGCTTTTGGACTTGAGTATTTAAGGCTAGAGTGACAGGAGGAATTTTCAAATTCTCTATAAGGTACTTGAAATGATTGGTCAGATCTTTCTTAGAGTAAATCCTATTAAAGTAGAAATCCACTTTTTTAGTAATTTCTTCATGAGAATAATTGGAAATATTTGAGTGAATCCTCACTAAGTCAAGTACTCGATCACTATTTTTGATGATATAATATAAACTTTCTTTGTTAGAACCACTTAAAACTAACTGAAGTTATTCTTTAACAATAGTTCTAATCAGATCACTATCTATAGGTTGAGATGACTATCCAGAGGTATTTGAAGCTGTTAAGGATGAAGTGAGAGACTTAATATGATTTATAACTTTCTGTAAACATCTCTTATAGTCATAAGTTAGCTTGTTAAGGACATAAAAAAGCTCATGCATTTCATTAAATATCTTAATATTTCTATCAGCCACTTTTTCATTTATTGAATTAAAATTTGGTTGAATCAGAGATGAAACTTTCTGTGGTATCTGATCACTAACATCCTCAACAGTATGAGCATTAGGAGTTTGTCTAGTTTGCAGAACTTTTTTTTTCATATATTCAACCATAGATCTGAGAGACTTCACCTCATCACTCAACTGTTTGTTCTCAATCCTAACTTCTTGTATTTTATGAATCATTTTTTGGTTTAATTTTCCATATGATTTTATCAAACATCAAGGAAGAATCTCTTTCACTGATATTTGTCATAAGAGAAGGTTGTGAGTTCATGATCTTTTCAAATCCATCTAATATAGTATCTCCAAAAGTTTTCAGATCACTATGACTCATTGAAACAGAAGGTTCTTGAGTAGGTTCAGGAACAGAAGTTGAGACACTTTCAGGATCCTTAGCAGAGATTACTTCTAGAGTGGAAACTGGTTTCAACTGAGACACAAAAGAAATATATATACCTTTAATTGAGGCCTCTTGGGTATTGTCCACATAAAATTAGCAAGGAAACTTATACTAGGTATCCATAGTGATTTGATCAACGTGATTGGGAAATTAAACACTTTCTAGACTGGGGTGTTTTCCCCCCCTCAATAGGTTAATATCTTATGGGACTAAGTGATTCAGTCCCATGACCTATTTCTAAATTTTCATCTCTAATAAACTCACCAATTTAATTTATAGCTAGCTAAAAGGCCTATTCTATTCTTTCCTTAGAAGATAGAATAATTTCAGGATCAAATTGTTCTTTTAATTGTTCCTCAACAATAGCCTCTTTATCAATAGTAGGTTCTTCTTCTAAATTATTCTTAGGAACAACTGTTCTTTTACACTAGTAGAAAGTTCTTTTCCAAAAGTAGGTTCTTCCATTGAGTCAATACTTCTTTTAGTAACAGGTATATCCTTTTCATCTAAATTTTGTGAAACAGGTAGACCACTATCTTATTTGTCCAAGATAGTTCATTCCTTAGATGCAATGAATTCATCTCCTACTTCTTAATCCTAATAATCAATAACTTAATCTGGTTCTAAACCAGGATCAAATATGTTCTTAAGTATTGAATTATTCCCAACTAGATTAAAATTTCCATACAACCTTTAATTGTACTCCACCCAAGACTTTTTCCAAGGATCCCAGCTTATTTTCATCCACCTAATTGTATCCTTTGAGATACGGAACTCATAATCTTCAATGAATTATTCATTCGGGCCAAATACTCCTTTAGAAGACAACATTATAGAGATTAATCTTGAATATAACAAATAGGTAGACTTCAAAGTTGTCTTGATCATTTCAAACATGTGAAGTATAATATACTTACACAAATTAATCTTGTGACCATTTTTTGTAAGATGTATCAAGAATACATCTTGATACATAAGAGTAATAAATCCCCTTTCCTTGGACAAATAAGATTCTAGATAAACTTAAATAGAAACATTGTCTCACCATCCAACTCAGCAGAAAATCCCCTTATTTTCTTCTTATTTCCAGTAAAATTTCCTAGGTCCTCTTATAAGATAAAAACATTACTAGGAGGATGAGGAACTCTTTGGTAATCCTAAAATATTCATTCATGAGGTATCCCTAGGCATCCAACCCACAACCTCGAGGAAAAAGTACACCTTTGACCATTAGTCTAGATTCTTACAACAAATTTATCTTCAGCATTGAATGAAAACTGGACATACTGATAAAACTGAGAAATGAGTTTTGGATAAATCAGACTTTTCTCTTTTGTGAACCAGATCATCCATCTCTGATCTTCCAGTACTTTCAAAACTAGTGAATTACTTGTCAGAAACCACTTTAGACAAACCTCCTTTTCTGGTACTACTATTCTATCATCAAGACTTGGATTCAATGGTCCCTCAGACATTACTTCATATACCTTTTTCACTTTCTTATGAGATTTGAGCTTATTAGGAGTTGATGAAGATGGGTTCTTCATTATGGGCATTCAAAATGGGTTCAAGAGAGATTAAAGGTAGAAAGAGGACTAATAGTTTGAAAGAGATTGGTTTCAGTTTCAAGAGAAGATATCTTGAGTGAAGAAAGGAGTGAAAGATATTATGTTTTTATCATTTAGAGATTTTAATCATCATAAATTAAAAAATGAGGCATAAAAAAATAAAATAATCAACACAACGATATGGGAAATAAAATTCAAAAAAAGAAAATTGAGTCATTACAGTGAGACCAGAATAGATTGTCACAGTGTCATCATTATGGTGCAACTCCAAACTGTGTGACCATATCATTGAGACAGTAAGTGTAAGACAGTAATAGAGAGATAATAATTGCGATACCATAACCATGATATAGTAACTTCAATCCAGTAACTTGTGAAATTGTGAAAGTGAGACATTAATTCTAAGATAGTAACTTGTGAAACCGTAAATCATGAAATCATAAGCTGTGAAACTGTAAATGTGAGATAGTAACTTTGAGACCGTAAAATTTTTACTTAAGATTTATCATTACTAATTCATGTATTATGTAATTTATCTTTTCAAAATTTAATGGTTTATTTAATATATCATCAAGATGATGTTCAATGCCAATGAATTCCAAAGTGATATCACCTTTTTGATAATGATCTATAAAAAAGTGATGCCTTGCATCAATATGCTTTGTCCCAGAGTGTGAAATAGGATTATTTTAATTGTTTATAGCACTTTTATTATCAAAATTTATAGTTACATGTATGAATTAATATCCATAGTCTAGTAATGTGTGTTTTATCCAAACAAATTTGTGCATAACAACTACTAGAATCTATGTATTCAGCTTTGGCAGTAGATAATGTAACCGAGTTTTGTTTCTTACTACACCATGACACTAGAGACCTGCCTAAAACATGACATGTTTCAGATATTATTTTTATATCTAAATTACAACCACAAAAATAAGCCTCAAAATAACTAACGCAAATGATTATCCTCTAGGATTGAACAATCCTAGGTTGGTTGTATGTTTGAGGTGTTTGAAAATTATTTTAACACAATTTAAATGATAATATTTAGGGTTTTATTGAAAGCAAGCACACATACATACACTAATCATAATATCAAGTTAGCTAGAAGTTAAGTAGAGTAAGATTACAATAATTCCTATATAATTATTTTGATAAACATATTTTCCATATTCATCAAGATCCAACTTACAAGTAGCACTCATTGGAGTATTGCTACTTTTAGCGCTATCCAAGAAAAAAAAATAGAAGTTCTTTATTATATTTACTTTGATTTAAAAATATAAAATATTTATTTTGAAAGATTTGAAATCTGAAAAATAATTTTAGTTCACCCATTAAACTCATTTCAAATTTATTTTGCATTATTTTAGAAAACTCAATACATAAAGAATTTTTTGAAGATCCAAAAATAATATCATCTATATAAATTTGAACTACCAAAACATCATTGGAAATTATTTTTATAAAAATATTAGGATCCTCTATACCTTTTGTAAAAACTTTGGAAATAAGAAAATTTCTTAATCTATCATTCCAATCTCTTAGAGCATTTTTTAAACCATACAAAGATTTTGATAATTTAAAAACATGATTTGTAAAGTGGGGATTTGTGAAACCAGGGGGTTGTTCAACAAAAAAAATTCTCATCTATATACCCATTTAGGAATGCACTCTTGAAATATATTTGATAAATTTTGAAATTCATATGTGCTACATATGAAAGTGAGATTCTAATGGCTTCATGTCTTACTACTAGTGAAAAGTTTTCCTCATAGTCAATTCCTTCTTCTTGATAATAGCCTTGTCCAACCAATCTAGCTTTGTTTCTAACTATATTACCAATTTCTTCTAATTTATTTATAAACACCCACTTAGTGCCTATGGTAAAAATTTCTTTGGATCTATCAACACGTTTTCAAAATTTTTTCTTTTCAATCTTATTAAGTTCTTATTTCATATAAATCACCAAAAATTCATCATTGATAGCATCATTGATGTTTTTAGGTTTTAGTTATGACAAGAAAGATTGTTGTTCAACCTAATTTCTAAGATAATCTCTAGTTTGTGTTAATTTATCTAAATATACAACAAAAACATCTAAAAAATGGTTCTTAAGAGTTCTAACAGCTCTAGAAAAAGAGGGGCTAGTGATTTCTGGCTCTTCAACAGGTTCAGATTCATTATGGCTTGAATCTGGAGAATTTTATGAACTGGAAGTTTAAACATATTATTTCATAAGATAGTGATAATATTTAGCATTGATGTATATATTTGACATATCCTAATCAAGATTATCTAGAGAGGTCTTAGGCTCAGTGGATCTGTCTCATCAAACTTGACATGGACAGATTCCTCCACACATCTAGTTATTTTGTTAAAAACTCTATAGGCTTTACTAGAGATTTAATATCCTAGAAATATTCATTCATCACTCTTGGATACAAATTTTTCAAGATTTTCCTTGGTATTATGGTTATAGAATTTACAACCAAAGACTTTGAAGTAGTTCACTTTTGGTTTTCTATTGTTCCACAACTCATATGGAGTTATTTTAAGAATATGTCTAATCAATTATTTATTAATAATATAGCATGTTGTATTTATAGCTTCAGCCCAAAAATAAACAGTTAAGTCATATTCACTACTCTTGGTTCTAGAAATTTCTTACTAGGTACCATTTCTTATTTCTACAACTCCATTTTGTCGAGGTGTTCTAGGGGTAGAGAAATTATGAATATATTCATTTTGTGAGAAAAAGGATTCAAACTCTTGATTTTAAATTCACGACCATGGTTAATTCTTATAGATTTAATTCTAAGTCCACTAATAGTTTCTATAGTTTTAGTATACTTGGTAAAATGAGAGAAGGATTCACTTTTGTGAGCCAAGAAGAAGATCCAAGTATACCTAGAAAAGTCATCTACAAGAACATAAACATTGTGCTTCCAATTTAAACTAGAAACTCTAGATGGTCCAAAAAAATCCATGTGAACTAACTCAAGAGGTTGAGAAGTTGAGACTTCATTTGTTTGTTTGAATGAAATTTTGTGTTGTTTACCCTTTTGACAAGGATTACAAACTTTATCATTTAGAAACTCTAGTTTGGGTAGATATTTGACTAAACTTTTTCTAGTTAGCTTTATAAGGGAGTGAGCATTTTAGTGTCATAGTATTCTATTCCAAAGCCAAGAATCTTTGTGAAATACACTTAAACATGAAGCATTTTGAGAAACTAAAGAATCTAAGTTAACAAAATATAGATTTTCATTTCTTAACGCAAAAAATACTAATTCATTTTTAGAATTAAAAACATTGCAAGCATCATTTTCAAATTTAACATGAAATAAATCATCACATATTTGTGAAATACTAAGAAAATTATATTTTAGTCCATAAAAAAAGTAATATAGAAATTAAAACTGAGTTAGAGTTATCGATTTGGCATTGTCTAATGATTTTTTCCATTGGCATTATCACAAAAAGTGACATTCCCACCATCAATATTTATTAAGTTCTTGAAACCTGAATAATCTCTTGTCATGTGTCTTGATCACCCACTATCCAAGTACCATAATATTTTACAAGAGCTCTTAAAACAATTTTTCTACAAAACTATCAAATAAAAATAGACTTTGGTAACCATATTTTTTTGGGTATAGTAATATGAGTAACTAGTGCTTTAGGAACCCACATCTTCCTCATAGGTTTCCTATAATAATTATGTAAAGTATTTGAGAAATAAACTTTATTTGGTCCAAAAAAACTCAAAACAATAGAGGATGTATCATAGTTTGAACTAGCATAATGTTTTCTTGAACTAGGAATAAAGCTGTATGTTCTAGATTTAGAAACAAAATTGGTTCTTCCATAATTTATTTTACAAGGTTGATAGCCAATACCAGTAGTGTATTTAGGGGAAATTTTTTTACCTTGAAATTTTACCAAGATATATTTACCTTTAGTAAACCTTTCAAGGTCCTTTTTGAATTGCTCATTATATTACTTTAATTCATTCTTTTCTTTGAGTAATTGAAATTTTTTCTCTCTATCTACAATATGTTTAGATTTAACAGTTGAGGTAAGAGCATACTATCTCTTTAAAGACTTGTATTTATATTTTAGTTCATTACATGTATCTTAAAGTGTATTTTAATACTCAAACATTTATTCTTTAGACATATTTTTAGAATCACTTTCATCTCCATAATAATAGGAATTTTGTATAGGAGATTCTAGGATTACCTCAGATATGTTTTTCATGAAACACATGTTGGATTTGTTAGCCTCTTCATTATGTGAAGACTCTAAGTCACTTGAACTATCGTCAAAAGCAATCCAAGTTTCTTTCATTACCTTTTTATACTTTCTATATTTTTCCTCATATTTATTTTTATACTTGAGCTTTGGACAATTAGCATTTACATGTAACTTTCTCTTACATTCATAACAGACTATCTCATCAGACTTTTCATTTCTTTTTCAATCCTTCTTCCAGCTTCCATTTTGATCATATCTTACTTTGATGTTAGGCTTTCTGAAAAATTTCTTCCTTTTGTAAAATTTCTTAAACCTTATGGCTAATTGATCCATCTCCTCATCACTATCAAATGATGATTTTTCACTGCTAGAACTTTCTACAGAGGCTTGTAGTTTCTCCTTTTTTTTGTGTGTTTATAGGTAGTGATCTTAAATTCCGTAGATTTTCTTTTGGATTCATCCCCCTCTTCCTTGTTGACTTTCAGCTCTTCTTCATAAATCATTAGTTTCCCAACGAGTTCTTTGACATGTAATTTGCTGATGTCACATGAATATATAATAGATACATAAGTTCCTCTCCATCTATTAGGTAGGCATCTAATAATCCTCATTTTTTCTTTGACAGTAACAACTCTTCCTAGAGAGATCATAGTGTTTACTATTTCATTGAACCTGAGATACATATTAGAAATAGGCTCACCAAGATTCATCTTAAAATTATCATATTTTGTAGTATATGTGTTAAGTCTTATTTTCTTATCACTAGAAGTTCCTTCATGTGAAATAAACAAAGTATCCCAAATTTCATGGGTTGTTTTACATACAAAAATTCTGTTAAATTCCTCATATTCTAAAGATAAGTATAAAGAATTAATGGATTTTCAATTATTGTTATAATCAGTCTTAGTTGGGTTATCCCAAGTAGTTTTAGCAGTAGAAATAATCTTATACTCATCTACAATTTAAGATTAAATTTCAAAACCCATACTTTCTAAATGCATTTTCATTTTAATTTTCCATTGGGAATAATTAGTTCCATTAAATAACGGAGGTCTGTTGGTAGAAGAAACATCTAGTATATTATCCATAAAAATGAAATACTTGTAATGATATAGAAATCTAGGACTAACAAAAATTTATAGACATTTAAAGTATAAATAAAATCATAGTTGAAAATATTTTAAAATAGATCCTTAACAAGAATAAACACATTTTAATACCCAATGTTTGTCATAGTAGATTACTCAATAGGGGGTGAATTGAGTATCTATAATTTTTTTTGTTAAAATTTTCATTTAAAAAGTTTCTCTAATAAAAATGAATACATGACATTTAATCAAGGTAATACAATTATAATAGTTTTTATGTTCAAATAACTTCTCAGAAGATTGATTAATTATCACTAATATCAATGTGAGTTATTGATACAACTGTTGAAGCTACTCTAATAGGGAAAACATTTATAACTCATATCCAAGACTAACTATAAAAGTAAAATATAGTTTTTTGAAATATAAAGTAAAGAAGATAAAGACACAGTGAATAAAATAAGTGGTTCAGTCTCAATCCAAGACCTAATCCACTCAACTTGGTGGTTACCTACCACCAAGTAGTTTATATTAATAAAATTTATCCACACCTTGGATTTGGGTAAACAAAGGTACACAGGACTATCTAGGTCACACGAAATCTTCCACTGTTCTTCATGGGTATAAACTACCAGGTCACACAAGGACCTCTTCCACACTTATCAGTGGGAGTAAATAGATGTAAGCAGATATGAGAGTAAGGATATCTTGTATCCTTCAGTTTAATACAGGAGACAATGTGTGTTTTAATATAGACACACACACAATGATCGAAAGATTAAAATAGTAAAAAAGAGGGCAAAGATGATGATAAAGTATTAGAAATTCTTTGAGTATTTATCTATGAAGCTTTGGAATTGTAGGATGAATCATATGAAAATATCAAGTCCTCTTGTAAAAAACAGAGTATCATGAGTATGGTGCTCTAGTTTCCAGTTCGATGAATTAAGCTGTATAACTCGTGCTCTTCTTTGAGTTCATACCATGAAGATTTTTGAGGCTCTGATCTAGGTTAGTTCAACTTTTTTTGATCTAGAGTGCTCTGTGTGTTCTTCAGTAGTATATTATTTCATACATGAGTTATATTTTCAAATGATCGCTCATCTCATCCTCTGAGTATTGTGTTTTTGTCTTTATTTTGGGGTGTATGTGTTAGGGCCGATAGAAAGAATGATTTATATACCTCATAACTTGTACTGTCATGTGACATGTCTATAAAGAAACATTAATAATGTCAGTGCCATTAAATAACTCGAATATGACTGTTATAAATTAAATTGAAAACAAAAAAAAGATTAAATAATGGTGTCATTGTTTTTCTTGAAACAGTATCACTTGGAAATAGTGTCACTAGGAAATGGTGTCTTTTAATTTGCCTTTGAGCAGTGAGATAGTCATGATGCCATAATTTCCTTGAGATAATGAACTAGTAGAAAAGATGCGGTGTAAGGATCACGGTGTCTCAAGTAACGATGTCTAGTCCTTTTTAAAAACTTTGAATGGTGTCTTAGTCATGGTAGTAAGGAACCGGTGTCACAAACATTATGAAATCTGAAAATGGTTATATTTTCTAAGTCAAGGTGTCAAGATTATGGTGTTTGGATTACGATGTTAGGGTCATGGTGTCTGGATTACGGTGTTAGGGTCATAGTGTTTGGATTATGGTATCTAGATTACGATGTCAGGGTCAAGGGGTTTGGATTATGGTGTCAGGGATATGATGTCTGGATTATGGTGTTAGGGTCATGGTGTCAGTATTATGGTGTTAGGGTCACAGTGTCAGGGACTTTGCCAAAATCCAGAACCAATGTTAGACATAAAGTTTCTCAGACTTATCCAAATATCTGTAAAACTATCTTAGGAAATAATATTCACAGAATGAATTAGACTTAAGAATTAATATAATTAAACATTATAGAACATGATAACATATAGTTTACAATATTCAAACATGATTTATAAGATTCTAAATCAGGATCTTGTGAAAGTTTATACCATGAGCTGTAAACATTAAATCATAGGGAAACCAAACATCTCTATACATGATTTGAGATAGATTAAACAAGGTTAATAGGATCTGTGATCATTAAAACATGATTAAAACATAAGGTGTCTAATAGATAAATTGGAATACCTAGGTCTAAGTGCATCCCCTAAAGTTAATCACCACCTCATATTGATATCAAAAAACTCCCTATCCATTTAAAATATCTTTTTAGGGGAGATATCTATATTTCATATAATCATATCATCCAATTCGAATGAAAATCAAGAGGATAAACTAATGCGAGTTTTGAGGAAGTACAAGTCAATTATTGGATGGTCAATTACTGAAACAAAGTGTAAAATTCCATAATTATGTATACATAAAATCCCCATGAAGCATGAGTGTAAACCAAGAGTGGAATCCCAAAGAAGAATTAACCCAAACATGAAGTAATTGGTTTGAGTGGAAGTTATCATATTACTTTATGTTGGGATAATATTTCAAATTTATGATAGTCATTGGGTAAGTCTTATCTTGGTATTCCCAAAAAAGAGTGGTGTAATGGTGGTAACTAATGAAATAATGAGAAAATCCAAACAAGAGCTGTGAACAAATGGAGGGTTTTTATCAATTGTAGAAAACTCAATGTTGCCGCAAGGAAGGATCATTTCCCATGCCATTTTGAAACAAACTCTAGAGAGGATGGCTAGAAATGACTATTTCTATTTTCATTATAGACATTATGGATGCAACATAATTTCCATTTCTCCTAAGGATCAAGAGAAGACCACCTTCACATTTCCATTTAAGATATTAATCTACTAATGGATTTCCTTTGGCTTGTGTGGTTCTCTAACCAATTTTTAGAGATGGATGATGGAAATTTTCTCAGACATGATTGAAAGTATTATTTAAATGTTTATGGAATATTTTTAAGTCATGGGAAGTGATTTTGAAAACTACCTTGAAAATCTAGAAGCTGTTTTGAAAATATTCCAAGAAAAAAATCTTGTTTTAAACATGTAAAAGTGATAGTTTATCTTTACTAAGGGAATTTTCTAGTTTAAAAAGTTTCTAAGAAGGAGATAGAGGTTGATAATTCTAGGATTGAAGTTATCCAAAACCAACCCCACTTGAGAATTTCAAGAGAATAAGAAGTTTATTAGGGCATGTTGTGTTTTATAGAAAGTCCATTAATTTTTTTTCAAGATCACAAGGCCACTGTACTCTTTTTTAAGGACACGCCTTTTGATTTTGATGAGTAATGCATGGAGTCCATTAACTTGCTTAAGGATAAAATCACCACCTCACTAATGATCACTACCACAAACTCAAAGTTCCCATTTGAAGTAATGTGTGATGCTATTGACCTAGATGTAGTTTCTATTTTGGGGAAAAGGAAGGATAAGCCACTGAATTTCATTTATTATGCTATAAAGATACTAGATGATGCTTAGAATAACTATTCCACCATTTAAAATAAATTGGATTTTGTGATGTTTCACTTGAAAAATTCAGATATAACTTAATTGGGTCCAAGGTGATCATTTTTACTAGGAATTCAGCCCTCAAGTACTTGTTGGATAAGAAGGACACAAAACCTAGGATTATTATGTGGACCCTTTAGTTTCCAGAGTTTGACCTGGTTATTAAGTATAAAAAGGGGGATTAAAATGTTGTTTCAGATCATTTTTCTAGGTTAACCAATACCCAAAATGAGGAACCAAGATAAATAAATACCCCATTTACTATTGAGAAATTGTTTACTACTTTTATGTAGTAATATACTTGGTTTACAAATTATGCTAATTTTTTTTCTATTAGTGTAATTCCCAAGGATATTTCACAAAAAAAAAAAATAAAGAGTTTTATATCTAAGTTGAAATACTACTTTTGGGATGAACCTATTCTTGTCAAAAAATGTGATGATGGTATTTTAATGAGATGTATGGATAAGGAGGAAATGTTTCCCATTATTGAGATATTCAATTAATCACCTTGGTATAGAAACCATAGGGGATAAATGACTACTTATAAGGTTTTAAAAGATAGGTTCTAATGTCCAATACTGTTCAAAGATGCGATGAGTTTGATCATTGGCCATGATAAGTGTTAAATGATTGGAAATGTAAGTATATGTAAGGATATTCCTCAAAAATTAATTATATAGGTTAAAGTTTATGATGTTTTGGGGCTTGGATTTCATGGGACCCTTCGTATCCTCTTATGGGAATCAATACATTCTTTTAGTTTTAGACTATGTTTCCAAGTGTGTTGAGGTAGTGACTCTACCTAATAATATTGCTGATAGTGTAGTCAAATTCATCAAGAAAGACATTTTTCCAGGTTTAGAGTTCCAAAAGCATTAATTATAGACAATGGAACTCATTTCAATAGTTTAAAGTTCAAGAATTTAATGGATAAGTAAGGATTTTCTCATAGAACTAGTACTACCTACCACCCACAATCTAGTGGGAATGCTAAAGTGTCTAACAAAGTGATCAAATAGATTTTGGAGAAGAAAATTTATAACTCAAGAAAGAATTATTTCGTTAAGATAGATGGGGTTCTGTGGGCCTATAAAAATACTTAAAATAATCTTATAAGGATTTCCCCATACATGATTCTCTTTGTAAATACTTTTCATCTACCCATGTAATTGAATCAAAAGTATTTTTGGGCAGTGAAGGCCTTGAACTTTGGATTTAATATTTATGGTGAGGTGAGGTTTTTTTTGAGAAGAGTGAGATGTATAAAATTCAAGGGTAATCATATGAAAATGATGAAATTTAAAAATAATGACCAAAATCTTTTCATGAATAAATAATTTAAAATAGGGATTTCAAGGTTGGTCAGAGAGTCCTGCTATTCAATTATAGGCTGAAACTTTTCTGAGAAACATTGAAGAGTAAGTGGTTAGGACCCTTCACCATTCTGAGAGTTCTTATTAATGGAGTTGTGGATATAATTGTAGAGGAAAAAACCATTCTTGGTAAATGGTCTTAGGATCAAACCCTTATTTTATGGGAATCCAAATGAATGGGATTCCATTTCTTTTCTCAAAGGATGAATTTGTCTAAAGTCTAGCTGTGGAATATAAACTCAGTGTTTCATGGGAACTAACCCATGGTTTTTGTTTTGTTTTATTTTAATTTATCTTTTTAAATAAAGATAACTCATAATGATTGATTCTCCAATATACTGTCATGTCTATATGATGGTGTCACATGATTTTATACCACTGGAGTATTACAATTTTTAGAAATTAGGCATGGGAAAACCAAAGGATCAATGCACTACATCATCTAGAAAAAAACTCTAAAATTCAATCTTTGATTGAATTATTATTTTTCTTTATCTTTAAATTTTGGATTCTGATTTCTATTTTATTAACCTTGAATGTAACTAAAAATACCAACCAAATCACTTCACTTAATACTATATAAGAGGAACTGTTACATAAATTTTAATGGAAAAGCTCCCAGATTCAGGGATGTGTTGTTATGCATTTTCCATTTTTATTCTATTAATTTATTTTACTACCTAATATTATTACTTAATTATAAGGGAGGCCCCATGATTTTTTTAAAAAAACTTGTGAATATTTTTTCTTTTCCTGGGTGTTATCTTATTGAATTATAGAGAGTTGAAAATTATGTTGAGTTAGATTGTGAAAGATAATTGCACCCATTGTTATCAATTTCATTTAACCTCTATTTTACAATATTGGTTATCATGATAATATTTTAAATACAATGAAAAAAATATTTTAAATGTTTATAAAAATTAAAATCATGAAATTTAAAAAAAAAACATAATTTGTGCTTGATATTCTGGCGGTGGCCGATGGGGGTACTTTGTATCTATTTTTTGTTTTAAAAAATTTTGTGTGGTAAAATTTATTTTGAGATTCCCTAATACCCCTCCAAACTATATTTTAAAATTATGAATTTCCAAATATATTTTAAACCTTTTTGTTATGTCTATTACCTTAGGATTCAATAATGGGGACATTGTTGAGTTTTAAGCATGAGGAAGAGGGGTCTTTGATATGTGATAAGTTATGCTTAAATTATAGACACATCAACATCCCCTATATTTTTTGTAAAAAAAATGGTAAATTTTTTTCACAATATAAAATTTTCAAAATGGTCAATTTTTTTTCAAATTATTTTACAATTTGGGGTTATTTATGATTTAATATGCAACTAAATTTAGTCTTACCTAGCAGATAACAACATCCTAGTTGTTGAGGTTTGCATTGAATTTATAATTGTTGATGGTGTATGATTTCTGAGTGGTGTTGAACACTATTTTTATAAACTAATAAAGGGAGTGATATAGGATAATAATTTATTGAATTATAATCATGACTTAAGGAAACTAGAAATTTTAACTCAAACCTAGGGGACTCACCTTTTGAAAAATAATCTCCTTAGGGATCAAACTAAAATGATAATCATATAAGTCCTTTGAAACTTGAGTAAAATTGGAAAATGAGATCCCATAGTGATCATACAAGACTCTAGGAATTGGGTGTGTGTGTAATCCCTATGTACACATCAAATAAGTTCCTCTACAAATTTTTTTGTAAAAGATACATGTTTGGGTAAAATTCAAAAAAGAAAAAGAAAAAAAGAAAAAATATATATATATATATAGTTCCTAATAGAAAAAATGAGTCCATTAAGGAGAGGGGAATTTTGAACCCAAATAAAGAAGGGGAAAACTGACTCACACAATAATCATTTGAGTTGTATCAATAAAGTGATACAAAAAAATAAATTTCTTAGGACCTAAGAGAAAGTAAAAATTGAAGGTTCCTTTTATTAGGATTTTATTTCCATTTACATATAACCAGTCATCACTCTTAGAATTGGAACTTGAATTGTAATTTAAGTATGGATGTAGGTGATTACATATAAGAGGCATAACATTTTCAATGATAAATTAACCGTGCTCCGTTAATTCCTATGGGTATTTGAATTTAGGAATAACCCTCTGTGAAAATTTCATTTGAAAATCCCAACTCTCAGATTTTATTCCTATATTAATAAAAATCTTGACATGCTTCATTTTGAACTAAATGTGACAATCATATTTTTTTTATAAAGATAAAAGGTATGTAATTGTTTGAGGAAAAAAATATTTAAGTGTGGGGGAGTTTGATGTGGCAATTTTTTTAACATACATTTCCAGCATCATTTTTTATTTTATTGTGTTATTAATATAAAGATAATGTTTTTAATTTATGAAGTTACTTCTGATGAAATTTTTTAATATAATTATTAAAATAGTGTTTCTTTGTTTTAGTTTTCTTTTTATTGTTTGTTTTAGTTATTTTTTAACAATTTAAATTTTATTAATTTATTTTTTTATTAAATTTCATTGTTTGTATTCCTATGTTTTTGTTTTAATTATCATCATTCAATTTCATTCTTTTAATTATTTCATTCTTTAATTTTTTTTTTCATTTTCAAAATAATTATTCTATTTATTCTTTTATTTGATTAGTTATTTATTTTATTGATAGATCTTATTTTTTATAGTTAATATTTTTATTTATTTTTTTTATTTATTTTCATTGTTTTAGTAATTAATTTATTTTTTATTATGATTTCATTATTTTAATATAATTCAATTAATTTATTCATTATTTTTTTATTTTAATTTGATAATATATAATTTCATTATTTTATTTTTTAATTTGTTTTGTTTTTATTTTTTTGTAATTAATTTAGTTAGTTCATTTTTTTCAGGTAATTACTACCTCTATTGGATATCTGTTTCTATTTCCTCCATCATAAATCCACCACTAGAACCACTATCTCCCATCTACCAATGGAGCATCGAATCCGAGCACCACTGTAGATGAAAAATATAGAACCCAAAAAAATTATGATTTTTTATAGATCTTAAATCTAGGAACATACAGAACCAGAAATTGAACCCTTAATAGATCTTGAAGAACAAAAAAAATCCAAATACCAGATCTATCGAATCCACAACTGCGTTCTAGAACTGGAAACCAAAGACCCAACACCCTCACTCAAGCACCCCATATTCACTACACAACTAGTTTCCGCTTCCCATTTCCAAATCCCCTGACCGCCACCGCTCCAAGCCACTGAGAACCAGAAGCCTCTTCTATTATTGGTGAGGTTTTTGATTGAAGAGTGTCACACCACTGATCTCAAAGAAGTACTTCCGCCCTCATGAGGAAGCAAAAGCCGCATCACCCACTACTAGAGATCTTGAGCCAATATCCCCTTGTAGAGAAGCCCCACCGAAGACAATCCCCTCCATGAGGAAAATAAGAAAATAAGAAGAAATGAAAGAAAAAGAAAATAAAAAGAAAATAATAAAAAATTAATATAGTTAATATAATAATAATAATAGTAAATATAATTATATTATTAATAATAAGTATATATATACACAAATATATATATTTATGTACATATTTAATAATCATATAATAAAATTAGGCAATATATTTATAATTTTAAATATATATAAATAAATATAATAGTAATTATATATATATATATATATATATTTTTAATAATATTAGTAATAATAATAATATGTTTATATAAATTTACATATTTATTAAAAAGTATTTTATTTTTTTTGTAAATGGTTTTATATTTTTAATATATATATATTAATAATATAAGTATGTAAATATAAAAACACTTTTACACACACACACATATATATTTTAATACTAATAATTATAAAATTAATTAATTTAAATATCATAGTTGCTCATTTTTTTCTTAACATTTTTTATTTTGACTATTTGATTTCGGAATCAGGTTGCTGTGCTGGTGGGATTATGCTACATGGCTCAAAGCCTCAAAAAGTTGGGAATTATACTAGAGGGAATTTTGGATATGGTCACCAATGAGGAGGACGAGGCATGTTGAAAATTCCATGTGGAGGTGAGAGAGTCCATCGGGAAGCTATGATAAGAGATGACATTTAGTTGGTTAAGAGTAGAATAGTCTTGAAGACTTAAGGATCATCCATTTGCAACAACACTCTTCACCATCAAATTCTTATATAGATTCCATCACCTTGGGAGTAGGATAATTGTGGGATCCATTCATTCCACTACTCCATTCCAGATATATATAGGAGTGGTATGTCCAATAGACAGGCCACCATACACCATTTTCAGTAGATAGCAGGCGGCGTACAATAACTAGATATTGGGAGCTTTTGGAGATCGAGCAGGGAGATAGATTACTTTTATCTTTGTTATTCTATTTTATTAATTTATATAGCAAGAAATTAATTATTTTAAAATATAATAATATTCTGAATTAAACAATGATTTCCTTCTAATATCTTTTGGGGGAATAGTCCTAACTGGTTAATACTTTTTACCTTGTTCATGAATTTCTATCTAGATGCCTCTCTCTATCCCCCTGCTCTCTCTCCAAAAAAAATTGTTTGAAAACCTCAAGATTCAGTGAAAACTAATCTTGATTGGGATTTTATTCAACTATCAATCTGGGGATTTAACTAAGAAGTAAATCAAGCTGAAGAGAGATAAGAACACTGAGTTCAACTGATAATTTTAACTTAGTGATATCTGATTGGTTCTTACTTTTTAATCAAATGATTTATATAGTTCATAAACTATAGGGGTTATTCTATAATAGGTTATCCTGAAAAAAATTCAGGTTAAATGCTTTAAATCAGTTCCAAGTGCTTTAATTTAATTTCATGAACAAGGGAAAATTATTATAAAAACTATACAACTGATTTCACCCATATTCATCAATTGGTTTTTCTCACTGTTTTTTCTATTCTTCTATCTTTCACACCTATATTCACTCACACTCAAACTAATATTCATTATCCTAACTATTTCATCACCATCCTCCACCATTTCTTTAGTTTTTTGTTTTTCCTTGTTTTTGGTCACTAGAGCAAATAAATCTTTCCCTATGGTTCGACCCTCTTACCATAGTACTAGTTATTAGTAGTAAGTAGGCTTATAAATATTAAATTTTCATGTGTTCAATGACTCACATGTCACAGTGACACATTTTCCATTCCTTCCACTAGAAACTAATTCTAAACTATGAAATACACTATATTATCTCATAAAATAATGAATAATAGTGTGTAATTGTAAATATGGTGCAATATGTAAATTAAATTGAAATTTATGCCTAAACAATATTAGTATTATAATATTAGTATCTTTGTGAATATATTCATATCATAGAAATATTTTAAAATATTTTATAATGGTTCGTAAAGAGAATTTAGATAAATTAAATCATATCCCTATAGTGTTTCTAGACAACTATATAATCGTTGTCCCATTTATCATTCACTGAGTAAAGATCGAGTTAATACTCAACCAACCTTTTTAGGGTTTTTACCTCTAAGTGCGTTTGTTCCATCACCCCATTCACTTTCCAATATCCATATACTTATACTTATCCTTAGAATCTATCATAGTTTTATATTAGTTAATATATGTTTTCCTAAATCTAGTTCCCAAATATACTACTAAACATTCTTTGATACCAACCATAATTACCCATACTCCAGTAACCCATAGTTGATGATTATCTTACTACATTGGAACAAGATACAAGATATCATATATATAAGGATCAAATAGTTTATTACCATTGGGAAACTAGATACATACTTGATTCTTACATTATATTTATAAATATGAAATACAACTTAAAATTCTAGTGAGAGCATTATTATTTTTTCTACTATATATACAAAATAATTTATAGAAACCTTACTGGTATCCTAGGGAAAGGAAAAAAAAAATAATGGAGAGCTTAGATGCCCAAAAACAGAGAGAGTACAACTGAAGCCATCATAGAATAAGTAAAATATGAATAATATTGAAGATATAAAAAATAATAAAATATGCCATATAATTAATATTATAAAATGAGAATATATCCCTAGATAAAATAACAACATAAATAATCACATGGATAATAATAACTAGTTTTATAATTATGTAATGCATAATTTCAGACAACATAATAATATTTTTAATTCCTTGTGCCAAGAAATTATAAAAATACCATCAAGGCCTTGTGTCAAGACATTATAGATAATTAGGGAGGCATAAACAAAATTCTTAGGCTAGTTTGTCTCATGAGACCTAGTTCTGCATTGAGGGGTTATCTATATTAGGCCCCACCCATACACTTACTAAGTCTAATTCATTCATTATATGAAATTAATGTATAATAAATACAATACAAAATCAATATAAATATCCATATTTGAAAACTATCATACATAATGTCAATATTCCCCCATTTAATAAAAAGAACAACATGATCATAAGATATCCAGAGAAATAGGGTGGATGATATCATTAAAGGAATATCCCCATTGAATCATAATATTTTTTAAAGGATGTTCAAATATATAAAAAGACATTTATAAAAACATTATAAATTTTCTTTAAAAACATAAATAAATATGGAATTTTACAACTATAAAATACTAGAATGATTGGAATATAATTTTATTTAAAAAACATGTAAAAATGTAAAGGAAGATTGATAAAAAATAATATCTATAAAGGTGAGATAATTTAGTCGATACATAAACAATAATAAAACAATATTTTCTTACTTTTTAAAAAAGTAAAAATTGAGTCATATGAAAAACAGTTGAAAATATTCCTTTTAATAATTTGTAAAGAGTGTAAAATTTAGTAAATTTGACCTTTTAAAAAAAATTAATTATAGAAATAAACTTCCGTAAAATAGTTTGATGAACATTAACATGGAAGAAAAATAATCTTAACCAAAAGAAGATAAATAAGGTTGACATTTCTTAAAAAAATTCTTCCAGTCTCTTTGAGTTCCAAAGAGAGTAAAAATTGTAATAATACTTGAAAAAACTATAAATTATTAGAGGGTAAGAAAATATATGGGTTTTAATATATAAATATCATATAATTCCACCATAAAAAACTTAAACATAAACAATCATGAATAAGAAAGAGATTTTTAAATAAATCCTTTCATTAGGCCTGGCTTGCTTCGTAAGTAATTTTAACCAATTGTATAATAAATTTAAATTTATTATACTTATATAATAGAATCATATTCATACTTATATAAATATATATGGTTTAATTATAACATATTCTCACCTTTTCATTAATAATCATTCATTATCATCATTTATCTAGGTGTTAACTTGTAACACCCTAAGGTTTTAAAAAAGAAAACTATGTTTGATAGCGTATTTGACAAGAAACACCGAGCTTAAACGACCCTAGAGATATATAATTGTGATAACCTAGCCATTAAATTGGAAATTATTAATAATATTAAATAATTTATGATATATATATATATATATCCTACTCAATAGAAATTATTGATAATTTTTTAGTAAATAATCAATCAATTTTTAGTAAAGTAATTTTATTCTTCAAAAATATGTTTTCTACAAAAAATGTTTTTTGTTGATTTTAATGAAAACTATTATAATTAAGTTTTTGAAATTTTATAAAATTAAATTCAATTTTTAAATCTTCATAGTAAAATTTACTTTTGGTGAAAAGTTGAATTTTTTAGAAAATATTGATTTTTTAGTGAATAGTGAAAAATAATGTGTTTTTATAAAATTGCCATTTCTTAAATAAATTAATAAATTTAAAAGTACCATTAAGTTTTTAATATTATTTAAAGTAACATAAGTATTATTTATTTATATTTAATCCACTTAATTGACTTTGATTCAACTTCATATTAGATTTTAGTATAAGTTTATTTATTTAAAATAATACCTAAAGAGAAATGTTTTAAAATAAATTTATATATTATATATAAGTAAATATTAATTTATATTAATACAATGATTATTATTATTCATAAATTTAATATAAAACCATCTTTTTCTTAAAAAATATACATCTTGAAAATTTGTTTTTCTTCCCGTTTGTGAGTTTTGTTTGAAAATAAATTTTAAAAATTAGCTGAATTGAATTTGATAAAATAGATTCAATATTTGGAATCAGAATAATTTATATTTTCTAATAAGTTCAAATTAATTTTTTACCAAAATGAATAGTGAAATAGTACAAATTAATTACCATGGTTAAGGTAAAAATGGGTTTACTAGGGGGTTAAACTAAAAAGATAAGGGTTGAAATGACATAAAAACTTGTATAAAACATATTTTATGAATGTATTTAGACCTTATAATGCACAATTCTTTATAATAATCCAAATTTTACCCTTTTTGCATGTGAAAAATGTGGGTAGACCTTTTTATTTTCAAAAATTATAAGTGTTCCACTCACCTCAGTTATAAAAGGCCACAATATATCCTCTCTTATTAACTCCTTAAAACCATTTTAGATCATATAATAACTTCCCAAATCACTACTAAAATTCCATAACCCCATACTAGAGTCCCTTTTTTTCATAAATCTATTCTAGTAATACTTTAGGTATAATCCTAAAGAGGTGGTCTGAGAAGAGGTAAAATTCCTACATATATGTTTTTGTTTTATTTATTATCCCACCTCCTTAAAATATTATTAATTTATGATTATATAATAAAAACATTATATAAAATATAATTATAAGTTATTATGATAAGTTAATGACCTATATCCATCACCTCTTACCTCAAATGGGAAACGATAACGTCACTTATGTGTACGATGAACTACCGCCTCATAAAATGATGTAACACGTTTTCCATGAACACCTCTCATGGTTGGGTATGATGATGGATATAAAGTATATATATGATATTAACCATGTAATTATAAATATTCAGTTATTATATCATATTTATCTTTTTTACATTCCATTCCGTATGGGATATAATAACATCACTCATGTGTACGGTGGACTACCGCCTCGTGAAACGATGTGATTCGTTTTCCACTAACGCTTTACATGGAAGGTAATAAAGATAAAATTAATGAATATATGTAATATATATATATATGTGAAATAATTATTATATTAATGAAATATTTATCATTATAAAAACATAATATATCATTTTATTTCTTTTCTTTTTCACTCATTAAAAAATGATAGCGTTATCCATGTATGTGTGGACTACCACCTTCATGAAGTGATGTGGATCTCTTTTCATCACCACACAACATAGATGATATATATAAGTATGTTTAAAGAAATAATATGGTATATATGACATTATTAACATTATTTAAATAAAAAATATTACTTACCTCCTTTCCCTAATGATCATTGAAAAATGGAAACGTTACTCATGCGTACGTACAACCTACAATATCTATGATCGCGACGTTGTTCATTTTTCATAACCATATTTCATGATTTATATTAAAAGTATAATTGATTTATAAATATTATAATTATTTCATGTTTATTATTATTTATATTCTGAAATAATAACCTCTTTGATCATGGTCAACACACCAAATCCATTTTGAAATAATGAACCGAACGTCCTCAAAACACCTATCGTGTACTTAACTGATTAAATATTTAAATATGTAATAAAAAAATAAAATAAATGATTTAAGTATAAGTTATTAAAAAATAAAGTGTTTTTATTAAATAAAATAATTTATGTAAGGTTAATATACAAGAGTTAAAGGACATACAAGGAAAGTTTGGTCTCGAGGTAAGAGATTTCCATCTCACTTTTTACTTCTATGAGACACATGCCACATTCACCACCTATTAATTTTATGTGCGGTATATAATTCCCATGAATTTATTTTATGATTATTATGAATAAAATTATTAGTATTTACATATCCATTTTATGATTCTATTTCATGGGGTTTATGGTTCAAAAGTTTCCAAAGTGGTAAGAGATTTTAGTCTCAATTTTCCTTCTGTGAGACATATGTTATATTATGAAACTATCTTATTTTATAAGGTGTATATACAACCCCTTTGAAATGAAATATAATGAATTTACTTATTTTAATGATATTTTAAGTATCATTTAATGTTATTTCTTCATGGGTCTAATGATTCAATGTTACTAAGGTGGTAATGGATTTATGATACAATCTCATTGTTTATCAGGATTGCTTATGTTCATGATTATGATGATGAAATATTTTGATCAATATCTCAAGAAACTCATGAATTTTCTTATCCTCTAGTTATTTCATGGGAATACATGTTTTTCCTTCACTTTACACTCTTTATATACTCAATATTTAAACAGAATATTTTTATAAAAAATGATCTTTATTTCTCTTTTCGGTCGAAAACCCTTTTTCTTATAAAACCCTTTTTTCAAAAAATGTTTTCAAAAATGTTTTTAACATTATTAAAATTATTTATTAAATAAACTTTTACCCATGTATGAGTTTTTAAAAATGATTTTAAAGGATTCTTCATGTCATTTTCCAAACAATGCCCATTTGGATTTTATCAAAAATTTGAAAGGAATATTTGTTTTAGTGTGTATGACAAGAACATAAATTCTTACCATCATAACCATTATTTTATTTGCAACATAATTTAAAAGTTTTCATGGTTATTTTAAAATAAAATTATTTTTAATTTTTTATGTTTTAAAAAGTATAAATTATATTTTCTTCAAGAAGTGTTTTAAATGATTTTTAAAACTTCCTTTATAAGTTTTCAAGGTTTTTTTCAAAGAAAAAAATTTTCAAATATTTTTTGAATTTTTAGTTTTAAAAGGTGATTTTCAAAATGAAATGATTATTTTCCTTGAAATTATTTTAATTGTATTTTAATGGTGTTTTCATTAATGTCAACAAACCTTGTTATTACTTATGGTTCAATGGGGATATTTGTAATGATACCGTCCTCATTCTTTATCTGGATGAATTAATATTATTTTGAAGAGATTGTAATGGATTTGAATACTTTTCCATGAGTTAACTATGTTTGAAATATATCGTTATGGAACCATTTTCTTTTCCACAGTTTAATCATATTTCAAGGATATTGTTATGGAACTCAGTTATTTTACATAGTTTAATCATGTTTCAAAGATATTTTATTATAACCTGTTTATTTTCCATAGGCTAATAAAGTTATTAAATGAATAATTATTTGTATGAGTTTTTCCATGAAATGTAAGCTCTATGTACTTTATTTATGGTTCTTGGACATTGTTATACAATAGGTGTTCCAAAAAAGTTTTGGGTGAGCCTAATATATCTTATACAATGGGTGCGTCTAGATAATGCTCTAATTCATTGGGTAATTGTTATTTTCTCTAAAGAATTATATTAGTATTCGAATACATGTTTATTTAAATTTTAAGGGTTCTATAATGATGATGTTAAAAGATACCAACATGTTTTATCTATTATTTCCAAGGGTTTATAATATTTCCTTTATTCAATATTGATATTAGCCAATGAGCCCGTACCCAAGTGGTAAGGGCTCCTGCTTGGCATCCAAGAGACCCGGGTTCAAAACCGGGTGGAGGCAAATTTTTGGGTTACTGTAGTAGTCACAATAGCAGTACTGTAGCAGTTAATGTTAGGTACTATAGCAGCTGGAACTATTCACCCGATTTGGGCCTTCGGGCCTCCAGTTTGGGCCTATGGGTCTCCATGGCCTTCGGGTCATCAAAGGACTTCAGGCCACAAGGCCTTCAGGTCATGAAGAACATGGAGTAGCCCAGTTCACATAGAACATACCCCAGAAGAGGATCAAAGCAGCAGGAGTAGCAGCCACTAGATGCAGAGCTAACTAGATTGGAAGAATGAGAGGGTATGGCAGCCGCCATCGGGACCAGGCACCATGTAGCTTTGTACGGGGCAATGTTATCCGATCAACAATGCAAGGTGGGGATCTAAGGCGATCAATGATGCAAGACGCTGGGGAGGGTTGGTTCTAGTGGGATGGGCCTATGGGTTATGTATGGGCATGGTATGTCTCTGGGCCTTCGGGTCATGTATTGCGGGTCATGTCGGGCCTTGTGCCTTGGGCTTGCGGGTCATGTACGGGTTCCGCTTCAACCCTTAAAAGGGGGATTATCTATAATAAAATAAAAAGAAGGCCTTTGGTCCATTCAGAGGAGGAATATTGATATCACATGGCTCATGATTATTGATTCTTATGAATCTTTCCTTTGTTAAAGCCCCATTACATGTTTCATGGTTGATGATTCAGGTATTAATGGGTATAATTTCTTTTGTGATTTTATCATGCACTCTGATTATTTCATCATACCCTTATACTGTAAAAACCCAAAAATTATATCAATGATATGTCCCTTATTATGTTTATTTCATATAGTATATATCACATAAAATCACATATAGAACATAATAAGAACTTTATAAATGAATAATGAATGAAATAAGAGGTATTTCTAGAAGATAAGAAACCTATACCGATGAAATAGTAACTTGACCTTAGGAATAGTAATATGACCCTTATGAATAGTAAACTAGCCAAATAAATAGTAACCTCAACCTTGAAATTATAAATAAAATTTAGGCATATTATAAATGAAATTATGATATAATTATATCATCATGTAAGTAAATGAATATTTTAAAAATTATTAATTAAGTTATAGTATTTTTTTAAGTCTTAAAAATTTAATTACAATTTTATAATTAATAAAATGACGTGAAAGAAAATTTATTCATAAAATTCCTTAATAAATTAATTTTTTTTTATTTCTTATGATTTTAGGATAATTTTATGATACCTTAGTTGATTTTTTAAAGTGTTATTAAATCAATATTAAATTTAAAATCTGTATTTTTCGAGTAAATGATGGTTTTAATTAAAAATTAAATTTCTCAAATTTAGAAAATTATTTTCATAAAATAGAGTCTTTTTTTTAATTCTACATTTTTAAAAATGGTTAGGGTGATTTTTTTGTATTTTTCTAAAATACTTGAATTTTTTGTGAATAGTAAAATACAGTAATTTATGAGGTAAATACATTATAAGTTAAATACACTATTACTTGAGTCATGAATGATGTATGAATCATAATCTCAAAATTACCTTCTTCATTTTAATATATTTGACAATAATTCTCAAACTATTCATATTCTTGGGCCAAAATAATAAATAAATGAATTAAATATTTAAAAATCACTCTCTCCTCCACTATAAATACCACCCCTCACAACCACTTTTACTCACACCTCTAAACCTTTGAGCCTAGTAACATTTCTGACCAATATTATCCCAAATCCTCTCCCCCAAATCCAAGATCTATTTTTCTCATCAAAAGACCAAAAACAATACCTTTATGAAGGTTCTCAATGAGTATTCAAGAGGTAAAATCCTCCTCCTTTTCCTTTTAATTTCTTTTCACATTTTTTTATTTTTTTATTCTCTCCTCACCTCCTCTGTTAAAATGATCATGATAACTCATGTATGATCTATAAACTGAAATTATATCATGTTAATGGAATATCCTTCATCAAACTCCTCTCTCTCTCTCTCTCTCTCTCTCTCTCTCTCTTATTTTAAAAATGAAATTATCATTCATGAGGTGCCGATTTACAACTTTCATGGATGAAAAATTTTTGTTCTTCAATTTATCCTCCAATGATGGTAATGAAACCATTTTTATTGTTAAAATATATTATAATATATTTATTAAAACCTTTCTTATGTTTTATAAGTAACATATTTACATAATACTAAATGATAAAACAAAATGATTTTGTTATGATCAATAACCTCTTTAATAATGTATACGATTATCACTAAATGTATTATCTAATGATTCATCCTCATAAAATATAACCAAATTATATATATAAAAATTTAAAATTATGTATGTTTATTAATATAATATAAATAAAATTCTAGATAATTATACCCATTCTTCATGAACTTCCATACTCTTATACAAGTATACCGATTATGAAAACCAATGAAACAAACACTCCCAAGCAATAAAAATTTATCTTATAACTCATCAAAATGGACATGAAAGAAATTAATAAAATAATAATAAATAAAATACACATATAAAAGGTTATTAATTAATTAGTTAATGTATTTAAATTGATTATCCCAGAAAGTAATCTCAAGTGAAGAACACATTCATACATCTGGTAAGGGATTCTACACAAACCTTCATTTTTTCCTTCAGGTTATTCTTTCACTATATTTACCCCAATATAATGATTATTTATTTTTGTTTAATTCTTATATATTATTTTTATACGTTCCAAACTCATATATATAGGTCATTTCATCTTTATTTTATGGGAAATACTTGTTTTATAAGGTTCCCTTTTTAATTATTCCTAATTCACAAACTCGATTTAAGGGAACAACTTGAATTCTTACCTATTTTGAAGTGAAAAATATATAATATTTTAAGACAATATTATTTTTCTAAAATAACTCATTTTATTATGGAAAAAATATCTTATTTCACTTCTGGTTTTCTGAAAATATTTTCCAAAAGAACTATTCTTTTCAAAATAAAAGAGTATTTCTCTCAAGAATTCCTTGATGATTTTATAAGAGTATTTTCATCTATTTCAACACCCTATTTTATTATTATGTTTAATTGGTATTAATATTTTATGATATCATCTATAATATTTGATTTAATGTTTTATGATTAGTTTTACTGTGAATGTGCTATCTTGATACCATTCACCATATTACTCTGAATGGTTAGTAATTATGTTTACTGATTAGGGAATGTTATTTACATTTCATGTGATAGTTTTAATATGAATATATATATTGATTATGTTTCACCCCTTTCATATGAGTAATGAATTAGACTTAGTAAGTGACAGGTGGGGCCTGCTATAGCCTATCGATGCATCAGTAGGTCTCATGAGACAAAATAGTTTGGGTATGGGCTAACGGCTTACCCGATTATGTATGGTGTCTTGGTCAAAGCCTTGATGGTATGTTTATAATGCCCCATATTATAAAGTAAAGTGTGAATCGTGATCTGAAACTATAGTCTGCGACACCCCATGAAAATGAACTATCTCTCTCACGCACAATTCTCCCAACTGCTCTACTATAAAGGTTTCCATAATAAGAAAGAAGTGTGCAACCTCTGTTAGTCGATCCACAATGACCCAAATAGAATCATTATTCCTAAGAGTCCTTGGAATTCCTACCACGAAATCTATAGTCAAGTCATCCCACTTTCATTCTATAATAGGTAATGGTTGAAATAGGCCTCCAGGTCATTGATGCTCTGTTTCCACCTGTTGATAGGTTAAACATCTTCTTACGAACCCTATTATCTCCTTTTTCATGCCTAGACACCAAAACTACCACCGAAGGTCATGGTACATTTTTTCATTCCAGGATGTATCACCCACCTTGAAGCATGAAATTATCACACGAGTTATTCACACATACTCTTAGTCACAAAAACCCTATTTTTCACATAGATGCTCATCCTAACCTATTTTATAGTATGAAGGTGTCTCCCCACTTTCAAGGATTTCCCTCAAGGCTAAACACTCTGAATCCTTGTACTTCCTGTCTTTGATCCATATCAAGAGTGTAGACTTCACTACAACAAAAACTAGATTCATCCTCTCCTGAATCTCCTGAACTACCACATGCATTTTCTCCAGAAAATTCATCATCTTCCACTCTGCACTCAACTCATGTACCAACTGAGTCTGAGGTTTTCTGCTCAAAGAATCAACCACACTATTCCCCTTTCCAGATGTATATGCCAGTTCAAAATTAAAGGACTAAATATAATCCATCCATCTTTGCTTCTAAATATTCAAGTCGTGATGTGAAAATAAATACTTCAAGATTTTGTGATTCGTAAAAACTGTAAAATTTTTACCTAACAGATAGTGTTTCTAACACTTAAGAGAATAAACCAATGCTTCCAACTCAAGGTCATGTGTAGGGTAATTATGTTCATCTGGCATCAACTTCCAAGACCCTTAAGCAACGAGTCTACCCCCTTCATCAACACAACTCCAAGTCCGACCATAGAAGAATCAAAATATATTGTGTACTCCTCACCTGACTCAGGTAAGATCAAAATTGGTGCCCAGGTCAAGCACTTCTTAAAATTCTAGAATTCATTCTCACATTATTCTGCCCAAAAAAATTCACCCATTTCTTTTTCAAACTAGTAAGTGGTGCGGCCAACCGGGAAAAGTCATGGATGAATCTTCTGTAATAACCAGATAATCACATAAATCATCGAATATCAAAAACATTATTGGGATGTTCCCAAGAAATCACTGCCTATACTTTTTTTGGGTCCACTAACACACCTTCTTTTGAGAGGATGTACCCCAAAAAGTGTACCATATCAATCCAAAAATGACATTTAGATAGCTTGGCATATAGCCAATGCTCTTTTAGTGTTCCCATGATTATGTCAAGATGTTGAGAATGATCCTCATGAGTCTTAGTGTACACTAAGATGTCGTCCACAAACACCACCTCAAACTGATCTAAGTATAGATGAAAGATCCTATTCGTCAAGGCCATAAACACTGCTAGAGCATTAGTCAACCCAAAATGCATTATGAAAAACTCATAAAGGTCATACCTACTCTTGAAAGAAGTTATTAGTCTATCAGAAGTCCAAACTCTCACCTGATGATACCATGATCTCAGATCGATTTTTGAAAACACATTAGGTAGTCAACACAGATCATAGATATGTGGAAGAGGATATTGGTTCTTCACAGTCATTTTATTCATCTTCCGGTAATTGAAACACAAGCATATTCTCCCATCAGCCTTTTTTGAAAACAAAATAGGTGATACCCAAGGTGATGTACTTGGAAAAATATACCCTTTATCCTCTAACTGTTCCAACTGCATTTTGAGCTGTTGAAGTTCAGTCGGTGTCATTTTGTAAGGTGGAATAGATACTAGATTAGCCCCTGGCATGAGCTCAATAGTTAATTCTGCATCTCTCTAAGGTGGAAACCCTAAAAAGTCTCTAGGAAAGACATCCTAAAACAGTTCTACTACTGGTGGAAGGATGTCTTCCCTACCACTCCCATCATCCAAAAAAAGACTAGTAGCTTGGGCTGTGATCTCTCCCAATTGCGGAGTAAAAGTCCTAGCTCTGCATGCATGGATATCCCATTATCCATGAAGGACATATTGGTAACCCTTAGGAGATAAAAAAGTCACTCTTCTATGGTAAAAATTTATGTGGGCTCGGTATGCGACTAGCCATTCCATACCCATAATCAGGTCAAAGGCTCTTATATCAAGGATATAGATATCCCAAAGGAAATGATACTCTCTGATCTATAGAGAACATCCCTTGCATAATCAGATATCCCTGGTCTATGTTCCCAACGGTGTATCGATATTCATCATCCCTATCATATACTCCACCTCCAGGATTAAGACATTAACAAGGTTTTCAGATATAAAGGAATGATAGGCACCAATATCAAACAAGGAAGTATCTAAAGTAGAAGAAACTAGAATAGTACCTCTCACTATTGATGGACTAGCCTCGCTCTCCACAAGTGTAGGCTACACTACACATAACTTTCCTTCCTCAATTCCCTGTGGTGTCGCCTGAATCCCTTGAGTAGAACCACTATAATGGTAGGAGCGATCAAACCCTAAAGCACCACACCCACTTCCTCTATCTTCTATTCTAGTAGAACTCCAGCTTCCCGACCTATTTAGTGTATAAGACCCCCATCCCACACCGTGACTCTGTGTAGCTGCTCCCTCAGCACTAGCCTACCACTGATTTCTGCAAAACTTATGTATGTTTCCCATCTTGCCACAAAACATGCACTCCAATGGTGGTCAATGACAATGTGTATGATAATGTACCTTCCTATCGCACTGGTAGAAAATCACATGTGAAAGATCTGGTTCATCTATTCCTCATGACTATCCACCTTGTTTTCCATTGTCCTGACTAAGATTATTGTGACAACGCTTACTGATTTCGGAAGGTAGACTCCCTGATCATCCATCTACCTATCCTGTACTAGAAGCCTCCTTCAGGTTCCCCTCTGAAATGAGATCCTGATTAACCACTTATGAAAATTTATTCAGCCTAAATATATTCAACTGGGACATAATTTCACACTTAAGTCCATCCTGAAATCGTTTTTCTGAAGATTCCCCATCTGCCGCCAAAGATGAAGCAAAATGCTGTAAATATGTGAAATGTATAGCATACTCCATTATGGAACTTCTTCCTTGTGTCAGATGCATAAACTCTGAATCCTTCTCTTTCCTCAGCATGTCTGGATAGAAGTGTTCCAAGAACTTCTCAAAAAATTCCTTTCATAACATATCATCTGTCTGTCCATATCGTACCTGAATGTCCCACCAACATTTTTCTGAACCCTATAGCATATAATTAGACAACTTGACCCTCATCTCATCCAGAGTCACCAAATGGTCAAGTATCATCTCCATGGATTCAATCCAGAATTCATCTCCCTCAGGTCCACCCTATCCAGTAAAATTAAGAGGGTGTTTCAATTGAGACTCCCTTGCCAACTCAGACATGAGTTTTTGAACCCGACCTGGGTCTCTCTCCCTGAATTGCATGAAACAAGAAAATTTATTTTGGAACTTCTCTCATTCTTCTTCATCTTGCACCAATGGTGCCTCAATCTCCCTATCTGGATGTTCATTCTGGGACATACCCCTTAGTCTCTCCCTCAATAAGAATCGTGGAGGCATATTTATACAAATCCAAACACACATATTAGGTCTCATAACACAACCTTATAACATTTACATAAGAGGAGAAACTAACACAAAAAGTTTCAAAATATCATTTCCCCCTTTTTCTCACCACATGGTTAACACCGAGGTCTTTTCACTACCCTTAACCATCATACTCCTAGGTCTTCCTTAATAAGGGAATATTCATTCTCATTAATTAATTCATCTATTAATTAATCACATTATTTCAAATTAATCAATTCAACAATTAATTAAGTTATTATTCAAATTTCATCAATCAAGGTTCTCGTTAGACACCCATTTATTATCATTTTGCATCATTGTTTCAATCTCACACCAAGGAAAAAATTTCATGTTCAAGAACTTACCCATATCCCATTTTCCCATGAGTGCCTAGAATGATGCATGTCACAACAAACCTGAGTGCCTAGAATATTTCATGAAGAATCAACTATCATGCCTCTTTAGGACAAAAATCAAAATTCAAGAATTTTCAAAACAAATATCACATCACACCACATGTGCATCACCCAAGGTGAAATAATATACAACTATAAAAACAAACAGAAATCACAACAATCCCTCCCTGAGAACTCAGATTTCCCCCCATACCTTGGTTTGAAACTCCCATGCATGAGCTCATTACCAATCCTCGACTCTTCCTATTCTCCTATCTACCTTTTCCCAAAAAAAAAATACAAAAGAAGAATAAGAAAAGAAAACTCATCTGATACCACTTTGTGACATCTTGACCCGGGAGCCACTGAATGGTGCCCCAAGACAGTTGTCCACATGCCCTCAAGCGTGCCTCCCCCTATGTCAGAGGGTGAGGACTAGCAACGAGGTTATGGTAAGTTAGTCTTGAGGATACTATACCCTCTATTATCAAAATAAAACACCATTGGAAGCAAATAACAATTAACCATGTGCGGAAGAATATATAAATAACTAGAATAGATCCACAACTTATGATAGTCAAAACCAAAAAATACAATATTAAACTAAAAGGTGAATCATGATATGAAAATGAAAGTGCCAAGTGTCTAAAATGCAACTGAAATTAAATACACAATGCCTCCAAAATAGGTCCCAAACCATGTTTGGTTCCCTCTACCATGATCCAATACCAAAAAAAATCTATCCCAGGGCCTTTCCCTTATCCTGTCCTACAATAACAAAGTCTTCTCGGGTGCTGATCAGGAGTATCGAATAGGGTTTGAGTAAAAATCAGTAGGCCACCACAAACGGTGTCTAAAATGAGTATAGTCAAAAGATAGTGCATGAAATTTAATAAATCAATAAATACAATGCCTAATTTAAACAGTTATCACATTGTTAATTAGTCTTTAATCATAACATTAGTACTATTTCAATTCATGTTTCACATTTGATTAATCATTCTTTATCATTTATCATTTGGTGTAGGTCATCATTCCTAGAACCCCAAATCTCATTAGAATCATCATTAATTATTATCATTAATCATTTGGTGTAGGGATTCATGAATAGAACCACAAATATCATGAGTGTAGGCCATCATGCATAGCACTCCAATTCTCATTTGATGTAGGTAGTCATACCTAACACCCCAAATCTCAATCTTAGATAACTATTGGGGAGGAACGCCATATCCAAGTCCCAACTTCTAATCATTCTAGGATGCCATGCCTAACACCAAAAAATCTCATCCATTTAATCATTTTTTAATTCTCAAGAATTTTCCACATTATTCATTTACTAATCTAATGATTAGTTAAACATTTCAAAGGCCATTAGTCAATTCAGAAATTAACTAAGCATATAACCCATTAATTAATTTATCAATTAATTAATCAATAAATATAAATTTTATTTCATAATTAATTCTTCACAATTACTTATCCATTTTAAAACCATCAAGTCATAATTAATTATCACAATTAATTATCATTAATCACATCATGACACATAATTAATTATCCCAATTAATTATCTTTGGTAAACTTTTTGGCACATAATTAATTCTCACAATTAATTATCTTACATAGCCAAACATAATTCCATAATTAATTTCACCCAATTAATTATCTTTCCACATTCAAATTAATATCTCAATTACAATATCAAATCTACAAAAGATGAATTTAGGAAACCCCCGTCATTTTTTCCATGATTCAATTATCAATTAAATCACCAAGGAAATTCACAAGTCAAATATATATTCCTAATTACTCTAATTTAGGAATTAAATTATCAATGGAAAAATAGAAAACTCATTAACGCAGACAAATATCACAAATCATGAATATGGGAGTTTGATTTAGACCACTTACCTTGGTTTATTGATGGAAGTTATCCCAATGAAAATCCCCAAAATTCGAGTGGCACAATGTCGCCGATCAAGCTCCAGATCTATGTCTCTAAAACTAAAATTAAGATCAAAGGCATCAAGATCTTGAAAAAATAGATCTTGATCCACAATCCTAGATCTAGATCTCAACTCATAGGTTTAGATCTATGGAAATGGTGGAGATATTCTTTGAAAAGATCAAGGAAATATTGAGGAAATAATGGGAGAAGCAATGGGATGAAATCCACTTACTGGGAGGAGATCCGATCTTCAATCAGGGATTTTGATCTTGAAGAACGATGTTCAGATCACCTTGGAATCTCTTTGGAAGGCTTTGGGAACACCTAGAATTTCTCAAACCTGATCCAAAATTGAAATATGGGAGTCCTATAGGGTTCAAGTGGTTTTAAAATATACTTTTTGGATATTAAAAACCATGCACACAATTTTCTAGGCAGAGACGCACGGTTAGGAAAACCGTGCACCAAACGCGAAGACTCAAATGCCAAGTTTTGTATGATTGGCACTGTTTGGTCGCACGATTTGTCAAACCGTGTGCAAACTGTGCATACTACTCTATCTAGTTTCTCATGATTGGCATAGTTTGGTCGCACAATTTGTCAAACCATGCACAAACCGTGTGTATCCCACTATCATTTAGTTTTCCTTAAAAGTTCACCCAAATGCACCCCAATCCACTAATCCAAGTTAAAGGTACTTTAAAACATAAAAAATTACCTAAAAACGCTCCTGAGATGACACTAAAAAATCAAGGTTCTTACAATCATTGTGATGTCCTGACCCGGGAGCCACTAAATGGTGCCCCAAGCCAGTTGGCCACATGCCCTCAAGCGTGACTCCCCATACTTGAGACGGTGTCGACTAGTAGCAAGGGTCTGGTAAGTCAGTCTTGGGGAGACTATACCCTCTCCCATCAGAATAAAATACCAATGGAAGAAAATAACAATTTAGAAAGTGTGGAAGCATATATAAATAACCAGAACAGATCCATGACATATGATAGTCAAAACCATAAAATACAATATTCAACTAAAAGTTAAAGCATGCCATGACAATAAAAGTGAAAAGTGTCTTCACTACAACTGAAATTAAAGACACAATGACTCCAAAAAGGGTCCTGAACCACGTCTGGTTCCCTCTCCCATGCTCCAATCCCAAACAACAATCTATCCCAGGGCCTTTCCCTTATCTGGTCCTTCAATAACAATGTCTTCTTGGGTGCTGATCAGGAGGCTCGAATAGGGTGTGAGTACAACTCAGTAGGCCAGCACCAATGGTGTCCAAAACAAGTCTAGTCAAAAGATAGTACATGTAATTTTATAAATCAATAAACACAATACATAATTTAAAAAGTTATCACAATGTTATTTAATCTTCAATACTCACATTAGGCAAAGTTCAATTCATGTTACCCATTTAAATCATCATTCATTATCATTTGTTTTATGTCATCATGCATATTACCCAAAATCTCATTTGAATAATCATTCATTATTATCATTCATCATTTGGTGTAGGACGTCATGCATATCACCACAAATCTCGTGAGTGTAAGTCTTCATGACTAGCACTCCAATTCTTATTCGGTTTAGGTCGTCATGCCTAACACCCCAAATCTCAAGCTTGGATAACTATTGGGGAGGAACTCCATGTCCAAGTCCCAACTTTTAATCAGTCTTGGATTCCATGCCTAACACCACAAAATCATAGCCATTTAATCATTCTTTAATTCTCAAGAATTTACCACATTATTCATTTACTAGTCTAATGACTAGTTAAACATTTCAAAGGCCATTAGTCAATTCAACAATTAACTAAGCATATAACCCATTAATTAATTAATCAATTAATTAATCAATCAATACCATTTTCATTCCATAATTAATTTTTCACAATTAATTATCTATTTAAAACCCATAAATTCATAATTAATTCTCATAATTAATTATCTTTAATCACATCATGATACATAATTAATTCTCCCAATTAATTATCTTTAGTCAACTTCTTGGCACATAATTAATTCTTTCAATTAATTATCTTACATAGCCAAAAATAATTCCATAATTAATTTCCTCCAATTAATTATCTTTACACATTCAAATTAATATCTCAATTAAATATCAAACCTCCAAAAGATAAATTTGGGAAACCCCCCATCATTTGTTCTATGATTCAATTATCAATTAAATCACCAAGGAAATTCAAAAGTCAAATCTATATTCCTAATTACACCAATTTTGGAATTTAATTATCAAGGGAAAAATAGAAAACTCATAAACTCATAAAAATATCATAAATCATGACTATAGGAGTTTGATTTAGACCACCTACCTCAGTTTATTGATGAAAGTTATCCCAATGGAAATCCCCAAAATCATAGAGGCACAATGTCGTCGATCAAACTCCAGATCTAAGTCCCTAAAACCAAAATTAAGATCAAATTCATAAAGATCTTGGAAAAATAGATCTAGATCCACAATAATATATCTAGATCTCAACTCATAGGTTTAGATATATGGAAATGGTAGAGATATTACTTGAAAATATCAAGGAAAGATAGGGGAAATAATGAGAGAATCAATGAGATGAAATCCATTTACCGGGAGAAGATCAGATCTTCAATCTGAGATTTCGATCTCAAAGAACGGTGTTCGGATTGCCTTGGAATCCCTTTGGAAGGCTTTGGGAATGCCTAAATTTTTTCAAGACCGAGACAAGGTTGAAATATATGAGTCTTAGGGGATTCAGTTGGTTTTAAAATAAGTTTTTAGATATTTAAAACACCGCGCATAGTTTCTTGGGCAGAGGCGCATGGTTAGGAAAACCGTGCGCCAACTGTTTGGAATCCACTTCCCAGTTTTGCATGACTAGAACAGTTTGGTCACATGGTTTTTCAAACCATGCATAAACTGTGCAGACTCCTCTGTCCAGTTTCACACAATTGGCATGGTTTTTCAAAACGTATGCAAACTGTGCACAACCCATTGTCCTTTAGTTTTCCTTAAAAGTTCACCCAAAAGAACCCCAAGCCACCACTCAAAGTTAAAGGTATTTAAAACATTAAAAAGTACCTAAAAATGCACCCGAGATGACACCAGAAAAAGTTGGGATCTTACATAACTTGGGATCCTAAGAAACTTATGATAAAGAACTACCCAAATATTTTTATGAGGTGACATTCTAGAAATTTTGAGGATGAAATTATTGGAGGGGAGAATGTAACAACCCAGAATTATATCAATGAGATTTCCCTTATAATGTTTATTTCCTATTGTATATATCACATAAAATCACTTATATAATACAATACAAACTTTATAAATGAATAATGAGTGAAATAAGAGGTATTTATAAAAGTTAAGAAACCTATAACGATGAAATTGTATCTTGACCTTAGGAATTGTAATATGAATCTTATGAATAGTAAACTAGCCAAATGAATAATAACCTCACCCATGAAATTATAAATAAATTTTAGGCATCTTATAAGTGAATAATATTATAATTATATCATAGTGAAAGTAAATAAATATTTTAAAAATCATTAATTAAGTGCTGATATTTTTGTAAGTCATAAAAATTTAATTACAATTTTATAATTAAAAAAATGATGTAAAAAAAATTTATTTTCGTAAAATGTATTAATAAATTAAATTTTTTTTGTCCTATAATTTTATGATAATTTTATTAGACCTTAATTAACTTTTTAAAGTGTTTTAAAATCAGTTATAAATTTAAAATCTGTATTTTTTGAGTAAATGATGGTTTTAATTAAAAATTAAATCTCTCAAATTTAGAAAATTATTTTCATAAAATGGATTCCATTTTTAATTCTACATGTCAAAAAATGGTTAAGGTAATTTTTTGGGATTTTTCTAAAATACTTGATTTTTTGGTGAATAGTAAAATATAATAATTATAGTGTAAATAAATTATAAGATACATACACTGTTTCTTGAGTCGTGAATGATATAAGATCCAAAATATTAGATTTAACTTAATTATTTTAATAAATATCATTAATATTCTCAAATTATTCATAGTATTTATCCGAATTAATAAACAAATGAATTAAATATTAAAAAATCACCTCTCTCCTCCACTATAAATACCCCCATTTCTCCCCACACATCTAAGCCTTTGATCCTTATACAATTTCATCACAATATTCTCCCTAAGCCTCTCCCACACTTCCAAGATCTATTAGTCTCATAAAGAGGACAAAACTAATCTTCTTAAGGGGTTCTTCCAGGAGGAGTATTGAAGAGGTAAAGTCCTCTTCCTTTTACTTTTAATTTCTTTTCAAGTTATTTTCTTTTATTATTCCCTGCTCACCTGCTCTATCCAAATTATCATGATAACTATAGTATTATCTATATACTATAATTATATCATGTTAATTTAATATCCTTCATCAAACTCATTTCTCTCTCTCTTTTATTTTAAAATTGAAATCATCATCCATGAGGTGCCGATTTACAACCTTCATGAAAGAAAAATTTTTGTTCTTTAATTTATCCTTCAAGGATGGTATTGAAACCATTTTTATGGTTAAAAAAGACTATAATATATGTATTACAACCTTTATTATGTTATTTAAGTATTATATTTACATAATACTAAATGATAAAACAAAATGGGTTCGTTATGATCAATAACCGCAGTAATAATGAAAATGATTATCACTAAATGTCTTATCTAATGATTCATCCTCATACCATATAAAAAAATGATATATATATAACAATTAGAGTTTTTATTTTCATTAAAATCATATAAATTCAATTCTATATAATTATACCTATTCTGCATAAACTTCCATACTCATATACAAGTACACCTATCATGAAAACAAGGAAACAAACGTTCCCGAGAAATAAAATTGCATCTTACAACTCATGAAAAAGGATATAAAAGAACTTAATAAAATTATAAAAAATAAACTACATGTATAAAAGGTTTTGAATTAATTAATTAATGTATTTATTTTAATTATCTAGAACATTAAGGTCAAGTGCAAAACATATTCATACATAAGGTAAGGGATTCTAACTGAACCTTCATTTTTTCCTTCAGGATATTCTTTCACTATATTTACCATAATGTAATGATTATTTATTTTTGTGTAATTATAATATATTCTAGGTATATTTTTAAAACTCATATATTCATATCATTTCATCTTTTTTAGGGGTAATACTTGTTTTACAAGGTTCCCTTTTCAATTATTCCCAATACGCAATACCGATTTAAGGGAACGACATGAATTCTTACCTATTTTGAAGTGAACTCTATAAAATGTTTTAATAAATCATTATTTTTCGAAAATAAATAATTTTATAATGAAAAAAATATCTTATAAAATTTATGGTTTTATACAAATATTTTCCCAAAATAACTTTTCTTTGAAAAATAAAAGAGTATTTATCTTAAGAATTCCTCGATGACTTTATAAGAGTATGTTCATCTATTTAAACACCCTTGTTGATTTTTATGTTTAATTAGGATTAATATTTAACGATATCATAGAAAATATTTCATTGAATGATTTATGATTAGTTTGATTGTGGATGTTCTATCTTGATTCCATTCACTATATTACTTGGAATGGTTAGTGATTATGTTTACTGATTGGGGAAAGTTATTTACAATTACTTGATAGTTTCAATATGAAAGTATATATTGATTATGTTTCACCCCTTTCATATAATGAATGAATTGGACTTAGTAAGTTTCATGTGGGGCCCTATATAGCCCCTCGGTGCATCAGTAGGTCTCATGATACAAACTAGTTTGGGTGTGAGATAACATTTTACCTGATTATGTATGGTGTCTTGGACGAAGCCTTAACGATATGTTTATAATGTCCAAAAATATTAATTCCCTAATTATGAGATTAGTATTTTATATGAAATGATATTATTTTACTAGTAGAATATCCATGGTTAAGTTTCATTTTCTTATGATCATTTATATGTCTTTAGTTTATCAATTTTTATTCCCACTATATTATGTTTAAGTTTTTGTATTAATATAAATTGTTTTTTGTAATTCACATTTCATAATGGTTTATTTTTATCATTCGCTGAATTTTTACCATAACTGAGCATCAGATATCACTCATTTATTATGTTTTATTTTTCCACTGGATTCAAATATTTATATTATGAATTACTTTTAGGGATAATCTATGAGTTATGGGAGTTTCTAATGGATTTATTATGTTGTTTTTTTCCTTTTAAGTTACAATGAAAATTTTATGTATGTATTCTGGATTCCAAAACTATAAAACTATTTGTTTTTTTGGGATTTAAGACTTGTATTTATTCCAATGTAATAATGTAAGTCACTAGTTACAAGAAATAGGGTCAGGGTCTTTACATATATACTTCTTATATTCATTGAATACATTCAATTGTTAATACTCATGTTTAACCTTACTGAGCATTTAAGATAAAAATTATTTTGTTTATTTTTCTATAAGTTAATTAAGAATTATTTTGGATGAATTATTTTTAGAAGGATTTTATATTTATGATGATGATGATGACTTAAATAGAAATTAGAAAATCTAGGTTATGTGGAATAAATGCTCATTTAAATACATAGCTATTATTTATGTAAGAGTTTTTACTAATTGTCTAAAACCATAAACCTAAAAGGTATTTGAGAATATAATTTATCTAATATTTAATTTTTATGATGAATGTTTTAGATAGTGAAAATTGGTTCACCTTCATTGGTTTCAGAGCTGGAAATGTAAAGTTCATGATTTTAGCACTGGATCCAGAAGTGCGGGTTCAGAGCTGTTATAATTGGTATTAGAGGAAAGGTTTAGATAAATTTGGAGATTTTTATATTTTTATGTGAGTTTGTAATAATATTTATTGATACCATAGGTATATAAGACCATGGATTATCATAATATCAATATATTATACACCCCCTTGAGGTTTTAAGTGATGATATCTTAAAGTGATTAATGAAATTTTAGGAGATGTTTTATTAGGTTGAAGTATATTCAATGCTATAGTTTAACATGAAGTATGCATTAATTTTTTTTGGATGAATGATTTAAGGTATTTAAAACCATTAGGGTTTATATGATCTTGGATATTGAGGTAATTATGAGAACAAAAGTTTTATCATATAGATAACCATAGGATTGAAAAGTGATTTGGTGACTAAGTGATTAATGTTATTTCAAAAGGATATATCCACATTTTAGTGATTGTAAGATGAAAGGAAAGATATAAAATTTGAGGTTAAAAAACTCTTTAATGTTGGCATTATTGAGGTTATTTGGGATATAGGGTTATTTATTTATAGAATGAGTTAGTTTTAACTTTGGGTATTACTGTTTAATTTTGGATGTTAATGTATTATTTCATCATATGAATGTTTATTCATTATGGAAATTATATTACCATGTACTAACCATTTTTGTTTTGGTTAATTTATAAAGATTGGTGGAATATATTTATTATCCAATTTATGGATATGTGGGTTTTAAAAGTTAATTTTAGTGCTTCAGGAAAGACAAATTCATCTTGAATACTCATTATTTGGAGAAAAAGATGAGATTGTTTTGGAAATTGGTTAAATGATGAAATTATACCCATAAAGTAAGTATATTTCACCATGTTTTTAGTCTATAAGGTTATGTAATTTCTCAAATATAAGAAAAGGACACTGAAACAAAAATATTATACAATTACCTTCATTTATGATGAACCAATGGCCTTTTCATTCTTTAAAAATTTATGGCTTTAAGGACCTTAACTTTATTTTGACCATTCACTATGATATGATCATTGATATTTATCAATATTCATAATTGTTTATACTTTTCTTATATTTACAAATCTTCACTTCCCAATTATGTTCTCATTCTTGGAAACCTATTTTGTGTTATTCTAGATGACCTTTGTACATCCTTTTCTATATTATCAAGAGGATTTTTTATTAACCCTTTTTTATGATGTGCGTTTACAACAAAATTATTTTCAAATTTCGTACCTACGATTATAGAGATAAAGTTAAAATTTTGAGTAAAAAAATTTATTAAGGGGGGGGGGGGATGTAACACCCTGGGATTTTAAAAAACTAAACTATATTAGATAGCATATTTGACATGCAACACCAAGATTAAACGATATGAAAAATATATAACAATTATAACATAGCCATTAAATTGGTGGTTATGAATAATATTATTTAAGTTATGAAATATATATATATATTACTCAAAATAAATTATTGATAATTTTTTAATAAATAATCAATAAATTTTTAGTAAAGTAATTTTATTTTTCAAAAATACATTTTCTTCAAAAATGTTTTAATTGATTTTCAAGAAAAAAAAATTTATAATTAGTTTTTGAAACTTTTATAAATTTAATTGATAAAATTTAATTTTTTTTAATAAATTAAAAAATTTAAAAGAACCATCATGTTTTCATTTTTATTTAAAGTAAAATAATTATTATTTAGTTATATTCAATACACATATTATCCTTTTAATCATATTCATATTATATTTTAGTATAAGATTATTTTTGGGTTTAAAAATGGTTTTTTCTAAAAACTTTTTTAAAGCACATAATGTTTCTCCTTTTTAATTAATTAGAATAATACATGATGATAAATTTTTTAAATGAAATTTATATATTAAATATCAATAAATATTAATTTATATCCATACAATGATTATTATTTTTCATAGAGGTAATATAAAATTATATTTTTCAAAAAAAATATAGGTTTTGAAAACCTCCCTTTCAACACGTCTGCATGTTTTTTAAATTATTTTTTAAAATTATTTGAATTTAATTTGGTAAAATGAATTAAATATTTTTAATCACAATAATTTATATTTTATAATAATTTCAACTTAATTTTTGACCAAAATAAATTGTGAAAATTGTAAAAATTAATTACCACAACCAAGGCTAAAATGGGTTTACGGGGGGTTAAACTAAAAAGATAAGGGTTAGAATGACATAAAACCTTGTATAAAATATATTTTATAGAAATATTTATACATTATAATGTCTAATTATCAATAATAATCCATTTGGATCCTTTTTCATGTGAAAAATGTAGATACACCCATTTCTTTTTAAAAATCACAAGTGTGCCACTCACCAAAATTATAAAACACCACCCATATCCTCTCTTATTCAGACCTTAAAACCATTTTGGTTTAGCTAGTACCTTCCCAAATTATAAGAAACTGGATCTTCTTTTCAAGTATGGATCCTATTTTTCTAGTGTTTTGAGAAAAAGAGGAGTTTTTGGAAATTTAAGGAGTACATGTTGTGTACTTTTGAGTACACGCCGTGTACCCGGTTTTCACGGGTAACCGTGTAATGGACATGTAACGGCCGAGTACATGGCCATATGGGGTGACCTAGAGACCGCCTAAAGTGGGGGCTTATTAAGGCAAGAACATGCCGTGTACTTTTAAATAACATTCCATGTACTTTTCTTTTTAATTGATTAAACAGATCAGGGTCATGTCTAATTGATAGAACACCCTCCTTCTAGATCTGTCCCATCCAAGAGCATCCATGGTCGGTGATTCTTCCCTGATCCCCTGACTATCCATCCATTCTCCAAATCGACCACCATAAATTGTGTTATAATCACCACAGTAAGATTTTTCTTCTTCTAGAGCCTTGTTCCTTGATTCCTATTCTTTTGTGAGTTATCTTAAGTTGAACGTTTTTAGTGGTTTTTGTAGATATACGACATTCTATGTCAAATAAAAGGCTGGGATTCAACTATATAGATCGTACAATACCGAGGTAGGTGGTTTGTTCCTTTACATAGTTAATCTTTGAGTTATATGTGCAAAAGTTCCCAATACCCTTGTTTAGAGTATTGCGTGGTTATGGTTAATAGCCCCATTATTGCCTGTTATGCCTTGTGTGCTTGAGTAGAGGATTTATTTTAGTAAATATGGTTATTTTCTATACTATGGATGTGTTTTCCCATGATTTCTGGATTCTGACCATTTTTCCTAGCATTGCCTCTTAGGATATTTTGTTTTTCGATGCTTAGTATTGTTAGGATGGAGTGATTTTATTTGACATGCTATGATATACTGTAGGCTGTTTAGCTAGGTAGTTCTTGAGGCTTACTTTGGCTTCCCTAAACCATTTTTGCACGATTGTTTATATAGGGCTATAAGAACCCGGTTTAGTAGACCATATGGATAATGGACACTGAGGGCTTCTCTAGAGTGTCTGTTTACTTTACATTGCAAGACCATAGGGGGGATGAAAGTAAGTTCTCCCTCAGAGTGTCTGTAGTTCCTTGTTGCGAGACCATGGAGGGAATTGGACATCGAGTGCTTCCATAGAGTGTCTGTAGTTTACTGATAAAATACCATAGGGGGGATTGACTGTGAGTGCTTCCTCATAAAGTCTTTGCTCAATCCGAACCAGAGGGGCTCAACTGTGAGTACTTCCCACAAGGTTGCTTGTGTTTTTTTGGTTGAACTACAGGGGATAGGCTGCGAGTTCTTCCCAGAGGGTTACTTGGTTTTGATTAGTTTCTTACTTGACATATTAAATGGAATGATTTTAAACATTAGGATTGTATACTTTTGAGTAATTATTTTTTTATTACTTCACTTTTCATATTTCCTACCATATATATTCACCAACTATTAGGCACAAATCTCTAGGTGTTTGTCTACTAGGATTCATCTCACACCCTATTTGGGTCATGCTTTTGGGCCCAAACAGATTATATTGTTGCAGGTCTAGATAAGGGAAATTTATCTTCTACTTCAGGTACTTGATTGTTGTGGATATAGAGATCATGGGACCAAGCTAAGGCTTGAAATGCTGTTGGAGTCTATTTTGTTCCTTGTACTTCGTTTTAGTACTGTTTTCCAACATTGTGACTTGTTTGGATTCTTTCCTAGACATATGTATCATGCATCATTTATATATGTGTGCTCCAGTTGTTTATTACTCTCACTATTGTATCTATTTATTTCCACTACGTTACTCTACCAATGAGGGCATAGTTTCCCCACTATCACACCCAAGGCCCTCGTTGCTAGTCGGCAACCTTTGGTGTTTGGGGAAATGCGCTTGAGGCCATGTGACCAACCAGGTACGGGGTACCCCTGGGTGGCTTTTGGAACCGGGATGTTACAAAAATCATTTCCCAACTTCAATCACCTCATATTAGATTCAATTTTTTGGTAACAAATAAATTATAGTAATACTTTAGGTATAATCCTAGAGAGGTAGTATGAGAAGTGGTAAAATTCCTAACTATGTGTTTTTGTTTTATTTCTTCTTCCAAATTCCTAAAATATTGTTAAAATATTGGTATATAATAAAATAAATATATAAAATATAATTATATGTTATTATTATAAGTTCATGAACTATATCCATCTCCTCTCCCCTCAAATGAGAAACTATAACATCACTCGTGTGTACGGAGGACTACCGCCTCACAAACCGATGTGACACGTTTTCTACTAACACCCTTCATGATTATGTATGATTATGGATATAAATTATGTATATTATATTCATAAAAACATTATACCTCTAGATTCATTATATCATATATAAAATTTTACATTCCATTCCTTAGGGTATACAATAATGTCTCTCATGTGTATAATGGACAACCGCCACGCGAAGTGATGTGATTCATTTTTCACTAACTCTTTTTATAGAAGGTAATAAGGATAAATTTAATGAATATATGTGATATGTATGAAAAAATTATTATATCAATTACATATTTATCATTCTTAATATATAATATATCATTTTCTTTCTTACCTTTTCACTCACTAAAAAATGATAATGTCATTTGTGTACGTGTGGACTACCACCTTCACGAAGCGATGTGACTCTATTTTCATCACCAAACCACATGGATGATATATAAAAGTATATTTAAAAAACTAATATGGTATATATTATATTATTATCATTATTTAAAGATAAATTATTATATAATTTATTTCCACAATGATCGTTTAAAAATGGAAATGTTACTCATGCATATGTACAACCTACTGTCTCCATGATCGTAACATAGTTAATTTTTCATAACCATGTGTCATGATTGGTATTAAAAGTATAATTGATGTATAAATATCTTAATTATTTCGTTATTATTATTCTGGTTAGGTTTAAATAATAACCTCACTGACCATGGTCAGAACACGATAGATGTTTCGAAACAATGAACTGAACGTCCTCAAAACACCCGACATGGACTTAACTAATTAAATATAAAAATATGTAACTAAAAATAAAAATATATATTTAAGTATAAGTTATTAAACCTTTAAAATGTTCTTAATAAATAAAATAATTTATTTATTCTTATTTTATAAGAGTAAAATGACATACAAGGAAATTGAAGACTCGAGGTAAGGGATTTTAGTCTCATTTTTTACATATGTGAGGCGCATAAAATATTGACCACCTATTTATTTTATGTGGTGTATATACTCACCATGAATTTATTTTATTATTCTAATCATGAAAATTATTTGGATTTACATATCCATTTTAGGATCTATCTTTTGTGGGGTTTATGGTTCAAAAGTTGCCAAAGCGGTAAGGGATTTTTGTCTCAATTTTTCTTCTTCGAGACATATGTTATGTTATGAATCTATATTATTTTATGACATGTATATATAACCAATTTAATATGAAATTTCTTTAATTCGATTATTATCATTGTATTTTAAGTTTCATTTAATTTTATTTCTTCACGGGGCTTACTATTAATTGTTACCAAGGTGGTAATGGTTTTATGATAAAATTTCATTATTTATCAAGATTATTTATATTTATGATTTAGATGATGAAATATTGTGATCCATATATCAATACACTCATTAATTTTATCCTCCTATGGATATTTCATGAGAATACAAGTTTCCACTTTATTTTCTACTCTTTATTTACTCAATATTTCGAAAGAATGTTTTTATGAAAAATCATCTTTATTTCTCTATTTGGTAAAAAAAAATCTTATAAAACCATGTTTTCTAAAAAAAATTTCAAGAAAGTTTTTAAAATTATTAAAATGATTAATCAAATACATTTTTAAACATGTTTTAATATTTTGAAAATATTTTGAAATGAATCTTCATATTATTTTATAAACGATGCCTGTTTAGTTTTTACCAAAAATGTGAAAGTAATATTCATTTTAACGTGTATGACATGAATGGAATTTCACACTATAGTGACCATTATTATTTTTTAAATATTCCTTTATAAATTTTTAAAGTTTATTTACAAAGAAATGTATTTTGAAATTTTTTTATTTTTTAAAAAAAAAATCAAAGAAAAATGTATATTTTACTCAAAAAGGGTTTTAAATAATTTTGAAATATTCATTTATAAGTTTTTCAAGGTTATCTTCAATGAAAATAATTTTCAAAATATTTTTTGAATTTTTATTTTTAAAAGGTGAATTTAATGGTTATTTTTCTATTTTTTTAATGATCTTTTAATGGTATTTCCATTAATGTTCGTAACCCTTGCTCTTACTTATGTTCCAATGATGATATTTTGTAATGATACCATACTCATTCTTTATATGGATGGATTAATGTTGTTTCAAAGTAATTGTCATGGAACCCATTTATTTTCCACAAGTTAATCATTTTTTAAAGTGATTTTTATGGAACTCTTTTCTTTTCCATGAGTTAATCATGTTTCAAAGAGATTGTTATGGAACCCAGTTATTTCCTATAGGTTAATCATGTTTCCAAGAGGTTTTCATTAAAACCATTTATTTTCCAAAGTTTAATCAAGTTATGAAAGGAATAATGGTTTTTAATGAGTTTTACATTGCAATGTAAGTTTTATTTACTTTATTTATGGTTCTTGGACATTTTAATATGATTGGTGCACCCAGATAGTGTCTAATGAGCTCGATGTAGCTTATAAAATAGGTGCACATAGATAGTGATCCAATGAATTGGGTAATTATTATGTTCTATAGAGAATTATATTAGAATTTGTCTATATGGTTATTTCAATTATAAGGTTTATGTAAGGGTTCTATGATGTTGATGTTCCAAGAAACCAAAAAAATTTTATCTATGATTTCTGTGGGTTTATAATTTTTGTTTGATCAAGATTGATATTACATAGATCATGATTATTGATTCTTATGAACATTTACTTTTTAAATACTTATTACATGTTTCATTATTGATGATTTAGGTATTGGTAGGTATTAATTGTTTTTTTATACTTCCATGCACTCTAATTATATCATCACACCCTTATTAACTTATTATACTTATTGATGACATTCAATAGTTAGTGCTTATGTTTAAACTTAATGATAATTTGAGTGAACCCTTCTTATGTTTCATTTTACCCAGGTTATCAAGAATTATGTTGAATGAATTTTGTTTATAAGGATATTATATAGATTATGATGATGAATTAATGTGAAATAATAAAATCTCAGATAAGTGGGAGAAATAATCATTCAAAGATATATGTATTGTTTGTGTAAGAGTTTTTCCTAATTATCTAAAAGTATAAAAGTAAAATTTCATTGAGAATTTAATTAATTCAATATTTCCTTTTAATGTTATAAATTTTTTATAGTGAAAATTAGGCCACCTTCATCGGTTTCAAAGATGAAAATGTAAAGTTCATATATTTAGCACTGGATCTCATAGTGTGGGTTCATGGTTGTTATAGTTAGTATGAGAGGAAATGTTTAGATAAATTTGGCGATTGGGATGTTTTTATGTGAGGTTATCTTAAGAGTAATGGATACCATCATAGTTATATAAAATTATGTATGATTATAAGTTCAAAATCTTAGACACCCCTTTGAGGTTTTAAGCAATGAGATATTAAAGTTATTAATGACATTTTATGAGAAGTTTTATTAGGTTGAAGTATGTGTAAAGATTTGGTTTAACATTAAGTATACATTTAAATTTTCCAAAAATTAGTTTTAAGGTATTGAAAACCTTTAAGGTTTATATGATCTTAGATATTTATGTAATTATGGGAACACAAGTTTTATGATATAGATAACCATGGTATTGAAAAGTGATTTTATGAATAAGTTATTAATGCTATTTCAAAAGGAGATCACCATATTTTTGTGCTTGTAAGCTGAAAGGTATGAGATAACATTTGAGGTTAAAAAACTCTTTAATGTTTATCTTATTTTGGTTATTTTGGATATAATGTTACTTATTTATGGAATTACTTAGTTTTAACGTTGGGTATTACTATTGAATTTTATATATTAATGTATTATTTCATCATATGAAGGTTAATTCATTCTGGGCATTATCTTACCATATAATAACCATTGTGGTTTTGGTTAATTTCTAATGATAGGTGGAATAAATTTATTATCCCTTTTATGGTTATATAGTGTTTAGAATTTTATTTTAGTACTTTAGAAATGAAAAAATCATATTTAATACTCATTATTTTGAGAAAAAGATCATATTGTAGTAGAAATTGGCTAAAGGATGAAATTATTCTTGTAAAGTTATTATATTTCACTATTTTTAGTATATATTGTGAAATAATTCCTCAAATATAGAAAAATAATATTGAAATATTTTATCCTATTACCTTTATTTTGGATGATCCGATGGTCACTCATTGTAGATTTGTGGTTTTTAGGTCCTTAACTTTTTACTAATCATTAAATTTCACATGATAAATGTTCTATATCACTCTCCATAATTATTTTCACTTTTTTTCCATGTAAAAATATTCACTTCTCACCTATGTTCCTCTATTTGGAAACCTAGTATTTGTTATTCTAGATGACCTTCGTACACCCTTTTCTCTCTTATCAATAAGTTGTTTTATTAACCCTTTTTATGATGTGGGTTTACAACATAAGTATTTTCAAGTGTGTAGAATTTTATTACTGAGATAAAGTAAAAGTTATGAAGAAAATATTTATTAATGGTTTTGAAGTACGTAACACCTCAATATTTTATAAGAGAAACTATATTTGATATAGTATTCGACACACAACACTGATCTTAAACAACCCATGAAATATATAACTGTTATAAAAAAGATATTAAAATTTTGGGGTATAAATAGTATTAACTACATTATTATATAAATATATATATATATATATAAATTTAAGAATCAATATAAATTATTGATAATATTTTATTAAATATTCAATCAATTTTTAGTACAGTAATTTTATTCTTTAAAAATATGTTTTCTTCAAAAATGATTTTATTATATTTCAAGAAAAAATATTATAATTAATATTTTGAACATTTAGAAAATTTATTTTATAAAATTAACTTCATTTTTTTAATCTTCATATCAAAATTTACTTTTGTTAAAATTTGGTATTTTTCAGAAAATATTTTTTTTAGTGAATAATGAATAATACCATTTTTTATAAAAATATCATTTCTTTTCAATAAATTATTCAACTTAAATTTCCTGTTATTTTGAATTTTAATTAAAGTAAAATAATTATTTTTTATTTATATTTAATCTAATTAATTCATTATAAATCAACTTCATATTGTATTTTAGTATAAGTTTATTTTTGGGTTTAGAAACAAGATTTTTCAAAAAACTTTTTTAAAGTGCATAATGTTTCTACTTTTTAGTTAATTAAAATAATAACTAAATAGAAATTTTTTAAATGGAATTTAGATATTACATATAAATAAATATTAATTTATATTCATACAATTATTATTATTATTCATATAGTTGATATAAAATCATCTTCTTCTTGAAAAATACATGTCTTGAAAACCCTTTTTTTCATCGCCTCTGTGGGGGTTTTTAACTTATATTTTTCCACTTATGTTAATTTAGTTTGGTAAAATGGATTCTATATTTTTAATCATAATAATTTATATTTTATAACAATTTTAACTTAATTTTTGGCCAAACTAAATAGTGAAAACAATAAAAATTATTCACTATGGTTAAGTTAAAAATGGGTCTATTTGGGGTTAGACTAAAAATATAAGAGTCAAAATGACCTAAAAACCTATCTAAAATATATTTTATGGTCATATTTAGAACTTATAATGTCTAAATATCAATAAAACTGAATTTTGGAACCTTTTGGAATGTGAAAAACATGGGTACACCTTTTCTTTTCAAAATTTCAAGTGCACCACTCACCTCACTACCCTATATCCTATGAAATTCAAAATCTAAAACTACTTTTGTTTGTAAAATACCTAAAAAAATTACTAAAAAACTTCCATACCCTAATTCCATAAGTATTTGGCTGGCTAGAAATCCATTCTTGGAATACTTTAGGTATAATTCTAAGGAGGAGGTCTGAGAAGAGGTAAAATTCCTAACTACAGATTTATATTTTATTGCTTATTAAAACTCTATAAAATATGATTAATTTATGATTATATAATGACAAAATTATCTATAATATACTTATATGTTATTATGATAAGTTAATGACCTTTACCCTTCTCATCTTCCCTCAAATGGGAAATGATAACATTTTGCTCGTGTGTACGGAGGACTACAACCCCAGGAACCGATGTGACACATTTTCTATCAACATATCTCACTGTTGGATATGATAATGAAAATAAAGTATATATATAATATTAATAAAATAATTATATATCTTTAGTCATTAATTAATAAAAAAAATTTAAATTTCATTCCACAGAGGAAATAATAACGTCACTCGTGTGTACGACGCACTATAGTCTCATGAAGCAATGTGATTTTTTTCCAATAATGATATATATGGAAGGTAATAAGGATAATGTTAATTAATATATGTTATATATATATGACATAATTATGGTATTAATGACATATTTATCATTATTAGAAGATAATATATCATTTTCTTTCTTACCTTTTCACTCACTACAAAATGATAACGTCGTTCATGTACGTGTGGAATACCGCCTTCACAGAGTGGTGAGACTCTCTTTTCACAATCAAAACACATGAATGATATATATAACTATTTAAATAAATAATATGGTATATATTATATTATTATAATTCTTTTAAGTTAAAATATTACTTACCTTCTTTTCATAACGATCGTTGAAAAATGGAAATGTTACCCATGCATACGTAAGACCTACCACTTCTATGATGATAACATACTTTATTGTAATGACCTGAACATTTGAATAACTTTTGTTTCCTATTTTTATGTGTTATTTTATTTTATACTCAACAAAACTCTATCATGTATTTAATGAAATGAGTATAATTAAAATGATACTATTAGGTTTCAACTTTTATATGATCGTTGGTCAATATGACCATTGGTCAATATAATCGTTGGAAACTAAACTCTTAATATTGAGATTATTGTTTATAAATACAAGTGATCTTGGATACAGAAATAAGATTCAATGGACTTATCCAGTTCTCTCAGGCCGTTCGAGGCCCATCTGATAGAACATGGGAAGGAGGTAGCACCACTGGTCTTTGCTCTGGACCAAAACCCAAGCCGAACTTCATCGTGTAGAAGCTTAAAAGAAATCGACTATGGGAGAAGTTCAAGCTAATAAAAATCACAACTCGGGCAATGTTGGCTGAGCCATACCAAGATTTTATCACCTTAGCACACCTTACACTTAGGTCCTATGCCGGTGTTATAAGTGGCTATGTAACGAGACCTTAGCTGATTTATGTACTCCTTTGATATAAATAAAAATTTTTATTTCTTCTTATGGTGAAGTTTGTGAATCTCAAATGTATGGATAAATATAAAATGTATATTATTGATGAATTTTGAAAAAATTATATTTTAAAATATTTATGTAAAACTTAAATAATTAATAATGTGTAATGATTTTCCAAAAATTGTATTCTACAGTGATGTTCAGTAAGAAATTTAGAGTCTAATAATATCAACATAATTTTTGATTAATAATAAATTATGAATATTAATTTTATTATTATGAATAGTAATATGACCAAATGGATTAGTAACCTCACTTAAGAAAGTGTTAATATTATTTAGGAACCTTGATTAAGTAATGTGATTCAATAAAATAGGTTAACAACTGTTTCAAAATTTATTAGTTAAGTATTAGTTTTTTTCAGCTAAATAGTGTTTTTATTTGAAAATTAAATTAAAAATATTTAGAAAATTATTTTTATAAAATGGCGTTCACTTTTGAATTCAGAGCATCAATATTAGGTTAAAGTGATTTTTTGGGATTTTTCTGAAATAGTTGAATTTTCGGTGAATAGTAAAATTTCAGATTTAAGTTTCAGGTTTTTAATGAAATCATTAATGATGTAATAATTATGTAATAAATCTGGTCGACATATGAATAGTAAGATATTCTATGAGGTGTCCCAAGTGGACAATACCATGGGAAAATACCATGGGCAAGCCCATGGTTTTTCCAATACCACTGATGAGGTGTCCCTTGGCAATTAATGATTTGTTCCCTCACTTCCCCTATAAATACCAAGACATTCCCTTATCTGTTTCCTTCAAAAATCCTCCTCAACTAAGTTCTGGTCTCCTTACCTCACAATGAGTCCTCCTAAGGTTCCCTCAAGTCTCCCAAGGTCCCAACCTTCATGCTTTCGAAGTTACTCTTCAAGGCAAGGGATCCTTTCACCCTTCTCTTTTAAGTCATGAATTCTTTTATATTGTGTCTTATAGTTTACATATATTTATGTTGAGGGTATATTATTATATGTTCTAATTAATCTCTATGTCATGTCAAATTATTGATATATCCTTTTCCCTCTCATCAATTTTTTTCTGAATTTTTAAGTGACGTCGTTTGGCTGCCAAATTTCTCGTAAAAGAAATCGCATCTTCTGTTTTCTTTCATGTTTCGTTTTCATGTGGTATGTAATTAAAATATCCATAACATGATCTTTTTTGGTACCCATACTGTATTATAAATTATTTATGAGTTTGTTTCCCTTTTAACCACTCTTTTCAAAGTTTTATAAAACCATGTTATATAACTGTTATGCTGCAGAAATTTCGTCTCAAAATTTCTATCTCTTTCTCTAAATAAATATCTTGTTTATTTATGTGAATACCCAGACCTATTTCTTTTTTATTGGTGTTCATAAATATATAAAAATGATACATTTTATTCTGTAATTTACATACATATAACCCTCACTCTCTTTCCATGGGTTAAAAATGATATAATGATCTTATTTTTAAGAACTTTTAAAACGTCAGGATTTTGAAATAAAACCCATTCCTTTTTGTTGACCTCACCTATTTTGATAATCTCAATCATGTATTTATTTGTGTTGAAAATCCCAATTATGTCTTCATTCTCTATGATATTGTTAAGTATTGTTGATCTATGCTTTAATTCTTTTAAATCTATGATCAAACCAATAACACCTTTTTGAAATAAGTCTTTGGAATATGTTAATCATCATTTATCCATGTTCATACAAGTTATAAATTGATTCTAACACAATCAGGATGTGTTCTGCATAAAACAGATAAGTAATCTGCCTATAGCTACTGACAAAGAGCTACCGGTAACCAGTCTACCGATAGACTTAGTCTACCGACAGACAGCTACCGATAGACTTAACACAGAGTTACCGATGTACTTATAAATACATCTACCGATACAAACGTAGAGCTACCGGTGTAAGTATAAATAGCTACCGATGGAATAAGAGTCACCGATGGACAAAGCTACCGATAGACTCACAGCCACCAACGCATGGAGCTACCGATACATGTACCTACCAACGCATGGAGCTACCGATGCATGTACCTACCGACGCATGGAGCTACCGATGCATGTACCAACCGACGCATAGAGCCACCAATAGAGTCAAAGCAACTAATGACATTGAGCTACCGATGTTCAAGCTACCGATGTTCAAGCTACTGATGTTCAAGCTACCGATGTTCAAGCTACCGATGCTGATTACCTACCGATCACTCAACTCACTGTTTGAATTTCTTTATTTCCTATATTTAATCTATCTAACGGTCATATCACACATTTTAATGTTTTGTCAAATATCTGATAAAGGTTGTCGGATGTCAGGAACCCGTACCTCGTACCTGCTGAAAAGAAATCTTTTCTGTCCCCTGATGGGAGATAAATACGAGAAGACTACATACCAGAAACAAGATGCGAACGTGTGAAGAAAACAAACAACAAGAAGCGAACCAGAAAAGTGCGGTGCATCCAATATACCAAAAACGACACAAGCACAAGAGGAACACAGATAAGCTCATAGACAATCAAGCATACTCGAGGAGTGTTCTGTGCATACAAGAAGAACTTCATCGACTACATTCTCACCACCTGTGAACCTGGAGCATACGACACTCTGTTTCTCAACAGAAACAAGAAGAGGACTCAGACTTACTTCTAATCAAATTCAAAGGAGTCCAAAGCCATACTGAAATCACCAGAACAATCTCTAAACTCTACATCTCTTGTTCTGTGATTTATTACCATTAATTTCGAGCAGTGTGTGTTATCTGCTATATCTAACACATACACTGTCTCCTGTACTCAAACTGAAGGATCTGTAAATCCTTACAAAACTCTTTTATTCTTTCTTTCCCACGAAGAACTGTGGTAGAGGTCGTGTGTGACCTGGACAGCTGGTTGCTGTTGTACTGTTTCCCACGAAGAACAGTGGTAGAGGTCTTGGACCTGGACAGTTGTAAACTGTTGAACCCCGATCCAGGGTGTGGATCATTTTTATATAAACTTTTGAGAGGACTAAGTCTCGGCTTGAGACTGAACCTCTTGGTTACATTGTTGTGCCATCTATTTCAAAGTTTTATTCCGCTGCTAATCACCTTAAAACCAATACTGTTTTTAAAGTTACTTTGATAATTAAATTTGCAAGTGTTTATGTTAAGTGTAGATTAGTAAGTTAGTTTCAAAAGATAATCACACACTCCTGTGTTGATTAACTGGGAATTAATCAATCCCTTGAGAACCTAACAGAATCTCTACATTAATATAAATTCACTACAGTTTAATTTATTATTTTATTTGGGGGTCTTTAAGACACTGCTTTTAAATATAGAAATTTGAATTGGTACTCAATTCACCCCCCTCTTGAGTAAACCACTCCGACCAACACTTGGTATCAGAGGATTGAAAATACTTTCTAAAAGTACTCTGCTTTTGAACTGTGATTTTAGTTGTATTTTAAAGTTATTAAAATTTCTGTTATTTCTAAATTTTTATCTCTTTAAAATTTTCTCATCATGGACAATAGACTTGAGGGTGCTGCTACTAACCGGCCACCTTTCTTCAATGGAACTAATTATGCTCAGTGGAAGCTGAAAATGAAAATCCATCTAGAAAGCATAGGTTTTGATATTTGGACTGCTATTGAATCAGAATACAAAATTCCTACTACTGCTAGATCTACTTGGGATGAACCTACAAAGACTGCTTACAATAACAACTGTAAAGCTATGAATGCCTTGTACTGTGCTCTAGGAGATGAAGAGTTTAATATAATTTCTGCATGTAAAACTGCATATGAAATTTGGGATACCTTAGCTGTTTCTCATGAAGGAACAACTAATGTTAAAGAAATGAGATTGAACACCTATACTATCAAGTATGATAATTTTAAAATGAAGGCTGACGAACCCATTTCTGACATGTATCTCAGGTTCAACGAAATTGTCAATACAATGATCTCGCTGGGAAAGGATGTCTCATCGAAGGAACAAATTATGAGAATTTTGAGATGTCTACCTGGTAGATGGAGAGGCACATCTGTCTCAATCAGAGAATCATGTGACATAGCTGCTCTACCTGTCAAGGAACTAATTGGCAAGCTGATGATGTATGAAGAAGAGCTTAAAGTGAACAAAGAGGAAGAAAATGAACCTGCAAGAAAGTCTGTTACTTTCAAATCCTCAACCTCAAAGAATAAGGACAAGGAAAAGCTTCAAGCTGTAGTTGAAAGTTCAAGCTGTGAAGACAGTGGAAGTGATTCTGACAGTGATGCTGAGATGGCTCACATTGCTAGAAGATTTAAGAAATTTTATAGGAAAAAGAAGTTCTTCAGAAAAACAAATTATAAGAGTAAGTATGATCACCAAGGCAAATGGAAAAAGGACTAGAAGAAGAATGACAAGTCAGATGATGTTGTCTGCTATGAGTGCAAGAGAAAAGGACACATTAAAGCCGACTGTCCAAAGCTAAAGTATAAAAAGAAATATGAATATAAGGACAATAAGTTTAAGAAAGCTATGAAGGCTAATTGGAGTGCTTCAGAAGACAGCACAAGTGAAGCTGAATCTTCAGACTCTGAAAGGAATCGAGCCAACATGTGCTTTATGGAAAACACTTCTGAGGTAACTGCTGAAACTCCTGCTTCAAATTCATATTATTCTGGAGATGATTCTGAAGGTGATAACATGTCTAAATCTGAACTGTTTGAATACTGTGATATGCTGGAAGAGACATGTAATTAACTTAAGGATAAATATAAGTCATTAAAGAAGCAACATGCTCTCACCACTACAATTAAAACCGAACTTACTATTGAAAAAGAGAAAAATGCTCAACTGTTAAGAGAAAATACAGAACTGAAACTGTCAAATGAGCAACTTAGAAAAGACTTAGAGAAGTTCACCAATGGCAAGAATACTCTAACACAGATGCTAGGAAAGCGAGTAGCACCTAAATATACTACTGGTATAGGATACCAACCTGGACAAAGGAAAATTGCTAAAACTAGATTCATTTCTAAATCTGGACAGAATGAAGGTAATTTTGGAACTTCATATGTTTCAACCAGTTATATACATAGCTATGGATCTAATAAAGTTTATCTTTCAAAGCATGTCAATTCTACAAATTATATGAGACCCATTAGACAAATATGGGTACCTAAAGTGTTATTGGCTAACCTGTCTGGACCCAAGAAAATCTGGGTACCAAAATCATCTCCCATCTAAATCTGTTTTGTAGGGAACTTGCTTAAAGAGATCCTGTAAAGAGACGTGGTATTTGGACAGTGGATGTTCAAGACATATGTCAGGAGACTTCTCTTGTTTCAAGAGTTTAATAAAAGTTGATGGAGGCTTTGTCACCTTTGGTGATAACTCAAAAGGGAAAATCATCGGCCTAGGCCAGATTGGTAACACTGATTCAATTTTGATTTCTAAAGTTTTATTTGTTGATGGCCTTAAATACAATTTATTAAGTATTTCTCAGTTATGTGATGATGGTTTTCATGTTAAATTTGAAAATGATTCTTGCAAAGTTTTTGATTCTAAGAATGTTTTGGTATTTTCTACCTTAAGAAATGAAAATGTTTATGCTGTTAATATGAATTCTTTAGCTAAGCAGAATATTAATTGTTTGAATGCTTTTCATAAAGAATCTTGGCTATGGCACAGAAAATTAGGACATTGAAACATTCACTCACTTAGAAAACTTTCTAGGAAAAACCTAGTTAGAGACCTACCTAAGTTAGAATTCCCAAATGATAGAGTGTGTAACCCCTGTCAAAAGGGAAAACAACACAAAGTTTCTTTTAAATCAAAGAAAGAAGTTTCAACTTCTCAACCACTTGAATTGGTTCACATGGATTTGTTTGGACCATCAAGAGTTTCTAGTTTAAATGGGAAGCACTATGTTTATGTTCTTGTAGATGACTTTTCTAGATATACTTGGGTATATTTTCTAGCTCACAAAGGTGAAGCTTGTTCTTACTTTGTTAAATACTCCAAGTCTGTAGAAAATTTTAGTGGACTCAAGATTAAGACCCTGAGAAGTGATCATGGTCGTGAGTTTGAAAATCAAGATTTTGAATCTTATTGCTCACACAATGGCTATACTCATAACTTCTCTGCCCCTAGAACACCCCAACAGAATGGTGTAGTAGAAAGAAGAAACCGAACTCTTCAAGAAATTGCTAGAACCATGCTCAATGAATATGACCTGCCTATTTATTTTTGGGCTGAAGCTGTAAATACAGCTTGTTATGTTATTAATAGAGTCTTGATTAGACCAGTTCTTAAGAAAACCCCTTATGAATTGTGGAACAATAGAAAGCCTAAGGTTAATTACTTTAAAGTTTTTGGTTGCAAAGTATTTATTCTGAATACTAAAGATAATCTGGATAAGTTTGCTTCCAAAAGTGATGAAGGAATTTTTCTGGGTTACTCTATTTCAAGTAAAGCCTATAGAGTATTCAATAAGAAAACCAAATGTGTGGAAGAATCTGTTCACATCAAATTTGATGAAACTGATCCACATGAGCCTAAAACCTCTCTTGAAAATCTTGAAGAAGACTTATCTATTCTGGACCTTAATGATAAATCTAAAGAACCTGTTATAAAAGTATCCAGTTCTGGACTTTCTCCAGAATCTGCTTCTGTTGAACCCGAACCTATAGATTAACCTGAAATTTCTAGTCCAACTTTTACTAGATCAACGAGGATTCTAAAGAATCATCCTTTAGAAGCTGTTGTTGGCAATCTTGATAGAGGAACACAAACTAGAGCTTCTCTAAGAAACCAGGTTGAACATCAAGCCTTTCTTTCACAGTCAGAACCTAAAAATATCAATGATGCTATCAATGATGAATTTTGGGTAATGGCTATGCAAGAAGAATTAAATCAGTTTGAAAGAAACAAAGTCTGGGAATTAGTTGACAGACCCAAAGACACTTTGACAATAGGCACAAAATGGGTGTTTAGAAATAAAGTAGATGAATCTGGAAATATAGTTAGAAACAAAGCTAGACTAGTTACACAAGGATATAGTCAAGAAGAAGGCATAGACTATGAGGAAACTTTTGCACCTGTAGCCAGACTAGAAGCCATTAGGATCTTACTTGCATATGCTGCACATCTGGATTTCAAGTTATATCAAATGGATGTAAAAAGTGCATTTCTAAATGGTTTTATAATTGAAGATGTTTTTGTAGAACAACCACCTGGATTTGCTAACCCCCATTTTCCAAATCAAGTTTTTAAACTTTCTAAAGCTTTGTATGGTTTAAAACAAGCTCCAAGAGCTTGGTATGATAGACTTAGCAATTTCCTTATTTCAAAAGGTTTTACTAAAGGGATTGCTGATCCAACTCTTTTCATTAAAAGAATTTCTAAAGATGTTTTAGTTGTACAAATATATGTTGATGATATTATTTTTGGATCTTCTAAACTCTCTTTATGTACTGATTTTTCAAAAAGTATGCAAAATGAATTCGAAATGAGCTTAATGGGAGAGCTTAAGTACTTTCTTGGATTTCAAGTATTTCAAAATGAAAATGGTATTATTTTGAATCAAAGTAAATATACAAAGGATCTTTTAAAACGTTTTGGTCTGAATAGTATCAAGGAAAGTGAAACTCCTATGAGTACTACCTGTAAATTGGATGCAGATGAAACTGGGAAACCAGTTGATCAAACAAATTACAGAGGTATGATTGGTAGTTTACTTTATCTTACTGCTAGTCGACCTGATATTATGTTTAGTGTGTGTATGTGTGCTAGATTTCAAGCTAACCCAAAAGAATCTCATTTGCTTGCTGTTAAAAGAATTTTTAAATATCTCAAACACACGGTTAACTTAGGTTTGTTTTACCCAAAAGGACAATCCTTTGAGTTAATGAGTTATTCAGATGCTGACTTTGCTGGTTGTAAGTTAGATAGAAAAAGCACATCAGGAACATGTCATTTGCTTGGAAAATCCTTAGTTTCTTGGTGTAGTAAGAAACAGAACTCGGTTGCATTATCTACTGCCGAAGCAGAATATATAGCTGCTGGTAGTTGCTGTGCACAAATTCTGTGGATGAAACACACTCTTTTGGACTATGGATACGTTTTTAAACATGTTTCAATCAACTGTGATAACACCAGTGCAATAAACATCTCTAAGAATCCTGTATCTCACTCTAGAACCAAACACATAGATGTAAGACACCATTTCCTAAGAGATCACTATCAAAAAGGTGATATTTCTCTTGAATTTATTAGCACTGAACATCAATTGGATGATATTTTCACTAAACCTTTAAGTTCGGATAGGCTAAGTTTCATAAGACATGAACTGGGAATGTTTAATCACAACCGGTGTGAAAATTCTCACTGATGTGAAATTCTCACCGACGTGGAAACTCTCACCGATGTGAAATTCTCACTGATGTGAAAATGCTCACCTGTGTAAGTTTCTCACCGACGTGGAAATTCTCACCGATGTGAAATTCTCACTGATGTGAAAATGCTCACCGATGTAAGTTTCTCACCGACGTAGAAATTCTCAGCGATGTACAACTCTCACCGGTTTGTTTTTCTCACCGATGATTAACTCACACCGATGCAAAGTTTAAAACTTCTATCTGCCGCCAAGAATACGAATCGTTTTATTTTATTTTATTACTCTATTTTAATCGTTTATTTGGAATTCCTAAATGATAAAACTAAGTCTAAGCCACTTCTTACCTCACCGAGCTCAAAATCTCTCACCTTCGAACCTTAGCACCCAAATCGACCAAGAACCCTAAACCCGCGATGGCAAAAACCAAGATTCCTATCATCAGAGATGAAAGTGCAGAACCAAATGCTAAGAAGCAGAAGACACAGCATAAAGCCAGTGTTAGTGAAGTCAAAACTAGATCGGGAAGGCGACCAGTGAATCCTCACTTGCAGAATAGAGATATAGTAATCGAGAAGGAACTGTGCGTGGAATGGCTACTGCCTAGAAAATCCTTAGTGCTCGAGATTCTGGAAGACCAAAAATGGGTGGATTGTTTCTCGAATAACAATGGCCCATACTACCCGAAATTGGTAAAGCAGTTCTATGAGTTTGTAACCTTTGAGAAGTCTGAGAATGAGAATCGGGTAAGCTCTTTTGTAAATGGAAAAGAGATGTCTTTTTCTTCAGTAGAGTGGACTGAGAGTTTAAAAGTACCACATGAAGGTGTCTCTGGGTATGTATCAAGAGCAATGCCACCTAGTAGTGACATTTTTGATTATGAGACTGCCTTACAAGAGCTGACTGGGAATGGAAATCAAAGGCAAGTGGTAGCTGCTGAAATGGATGGAGAGAATCGACTGCTTTTCAAATTTGTTCAGCATGTGTTGATACCGAGGAGAGGAGATTTTTCAAATCTGAGATATCAAGATATCTATATTCTTCATTTGCTAAGACATGGTGTAAAAGTCAATCTGTGCAGATTGTTGATGCTTCAAATGGAAGACATGATTAGACCAAAGTCAAAGACCAATGCTTTGTTCTTTGCCAAGCTGATTTCAGTGATGATAAAAGTGAAAGAAATAGCTGAGTCTCAGGATGAGACAGTTGTAGTCAAGAACAATTTCTGCATCACCTCGACTGTTTACAAGTATATGAAAATTAATTGGAACCCATGGAAGGGAGAATGGGTCAGTGATGATCAGAAAATCTATGATAGGTTTAATCCTGTGGATTATCCCTCAAGACCAAAGGATATGAGAGATCCGAGTCTAAGACCTGATGAAGAGGAACCTGCTTATAGTGATGAGACAGAAGAAGAAGAAGAAGAAGAAACTCCTATGGATGTTGGAGGAGATCCAGACTTGCCCCCAAGTCCTGTTGCAGAACTGGTTTATTCTAGGAAAGGAAAAGTAGAGGAAGTTTTGCCTACTTATGAGAAATACCAGTCTGTACCTCACCAAGAAGAAGAGGAAAAGGAGAATGCATCTGAATCGCCTGCTTCTGGTAGGTTAAGTATGAGTCCCTTAATTGGAAACTCAGCTATACCTGCTGCTGAAGAAGAAAGAGATGGAGAAGAAGCTGTACCTGTATCAGAAGATCTTCTAAATGCTGCACCTGTAGAACTTGTGGTAGAAGATTCTGATGAAGAACGGCCAGCAGCAAAGGCTGTTGTGATACATGAGAATGCACCCATTGAGGGGGAGCATCAGTCTGTGCTTGGAAGTGTTACAGTAGGTGTTGAGCTTGGAGACTGGGTGGAAGATCCAGGGTTTATAGTCTGTGGATTGGATTATCCAGATTCTGACAATGAGATGTCCGTGGATAGACCAAAGACCAATTATGATCTTGCTGCTGAGTTGTTGCCAGACGATGTAGTCAGATTTCATGATTTGAGTAAGCTGAAAGAGGACCTCAAATCCAGTTTTGTTGAAGAAGTGAAGCTAATGGAAACCTCTCTTGCATCCTCAATTAATTCAATAATGACTACTTCTGTAGTTAATTTGGCCTCAGCAAGGGGATCTGCTGCAGTTGTCTCAAGTGATTTTGTTTCCAAATCAGATCTTGAATCCATGAAGAATGAGATAAAAGAATCATTCAGTGCTTCAGTTGCTGAGATGAAGGAAAGCTTTTATGAAGAAATGAAAGTTCTAGAGAGATCCTTCGAGCTATCTCTGGCTTGTAATTTATCTTCCTTTATGTCTGAGATTTTGGAAGAAGTGAAAGAATGCCAGACTCAGTCTTCAAGAATCGAAGCTGATCTGGAAGCTCTCAAGACATCAGTTGTTGCTTTGGATTCCTATATGAGCTCCAAGTCTCAAGCTGACAAGGACCTAGCCTATGTGAAGAGTGTAGTCAGCCAGTTTGTCTCAGTGTTTGAAAGTTTCAAAACCTCAGTGAAGGATCATGTTCAATTACAAGACTCTCAAGTTCAAAGCCTAATCAGTGGTTTGTCAAAGAGTTTTAAAGAAACTGTTTCCTTCTCTCTTGGCCCTCTCACATCAAAACCATCAGTTGATATGAACTCAGTTCGAGCAATACTGAAGGAGGAGATTGGTTCTATTTCAACCAGTGGCTCTGGGGACTCATCAGAGTTAAGCCGAGTGGTGCTCTCTACAAGGGATTCTGCCAGAGAAATCATGAAGATAGTTCAAGATTTTATGAGAGAAGCCTCTGCCTCTCAAGAAGCCATAAAAAGCAAAGTGGACTACTACTTCTCCAAAATTTTCACCAAGCATCAACTCGAACACCACTTCAAGCTAATGTTGGAACACATGAAGCTCCCTCCAGTCACCCAAGCTTTCAAAGAACAAGTGAGCAAGCTGAGAGAACTGACTCCTGCCTTAGAGAAATTCATGGAGAACAAAGATGATTTCATCTCTGCTATGGAAAGAGGAGGAGGAATTATTATGGATTTTAGAAATCTGCTGCTGCCCTTCTTGCATGTTGATGCTAGGCCAGTCATCATCCCTCCTGCTTTGCCTGCTTCTGCCTCAGCTGCTTCCTCAGTCCAGCTGACTCCTGTTCAAGCCATTCAAAGCCTCAAACCAATGATTACCCAAAAATCTTCAACCTACAAGCCTGACTCTGTGTCAGTGGCCCAGCCTCCTTTGATCCTTTCTGGCATTCCCAAACCTTCACCTGAATCCTCACCACCCGCGCATCCTTCTGATCCCAAAGGAAAATCTCACATTGCAGATGCGGATTGAACCAGTGGCCAAGCTTTTTGATAGGAATTCCTTTGTAATCTGTTTTTGTTGTACTTTTTGACTAACTATCATACATACCACTTTTTACTTCTCTTTGTTTTATTTCTCTCATATATATATATATGTATATGCTTTCCCACTTTTTGATTATCACAAAGGGGGAGAACAAAAAGAGAGGGGGAGAAACTTTTTATGAGAGAATAAGGAGGAGAACAAAATGAGAAATATTTTCAATGGAGAAAAATAAGGCATAAGGGGAAACACATTATCCTTTGTTTTGTTTCCATTTTTATCTCTGATACCTTATGTCTATATAGTACCTTATTATTTTTACCTCTGATAACTTATGTCTATATCATTCTATTTTCTATTATCTATGATGCTGTTTTCTCTGAGAAAATTGAATTCAATATTATACTCTTTACTATTATATTTTCACTATGTTAAATGCCAATATCATAAATTGTGATTATCAAAAAGGGGGATATTGTTGACCTCACCTGTTTTGATAATCTCAATCATGTATTTATTTGTGTTGAAAATCCCAATTATGTCTTCATTCTCTATGATATTGTTAAGTATTGTTGATCTATACTTTAATTCTTTTAAATCTATGATCAAACCAATAACACCTTTTTGAAATATGTCTTTGGAATATGTTAATCATCATTTATCCATGTTCATACAAGTTATAAATTGATTCTAACACAATCAAGATGTGTTCTGCATAAAACAGATAAGTAATCTGCCTATAGCTACTGACAAAGAGCTACCGGTAACCAGTCTACCGATAGACTTAGTCTACCGACAGACAGCTACCGATAGACTTAACACAGAGTTACCGATGTACTTATAAATACATCTACCGATACAAACGTAGAGCTACCGGTGTAAGTATAAATAGCTACCGATGGAATAAGAGTCACCGATGGACAAAGCTACCGATAGACTCACAGCCACCAACGCATGGAGCTACCGATGCATGTACCTACCAACGCATGGAGCTACCGATGCATGTACCTACCGACGCATGGATCTACCGATGCATGTACCAACCAACGCATAGAGCCACCAATAGAGTCAAAGCAACTAATGACATTGAGCTACCGATGTTCAAGCTACCGATGTTCAAGCTACCGATGTTCAAGCTACCGATGTTCAAGCTACCGATGCTGATTACCTACCGATCACTCAACTCACTGTTTGAATTTCTTTATTTCCTATATTTAATCTATCTAACGGTCATATCACACATTTTAATGTTTTGTCAAATATCTGATAAAGGTTGTCGGATGTCAGGAACCCGTACCTCGTACCTGCTGAAAAGAAATCTTTTCTGTCCCCTGATGGGAGATAAATACGAGAAGACTACATACCAGAAACAAGATACGAACGTGTGAAGAAAACAAACAACAAGAAGCGAACCAGAAAAGTGCGGTGCATCCAATATACCAAAAACGACACAAGAACAAGAGGAACACAGAGAAGCTCATAGACAATCAAGCATACTCGAGGAGTGTTCTGTGCATACAAGAAGAACTTCATCGACTACATTCTCACCACCTGTGAACCTGGAGCATACGACACTCTGTTTCTCAACAGAAACAAGAAGAGGACTCAGACTTACTTCTAATCAAATTCAAAGGAGTCCAAAGCCATACTGAAATCACCAGAACAATCTCTAAACTCTACATCTCTTGTTCTGTGATTTATTACCATTAATTTCGAGCAGTGTGTGTTATCTGCTATATCTAACACATACACTGTCTCCTGTACTCAAACTGAAGGATCTGTAAATCCTTACAAAACTCTTTTATTCTTTTTTCCCACGAAGAACTGTGGTAGAGGTCGTGTGTGACCTGGACAGCTGGTTGCTGTTGTACTGTTTCCCACGAAGAACAGTGGTAGAGGTCTTGGACCTGGACAGTTGTAAACTGTTGAACCCCGATCCAGGGTGTGGATCATTTTTATATAAACTTTTGAGAGGACTAAGTCTCGGCTTGAGACTGAACCTCTTGGTTACATTGTTGTGCCATCTATTTCAAAGTTTTATTCCGCTGCTAATCACCTTAAAACCAATACTGTTTTTAAAGTTACTTTGATAATTAAATTTGCAAGTGTTTATGTTAAGTGTAGATTAGTAAGTTAGTTTCAAAAGATAATCACACACTCCTGTGTTGATTAACTGGGAATTAATCAATCCCTTGAGAACCTAACAGAATCTCTACATTAATATAAATTCACTACAGTTTAATTTATTATTTTATTTGGGGGTCTTTAAGACACTGCTTTTAAATATAGAAATTTTAATTGGTACTCAATTCACCCCCCCTCTTGAGTAAACCACTCCGACCAACACTTTTATTCTCTATGGGTTATTTATGAAATGTTTGATTATGATATATGTGTATCACATGAAAGTAAAGAAATATTGATGGTTCATCATGATAGTGCTCCAATGAATTGGTTAAAGAAATAATATCTAGAGATGACAAGTTTCACGATACCTTGGCGAATAACCTTGGTAAATTTTATGACACCTTGGGGATGGAACTTGGTGATATGTTCATGAATGTATAAATTAAATGTTGAATCCACATATTCAAGTTATGTTTCAATATCTTTTCATTATGATATTCCTATACTTCCATTGCTCATGTCCTTATGTTTTTATTCAAGTTCTTATTGATATCACAAGTCAACTGATTCCCTTATTTACCCTTACTGGGCCTTCTGCTCACCCTTTCCTTTGATGTATGTCTCTAGGATATGAGATGCAGTAATTGTACATAGTATGAACCTATGATGAAGCCTTATGAGTGGTTTATAATAATTTTCTATGTTGTATTCATGTATTATGTTCCGGATTTCCAAGACACTAGAATATAAAGATCCTCTATTTGTAAAATGTAATGAAAAGTTATGTAATAAAAAGGTGGGATGCCATAGTTGGTATAAAAGGATGGTTTAGTTATTTATGGAAATTAGGATATGAAAACTTTAGGAATAATCCTATAGAAAATTTTAAATACAGGAAAACTTCTGGGTATTTTGGTGAGTATTGAGTAAGTGGTTTACCAAAAAAATACATCCCTGTCTAGATACGAGTAGGTAGAGGAATCTCTGGCACATATGTACATAGGGGTAAAACCCGAAGACAACGCTTTGAGCTATAATCGAATGAGAAATGGTACAAAACAGCTGGCCTTACTGCACTCTTGGTTACGACACTCCCGGGGGATATTTTTGGTTAATCATAAGGTTTTTATGGATCATTATGAAAGATTTATAGAGAAATGCAATTGTTTAAAGAATGAAGGTTTAAGACATAAAATCCTTTATAGTTAAAATATTATTAAATAAAATAAGTTTCTCAAAAAGGTTTTATTATTTTAGAAAATGGCGGGTAATAGGAGGAACCGTGCAAATGGTGACCGCAATGGACCATGCGCTGACGGTCCTCCGATGGAAGTCCGAATGGAAACATTCATGTGAATGATGAACCAACTGACTCAAGTTATGGGAAATAACTTGAATCAAGATGAGAGACTGATCACACCGTTAAGGGAACAACAATCTATTGAGTCCTTTATACGTCAATGACCACCAACCTTCAGTGGATTGACTGACCCATTGATTCTTGAATAGTGGTTCAACTCCATCGAGAAGATCTTTTTTGTGCTCTACTGTTCAGAGCAAAAGAAGGTCACCCTGGATGTCTATCGCTTAGAAGGATAAGCTGATCAGTGGTGGGAACTGATTAAACAGACAAATACAAGAGTGGAAGTTGAAGCTGTGGAGTGGGAAGAGTTCAAAAGGACATTTTTTCAGTAAATATTTCCCTCGTTCCATGAGAACGAGAATAGAGAAGGATTTTCTTAAGCTGAAGTAGAAGGAGAATGAATCTGTGGGAAGCTACGAGATGAACTTCACAAGGTTTTCACATTACACATCTAGCTTTATCATGGATCAAAATGGTAAGGTTTATATATTATTTGGTGGACTAAGACCTCATCTGTAGAAGAATCTAGCCAACCGAGACTATGATAGCTATGAGGAGATCGTGCGAAGTGCGATGGAACTGGAGTTTGGTGAGATGCAGTGGTCTCATAAATCAAATGACAAGAAGAGGTAAATGGATCCCAGCATTAGGAGGATCTTTGATCAGGGAAGAGGAGGCAAGAAAGTGCAACTTCCAATGTGTAATAAATGTGGGAAGAAGCATTCGAGGAACTACCTTCTTAGAAGCGGGAAATGCTAAAAGTATGGAAGAGATGACTATATTGCAATGAATTGTCGTAGTGAGGTGAAACCTAAAATTCCAAACACTAACGACAAGGGGAGATGGTTCAGGCCCTACATGATTTGCGGTTCTTTAAGTGTGGACAACGTGGGAACTTTTCCAATCATTTTCCAAATCTGAGGGCAGTAGAGGGGAACCACCATTAGCCTCAACAAAGGCCATGGGAGCAAGGCCGTGCTTTTGCTATCACGACAGCTAGAGTTGAAGCTCCAAATGATGTGGTAGCAGGTACTCTTGTTGTACTCTCAAAGCTATCAAGTACTTTTTTTGATTCTGGTTCTACACATTCCTTTATTTCCTCCAAGTTTGTAAAGAATTTAGAATCAAACCCCAATTTTCTAAAAGTAGAGTTATCAGTCAATACTCCTAGTGGGATTATCCAAGAATCTCTAGTGTTTAGAAACTCAAGAATTTACTTTAGTGAGAACAATCTTATCTCAAATCTAGTAGTCATTCCCATGATAGAATTTGAAATTATACTAGGGATGGGCCGGCTCTCAAAGTATAATGCTAAGATCAATTTTAGAAGTAAGGAAATATCAGTAGTATTGAATGGAAAACCTATAGTTATCTTCTAAAGAGAGATATCTCAACCTGATCGTTGTCTAGAAGAACCCCCTATATCCTTATTTATAGAGTTTATTGGTTAAGAAGAAGAAGGATGTGAGAGTTTAAGGATAGAAAGTGTCCCCATTGTCTAGGAATATGTTGATGTATTTCCTGAGGAGTTTCCTGGACCTCCCCCCAGAAAGAGAGGTAGAGTTCTCTATTGAACTCGTACCTGGATCTCATCCAATATCAAAGACCCCCTATAGGATGGAAAATGTTGAGCTAGAGGAATTAAAAACTCCAAGATCTTTTAGAGAAGGGGTTTATCCGACTGAGTGTGTCTCCTTGGGGAGCACCAAATCTTTTTTTGAAGAAGAAGGATGGAACGATACAACTATGCATTGATTATAGAGAACTAAATGAGATCACTGTGAAGAACAAATACCCTCTTCCAAGAATTGATGACTTATTTGACCAACTTAGTGGGGCTCAATTATTCTCTAAGATTGATCTTCGATCTGGTTATCATCAATTGAGGGTGAATAAAGAAGATATTCTAAAAACTACCTTACGATCAAGATATGGGCATTATGAGTTTGTTTTATGCCCTTCGGTCTGACTAATGCACCTGCTATTTTTATGGATATGATGAATAGAGACTTTAAGGACTACCTTGATAACTTTTTGGTATTTTTTATTGTTGATATTCTGATATATCCCAAAAGTCATGAGGAGCATAAATATTATCTAAAGGTTATTTTAAAAACTCTACGGAAGGAGAGGCTTTTTGGAAAGTTCATAAAATGTAAATTTTGGTTACAATAGGTTGATTTCTTAGGGCACATTGTTACCAATAAATCAATCACAGTTGACCCTGCAAAGAAAAAAGTTGTAGAGGAGTGGCCTCAACCTACAACAATACCTGAGATTCAAAGTTTCCTTGGATTAGCAGGATATTATAGGAGGTTTGTGAAAAACTTTCCATGAATTTCTAATCTATTAACCAAGTTAACTAGAAAAGGGGTAAAGTTCATCTAGATAAAGGAGTGTGAGGAAAGTCTCCAAGAGATGAAGAAGAGATTGGTTACTGAACCTCTGTTAACTCTACCCTCAAGTGGAGATGGATTTGTTATTTTTAGCGATGCATCTCTCAAAAGTCTTGGGTGCATCCTCATGAAAAATGAAAAAGTCATTGCTTATGAATCTCTAAAGTTGAAGACTCATGAGAAGAACTCTCCTACGCATGATCTGGAGCTAGATGCGGTCATTTTTTCTCTGAAGATATAGAGGCACTATCTTTATGGGTAGAAATGTGATATATAAATAGACCATCAATGTTTGAAGTATATTTTTACACAAAAGGAATTGAACATGAGACAAAGGAGATGTTTGGAGCTTCTTAAAGACTATGATTGTTCAATTCATTATCACCCCGGAAGAGAAAACAAAGTTTCTGATGCATTATGCAGGAAGGAACCAATTTTTCTTTCCGTGATGAGGATTCAAAAATATCCTTTGATCAATGGCCTAGTAAAGCTGAACATTGGAATTATAAGGGAAGGGACATCATCAAACTTAACCCAAATGATTTCTCAACCGTCATTACTAGAGAATATCATGAAAGATCAGAGAGAAGATCCTTTTTTATAGAAGAAGTTTGAAGCTATAAAGGATGTGAAGTTTCCTGAGTTTAATATTGATCAAGAATGAGTACTGAAATTTTTCACAAGACTATGTGTTCCATCTATTTCGGAAATAAAGAAGGAGCTTATGGATGAAGCTCATAGCTCTACTTTCTCTATACATCCAGGAAGAACAAAAATGTATAGGGACCTTCGTGATCATTATTGGTGGGATAATATGAAAAGGGAGATTGCTGACTACACTTCAAGGTGCCTAGTATGTCAGCAAGTGAGGCAGAGCGACAAATTCCTAAAGGGGTACTGCAACCACTACCCATACCAGTATGGAAGTGGGACAATATCACTATGGACTTCGTCACTAGTCTCCCGAGAACTCCCAAAGGAAACAATGAAATATGGGTTATTGTGGAATGTCTTACCAAGACTGCCCATTTTATCTCCATTCAGGAAGATTTCTCTCTTGATCAACTTGACAGGATTTTTGTGAAGGAAGTGGTAAGGCTGCATGGAGTTCCACTATCTATCGTATCTGATCGTGATCCAAGGTTTACATCAAAATTCTCTAGAAGTCTTCAACATGCTCTGAGCACTGAATTGAATTTCAGTATGGACTATCACCCCCAAACTGATGGCCAATCTGAAAGGACTATTCAAACACTCGAGGACATGCTGAGAACGTGCTCAATGGAATTTAAGGGTGGATGGGATCAACATCTCCCTTTTGTTGAGTTATCTTACAAAAACAGCTTCCACTCAAGCATTCAAATGGAACCCTATGAAGCTGTATATGGGAAGTGATGTAGAACTCCTACTTGTTGGGAAGGATCTAGTGAGAGAAAGCTTCTTGGGCCTGATCTTGTGCAATAGATGACAAAAAAAATTCCATACCATCCAACAACACATTAATGTTGCTCAGAGTCAGAAAAATATCTATTTCGACAACCGTCGAAGGGACTTGGAGGTTGATGTTGGTGACAAGGTATTTCTTTGAATTTCACCTTGGAAGAGAGTCATTAGGTTTGGGAAGAAAGGGAAGCTCAACCCTAGGTACATTGGCCCCTATGAAATCCTCGATCGCGTGGGAGCAGTGGCCTATCGACTTGCACTTCCTCCAAATCTAGAACAAGTTCATTATGTCTTCCATATATCCCTTTTGAGTAAGTACATACCTAACCCTTCACATGTACTAAACCCAGAGGTGGTACAACTGGAACATGAACTCTCTTATGAGGAGAAACTGGTGGAGATCTTGGATCGTAGAGACAGGGTTCTACGTAACAAGATTACCCACCATGTTAAGGTGTTGTGGAGGAACCACAAATATGGAGAAGCCATGTGGGAACCTGAGGAATATATGAGGCAGAAGTACCCACACATTTTCTCTTCTTAGGGTAATAGTTAAAATTTCAGGGACAAAATTTCTTAAGGGGGAAGAATTTAACAACCCGAATAGGGTTGGGGTCTTTACATATATACTTCTTATATTCATTGTAGACATTCAATTATTAATACTCATGTTTAACCTTAATGATCATTTAAGCTCAAACTTATTTTGTTTCTTTTTTCTATAAGTTAATTAAGAATTATTTTGGATGAATTATTTTTAAAAGGATTTTATATGTATGATGATGATGACTTAAATAGAAATTAGAAAATCTAGGTTATGTGGAATAAATTCTCATTTAAATACATATATATTATTTATGAAAGAGTTTGTACTAATTGTCTAAAACCATAAACCTAAATGGTATTTGATAATATAATTTATCTAATATTTACTTTTTATTGTGTATGTTTTAGATGGTAAAAATTGGTTCACCTTCATTGGTTTCAGAGTTGGAAATGTAAATTTCATGATTTTAGCACTGGATCTAGGAGTGTGGGTTCAGAGCTGTTATAATTGGTATTAGAGGAAAGGTTTAGATAACTTTGTATATTTTTATATTTTTATATGAGGTTGTAATAATATTTATGGATACTATAGGTATATAAAACCATGGATTATCATAATATCAATATATTATACACCCCCTTGAGTTTTTAAGTGATGATATCTTAAAGTGATTAATGAAATTTTAGGAAATGTTTTATTAGGTTTAAGTATATTTAATGCTTTAGTTTAACGTGAAGTATGCCTTAAATTTCTATGGATGTATTATTTAAGGCATTTAAAACCATTAGGGTTTATATGATTTGGATATTGAGGTAATTATGGGAACATAATTTTTATCATATAGATAACCATAGGATTGAAAATTGATTTGGTGACTAAGTGATTAATGTTATTTCAAAAGGATATATCCACATTTTTGTGATTGTAAGATTAAAGGCATGTTATAAAATTTGAGGTTAAAAAACTCTTTAATGTTGACATTATTAAGGTTATTTAGGATATAGGGTTATTTATTTATAGAATGAGTTAGTTTTAACTTTGGGTATTACTGTTTAATTTTGGATGTTAATGTATTATTTAATCATATGAATGTTTATTCATTATGGAAATTATATTACCATGTACTAACAATTTTTGTTTTGGTTAATTTATAAAGATAGGTGGAATATATTTATTATCCCATTTATGGCTATGTGGGTTTTAAAAGTTGATTTTAGTGCTTCAAGAAAGAAAAATTCATCTTGAATACTCATTATTTGGAGAAAAAGATGATAATGTTTTGGAAATTGGCTAAATGATGAAATTATACCCATAAAGTAAGTATATTTCACTATGTTTTTAGTCTAGAAGGTGATTTAATTTCTCAAATATAAGAAAAGGACACTAAAACAAAAATATTATACAATTACCTTCATTTATGACGAACCTATGGCATTTTTATTCATTAAAAATTTATGGGTTTAAGGACCTTAACTTTATTTTGACCGTTCACTATCATATGATCATTGATATTTATCAATATTCATAATTGTTTATGCTTTTCCTATATTTACAAATCTTCACCTCCCACTTATGTTCTCATACTTGGAAACCTAGTATGTGTTATTCTAGATGACCTTTGTACATCCCTTTCTATATTATCAAGAGGATTTTTTATTAACCCTTTTTTATGATGTGGGTTTACAACCAAATTATTTTCAAATTTCATACCTACGATTATAGAGATAAAGTTAAAATTTTGAGTAAAAAAATTTATTAGGGGGGGGGATGTAACCCCCTTATATTTTAAAAAAATAAACTATATTCGATAGCATATTTGACATGCAACACCAAGATTAAACGATATGAAAAATATATAACTATTTTAACCAAGCCATTAAATTGGTGGGTATGAATAATATTAACTAAGTTATGAAATATATATATTTATTACTCAAAATAAATTATGGATAATTTTTTGATAAATAATCAATCAATTTTCAGTAAAGTTATTTTATTTTTCAAAAATACATTTTCTTCAAAAATCTTTTTTATTGATTTTCAAGAAAAAAAATTATAATTAGTTTTTGAAACTTTTATAAAATTTAATTGATAAAATTTACTTTTTTTAATAAATTAAAAAATTTAAAAGCACCATCATGTTTTTATTTTTATTTAAAGTAAAATAAGTATTATTTAGTTATATTCAATACACATATTATCTTTTTAATCATCTTTATATTACATTTTAGTATAAGTTTATTTTTGGGTTTAAAAAAGGTTTTTTCTAAAAACTTTTTTAAAGCACATAATGTTTCTCCTTTTTAATTAATTAAAATAATACATGATGATAAATTTTATAAATGAAATTTATATATTAAATATCAATAAATATTAATTTATATCTGTAAAATGATTATTATTTATCATAGAGGTAATATTAAATTATATTTTTCTAAAAAAATATTGCTCTTGAAAACCTCCCTTTCATCACATCTACATGTTTTTTTAAATTAGTTTTTTATAATTATTTGAATTGAATTTGGTAAAATGTATTAAATATTTTTAGTCATAATAATTTATATATTATAATAATTTCAGCTTAATTTTTGACAAAAATAAATTGTGAAAATCGTAAAAATTAATTACCATAGCCAAGGCTAAAATGGGTTTACGAGGGTTAAAATAAAAATATAAGGATTAAAATGACATAAAACCTTTTATAAAATATATTTTATAGAAATATTTATACATTATAATGTATAATTATCAATAATACTCCATTTTGGATCCTTTTTCATGTGAAAAATGTGGATACACCCATTTCTTTTTAAAAATCACAAGTGTGCCACTCAGTACAATTATAAAAGGCCACCCATATCCTCTCTTATTCAGACCTTAAAACCATTTTGGTTTATCCATTACCTTAACAAATTGTAATAATTAAGATCTTCTTTTCAAGTATGGATCCAATTTTTCTTATGTTTTTTAGAAAAAGGGGAGTTTTCAAAAATTTAAGGAGTACTTGTCGTGTACTTTTGAGTACACGCCGTGTACTCGGTTTTCACGGGTGACCGTGTACTGGACATGTAACGGCCGAGTACATGGCCATATGGGGTGACCTATAGACCGCCTAATGAGGGGGCCGATTAAGGCAAGTACACGCTGTGTACTTTTGAAGAACACACCATGTACTTTTCTTTTTAATTGATTAAACAGTCCAGGGTCATGTCTAATTGACAGAACACCCTCCTTCTAGATCTGTCCCATCCAAGAGAATCCATGGTTGGTGATTCTTCCCTGAACCCATGACTTTCCATCCTTTCTCCAAATTGACCACCATCGATTGTGTTAGAATCGCCATGGTAAGCTTTTCCTTCTTCTAGATACATGTTCCTTGATTCCTATTATTTTGTGAGTTATCTTTAGTTGAACATTTTTAGTGGTTTTTGTAGATATACGACATTCTAGGTCAAATAAAAGGCTAGGATTCAACTATATCAATCGTACAATGCCAAGGTAGGTGGTTTGTGCCTTTCCGTAGTTAATATTTGAGTTATATGTGCAAAAGTGCCCAATACCCTTGTTCAGGGTATTGCGTGGTTATGGTTAATAGCCCTGTTATTGCCTACTATGCCTTGTGTGATTGAGTAGAAGATTTATGTTAGTAAATAAGGTTATTTTCTATGCTATGGATGTGTTTTCCCACAATTTCTTGATTCTGAACATTTGGTCTAGCATTGCCTCTTAGGGTGTTTTGTTTTTCCATGCATAGTATTGTTAGGATGGAGTGATTTTATTTGACATGCTATGATATACTGTAGGCTGTTTATATAGGTATTTATTAAGGCTTACTTTGGCTTCCCTATACCGTTTTTGCACGATTGTTTACATAGGGCTATAGGAACCTGGTGTAGTAAACCATAGGGTGAATGGATGCTGATGACTTGTCTAGAGTGTTTGTTTACTTTACATTGCAAGACCATAGGGGGGATGGATGTAAGTGCTCCCTTAGAGTGTCTGTAGTTCCTTGTTGCAAGACCATAGGGGGAATTAGACGTTGAGTGCTTCCCTAGAGAGTCTGTAGTTTACTGATAAATTACCATAGGGGGAATTGACTGTGAGTGATTCCTCAGAGAGTATTTGATCAATCTGAACCAGAGGGGATAGTCTGTGAGTACTTCCCATAGGGTGGCTTGTGTTTTTTTGGTTGAACTATAAGGGATAGGCTACGAGTGCTTCCCAGATGGTTACTTGGTTTTGATTAGTTCCTTACTTGACATATTAAACGGAATGATTTTAAACATTAAGATTGTATACTTTTGAGTACTTCTTTGTATATTACTTCATTTTGAATATTTCCTTTCATATATATTCACCAACTATTAGGAACAAATCTCTAGGTGTTTGCCTACTGGGATTCATCTCAAACCCTGTTTGGGTCATGCTTTTGGGCCCAAACAGATTATATTGTTGCAGTTCTAGATAAGGGAAAGTTCCCTTCTACTTCAAGTACTTGATTGCTGTGGATCTAGAGAGCATGAGACCAAGCTAAGGCTTGAAATGCTGCTAGAGTGTATTTTTTCTGTGTACTTAGGTTTAGTACTATTTTCCAACATTGTGACTTCTTTGGATTATTTCCTAGACATATGTATCATGCATCATTTATATATGTGTGCTCCAGTTGTTTATTACTCTTGACATTGTATCTGTTTATTTCCACTGTGTTACTCTACCAATGAGGGCATAGTTTCCCCACTATCACACCCAAGACCCTCGCTGCTAGTCGGAAGCTTTTGGTGTCTGGGGAAATGAGCTTGAGGCCATGTGACCAACCAGGTACGGGGCACCCCTGGCCGGCTTTCGAAACCAGGATGTTACATAAGTCATTTCCTAACTTCTATCACCTCATCTTAGATTCAATTTTTTTGTAATAAATAAATTATAGTAATGCTTTAGGTATAATCCTAGAGAGGTAGTATGAGAAGTGGTAAAATTCCTAACTATGTGTTTTTGTTTTATTTCTTTTTCCACATTTTTAAAATATTGTTAATTTATTATTATATTATAAAATAAATATATAAAATATAATTATATTTTATTATTATAAGTTCATGAACTATATCTATCTCCTCTCCCATCAAATGAGAACTGATAACATCACTCGTGTGTACGGAGGACTACCACCTCACAAACCAATGTGACATGTTTTCTATCAACATTCTTCATGATTATGTATGATTATGGAAATAAAGTATATATATTATATTCATAAAAACATAATACTTATAGATTTATTATATCATATATATAATTTTACATTCCATACCTTAGGGCCAGAAAGGTTTGGGGTCAAGCCCCTTTTTTAAAAGAAAATAAAAAGGACAGTAAAACCTTTTGGAATGGGTAAGGTAAAACCCATAAAAAGCCCGCAGGCCCAGTGGGATAAAGCCCAATCAGAGACACCACCCAAAACATAAGAGCCCAATGGGAAAGCCCATGAAAAGTGACCAACGACACCAAAAGAGGAAAACACAACCCGAAGGCAAAACTAGTGACCAGAACGGAGCCACCGACCGCCGCTGAATCCCATCACGCCTCCGATACCGTGTCGTCGCGAGACCGAAGTTCGCCATCCGAACTGCCGCTGTCCAACCAGATCTGGTTTGAAACCAGATCTAAAACAGATCAGCAATCTCCGCCTTCCTACCAGCCTCTTCCGAAGTGAACCCACTTCTTCTGACCTCGAACATGAGCAGGCCTCCCCCTCCGAGAGGCTTCGGAGCAGATGTCGAGGTCAACCAGAACACGCGCAAAACCTGTAGACCACCAAGATCCGAACTCGAATCCAGAATCCAAAGCCCAACCCCAATAAGAAGCCTTGCCACTAGAAAAAGGATTCCCATCGTCGCCAGACCAAAGCCAGACAGCCACCGGGAGCCGACACCGAGACCAAAACGCCGGAGCATGCCGAACACACCATCACCGAGCCGAGAAAAGACCACCAGTCTGTCGATAGATCTTTCCGTCGCCAAGTCGAGAGAGACGGAGCCAGCCGGAGCCGCAACAGGACCACACCGAAGTCGTCGACGATTCACCGCCTCTTAGACGAGATCCTCCCCTCCCCAAGCCACTACGGAGCCGATGACGAGCCGCTCCAGAGAACGCCGGAGCCGTCGTTGAGCCGCTCTAACCCCGCCGAGATGAGATCTAGATGCTCTGGATATGCCACACCAGAACTGATGAAGCGAAACCGCACCTGAGCCGAAGAAGAGTCACGACGAACTCCAGAGGAAGACACCTACGGGACTCGAGCATGCCAGAGGAGGGGAGGAGGTGACTGCAGAAGGAAACCCTAGCCACCGCGAGAAGGAGAAACCCGCCGCTCAGAGGCTCCGCCTCGTACCACTCTATCTTCCATTCCTTATGGGATACAATAATGTATCTCATTTTTACAATGGACTACCGCCCCGCAAAGTGATTTGATTCATTTTTCACTAACGCTTTATATGGAAGGTAATAAGGATAAGTTTAATGAATATATGTGATATATATGACAAAATTATTATATTAATTACATATTTATCATTCTTAATAGATAATATATCATTTTTCTTACCTTTTCACTCACTGAAAAATGATAATGTCATTTGTGTACATGTGGACTACCACCTTCACGAAGCGATGTGACTCTATTTTCATCACCAAACCACATGGATGATATATAAAAGTATATTTTAAAAAATAATATGGTATATATTATATTATTATCATCATTTAATGATAAATTATTATATAATTAATTTCTATAATGATCGTTTAAAAATGGAAATTTTACTCATGCATATGTACAACCTACTATCTCCATGATTGTCACATAGTTCATTTTTCATAACTATATCTCATTATTGGTCTTAAAAGTATAATTTATGTATAAATATCATAATTATTTAATTATTATTATTCTGGTTAGGTTTAAATAATAACCTCATTGCCCACAGTCAAGACACCATAGATGTTTCGAAACAATGATCTGAATGTCCTCAAAATACCCGACGTGGACTTAACTGATTAAATATAAAAATATGTAACTAAAAAGAAAAATATATATTTAAGTATAATTTATTAAACCTTTAAAATGTTCTTAATAAATAAAATAATTTATGTAAGCTTATTTTATAAGAGTAAAATGATATTCAAGGAAATTGAAGACTCGAGGTAAGGGATTTCAGTCTCATTTTTTACATATGTAAGGCGCATGACATATTGACCACCTATTTATTTTATGTGGTGTATATACTCACCAAGAATTTATTTTATTATTCTAATCATGAAAATTATGTGTATTTACATATCCATTTTAGGATCTTTCATTCGTGGGGTTTATGGTTCAAAAGTTACCAAAGTGGTAAGGGATTTTTGTCTCAATTTTACTTCTTCAAGACATATGTTATGTTATAAATATATATTATTTTAGGACATTTATATATAACCACTTTAATATGAAATTTCTTTAATTCACTTATTATCATTGTATTTTAAGTTTCATTTAATTTTATTTCTTCACGGGGCTTACTATTAATTATTACCAAGGAGGTAATGGTTTTATGATACAATTTCATTATTTATCAAGATTATTTATATTTATGATTTAGATGATGAAATATTGTGATCCATATATTAATAAACTCATTAATTTTATCCTCCTATTGATATTTCCAAAGAATACAAGTTTTCACTTTATTTTCCACTCTTTATTTACTCAATATTTTAAAAGAATGTTTTTATGAAAAATCATCTTTATTTATCTATTCGGTCAAAAAAAATCTTATAAAACCATGTTTTCTAAAAAAAATTCAATAACGTTTTTAACATTATTAAAATGATTAATCAAATACATTTTTAAACATGTTTTAATTTTTTTCAAAATATTTTTAAATGAATCTTCATATTATTTTTCAAACGATTCCTATTTAGTTTTAAAAAAAACGTGAAAGTAATATTTATTTTAACGTGTATGACATGAATGGAATTTCCCACTACAGTTACCATTATTATATTTAAATATTCCTTTATAATTTTTTAAAGTTTATTTACAAATAAATGTATTTTAATTTTTTTTATTTTTTTAAAAAAATTTCCAAGAAAAATTATATTTTCCTCAAGAAGGGTTTTAAATTATTTTTAAATATTCCTTTATAAGTTCTAAAGGTTATTTTCAAAGAAAATAATTTTCAAAATAATTTTTGAATTTTTATTTTTAAAAAGTGAATTTAATGGTTATTTTTCTAATTTTTTAATGATCTTTTAATGGTATTTCCATTAATGTCAGTAACCCTTGCTTTTACTTATGTTACAATGATGATATTTTGTAATGATACCATACTCATTCTTTCTATGGGTGGATTAATGTTGTTTAAAAGTGATTGTCATGGAACCCATTTATTTTCCACAAATTAATCATTTTTTAAAGTGATTTTTATGGAACCCGTTTCTTTTCCATGAGTTAATCATGTTTCAAAGAGATTATTATGGAACCCAGTTATTTTCCATAGGTTAATCATGTTTCCAAGAGGTTCTCGTTAAAACAATTTATTTTCCAAAGTTTAATCACGTTATGAAAGGAATAATGTTTTTTAATGAGTTTTACATTGCAATGTATGTTTTATTTACTTTATTTATGTTTCTTGTAAATTTTAATATGATTTGTGCACCCAAACAGTGTTGAATGAGCTCGATGTAGCTTATAAAATAGGTGCACATTGATAGTGATCCAATGAATTGGGTGATTATTATGTTCTATAGGGAATTATATTAGAATTTGTACATATGGTTATTTCAATTATAAGTTTTATGTAAGGGTTCTATGATGTTGATGTTCCAAGATACCAAAAAATATTATCTATGATTTATGTGGGTTTATAATTTTTCGTTTGATCAAGATTTATTTTACATAGATCATGATTATTGATTCTTATGAACATTTACTTTTTAAATAATTATTCCATGTTTCATTATTGATGATTTAGGTATTGATTGGTATTGGTTGTTTTGTTATTCTGTCATGCAATCTAATTATATCATCACACCATTATGCACTTCTTATACTTATTTATGACATTCAATAGTTAATTCTTATATTTACCATTAATGATAATTTGAGTGCACCCTTCTTATGTTTCATTTTACCCAGGTTATCAAGAATTATGTTGAATGAATTTTGTTTATAAGGATATTATATGGATTATGATGATGACTTAATGTGAAATAATAAAATATCAGATAAGTGGGAGAAATAATCATTCAAAGATATAGGTATTATTTGTGTAAGAGTTTTTCCTAACTATCTAAAAGTATAAAACCAAAATTTCCTTGAGAATTTAAGTAATTCAATATTTCCTTTTAATGTTATAAGTTTTTGATAGTGAAAATTAGGTCACCTTCATCGGTTTCAAAGATGAAAATGTAAAGTTCATATATTTAGCACTGGATTTGAGAGTGTGGGTTTAGGGTTGTTATAGTTAGTATCAGAGGAAATGATTAGATAAATTTGGAGATTGGGATGTTTTTATGTGAGGTTATCTTAAGAGTTATGGATACCATCATAGTTATATAAAATTATGTATGATTATAAGTTCAACATCTTAGACACCCCTTTCAGGTTTTAAGCGATGAGATATTAAAGTGATTACTGACATTTTATGAGAAGTTTTATTAGGTTCAAGTATGTGTAAAGATTTGGTTTAACATGAAGTATACATTTAAATTTTCCAAAAATTATTTTTAAGGTATTTAAAACCTTTAAGGTTTATATGATCATAGATATTGATGTAATTATGGGAACACAAGTTTTATGATATAGATAACCATGGTATTGAAAAGTGATTTGATCACTAAGTGATTAATGGTATTTCAAAAGGAGATCACCATATTTTTGTGCTTGTTAGCTGAAAGGTATGAGATAACCTTTAAGGTTAAAAAACTCTTTAATTTTTATGTTATTTTGGTTATTTTGGATATAATGTTACTCATTTATGGAATTATTTAGTTTTAATTTGGGTATTACTGTAGAATTTTATATATTAATGTATTATTTCATCATATGAAGGTTTATTAATTCTGGGCATTATTTTACCATATGATAACCATTGTGGTTTTGGTTAATTTATAATGATAGGTGGAATAAATTTATTATCCCTTTTATGGTTATATATTGTTTAAAATTTAATTTTAGTACTTTAGACATGAAAAAATCATATTGAAAACTCATTATTTTGAGAAAAAGATCATATTGTAGTGGAAATTGGCTAAAATATGAAATTATACTTTTAAAGTTATTATATTTCACTATTTTTAGTATATATGGTGAAATAATTCCTCAAATATAGGAAAATAATCTTGATTTTTTTATCCTATTACCTTCATTTTGGATGATCCGATGGTCACTCATTATAGATTTATGGTTTTTATGTTCTTAACTTTTTACTAATAATTAAATTTCATATGATAAATGATCTATATCACTCTCCATAATTATTTTCATTTTTTTTCATGTAAAAATATTCACTTTCCACCTATGTTCCTCTATTTAGAAACCTAGTATGTGTTATTCTCTATGACCTTCGTATACCATTTTCTCTCTTATCAATAAGTGGTTTTATTAACCCTTTTTATGATGTGGGTTTACAACATAAGTATTTTCAAGTGTCCAGAATTTTATTACTAAGATAAAGTAAAATTTACAAAGAAAATATTTATTAAGGTTTTTTGAAGTATGTAACACCTCAATATTTTAGAAAAGAAACTATATTTGATATAGTATTCAACACACAACACTGATCTTAAACAACCCATGAAATATATAACCGTTATAAAAAAGATATTAAATTTTTGGGTATAAATATTATTAACTACATTATGATATATAAATATATATATATAAATTTCATAATCAATATAAATTATTGATAATATTTTATTAAATAATCAATCAATTTTTAGTAAAGTAATTTTTTTTCTTAAAAAATATGTTTTCTTCAAAAATTATTTTATTGTTTTTCATGAAAAAATATTATAATTAATATTTTGAACATTTAGAAAATTTATTTTATAAAATTAACTTCATTTTTTTAAATCTTCATATCAAAATTTACTTTGGTTAAAATTTGGTATTTTTCAGAAAATATTGTTTTTAGTGAATAGTGAATAATACCATTTTTTATAAAAATATCATTTCTTCTCAATAAATTATTCAACATAAATTTCCTGTTATGTTTTGAATTTTAATTAAAGCAAAATAATTATTTTTTAGTTATATTTAATCCACTTAATTTATTATAAATCAACTTCATATTGTATTTTAGTATAAGTTTATTTTTGGGTTTAGAAACAAGATTTTTCAAAAAAACCTTTTTAAAGTGCATAATGTTTCTCTTTTTTAATTAATTAAAATAACAAATAAATAGAAATTTTTTAAATGGGATTTTGATATTACTTATAAATAAATATTAATTTATATTTATATAATGATTATTATTATTTATAGAGTTGATATAAAATCATATTCTGCTTGAAAAATACATGTCTTGAAAACCCTATTTTTCATCACATCTGTGGGGTTTTTTAACTTATATTTTTCCACTTATGTTGATTGATTTTGGTAAAATGGATTATATATTTTTAATCATAATAATTTATATTTTATAAAAAGTTTAACTTATTTTTTGGCCAAACTAAATAGTGAAAACAATAAAAATTATTCACTATGGTTAAGGTAAAAATGGGTCTATTGGGGGTTAAACTAATATGATAAGAGGTAAAATGACCTAAAACCTGTCTAAAATATATTTTATGGTCATATTTATACCTTATAATGTCTAAATACCAATAAAAATCCATTTTGGAACCTTTTGGAATGTTAAAAACATGGGTACACCTTTTTCTTTTCAAAACTTTCAAGTGTGCCACTCACCTCACTTATAAAAATCCACCCTATCTCCTATGAAATTCAAAATCTAAAACTATTTTTGTTTGTAAAATACCTAAAAAAATTACTTAAAAACGTCCATACCCTAATTCCATAAGTATTTTGCTGTTTAGAAATACATTCTTGGAATTCTTTAGGTATAATCCTAAAGAGAAGGTCCGAGAAGAGGTAAAATTCCTAACTACGCGTTTCTATTTTATTTCTTATTAAAACTCAATAAAATATCATTAACTTATGATTATATAATGACAAAAGTATCTACAATATACTTATATGTTATTATGATAAGGTAATGACCTTTACCCTTCTCATCTTCCCTCAAATAGGAAACGATAACATTTTGCTCATGTGTACGGAGGACTACAACCCCAGGAACCGATGTGACACATTTTCTATCAACACCTCTCACAGTTGGATATGACGATGAAAATAAATTATATATATAATATTAATAAAATAATTATATATCTTTATTCATTAATTAATACAAACATTTTTAAAATTCATTCCATAGGGGAAATAATAACGTCACTCGTGTGTACGACGCACTACAGTCTCACGAAGCGACGCGATTTGTTTTTCAATAACGATTTATATGGAAGGTAATAAGGATAATGTTAATTAATATATATTATATATATATGACATAATTATGGTATTAATGACGTATTTATCATTATTAGAAGATAATATATCATTTTCTTTCTTACCTTTCACTCACTACAAAATTATAACGTCATTCATGTCCGTGTGGACTACCGTCTTCACGGAGCGATGTGACTCTCTTTTCACAATCAAAACACATGAATGATATATATAAGTATATTTAAATAAATAATATGGTATATATTATATTATTATAATTTTTAAGTTGAAATATTACTTACCTTGTTTTCATAATGATCATTGAAAAATGGAAATGTTACCCATGCATACGTAAGACCTACCACTTCTATGATGATAACATAGTTTATTGTAATGAACCGAACTTTTTAATAACTTTTGTTTCCTATTTTTGTGTGTTATTTTATTTTATACTCAACAAAACTATTTCATGTATTTAATGAAATGAGTATAACTAAAATGATACTATTAGGTTTCAAATTTTATATGATTGTTGGTCAATATGACCATTGGTCAATATAATAGTTGTAAACTAAACTCTTAATGTTGCAATTATTGTTCATAAATACAAGTGATCTTGGATACAAAAATAAGATTCAATGGCCTCATCCAGTAGTCTCGAGATGTTCGAAGCCCATCTGACAGAACATGGGAAGGAGGTAGCACCATTGGGCTTTGCTTTGGACCAAACCCAAGCCGAACTTCATCGTGTAGAAGCTTAAATGAAATCACCTACGGGAGAAGTTCAAGCTAATAGAAATCACCACTCGGGCAATGTTGGCTGAGCCGTCCCAAGATTCTATCACCTTAGCACACCTTACACTTGGGTCCTATGCTGGTGTTATAAGGGTCTATGTAACGAGACCTTAGCTGCTTTATGTAATCCTTTGATATAAATAAAAATTGTTATTTCCTTTTATGGTGAAGTTTGTGAATATCAAATATTTGGATAAATATAGGATGCATATTATTGATGAATTTTTAAAAAAAATATATTTTAAAATATTTATGTAAACCTTAAATAATTAATAATTTGTAATGATTTTCAAAAAATGGTATTCTACAGTTATGTTCAGTAAGAAATTTAGAGTCTAATAAGATCAACTTAATTTTTGATGAATAGTAAATTATGAATAATAATTTTATTCTTATGAATAGTAATATGATCAAATGGATTAGTAACCTCACTTAAGAAAGTATTAATATAATTTAGGCACCTTGATTAAGTAATGTGATTCAATAAAATAGGTAAACAACTGTTTCAGAAATTATTAGTTAAGTATTAGTTTTTTTCAGGTGAATAGTGTTTAAAAAAATTAAATCAAAAATATTTAGAAAATTATTTTTATAAAATTGAGTTCACTTTTGAATTCAGATTATCAATATTAGGTTAAAGTGAATTTTTGGGATTTTTCTAAAATAGTTGAATTTTCAGTGAATAGTAAAATTTCATATTTAAGTTTTGGGTGTTTAATGACATCATTAATGATGTAATAATTATGTAATAAATCTGGTTGACTTATGAATAGTAATATATTCTATGAGGTTTCCCAAGTGGACAATACCATGGGAAAATACCATGGGCAAGCCCATGGTTTTGCCAATACCACCGATGAGGTGTCCCTTGGCAATTAATGATTTATTCCCTCAATTACCCTATAAATACCAAGACATTCCCTCATCTATTTCCTTCCAAAATCATCCTAAATGAAGTTCTGGTCTCCTTACCTTCCAAGGAGTCCTCCCAAGGTTCCCTCAAGTCTCCTAAGGTCCCAATCTTCAAGATTTCAAAGTTACTCTTCAAGGCAAGGAATACTTTCACCATCCTCTTTTATATCATGACTTCCTTTATGTTGTGTATTCTAGTTTACATCTATTTATGTTGAGGGTATGTTATTATATTTTCTCATTACTCTAAATTTCATGTCTAATTGTTGAGAGATCCTTTTACCTCTCATCAATTTTTTTTTTCTGAATTTTTAAGTGACGCCGTTAGGCTGCCAAATTTCTCGTAAAAGAAATTGCATCTTCTATTTTCTTTCATGTTTCCTTTCCATGTGGTATGTCATTAAAATATCTATACCATGATCTTATTTGGTACCCATACTGTATTATAAATTATTTATGAGTTAGTTTCCCTTGTCACATATCTTTTCAATGTTTTCTAAAACCATGTTATATAACCGTTATGCTGTAGAAATGTCGTCTCAAAATTTATATCTCTTTCTCTCAAGAAATATCTTGTTTATTTATTTGAATAACCAGACCTATGTCGTTTCTATGGGTGTTCATAAATATATAAAAAGGATACATTTTATTCTGTAATTGACATACATATTACCCTCACTCTCTTTCCACGAGTTATAAATGATATAATGATCTTATTTTTAAGAACTTTTAAAACGTCAGGATTTTAAAATAAAACCCATTTATTTTATTCTCTATGGGTTATTTATGAAATGTTTGATTGTGATATATGTGGATCACATGAAAGTAAAGACATATTAATGGTGCATCCTGATAGTGATCTAATGCATTGGGTAAAGAAATAATCTCTAGAGATGACAAGTTTCACGATACCTTAGTGAATAACCTTGGCAATTTTTATGACACCTTGGGGATGGACCTTGGTGATATGTTCATGAATGTATAAATGAAATGTTGAAGCCACATATTCAAGTTATGCTTTAAAATCTTTTCATTATGATATTCCTAGACTTTCATTGCTCTTGTCCTTATGTTTTTATTCAAGTTCTTATTGATATCACAAGTCAACTGATTCCCTTATTTACCCATACTGGGCTTTCTGCTCACCAGTTCCTTTGATGTATGTCTCTAGGATATGAGATTCAGTAATTTTACATAGGATGAACCTATGATGAAGCCTTACGAGTGGTTTATAAGAATGTTTTATGTTGTTATCATGTATTATGTTCCTAATTTCCAAGACACTAGACTATAAAGATCCCCTATTTGTAAAATGTAATGAAAAGTTATGTAATAAAAAGGCAGGATGCCATAGTTCGTATCAAAGGATGTTTTAGTTATTTTTGGAAATTAAGATTTGAAAAATTTAAGAAGAATCCTATAGAAAATTTTAAATACATGAAAACTTCTTGGTATTTTGGTGAGTATTGAGTAAGTGGTTTACCAACCAAATACATCCCTTTCTGGATATGAGAAGGTAGAGGAATCTCTGGAACAGATGTACATAGGGGTAAAACCCAAAAACACCACTTTAAGCTAGACTCGAATGAGGAATAGTGCACGACAGTGGGCCTTACTTCACTCTTGGTTACGACACTCCTGGGGGATATGTTTGGTTAATCATAATATTTTTATGGATCATTATGAAGGATTTATAGAGAAATGCAATTGTTTAAAGCGTGAAGTTTTAAGACAAAAACATCCTTTATAATTAAAAGATTATTAAATCAAATAAGTTTATCATAAAGGTTTTATTATTTTTGAAAATGGAGGGTAATAGGAGGAATCGTGCAAATGGTGACCGCAGTGGACCATGCACTAACGGCCCTCTGATGGAAGCTGAAATGGAAATATTCATGAGAATGATGAACCAAATGACTCAAGTTATGGGAAAAACTTGAATCAAGATGAGATAACGATCTCACCGCGAAGGGAACAATATTATGTTGAGTCCTTTATGCGTCAATTACCACAAACCTTCAGTGGATCGACTGACCCATTGATTGCTAAACAGTGGATCAACTCCATCGAGAAGATCTTTTTTGTGCTCCACTGTTCAGAGTAGGAGAAGGTCACCCTGACTATCTATTGCTTAGAAGGATAAGCTGATCAGTTGTGGGAACTGATTAAAAACACAAGGAAGAGAGTGGAAGTTTAAGCTATGGAGTGGGAAGAGTTCAAACAGACCTTTTTTCAGTAAATATTTCCCTCGTTCCCTGAGAAAAAGAATGGAGAAGGAGTTTCTTAAGCTGAAGTAGAAGGAGAATGAATCTGTGGGAAGCTATGAGATGAACTTCACAAGGTTTTCACGTTACACATCTAGATTTATCATGGATCCAAATGGTAAGGTTTATAGATTCTTCGGTGGACTGAGACCTCATCTGCAAAAGAATCTAGCCAACCGAGACTATGATAGCTATGAAGAGATCGTGTGGAGTGCACTGAAAGTCAAGCTGGAGTTTGGTGAGACGCAGTGGTATCAGAAATCAAATGAAAAGAAGAGGTAAATGGAGACTAGCATTAGGAGGAACTTCAATCAGGGAAAAGGAGGAAAGCAAGTGCAACTTCCCATGTGTAATAAATGTGGGAAGAAGCATTTAGGGAACCGCCTGTTCAGAAGTGGGAAATGATAAAAGAGTGGAATAGATAACCATATTGAAAGGAATTGTCGTAGTGAGGTGAAACCTCAACTTCCAAACACTAACGACAAGGGGAGATGGTGCAGGACCTACATGATGTCCAGTTCTTTAAGTGGGGGCAATGTGGGAACTTTTCCAATCATTGTCCAAATCTGAGGGTAGTGGAGGGGAACCACCATCAGCCTCAACAAAGGCCATGGGAGCAAGGCCATGATTTTTCTATCACGATAGCTGGAGTTGAAGCTCTAAATGATGTGGTATAAGGTACTTTTGTTGTCCTCTTAAAGCTATCAAGTACTTTGTTTGATTCTGGTTCTACATATTCCTTTATTTCCTCCATGTTTGTAAAGAATTTATAATCCACCCCCAATTTTTTAAAAGTAGAGTTATCATTCAATACTCCTAGTGGGATTATCCAAGAATATTCAGTGTTTAGAAACTCTAGTATTTACTTTAGTGAGAATAATATTATCACAAATCTAGTAGTCATTCCCATGATAGAATTCAACATTATACTAGGGATGGACTGACTCTCAAAGTATAATGCTAAGATCAACTATAGAAGAAAGGAAATATTATTAGTCTTGAATGGAAAACCTATAGTTATCTTCCAAGTACAGATATCTCAACTAGATCGTTGTCTAGAAGAACCCCCTATATCTTTATTTATAGAGTTTATTAGTGAATAAGAAGAAGTGGATGAGAGTTTAAGGATATAAAGTGTCCCCATCATCCAGTAATACATTGATGTATTTCCTAAGGAGTTACCTAGACCTCCCCTAGAAAGGGAGGTAGAGTTCTCTGTTGAACTCATACCTGGATCTCATCCAATATCAAATACCCCCTATAGGATGGAAAATGTGGAGCTAGAGGAATTAAAGAAACAACTCCAAGAACTTTTAGATAAGGGGTTTATCCGACTGAGTGTGTCACCTTGGGGATCACCAGTTCTCTTTATGAAGATGAAGGATGGATCAATACAGCTATGAATTTATTATAGAGAACTGAATGGGATCACAGTGAAGAAAAAATACCCTCTTCTAAGAATTGATGACTTATTTGACCAACTTCGTGGGGCTAAATTCTTCTCTAAGATTGATCTTCGATCTGGTTATCATTAATTACAGGTAAAGAAAGAATATATTACAAAAACTGCCTTCCGATCAAGATATGGGCATTATGAGTTTGTTGTTATGCCCTTCGGACTGACTAATGCACCTGCTATTTTTATGGATCTGATGAATTGAGACTTTAAGGACTACCTTGATAACTTTTTGGTAGTTTTTATTGATGATATTATGATATATTCCAAAAGTCGTGAGGAGCATAAAGATTATATAAAGGTTATTTTATAAACTCTATGTAAGGAGAGGATTTTTGGAAAGTTTAGAAAATGTGAATTTTGGTTACAACAGGTTTCTTTATTAGGGAAAATTGTTACCGATGAAGGAATCATAGTTGACCCTGCAAAGACAAAAGTTGTAGAGGAGTGGACTCAACCTACAACAACAACTGAGATTCAAAGTTTCCTTGAATTAACAGGATATTTTAAGAGGTTTGTGGAAAACATTCCATGACTTTCTAATCCATTAACAAAGTTAACTAGAAAAGGGGTCAAGTACATCTGGACAAAGGAGTGTGAGGAAAGTTTCCAAGAGATGAAGAAGAGATTGGTTACTGAACCTCTGTTAACTCTGCCCTCAAGTCGAGAAGGATTCATTATTTTTAGCAATGCATCTATCAAAGGGCTTGGCTGCATCCTCATGCAAAATGGAAAAGTCATTGCTTATGCATCTTGACAGTTGAAGACTCATGAGTAGAACTATCCTACGCATGATCTGGAGCTGGCTACGGTCATTTCTGATATAAAGATATAGAGGCACTATCTTTATGGGGAGAAATGCGATATATACACAGACCATCAAAGTTTGAAGTATATTTTTACACAAAAGGAATTGAACATGAGACAAAGGAGATGGTTGGAGCTTCTTAAAGACTATGATTGTTCAATTCATTATCATTCCGGAAGAGAAAACAAATTTACTGATGCATTATGTAGGAAGGAACCAGTTGTTCTTTCCATGATGAGGATTCAAAAAGATCCTTTGATCAATGACCTAGTAAAGTTGGACATTGGAATTATAAGGGAAGGGACATCATCAACCCTAACCCAAATGATTTCTCAATCATCATTACTAGAGAAGATCATGAATGATCAGAAAGAAGATCCTTTGTTACAGAAGAAGTTTGAAGATGTGGAGGATGGGAAGCTTCTTGAGTTCAATATTGATCAAGAAGGTGTACTGAAATTTTGTACAAGACTATGTGTTCCATATATTCTGAAAATAAAGAAGGATATTATGGATGAAGCTCATATATTGTAATTTCCTTATAAATCCTAGAAGAAAAAAAATGTATACCGACCTTCGTGATCATTATTGGTGGGATAATATGAAAAGGGATATTGCTAACTACACTTCAAGGTGCCTAGTATGTCAACAAGTGAAGGCAGAGCGACAGCTTTCTAAAGGGGTACTACAACCACTACCCATAACAACATGGAAGTGGGACAATATCACTATAGACTTCGTCAGTGGTCTCCCGAGAACTTCCAAAGAAAACAATGCAATATGGGTTATTGTGGACCGTATCACAAAGACTTCCCATTTTATCTCCATTGAGGAAGATTTCTCTCTTGATCAACTTTACAGGATTTTTGTGAAGGAAGTGGTAAGGCTGCATGGAGTTCCACTATCTATCGTATATGATTGTGATCCAAGGTTCACATCAAAATTCTATAGAAGTATTCAACATGCTCTGAGAATTGAATTGAATTTCAGTACGTCCTATCACACCCAAATTGATGGCCAATCTGAAAGGACTATTCAAACACTCGAGGAAATGCTGAGAACATGATCAATGGAATTTAAGGGTGGATGGGATCAACATTTCCCTTTTGTTGAGTTCTCTTACAAAAACAGCTTCCACTCGAGCATGCAAATGGAACCCTATGAAGCTATATATGGGAAGTTATGTAAAACTCTTACTTGTTGGGACGAAGCTGGTGAGAGAAAGATTCTTGGGCCTGATCTTGTGTAATAGATGACAAAAAAGTCCATACCATCCAATAACACATTAATGTTGCTCAAAGTCGGCAAAAGAGCTATGCCGACAACCGTCGAAGGGACTTGGAGTTTGATGTTGGTGACAAGGTATTTCTTTCAATTTCACCTTGGAAGAGAGTCATTAGGTTTGGGAAGAAAGGGAATCTCAGCCCTAGGTACATTGGCCCCTATGAAATCCTTGATCATGTGGGAGCAGTGGCCTATCGGCTTGCACTTCCTCCAAATCTAGCACAAGTTCATGGTGTCTTCCACGTATCCCTCTCGAGGAAGTACATACCTAACCCTTCACATGTACTAAACCCAGAGGTGGTACAAATGGAACATGAACTCTCTTATGAGGAGAAACCGGTGGAGATCTTGGATTGTAGAGACAGGGTCTACGCAACAAGACTTCCCACCTTGTTAAGGTGTTGTGGAGGAACCACAAATATGAAGAAGCCACGTGGGAACCTAAGGAATCTATGAGGTAGAATTACACGCACCTTTTATCTTCTTAGGGTAAGAGTTAAAATTTCAGGGACAAAATTTCTTAAGGGGGGAAGAATTTAACGACCCGAACTTTTGAATAATTTTTGTTTAATATTTTTGTGTGTTATTTTATTTTATACTCAACAAAAATATTTCATCTATTAAATAAAATGAGTATAATTAAAATAACACCCTTAGCTTTCAACTTTTTTATGACCGTTGTTCAATATAACCATTGGAAACTAAACTTTTAATGTTGGGATTATTGTTTATAAATAAATGTGATCTTGGATACAAAAAGAAGATTTGATGGCCTCATCCAGTAGTCTCGGGCCATTCGAAGCCCATTTGATGAAACTTGGGAAGGAGGTAGCACCACTGAGCTTTGCTCTGGACCAAACCCAATCTGAACTTCATCGTATGAAGCCTGAACAAAATTACCTATAAGACAAGTTGAAGCAAATAGAAGTCACCACTCAGGGAATGTTGGCCGAGCCGCCCCAAGATTCTATCACCTTAACACACCTTACACTTAGGTCCTATGCTGGTGTTATAAGGGTCTATGTAACAAGACCTTAACTGCTTTATGTAATACTTTGATATAAATAAAAAAATTTATTTCTTCTTATGGTGAAGTTTGTGAATCTCAAATGTTCGGATAAATAAAGGATGTATATTATTTGATGAATTTTGGAAAAATTATATTCTAAAATATTTATGTAAACCTTAAATAATTAATAATGAGTAATAATTTTCAAAAAATGTTCTTCTGCAGTTTTGTTCAGTAATAAATTTATAGTCTAATAAGATCAACTTAATTTTTGATGAATAGTAAATTGTGAATAGTAATTTTACGCTTATGAATAGTAATATGACCAAATGGATTAGTAACCTCACTTAAGAAAGTATTAATATAATTTAGGCACCTTGATTAAGTAATGTGATTCAATAAAATAAGTAAACAACTATTTTAGAAATTATTAGTTAAGTATTAGTTTTTTCGGGTGAATAGTGTTTTTTATTTAAAAATTAAATTAAAAATATTGAGAAAATTATTTTTATAAAATGGAGTTCACTTTTGAATTTAGAGAATCGATATTAGGTTAAGGTGAATTTTGGGATTTTTCTGAAATAGTTGAATTTTCGGTGAATAGTAAAATTTCAGATTTAAGTTTCGGGTGTTTAATGACATCATCAATGATGTAATAATTATGTAATATATCTGGTCGACTTATGAATAGTAAAATATTCTATGATATGTCCCAAGTGGCCAATACCATGGGAAAATACCATGGGTAAGCACATGGTTTTTCCAATACCTCCGATGAGGTGTCCCTTGGCAATTAATGATTTGTTCCCCCACTTCCCCTATAAATACCAATCCATTAACTCATCTGTTTCATTCCAAAATCCTCCTCAACAAAGTTATGGTCTCATTACCTCCCAAGGATTCCTCCCAAGGTTCCCTCAATCCTTCCATGGTCCCGACCTTCAAGCTTTTGAAGTTACTCTTCAAGGTAAGGGATCCTTTCACCCTCCTCTTTTAAGTCATGACTTTTTTTATGTTGTGTCTTCTAGTTTCCATATCTTTATAATGAGGGTATGTTCTTATATGTTCTCATTACTCTCCATTTCATGTCTAATTTTTTATAAACCCTTTCCTCTCTCATCAATTTGTTTTTTGAATTTTTTAGTGACGCTGTTAGGCTGCCGAATTTATCGTAAAAGAAATCACAGCTTCTCTTTTCTTTCATGTTTCCTTTTCAAGTGGTTTGTCATTAAAATATCCATACCATGATATTATTAGGTACCCATACTGTATTATGAATTATTTATTAGTGGGTGACCCTTTTCTTCTCTCTTTTCAATGTTTTCTAAAACCATGTTTTATAGTCGTTATGCTGCAGAAATTTCATCTCAAAATTTCTATCTCTTTCTCTCAAGAAATTATGTTGTTTATTTATGTGAATACCCAGACCTATTTCGTTTCTATGGTTGTTCATAAATATATAAAAATGATATATTTTATTCTTTAATTGACATACATATAAACCTCACTCTCTTTCCATGGGTTATAAATGATATAATGATATTATTTTTAAGAACTTTTAAAACGTCATGATTTTGAAATGAAACCCATTTATTTTATTCTCTATGGGTTATTTATGAAATGTTTGATTATGATATATGTTGATCACATGAAAGTAAATAAATATTAAGGGTGTACCCTGATAGTGCTCCAATGCATTGGGTAAAGAATTAATCTTTAGAGGTGACAAGTTTCATGATACCTTGGTGAATAACCTTGGTAATTTTTATGACACCTTGGGGATAGACCTTGGTGATATGTTCATGAATGTATAAATGAAATTTTGAAGAAACATATTCATGTTATGTTTCATGTTCTTTTCATTATGATATTCCTAAACTTCCATTGCTCATGTTCTTATGTTTTTATTCAAGTTCCTATTGATATCACAAGTAAACTGATTCCCTTATTTACCCTTATTGGGTCTTCTGCTCACCCTTTCCTTTGATGTATGTCTCAAGGATATGAGATGTAATAATTTTACATAGTATGAACCTATGATAAATCCTTATGAGTATTTTATAATAATTTTCTATGTTTTTTTTCTTGTATTATGTTCCTAATTTCCAAGACACTAGACTTTAAAGATCCTCTATTTGTAAATGTTAATGAAAAGTTATGTAATAAAAAGGCGGGATGCCATATTTATTATTCATAAAAATATTTCATTATTAGTATTAAGAGTAATATTTATGTATAAATATGATAATTATGTCATGATTATTGTTTATATGTTGAAATAATGAACTCTTTGACCACAGTCAACACACCAAAGTTGTTTTGAAAAAATGAACTGAACGTCCTCAAAACACCTGATGTGGACTTAACATACTAAATATTTAAATTTATCATTAAAAATAAATAAAACAAATTATTTAAGTATAAATTATTAAATTAATAAAATAATTTATGTATGTTTATTATACAGGTGCTAAATTACATACAAGGAAAGTCTGGACTTGAGGTAAGGGATTAGCATCTCACTTTGTTTTTACTTTTGTGAGACACATGCCATATTCACCACCTATTTATTTTATGTGGTGTAAATAATTCCCATTAAGGGTTTTTATGATAATTATACTAATGATTATTGGGATTTAGAAATCCATTTTATGATCTATCTTTCATGGGGTTTACGGTTCAAAAGTTACCAAAGCGGTAAGATATTATTATCTCAATTTTCCTTATTTGAGACATATGTTATGTTATGCACATATATTATTTTATGAGGTGTATATACAAGAAATTTGATAATAAATATCCTGAATTTTATTATTATAATAATATTTTAAGTTCCATTTAATTTTTGTCCTTCACGGGTCTTACGATTAAATCTTACCAAGGTGGTAATGGTTTTATGATACAATATTATCATTTATCAGGATTGTTTATGTTTTTGATTCTAAGGATGAAATATTATGATCCATATCTCAAAATAATTAATTTTAGTATCCTCTATTTATGTCATGTGAATATTTTTTTTCCATTTATTTTACTCTCTTTATGTACTCAATAGTTCAAAAGAATACTTTTTATAAAAAATTGTCTTTATTTATCTCTTTGGTCGATTTTTTTTCTTATTAAACCATGTTTTCTATAACTATTTTAAAGAATGTTTCTAGAATTATTAAAATGATTTATTATAGATTTTTTTACCTATTTTTTAATTTTTATGAAATTATTTGAAAGGAATCTTTATGTTGTTTTCCAAATAATGCCTGTATGGATTTTTCTAAAAATTTGAAAGTAAAATGTTTTTAACGTGTAAAACATGAAAATATTTTTCAGTAATCATGACCATTGTTTTCTTTTAATATTCATTAACAAAATTTCATGTTTATTTTAAAACAAAATTATTTTTAAATTATTTTTATGTTTTAATTTTTTTTCAAATAGGAAAGAATATTTTCCTTAAGAAGTGTTTTAAATGATTTTAAAGTTTCCTTTATATGTTTTCAAGATTATTTTCAAAGAAAAATATTTTTAAAATATTTTATGAAATTTTAGTTTTAAAATTTTATTTTCAAAATGAAAAGTTTATTTTACTCAAAAATATTTTAAATGATCTTTTAATAGTATTTCAATTAATGTCAATAACCCTTGTTGTTACTTATGATCCAATGGTGATATTTTGTAATGTTACTATTCTCATCCTTTCTCTAGATGAATTAAGATTGTTTCAAATATATTTCTATAAAACCCATTTCTTTTCCACATTTAATAATATTTCAATGTGAATATTATGGAACCCGTTTCTTTTCCACAGGCTAATCACATTTCAAAGAGATTGTTATGGAACCCAGTTCTTTTCAATGGGTAAATCAAGTTTCAATGATATTTTCATGGAACCCATTTCTTTTTCATGGGTTAATAAAGTAAAAAAATTAGTAATGATTTTTTATATGATTTTTATGATGAAATTTAATCTTTTTATACTTTATTTATGCTTATTGGACATTTTTATATGATGGGTGCATGCAGATAGTGCCAGGTGAGCCCAATATATCTTATATGATGGGGGATCCTAGATAACACTCCAACACATTAGATAATGATTATATTATCCATAGAATTATATTAGAAGTTGAACATATGGTTATTCCAATTATAATGGGTTTTCAAGGGTTCTATAATGATGATGTTTTAAGATACTAACACATTTTATCTATGTTTTCCATGGGTTTATAATGTTTTCTTTGATCAAGACTGATACCACATGGTTTATGATTATTTATTCTTATTAATATTTCCTTGTTAAAATACTTATGACATGTTTCATGTTTAATGACTACTTTATTTATGGGTATGAGTTATTTTTTGATTATATAATTCACTCTAATAATGTTGTGATAGCCTCATATTCTTATTATTCTCATTGATGACATCAAATTATTAATACTTATGTTTTTCCTTATTTATCATTTGAGAAAATGCTTCTTATGTTTCCTTTTCAAAAAGTTATCAAGAATAATGTTGAATGAATTATGTTTATAAGTATTTCATGTGGATGATGATGATGAATTAATGTGAAATAAGAAAAGCTAGTCTAAGTGGGATAAATGATCATTTAATAACATGGGTATTATTTATGTAAGAGTTTGCACTAATTCTATAAAACTCTAAACCTAAAAGTTCCTTGATAATGTAAGTGGTCCAATATTCTATTTTGATGGTGTAAGTTTCCGATGAAAAAATTTGGGTCACATTCATTATTTTCAAAGCTGGAAATGTGATGTTTATGATTTAATCATTGGATCCGAGAGTGCGGTTTTGAGGCTGTTATATAACTTCTTTGTTGTAATGTTTATTTTGATTTGAAAGTTATGGTCTTTTAATTTTGAACATGGTTGCATAATATAATTTTTTTTAATAATGGTTTAATATAATATGTATTCATTGTATACATATTTATAATCTTATATAAAAGGTGGATATTAAAAATGAAATATATCGCTCATGAATATTGTATTCCGTACATACACATAAACAATGCTTCCATTTTATAACTAGAAAAATGAAAGTGATGTAGATAATATTTTATAATTATATAATAATTTTTATATCATAAATATCATAAATATCATATATATTAAATAAATACATCATTATAACCTTTCATGAGAGGTAGTGCTAGAAAATGAATCACATTGCTATGTGGAGACAATAGTCTATAGGTATACACGAGTGATACTTTCATTTTATATTTAATAGAAAAGAGGTGGAAAATAATTATCAAAAAATAAAAATAAAATATTATTATATTAATGATACTTTATTAATTATAATATGGTTTATATAATATATTTATAGTAAGTAGAAGAATAAATAAACTTTAAAAGAGTCTGTAAAGATGAATATCACTTCCTTGAGAGGCCTCCTTTGAAAAGTACCTTAAGGATTTGGAAATATAAAAACATTATGTTTATGTATAAGTATTCTAGGAGAGTATTTTATGTAGGTCTTGGTATTTTAAAGGTGAATGAGGAGTGGTTTTACAAGGGAATATCAAGTATTTATACTTGAGGGGGGCTAAAATATTGATTGTTTTATCATTTGGGCCTAATAATTTTGAGGATTCATGATTCCTAAAATTGTCTTGGTTTATTATTAAAAAATTATAGTTATTTAACATTATAAACTTTCAAAAATTAAATAAATTATTAAACCACTTAATTTAAGAAAAATAATAAAAAATAGTTTTTTATTTGAAGAAAATATTACTTGGGCTTCAAAATTTAAAAAATAGGTTTATAAATTCAAATTAATATTTTTAAATGAATTATTTCACTCCATAAATCCATTTTAGGTCGACCAAATGTTTTTATAAAATTTTAAGTCTTAATTATATCATGATGATATCATTAAGTTTATATTATGTGTGAAAATGATATTTTTTTACTATTCACTAAAAAAATTAACTTTTCTATAAAAATACAAAAAATTCACTATAACATAATTTTTACATTATGAATAAAAAAATGAAATAATTTTTATCAAATTAAATTTATATAGGTGATAAAAAGTAATTTCAATATAATGTCATAAAATGAAATAAAAAATTCGTTTTTTGAAAAACATGTTTTTAACCATAAACATGAAATTATACCAAAATTAAATATAATTATGATTCCAATGATATTAATTTGATTATGTTTAATTAAAGTTATTTAATTTTACTTTAAAATAAAATCCAAAAAATAATTTGGCATTTAAATTACTTTATTTAAAGAAAAGAAATAATGGTTTTGTAAAAATCGATTTTTTTCACTATTCACTTAAAAAACAGTATTTTTTGAATAATAAAAAAAGTACCCATAAGATAATTTTTATATTATTAAATAAAAAATTAAATGCTTTTTTATCAAAGTAAATTTCTAAATTTTTTAAATTTAACTTATAAATGAAAACACAAAATATGCAATAAATCCTCTTTTATAGAAGAATTCCCTTTTAAAACTGTAAGTTATATTAACCTATTTCATATAGATTAATAATTGTATGAGTGTTTTTAATTATATTATTTTTATAAAATTATATACTAATTGGATTTAAATATACCTAATGACTTTATATCTATGAATATATATATATATATATATATAATGGCTATGTGTCTAATGACCTTTGTCCAATGACCATATATATATAACTATCATATTAGATTCCTATATATAGAATTATATACTTTACTAAAATTTATTAATAAAATTCATTTTATTCACTCTTATCATGTCTATTATATTTATAATTCTATGCCTTATTTCCATATTCGCAGTTGGGGTCCACAATCTTCAGGGTGAACCAAGAGGATAATGATTTTACAATTGTGGTATTTATATATATATGTTAATTTACTCCACTTTTACTTGTATTAATGTTGTTTCATATTGTAACCATATAATATATTAGTGTTTTTATTTCATTTTAATGTTACAACTTAATAAAATTTATCATGGTTTATTTTATTTCAATGTTGTGTATATCATAAGTTATCATACATAGTATTCATAAACTAAAGTTTTAGGGTGTTACATTAGAGTACCTTGATGATCTAAAATTTTAAATTCTTATTATATTATTTTGTGTGTGTTTATTATCCCATTATTTAATTTTTAATTTTATGGATTATATTTATTATCTATATATAATTTTCAAAATTGATGAAAAAGTATCGTTGGTTTTTATTATGTGGTGTATTTTTTTATACTATATCATATTCCTAAATACAGAACACATGTATATTAAGAAGGAGAATTCCATATATAAAAGTTTGGATCATTACATTAATTCCCATTTGAGAAATTTTATCCTTGAAATTTTAACTCATATCCTTGGTTTAGAATATATTAGGGTACTTTTATTTCATTTTATCCTTAGGTTCCTATATTTCCTCTTCATACATATAGTTTTTGTAAAGTAATTTATAAGGTAATTTTTATTTTTTTCATAGAACGTTTTCTCTATAGTCCAATATCTTTACCAACATCTCCTCATTGGAGAGGTCATTCTCTTGGAATACCACCTATATATTTAGTACATGTGCGAGATTGAGTATGTAATTTATCAAGAGAGATTCGTGGAACACATCATGAACTTGAGAAAAGATTAGTGGAAGTTATAGTCTATAGGATATAGTTCCTATAAGACCAAGGATCTCAAAGTGGATAATATTCCTAGAGTTGAGATTTATCTTCTTGTCAAACCTCATGGATCTCTTTCAGGGTGATATTTTAAGGAACATTTTATCTTTAACTCCATACTACAAATCTATTTAATTATTGTTAGTAGAGATATTTTGTCAAAAATATTCCTAGATGAAGTGTTTTTGAATGGATTGAACCTTATTTGTTATCTCTTACACAATTTAAGTCTAATAGGATTCTATTAACCAATTTTATCCCAACATGTCAGAGTTATACATATATTCCCATATAGATCTTTATACGGGCCATATGAATACTTTAGTGGAAGCTACTATTGCATGAAAACTCAGTTAGGGAAATATATTTATCCCAAAATCCTCTGAAGTCTATCAAGAAACCTATCAAAATGTCTTCAAGTGTATGGATGGTCCTATCATATTGAATATTAGTCTAAGGGTTATAGGTTTCACTAAAGTAAAAATCAAAATTTAGGAAATTTTGAAGACTCTTCCTAAGTATAGAGGTGATCCTTGGATCATGAACAGATATGATAGAAATTGGTACCCCTTGTAACCTCAAAACTTCCTTGAAATATATCTTATCAAGTTAGTTATGTGAGAAATCATTCCAAATTAAAACAAATTGAGTTGTCTTGGTGAGTCAATCCACCACAATCTATATGGTGTTTTTTCCTTTAGATATATTCAAAAGACCCATTACAAAGCGCATGGTACTGTTTTCTTATTTATATTTTTATATGGGTAATTGTTCTACATCCCTTTGGAATTTTCACACTCTACCTTAACTCACAGACATACTAATAACTTTAAGTTGTACTAAAAAATATCTTTCTCCAAGATATCCCACAAAAAGATATCTCAAAGATCATGTTATATCATGGTACTTCCAGGATATATGGAGAAATATAAGCTATGGGTATCATCTAATAGCTATTTTTAATCTTAGGTTATGTTTTCACATAGAGTCTAGTTAAAAATAAAATAAATCCATTTAATTAATGTTGAATTTATAAAGATTCCCTTTGTTTTTCTTACCTTCTCTTAAAGATTTAAATAACCCCTTTACACCTCCTTGATTTTCTCTTAGATAAATGTTTGGAAAATCATTTGGTTAAGGTAGGATTCCTTATCTTCCTTTATGATTTCTAGATCCCACCTAATAATATCCATGAATATATAGTATTTCTCAATCCACATAATGGATATAATGGAAAATTACTTTCTATTAAGTGCATCATGATGAACCCAATTTTCGTTTGAGTTGTATTTGTTTTTAATAAATAGGAATCATGTATTATATCAATATGACACGAAGTAGGACAACATGGAAGGAAAGTACATAACCCAAGCATGTGAATAAATTCATGAAGTTCCCAATAAAGGTGTAACTTTGTGTTAAGAAAATAAGTATTATATGTATGACTTGAATTTTGGATGTGATATAGGTTTTCAACTATAATTATATGGCAAAGACATGATAATCAATGAAGTGTTTCTATGATTCACATGGTAAATAAGAAGAGTTCACATGTCTATATTCCTCCATTTGTTGAACAGAGGACAATATATATGGATTGAAGATACACATATTATAGGAATTATGATATGGTGTTATATTCATATGACAATATAGTTACTTAAATATATAAAATAAGAATTTTTGAAAGTTATACCATTATAAATATAGAAAAGGGTAAAGATGATTCTTGAAGTTTATATATAGAATCTATTTAAGTAGTCAAGATAATAATATGAAATTGATAATAACACTGAAATTTTCTTTAAGATCCATTCTCTTGGAAAATATTATTTTAAATATAAATTTTCTACTTCTAGGTGTTTCATATCTATAATTTTGGGTTCTTAATATCCATTTTACTATTAAGGTTCTAATCACTTTATGGTAAAGGAGAGAGTTACCGTTATCCTTGAAGATCAGGTTGGAATGATTCAAGGCAATAACCTTTTAGGGTGATGATTTATGTGATAATATTCAATAGAGATATGAAAAGTTTTACATATCTGAGATCACTATCTATAATTGTTTAAAAGGATCTTAATGTGTAGATTATTTGAAAATATTTTAGAATCATTGATTACAATATCGAGAGCTAGTCTGAATAGAAGATAGATGAGTTGAAGTAATGGAGAATATATCCAAGGTATGATGATATTGATGGACACTGGTAATATTCCTTGGATTATGTTTTTAAAGTGATTGAGAAGGGTCTAAGTTGATTTTAATAATCTCATAATTGTTTTTTCGAAGTTTGGGAAGTGTTGTGCTAAAGCTAAAAATTGAAAAAGGAAAATATCCTATAGGGATCCACGTAAGATAATTTATCTATATGAGAATAATTGTGAGTTTTCCAAATTTTGAAAAGGGATATATATTATGAGAATAATATATTTATAGGAAAATATCTTATTTTGAGTCATGTAATTAAATTTAGTTATGTGTATAAGATATTTTGAACTCATTCAAGATAATTTACTTAAGCATAAACGAATTAAGCTGTCTAAGTAAATTCAATTACATGTAAGATATTTTTATTTCTTGTAAGATAATCCATCGATACAAATTAATATTGAAATAAAATTGATAAAATGATTTATCTTATGTGGTAAAGGTTTAAAGTGCCAGTAATATAATTTTATCTTACACACATAAAAATTCAAGGCTTCAGAATATTTATATTCTAAGGAATGTTTTTGAAATATGATGATTCATGTGTGATGTTCTTAATGGATAAAACATCATGATCAAACACATGATCCTGATTATTTCTAAAATTAAAGGAGTTCTAGTAGGATGAGAATGGTGGGGTGAAGATATGAGTTCCACACTACATAATGAGATTCCAAATCACCATGACTATGTGGAAATATCAAGATAACTAAAATGTATAGATTTTCATGGAGAATTTTAATTCATATAAAGACTGAAATAATTCAAATTTGATACCGAGGAAAGAACCAAGTATTCATATAGATTTAAAATATGATTTTGAATGATTATTTGACTTAAGGATTCTATTAATTGAAGGCCGATATTTGAGGTAGTTTGAATATGATAAAGATCCGATGATTCTTTAATCATTATATATATATATATTCAGGTTGAAGATAACTATGATATTCTAAAATGATTGAACATTAGAGATATTCTATAATTTAAAATAAATAAGGAAAAATAAGAACCTACAAATAACCCATTGTAAGTCTAATGTATCCAAGAAAAGAAGAATGTGTATTAGTGTTATTTTGATACACTAAAGAAGAATATGAAATAAGATATTATCTAACCAAACATATTTTTGATCATATCTAAGATGTAGTAATTGATAAGTTAAAACTATAACATCATATTTTATAAGTATAAATAACATTTAGGAATCCATGTGACTATTTTATATGAGGGGAAATTATCATTCATATAGTCCAGGAGGGAATCGATCCACCACTGATGATCTTTTTCAAGGAGGTGCAAGTCCATTCTCTTGTTTAAAGTAAAAAATTCCTCACATTCTCTATACTTGGTCGGTGCTAGGATAGTATATTTAAGGTCATAACCTTTCCTAATATTTATTTGAAAAGAAGGGTTTCATTCATCTGGGATAGTAACCACATGTCACAGGGGGAATATTTATCCTCAAGGAGGTGAACCTCATTAACAAATACTGATGTTTTATTATGTTGCTTTCATATTATATATTTTCATACCAACCAAAGGAGAGAAAAAGTGAGAGATACCCAATAAATGAATAAGTGAAGTGATAGTCAATGAATAAAATTTAAATTGGGTTAAAAGTCACCCCATATTGATTCACCCCCTCTTAATGTGGGCATATCCTAAAGAGATCCTATCACTTGGTATCAGAGTGGGTCACACATCTATTTGGATTCTCTTGTAAATATTTTTGGGATTTAATATCTCTTTTTAGAGGCTATATAAAGTGAAAATTTGAATAATTCCATGAGTTAACTACCAAATAAATCATGGAAGATATATATACTAAGATATTGAAGAACATGAATAAAAGAGATGCAAAGAATTTAATAAAATCCACATTAAAGAAAGATGACTTTCCATTATTTAATTGCAACCAAAGCATGAGTAATTATGTTAAAACTTTTTATAAGTTATCTCTTGAGGATAATGGTGTAAATAAAATAACCCTCTTCTCCATAGAGGAATGAAAATTAGTTTCCTCAGGCATAAATCCCAACAAATAAATATTTTACAAAAAATATGATTTTTTGGAGTTTTAATCAACCAATAAGGAATTATAAAATAGTTTTCTCTCATTTAGTTTATTTTATTTAAATTAAGTGTAGGTAAAAAAAAATTTCAAAATTTTCCTTTTTAGAATCCAAGTATGTATGAGAATGATCAAAATTATAAGGATTCACAAGATGAATTAATTGGTTCTATAAAATATATCCTATATAACTTCCCTAATGAAATTATATTATATGTTGGTGGAATTTTTAAAACTATATAGGAATAGATCACCCAAAATGTGGATGATCATGAAATAATGGAGAAATATTTTAAAGAAAGCATACAAATATGTGTTAAGATCTCTAAACAAGTTGAAGTCACAAGGGCAGTGAATGGGGATCTTGAGGAAAGGTGATCTATATATAAAGATTAGTAGATCAACACAATAAAGTAGAGAGAATAATCCAAGAAAAATATTGAATAAGGAATCCATGAATCGGAATAAGTGATTATTATTAAAAATGATTAACTTGAGGTCAAGTCCAGGATAATTAAATAACTTGAGTATCAATTGCAAGAAAAGATAAAAATGAATGAAGATCAAATTAAAGAGTTATAAAAATATAATTACTAAAAACTAAAGATAATGTAGTATGATAAAATAATTATCAATATAAAATTGTTTGATATTTCTATTAAATTGAATAATATGGAATTAGTACAAGAAATGTATTCCAAACAATTTGAAAATAAATCTACTACCACCCAAACTTTTAAAGAGGAATCTTGTTCTAAAAAAAACTCTATATGCAGGAAATAACATTTTAATATCATCTAATGATTATACTAATATAACCACAAACTACTATAAATAGGTCCATTATAAATCATTCTTGGCAGTCGCTAATGGTCTTTACAGACTGCCTTGAGATGGCCATTGGCGGTCGCTGTAGGTACTCTACCACGTAGATGAATAGTGGCCACTGTTGTGTCAACCTATAACAACTTCTAAAAGAGGTCTCTATAGGAAACAAAATTTTTTTCATTCAACGACCACTAGATGCAGTCATTATATTGTTAAAAAATTCATACCCATTAGCGACCACCAATGGTGGTCACTAACCTAGATTTTTTTCTTAAATTTACAATTCTGCTTCCTGAACAATAGAAATAGAGAAAACACCACAAAAAATCAATTACAAAAAGTAGAAACACCAGGATCCTAAAAAATAAATAAATTAAAAACATACTTCTTCATATATCCAGCAATCCAAACAGCTCCAATCCATTCCAATCTTCTGTTTCAATAAACCTACAATAAGATAAAAAAGAAACAACTAAAAAAGGAAATACAAATTGGTCACATTTATTCAATTAATATATATATATATATTGAATAATCAAAACTGTTTATAATTTATTACTTACAAAAATGAGTCCAAATCTAACTTCAAATATATTTTACACCACTAATAGTTAAATAATGACTTTTAAAAGTAAATCAAGTTACTATATACTGATCAATCCAAGCAATTCAGGTATCTGATCCACGTACAAATTTTTCCTACATAATATAAATGTCTTAAATAACGTTTTACTAAGTTTTCATGTCAATCAGTGCTCTTTTGATTGGTTTTGACCCCTACACACATGATTTTATCATTATTACAATAATGATAATAAATCTAAAAATTAACTTTTAATTGTACTGATCAATCCCTACATTGAATTAACGTGCGATTGATTTTAATTGGACCCAAATCCTTGGAACAATGTTCTCCTAACTTTGCACACCAAATAGAATTCATTTCTTATTTTGACCCCTTCACGAGAGATGTATCATTTTAATAACACTATGAAACGTTACTTATTGTTTTCATTCATACCGAGTTACATGAGAATCTGATTGATGCGACATTAATTCCTACATATAAAAAATTCCCTAATTATTATTCTCTTATGATTTCACCACAACCCAATTGTATTAGGTTGATATCAACATATTTTATGGGATATATCAGTTAACTCTTAATTTGAGGGGCAAATTCCACATTTGATCATACCGAGAAATTTAGGTATTCGATCCACATACCGATTGTTCTTATAGAATATAAATGTATTAGATATCATTGTCCTAAAATTTCATGTCAACCAGTGCTCGTTTGGTTGGTTTTGACCCATACACACATGATTTTCTCATTATTACAACAATGATAATAAATCTGAAAATGAACTTTTAATTGTATCGATAAATCAATTGTACTAATCAATACCCACATTAGATTGACACATGAGTGATTTCAATAGACCACAAATGCTTTAAGAAATGTTCTCCTAAATTTTCATGTCAAATAGAAGTCATTTTTTCATTCCCCCCACTTAAATCCCCCAACCCCTCCCCCACAGACAACCCCCACACCCAACCCCCGACAACCCCCACCTCCACCTTGAACAACCCCACCCCCACCCAAACTCCCCTTGGAAAACCCCCACCCCACCTGAATCCTCCAACCCCCAGGACAACACCCCCTCCAGCCCCCACCTCCCACCTCTACCCCTCCCTCTTGGACATCCCCCACTCCCACGCCCTTGGAAAACCCCTACTCCCAACCCACTGTAGCCCCACCCCCACCTACACATCCCCTCCCCACCTAAACAGCCCCACCTGCAACCCCCCCCCCCCATAAATCAACCAGCCAAAACTCCCCTCGAACAACCCCCAGCCCCCATCCCCCAAATATCCCCCCAGATAGGACCCACTTCCAACCTCCCCTTGGAAATCCCCCCTAGACAGTCCCCCCACCCCCCAAACATCCCCCTACACCCTAGAAAACCCCCCTGAAGCCCCCAAACCCCTGGACAACCCCTGGATAGACCCCACTCCAAACCCCATGGATATCCCCCACCCCCAGACAACCCCAACACCCACACCCCCTGGACACCCCCCTCGGACAACCCCCACACCCCCGGACAGTCCCCCTACAACCCCCACACCTACGAACAGTCCATGGATAGCCCCCATTCCCCCCAGACATCCCCCAACCCCCACCATCGGACAACCCCCACTCCCAACCCCCCTTAGACACCCCCACACCCCCCGAATATCCCCCCTACAACCCCCACACCCCCAGATAGCCCCCCGAACAATCCCCACTCCCACCCCTGGATATCCCCCCTTAGACATCCCCCCAGACAACCCCCCTCCCTGAACAGCCCCCCCCTATAGCCACCACACTCCCAGACAGCCCCCTCAGACAACCCCCCCTCAGACAGCCCCCACCCCTGAACAACCCCCACTCCTAAACCCCCTTAGAAAACCCCCGGATAGCCCCCACCCCCCCACACCCATGTAAAACCCCCCTAAACACCCCCCTTGCATCCCACACTCCCCCCCCAAACAGCCCTCGTGGATATCCCCCCATTGGATAACCCCCCACCCCGGGAAAACCCCCACTCCCAACCCCCCTTGGAAAGCCCCCCCCAGACAACCCCACACACCCCCGAACAAACCCACTCCCAACCCAACCCTTGGATAGAACTCATCCCCTGAATAACCCCCCACCCCCAGACATCCCCCATGAATAGCCCCCTGGACAACCCCCTAGATAGCCCCGCACACCCCATACACCCCCCTGCAACACTCACGACCCCGGACGACCCCCTGACAACCCCCACTCACAACCTCACCCCTGGAAAACCCTCCACACCCCAAGAAAACCACCATTACAGCCCCCATGAACATTCCCCACCCCATGAACAACCCCCACCCCAGAAAACCCCCACATATATCCCCCCTTGGACACCCCCCAGACAACCTCCCACACCCCCGAACAACCCCCTGCATCCCCCACACCCCCGGACAGCCCCCCGGGCATCCCCCACTCCAAACCCCCCTTGGACACCCCCCAGACAGCACCCACACCCCTAGATAGCCCCCCTATATCCCCCATAGTTCCCTCCCCACCGACACAACCCCCACCCCTCCCCACCGACACAGACCCCACCCCTCCCCACCTAAACTGCCCCACCCCCTCCCCATCTGAATATCCCCCTACCACCTATACATGACCCCTAAAGCCCCCATAATCCCCCTCCTAGACAACCCCCCTTCCCACATACATAGGTCCCACCCCTCCCCACCTGAACAGCCCCACCACCTCCCCATCTGAACATCCCCCCACCTGTATAGCCCCTCCCCACCCGAATAGCCCCACCTGCACACTCCCCCTAGACAGCCCCTTCCCAAAACTCCCCTGGACATCCCCCCACCCCCACCCTCAAACAACCCCCCTGAATAGTCCCCACTCCCCCTAGACACCCCCCCCGAATACCCCCACCCAAAACTCTCCTCCAAAACTCACCTGAACACCATCCCACAATGCATCCCATACAAACCAATCACATCCCTACTATGTTAACCACACTAGTATCCCAACCGATCATATCCCCACTACCCAACATATGCCAATAGCCGTGAAAAATTCATCCCCACATCCAACCATAACCATACCACTTGACATCCCCACAAAAATCACACAAACATAGCCACACCAATATGATTTTCCTAACACACATCAACAATTTCACCATCAAGTACCTATCCATTTCAATTTAGGTCATCATATCAATTCATTTATTCCACACATTTGGTTCCTTACGATATTTTAGTTGTTAAACTTTTATGAATGGTGTTTTCATCATTCAATCACAATATGGTTCCATAAATCAAAGTGGTGAAAACAAATTCAATAATGGAAGAAACAAACATCAACATTAAAGCAATATCTTGGAAAATAGGTAAACACATCTGAAACACATCCTTCCCATAAATTTCATTCTTTCCATATCATTATCTTTACCAATATAATCCATACTTATCACCTAAATAGAGAACGATCATGGTAATCTCAAAATTTATAAAAAAGAAATAATATCTGTCAAATCCCCTACCTCAATCAAAGATTTCTGGATTGTTGTGTGAAAACAAGGTAATGAAGAGATGATCCCAAGATCAATATCACACCAAGAGTCAAGGAAAAAAAAGGTGAATGAATGGATTTTGGGAAATACCCTAAATTTATACAGAATTTGGAAAAATAGAATACCATGATGAAACACCTAGAACATGTCTCAATGGTTAGGTTTTTCATTAGAACTTAAATGAAACAGAGGTGGCCAAACCTTAAAATTCCTAGTCAAAAGTTCCCTCTAGAATTCATGTTTTGGTAAAAAATAGTATCCCCCACCCACACTCTCCCTAGATATCCCTCACCCAAAACTGTTTTCATATAGCCCCCCCAGCCCCCACCCTCAGACATCCTCCACTCCTAACCCCCCCTGGACAACCCCCGGCCCCTGAACAGCCCCCTGTAGTCCCCACACTCCTCTAAAATAGCCCCCCTCCCCACCTATATAACCTCCACCCATCCCTACCTACATAGCCCCTCCCGCCTTGGACAGCCCCCCCACCTTAGACAGCCCCACCCTCCGTACAACCCCCACACCCATAGACATCTCCCCCTGCAACCCCCACACTCTCCCACCCTTGGAACCCCCCATTGGACAACCCCCCTCAGATATCACCCACCCCGGATAGCCCCCACTACCAACCCCGTCCCCCCGAACAACCCCGACCTACACAGCTCCCACCCCCTCCCCACCTGAACAGCCCCACCCCCTTCCCATCTGAACAACCCCCTCCCACCTGAACAACACCCCTTGCAGCCCCCACACTCCCCCCCGGACAAACCCCCACCCCCACCCCCCACCTACACAGCCCTCCAGGGTAATTATAGATGACATGAGGGGTTACACAACCAAACCACTAATATTCAATAATGAACACTATCTGATCATACTTTAATGGGGATTCTAAAAAATTATCTATCATAATAAAGTATCCAATTATTGATCATAATCTTGAAATTAAAAAACATTGGAGTTTTTAAAAACATAAATTTTTATAATCTCAAACATTTCTACATTTAATGTCTAAATCAATATATAAAATTAATTCAAAAAGAAATATAAAAGAAACACACCTCGTGAAGTTGATGCATCATGTGTGGCCATGGATGCTACCTCCATCCGCTGTGCTAGGGGCCTACAACAAATAAAATTTATAAATATTTTAATTAAAAAAATAATATAAATTAAATATATAAATTCAGTATAAACCTGCGTCGTATGATCCCCTACACCATCACCCGGACACATATATTCCCACAGTGTTCTAACCTCAGCGAGAAGTTGCACATTTACCTCCTCAAAAGTGTGCAACCGTGCCTCAAAATTAGACAGTTTCTATGCCACCCCAGCAACAACAGAACCAAAAAACTCATTGTGTGATACTAAAAAATGAGGAACACCCATTCCATAGGTCAAACTATATCCATGCCTATCACGGCCAATAATGTGATGGAATATCTCATCCCTTAGCATGGGAAGCTGTCGTTGGTCCTCTGGTAGCCATTCTAACTCAGCTTAAAACTGAGACTGTGTAATATTTAAATAGATATACATATATATGTTTATATGTAGATTCATTTAGGTATTGGTAATGAGTATAAGAACTTACTATAAGAGCTGCAGCCTCTAGATCATTTCGATCATGAGTCCTCATCCACACCGACATTTTATCAGTCGGTGCACCTTTCTCCCGTAACTATATACCAATAAGATATAAAAATATAACACAAAAACATATTAAATAATAAATTTAAAATTAATAATAAATACATTATGTCATATTTGAGTCACGTGATGAGTCCCAAGCCTGTTAGGTGGTCCCTTCAACGATCGATTCTCAGAATGGCGCACTGACACCCCTAAATTCAATTAATTCAAATTTCAAAAAAATAAAATGTCAGACATTCTTGAAAATATATATACCATAATAAATATACTAACCATAATGGAATCATTATACCAATATGAAACTAAGTCACACTACTGATACGAGAGAACACCTCTCGGGATGTTTTCCAAAATGTGTGGGGGCATCCACAGTTGGTACCTAGTGATCCCTCTTGACTTTAACTTTATGAAATTTCCACATAATAAGAAATTTTACCATAAAAATTAGTTGTAACTCACTGGGTCACACTTTCAGGTTAATCTATTTAAGAAAAAAAGCATACATGTAAGTATTTTTTAAACATATAGAGAAGAAACTAAAATGGTTTTTTTACCTGGAATTACCTCCAAAGCCGATCTAATGTATCCTGAGGGAAAGAAGCCCATTCATGTGTGGTCAATATAAATAGATATGGGTCACATATGATATGAACCATTTGATGAATAAATGAAGGGGTGGTCAGTTCTACAGAATGAAATCTCTCGTCAAATGAAACATCTAAGGTCGTGTCAGAATTCCATGATGAAATGCTGTGACCTGGGCCTCTCTTGCGAGAGGAAGAAGTGGTTGAGTCCAATCCTGTTGAATTTTTTTTATACATAATTATATAGAAATGCATATATATATAAATTTAGAAATTATAAAGAAAAATAAACAGAGTTATATTCAAGCATACCTCGACCCTGAGACGTAGATGGCTATGTAGGATGATGTGGATCAGCTACCTGTTCCCCTGAAATGCCTGCAGTTATAGAAAAAATTAGTAAGGGTACCATCCAATGTTTCAAAAAGATAAATTAGATTGTTTTAAAAAAAATAAAACTTGTACAGTTAATAAAACAAAAAGGGATAGAATAATTAGTTATAAATGGATTTTAAAAAATAATAATGTTAACAAAAGAGAAATAAAATTATGTTAAAAAAAGGCCTATATCTAGAGGGTTCTTTTAATGTTAAGTGATTTACTATATTAGACTATTTTACCTAGCTATTAAACATTCATATAACAGAATAATTCATAGCTTTTCCACTAGAAGTATCTTTCTAATTTTTCCAAAATAAGTTAAAAATTATTTTATCATGGGTAGTTGGATGAAATAATTTATGTGAAACCACATAAAGTATTTTCAAAGAACATTAAACATGGAAAAGACTGAATTTTATAAAATTATTCCTATAGTATTAATCAATCATCAAGGTAATGGTATGAATTGTTTGATTTCTCAGTCCATCAAACTGTTTTTCTTGAAGTAGATATGATGTATGTGTTTACTTTAGATATGTTAATCATGTTTTTTTAAGTTTTTATTATAAGTTGATGACATGATAATAATATATAATGATATAATGTTGATTAATCATGTGAAATTATTTTTTAATACTATTTTTGAAATGAAATATTTTAGGAATGCTAAAAAATATTAGGTATAGAAATTATTAAGAACAAATACAGTAAATAGTTCTATCTTTACTAATTTCACTATGATAAGAAGTATCTTAAGTGATATTTGAGCAATTAAAACCTATAAAAAATCCTTTGGTTTAGTATTTGAATTTTTCCCAACCCTATAACCCTAGTAATGAGGTCACAAACCTGAAAAATAAAAACTCTTATGTACTAAATTATTTTTGGGTTGATTCTGACTAATAATAAATAAAAATGTTTATGTACCAAATTAGTTTTGGGTTGTTTTATTGAAAATTATCCAACCAAATTGATTTATTTTGTAATATTTATTTAATTCATTGAAGTTAAAAAATTAAAAAAGGTTAAACAATTCCTAAAAGTTTAATTTTTTTAAAAAGTATTTAAACTGAAGAGAAGGAAAACAATTATACCTTTCATTAAAAATTCAAATCGATCGTTTCTCCTTCAAAGAATGCTCTAACCCAATAAATATATTTTTCACCTTGAACTAATGTATGTTGATAGAGATATAGGGGAATAAAGGCAATGGTCTCAGGTTCATCTTTTTCAAATAATAACACTACTCACCTGGAAATTTTCACAAAAACTTACCAACTAGGATTCGAAGGAAAAGTAATAAAAAATACTTGTTCTACTTGTGATGTCAAAAATAAAAGGTTCACTACCAACTCATTAATTTATATTTAAAATATATGCTAAAATTCACCAATGTAAACTGATATTTTTTGACTTTACTTCCACACACTAGATTTCCCCAATTACACTTTAACAATATGTATTTCAACCCTTGTGCATATACAAATTCAATGATGTCTATCAATTAACCATAGTAATAACCAGAATCAAAAAATGGACAACTGATTCCACTTTTTTGTGTTTCTCATTTGTTTTCAATATTTTTAAAGTGAAACCAAAATCCATTATCATCTATAGCTTTATAACGACGTGCTGTTATAGATTAACCCTCAGCTAGTTGGTTAAATTATTCAGTTAGTGTGGGGTCACCTAACTACCTTAGGTTTTGAACCTACATAATCAACATAATTAAATAATGATTTCTATAGAAATAAATTAGTATTATACTTCATTCATAATGAAAATCAATTTATACATACAAAATCGTTGAACCAATCATGAAATGACACACAATAAGATTGTTGAATTTGATACTCAGACGCACGAGATATGTCTTCTTTTAACTAATTAATGTGTTTCCAACAAATGATAATGTGATGTTTAAATGATCAACTTATGAAAACAAAATATGTAAAAGTTAAACAATAAAAGTGATAAGACACTTATTGAAATAATGGTGCAACTGGTGGAGTATTGAATAATATATATTGATGAACTTGTATCCACTCAATGTTGTCTATTACAAATATGGTTCCTTATCCAACTGTACCATCATGAATCTGAGAGGGATTATCTAATTTTGTTTAAACATCTATAAGATATTCTGTACAAAAATTATTACCCTCATCCATAAAATAACCACTCAATATTGATGACTCTGGATGAGCTCTGTTGCGTACAAATTGTTTCAATGTATTCAGATACCTCTTAATAGGATATATCCACCTGAATTACATTGGACCAGCAGTCACTACTTCATCAGTTAGGTTTACTGTCAAGTGAACCATAATATTAAAAAATGAGGGGGAAAATATTTTCTCAAAGTGACAAAGCTGATGTACAATTTGGTCCTACATGCTTTTTAAATCACTCACTCGTTGATTTATTAAAAAAAATGTCTATAAAAATTACTAATCTAAATCAATGGTTAAACAAAATTGGGTGATAAACAATCAAAAATTGTGATTGGAATCAACCACTGAAGTAGTATGTGATTGTCATGACTTTTCAACCCTTTTAATGTCCTTCTCGTCAGATTCACACACTTTGAAATATTATAAGAGTAATCATCAGGCACTTTGAGTATCTTCAAAATGGAAAGAAATGTCACTTTCTCATTTTTAGTCATTTTATACTGTGTAATAGGCATATATGCCTTGTTTCCCTTAGATAACTATAAATTCAACTGTTTCCTTAAACTCATTTCTTCCAAATCACAACGTGCATTAAAATGGTCCATTTATTTTCCAACAACACCTAAAATGGTCCATAATATATTATCAAAAACATTTTTTTCAATGTACATGACATCCAAATTATGCCTTAGCATGTTAGTTTTTCAATAGGATAGATTTTAAAAAATACTTTTCTTTTTCCAATTGTAACTCCACTAATTACTAGCACCATGAATATTAATGAATGGATGATCCACCAAATCCTAAAATTCATATACCATGTAGATGTTTTCTTCCTCAACCTGCAATATCATTTATACTCATGTCGTGATCTTTGGTGCTGGGTTTAACTCTCTAAAACCATCAAATGTCACTCTGTACTTTCTAAATTGGTGCTGAGGGGGGAGAAAATGTCTGTGACCCATTTATTTCCATTTTTCGAATGTTTAATCCATACAGATTTTTTACTTTTATTAAAAAAAGGGAAATAAAATTCCCCTTTTGTACTCCAGCCTAATAAATTTCCATAAGATGAGAAGTCATTGGTTGTCCACAATAAAATAGCCTTTAGTTTGAACATTTCATTTGTTTCACAGTCATAATTAATCACACCATCGCCCCAAAATTCATTCAACTCATAAATCAATGGTTGAAGGTAAACATAAATCTTATCCCCTGGACCTCTAGGTCTATCAATAAGAGTGAAAAATAATATAAATTGTTTCTTCATATAAAGTCATGGAGGAAGATTATATGGAACCAACACCACGGACCATGTGATATGAGTTGAACCAACCATAGACTTGAATGGATTGAAACCATCTACTGCTAACCCCAATCAGACTTTACAAACATCTTTAACAAAGTTGGGGTGTCTCTGATCGTAATCCTTCCATGCATGAGAGTCTGTCGGGTGGGTTAACATATCACTTTCTTAATTTATTTCCGCATGAAATATCATTAAATTAGAAACTTTAGATAACATAAAAAATATTTTCAACCTCAGTTTTAGGGGAAAGTAACACATTTTCATTACAGAAATCGATTTTCCCTTTTTCACAGTCTAACTTTGATGAGTATGATTTCCCTTATTCTCTTTTCACCTGAAAGCGCCACCGACTGTACAAATATCCAAATTGACAGTTTCCTTTTTAAACAATATACAGTTGTTTGAACATGTATCTGTGGTATCATATGTAAAAACTATGTTCTATGTCAGATTATCAGCACGGTAGTATGACTCAGGAATCTTAACATTGATAAGAAGTACATTTTTCAATAACACCAACAACATGTCGAACAATGTGTCTGACCACTGATTCAAATTCTGAAAATGTAACAAATCCATGATAAATGACAATTTATTGTAAGCACTACATCCAGGATATAATTCCATTTTGCATCATCAAGTACTTCATAAAACCTCCTCGAATAAGGATCTGCACTAAAGCACAGATTTATCTCACCGATCTCAACATTCTGGATGTTAATGCCTTCAGGACCCATCCCACATACCATTTTAGTTAGCATTTCATGCATTGGATGATTCAACCTCCCATAAATATCCATCTGAACTACATCTTTATTTTGAAAATGAATATATTCTTCCCCATGATGAGTCCAACTCTTATAATTTTTCAGAAATCCATTCAAGAATAGGTGCCCCCTCCTGGTATCTCATGTGAATTGATTTTTCTTCTTCACATTTTCTACATGGAAAACTAATATAGTCACTTTAAAATCCTCCATTGAACTTAATAAACTGCACAATTCCCTCAAAATATTCTCTAGATGTTCTATTTGGAAGATCAATACAAATCTTATCCATATTAATATTTGTATAACAAACATTTACACAAGACTTCATATTACATGAATTTTTCAAATCAAATATATTTAAAATAAAGACCGACCACCTACATGTGGACCATTGATAAAATAAGAAATTTATATCTCTAAATAATAAATAAGAGAATAGATAATTGAATAGAAGTGAAAGTCCATGTCATCCCCACCATGTTGGTATTGTAAATCTAATGATAATTCTAAATTAAATATTCCCTAATCATATTTTGATTAAGAGTTTAAAAAAATAGAAATGAAATATACCATAACTTCTTAAAGATTAGATAAAAATATGTATAATGAAGAACTATATTGAGAATGAATTTGGTCTATAATTTCATAGAGTAAACATTTTTCAAGAAAAGAATATTATAGGTAGGACAAATGATTATTCAAACATCCGGTATACTAATTTTTCTTCACAGATATTTAATTTTGCACAATCATTGGTTAATTTTTATCCTAAGGTAATCGATTGGGTCATCCATAACAAGTCTGTTAGCATTGAACTGTGAATTTTAGGTTTTCCTTTCAAATGTGTTTCTATAAAGTGGATCACAATTATATAAACATGATCATTGGTTCCCTTAAATATATTGTTCTTCATAAAATGAAGTTGGATAGATCATGGTTCATATATAATAAGATTACTTAACTCATTTTATCAGATGGGTGTGGGAGTATATCAGTTAAGAAACAAAATATATTTTATTGGGTATCCTAGAAAATAGTAAACCAACAACAAAATCAAGGAATTTGTGGTCCACTAATATCCTAATGTATAAATTTTTATACATAATAATAAAAACATATAAACCAACTATAAATATAGAAATTAAAATTCAAAATCACAAAAAAATGAAACAAAACATAATAACCTGCATGCATATGGGGTAAATGAAAAAAATCATCAAATACCAATCTTGAACTATCAAACTTAGCGACTAAGTTAATTCATACGAATAAATGAACATATATAATTTGTGATGAAAGTTCCCAAAATCAATTTGTGATGAAAGTTCCAATTTTAACTTTCTACAAACATTTAAATTGTATTTCATTCATACATGTATTATGGAAATTATATTTTCAAGTATGAATGTCCTCACATGTATGTGTATTCTATGTATGTAAAATAAAAATCTTCAATTTTCACAGGGTATGCATATAATACACTGTTCACTTTTTATTTTCTTTACACACACACCTTGTTCACACACATTTTTCACTTACTAATTTCTTCACACACACACCTTCTATGAACACATTTTCCACTTATAATTTTCAATAAATATTTACATTTATGTGTGTATAGACTCTTTCTTGTGAATTAACCTAAATAAGTATGCATGATAACTTTTCAAACCATGTTCCTTTTTTAATCTTGATTAAACAGTGAATACTTCATGCAATAATATGTACAGTCTTCTCAAAATCAGATAAATAGTATCTTAGTACAAATAATGTCTCATTATCTCTTGGATTCACACTACCTTTGTGAAAATGTGATGTCTTCTCATACACATACTATCGACACACATTGTTTCATAATTCTAATGCACACAAGCCTGTATACACATGAAATTACATTTCAACATTTTTATTCACACTAAATATTCATATAATCTTCATGCATTCATATTTCATTCATCATTATTTATGAAAGTCATTATCTCAAAGATGAGTTTCAATTTTTGTTTTAAAGTGAAAAAAATAAATATCCTAAAATGGAAATTAGGGAATAATTGACTGTGAGGAAAATATGGAAGGGAGGGGAGCCCGAGGAGGTACTATGAGGGAGAGGAGGGGTAGAAGAGGGGATCTGGAGGTAGAGGTAGTGCGATAAGGGACGAGAAGAGGTGGTGTGGTAGTGCGGTGAGGGAGGGAATGGGCGGTGCGGTGAGGGAGGGGATGGGAGATAATGTCAGTGGGGATCTGGAGGCGGTGCAACATCGATGGTACGACAAGGGAGGATATGGGAGGTAGTAGTGGTACAATAAGGGAGGAGGCAGGTGGCAGCAGCGGTGTGACTTAGAGTTTTAGGATCAGGAGAGCGCAAGGGAGTTGGGGGTGATTGATAGTTTTTTTTTGGGTAGCCTTGTGACTGCCTTTGGGGGTCGCTATAGGATACCATTAGTGACAACCAATGGTGGTTTCCCATGTTAGGGGACTCCAAATACCCTTTTTCTAGTAGTGATAAAAGTAATTTTACCATCCACATCACAAAACATAACTATGTTAATTCTATTTGTATACACAATATAAATTCAAACTCAAAATGTATACTAATATGGATAAATAATAGTAACTAAAATCCTATTATAATTTAATTTATGGATGAAAGATCTTTCATGAGATCTGGTTCCCCAAAATAATACCCACTAGCTCATATAAATACAAAAAAACAATAAGTTATTGGTTATAAAAAAACCTGGACAACATGAAGTTCAATGAAAATACTAAGGATTGTTAGATACATTTTTATAGTAATATATTTGGGTATATGGAAATTTATTTTTGGTACAATACAAGAATTCAAAAAATATAAAGGAATCCCATTTTGAGGGGGAGAAATTATCAGAATCTATAACATCCACAAACTGGGAAAATGATTTTTTCAACCAAAAACATATTTGAAATACTTATAAATATCTATGGTATCTTTAATGGTAGTGTTCATAGTGAATAATTTTTTAAGCATAAATAATTCAAGAATAAAACCCAAAAAATGATAAGATAAGTCTATTAAATCTAAATAATAGAGAGAAGATTACCTTGGGAAATATTCATGATAAAAATTATAAAAATAACATCTCCAAAAAGACTATGAAGAATGCTGGTGAGTTAACCTAGGGTTAAAAGAGCAAGATGTAAAATAATCATTCCACACCAAATGGTATAATCTATTTCTTTTGTGAAAAAATAGGTCACATCATGGAAATTTTAAAATATTCCATGAATATAAAATTTTAATGGAACAAGATGGACTAGAATAATAGAATAATCCAAGGGAGAGACAAAAGGGGTAGGCAATTGAAGAACACATTTTAAAGTCCTTGTAGAAAAAAATAAAAGGGATGATCATATTACTAAATTTTGTTAGGAAATATAGTTAGAGGATTTGGAATAATAAATAGAATTGGAAGCCTAATAAAAATAAATATCCAAGGGGAAAAAGAAGATTCTATATGAATAATAAATTGAATTTCATAAGAGTTGTCAAAATGGAAGAACTCAATATCTCATGAGCAGTTGTGTGCAAGGTGAAAAATGGATAGATACAATTTAAATTATTGTGTAACTATTATTATAGGACAATAAAAAATAATAAATAAAATGAAATTTTCACCAAGGGATGCATTTTCCTTGAGGGATAATGATAAAAATAAAAACTCAAATAAGAATAAAGATATAGAACCCCTGATTCCCAAATAAAAACACAATTTCAAAAAATGATTATGAAAGTATGAAGAGTTCATTTAAAAATGGATCTAGATTTAAAAGGTTATTTTAGTAGAGAATTAATTCTCAATCCAACTACTCAAATTGATGAATAAAAAGTTTCCACCCTATTCCCTTATTATTTATGTTTTATTTCTGTGCTAAACATATAGAGAAATGAAGGTGACGTAGGCCCTCAAATTGGGAACTATTGAAATTAAGAAAGTTGGAATAACTATTATAGATATAAAGAAGGAAAAATATTGGTATGATTTTTAAAATAGTAATCTAAATAACATCTAGAGAAAATACCAACCATGATGTATGTAAAGAGGTTTTTAGAACTGGATAAGTCAAATTATAAAAGTAACTATCTTTGTGGGAATTAAGTACATGATAACTTGAATAGTTTTTGTATAAATTAATTTTCCATGATGAAGAAACTATAAATGATTACATATTGGTGTTATCTCAATAAATGGAATTATAAATCTTATTGGATACTGAAATAACTATTTATAACTTAAATATAGATTGTATCCCTTAAGGGGTAGTTACTTAATAAGCTTATATATATATATTCGATACATAAATATATATAATTATTGTAAATTTCTTGACCAAAATTCCTTTAAAATGTCTGAATGTGTACTTTTCATCCCTTTTTCTCAAAGAATTGGTTTTAACATTAAGGGGGATAAATTTCTTTTGATTAATGAAAAGAAGTTGATTAAACTTAAAGTATTCAAGGGTTGTTTAAAATCAAGACCCTTAGGTTAAACTTTAATATTTTTTATCTTTTTATTTACTAAGTGTAATAGTTTAGGTAAAAATATATTTGAAAATATTTTCAAAATTTTATTTAAACAATTTTTATCAGCATGGATATATATAAAAACCCCCAAAGGAAGATAGTTGAAAAAGTCAACCCTTGGTATCATGTTTTTTAGATTATGTATAACCTTGTTGTATAAATCAAACCCTCTTGTTTTCTACAATGAGAGTAGATCAATTAGGCTTAGAGTGGAATTATTGTTGGAAGATTACTTAATTTTGGAGTGATACCAAAATCTTATACACTTTGTAATTATAGTTAATAAGGGGGATAGTGAATAAAATGAGTTAACATATTGACATTACATTTTTTAGCATTGGTATTGATAAAAAATAAAAATAGGGAGATTTATGAATCCACTTTGTGTTTGATTTGTTTTCTTATAAATAAATAGTCATGATGCCTGATGTTAATATGATATGAATTAGGATATCTTGGAAGGAAGTTGTAGAGCCTAATCATGTAAAGAAGAATCATTATGTTCCTAAGCTTTTCATCACTTTGTGTTGAGTGAATGAGTATTGGAAATATTCCTTGAAGATTGGATGGAATGTAGGTTTTCACCTCTAATTATATGGAAAATAAAAAATAAGAAATGATGTAAATACATGATTCACATGGTAAATAAAAATAATTCAAACATCTTTATACTTCTATGTGTTTAATTGAGTATAGTAGATATGGATTGGAGATACAAAATTTTGAGGAATTATGAGTTGTTGTCATATTCATATGAGAATGGAGTTACTTCTATATGGAAAAGAAGAAATGTTGGAAGTTAGACTATTATAAATATAGAAAAGGGTGAAGATTCTTCTTAAAGTTTATATGTGGAATCTATTGAAGTATTTGAGATAATAATTTGAAGCAGATACTTCCACTGGAAGTTTCTTGAAAATCCATTCCCTTAGAAAATATTATTTTAAATCTAAATGTGTTAATGTTGTGTGTTTAATATATAAATTTGGTTCAAGAATAAATATTGATAATGATGCTGCTTCTATTACACTGTTAATGTTCTGATCACTTGACGGTAAAGGAGAGATCTACTATTGTCCTTGAATATCTGTCTAGAAAACATATACGAAACATCCTTTTAGGGTTATGATTTATGTGATAATCTTAAAAGAAGTTATGATAAGTGTTTTGGAGCTCATAACATTGTCTATAACAGTTTAGAAGGATCTTGACGTGCATATACAATGAAAAACTTTGAGAGTTATTGGTTATTAATTTAATACATTTGTATTAAAAATATCCAATTTTTATTTAAAATTAGAAATATAAAATATATAAAAATAAAGTGATATACATATAATTTATTCCATTTATCATCTTAAATTTTACTTATATAACCACTCAAAATATCTATATATGACCTAATGATAAGACAAGAAATGATAGTTATCAAGAGTGGTGATTTAGCTTTCATGGATCTCATATTGATTTCTATGAGCATTAAATTTTCCCACAAATTATTTCACTCAATTCAAACTTGTTAAAGTTCAATTTGTGATTGGTATATGGAAAACACTAAAAAATATACCTCCCTTCCAATCTTAGGAAAATTTGCATCATAAGGATGTATTATACTACTTAATTACATTTTTTCTACTTTCTATATTGATTTTATAATATGCATAATTGTATTTATAAAAAATGATTCAATGACTATGTTATAGTGATCGTATTATAATTATATAGTGGTTTGTTTTATATTTAGTGATAAAATTAAAACAACCAATCATAACTTTAAAGTATTAAAATTTTTATTTTGTCACATTCTTAATACCTTAAAAAAAATTTACCATCAAAATTTCATTATTCAGATGAAAAAATGAGGGTAATTTTGTCTCATTACATTTTTGGGTTCCCTAGTGGCTTCCTCAAACTTATGGTTTAACCATATAAATTTTACCAAGTGGTTGGTCTTGTTTTATATAACCTTATATATTTGATCCAAGACCTCCTTAGTTTTTTCTTTATAAGATCTTTGAGTTCATTATACACGATAGATCATGTATGTACTTCCTAAAAAATGATACATAGATCACATCATATAATTTGAAAAGGTTTAGATAATATTAATGATGATAAGTTTCCATCCCTAAATGATAGAGGATTTAAAAATAATGAATGTATCTTGGGATTAAATTCCACTTCTTTCCAAATCTCATAAATTTCTTCCATGGTAATATTTAGAAGAGTGCCTTATCTCTGACTTCAAACTCCAAATCTCATCAATGATTATCATTATAGATCTTTTATTAACTTTTTACAGACTTAATATTCTTATGAATAGTTTATATTTTTTTGTCATATCCAAATAAAGATACATTCCCAATAAATTATGCTTTCCTACTTATTCAAAAAAAGTTAGATTTCTACACCTGTTTCCATACAAAACCTCATACAATGCCATTTGAATGCTAGAATGGAAGATGTAGTTGTATAAGAAGTCTACTAGGGTAAATTTTTGATGGTAATATACCTTGAAATACATAAAATAACATCTTAGTTTATCCTTTAGAGTTTTAATGGTCATTTATAATTTACCATCATTCCGAGGATGATAAGCGGTACTAGAGCATAGATATGTATCCAAATCCTATTTAAGAATTTTCAAAAACTTTGAGGTAAACCTTAAACCCTAATATGATATAATATAATTTGGTATACCATATATATTTTTAACTTTTATTATATTTATTTTTTAAATTTATTTAGGATATAAATATTTTATAATATCAATAAAATGCATTTATTTCATAAGGTGATCGACTACAACCCAAATTGCATTATGACACTTAAATGTTTTAAGGAGTCCTATGATAAAATACATGGTGATTTTATCCCATTTCCATATTGGTATGGGTAATGGTTTCATAATCCCGTTAGACATATTTCATTCAGCCTTAACTTTCTGGCATACCAAGCATCGAGATACATACTCTATAATCTCTCTCTTCATGTTATCCCACCAAAAATGATCCTTTATTTATATATATAGTTTTTTTCTTCTAGGTTGAATATATAATAATTATAAATGTGAATAATACAATAAAAACTTGTTTAGTTATAGTGTTTATGGAACACATATTTATTTCTCTAATATTATAATTAAATTATTTTCAAATTTGAACTGTGGAATAATCCCCACCTTATTCTATAGATATATATCCTCATTCTCTACATCCTTGATCTTTAAATGAATAGATAGTTGATACATTATTAGGTAAATATAATATTTCTCCACTTCCCTTATTATTTCAAGGTCATTCCTTTATAAATACATGAGTACTATGTATTTTCTAATCCTCTTTATGGTTAAGGTAGCATGATTATTTCTACTAAGACTATCTTCCACCTTGTTTTCCTTCTCATGGTGGTAATTTATTGAGTAGTCATAATCCTTGATCAACTCCTATGATCTACTTTAGTACATGATCAAATCCTTTTGTGTGAATATATAATTTAAAATCTCATGGTTAGTATATATATCACACTTTTTACAATAGATATAATATTGTCAAATTTTCAATGAAAATACTTCTACCATCATCTCCAGATTATGAGTTGGGTAATAATTTTGATGTGTCTTTAATTGAAATGAAACATAAGATACTACATTGTCATTTTTCATAAGTATGAATCACAAATCCTTTAACGAAGCATGAATGTATATTAAAAACCATTATACTCTATAGGGTAATGTATATAAAAATGACGTGACCAATCACATCATATGATCATTAAATATTTATTCACATTATTCTGTACAAAGGAACTTCAATCCCTTCATTGTTTATTGGGTTAGAGGATAATAAAATTGTGGGAATTTCTCACAAATAATTGGTAGTATCTAGATAATTTAAGAAAACTCTAGATTTTTTTTATAGTTTAGGTCTCAAACATTCTTCAATCACCTTAGTATTTGATTAATCCAAAGTTATTCATATGACTCAATAAGGATACTTTTTATAGCAAAAACCCACACTTTATAATCTTGGAATATAATTTCTCCTTTCATAAGGACTTTATCACAATAAAAAAATTCACATCTAGCTCCTCCTTTCTCTTAGAATATATGATAATATCATTGATAAAGACTAGCATGAGTTTTCAAGGTAATATCTAAAGATTATATTAATCAAATCCATAAATATAACTAGTATATTATTGAGACCAAATAGAATCACTATGAATTCATAGTTTTAATTTATTATGTGGGAATATAAATTGATTATATTTTCTCTCTTTACCTATAGTTAATGGTATCAAGCTCAAATATTTACCTTCGATAAGTGTTGATATCCTCTAAGTTGATCAAAAAAATCATCGATACAAAGTATATTATACTTGTTATTGAATGTGATATTGTGAAGCTCATAATAATCTATGAAAATATGAATAAATACATCCTTATTATTGATAAAGAGGATTGGTTCACTCCATGGTGAATCACTAGGGAGTATAAATCCATTTTTCAGATTCTTCTAAATCTTCTTATTTAATTATTCATATTAAATGGGGTCCATTATATAAATAATATTCAATATCATCATGGAACTAGGTATGAGTTCTATCAATAAATCAAAATCACATTTTGCGGGAAGCATAAGAAATTCATTGAGAAATATATCTGTATACTCCCATATAATTAACACATATTCAATGTTGAGTTCTTACACAATAGTTTGAGTCAAGAATCCTACATTATAGGGTATCAAGTCCAAAATTGAAGGGTTTTTTTATCAAGGGAGTTCATAATCATCTTTGTAATGATAATTGATAATGGAATGATTTGATACATGAAATAATATTTACTTTCTTTAAAAATTGATATGATCTCAATGTAGAGAAGGATATTCTATTCCAAGTATCGCATTGAATTATACTATGGGTGGGAAAATTAGATCCATAGGAAGCATATTCCCATAGATATTGGTCAGAGAATATTTGCATATCTTGGATTCAATAATCAAGATACCAAGTGTTATTAGTGATAATTCAATATCCAAGGTTTTAGGTGGTGAATTAACATTATCAGAAAAATTTCATGATATAAAAGAATTCAATGAACCAGAATCAAATAATACATTAATAGATTTGGGGTGGAGTATAAGTGTACATTTCGCCACTTATTTATCATGATCTACCTCAGCGGTTATGATTGTTTAATATTTTACCTGTTCCCTTGGTCTAAAAGGTTACTGATGTCTATTATCCTCATTTTCCCTTGGTATAGGGCATTGATTTTTTTATAAATCCCAAAATCCATTCATTTGAATCATTGAAGTGTGGGTGGAGAATTAACAGGGGCCTTCATTTTCTCTATTGTGTTATTTTTAATCTTTAAATAGTTTAGAAAACCATGTGCTTGATGGACTATTCTACAACATTTAAAACATACTAATAACTATATTAGGTAATTTCCTAATTTTTTATTCCCATATTTATAACATACATGGGGTTGAATTTTATTTCCTCCATGATATTTTTCATATGAGTTTCCATGAAACTAAATCTTCCTTTTCTTGTATCCATAATAAAGAGAGTCCCTAACTTTCATTTACACCTTCAATAAACATTGAATAATCTATTCCTAGATACCAAATTATATTATATATAACGACTTTATAAGACTTGGTTTTAGGCTAATAAAAATCATTAAATCATAAAATTAGGGTTAGTAATAAAAATAGAGGCGTACCTAAGTATTCTTATAAATATTTCTTCATAGGTTCCCACTGATTCACCCTCCTTTTATTTTATCTTTAGAAACTATTTCACCATTTTCATGTAAATATTTAGAGGAAAATATTTTGTAAAAAATTATGTATTAAAATCCTCTCATTTTATAAGTCAAATCATTCCTTCTTCATAATATTATTAATGAGATTCCACTATTGGTTATAATTATATTTCAAATTTTAAACAACTAAAATAATCCTCTGAAGGTTGATAATTATAGGACTTAAATTATATTCTCTATTATGTTAATCAATTTATCTGTGATTAGTGGGTTGGAAGAACCACCAAAGGAGGGTATACATTTCCAAATAAAGGACTTGATAGCTAGTTGATCCTTATTTATTTTATTCAAAAGATAAATAAAGTTTTCATTATTGTTCAGAGATTCTTAGATTTGAGTTAACATTTACCTGAGATTTTTCACTTGAACCCATATCTCATTCAGCTTCTTGTTGGGAAAATCTCTACATTGTCCATCACACCCACTTCTAACTCAGTTCTTCTAGAATCTAACTATTTATTTAAATAATGTAAAGTTGACTTATGAAAAAATTAATAAACTCATAAAGGGAAACTATAAAATTAGAATAAGTAATTCATAAATTACATGAAAAACCTAACTTATGAATATCCATGTTTCAATATAGGTAATATATTTTCATTTTCTTATTAGGTTTTATAAACTACTATTTATATAATACATCTAAAATTTCATTTAAATACTTCATAATGGTTCTTAAATAGCATGTAAATTACTATATAATATCCCCTTGGAGTGTCAAACTAAGTGTCCAGTTAGGCCTACTTGTTGTAAATCAAGTTAAGGTCAATTTAACACCCAACCTGACTTATTTAGGGATTATTGCCTATAGGTACATCTATGATAGAGGATACATCCATTTTTTGTATCCATATTGGGATGTAATTTATAGGATACCACACACTCACTACTTTACAAAAACTTTTATGATGTTTTCCTATATTTATACTTATCCACATGATTTTTATTAATTTTATCAAGTCCTAATTGAAGGACCCTAGACCACCCTGAAGGGGGGGGGGGGGTGAATCAGAGTGTTAACTTTTTCACTTCTTTACTGGATCTTCTTCATATGTTGGTAGGAACTTGTTTACATCTATATGATGGATATGTGAAATAATTAAAACATTAACATATAGAAGGACAACAAAACAATTTTACTTCGTTCATGGTCATACCTAATTCCACTAATCTTCACAAGTTGTTTATTACAGAGATTTAGGCACAATCACTCTGTCCCAGGCACACTGCCAAAAAGTTCAGGGATAGCTCACTACCTCTATCATATCACTTCCATAGACTCCCCCGGGCTCACTGCCTTAGAGAAGTATTCACTCATTTTATTGACTTGAAAGTCACTTCAACAGATTGGAATGAAAGTATTTGTCTCTGTTCATCCGGAGACACTACTTTCATCAGAGTCCCAAATTCATACTCTTTTATATTCAGTTTTATACTTTTGTGAAATTACTAAATTCACTAAAACTTATTCTTATTTTTTCTAGAATCACAAAATACCTTTATAAAGTTTCTTTTTATGAAAACTATCCCTGTTTCTGTGGAATATATCTTATTTTCATATCATTCCTACTTTTCATACTGCTCCTGCTCCGCGTACCACACCTAATCCACACACCGCACATGCTCTGTGAACCGTGCCTACTCTATGGACCACACTATCTATAAACACAAATCCTGCTCCGCGCACCATGCCTGATCCACACACCAAGCTTGATCTATGCATCACACCTGCTCTGCACACCACACCTGCTCTGTGCACCCCACCTGCTCCTCACACCCCTCCTGCTCTGTGAAATGCACCTTCTTTGCATACTGATCCAACTCTGTGTAAGGAACCTACTCCATACATTGTGTCTATGTACCACCTCTGCGTACCTCCTCTGTGTTCCACCTTCGCATACCATTTCTTCCTTCTGCGGGATTCCTCTTCAAATTCTTATAATTATTTCATCTCCCGTATACCACATCTTACTATGAAAAATATCTTCCGTGGACTTCTCCTTCCAATTTCATGAACTTTTTCTTCTTTCACATACCACTTCTTCCTACAAATAATGTATCCCACGTACCACTTTTGGACTTAGCTGAGTTCTTCCACAATGATGATATTTTATTATTGAATTCTCTCTCTATGAATGATGGGATTATCACTCCTTATATAGGCAAATAACTCTGAAAATTTTTCTAATCCGATTTACTCAAATTTTCAACGTGGGACAATCTTCACCGTGAACTATGCTCCTTCTACGTACTGTTATCCTCCACCGTGTACTGCGATGCTTCTGCGAACTGCGAACATTCACCATATACCATGTGTCTAATAGTCTGTGTACTGCATCTCTTCCACCAATGATGAGCCATTCCATGGACCCCAACTCCTTTTACAGTGAATCATTTTTAGTACTATAACCCGTTCCATGAACTGTTTCGTGTACCTTTCCCGCTACATGGTATGCGACGGTGAATCATTCCCAAACAAGGTACATGGTCCATGCTCTGAGGTACGAGGTTTTCTTCCTTTTCCAATTTCATTAATTGTTCTGCATCTCATTCACTTATATGCAGAAATCATTCCATATCCAAAAACAAAATCCTAATTTGAGGTCTAACAATTTGGAAAACACTAGGAAATGACACCACATTAAGTATCTACTTTGGAAAGAACACTCATGCTAATTCACTGTCATATCTCTTCTTCAAAAATCATCTTATTTCATTATGAACCTTATCTGTTGTGATATATAGTCTTTGATCGATCACCTTTAGCATAATTATAATTGTCCAGGGAAAGTACTATAACTTATCTATCTTCCAGCAATAGTAGTCTTTCTAGTCAATACTAAATACGATTGGCATAATTTTCTCATCTTTTTATGATCATTCTTAAATATTCAAATCTTTTCATGATCCCTCATGCAATTATGCATTTATCTTCAAGAAGGATGTTGCATGGTCTCTTTGAATGGTGAGATGTTTCCTGATCACTTTATAACTTGAATCCCTTCAACACTCTCTGAGATAGATTCATTTATGTATACAATGTATAACCATTGATACATGTATTATGAACTTAATATCAGCTCAACAATCGTCTGAATTTATAACTTTAAATAAATTGGGAGTCCTTCTTCATTTTGATCTTTATTGACAACTGTTGACAAAAAATACAACCATATACACAAAGTGGTCCCAACACTAATCCTAAAAAATAATACATTCTTCCAAAAAAAATAATCAAACCTAGATTTGATACCAATTAAATTCCCCCAACCTAAACTCCTGGGCCTGATACTAAAAAACATACTTTATGTACCAACATTTATAACAAGAGACATGTCCTAAGATAAAATTGCATATATTTTACATTATTTTCACAATTTGAACATTATATATCATTAATAATATTACAACCCTTGAAACAAAAATTTTGGTGTCATTGAATGTTATATAAATAAAAATTTTATTTCAATTTTTTTATTATATCCCACAATATATCTATATAATACTTCTATTTACACATATTCCTATATGTAATTGCCTTAGGAATTGGGTAACAAAATAAGGGATGATCTAAAACCCTCAGTAATAAAAAGTCTTATCAAAGATTCATTACAAGTTTATATCATAAGTATATGAGAAAACATGAGAGAAATATAGAACAATAAGATTTGTCTATAAGAGATTAGAAAAGGACGTGTAACCTCAAATGGTCAATGATATACCTTGGTTTAAGAGTGAAAATGTATGAGATAATAAACATTATTTATAGAGAATGACATAAAAAAAGTTCATGGTATAATTGTTTGTAACATGTATAAGTATGTACAATCAAAACATATCTCATGGATAAATTCCAAGAAAATAAAACCATATAGGATCAGGAATCACTATCTATTTATCATTATATAGTGTATTATACAAAGCTACCTATATCCAAAAGTGGACTGAGCGTCATTACTAATTTCCCATTAAAATATCATGAGATATAAATATTTACACAATACATTAGAGGTTTATATAGGACCCAACCCTCACATAATTATAATACATAAACATATGTACCACATGAAAATATTAATTCATCATATCATGAAAAACCCAATAAATAAAATGAAGTTCATATCACTTTAATAATGTTATCTCATAAAATGGAAACCATAGTTATATTGGTTGATACTAAAATTAAATCACCCAAAAGGAGTAATATCATAAGGGAATTTAGAGTGATAATAATTAATCAGAATTCTATATAAGATATATCTTTTGGTTTTAAAGAGGTAAATAGAATCGAAACATAAAAAGAGTTTGTTGAAAACATTTCTTCACATTATTACGAAGAGTTGAAGTTATGATTTACTATCAAAAAGGTAATTTTTTGAGTAGTTGGAATGAATAATTTTTTAAAAATTATTTAGAGATAAATATCAATAAATTTATCCTTGAAAAATATTTAAAGGTTATGCACACCCATGTGGAATGTAATACAAATGATATGATCATGGAAAGAAAAAATATTTTAAATATTTTAAAATACCTTTATTGAAACCCACATAATAAAAATAGATAATAAAAATTCATTCTGAAAATAGGTAAAGATGAATATGATTATAAAAGAGTTAATTCATATATTAATTTTAAAATAATAAAGGAAAAAATTTATGGAAATAAATGATATGGATATGTAATAGAAAAAGATTATTGGGGAGGATGGAAATTATTCTTACCAATTTTTTTTATTTAAAGAGAGGAATATAGAAATGAAAAAAATTTGATTAGAAAAAGTAAATTTCATAGAGGGAAATATAAATTAAAATATTGTGTAAATAATTTTTGGAATATAATAAAATTATTATAATATATTAAAGGTATAAAAACTATGACTCAATTAAAATAGCCCCAATTCAACAAAAAAACCTTATCATAGATTCATGCTTTGGTGGACATGCTCTAAATCCCCATGTGATAAACCCAACCATATTAATTACTTATTTAAGAAAATTATTCAGATATTTATCTTTTATATTATTTAATTATAACCATTTATTATACATTTATTAGTTAGTTATTGATTATTTTCATTATCTAATGTTATTGATTTTGAATGTTTTGATCAAATTTTGTAGTATTGATGTCAATCCTGGTACTTTGATACCAAGTTCATAAATACTATATTATTATATGTACAATAATATATGTTCTTAAATTATTTATGATTTTGTAATTTCATTCCATTTTAGTTTTTAGATATATTTATTGAAGAATAAATCGATGATGATCTTATTTCAATAATTTTTAAAAAATGATAGGTTAATTTTTAATAGAAAATTAAAATATTAAAATCACACTTAAATAATATTAGTAATGTTATAATTACCATTTTTAACCAATAAATACAATATTATTACCATCCATCTATGGTACTTATGAAAAATAAAATACGTCGTTCACGGAGGTGGTAGTCCGTACATAACACGAGTTATGTTTTCATTTTCTAATGGATGGAGGGATAAATAATTAGTTTAAAATAAATATAATAACATGATAGTATAGTAATGATACCAATTTAATTATATTATAATTGTTTGAATAGTTTTAGAGTATGGGGGATGAGAAATTATAGAATATAATGTTATAGATTGGATAATAAACATGCTGAGAGTTTGAATAATTTCTTGAAGGGACACCTATAACTGGAGGACTTGGGATACTTTAATGTAAACATGGTATACCAAAAATGTAAGGGGATATAAGGTAGGAAAAATTATTAGCGTTTCAATGTAATTTTTAAGGAGTGTGGCTTGATAAAAATATAATATGAGACATATTATCAAATTAAACTATTGTATTTATTTTATTAATAAAAATATAATATGAGACATATTATCAAATTTATACATGATGAATATAAAATTTGGATCTATTTAATCTATTTTACTTTATAAATATGATAAAATTAACATTTAAATTAAAACATAAGATATATAAAAATAACATTTGTTGAAAAAATGTCTTTTTGAACATTAAGTTTTTTAATTATTCTTTCCTATAAATTAATAAATATATGAGTGTTAATAAATTATTTATATCAAAAATATATTTTATTAAAATCACCATTTAACCTTACTATATTTATTTTCTTAAAATAAAATCCATATCAGATAATTTTTTTATAAAAATATATTTTTAATTATAAAATTATTTTATTAGTTATTAATTGAATACATTTATATTAAAAATATAATTTATATTTATTAAAAATTTAAATGTGAAATGTATAAAAATAAATTTGAAATACATATTATTTATTCCATTAATCATCCTAACTTCTACTTACATAACCCCTAAAAATATTTACAAATGATCTAAGGTTACGATAAGAAATGATTGTTATTGTGGGTTAAGATTCATCTCACATGGATCTCATAGCGATTTCTATGATCTTGATCTTTTCTCACAAATTATTTCACTCAATAAACACTTTTTTGGAGTTATACTTTGTCTTGATCCAGGGAAAACCCTAAATAATTTATCTCAATTCTAGGCTCTAAAAAATGGGATTCATATTTATGGATCAAGATAATTGATGCCATTTATTATACTTTATTAATTTATTTTATAATATCGTTAATTCTATTTATATATATTGATTCAAAAACTATTTTACAACTATCATATTTTAATTATAATGTGGTTCATTTTACATTAAATGATATATGTAAAGAAATATATTGATTATCTACTAAAAGAGGATAATATTTATTGATTATATTATCTTTTAATTTTATTAATTATTTATAAACATTTGTATTAGTTCATTTTACAATTTCAACTTCTTTTCACCTCATGTTTGTAATTATTACTTAAATTTCACTAATACATGGAATATTTTTCAACACCTTGTAAAAAACACATGTTAATATGTTTTTATGATATTTTAGGATAAAATTTCCCATATTTTAAGGAAGATATTTCAATTTTGAATCATATTTGGTTTCACATTGGAAGACACTCATGTTGGTCCTTGAATCCATAAAATTTTGGCTGAATTGAACTAGATAACTTTACACTAAAATGAATGTTCCATCCAAAATACAAACTATATGAATTTGAAAATTAAATTTTGGATTTAGGAAATCATTGGGAACATTTCACTAAATTGTGTACAGATATAATTCATAGTTTTTAGGGGTTATCCATGAAACCCAAGTGGAAGATGAAATTCTGGACTAGATTTGGTGGCCTAGAATAATATCCCACCATTTTGATCACAACTCATAAAATATGAGTTCTATTGGAATTTAATTTTCAATATGATAGATTCTAATACGCATGTTTTTCTTCTAATAACCACTCGAAATATTCCATATAGAATCCATTTTTGGTGCATATGTTGGAGGGATAAAATCTGGATATGATTTTGGGTCAATGGAAGAGAAGTCCAAATTCCACAATCCTTCCACCACCCCATGCCTACACCAATCAAGTGGAAATACTTTTAATTATTTAGGGTCTACCAAAGTATCCGAAATTTCAATTTATGGTAGTGGTAGTGAAGTATTTTAGAGTAATCCTTGTATGTTTTTGTTGTATTATTATGTTAATGCTTTTTATTTATAAGCTATTTTCTTTCTCTTGTAAGTTATTTTAATCACATTAGTTTCATAATAAAAATATACAGTATTCACACATTATATTTTTATTGTTAACATGTTGATCCCATTTTCTTAAGGTGAAATTTTATTCACACAAAAAGTTTTTAAATTATTCACAAAATGGTGGAGTGTTCATTATTTTTTTGTTCTATATTCTTTAATTCCACCCTTATGGGTCTAATTCTATCTTTCATTGGGATATTTATATCAATTAAGGGATAAAAAACTTATGGTTTGATCCAAGGGAGTATTAATGGTATGTTTTGGATGTTATTTATTATTATAACAATGTTTAATTATTTATTTTAGTTGATATTTTTATTTTATGATTTCTTTATTCCTCATCCTTAATTATTTTGAATTCCAACTTTTCAAGTGATAATATGACCCTTTACCTTGGATTAATTATCAAAATGATCCTCCAAGTTAATAGGTGATTATCATTAGGTTGTATAGGTATTAAAAATGTAAGTGATGAGGGTGGGTTGATTTAATCAAATCAATCCATCTCAAGTATAAGAAATTGAAATGATAAAAAATAAATTCAACATATCTACCCCTTGAAATAACCTAAGATTAACTAATTACCATTATTTGAATCAACATAATTCATTTAATGTTTTAGAAATCCACTCAAATCAAACCCAATGTTAGACACTTTATATCCAAAAACAACTTTTTATATTGTTTATGTCTATAGGTTTTTTCTATGATCTTTAAGGATTTAACTACCCAAGCTAAACTAAAAGAAACTACTTCATCCCAAAAATCAGGGATCCTAACTGTAGTTTTTTATAGACTAGATTTGGGTATTCTATCTCTATTTTTTCTTTATTTTTTTTATTCTTGATTGAGTTAACTTCTGATTATGCTTGAGTATGTGCAATTCACTTGGTTCCCTAAGGTCTTTGTGCCTGGGAGTTATCAAAAAAGTATCACTATAGGGATTGAATTGATTGAGTGAAATTTAAATTACCATGTAAATATTTAAAATAAATAAAATTATAAAAATTTAAAAAAATATAAAATTTCATACTCATCTTAGGATTAAAATGTGATTATCACATAGATATTCCATATTTTTCCCCTTGAGTAAAAACTAACCCCTATTTCGTATTTGATACACAACACTTCATTATGAATAATTGAATTGTGTTTAAATATGTAAATTAATTTGAAAAAATGAATAAGATTGGATTTGTAAAGTTATTTTGAATCTATACTATTTTAAATTATTTTTATGGGTTCATTTTGGTTTGATATTTGATCTTATTAGTGATCATTGTATGTTAAAATGTGTTTGGAAAATTTAATTCAATTTTCATATTTTTGAGATACTTTTTACTTAGGACTATAAAAAATCTAGTTGGGTGGGGAGTGATTCTACAATAGAATAGGATAATATTAATTTCTTATATTTTCATTTTTATGTTTTTAATTGTTCATGAATATTGGTATTATTTAATTTTACAATTTTAACTTCTTTTTACATAATGTTTTTAATTTCTTCTTAAATTTCACTAATAATAGAAATATTTTTTAACACCTCATAAAATAAAACCATTCAAACTTTTGTTTTAATATTATAGGATAATTTTTTATATTTTTAGTATTAAGTTTTTCTTATAGATAATATGGATATTCACATTGAAAGACACACTTCTTGGGCCTTGAATCTAGAAAATTCTGGGCAAAGTGAACTGGACATAAATCCCCTAAAATGAATGTATCATCCATGATCCATGACCAATGAAGCTGAAAATGAATCTATTGGTATAAGAAATTATTAATAACATTTAATCAAACTATATAATAATCTAATTTGAAGGTTTTATGGGTGATCTAGGCAGCCTAAGTGGAAGATGAAATTATGAGACGGATTTGGTGGACCAGAATAACAACCCGCCATTTTGATCCTAAATCATATAATATGATGTAAATTTGGATACAATATTGAAATATTTTATAATAAGTTATATTGAAACTTTTATTCTTCTAAGAACCACTCAAATTATTTTATATAGAATCTCTTTTTGGTGCGTCTATTGGAGGGATCAAGATGGATCTAATTTTGGGTCAAGGGTGGAAAAGTACACATTCTACAAAATTTTCACCACCATATGTAAAATAATAATAATAATAATTTGGGATGAATTTTAGTACTATATATTTTAACTAAGTCTCCTAAATTTTCTATTTAAGGTAGTGGTGGTGAAGGATTTGGGAGGAAGTCTTGTATGTTTTTGTTGTATTGTTATACTACCCCTTTATCTTTATAAGATACTTTATTTATCATGTAAGTTATTTGAATTAAATTATTTTATTAATAAAAATTCTTAATAATATCATATTATATAACTCTTTTTAACATGTTGATATCATTTACTTAGGGTGATAATTTATTCCCACAAATAAATGTGAAATTCACCAAAGAATGGTGTAGTGTTCATTATTTTATTATTATATCTTCTTAAATTTCACCCTTATGAGTCTAATTCTATATTAAATTGAGAGGTTTTAATAAATAGAGGGATAACCCTATTATTTATTGATACAATTGAGTATAAATGGGATGGTTTGGATATTATTTCTCATTTTACAAATGTATAATCAATTATTTTATTTGGGATTTTTATGTGATGATTTCCTTCATCCTCATCCTTACTAAATTTTAAGGCCAATATTTCAATTTCTAATACGAATATTTAATATAGGTTTCTCATGAAAATTATCCTATAAGTGTATGGGTGGTTATTATTAGTTTTTGTAGGTATTAAACTAATAAGTTATGAGGTTGGATTCATTTCATTGTATAAATCTATCTCAAGTCTAAGAAATTGAAATCATAAAAAATAAATTAATCCACTCTACCCCTAGAAATAACCTAGGATGAAATCATTCCCATTAATTAAATTAACTTATTTCATTTAATGTTTTATTAATACACTCAAATAAAAACCAAATTTGGCCACTTTATATCCAAAACCACTATGTAGAATGATTTTGACTGTAGTTTTCTTCTTGTGTCTCGCCATATTTGACCACCAAAGCTAAAGTAAAAGTGAAAATTTTAACCCTAAACTTGGGTAAATTTTGATGAGAATAGATATAATTAATTTAAATTATTATAATTTCTGTGGTGTTTCCACATGACTAGATTCAAATATCCTAGAGCCTAACTATTATGAGTTTCTCTTCATGGAATGATCTATGCACCCACAACACTAATATTTAAAGTAGGTATTCAAAACATAACCTGATCACTACATGAAATGGGTTGTTATAAAACAACTTATATCCTATAAACACACACACATACACTCACACATATATAATAGATTCTTCATCATTCTTCCAAAATAAATTTTTTTTCTATAATATCCATAAATCCCTTTCTAAAATGACTTCTAGAAAAAATAATTCCATAAAAACTTTTATAATTACACTTTACTTTCGAAAAAATAGAAATTTTCAAAAAATTTCTATATAAATTATAAAATTTCACATTAATATTTGAAGAAAATAATTTATTAAAAAACTTATTAATAACTTATATAATTCCACCTTACTTATATAATATAAAAACTTCTAAAAAACTTTTGGATTGTATTTATCTATTCTTATAAAATATGTTACAGTTAATTGATATCTAAAAACTTTTAGAATATCAATATATCTGCATACAAATGTGTTAAAAAAAATACACCATAACTTGTGTTAATGATAAATCCAACAAAAAACTAATACTCGAATGGATTATAATCGTATTAATCATGCATTATGAAATATCATGTGACAAATATATTTATTACATAGAACATATTTGTAGATGATTTTCATGGTAATGAATTATCCTTATCTCTTTAGGGGATATGATTTATTTTTATATACCACTTTTTTTCTATGAATATGATTCAATGATATTAAAATAAGGGCTTATGGGGTTTTACATAAAGTGTATCTCTATGTTCCACAAATTCACAATAGTTAAAGTTTAATATGAAGTAGAACCCACATGTGGGGAATGGTGAATGTCTAAGAAAAAAATCACAAGTAAATTAATAATTATTTTTTTTTCAAAATTTGGAATAATAATAATTGAAATTATTTATGAAGGTATTATATAATTATTTAACTTTAAATTTTTAAAAATGAGAAAATCATTTTTTAGGAAAATAATTAATATTTGGTCTTTTTAAACAATTATGGGTGAAAAGATCTACGTTAATAGCTTATCAATAATTATGTGAAATTTAAGAATGTAAAAAGTGGGTGATGAAAATTTTTTTATGATGAAAATGAGTTAACTAGGGTATAAGTTTGTTTTTAGGAATTTATAAAGGTTAAGTTTCTATAGGGACCAAAGTTAAATTTATGGAAGCTTAAAAATAAGTATAAATATATATTTTTGTATAAAAACTATCATAAAAACCTATTTAATAAATTTTATTTCTCTCCCATTCTCTCTAAATTTATAGAGAGGGAAAATATAAGAAATAATAATGTTGGGTAATTTCATCCTCTAAGATCATGTTTTCACTCTTTAGGAAATTGCATGTTCATTTTAAAGCACTCAGTTCTATCATTTTAGTATGTCAAGACCATAGAAAAATGAAAAAATGGAATCAGGTGCATTTGTGGAACATCTTGTGGGATTCCAACTTAGATCCTTTAAGATACGATGATACAACAATGAGTGGAATTCACCAGGATCTTATTGCCCATTATGGTCCCATTATATTTAATTTGATTAATTATTCATATGTAAATTCATTTGAATAACATACATGATATAGTATAGAAATTAGTGTTATATATCTCATTTTCTGGCACAAATCCATATCAATTTTCTAATAATACTAATCTTTTAAAATTCCGTAGAGGTTAGAGTTCCTTAAAGTGGTATCAAAGCCTTCATGTAAATTTTTAATTCTAAATTTCAGTTAACTTCACTTGTATTTAGATAGAGGGATTCAATACAGTCCTAAAACCACTGATGAAACATAGATCAGTGCTAGGAAAAACAAGAAACTATTGTTTTACGATTTATTTATTTTTAGAAATAAAATTATATATAATATCCAGACGTAGGAAGGAGGGCCTATTGGCTAGAGTAAAGTCAATGGTGGGTGGTATTCCACATCAAATTTGGCACAAAATAAAAAATAAAAAAATAAGAAGATACACACAGGGAAGCATATCCTTGCATGAAAAAACACCCATAGTTGACCGTAGGAGGTGGTACATGACTGAGTGCCAAAAAATCATAGGGACTAAGTTTATTAAAAAAATGAAAATAGATAGTTCCCTATGGAAACAACCTATATGGACCCCATTCCTAGAGAGTGAGATTGACCATGACTTGGGCATGCTCGGTTGGTTCAGATCTGACACTCTTAGAGAAAACAAGCCCAATAGGGTCCTGGTTACATTTTAGGGGCCCATTTTAGGTCTAAATAGACTCAAAATAAATCTATTAAATTTTCAAAAATTATAGAAAAATATTTTAAATTTATTAATATAATTTCAGGAGAAGCGATACATATATAAAATTAGTTAATAATACTTTAATGCAATATTAATGGATTAAAAATTCTCTCAAGTTGAATTTTAGTGCTTTTAATTTTTATAATTTAATATAAATTCATTTTGATTGATAATGACCCGAGACAAACCAATTTATGTTTAGTTGTTTATTTATTTAATTTAATTATTTTATTTATGTTTTAAAATGTAATAATTATTTATTAATTATCTTTTTGATGATTTTTCATTATCTCTACATATTTAAATGTATAAGTCCCTATATGTCTAAATCGAGTGATGAAATATAATCCCACACCACAATTTCCGCCTAAATTATGTGTGATTATGAATAATAAATATCAAAATAGTTCTTGATGACGTGCTATGAGTTGAGATATTACAAGGAAACAAATTAAAAAATGCATAGGAGTTTGATATGCAGTTTAATTCGAGTAAAAAATAAACTCAAGGAATTCCCCTTGAGTCTTAGTTGATCCAACATCCTCTCAATGGATAAAAAAATAGAAAAAACTCATTATCAAGTCATTATTTATTTATTTTTTCCTTTTATGATTAGTAATTATATTATGTGAATTCACTGATATTGTACGATTACATAAGATAGTTAACACACATTAAAAGATAAAAAGGAAAAAAAGTATGTACAGTTATTTCTATATATGAATGGATAATGTTGTGAGTGTGATCACATAATAATAATCATGAAAAATAGAATAAAATTTCAGTAATAAATAAAAATAAAAACTATAAAAATCCTTAAATAAAATATTAAGTCATAAACACATTCCAATATTCAAGTTAGAATGAATCCATAATTTGAGGTTCTCATCAGCCATAATTGAGCGTGCCTACTTTTGTTGAGGAGTTTTAATGAGAGTGGTGGGTTAAATTAAAAAAAATCACATAATATAATTTTACATTCCTTTCATAGTGTAATTTTAGAGGAAGTTTTTTATATAATAAAAGTTAAGGATTAATAGGAGATGAGATTCCACCTAACATATCAAGATATCATGAGTTACTGCAGTTGTCCAACCAAAATCCTACCTTAAACCTAAGGAGTAGTGGATATTCTATAAATCAGGATATAAAGAGTAGTTTAATGATATTTTCCACTAGAATAATCAAATGGATGAGTATTATTCATATATTAACCGAGGGATACAATATTTGAATAAAATAGTCGGAGACATTTACGATTAAAAAATCTATAATGTCTAATAAATATATAATAAAGATAAAAGTATTAATATAGTGAATTTCATTTTTTATAAAACTATCAAATAATAAAAAAAATTAATTGTGATCAATAATAGAAAATTAATTGATCTATATTAGTAATAATTTCAAAGAGTGTTATAGGTTCATGCACATAGTACTAAAATATGAAAATAAATTATATGTGTTTGAGTACCCACTACTTGATGAGCCACCTCATGAATTATGTGAGGGTAAAAAAAATTATTGTTTGGAGACAAAAGGATAATTAATTTAATGAATACTCACTATGTTATCATCACTCTTTAGTGTGTTTTAAAAGAAACACAAGGGAATAGATGTTTACACTATGTTTTCTCATCTCCAATAAGTTTATGTGGATAAAGTAAATGAAGAATTGAATGATATGATCATTATAATGAACACATGAAAATTGAAATATATAATTAATGAAGGTAATAATATACTAAATATGATAGAGTACATTGATCAATTATCATAATAGGGATTCTAGATATATCAATATATTTCAATAAATCTCTTTCTTTCATCTTTATTACCCAATTACACAAGTTTCATTGAAAAATATTAAATGAATTGTATGGATAAAACTATTAAATATCTTTTTTAAAAGGCTATAAAAGTTTATAATAACTTTAATAAAGATTAATGTTTAGTTAATATAGTGAATAAGAATGAATAAAAGGTGAAAAGGATAATGGAATGTTTGATTCTAATGGTAACTTTGCAATGTCCTTCTAAGAAACTGAAGATAAATAAGGAGATCATTTAACATGAGGATATTTGATTCACATATGGAAATAAAGTTCATTGTAAGAGAAAATAAAAGTCATTGAATAATAATAATTAAAAATATACTAATTCAAATATATTCATTATTTCATGTAATATTTTTATTTTAATTCTTGGGTATTAGATATAAATTGGGAACTCACACATTTGTATCAAAATAAAAGAACCAATTAAGTTTAGAAATATTAGAGTAATGAATTGGATCTTCAAGTTATTAATGAATATTTAATCGTATAATAGTTCAGAGAAGATTATAATTTAAAATTTACAAGCGGAATGATTCTTTTATTTGAAAAAGTTATTATTATATATTGTGTGTTACCAAAAAAATATATCATTGTTGAGTTTAGACACAACGTGATTTTAATTCAAGTATGAAATAACTTTTTATAGTATAACATACATGAATAATATTTAATTTTACATAGATCAAAGGGATCCTATTTTAAAAATTAATGATTAATATAAAATTTAATAATTAAACAATACTCAGTTGTGGTAATATAATACTTAGTTAAGTAAAACCCGAATTAGGTGTCTTGGATATACTTGTTAGGTTTTTAGAGTCCTTTGAGGTAAAACTCTTATGTATTTAACATGATAACTTATATGGTATGATAACAAAAAAATTTCTTATTAAAGGTGATAAATCCACAAATATTATAGAATTAGTTCAACAAGCTATGTGTGAACTATTTAAAGTAGAAGTTAGAAGTAAATTTTCTTACTTAAGAAGATTACTTTTAAAAAATTAGGGAATATGAAAGTAAATTAATGAATATACTTGGTAGAATATAAAATATGTTTTATATGGGTGATATAAAAAATATATTATTAAATAATTCACTAATAATTAAAATATAGAGTGTACCCATTCCTAAACTCACATTTATTTATACACATCTGAGTTACAATATTAGTAAAAAGAGGATCAACAATGAGTCTTACAAGCTTTGTAAAATATTTCATTATCTTTTGAGGATGGTTCACAAATAGTGTAATTTACCCATAAAAATATGCCATTAATAATTAAATATGGATATTTTATGAGTTATAATATAAAGAAAATCCCTTATGTCACAAATTCATGTGTTCAGTTCTAAAGTGCAGTTATGTCAAAAATAAATGTTCATTAATAAAAACCCAAAGTAAATCTCAGTTTTATATCCTAAAGGTTAAAAAGGATAATAAATAAATGCATATGATATAAATGTAATAGTTAAGTGAAAGACTATATTTCTATAAATGGGATCATATATCTAATTGTAATAGCTGTAGAAAGATAGACTTTGATGAAGTTAAGGAACACAATGCATAATTTGTTGTTATAGGAACAAGTTCTATAAAAAATAATCCAGAGACATATACTACTTAGGAAAGATAAAAACATGGTTAATAAACAAGTTAGGTGATATATTATTCATTAAGAATAGTGATTATTTATTCTAAAATGAATTTATAAATGAAAAATAAAATAAAATGACAAATGAACATGAATTTAGAATTTGATTAAATATTCTAAAATCCATAATGAATATTTTTAATTTCTTTAGTTTATGAAAAACACATTGGGTTAGAATGGGTATTTAAGAGATAATCATACATGGATTGTAAAGTTATTACCTATAATTTAATATTGGTTGTTAAAGGATTAATATCTATTAAAATTTGTACTATGTTGAAACCTTTTTATTAATTGATATGTTGTAATCAATTTTAATTTATATTTTCATAATATATTACCAGGATTATTATATTTTTATGTTGAATGTTGAAACTGGGAATATCTGAAAAATATATTTTAGATATAATTAGAAGGGTTTGAGATGTAAAAAGTATCCAATATAATGTGCAGGATACAAGGATCTATTTACTAAAAAAATACTCATTAAATCATGGAATAATTATATTTCCATGTGTTTGTAAGAGGTTAACAAGAGTTCCATAGTTTTCTAAGTGATATATATTGGTTACATATGGAAAATAGTTATTATTATTATAGTTATTTAATACTAGGTTGAAAGAATCTATCCATAAAATGACTTAAAGTAACAATCCATGTTCCAAGTAACAAGATCTACCAAGGTCTATCTAAGGGTTTCTTAGAAAAAATAAAAGTACATTTATTGAATAGTTATATAAAAATACATGTTAGAGAAATTCAAGAGAGAATTGTTTCCTATGTCACATGTTATAAATATCTCTAAGATGATGTGTTTGATACACAAAAATAGAATTTGGTGATAAGTATAACTCCATGCTCTTCAATGATGGATCCATCATATATGAATTTTTATTTATTATATATGATATTTAAAATTAATATATTATGATATGATAATATAAAATAAATCAAAGATAAAAGAAATGGAAAATTTTCAAAATAATCTAATAGTACTTAAGGAAGTATAATGGATATGTTCTTGATACTTAGAGAGGAAGGAATAATAATTATAAAAACTAGTCTAACTAAAGATTAATTTGATCTAAATCATAGTTAGTCTAAATAAATGGGAAAGAGAATCTCATTTAATCCAATTTCAAACATATCTAAAAATACTGAGTATGTTGTGGCTTCCGACACATCTAAAGAAGAAATTTAAATACAAAATGATTTGTTCTGGTTATTGAAATCATATAAGACAGTAAAGTGTTATAATAATATAAATTATGATAATATTATGATAATGGAACTCACTATGATGTTAAGGTTATAACATAGAAAAAAGGGATATTGTAACGCCCCGACCCCAGTTACCCAGAGTTGGTGCATTATTTTAATACATTGGAATGATTACAAGGAATCAAGTCCCGAAGGACCGATCAGTTTAGCAGTTTTGAAAAAATAGACCACATACATGAATGTTACATTTTCACTTTAAGACATAAAAAAACAACATAAATAATCTTTATGAACGCCATTATTCCCTTGGCTTAACCCTGCATATCAATTACATTACACTTCTTGGGATCCTGGAAAAAATAAAACATAAAAAGGAGTGAGCTCAAATGCTCAGTAAGGGTATGCAATACAGCGGAAACTTTCAAAAATAAGCATAAAAATTTAAGGAAATGTATAAAACTAAAACAAAAGCCTTTTAAACTTGAACTTCAGCATAATATGGTAGAAATAAAATGAAATAATTCCATTTACTTATTCACATGGATATTCTACCAATAGAATAATCACATGCAATATCACTAACCACTTTCATAATGATGGAATGCATAATGCTAGACTATCATAACCACATAGCCAAGGCCCCGTGCCAAGACTAAAAATAAGATTTTGTCAAGGCCTTGTTCCAAGACACTAGTTTTCTAATGAGACCTACCGATGCATCGAGGATCTATAGCGGGCTCCACCCGTCACATATTAAGTCCAATGCATTCCCATATGAAAAGGTTTAAACATAACATAAACATTCGTATTAAAACTAGAATACGAAATGTCAATACTTTCTCCATAAACCATGAATGGTATAAAAATAACACATCCACAGTCAAACATATCACAAAACCTTCAATAGAAGTTTTTTTATAATAAATCAACTTCAAATGAGCTTAAAATCCATCAAATGATGAGTAAAGATATTTGATAGAAATATCTTTTTTGTAAAATCATTTAAAAGTCACACATTTAAAAAGGAAGTAATTTTAAAATAGATTTTTGAATCAAAGTGTCCCATACCACTTTGAAACATTTGAAAAGAATTATCATTTCAAAACATTCATGTCCATATAAATAGATCCTTAAAATCATTTTGAAAACATGGACATGAATTGAAAAGATTTAGAAAAATAAATCATTAAAACATTTGAAATTTTGAACTTGATAAATAATACCTTTCAAAATCCTTAAAATCTTCATTTTGAAATCATTTTTATGAAAAATGTACATGGATGATAAAAATGTCCCAGTAAATACTTACACATAAACAATCTCGGATAATGATGAGATTGAGGAATTAACCCTTACCAATTTGGTAACTTACGAATCATACAACCCATGAAAGAGGTATCATACAATGAATATGTAAATACACATAAATTAAAGTATATTACACAAATAATACAATTATGGGTAGTACATACACCACAAAAAAGTTAATAGTGGTAATATGGAATGAATCTCACGGGAATAAGGAGTGAGATGAAAACCTCTTACCTTGCACTTTCCTTTAGTCGAGGGTACGTTGAACCTCCTGTACGAAGATCTTAGTATGTTATTAAATTATAACAGAACCATATTAATATTTATGATATCATACCTGATTCATTTATGACTTTATATTATCCATTTAATAATAATTTCCATGTTATGTTAACATTTTGGATAATAATCACTTTCTTTATCGTACGTGTTTTTACTTGTCACTCTTGGTTGTATCACTTAGATCATGATTTAAATACTTCCAAAATATAAAACATGATAAATATGTCATATATATTTAGAATATAAATATGTATAATAGACATATATATGAAATGGAAAACACCGTTTATGGAGACTGTAGTCCGTGCGTACGCATAAACGTTGTTTCTGTTTTCATATAGTATTGAACAGAAGTAAGTGAATAAGATATATGTAAGTACATAAATCCTTATATATATATATATATATCCATTATCATTATTATTTCATATATTATATACTTATTAGTAATATATTTTTTTATAATCATCGATGAATGGTGAACTTGGAAATGAATCTCATCGCGTCGTGGAGACAGTAATCTGTACATACGCACGAGCAAAAATATCATTCTTTTGATATTAAAATAATATATAATTGGATGGTATATCATATTTACAGAATCATTATCTTGTTATATTTATTATTTACAGGAATTACAGATCATTATTATACCCATCCAAATAATAATATATTGAATAACAATTACACCACGACGTGGAGACGGTAAGCCGTACGTACGCACGTATGGTGACATGTCATTCAAAAGATGTATAGAATAATGAATATGGTTGTACCATATTTATAATAATATTACAGTATATAGGAGATACTGGATTCATTATTTTAGAATTTTAATAACAAATAAAGAAGAAGTGGAAGAAGAAAGGAACTTGAAAAAGGGTGGTGAAATCATTACCTCTTCTTCGGGTTCTTCCTTTTGATTTGATCAAAAGGGCTCCTTAAGTTGGATTTCTGACTAAATTAAGGCCTCTATAGTGAATTTATGGAAGTTGAGAGAGTATTTGGGCAGAGTTTGTCTGAACCAAAAGGCTTTCAAGGTGTAAGTTAATGAGAAGGGAGAGTTCCCTTTTATAAGAGGGGTGAGGGAACCTTTGGAAAAGCTAGAAATATTATTTTATAATAAATTCATATTCAGTTTATAATGGCTCTAAAGTGGATTATTTAAAGGTTAAGGTGGGTATGGGTCTAAAACTACTCAACCAATATAATTTAGACAGGTTTGGGTTGCTATATTAACCTTATCTTTAAGTATTAACTCTTAGTTAATTAGTTTCACTTTTACAATGTCTCTTTGTATTTTTATATTATATGGTTAATAAACTAACTATATACTTCCAAGAGACCACCAAGTTGTCCATTAATGATAAATATATCATGATATAAGTCGGTTTTCCGAACCTTAGATTTTTAGGAATTTAATATCAATTAATAATATAATATTTTTTTTAAAAACTCTTTTATGTTAATTTTGACACTATTCAATAATTGATTTTTGTAAAAATCATAGCAGAATTATTACTTCTAAAAAGTTAATTAAGTCACTCCTAACATGTCATATTAACCTAGAAAATTAGTATAATTCATAAAAAGTCTCAAATTATATTTATTTGGGTATTTATAATATCAATTATTTTAATTTTTTCACTATTATGGTAATTACTGCATCATCATTGTGTCATAAATAAATTAAATTATTTAATGTCTAAAAATTATAAATAAAATATTATTATGTAGGAAATAAATTTATCATTCTAATTAATATTTACAATCTAATTTATCTTATGTATAGCCCTATATTAAATTTTTTTTAGTAAATAAACTTTGTTTTTAACTCTTTTAACTCTTCTTTGAATTAAATAATAATAAATGTCCTAATCTAATCCAAGTGGACCTAAATGATAATATTTTATTCCTAAGGTTTTTTTTGGTCGAGATACACTTGTCAAATAGAATTAGGACATGTGTTAGGGTAATATTAATATCATTTTTACCCTTAATTACCCTATTTACTTTTAACCGTGGTAAATACAAGTAAAAAGTTACTATTCACAAAAAATTATTTTCATCTCATTGAACCACATTTTACTCCTTGATATTAACTGTTTCTCTTGGATTTTTGAAATTCCAATCACATAAGCGGTAAAATTATGTTTTATGAAAAATTCAGTTTTTTAACTACCACTTAGTAGTTTCACTATTCATCAAAAATTGATGTTTTTTCAGAACAATGCCAAAATTTCACCCTAAGATATAATTGATATTCTGAATTAAAAAATGATGTCTATTTTACAAAATACCAAACATATAAGTTTCATTAATTAATTTTATAATTAATTCCCGCTGTCACAACAAATAGCGTGTTTTTAAGAAACAATATATATCAAAAGATTGACAATTGTTTATGTCCAATTTCAAAGTGAAATTAATTCTAATGAACACCATTGGATTTAATGGTAAAAATATATTCTAATTATACATTAAAACCCCTCAAATTCATAATTTATCACTATTAATTATTTTGATTAAAAAAGTTGTTTTTAATTAAAATTTAGTAATTTTCACTATTCATCAAAATAATACAGTTATCCAAAAAGTACCAAAATTTCACCTTAGGCTAAATTTGATAATCCAAATCCAAAAATGAAGTCCATTTTGAGAGATAAAATTTATAAAAATTTAAAAAGTAGGTATTACTATTCATGACGGCTACTTTGATTGGTTGTGGTGTGTGTTAGAACTGGAAGTTGTGTATAACACACGCTACTGTATTATTCAAAGAGAAGCGTACCATGGAAGCTCGTGGTGTTACATTCTACCCTCATTCAATAAATTGTGTCCTCGCAATTTGATATTGTTCTTTGAAAATAAAGGTTGAAAATAGAAAATATCTTTGTGGAAAAACCCACATCGGAAATTTGGTTAATAAAATTTAGTCTTAACAAGATGAAAAGAGAAATGAAAGGGTCACCACAAAATTATGATCTCGATTAGGAGGACATTGGTGGCAATTATAGACATATAATTGGAGGAAAAACGTAAATATTTATAGGTAGTGATTGAGGTCATCAATCACAAACAAGTTTAAAATTGAGGTCCTTAAATTCATCAATCTATGATGATTTAAAATACCATCGGTTCAAAAAAACATAAGGTATTAGGATAATATATTTTTGACGTTTCAAAATATATTAGTTGAAATCCCACATCGAAAAATGAATTAATGAGGCCTCTATTTAAAATAAAGTGTGGAAAGTATGAAGATTACCTAAAATAACACATACTAGGGTTCCATGTAGGAAAATATGGATATGGAAGAGAAATCTAACCATTAATTATCTGATGGAGAATGGTAGAGAACATGGCTATGAAAAGGCTAACAATCCCAAAGCCATAAATTAGTGATGATTTAAGGTACCATCTAGGACAACATTTTTGTTCTAAGTTCCTTTTCTTAATGTTGAGAATTTATTTATGAGATTGGCTAAGATCATAAGGAGATATACTTACTTTATAATTAGAGTTTTATCCATTAATAAATTTCTACCACAAACTCATCCTTCACCCCAAAACATAATATAACTCAAAAATACTCTATTTATCCTAATCGTATAGGGTTCCAAATATAATGAATTTATAATTAACATATCAGACCCTTTATGTAAAGAAACTACATTATACCATCCAGGAACTTCATGTAGCACAATGGTAGGCGATAAATCCCAATTGCACTATGGTTGTGGGTTCGATTCCCGCAGCTTTGTCCGACACGACGGGTCGTCACATGGTCTGTGTTTTGTCCTTTTATAAAAATCCCAAAAAAAACCTTTAAAACTTAATCCATTCCAACCATTAGACTTATCCAAAATACTATTATCCAAACTCACAGTCCGAAATTTACAAGGAAGTTAAACATAATGAGGATCCTTTTTGCTAGGTAATAACATGTGAACTCCTTCCTCATATATTCTCTTACAACACCGCAACATCCTGAATTACCAAAATCAACCATCTCTTATTCCAAAATCACTAACTCAATATTATGACCATATTAAGGTTTATCTTTCCTTCAACCATGTAATTTCCAAAAAAAAAATTAACTCGCTGTAGAGTAACTTTTCTTAGTACCATAAAATCTCAAATCCTTAATTAAATAGTACTTCAGTACAATCCTTATTTATTTCCAGAACATCATTGATACAACACTTAAATGAAATAATTCTAAAATAACAACATAGGAACACTAGTCATTCCTCTTCATCTGTGGTAGTATCATAACTTAATTATTATCCAATAGCATCATTTGCAATATAGTCTGATTACAGGGACATTGGTTCGCGTAGTGTCCAAACTCCTTTCAAATGAAGCATTGTACATTTGAAACCATTTTCTTACCCTTGCAGTCACGTACTTTGTGCCATTTTTCCTACACACTTATAACAAACTCCCATTCCTTTCAGGCAAGTTCCAGGGTGTTTCTTCCCACAGTTATCACATATGGGGAAATTCTTCTTTTCCCTCTTCCCTTTATCCATCTTTCTCTCTTCCATCCTTTTCTTCTCTTGCTTCCCTTCAAAGCCATAGGACTCAGTAAACTCTTTAGTTATCTTATCCACACATGATACTATTTCTTCATATGATGATAATACGTGGGAGACTATTTAACTTCTAAATGATGGATTAATACCATGAAAGATACAATCCTTCTTACTCTTTGGATCAAACGTATTACTGGAGTTCACATTCCTTCTACTGGGTGCCATTTCTATACAATAACATAAACTAGGTCAGTTTATGAATTGCAATGAATAATTCCAAACTTTTAAAATACCTAACACAAATTGAACAGTTTATGGATATAATCCATAATCATAAAAATGTTTTATTTGAATAAGTATATACTCATGAGCCCTTCATAATGGTTTGTAAAGAAAATGAGAATTATCCTAAGCATATCCCTCGGGAGTGTCGTAACCAAGAGTGCAGCAAGGCCCGTTGTCGTGCACCAGTTCCCATTCGAGTCTAGCTCAAAGTAGTGTTTTCGGGTATTACCCATAGGTACATCTGTTCCAGAGCCGCATCTACCTACTCGTATCCAGATAGAGATGTATTGCTCGAAAAACTCACAAAATCTCTACAATACCAAAATTCTAGGATGTTCTTCTATACTAATCCTAAAATTCTATCTTAGGGCTATGTGCTCTTAATCAGAGTTTATCTAAATCTAGTTTCCAAGGTTATTGCTAAACTTCCTCTGATACCAAATGTAACACCCCGACCCCAGTTAGCCAGAGTCGGTGCATTATTTTAATACATTGGCATGACTACAAGGAATCAAGTCCCGAAGGACCGATCAGTTTAGCATTCTTGGAAAAATAGACCACATACATGAATGTTACATTTGCACTTTAAGATGTAAAAAAACAACATAAATAATCTTTATGAACGCCATTATTCCCTTGGATTAACCCTGAATATCAATCACATTACACTTCTTGGAATCCTGGGAAAAATAAAACATAGAAAGGGGTGAGATCAAATGCTCAGTAAGGGTAAGAAATACAACAGAAACTTTCAAAAATAAGCATAAAAATTTAAGGCAATGTATAAAACTAAAATAAAATCCTTTTAAACTTGAACTTCATAATAATATGGTAGAAATAAAATGAAATAATTCCATTTACTTATTCACATGGATATTCTACTAACCGAATAATCACATGCAATATCACTAACCACTTTCATAATGATGGAATGCATAATGACAGACTATCATAACCACATAGCCAAGGCCTCGTGCCAAGACTAAAAATAAGATTTTGTCAAGTCCTTGTGCCAAGACACTAGTTTGTCTCATGAGACCTACTGATGCATCGAAGAGCTATAGCGGGCTCCACCCATCACATATTAAGTCCAATGCATTCCCATATGAAAAGGTTTAAACATAACATAAACATTCCTATTAAAACTAGCATACGAAAGTTCAATACTTTCTCCATAAACCATGAATGGTATAAAAATAACACATCCACAGTCAAACATATCACAAAACCTTCAATAGTTGTTTTTTATAATAAATCAACTTCAAATGAGCTTAAAATCCATCAAATGATGAGTAAAGATTTTTGAGAGAAATGTCCTTTTTGTAAAATAATTTAAAAGTCACACATTTATAAAGGAAGTAATTTAAAAAGATATTTTTGAATCAAAGTGTCCCATACCACTTTCAAACTTTAGAAAATAATTATCATTTCAAAACATGAATGTCCATATAAATAGATCCTTAAAATCATTTTGAAAACATGGACATTAATTGAAAAGATTTAGAAAGATAAATTATTAAAACATTTGAAATTTTGATCTTGATAAAGAATAGCTTTCAAAATCCTTATAATCTTCATTTTGAAATCATTTTTATGAAAAATGTATATGGATCATAAAAATTTCCCAGTAAATACTTACACATAAACAATCTCGGATAATGATGAGATTGAGGAATCAACCCTTACCAATTTCGTAACTTACGAAACATACAACCCATGAAAGAGGTATCATACAATGAATATGTAAATACACATAAATTAAAGTGTATTACACAAATAATACAATTATGGGAAGTACATACACCACACAAAAGGTAATAGTGGCAATAGGGAATGAATCTCACGGGAATAAGGAGTGAGATGAAAACCCCTTACCTTGCACTTTCCTTTAGTTGAGGGTACGTTTAACCTCCTGTACAAAGATAATAGTATGTTATTAAATTATAACAGAACCATATTAATATTTATGATATCATACCTGATTCATTTATGACTTTATATTACCCATTTAATAATAATTTCCATGTTATGTTAACGTTTTGGGTAATAATCACTTTCATTATCATACATGTTTTTACTTGTCACTATTGGTTGTATCACTTAGATCATGATTTAAATACTTCCAGAATATAAAACATGATAAATATATAATATATATTTAGAATATAAATATGTATAATAGACATATATATGAAATGGAAAACACCGTTTATGGAGACGATAGTCCGTACGTACGCATAAACGTTGTTTCTGTTTTCATATAGTATTGAACGGAAGTAAATGAATAAGATATATGTAAGTACATAAATACTTATATATATATATATATATATATATATATATCTCCAGTAGCATTATTATTTCATATATTACATACTTATTAGTAATATATATTTTTATAATCATCGATGAATGGTGAACTTGGAAATGAATCTCATTGCGTCGTGGAGACGGTAATCCGTACGTACGCACGAGTGAAAATATCATTCTTTTGATATTAAAATAATATATAATTGGATGGTATATCATATATACAGAATCATTATCATGTTATATTTATTATTTACATGAATTACAGATCATTATTATACCCATCCAAATAATAATATATTGAATAACAATTACACCACGATGTGGAGACGGTAAGCCGTACATACACACGTATGGTGACATATCATTCAAAGGATGGATAGAATACTGAATATGGTTGTACCATATTTATAATAATATTACAATATAAAGGAGATACTGGATTCATTATTTTAGAATGGTAATAACAAAGAAAGAGGAAGTGGAAGAAGAAAGGAACTTGAAAAAGGGTTGTGAAATCATTACCTCTTCTTCGGGTTCTTCCTTTTGATTTGATCAAAAGGGATCTTTAATTTGGATTTATGACTAAAGGAAGGCCTCTAGGATTAAGTGAGTAAAGTTCAGAGAGTATTTGCTCAGAGGTTGGCTGAACCAAAAGGCTTTTAAGGTGTGAGTTAATGAGAAGGGAGAGTTCCCTTTTATAATAGGGGTGAGGGCACCTTTAGAATAGCTAGAAGTATTATTTTATAATAAATTCATATTCGGTTTCTAATGGCTCCAAAGTGGATTATTTAAAGTTTAAGGTGGGGATGAGTCAAAAACCACTCAACCAATAGAATTTAGACAAGTTTGGGTCATTATATTAACCTTATCTTTAAGTATTAACTCTTAGTTAATTAGTTTCAATTTTACAATGTCTCTTTGTATTTTTATATTATATGGTTAATAAACAAACTATATACTTCCAAGAGAACCCCAAGTGGTCCATTAATGATACACCTATCCTGATATAAGTCTCTTGGCTGAACCTTATATCTTTAGGAATTTAATATCAATTTATAATATAATATTTGTTTTAAAAACTCTTTTATGTCAATTTCCACACTATTCAACAATTGATTTTTTTGAAAATCATAACAGAATTATTAATTCGAAAAAAGTTAATTAAGTCAATTATAACATGTCATATTAACCTATAAAACTATTTTAATTCATAAAAAGTCTCAAATTATATTTATTTGGGTATTTATAATATCAATTATTTTAATTTTTTCACTATTATGGTAATTACTGCATCATCATTGTGTCATAAATAAATTAAATTATTTAATGTCTAAAAATTATAAATAAAATATTATTATGTAAGAAATCATTTGAGAGTTCTAATTAATATTTACAATATAATTTATCTTATGTATAGCCCTATATTAAAAATGTTTTAGTAAATAAACTTTGATTTTAACTCTTTTAACTCTTCTTTGAATTAAATAATAATAAATGTTCTAATCTAATCCAAGTGAACCTAAATGATAATATTTTATTCCTAAGACTGTTTTTGGTCGAGATAAACTTGTCCAATAGAATTAGGACATGTGTTAGGGTAATATTAATATCATTTTTACCCTTAATTACCCTATTTACTTTTAACCGTGGTAAATAAAAGTAAAAAGTTACTATTCACCAAAAATTATTTTCATCTCATTAAACCACATTTTACTCCTTTATATTAACCATATCTATCGGATTTTCGAAATTCCAATCACAAAAGTGCTAAAATTATGTTTTATGAAAAATTCAGTTTTTTAACTACCACTTAGTAGTTTCACTATTTATCAAAAATTGAAGTTTTTCAGAACAATGCCAAAATTTCACCCTAAGCTATAATTGATATTCAGAATTCAAAAATGATTTATATTTTACAAAATACCAAACATATAATTTGCATTAATTAATTTTATAATTAATTCCCGCTGTCACAACAAATAACGTGTTTTTAAGAAACAATATATATCAAAAGATTGACAATTGTTTATGTCCAATTTCAAAGTGAAATTAATTTTAATGAAGACCATTGGATAAAATGGTAAAAATATATTCTAATTATACTTTAAAACCACTCAAATTAATAATTTATTGCTATTAATTATTTTTATTAAAAAAGTTGTTTTTAATTAAAATTTAGTAATTTTCACTATTCATCAAAATAATAAAGTTATCCGAAAAGTACCAAAATTTCACCTTAGGCTAAATTCGATACTCCAAATCCAAAAATGAAGTCCATTTTGAGAGATAAAATTTCTAAAAATTTAAAAAGTAGGTATTACTATTCATGATGACTACTTTGATTGGTCGTGGTGTGTGTTAGAACTGGAAGTTGCGTACAACACATGCTACTGTATTATTCAAAGAGAAGCGTACCGTGGAAGCTCGGGGTGTTACAGATATACTCAGGGATATCATCTCCTTGGTAATTTTACTCAAGGAGATGAAGTATCAGATAATAGAGTGGCTATATAAGGAAACATGATAGATCCAATAACTAAATACATAACTGAGTAGGAGCCTGGTATTACCATGTTATAGCCAATTTTTGATGGTTAATAAGTTATTTCTAGTTTAAGTGAGAGTGTTATAAAAGGAGCCTACCTAAAAAAAACTTCAACAAAACATTTTGATTACCATATCATATATATAGATAGTTGTGCATGATTTTTTATCTAACTATCAGGTGCAGGGGGATCATAAGAATTGAGACTTCTTCTCATGAAGTTTTCAATTGGTGATCTTGATTAGAGGATATCAGAAGGGATGGAACACCAATTGGAACAACATATGTTTGGGGTGTCCTTGGATGTTCCTTTTTATTATAATGTGTATTTCTCTCTCTAATAGTGATAATTATCAATATGTATCATTTTATCACATAATTTAATTCATGATGAAAACCATTATAGTTAATGTTGTGGAAATATATCATGAACCAAGTTCATCATTTATGATATAATATTGATTTAATTATCATGTAAAGATTCATAGATTTCATATAGGAAGCATATATCTTTGGCTACTTGAATGGGATAGTAGTTACTTGAATAAATCCTTGGCCATGGTAGAAAAATGAAAATTTATTCTGTAAGATTAAATGAAGATATATAAAGTGTTAAAGTATTATGACACAAATTATACATTCTTATTTATGATATATCAAGAGATAAATTACTTATTTTTCCACAAACATGTTTGTAAGAGGTTGTCGTAGCTATAAATTGTCATTATTTCTTTAGAGGCTATGATGTTTTATTAGATACTGATATTAGTTTGTAATTATGATTCAGTTTGATAGAGATACGGGCCTATAGGGTCACACACAAAGTATATCCACAAGTTCCACTAATTTAGAAGAATTATAGTTTTGGTCAAAATAGAACTCATGTGTAGGGGATGGTGAAAATATTAGTGTAGAAAATCATATGTAAATCAAATCATTTATTTTATTCAATTTTATAATAATAATTATTTAATTTATTTATCAATGTAAATCAAAATAGATGAATATGATATTTTTTAAGTGAATAATTAATATTAATGACCATTAAAAGTTTACATAATAAAATTTTCTAGTTAATAGTTAACAATTCATCATATTATATTTAATAATTCCAAAAGATGGTAATGAAATATTTATTATACTTACAATGAGTTAACTAAGTCATATGTGTGTGTTTTGGGGTTTTATTAAGTTTATATTTCCATAGGGACCTAAGTGTAATTTATAGAATATTAAACCTAAGTATAAATATATATTTTGTCCCAAATATAGGAATGCAAGCCTCTAGAACTAATTTGGGTGCTCACCACTTCCCACTCAAGTTTTAGAGAGGGAAAATCCAAGTAATAAAATGGTTGTATCATCCAGTCTTCTCAAATCGAATCTGTATTATTTAGGTGATCATGTGTTAATCATAAATTTACCATTTCTCTTGTGATAGTTCATTAAGATCATAAAATTATTAACTAAGAGATTTGAGTTACTTTCTAGTTAATTTAGAGTGATCTATACTCAGATCCTTTAAGCTCCAATGATCTGACATCGAGAAAAGTGTGTCAAGATTTTTCCATCAACCAATACACCATTATGTTTTGTTTGATTAATTATTTATACTTAAAATTGAATTTAATGAGATATTTAAGATAATTTTTTACTTAGTACTTTGTACTTAATTTTATTACACATATCTATATAATTTGTTTTATAATACCAATTTTTATCCTTCTACAAAGTCCCAGAATCCTTTACTAGACACCTCCAAAATAAGCACCACATTTAAACACCCATATCACATCCATAAATTTCAAAAAATCAACTAATTACATTAAAAGTACAAAATGGGAATGAAAAGTTATTATAAATTAATCAATAATTATGACAACCCTGCTTTTATTACAAACTTAAACATGATTTATTACATAAACTATTCACTTGATACAACATGGAATATTGAGAGTTCTAGTGTCTTTTGGGATTAGGATCATTAAATGACAACTTAAAACATTAAATGCAACATCTTTATTGAAAACTTCATTTACAAGACCCCTACATTCCCTCATACTTAGCATTGCATGGGATAACCAGAGGACATGCATAAGAAAAGGGTGAGCTATAAAGCCCAGTAATGGAATAAACATGGAATAAATGAGGAGTACAATACATGTTAGAAAATAGGAATATCAATATAGAACAAGATAAACATGGACACAAAGTCATGATAAATCATGATAATCATAACATGGAAATGTGGCAACAACACTTAACATGGAATTAGCATGAGCCAAGGCTCATTGCACATAGAGCATGAGTAAATCCTCATTGGACATGAAGCACAAGTAAACCCTTGTTGTACTTGAATTAGCATGATTCAACACTCATCTCACATGACGTCTCATGATACTATACTTTACCCAATGCATTGGAATGCTATAAGGGCACACCCTTCTTAAACATTTCAATTCATCAATAAGTGTGCCACATGGATCATAAAACATGGATTCATAAAACATAATAATTTATTCCATGATAAAGGAATGTGGAATTAATACATGAAACTTTATAATCAATAAGTAAATGTACATAATGGGGAATACCCTTGATGGAGAAATGGGCATGGTATTCACTACACAATGACATTGGCTTAGAAAATCGGTGCGATTTCGGCAGCGTAACGGCGTGACATAAGAATTGATAAGAAATTGTTGATGAGATAGAAAGGGGTTCCTCATCATTTTTACATGTAATGGACAGTAAGGAGTTAATATAGATACATGTCCCAACAATTGTAATGGAATTTAGATTCATGATACAAAAGTATTTCTTGAATGTAAAAGAGGAGAGAGAAGTTCCTTTCGGAATTTCAGCATAGTAACGGGTGTATATGGGAGGCATTTAATGAGATAGAAAGGGTTATACCATCATTCAAACATAAATAGGGAAGTATGAGGGAGGTGTGAAACCATACCCCAACATTCATAATTGAAATTAAAATGGCAAAACAACTTAAATAAAATTGGACAAAAATGTGAAAGGAAGAAAAAACCCTTACTTGGAAGTGTGCTTCCAAAGGCTTGAGAGAGGCTTGAGAGAGGATTATTGGGAGCTTGGGGCACCTTGGGAGAATTCTAGAGAGAGTATGGAAGAGGTTGGACGAACTCCAAAGGCTTTGAGTGAGGAGGAAGTGGGAGCTTGGGTGGGTTTATATAGGAAAGGTGAGTGAATTCTTTATTATTTAGGTTTGGGACCCCTTATATTAAATTAGTCCAAACCAAAAACCATCCCATGGTTTTTGACCATGTTTTTTGGAAAAGGGAATAGGAAAAAAATATTTTATAAGTCCAAAGTCAGAAATTCTTAAAATAATAGGGTTGCTTATGTGGAGGTGAGTCACACTCCCATGGAAAACTATTTAAAAAGACAAGGTGTTTAATAAGTCTTGAAGGGTCCATTAATGCTTTGAAAAATAAGTCAAACAAACCCAAAATCACATTATTTTAATGTCAAAACATATATTGGCCGAACATAAATCTTATAGTATTTTATTACATCACTATTGGGTCATTATGATGTCATAAAACACATTATATATTTAAACAGTATTTAATTTTTACCCAAAACATTTATTGTCTCAGAAAATTACGAAAAATTCATTATTGGATAATTTCAAAATCCTAATTCCATAAATAACATTTATTTTATATAAATAATTTTCTAAATATGTTAATTTTCACTTTTAAAATAAAAATTTACATTTATCGAAAATTCACAGGTTTTGACAAAAATTGCTTTCAAACCTTAATAAAAATTACAATTGCATTCATAAAATCATATGATCATTTATATATAATAAAATTAATTTAATAATAATAATAATAATTTATTAAAATATTATTTAATTCAAAAAAATCCCTTAATTTAATAAAATAGAATTCTTAATTAAATAATAACTAAAAAACACTATTTGCACATTAAAAACTATTTACAATGTACCAATAATGACAAGAAAGTATATTCATTATTATATACAAAAAATAATGTACATGAACATAGTACTAGTGATTTGTTACATAACCCCTTAAAACAGCCGCATAAGACCTAAGGGTAATGTGTGCAATGGTGACAGACTCTTGGGGTGGCTCGGATAACATCGCTCGAGTGGTAATTTCTATCAACTTCCACTTTTCCCGTAGATGGTCACGTTCGAGCTTGACATGATGAATCTTAGCTTGCGCTTGGTCAAGAGTAAAGCCCAAAGACGCCACCTCTTTTCCAAGCTCCGACAAATGGGCTTCGTATGAAGAAATTCTACAGGATGAGGCAATCGCTTTCTTTGTTTGGGTAAATTGGATTTGTTAAAGCCTTATATTTATACTAATCATGTGATCAATGTTCAACGACTATAAAAGTTATGGTCAAAAATATTAACATAAACCAAAGAAGTTGACATTTTATATAAACATTTTATATAAAGAGACATTTAATTAGATCAAGAGGGATTCCCATTAATGAAACTTTGGGTCGTTAAAATATTCCCCCCTTAAGAAATTTCCCCCTAAAAATTTCCTTTTCACACAATAAAACAGATGTGAGTAACTTAGCTTCATCATTTCCTCTGATTCCCAAGTCGCTTATTCAAACTTGTGGTTTCTCCACAACACCTTGACAAGGGGCATTGTCTTATTTCGTAGAACTTTTTCTCTATGATCTAAGATCTTCACTGGTTGCTCCTCATAAGAAATATCATCCTCCAACTATACCACCTCATAAGAGAGTACATGTGAAGGGTCTAGTATGTACTTCCTTAAGAGGGATACATGAAAGACATCATATAGTTTAGCCATTGTAGGTGGAAGTGCTAGTCTATTAGCCAAAACCCCGACACAATCAAGAATCTTGAAGGGGCCGATGTACCTTGGAATTAACTTACCTTTCCTTACAAACCTCATGACCTTCTTCCACAGAGATATGCATAGAAAAACCATGTCTCCAACTTTAAACTCAAGGTCTCATCGTCGATTATCTGTATAACTCTTCTATCGACTATGAGATGCCTTGATATGCTGCTGAATGGTTTTCACCTTCTCCACAAATTCCTTGACCATTTCTAGTCCAAGCAGCTTACGTTCACCGACCTTATCCCAAAATGCCGGTGTTCAGCACCTTTTCCCATACAGGGCTTCATAATGTGCCTTTTGGATGCTTGAGTGGAAACTCTTATTATAAGAGAACTCAACCAGAGGAAGATGTTGATACCAGCCTCCTTTAAAGTCCATTGAGAATGCTCTCAACACATCCTCAAGTGTTTGGATAGTCCACTCGGATTGGCCATCATTTTTAGGATGATAGGTTGTACTAAAGTTCAGTTCAGTATTCAGATCATGTTGAAGACTCTTACAAAACTTAGAGGTGAATCTTGGATCTCGGTTAGACACAATAGATAGTGGAAATCCATGCAGCCTTACCACTTCCCTGATATATATTCGTGTCAGTTTATCCAATGAGAAATCCTCCCGAATATAAATGAAGTGTGCAGTCTTTGTAAGACGATCCACAACAACCCAGATTGCAATGTTGCCATTGGATTCCCTTGGAAGTTCGGTGAAAAATTCCATGGTGATGTTCTCCCATTTCTATTCTGGTATGGGAAATGGTTGCATCATCCCCTTAGACTTCTGCCTCTCTGCCTTCTCTTGCTGGCACACCAGGCACTTTGATGTATATTCAGCGATCTCCTTTTTCATATTATCCCACCAAAAGTTTTCTCAGAGAACTCGATACATCTTTTTTCTCCCCGGGTGAATAGAGAAATTTGAATTATGTGCATCATCCAAAAGTTACCTCTTCAACTCCAGACATAATGGAACACATAGAATTTTCCCAAATCGCACAATTCCTTCTTCATTAACATTCAACTCTGAGGATTTCCCTTTTTTGATAGCTTCCACTTTTTCCTAAATTCCAACATCATCCTTTTGAGCATCCTTTAACATTTCCAAAAGATACGGTTGAGAAATCATTTGTGAAAGGATTGATGATGTTCCCTTCTTTATGATTCCCATATCTATCTTCATCAAGTCTAAGAAGATTGGATCCTTCTCAATTTTCATCATTGATTGAATCGCTGGGTCCTTTCTACTTAGGGCATCTGCCACCTTGTTTGCTTTCCCAGGGTGGTAATGTATTGAACAGTCATAATCCTTGATGAGCTCTATCCATCTTATCTGGCACATATTAAGCTCTTTCTATGTGAATATATATTTAAGACTCTTGTGGTCAGTATATATCTCACATTTCTACCAATAGAGATAATGCCACCAGATTTTGAAGGCAAAGATCACCACCTCCAACTCCAGATCATGCGTTGGATAGTTTCTCTCATTGATTTTCAACTGCCTTGAGGCATAGGATATCACTTTATCATTCTGAATCAGCACACAGCCTCAAACCTTTTTCAAAGCATCACTGAATAGCACAAAAATTTCCCCACTTGTGGGTAAAGTGAGCACGGGAGCAGTGATAAGCCTCCTTTTCAACTCCTTGAAGCTTTCTTCGCATTCATCACTCCAAGAAAACTTTATTCCCTTTCGAGTTAGCTTGGAAAGAGGGTTGTACAATCGTGAGAAATTTCTCACAAATCATCGATAATATCCAGTTAACCCCAAGAAGCTACGAATATCTGTTACCGATGTTGGCCTCGGTTATCCCTAAATTGCATCTATTTTGGAGGGATCCACAAATATCCTATTGCTTATGATGATATGGCCCAATAATGAGACCTCATTCAACCATAACTCACACTTGTTGTACTTTTCATAGAGCTTCTCATTGCGCAAAGTCTCTAGTATAGTTCTTAAATACTCCTCATGATCCTCCTTGGTTTTGGAGTATATTAGAATATCATTTATAAAGAGTACCACAAATTTGTCAAGGTAATCTCTAAAGACTCTATTCATAAAGTCCATGTAGATTTCTGGATCATTGGTGAGTCCTAAAGGCATTAATATGAATTCATAGTGCCCATATCTTGTACGAAAAAGCAGTCTTGGGGACATCTTCCTTCTTCACCCTTACTTGATAATATCCCGACCGCAAATCCACCTTGGAGAAGTATTGTGCTCCATGAAGCTGATTGAACAAGTCATCGATCCGTGGAAGAGGATACTTGTTCTTTATTGTGATTTTGTTAATTTCATGATAATCGATGCAAATCCGCATTGACTCATCCTTCTTCTTGACGAAGAGGACTGGTGCACCCCATGGTGAAGCACTTGGGCGTATAAACCCTTTATCCAGATTCCCCTGTAGTTGTTTCTTCAGCTCTTCAAGATCCATGACAACCATTCTATATGGAGTCTTGGATATTGGTAGCTCCCCTGGTATAAGTTCATTTGAGAATTCAACATCTCTTCTAGGAGGAAGACCAGACAATTCCCCGAGAAACACTTCAGTGAATTCCCTCACAATAGGCATTTCTTTAAGGATGGTTTCATCCTTGGACTAAATCATCTGAGTCAGATATGCATGCTCATAGGGTAGTAATATCCATGCTTGAGATAATGGATCTAAAGGAGATTCATCTTCCTCTTTACACTTGTAAAGAATCAAGGGTCGATTCTCCATATGGAGTGTGATTTCCCTCTCCTGACAATTTATATTGGCTCTATATAAGGAAAGCCAATCCATGCCAATAATTGCATCAAATTCCACCAGAGGGAGTATGATGAGGTTCACCAGGAAATTCAATCCATATATTATAACAAGGGAGGACTTATATTCATGGGATTCAATGATTGCCCCATTTTTTGTACTCACTGACATCTTGACTTCCATGATTTATGGTGGTGCTAGTATTGTTCTACTAAACTTTCGAGATATAAAAAATGCATAGAACCTGAATCAAAAAGTACGTTCGCTATTCTTGAATGAATAACTAGCATACCTTTCACCACTTCTTTGTTGGGGTTCGCTTCGGCAGAATTGATGGAAAAAGCTATTACTTTCTTCCTTTGAGGTTGTTGGTTGCCTCTGAAAACCCTTGGTTTAGGGAACTGATTTGAAAAGTGCCCCAGTTCTTTACAGTTGTAGAAATGAAAAATGCGTTGAGGTTCGAATGGAGCATTCCTCTCCTCTATCGCAGCCACGAGTCTTTCTTGCCGATAGTTAACAGCTAGGTGCTCTTCTCTTTCACACCTAAAGCATTTCCACGTCCCCTTGAGGCAATTTCTAGGGTGCTTCTTTCCGCACTTTTGGAAAGTGGGGTGCTGGATCTTCTTAGCACCATTGGATTTATCCATCGGACAGCCATCATTGAAGTCCACCTTATACTTATTTTCCCCATGATACCCCTGTGATTCCCTGATCTTCATTTCGACCTTGAGGGCACATCGCACAATTTCCTCATAGCTGTCGAAGTCACGGATCACTAATTCTTTCCGTAGGCTAGGCTTCAGCCCACCAAAGAAGCGGTCAACCTTGCATTCATGGGTAACGACAAAGCTGAAAGCATATCATGCAAGCCTTGTGAAGTTTTCCTCGTACGCTCCAACAGATTCTTCATCTTTTTTCTTGAGGGAAAGAAAGTCCCTTTCCATCTTAAGTCGGAGGGTGTGTGGAAAATATTTATCGAAAAACATATTCCAGAAATCCTTCCATTCCAACACCTCGATCTCCTCCTCAAGCTTCGTGTATTTGATCAATTTCCACCATTGATCAGCTTCACCCTCTATACGATATGCTTCCAGGAGAACCTTCTCTTGTTAAGAACATTTAAGGATAGAGAAGATATTTTCAATGGAGTTGATCCATTGTTCAGTGATCGTGGGATCAGATGATCCACTAAAAGTAGGAGGCCTTTGTCTCATGAAGCTCTCGATAGCGACTTGTTCTTTCTTAGGGGGGGTTGAACATTCCTCTTGAACCGTTTTTCTACTCAAAGCTTGAGTTAGCTGAGAGATAAGTGTGACAAATTTCGGGATTCCCTCTCCCATTGGATTGGGCATCCCATTAGTATAGTAATCACACTGATCTTCACATCAGTTGTTAGCCCGAGTCCTCCAATTACTGGCCATTGGATGGAATAAAAGTAAAATTAGGGGGTAACACATAAAGGGTAATCCAAAGACAAAAGTTGATCACTTATAAATAAAATTTTATTTCCTTAACTCATGAGTCTATAGGCTTCAATCTAGGCTTTTCATGATCTACATTGTAACATATATTCTTAGGGGAATTTTTTTTATTCCCTTAATAAGGGTTCATACTAAGCTTGTGAATTTATCAAAACATATCCCCTTAGAGTGTCGTAACCAAGAGTGAATCAAGGCACATTTTCGTGCACCAGTTCCTGTTCGAGTCTAGCTCAAAGCGGTGTTTTCGGGTTTTACCCCTAGGATACATTCATGCCAGAGCCGCCTCTACCTGCTCGTATCTAGAAAGGGATGTATTTTCTTAATAAACCACTTACATAGTACTTACCAAAACTTGGGGATGTTTTTATTATACTTAGCCTTGTCTCTAAGGCTTTACTAGGGTTTTCTAATCCTAATCCCAAAAATAACTAAACCCATCCTCTGATACTAACTTTGACAACCCTACTTTTATTACAAACTTAAACATGATTTATTATATAAACTATTCACTTGATACAACATGGAAGATCAAGATTTCTAGTGTCTTTGGGGCTTAGGATCATTACATAACAACTTAAAACATGAAATGCAACATCTTTATTGAAAACATCATTTACATGGCCACTACATTCCCTCGTACTTAGCATTGCATGGGATAACCTGAGGACATGCATAAGAAAATGGTGAACTATAAAGCCCAATAAGGGAATAAACATGGAATAAATGAGGAGTACAATACATGTTATACAATAGGAATATCAATAGATCACAAGAGAAACATGGACATAAAGGCATGATAAAGCATGATAATCATAACATGGAAATGTGGCAACAACACTTAACATGGAATTAGGATGAGCCAAGGCTCATTGCACATAGAGCATGAGTAAATCCTCATTGCACATGAAGCACGATTAAAACCTCATTTCACTTGAATTATCATGAGTAAACACTAATTTCACATGACATATCATGATAATATACTTTACCCAATGCATTGGAGTGTTATAAGTGCGCACCCTTCTTAAACATTTCATTTCATGCATAAGTGTGCCACATGGATCATAAAACATGGATTCATAAAAAAAATCATTTATTCCATGATAAAAGAATGTGGAATTCATACATGAAGCTTTATAATCAATAAGTAAATGTGCATAAATGTGAATACCCTTGATGGAGAAATGGGGATGGTATTCACTACACAATGATATTGGCTTAGAAAATCGGTGCGATTTCGGCAGCGTAACAACATGACATAAGAATTCATAAAAAATGGTTGATGAGAGAGAAAGGGGTTTCTCATCATATTTACATGTAATTTACAGTAAGGAGGTCATATATATACATGTCACAACAATTGTAATGGAATTTAGATTCATGATACAAAAGTATTTCTTGAATGTAAAAGAGGAGAGAGAAGTTCCTTTCAGAATTTCGGCATAGTAATGGGTGTACATGGGAGGAATTTAATGAGAGAGAAAGGGGTATCCCATCATTCAAACATAAAGAGGGAAGTATGAGGGAGGTTCTAAACCATACCCCAACATTCATAATTTAAATTAAAAGGGATAAACAACTTAAAGAAAATTGGACAAAATGAGAAAGGAAGAAAAAACCCTTACTTGGAAGTGTGCTTCCAAAGGCTTGAGAGGGGATTGAGAGAGGATTCTTGGGAGTTTGGGGAACCTTGGGAGGATTCTAGAGAGATTAGGGCATAGGTTGGATGAACTACAAAGGCTTTGAGTGAGGAGGAAGTGGGATCTTGGGTGGGTTTATATAGAAAAGGTGAGTGAATTATTTATTATTTAGGTTTGGGACCCCTTATATTAAATTAGTCCAAACCACAAACCATCCCATGGTATTTGCCCATGGTTTTTAAAAAAGCGAAGAGGAAAAAATATTTTATAAGGCCAAAGTCTGAACATATTAAAATAATAGGGTTTCTTATGTGGAGGTGAGTCACACTCCCATGGAAAACAATTTAAAAAGACAAGGTGTTTAATAAGTCTTGAAGGGTCCATTAATGATTTGAAAAGTAATTAAAACAAACCCAAAATCACATTATTTTAATTATAAAACATATATTGGCCGAAAATAAATCTTATAGTATTTTATTACATCACTATTGCGTCATTATGATGTCATAAAACACATTATATATTTAAAGAGTATTTAATTTTTACCCAAAAAATTGACTGTCTTAGAAAATTATGGAAAATTAACCATTTGATAATTTAGACATCCTGATTCTAGAAATAACATTTATTTTATCTAAATAATTTTCTAAATATATTAATTTTCAATTTTAAAATAAAAACCGACATTTATCAAAAATTCACGGGTTTTGACAAAAATTGCTTTCAAACTTTAATAAAAATTACAATTGCATTCATAAAATCATATGATCATTTATATATAATAAAATTAATTTAATAATAATAATAATAATATTTTATTAAAATATTATTTAATTAAAAAAATCCTATAATTTAATAAAATATAATTCTTAATTAAATAATAACTAAAAAACACTATTTGCACTTTAAAAACTATTTACAATGTACCAATAATGACAAGAAAGTATATTCATTATTATATACAAACAAAATAATGTACATGAACATAGTAATAAGGATTTGTTACATAACCCCTTAAAACAGCCGCATAAGACCTAAGGGTAAGGTGTGCGATGGTGACAGACTCTTGGGGTGGCTCAGATAACATCGTTTGAGTGGTAATTTCTATCAACTTCAACTTTTCCCATAGACGGTCACGTTCGAGCTTGACATGATGAAGCTCAGATTGGGCTTGGTCAAGAGAAAAGCCCAAAGATGCCACCTATTTTCCGAGCTCCGACAAATGGGCTTCGTATGGAGAAATTCTACTAGATGAGGCCATCAATTCCTTTATCTGAGTAAATTAGATTTGTTAAAGTCTTATATTTATACTAATCATGTGATCACTGTTCAATGACTATAAAAGTAATGGTCACAAATCTTAACATAAACCAAAGAAGTTGACATTTTATATAAACATTTTATATAAAGAGACATTTAATTAGATCAATAGGGATTTCCATTAATGAAACTTTGGGTCATTACAATAATAACACTTTTCATTCAAAATATGCTTTTATAATCTATGAAATAATGTAAACTCACAGAAATTTATTTTTTTGGAAATAAGTCACAATTAAAACTCTACTTTTTTATTTCAAATAGGTTTTTATAATACTCGAAGCCACATAATCAAACACATAGAGTGAAAAAATATAATAAAAATAATATAATTCTCATTTATTATGAAAATTCACTATTATGAGAAACACTAACATTATAAAGACATTGAATACCATTTATAAATTCAAAAAATACAACATAGTAAATAATTATAATGATTTATAAAACTTAACCATTAATAATTATTCCAAATAAAAGGAATAAAATAGAAACACCAACCTCAATCTAATGAAATAAATTATTCTACTTGATATATTTATATATTAGAGCAATGGAGAGACTTCACATACCTTAGATAATAGAAAAATAAATTTATCATTAGTCCATCACCAATATTTAAGTCCTTTGTTTAGTTATGGAAAAAATAATGATGAATGAGACCAGAAGAGATGATAAGGAGAGGAGACAAAAAATATTAGTGTGTTTTTACCATGAATAAAAACATAGAGATAAAATAAGGAGAACCAATGGGTCTTGGATGGTAAGGAGAAGGCATTGACAAGGAGGCCCCAGTAAGTGTCCTAAATAAATTAGGAAAATAGGGGGATATTCCAAATAAAAATAAATAAAAATAAAATAAAATTTTAAATATAATAGGAAATGAATGGTTTGGTGGGTCAATTTTCCAAATCTTACATAAACCATGAATTTACGTCTAGATTTAAATTCACCCTTTTATAGTAAAGCTGTATAATTTACTCAAACCTTGAAAAAAAAGTATTTTAGGAAATTATCTAGATTTAACTTTTTATTTATTTGACTCCTAAAACTCAAATATAATAATAAACACTAAATTAATTACATACCGGTGGTATTGTGTGTGTTATAATTATTCCCATCGTGTCACATTCGACCCTTATAAAGTCATCGTTGCTTCTAATTGGGTATTATATGAGGCCATTACTACCTCATCAAGGCCTTATACACTAATATATCATCGTTATATTTTCCATTCTATCATATCACACAAACCTAAGGAATTAATTTTTTCTTACAATACCTTTTTATAGTAACCAGTAATTCAAATAGGATGTTATACCCTATAAACATCAGGTTTTAAAACTAAATCCTTCCATTAAACCACATGTAAGGAATTGAGATAATATTTTTTCAATTGGTATATATAAAAAACATTATAAATTGGCATTATATGTGGATTCAAAGATAGATAATATTCTAATTTTATAAAATTATCTTCAATTTCCTATGTCTTTGCATACATTGACAGGATCTTACCCTATTTTCCGAAACTCAACTGTCCCAAATTAGGATAACATTTGAGGAACATGTGATCACCTACCAAAAAATATAAAGATTGATGATGTTGATATATATATGAAAATTTTATGGCTATTATCCCCCTCCAATATTTTAGAAAATAAACTGAATCTTACTCATCATCATTTACATAATTCTTAGTACCAATAATAAAATCTCACATATTCTACACCCATATAATAGGGACTAGTATGATAGAGCTAAAGGATCCATTTTTTTTATTTACTATTTTTATAAAAACAATAAATCAATAACAAATGGTTTTCTCATAAATATTCCCTATAAATATCTCAAGAACAAAACATATCTTCATGAATATGAATAGCTAATTCTGGATGACCATTAGAATACAAATTATATGACATGATAATCTTCATCTAAGTCTACAAAACTGCATAGAGAACCTTCATAAAAAATAAAATAAAAAGGCACTCTATATAACCTAAAAAATTACTACAAATGTAGACATGTAAGATCCTCAACCTTTTTAATTTACTTTATAGGAAGAAAATGGATAAATTTAGTCAATATATTAATTATGAACCATATAATATTCTACCCTCAATAAAAATCAAGGAAAACTGATTACAAAATATATAGAAATCATATCATACTTTAAAATAGTAATACTTCACATCACAAAATTTAAAACTAAACACCTCATCCTTGGACACCAAAATAAATTATTGAGATCATAATACATTTTAGTGGCATTAAGGTGATCCATCTAACTAAAATAATGTCCATCCTTTATAACCTCTTGTCTTAAGGATGAAGGAACTACTAACCTTTTCCGGAATCAGATAGCCCCATTAGGAGACTAAAACTAATCACCGTTGGTATTCTAATTTTTTTAATTTACTAAAAATAAAAATATAATAACTATTCTTAACAAATATGAATATATAAGGATGGTTTTAATTTCACACTAAATAAGAATACATTACCCTCTTCTTCCTTCACATGATAATTTAGTTTGGAAAAAATACTCATAAAACACCATTACTCCTTAGACTCTTTTACCACTTTCACTATAAATTTCTTTATAAGAGTTTAAGAAATGATATTCTATTTACCTAGGTTATAGTCCAAATCAAATTAAAATTTCTAAAAATAGTCCACCACTCTTATTTTCTTGAGATTTTTATCCTTTAAAGAGAGAATATATTTTAGAATATTATGATTTGTATACACTATAAATTTCTCCCAACTAGGTACTTCCACTAGGTACTTAATTCATGAATCCTATTAGCCAACTAACATTTTAATGTGGGGAAATTATTTTCCTGAGTATATAATTGGATAGATCCATACACGCTACTTGATCACACTATATAAAAAATAACCCAAACCCATACCTAAGGCATCAAAATAAACCATATAACAACCCATAGATTCAAGTTTATATGAACTGAGAGAAGTTTAAAATTACTATTATTTTAGAGGATGGTTGGATTTAATTTTTTTAAATTTAGATTCTCGGAAGAAATTTTTGATCATGTTTAGGATGAATAATTATATATTTTAGAGGTGCAAGTTCAGTGGAAAAATTCTCAAAGGGAGTTCCCGGGTAGTTGGTGAGAAAAGTGAGAGGGTGATGGAAGTAATAGGCCATCAGGTACTCAGTCTAATTTCATCAGGTACCCATAAATCCATCTCATTGGTTTTACCATTATTTTTTTCCATTGTGTGTCTGATAGCTATCCACCTAGTACCCAGTGTGACACCAAGTACCCATTACAATTCCACACCATTTTTTAATAGGGGTAGAATAATATTTTTATGGTTTTACCAATCATTGAATTCAATTCAGGGATACTAAGGGTAGAAATTTTTGGGCTATTCTATCCATATTTCTCCCCCATCTTGGTTCCTTTTATTCTACCTTATTGAGAGGATGATCTGGTTTTGTTTCTTCGGGTGAAACAATGTAAGATGATCTCATATTCTCCTTTTTCCACACCATCTCATTCTCCTAGGATTATTTATGAAAGCCTAGGTTTTTGGATGTTTATCCAATTAGATCATGGTGGAAATGTTCTTTTTTAAGGGGTGTTTTCTGTAGTCCATGGAGGAGTCTCATGAAGTTTTGATTATCATTATTTTACACCATTATCCATGAATTATTTCACCCAGTGGTTTTATTTATGTTCTTTAGTGTAATTTCATTTAATTGGACATAAATTTGAGTTTATAATTTGGGGGTTTTACATGGATAATATTTGGGTTCATATTGATATTGAACAACACCTTGGTACTCATGGTATTGACAATGTAGGGTCACCCAATGAGTTTGGTATAAATTATTCTAAAATAAACTTTTTTTATTAAATTGTTTTTTGATTAATTTATGAGTGTTTATATATGATATATATTTTCATTAGTTTCAATGGATATCAATATGATCTTAGATTTAATAAATGGATCATCGTATGAGGTAGGCAGACTTTACATTATTGATATTATTGATGATTTAGTGTTATTATGTTTATATATTATTATTATTATATATATTTTCATGATTGTGTTACATGGTATAATATTACCCCATAAATTGGGTTGGGATCTCATTGATCTAATAATAATAATGGACTAAAAAACATTCAAATGGTTCATTAGTGGTTCCTTGGTTGAATGAGTGTTGATAAACCATTTTGATGAAATTCTTAGAGGTGTGAGTAGGCTTTTCAAAATAAAATAAGTTTTTTTCTTTTTTAAAATTTTATATAAAAATATGACTTTATTTAAAGAGAATTTTCAATGGAAAACAATTTTAACTTTAAATATTTACTTAAATGGGTTGTATTAGGAAAACTATATTTCTAAAGGAAATGGTTTTTGGATGGAATTTCTAAAGGAAAGTGATGATTTATACTGATGATCATGAAATGAGATTTTAAAGAAAATAAGGTATTTCCAAAGAGGATTTTATAGGTTTTTTATAATGTAATAATGTGAATAATCCAACATGTGATGTATTTTATAAATGATTTTTAAAAATCACTAATAGAAAAATACCCTAAACCAATGGTTTAGAACCGTTGGTATAGGTCTCCAAACCGTTGGTATAGCCTATACTAATGGTTTGGAGGACAATTGGATGGTTTAGTATTGGGATAAGTCTATAAAAACAGTTATAGGAAAACCATTGGTATAGGTCATATGAAAATCCTATACCAATGGTTTCATAAAACCATTGGTATAGGTAGTTTAAAAAAACCCCAACATGGTTTATATCCCAACACCCCGTGTTTATAATCCAACGACCTGAACACTAACCTTACATGAATTTTTTGAACATAATTTCATAAATATATATATTTATATTCATAATTATTTTAACTTTTTATTTATTTAATGTCATTTGAAAAAATATTCCATAAAAAATATGTGTACATATACCAAGTGTTTTGATAACCGTTGGTATATGTTCTTTGATTTTTTGAGCTATACCAATGGTTTTGGTGAAAACGTTGGCATAGGGTGGACATATAACAATGGATCTATACCAAATGTTTTGGCCAAACCGTTGGTATAGGTCTAAATTTGTGACCTATACCAACAGTTTTGTCCTAACCATTGGTATTGGTTCTTATAAGTGAACTATACCAATGGTTTTGGCCAAACTCTTGGTATATGTTAAAATTAGTGATATATACCAATAGTTTTGGCCATAACATTGGTATAGGTCCTATTTCTAGTAGTTATGGGAATTTAACATGTATATTTTAAAAGGTAATCAAGAGGCCTAATTACTAAATCATTTTGTCCCTTTGACCTTATGTAGGGACAATCTGTTTTTTAACTCTTTTATTCTTCTGTAAGCTTCCTTGTAATGATTTTTTATGTTATCTCTTATTTTATAATTAAATAAAAACAATATGAGAACCATTAACTTGGATGATGGGTTGGATAGATCATATTTATATTCTTATTAGTTTTTTTTGAATAGATCCATATTAAGAATGCTTTAGTATAGATGTGAGACCTTGATATCAACAGAGTATTGGTTGAGTATTTTTTTATTATACTTTTAGAAATTTTTGAGGTTTTGATAATTGATTGACCTCATTAGTTATTTTAGGATTTAATCTTTACAAACCTCAGTGATTGGGGTGGGAGTTGTCCCTATGGTCCTTGATTGATGACTTAGGTTAGATTCATTAGTAGTGGTCCTAGTATTGTGATGATCAATGGTATAAATACATAGATGTAATAGGATATGTGAGGTTCTTCCTTTGTATAATTTATAGGAGTGTAGGTTAACTCATAATTTTTATTGGATTATAAAAATTGAGATAGAAAGTCTGGGAACATAGCCTATGATGAAATGAGACTAACATGACATACCTATTGATTGATTTTTAATACCTATTCCAGGTAATGTTTAGGATGACCTTAGGGTTCAATGTTAATCTTAGGGAATATGTTTATTTTTACTTGTGAGTTTACATACAATATTTTACTCACTTGATGGTATATATAATCACTATATATGTTCTCATATATGTGAGTGTTTGGATAAAGAGTTGTGGATGATGAGAAATTAGGAGAGATGGTAGAAGAGCTATAGGTGATTGTTTGTAGGTATATGAAATAATGTTGATCTGTGACCACATAGGGAATATTTCATGTTCTTATCTTATAAATCAATTTTTAATAATGCTTATTATATTACTAATTGAGGGAACATTAATATTTTTTACAATTCATGTATTGAGGGGGAGATATATTCTTAATATGCATCTTTGTCATGTTTTAAATTAGTTTTTATGATTTAAAATCTATTTTAAATGTTCATATATATATAATTTATAAACTCTTGAATATATTTTTTTAATTTCAATACTATATAGATTCTAAATTTTACTTTATAAATCAATTTTAAGTGTTTAAATTTGGTGGAGTATTATTTTCTCATGAAAAGGAAGAATTTGCTTAAGGATTTTAAAGAGGGAGGATAACTATTGCATGTTTTAGGAAATTCATATTTCTTATTTTAAATTTATTTAATGATTTTTTAGGGGATAACATGTATTGATACTATTTTCACTTAGGGGGATAATGATTTCTTTAATTAATTTTTGGAGGAAATATTTTTAAATGATTTATTATTTTTGATCAATTCTAAAAACATAGATTTTTTTTGAAATTTACATTATATTTGGTAATTATGAAATAGGGGTAGAATGTTGAAGTTTCTTCTTGAACAACCTTGTTTATTTATGTTTTGATAATTAAAATACATCATAACATCAAATTTGATTAATTATAATTTCCCACAGCTTTATTAAGTTCTTTATTCCCTCTAACATGATTAAGATTATATTTTTTAATGATTGAATCTTACACTCTAATAGATTATTATTCTAGTGATATTTTTTTAATGTTTTTTATTTACTCTTAATCAAGTTATAGATATTCTATTTTACCTTTACATGAGCATGGTGTTACCTTTATGCGAGAATGGTTTTACCCTTATGTATCACAAATTAATTTTATATTACTATTATGTAGTATATATAATTCCATTTTACCTTTATGTGAACTCAAATGACCTTTTCATAGATACGTTTTTACCTTTATGTAGTATATGGAATTTCTAGATTACCTTTATATAGTGAGTGACTTACCTTTACACCACATTTGAATCTACTTTTATGCAGTATATACAAGATTACCTTTACAAAAAAATTGAACATACATCTATATAGTATATATAATGAAAAAATGTTCAATTTTATTTTAATATATTTGTTTTGTGATTTTATATTAGGAAAAGTAAATTGTATGAAAAATACTTTTATCTTCCATTCTATAGTTTTATTTTTATTTTATTTTTAATTTGTTTTTGTAAAATGGCCATCCAAAAAGGGAATTTTGAGACTAGACATAATGTGGTAGATGATTAGATAATCCACTATAGAAGTAATTATCATGTTACATTTTTTTGATTAAAATGTAAAACTATACATTACCAAAACAAGTGATCATGTCTCACAAGTGAAGTTTGAACATTCCAAAGGCAATACTATAATTTAATGAAATCCATGGAGGTGTTCTTATTTATGAGGGGTTGTAACACCCGAGACTTTTATAAGAAATATTTTGTTTTTATTTTATAAATCATCAAAGGAATCTTTCACTACACACAACACTAGCTTGGCTTGCTTTACACGCAATTGCGACCTTCCTTGATAGCTTGCGTCGTATGCAATACCGAGTTTCACTAAACAACGATATGCTATTAAAATATTATTAAAACTAGCCATTATGAATAGTAATAACCACTTTTTGAAATTTTGTAAATTTTATTTTTCAAAATGGACTTAGTTTTTGGGTTCGGAATATCAAAATTAGACTAGGGTGAAATTTTGGTATTTTTCTGAAAACTTTCAATTTTGGATGAATAGTGAAAATACTGGGTTACTATTTAAAAACCGACTTTTTATTTAAATAATTATTTATTTTATTTAAATTTATTTAAGTAAAAATTTACACATAATACCTATATAAGTTCAATGCAATTCATTGGAGTCATTTTATAATAATTTTAGATATATAAAAATTTTATTGAACTTTTCACCGACTTTTACCCACCTCCTAGAAGAATTTGCAAATTTACATAAAACCTAATTTTACTACTTCTGTGAGTGGAATTTAAAAAATCTGAGAGACACGGTTGATGTCAGTAAGTAAAATGTGGTTCAATGAGATGAAAATAATTTTTGTTGAATAGTAACTTTTTACTTTTTTTACCACGGTTAAAAGTAAATAGGGTAATTAAGGGTAAACATGATATTATTATTACCCTAACACATGTACTAATTCAATTGGATAAGTTTAATTCGACCAAAAACAACCTTAGGAATAAAATATGACCATTTAGGCCCACTTGGATTAGATTAGGGCATTTATTATTAATTTATTTAAAAAAGGGTTAAAATAGTTAAAATCAAAGTTTACTAAGTAAATAATTTTTAATATAGGGTTATACATAATATATATTAGAATATAAATATTCATCAGAAAGATAAAAATATTTCCTACATAATTATATTTTACTTGTAATTTTTAGACATTAAATAATCTAATTTATTTATGACACAAAGATGATACAGTAATTATCTTTTTAATGAAATATTGACATAATTGATGTTATAAATACCCAAATAAATGTAATTTGAGACTTTTTATGAATTACAATAATTTTCTTGGTTAATATGATATGTTAGTACTGATTTAATTAACTTTATTCGAACTAATCATTCTTTTATGAGTTTCACAAAAATCAATTACTAAATAGTGTCAAAATTGACATAAAATAGTTTTTAAAACAAATATCATATTATTAATTGTTATTTTATTCCTAAAAAACTATGGTTCGGCAAAATAACTTATATTAGGTTATATATATTAATAATATACAACTTGGGGTTCGTTTGGGTTGTTATAAAAATTTTATTAACCTTATAGTATAAGAACACAAAAAGATACGGTAAAAGTAAAATTATCTAACTTAAAGTTAAATATAAATGATAATGTTAAAATAGTAAAATAAACTTGTCCAAATTCTATTGTATGAGAGTATTTCGACCCATACCCACCTTAGATTCTAAATAAATCAATTTTGATCTATTTAAAACCGAATATGGATTTATAATAAAATAATATTTTTAGATTTTCCAAAGGTGCCCCTCTCCTCCCTTATAAAAGGGAACCTCATCCCTCTCTTCCTCACACCACTTTGAGCCTTCAATCCTGACCAAACCCTACCAATTTCTACTCTACACTTCCCTAGAAACATCCTAGAGGTCCTGGTCTTCTTCAAAGACCAATTTTAGTGCCCTAAAAGGAGGTCTCAAAGAAGCGCTTCAAAGAAGAGGTAATGTCCGTTACCGATTCTTTCAACTTTATTTCTTCTTCCACTTCTTCTTCTTTAGTTGTTTAATTATGAATTAATAACATCATTATCACTAATATACATATATGTTATTATAAGTATGAAAAAACCCTATTTCACCATCTATCCATCCTACGGAAAACGAAATCACCGCGCGTGCGTACATACGGAATACCGTCTCCACGCCGTGGTGTAATCTATTTTCCACCACCACCTTACTTGGATGGGTATAATGGTGTAAATAATGAATATATATATTTTTATTGTAAAGTGATATTTATTCTTAAATAGTATCCATACACTCCAATACAATTCTACGATCATGGGAACGATATCATCGCTCGTGCGTACGTACGGAATACCGTCTCCACGATGTGTTGTGACTCGTTCTACATGATTTTCATTGCATAATGATTACATAAATGAATTGAGTGAATAAATATGATATATATTACACTAATAAAATTCTGTAAATAAGGTATCTATAACCTAAAAAGAAGAATAAGAATTTATTCGACAAAACACGCATAAGAACAAAAAGTAATAAACACCTGAATAACAAGTAGCAATGAAATATTACTAATAATAAGCTAAGAATATGACCATATATGATATAATAACAATGAGTATGATTCTGGAATAAGTAAATGACATTATTTAAATCATTATATAGGAGGTTCAGACACTTATGAAGCAAATCAGACCTAAGGTAAGGGAAAATATCACAATCTCATTTTTATCCGAGATTGTTTATACTTTGGTATTTACTGGGGTGTATTTTATCATCCAAATCCATGTTTCCTCAATATTTAATATTATTTCCATACACCTACAATTTTTTAAATCTAATTTTACCCTTCGGTGAGTTTTTACTAAAATATATGAAAGGAATCTTTTGTCATTTTTCGTACGAGGTACTTTTTGAATTTTCTGACAAAAGTACGAGAAGAATGTTTTTTAAACTTATACGGAATGAATGGATTTTTAAAACATTATTCCCAAGAAGAATACTTTACAAGTTTTCATGTTTATTTTTAATAAACTTCTTTTAGTTTAAAATTTTATGACATGTTTAGAAAGGAAAAATGTTTTTAAAGTAGAAAGGATATTTTCCTCAAGAATGTAGTTCAAGTGTTTTATCAAAATTATTTTCCATAAAAGATAATATAGGGTTATATTTCTATCCCTATTATTACATTGATTTGATTATGTTGTGATGGAATTATTTTTATTAATTCCTTTATCCTATATGAATTGTTTTATGATGTCACGATGTTTAAGAATCCCATTTTTATTACATGGGTTATGCAATGATGTATGATTTGTGATTTTGTGGCACACATAAGAATGGTATAATTATGAGATGGGTGGGACCTATATCTCCCTCCAATGCATTCGGTAAAGATTTTATATCTCATGAGATAGACATGGCTGGAACGGAAGGTTAAACTGGTTCAGTGAAACAGGACTGAAACAAGGAATGAAGTCAGTTCAGAAATGGACTTTGTCCACTAAGATAGTCTTGGCAATGAGTCTTGACTAATAAGAAATGATTCTCTATGATTATGTGTGTATGGAACAAAGCATTATGTTTTAAGTTATGATTATTTTGATTATATTTCACTACCATGATTTATCCCATGTTATGAAATTATGATCTCTTTTGCAGGGTAAGATTTCCAAAATGTTATGTTCTTATGAATATGATGTGATTGATATTTATTTTGTTTACCCTTACTGATCATTTTAGCTCACCCTTTTGAATGTTTTCTTTCCACAGGTCAGGAAGAAGTTTATTATGTAATATATTCCAAAAGGGACTATTGATATGATGAAATAAATGGTATATAGTGAAGACTCTTTATGAACCAGTTGTTTATGTTTCCCAGTTTCTAAAGACACTATACCTATATGGTCCTTTCATGGTTTTGTTATATGTTGTAATAAGTGTACTTAAATTTTGAAGTACTAACAATGTATGTAAAGTATGGTTCGTTATAGTTGGTATCAGAAGAAAGGTATAGTCAACCTTTGGAAACTAGGATGTGAAAGCCTTAATAAGAATCCTAAGGATAAGTCTAAGCATAGAACAAAATATTAGTGTTTTAGAAATGGCCATGAATGAACTAGGATAAGACCTTAAGTGTGAAATTTTATTCTTGATTATGTGGTTTTCCTATTATAGTGTTGCTAACACTATTCTTCTTGGTTTTAGTCAATGGATGGAACCCGAAGGAACCATGTTAATGCGGAATGCGATGGGCAATGCAATGATTGTCCCCCTGAGAAACCAAACGTTATGGGAGCTGGAATGCAAAATCTTATAGCCATGATCACACAACTTTCTCAAGCTATGAATCATGCAGGACTTCCAAACGAGCAAAGGAAGGAGAAACATTCTGTTGAATCCTTCATGAGACAACGTCCACCTTCATTCAGCGGGTCTACTGATCCATTATTTTCTGAACAATGGATTAGTACTACTAAAAAGATATTTTCATTTCTTCAATGTTCTGAACATGATAAAGTCATCTTGGCAGTGTATCATTTGGAAGGTGATGCAGATCAATGGTGGAATCTTATCAAGAATACAAGTCCAAGAGATGAAATTGAGTACATGGAATGGGACGAGTTCAAGAACTTATTTTTCAATAAGTACTTCCCTCGTATTCTCCCAACAAATATGGATAAGGATTTTCTTGAACTAAAGAAAAAGAATGATGAATCTATTGGTACCTATGAAGAAAATTTTACAAGACTTTCAAGGTACGCTTCTGGTATTATTATCCAACCTGAGAGTAAGATTGATCGATTCTTTAGTGTCCTAAAACCAAGTCTTTGAAGGGCGTTAGCCATAAGGGACTTCAATAGCTACGAGGAAATCGTTCGATGTGCTCTCAAAGTTGAGATGGAGATTGGAGTAACCCATCAGTCATATGGGTTTGATAAGAAGAGGAAAATGGAATTCAAAGGAAAATCTAAAGAGCACACTAAAAAGAAGATGATTTTTCCCTTATTATCAAAGTGTGGAAGGAAACATGGAGGGAGTTGTCTTAAAGGGACAAGTAAATGTTTCTAATGTGGAAAGGAAGGTCATCGGGCATTTGAATGCCGCAATGATGGGAAGAAGATGTCTAGTGATTTGAACAATGAAAAGGCTACAAAAAGTGCACCTCCTACACTTAAATGTTACAAGTGCAAGGAAATGGGGCATTATGCCAATAAATTCCCTAATCCAAGGGTTGATGATGATGATCGACGTCAACAAACTCTTAAGGATAAAGACAAAGGAAAGTCACATACAATTTCTATCAGCGATGTGGAGTACGATAACGAAGTGGTGAAAGGTACACTTACCATCCACTCTAAAGTAGCAAATGTTTTATTTGATTCGGGATCCACCCACTCCTTTATTTTTGAAGAATTTTCTAAGGGTATCACTGTATTACCTCAACAATTAGATGTTGAGTTAGTTGTGACAACCCCTAATGGAACAACAGTCGCATCAAAAGTTTATAATTCTTCTCCAATTGATGTTTGTGGGAAAGTTCTTCCTACAAATCTTGTGATCCTCCCTATAGTAGAATTTTATGTGATTCTTGGCATCGATTGAATTTCTCTATATGGATCTCATATCAATTTCCAAAGGGATGTCACATTTCATATTCTAGATCAATCTTTGATCATCTATCGATGCAAGGATGAACATAACCTTCCAGTGGAAATTTCTTCCATCTAATGGGTCTTGATTCCACTAAATTAAGGTTATTTATCTCAAATGGTTGGTGAAAAACTCACGATTAAGAATATGCCCATTGTACGAGAGTTTGATGATGTCTTTCCAGAGGAATTGCTGGGTCTTCCACCAAATCGTGAAGTTGAATTTTCAATAGAACTCGTACCGGGTGCTTTACCTATTTCAAAGACACCTTATAGAATGGCCCCAATTGAGTTGTAGGAATTGAAGAAGAAACTCCAAGAGAATCTTGATAAGGGGTTCATACGCCCTAGTGCATCACCTTGGGGAGCACCTGTTCTGTTTGTTAAGAAGAAATATGGATCAATGAGACTCTGCATTGATTATCGAGAACTTAACAAGATCACTATCAAGAAAAAATATCCTCTCCCGCGTATTGATGACTTATTTGACCAACTATGCGGAGCTCAATACTTTTCCAAGATTGATCTTCATTCAGGGTATCATCAATTAAGGGTCAAAAGGGAGGATATACCAAAGACGGTTTTCCGTACAAGGTATGGACACTATGAATTTATAGTGATGCCATTTGGTCTTACTAATTCCCCTGCTATCTTTATGGATCTGATGAATAGAGTCATTAGAGACTATCTTGATCATTTTTTGGTAGTCTTTATAGACTATATTCTTGTATATTCAAAGAGAAAGGAAGAACATGAAGATCACTTGAGAATTATATTGAAGACCCTGAGAAAGGATAATCTTTATGAAAAATTTACCAAGTGTGAATTTTGGATTTAAAAAGTTTCATTTTTGGGTCACATAATCTCAAAAGAGGGGATATCTGTGGATCCAGCAAAAACAGAGGTTATCGAAAGATGGTCGAGACCAACAACAGTAACTGAGATCCGAAGTTTTCTTGGTTTTGCTGGATATTACCAACGTTTTGTGAAAGATTTTTCATGATTATCTAATCCACTCACCAGGTTGACTCGGAAAGGAGTTAAGTTTTTTTGGACGGAGGAATGTGAATAGAATTTCAAGGAGTTGAAAAGAAGGTTATCCAGTGAACCTGTGCTCACACTGCCTTGTAGTGGAGAAAGGTTTGTGATCTAAAGTGATGCATCCAAGAAGGGATTGGGGTGTGTTCTTATGAAAAATGGTATGGTGATATCTTATGCCTCACGACAGTTGAAAATCCATGATAAAAATTACCCAACTCATGATTTGGAGTTAGCTGTGGTAATATTTTCATTAAATATTTGGAGGCATTATCTTTATGGAGAAAGGTGTGACATTTATACTGATCATAAAAGTTTAAAGTATATTTTCACAAAAAAGGATCTGAATATGCGCCAAAGAAGATGGTTGGAGCTGATTAAGGATTATGACTGCTCAATTCATTACCACCCTGGGAAATCAAACAAGGTGGCAGATGCATTAAGTCGACAAGACCATGACAGTTTATCCATGATGAGGATCACAAAAGATCCAATATTTATGGATTTACAAAGGATGGATCTTGGAATTATAATGAAATGGGAAAAAATGTATATTTCTCAAATGAATGTTCATCCATATATACATGTCAAGATTAAAGATTCACAAAAAGAAGATGCAGAGTTACAAAAGAAGGTGAAAAATGTTCCTTAATTCAACCTTGATTGTGATGGGATAATAAAGTTTAGGAATCGGGTTTGTGTTCCTCCCATCCCTGAATTAAAGAAGGAGATGTTGGATGAGTCTCATAGTTCTTCATTCTCTATTCATCCTGGAAGCACAAAGATATATAGGGACCTGAAAGAGTACTTATGGTGGGATGGAATGAAAAGAGATGTTGCTGAATATGTCTCTTGATGCTTGGTTTGTCAGCAAGTTAAAGCTGAGAGACAAAAGTCTAAGGGGATGTTACAACCATTACCCATACCTGAATGGAAATGGGAAAACATCACTATGGACTTTGTCACAGGACTTCCTAAAACATCCAAAGGCAATAATGCTATCTGGGTCATAGTTGATCGTCTTACAAAGTCTGCACACTCCATTGCTACTAGAGAGGATTTCTCTCTGGATCAGCTTGCCAGGATATATGTAAAGGAAGTGGTAAGATTGTGTGGAGTACCACTTTCTATTATATCTAGTCGGGATCCAAGGCTTACCTCAATGTTCTGGCGAAGTCTTCATCATACTCTGGATACAGAGTTGAGTTTCATCACTGCTTATCATCCTCAGATAGAAGGTCAGTCTGAGAGGACAATTCAAACTCTAGAAGATATGTTGAGAGCTTGCTCTATGGATTTCAATGGTGGTTGGGATCAACACCTACCTTTGGTGGAATTTTCTTATAATAATAGCTTTCACTCCAGTATTTAGATGGATCCTTGTGAAGCTCTCTATGGAAAGAAATGCAGGACTCCAACTTGTTGGGATGAAGTTGGGGAAAGAAAGCTATTAGGACCTGATCTTGTTGATGAGATGGAAGAAAAGGTCTGATCTATTCAACAACACTTAAGAGCAGCTCAGAGTCGACAAAAAATTTATGCCGACAATCGAAGAAAAGACTTATAGTTTAAAGTGGGTGATAAAGTGTTCTTACGAATATCTCCTTGGAAGAGAGTGATGAGATTTGGAAAGAAGGGAAAGCTGAGCCCTAGGTATATCGGTCCTTTCAAAATACTGGATCATGTTGGGAAGGTAGCTTACCGATTGGCGATTCCACTGAATCTCTCTCAAGTTCACGATGTGTTCAATATATCTCTTCTGAGAAAGTACATACCTGATCCTTCACATGTACTCAGCTCAGAAGTTGTACCACTGGAACAAGATCTTTCTTATGAAGAACAACCGATAGAGATTCTCAATCGTAGTGAAAAAGTCCTACATAACAAGACCACACGCTTGGTGAAAGTTTTATGGAGGAACCACCAATTAGAAGAAGCTACATGGGAGCTTGAGGATATGATGAGGGATAGGTATCCTCTTCTGTTTGTTACAAGTGACGAATTTTGAGGGCGAAATTCATTTTAAGGGGGGTAGAATGTAACACCCGAGACTTTTATAAGAAATATTTTGTTTTTATTTTATAAATCATCAAATGAATCTTTAACTACACACAACACTAGCTTGGCTTGATTTACACGCAATTGCGACCTTCCTTGAAAGCTTGCGTCGTATGCAATACCGAGTTTCACTAAACAACGATATGCTATTAAAATATTATTAAAACTAGCAGTTATGAATAATAATAACCACTTTTTGAAATTTTGTAAATTTTATTTTTCAAAATGGACTTAGTTTTTGGATTCGGAATATCGAAATTAGCCTAGGGTGAAATTTTGGTTTTTTTCTAAAAACTTTCAATTTTGGATGAATAGCGAAAACACTAGGTTACTATTTAAAAACCGAATTTTTATTTAAATAATTATTTATTTTATTTAAATTTATTTTAGGTAAAAATTTAAACATAATACCTATATAATTTTAATGCAATTAATTGGAGTCCTTTTATAATAATTTTAGATATATAAAAATTTTATTGAACTTTCACCGTCTTTTACCCACCTCCTAGAAGAATTTGCAAATTTACATAAAACGTAATTTTACCGCTTCTGTGAGTGGAATTTCAAAAATATGAGAGAAATTGTTGATTTCAGTAAGTAAAATGTGGTTCAATGAGATGAAAATAATTTTTGGTGAATAGTAACGTTTTACTTTTTTTACCACGGTTAAAAGTAAATAGGGTAATTAAGGGTAAAAATGATATTATTATTACCCTAACGCATCTCCTAATTCTATTGGATAAGTTTAATTAGACCAGAAATAACCTTAGGAATAAAATATGACCATTTAGGCCCACTTGGATTAGATTAGGACATTTATTATTAATTTATTTAAAGAAGGGTTAAAATAGTTAAAATCAAAGTTTAATAAGTAAATAATTTTTAATATAGGGTTATACATAAGATATATTCGACTATAAATATTCATTATAAAGCTAAAAATATTTCCTACATAATTTTATTTTATTTGTAATTTTTAGACATTAAATAATTTAATATATTTATGACACAAAGATGATGCAGTAATTATCTTATTAATGAAATATTGACATAATTGATGTTATAAATACCTAAATAAATGTAATTTGAAACTTTTTTGAATTACAATAATTTTATAGGTTAATATGACATGTTATTATTGATTTAATTAACTTTTTTTGAACTAATAATTCTGTTATGAGTTTCAAAAAAATCAATTACTAAATAGTGTCAAAATTGACATAAAATAGTTTTTAAAACAAATATTATATTATTAATTGTTATTTTATTCATAAAAATCTAAGGTTCAGAAAAATGACTTAGATAAGGTTATATATATTAATAATAAACAACTTGGGGTTCGTTTGTCTTGTTATAGTAAATTTATTAACCTTATAGTGTAAGAACACAAAAAGACACAGTAAAAGTAAAATTATCTAACTTAAAGTTAAATCTAAATGATAATGTTAAAATAGTAAACTAAACTTATCCAAATTATATTGGATGAGATTATTTCGACCCATCCCCACCTTATCTTCGAAATAAATCAATTTGGATCTATTTAAAACCGAATATGGGTTTATAATAAAATAATATTTTTAGTTTTTCCAAAAGTGCCCCTCTCCTCCCTTATAAAAGGGAACCTCGTCACTCTCTTCCTCACACAACTTTGAGCCTTAAATCTTGACCAAACCCTGACAATTTCTCCTCTCAACTTCCCTAGAAACATCCTAGAGGACCTGGTATTCTTCAAAGACCAATTTTAGTTCCCTAAAAGGAGGTCTCAAAGAAGCGCTTCAAAGAAGAGGTAATGTCCGTTACCGATTCTTTCAACTTTATTTCTTCTTCCACTTCTTCTTCTTTAGTTGTTTCATTATGAATTAATAACATCAGTATCACTCATATACTGATATGTTATTATAAGTATTAAACAACCCTATTTCACCATCTATCCATCCTATGGAAAACGAAATCACCGCGCGTGCGTACGTACGGAATACCGTCTCCACGCCGTGGTGTAATCTATTTTCCACCACCACCTTACTTGGATGGGTATAATGGTGTAAAGAATGAATATATATGATTATTTTAAAGTGATATTTATTCTGAAATAGTATACATACACTCCAATACCATTCCATGATCATGGAAACGATATCATCGCTCGTGCGTACGTACGGAATACCGTCTCCAAGATGTGATGCGACTTGTTCTACATGATTTTCATTGCATAATGATTACATAAATGAATTGATTGAATAAATATGATATATATTACACAAATACCATTCTGGAAATGAGGTATCTATAACCTAAAAATAATAATAAGAATTTATTCAACAAAACACGCATAAGAACAAAAAGTAATAAACACCCGAATAACAAGTAGCAATGAAATATTACTAATAATAAGCTAAGAATATGATCATATATGATATAATAACAATGAGTATGATTCTGGAATAAGTCAATTACATTATTTAAATCATTATACAGGAGATCCGGACACTTACGAAGCAAATCAGACCTAAGGTAAGGGAAAATATCACAATCTCATTTTTATCCGAGATTGTTTATACTTTGGTATTTACTGGGGTGTATTTTATCATCCACAAACATGTTTAATCAATATGTAATATTATTTCCATCCACCTATAATTGTTTAAATCCAATTTTACCCTTCGGTGAGTTTTTAGTAAAAGATATGAAAGGAATCTTTTCGTCGTTTTTCGTACGAAGTACTTTTTGACTTTTCGACAAAAGTACGAGAAGAATATTTTTTTAACTTATACGGAATGAATGGATTTTTAAAACATTATTTCCAAGAATCTTACTTTAAAAGTTTCAAGTTTATTTTTAATCAACTTCTTTTCGTTTAAAATTGTATGACATGTTAAGAAATGAAAAATGTTTTTAAAGTAAAAAGGATATTTTCATCAAGAATGGAGTTCAAGTATTTTATCAAAATTATTTTCCATCTAAGATAATATAGGGTTTTGTTTATATCCCTATTATTACATTGATTTGATTATGTTGTGATGAAATTATTTTTATGAATTCCTTTATCCTATATGAATTGTTTTATGATGTCACGATGTTTAAGAATCCCATTTTTATTACATGGGTTATGCAATGATGTATGATTTATGATTTTGTGGCACACATAAGAATGGTATCTTTATAAGATGGGTGGGACCTATATCTCCCTCTAATGCATTGGGTAAATATTTTATATCTCATGAGATAGACATGGCTGGAACGACATGTTAAACCGGTTCAGTAAAACAGGACTGAAACGAGGAATGAACTCGGTTCAGAAATGGACTTTGTCCACTAAGATAGTCTAGGAAATGAGTCTTGACTAATAAGAAATGATTTTCTATGATTATGTATGTATTCCACAAAGCTTCATGTTTTAAGTTATGATTATTGTGATTAAATTTCACTACCATGATTTATCCAATGTTATGAAATTATGATCTCTTTTGTAGGGTAAGATTTCCAAAATGTTATGTTCTTATGAATATGATGTGATTGATATTTCTTTTTTTTACCCTTACTGAGAATTTGAGCTCACCCTTTTGAATTTTTTCTTTCCCCAGGTCAGAAAGAAGGTTATTAAGTAAGATATTCCAAAAGGGACTATAGATATGATGAAATAAATGGGAGACAGTGTAGACGTTTTATGAACCAGTTGTTTATGTTTCCCAGTTTCTAAAGACACTATACCTATATGGTCCTTTCATGGTTTTGTTATATGTTGTTATAAGTGTACTTAAATTTTGAAGTACTAACAATGTATGTAATGTATGGGTCGTTATAGGGGTAAAGGATCTAATAAAAATTTTGCTGAAGTGGGTTTAATGGGAGGTTAAATATGTTTTTAGAATATCATATTCTAAAATATTTTATGAAAAAATGTCTTGTGATTGAACAACACATAATGTCCAGTGCCTGTGATATACTCTAGTGTTTCAAAAAGGATTATGGGAGGTTACAAACTATATAGAAAGTTTTGGTTGACACCCAAAGGTGTAAAATGATTTGACGTTGGAAAACATACTATGATTGGATTTTATGGTTGGTATTTGTGCTATAAGAAATGTAGATTAAAATTTACTGTGTCTTTCACATGATTTTAAAATTCTCAAGAATTTAAATTTGAACTATAGGAAAAATAAAAGGTCACCATTTTCACATGATTATCAGCGAGTATATCGAATATTTTAGTGATGATGATTTAAGGGAGTATGTACTTATAAATTTATTATTTATATGAAATATTATTTAGGTTTACTTTAATCTATTTTATAGATTATTGATACATTTAAAGGGAAGGAACGTGAATATTTTCATTGATAATATTTTCAATAACACTTGTAGACATGTTTTGGACATATAACTAAGAACTCTTTCTGTTTAGACTCAGCAGATCTAGTTTTCTTAACTTAAAAAACATCCAACTTTTGAGAATTGTTCACAATATTTTGTTGTGTCGGTAAAAAAACAAGAAATCATTTAAAAATATGGCTAGGTTTCTCACATATTTCATAAATAGTTTCTAGGGGTCGGAACCTATTTTCAAATTTTACTCCAACCTTATCTTTTTTCATTAAAACAGCCTTTTCATACTTCTTCCCTTGAGGGGATTGACTCCCCCTCAAACTTTACCTACTGTAATTTGTGGAATGGTTATAATATTATTGGTTAAACCAACACATGTTAGCTATATTCCCAAATCCACCAAAATGTTAGTAGTATCCATATAAAGTTTATTTTATTATGTAACTTCCATAATGATAGTTGTTTTGAGGATGTTTCTCAGTAACATTATTAACAAGAATTTATTAATCACAAAGTTTTCTATTTTCAATTGGAACATTCTTATTCATATTTTTTTTCTTTCCAAACATATCATAACCATAATTAATAGTAACCTTTACATATTCAAAATGTTTAGAAACATTTTTGAATTCATCGTCTTTAAAATCATCATAATTATTTACTTTGTTAATATTGTCTACATACACAACATTACTAGATTTGTACTTTTCTGAAAGAAATCTTTATTTTTTCTCAACATTTGAAGGTAAATTTTATTGATCCTATTTAGGTTTCTCATTTATATAAATTTCACTATCTTGAGAGATATAGTTTTTTAGAATTTTATTTCTTTGTTTAGAGTTTTAAAGTTTTTATTGGAAATGTTCCAACTCTTATTCTTTAGCCTTCAACTTCACTTCCAGATATTCATTATGATTATTTTCTTCCTCAAGATATTTCTTTAATTCATAAAGTTATTTCACTATATTTAATTTCTCATCTGGAAACAATTCTTGATTTTTTGTTGAAGATTTTTATCTATTCAACTCCCTGATATCCTTTTAAAGTATCCCAATCTTTCTCAATCATTCCTTCAATTATTTTCTAAGATTATATTCTAATGGATTTTCTTCTTATTCTTTAAAACTGTTACTTTTTAATTATTCTTTTGTTAACTTTTCCAATGATTGTATTCTTCCCAGCATGCTCAATAGGTTTTTTGGATTCATCCTCACTTTCTACTTCTTCAGAACAACTACTTTCACTACTTGAAAAACATTCCTCATTAACTATATAAATAAATTTGTTCTCTTAAACAATATTTGAAACCTACTCTCTTTCATAATCCTTATAAAAAATATTCTTATTTTGGATTTGTAAAACTTCTTATCTTCCCTCTTGGAATAATATTTTTCTTTATCACCCTTTTTCTTCAATGATCTTCTTCTACTTCTTTCTTCTTCTTCACATTCTTCTTCATCACTTTATTCTTTATCACCCATTCTAGGACAATTGGAAATGAAATTCCAAATAGATCCATATCCAAAATGATTATATGAAGTTTCCATTTATACATTTATATACCTATTTTCAAATTTCTAGAAAACAAGGATAAAATTTCATTATGATTTTAACATACCTCGTTTTTGGAATCAGAATCTCAAGCTTCTTCCTCTTCAAGAATCTTCTTTGACATTTCCTTATTGGAATCCTTGAAATAAATTTCTCTATAATTTTTTTACTTTAATAGATTTATACCTTATCATTTCTTAGGTAATAAGAGTGTTATGTAAATCATCCAAAGATAATGTTTCAAGATCTCTATCTTCCAATAAAGAAATTTTCATATCAAACATTTCAGAAAGGATTCCAAAATATTTTTTCAGCAACTATAAAATATTATAACTTTATACCAAGACATCTGCTAGTGATGAAAATGTCATTTAACCTGGTAAATAAGTCCCCAATAGAATTATAATTGCCCATTTTCAAATCTTCATACTTAAACCTCCAAATTTTTAATTTTTCCTTCTTTACTTTTGTATTTCCTTAGTATTTTTTTCAACTTATCCCATATACCATTTTCTATAGAAACACCTTTCACCCTTAAAAACTCACGTTAATAAAGTGATGATAGTAAATAATTCTTAGAACATCCATCTTTCTTAATATTATTCTTATAAATATATGTAAGAGGAAAATTATTATCCGTGGGAAAAAATAAATTTTGTAGCTTCAAGAAAATCATATAAAATATACATAAGATAAGGATAGAGTATACCTTTCTAGATATGATAGTTCTCCCCATCAAAAACATGGATACCTTTAATTTTCACACAATTCATATTCTCTATTAGATTATATTAAAAAAATCCTCAAATAAAAATGAAATTACCCCAACCTTTAATAAAAATTGTATGTGCCCAATCAAGATAGTTGTATCACTAAGAGGGGGAGGTGGTGAATCAGTGATACCTGTTTTTTGAAGTTTTGTTCTTAAGAAACAACCTTCTCCTCCTATTAAATATTTCTTTTCCTACTAAAAACAAATCAAACACACATCCACAAGATTACAAGTATTTAAAATATTCACTATTCAACAAGTATAGTTTCATCCTTAGTATAGTGTGGTATGGAAATGATAAAATCCACAAAATACTCTAGAAAACAAAATTTTTGTGTGGAATATAATGAGTAGGATATTTTATTACAATCATGTACCACTATGTAAACAATCCAATTGTGTGGGTTCTATTGCATGAAAAAATAATGTAATAAAAAGTTTTTGTAACAAAACATGTTATGGTGATTCTTTATCAACTTTCAAAAATATAAAATTTCAAAAAAAATATTCATTTTCTTACACAAAAGTGGGTTTGAAATTATTGGAATTTTTAATAAAACTCAGTCTGATTTACCAGTATAATTCCTTCGGTCTAATTGTTCAATATAGAAATAATAATATAGTAGAATACAGCTAAAACAATATTAAATTATTCTTCCTCATTATAAAGAACCCATTCCAATTTCTCAATACAAAAAATTTATGACTCTATTAGAATATGGTTGATACAATTCTGAAAGCTTTCTTCTTCAGTCTAGAAACCCAATATGATTTTATAATCCGATTATCTATCCTGATATGATAATCAGAAGAATACGATGATCAACTAAATACATTGCTATATTTTATCTTATACTTTCACTTATGTCTCTAAAACATCTTCAAGAAAAACATTATGGAAAACTTATATTTCTCTTTATATCTCCGCATTCTCTATTCTTCACTGTGAACAATACATGCATTAGAAAGTATAAAGTACCTTTTCCTTTTATACTCACCCCAAAAATGGTTCGTGTATGATTCCTAAAAACTTTTCTGCTCATCCAAAATTTTCAGTTTTCATGTTCCCCTAAATTTCAGATAGATTTTGACTGTGTCATTATTCTCAAATCTTCATATTTCTTCTCGATCCTTCTCATGTTTTCTAAACACTTTTTCTCATTGCTAAATTTCTTTACAAACATCAGTCCAAATATGATTTTTTTTCCAATACGATTCCTTCAATAGGATTCTCCATACCAACTAAAGAAAAAAAAACATATTCTTTGAACTTCATGTTTCTCCTTTTAAATAATTTTTTACCTCCTTCAATCTATTAATTGTTCTTGATCCCCTTGTTAAAATATTCAAAAATTCTTTAAATAAGACTCTTCTTCTTCTTATTTACTATAGGATGATGATCCTAAATCATTTAATTTATTTGTGTTAGGTTACTTTTATTTATTAGTTTTTCCTTCATTCATACAATCAGATTCAACTTTAATATGATGAATATTGACCCATTTAAAATCAAAATAATTCATCATAAGAAATGGTTGAAAACATTGTTGACAAAAATCTAAGTTTATTATTTGAATTCGTCACCACATTATTTTATTTTTCTTTGAATTAATTGGTCCAAAAAAGTTCTTCCTTGGATGATTATAATGGTATACCGAGTCTGATAGAATGATATCATCATCTTTTACTTCAGAAACTTCTATCTCTCTTGAATACAATACCATTGACTTTTCTGTACAAACAATTTTTTATCTGATGAATACAATGGTATACCTAATTTGATGGATTGTTATCAGCAACTTCAACTTCAACAATTTCTTTTAATCACAAACTTATAATTGTATCATGACTTACTTCATGACTTTGAATACATATTAGACCGTCTTTAACATCATCTACATTATAATGGAATGTATTTTAATTTCCCATGCAACATCTTTATTTCCTTCTTAGACTGAATATGATTGAAATGATTATGATCATACTGAATATGATTTACAACACTTTTTCTCCACCTTTCTTTAATTACACTTGAATCCCAAGTTTTATGGAATACTTTTGATTTATTAGAACTCCAAGATCATTAAAAAAATTCACATTTATATCATTGTCATGAAGACTCTGATTATTCTCCATTACGATCAAACCATTCATTCTTTACATAAGGTGAGTTTGATGATCCTTTAATTCAAAAAATATTATCCTCAATACAATTGACCTTCTTAAGTACTGTGAGTAAGATTTCTTGAATACGATGAATTCTTAAGTAGGATAAATTCTTGAATAAGATTTTCGAGCATGATCACTATCTTTTAAAAATTGAATTGATTTCCTTTTAATATTTGGAATAAAAACTGATCACCAAAAAAGTTCTTCCTAATTATGATGGTGAATTTGATTTCCACTAGCTTCTTACTTTTTATCAACATCCCAATTTGATGGATCATATTGACTCAAACAAATTTTCTAGATTAGATTATTATATGGATCTAATTGAAAACATTTTTCATTCTAGATTTCCATCCATAATCTTCTAAACATACTGACTATTGATAACATATACAATCAAAACACAACTTGGTCCTAAAAATCTATCCCTTTATGTTTTTTTTCAAAACCCACTTCAACCACTTCAAAAACATAAGTGATATTGTTTTCTTTTCTAAATTTTTATTCTCTCCATTATTTTCTTGCTCCCCCTATTTCTTTTCTCACACCAATTATCTTATCTATCCCCTTTATTGAAAATCAAATTCAAAGGGGACATCATGATAAGTTTCTCACTTATTGAAAAATAAAATCATTTCTAGGGAATGTAACATTTCTTCAACATAGGCATCAAAATAGTTTCTTAACAATAAACCTTTTAACTAAAAAAATCTAAGTTTAAGTGGGTACACCCAATGTTGAAAAAAGAATGATGAATCTAGGTTTCCAATGTTTTACATTAAAAAACTTTCATGTAACAACCCTTTCATTTTTCTTTCAACATTATCATGATTGGGGAAATTATCAAAATATATTTTTTAAGATAAAATTAACCTACACCCATCTAATCAGACATATCATAATGTTCAGGTGTGAAAAAACACAACTTTTTAAAAACTCATATTTTTAAAAACCTCATTAGTTTCTTTTAAAAGAATATTAATAAAATAATTATCATCTTCCTTATTTTAACTCCATTAATTCCCTAAAAGTTAGTTCAATTGTAAAATAATATTTTGGGAATAAGGAGGAATGTAACACCCCAAGCTTCCATGATACTCTTCTCTTTGAATAATAAAATAGCGTGTGTTTTACGCAACATCGAGTTCTAACACACCACAACCAATCAAACTAGCCGTTATGAATAGTAATACTCACTTTTTGAAATTTTATAAATGTTATCTTTCAAAATGGACTTCATTTTTGGATTCATAATATCAAAATTATCTTAGGGTGAATTTTTGGTAATTTTCTGAAAACTTTCAATTTTTAATGAATAGTGAAAAACACTGAGTTATAGTTTAAAACCGAATTTTTATTTAAATAATTATTTATTTTATTTAAATTTTTTGAGTCAAAATAGATACATAATACCTATATAAGTTCAATTTAATTCATTGGATTCAGTTTATAATAATTTTAGATATATAAAACTTTTATTGAATTTTTTACCGTCTTTTACCCACCTCCTAGGAGCATTTGAAAATTTACATAAAACATAATTTTACCGCTTCTGTGATTTGAATTTCAAAAATATGAGAAAAAAGGTTGATATGAGTAAGTAAAATGTGGTTCAATGAGATGAAAATAATTTCCAGTGAAAGGTGACTTTTTTACTTTTATTTACCACGGTTAAAAGTAAATAGGGTAATTGAGGGTAAAAATGATATTATTATTATCCTAAAACATGTCTAATTCTATTGGATAAGTGTAATTCGATCAAAAACAACCTGAGGAATAAAATATGAACCTTTTGGTCCACTTGGATTAGATTAGGAAATTTATTATTATTTTATTCAAAGAAGAGTTAAAAGTGTTAAAATCAAAGTTTAATAACTAAACCATTTTTAATATAGGGTTATACATAAGATAAATTAGACTATATATCACGAACCAGCCCAAGTCAACCCCGAACCGGTCACCTAGGACAGCCCGCAACAAGTCTTGAGAGTTGTTCCTAATCCTCCCGGGATGGCGACAAACACCAAGGGCATCAATAGAGTATACAAGGGAACAATTTCTCCCATATATAAACAATCAAACAAACAACGGAAAGAAATGGACAGCCCAACAAACATTTATATAAAAATTGAACTGAACATTATTTGTACAAGAAACTGAAAGTACAACTAAACCAAAAACTCAACTAACCAAAACAATTAACCAAAAAACTCCATGTGACCCCTATGGCCACTCTCTAAAAAAATGATCACACATCGCCCAAGGCAATCAAACTTGAGCTAAAACCTGCACAAGGGATAAAAACAGAAGAAGACTATAGGCGTGAGTATTAAAACTTAGTAGGATATCCCGATATTATATTCCCAATGAACTTCCTTTAAAGTAAAAGAAACATCAATTTATAGTTTTAAATACAAGATATAAAAGTATTTTTTTCTAATTAGGTTCCATGCTATAATAATTATCAGACAAAAACATGCATGTTTAATAAAAAAAATGCAAGTAACAATTTTTCAAAGAGGTGCAACTTCAAAATGAAAATTGTTTTAATGAGGGCTGATTTAAAGATGGTACACTTTTAAATAAATAACACACACTACTTAATTTATCAAAAAAACACACTGTATGCCGATGGTGAGTACAAAATAGCCAATGATCACAACTCATGGGAACACCCCTAGGCACTAGTTAGTTGTGAGGCCCAGGTACCTCATATCTCAGTGAAAGTAACCATAATAAATATCTGTTCTTGTGCAAATGATCCACTAGTAGTGAGAATATCCATAACCTAGTGGTACCCCAAAATCATCATCATCATAGTTTAGTTAGTGTTGTTATCATCAAACTTGCTACGTGAAATAGGGGCCAAACCTCACTGAATAACTAGCATACTAGTACACGTCTTCCCACCTAGATACCCTAGATTCCCTTTAGTTCTCAATCAAGTTACACATATTATCAAATACACATTTCACATCAAAATTCTATTCCCAAACCATAAAAACACAAATATACCATAAAATTTTTTCACATTTCTTTCATTAATCAATAAACCACTACAAATTTTTGTAAAACAATTTCAAGGAGTGTATTAAGGCTTTGCACATAAAACTCATTCAAAAACACTCTTTGAATTATAAACACACAACAATACCATACCCAAACATATTTGAAAGACCTAAAAACATTTAAGAAAATCATTTCATGGATGATAAAACAATCTCAATTGACACAACATGGTATATAAAAGTAAAACACTCATTCTTCATTTTTAGGAAAAGCCAAAAAGGCCTTTAAACATTTTCCCAAAACTAACATTTTTAAAAGATATGAATTTTAATTTTTTTTAAATAGGTGTGTAAGTACCACAAAAAACATCAAAACACATTCATAAATCCCATAAAACACTCAGGTTACATATTCAAAACACAATCATTTTCATAAGAATGTGAAACATGCCATTTTCCGGCAACTCGGGCCAAAACATGTTGTAAACCAAAACCCATATATTTTTAAAACCAAATAGAAATTGGAAAGCTATAAAAGGATAAAAAAATATTTTTTTACATGCTGACAATGTATTTATAAATCCAAAAAAATCATTTTAAATTTCACTAGACACATAAAAGCCAACCGGACAATTTACCAAACACGTGGCATGCACTCTTAAAAAACAACTTATGTTAAGCACTTAAAAAGGGATAAAATACCATTTTCAGGCCATAAAGTTATTCAAGATACTGAAACATATTCAAAATACAATAAACCAAGTGTGGAAGCTCATGTAATAATTTATCAAACAAGAGGAGTGCACATTTATACCAAAACAACTATATTTTTAACAAAATAAGTCATAAAACATAATTTGCACTAAAAACCTTTAAAAATAGGTTTCAAAACAACACATATCATATAAATAAGGTTATAATAGTATGATAATGATGAAACTTAAATTATAAAGTCTTGTTCAAGGGACATCCTACCTCAAATCCTTGGCGTAATGAAAACGCACTCCCAAAATCACCATACGAGGGTTTACAAACCCTAAACCTATGATGATCAGACAAAAATGAATAAAAACCCCATAAAAAATCATGTAATAATAGAACCCTAAGTCTAACAGGACTTGGGGAGATTATAAAACCAAGAAATAATGAAAGGAGGAAGAAGATAGAGGATAAAGGAGAAGGAATCTCACCTTTTCAACTAGAAAACTCTTCGTATTCCACTAGATATGCACCCTTAGATAAAAGGGAACGGCTTGAAACGTCTTATAGAGACTCCTAAGGTCTGGAAGAACTAGGGAAAGAATATTAGTGTCCAAAAGAGTATTAATAGATTGATATATGAATGATAAAATTTACCTTGTCAATTCTGGACGATTTGAGAGACATTGATAATGTTTCCCCTCTCTGTGACTATTATGTGCTCCAAATAGGTAAAATAGATAATGGGGGTTGGTATAGGGATACTGGATTCGGTTGGGAGGTGAAATCACTGAACAATATTAAATATTGTATTAGATATAAAATAAACAAATTATTTTTTTTAAAATGGAAATGGGCCCATGGGCCGGCCTAGTACCTTAATAAGTAACCACAATTCACCATGATTATGAATTCTTTAGGGGTCCAAAAGGATATTTTAGTTTTAATATATCCGTTTAGGAAATGTGGGAAGTGTAATGAGTGAAAAAAGTTGAAAAACATAGGAGTTATAAAAGAAACAAATGTGGTTTTTAAAACTAGAAATGGGCTCACGATTGGCCCAAATCATGAAGTAACCACCCTTTATCCAAAAACTCCTAAATAATAAATGGGGAACCCAAATTAGGGTGATTATACATAGGTGAAACTTAAAAACTCAACATTAATCTCACACAAGACCCAATAAAATTATTGGGATTTCAAATGAACCAGATCAAAACAAAGACATGAAAAACTGGGTGTGACACTGTAAATATTCATTAGAAAGCTAAAAATATTTCCTACATAATGATATTTTATTTCTAAATTTTAGATGTTAAATAATTAAATTTATTTATGACACAATGATGATTTAGTAATTACCATATTAATGAAATATTAAAATAATTGATATTATAAATATCCAAATAAATCTAATTTGAGACTTTTAATGAATTACACTAATTTTATAGGTTAATATGACATGTTAGGGTTTATTAAATGTATTTAGTTCGAAGTAATAAAGTTTTAAGGACTTTAACAAAAATAAATTATTAAATAATGTCAAAATTGACATAAATGAGTTTTTAAAACAAATACATTATTATTGGTTAATATAATAATCTTAAAAATTTAAGGTTCAGACAAAATACTTATATAATGATATTTGTATCATTAATGAACAACTCCGGGTTCTCTTGGAAGTTTATAGTTTGTTTATTAACCATATAATATAAAAATACAAAGAGACATGGTAAATGAAAAAATATTTAACTAAGAGTTAAATCTAAAAGATAAGGTTAATATAGTGTCCCAAACCTATATAAAACCTATTGGTTGAGAGGTTTTTGAACCATACCCACCTTAGCATTTAAATACTTCCTTTTGGATCCATTATAAACCGAAAATTATTTTATTATAAAATAATATTTCAATATTTTTCCAATGTGCCCCTCACCCATTGTATAAAAGAGAACTTCCACTTCTCTCTAATTCACACCATAAAAGCCCTTTGGATCATCCAACCCAAACCAAATATCCTCCCAACTATTCCCCCATTATCCTAGATGCCTTTCTTTAGTAATAAATCCAACCTAAGGATCTCTTTTGATCAAATCAAAAGGAAGAACCTGAAGAAGAGGTAAGTATTTCATCACCTCTTTCAAGTTATTTTCTTCCTCCAATATTTCCATTCTAAAATAATAACTCTAGTATCTTCTATATACTGTGATGTTATTAAAAAAATGGTGCAACCATATTCATTATTCTATCCATCCTATAAATGACAAAGTCACCATACGTGCGTACGTACAGATTACCGTCTCCACGTCGTGATGTAGTTTGTTATTCAAACACTTCATCATTTGTATGAGTATAATATTGAGTATAAATGATGTAAATAATAAATAAAACATGATAATTATTCTGTACATATGATATACCATCTAATTATATATTATTTTAATATCAAATTAATGATATTGTCGCTCATGCGTACGTACAGATTACTGTCTCTACAAACATGATGAGATTCATTCCCTATCATATCTATTCAAGATTAATTTTCATTTGATAATTAAAAATAATGTTTAAATACTTAATATAATTATGAATATTAATAATATAAATCCTATCCATAACAAACATTACTTATGTAACAAAGCATATAAAGAAAAACGAATCAGTTAACACCTGAAATGATGATACTGCTATTGAGATATCATTAACAAAGCAATATTATAAGATCATATATGATATCATAATTATGTATATAGTTCTTTTATAATTTAATAACAATTATTTAACTATTATACAGGAGGTTAACCTACCCTCGACCAAGGAAAAGTACAAGGTAATGGTTAATTCTACAACCTCTTCATTATTCAAGGTTGTTTATATGTAATTATCTACTGGGACCTCTTTATCATCCACATCTGTGTTTTCTTAAAAATGTATTCCAAAAAAAATTTAACACTTACTAGAATATTGGTTAAATTCATTTATACCATTATTTAACCATATATGTTTTGAAAGGAATCATTCCTTCATTTTCCAAACAAGTTACTTTATGACCTTTTCGACAAAATTAAGGTAATAATGTTTTTTTAACTTATGCGGTGGGTGAAACTATATTCCGCTGTTATAAAATCATCGAAGCTTCCCTTACAAGATTATAATAATATTTTCAAAATAAATTTTTTCTTTTATAATTATGTAACTTTAAATGATTTCAAAAAAATAATGAGATATTTATCTCAAATAGTTTGATTTAATCTATGTCAACATCCTTCAATGGATTTTAATCTTGTTTGAAGATGATTTATTATGATAAAAATCTTTCATTTTGTATTGAAGGTTTTGTGATATGTTTAATTGTGTATGTTTTATTTTTATACCATTCATGGTTTAGGGATAATTTATTTTTATTTCGTGTGCTGGTTTTAATACGAATGTTTATGTTATGTTTAAAACTTTTCATATGAGGAATGCATTGGACTTAGTATGTTACGGGTGGAGCCCGCTATATCTCCTCGATGCATTGGTTGGTATCATGAGACAAACTAGTGTCTTGTCCCAATTCCTCAACAAAATCTTATTTGTATTCTTGGCACATGGCCTTGACTATGTGGTTATGAAGTATGGCATTATGCATTCCATTATTATGAAAGTGTCTATTGATATTGTATGTGATTATTCGATTAGTAGAATATACATGTGAGTAAGTAAATGACATTATTTTGATTTATATTTTCCATATTATGATGAATTTTATGTTGAAAAGGATTTTGTTTTAGTTTTATACATTTCCTTAAATGTTTATGCTTATTTATGAAATTTTCCGTTATATTGTTATCCTTACAGAGCATCTGAGCTCATCCCTTTCTATGTTTTATTTTTCTCAGGATGTGAAGAAGTATATTATGACTAACCTGCAGGGATAGTCTATGGGATCTCAGTGTTGTCTATGGAAACAATGTTGTGGTAGTTTTCCATTTTATGATGTAATGTAAACATTATGAATGTATCTAGTACTTACAATGCTACTAAACTAATTAGTCTTTCGAGACTTGATCTTTTGTGATCATGCCAATGGTACGTAATAATGCACTGAATCTGGGATTATGGGGTTGGGGTGTTATAGTTGGTATCATAGGAAGTTTAGTACAAACCTTGGAAACTATATTTAGAAAAACAATGATTAGAGCACATTATCCTAAGATAGAATTTGATGATTAGTATAGAAGAACTTCCTATAATTTTGGTACTATAGAGATTTTGCGAGTTTTCCAAGAAATACATACCTATATAGATACGAGAAGGTAGAGGAGGCTCTATCATAGATGTACCTAGGGGTAAAACCCAAAAACACCACTTTGAGCATGACTCAAACGAGAATTGGTGCACGACAACGGGTCTTGCTACAATCTGGGTTGCAACACTCCCATGGGATATGCTTAAGATAATCTATATTTCCTTTACAAACCATTATGAAGGATTTATGGGTATATACCTCCTCAAAGAAAACTTTTTTTATGATTATGGATTATATCCATAAAAGGTTCAATTTATGTTAAGTATGTTATAAGTTTGGAATTATGTATTGGGATTTATAAACTAATCTAATGTATGCCATTATTTAGAAATGGAACTTAGTGGAAGGAATGTAAACCATATCAATGCACACACTCCATATAGGGATTTCCCTCCTGCTCAAGATAATTATAGTGGAGTTGGTGATACAACTGGTGCTGATCAACTTATTACTATACTGGGAAAACTCACTCAGGTTATGAATAATAACCTTACTTGTATGGAGCACCCAAATCTGCAGCGTGGAGGATCAATGTTAGATCACTTCATGAGGTAATAACCACCAACATTAAATGAGGGTACAAATCCATTAGTAGGTGAGTAATGGATAAATTCCTTAGAGAAAATATTCCATACTTGGGGAGTAACGAAAGGGGAAAAGTTGTCATGGAAGTTTACCGCCTCACTGGAGATGCTGATCAATTGTGGTCATTGATTCAAAACACAAAGGAAGATTATTAAGTATCAAATATAGAAAGGATGGAGTTTAAATAAATTTTCTTAGAAAAATACTTTCCTCATGACCGTCGAGCGGATATGGAAAGAAAATTTCTGAGTCTGAGGAAAAAGGAGGATGAGAATGTTTCAAAGTATGAAGCTAACTTTACAAGGTTAGAAAGGCATGATTTAGATTATATACGTAACCCAAGAAGTAAGATTGATCATTTATTTTATGGGTTAAAACCATTTCTCCATCAAGAATTTGTCTCAAAATACTTCTCATCATATGAAGATATTGTCTCGTGTGCTATCAAGATAGAAAAAGAATTCTCTACATCTTATGACTTTAAAGCAAATCAAGAGAATAAGGTATCTAATGAACACTCTAGAAATGGAAATAAGGGGAATAAGGGAAAAGTTGAATATCCATCATGCAGTAAATGTGGAAATAAACACCCTGGTACTTGTCTGAAGGGAATGAGATTCAATTACAAGTGTGGTGAAAAAGGCCACCAAACTCGTTATTGTAAGGGGAATAAAGAGGATATTAATGTTTAATGCTACAATTATAGAGAAAGGGAACATTATACAAATTAATTTCCTAAGCATCGGGGGAACTAATCTTAGAAAAGGCCAAGGGATCAAGGCCAAGATTTTTCTATCACTACTGTTGAGGTTGAAGCTCCGAAAGACGCAGTGGGGGGTAATTTAATGGTTTCTTCAAGTTTATACAATGATTTAATTGATTCTGGATCGTCACATTGTTTCATATCATCCCATTTTTCTAATAAAATTAGATATTTTTAATTTTACATAACAAGGGAGTTGTCAGTAAAAACACCTAAGGGAAGTATCATTGCTACAAAGTTTTGTGAATCAGTCCCCATTAGGGCATATAGATGTTCTTTATTTGCTGATCTCATCGTCATACCCAAGATTGAATTTGATATAATCCTTAGTATGGATTGGCTTTCAGACCATGATGCACAAATTTATTATAAGAAGAAGGAGGTTACTTTTTTTATAACGATGATAAAGAACACCTTATATTTAGAGCAGAATCGTCACCACCTAATTCTTATCTAGATCCACCCCAGTAGCTCAACTAAATTCAATTATTGGGGAGGAAGAGAATGAAATAACTATATTTGAGGAAATTAATGTTCAAATAGAGGATGTACCTATTGTGAAAGAGTATGTTGATGTATGTCCAGAGGATTATCCTGGACATCCTCCAGAACAAGAAATTGAGGTTTCTATTGATTTAATTCTGAGTTCAAGGCCCATATCGAAGACCCCTTATAGGATGGACACTGTGGAATTAGAGGAAATAAATAAAAAACTAGAGGAATTTAGTAACAATGGATTTATTTTCCCTAGTGTTTCTCCATGGGGAGACCCTATCCTTTTTGTTAAGAAGAAAGATGGATCTATGAGGTTGTGCTTTGACTATAGGGAGATCAATGCTATAACAATAAATAAAAAGTATCCCATACCTCTCATTGATTATTTATTTGACCAACTTCATGGAGCTCAATACTTTTCAAAGATAGAAATTCGATCTGGATATCATCCGTTTTGTGTAAAGAAGGAAGACATTCCAAAAACAGCATTTCGAACCAGGTACGGGCATTACAAGTTTACAGTAATGCCTTTTGGATTGACTAATGCACCCTATATCTTCATGGATCTAATGAATAGAGTTTTCAAGGAATATCTTGATGACTTTGTAGTGGTATTTATTGATGATATCTTGGTTTACTCCAAAATATATGAAGATCATGAAAATCACTTGCGCATTATTCGAAAGACCCTCAGAAGGAATGAATTATTCAAGAAGTTTAACAAGTGTGAATTTTAGCTTCAAGAGATTTTTTTACTTGTCCATATTGTCTCTAAGGATGGAATCTCTGTTGATTCTTCAAATACAAGATCAATACAAGAATGTAAAACACCAACGATTATAACCGAGGTACGTAGTTTTATTGGTTTAGTAGGTTATTATCGACGCTTCATCCAGAATTTTTCCCAGTTGTCTAACCCATTAACAAAGATCACACGTAAAGAGGTTAAATTTGTTTGGAAAAAAGAGTGTGAAGAATGTTTTGAAGAACTGAAGAGAAGATTAGTCAATGCCCTTATCTTGAATCTACCATTGGGGAATGATGTGTTTGTTATTTATAGTGATGCATCAAAGAAAGGACTTGGTTGTGTCCTTATGCATAATGATAGAGTTATTTCCTATGAATCAAGATAGCTAAAAATTCATGAAAAAAACTATCCCACTCATGATATTGAGTTATAAGCTGTAATATTTGCTTTGAAGATTTGGAGAAACTATCTCTATGGTGAAAAATGTGAGATATATACCGATCATAAGAGTTTGAAGTATATTTTCTCACAGAAAGAAATCAACATGAGGAAAAGATGATGGATTTAACTACTCAAAGATTATGATTTCACTATACACTACCACCCAGGGAAGGAAAATAAGGCGGCAGATGCTTTGAGCAGAAAGGATCATGGAGTTTTGAACAAGATGAGAGTTGAGAAGGATCCTATATAAAAGGATCTAGTAAAGTTAGACATGGGGATAACCATGGAAGCTGAAACATCAAAACTTTTTCAAATGGTTTCCAAACCATCTTTACTAGAAAGGATAAAGAGTTCTCAGACCGATGATAAAGAGTTTCAAAAGAAGATTAAAGCTGTGAATGATGGGATATTGAGTGACTTTTTGTATGAAGATAGAATTTTGAAATTTGGGAAGAGACTTTATGTCCCTGATATACCTGATCTAAAAAGGGAATTGTTGGATGATGATCATAGTTCTAATTTCTCTATACACCCTAGTAGCACTAAGATGTATATATATTTGAAGGAACATTTTTGGTGGGACAACATGAAGAGGTAGATTGTTGATTTTGTGTCAAGATGTATGGGTTTTCAACAAGTAAAAGCTAGATGGAAATAGTATAGAGGAGTCATGAAACCTCTTCCCATACCTAAGTTCAAATGAGATAATATTATGATGGACTTTGTCATGGGACTACCGAAGACTCCAAGAAGGAATGATGCAATATGGGTCATTGTTGATCGTCTTACCAAGTCAGTATATTTTCTTTCTATAAGAGATGATTTACCACTTGAACGTCTAGAAAGAATATATATTAATGAAGTTGTGAGACTTCATGGAGTACCCATATCGATTGTTTCTGATCGTGATCCACATTTTACATCAAGATTCTGGAAAAGAATTCAGAAATCCCTAGATACTGAACTTTGTGTGAGCACTGACTACCACCCCCAAACTGATGGACAATCAAAACAGACAATTAAAACCTTAGAAGACATGTTGAGATTATGCTCACTTGACATTCAAGGTATGCGGGATCAATATTTACCTCTGGTATAATTTTCCTATAACAATAGCTTCCATTCAAGTATTCAGATGGCACCATATAAAGCATTATATGGAAAGTGATGTCGCACACCAACCTGCTGCGATGATGTTGGTGAAAGAAAACTCGTAGGCCCAGAACTTGTGGAGGGAATGATGGAAAAGGTGAAGGTAATCCAAACCCACATCAAAGCAGCTCAAAGTAGGCAGAAAAGCTATGCTGATAACCAAAGGAAGGATTTGGAATTTCAAGTAGGAGATCATGTTTTCTTGAAGGTATCTCCATGGAAGGTTGTTATACATTTTGGTAAGAAGAAAAAATTAAGTCCCAGGTACATCAGACCTTTCAGAATTCTGGAACGAATTGGGGTTGTAGCTTACCGTTTGGCAATGCCGCCAAGTCTCTCCAAAGTTCATGATGTGTTCCACGTATCACTTTTGAGAAAATACATGTCTGACCCAACGCATGTACTCACCTATGAGGAATTAGAACTGTAACTCGATCTATCTTATTGTGAAGATCCTTTCAAGGTTCTTGATACAAGAGAACAAGTGCTGAGAAACCGGACAACTCGTCTGGTAAAAGTTCTATGGAGAAACCATAAGATGGAATAAGAAACGTGGGAACCCGAGGAACTTATGATGAAGAACCACCCGAGACTTTTTATGTAGTAATATTCTTGAAATTTTGAGTACAAAATTATTTGAAGGAGGGGACAATATAACACCCCAAGCTTCCACTCCACGCTTCTCTTTGAATAATACAATAGTGTGTGTTGTACACAACTTCGAGTTCAAACACACCACAACCAATCAAACAAGACATTATGAATAGTAACACCCAATTTTTGAAATTTAATAAATTTTATATTTCAAAATGGACTTCATTTTTGGATTTGGAATATAAAAATTATCTTAGGTTTAATTTTTGGTATTTTTATGAAAACTTTCAATTTTTGATTAATAGTGAAAAACACCGAGTTATAGTTTAAAACCGAATTTTTATTTAAATAATTATTTATTTTAATTAAATTTATTTTAGGTCAAAATAGATATATAATACCTATATAAGTTCAATGTAATTCATTGGATTTAGTTTATAATAATTTTAGATATATAAAAATTTTATTGAACTTTTTACCGTCTTATACCCACCTCTTAGAAGCTTTTGTAAATTTACATAAAACTTAATTTTACCTCTTCTGTGAGTTGAATTTAAAAAATTTGAGATACACGGTTGATATCAGTAAGTAAAATGTGGTTCAATGAGATGAAAATAATTTTTCCGAATAGTAACTTTTTACTTTTATCTACCATAGTTAAAAGTAAATAGGGTAATTAAGGGTAAAAATTATATTATTATTATCCAACACATGTCCTAATTCTATTGTATAAGTTTAATTCAACCAAAAACAACCTTAGGAATAAAATATGACCCTTTAGGTCCACCTGGATTAGATTAGGACATTTATTATTATTTAATTCAAAGAAGAGTTAAAAGAGTTAAAATCAAAGATTAATAACTAAACCATTTTTAATATAGGGTTATACATAAGATAAATTTGTCTATAAATATTCATTAGAAATATAAAAATATTTCCTACATAATGGTATTTTATTTATAATTTTTAAAAATTAAATAAGTAAATTTATTTATGACAAAATGATGATGCAGTGATTACCATATTAATGAAAGATTAATATAATTGATATTATAAATATCTAAAAAAATCTAATTTGAGGCTTTTAATTAATTACACTAATTTTATAGGTTAATATTAAATTTTAGGGTTTGTTAAATGTATTTATTTCGAAGTAATAAAGTTTTTAGGACATTAAAAAAATCAATTATTAAATAATGTCAAAATTGACATAAATGAGTTTTTAAAACAAATACAATATTATTGGTTGATATAATAATTCTAAAAATCTAAGGTTCGTCCAAAAGACATATATAATGATATTTGTATCATTAATTAACCACTTGGGGTTATCTTGGAAGTTTATATTAAGTTTATTAACCATATAATATAAAAATACAAAGAGACAAGGTAAATGTCAAACTATTTAACTAAGAGTTAAATCTAAAAGATAAAGTTAATATTATGACCAAAACCAATCTAAAATCTATTGGTTGAGAGGTTTTAGACCCATACCCACCTTATAATTTAAATAATTCATTTTGGATCCATTATAAACCTAAAATTATTTTATTATAAAATAATATTCCAATCTTTTCCTAAGGTGCCCCTCACCCCTCTTATAAAAGAGAACTTCCTCTTCTATCTAATTCAGACCTTCAAATCCATTTGGCTCGGCCAAAACCTACCCAAATATCATTCCAATGGTCCCCCCTTCATCCTAGATACCATCCTTTTGTTATAAAGATAACCTAAGGATCCCTTTTGATCAAATCAAAAGGAAGAACCCGAAGAAGAGGTAAATATTTCATCACCTCTTTCAAGTTATTTTCTTCTTCCACTTCCTCTTTATTTATTGTTTCCATTATAAAATAATAACTCTAGTATCTTCTATATAATGTGATTTTATTATAAAAATGGTGCAACCATATTCATTATTCTATCCATCGTATAAATAAAAAAGTCACCATACGTTTGTACGTACGGATTACCGCCTCCACGCCGTGGTGTAGTTTGTTATTCAAACACTTCATCATTTTGATGGGTATAATAATGAGTATAAATGATGTAAATAATAAATATAACATGATAATTATTCTGTATATATTATATACCATCCAATTATATATGATTTTAACATCAAAATAATGACATTGTCGCTCGTGCGTACGTACGGATTACCGTCTCCACGAACGCGATGAGATTCATTCCCTATTGTATCCATTCAAGACTAATTTTCATTTGATAATTAAAAATAATGTTTAAAAACTTAATATAATTATGAATATTAATAAGATACATCCTATCAATAATAAACATTACTCACATAACAAATCATATAAAGGAAAACGAATTAGTTAACACCTGAAACGATGATACTAATGAAATATCATTAACATAGCAATATTGGAAGATCATATATGATATCATATTTATGTATATAGTTCTTGTATAATTTAATAAAAATGATTTAACTATTTTAAAGGAGGTTAACTTACCCTCGACCAAGGAAAAGTACAAGTTTAGGGTTAATTCTACAACCTCTTCATTATTCAAGGTTGTCTATATGTAATTATCTACTGGGAGCTCTTTATCATCCACATCCGTGTTTTCCTAAAAATACGTTACAAAACATTTTTACCACTTACTATACTATGGTTTAAAGTAATTTATAGCCTTATTTTACCTTATACATTTTGAAAGGAATATTTTCGTCATTTTACAAACAAGTTACTTTATGACCATTTCGACAAAATTAAGGTAATAATGTTTTATTAACTTATACGGCGTGTGTGGTTATATTATGCCGTTATAACATCGTAGAATATTCCCTTAAAATATTATAATAATATTTTCAAAATAAATGTTTTCTTTTATAATTATGTAACTTTAAATGATTTCAAAAAAAGAATGATATATTTCTCTCAAACAGTTTTGATTTCATCTATGTCAGCACCATTTAATTGATTATAATATTGTTTGAAGTTGATTTATTATGATACATATATTCCATTTTTTATTGAAGGTTTTCTGATATGTTTGAAAGTGGATGTGTTATTTTTCTACCATTCATGGTTTATGGATAAAGTAATGAAATTTCATTTTCTAGTTTAATACAAATGTTTATGTTATGTTTAAAAAATTTCATATGAAGAATGAATTAGACTTAATAAGTGATAGGGGGAGCCCTGTATAGCCCCTCGATGCATCGGTAGGTATCATGAGACAAACTAGTGTCTTGGTACAAGGACTTGAAAAAATCTTATTTGTAGTCTTGGCACAAGGCCTTGACTATGTGGTTATAAAGTCTGGCATTATAAATTCCATCATTATGAAAGTGGCTATTGATATTTCATGTGATTATTAGACTAGTAGAATATCCATGTGAGTAAGTAAATGGAATTATTTTGATTTATATTTTCCATATTATGATGAAGTTTATGTTGAAAAGGATTTTGTTTTAGTTTTATAAATTTCATTAAATGTTTATTCTTATTTATGAAAGTTTTCACTATATTGTTATCCTTAGTGAGTATCTGAGCTCACCCCTTTCTATTTCTTATTTTTCCCAGGATGCGAAGGAGTATATTATGACGGACCTGTAGGGACAGTCTATGGGATCTCAGTGTTTTCTATGGAAACAATGTTGTCGTAGTTTTCCATTTTATGATGTAATGTAAAACTTATGAATGCATCTAGTACTTCCAAGGCAAATAAACAAATCGGTCTTTCGAGACTTGATATTTTGTGATCATGAAAATGGTACGTAATAATGCACTGACTCTAGGCTTCTGGGGTCGGGGTGTTATAAGGAACCTATATTGTTTTTTAGAAAAAACATCGGACCAAGAGTCCTCTCTCAGTATTGACTTTTCATTCCTTTTATTGGATTTTGTGTTGGATGTTCTTTATCCCTTATATTCATCCTTCTCAGGTTTTATAACAATCTAATTAAAATCTAAAGAATCTTCTAATGATGATTTAAAAATTTCTTCATCTTTAGTAACATCTTGTTACAGCCAGTTTGTAACATTTTTTCCATGCTTGTATTTTGTTCGGGAAAGATAGTTGAACAACTTTTGACATCATGCCCTTCTTCACATATACACAATTTATTGAGATCTTTTTGTAAACATTTTCTATATATTTAGAAGTAAATTTCTTCCCCTATTCTTTTTCTAAATTTTTTGATCCATATAACTTCATAGTGAAATCAATGTATTCTGGAAAGATATATAAGACCCCTTTCTTTTTGAACTCCACAGATCTATTTTTCTTAACTTATAAAACATCTGGCTTTTGAGAATTGTTCAAAAACTTTTGTTGTTCTGGTAACCAAAAAAAATACATCCATTAGAAATACTTATAGGTTTCTAACATCTTTCATAAATAGATTTTAGTTGTTTAAAACTATTTTAAACTTTTAATCCAACCATCTCAAGATTCTTTAAAAAAAATTCTCAGACTTCTTCCATTGAGGGAATTGAATCCCCATCAACATTTAACTTTAGTAATTTGTGAAATAGTTATAACATTATTGTTTGAACCAACACATGTTATTTGTATTCCCAAATTGTCTACAATTCTAGCAGTATCCATAGAAATATTATTTTCTTCTGTATCTTTTATTCAAATAGTATTTGTGAATTTGTTTGTCAATAAACTTCTTAATAAGACTTTATTGATCACTAAATGTTTTGTTTTCAATAGGGAACATCTTATTAATCTTGGTTTTATTTTCATACTCATAGAAACCAAAATTAATAGAAAACTTTACGTATTCAGAATATTTAGAATCATTTTTGGTTTTGGGGTCTTTAGAAATGTTTGAATTCTCTAATTTGTTAGTCTTGGACACATACTTAGCTTTACTATATTTATTATTTTTAAAAAACATATCTTGATTTATTTGAAACATATTAAGGTAAGTTTTGTTGATCCTACTTAGGTTTATCCTTTAGAAAACTTTCAGCAAATTCAGAGATAGAGTTTTTGAATCTTGGGTTTCTTTGTTATGTTTTAGAATGTTTTTGTCGAATACGTTCCAACTCTTATTTTTTCCCTTAAGATTCATGTCTAGATGGTCATTACAATTATTTTATTCCTCATGATATTTATGTAAGTTTTAAATTTCTTTCACCAACATAACTTTCTCATCATAAAAACATTAATGTTTGTTTGTTAAATAGTTTTCACTTTTCAACTCCAAGATCTCCTTTTCCTGTCTTCCAATCTTCCTCAAACATTCCTTCAATTATAATCTAAGATGATATTATAATTGAGTTTATTATTCTTCAGAACTACTAATTATGAATTATTTATTGTTAATTGTTGTAATGAAATTATTCATTCCAACATGCTCAATAGATTTTAAGGATTTAACTTCACTATATTATTCTTCAAACCAAATACTTTCACTATTAGAAAAACTCTCCGTATTAACTATTGAAATAAACGTGTTCTATTCAAAACCATTTTTAACATCCTAACTATCATCATACTTAGACAAAAATATTTTTCTTCTGGATTCAGATAACTTCTTATCTTTCCTCTTGTAATAGGTTTTTTCTTTATCACCCTTTTTCATCCAAGATCTTCTTGCCTTCTTCATTCTTCTTCACTTTCTTCTTCTTTAACTTCTTATTCATCACCTCTTTAAGGAAAATTGGAAACAAAATTACCAATTTCTTCACATCCAAAACATTTTTGTTTGGTAATTTTCCCTTTATAACACTATTTACCTCTTTTCAAATTTTTATAAAACAACGATAAAATTTCATCACAATTTTCACATACCTCATTTTCGGAATCAGAAACTCCATCTTGTTCTTATTCAATAATATTCTTTGAATTTTATTATTTGAAGTCTTGAAAGAACTTTATATATAAACTTTTTATCTTTTCAAATATTTCTACCTTCTAATTTCACAAGTAATGAGATTTCTATGTAAATAATTTTTTGATAATGTTTCATTATCTCTATCTTTCAATGAAAAAACTTCGGCATCAAACTTGTCATGAAGGATTCTCGTGATTTTTTAACAACTATAGAATATTCTAACTTTTCACCATGACATATTATAGTACTAAAAATGTTATTTACCAAGATAAAGAAGGCCCTAATAGATTCATATTCACCCATTTTCAAATCTTCATACTTCATACTACATATTTTTATTTTTTCTTTCTTCACTTGTGTATTGGATTAATATGTTTTTTTCCACTTATCCCAAATACCTTTTTTTATGGAAACACCTCTCACCATTAAAAATTATCTTTCAAAAAGGGATTATAGTATATAATTCTTCGACCTTCCATTATTCTCAAGATTTTTTACTTTTTTACCCAGAAGATAGTAAGAACTTCTTGGAATTTGTAATAAAACTCAGTTCGATTCTTCTAGTATAATTTTTCAATACGGAAATAATACTCTTCCATAATACCACTGAAATAAACTGAAATTATTCTTACTTAGTCCAAAAAGAATAGTCTCATCTCTCAATACAAAAAATGTATGACTCTGCCAAAATAAAGTTGAGACAATTTTGAACACTTTCTTATTCATTCTAGAAAACCCAATATGATTTCACAATCTTATTATCTATCATGATACTGTAATCAGCATAATTTGATGATTGGTAGAATATATTGAAATCTTGTCTCTTCTTCATTATCATATATTTTAAAAATTTCTTCAATAAAAACGATTTGAAAAAACTATTTTTCCCTTCAGATCTCTTCCATCTATCTTCTTCGTCATGAATAATACATTCATTATAATTTTCAAAGTACTTTCTCCTTTTATACTCACCCAAAAAATGGTTTGGACGGGATTCCTAAAAACTTCACCACTCAACCAAATTTTCCAAATATGCATGTCCCCTAGAATTTTGAAAACATTTTGAATTTTTCAACATTTCTCAAATCATCTTTTTTCCTCTTAATCCTTCTCAAATATTCTAAAAACTATATATCTCTTCTAAATTTATTTAAAAACATCAGTCTGAATCTGATTTTCCCAACACAATTCCTTCAATATGATTCTTTGTACCAACTGATGAAAACACACATCTTCTTCAAACTTAAAACTTCTCCTTTTCATTATTTTTATATCTCCTTATATATCTTCAAGTTTCTTGATCCCTTTTTCAACACTTTCTAAAAGTCCATAAACAATACTCTTCTTCTTCTTTCTTCTAGGATGATGATCCCAAATCTAATTAATTTATCGATGTCAGGTTACTTTTTTTTCGATCTCACCTTCATTAAGAACATTATAGTAAATTTCAATATGATGGATCTTGACTCTTTTCAAATAAAAAAGAAATATTCATGATGAATGGTTTACTAAATTGTTAAAAAATCTCTGAGGTTCTTATTTTTATTGGTCACCACATTCTTTTCTTTTTCTTTTTATTCATCAGTCCCAAAAAATTCTTCTTTTGATGATTAGTATGGTATACCAAGTCTGATGGAGCAGTATCAGAATCTTCTACTTCCGAAAATTCTAATTATTCTAAAAACGAATCCAATGAATTTTCTACACAAATTTTTTTTATCTCTAATGAATATTATGGTACACATAATCTGATGGATCGTCATCATTAGTTTTGACTTCATCAACTTCTTTCACTAAAAAAATATTTCTTGTATCATGAATTCATTCATGACTTTGAAAACATTTTAGATTAGCTTCAACATCATCTAAATTATAATGGAAAGTATTGTAACTTCCCATTAAACATATTTCTTTTTTTCTTATCCTGAATATGATTTACATGATTGTGATCAGACTAAATATGATTTCCAACACCTTTTTCCTCTATTTTATCAAGATTTCATCACAAGTTTTATAAAATAATTATGATTTAAGAGAATTCCAAGATCAAAAAAGCATCATCACATTTATATCATAGTCATGCAAACTCTGATTCTTCTCCATTATGATCAAACCTTTCATTCTGAACTCAAAGTTAGTCTGATTATACTTTATTTCTAGTAATATTCTCTTTAATACGATTGGCCTTCTTAAGTAACATGAGGTAGAATTCTTGAATAATATTTTTGAGTCTAATCACCATCTTTTACAAAGTGAAATTATTTCCTTTTCCTCTTTGGAAGAAAATATGATCACCAACAAACTTATTCATGGTTATAATGGAGAATCCGATTTCCAACACCTTCTTAATTTTTATCAACATCCCAATATGATGGATAATATTGAGTCATACAGATGTTATGGATTCGATTATCATATGAATCTGATTGAAAAAATTATTCAGTCCATATTTTTATCCATCATATTCTCAACATACTGATTATTAACAAAAATACAACCAAAACACATATTGGTCCTAACAATCTCCACCTTTGTGTTTGTTTTCAACCACTTCAAAATAATAAGTGACATTGTTTTCTTTTCTCACTTTTTTTCTCTAAACTCTTTTTTATATCCCCTTATTTTTTTTCTATCCCCCAGTCTCTTATCTCCCCCCTTGTTGATAATAAAATTCAAAGGGGACATATGACAAGTTTCTTCCTTATTAAAAAAATGATCTCATTTCCAGGGGCTGGAACATGTCTTAAACATAGGTCTCACATGAGTTTCTTAACAAAGAACCTTTTAACAAAAAACTATAAGTCTAAATGGGCATACTTAGTGAAGCAAAATAAGAGTGAATAATCACGTTTTCCAATGTTGTCCATTTCAAAACTTTCACATAATACCTTTTTCAGGTCTCTTTCAACATTATCATGATTAGTGAAATCCTTGAAAGAATTTGTTTAAGATAAAAGTAACCTTATCCCATATAAAAAAATAACATAATTTTTAGGTGGATAAAAAAATAAAAATCAAAAACACATATTTTTTATAACCTCTTTACTTTATTTTTAAAGAATAGTAAGAGACTCATCATCAGCTTCCTTATTTCAACTCCATCAATTCCCTACAAGTTAGTGAAAATGAAAATAATATTTTGGTAATAAGGGGGATCCTCGATTGTTTTTATAGACAACAATAATATTTATATTCCTCTCTCATTATTGAATTTTTCTTAATTTTTGTGGATTTTTCATTGGATGTTCTTTCTTCCTTCTATTCTTCCATCTCAGGTTTTGTAACAAATTTCTTTTTATTTATAGAATCTTTTGAAGATGATGTAAACTTTTCTTTAACTTTAGTAACATATTTATTACAATCAATTTGTAAATTTTTTTCCATGAATGTCTTTTGTTCTTGAAATATAGTTGAGAAACGTTTGATGTTATTCCATTCTTTATCATATCCACAATCTGTTGATACATTTTTTCAAAATTTATTATATCTTAAGATGTTTGTTTCTTCCCATATTCTTTTTCTAACTTTTGTGCTTCCTCTAACTCCTTATCCAAGTCAATTTTCTCTATCCAAATAACTAAGAACAATTTATTTTCAAATTCATTAGATCTATTTTTCTTAACTTCCAAAACATATAACATCTGATAATTGTTCACAAACTTTTCTTGTGCTAGTAACAAAACAAGACACCCTTTAGGAAGATTTCCAAGTTTCTAAAATCTTTTAGAAATAGTTTCTAGGGGTTGGAACCTATTTTCAAAATTTTCTTGAATCATATAAGGTTTTTTAAAACAACCTTATAAAATTTATTCCCTTGATGGGATTGAATCCCCATCAAACGTTTCCTTCTATAAGTTGTGGAATATTTTTAACACTCTTTTTTGGACCGAAACATGTTAGTTGAATTCCCAAATCCACCAAGATTATAGTAGTATCCATAAAAAGATTATTTTATCCAGGAAATTCCATACTGACAAGAGTTATGAATATGTTTCTCATCAACCTTCCTAACAAGAATTTATTTTCTCAAACATTTCTATTTTCAATGAGAACCTTCTTTTTTAGCATGATTTTATTTTCAGCCTTATCAAAACTAGAAGTAGAAACCCTTTTGTATTTAGAATGTTTAGAAACATTTTAAGATTCAAGGTCTTTAAAAACAATTCAATTCTATACTTATTTAAGTTTGGCCACATACATAACTTGACCAGCTTTATTATTTTTAAAAACATCTCATGGTTTCTCCTCAACAATTGAACGTTATTTTTTTTCATCCTTCTCAGGTTTCTCTTTTTGATAACTTTCACTAATTTCAAAGATTTTGTTTTTGAAACATGTATTTCCCTATTTATCTTCAGATTTTTTTTGTTGAAATGTTCTATGCCTTCTTATTTTTTCCTTCAACTTCATATATAGAAGTTCATTATGCCTATTTTTTCCTCAATAGATTTCTTTTAGTCATAAATTTCTTTCACTAACTTAAATTTCTCTTTAAAAAAATATTATTCATTGTTTAGTGAATAGTTATCACTTTTCAACTCCCTAATCCCTTTTTCAAGTATCCCAATATTCCTTAATATTCTTTCTATTATTCTCTAAGATGATATTCTAATTGTGTTTCTTCTTCTTCAAAACAAAAACTTAAAAGTTATTCATTGTTAAGTGCTCTAATAAAATTATTCTTCCCATCATGATAAATAGATTTTTTGGATTTAACATTACTTTCTTCTTCTTTACAACAACTACTTTCAATTCTAGAAAAAACTTTACTCACTAACTATTGCAATATTGTGTTCTCTTCAACGCCATTTTTAACTACCTTACTATCATAATCCTTATACAAAAAGATTATCCTTTTAGATTTGGATAACTTATTATCTTCCAACTTGGAATATGGTTTTTCTTTATCATAATTTTTCTTCCAAGATATTATTGTACTTATTTATTATTATTCAATTTCTTCTTCTTAACTCTCTTCTTAATAACCTCTTTAAGGAAAATTGGCAATGAAATTCCCAATGTATCCACATCTAAAACATTTTAAGGGAAGTTTCCATTTATATATTCCTATATTATTTATTTTTAATAGAAAACAAGGATAAAATTTCATCATGATTTTTATATACCTCAATTTATGAATTAGAATATCTAGATTATTCTTCTCTGAGAATCTTCTTTGATTTTTCCTTCTTGGAAGCCTTGAAAGACATTTATCTATCAATTTTTTTCATTTTATACCTTTATCCCTTTTCATTTCATAAGCAATTATATTTCTATATAAATACTTCAGAGATAATTTTTTAGTATCTCTATCTTCTAATGATGAAACATTAGCCTCAAACTTGTTGGGAAGGATTATCAATATTTATTCAACAATTATAGAATTTTATAACTTTTCTCCAAAAAATCTGGTACTTCTAACAATGTCATTTTCCATGGTAAAGAAGTCCCCAATAGATTAATACTCACCCATCTTCAAATATACATACTTTAGCCTCTAAATTTTTAATTTCTTCCTCCTTAATTTTTGTATTTACTTTGTATATATTTTTTTCAAATTATCTTAGATACCTTTGTCTATGGAAAATACTTTCACCATTAAAAATTCATTTTCATAAAGTGATGATTGTAAAAAATTCTTGGTCCTTCCATCATTTTAAAGATTCTTCTTATCAACTGATGTAAGAGTAACTTTATCATAAATGGAAGGAAAATAATCTTTTTTATATTCAAGAACATAATATCCAATAAAAACAATATAAAGGAAAATTAAATCTTTCCATATCTGATAGTTATTACCATAAAAAATTGGGATACCCTTATTGTTCACATAAGTTAGATTCTCCATCAACTTCTCTTCAAAACTTCAGTAAATAAATATGAAGGGAAGAAACCCTATGATACTAATTGTAAGTACCCAGTTAGGATGGTTGTATCAATGAGAGGGAGTGTAAATTAGTGATACCTTTTTTTTAAGTTTCTTCTATGAGAAATAACCTTTTCCGCTTATTAAATATTTATTTACCTACTAAAAAAAATCAAACACGAATCTATAGGAACACATGTATTTACAATGTTCACTATTCAACAAGAATAAATACATCCTTGGTATGACATAGAAACTATCTAATACCACAATATACACTAGAAATAAATCTATTTGGGTGGAATAAAATGAGTAGGATATGCCCTTACACTCATGTAGCACTATATAAGAAATCCAAAAGTGTGTGTTCTCTTTCTATCACAAATGATGTAATACAAAGTTTTTATTAAAAAACATGCTATAATGATTCTTTATCAACATTCAAAAAAATAAACTGTCAAAATAATTCTACACTTTCTTGCATAGAATATGGTAAGAACTTCCTCAACTTTGTAAAAAAACTCAATCCAATTTACCAGTCTAATTCTTCTAGTATGATTGTAAAATATGGAAATAATAATCTACCAGAATATCACTACAATTATATGAACTTATTCTTCATCTATCCAAAAAACATAGTTTGACTTCACAATATGAAGCATTTACAAATATATTAGAATACAGTTCAGAAAATTCTTTACACTTTCTTCTTTAGTTTAGAAAACCCAATATGATTTTTAGATCATATTATCTATCCTGATATGATAATCATCAAAATATGATGATCATCTAAATATGTTGAAATATTATCTCTTCTACCTTCACTTTTATCTAGAAAACTTCTTCAAGAAAAACATTATGGAAAACCACTTCTTCTCTTTACAGATTTTCCCTATCTCTTCTTCACCATGAACAATGCATCCAATATAAAGTACAATATACATTATTCTTTTATACTCAGCCAAAAATGGTTTGGGTAAGATTCCTAAAAACTATCCCACTTAACCAAATTTTCCAAATTTTCATATTCCCTTGAATTTCAGATACATTTTGACTTCATCAACATTTCTCAACTCTTCTCATTTCATATTGATCGTTTTAGAATATTCTAAAAACATTTCCTTGCTTCTAAATTTCTTTAAAAACATATATCCGAATATAATTTTACCAATATGAGTCTTTGTGCCTACTGATGAAAAAAACATCTTACTAAAACTTAAATATTCCCCTTTTCAGAACTTTTTTATCTCCTTCAATCATTTAAAATTTATTGATCCTTTTTTTAACACTTTCAAATAGTCCTAAAACTAGACTCTTCTTCTTCTTCTTTCCTCCAGGCCGATGATCCTGAATATGATTAATTTAACAGTGTCATGTTACTTATATTTATTGTTCTCTCTTTCATTCAAATAATTAGATTCAACTTTATTATGATAGATCTTGGACCATTTGAAATAAAAATAATTCATCTTGATGAATGTATGACTACATTGTTGAAAAAGATATGAGTGTATTCTTTGTATTGGTCACCACATTCTTTTCTTTTTCTTTTCATTCATCAGTCCAAAAAAATTCTTCCTCTGGTGATTAAGATGTTATAACATGTTCAATGGATAAGTACCAGAAACTTCTACTTCAACTACTTCTATCTCTTCAGAATATGATACCAATGAATTTTCGGCATTACCAATTCCATCTATGATGAATATGATAATATAACTAATATAGTGGATCATCATCAGTAGCTTCAACTTTAGAAACTTCCTTCATTCATAATCGTCTTCTTGTATCATGACTTCCTGCATGACTTTGAATACATTTGATATCTGCTTCATCATCATCTAAATTATAATTGGATGTTTTGTAACTTCCCATTTAACATCTTTCTTTCCTTCTCAGTTTGAATATTATTGACATTATTACGATCAGACTGAATACAATTTATAGAACCTTTTCTCCACCTTTATTTTATCAATTTTTCATCACATGTTTTACAGAATATTTATGATTCATGAAACTCCAATATCAAAAAAGATTCATCAAATTTATATCATAGTCACAAAGACTTAAATTCTTCTTTATTACAATCAAATAGTTCATTCAGAACTCAAGGGGAGTTCGATGATCCTTTACTTCTAGAAGGATTATCCGCAATATGATTGACCTTCATATGTACCATGAGTCGAAATTTCTAAATATAATGAATTCCTAAATAGGATAAATTCTTGAATACATTTTTTTTAGTCTGATCACCATATTTTAAAAAGTGAAGTTATTTTCTTTTCCTCTTTAGAAGAAAAACTAATCACCAAAAAACTTATTCCTGATTATGATGGGGAATCCTATTTCCACCATCTTCTAACATTTTATCAACGTCCCAATATAATGGAACATATTCACTCATCCATATGTTCTAGATCTGATTCTCATATAGATCCAGTTCAAAACATTATTCAATATGGATTTCCATCCATCATCTTCTACAAATAAAGACTAATGACAAAACATTCAACAAAAACACCACCAGGTCCTAATAGAACCTAGTTGTTTTTGGGGATTCCTCCAATGGTTGGTATGATGATGGAAAGAACTGGGTGTTTTTTGAGGGAAGGAATTTTTTCACTTCATTGATGCATGATATGGTTCTCTATGAGTTCTATAGTTCACCTTTAATGGTATATTTCTACGTGACCAAGATGTACCCTTCTTTTAGAGGTCATTTTTGTTGGCATATGTTTAAACATGTAGTTTTAATGTTTTTTTTCAGTGTTTGTTATACTATAAGGTGAAGTCTAAGAACCATGTTACCAATAGTTTTCTCCAGCCATTAGAGGTCCCCTAGTGGAAGTTAGAGGACATATCAATGGACTTCATTACCAGTTTATCTCAATATTAGGGAGGCTATAATTCTATGTGGGTGATAATGGATCATTTACTGAAATCATCCCACTTTATAGAAGTCAGGGAGTCGAGTTCAGTGGAGGTTTTATTGATGTTTTATCTAGAGGAGGTGGGGAAACTCCATGGATTCCTGAGGAAAATCATTTCTGATCGAGATCCTAATTTCCCCTCCAGGGTAGGGAGAGGTATCTAATGTTCTTTTGGTTTTAGTTATTCCTTAGCACTACTTTTCATCAGTACAAGGATGGTCATATATAGTGGAACATCCATACTTGTGGAGACATGTTTCATTCTTATGTCTAGGATTTTGGATGTTCTTGGATGAGGTACCATCCCTTGGTTGAGTTTTATTACAATAAGAGTTTCCACTTAACAACTGGTATGGAACTCTTTGAGTCTTTGTATGGATGAACTTTTTGTTATCCATTGTGACGAATTTGGGTTGGAGAGACAACAGTTCTCAGGACATAACTAGTAAAAAATACAATAGAGATGGTTCAGGTAATTCAAGATAGAATGAAATAAGTGTATGGTCATTATAAATCCAATTTCAATCATAGGAGGAGACCTATGGAGTTCTACTTTTGGGATCACATGTTCCTAAAGGTGACTCCCCATCATGGGCAGTGAATGATTGGTTATAAGAGTAAGATTTCTCATAGTTTTTTGGGAATTTTGAGGTTTTGTATCGTATTGAAGCTATGGAATATCAGATATCACCTACCTCTCATATGAGAAGGATAGATAATGTTTTCACATGTCGCTGATCTATCTTTATCTTTATGATGACTCTTATGTTATCGATTGGGGTGAGATCGATGTTGACAATTATTCATCCTTTGAGGAGTAACCTATGGAGATCTAGGACCACTAGGAAAAAGTTTTTTGTGGGCACGATATTCCCTTGGTTAATGTCTTATGGCAGTATGGTGGGATGAAAAATAGTACCCACAAATATGAGTCACAGATGCACGCTTAGTACCCTGATATGTTTTATGTTTATCTCTTCACTTGTAGAACTATTTTTTTGTGGTTGTTGTACCTTATAGTTATGATATGGTTTATCTTGTTTCTTATTGTGTATTTTCTCTTTTTTGAGAGGTATATCCCCCTAGAGAGTATTTTGGAAATGATTGTTTGTGCTTCTTGATTTGTGATTGTTTTATCTCTATGAGGGGGTTGAGCTCCCGTGGTGGTAAGATCTAAAAGAGGTATCTCACAGAGTGGTTGTTCAGATGACCTGTTTTTGTTTCTCTTTGGGTTTTTTAGATTCTTGAGGATGATAATATTTTGAGATGTATCTAATTTAAGATCCTGGATCTAAGTAGACTGACCCTTTTCATGTTTTTGAGGCTAATGGATCTTGAATGAGCTTTGGAATAAGTCCGAAGGTGTTGGATACTGAAAATACTTTTAAGCAAGGAGATTATTTGTCATGTAATATTAACACACCATGTAAATGTGGTTTATGAATTTTTAAATTCATTTTTATGACATGTATGTTTTTTGGGGTAAATAATAAAAAGGGGATGTGTTTTTCAGCGTCAACTTAACAACAGGTATTACATGATATTAAAGGGGATTACGCATTATGTAATTCCCCTCTATAGTCTTGTTATAAGTTATTCATAACCGTATGTCAACAGTATCCCCCTATCTAGTTTCAAGTGGCCCACGACCCTCTCCTTTGGTGTTTTGGATTCCCTTTAAAGGGGATCAATCCTTATCCTTTTGTCTTCAATCAGTGGTGATCCAAGGCATATTAGTCCTTTATTTTCTAGAATTTTATCATGGTTTAATCACATTTCCTCCCTTGTATTATCTTCATTCTATATAGTTTTATCACCCATGATTCTAATGGGGTTTCAATTGGTTTTTTTTGGTGCGGTTATGATACAATGTCCTCGGATAGATGCAGTTCTTATGGGAGAGGTGATTGGAGATCCATAGTGTGGTTTGTTCTTGTGAGAAGAGTGTTAATAGATTTTTTAGTTAGGGAATTAATTTTTCATTTTACTTTATTTATGTAAAATAATAAATAGATCATTATTTATCACTTTATAGGGTAATTAAATTAACCTAATAATATTGAACCATATTAAATAATTGGTTATGATGGCATGTTTTTTATGTTGTTTCTTTGTATTATGATAACGACTTGCCTCATAGTTTTCTAGATAATGTGATATCTATTCCCTTCTTGTTATCATGTTTTTATTGATGGATATTGTTAATGAACGTAAATTTTTAATTAATTGATAATTAATTGGATTAAGAATAATTAAAAAGGAATGTTTGTAATCCGATGGTTAATGAAATTTGATGTTAATCAAATTAATAAAACTTACATTTCTAATTGAATGAGATATTAAAAATTATTAATGGAATTTATAAATATTGTGAATCAGTATTAATCTTGTTATTGATAATAATAATAATTGAAAAGGTGTGTTAAATTATATTTTTAACTAATTTCTAATATTTTTTTATAGCTTGATGCCTTGGGGTGTCTGTAGCTAGAACCTATTAATAAAATAATTGATTAATTCAAGATAAATAAGGACCTATTGTGTGATAAATATAATTACCTAGGGAATGAGTTTACCATTTTCTCGAGAAGTCCAAGTTAATTTTTTGGAGTTGTGATAGGTCATTTTCATGAAACGGTTGAACGGCTCATTTTGAGGACCGAGTTGCCATGTTGATTGCTTGTCTGTTTCTTGTTACCATGTGATGTGATCCTGGTAAGGATGATCCTATAGGTATGATGTGTGATATGGGGAGGGGAGGCCCATATATGATGTGATCCTGGTATAGATGTGTATAAGATGGATGTTGTGAAATGTGGGTAGGGAGGCATGCATGATGTAGAAACAGATGATGCCTATGATGGAGAGATGCATCTGTATATGCATGTGGGTGTCAGGGATGGTACCATAGTTGATGGAATGAGTTAATTCTTGGTTTACCCGTTAATGATATGATGAGATCATGTATTATCACTTGAATTTGTTTAATGGATATTGGGTGAGTTAATTGTTTTATCTGTATTACATTCCCTGTTACCCGAGGCAGATCGAGGTTCTTAATTTCATGTTTTCTCTTGGTGGTATCTTGGTATAGTTTTCCTAGATTACCAGGATATGTAATAATTATAATAATGATTAAATAAATGTTTAACCCATGAGGTTGGTTGATGATGGAATGAAAATTCTTAAAATATGTTAATATTGATAAACCAAGTCCTTGGTTTGGTTTATGCCTGGAGGGAATGTGATTTAGTTTTATAATTAATGTAATGTAATCTAGAATAGTCTTAAATGGTTACTTAATGTCTAATTAATTAAATAATATAATATTATACTTAAAAGAAAATATATAATTAATTTATCTATTTTTTATATTTGTGTTCTTATAGGTTATTTGGTTTTAGTAGTGGCCACTAGGAGTCTGAGCAATGTTAGCTACAGTTGATTATAAGACTAGGTTATGCCCACAATGTAGTTGTAAGATATATTATATCATGTATATTTTTTGATTTCATATACTACCCCATCCATTTTTTTGGGAAACTAACACCTAGTGGACTTTGGGAGGGTGTTTTCCCCAACATCCCAGTGGTCGGATGGATGATTGACTACCCCCTTTATCCTTGTTCTCTTATATTGGTAGTTACTTGTGTCGGTATGAAGGGTGTTTAGTTTTCCCCATTTCTATGTATATATGGCAGTGATGGATTGTGATTATTTCACACAAATGTATTACCAGATATAGTATCTAAAGCATTATTATAGGTATGACATGTCTATGTTGTGATGGATTGAGGTACTTACTTGGTGTGTGGGATTTAATGGGTTGAGGTATAATACTCAATATTTGATATACATCATAGGAGCTTTGGTGTATCCTAAAAACTACTAGGTTAATAATTTATTTTTTATATGGGATAGTGTGGTCATGTGATGCATGAGGTCCACATGGTGGTGTCTTTCTTGGGTGTTTTTGGGTTGGCTTACTTTTGGAGAGAGATTCTTGGGATATAAAACATTGGGGAAGAGTGGAAAACCAGTGGGGAAGTAGGAAAAGGTTACACATTATGTTTTATTACTATATAATACTCTCTCTTTTATGTGATACTTGGTGGGAGTTATTTATGGTGAGGTTTGTAACTTAGTATACCTGTTTAAGTGATGAGTAAGTTTCACTTTTTTCACTGTTCTTTAGAAAGATTTCTTTATCTTTTTTAGTAGAGGCTTCAGGGAGGATTATTCCAAGTTTATTGTCATAGTCACCCGACATATTTATAAACTATTTTTTCAGATCATCTAAAGTAGGTTGGTTATCAGGCTAGATATTACTAGCTTGGGGTTTATTATGAACTATTTGGACTTTGTGGTTGCAACCATATTTACCTTTTTTCTACTATTATTTTTCTTTTTGGTTTTTTTATTATTGTATGACTTTAAATGTGGGAACTTGTATATTATATTATATATATATATGTGTGTGTGTGTCTATGTGTATGAGTAGGTGGTGGTTTTTTATATTTATTTTCTCTCTCTTCTGTAGGTTTCTATTAGAGGGTAATGCCTCCCATTTGTATGTTTTCTATACCATAGATGTTAGTCGCCAACCTGAGGCCTAGTAGTGGTGGGACTCAGGCAGTCCCCATGTCTCTCCTCCCATTGTGGTAACTTTTTGGGGAGGGGGTCATGACATATAATTATTTTATAAATATCATATATAAAATTTATATCCATCATCATACCCAACCATGAGAGGTGGTAATGAAAAAACGAATGACATCATTTTTCAAGGCGGCAGTCCTTCATACACAAGGGTGTTCACACGATTGAGCATGGTCAGTGGAAACTGTGTAGAATCTCAATGATATCATGAACGGGGAGACAAATGGATATAATATTGTGCATAGTTAAGGATCATGGTTTAAAAACCATATGTCCACCCAAGGTAACCCATGAAACTCGAGACAAAGTTATACTAAACCTAAAATATGTTATTAAATAGGTTACCCCAAGCCCAATGTTGGTACATGGTTAGCTATCACATGACTAAAATATGATAAATTTATTTATCTGTATCCTTTACATAGAATTTTTATGCATTTGATTTAATTTCAATTTATGCCTATCTTTTATGAAATTATATTATAATAATGATATATTCTCATATTTAATTTCATTTGATTAATTTTTTATTATTATGGTTGGAACTTCCATGATTCATTATATTTAACACCAGTCCATTTTTTTATTTTCATAATAAAAATTTAAAGGATATGGGAGAACATAAAAATTATTAATACCATTTACCTATAATCCATGAAATGAGACCAGGAACAACTATAAAATACCAAAAAATCTAATAGTGAGTTAATGTTTCATCACTAAAGACAATTGACAGAAATGATGCTTGCTTATATCACAAACATAATTTAAACTGCTTCTCAAAAAACAATACATCCACTAAATTCACTATTGAGGCTGCATCAATCCACCACCATGTGAAAAAAGCATGCATAATTCAATGATTATATATATTCCATGTAGTTGTTTAGTTGGGATAAATCATTCCCTCGGTTTTGTCGTTCAATGTTCGAGATATTTTCACTAGCCCATGGGGATCAGAAATTCCCTTTGGGTATGTGACATTTCAAGTTGGGTGCTGGGTTTTCACTTCTCAAATCCAAAAACTAAATTTTGAAATATTTCCATATAGATGGTGATTTATCAGAATTTTTGAATATGGAATAGTAGTTGATTCGGAGAAGGTAAAAGCTATTTTTTCATGGAAAGAAACATGAAATGAATTAGAAATAAGAAGCTTCATTGGTCTTGTTGGATACTATAGACATTTTTTCAAGGATTTCCCTAAGTTGGCATCACCTTTAACTACTCTTACCAAGAAAGTGTTAAAATTCACTCGGGGTGCAAAGTGTCAGTATTATTTTGATGAGTTGAAGTGACTTCTATGATCGGTTTCTATTATAATCTTACCTAATCCCATTAAGTGGTATGTGGTGTTTTTTGATGCATCTGGTGGAGGTTTGGGATACTTTTTTATATAGGATAACCACGTCATAACTTACGTTTCTCATTAGCTTCGATTGCATGATAAAAACTACCCTACTCATGATTTAGAGATTATTGCAGTCATGCATGTGCTTAAGTGTTGGAAACAAAATCTTTTTGGGGATAAGTTCATAGTATTCTCTTATAATAAGACTCTAAGATATATCTTCTCTCAGAAAGACTTGAATCGAAAACAGAGATTATGGGTGGAATACCTTCAGATGTTTGACTTTGATATCGTCTGTACCCCAGGGAAAGGAAACGTTGTTACAGATGCTCTTAGCAGAAAGGGACCATCATGGGATGTTTTAGAATCGAAGTAGGAGTGGAATATTATGGGTATTTTCACTCAGTTTTACCTAGATCATTGGAGGATGTTTTTGGAATAGTTCTATCCAGTGTTCAATTATCATCATCTCTCCTGGAGTCTATCTTGAAGAGTTAGTAGCATGATGATGATTTTCATAAGACTCCAAAAAGCCTTTTTGGTGAAGAGACTATTTCAGGTTGGTCTCTTTCTTTAGATGGTATGCCTCACTTCAAGAAAAATATTGTCATCCCAGCACCTATGAGGAGTCCAGTCTTGTTTGATTGTCACAACCATTTATGGGCCATAAATATAGGCCCTATATATATGTATTATGACATGGGGAGGCAATTCTAGTGGCCATGTATGATGCCTGACATCACAAATTTTGGGTATCATTGTTACACATACCAACAGATAAAGGTAGATCACTTGAAATATTCTGGATTACTTCATCCCCTTCTAGTGATGGTTTAGAAATGGTATAAGTTATCCATGGATTTTTTTTTGTCAGATTTCCATAGAATCCCCGAGGGAAGAACACTATATGGGAAGTTTTTGATCGGTTAACAAAGTATTATCATTTCATTCTGATCAAGGATACCACAAAGTTTGAATATCTGGGTAATTTTTATGTGCAAGAGATCATGAGGTTACATGGGAGAGCTTATTCCATTTTTTCGGATAGGGATCCTAGGTTAACTTTGAGATTTTGGAGGATTATTAAAGAGGCGATGGGAACTCATGTCAAGTTGAGAATAACTTACCATCCACAGATACATGGTCAGATGGAGCATGTAATTCAGATCCTAGAGGATATCCTTTGCACTTGCATCTTGGATTTCAGTGGATTGTGGGATATCCATCTGGTACCGGTAGAGTTTGTTTACAAATTTTTTTTATCAGTCATCAATCAGAATGGATCCTTTTAAGGTGTTGTATGGATTCCTGTGTAGATCACCTCTTTGTTAGGTGATGTGGGTGAAGTATCTTTGGTTGGATCATGTTTGGTTTAGGTGAAATCTGTGAAGATTTAGGATGTGTGACAATGTCTGGTTACAACCTAGAGTCAACATAAATTGTATTCAAATCAGCTGCATTTTCCTTTGAAGTTTTCCATAGGTGATTGGGTTTTCTTGAATGTTTCTCCTCATTTAGGTCATTTTCATATTAAAAAATAGGTAAATTTGGTGATGAGATATGTTGGACCATTTGAGATCAATGAATAGCTCTATAATATTTCTTATTGGTTAGAATTTCTGGATCGATTGACTGGAATTAATAATGGTTTTCATATATCTTAACTCAGGAAGTATCACCCTGATCCCACTCACATTCTATATTGATAATAAATTGAGTAAGAACCAGACGTTTATATTTTTGATAATCCATTTTAGATTGTTAACTCTCAAGAGAAAGTCTTTTAGGAATGTTTGATTCCATTTGTTAGTGTTCAATGACAATAAAGATCATATTCTCACAAGACTTGGGAACATGATTCGTTGATGAGGGAACAATGACCTCATCTATTTCCATAGGTTACATCTTCTATATAACATCCTTGGGATAGAAAGTATTTATTTTGGTGAGTTTATAACATCTCGTTACCTTGATTGGGTATATTTTTTCCTCTATCTAAGTTCCCTTTTTGGTTCAAATTCTTTATAGGTGGTTTTATAGATTTTCTGTAGGCTGTAGAGCATGTACACGATGTGTACTGGTTTCTAGATACATGTCGTGAAATGGGAGATCATGCAGTGAACCGATACATGTCTTAAATGGTGATTGTTGTCATGTATGGTTTAAATATTAGATTTTTAATTTAATACGATGGGTTTTTTGGCGTACTTATCCTACATGGCCTTCAAAATGTGACCAGGGGATACACATTGTGACCTGGATCGCATCTAGTTTTAAAACTTATGATTATCTATTTTGGTTTGGTCCTCTGGTAAAATCTCCATTTCTCTCAACCCAAGGATATTACAAGGTGATTTTTAGAGGTTTATTCCCTCCTGAATCGATCCAATCGGCTTTGGATCTTCGTTCCGTCTGTAGTGCATCTCTATAGGTTAGTGTTATTTATAGTTCTTCATTGTGTTTGATCGAGATAGCACCCTAAATTTTTAGTACCAAATTTTTTGACCTAAGTTGGATTCTTTTTATTGGTTTATTCTATATTCATTGTGATATCTCATTTCAGAGGCCTTTTCCTTCATTAGTCATGGTGCAGTAGGATTTCATCTTCGAGGACCTTTGTTTTCTATATTAGACTTTGTTGTTGGTGGATTCTGTTATGGGTGTGTGCGATCTAAGAATTGATGTAGATGGTTCTCACTCTATCCTAAGTTGATAATCTTTAATGTTTTTTCTTTATAATCAAATTTATTAAATCAGAATGATTGTTTTTCTGTGTTGAAAAATGGTTTTAAAAGAGAGATGGGTTTTCCACGGTTTCTGATAAATGTATTGTGAAATGGTTTTGAATGTTCTTCAAAGCATTGAAATTGGTTTTTCAAATTAATAACATGGGTTAACTTGGGTACTTAGGTGGAAGGTTTAGCTTGAGGCCATTATCCATTGTTTGAGATTATCAAGGAGATTTTTCTTAGGGCTTTACTCTATTTCCTAGGACTATTGTTCTAGGGGACCTAAATTGGAATTTGGGGGGGTTTACTGATGGGTTATTCCTCAACTTCCTAGTCTTGTGTTCCAAGATCTTAATTTGTGCACTTGATTGATTTATTGTGGTGTGAGTAGTTTTCATGCTAGACTTGTTGTATTTTTTGGGGTTGTGATACGTGTACTTTTTTTTATATTTCTTGGATTTCTATGACATCCTTCATATTAATGTTTATGGTTGTGAAAAATGATATGTAAAATGTGATTTGAAATTTATATACTTACTTTTGTGTAGATTTGTGTAAAAAGGAAAAATTTTACCATGTTTTCTATAAAAATGTTGTACTACTTATCATTCCATGTTTTATTTAAAATGATCATAAATGGTTTTTTATACAGAAAATAGTTATGGAACACCTAGGTGGGATTCTATTGAGCCTATTATCTCACACCCTAGGCACCTCTTCATTGGTGCATATACCAATGTTTGTCTTCCAGTGCAGGGAAATGCAAGGCTCCATAGTGATACATAATGTTTCATGTCATTCGATTGGGTAGCTGGTGGTGAGATGGTGGGAGTTCATCCATACCATAATTTGGAGTATCTATTGTCTATTTAGTCCTTTTTGTTGGAATTTTATTTGAGTTTTGGGATACTTTATTTGTTTTCTATTTATTTTGTTTCCTTATAGTTATGGAATATATATCCTCTAGTCACCCACTATTTCTTACTTGTTATATATATATATATATATATTCCATGTGGTTGTTTAGGTGGGAGAAATATTTCCCTTAGTTTTTTATTTCAATTCTAAGGTTTTTATTGTCAGACCATGGGGATCAGGGATGTCCTTCGCGTATGTAACGGATCGAGTCATGTTTTGGGTTTGAGGGAAACCCGGATTGTATCTCTATAATTATTGAAAGATAATATTTTTTAAGAAAGGTTGAGGCAGGAAATCTATTCCAAAATAGAGGAACTATGTATAAGTGACTATATAGAAATGGTGAATAGTGAATCAGTGGCTGAAAGGGATATCATGTGGGATACAGGTGGGGGAATCATGTTTCTACCCCTAGGAAATGGTAGGAACTATAACAAAGGGAGAAATCGAAAGAGGGACACTTATTTATAGGGTGGGAGTATGGCTCATAATCTGAAGACAGGATCATTGAATATTTTTTTGAAGCCATAGAGTAAGACAAGATGTTTTCAATGTGGTTCTATAGGCCACATGATTTGGGATTGTATGAAAAAACCTCAAGCATGTCATGGTTGTAAGTATATGGGGAATCTTTAGTGTTATTGCCTCAATTCTTTGAGTCCGGGTGTTTGTGACACTCCTCAGCAGTCAAAGGCATCCTATGCCTCGACGGGATGGGTGTAATGACATACCCCTCATCAGTAGAGAAGAGTAAGTCATGGTGATTCTCAAAATACCATGACTCCTCAGGAAGGGAAATTATAGTAGGGTAGTAATGAGAAAAGTGTGGCAATTAAGCAGGTGTTTGGAGATGAGAAGTTTTTAGTGGATGATTAGTTGTGACCATCCATGGTTAGAAGTATGATTATTTTGAATTATACCTTTATGAAAGTATTGTTTGATATGGGTGTTTCACATTATTTAATTTCTTCATGTGATATTTATTTGTTGGGTTTAAATATGGAAATAATGCCATCAATTTTGAAACTTCAAATTTCTATGGGTAAAAGAGAGTGTCAAGATTTTTGGTGTAGGGTATGTTGTATAACCATTGATGGGGTTGAGATGATGTGGGATTTCTCAATGCATGAGATGGATTTTTATGATATAATCATGGGTAAGAATTTGTTGATGACTATTAAGTCCCACATCGGCTTTTATGTGTGAACGGTTAGTTTTACAATAGTTGATAACATCAAACATATCTTCATATGAGAGAAGAGTAAAAGGGTAGATGAAATGAATTTTTTGTCACAAGTGGTTGGGATGATCTTGTAACAGTTGGTGGATTTTTATTTGGCATCAATAGTAGTGGTTGGTGGAAGTATTTTTCAGAGGTGCTTGATCAGTTTTTGGATGTCTTCCCCAATAAATTCTAATGGTTTTACCCAATTAGAGAAGTTGAGTTTATGATTGATCTCTTTCCTTGGACTAGTCAAATATCACTTCCGTCTTACTGGATGAAACTATAAGAGTTTATTGAATTCAAAATTTAGTTATATGAGCTTTAAAAAAAGGGTTCATCCAGCCTAGTATGCCTCCATGGGCTGTACTAGTGTTTTTTGTTAAAAAGAAAGATGGAAATATTCAGATGTGTGTTGATTATCATAAGCTTAACCAAGATATGATAAAGAACTAATATCCACTCCCACACATTTATGATTGGTTTGATCAGTTGAGGGGATCTTAGTGGTTCTACAAAATTGGCTTTCGATCTTTATATCATCAGTTGTAGGTACAGAAGGACAATCTTCTAGAAAATAGCTTCTGGAAATAGATACGACCATTATGAGTATCTGGTTATGCTCTTTGGTCTTAAGAATTAACCAGTAGTATTTATGGAATTGATGAATCTGATATTTTAGAGATATCTAGATTTTTTTATTGGTGTTCATCGATGATATGTTGGTGTATTCCAAGATAAGGGATGAGCTTGAGCAACACTTGGTGGCAGTGATGGGCACATTAAGTGATCATCAATTGTATGAAAAATTGTCAAAGTGTGGCTTCTAGATATAATAGGTTCGTTTCCTTGGAAATTTTATCTATAAAAAGGGTGTTTCAGTGGATTTAGAAAAGATAGAGTTTTTTATCTCTTGAAAACCACCAAATAATGTCTTTAAGATATAGTTCTTCCTTTATTCTAGTTGTTATTATCGACACCTTGTTAGTGACTTCTCATGATTATCCTTAGCGATGACAGCTTTGACAAGGAATAATGTTTAATTTAGATGGAATGAGAAGTTTCAAATGTCTTTTAAAGAGATTAATGGTATTCTTACATCAACACCAATATTTTTTTTTCTAAAACTAGGGAAAGGATGTGTGGTGTATTGTGACGCAATGGGGTCAGGGTTAGGGTGTGTTCTCATGAAAGGGGATCATGTTTTTGTGTATGGATCATGATAATTAATGTTTCATGATAAGAACTACCCAATGCAGGATTTGGAGTTGGAATCAATGATTCATGCTTTGAAAATGTGGTGCCAGTATCTCTTTGGTGATAAATTTACTGTTTTTACTGATGATAAGAGGTTGAAGCATGTTTTCTCATAGAGAGATTTGAAATTGAGGAAAATGACATGGATGGAGTATCTTTATTTGTTTTAATTTGAATTGATTTATATATTAAGAAAAGTAAATTTGGTGGTGGATGCATTATGTAGGAATTTATATGCTCAGGTGGTGAAATAGGCATTGGATTAGTGTCAGTTGATGTCAGTTATAGCCTACATGCGATTGGAATGTGAAGGTTGGTGTGATATGGTAGTTTTAATTCCAATCTCATTAGTTATTGACTTGTTTGGTTTGGTTAAATAGAAAAAGATGTATGATCTAGAGTGTGTGATAATGAGGTCAAAAACTCAATGGTGGAGAGACAGTTGAGGGTTAGAAACTGGATGGGCATTTAGTGTTGTTCTTTCAGAGTTAGATGGTTGTACTAGTGGATTTTTAGGAATACTTCTCAGTTCTTATCATCATTATAGATGGGATATTTATCCAAGAATTCAAGAAATGTATAAGGTGTTGAAATCCTAGTTTTGGGGGCTGAGCAAGAAATGGAATTTGGTTGTGTTTGTATCAAGATGGTTGACTTGTTAGAAAATCAAGGCTGGGCATTAGTGGATAGTAGGTATGTTTTAGTCTATACCTATCCTAGTGTGGAAATGAGAGTATATAGTGATGGATTTTGTTATAAGTCTCCCAGGAATGTTCTGAAATCACGATTCTATATGGGTGATTGTGGATCAACTCACAAAGTTAGCTCATTTCATCCCTATTTGTGAATCTCATACAGTGGCGGATCTATCCAAAATCTATATCTATGAGGTGGTAAAGAGGCATGGTGTACCAGTTTCAATTTAAATAGATAGAGATCTTAGGTGTATGTTTTTTTATGGAAATACTTTTAGAAATATCTTGGGACTTAGTTGATGATGGGCATAGTGTATTGTCCTCATAATAATGGGAAATATGAGAGGATGATATAATATTTGGAAGATATGTTGAGGGATTGTAAGATGGATTTTGGTGGCACATGGGAGGATCACTTACCATTAGTGGAGTTTTCATATAACAGTAGTTATCAAGCCTCTAGACATACAGATCCATTTGAATCATTTTATGGGTGCTTATGTTGTTCTCCACTTTGTTGTGTTGAAATAGGTGTGACTTTGATGCTTGGTTCAATCCTTGTCCAAGAGATTAAAGATAATATTAAGTTGATTAGGAAGAGAATGGAGAAAACTTAGAGTCTTTAGAAATCATATACGGATCATTGTCAACATTCATTTTCATTTGATGTGGGTAATAACGTGTTCTTGAGAATCTCTACTAGGCTTGGACGTCATCATTTTGGGAAATGGTGTAAGTTATCTTCAAGATATATTGGGACATTTTAGATAATTGAGAAGGTTGGTGAGGTGACATATCGGTTGGACTTACCACCATGGTTCAGTGTGGTGCATAATGTGTTTCATGTTTCTTAGTTGAAGAAGTATCAGTAGAATCAATACCATGTGATTCAATGGGATCACATTGAGATAAATCTAGATACTCTGTTGTTACACATACCAGTGCAAATTATGGATTGAAAAGAAAAGGTCTTGCATGCTAAAAGAATCTATCGTGTTTGGGTTTTGTTTAAACATGGAATAATTCAAGAGGGTACATGGGAGAGTGATAAATAGGTATTCGAGCAATGTCCTAATATCCTTTGGCAAAAAAATTTTTCTCTACTTTCTAAGGATGGAAAGTCAAATGTTGGGGAGAATTTAGTACCCCCTTTTGAGGTATGTAACCACTTTATATGACCTTTTTATGTGTATAAAGTTTTTGATATGGTTTGGGAGAGTTTTTAAGGGTTATGGAATTTTTTTGGGATTTTTAATGGCACACAGTTTGATAACGGTTTGTGGAAACCATGAAAATATTCATGAAACTGTGTAAGGGGATACAAAAGGCTATGGGATGGTGCACGGTTAAGGTGCACAATTTAAAAACTATAAATCCACCCTAGGTAAATCGTGCAACCCGATATAGTGGGATTTCACATGGACATCACATGTTTTGTCTAACTATGTGGGCTAACCATGTAAGGAACCCCTTTTGGGATAGTAGCAGTTGCATGGTTTGGGAAAAATTTGTCTAAACATGCAAGCTAACTGTGTTCAGTGTTTAAACTAGGGTTTTTTAAAATGAGGACACTCCATATTTACCCTAAAGAAACCATTTCCTCTCCCACTTGAACCCCACTCTTGATTTTCTCTTCATATGGGACAGGGAGCATGTTACACTCATCTTAGAGGTATTTTGAAGGGTTTTATGGGTACGGTAAAGGCGATTATCCTCAGATATGTCTCATATCTTGGTTGTTTCATGGGTTTCCTTAGATCTAGTTCTCCATATCTCTATTTTATAGATCTACTTTAGTCGCATGTATATTTAAGGTTTTTGTTTCCTAAAATGGTGATATTTGGGCTTGTTCATATTAGGGAAAAGATTCTAAGGCATTTTTTGTGGAATTTTCACTTGGATTCAGTGTGAGGTTGTGAAGTGGGTCGATTTAGGAAAACCCTAAGGTAGGTGACATCAATATCATCTCTATTTTTCAAGAACTAAAAGTATTAATTTGAAAATTGGTTGGTTTTTCTTGAAATTGGTTTTGATTGTGATGTGAGAGGCTTGGGGGAAACCCATTTTGTGATGATTTTTGGAATTTGGGGGAAATGAGTTATTATTGTCAAATGGGATTTATTCTTTGATTTTAAAATATTGATTTTAAAATTAGTGGATTGGTTGATTTATGGAAAATAGTTTACAATAAAAATTTTGTTTTATTGAAATATTATTCAGCACAAAAAATGGTTAAGTGGTGTTTTTAATAAATGGGTGATTTATTGAAGTAGTTTGGCACTCTGTTGGAATAGATGATGTGTTTGATGGATTTTGTGGTTTGGACATTGTTGGGTAGTATGACTTGTATTTTTGTTATTGATAGGTTCCTATTAATTACTGATTGGCATATTTTTGTGGATTTGGTAAATGTTATATGACTGTTTATTGGCTTATTTTTTTATGAATGTGTTGGAATGGTTGGATAGTGGTTGGGAAGAACCACTATAAAAATGGGATGGAAAGTGGATGTGAAGTAAAACCATCAATGATAAGTGGGAATGAAGTGCCCCTGTAAATGATGAGGGGTGAATGAGCTTAGATTTGAAGTTCCACAATCATGTTTACACTGAGCTTGTGTATATGGAATTTATGAATATGGTTGGAATATGCGTGAAACCATTAAAGGTGATTTTGGACGTGCTAATATGTGTTGGGAAAATGGTTAATGATGTGTTTGGTTGCTTTCCATGGTATTCTGTTGATTTGGGTGATGTTTTTTGGTAAGTTTGTGTTTGGATAGCTCAAAATTGTTGATTTTTTTGTTGTTTTATATAAACTATTTATATAAATTTTCTAATGGTTCTATCCTATTGGTGTGGATAAGGAATTAATTTGGGGAAAACATACTAAGTAATATTACTCACCCCCTACTTTATCACATTGGTTCTTTTGAAGATGTTTCACTTCAAGATATAGGTAAAGGTAAAGAATATCATTTCATTAGTGGCTAATCATGATGCATGGGTAGTATTGTGGGTCTTGGAGCATGGATCTTGGTGTAGAGCTATGGATTTGTGTCATGGATTCATTGGGTTTTGTTGTTTAGTCTTCTTCTTGGTACTCAGATTCTAGATTATTGTGGTTGTTGTATTAAGAATTTTGTATTTTTGTATGGAAGAACAATGATGACATGAGTCATATAGTTGTTTTTTGTTTTGGATCATTTGGTCAGACACCTCTATTCTATGGGAAAATAATTCCCTAATTGTTCTTTAATCCATTGACATTTATTGTCAGCCTTTGGTGCCTTGGGAATGTCTCCTAAGGCCAAGTATCATTCCACTTCCTTCTCAAGATAATGAGGAGTGGTGTGAAATTATAAGAATAATAATCATAAAATATTTATTATATTTATACATAAATTATACTTTTGAATACCATAATGAAATATGGTTATTAAAAATTAACTAACGTTACGATCATGTGGATGGTGGGTTATACGTATGAATGAGTAACATTTCATTTTTTCAATGATCATTATGGAAAGTAGGTAAATAATATTTTATCATTATAAAATGATAATAATATTAAAAATACAATATTATTTAATTATATATATAAATATCATTCATGTGATGCAGTGAAAAAAAGGAATCATGTCTCTTAGAGAAGGTGGTAGTCCACACATCCATGAATGATCTTATCATTTTTTCAGTGAGTGGAAAGGTAAAAATAAAATGATATATTATATTTAAATAATTATATATGTTTTATTAATATCATAAATATTTCAGGTATGTTATATATATATATATATATATATATTAAATTCACCCTTATTAACTTCCAAGTAACGTGTTAGTGAAAAGAAATCACATCACTTCGTGAGGTGGTAGTTCATCGTACACACGAGAGACGTTATTTTATCGCTTACAGAATGGAACATAAAAGGGTATATATTATATAATGACTATATAGATATTATAATGTTGTAAAAATAATATATAAACTTTATATCCATCATCATACTCAACCGTGATATGTGGTAATGGAAAAATGGGTGACATCATTTCGCTAGGCGGTAGTCCACCGTACACACAAATATTGATTTCATAAATAATTTAAAGTAAGTGTGTGTAGTTTTAGGTCACACTCTTAACATAAAAAATAAAATTATATATAATATACTTATTTTATTATATCATAATGGTATATTAATAATTTAATGAGGTTGAGAAAGAAATAAAATAAAAATTCTCACTGAAGAACATTGCCTCTTCTTTGGGTATCTTCCTTTGGTTTGCACTAAAACATTCCTAGGTTAGATTTATAAAAAAATAATGATAATATGATAAGATTATATTTTTTGAGTGATTTTTTAGGTTTTGGATGAGGATAATTTCTTAAGAGGTGTGGATATGTGAGGGGAGTGAGTTCTCTTTTATAGTTGATGAGGAGTGACATTATTATAAATACTTAAAAGTATTCACTATTAGGTGGTAAATTTTACCTTAATTGGATAAATAATTGATAATTAAATGGTTTTAGGTATGATATAGTCAATAAACACCTCTAAAACACAATAAAAAATGTTTTTTAAACATTTTTTCCTTAGTTTCTACGTTTCCCTATTTTTACCATTTTGGGGTTTCACTACGATAACTAATTTTCTAAGCTAGAAAATTTATTCATTAAGACTGAATTAAAGTGATAATTTTTATAATATTTTTTAACCAGGATTATAAATATGATATCTAATTTATAAAATAAAAATCCTATGTGTGTTGGAAATTAATTTTTACAAAAGCTCATGTAACATGCAAAAACACTACTTTAACCGTAACTACGCTAACAGAGGTTCTTACTATTTAGGTGTTAATATATTCATTATGAAGGAAAAATTGGTTCATAAATTCAACTTTATTGAAATTTATTATAATTTAAAAATAACATGGAAGAATATAGTATTTTTATTAATTTTAAATCATTTAATAAAATATAATTTTTCATTAAATTACTTTAATATCAATTTCAACATTAATCATTTAATTTGAATTAAAAAAATCAATACAATGATGGAATTAGAATATACTTCTTCTCACCTTTTAAACATGATATATCCATCTTACAAATAATGTAACACAATAATTCATTCAATTTACTTCAATATTAATATTTTTTGTGTATTTTATTTTATTTTATTTTATTGTAAACTAAATATTTACATTATTGACATTTCATAAGAATTTTAATAAATTAATTCATATTTAAAAATTAAAGATAAATTATTATTATAAAAATAATTTATACTTAAAAATAATATCTATATCAAAATCTATTTTGTTTTTTCCTTATTCCAAATATTTATAGATATTAAAAGTAAGTAAAATATATTTTTTATCTTATTCATTACATGACTTATTATATGGGTCATATTCAAAGGAATGTGGAAAAGAATTTCTATATTTAAAATAAATTTATGGAAAAGATATAAATAAACTCATTTAATAAAATTAAGATAATATTATTGTTTACTTTTAATCTTATCATTATTGTTTAACCGTTCAGTAAATCAATTTTTACATTAACCGTGGAAATTAGTTTTTATTGCATTCATTATTTATTTTAGTAAAAAATTAAGATAATTATATTATACATTATAAATTATTTTTAATACAAATATGTAATCAATTTTTCTAAATTCAACTTAAAAAAGTGGTATAATTTAATTCCAAATTAATCCTACAGACACGGTGAGACGTTGGGTTTTTAAGAATAGTATTATTTGAGAAAAATTTGATTTTATAATAATTATTTGAATAATAATAATTATTGGGTGAAAGTAAATTAATATTTAGTGATATAAAATATATATTTAATTTCAAACATTTATCATTAGGTATTTTTCTAATTAATTAAAACATAGAAAAAATATACATTTCGAAACAGTTTTTATAAAACCCCATTTTGAAACCCCAAAGCTAACTTATACTAAAAACCATGTTGATTAAAAATAATTAATTTTATTAAATATAAATAAATAATAATTATGTTACATTAAAAAATATTCAATACATATTGAGACTTTTAAATTAATTATTTTTTTTGTAAAAAATGACTTTTTACAAAAATCATTATTTTCACTATACATTGAAAAATCAATATTTTATGAATTCTACCGAAATTTTACCCAATGTATATTTTTATATTTAGATTCAAAAAATTAATTATATTTTATCAAATAAATTTTATAAAATTTCCAAAAAACTATAATAAATTTTTTATGAAAATCAATAAAAAAAATATTTTTGAAAAAGAAATATATTTTTGAATAATAAGATCAATTTTATAAAAATTGATGGATTATTTACTAAAAATTTATCAATATTTTATAATTATTAAGACATATATATATATATAATATTAGTTAATATTATTCATACTGTCTAATTTAGTTTCTAGGTTATAACGGTAATATATATCACTGGTCGTTTATGTTTGGCATTTCTTGTTGAATATGCTATAGAACATAAAAATATTGTAATTTCATGTACTAAAAGATAAAATCAGTGCTGTGTGATTTATTCAATAAAATATAATATTATTATTTTAAAAAACTTTGGTTGTTAGAATACGAGTAAATTAAAATGGCCCCAAAATCCTCTATGTCATTTGGAAATTCCCCATGCATTCATATTATAAATCATTTACCATAAATGATAGATTATATGAAAGAATTATGAGTGTTAACTAATAATGTTCAACTAATAATGCTTAATCATAAGGATTTATGCAAATCATACAATATGAATACTTTAATAATGTTTACATATGATAATCCCATGTCACATGCTATAATATAGCCTAGGAATCTATGACACCCTATTGTGAGACCACTCATCATTGTCCCGGTTGGAGTGCCACAAAGGTTTAGGTGTGGCTCCACATATGCCAAAGGATTTTGACTAATGGTGGTGGACTAAATCATACATTAGGAGACTATTCCCTTGATATCATAAACATAAATAAAAAATAAATAACCAATCAACACCCATATCAAATAATCAGAGTATGGAGAAGCAATTAAAATATTCTTAATATAAAAAATTAATGTGAAAGTATATAGTCATACATCTTAATAATAAATCATTAGGGTGATCACATATAAAAAAATAAAAAAATAAAAAAAAATAAATATGAGTCTTTAGTTCCAGTCACGGGTCTCACATTATATCATGACATAAAATTATCATTGAGATACTCTAGCCGGATCCACCACACAACCTATTCTAAAACCTATAAAATAAACATAAGTTTCGAACTCAAACCAAGGTTCCCATCCATGATATGAGAAATACATCTTAGAAAGTTATCAATAAGTATGTATAAAATACACTGACATATAGGTGTATGCGCTAGGAAAGTAAATGATAGAAAATAACATGTATATCGAGTCATTGTTCTCTTACCATAACACTACAACACCTGACAAAACCTACATCAACCTATTCTGTAAATAAATTTTCTTATTCCATGATTCCTAACTAATACTTGAATATATAGGTTAGGTTATCTTACCAATACTTGACCTCTACACTTTAAATTATGGTAGGGTCTCACAACCACATCCCAAACCTAAACCCTATCACTCATGGTGGTGCCTTCTAGTACTCTCTCTTTCTTAGGGTGATGACATACGGTGGAGATTTATATTAACTATAATAACCCAACTTTTTATTATGTTCTTATGAAATCATTTTTAAGATAAATTAAATAATGGTAATACTTTAAAGGATTGAAAGTTTAAGTATTATGGGAAAATTAGGTTCATATATCACTTATACATAAAACATAAACTTTATTTCAATTATACATTATATTCCTTATAAAAGCTCTCATTTTCTCCATACTACATGTATTCAAATGAGGATATTTGTACTGAATCCAACCCCAGTATCCTAGAGCCAGTGTTTTTTATTACATTAGCATAAGATATAAAGAAATTTTATACCTAAGGGTCGAATAATTTAGTAGCCTTGTTAAACTAAATACATACATTATTACAATATAACATTTTATTATAAAAATTATAAAATAATTTTTTTCATGAATAAAATTATTCCCTGTATAATATTATTGCATATCTTTCATAGTACACTTCATAGATTCTCAATAAATGAAACAAAATAAGGGTGAGATAAACTGATCACTTAGTATTGAGTAAAATGTAAGCTATCATGAATCAATAAATAATAATCATTAGGGAAATGTAAACATCTGAACACACATGTCATTAAATCAATAATATGTGAAAGAAATTCATCTAGAGAAAATTTTATGGTTTAAATATCATGGATAATAGGATAATTCAAAATCAATGTGGAAAGTTAAATAACTAAAAACATATTTCATTTAATCAATAACATGATAATAATAACTAGATAAAGAGTAATCAATATGGAAATCTATGTAAGTGAAAACACATTCCATTTTATCAATTACAGAGAATGGAATACATCCAAAGAAAATATCATTTGTGAAAATATCATAGATAATAATAACTAGAATCTGAATGAAAGTAATGATTGATTATTTGATGTCATGACCCGAGCACATGATACCTCCATCATGAAGACATTTGAAAATTTAGTTTAAAACTACATGTAAAAACATTTTTAATTCTAGCTTACTAATTTATCTCATGAGACCTACTAATTCATCGATGGGGGGTATATTATGGCAGACCCCACACATCATTGTAGGTCTAAAGTATGCCTCATATATCGAATAATCAATTTAATTCGGGAATTATTATTCCTTAAAATCAAATAACCATATTGAGTATAGGATACAAATTTATTAACATTTCTATAATCAGTTAAATAAATTTCAATGTAAAGCAATTTATAAATAAATGAGAAACAGTTTAAGAAATAATCATATCCATGATAAATAATATGGATATTTAGGGGAAAATTTATTGTCTAAGGATCATAGGAAATTGAATATTTTAAAGGTAAGTAAATTAATATAAAAAATGGAACAAGAAAGTGAATGTCAATACGATCCTTGGTCAAAATGATAATAAACCATGCAAAGTAAGAATAAGGATGATATCAGCATATAACCATTAGACTAAGAATAAATATATTTTTTTCATTGATGAATATAAATACCATAAAAATATATTTAAAACATTCTTGAGGACAATTTCATTATTTATTTTTAAAATCACATTTTAATACACAAATCATTTTAAAAATGATTTTTATTGAAAATAACTTTTAAAATATATGTATTTATATAATATAAAGAAAAAAATTCATTAAAAAGAAAATTGAAAATTGAAAATTAATATTTAAAGAAATGAAAACCTTGATGGTAGGTAATTCCGTACATGTCGTGCAAGTTAAATGAATATTCCTTTTTCATAGTAAAATAGTTAGAAAAGTGAATTGTTCGTAAACAAATAAGAACATTCATTTAAAAAAATTTAAAAAAGAGTAAAAATGGTTAAAATTATATTTAATAAATCATTTTCATATAGGTCAAAAATGTTTTTGAAAACATTTTTAGAAAACATTATTTTGGTGGAAAATAGATTTCCGACCGAACAGATAAATGAAGTCATATTTTCTTAAACAAAATTCTTAATTATTTTAATTATCAAAGAGTGGGAAAATGTAATTATTACTTGAAAATATAATGAATAATTATATTATGATAAAATTAATTTTTTTAATACACAATGATCATATAATTTCCTTCAATGTAAATACAAGTATAAACAGTATCGATTAGAATGAGACTATGAAATAATCCCTCACAATGATTGTAACATTGAATTGAGAATTAATCAATGAAATGATTATATGTATCAACAGTAAATTCACATAAAATAAGTGTAAATACAAATGAATGTAATTAAAATTCATTACACACATAATCTTATAATATCAAATATGAAAAATAAGTAATATAACCCGAGGAAAATAAATTGAGTTAGGAAATTATTTACCACTAGGTAACCCTTGAGTTATGAATGTGATTTTTTCAATATTAGTTGTATCCTACCATAAAATAAAAAATTAGTCAAATAGTCCAAATGTTGGTAAGATTATCAATTAAATTACATAAATCAATGTATAAAGACACCCTAAAATGTATGCATGAAATACATATATTACCCACCTTAAATAAATTAGTCCTCGCAATTTAAACTTGATATCGATAATCAAGGGTTTAACATTTTAAAAAAACCTTTTCTGAAAAACCAATATCATAAAAGGGTAAATAAAATATCCTCGTAATAATATAAATAATGAAGTACAAAGGTAATATGGAATAACACATAACTATGATTATATATAGGAGAACTTTAGTTGCAATTGAAGATATAGACTTGACAAAAAATCATAAATAATTAAAGAGAGTGATAAAGATCATTATTCAAAAGAAATTTAATGGTTAGTGGATAGTTGAGGGCCTCAAAACCATAAATATGTGATGATTAAAAAGAAAATATAATTCATTAGATATGAATGTAATAGTAAAACATTTTGTTTTAAGATCCTTTTCCTAAATGTGAGGAATTATTTTACTACCTAAGAATATAAGAGAATATAAATACTTGATATGATTCTATTTCATAGGTGAAATTTCATACTTTGGTTATTCTTAAATAAATTTTAAATTTATCCCATACTCCATGTAATGAATATAAAAAATGTTTTTTGTACTTGATTCACTAAAATTTTCTTTTAATGGATCGTATAATCTATGAAAGAGTTGAATGTATTTCTATGTCTCTAACTATTCTCCAAAACCAATATTGTTAGCATAAGTTATCCAATACAATAAATTAATCTCTAAAAATGAAAAGTAACACAACAATTTTATCATTAATATTTATTTTTAAAATAATTTAATTAATTATATATAACATGTCACTGTGTAGGCCAGTGGCGGGGGCTAAGCTCTTATCATCCTTCGATCATGGGTTCAATACCCACAACCTTGTCGGATGTAATAGGTTGTCACATAGTATGTAAGTTTTTCTTTTTCTAAACTATATTAATATAATTCCTATAACATTACCAAAATAAATATTATGTAAATACTTGAAATAAAATCAATCATTAAATAACCTTTTTACTAAGGTTTTCAATACAATTTAATTTTTCACATATTTTAATAATATTATTTTACTATTATTAAAATTTCATTAATGATCATAATATTCCTAAAGGTTATCAATACCTTTAAACTTATGTCTAAAAAATTTAAAGGCATTATTACTCAAATCACTTTTTCTTTAAAACATATACTTTCCATAAATTTCTCCAAAATGTCCTTAACATTTATAGGCTCTCTTCACATAAAGCTGAAAAAGATCTATTCCAGAAATTGAACTTATGATCAATATTAAACTCATTAATCCATGATGGTATCTATAAATCTTAAGTTAATTAAGACATATATGATTCTAAAATTTAACACAATCCACATATATATATATTATGATGCTTTTAAGGAAAATACCATTAGTAAGAAAACTTCTGTAATTTAATTCCAAGATCCAAATGCATAAAAACTTCATACATTTTATTTCCACATAGGTCCTTAGTTGTTCTAGGGTTTAACATTTAAAATATTCCATTGAATCATATAATTCCTAGGTTCCCCACATTTAAGACAACGAACTATAAATGGATCCCTGGGATGAAATTTATTTCCTTCCATCATACTCTTCATTTCTCCTCAACAATTCTTTGATTTATTACCTTATTTTCCACACAAAAATAATTTTCATATTGCATTAAGACACCTTCCTCTGTGTCTCCTTCCACATTTATTACATGATGGAAACCAATACTTCTTACTTCTATGGTCTCTATCACTCTAGATATTATATAACTTTATCTTTATATTCTTTGGTGAGTATGGGAGTTGTTTAAGGTATATGTTGTTAATAAAATTTTAAGAAAACTAATTAAGAATAATAACAATATCATTCACTCCAATCATCATCCCTTTTGGTTTCTCAGAGTCACCACATTTTCCTTTATATTTAATGTTAACACGATTCTTTAAAGTTTAATCCATTGACTAAAATCAAGAAACAAAGTATGCGAAATAATAATCATAGTGGGAAATCTATAGAATCATTTATAGGGTTTCTAAACCATGAAATATTATTTTCAATCTATGATGCATTAGGTTGATCCTAGGTTATTCAATGTCATAATCTATCCAAATCATTCGTAATTTTTAGTAAATGAAATGTGATTTATCCAAATAATTTCCTTCAAAAGTGTCAACCAAGGTGTATAGTAAGGCCTGTTGTCATACACCAGGTGATGATCAGGTCAATATAAATGTTCCCTTTTAAGAGTAATTACCACTAGGTACATCTATTCCATAAACACATCCACTTATAGTATCTAGAAAGGTATGTATTTTCATGATATACAACATAATATCTATCTTATAAAAGTTTTAGCATATTCGTCTACACTTATCCACAAAGTAGTTCATATGGTTATAATCCTTAATCTTTTTTTCTTAAATCAAGTTCTTGTAGGATCAAAAAATGATATAGATTCTCAAAATAAAGTGGGGGGTGAATTGTATTTTTTAAAAATTCCTTTGGAACTTTTAAAGTTTATATAAATAATTCTATTGTTTAAGAAAGTTAAACAAGGTAAATTCATAAGACCTCTTAGTTCTACAAACTGGATAGTTTATGAAAATATGATTTTGGAAATTAAACTTATGAAAAGTTTAAAAGGGAAAAGATTCTACCTTAAAGCGTATAGAATCTTACTAAACAAAGTACAAGTAAAAGAAAGTATAAGATAGTAATAATTAAATTATTTATCAAAATACAGTGAAAAACAAACTTGAAACAACACAAGTAACAAGTATAGAATATTTGAACCCAAAGAGTAGGGTTTACAACAACCTTGGATAAAGGTTCCTTGATTTATACTTTCAAGAAAGTCTATATTACCCACACCAGGGTAAGACCTTGATAGGAATATTGGAGTCTGTCTTGCTATCCCGGAAAACCCTTGAACTTCAAGGAAGTCAGCACCTCTGTCTTCTTTATCAAGGAATTCCTTGAAATTTAAGGTAGTCGGCACCTCTTTCTTTCTATCCCCGGAAGCCCTTGATTATAAATAGTAACAATTGGAGTCGCACAAAGCAATATAAACAAGATGTTCAGTACGAAGAAAACTTGAGAGTATTTTTCTCTAGAAATCAATTCAACAGCATGTAATCTCTAGAGTTGTAGAACATTTGTGAGCTCGTTCAAATGAACTCCTATTTATAGGAATTTCTTCAACGGTCGGCTCCCTCCTCCAACCGTCATATTTTTCCTTGAATTTTGGAGGTACTTGTACATGTTTTACTCAAACAATGGTTAGTGAGAAACTGAATGCATGAAATAATTTCATAACTATAACAAGGGTATGTAAATATGGTTGCTCAACCAAATCTATTTTTTGGAGTCAAATAAAAAATAAATTTCAGAGTCTAAGAAAACTAACATTCAGAGTTTATATTACAAGTATATTCAGATTCTGTTTTTTTAAGGAATTTGGAATCAGAATTATATAAGAATTAGGAGTCTGATTTATAAGGAATTTAGAGTTTGAATTATAAGGAATTCAGAACCTGAATTCTATAGAATTCAGAGTTTGAATTCTAAGGAATTCGGAACTTGAATTATAAGGAATTATGTACCATAATTCTAAGGAATTCGGAACCTGAATTTTAAGGAATTTGGAGTCTGAATTCTAAGGAATTCAGAACTTTAATTCTAATGAATTCATAGTCTGAATTATAAGTAATTCAGAACCTGAATTCTAAGGGATTTGGAGTCTGAATTTTAGAGAATTTGGAATATGAATTTCATAGAATTCGGAATCTGAATTTCAGTGAATTCAGAATCTGAATTTCAGAGAATTCAGAATCTAAATTCAAAGAATTCAGAATCTGAATTTTAGAGAATTTGGAATATGAATTTCATAGAATTTGAAATATGAATTTCAGAGAATTCAAAATCTGAATTTTAGAGAATTTAGAATCTGAATTTTAGAGAATTCAAAATCTTAATTCAGAACCTGAAAACAGAATACTTTATATCTAAGTATTTCTAAGATTCCAAGGTTTTAGAAATGAAACTGAATTTTAAACTTAGAAATAAAAAGTGTTAGATTTAGTGAAACTAAATCATTAACCATGAAAACAAATATAGGAAAAAATTTCCTTGGGGAAGTAAATATTTCATTATTCAGAAAAATATTTGTGGAAATAAAATTTTCCTTAAGAAAGGCTATTTGTGATTTTCAAAACATGGTGGAATGGAAAAGTCGCAAGGAAACATTATTGACTCAATAATATCCCCCTTTTTGGAAAGAAAAAACATCCTTACTAAAACGAATATAAGGACTTAGAAAAAATTATATACCTTTTCTTATGGATCATAGTAAATACGACTAACTCCCCCTTAGGATTTGGAATCACTAAAGATTGTATTCTTGATTTCCTGAATGAGAATTTTTATTATCATGCATATGAAAATCTCCATTGATAAAAACTTTCTTCTAGATGAACTCCCCCTTACTTAGAGAAATATCTTCTTTAATTTTTATTCTTCTTATCATTCCTTTCTCCCCCTTTGTGATTTTCAAAAATGAATAAAGGGAATGGGAGAAAAATGGTACCTGAAAAATTAGTACTAAAAAACCACAAACAAAATATACGAAGAAAATCCAAAATTTCATAAATGATTGAATGAATTTGTAAAATACAAAAAAAGATCAGAATAGAAGAATATTATACTTATTTATCCTTCGGTATCAACTTCTTCACAATAGTTTTTATCTTCTTGAGCTCCTTGTGATCCGCTTCTGCATACTTTAGAAATGTATCCTGGTCTTTTCTTTTCTTCTCTAAGGCTTGAATTTTCTCTTCTTGGGCCTTAAGAATGTCTTCCTTAGCTTTCAATAGTTCTTATTTAGCAAGATTCTCTTCAATTTCCATTCTAAGATCTCTTTACCTCACCCAATTCATGGATACAGAATCTAGCTTGCCATTAAAATCCTTAACTTCCGGCTTTCAAGTAGTCTCTTCAAGACATAACTTTTCGTCAAAACTATTTGAAAGATCTATAATATTCCCATCTTCGGTATCAAAAGAATATTTAAAATTATCATGTAATTCATCAAAAAATTTCATTTCTTCAATAATATTCTTTGACCAGCTTTTCATCTTCTTGAACAATCTTTTATGAGCCTCATAACCTATGAGGAAGGTCTTGAAATCTTCCTCTAGTGCAACACATTTTTCCATCACCATAGAAACTGAATCTGACTTCTGGTTTATGGTTTGCTGAAGAATTTTGGAATCTTGAATCTATGCTTGTAAATAAAAGGAATAGTACTAACCAACTTCTTCAATGAATGGACAACAAAATCGTGTCTTAGAGAATATGATTCTGAATCTGAATGTTTGGTTGGTGAGGATTATTTTTCTATATCCTCATATTTCATCTTTGATGAAGCACCGCCATCTTTCTTCTTCACCACAGATTTACTAGGTGTATCTACAACCACCTAATTTCCCTTATCTGGTCTCGTAATGATGTCTTGTTCTTTAGAAGATTCATACTCACTATCAGATAGATAAACAATCTTATCTTCCTCAATTTCTTCTTTATCTTCATCAGCCACTAGATCTTACAGATGAATAAAATCACGATTACTACTTTCATCATCTGTTATTTTATTCACTTCTTCTTCACCCTTCTCATATTTTCCTGGTGTAGTAATTTTTTAGGATTCATCTTAGGAAATCCTGATTAATAATTTCCCAGATGGAATTTCCATCTCATGGAACTCTTCAACTAGTTTTATAATATCATCAGTTTCATTACCTTCTTCTTCTACCTCTTCTTCTTCTATTTCCTCTTCCTCTACCTGAGCAATTTATTTTTCTTGATGTGATTCCCGAACCACAAATTTCTTTCCTGGAGTTTTTGGTAATAGTTATATCAAAAAGGATTCTAGTACTGGAATTTATTTAGAGGCTCTTTTAGTAGCCTTGAGAAGAGATTGAATGACTTCATCTTCCAACAATTTCTTCCTTTTCTACTTTTTCTTGTTATTCCTTTTCAATATTCTCAACAGCCTTTCCATCAATGTTTTTTCTTTACCAGGGTATAAGAAAAACATAGGCTCCCTTTCCTTCTAGTTCTTCTTATCTTCTCTCTACTTATCCACAACTTCATTAGTATAGGATTTTTTCTTCTTTGGATTCGGTGGTGCTGACTGAGTTTTCTTGGCCACAGAAGTTTTTGTTTTCTCTTCCAGCACATTAGCCTTTCTCTTCCTTCCACAATTCTTAGTGGTTTCATCCACTTCTATCTTCTTTGAAAAATCTTTTAATTCATCTTAAGAAAGATAATATAATTTTACAGATTCACTAGAAAATCCAATTTTCATTCTCCTTATGGTGTCATTACTCAACAACATAACTTTGTAATTTCCCGACTTGGAACTGCATGAGATTTTGAATGATTAAAGGAAAAGAACAATAATATTTGAAAGAATAACTGGATACATAATAATATGAAACTTAATATTTCCATTATTTACATTATCAATCGTTACCAAGATATACTTCACCATGTTTATCTTCCTTTGATTCACCAAGAAATCCAAAATATAGATTTCAATCTTCTCCAGAGTATCCTTATCACCTTTCCATGGAATTATAAAGACTTGAACCCAAAATTAAATAATCTTAAAATTTGTAGAGAGGCGAATGATATTCGGAGTCTTCACTCCTTTCAAGCCAAGAAACTCTATTTCCTTCTCCTTATTAAAAGATCCTGATTTATTAGGTAATTTGTGAGAAGAGAACTCTGCTTTCCCTTCGTAAGGAATACCAATCAGACTCACTACCTTTTTGTATAAAAGAGAGTAGGTCTTTCCATAAAACTTGGAAGAATATTTATCTTTACCTCATTTATTGAAAAATATAATTGTTTTATAAAAATCCACCATCAATTCTGGATACACCAAATCATGTTCCTTTGTCTTCAAAATACAATGGTTCTTCTGGAAATTTAGCTTAATATTTTTGGAAACAATATAATCATACGTGTTGATGAATTTCTGATCAACTAGCCTATCTTAGTATATCTTCCACTCAAATATTGCCTTAACAGTTTACATTTCTTTCTGAGGAGAAGCTTCTGCAGACATCAAGAACTGAAGAAACTTTGAGTATTTATAATGGCCTTAAAATAAAGAGGTAAAGCTTCATCACGAAAAAGATTTAAAAACCGATGTGGGACAACCATTATGGGGGCTTTATATAGGTGATTTAGACGATGATTCAACTTCCATGGTTGATCCAATGGCTGAAAAATATTCTAATCAAAACTAATGGTTAAGATTATAATTGAAGAAGGAATTTGATAGGTTCTGATCTTTTGAGGTTTTTTTAAGAAAAACATCCGAATTTTGGAAAAATAAATGAATCCAAAAAAATACCAACAATTAAAAGATGATTAAAAAATTTTGAAAAAAATATACCTTTCAGAATTCTAGGAAGATTATTCGTAATGAGAAAAAATTATATTCTTGAAGAATTTTAGATTCTAAAAAATTTTGAATAAAAAAAACTTGATTATGAAAAAAAACATGACTGCAAAAAATTTGACTATGAAAAATTTGACTACAAAAAATTTGACTACGAAAAATTTGACTAAAAAAATTTGGCTACAAAAAATTTAACTACAAAAAACTTGACTAATAAGAAAATGTACTCCCCCTATAAAAAGGAGTTTCTTACTGTAAGGGGATTGGTTTGAACAAGAAGTTTATAAGGAATATTACCTTACAGTTATCATCCCTAACATCTGTTTAATATATTCAAATCTATCAAAGGGTAAAGATTTTGTGAAAATATCAGAATGTAGATCTTGCATTCCAATAAATTGAAGAATGATATTCCATTTTTGTGTGTGATCTCTAAGAAAGTGATGCCTAATATATATGTGCTTTTAATGAGAGTGATGTGTATGATTTTTACTTAAGAAAATAGCACTATTATTATCACACAATATTTGTGTTTTGGTAAAACTCGTACCATATTCTGTGAGTGTGTGTTGCATCCACAATACCTGATCACAACAACTTCCAGCTGCTACATATTCAACTTCAGTAGTGGAAAGTGCTACTGAGTGTTTCTTTTTTCATGACCAAGAAACTAATGAATCTCATAAGAAATTCCAAGCTCCTGATGAACTTTTCCTATCCATTCAACATCAACCAAAGTCAGAATCTGAAAAAAAAATTAGAACAAAATAATTTCCCAAAGAATAAAAGAGTCCTAAATCCATGGTTTCCTTTAAATAGTGAAAAATCCTTTTCACTGACTTTAAATGAGATTATATAGGATTGGATTGATATCTTTCACATAAGAATACTTAAAACATTAATTCTAGATGACTAGCTAGTAAGTACTGTTGGCTTCCTATCATACCTCTAAATGATGTTTGATCTACTGGTTTCCCAGCTTCATCCAGATCAAGTGAATTTTGGGTACCAATGGGAGTACTTATACTCTTAGTGTTTTCATATCTATAATTTTTAAAAAGACCTTTAATATACTTATTTTGTGATGTATATATTCCTACTGGTTTTTGAGAGATTTGAAAACCATTGAAAAATATTAACTCACCCATCATACTCATTTCAAACTCAGAGATCATTAGATCCACAAAAAAATTAGTTAAAGATTTCTGAGTTGAACCAAATATAATTCCATCAACATAAATTTGAACAATCAAAAAAAATTCTTATCTTTTTTATAGAAAGGGTTGGATCATTATTTCCATTAATGTAATTGATTTGTAACAAAAAACATGTAAGTCTATCATACCAAGATCTAGGGGCTTGTTTACGTCCATATAAAGCTTTGGTAAGTTTGAAAACATGTTTAGAATGTTTTTTGTCTTCAAAACCAGGAGGTTGTTCAACAAAAACTTCCTCTTCAACATAAACATTAAGGAAAACACATTTAACATCCATTTGAAAATGTTTTAAGTTAAAGAATTCTGTAAAGTCAAGTAGAATACGAATAGATTCAAGTCTAGATAATGAAGCATAGGTTTCTTCATAGTATTTTACTTATTGTTGATTATAACCTTTAGAAACTAATCTAGATTTATTTATTACTATGATTCCATTTTCATCACAATTATTTTTTATGAGACATTTTACTCCAACAACAGAAGTTTCCTCAGGTCTTTCAACCAAGGTCCAGACTTTATTCCTTTCGAATTAATTTAGATCATCTTGCAAATATTTTATCCAATATTCATCACCTAAAGCTTAATCAATTATTTATGTTTTTAATTGGGAAAGTAATGCTAGATGTTCTACTTAATTTCTTAAGGAACTTCTATTACTTACAGGTTTATTTACATCACCATTGATACTATATTTACTTTCCTGAAAATAAGAGTGTTAGACTTTCGAAACCCAAACTTTCTTGGATATGGAAACTTCAAAAAGAAAAATTTTAGGAATCCACATTTTCTTTGAAAAATAAGATTTAGGAAAACCTAAAGACTAGGTTTTGTTTAAGGAACAATTTTTTCCCAATTCTCACCACACTGAAACTTAGTGCATAATGGATCACTTTGAGGAAAAAAATAATTATTACTAAAAACAAGTTTTGAATGAGTATAACCAAATCTAGAGTTATTACTTAAAGTTCGAATTTGGGAATACATCTTGTAAACGTTTTCCTTACCCACGATAATGTTTGAAACACACTTCCTCAAGGAAAATATTGCTGACTTCAGTCTAATAACTTAGTTTTTATCCTCCAAACATTAGTTTTAGCCCTAGAGTTAGTCTCTAAAACATTTTTCTTAGAAATTACTTTTTCTAGATCCTTAGAAAGTTTATCCTTCTCCGAATTAACTTCCCCAAGGGTTTTTTAAATACTTTCAAAATCATAAATTTTCTTATCAAGATATTTAGAAAGATTCGATACTTCTTTAGTAAGAATATAAATTCTAGAATTTTCCTTGTCAAGATTTTGATTAACTTTTAAATTTTCATTATCAAGGAGCTTAGAAAACCTATAAAATTCTTCATAAGTAGGTAAAGTATTATCTTTATTAGAAAAATATTATTTATCTGAAGATTCAAAATATTTACTATCTCTATAATTATAATTCAAGGATACATTGGTTATGGATTCTGCATTGTGTACCTTGGCCATTAAACAATTATTTTCAATAGGAAACTTGTCAAGTAAAACAAGATTCTTCTCACAAGAAGATTCATACTCTAAGGATTCATCAGAAGAGTCTCCACCACTAGCACTCCAGGTGTCATTAGCTTTACAAACTTTCTTAGCTTTAGCTTTGTAGTACTTCTTTCTATTCTTCTCATAATTATTTTCCTTTATATTCTTTCTCTTAATCATAGAACAATATGCCCTTATATGCCCTTCTATTTTGCATTCATAACAAGTGACTTCAGAGTCTTTCTTTTCCTTTATCTCTTTCTTCTTATATCTATATTGAAAGTATTTATTCCCAAATATGTTTTTCATCCTTTATCACTTTCACTTGATTCAGATTAAATAACAACCTTCTTAAATTTAGATCTTGTAACTCTCTCCGGAGTCTTCGATTTTGTAGTAGTATGGGATACACTTACATTGCAATTCTTCTTCTTAATATTATCATCACCTCTCTTTACCCTGGTTTCATGTTGAAGAAGAGTTCAAAACAGCTCATCAAGAGTAATCTGGGAAACTTTTCTATTTTAATCTATAGTTGTCCTCTTGGATTCCCATTCCTTAGGAATGATGTCTATAATATTATCTATAAGATCTTCATAATCCAAACCTTTTTCAGCCATATATTGTAAACTATTGACAATGGTCATAAATATTCGTTGTACATTACACATGGGTTCTCCATAAGGAAAGTAGAAACCATGATATTCAGCTCTGATCATGGCTCTTCTAGTTTCTATAACCTTGGATGTACCAAAATGGGTAACTTCTAATTTCTTCCAAATGAAAGTTGAAGCTTCACAAGAATAAATCTAACTTTATATATTCTTGGTAATGGAACAAAACAAAGTATTGTGTACCTTGTTGTTTAGTTGATATTCTGAATTTTCTTGATTAGTAAATGTTCTGACTTCCTTATATGAAATCTTGTAATCTCCAGTAATTATAACAAAGTTGTCCACTCCAGTGTTAATAACAAAAGTCTTCATATGATCTCTCCAATATTAATAATCATTACCATCAAATATAGGTGGTCTAGTAGGATTAAGATTTTCAATCGAACCAACATTCATTCCTACCATCTTAAAAAAAATATCTTTCCACAAAAACTTGTTAATAAAAAAGTTTATAAACAAGGATAAAAATACTAAGCAAGGAAAATATAGAACAATGAAAAACTGAGCAAGAAAACTTATATGTAAATATAATTATTTTAGATACCTCCTTTGATACCAATTTTAATATTGGAAAAATGATGTAGAATCTTAAAATACAAGAGGGGGTGAATTGTATCCTTTAAAAATTACTTTGGAACTTTTAAAGTTGATATAATACTTTATATTGTTTAACAAAGTTAAACAAGGTAAATTCACAAGACCTATTAGTTCTAAAAACTTCCTAGATTCTAAAAATAAAACATAAGAAAAGTTTTCAAGGTAAATGATTCTAAATTAAAGCATATAAAATCTTACTAATCCGAGTACAAGTAAAAGAAATTATAAGATAGTTATAATTTTCTTATTAATCAAAATACAGCAGAAAACAAACTTGAAACAACATAGGTAAAAAGTATAGAATCTTTTAACCCAAAGAGTAGGGTATCCAACAACCTTGGATAAAGTTTCCTTGATTTATACTTTCAAGAAAGGCTATCTTACCCACACTAGGGTAATCCCTTGATAGGAATATCAGAGTCTATCTTACAATCCCTGCAAGCCCTTGAACTTCAAGGTAGTCGACACCTATATCTTCCTTATCAAGGAAGTCCTACAACATTAAGGTAGTCGACACCTCTGTCTTCCTATCCCCAGAAGCCCTCGATTGTACACAACAACAATCAGAGTCGCACAAAGACTTCTGAATAAGATGTTCAGTACACACAAAGCATGAGAGTCTTTCTCTCTAGAAATCACATCAACATCATGTAATCTCTAGAGTTTTAGAACAGTGTTGATCTCGTTCAATTGAGATCCTATTTGTATGCATTTCTTCAATGGTCGTCTCCCTCCTTCAATGATCATATTTTTCCTTGAATTTCAGAGGGACCTTTACACATGTCACTCAAACAATGGTTAGTTAGAAATAGAATGAATGGCATCATTTCATAACTATAACAAGGGTAAGTAAATATGGTTGATAAACCAAATATATTTTTTGGAGTCTAAGAAAAAATAAAGTTTAGAGTCTAAGAAAATAAACATTTAGAGTCTATATTATAAGGATAATAGAATTATGTTTTTCAATGAATTTGGAATCAGAATTATATAGAAATTTGGAGTCTGATTTCTAAGGAATTCAGAGTCTAAATTCTAAGGAATTCAGAACCTGAATTCTAAGTAATTTGGAACCTGAATAATAAAGAATTTGGAACCTAAATTCTATGGAATTCAGAGTCGGATTTCTAAATAATTATTAACTTGAATTATAATGAATTCAGAATCCAAATTCTAAGGAATTAAAAACCTGAATTATAATTAAATCAGAGTATGAATTTCAGAGAATTCAAAATCTGAATCTCATAGAATTAAGAATCTAAATTTCAGAGAATTTGAAATCTGAATTTTAGAGAATTCGGAATCTGAATTTCAGAGAATTCGGAATCTTAATTTCAAAGAATTCAAAATCTGAATTTCAGATAATTCGGAATTTGAATTTCATAGAATTCGAAATCTAAATTCAGAACCTAAAAACAAAATACTTTATATCTATATATTTATAGGGTTTCGAGGTTTTATAAATGAAACCGAATTTTACACTTAGAAATAAAAAGTGTTAGATTTAGTGAAAGTAAATTATGAAAAATGAAAATAATGATAGGATAAAATTTCCTTGGGGAAGGAAATATTTCCTTATTAACAAAAATATTAGTGGAAATAAAATTTTCCTTTTAGAAAGGATGTTTGTGATTTTAAAAACATAAAGGAATGAAAAAGTCATAAGGAAACCTTATTGACTCAATAGTTCCCAAGGTTTATATTAAACTCTCATTGATAAAAAATCTACCGACCCCCACCCTAGTATCCCAAATATAGTTTATATAGTTTTACAATGACATAAGATACAAGGAAATCACATCCTTAAGGACTGAATAGTTTTGTAGTCCTAGTAAACTAGATATATGCACAATTCCCATATGACATTTGAATACAAAAATTATAACACAATTTTCTTTTATAATATCATTATTCCCTCTAGTATATCCTTTTATATCATTCATAGTAGACTTCCGGGAATCTTGGGAAAAGAAAAAAAATAAGGGTGAGCTCAAATTATCAGTAAGGGTTAAGTACATTGGAAGATATCAAAAATCAATAAACATCATCAACATGGAAAGGTAAATATCTGAACACACATTCCAATTTATTAATAATATGATAATCCAATTATTCTAGAGATAATTTAGTTTAAAAATTCTCATGGATAATAAGATAATTTATAATCAATATGGTAAGTAAATAACTGAAACCAAATGTCATTTAATGAATAAACTGAGAATGAAATGTAAAGAAATATAATTTTATTGTAAAAATATCATAAATAATAGTAACTGAATTGTTAATAAAGTAAATTCATATTTATTAGAACTCATGTATCAGGCACATGATACCTCTACCATCAAGACCTTTCACAAGACAATTTAAAACTATAGGTAAAATACAATTTAATACTATCTTACTGATTTTTTAATAAGTCTTATTGATGGATCCACGGGATATATAATGTTTGTCTCCACCCATCACTACAGGTCTAAATAATTCATCATATATAAAATAGTCTATTTAATTAATAAAAAATGTTCCTAATCATGTAATATCAGTATTTAGTAAGGGATACATATTTATCAATATTTCCCAAGTTAATCAAATAATTTTCAAAGTAAAATAATATATGTATAAGTGAGACATAGTTTATGAAATAAGAATATCCATGATAAATAAAATGAATATTTAGGGGACATTTAATGTTTAATTATCTCTGGAAGGTGAAGATTTCAAGGGGAAGTCAATGACTTCAAAATTGAAATAAGAGGTGAATTTTAATACTATCATTGGTCAAAATAATCATAAACCATTCAAAGGAAGAATAAGGAAGGTATCAAAATATACCCATTGGTGTAAAAATAATTTTTTTTCATTGAAGAATATAAATACCATAAAAACTTCTTTAAAACATTATTGAGGAAAATATCTTTTTCATTTTGAAAATAACTTTTTAAAATATAAAATATTTTGAAAATAATTTTCTTTGAAAATAATTTTATTTAAAAATAAATTTTTAAAACAAATAATTTTCACAATATTAGGAAAAATATTTTCAATATAAACAAAATTTCACTTTAAAATGAATATTCAAATAAATTACGGTCATGAAGGTGGGTAATTTCGCACATGTCGTACAAGTTAAAAGAATATTCCTTTTACATTGTAAAAATGTTAGAAAAGAGACTTGTTTAGCAAATAAAAAGAAGAATCCTTAAAAAAAATTAAAAAATCTAAATGTGTAAACATTTATTTAATAAAAAACTTTAATGGGGCTAAAAATAATTAATTCATTTTTATACAACATGGTTTTGGACGAAAATATATTTCCGACCAAAGAGGGAAATGTAGTTCTATTTTCATAAAAAAATCTGAATTATTTTAAGTAATAAAGAGTGGGAAATGGTATTATTACTCAAAAAATATAATGAATAACCAATGGAGTATAAAATTATTTTTTATTAAACAATTATCAAATAATTCCATTAATTTAAAATACACGTATAAAAAATATTGATTAGAATAAGATTATGAAATAAACCCTCATAGTGATCATAACATTGAAGTGAGAGTTAATCAATTAAAATATTATATATATTAACTATAAATACATATAAAACAAGTGTTAATACAACATAAGATTTTCAAAAGTCATTAAAAAATATTCTTATAATAACAAAGATGACGAAGAAGTAACATAACCTAATTAAAAGAAACCTAGTTATGAAATTCTTTACCACTTGGGAACCCATTAGTCTAATCCCCTTAGATGAAATAATTAAAATTGAAACTTAAAATAACATGAATTATTAATTAATCATGAAATTACATGTCAAATGGACATTATATACACCATATATAATAAATTTGGTGCCTAAAATTGCAATATTCTTTAATGAAATGAAATTGAGAAGAAATGTCTTACCTCACACTTCCTTTTGGTTGAATGTGATTTAACCTATTGTATAGTGGTTTTAAAAATGTTATTAAATTATTCCATATCCATATTAATTTTTATAATATCATATATGAGTCTTTTATAATATCTTATCACATGGTTTTTAATAATATTTCATAATTTTCATTGTTTTAGGTGTTAATTGTCTTGTTTTCTCATGCATATTTCATCATGAAAGATTCATTTCTTGCACATATTATATAGTTACATAATCTAAATAATAATAATATAGACATAATTATGATATTTTTATCAATTTTAATTTAAATACCAATCATGGAATTTTGTTTTAAGAAATGAAGTGTTTTACAATCATGGAGATGGTGGTCATACGTATTCATGAGTAACGTTTTCATTTTTGACTATCATTAAGGAAATAAGGTAAATAATATATTATATTTTTATAATGATAATAGTATCATATATAAAATGTTATTTCTTTAAATATACTTATATATATCATCCATGTGGTTTGGTGATGAAAAGTGAGTCACACCGCTTCATGAAGGCGGTAGTCCCCATGTACACAAATGATGTTATCATTTTTAAGTTAGTCAAGAGGTAAAAAAATAAAATGATATATATATATATATAAATTATCTTTTAATAATTATAAATGTTTCATTAATATTATAATTATATAATTTATATCATATATAGCTAATAAATTTATCCTTTTCACCTTCCATTTTAAGCGTTAGTGAAAGAAGAATCACATCTTTTCACAAGGGGGTTGTCTATCGTACACATGAGTGACATTATGGTATCCCCTATGGGATGAATAGTAAAAACTTATATATGATATAATAACTATATAAGTATAATAATTTTATAAATATCATATACATAATTTATATCTATCATCATAGCCTACCATGAAAGGTGGTAATTGAAAAATGAATGTCATCAGTTCATGAGGCGATAGTCTATCTTACACATGAGAAATGATTTCATATCCATTGGATAGAAGTGGAGGTGTTTTAGGTAATTAAATTAACATAAAAACATATCATTATTTTTAATATACTGTGGTTATTAGATCATTTTGTTTTAATAATAATATAAGGAGGTGGAGTAAGAAACAAAACTAAAACGCTCGTTGAATAACGTTACCTCTTCTTTCGGTACCCTGCTTAGGTTTTCACCAAAGGCCTTCCTAGGTTACATTTCTTATATAAATAGGAATTAAAGGATTTGGTAAAGGGTTATTGAAATTGTTTTTATTCATTTATAGGATGATCTATAGTTTTTGGATGGTGTGAAGAAGAGAGGATATGGTGTGACCTTTTATAAGTGAGGTGAGTGGCACACTTGTAATGTTTTGAAAATATTCAATCATATCCACATTTCTATCAATCCAAAAACCTCCAAAATTGTCAATTACAAATACCAGATGATATAAGGTTTCATATGGACATAAAATGGGTTTTCTAAACGTTTTAGGTAATTTTAAACCTTTATCTTCTTAGATTAACACCCCAATAAATCAATTTTTACCTTCACTATGGTAATTAATTACAAATATTTTCACTATTCATTTTGGTAAAAACATTGTTGAAATTATTATAAATTTTAAATAATTATAATTCCAAATATATAATCCATTATTTTAAATTAAATTCATAGAATTAGAATATTTTAATTTAAAATTAATCCAGTTGATGTGATGGAGAAGTAGATTTTTTAAAGAGAAAACGTTCAAAAGCTTATAATGTTTTTATAAAAAAATTCAATAATAAAAAAATTCAAATGAAAAAAATTGGTTTAATTTATATATAAGTGAAATATTTTTTCTTTAAAACTTATTAAAAATATAGTTTAACATTAACAATTATTTATAAGAAAAAGCATTTTCAATTAAAATTATATATTTTTTAACTATTCATCAAAAAATGAAAGATTTCATAAAAATATGAAAACATGACCCAAAGATAATTTTGAAATCATGATTTCAAAAATTAAATATATTTTTTCAAAACAAAATTTTTAAATATTAATTTTAAATTATGTACGCAAAGTACGACTAAACTGTATTTTATAAAAAATACAGTTTTTTTAGAAAACATTTAATTTTATTTTAAATGATGATTATTTTTTTAGTAATTAATAGATAACTAATAAACATGTGTAAAATATATATTTTCATAATTTATTTAATATTATTCATAATCTCCATTCCAATGGCTAGGAGATAACTATCATATTAAATAATAACATTAATATTATATTTTTGTTCAACAAAACTCAGCCTTGTGTGCAATGAAAGATATCGGAAAAACTCATTATTGTGTATAAAAAATGAAAAAAAATATGTTAGATGCCATTAAATATATTTAAGATATTGAATTTATTTAAAATTTAATATATCGTTAATTCACGAGTAGTTATATTTTATTCTAATCTCAGTGTTTCATGTCATATACGCTATCAAATGCAATATTCTTATTTTAGAATTTTTAGGGTGTGAAATTCTCCCCCCATTAAATAACTTAAATCCTAAAAATTTAAACTTCTTGTTAATCAATCATTTTAAATTTTAAAATACATTTATAATAACTCACATCTTAAAAGGGTCAATAAAATATCCCCTTAAAAAGAGAGATAGGGAAGTACAAAGGTAATATATAAAAACCCATAACTAGGATTATAAATAAGAGATCATTAGTTGAAAGTAAATATATAAACATATAATAAAATAATAAATAATTATAGAGAGTCATATAGATCAATGATCATAATAAATTTAATGACCAATAGAAAGATAAGGGCCTAAAAGCAATAAATATATGATGATTTAGAAGACCATCTGATTCATAAGATATGAATGTAATAGGATAAAATTTTGTTTCAAGATCCTTTTTCAAAAGTTGAAGAATTCTTTGACTATATATGAATATAAGAAAATATACTTACTTTATATGTTTTGATTTTATATGAAAATTTTCATCCTTTTGTTTTGTTTTAATATTTTTTAAATTCATCCCTTATTCTGAGAAATGAATATCCAAAAATGAATTTTTATGCCAGAAGTAATAAAATTCAATTTCAATGGATCATAATATCCTTGAAAGAGTGACAAGTATTTTCATCTTACTAAAACTATTCTCCAAAAAACAATATTATTAGCACAAGTTTTCCAAAATAATAAAATAATCTCTAAAACTCAAAAGTAACACCACTTGTTTATAATTAATATTTATTTTTTAAATTGATTAACTAATCAAATATTAACCAGGACATTGTATAGGTCAGTGGTAGGAACATAACAATTATCTTCCTTCATTTATTGGTTCAATCCCTATGGCCTTATTGGGTGCAACGAGTTTTCACCCTTTCATGATTTCCCATTTATCTATACTATATTGATATAATTCCTATAAAGTTCCTTAAAAAAATTGATTGACATCATTAAAATAAAAGTAATCTTTAAATGACATTTCAATTAATGTTTTATGTAAAATTTATTTTTTTCTACAAATTATAATAATATTATTTGACTATTATTCCATATAATGGGCCTAAGGCCTTCATTTTTTATTAATTTTTGATAATCCACTTTTCAAGGGGTGCGGTGGAACCCTTACAAGGCCCGTAGACGTAAATATTACATGGCCCGTAGGGCTTAGAGGAATTAATTTCCCAAAGGCTTCAAACATTACATACAACCCAGACTAACTACTTAGAACTGCTCCTCCTGAGCATCTTCATCGTGAAATCAGCTCTCCACCTTCTCATGGCTATTTGGCTAGGTTATCTCGTGCTTGAACATGCTTGTCCCGATGGAAGGTTTGATAGCTTCTCATTCTTTCAATCTGTGTAGATTCTGTTGTGGTGAAAGCTCCTTGCTCATGCTCCATATAGAGCTTGTTCCTTGAAGGTTGTCTAGTTTTCATTTTCAAATAAGGTGGTTCAAAGGCCTTGAGGTGGCACAAAGGCCATACTGGCTTGAAGGATTGGGTGGCTCAAAGGTCTTAAAGGACTCAGAAACCAAATCGGTGGATTGAAGGCCCAAACTGGGGAAATTTCCCGCCTACTATAGTGCCAAACAGTTCCTGCTATAGTTTCCACTACAACACCAACTATAGTACTGCACATTTCTCACTACAGTACCTACTATAGTACTGATGCAACACCTGCTACAACACTTCTATAGTACCTGAAAATTATTCCTTCGCCTAGATTTGATCCAGGGTCGCCTGGATGCACTTAAGAGTCCTCACCAACAGGTTTGAGGCTCATGCGCCTTATTTGACTATTATTATAATTTAATTAATGATCATTGATACATTACTATCATAGGGTGTGGAAAAAACAATTATATTTTTCCTAGGGCAGCACAATGGCAGACCAAGGTTGTCTCTCATGAGAAGCCTTTCAGTTTGGTTCACTTAATTCTTCTATATCCCCTAAAATCTCTTTTTTTTTTGTTTTTATTTATATAATGAAAAAGATGACATCATTTTTTTTATATGAAAAATCTAAACTACAATGCAATGCAAATAGAATGAGTTGATGAAGAAAGAACTTCGTTTGGGGGTTTATTCTTAGGTTCAATCATTATTATCCTTTATATGTTTGATTTTAGTTTGATAACTCAAACATGAATTCTCATATTTGAATCACTATTCTTTTCCATAATATAAATTGCTTGAGTTTATAGTCATTGGGGAATGTCACTCAATCAAGGAAATTCTCCTCGACCAAGTATACTACTCAAGTATATCACAAATTTAGCATAAATTTTAAGGGAAATTCAAGAACATTTTAACCTCCCCTCGAGCCAAGTCTTGGGATTATCCTCTCATTTCCAAGATTAGGAGATCACAATGGTGGATGGATGGGGCGAGAGAGAGAAATTATATAGATAGAGGATAATCAATAATTTATAATGATTGTTAAAAATAATATTAATTATAATATTAATTAATATTTTTATTATTATAGTTAAGAAAATTGCTTTCAGAAAAAGAGATAGGGATAAAATAAAAAAATATTTAAATTAATAATGTGGTATTATAAATAATAATTAAAGAAGAGGAAGTAAAATTTTGGAAATAAAATAAAAAAAAATGAATGGATTAAATTTATTTAGAAGAAATTTAAATTATAATTAAAATAAAAACTAAAACAAAAGTAAAATAAAAATAAAATAAAAATAAGAATAAAGGAGGGGGGAAGAGAGGTTTCATCACAGCCCATGCCCTAGTGGGATCCCTCCTTGGCTATGAGCTTCGAGCTGATGATTTGGGAAGGAGTCGGGAGCCTCCTTTTATATGAAAAATTCTTCCTCTGAAACTTTTTATGTTTTGGACCCATTAAATGGACGATTCACACATAGACCCTTCATAAATTTGGAGTTATATTTTTAAAATAAATGAACATAATACCCATGACGTAAAAATATTTTAATAATCTATAATTATGCACTTTTTACAATTTAGACAATTTTTATTTTATAATTCAAATTACCCATTATTTTTATAAAACATTTAAATACTTGGGTATTATTATTGAAAAATTTAAAAAAGATTAATTATTTGATTAAAAATATTCGCATAAATTTTCTCTGTCAAATACCCCCACACTAAAACCATGTTTGTCCTCAATCATAAAATCTCAACATGGAAATCAGAGGACACCAATGTTACCAATATTCAAATTCCAATGCAATAAAATCAAACAATTTTCAATGTGAAATCAAACATTCAAAAATACAAAAAAAAATTATCAATTTAATTTCCCATTTTTCAAAGAAAAAATCAAATTAGGTATTTTTCTTTTTCCCTTTGAAAAACATAGTAACTTCCCCTTTCATTCATTCAAGCTCCTCAATTCATTATTATAAAACAGGCCAAATCATGATCTACCCCACTTGTCAATATTTTATCCCATCACTAATGATACAAATCAAATAGATTTGCACTCATATCATGAGAACATTCTCCTTATCCCTAGACTTTTAAATGAACAAATTTCTCCACTTTGTAAAGACAAAAAACACATAAAATCATGAATACTTATAATAAAGGTTCAAATGACTCTAAGGCTTATGTGTGGTAGGATTTAATGATTTAAAAACTAAGTCTGAAGGAGAAGGGTTATCTCTTAAGTAAAAGTCATGATATCAAAAAATGAAATGTAATTATCCCATTCAAATTAGCAACACCCCCTTCCCCAAAAATCAAAGTAAGGTCATGATCAAATTAACCAAAATGAATGATTTATGAACCCTCTTGATTTTTTTTCTTTTGTAATTTGTTTCTTTTTTCGAAAGTTATGAGTAGATAAACTCTCACATCCATCACCTAACCAAATATGATCAAAAGATTATCACTCTGGAAAATGGTTATTTTTTTGTCCCCCCAAATCACAACCCATTTTCTCTTTTTTTGTTCTTTTTTCTTCAATTTTCTATTTTTTTATTCAAGAGGGGAAAAACAATAGAGTATAATTAATGATTACAAAACCTTTTACAATTCCCACAATAGCACCCCCCCACACTTATTTCTTATAATGTATATCATCTCATCCACCATGATTTACTTTACCCCTACACTTTAACTTTAAAAAATCATGAAAAAATAAGTGCATTGTAGGAATGGGTTAAAATGGATTGAAACACGGCTCATCCCTAACAAGGCCATTCATGGTCTCTATGGGCTAAAAGAATGATTGATGTAAAGGTTGTTTTTTTATGGATAAGTGTCTTTTAAAAGGATACCTCAATCATTTTAATTGTGTTTTTACATAGTGGTAGCTTTGAAAAGTTTCAATACAAGTTCCAGTCAGTTACATGTACCAAGATCACTCAAGAAATATGCTCAAGATAAATAGTAATTACTTAGTCTAGAAATCCTCTCGGGAATGAGATATATGATATTGGATAATCACTCAAGGAATGATTAATAATAACAAATAAATTTGCATAAATTTTATAAATTCAAAGCATGAAAAATGGTTGGGAAATTTCATTTACATGAATCAATTTATTCCCTTAAATCACGAGTCATCATTTCAATATCCACACATCACTTTAAACATTCGATTTTCTATTTCAATCATTTAATCATATCAACATTGAAATCTAAAACATCGCATCACATGATTCCTTAGAAACTCCTGTCTCCAAGATAAGCCGAGTAAAACATGAATTCAAGTATGGGAATGTAATTTTATCATTAAATCTCAAATAATGATGTGTAAAAAATTTAGAGAGTTTTAAACACTAAAAGTGAACTCACTTTTTACATGAATCTTGGTCCTTCCCCTTCCACCATTTGGGGATACCTTTTAATATCATGAACCTATAAATGGAAATAACTCAATTAAGCACAAGGATCATATAATTTATGATAGAAAAAGATAGATGGAGTGGGATACATTCTGAACTACATATAAGAAAAGAAATTGACATCTGAATTACTAGAAAGCATGTAAAGATAAATCTTAGTACGATCCCCCAATTAGGCCCTGAATTTTTACTGCATCCAGATGTAAATACCATATGTTTTCCAAAGTTTGATAGTGGATGAAGCTTCTTTTATTTTAATCACCATCTGTTTCTTTTACTAGCTTCTGCTTCATCCTTCTGGGTGTGGAATGATCCATGAATAGAGTAAACCAGATCCTCCCCCTTCACAATGAGGTATATCATGCATGGTAGGGGTAGGATAAAGTATGAATCATCCTCTTTCTTGGTTTCTACTTGTGCAACATCTTCTTCTCTAACCAATGGTTTCTCAATGTATGTTTTATCAAAATAATAGTCAATGGTAAAGTTGGAGTGTAATTCTATTTGAATAAAATTAAAATATGAAGTATCAAGATCAAATTCTTCCCCATCAAAGTAAAAATATTTTGGGATGGTTTCCTTATGAAAATCCATTTGAATCTCCTCATGAACATCATTCAATAAATAATAAACATGTCTAGGGAGATTTATATATTCCTCAGCAGGTGTACATCTAGGTTCTTCTTCATCCTTCAAGGCATATCAAATATTTTCTGATTCATATAATCAACAGAATAATAAGTGAAGTACAATTCAGATTCAATAAAATCAGAAGATATAGGGTCAAAGAATGGTTCCACTCCCTAATTTGGTTCAACATCAATCTTTGCCTCAGTGGTAAGTGCCTCTTGGAGTAGACTCTTAGTAGATGGAGGCAGGTAGTCAGGCTCCTCCATTTTCACTTCAAATTCCACCACTTGTGTGGTGTATTCCTTCTGTGGTGCTAGATCTTATTCTTTTCATGGAATAGGGAGGTCAGGTAGTTCCTCACAATTAATCACAAATTCATCCAATACTTCTTGATCTACCACTAGTAGATCATTAGGTATGTCTTCTTCCCTTGCCTCTTTAGGTTCATCAATTTCAAAGATAGTGGTGAAATTTATTTCACCACTTTATCAGGCTCTTGATTTATCTCAGGGTTGGGTTTCTCCATTAATGCACTAACATAATCAAATTCTTTATCTTCATTTCTCATTAGTTGATCAATGCTTTCTCTAATTTCTTGTAGCTGAGCTCTTCTATAATCTTCATATTATTCTTTTTTTTGCACCTATGAGTAATTTATCCATTCATAAAACTCTAAATTTGAATACATCATGGAAGTTTGTTTAAGAAATAAAATATCTATAATATGTGAAAATAGAAAAGGTAAATGGAATATTTATTGGATCCCCATAAACGGTTCTATTTTGGACACACACCTGTCTCGGGGTGTGGAGAAGAACAATTATATTTTACCTAGTACAACACAGTGGTTTACTAGGGTCATCTCTCTCGAGGAGCCTTTCAATTTGGTTCACTTACTTCTTTTATATCACCTAAATAATCAATTTTTTGTTTTTATTATCTAATTAATGTAATGAGAATATTTTTGGGTTTTTTGATATAAAAAATCCAATCTATCTTTCAATACAAATAGAATGTGTTACTGAAGAAATAACTTTGTTTTGGTGTTTACTCTTAGGTTCAATCATTATTCTCCTTTATATGTTTGATTCTAGTTTGATAATTCAAACATGAAATATCATGTTTGAATCACTATTATTTTCTAGAATAGATATAGATTGAGTTGCATGTCATTGGGGACCGTCACCCAATTGGGGACACTCGCCTCTCCCAAGCATACTACTCAATTCCATCACAAATTTAGAATAAATTTTAAGGGAATTTCAAGAACACCTTGACCTCCCCCCGAGCCAAGTCTCGGGGTTAACCTCTCATTTCTGAGAGTAGAAGATCACAATGGTGGATGGATGAGGAGAGAGAGAAAGGATAGAGAGAGGGGAGAATAAATAATTTATAATGATTGTTAAAAAATAATATTAATATTAATTAATTTTATTATTATTATAGTTAAGAAAATAGTTTTTTAAAAGGGAAAGAGGGAGAAAATAAAATAGTTTAAAATTAAGAATGTGGTGTTATAAATAATATTTATAATAACAATAATAATAATAATTTTTAATTATTATTATTATTATTATTAAATAATAAAAAGTTAAATTTTGAAAACAAAATAAAAAAATGAATGCATTAAATTTATTTAAAATAAATTTAAATTACAATTAAAATAAAAACTAAAAAACTAAAATAAAAAAAAATAAAAAGAAGAATAGAGGAGGGGGTAAAAGAGATGTTGCGTCACGATCCATGCCCCGGTGGGATCCCTCTTTGGCTGTGAGCTCTGAGCTTTGGATTTGGGAAGGAGGTGAGGGACTCCTTTTATAGGCAAAATTATTCCTCTAAAAATTTTCACGTTTTGGACCTATTATGTAAGAACCCAGATCTTATTTTGAGGTACGGGATTATTTTTTTCTCTTTTCCTTAAGTGTTTTTGAGAAAATATGGAAAATGGGAAAAATCCTAAATTTTGGAAGTACACGCCGTGTACTTTCTCCACACATCGTGTACTTTTGGCCATGTGGGATGAGTACATGGGGCGTGTGGCAATTCAAAAGATGAAGGGTATAGGAACCGACTACACTCCATGTAGTGGTCCCTTACATGCCGTGTAGTCAGTCGGCATGCCAAAACAGTAAGGCGGTGGAGCAGCCGCCAACTGAGCGACAGTACACACCGTGTACTCATGTCCACGGATGAACAGTGTGGCAGTGCCGCTAGAGGAATAGTTAAATGAAGGAAGTACACGCCGTGTACTCGGAAGTACACACCGTGTACTTTGTTTTTTACGCTTAAATAGGAAATAGCCTCCCCTATTCACAGGGAAGGATTAGAACCGGAGGAAGGAGTGGGAGGGGACGACCGAACCTTTGAAGATCCGTCGGGTGTTCATCTGGAATTCATTTCCACCTCAGACAATCTCATTGGAACTGCATGGGTAAGCCCTATCTTCTCCAGGTGTGGTTCATACCAATTCTTTCCCTAACGGGAGTTATTTACGTTTTAGCGGGTTTTATTCTTCGTCAGATCTACGTCGTTAATGGGCGTTTTTGGAACCGATGTTCGATTATAGCACTTATTGGCGTATAAGGTAGGTGTCTTGGTGTTAAATTTTCCAACTGTCACGTGTTTTGTGCGTTTTTGTGCCACAAACCCATGTTGGGGTGTCGTGTGGCTGAGGCCATTGCTATATTAAACACTTAGAATTGAATTGGTGGTTAATTATGATAATAAAATGTTGGTTGGGATCATTTCTTGGATCTGGAACCACCCCAGGGGTGGGTTCCACTGTTTATCCATTTGGCCAGGATACCCGAGGGTATGCCTTCAAAGTAGTAATTGTAGAATTTCCTTGAGTGGAATTGCTTGTTACTTCTTTTTTACTTGTTGGTCATGGCCCGATTACCTGTTTGGCATGAGGGAGTTGTTGTGATTAGCCTGTGGGAACTGCACTATTTGGACTGAGGGATGTAGTTATATCACCTGAGGGAAACCTTTTGTGCCTAAGGGCTTGACTTTTGTGCCTGAGGGTGACACTTCCTATGCCTGAGGGAAAATTCTGTTATGCCAGAGGGCTATACCTGCGGGTTGGATTCTGCTTACCTGAGGGTAAGGTTTTTCTTGTCTGAGGACGTGGAATGTTTAATTAGAAATGCACTGTGGTGATTTCTAATATTTAATGGATTAAATGAATAATAAAATGGAAATTTAATTGTTAAGTTAGTTACTTTTTAGTACTTCTTACTTTATTGCATTTTACTATTGCACACTATTGTTGCATGCTAATATGTAGTTGGGCACGAGCCTTTGGTGGGTTCCTACTGAGATATATTTCTCACACCCTATTTGGGCCATGCTTTTTGGACCAAAAAGATTACATTGCTGCAGGTGTGGATAGGGGAAAGAGTCCCTATACAGGTACATGATTGCTGCTGAGGAGTAGGAGGGCATGGGACCGAGCCTAGGCTCGCGATGCTGCTGCCAGCTGTTTTTCTTTGTTTCACTGTACTCTGCCTTCGGTTGTACTATATTGATGTATAACATGTTTTGGATGTTTTCTTAGAACTTGAGACATGTAGTATCATTATTTATATACTATTAGTTATATCCACTGCTGTTGTTTATTTCAATCGTGTATGTTTTACTGCTTCTGCTGATTGATGTATGATTTATTTCGTATTCCACTATGCTACACTTTGACAAATGAGGGCATAGTTTCCCCACTATCAGACCTGGTCCCTCACTGCTAGTCGGCAGCCTCTGGAATTTAGGGAAATGCGCTTGAGGTCACGTGGCGAACCAGGTTTAGGGCACTCGTTGAGTGGCACCCGGAACCGGGACGTTACAAAGTGGTATCAGAGGGGTTCTTTCCTTTGACTTACTATTTGGAGTCGTAGTCAGGGATAAGACGAACTATAGTTGGTAATAAGTTGTGCCCGGGCGTAGCTAACCTGTGTACAGGGAAAATCCAGTCTACCTCTTATTTTTCAATTTTCTGATTTTGCAAACTTTACAGTTGATATGTTTTCACCGTTGGGTGACGCACTTGAGGTTGTGCTGTTATAATTTATCCGTGGGTTATATTTTGTTGCAACCCGATGAGATGAGGGTATACCGTCTCATGCATCGTATTGGCATATGATAGAAATCACATTCCATGCATAGTGTCATTCCATGTAGGTGCATTAGAAATTTCATGTTGTTGTGATAGTTGTTGTGCTAGTAAAGCATGCTGTTGTGGTAGCTGCTTTGATAAAATACATGTTGTTTGATAGGGTATTTTGTATTATCCGGTTTATAGAATGAATGTCGAACTTTGGTTTTTTAGGAATTATGGCCCCCCATTAACCAGAATTCGGTGGATCATTGACTGTTTATTTTGTTTATAACACAGATAAGATGTCAAACTTTGATTCGTGGGGAGTATGGGCCCTCACGGGTCGGAATTTGACACTTAGGTGTTTTTTTTCGGTATTTCTGGGTTTCGGGGAAGTTTTTATGGCATACTGTCTGGAAACCCAGTATACACGCCGTGTGGTATTTTAAACACGTCGTGTATGACCTTCTGTTCGGGAAGAAAAATGAACTTTTTGAGTACATGCCGTGTACACAGAGTACACACCATGTAGTCTCTTCCCATGTCACAAACCATGTAGGTGGAGACACGGGTTAAGGGAAGGCTTGGGTAAAACACACCGTGTACCGAATGTACACGCCATGTCGTGTTGAACCGGAGTATGACTGTGTAACTAACAACACGGGTTGGTGAACTCCTTTACATAACACGCCGTGTCGATGATGAACACGCCGTGTAGTGTGACCTGGGGACTCGGTCGTGTAACTAACAACACGGGTATGTGTCACCTCTCCTTGAACACGCCGTGTACCTGTGGGACATGACGTGTAGTCTTGTCCGAGGACAGACCATGTGGCATTAGCCATGTGACTGGGAAACGGTGTAGTGTACACGCCGCGTGCGGATGTAACACGCCGTGTAGTGTCAAGCCGAGTAGTCGTCCGTGTCACAAACGACACGGGCAGTTGGAAATAACACCATACACACCGTGTAGATATTATACACGCTGTGTAGTTTTGTTCAAATGGGAGCCGTCTGGCTTAGCCTTGTCGAAGGACCCGGGAAGGGGCAGGGAAGGCAAGTACACACCGTGTAGTCAGAATACACGCTGTGTAGTCTTGTTTTTCAAATCTTGAAATTCCATCTTCCTCTTGTTCCCTTGTGGTTCCTTCATTTTTGGTCTTTGATAATCTTGAATCTAAGGCATGATTTTGACCTTGTATTGTCATTTTTCCTAGATGACTGTGCGTTGTTCTCTAGGAGAGAGGCAACAAGAATACTCCAGAGATGGTGGGCCATGGGCTACCAGTAGATCCTCCAGCAGAGCCAGATGCGGAACCAACTGCTATACCGGACATAGGCACGAAGGCAAAGTTCCGTAAAGGCTTATTGCGGTTTATGCAGACCTTGTAGGTAGCACCACCGGCTTCCACATCTATGGATGAGTTGATGCGTATATTCTAGCAGCAGCATCCGTCGACGTTTTCAGGGGATGGTGGACCATAGGATGCAGAGTCTTGGTTGGGGTCAATGAAGAATATTTTCGAGCATCTTGAGATGCCTCTAGGGAAGAGGGTCATGCTCACGACCTACATGCTGCATGATTCCGCCAAGAGGTGGTGGGATGTTACCACCCAGTCAGAGCATCACAGGGACATGGCGTGGGAGGATTTCCAGGCAGTCTTCTATGACTTATTCTTTCCAGAGACGCTGAGAGAAGATAGAGCTCGAGAGTTCATGAATCTGCAGTAGGGTGCCATGTCGGTGACGGACTATTCTACTCGTTTCACCAAGATTCGGCATTTTTCACCCGTGCTGGTGGGTGACGAGACGTTGAGGGCCATAAGTTTTGAGGATGGTCTTCGTTATGAAATCTGAGCACTGGTAAATGTTTTCAGGTTGCCTACTGTACATGCTATTGTAAATCAGGCGCAGATTACAGAGAGAAACCTGTGGGAATCTGGTGGTATGGGCTAGGGTGGTTCAGCACCAGTTACTGGAACTATTTCTTCTGGAAAGAGGAAGAGACAGATGGACTTCTCTCAGGGTGGCAGTACCAGCCAGGCAGCTTCTTCAGGTGGCCCGATCAGGTGCTACCAGTGTGTTAGAGAGGGACACAAGAGACCACAGTGTCCACGAGACCTAGTGGAGTGCCGAGCTTGCGGCGAGATGGGTCATCTGAAACGCTTTTGTAGGGCGTTTCCACCAGTGGCTAGTGAGAGGGGTTCTGTACAGACTCCGCGTGCGGGAGCAGGACCAGTGGATTCTTACCAGTCGGGAAATAGGAATACGTTAGGGCGTGCAGGTAGAGATAGTGGTCGTGGCCGTGGTAGCCAGACACCAGGATCACTGAGGCAGTAGGGCGGGACAGCTCAGGGTAGCCAGGCTATGTCGCAAGGCCGCGACACCGGCCAGGCGTATGCAGTGCAACAGACCCAGCAGGAGAAAGATCACGGACCTTCTACAGTCAGAGGTACTATTCTAGTAGCTTCTGTTTTATCTTCCGTACTTTTTGATACGGGTGCTACACATAGTTTCATATCTGTACCCGTTGTGGAGAGCCTTGATCTCTGTGTTTCTACTTCTTCTGATATCATGACGCTAGAAACTCCATTGGGGACTAGAACGGATGGTGTACATCAGTGCAAGGGGTTCCCCCTTGAGGTTGGTGGGTGTCACTTTCCTTGGGACCTCCATGTCTTAGAGATGACGAGCTATGACGTCATTCTTGTAATGGATTGGTTGGTTCCCTTTCATTACTTTGTATACTTCTATTGTTGCAGGGTGAGTTTCACGTCACTAGAGTGCGGAGAGTTTCTATACAAGGTTGAATGGGATGTTCAGGCGAGTCGAGCTGGGCTAGAGCATCATGGGCGAGGTGGAGTCATAGCCCAGATTGTGAGCTTATATCTGGATGACCAGGGTACTTGTCAGAAGAATTTCCCTCCAGTAGTTGATCGTTTCAGGGATGTCTTCCCGGATGACTTTTTAGGTCTTCCTCCGGAGCGAGAGGTGGATTTCTTTATTGAGATAGTTCCAGGAGCAGCACCGGTGTCCATTCCTCCTTACAGGATGGCCACGCCGGAGTTGCAGGAGCTCAAGAGGCAGTTATAGGAGTTACAGTGAAAGGGGTTTATCCGACCCAGTACTTCTCCATGGGGATCGCCGGTCCTTTTTGCGAAAAAGGAGGACGGTACCCTCAGACTTTGTGTGGATTATCAGAAGCTGAACTAGTTGATGGTTAAGAACCGATACCCCTTTCCAAGTATTTATGATCTTTTTGATCAACTTCGTGGAGCATGAGTGTTCTCGAAGAATGATTTCAAATCAGGATATCATCAGCTACGCGTTAGACCATCTGATATACCTCTCACAGCCTTTAGGAGCAGGTATGGTCTATACTAGTATACGGTTATGCCGTTCGGACTCATGAACACGCCAGCAGTTTTCATGGCTCTGATGAATCATGTGTTCCATCCTTATCTGGACTCTTTCGTGGTAGTATTTATCTTGGTGTACTCTCACACTCGACACGACCATGCCACCCATCTTGAGATCGTATTGAGTACACTGAGAGAGCATCGACTATATGCTAAGCTCTCAAAGTGCCACTTTTGAATGGACCAGATTCACTTCCTAGGTCATGTCATCTCAGAGGTAGGAGTTTCAGTAGACCCAGAGAAGGTGAGAGCAGTAGTTTCTTGGGAGTATCCTAAGAATGTGTTTGAGATACTGAGTTTCTTAGGTATGGCTGGGTACTACAGACTCTTCATACAGGAATTCTCCCTCTTAGCAGTGCCGTTGACGGGCTTGACTAAGAAGGGTGTGAAGTTCGATTGGTCAGAAGCTTGCGAGACAGCCTTTCAGGACCTAAAAGTAAGGTTGACAACATCACTGATCCTGATACTCCCAGAGCAGGGGTAGAGCTATACAGTTTACTATGATGCATCAGGTATTGGGTTAGGAGTAGTGTTGATGTAGGGTGATCGAGTTTTTGTGTACGGGTCTCGGTAGTTGAGTCCACATGAGAGGAATTACCCAACGCATGATATCAAGTTGGCTGCAGTTGTGCATGCGTTGCGCTGTTGGAGACATTATCTGTTGGGAGAACATTTTGTGGTTTTCACCGACCAAAAAAGTCTCAAGTATATCTTTACTCATCGTGACTTGAATCTGATGTAGCAAAGATGGGTCGAATATCTACAGTCCTTCGATTTTGAGCTTTCCTATACACCTGGTAAAGTTAATGCAGTAGCTAATGCACTGAGCAGGAAGACTCAGATACAGGCAGTGTAGGAGGCCAGTGGTGAGTGGCAGCTCATGGATTTGTTCTCTGAGATGCATCTGGAGGTGCACAACAGTCAGGGGAAAACTTATCTTTCCTCTTTAGCTGTGAATTCTACCCTCCTGGATAGAGTGAGGATGAGAAAACTATCTGAATCAGAAGGCCTAGTTCTACGGGAGTCAGTGGAAAGTGCGGACCCTCATCCTGGTTGGACGATAGGCAATGATGAGGTATTTCATTCCATGGACGAGTGTGGGTTCCAAGGGATATACGCGAGGAGTTGATGTGAGATTTTATTGCTTTTGATTGGGCAGTTCATCCCGAGGTTACCAAGATGTACCGTGACTTGAGACGTCAGTACTGGTGGCTGGGTATGAAGAGGGAAGTAGATGGTTTTGTTACGAGGTGTTCCACCTGTCAGCAAGTGAAGGAGGAGCATCAGAGACTAGCTGGACTGTTACAGCAGTTACCTATTCTGGAGTGGAAATGGGATGATGTCACGATGGATTTCGTGAGAGGGTTGATGAGGTCATCTAGAGGCAACGATGTCGTGTGGGATGTTATGGAAAGACTCACGAAGGTAGCTCACATTTTTTCAATCAAGGAGACCTTCGTTGTTGACGAGCTCGGAATGTTTTATATCTGAGAGGTCGTACGTCTTCATGGGCTCCCTCGTTCTATCGTTTAAGATAGGGATTCCCATTTTATGTCTCGTTTCTGCCAGAGTTTTCAGAGGGCACTGGGTACGCAGGTGCTTCTAAGCACAACTTACCACCCTCAGAACGATGGCCAGTCAGAGCATACTATACAGGTGCTTGAGGACATGCTGCGTGCATGTGTCCTGGACTTTGGGGACTCTTGGGAGAATCATATACCCCTAGTTGAGTTTTCCTATAACAATAGTTTCCAGGCGACTGTTGAGATGGAACCATATGAGGATTTATACGGTAGGTCGTGCCGATTACCTTTGTGCTAGTTAGAGGCGGATGAGGCAGCTTTTCTGGGACCACGTCTCGTGCAGGAGACTTTTTAAAGATTGAAAAGTTATCGTTTAGGGAAAATTTGGTTTATATATCACTGATAGATAAAACATAAACATTATTTCAATTTTATTAAATAGTCTTTCTAAAATATTTCATCTTATAATTAGTAAATTTATTTAACTAGGGATACACATCAAACTAAAGGGAAATCTAAAATCCTAGTAAAGAGAGGGATTCCATTAATTGAATGGGATACATTGATTAATTTTACATGGGTAAGCATAATAATAATCATCATATAATAATTATAGGAACATCATCATAAGAATAAGAGAATGATTTTAAAAATCATGGAATGTGGCATATTCATAATAATGAAACATCATAACATAGTGATCAAATAGAAAAAATATTTTTTAATAAAGCTAACATCATGTTCATGCATAACATGTCCATAAATAATTACATAATATTTGTAAACAAATAAAGCATCATATTAATGAATAATACACATAATTTTATGAGATATAATACATTAACCAATACATTATAGGGACATATAACTATAATCCCACACATCACATCATAAAATTCTCATAAGAATGCATGCCACATGGGTGTAGATCTTATAACAAGTCGTAGTCCTTAAATAATACCATGGAAAGGAAAGTGTTTCATGAAGGTTTTGTAAATAATTATTTCATAAACAACATTCAGGGTTCCAAAATAAATAAATAAATTATTATTTTACATAAAATATGATTTTTATTTAAAGAATAAAGAACTCTATAGGAGTCAAGATTTATTTTTTAAAAAAAATTCCATTTTAAAAAAATCATTCTAATTATCTTATAAATAAATTTTGACAAGGTAGGAACATGTATACCCCAATAAAAAAAAAATTGATATTTAAAAGAAATTTTTATGATGTTATAGGAATTTACGTATTTAAATCATTGTGAAATAGTAGATCACCTAAAATAAATAGTTGGATTCGAGAACCCTCTTACCTTAAATCACAATTTATTTCATCCCTTTTCCACCTCATGTATAATTAACATAGATTTATTAAAAAATGTAATCATAAGTAAATTATGTTAAATTTTTTAAAAGAAGAGGAAAGAGAAGGTTGACATACAAATATATTTTAAATTTAGTCATCATGGAAGGTTAGTATCATCATTATAATTTTAAACTACTGATTAATTAATCTTATAATATTTGAGATAGAAAGTTAAAGGAACCATGAATGCAGCGGAAGCTACAAATAGGTGGGATTTTAAAAAAAAATTACCGATGATTGACATAATCTTGTCGATGTTTGTGAAGAGCTATCCGGTTTCAGCCAAGGATCATGCATGATAAGTTCTAAGCACAAAAGAAAAAAACGTAAAATACATGGTTTAAATATGAAGTTGCGCACAAGGTTTTCTCATCATTGGCGATCACTTCTCAAATAATCGAAAGTTGAATTCCTCTAGATCATCCACATATGCTTCAAGGAATCCGCGGGATCATAGATCTTTGTAATCTGGGTGCTAGAGTAGAGCTACAATGACTCCTTCGACACTCTGATGATCACCACATCACTCTGTTTGTGATGCCTAAGAGAGAGCTCCATCCAAGATCCTTGGATCCAGATCCTATCTCCCTAGTATATTACAGAGAGAGGAGGAGGAGGAGGAGATATAGAGGCAGTAAATATTGTATCTAAAACTCCTCTCCTCCTTTTCTTAGGAAGGTAGTGCCTCAGAAAAAGTTTGAGACACAATTTATTAAAATAAAAGGAAAGAACAAACTACATGAGTTTTTGAAGTAAGGAATATTATTAAAATATTTATCCTAAAAAGGGAGAAGGTTAGAAGAAAATTTATCCATCAAATTTATGACCTAGATTATTCCCTTGTTGGAAATACTGTTGGCAACCATGTTCGCTTCACAAAAGGCATGAGTGACAATGTAGTTGGTCTGCAGAAGCAAAGGAAGGAAGCTCATCCAATGGGTAGTCAAAGGCCAAGTGAGATGTACTACCCCTCCAAAATAGCATGGATGATAGTGGTATACTAAATATCAATAAAAATATTATTCCATCCCTTTTGCTAGGAAAAATTAACAGACTGAATCACACCCATCATTTCAGCCTCCAAAGACGAGGCAATGCCATAGCTTCCAAAGAAGCATCCATGAAACTGACCAAGTTGGTCTCTAAAAATAGCTACACAACCTATGGGACCTGGGTTTCCTTTAAAATAACCATCAACATTCACTTTGATCCATCCTGGGAGTGGGACTTTCTAGAAGATCTCAAAAGTGCATCATGGTTGTTTGTAGATCCCATCAATCCGAAGTCGAAGAAAGATCTCAAAGTCTCCAATAGGATTATCACATTGAGATTTGTGAGTCATAGAAGTATCCCTAATAGCAATGAGGATTCATGTCCAAACTTAATTAAGATTGAATGAGAAATTGTTGTTGATAATATAATTTCTATCATAACAGATCCCATGGAGGAGTTCAGCAATAGCAGTTAGGAATAGGTTCTTGATTTGTTGAGAGGTATCAAGATCCACACAAAATTTCAATTGAGAGTTGATAGCATCAAGGAGTAACCATATGTAGTAAAAAAATGTTACAAATATAATTCCAAAGGGTATAAGCTCTATCACAAGAAAAGAACAGATGGTTATTATCTTCTCAATTTTGGTGACAAAAATGACACATGGAAAAAAGTTGGACCCCAAATGTATGAAGAAAAACCTCATTAGGGACATGATTGTGAGAAATACGCCAAACAAGAGAAAGTCTCTAGGGTTTAATCTAGAGTTTATCAAAATATTTAAACCAGAAAAAAGTTTAGATCAGAGTTTGAAAAATTGTGATTGTAAAAACTTTTGGAATCAAGGAAACCATTTTTATCAGGATCCCAAATAAGGAAATCATCATAGTTAGAGAATGGCCAATTATCAATAACATGAATGATGTTATCAAAAAAATTGAAATTATAATATTTTATTACCTTATTTATAGAGCAATTGGTATTATTCAGAAGAGAATTTAGAGACACCATAGAGATAAGGGGGGAACCCGTCTAGTTATCCAACCAAAAATTCAAGGAAGAATTCGTGCTAACCATCCATCAAAAATTATTCATAATATTGGCAAAGGATTGTCTGATGGAAGGCCAGATCGAAGAGTTAATGTAGTTAAAATCTACATTCATTATCTTCGTAAGGAATAATTTTTAATTAAATCAATGGAGTCAGAGTTGTTATGAATTAACATCCTAGTGAGTCTGCCTTGAAGGGCATCATTAAAAAGTTTAAGGATTTTTTATGCCTAGACCACCTTTCTCAAAAGGTTTGGAATAGGTGGACCTGGGTTTAGTCACAAGACTCCTTTAAAGAGTGCTACCAACCCTAACAAAATTCTTTATGTAAACATTAATTTTCTTTAAAAGACAAGAAGGCCATTTATTGACCATCATCAAGTAAACCATTTTAGAGACAATCGTAGATTTCACCAAACAAATCCTGCCATCCATAGAAAGGGATTTACCCTTCCAGGAGGATAGTTGATTTATGAATTGGTCAAAAATGTTGGAAAAGTACATAGATTTAGGCCTTCCCCAAAAGATAGGCACTCCAAGATAGGTGAAGGGGAAAGTTCCTTCTTTGATGCCTAAATTATTTATGATACTAATATTTCTAGGAAAGAAGAAGTTTTTTCCAAAGAAAACATAGGATTTATTCCAACTTATAGATTTTACAGAGATCTATTCATAAAAATACAAAGAATTTTTTAAATTTTGAATATTCTTATTATCACCTGGTAAGAATAAGAAAATTTCATCAGAATAAAGAAGATGTGTAGGCACATTTAAGTTTTAGCAGCCTGAATAGGTTTAATCTTATTTTCATTCACAAGGAGAGTGAGCAATCTGCTTAGGTAATCCTATGAAATAGCAAAGAGAATGGACGATAAGGGATCACCTTGTCTGAATCCCTCAATGAACTTAAAGTAACCCCTCAGGTAACCATTGAAAAGGATAGATATAGAAGCTAATTTGAATAACGAGTTTTTCCTATTGACGAAGGTGTCATTAAATCCAAAGGCCTTAAGAACTTTGAAGATGAATCCTAAATCAATGGTTTCAATGTATTTCTGGATATCAAGCTTAATGGAAATTTTTCCTCCTTTGGTGGATTTGAAGAGGATGTTGGTACATTTAGAGGCAAAGAAAATGCAGTCTTGTATAGACCTTACCTTGATGAAACAAAATTGATTCCAAGAAACAATTTTATTGCACAACGTAGAAAGTTTATTGGCAAGTAGTTTTGTAATGAATTTTTAAATAGAGTTAATGAGAGAAATAGGCTATAAGAGATATATCTTTGAATTGTTTTCCACTTGAAGAATTTAGGTGAGAAATTGAGGTTTAAGACCCTAAGGAAGAATTCCATTAGAAAAGAAGGATCTAAAAAGTTTGCAAACATCAGAGTGAATAGTCTCCCAATATTGCTGGAAAAAACCCATTATTAAAGACATCAGGGAATGGGTCACTATCAGGGTTAAGGATAGAGACAGTGTCTTTGATTTCATTATTTAGAGGCATGCTAAGAATACAAACATTGTTATCCTCATTTACCATAACTAGAATGATCTCAGGAAGAAGGTATTTGTTAACATTTGGGCCATTGAAAATATTATCAAAGTAGAGACCACATGACATGCAATACACTCCTCATAGTTAGTGAGGACATCATCAGATATAAGGAGAGAAATATTCCTACAAACTTTATTGATTCTTTGAAGAGAGTTTTGGATCTTAGTGTTTCTATCACCATCAGAAATCCATTTTGTTTTAAAAGTTTTCTTACGTATATTGTATTTAAGGGAAAGAAGATAATTAAGTTTCATGGAAGTATTGATTTCAAGTTGGGGGTCTAAAGGGAAAATTGAGTTGGGGTTGGTGGTTTGAATTTGGATAAGATCATGCTCAATGGTGGAGATGACTTTGTCAATTTTTTTATATTTGAAACTACACCAACCTTGGTAACATTGTTTGAGATTTTTTAATTTGACGATGAAAGTAAATGCATCGTTGTGTTGATTCATAGACTCCCAACACTTTTTAATGATATTATAATAATCCAGGTTTGCAGACCAAGTGTTGTTAAATCTGAAAGGAAAAATGGGTTTATTATTTTTTTTGAAAAGAATAACAAGAATGGGATGATGGTCCGAATTAATTTTGGGAAAGGTGATGGTAGAGATGGTGTCCCAAATATCTAGATAAGGGATGTTCATGAAGGACCTATCCAATTTACTAGAAAAAATATTATTATAGTGTCTTCTATACCAAGTGAACTTGGAACCAGTGATATTAATCTCTATTAGGTCACAATCTTCAATTGAGGTTCTAAATTATCTTGAGGATATGGAGGATTGGGACAGACCAAGTTTCTCACTAGAGGAAAGGGTAGTATTAAAGTCATAGATTACAAACCAGGGATCCATAATGTTGTTAGCTAACCCATAAAGATCATGCCAAAGAGACCTTTATTCTTGATATCTATTCTTAGCATAAATAAGGGTACAAAAAACATGCATGCCATCTAGGTAAAATCACAAGTGAACATTTGTTCAGAAATTTTGAAAACATTAACATTCTATAAGGAAGAATGATAAAAAACCCAAAGAGATTCATCAACATTACCCTCTTTTCAAGCACCTAAATAATTATAGCCATAAGTGAAAAGGTACCTAAATTTTAAAGAGTAATTGATTTTTGGATCAGCAATAGAAAACATTTTAGGATGATGAGTTAAATAAAAACTTTTAAGAACAATAAAAGTGTCAGGTTTTGTAATGCCTTGACAGTTCCAAAATAATATATTCATTAAAACCTGATTTTGGAGGTAGAACTTCCATTTTTTTCTTTGAGACACCTGAGCCGTTATTCCTCTTAGATCTTTTGACATTTTGAGAAGATGTCAGAGTGGGTTTCATTTCTTGTTTACTAATGGGAGAAATAGATGAGATGTTAGGAGTACCTGTATTGGCAATGGTCTGATTTGATTCAAATTTTTTTAATTCAAAGGGGTGGCCTTAGGGTTGTCCCTTGAATCCATTTAGGAGTTAACATTAAGTGTGGTATTGGTCAAAAAGGGAGAGGTTGTATTCCCTTTGACATACAGAAGGTCTCAATAGAAAAATCCATGTCTTATTGGGTATTCATACCAGAATTACCTTCTAGGGAGTCCAAAAAGTGGTTGTTCTCATGATAAGAGAAGGATTCATATTCTCTACAACTATTTTTTCATTAGAAAATGCCATGCTAAGTTGTGTTTTATTACCTGATTTTTTGTCCCGGGGGTCCAAAATATCTTGTTCTTTAATTTGAGCCAAACCTTCAGAGGTTCCTTTAGCATGTAACGATGCATTTCCAGGTGAAGTCAAGTATGTAGAAATCATGATGGGTGTCTGTAGGTGTGTTGAACACATACCCAGCTAGGTGACCAGCACCCTTGGCAGCATGAAGGGGATCCTGTTGCCTCCCAGTGAGAGGAGGGTTGATAATTTGAAAGACAGGACCTCTAATACACTCACTGGGTGGAACCGAAGGTTCTGAAATATAGTAGCTAGGTTATTTAGTGTTGAGAATACAAGAGTTTTCACCACTGACACTCTCATTAGAAAGATCCACTAGTGCTGTCATAGAGTGCTCAATATTTGAGGATTTAAGGTTAACAAGATCATCAATAACAATGTCATATTGTGATAGATAACAAGAATTCAGCACTAATATTTCAATTTCATCTTGGATTTTTTGATCCAAATAGGTCTCCTCTTTCTCGTCCACAAGTTGTGCCCAATTATTACCTAAAACCTCTCCCAAATGAGCTTCCTTCTTCACCCATACCTCCAATTTTTTCATGGGTGGTTCAGGTTTCTCAAATACAACACTTTTGCCTTTCTTACCCTTTCTCACCTCTGTCCACCCATCATCTTTTGGAGGGTAGACTTTTCTTTTCAAGACTATACAATTCATCAAAGTGTGACCCACAATTTTTTAGAGGTCGTAGAATGGTGTCTTGTGCTCAAATTCAATGTTGACCTTTTTTTTGTAGTCCTTGGCATTGAAACAAATAACATTCAGAAGCTCAGATTCAATATCAAACTCAACCATTACTCAGGAATATAAGTCGATCTTAGCATTTAAGGAACATTGGTCAATCTTTATTGGAGTACCAATGAAAGACAATAAGTCATTTAGTATCTTTGGGTGCCAAAAAAACCAGATAAGACCATGGAGTCTGACCCAGATTTGGGCCATATTATTTCTGGAGGTATGAAGATTAATGGAATAATTCCATTCAGAGATTCTCAACACACCGGGCTTGATTTGAAAGTTCCCTAAATTCCAAACTCTATCAAGCTCTTCCTAGTACCATAGTAGCATATGAAAATATCCTCTTCTGATTGGAACATGTTTCCAATCAAAGAATCCCCCAAAATGAGCAATCCAACTCTTTAAATCAGTAGATGACCAAGATTTATCCCCTTTTATTTTCACTTTCCTATAATATATTAAATATATTACGTGATAATAATTAATCCATTAACTTGGATCCTACTCCCACAAATATTAATGGACCGTAAATATTTTAATATTCATTCAAATAATATTTTTCATGTATTTATTAAAAACTTGTATATAAAAGTAATAAATAAATTCAATAATCATTATTCATAACGTGACTAAATTTGTTTATTGCATTGGTGGTCATTTAACCTTGGAAAAATATCGGACCACAGTAGTGGGGCCCACCATGTCCAAATATCTTATTCAACTAAATAGGAAAGATTCTTGAATACGCTATTGTGTGTGACCCTCTAGGACCTTATCTCATTAGTAGTGAATACTATTCACAGACCAAGAGAGGGATATAGAAACCCATCATGCCCCCTAAAGAGATAAGGATTTTCAAAGCAATGACAACCAAACTATGAACATGTACTGTGTAATATAATCTCTTTATCATTGATATCTCATAAAGTAGTTCGCACTCACGTGTCATCACCCTTTTTCTTGCTTTATTATTTATTGATCTAACTGGAAAGACATACCCTCGACTACCAGGACCATGGTCTTATGAAGGTATTTCCATCCTTATCAACATGGCCTGAGATATATTACTTCTATAATATAGAAGTGACAATACCTTTCTTGACCATTAAACCAATGTCATTTCATCAATGACTCACCCAACACAAACTACCTCACCATGATTTCAACATCATGGTTTTCATCTTGAATTAAAGTACATGATCATTTGACATACACTAGCAATGATCTCAAGTTAGGAGACCATTACATATGATCATAGATAAGAACATCTAATGACACCCAAAATATGTGGTGTTCCAATTGGTGGGTCTTTTCTCATTATATCCCTACTAGAGATCACCAAGTGAGAACTTCATAAGAAGAAGTATCAATGATTATGAGCCCCATCACCTAATAGTTAAACATCTACTGTTTCCAATCACTAAGATGTATATAGACCATAGAATATATATTTAAGAATAATTTCATTGCATCTAGAGTTTCCCATTATAGTCTGGGATATTCTATAACCTTTCGATACAATAATTAATCTTTGGACATAACCATTTCAATAGTGGACGCAGAAAAGTATACACTATATCACTACTAGAAAAGGGGGCAGTGGAGGCCCCCTGACTCGGGCGACCGCCATTGGCGGTCGCTATAGCCCACCATTAGCGACCGCCAATGGCGGTCGCTAACCTCCCTAAAAATATTCGGGGGGTTTCTGCCCCCCCCCCCCCCGCGCCCTCTCGATCTCGCCCTAACCCGATCGTCGCCCTCCCTCGCGCCGCCCTCCCCTCCCCCCGCCGCCCGGCCTCCCCCGCCACCCGGCCTCCCCCGCCGCCCGGCCTCCCCCGCCTCCCGGCCTCCCCCTCCGCCCGGCCTCCCCCGCCGCCCGCCCTCCCCCGCCGCCCGCCCTCCCCCGCCGCCCGCCCTCCCCCGCCGCCTGCCTTCCGGCCTCCGGCCGCTGCCCTCCGGCCTCTCGGCCCTCCCCCCCACCCCGGACGGCACCCGCACCCCGGACAGCCCCCGGCGCGCACTCCGGACCGCCCCCCGCACCCCGGACGCCTCCCCGCACCCCGGACAGCACCCCCCCGCGCACTCCGGACCGCCCCCCGCACCCCGGACGCCTCCCCGCACCCCGGACAGCACCCCCCGCGCACTCCGAACCGCCCCCCGCACCCCGGACGCCTCCCCGCACCCCGGACAGCCCCCCCCTGCACTCGGACACCCCCCTCCGAACCCGGACAGCCCCCCCGCACCCCGGACAGCCCCCCCCCCCCCCGCACTCGGACACCCCCCCTCCGAACCCGGACAGCCCCCCCGCACCCCGGACAGGCCCCCCGCACCCCGGACACCCCACCCCGCACCCCCGACAGCCCCCCTGCACCCCAGACATCCCCCCCTCCCCCGCACCTCGGACACCCCCGCACCCCGAACACCCCTGCCCGCACCCCTGACAGGCCCCCGACACCCCGGACACCCCTCCCCGCACCTCGGACAGCCCCCCCCCCCCGACCCCGGACACCCCCCCTCGCTGCCCATCCCCCGTCCCCTCACCGCCTCCTCTCCTCCAGCTCCCCGCCGCCGCCGCCGCCCGTCCCCTCCCTTGCCGCACCGCCTTTGGCTCCGGCTCCCCTTCGCTGCTCCTCTCCCTCGCAGCACCGCCTTCGGCTCCCCTCCCTTTCAGGTTTGTAGCTCAATCAGGTAACATGAGCTTTCAGTTACATTATTATTTTATCAATGGTTCATAAACAAATGATTAATATTTATTTTGAATATAGTTGATTTGAAAAATGTAAATGTAATAAGTATTGTGTAAATGTTTGTTATACAGATATTATTATGGATAAGAGTTGGATTGATCTTCCAAATCGAACGTCTAGAGAATATTTCAATGGCATTATGCAGTTTATTGACTTCACGAGAGGATTTGAAAGTGACTATATTAGTTGTCCATGTAGAAAATGTGCTAACAGATATCAATTCACACGAGATACTGTGAGGGAGCACCTTTTCTTTAATGGATTTCTGAAAAATTATAAGAGTTGGACTCGTCATGGAGAAGAATATGTTCGTTGTCAAAATACAGATGCAGCTCAGATGGATGTTGATGCAAGGATGACTGATCCAATGCATGAAATGCTTACTGAAATGGTACGTGGGTTTGATCCTGAAGGCATTGACATCCAGAATCTTGAGACCGGTGAGATAAATCTTCGCTCTGGTGCAGATCGTGATTCGAGGAGGTTTTATGAAGTACTTGATGATGCGAAAACAGAATTATATCCTGGATGTACTTCTTACAATAAACTGTCGTTCATCGTGGAGTTGTTGCATTTGAAGACTTTGAACAATTGGTCAGACACATCATTCGACATGCTTTTGGTTTTATTGAAAAAAGTTCTTCCTGTCGACGCTAAGATTCCTGAGTCGTATTACTATGCTCGTAAGTTGACAGAGAACTTAGGTTTTACATATGAGACTATAGATGCATGTGCAAACAACTGTATGTTGTTTAGAAATGAAACTGCTCATTTGGATATCTGTACGGTTTGTGGCGCTTCCAGGTGGAAAGAGAACAGGGGAAATAAGACTCATCAAAGTCAGATTGCGATACAGGGGAAACCGATTGCCGTAAAGCAAATGCGTTACTTTCCCATTAAACCGAGGTTGAAAAGATTTTTTATGTCATCTAAAGTTTCTAATTTAATGAGATGGCATGCAGAAAGAGTTCATGAAAGTGACATGTTAACCCACCCGGCAGACTCTCATGCATGGAAGGATTTTGATAAGAGACATCCCGACTTTGCTAAAGATGTTCGTAATGTCCGATTGGGATTGGCAGCAGATGGTTTCAATCCATTCAAGTCTATGGTTGGTGAAACTCATAGCACATGGCCCGTGGTGTTGGTTCCATATAATCTTCCTCCGTGGCTTTGTATGAAGCAACAATTTATATTACTTTCCACTCTTATTGATGGACCTAAAAGTCCGGGGGATAAGATTGATGTTTACCTTCAGCCATTGATTGATGAGTTGAATGAATTTTGGGGCGATGGTGTGATGACTTATGACTGCGAAACGAATGAAATGTTCAAACTGCATGCAGCTTTATTGTGGACAATCAATGACTTCCCAGCTTATGCAAATTTATCAGGCTGGAGTACGAAAGGGGAATTTGCTTGCCCTTGTTGCAATAAAAGTAAAAAATCTGTATGGCTTAAACATTCCAAAAAATGGGCATACATGGGTCACAGGCGTTTTCTCCCTCCCCAGCACAGGTTCAGAAAGGACAGAGTGACATTTGATGGTTCTAGAGAGTTCATCCCAGCACCAAAGATCATGACAGGAGTCGAAATGTTATCGCAGATTGAGGAAGAAAACATCCGCACGGTATATGAAATTCAGGATTTGGTGGCTCCTCCAGTACGTAATATTCGTGCTGCGGGTAGGCAGCGCAGTCACAATTGGAAAAAGAAAAGTATTTTTTATAGTCTTCCGTATTGGAAAACTAACATGTTGAGGCATAATTTGGATGTCATGCACATTGAAAAAAATGTTTGTGATAACATATTGTGGACCATTTTAGGTGTCAGTGGAAAGTCAAAGGACCATGTTAATGCACGCCGTGATTTGGAAGAAATGGGTTTAAGGAAACAGTTTCATTTACAGTTAGCTGAGGGAAACAAGGCATATATGCCTGCTGCACAGTATTCGATGACTACAGAGGAGAAAGAGACATTTCTTTCCATTTTGAAGATGGTCAAGGTGCCTGATGGTTACTCTTCTAATATTTCAAAGTGTGTGAATCTGACGAGCAAGACATTGCAAGGGTTGAAAAGTCATGACAATCACATATTACTTCAGCAGTTGATTCCAATCGCAATTTGTGATTGTTTATCCCCCAATGTTGTTCAGCCCTTGATTGAGATGAGTAATTTTTTTAGACAGCTTTGTTTAAGAAATCAACGAATGAGTGATTTAAAAAGTTTGCAGGACCGAATTGTACTTACGCTTTGTCACTTTGAGAAACATTTCCCCCCCTCATTTTTCGATGTTATGGTCCACTTAACAGTGCACCTAACTGATGAAGTAATGGCTGCTGGTCCAGTGCAATTCAGGTGGATGTATCCTATTGAACGGTATTTGAGTACATTGAAAAGATTTGTACGCAACAGAGCTCGTCCAGAGGCATCAATAGCCAATGGTTATTTGATGGACGAGTGTACTACCTTTTGTGCAGAATATCTTACGGATGTTGAAACAAAATTAGATAAGCCCTCTCGGATTCATGATGGTCCAGTTGGAGAAGGAACCACATTTGATATGGACAACATCGAGTGGATACAAGCACATCGATATATCTTGTTCAATACTCCATCAGTTGCACCATTAATGCAGTAAGTATCTTATCAATGTGCTTGTATAACTTTTACATGTTTTCTTTGCATAAGTTGATCTTTTAAACATCGCGTAATCATTTGCAGGAAACACATTAATGAGATAAAAGAAGAGATGCATCGTGCGACTGAGTTGCAAATTCAACAATCTCATTATGCGGCATTTCATGATTGGTTCAAGGATTATGTATGTATAAATTGATTTTCATTATGAGTGAAGTATTAAACTAATTCTTTCTGCATATATCAGTATTGATTTTTATAAATTATGTAGGTTCGTAAGCTGAGGGAGTTAGGGGACCCCACGTTACCTGAAGTATTTATCCAACTGGCTGAGGGTCCATCTATAACCGCTCGTCGTTATAAAGCTATTGATGCTAATGGTTTTCGATTTCGCATTAAAGATGTTGATGACAAACGAGCAACACAAAACAGTGGAATCGGTTGTCCCTTTGTCGATTCTGGTTATTACTATGGTCAATTGATAGACATCATTGAAGTTGTATACACACACGGTTTGAAGTACATATTGTTAAAGTGTAATTGGGTTGATCCAGTGCGTGGATGTAAAGTCGATCAATATCAGTTTTCATTGGTGAATTTTAACTACATGTTATACAGAAATAATGAACGAGTTGAGAATGAACCTTTCATCTTGACATCACAAGCGGAACAAGTATTCTTCGTTACTTTGCCTTCGGATCCAAGTTGGCAAGTTGTTGTCAAAATGTCTCGGCGAGGAGTGTTTTTATTTGAAGAAGATGAACCCGAGACTGTTCCGTTTGTTTACCAACAACTTGATCAACATACCGTAGTTCAACGTGAAGAAGATATTTATTGGGTCAGAGCGGCTGTTGAAGGAGAAACGGTCGATTTGCATGCTTAATGAAAGGTATAATTGTTTTCCCGCTATTCAGTAGAATGTCCTAGGATATCATAAATTATCTAATCATTTTATAAATCCTTATAAGTTTTAATCCTCACTTTTGTAAGTTAATTCAGTCATAAATATTTAGGTTGATTAACTTTCTGATTTTTTAAAATTCATTCACAACTAATTATTCAATCCATTTTTTGTTTGATTAACAGTTGTACAAGTTTGATTTATTAAGAACAATCCAATTTATCTTTTAAACACTTTGGACTCATTACTGATATTTTGTATGATTGCAGACATGTCAGGGGAAGAGGCAGAAAATCCACATCATCCATCTGAGGCATCTACGTCTCAGGGTCGAGGTATGTTTGACAGTCATTATCTATATTATTTATGTAATTAACATATATATATATATATATATATATAACATTTGTCAATTTATATATAAAATTGTTTTCAATAGGATCAGACTCGGCTGCTTCTTCCTCTCGCAGGAGAGGCCCTGGTCGTGGCATATTAGCATGGAATTCCGACACGACGATAGATGTTTCATTTGATGAGGTATTTCATCCCGTGGGACCGAATGCCTCGGCATTTATTCGTCAGCTGGGTCATATCATACGTGACCCACATCGATTTCCATTGACCACGCGTGATTGGGCTTCTATCCCTCAGGACACATTAGATCGTCTATGGAGGGAGGTTCAGGTAAGAAAATAATTTTACTTTATTTTCTATTTATAAATAATACTAATATGTTTGATTATTTTCATTATAGCAAAATTTGAAAGTATGCCCTGAAGAGTTTCGGCCCGTGTGTATGAGAAAATGCCGTAAGCTGTGGAAAGATTATAAAGGCAAAGTGAAGAGGGACCACTGGGTACCAAATGTGGGTGCCCCTAACATTTTGGAAAAAGTCCCGAGAGGTGTCCTCCCGGCTCAGTGGCGTGACTTGGTTGCATATTGGTCTACTGAGGGTGTTGCGGTTTGTATATTAATTATTTTGCTGTATATATATTTTCAAGAATATGTGATTTGTTTGAAATTTGAATGAATTGAATGTAGGAGGTGTCAACACGCCATTCGGAGAATCGAGCGTTGCAGGGACCAGCTCACAGGCTTAGGACTCGTCACGTGTCTCAGATCCGACATGAGGTATATATTATTCACTTTTTAATTAATTAATTAATATGGTTTTGTGTTTATATTCTTTTAATATACAGTTGCGAGGGCAAGGTGCAGCAACTGATAAAATGTCGGTGTGGATAAGGACTCGTGATCGCAATGATCCAGAGGTTGCAGCATTGATAGTAAGTGTCTGTACTTACCAATAATTACATAAATCTTTATATTAACATATATATATTTATATATATTTAAATATTTCACAGGATCAATTTGAAGCTGAGTTAGAACATCTGCCAGAGGACCAGCGACAGCTTCCCATGCGACGGGATGAGATATTTCATCGCATTATTGGTCGGGACGGGCATGGCTATAGTTTGACCTATAGAGCAGGGATTCCTTGTTCTGTAGTGTCACGCGCTGCGGTTGTCGGTCCTGCTGTTGCTCATATGACACAGCAGATGTCAGATTTTGAGGCACGGCTGCGCGCTTCCGAGGAGACAAATGCGCAATTGACAGCTGAGGTAAGAGCACTGCGGGAATATGTGCGTCGAGCTGATGGTACAGGGGATCATACGACGCAGGTATATACTGTATTTATTTATTTAATTTAAATTATTTTTGTTATTAAAATATTTATAATGTTTATTTGTTGTAGTCACCTGGTCCACCAGAAGGAGGTAACAGTGATGGCAACGCGTGACGCACCATATATTCACGAGATATGTTTTTTGTTTTTACTGGTAGGGTTGATGTACTGTATTTATTCATTTAAGTAATGCATTATTACCATCCATGGTGGTCTTTTAAATATTTTATACACATATTGAGTTTTTGATCAGATAATCTTGAATGATTCTACATTTGAAAAAGTCGAAGAACTAATTCCAACAGATCAATAAATCTGATATTATAGATTATGTATTATCCAATATATTTTTTATAAATTTTTGTATGGTATCGATAAAAGAAATATGTATTAATTAGATGTTATCACTTTTATTTTTCACTTTTGTAATCAATGGGATGACCTTTGCACCCCCGGAGAGCCCCCCGCACCGCCGTACAACCCCCCGCACCCCCGTACAGCCACCCGCGCACCCCCGTACAGCCCCCCGCACCCCCGTACAGCCCCCCCGCACCCCCGTACAGCCCCCCCGCACCCCCGTACAGCCCCCCGCACCCCCGTACAACCCCCCGAACCCCCGTACTGCCCCCCGCCACCCCCGTACAGCCCCCCCCCCCCCCGCACCCCCGTACAGGGAACCCACTATTTCAACACTCCCATTTGCACTAGATCCAAATTTATAACCAAACTTGTTAGCTACTCACATGATTAACATCATGTTTCTACTGAGAAGTGAATTTAGCTACTAGGACTGCCACAGTTCTTCCATGTGGCTATTCTGCTATCATAACTTGACATCTTGGCTAGTAAAAATATCATAATTTACATTATGATAATAATTTTCTTACCTGGGGTGATTCCAAAATCTGGAACAAATCATTGCATTTAATAACCACTTCTTAGTTGCCTCAGAAACTGCAACGTACTCAGTATTTGTAGATATGTATTCCACTGGCTTATAAGATCTTGACTCTCTCATTGTCTTTAGTCTGACTATGATAGTAGATCACATTGATCTATGGAAGACTATTTTTTATCCCCAAAAACTAGTATCCTTTCTTCTCCACTTATCAGGTATATATATTTTGTACTTACCGAAGTACAATTTGATAGTTCTAACAACATCCCTTATAGTGTTCCTAGATATAAATGATATTTTCCTATTATAAATAATATCATAGTAATATCAATTCTTCTACATATCATGGAATATGTGATTAATTCATCTCTTAAGCGTATGGACTTAGACTCACCACGTTTATCTCTTCCCATGTCCCAGACATGTCAACCTGAATAGATTATGCCATATGACATGGGTAAAAATTCATCTCTTGAATTGTTCCAACTTGTATTTTTCAATACTATTTCACTATATGTATGATTGACTAGGTCCAAGAAACCTATAAATCCATCTTAGTAGATCTTTATCCCTAGAACATAGGTTTATACTTTAAGTCAATCACTGGAGAATTGATTCTATATTGGTCTTAACTAACTTGAAGACCAATGCTTGGTTTCCATATGTTTCCAGTCATACTTTTCTTGGAAAACCTTGGTGCTCCCGCTAACCTCTGTTAGACACATGGAAACATTTTTTGCAAATGTTTATTCTATGATCTTGTTTCTTACTTTAATCCTAAACCAGATTTCAGTAAATTTCAACCTTTATTTGCATTATGTGACGTGACCATCCCTTTCTGGTTGCGTTGTATAGACACCTTCCGTGATTGATGATCATGACATCAAAATATAAATAATATGATCATAGAAATTAGCTATGGCAAGTAAAATTCTAATGGATTTATGCATAACGACTTTCTGAAACCAATCAAGTCATATTTGTACCTCACTTATACCATCCAAGTATCAACTCATTTGAATACCCACCACAGTATTCAAAATAATAAGCCCCTAACACTTTGATACATGGAATACATTATTTTATTTTAATTATTATTTCTAATGGACATATATTTCTTACTTATAAAAATTATTTTTCACAATGAATAATGTATCACCATCCACAGTGAACTAAAAACCATCACCATGGTTTTATCCTTCCTACGCAATATTTTTCTCTAGAATATAATTTTTTCCACTTGCTCTAGTGGAACTAGTTCATATGAAAACCTTTTGGGAATATATAGCCTTGAATAAATCCAATTTAATCCAACTCCCACAATCTCTAATAGAGATGTGGACCCTTATATAGAAATTTAGTCTATCACTTGACTATCACTTTTCTAAGGGATTTATGTAATATCCTAAGAAACCCTTAGGATAATTACAATACATGAACATTGTGTTTGTTCCTGATGAATGTATGATTATGTCCCAACTCTTTGTATCAAAACACATATCCTTATGACTTAATAGATTTACTTCATACTATGACTCGTATGATATCTGTTTGTCATTGTGGTTAGAATATAGTTGTGGGATAATTCCATTATTTTCAAATAATTTTAGGAAATATAATGGATGTTTTTGTAGGTTGTAACATTGATACTCCATACATCATGACTATGATGTATAAAATATTCATTTAGGAATTACTCCACACTGCATTTTTGTTGATCAACGTTGACATGTAATATTTTATAATTGATCATACTCATTAACATCAATGTCGTGATGTGGACAAGTTAATGTGCATTTAAGAATTACTCCATGCTACATTTTTGTTGATCAATGTAGACATGTAAGATTTCATCATTGATCCTCATCATTTTCATCAATATCATAATGTGGTTAAGGTAATGTACATTTAAGAATTACTCCATGCTAAATTATCATAATCAATGATTACACAGTAAAGATATTCTTCAGCATGTTGTCTTGAAGCAGATTATATCTTTGGACCATGCATATACTTCACTTTATTATTTCTTAATTACTAAAAGTAGTCTTATGAAGTATATTTATACCTCTATTTTACCCTTGGAATAGTTCATGTTCACTTTTTGATCTATTTCCAAAAGCATTGTGACATACCTTTATTTCTAAAGATTCTTTTTTCCAAACATAATACATTGATAATACCAAAAGTATTTACCTGTATCGAGCCTAAATACCATATTGGGTATATTCTTGATGTACAATTTTAGTATTACTTGACAAAGAATTATCTTTTCATAACTGGGTATAAGTCTTACATTTATACTCATCACTCATTACCTATGATTCATGTATTATTGAACTATTGATTGAGTTTTAAATAAAAAAAACAACATTCATCCCAAAACATGGAAGAATGTCTTCTTATGTTCAAGTACAAGTAAGATTAATGTCTGTGGTTGTACTCAATAATAGTTACACATGGATCTTTCACTTGGAAATTAAGAAGTCGTGTACCTCTCACCACTGGCCTAGGTATCACCCTTTTGCAACCACTTGGATAATACACCTGAATTTTAGTAAGGTTTATATACTTACTTGGTTACCATATTAGAATACACATATGTGACCATAATATTGTATTTAATAACCATGTAGTAAAACCGAAACATTACAATTGATGAAAATTTTGGAAGAAGAAGCAAGTAACTTGCTTCTTTAATTCAGTTTATTGATTTTAAACTTTCATTGTTTTATTTCATAATATTCAATGGAAATAACCATTGTTAATACCTCATTCATTGAAGGACATTGCTAATGTGCCATTGGAATTACTTGACTTTTGGAATTTCCATCTTGTCTTTCAATTTATTCTCTATAATAATTAAAGATAAAAATTGTCTTTAATATTCTTATTTACTTGGTGAACCTTACCTGGATAGCTAATGAAGCATTTACTCAATACTTGTACATTTTATATCTTAAAATGAAACTTGAGTAATGGGGTGAAAATGACATGAGAAAGGGATCCAATTAAATATCAAGATCCATCTTTCAATTTACATATGTCGGTGTAACCATCACCTTATTCATATCATTGCTTCTCTTTCTTCTTGAAATTTTTTGGAGATAAGACTTCATGTTATATAATCCATGTCCTTTTGAAGCGACCACAACTAACACCAGACGTTGATGAAAGCATAATGATATAACTATCATATGTTTTGTATATTAGTTCCCTATAAGAAACTTCACCCTCAATTATTGAGGTAGTTCAACAATGTGGGGGGCAGTGGTACCTTGAGTTTCTTATAACATAATACTATGCGCAAGTTCCTGTATTATTTTTGGATACACATGTTAATGTGGACATTTACTATATCCAATATAATATCTCAGTTTTAACACTTTTGGTATAACTTTCCATTTTTTTAAAAAAATAACTTTTAACTGATTAGTTCTTTTATCATGATTACCAGTTAAAACATTTTGATCAATTAATTAAATCATTTAATGTCTCCCACTACTTTATCATATTCTAAGAACCCTTTGTGACAGAATTGTAATACTATGTCTCTTGAGTATTCTAGTTGCAAGGATACTGAAACCACCCATCATAGTTTAGAAGCTATGGCTACACCACTACTTGGAGGGTTTAATGTGGGATTTTGTTTGGTCGACTGCTTTAACTTGTGGTAATTTGATATGTTTAGTGAATTCCCAACTTCTAAAATTAGATCTTGATTTACTCAACACTTTCCTCTAAAATGTTATAAAGTTAGATATGGATTACCCTTACTAACACTTTAGTTAATTTGACCCATCAATCTCATAAAGACTCTCTAGTAGTACGTGGAACCCTCAACTATGGCATGACCGACAACTCAAATAGCCATTTTTGTCAAAATTTTATTGATGGAAGGCAGTAATGACTTAATATATCTTTGAGGGTTTTATTATTTTTAATGTGATGAAAGTAATCATTTTCTATTTTTATTTTAAAACATGTTCAATGTGATCACCCTCACAACTGACTATGCTATAAATAGAAAATTCATCACGTCACATGTTCATTTTATCTAAGCATTATTATTTATTATTATTCTATGTAATTGTGCTTTAACTACACATTCATGAAAATAATATACCATGCAATAATAAAATGAAGACCTGATCACGATCCAATACTAATGGTTGATTCATTGAGTGAATAATGGACCAACCTAAAACCCTAGGGGTGATACCCTAAGTCGCATCGCTTGCGACTCAAATTACAGCGCATGTCCATCTAATGTATCAAACTTCTATCTGGGGCATCGCCATCACTCGGCCTGAAAAACATCACTTGTCATCTTGTCATTATAAAAAAACAATCACACATAGTCAAGAAGAATTGGGGAGTATATGAAATACAACTCTGAGAATGAGCGCACATTCCCTTATACATAAAATGACTTAGAGACGATATGCAGATCACCTTTAAATTAATTAAACTAATTATTACAATACCATGAAATAATTAAATAAATAAATTAAACAAATAATCAAGCACCAGACATGCATTGGTTGGTCTCCATGCCATGATCAGAAAGTGCATTAACCCGCGTATATAAACTAAATGTAGAATAAAAATTAAACTTGCATTAAATAAATTCGAGGGTATTTAATTGAATAAAAAATTTCACTGATTTTTAATTCAATATTTTAACGTCGTTTAATCCCATTTATTTAATTTAATTTAATTTTAAAACAAAAAATTAAATTAATTAATTGATTTAACTAAAATCCAAAATAAATTAATTACATCATAGTCAGTATTAAACCAAAATCAATATTTAATTAATTTAATTATCAAATGTAATTTAAAAAAAATATTTTAATTAACTTTTGATTAAATTAAAAATAATCAGGTCCCAAAAACACAGAGTTGGGCCTCTGCGGGTCGGGTCCCACCCGCCCAGGTCCATCCCGGGCTACGTCAACCCAGTGAAAAAGCAATCTTGGCCGAGCATTCCCGCCCACACCGGTTCCTGGCCGCGTAGACCTGCCTGGTCTCATTTTGTGTCAAATCAGGTCTAATTAGACCCGCACCATAAGTTACCTCACTCAGATCACCCGAACTAGGAATGTCAGTAGCTGCGGACAGTGGGAGGCTGCTGGTCGATCTGAAAAGGGGCAGTACAGCGGGGTGCTGGTCCGCAGGCGGTCCGAGCTGGGAGGAACCTGGATAGCCGAAAGTAGGTCATCACCGAAGGTGGCTGGCTGGGAGTGGGGCGTCATGGTAGGAGGCAGCTGGTTGGGAGTGGGGTACGGTAGCTGTCAGCCAGCAGAGGTGGCACGACGGTCCAGGCAGAGTCTAGGGTCGAGCAGCGGTAGCGGACATGAGCTGCAATGGTCGGTGGCGATAGGCCGCTGCGCCTGCAGCAGGGAGGAGGCAGGACCAGGGTGCCGACGTGGAGGAGAAGGCCGAGAGGCGAGGGGGCCGCACTAGTGAGGGCTGGCCAGCTGTGCGGGATGCCACCAGAGGTGGCTGGCCGAGCAGATTAGCGTAGGCAAGAGGGGAGGCAGTGCCCTGGTGCAGGTGGCGCACATGGGAAGATGCAGCCTGTTGGGTTTCAGGGTGGCCGGCTGTACGGGTGCTGGCCGATGCGTCGACCTGGTGTGGGCACTGTGTGGTTTGCCTCTGTGGGTAGAGGGAGGCCACATAGGGCAGCATGCAGGGCCATGGGGAGCAGGTCTAGTGGGACGCAGCCTCTCGGGTGTGAGGGGTACGTTGGGGATCGCCGGTTTGGTTGATGGCGGCATGCTACCGCTGCAGCGCGGTGGGGAGGAGGCGGCCCTGCAGGGCCGCCGCATGTGAACAGGGGGCCGCTTGGCCCCCCCAAACACTTCACCTCCCTTTTTTTAACCGAGACCAGCTTTTTAGGTCTCCCTCCTTTTTTTTGGTCTTCCAAGACCTGCTTTGCATGTCTCCCCACACTCCCTTTTTTGTTGGAGACATAAAAAGTAGGTATCCCCCTCCTTTTAATTTTTTTTTGAATTTCTAATGCCTATATTTTAGGATTGGATTAAAAAATAATAATAATATTTTAATAATATTATTATTATAATAAAATTAATATTATTATCAAAATAAAATTAATATTAATATTATAATAAAATCAAGTAACTGTATTATTATTCTTATTACTATTATTATAGTATAATTATTATTATTATAATAATACCATTAATTTTAATAAAATAATATCAACGCCAAACTATTTTTGCGGTGAGTATTTTTACCATGGAATTTCCAGTTGAAATACAAAACATCACCAGAATTCAATCTTGAGTCTGAATTCAAAACTTTGGATGACCACCGACTAGTCATCCGATCTGTGAATATGATTTTGTCCGTAGTGGTGGAACCATATCGACACCCTTCTATATTTTAATGAAAATTTAATTATTTCATTAGCTTAAAATGAACACACATCCTTTGATACCACTTGAAGGAACCAGGTATGCAACGGAAGCCCTAAACATGTGGGATTTAAAAAAAACACCGATGATCGACGTAATCTTATAGATGTCAGCGAATGGTTTCCCGGTTCATGTCGAGTGTCACACCTGAAGAGTTCTAAGCACAAAATAAAAACCATAAAAATACTTGGTTTACATCCAAAGCCACGCATGACATCTCCTCATATTTGGCAATCAATGCTCGAAGAATCCAAATTCTAATTCCACTAGATTATCCACATGTGCTTCGAGGAATCTACGAGAGCACCAATCCTCATATTAAATTTATTTTGGACCCATATAACCAATTTAAAATTTATTAAGTTATGTCATGGAACCTGCAAAATTTGAAAATATGTATATATTTTCTATTCACAAAAAAATTGAAGTTCCTCATAAATTTATCAAAAACCCACCCTTAGAAATTTTGACATGATTGTTCTCAAAATGATATTAATTTTATCAAAATAATTTTATAATAAGTATGATTTTAATTATTAACATAAAAATTATGATTTCTAAGAAATACATTGTAATATAATTTTTAAAAAATGCTTATAATTTATTTGAGTTGTTAATCTTGGTATGGAAATAAAATATTTATATTTTCATAAATTAATCAAGACAAATATTTTTTTACTACATTTTATTATTTTGAGGTCAAATTATTATTCCAATGATCAGGTTACTATTCTTAATAGTCAAGTTACTATTCCAATGGTCATATTACCTCCTATAAATACATCTTCGTTCCTTCATACATCATTCACTACAATTCCTCCCAAGGTTCTATATTTTTCTTTTCTAAAATTTTGATTGGTTTACTAATATTCTATTTATTTTCCATAGTATTTTTCATGGGAGCGATGATCCTTGTAGATGAGGATGATCCAAATTTTTCCATTCTATTTTTTCTATTTTATATTTTCTATCATATTGTAATATTTTGAATTTTCATTGGTTTATTTGTTGAGTAATGTAACAATACATATTAATGAAATAAATTTTTGGTTTTTCTATTTTTTATGTATATAATTCTATAAAATATAATATAACACATATTCATTCATGATACTAATATAATTTATACAGGCAGGGTCATTACATAAACATCCTGGACTATCACCTAATCACTTGTGATGGTCCATGCTAACACCCTTTCACTCAAATTGAGGTTGTACATCAGATCCGAATATCAAAATCATGGACATTGTAGTGTCCCTGACCTGATTTGACAATCGAACAATGCTTTTGGTCCAGGTTCTACTGGCCTTAGGCACACCCCCAACACCAAAAGCTACCGACTAGCAGTGAGGGTGTAAATAGGAAGAAGTTGAGAGGTTAAACCCTCAACTAAGGATGTATTAATAAAGGTCTGAGTACATATCTATAACATTTAGAAAAATTAAATTCTCATTAGACTCAAACCATACCCACCAATGAGGGAAGAACATTCAACTATATGTAATCAATATCAAAATCATAATAATAAATAGTGGTGGTAAAAATAAACAAATCAACATGCCACTTGTAGCTGCTAAAACAAAACATTCTTACATGTCTGGTCATACATATCAATATTCAAAAGTGATTCCAAAGGCTAACCTAAATACAATACATTCATATATATCATGCTGATAAAAATTAAAAAAAGTAAAAACTCAAAATTAACTCTATTAGAGGTAAGAACCTCAAGGTCCCATGCCAATATCCCATGCTAAATAGCTACTAAGATTCAGCTCATAAATCCAACCCCTTTCCGAAATATAATATCATAAATTATGCATGTATCCCAAAGGGCCCATGTTGGTTTTAAGAATGTTTCATAGTATGATACCACCCAAGTTTTCATACCCAACATAAGTGTTCAAGTTGGTGTTAATTAAAATAAATAAAAAATAACATGCATAAAATAAACAAGGACTTCCCTGGTGCTCAACAGCCACCAGGAAGACATCACCTACCTCGACCAACACCAGAATCACTGAAGAGGATATGATACTTGGCCCATGTACCAAGGTATCCCCAAATGTTATATAGACCAATTGAACCCTATGGTTCTACCTCAAATCAATTAACCTGACACCACTTTCCTCCTAACAACTCATGTCTCAACAAAGTAATGATGTCCCAAAGGAATGCCCAAAAGAAAGTAATCATTCCCTCAGAACCCTTCTCGAACATACTTGTAGTCTCAAAGACTGATAATAAAAGGCACAAAGATATTTTTACTCAAAGAAATATCATTGTTGTCTCACAGAATGGCATCCTAAGGAATGTAAATTTATATCTCCCCAATACAGTCCAGACACAATGACCTCATATAGAAAGCCACAATCCCTAACTGATAGCCTCATAGCTATCAACCGTAGTCTCCACAACTTCCTCATGATTTCTACAAAAATCCCAAAAAAATAATTCCTAAGAAGAACTACTAATGTCCTCTACCCACACAAGTGGCCAAACCCACCTTATCACTGAGTCAACCTTTGTGCACACAACTCCAATCGACGCTTTAACCATCATGGGTGAGAAAAAATCACCAAAATATTATATAAGCCACATCCAACTAGAACCTCATACCCCTAAAACCATGTCTCTCAAGTTTTATGGTCATTCCATCCAATATAATGGGTCATTCCCTCATCATGACAACCTTGTTGCCTCAAAATGACATCCACGAGGCCCAATAAGTGATCACATCACCCATGTAATTTGGGATAAGCCCAACCAGACGACCACATCACCTCAATTCTAATGGCCATACCACCTCAATCCCCCAGTCCATGCCTGTCATGATCCCAAGGACCACATCAATCAATTCATATATAACTTAGTAAAATCACTAAATAAAAAATTCAATTTAATATGATTGAATTTTACAATTTAAATTAACAAAAAAATCAATTTAATTGAATTTACTAACTCAATTTCAAATAATCAATTCAATTTGAATAAACAAAAAAATACAAATAAAATCAAGAAAACACCTCTTCCTAGATATGCAAGGTGGTTGGTGGCCTCTAACCCAGCCTCACATGGGTGAATATGGATCGAGCATGCTCAATGACATCCTATAAGGTCATACAATTAATTTAATATAAAAAAAATTGGTCTCTCTCATATACCCAATAGTGCGCTAAAAGACACACCCCCCAAAATGACTATGAAAACAAAAAGAAAGGTATACACACATTACCATGGACTTGTAGACATAGGCATGTCCTATATTATCCTATAACTCAATGTGGTTTAGAAAAAATCAATGATTCCATCAAACACCATGAAAATAGGGGGAAACAGATCAAAAACATTTATCACTCTATGAGGAAAAAGTAAAGAAGAAGAGATGAAAGGTTGTGATAAGACTTATCGATATTGTTCTATATCACATTATGACATATGAAACTATTCTCAAATGAGGGAGATAGAATAATCCATATGATGAGAGGAAGAGGAGATGCTTCTTTGTAACTACGTGACCCATGAAGGGAGAAGGAGGGAAGAAATAAAGAAAAAGATGAAAATAAGAGAGGGGTATAAAATTAATTTTACTGCTTTAAATAGGACACATGGTTAGATTGCATGGTTTTCCAAACTGTGTGAAAACCTTGCATGCTACAATGTATGGGAAATACCTTAGTGGAACTACCCATGAAGCATCCGACATAGTTTTATCTAACCATGCACAAACCATGTGCAATCCTCTACAAAAACTATAAAAAAGGTTTTATGGCCGTGAACCTCCCCGACACGGTTTATCCAAACCTTGAGGAAGTTCAAAATGAGGGTTCCTAGTTAGCTAGAAGAGGATGTAAAGTTTACCCTAAACTATGAACCTTGAATTGTAACTACAAAACATGTTCTTTAGGCCCTTAAATCCCATAAAACCCTTCCAAGAACTTTAGGCATTCTACAAGACACAAAACCCAACTAAAAACATGATATAAGACTGACTGAATTTTTGGGATTTGGTACTGATCAACAAAAAATAAATTAGCACACCCACTAATTCAAAAATCAAAACATGAGAAGATTTAGACATGATTCAAAAACCATATATGTTATAATCTCCCCACTTTAATGTAGATCATCCCTGAGCTATCAAAAAGAAATCACTGAGATGGTACCAAGCATACCCATCCTATTTAAAATATCCTGGACTTCCCTGGTCTCAAGGGAACAAGTTAATTAACTAAAGGGCGACTCCCCACCTTAGGAGTAACCTACCCCGGTCCATACCAATCAAAAATCAAATAAAAAAAATTATCCATCGACCAGTTCCCATACTCAAAATTCCTCTAGTGATGCATCATCACTCTGGCACCTCACTAGGTGCTTCTGTTTCATACCTGACACCTATCAGAATCCCACATCGCATCAATACCCACCTCATGCACATTTATCATGTGGAACTAATGAGTCCCTACGTATCAATAGATACTCAAACAATCATGGTGCCTCAAACCTTAATCAAGTTCTACACTACAACAGTGTCCAAATGCCTCTCACCTCAAGTAACTACATCTCCTCGATGGATAGATTCCACCATATATCAATAAACACACATCCAACGATTCACAATATAGAACATGGTTCCATACACCACATATATATACATATAACACACCCTAATTGGTTCCAACCTACTAACCATCACCTAGTTAGTCCATTTACATTTCTCGTGTATCTCATGAAAAAAAACGGACATGCCTCAAAATTCCATTTCAAAAGAAAAAAAACATAGCTACAACCATGGAGAACCTATGACCATCATCGGATCACCAGCCTACTCAACACTTGGAAGCTCCATGATATGCACCTATCCTAAATCCCAACTTCCTCAATCCTAACCTCCCTGTAGTTTTATAGCAGACATCATCCATTGACCCCACTGTTGGGTTCCACTATTTCTTCCATGACCTCTACGTGCATTTGAATCTTAGCTACCATCTCTCATGGAATCGATCGTATTTTTCTCTCAGACACCTATGTCTTCCCAATTCCCTAACTTCTGACTATTCGAGAAGGCTTCCTGTAGAATCTATCAATATTCCTGACCTCTCTACATGCCTATAACTCCTTTAGAGGCCACTCACACTAAGTCCGTTCATGTCCTGGATTCCCACAATAAAAGAATACCATATACGGTTTACTATAAAGTGTTCTAGATGAGTCCTTAGCCAGAATGTCCTATTGAAACTCATCTCAGCCTTGGTTCATGCTATCTGAATCATCTCCACTGAAATCACATGAAGCTGATGGTTGGCTCGATTATGACCTATCCTTAAAATTTACCTCTTCTATGAGCTCCTGTTTCACCACCTATATTAATATGTCCAACCTAAATATGTTTACCTGCAGCCGAATGGTGTTCCATAAACCATCTTCGAAGTGCCTCTCCCTCGAGATGTCATATCTCACCATGTTATTTGCAAAGCAAGCCAATTTGGTGAAAGTCACTACATAGTCCATGACAGACATGTCACCCTACTGAAGGCTCAAGAACTCATGATCTCTCTCCACCCTTATCATCTATGTAAATAAGTTCTTGAAGAACCTAACCTCAAATTCCTTCTAGGCTAGTCCCTTATATATGCTCGCTTGAACCTATACATCCCACTCATTCTTAGTAAGTCCTCTGAGAATATAGGTTTCCAGTTTCACCCTCTTCCCTAGAGGTGTCTCTAACTGGTTGAAGACCATCTGCATAGCCTCAATCCAATTCTCAATCACCTGTGGACCACCCTCACCACAAAAAAATGATGGGTGTTATGATTGGAATTCTTGAGTAAGATACACCATAGATGGATCTGTTCCCTATGCTCCCCTATCAACCCCCTGTATCACATATACCAGGCTCGCTCTAAGTTGATCGTCAAGTCATGGACCAAATGTTAAAAATTAGGAAGTTTTCTTGACTGTACTATAACCTATGTTAGATCCTTTCCCTGATCTTGTACCTTCTCTACTTAACCTATAGGGATTTGAACATTCATGTTCTCTAGTGGCCCTATCATCGTCCACATGAAACTCCATTTGATCCATCAAGGAGGAAACCCATTGAATACCATACACGTTTATAAAACCCATACACACACACACACACACACACACACACACACATATATATATATATATAATTTAGAAAGGGAAAGTAGTAACTAGAAGAACATCCTCACTACCCTTTACCTTTCCTATCATAACCATGTCACATGGTATCCCAAACTCTTGGCCTCCTTACCCACCCTCAATTGAGCCAAGTATCAAAATTCCATGGTCATGCCCGTCCTGACGATCACATTACCTCAAACAGATGACCTCATTGCCCAAACTAGTTATTAATATAACCCCATATCATTGTACCTACCTGCTCCTATAAGATCCAAGCTTGTATCATATGTCACATCATGAAAATTTATATATATATATATCACTGAAAAAATAGTTTATATTGCATGCACATCACATTTCACATGTAATATCAAATTTTTCATAGAAATTTCATATTACCAGTACATGTATATTTAAAATTCAAACATCCTAATATGCGCCTAATCAAAATCATAACAAAACCCCCCTTTCCTCACCCATACAAGGGTCCAAGTCTCATCCATTTCCATGCCAGTCCAAGGTCACATATCATAACAATTATAAAATTCACACCCAGGAATACTACTCTAGGTGGAAATCAATCAAACTTAAAATGATAAAAATGAAACAAAAATTCCCACGCAAGGTAACATGGTCCATCCCTCGTACATGGGGTTGTAGGCACCCAATCATGCACTATGAATCTAGTTTTGACCATATCGTAATCTCAAGTATACCATCTCACAAATAGTAAGACTAGAAGAAAAGAAAATCAAAATCATTATCAATATAAATAGTTTCCATCCTTACACCACTATTAATCACAGTCAATAAGTAATCTTATACCACTTGTAGCACCCCCAACCTGATTAGACACTTGAATAGTGCTTTTGAGCTGGGTGCCATTTGCCTTAGGCACACCTCCCCAAAAGCCAAAGTCTATTGAATAGAACTGATGTTTAAAGAGGGAAAAGTGGGGAGGCTATACCCTCAAGTAAAGATGTATTAATAAATGTTTGAGTACATATATATTATATTCAGCAACATTAAAGTCTCAATAGACTCGAATCTGACTTGCCAATGGCGGAATCACATTCAAAAATTGGAAATGAATAGAAGAATCATAATAATAAACAACAATAGAAATAATAAATAAAACAAAAATAGACTTGTAGTTACAAAAACAAAACATTCATACATATCTGGTCATACATATCAATATCCAGTATGGTCTCCAATGGATAACCACAATAATATATATATATATATATATCATTTTGATAAAAAAGTAAATAAAAGGAAAAAATCAAAAGTAACTTTCTAAAGAGGAAAGAACCTCAAGGTATCGAGCCAACATCCCATGACAAACAGTTACTAAGGTCCATCTCTTTAATCATATCGCTTAACTTATCATAACATCATAAAGTCTACATGCATCCCGAAGGGCCCGTATAGGGTATGAGAATGGGTCTCAGTAGGATACTGTCCAAGTGTGAATACCCATCATAAGTGTTTAAGCATGTTTGACTTAAAATAAATAAAATATAACATGCATAAAATAAACATGGACTTCCCTAGTGCTCAATAGACACCAAGAAACCATCGCCTACCACAACCAATGCTAGAATCACTGAAGATGATAGGATCCTTGGATCATGGCCCAAGGTATCCATTTTTTTCATACATCCTAGGTGAACCCTATAGTTCCACATAGAATCAAGTAACTAGGCACAAATTTCCTCCTAACACCTCATGTATCAACAAAGTATATATGTCCCAAATGCATGCCCAAGAAAAAGTAACTGATCCCTAAAACCCCAGCTCGAAAGCACTCCTCACCTCAAAACCCGACATCTAGAGGCACATCAATATTTGTACTCAAAGAAATATAACTATTGGACCATAGCACAGAGTCTTGAATAATGGTGATCTTCATCTTATTAAAACATTCTAGACCAAATGACCTTAAAAAATGAGCCTTGTCCCCCAACTGATAGTTTCATCACTATTAACAAAAGGATACTCACCTTCCTTTTGGATTTATTTGGTAATCACCCCCAACAAAATTTCCTAAGCCTCACTACTGGGGTCCAATACCCACATGAGTAGTCAAAATGGCCTCATCAATGAGTCAACCTATGTGCACTTGGATTCAATTAGTGTTTTGGCCATCACGTGTGAGTGAAAATCAGCAAATTAGTACCTAATAAACATCCAAAAGGGGCCTCAAGCTCCTGTGAATATGTTGCTCAAGTACGATGGCCATTACATCTAATATCTCAGGACATACCCTCAACATGAATACCTTGCTACCTCAAATGAAGTCCATGACACTCAATCAGTGATCAAATCACCCCATGTAATCTAGGACATGCCTAACCATATGACTATGTCAGATCAATCCTAATGGCCATGCCACCTCAATCCACCAGTTCATGCCCGTCACAATCCCAAGGACCACATCATGAAATTCATATATAACTTAAGAAATTCACTAAATAAACAATTTAGTTTTAAAAAATTGAATTGTATAATTTAAATAAACATAACTGTTCAATTTAATTGAATTGACTAACTCAATTTTAAATAATCAATTCAATTTTAATAAAGAAAAAACTCAAAATAAAATCAAGATCACACCCCATCCTAGCTTAAAAATGTTTTTTTTCAACCTCTAACCCATCATTTCACGTGTGACTATGTCTTTGTAATTCCCAACGACATCTTATAAGGTCATACATTTTGTTTAGAATCAAAGAAATGTTTCTCACTCAAATACCCAACAATGAACTATAATATGTGACCCCAAAATGATTATGAAAACACAAATAAAGGTATGTAACACCTACCTACGACTCATAGATATAGGAACATTTGGTATCAGTCGCTAATTTGAAGCAATTTAGAAGAAATCGACAATTCCATCAAATCCCATGAAAATAGGAAAAAACGTATCAAATTGATTTAGCACTCTATAAGGAAAAAGAAAGAAAGAATAGATGAAATAGTGTGATAATATTTTCCAATATGTTTCTATAACACTTTATGGACGACAAAACGGATCTCAAATGAGGTAGATTGAGAAATCCCTAGAAATAGAGGAGGATGAGCTCCTCCATTGCTATTGCACGACCCATGAAGGAAGGAGGTAAGAAAGAAAGTAAAAGTGGAAAATAATAGGGGTAGAAAAGTAATTTTACCCCTTTAAAGATTATTCATGGTTAACTCACGTTATTTTCCAAACTGTGTTCAAACCATGCACACCATAGAGTAGGGGTACTGCCTCTATGGAACTACCCATGTGACATTCCACACAGTTTTCTGTAACCATGTTCAAATCAAGGGGAATCCTTTGTAAAAACTACAGGAAAGGACACATTTCCATGATCTTATCCTACATGATTTATAAAAAATATGTGGAATTTGAAAATAGGGGTGCACCATTATCTTGAAGAGGCCTCACGGTTTAGCCTAAACCATACAACTTGACATGCAACTCCAAAACATGGTATTTGTGCCTTTAACGCTCCCGAAACCCTTCTAAGAACATGAGACACTCTTAAAGGCTCTAATACCATATAAAAACATTATGTAAGTATGATGTAACTCTCAATATATGGTTCCAATAAATGAAAAATAAATTTTCATACCCACTAATTCAAAAATTCAAAATAGGAGAGGTTTTCAACCCGATTCACAAACCCAGGATGTTAGAGACTAGTATAATGATCCATGAAAAACCTATATAAAAAATAATTGATATCATGGTTTAGTTAACAAATCTCACAAATAACTTCACACCCCAATGGCCTAAAGGTTCAGTTTCTTGGATACTAAACACATAAAAACAATTATTTTACAAGTTTGGAACATTTCTCCACAAACTAAACCCCCTCTTAGACATTACATGTGACATAATCATATTCAGATATTGGATAAGGGAAAAAATAATAATGGTTGAGATTAAATGCTCAGTAAGGGATAAAATATCAAACTATATATTGGTTAGATCATAAACATCTGATAGAAGTTGAATGAGGAGAATAATCAAATTAAAAGAACAAAAATCAGTAAGTGTTAACCATAAACATAAAATATAGACATATTATAACAAATGATCACACTTCTAAAAATGAATGAGAAAATAAAACATGAATCATAAATCATAATCCATGGAACATTGAAAAAAAGTATCATAATAATTATTATAGGATTTCCTATCATTTTGAACCTGGATACCCACCAACCTATTGACACATAAAATTGTGAGAAGAGATAACCGCCATCACACTCACCCTTTGTGAACCAAGATACTCACTAACATTTCCACGTAACATTTATATCACATGAGATATAATACTTTAACCAATACATGGTAAGTATATATATATGTACCACTCATAATATAATCCATATATTTTTGTACCACTTGGAAAAGATTCATCATATCATAAAATAATCCATATAAATAAACTGGGTTTCCTAACATTATCAAATGGTTTTTAATAAAATAAATTAAAAAAATAAAATGATACCAAAACATGTTCACCAAAATTAAAAAAAATATAATAAAACATAGAATGTTAATCATTAAACAAAACTCCATTAGAGGTAAATATTTTATATATAGAGAAGAAATTTGTAAAAAAAAATTAAAAAAGTATTTCTCTAATACCCTTTTATATTATTTGTAAAACATATTTTAAATAATTTCCAAATTATTTTACACAAATTTTTAAACATAATTTTAAAAAATTCTTTTTGGAAATAGCTAATATTGAATGAATAATTTTCTTCAATAATAAAATGTGAGATAGACGAAAATATATGTTCTTGAAATTAAAGGCCTTTTATATCCAAAATATTCTTCTGTTCAAACCCCCCATCATTTTAAGAACTAATAAAACTTAATTTTAAATATTATTCTATAGAAATATGAGCGTCACAAGAGATAAAACATAATATATTTCTAAATAATAAGGAAAACTTTACTGGGAAGGGAAAATATGAACATTAAAAAGAAAGGTTCATTAGAAAATATGGGAATTATTCTTTATAATCACACACTTTATAAATGAAAAAAATATGTAATAATTCATTGGTATAAAAAATAATTCCCCATAAATGAAATGGTATTATATAATTATCTAATAAAAGGGATGATTATAACCAAATTTTAATGATAATGTTAAATAAATTGGAGTATAACTCAATCAAAGGTAATTGAGTTATTAAAACCCTTACCTTGAGTTTTTGCTAACTCAAACATGATATAACATCCTATATAATGAACATATATAACTTAAGAACTTAATTAAATTCCTTATTCAAATGTATTACCCTCTATTAAATTTATTTATAATCCTCAATTATAGATATATTTCTTATTTATAGTTATTTTCACTAACAAAAGTTATAATGTTCATCTATTTGTCTCTTTCAAATATCATGATAAAGGAGACGATTATTACTAATTGGATTAAATTTAATCATTCCCTAAATATTTAATATAGTATAATATTATTTTACTATTATTACTTAATTTTTATTTTCTTTAATTAAAATATATGAATACAGTTTGTGTAAATATGAAACATGATAAACTACTTTCTAAATGCGTAATAATCAAAAGGCAGTACATTAATTAATATTTAAAATATTAATAACACATTTATAGAATAATTAATAGATATAAAATTCAGTATTATTTCATGATATAATAATTATATGATATCCTATAATTTTTTATTACATAACCATTATAATATCATTCCTACAGGTGGTAAAATCAACCCAAACAGTAACATTTTATAAAGTTTTATTGAGTAAGGGGGTGTATTTAAATATCAATAACATAAAATATTTATAATAAAAAACATGTAATAATTATAATATATTCATATTAAATCCACTATAATAACCATCCAATATGGATGGTGGTGAAAAACAAAATTCATTGTTCGAAGTGGCGGTAGTCTACACATTTGCATGATTAACAACCTCTTTTCTCAACGAATGGATGGAAAATGGTATATGAGAAATTACTAATAAAGTGAAATAAATTTTACATATAGAAAATTATAATTCAATAAATCTATCCTTATTACCATCTTTTATAGGTAGTGATGAAAAAAAACAACGTCACTTCATGGAGGTGGTAGTCTGCACATATACAAGATCAATGTCAATTTTTGTTTTTATAGGTGGATGGAAAATATTAAATAATTATTTGAAAATTAATATAATTATATTTATGTATAATAATTATAATTATTTAATTATATTAATACATTTATATAATATTACTAAGGATTATAGTAAATGAAAGACTAATAGAAAGTATTACTCTTGTTGGGTGCTTGAGTTTTCTCTTGGAAAACTCCTTGAAAATGAATGCCTTAGGAAAACTAAAGGTGAACAGAGTATTATGGAAGTGGGAGAGGTTTATATGATGGTAAAATTATATTTTTAGGTGTAAAATTGAAAACAATATAGTAATATGAAGCAGTAAATGTATTCCCCTTTTATAAGTGGAGATAAAGGTAGTTTTGGAAATACTCATTGAATTTCAAGAGTGTTATTTATCCTTTTAAGGGTAAAGAGAATAAAAAAAAGAAAAAATAGGAAAAATGGGTGAGGTTTGGTTGGTACACACCCCAATCATCCAATTGTAAACATGTTTATAACATGTTTTTTTCCTTTCCCCTTAGTAGAATCCTTTTTACCGTTTTTACCTTTTTACCGAGGTAAATAATATTTAACCTTAGTAATTATTTTCAATAAAAAAATTTAAATTGAAATTATTATATAATTTTAAACTTATTATTTTAAAAATTAAACTAATTTTATCATATTAAATTTCTAAAGGTGTGAAAATTTAATTTTAAAATAAATGCATGTAATCACGTTAAAACATTTTTTAGACACAACATGTTTTTAAGCTCAAATTTTATGTATAAGGTAAAATTAGCATGTGATTTCCATGGTTTAAACTAAATTATAATAAAAAAATAAAATATCTGATGATATAAAAGTAATCCAAAAATGAATTTCTTCTTAAAATAGTTAACTCAATGAAAAGACCAAATTTTTTTATTAGAGTATCATTTTACATTAGTGATGAAAATATTGGAGCTATGTTTTACAAGTACAAAAAATATTTTTTAAAAAATATTTTTTATTCCTTAAATAAATATTTTATTACATAAATGGTTCCTATATCATTCTTATAGAATGAAAAAATAAAAACAGTAAATATTTTCATAAAAATTGTATTTTCAATAAAAAATAATCTTTTAAAAAAAATCCTAACATTTCATACTAATTAAATTTTCATATTATGAATTAAAAAGATAATTTTATTTTATAAAATATAAATTTTAAAATTTTAAAATTTATCTTTTAAAATAAAAATATAAAAAATATGGAAAATCTTTTTTCAAGATAACCATTTTGAATAATAAAAAATATTAATTGTTTTTCTTATAAAGGTAATAGTATTTAATTTTTTTCTATAGAATATCTTATTATAGATTTATTAAAAAATTTATTATAATATTTATTCATTTGTTTATGTTGGGTATATCATGTAATATAAGGTATTAAACATAACATCAGTTTTACAGAGTATAATTCTAGGTCATTGAAACAAGCACTATATCACTCAAGGTGGTTGATGGAATGGATCCTATCATGAAATCACATATAAATAATTTTATCCCCTAATAAATGAATTGAATGAGTCCCTTGAATTTTCTACTATACAGGTTGTTAGACATATGTTTCTAGATATTACTTTTGGTTTTTTGTTTTTACAAATGTCTAAAATATTTGGGGATTAGTTTTTTTGAGGCATAGATAAAATTTAAAAGAAAAATATTCAAGAAACTATTAAAATTATAATAATTGAAACACATGTGAAAATAATTTTTTACAACCATATTTTTAAATTATAATCCATGGAAATTTTGTATCCTTTAGACTCTCCCTTCTTCGTTGTCTAAAATGGTTATCAAATTTTTATTTCTCAACGTTCACCTAAAGAACTCTATGTGAAAAACTAATTTTACATGATACTATACCAAAACCTCGGTATAGTTTTTTTACACTTAATAAAATTTATTCAAATGCTCAAAGACCTAAAAGAATGTAAACCTAACTAAACTCACAAGGATCAATTGAAATACCATTCTCAATAAGTGTAAATAATGAGATAAATCACATTACTATTATAAATTGGAAAACCATACATAGAAGATAAGAAGATAAATCATTCAATAAGAAAACTGAAATTTATTCCAAAACAAGGTTTCTATAAAAGCCTAAAAAATATAAAGTGAAAACTAAATATATTTGGAAGTTTTTATCCTTAGATCACAATACCATTTCCACCAAGGAGTTTTGATAAGCATGCATAAATCAACTCTTGTTTCCTTCTTCCTCCTCAAGGTTATAACAACACCACTATGCAAAAACTTCTAAAACAACAAACCTCAATGAACACATCACTTTAACCATACATCTATATCTATTATGTTTTGGTTTTCCCTAAAAAATATAGCGATTAATTGTTTGAATTTTTTTTAAACCTCCGATCCCATCTTGGTAAGATTCTCACACGTATAGAAACTCCACCATGAATTCTCCAAGTGGTAATGGGAAAAAATCACCCTTCATAGACACCTATATTGAAAATATTAAGTTATCATGTTCATGTAACACATTTTTTATCTTTTATTCTTCCTCCAATTCTACTACAAAAAGTGACTCTATCTCCTCTTTAAATGAACCCATGTGAGTTGACCTCTATGGCAGGCCGGAAGCACTTGTGCGACATCCTCACCTATAAATTTCACAAGGTTTTAAGTTTAAAACATTTAAATATTCATCATATTAATTCCCAAATCATAACACTATTAATGTATTATTATGGAGGAAAATTCATATGGTGATGGAAATCATAGTCCTTAGATTCTGGGTTTTTGATTTTTGGAAAGGGTTAAAAAGGGAAATTAGATAGGATAAATTATTATGATGGTCTCAAAAGACTTATTATAAAGTATTAGAATCATAAATAAAGAGAATTATCAATCATTTAGAAGACTTATGTTAGTTAATAGAGTTACCATCAATCCATAGAAATCCTTAAAATCAATATTTACATTTAATTTTTTTTGAACTTCTCATTTCATTTTCAAAGAAAAAAATTTCCAAAAAAAATATGAACAATTAAAAATAGATCCATGTATTGATCAATTTTTTATGAAATTATTAAAAATATAAAAAATTAATTAATATATTTACATTAATATTCCCAAAAAATCATTGAAAATAAAAAATTATACAAACCATCCCAAAATTAAACATTTGTGGGTATTAAATAATTGAAACACACATGAAATGTACTCAAAATATTGTCTCTATCAATTACCCCACACATAGAACTTTAACTCTAGACAATTAATAAGAAAGATCTTACAAGAATAATTTCAAAACACAAACCCATTGTAGATTGCTTTCTAAATAACCTTTATTCAAAATTCATTAATTGGTATAATTTTTTTTCTTCAATTTTTTATCTTCCCATGCCCACAAAGCACTTACCTCACATTAATTTTCCTCTTCAAAAATAGATAAATTTATAACAACATTTTTCTCATCCAAACAAATTTAAGAGTCACTATAATCTTTATAAACTCCTAAATATTCACTTAATATGAGTCAAGGAATTGTGTTAAATCATGTGGTCTTATTTATTTCTTAATTGAGGATTTAGGTTGGTAGGTTTGGGACATGAAAATTGATGGGGTTGAATAAGGAGGTTTTGGATATATTTGAAGAATACATACATGATCAGTTTACCCTAAATTTTAGTCTATCATAATTGTTATAAAGTTATGTTATCTCCAGTATATTTAAAAATACAAAAGAGAACTTCATACCTTTTATAAAATCAATAACAACATTATTTTATTTCCATTTCCCTAATATTATAAAAATTATTTCCAATTTTTTTCAGATCTGAATTTGAGCATTATTATAACACATTAATGTTAATAAAGGCATCATTGAACTCCATAATTTCTTGTGAACTTCTTATCCTTTATCTTGAATGAGAAAACTTATATTTATCTTCTAAAGAATTATTTTGAAATTTTTAAATAGCTATAGACCTATAGAATTTTATTTACATTCTGAGCTTCCCAAAATCTACTTAAATAGCTTTGGTGAGATACATATTTCAAAAAAATAACTTTTCTCACAATAAAAAAAAATACATATTTAGATTCTTATTTTCTTCCCACAGTAGCCTAAATTTATTCATCCAAGAAAAATATATCACCCTTATATTTGAATTCAGCTATGGAATGCAATTTTACTTCCTAGAGCATTGTGAAAAGGTAAAATGTCTTATAATCAAGAAAACTAGGAATTTATCCATGGATTATAAGGGGATCACTAAGATAAAATTTATTAGTAGGCCAATATAATAAAAAATATTATAAATGGTTTTATAAATCATAAAATAGTACCTCAACCATTTTTAACACAAGTTCCCCAAACACCAAAGTTTTTATATAATTTAAGAAAATTATATTAAATAAATCATTATTTGGTCCAAGAGATAATTAATGTGAATTTAATGTAGATATTGAAATATTTTAGAGGCCACATGGGCTGGTGAATTTAATGTTTTTATAGTGTTTTGAGACATGAAATTCCAAAATTTAGGTGCATTTTCATAAAATTTAAAAAGTTTTGAATATGGAACACAACTATTTTATCATTAATTTAATTTTAGTTATATGGAAAAATAATTTCATACATTTTATTAGGTTTCAAAAAATCATATGGTAATTCAATATGTTCATGAAAGTATTTAAATATACTCTAAAAATGAATGAAAACCCCAAAAAATGAATGAAAAACAATAGTGAAAAATTAAAAATAAAATAAAATTAGAACAAAAGAACCCCAAATTTATAGAATATGTTTCTCACCCTACACTAATTTCATGAAATTATCTCATGGTATATCAGTTTATATAAAAAGTTAGGATAAAAAATTATATACAATGGAACAAAAAATGATAATGAAGGACACAAACTGGTTTTCAAATGTACTCAGTAGCTTGAAGGTTGATCTCCTCTTCTGAATTATCTTGAAAATTTTCTTTAAAAACATTAATTGGTTAATAATGAATATTAATAGTGATTAATTTTATAATTTTGTGATGTGAATACCACTAAAAGGAAAAACATGAGTACTCATGCAAGGTCTAAACCACTTGGAATGAAATTCACCTAAAAATATCTTAATTCTATATTTATATAATAACACATTATCTCTTTATTAGAAGTATTTTTTGAGTATCATTTCATTGTGAAAAGACTTTTTTCTCCTTATACAACCTATAAACTTCGTAAGATTTGTTTTTGGATACTTCCAACTCCTTCAAAAGGGATATTCTTTCTTTTCTAGTAGAAAATATGTTTATTATATATGTTTTAAAAACCCAAAACCATTTTTGTTCTGACTTAAAATTGAGGTGAAAATATTTTCCATAGACTAATCTAAAAAAAGACCTTCCTATTGATATATTAAAAGAAATTATAAATTCCCAAAGTGAATAATCTACTCTGAACCTTCATTTATTTCTATTTGGGTGAAGAGTTTTCTCTAGAATTTGTTTGATTTCTCTATTAAATAGTTTATGCATTATATTAGTTTATTAGTGATAGGTTATTGAATATTTATCAGTGACTCCATATTTATTCAACATAGACTCTAAATTTTTATTTAAAAAATTGTTCCCCTATTTATTGATTAAAACTTTTGTAAACCAAATAATGAAAACATATTTTATTTTATAAATTTGGAAACAAGTTTTCCATCATCAGTTATTTTTAGAATATATTATACCCATTAGGAAACATAAAATACACTTGGTAATATATAAAAGTATCCTAAAGATTTGGGAAAGGGTCTCATTAAATGAAAACCTAATACATCAAATATATCATAAAACTAGATGTCCAAATGTGGAATTTTATTTATTTTTGAAAAAATTATTTGAAATTAGCATGTTTCTCTAGTTTTACATAATTTAAAATCATATTTTTAAAGTGACGGACAATAAACACTAGAATAAATAACTTTTTTATCAGTTCTTTGGGATATTAAGTGTAATTTACATCTTAAAGTGTGAAAAAAATTAGGAATTATAATACCTTGACCCCAGAATACTGAAGCTGGTGCTTTATTTTAGTACATTGGCATGATTTTAAGGAATCAGAACCTGAAGGACCAATCAGTTTAGTAGTCTTGAAAAATATATTACATACATGAACATTACATTATAATTCATAATATTAAATAAAACATATATTATCCTTTGAGAATACTATTATTCTCCTAGATTAACCCTATATATTAATCATGAAACACTTCTTAGCATCCAGGGAAAATAAAACACAAGAAAGGGGTGAGATCAGATGATTAGTAAGGGAAAAAAATAGATAATACTCTTTCATAAATATTCATAAACTTTTAAGGAAAGGTATAAAACTAAAACACAATCCTTTTAAACATAATATTTAGTATAATATGTCAAGAATAAATCAAATAATGTCATCTAAACATTCACATAGATATTCTCCTAGTCAAATAATAACATGTAATATCAATAACTAATCTCATAATGAGGGAATAAAAAATGTTAGACATCATAACCACACTATCAAGGCCTATTTCCAAGAGCATACATAAACAGGTAAAAACCCAAACTAGTTTGTCTCATGAGAACCATAAATGCATCGAGGGGCTTTCATTAACTGGTACCCAACCTGTTTGACTTTCATTAAGAAGTCCCCAAACCATCACTTACTAAACCCAATTCATTCCTCATATGAAAAGGGTGAAACATAACCAATGTAATCATTTATATTAAAAACTAGTATACAAAATATGAATACTTTAACAATAAAAAAATTATAGTATCTAAATAGCACATACACAATCAAACTAATCATAAACCATTAAAAAATATGGTAAATACTATCATAAGAGATCAAACAAAATTAATCATAATATCTAAAAAAGGATGTTGACATAGATTAAAATAAAATGTTAAAATAATTAAAAATATCTCATGGAAAATACCCCTTTTTATTTGAAATCATTTATTCAAAAGTTGTGCACTTATAAAAGAAGACATTTGAAAAGATTTTTTTCAATCAAAGTGTCTCATACCACTTTGAAAATTTTGAAAAAAAATTAACATTTAAAAAAATTCATGTCCATATAAATAAATCCTTAAAATCATTTTAAAAACATGGACATTAATGAGAAATATTTGGAATAATAAATCATTAAAACATTTAAAATGATGTTTAAGTTAAAAAGTCTCATACATTAAACCATAAAAATATTCCATTTAAAAAAATTGAATGAAATTAAAAATAAGAATAAAATGTTCTTTATAGTCCATTTTATACATATAAATAAATATGTATGATAATATCAAGAATATTTTAAATGGAGAAATGATCAATTCCTAAGACATTCAAAGCGTCTCATACCACTTTAAACATTTACCTTCCTGAAAGTTATTATTTTTATTAATTTGTGAGAAAGGAAAACAACAGGAAGCAAGTACTCATGAGGGATGAAAGAAATGCAGGCCCAGGGAATCCCCTTGCACCAAACTGATACACTCGAGAGGTAAAGAGTGGAGGTTGTCAAAGATCATGAGAGTTTTCTCCCGTCAACCTAACCGGGCAAGTCTGTCCGCCGAAAAGTTGGATTCCCTCAAACTATGATGGATAATACTCCCTTGATCAGTCTCTGTCCTGCATCTCTGGATGAGGTAGGTCAGCTCCCATGGAATCCCCTAACTTCCTTGAAGAGACTTGACAAGAACCTCCGAATGAGACTCAACCTCGGTGATCTGCAACCCTTTCCTTCTGCATACCATGAGCCCAGAGTGAAGGGCCCAAACCTCATCACCTAAAGAGAATCCTGGACCATAGAAGGTGCTAAAGGCAACAAGGACGGAGCCCCAAATGTCCCTAAGAAATCCTACACCTCTCATGGAACCTTCCATATAGGATCCGTTGATATTAAGTTTCAATCCATGTTTCGGCGGTTGCCATTTAACCCAGGAGCCACTTTCCCTATTCTGTAAGCATGGACGATTGAGAAGATTGTAGATCGTCTCCGACGCGAGTCCACCTTTAATGAGTGAGGCAAGTTACCTGATAAAAGATTGGAACCGAACTTGAAGGGACCATGGGGAGCAAGGGGACCCCAGATGAACCTGGTTTCGTGCCTCCCAGATGGTCCAACAAATGGATATCAAAATAACCACTCTGATGTTTCATTCCATCATCCTGTTATTAGTTCCCGTGAACCACATGGACACAAACTCCTGAGAGGTCCTGGGATTTCTACCCGATTGCTGTGGGTGGTTGAACATGGATTATATCTCACGAAAATTTAAAGTGAGATGGAAATTCCTTACAATTTTCATATCATTGCACTACAACAAAACCGGCCCCTAGTTGCGGTTTTTTTTCATTTGGCGGCGGTTTAAACCACCGCTATAGGGTTTGGTGGAGGTTTACAAAAACTGCCGCGAAACTGGGCGTCAGAAATCTATTAGCGGCGGTTTTTACTATTTCGCGGCGGTTTAAGAAAAGCGTCGTAGATTCCTCTTTTCGCGACGGTTTTTGTCCATTTCGCGGCGGTTTTATGCGTAGATGATACTTTTTTTTCGCGGCAGTTTTAACCGCCGTTATATTCTGGCGTTTGATGCGCCTATGTCGCGGCGGTTAAAACTACCGCTAAATTTAAACATAATACATTTAACAGCGATTATAACTGCCGCTAAATGCTTACCAGTAAGGCATTAACGACGGTTAAAACCACCACGAAATGTTGACCTGAAAAAAAAAATAATTCTACTCCTACCACACCACTGCCCTGAAAAACAAATCAAACCAGAATATTGAACATGAGACACCATACAAACAAATAACATGGTAGTATTCATTGAAAAATAGGATATGAGAAAATGTTGTATGTTATGGAGTCCAACCTAAGGAAAGGTATGTATCACAATTTGGTGAGTAACCAATCCATGTGACCCCCAAGATGTATATGTGTTTTTAGCTTCTTTAATTTCTTATGTGTTTTAAGAAGGGTTGATTTATATTATATGGATACTAATACTCTATATAATAAATGGTTATGAATTTTGATACAATTTATGTGATCATGCTAACCATGGTGATGTGTAATGATATGTAATTGGTTATGCTCTAAGTTGGCCGATATAACATCCATGGGTGGATTGTGATATGGGTTGGGTTTTTTTAACAATGGATTTGTGTTATGGGATAGAAAAAATTATGTTTATATGGGTATAGAATTTTTTCCAAAGATGTATGTTTGAGTAGTTATAGAATGTATGTTATGGTATGGTTTGTTGTGTGTTTTGGGTTGGTTGTTAATGGCTACTATAGAAAATGGGTAACTTGTGAATTGGCGTGTGTTTTAGGTTGGACAACACACTAACCGTGCATGGTGCTTGAGAGAGTATGGTTTATGATCTTGTAGGTTATACATGATTCCTATTGAGGATTTAAGTTATGTCATTGGATATGAGATAAGAGTTTCATGTATACATCCCAAGATGGTCATCATGTTGAAGGTTGGATGGGATGCATCATGACATAGTTGTTATTGACTTCGTTAAAGAAAATAGGTTTGAGTTTTTTAAAATTTCAACAACAACTTATCTAATGTTTTCCTAAATACCTTATTGGTGGAATTATACTTAACCAAACCAAATGATATTGATTTTTCACAATAGTTATTATCATAATATAATGTCATTAATATATATGTGCATGTATGTGATCTTTATCCTTCAGGGGAAGTATGGTGTGTTGATTTCTAGTAAGGATTAGTAACCTATATTTCATAGTTGGATTGGGTATGGGATTAGTGATATGCATGAGAACCCTCGAGTGGGTATATTGGCCTATGATTTTCCTTGTGATATTTGAGATGGGTTCGTAGATTCTTCTCCATGGGTTGTATCCTATATAGGATGTGACATGTGAACTAGGGTTGAGAGAGACTAGTAATATTGAGATGTATCTTGGGATATTAGTGATTGGAGTGTTCTAATCAAGTGAAATAGCGATTCTCATTTCCACCTGATGAGGGTTTTCTTGTATGTATGTAATCCAAGAGAGGACTTATCCTAGGTCTATGAGTTCATTAAATAAATGAAAGTAAGTTTAGACACTTTGTTCTATAGTGATGGTATATAGGTGGATTGTGGTTTGGTATTCAGTTAGTAATATCATTGTATTTGGTATTGTGAATGTAAAAGCATGGGTAGTGCTTGTGTTTTGTTAAGTCTAACATGAATAATTGACATGGTTATTTGGGGGATAAGTTAAGTTAAACTATGATTATTTGGATGTTATTGTAATGATGCATATTAGGTGTTTTAATAGAGTGTATACATGCTTAGATTCATGTTATACTGATAACGGTTAAATTTAGGTATTGTGGGAGGCTTCCAAGATACACTCTTTCCATGTCAGTAAGAGCATGAGTTCTTTATCAGCATAATTGGTATGTTGGTTGTATAGTCTAAGATTAGCCTTTCAGGTGGGGATTTGGGTAGTTATTAGGTGTAGTTTTACTTGGTTAACATGTGGTTTATAATAATTGTTGGATTTTCATAGATCTCATAGATAGAGAGATTTAGTGATGAAGGTAATGTGACTATTGGGAATTTGGTCATGGGGACATTATCAATCCATGGTTGTTTCATGTGATGATTTCCTAATGTATGGGTTTGTTCAATTGCGGAGACGCCTGGTTTCTCAAGATGGTTAGTGCATTGGGATACCAAATGACACATATTTTGATGCATTTTTTATTACAATTAGATGGTCCTTGAGCATTCTTCCTATGGTTTATACATTATTCTATGATACATGTGATATGTGGTCTCATCGCTTGTTTTATATCAACCTTAAACTAAAAACAAATTGGTATTCCTTGACCCATTTGAGTGGTGTAAAAATTTTAAGGCCATGACAGAGCCTTTTATCATTAACCTTTCATGCCTTAGACATTTATGGTCATGGGATTGGCCTTTTAGTGTGATACATATTGGATATGGATCCAATAAGGGTATGTCTATGCTAAACTAAAACATATTGGGCCATCAGATAGGTGCTTTATCTTCCACTTAGTAAGGAAATTGATTGAAAAAGGGAGTATCTAGTAAAAATTGGCATACATAAAACCAATATGTTACCTAATAACTTCTGCCTTGTTGAGTGTTACATGGGGTGACTGTTCCTCCCTCCTGAGATTCTATTCTAAGGGGATATACTTTGGTTGTGATTATGGATATAGGTTGGGCATGTGTAGACCAACCTAGCGTAGACCTAAGGATGTGTTAAAATTTATGGAAGCCCTTCAGTGAGATTTTTATCTTCTATTGTTTTGGTTGTCTTTATACCATTGAATGTTTGGGGATTTGGTATGTGATAGAATTTCTTCATGCCTGTGTAATGTGTTGTGTCTCATTGGGCCTTGATAGTGATGGTATGAATTGGGCTTACACAGCTAGGATACCCAGGTGCTGATATGAATGGGACTTACACAATTGGACTGCCTAGGTACTTCTATGAATTGGTTATGGTATGAATCGAGCTTACACAATGGGGCTACCCGAATGCTGCTATATAGTAGAAATGGTATGAATATGGGTTACATATATGGTATTCTCATTGGATGTGGTACCAATTCAAACACAGGCCTAAATGGAATGATGTATACCACACTCGAGAAATCAAGACATAAAATGGAACATCATAAATAAATAAAATGCATAGAAGGAAACATGAGAAATCAAGAAAATGTTAGGACATGAAAATGTTTGGTAGAAACTATGTGCCATACATGTTACATATACAAACCAACCGTTCTCATACTTGTTCAACACATCAACAACACTATTACTCATCATCTGATGTTGCATCGTCACCCTCTCCACCTTCATCTCCACTACCTGCTGCCACCTATAAGAACATTATATTGAAAATTAAATATTGTTGCATATTTATAATTAAACTTAAAACCAATAAAAGTGTGCAAAATAAATGATTTTTATTTTTTTTGTGATTTACCTGCTCACCACTAGCCGATGCACTACCACCGAGGGCATATCTGCTCATATGCTGACGTATTTCAAGCAACTCTTTCTGTAAAGCAGATATCTGATCCCCCTGCTGGTGAACTGTGTTTCGTAGAGAAGACATATCCCTCTGAGTATCTTCAGGTATGAAATGACTATAACCAGGAGTAGATGTAGCCGAAATCCCTGATGGCCTGCCAAAGACCTCCGATGGTACGGGTCCCAAACCCATCCCACGCACTCTACCAGGATGCTCCTTCCCAAGGACTTTACCAACCGGGTCATCCTGGGAGACTGAGTAGGATTGCCCAGGATTGACATCCCATATTTCTTTAATTTTTACCTATAAATCAAATATCAATATATACTAACACAGTAAAAACTGATAATAAGTTATTATAATAAATAATTGACTCCATACCCCAACTTCTATGGAAGGTTCATTAACAAAACTTCCATCTGTTTTTTTATGAACATCCAGCCACAGTTCTGTTCGGGATGCTTCATGCCCTAAACTCTGTGACTTCATTAAACAAAGATAAATCAACAATTAAATATGTTAAATAGATAATATTGTCTTATAAATATTTAAACTAATTAAAAGATTACCAATGACATTCGGCTTCTAGAAAAGCTTTTTGAGCCCGCAGTGTGCGGGATGACTTGCTTTGCCCGGTTTGATGCATTCTGTCTTGAGAGATCCTGAAATAAATAAAATTCAATTTAACAGTAATGTATTCAATGTCTATCTCCTCTTCATGTACATGTATAAATGTAAAATGAGGATAATATAATAATATATATTTCAATACCATCCGCTTCTCATCACGATGGCTATCGAAAAAAACTTTCCACTGTTCTTTTGGTACCCCACTGGGTAGCTTCTCATACATCTGCTGCACGGTCAACGAAGTATCATTGAAATCACACCACAACATCCATTTGAAATATTTCCATTTTTTTCCAAGATTTTTCAATGTCCACTTCCGTGCTATCACATTAGCAACGGTAAAGTGGAAGAACATCTGTATATAGAAATTCATTTTGAATATATTAGTAACATGACATTCAATTAAACCATAAAGTAATAAAATTACCTTTATCTGAGAATCAAAAACTTCATTTTCCAGTTTGGAGGCATATTCCTCCAATCATCATATGAAATAGGCAGGGAAATGGGCTTCACTGCCAGCTGACCTATAATATGACCAAGTAAACCTGCGACGTCATCCGTCGGGACCCCATAAGAATCAAATGGCACCACTATTTTCTCGCCATTCATGTTCCAAACATCAGAACTTTTTAAGTGTTTTTCCACGGTTGCATTTTTTTCATTTGCAATTAGCAAACAATTACTATAAACAAAATGCAATAAATTAATTTAATTAAAATTTGTACCTATGACTGTGACCCTCCAGAATGTCCGTGATGAACTGGAAGGGGTGTATCGCTGTCCCACTGCTGAGGATCCTGTAGGGGGAGGCGATGACTCATCCTCTAATGAGACATCCACTGACAGTGTCAGAGATGGTGCAGGAGGAGATGATGCAGGGATGTAGGCAGCTGCTGCCTCAGATGCCATGGGGACAGACGGATCGTCATCTGTCGCAGGAGTAGATGAAATGGTGTACCGCTTCTTCCTTGGAATTCCTGTCATTTAATCAAATAAAATTAAGTTCAGAATATATATTTCAAAAAATTTATGCAGAAAAAAAATTAAAAATGATAATAGATGCCCAGTACTAACAAACAAAATATATATAACAATGATAACGAATGACTACAGAAATGAAACAAGTGGTTGCGGAATGAATAAATAATTGTACATACAATCATTTTCCCCTTTAATCATGTCGGTTTCCTGCTCCATTGCTTCATCCACTTCATCCATCCTTGCTAGACTAATATTTTCAATATCACGATGGACAAATAATTCTGCTTCCCGTTGTTGATGAAATTCAATTGCAGAGGTCAAATCTTCCACTTCATCACCCATATCATACAAATCTCTTTGTATTACGTGAGTAACTACACTCCACCCTTCATCCACAACATCATTCACATAATATACCATTTTTTCCTGCGATGCTAAGATATATGGATCATGCAGTTCACGATCACCAACATCCATCAAGTGAGAGAAATTTACAGAAGTAAATTACAAGGAATCTCTTTTAACACCTCTGATAATATAGACCCATTTTCATTTGAATAAAACAACAGAAAAATGCCCATGGTAGTTTAATTCAATAATATCATGCAACTTTACATAGTATTCCACTTCAGCAAATGTTAATATACCACTATTCTGTGTTTTCAAACCCACTTCTCGATCGACTGTACGAAATCTAAAACCATTCACATTATAAGCGTCGAACTTTCTAACTTGTTTTATAGGACCTCTAGCAAGAAACTTCAAATATTCTGACAAGTCTGCTCGAGTATCAGTATTCATGATCTGAAGAATAAAAATATAATTTAATAGATTTGCAAATTGTATGTGTCAAACTAATATTCGTATTTATTGCAATATTTATAAACTTACACGTCGTGAAAACCATTCTACCGGCTCTTTATTCATAGCTTTTGTTATATCTTTTTCATTCCGTGTTCGACCTCTCATTCGTCTCTTTGTTTGTATCCTCAACTCTTCAATAAATGGATCTGCAATTTCACTATTCAGCATTACATATCTATGTGCCTGTAATAACTCCAATTCTGTCAGTGTCGCGTATGAGGTCCTCCCAACTGATCGGCCAATAACAGGAAATATTTTTGATTTCTGATGCATTTGAGATTGAGTTGATGTGTCTTCAACACGTCCAAATCGATTAAATATTGTCTCAATATCATCCAAATATCTGGAACAAAAGGTGAGACACTCCTCGGCTAAATATCCTTTAGCAATAGAGCCTTCTGGTTGAGCTTTATTTCTCACGTATGCTTTCAAATGCCCAAGATATCTGTGAAAAATAATAATAATATTATGCATTTATTTAAATTCCAAATATTGTTTACTTAACTGGAAACATATAAATAAAATACCTCTCAATTGGATACATCCATCGATAATGAACGGGGCCTCCTAATTTAGCTTCGTCAACCAAATGCACAGTTAAATGCATCATGACAGTAAAAAACGATGGAGGAAAGATCATCTCCATTGCACAAAGGGTCAATACAAACCTCTCCTATAGGTTGTCAAGCTGTAATGGATGTAGAGTTTTCTCACATAATTGCTTGAAAAATGTGCAGAATTGTAGTACAATAGCAGTAACTTTTTCAGGTAATAATGTACGTAATGCCAATGGTAGTAACTATTGTAACAAAACATGTGAATCGTGACTTTTCAATCCATATAACTTACGATTCTTCCAAATCAACACACCTCGAGATGTTACTCGAATACCCATCAGATACCTTCACATTCTTTAAAATTCGAAGGAACGCATCTTTATCCCTATTTTTCATTGAAAAAATGGCCGGGGCATACTTTTCATTCTCATCTGGCCAGAGATCACGTTTTATGTTCATTACTTGTAAGTCTTTGCGAGCATTGAGATGATCCTTCGACTTTCCATTCTCATTAAGTAATGTGAAAATCAAATTATCACATACATTATTCTCAATATGCATCACATCAAGATTGTGGCACAAAGAATTAAATTCCCAATACGTAAGTTTGAAGAATATACTTTTTTTTCTTCCATTGTTGCGTTCTGATTTCACTTGACGATGCACTTCACACTCGTTTTCCGCTATCAGTCAAATGATGAATCTTTCCAAATTCTGTTTTAACATTTTCAAGCTGTGTCAATATTTCAGAACCAGTTAACAACTTTGGAGGTGGTCTACGATCAATGGAACCATTAAATTTTGATTTGTTCAGCCGAAATCTATGAGATGCATCAAGAAATCTTCGATGGCACAAGAAGCACCATTTTCTACTGTGAGGTAGCCGTTTGGGCTCAAAATCAAAGTTACAAACGGGACAAGCCAAACCAGTATAAGTGTTCCAACCAGATAAATTCCCAAGCCCAGGGAAGTCACTAATGGTCCACATTAAAGCAGCATGCATTTTGAACATTGTTTTAGAAGAAACATCAAATGTCTCAACACCGTTGTTCCATAACTCCTGCAATTCTTCAATCAAAGGCTGCAGGTATACATCAATATCATTTCCAGGCATTTATTTTCCAGGAATAATTATCAAAATGATAAAAGATGTTTATTGCATACACATCCTCGGAGGCAGAATATAAGGGATCAAAACAACTGGCCAAATGCTATAACTCATACTCAAAGTCCCAAATGGGTTGAATCCATCGGCAACCAATCCCAATCAAACATTCCTAGGATCAGCTGAGAAATCTAGATGTAATGAATCAAATGTATTCCAAGATTGGGAATCTTGTGGATGTATCATTAACCCATCATTGTTATTATCTACAGAATTCCACTTCATGTGTTCGACGGTTTTTGATGACCTGAATAATCTTTGCAATCGAGGCTTCAAAGGAAAGTAACGCAAAACTTTTGCAGGTGTGTTCCTTTTCTTCTTCTCTATGAAATTATGTTCAGTCATACTTCCAACATCACCTTTTGACTTCCATCTAGAAGAAGAACATTTCTTACAATTCTGTCTACTTGAATCCTCTCCCCAGAAAAGCATACAATCATTGGGACACGCATGTATTTTTGTATAATTCAGACCAAGCTTGTTTACAACTTTTTTCATCTCATAAAACGATTCTAGGATTTTTTCTTCAGGAAATGCATCACGAATCAATTCCAATAACATGGACATTGCCTTATTTGTAATTCCACATAGACATTTGATATGGTACAACTTCAGCAGAAATGAAAGCTTTGAATATTTCTAACACCCACTATACAACTCTTGATTTCCATCGTCAAATAAATCATGAAACGCATTTTCCTCACTGAAGTTTTCCCTTACATTTGGCTCCACAGAATCAAGAGGAGGATCCAATGATATGTTACAATCTTGATCTTCTTGTGTTACAGTCTCAAAAACATCACTTGTCACGTTGCAATTTGTAGCACCCTCTTCTGGTTGTTCTGATATGTTTTGATGCTCATAGTGGTGTCTTGCAGTGCCGAATGCATCATTTATGAGGTTTTGAATTTCATTTTCCATTGGTGACAAACTTGGGACCTCATTCTGTGGATTAACATCATTCCTCAATCTTTCTGTATTGTTTGATTCTCCATGCCAAATCCAACACAAATATTGATCAGGGAATTTCTTCAGTATTAAATGTTCATAAACTTCATCTCTCTTCAACCATGTTCTAAATTTACATTTAGGACATGGACATCTTATTCTCCCTTCAACGGATCGATTAGAAATTGCAAAATCTAAAAACTCATTCAAACCCTTAACATATTGAGGTGTGTTCCTCGGTAATGTGATCCAGCTTTTATCCATGTATATCACAATGTGCCTACACAAAATATACGATAGTGTAAGATTACAGAAACATAATATAATAAAGATGAACCATTGATCATAAAGTATGCATAATATAATAAAGATGATTCATTGATCACATTTACCACTTCAGACCAACCGAAAAAGTCTGGTCCATAGGAGACAACATCAACACCTCATTGAGGAGCAATAAGAATATCGGGTTACAAACTTATCATAACACTATCGATCACACATTTATGTTGCCTCAAACAACACCCCATTGATGTGTGATCGAAACTGATCATAATGCATTTTAAACCTGAGACATTATGTGATTGTTTAGGCTTGAACTTAGATGTCCTCAAAGAGGAATGATGTTTCTCAATGGTTTCATACACAACCAACCATATCAAAGTCATATTTCCTATGACAAAGAAGACTATCTGGGTACCAATCCATGTACTGAATATGGTGTGAGGTAAATTAAGTAGGCCACCACTAATGGTTTCTAATGCATAATCTAGTCCATGAATATAAAACAAACAATAGTGTGCAGGTATATCAAAATTAAGTGTCACTATAAATATAAATCCATGTCACACTCAGGTTTTTTAGGAGACACTTGGCACAATCTCAAACCTTAGAGATTTCATGTAAACATTGGTAATAATATCCACTTTGAAATGCACCAACCTAGAAAAGTTAGTGGAATACACTATAACAATACATTCCCATTTTTATAATGTTAGAAAGTATCAGGTCTTTTCCACATGTAACATTTTAGGATAAAACTATAGTTTATATATTTTCTTGAAGGATTCCCACGTAAGATCCTCATAAAATATAGCATGCACAACTTAGCCTCACCATTTCCTTCCCGATCCATCAAGAATATATGTTTACCCCCACCCCTTAGATTCCTTGGGAATCTTTATAATTTTAAATCTCCTACCAATCTACTCAATCCTCTCCTCATATTTCTATATTCCATTATCACCATGAAAGATAGGTGGATTCTTGTTAGTAAATTATGAGTCATGATCCACTACTCCTCCTGGGATTTTAATACCTTCATAACCGAAGTATGAATAGTGAATATTATAACTTCTACTAAAGAAGATACCACTAAGGGATTCTCCTATTAAACCCGTATCACAAATCTATCACTTAGATTCATAAGACCTCTTCTAGTAGGAATCGTCTAACAAATACAAGATGAAAACCCCTTTAGTCATGAGAAAATTCCTAAATCATAGAACAACTTCCATAATCCATATTAATGATTTAAAATAATAATAATTTTATGAATTTATGAATTTTATTAATTAAATATAAAACATAAGAAAGGAATAGTTTTTTTAAATAGACACCAAATCTAGTTTATTCAGTCAACAACAAAGACCAAGTGACAATATTTTCAAAAATAACTAACCACCCATAGTAACTTGAATTCATACATGGAGGTGAGATGTCTAGGCACCATCCCACACATATTAACTAAATTCTAGTGCTACTAAATCTAGTCTACCAATGAAACTAAACCAAAACTAGGAAGTGTCGTAACATTCCAGGCTCAATATTCCTTTTGATATTAATTTATAAAGAACCAACTAGGGAAAACTAGGCAAGTCTCCCAAGAGGGTCTTATACATGGAGATGTGTAATAAAGAGACATGAAAGTAGTATCTTGTTTTAGAGAATAAAGTTATGAAACCAAATTAAAATAAAAAATAAAGATAAACATCCATTAGTATAAAAATTTTAATCTAAATAGGCCAAACCATAAAGAATTTAGTCAACCACTTTTTGTGAGAAAACCCATTTTTGAAGAAAGACCTATTTAAAAACATGTATATTTTCCATAAAATCCATTTAAATCCATCAATTTCATGAAACAAGCCAAAGAAATTATTAAGAATATATGGAAATTTTAAATTAGAACCGCTTGTATAGATACACCCACCTTATAAACATAAGGAACCTAAGATCCTTCGACAATATAAATTGGAAACAAGCAGATATTCCTCAAATAGAAAAGGAATGAGGGAAAACCACAATGGATTGATTGATAACACATATTATTTATGAAACCAACGAAAACATATCACACAACACTACCAAACCAAGAACATAAATGATAAAGAGAGTGAATGATATTACACGCACCCAAAGGAAGACAACCCACCACACTAGTGAAAAAATGCTCTAAGAAAAGAAATCTGGTAGAGGAAGATACCCAATATTATCTAAAATCTTTCTAGGATTTATGAGGGGGGTCTTCACATTGAATGGAAGAAGGGTAATATGTAAATCATGATAAAAACCATTGGTTCTAAAAAATTAATGTCATGAACCCCTTTCATGGTGTGAATTCCACGATTTATAAAAATACCCAAAAAAGTATCCTTAGTTTGAATTAATCCTAATCAACACATTAAAAACTTGAAAATGTTTTATGACTTATAATTATTCAAGCTCTAAACCAAACTCATAGTATCTACCCTGCAGTAGATTCACATTGTGTAACAAATTCATGATTCGAATCAAAGAACCAAGAAATAACTAAAAATTACCAATATAGAAGGTGGTTGCGGGGGGCGCCGGGGGGTGCAGGGGTCGCCGGAGGCCGCGGGGGGTGCGGGGGTCGCTGGAGGGCGCGGGGGGGCGCGGGGGGCGTATAGCATCCCGCCATTTTATAACATAAACTTTCATTACATTACACAAAACTGAGGATCTTTAAGGTCTAGTGTCTTGGAAACCAGGAACATAATACATGAAAAAAACATAAAACATTATTCTTAAACACTTGAAAGGCGTCTCCTTAAGTTCATTCTAGGTTCATTACTGCATCTCATAACCTGGGGACATACATCAAAAGAAAGGGTGAGCAGAAGGCCCAGTAAGGGAAACAAGAGGAACATTTTACATGTGAACTTGAGATACTTCAATAAGGACATGAAAAGAACTTTAAGGCATGAGAAAGAAATCATGATGCATTTCATAATAAAAATAACATTTTCCATAACTTGAAGATGTGGCTACATCATTTAACATAGAAAATAATGAACATATCACCAAGGTCCATCCCCAAGGTGTCATTTGAAAATTACCAAGGTTATTCACCAAGGTATCGTGAAAATTGTAATCTCTAGTGGTTACATCATTACCCAATGCATTGGAGCGCTATCAGGGCGCACCCTTAAATTTGCCTTTATTATCATGTTATCCACATATATCATCATCAAACATTTCATAAACAACCCATATAACATAAAATAAATGGGTTTCATTTCATAATCATCACGTTTTAAAAACTGCTTTAAAGACATGATCTTTACGTCACTTTAAACCCACGGAAAGGGAAAGCGGGTCTCATGTATGTAAATCCCAGAATTTAAAATAGAACATTTTGATATATATGTGAATACCATTGTAGAAATAAGATCTTTGAGTATTCACTTTATAACATAAAATAATTTTTGAGAAAAGAGAGAGGCATTTTGAGGGGAAAATTCTACAGCATAACGGCTAAGTTTTGGGGTTTTAGAAAACATTGAAATGAGAGGGGACATGGGTCACCCACTCATAAATGATCCATAAAAAAGTAGGGTGAAATAATAAGAAGGACATATGGACATGGTAATGAAATTTTATGGACATACCATTTGAAATGAAAAAACATGGAAGGAAAAAAAATTAGATTTCTCTTATGAAAATTCGGCAGCCTAACGGCGTCACTTAAACTTCAATAAAAATGAATTGACAAGATCAAATAGGGTCTCTCATAATATGATAATAAGAGATCAGTATGATAGATATAGAGATCATACCCCAACATAATAAAAAAGGAACTTGAAAGACTTGATATGAAAATCGAACTTGAAAAATGAGAAGGGTGAAAGGATCCCTTAAAAATTCGGCAGCCTAACGACGTCACTTAAACTTTCATAAAATGAAATGATGAGAGTAAGAGTGGATCTATAATCACATAAACATGAAAAGGGAAGTAAGAGGAATATAAAAGAACATCATCTCACATAAGAACATGTAGCATAAAAGGAATGACATAAAAAAGATTACATGAAAAGAAAGAGAGGGGTCGAATCCCTTACCTTAAAACGTGACTCTTGAAACTCAAAGGATTGGACCTTGAGGGCTTGGGGGCACCTTGGGAGGACTCCTTGGAAGGTAAGAAGACCATAACTTCGTTGGGGGAGAGTTGGGAGTGAAAAATAAAGGAGTAAAGGGTGGGTATTTATAGGGAAAGTGAGGGGACAAGGCATTAATGGCCAAGGGACACCTCACATGTGCTTTTCTCAAACCCATGTGATCTCCCTTGGCATTTATCATGGAGTTAGGCCACATGGGGCCCCCAAAACAATAATTCATCACCCTTGGCCGGCCAAACCTTAAAAGATCTCATGTCATCATCATGACACCGTTATGATGTCATTAAACATACCGAAACCCTAAAACTGTATTTTTACTATTCACTGAAAATTCAACTTTCTCAGAAAAATCCCAAAATTTCACATTAACCAAATATCAATGCTATGATTTCAAAAATGAACTCCATTTTATAAAAATAATTTTCTAAATATTTTTAATTTTATTTTTAAATAACTACACTATTCACCGAAAATTCATTTTTTTCAGAAAAATCCCCAAAAATTACCATAACATAATATCGATGCTCTGAGTTCAAAAATAAAGTCATTTTTATAAAATTAATTTTCTAATTATTTTTAATTAAATTTTTAATTAAAAAACACTATTCATCTGAAAAAACTAATACTTGACTAATAATTTATGAAACCGTTATTTAATCATTTTATTGAATCACATTACTTAATCAAGGTGCCTAGATTATTTTAAAACTTTCTTTAAGTGAGATTACTAATCCATTTGGTCACATTACTAATCCTAAGCGTAAAATCACTATTCACAATTTACTATTCATCAAAAATCAAGTTGATCTTATTAGACTCCAAATTTCGTACTGAACATAATTGTAGAAGACCATTTTTTGAAAATCATTACACATTTTAAATTATTTAAGGTTTACATAAACATTTTTTTTTAAAATATCCTTTTGAAAATTCATAAAAAAATATGCATACTATTTTTATCCGGTCATTTGAATATTCGTAAACTTCATCATAAGAATAAATCCCAATTTTTATTTAAAACAAGGATTACACAAGGCAGTTACGGTCTCGTTACATAGCCCCTTATAATACCAGCATAGGACCTAAGAGTAAGGTGTGCTAGGGTGATAGAATCTTGGGGCGGCTCAGTCAACATTTCCCGAGTAGTAATTTCTATCAGTTTGAACTTCTCGCGAAGGCGATTCCGTTCTAGCTTCACATGATGAAGTTCACCTTGCATTTGGTCCAGAGCAAAGCCCAATGGTGCTACATCCTTCCCAAGCTCTGTTAGATGGGCTTTGATCGGTCCAAGACTACTTGGTGAGGCCATCAAATCTTCTTTCTATAATAATTAACCAATATTACTTATATTTAGAGACAAAAATCAAAAAAATTTGTTCACAGCGGTCCTATTGACCGATGGTCATATAACAGTCAAAACCCAATGGTCTCATTTTAATTATAATCATGTTTATTAAATAAAACATTTTTGTTGAGTATAAAAATAAAATAAAATAACAAATGAAATTAGGAAACAAGATTTATTCAAAATTTCGGGCTGTTACAATCTTCCCCCTTAGGAAATTGCGTCCTCGCAATTTTTAAAATTGGGTTTTGAAATTTCATTGAAAGTCCCACATCGGAAAAAGAGTCAGTAACACCATTACTTTAAAAGAAAGAAAAGGAATTACAAAGGCCACCCGAGTTTACTCATACTAGGATTCCATGTAGGAAACATGGACATGGAGGAGAAAACAAAGGGTCATGTTCTAAAGGAGAGTGATAGAAAACATGATTAGGAGGAAGTTAACCACCAGAAAATCCCAAAATTATGATGTGTGTAAGCGGTCTTTGATTACCTAGTAAGAAACGTAAACCAACAACATTTTTGTTTTACGTTCCTTTTAATAACTTTGAGGAATTCATTTACAACATAGATAAAAAAACATAAGGAAATATATCTACCTTCATGTAGAGTTTCATACATTAATAAGTTTCTACCAAAACTAATATTTTCTCCAAACGATGAGCATTCAAAACTACTTGGTCTCATCAAAACACAAGAATCATCTTCTAGAGAATCACATAATCCACAAAAGATCAACTATCTATTTCTTCTATCTTTAAACATTATCCCAAAAATAGAAAGGGTAAGGTAAAACAACTCTTCAAAAATAATCCCATAGGAATGGAAACTACTTTTAAATCTTCAAAGTTCTGTGGTACTACCCAAAGTTCATCATAGACCATTCTGTAAATAATGGTCCTTATGATTCCTCAAAATAAACCAAACTAAGATTGAAACCCAAATACAAGAAATATTTGATAACATAGTCTTCCAAAATAAACTTCATTGTTCATCTCCAAAGAACATCAACCACTCCTAACATCTTATAACAAAATTAGCTAACCTAAACATATTTTACCCAAGATAAATTAATCATTCCAATAAGTAACCTAAATTACTATAAGTCCACCTTAAATTCATCGATTCTTCAAAATATAAGTCAACCTTACTCCTCAATGAAAATACCGTAGTAATCTATTTACCTCGATCAAATATGGTTCCCAAAATAATGAACGTCTTCCAAAATAATAATCATCTTTTAATCCCCAAATCATCTCTGTCGTATTAATACGGTAATCATAGAATTTCCTATCACATTTGTTGTTGGGACATGTTCTTCCATTTCCCGCCATTTACTAAGAATAGAAACTATAATTAGGGGCTTAAATACTTAGCCAATAATCATTAAAATGAAACTATAAGCATAGAAGGATAAACTTATATAAGGAAGGTATACCCTAACTTGTGATCCCCTAGGTTCCAATCTAGGTTATCCATGATCATATCTTCTTATGTGAATCTTTATTTTGTTCCTTTAATAATGGTTCATACTAAGATTATGAATTTACCAAGAATATCCCCCGGGAGTGTCGTAACCAAGAGTGCAGCAAGGCCCGTTGTCGTGTACCAGTTCCCGTTTGAGTCTAGCTCAAAGCGGTGTTTTCGGGTTTTACCCCTATGTACATCTGTGCCAGAGCCACCTCTACCTGCTCGTATCCAGACAAGGATGTATTTTCTTGGCAACCCATTACTCAATACTCACCAAAATACCAGGAAGATTTCCTATATGTAAACTTTTCTATAGGGTTCTTCCTAAAGTTTTCATATCCTAATTTCCACAAATAACTAAACCATCCTTTGATACCAACTATAGCATCCCGCCATTTTATAACATAAACTTTCATTACATTACACAAAACTGAGGATCTTTAAGGTCTAGTGTCTTGGAAACCAGGAACATAATACATGAAAACAACATAAAACATTCTTCTTAAACACTTGAAAGGCGTCTCCTTAAGTTCATTATAGGTTCATTACTGCATCTCATAACCTGGGGACATACATCAAAAGAAAGGGTGAGCAGAAGGCCCAGTAAGGGAAACAAGAGGAACATTTTACATGTGAACTTGAGATACTTCAATAAGGACATGAAACGAACTTTAAGGCATGAGAAAGAAATCATGAGGCATTTCAAAATAAAAATAACATTTTACATAACTTAAAGATGTTGCTACATCATTTAACATAGACAATCATGAACATATCACCAAGGTCCATCCCCAAGGTGTTATTTGAAAATTACCAAGGTTATTCACCAAGGTATCATGAAAATTGTAATCTCTAGTGGTTACATCATTACCCAATGCATTGGAGCGCTATCAGGGCGCACCCTTAAATTTGCCTTTATTATCATGTGAACCACATATATCATCATCAAACATTTCATAAACAACCCATATAACATAAAATAAATGGGTTTCATTTCATAATCATCATGTTTTAAAAACTGCTTTAAAGACATGATCTTTACGTCACTTTAAACCCACGGAAAGGGAAAGCGGGTCTCATGTATGTAAATCCCAGAATTTAAAATAGAACATTTTGATATATATGTGAATACCCTTGTAGAAATAAGAGATTTGAGTATTCACTTTATAACATAAAATAATTTTTGAGAAAAGAGAGAGGCATTTTGAGGGGAAAATTCTACAGCATAACGACTAAGTTTCGGGGTTTTAGAAAACATTGAAATGAGAGGGGACATGGGTCACCCACTCATAAATGATCCATAAAACAGTAGGGTGAAAGAATAAGAAGGAAATATGGACATGGTAATGAAATTTGAGGGACATACCATTTGAAATGAAAAAACATGGAAGGAAAAAAATTAGATTTCTCTTATGAAAATTCGGCAGCCTAACGGCGTCACTTAAAATTCAATAAAAATGAATTGAAAAGATCAAATAGGGTCTCTCATAATATGATAATAAGAGATCAGTATGATAGATATAGAGATCATACCCCAACATAATAAAAAAGGAACTTGAAATACTTGATATGAAAATCGAACTTGAAAAATGAGAAGGGTGAAAGGATCCCTTAAAAATTCGGCAGCCTAACGACGTCACTTAAACTTTCATAAAATGAAATGATGAGAGTAAGAGTGGATCTCTAATCACATAAACATGAAAAGGGAAGTAAGAGGAATATAAAAGAACATCCTCTCACATAATAACATGTAGCATAAAAGGAATGACATAAAAGAGATTACATGAAAAGAAAGAGAGGGGTCGAATCCCTTACCTTAAAACGTGACTCTTGAAACTCAAAGGATTGGACCTTGAGGGCTTGGGGGCACCTTGGGAGGACTCCTTGGAAGGTAAGAAGACCATAAATTCGTTGGGGGAGAGATGGGAGTGAAAACTAAAGGAGTAAAGGGTGGGTATTTATAGGGAAAGTGAGGGGACAAGGCATTAATGGCCAAGGGACACCTCACATGTGCTTTTCTCAAACCCATGTGCTCTCCCTTGGCATTTATCATGGAGTTAGGCCACATGGGGCCCCCAAAACAATAATTCATCACCCTTGGCCGGCCAAAACTTAAAAGATCTCATGACATCATCATGACACCGTTATGATGTCATTAAACATACCGAAACCCTAAAACTGTATTTTTACTATTCACTGAAAATTCAACTTTCTCAGAAAAATCCCAAAATTTCACATTAACCAAATATCAATGCTATGATTTCAAAAATGAACTCCATTTTATAAAAATAATTTTCTAAATATTTTTAATTTTATTTTTAAATAACTACACTATTCACCGAAAATTCATTTTTTTCAGAAAAATCCCCAAAAATTACCATAACATAATATCAATGCTCTGAGTTCAAAAATAAAGTCATTTTTATAAAAATAATTTTCTAATTATTTTTAATTAAATTTTTAATTAAAAAACACTATTCATCTGAAAAAACTAATACTTGACTAATAATTTATGAAACCGTTATTTAATCATTTTATTGAATCACATTACTTAATCAAGGTGCCTAGATTATTTTAAAACTTTCTTTAAGTGAGATTACTAATCCATTTGGTCACATTACTAATCCTAAGCGTAAAATCACTATTCACAATTTACTATTCATCAAAAATCAAGTTGATCTTATTAGACTCCAAATTTCGTACTGAACATAATTGTAGAAGACCATTTTTTGAAAATCATTACACATTTTAAATTATTTAAGGTTTACATAAACATTTTTTTTAAAATATCCTTTTGAAAATTCATAAAAAAAATATGCATACTATTTTTATCCGGTCATTTGAATATTCGTAAACTTCATCATAAGAATAAATCCCAATTTTTATTTAAAACAAGGATTACACAAGGCAGTTACGGTCTCGTTACATAGCCCCTTATAATACCAGCATAGGACCTAAGAGTAAGGTGTGCTAGGGTGATAGAATCTTGGGGCGGCTCAGTCAACATTGCCCGAGTAGTAATTTCTATCAGTTTGAACTTCTCGCGAAGGCGATTCCGTTCTAGCCTCACATGATGAAGTTCACCTTGGATTTGGTCCAGAGCAAAGCCCAATGGTGCTACCTCCTTCCCAAGCTCTGTTAGATGGGCTTTGATCGGTCCAAGACTACTTGGCGAGGCCATCAAATCTTCTTTCTATAATAATTAACCAATATTACTTATATTTAGAGAAAAAAATCAAAACATTTTGTTCACAGCGGTCCTATTGACCGATGGTCATATAACAGTCAAAACCCAATGATCTCATTTTAATTATAATCATGTTTATTAAATAAAACATTTTTGTTGAGTATAAAAATAAAATAAAATAACACATGAAATTAGGAAATAAGATTTATTCAAAATTTTGGGCTGTTACAGGGGCGTGGGGGGCGCGCAGGGCGCGAGGGTCGCTGGGGGTCGAGGGGGGTGCTGGGGGGGGGTGCGGGGTTTGCCGAAGGGCGTGGGGGGCGCGAGGGGTGCGGGGGTCGCCGGACGCCGCGGGGGGTGCGGGGGTCGCCGGAGGGCGCGGGCGGTGTGGGGGGCGCGCAGGGCGCGGGGGTCACTGGGGGTCGAGGGGGGCGTCGGGAGGGTGCAAGGTTTGCCAGAGGGCGTGGGGGGCGCGGGGGGGTGCGGGGGTCGCCGGAGGCGCGAGGGGCGCGGGTGTCGCCGGGGCCGGGGGGGGGATCGGGGAATAGGGGGGATAAGGGAAGAGGGGTGAGGGTTTGTGGGGGAACCGCGGCAGGGGTAGGGGAAAGGGCCATGGTTTTTGAAATAAAATAGGGTTTCATGGCGGTTTATTAAAAACTGCTGCGAAACCTTTCACTGAAAATGTTTAGCGGCGGTTTTGTGAACCGCCGCCACAAAACCGCCGCTAAACCTAGTTTTTTTTGTAGTGTTGTAGTAAGGATAAATAAATGAAATAATTATTTGTGTAAAATATAATTCCACCCAATATAAGTGGATATTCAGTATAAAACAATTAGGGTTCATTCACACATATTTGTGGAAGAACATAACCAATGACATAGATGTTTAACTCAATGAATATAAATTGAGTTAAGATTTCCCTTACCTTAGTTACGATACTCTCTGTACGTTTCAAAAACTAATTTATAATAGTTTTAAAAATATTATTAACTTTTACCAAAATCATAATAATATTTATTATCTCATATATGATTCACTTATGAATTTATATTACTCATTTATTAATAATTTCCAAGATAAAGAAACATTTCAGTTAATAATTTCTTTATTTATCATACGTGTTTTGACATGAAATTCTTGATCTTATTACTTATATCATGATTTAATTACTTACATAATGTAAAAAATTATTTATATATCATTTTTTAAAAAAAGTAATATCTTGGTGTGGCCTTTTTGAACCATCCACATAGATAAAATGATTTATATATCATATATATTCATAAAATAAATATATATAATAGATAGATATATGAAATGGAATTCACCATTCATGGAGACGGTAGGCCGTACATAAGAATGAATGTTATTCATGTTTAGTTATTTTATTAAATGGAAGAAAGTTAATAAATATATATATATATATATATAGCATTCCAATGGAATTTTTATTTTTTATATTTCATATTTATTCATTATATATTTTTTATAATCATTATTGAATGGTTAATATGGAGGATGACTCTCATCACGTTATGGAGACGGTAAGCCGTATGTACACACGAGCAATGGTATCATTTTCTTAATGGTAATGGGATAAAGAAAACGATGGTATTTTAATTATAAAAAATAAATATAATTTCATATTTATTATTTTTATACATTATATTCATCATTATACACATTTAAATAAAGTAGTGATGAAAAAAGTTACACCACAGCGTTGAGATGGTAATCCGTACGTACGTAGGCATGCTGATATTGTATTTTGTATGATGAGTAAAAGGATGAATATGGTTATTCCATAATCATAATAACATCTAATAATATAGATAATACTATATTTATTACTTTAGTATAGAAACAACATAGGAATAGGATGCAAAAGAAGAAGAGAACTTTGAAAGAGTTGGTAAAAAAATTACCTCATCTTCAAGTGTCTCCTTTTGATTTGAAAAACAGGACTGTATAGGTTGGATTTCCTCCCAAAGTATGGCCTCTAGGATGAATTTATTGAATGTTGGAGGAGCAATGGGAATTTTTTTGGTGAACTAAAGGGCTTTAGAGGTTTTAATAAAAGAGAAGAATATGTTCCCTTTTATAAGAAAGGTGAGGGGATCTTTTGAAAACTCCAAAACTATTAATTTATTATAAAATTATTTTCATTTTATATATGACTATATCACTTATATAACATCATATTAAAAATGATATAGTTATTAAAATTTGAATATGACGTTTTTAACTCTTCTTTAAATAAAATATAATAAAAATCCTAATCTAACACAAGTGGTTTAAAAAGGATCATATTTTCTACCTAAGGTTGATTTTGGTCAAAAAACACTTATCCAGTGAAATTCAGACAAGTGTTAGGGTAATATTATAATATGATAATATTATTTTTACCTTTAGTTATATTATTTACCTTTAACCATGTTAAATAATTTTTTTACTAAAGTTATTATTCACTAAAAAATTATGATGGTCTTATTAGATAAAAAATTCACATTAATTATAATCATGTATGTTTTTTTTGAAATCCAGTACATAGAAGTGGTAAAATTATGTTTAATGATAATATTTATATGTATCTTAGAAGTCATGTAAAAGAGACGTTCAAAATTTCTATAAATGTTTATATCTAATTATATTATAAAAATGATTCCAATGACCTCTATTGGTTTAACATATGTATCATTTATCTGTTTTTAATTTAAAATAAATTTAAAGTAAAATTATTATTTATAAGAAAAAGTTAGTTTTTAAACAAAAATGTAGTATTTTTCACTATTAATAAAAAAGTAAATCTTTTCATAAAATTACCAAAATTTTACCATAAGATAATTTTAATATTTCAAATTCAAAAATGAAGTCTATTTTGAAAAATAAAATTTTTAAATTTCAGAATGTGGATAATATTATTCATAACCACTTCTTAAAAGGATAGTTCGATAGGTTATGTTGGGATTGAACCCAGTGATGTGTACAACACAAGCTATTGAATATCTTTAAAAAGATATTATACTGTGAAATCTTGGGGTGTTAAAGGAATTATTAGAATTCATAATTGGGAATGTGTCTTATAATCATTTGATCACTTCCAACATGCAAAATTTTTGGATAATCCTAGATGTGATTATTTAAATCCCTCATAAGTTATAAATTTTTTATTTATAAAACCAAAGATCCTTTTCACATGTATCAAAATAATTTACCAACTCAACAAATAATTTTATCTTATTTGTAATAGAATATAATTCTTCTTATTAAAAGGTTTGTTTATTAAATTGATTTATCTAAATGTTTACATCAAAAAATAGTGGGTAATGAACTTATATGGTTAGATATAAGATTTTAAATCCATTTATTTCCATTTATTTCAACATAAAATTATTGTAACAATAATATCTATCTCAAAATTCTTGGTTTGGTGTCATTGTTTTTCATTAAAAATTTGATTTTTGAATGTTTTGTAAAGATAATAATGTAACAACCCAGGTAAATAAAGAATATGACATTTTAATATTTATCCATATTTGTGAATAAAATATTAATATGACTTTAAAGGGGACACTATGCTCGATGGCGTACCCAACACGCAACAACGAGTTTCTTGGGAATCTTACGTTGCACTCTAATAATAAAATAATATTATTTTAAATGGTAGTTAACATGTAGACGTTGTATTAGCGGGAATGGATATAAATAACTAAAATATTATTATATATGTTTTTAAATGTTTTTACATTTATCCAATAAATGATAAAGGCTTAAAATACGGAAAGAATTCAATTTTAGGCATTTATACCCTAATTTTTCCCAAAAGGTTCACTTATCACCTTTTGATGGTGAACCATCATTAAATATAGTTTTGATCACTCTTTTACATTCTTTTGGACCAAATATAACTCTTCTTTAGAATCGGGACATCAAATTTTACTTTGTGCAATTTTTTGGTATATTTCCGATAAAGTTCATTTTTTAATGAATAGTATAAAATGTTGTATTTTAATTCAAAACCTCTTTTTAATCTAATTTATTTATATGATTAGATAATATTTTTAATTTGTTCTAAAGTGAAATTAGAAAATATTTTTTCCATTAAATCCAATAGTGGTCGTTGGAATTAATTTCACTTTGAAATCGGACTTAAACTAGTATCAATCTTTTGATACTTATTGTTTTATAAAAACACGCTATTTATCGTGACAGCGGGAATTAATTATTAAATTAATTAATGTGACTTATATGTTTTTAATTTTGTAATATAGACTTCATTTTTGAATTCGTAATATCAAATATAGCTTAGAGTGATTTTTTGGTAATTTTCTGAAAAACTCCAATTTTTGATGAATAGTGAAACCACTAAGTGGTAATCAAGCAAACTGATTTTTCAGTTAAATGAAAGTTTACCACTAATGTGTATTGAATTTTGAAAATCCGACATACATGGTTATCATTAGTATGTAAAATGTGGTTCAATGGGATGAAAATAATTTTTTGGTGAATAGTAACTTTTTTTCATTAATCGCGATTAGAGGTAATTAGTGTAATTTAAGGTAAAAATGATATTACAAAAATGTGAAAACACCATGACACTTGTCCTACACCTATTGGGTGAGTCATGGCCGACCAAGACAACCCATGGGTTGATTTAGGGGACCCCATGGAGCCACTTGGGTGAGACAATGACTTTAATGCTTTTTTTAAATAAAGGTGAAAATGACACTAACATAAATTGTTTTACTAAAACAATTTTTGAATGGGGTTATACAAGTCCGCATTTTGACTATAAATATTAATTAGAAAGATAAAAATATTTCCTAGATCATATTATTTATTTTATAATTTTTAGACATTAAATAAATTAAATTATTTATGACATCATGATGATGCAGCGATGACCTCATTATTTAACGATTTAAATAAAATGGAAAGATAATGTAATATCTAAGACCTACACTTGTCCAAAAGCTATTGGATGGGAATATTTTTAAGCCTTTTCATCTTATCTTCGAAATATATCAATGTGGGACCTTAGAAATTCGAAACACTTTTGAAAATAAAATAATAGTTTCATGATTTCCAAAAGTGCCTCTCCTCTCCTCTTATAAAAGGCCCCCACCTCTACCTCATTTCACACACTCCTCAAGCCTTTGGCTCGGCCATACCCTAACCATTTACTCTATACAAATCCCTCTCCTTATCCTAGAGGATTACCTTTGGGCATAATCCTTTAAAATAAATCCTTTAGGCTCAAATCAAAAAGAGTTACACTTTTAAAGGTAATTCATTCTCTCACGTTCATTTGTTTTATTTTGCTTCTCCAACCCCGTAAACTCATTTTATTTACTTATTTTGTAACAAAACCAGTATCTTCAATATATTAGGATGTTTTTATAAGATTTATTAGAGCTACACTCTCACACAACTACATCAAATGGTTAAAGAACATACGGTTTCCGTGGATGGCGAAATTCTGCCTCCCAAAACGATGATTGTTCAATACTCATTTAACACCTTCAAAGGTGGCCATTATGATGTCACTATTTTTATATATGATATATAATATGTTTATTATTTACTTAATCTTCTGTATTTTTTATTTGTGGCTTACCTTTATGGCTTCCATTATGGGTATACGCGATATCTTCATTTTAGGAAGTGCGGACTACCGCCCCCTAAAAGTGATTTGATTCGTTAATACCATATGTGGGTTGTGTAAAGGATAAAGTTAATGATATTATATATGTTATTATACTGGAATTATAATATACTCTTATATCATTATGATTCCATTCCAGAAAATACGAAATAGAAATGGAAGTAGCGTTCATGCGTACGTACGACTTACCGTCTCCATGAACGATGCATTTCATTTCTTACCCCTAAATGTGATGTAATATTATAAATACAGGTATATGATGAATATATATGATATATATGTTATCCAAATCATTAATATCATTCTGTATATAATGAACCTTTGACCAAATTAACAACATGTAAGTGTAAGAAGTCTATTTTTGACTTAAGAACCAAATACCGACAAAATGAACATTATTAACTTAAATGATTACATGATGTTCATAACATGGTATAAAAGGGAGAATGAACTTGAAACAGGTTCTTAAGCAAGTAGATATTAACTCAAGTTTAATATTAAGGAGATTAAAGAATGGTCGGGTCAAGTCGGATACGAGGTAAGGGATCCTACTCCTCTCTTTCTTTATAAGTACACTCTTTTATGTCATTTCTTTTAAGCTCCTCTTTGTTATGACGAGGGATGTTCTTTTATATTCCTCTTTCTGTACATTTTATTGTAATATGATGAGATACTCTATTTGATCTCATCAATCCATTTTGAAAGTTTTAAGTGGCGCCGTTAGGCTGCCAAGTTTTCGTAAGGGATTGTTCATCTCACTTTTATTCCCGTGAGATTTATGCTACATTTTCCATAATTTCCTTTGAGTGGTGTATGTACTGACCATTATTATACACTTTTTGTAGTATAATTTCATTTATGGGTATTCACATCTTCACTGTATGACCCTTCTTCCATTGGGTGTATGTTTCGAAAGTTACCCAACTCGGTAAGGGGACCTTTCACACTCCTCTTTTTAAAAGACTTCTTTTGTTATGTCTTTTAATTCACATACTATTATGTTGGGATATGTTCTTATATATACTTATTTATGTAAGTTTTATGTCCAAGTTATGAGATACTATTTATCTCTCTCATCAACCCTTTATGTAAAATTTTATGTGACGCCGTTAGGCTGTCGAATTTTACCAAGGGAACTTCTTAACCCAATTTCGATTTCTTTGGGTTCAACATGTAGTTATTGAATATGTCATCCTTTGAATACGCGTGAATAACCTTTGATTGTTTTACACTTAATATCCACTTATATTGGGTGTATTTATATTTTTCACACATAATTATGAGATTGATTTATCCTTAATTTAAGGATACCTTCCTTATAATAGATTTCATCTCATTTTACATTTCTTTTGAGACTTCATTGTTGTTATGCAACAATTCACTCTTATATGGTGTGTATACTATCCTTTGACATATTATATCATGAATCCTTTTATTATCATGATATTATAAAGTTCGGATTAAATGTTATTCCTCTATTATTTGTATTCAAGAGTCTCTCATTTTGTTAAAAACTCTTTAACAAAAATATCATTTTAAATGTTTTAAAGATTTATTATTCTAAATCTTTATCTTTAATGTCCATGTTTTCAAAATGGTTTTCAGTATTTATTTATATGGACATTAATGTTTTAAAATTATAATTCCATTAAAAGCTTCAAAGTGGTATGGGACACTTTGATTCAAAAATCTTTTTTAAATGGTTTTTGAAAATGGATTGATTAATTAAATATCTGGGAATTATTTATTGTGATTGAAAATGAAATATTGTTATTGAAATGTTTATGTTTTCCATATTTTATGTGTAATAATGGTACTTGGACATTATGACGGGTGGTGCCGTGAATACCAGGACGGGTGGTTACGTTATAACCTCCAATGCATTGGGTATGGAAGTCGGCCGTATGGCTATTCCATTAAGTATGTATGGAAATTGGCCGTATGGCTATTACATTAAGTGATATGTGTGGAAGTCGACCGTATGGTTATTCCACTTAAGTATGTTTATGTCCCAAGTTACCTTTATATATGTTATGTGTTCTTTATATGGGTTTTTAGGTAATACTTTGGTTACAAAAAGGTAAGTAATGATACTTTATTTAGTGAAGAGTTTTTACTACTTCATGAAGGTTAAGGTATTACTTTGATAGAGTATACATGGTTTACTTGATGTTTGAAAAACTAACAGTTTTCATTATTCTTGTATCCCTTACTGAGCTTTTTATGCTCATCCCAAGTTTTTGGAATGTTTTTCACAGGTCATGGGGAAGGTACATGATAAGATGATAGAGTTAAGGATATGTCAAGAAAGAATCCAAGATTTATTTTAAATATGTTTTCGTTAATGGGAATAATGAATCCTGTCTTTTATGTAACCGCTTTGTTTAAAGGTGGAATGTAATGCAAGTTTCATGATCTAATTCTCTAAAACTCTAAACCTGAAAAGATCCTCAACTTGTAATCTTGTGATAACTCAAGATTATGTAAGGTTTAAGGCTGGGCCTTATAGTTGGTATCAAAGGTCAGTTTAGATAACTTTAGAGGTTTGGGTATTCTCTAAGCACAAGTGAAATTACCATAATGGTTAGGATTTCTGAAAGAGTCCTAGTTTTAGATAAAGTGAATGAGTAAGTATATCTTAGTGTTTATCTTCCTCATTAGTACATGATGGTTATGTTGATATACTCACACTGACATTTTTGGTTTTAGTAAATGGATGGATCTAGCAGGCACCAAAGTGACAATGGGTTTGAAGGAAACTGTGGTGGTTCTCTGATTAAGAGACTGGATGCGATGGGGGATTTAATGAGGAATCTCATGGTTGTTCTAAACCAACTATCAAGGAGTCATGATCAACCACTTCATCCTTGGTGAGTTATCTAATGCATCATGTACAAGATGGCCAACTCGATGTGGAAATTCAGGTAATAATTATTAAGGTAACCATTAGGGTTTATATGATCCTTACTTTTTAGGTAATTATGGGTTACTCTATGATATGATGGAAAATGAAAATAATGAGATAAACTTGAGGTTAAAATATGTTATGATCATTTTTGAAGATTTTATCTCGTTTTGGGGGATGTTTTAATAATTATATAGTTTTGGAAAAAGGACAACACGTAGACCGTGTGACAACCCGTCGCGTCGGACAAAGCTGCGGGAATCGAACCCACAACCAAAGTACGACTGGTGTTTATCGCCTACCACTGGACTACATAAAGTCCCTGGTTAGTTTGAATGATTCTTTCTAGTTATATGATTTTATGAATTAAGAGTAAGTTGATTTTGGGTTTTTTATGAAAATGATTAACCTATCATGGAGGATATGTGATTAGGTTAATTACTTTTCAATACGAGACTTTAGGAGCAACAAATGTTGTTTGGAGATAAATGTTACGATTTAACTTGGAAGACTATGTGACTAAATCCTTCAAATATTTTGGTTTCAACCTTAGTTTGGTTTACTTTGAAGAATTTTATGGAAAAATTGTTTATCTAATGGTCCTCATTGAACTTTGGGTTTTGTTGGACAAATTTTGGAGATTAAGCATAGATTTTCTTTTTATAAAGGGTTACCCTTTTCTGGTTTATCTGATCTTGTACTGACCTTTTTGGTTTTAGTTTTGGTTAAGGTTTGAAGACATGGGAAGTATATAGTTCTCTTTTGTGGATTAGGTGATTCTCTAGAAGTTGATTATAGTACTCTTAATATGAACAAGTCTCCCTAAATACTCATCTTTTGGAAAAAAATATGACTTTGATTAAGGAATCTAGTGAAAGTTTAAAGTCAACATGATAAGTGATTATGTTTCCTTATGAATAAATTCCTCAATAAAAAGTAACTTAAAAAAAATGTTGTCTATTAACTTTTCCTACTGGGGAACCCAACACCGTTTAACCCATCACAAGTTTGTGATTTTCTTATTGTTAACTTTCTCCTGGACATGTTTACTATCACTCTCCTTCAAGAACACGACCCTTTGATTTTTCTTCCATGTCCATGTTTTTCTACATGGAATCCTAGTATGGGTTAACTCGGGTGACCTCTGTACTTATCTTCCTTTATTTTAAAGTGATTTTTTTACCGACTCTTGTTCCGATGTGGGACTTTCAAGGATGTTTCCAAGCGCAATTTTAAAATTGCGAGGACGCAATTCCCAAAAGGGGGGAAGGATGTAACACCCCAGGTAAATAAAGAATATGAAATTTTCATATTTATCCATATTTGTGAATAAAATATTAATATGACTTTAAAGGGGACGCTATGCTCAATGGCGTACCCAACACGCAACAACGAGTTTCTTGGGAATCTTACGTTGCACTCTAATAATAAAATAATATTATTTTAAATGGTAGTTAACATGTAGTTGTTGTATTAGTGGTAATGGATATAAATAACTAAAATATGATTATATATGTTTTTAAATGTTTTTACATTTATCCAATAAATGATAAAGGCTTAAAATACGGAAAGAATTCAATTTTAGGCATTTATACCCTAATTTTTTCCCAAAAGGTTCACTTATCACCTTTTGATGGCGAACCGTCATTAAATATAGTTTTGATCACTCTTTTACATTCTTTTGGACAAAATATAACTCTTCTTTAGAATCGGTACATCAAATTTTACTTTGTGTAATTTTTTGGTATATTTCCGATAAAGTTCATTTTTTAATGAATAGTGTAAAATGTTGTATTTTAATTCAAAACCTCTTTTTAATCTAATTTATTTATATGATTAGATAATATTTTGAATTGGTTCTAAAGTGAAATTAGAAAATATTTTTACCATTAAATCCAATAGTGGTCATTGGAATTAATTTTACTTTGAAATCGGACTTAAACTAGTATCAATCTTTTGATACTTATTGTTTTATAAAAACACGCTATTTGTCGTGACAGCAGGAATTAATTATTAAATTAATTAATGTGACTTATATGTTTTGAATTTTGTAATATAGACTTCATTTTTGAATTCGGAATATCAAATATAGCTTAGAGTGATTTTTGGTAATTTTCTGAAAAACTCCAATTTTTGATGAATAGTGAAACCACTAAGTGGTAATCAAGCAAACTGATTTTTCAGTTAAATGAAAGTTTACCACTAATGTGTATTGAATTTTGAAAATCCGACATACATGGTTATCATTAGTATGTAAAATGTGGTTCAATGGGATGAAAATAATTTTTTGGTGAATAGTAACTTTTTTTCATTAATCGCGATTAGAGGTAATTAGTGTAATTTAAGGTAAGAATGATATTATAAAAATGTGAAAACACCATTAAACTTGTCCTACACCTATTGGGTGAGTCATGGACGACCAAGACAACCCATGGGTCGATTTAGGGGACCCCATGAAGCCACTTGGGTGAGATAATGACTTTAATGCTTTTTTTTAAATAAAGGTGAAAATGACACTAACATAAATTGTTTTACTAAAAATTTTTTTGAATGGGGTTATACAAGTCCGAATTTTGACTATAAATATTAATTAGAAAGATAAAAAGATTTCCTAGATCATATTATTTTTTTTTATAATTTTTAGACATTAAATAAATTAAATTATTTATGACATCATGATGATGCAGCGATGACCTCATTATTTAACGATTTAAATAAAATGGAAAGATAATGTAATATCTAAGACCTACACTTGTCAAAAAGCTATTTGATGAGAATATTTAGAAGCCTTATCATCTTAGCTTCGAAATATATCAATTTTGGACCTTAGAAATTCGAAACACTTTTGAAAATAAAATAATAGTTTCATGATTTCCAAAAGTGCCCCTCCTCTCCTCTTATAAAAGGCCCCCACCTCTACCTCATTTCACACACTCCTCAAGCCTTTGTCTTGGCCATACCCTAACCATTTACTCTCTCAACATACCTCTCCTTATACTAGAGGATTCCCTTTGGGCATAATCCTTTCAAATAAATCCTTTAGGCTCAAATCAAAAGGAGTTACACTTTTAAAGGTAATTCATTCTCTCACGTTCATTTGTTTTATTTTGCTTCTCCAACCCCCTAAACTCATTTTATTTACTTCTTTTGTAACAACACCAGTATATTCAATATACTAGGATGTTTTTATAAGATTTATTCGAGCTACACTCTCACACAACTACATAAAATGGTTAAAGAACATACGGTTTCCGTGGATGGCGAAATTCTGCCTCCCGAAACGATGATTGTTCAATACTCATTTAACACCTTCAAAGGTGTCCATTATGATGTCACTATTTTTATATATGATATATAATATGTTTATTATTTACTTAACCTTCTGTATTTTTTATTTGTGGCTTACCTTTATGGCTTCCATTATGGGTATACGCGATATCTTCATTTTAGGAAGTGCGGACTACCGCCCCCTAAAAGTGATTTGATTCGTTAATACCATATGTGGGTTGTGTAAAGGATAAAGTTAATGATATTATATATTTTATTATACTGGAATTATAATATACTCTTATATAATTATGATTTCATTCCAGAAAATACGAAATAGAAATGGAAGTAGCGTTCATGCGTACGTACGGCTTACCGTCTCCATGAACGATGCATTTCATTTCTTACCCCTAAATGTGATGTAATATTATAAATACAGGTATATGATGAATATATATGATATATATTTTATCCAAATCATTAATATAATTCTGGATATAATGAACCTTTGACCAAATTAACAACATGTAAGTGTAAGAAGTCTATTTTTGACTTAAGAACCAAATACCGACAAAATGGATATTATTAACTTAAATGATTACATGATGTTCATAAAATGGTATAAAAGGGATAATGAACTTCAAAAAGGTTCTTAAGAAAGTATATATTAACTCAAGTTTATTATTCAGGAGATTAAATAATGGTGGGGTCAAGTCGGATATGAGGTAAGGGATCCTACTCCTCTCTTTCTTTATAAGTACACTCTTTTATGTCCTTTCTTTTAAGCTCCTATTTGTTATGATGAGGGATGTTCTTTTATATTCATCTTTCTGTACATTTTATTTTAATATGATTATATACTCTATTTGATCTCATAAATCCATTTTTAGAGTTTTAAGTGGCGCCGTTAGGCTTCCAAGTTTTCGTAAGGGATTGTTCATCTCACTTTTATTCCTGTGAGATTTATGCTACATTTTCCATAATTTCCTTTGAGTGGTGTATGTACTGCCCATTATTATACACTTTTTTTAGTATAATTTCATTTATGGGTATTCACATCTTCATTGTATGACCCTTCTTCCATTGGGTGTACGTTTCGAAAGTTACCCAACTCGGTAAGGGGACCTTTCACCCTCCTCTTTTTAAAAGACTTCTTTTGTTATGTCTTTTAATTCACATACTATTATGTTGGGATATGTTCTTATATATCCTTATTTATGTAAGTTTTATGTCCAAGTTATGAGATACCCTTTATCTCTCTCATCAACCCTTTATGTAAAATTTTATGTTACGCCGTTAGGCTGTCGAATTTTACCAAGGGAACTTCTTAACCCAATTTCGATTTCTTTGGGTTCAACATGTAATTATTGAATATGTCATCCTTTGAATATGTGTGAATAACCTTTGATTGTTTTACACTTAATATCCACTTATATTGGGTGTATTTATATTTTTCACACATAATTATGAGATTGATTTATCCTTAATTTAAGGATACCTTCTTTATAATAGATTTCATCTCATTTTACATTTCTTTTGAGACTTCATTGTTGTTATGAACCAATTCACTCTTATATGGTGTGTATACTGTCCTTTGACATATTATATCATGAATCCTTTTATTCTCATGATATTATAAAGTTCGGATTAAATGTTATTCCGCTATTATTTGTATTCAAGAGTCTCTCATTTTGTTAAAAACTCTTTAACAAAAATATCATTTTAAATGTTTTAAAGATTTATTATTCTAAATCTTTATCTTTAATGTCCATGTTCTCAAAATGGTTTTCAGTATTTATTTATATGGACATTAATGTTTTAAAATTATAATTCCATTAAAAGCTTCAAAGTGGTATGGGACACTTTGATTCAAAAATCTCTTTTAAATGGTTTTTGAAAATGGATTGATTAATTAAATATCTGGGAATTATTTATTGTGATTGAAAATGAAATATTGTTATTGAAATGTTTATGTTTTCCATATTTTATGTGTAATAATGGTACTTGGACATTATGACGGGTGGTGCCGTGAATACCAGGATGGGTGGTTACGTTATAACCTCCAATGCATTGGGTATGAAAGTCGGCCGTATGGCTATTCCATTAAGTATGTATGGAAATTGGCAGTATGGATATTCCATTAAGTGATATGTGTGGAAGTCGACTGTATGGTTATTCCACTTAAGTATGTTTATGTCCCAAGTTACCTTTATATATGTTATGTGTTCTTTGTATGAGTTTTAAGGTAATCCTTTGGTTACAAAAAGGTAAGTAATGATACTTTATTCAATGAAGAGTTTTTACTACTTCATGAAGGTTAAGGTATTACTTTGATAGAGTATACATGGTTTACTTGATGTTTGAAAAACTATCAGTTTTCATTCTTCTTGTATCCCTTACTGAACTTTTTATGCTCATCCCATGTTTTTGGAATGTTTTTCACAGGTGACAGGGAAGGTACATGATAAGATGATAGAGTCATGGATGTGTCAAGAAAGAATCCAAGATTTATTTTAAATATGTTTTCGTTGATGGGAAGAATGAATCCTGTCTTTTATGTAACCGCTTTGTTTAAAGGTGGAATGTAATGCAAGTTTCATGATCTAATTCTCTAAAACTCTAAACCTGAAAAGATCCTCAACGTGTAATCTTGTGATAAATCAAGATTATGTAAGGTTTAAGGATGGGACTTATAAATAAAGTTAAAACCCTATAATTTACATATAAATTTATCCAAATAAATAACCAAAATCAATATATCCTTCTTAGTGTTATAACATTTATCTGGGTCTTTATCTAATGTTCTATAACCATAAGTTGTGACATAATATTTATTTTATATTTTTTGACTTAAAATAGCCCCAATTGAAAAATTAGAAGCATTGGTCATGATTTCAAAGGGTAAGATAGATTTAGAGGTTAGATAATGGGTGGAGTTATAAGTTTTTAATTCAACTCCTCCAAGGTTTTTTTACACTTCTCATCAAATACAAACATAAATATGTTTTATGTAACATAGAAAAAGGTAAAGCATTTTTACTAAATTCTTTTATAAATTTATTAAATAATACATCATGGACAAGTAATGAACTTGCATCGTTCATAGTATTTGGATAGGGAAGTGTATAAATTTTCATACCTTTATAATTTTCAACTTTAATTTCATCTTGAGACACAACATAATTGAGTGAAATTTCTTTTTTCACTATAAATTAAAAATTTTCATAATTAACAATAAGGTCTTTATTTGTTCATTTTATAAGTTCAATAGAAAAACTATTCAATAAGATTTCAAAAGAAGACCCATAAACACTAAATTCAACCATAAATACCTCCATATATCACTCTAAAATTTAGATAAATAATCATCATCCACCTTTGAAGAGTTCCTATTTTATTTCACAAACCAAAGGTATTTCTATTATAAAAAATATATACCAATATAGCATGTGAAATAATCTTCCTCTTGACCCTTAGGTGTAGTGTGGATTTGAAAATAACCCAACAATCTATCAAGTAAGAAATAGTGAGTCTATCCAGTTATTCTCTCAAGTACTCAATCAAGAAATGAAATTGGGAAATGATCCTTTATAGTGACTAATTTTAGTTTTTAATAGTCAATACACATCCTTATTTTTTAAAATTATAATAGAGACAAGTTCAAAAAATTCATTATTTGAAATTATAAAACCCATTTTCTTACAGAAAAATTGAATGTGGAACACTCAATGGATATCAAATATGGTAAATATTATTATATAATTTAATAACTTAGACACTTATATCTTCACAATATCTAATATTTTTTGTTTCAATATCCTTTGAAATTATATCACTGTTTTTTCATTTTTCTTCTAACAAAATTCCATACATGAAATTTAAAGGACTGATTCTAGTTAAATATGATAGGGTCTGTTATAAGGATTTCATATATGATTTAAGGAATATGAAGGATTATTTTTATGGTATTTTTATAGAACTTTATAAATGATGACATATAGTTACTCATTATCACATAGAAAGGGATATTTGAGATATTCAGGTAATCATTTCACCATTAACTCAGTGGTAAATGTTTATTGGTCAAATAAGGTTTTTTGAATTATAATAATAAATTTTAGATACCATTTCTTCAATAAAATGATCAGTTTTTTGTTCAAGGTTGTGGAAAATAGGTTTTCCAATAGTCTGTTCATATGGTAAAATTTAAAAAAAAATCCATATTTGAAAGAACAAATGAGATTCAAATTTTCTGTACCAATGTTATCAATTTTAACATTCTCATATATTTTTGACAGGTTAATCTGTAAATTTATTTGGAAAAATAAGATTAAATTTCATAATATTACAAAATTTTAGTAGGTTTATAAAGAATATATTCATCACTTTCAAAAATAGTAGGTTCACTAATAGTGGGTTCAACATATTCAATAGTTATTTTAATGACATGTGAAATTATCAGATCCTTTTAAACAAAAACCAAATACATCAATCAATAGTATTTTGGAATTTCTATATAAATCATATTCCACATTTTCAAAAATAAAAAAATTTAAAAATATTTGTTTCAGAAGTAAAATAAGATTCATTTTTTTAAAAAGTGGGTGATTTACTCTATGAAAAATAAGATAACATTTCACCATAAGACCAATAAAACCTGTTAAAATGAGAATTTTTATGATTTTCATTTGGGTGTTTCATGGGTTAAAAATATTTAAATGAATAGACTCTTCAAAATTCAAGTGAAAATGTGTCTTTGTGCACATTACTGGTTGATTTTTTTAGTTTTTCAGGAAAGGAAACCAAAGAATAAGAGGTTAAGGCATGCTAAATAAGACATATTTCACATATAAGACAAAAAAATAAATAGTGAATACCATATTCATCACCTGAACCAGAACATATTCATCATCTATAGTAGGTTTTTTGGTACTTTAGTTAGCAAGTTGAATTTCTATTCCAAATGGTTTGAGTTCCTTAACCTATAAATAAAAATAAAAATAGTGTTTTGTTTCATTTATATAATATATTAGGTCAAGTATGACATCCTTTAACTCACATTATCATATGGTGAAAGGGATGGTATATGTACCATGATAATTAAATTTTATAGGTAAGTCATGTTGTATCATTTAGGTAACATTTTTTCTTAAGTTTACTTTCTCTCCTCATTTGAATTTTATTTTCTGGAAACAAATACAATTAAAAATTTAGCATACTATGGAATTTTATAATAGCATATAACAAAGGGATATTAATTTTCACATTCATTAAAGTTTCTAAAACTTCTTTTTCTAATTATTTCTCAACCCCTTTTTATCTAGTGGGTTACTAGTGGGATGGGCCAGTGGTGGTTTGAACATTTTACGATCAATTTTAACATAATGTCCCATGATATATTTCTAATATTTCTTTGTATTTTTTATAAAACCCTCTTCTCATGACATTGAGTTTTTATATCAAATAGATTTTGAATTTCTAGTATATTTTGATCTTTCAAAAATATTCTTAATAGTTTTTTTCTTTAAAAAATGTTATAAAATAATCAAAAGAGGTTTGTAAGTATCTTGAACCTATTTGGGGGTAGAATCATATTTAAAACTCTTGGTTTGGGGGATTTTTATTTTTATTCCACTCCTATGTTTAATGGAACTAACATTTTCCAATCCTTTACCTTTGGGATTTGATTGAGTTTGTGGAGGTAAAACTTAACTCTTTGGATTTCTCATGAAACACACATCAGTATCTAGTTAAACCATTTGATCCACCAAAGTATCAATATGGTGTATTGTTTTGGTGAATTTTATTAGTATCACCTCATTGTTTGTCTCAAATCTTCCTAAAAAATGGTTTAAGATATTTGAATAGGATGAGGTAGAAGGAAATTACATCTAGGTTGAGAATATGATTTATCATTGAAGTATCTACATTGATAATTACTCAAATAATTTTGAAGAAATCTATTTGGTTGATCATGTTATATAAATAAATCTTGGGTTTGAATATTCTATCCTTGGTCGTAATTTTTATTTCGTTGAAAAGATCATTGTTGGTTAGACTAAAATTTTCTTCTAGGAAATAAAACATTACAATTTTCAAAAGTATGTTACATTTAAGGGAATTGTTCAATAAAATGTTCATTAGATAAGAAAATCATATAGTCGACTTGCACTTGAAAAGTGATTTTAGGTTTTGGTTGGGTTGTATAATGTTGGAAATAATTATTAAATAAACTATGGTGGGGAGATCAATAAGCTAACTTGGAATCATATTATTTTCATAATTGGGAGTGGGGGATTTTTGAGAAGATTTAAAATGAAGAAGATACCTTGTACCAAACTATTTAGTATTTTAGGCCATGATTTAAATTTAAGGTTCTATCATTAGAATGTGTTTTATCAAATAAACATCCTCCAACAACAAGACTAATCATACTCTTTTTAATAACATATAATCCTTCCTAAAAATTTTATATTAAAATTTGTTCGTGTATTTGGTGATTAGGGAAACTAAAAAAAGTATCTTGAACCATTATCATTATATATGAAAATTTTCAACTGGGTTTTTCTTAATCCCAAAAAATTATTTTCTAATATATGTATTTATAGCGACATGAAAAATAATTCTAGAAATATTTGTATAATCCTAACCCTAATTCCACTCACTGATGCCATGAAATGGTTGGCCACAAGGCCACAAGCGTGCATCCCCAAATTCTAGAGCCTTCTGACTTGTAGTGAGGTCCTTGGATGATTCCCTTTGTCTATACCTAAAACCATAAAGTCTAATTGGGTACCAAAGGTACACAATAAGGTTGTGAGATACTATCTTCGTTGGTGGGCACCCATGGTGTCTATGCAATTCCATTTTGTGAAATATAAAATGAGTAGTGTGCCTTAATAATTAAACACAATAGAGAATAAATAAATAAATAACTGAGCTGACTTCAATTACTACACCTTCAAAAATCTACCTAATTCAACCTAATCTGGTTAGTCAAATCTATGGGATCTTGCAAAGGTAAAGTGAGGGATAATGTAAGAGAAGGTGGATTATCCCCAAAAATGTTATTGGTCTTGGAATATGTGTCCCTATGTTTCCAATACCAAAAGTTCTATTCACATTTGAAAACATTTATTTACCCTTGAATTCATTTTAAAAATACCTTTATTAATTATATCAAGACACTCTAATACCATCCATGGAAATCCAGAGGGACTTTCCAAGTATCTCTTGAGGGGCCCATCATATAACATATGTCAAGGAGTTCATCCATGGTGTCCTAAGGATGAAGTCCCATGTGTCACTCTAAACATGGTGTAGAAAGTTTCAAGTACTAGAACACCACTAATTATGTACCTAGTATTGTACATAGGGTCCTAAGTCTCTCTCATAGCATGGTACAACTAATCATTCCATCATGCCCATCCAAGGGGTCTCCCCTAGGGAAATGGTGTCACTCATCTAGAGGTAAAATAGAAATAATGATAGGAAAACCTATCTCAAGCATTGATGATGTCACCCTTGGAATGTTTAAAAATCATTTAAAAAATATCACTAAACCATGAGAGTATGTATAAGAGGTCATTAAATTAGAACCCCTTGTATCACCCTCATCACTGAGGTGAAGCAGCTGGACAATCAATACATATATATAGAACTTGTCTAGAAAGTACCATTTCATTTCTTCATGTATTTATATTACTATATTAATGTCATTAGAAAAACCCATTAAAGTCATAAGGCACAATTCATAAGAACTTAGACAATTAAAATAGTGAAACCATATCTAAATTAAATGGGGGAAAGGGATTTTCACTCAGTTCATCACCCAAAACAACTCAATGTATAGGTCGAGGAATTTAATATGAGGAAACCCTCCTTAGGGGACTTCAACAACTTAGGAAAAAAGGGAAAATTAATAAGTATAGGTGAATTACACCCATTTAAATTTAATTTATCAAGGTGATCAACCTAAGGGGTTGATTCGACACTCACTTAGGTCACTAATAACATGACAAAGAATTCATTTTAAATTTAATTTAACAATTAGTGGTTAATCTAGAAAGTTCAAACTCGAGTCACAATGGAACACTTTATTGAATGCAATAAAATGAAGGAAAATAGCCTAGACCATCTCCCTTGTCCTTTTATAGCTTCTCCCATCTAGTGTCAACCTTTGATTCGAGATTGGTTGGAAGAAAATTGAGAAACCGTCAAATGCTGTGAACATGGGAAAAATGAGATTGCTCCCAAATAGCATAATAGATAGAAACAAGAACTTGAAATAGATTTTAAACTATAAAATAGATCACATATAGCTTCTTGGTGCTACCTAAGGTAAGCGATTAGGAGTTTGGATGGAGGAGGGAACATGATCCCAAGCTTGGAGGAGAGGAGAGCTCCTACGTGTGGCAAGGAGGAGAATAAAGTGCTGGAGAAGGAGGAGGAAAAAATGAATGGGTTAAAATAATTAAAAAGGGGATATTTGGTAAATTCATCCATAAATAAGGATTAATATGGATTGTCCACACAGTTTTCCAACCCATGTGCCAACCTACACCAAGACACTACTTTAAGAGGGCACCCCACACAGTTAGGTGCATGATTTTTCTAACCGTGCCCAAATCATGAAAATGGGATTTATCCAAAATTTATTCTACACTACATGGACATGAACCTTGGGTCATATGGTTATATACAAACCATGAATCCCCCATCTTCCCACTATTTTAAACTACACAATTTAGGGAAACCATGTAGGTGGGGAAGAAAGGTTTCTTCATACTGTACGACCCGGTTTTTCTACCCATTTTGGGGCACCGAATGAGCCCTGGATGCACCCAAGATCTCCTTAAACCTTTATTGTATCAAAATTATGGATTCTTAAAGGAATTATGAACAAAAATTAATGTTCTATACCTTTTATAAAAGTTGGAATGTTACAACCTCTCCTCCATAAGAAAACTCATCCCTGTGTTACCCTTCCGAGGGTAGTAGAATGTCATATGAGAAAAGATATAGCCACTGCGAACATAAATAATATTACCACTATCATGTATAATCCTATATGTGTTAGTTATTATATATAACTTGACCCATAGGATAAGACCTTGCTTGGAGAGCCTTTGTGATGTGATCAATGATACGTATTAAATCATCCTCATAGGATGCATCTGCCTCCAGCTTGATATCCTCTGTGACAAATGAATGATATGGGTCTTAAAGATACTATCAATGCTGAGATACATGGAATATATCATCCATGGCATGGTACCACTAAGGTAACAGAAATTTATAGTCTATCAGACCAACATATCAAGGCAATAACATACCTTGTCTCTAAATTATTTTGTGATCCAATCTATGTGATACACATAGGAAGGCCTGATGCTCCACCTAGAACTTTATAATTCTAGGGTAATGATTGGTATAAGACTTATTAATAGACTAAGTGGTATCCATAAATTTCTAAATCAACTAGAATTACTCTAAAGAATCCTAAACGAGACAAGGAACTAGTAGAGCTATCTCACTTATCTCTAGAGAGCACAAAGGTGAATGGAATGGTCTACCATAGAGGGCCTCATACGGAGCTATTTGAATTATTTCCTATAAAATGTTATTGTAGGAAAAATCAACTAGAGGAATATTAATTTACCCAGAACCTCTAAAGTAAAGGATATAGACATGTACCATATCCTCTAACACTCATTTCATCTTCTCTGACTGCCTGTTGGTCTAAGGGTGATATGTTGTACTCAAGAACACTTGTGAACCCAGTTCCTTACATAACAATTTATAGAACCTTGTATTAAATTGGGAATCTCTATCAAATACGATAGAATGGAGCACACCATGAAGTCTCACTACATCCTTGATGTAAATCCTTCCTAACTCTTATATATAGAAGGTTTCCCAAATCGGTAAGAAGTGCATGACTTTGGTAAATCTATCAACAATCACCCACACTGCATTTATACCTCAAGGGTATCTCAGAAAGCCTATCATTAAACACTACTAAAAAACAGGGTTTATCTAGTGCTAGGGATTTAACAATGCAATATAATAGTTTTTTAAAGAAATCCTTTTTTTAGCGCTTGAAAAAGAACTATTAAAGGGGGGTTTTAACAAATATTCTTTAGTTCTATTTATGGGGGTCTTTATTAGTTCTAAAAAAGAGTGCTATTAAAGGGGCCCTTTATTAGTGCTTGTAAAAAGTTTTGATAAAGTCCCCCCTTTTAATAGTGCTAGTAAAAAAGCATAGATAAAAGGGTCATTTTATCATCTATATTAAAAAATCATTGATAAAGGGGAGATTTATCAGCACAATTAAAAAAACTCCAATATTGGGGGGTCTTTATCTACTCTTTTAAAATTTCTGATAAATACCCCCCATTATCAGTAATTTTTACTAGCACTAATAAAGGGTATACATAAAAAAAATTAATTAAAAATAATATATTTATATATTTATATATATATTGATATAAATATATTTATATTGATATAAATATATTTATATTGATATAAATATAATAAATATATATATATAAATATGTTCTAGATAAGGATTAAATGGTATTTACACTTAATATATATTATATTTTGTAAAATAGCTTATTAAATAATTAAAAAGATTTTTTCATTAATTTTTTTAATTATTATTGAGTAATAGTCATTTAATAACAATTTGAACATAAAGAAAATAAATTAAAAAGATCTAAAATAAGTTGAAAACATACCTCCAACTTTAAACGTCCATAAATTTTGATTTGGGGGTATTTTTGTGCTTTGTCACATCTCAATTCAAAGACTCCGACGAGCTCTTTGCCTAGGTGAGAAAGGGAACCCCCTATCATGTTTTTCAAGGACAAAAGCCTTAGATGGCCTCTAAAACTGAGTTTTTAGTTGGGGTACCCTAATTTTTTGACTTTCAATGGAATTTCAACCTCATTTTAGGGGGTTTATTTTCCCGTTTTTATTGGTGACTGAATTTATTCCCATGGATTAAATTCATATTGATATTATGGTTTTAAAATTTTATCATTCTTGATAATTTATATTTATTTATAATTAAATATATACCTATATTATTATATTTACATATAATAAATCACTTGTATAAATACATATATCAACATATTTATCTTGAATTTTTTTTAAATACGTAAAATAAATATTTTTTTATTCATTTTATTTATAGTAAAAAATTGTTCATTTTATTTTACCTTGTAAAAATGCATTTATATGTATATATATACCTATAAAATTAATGTTTATATATAAACATATGTTTTCCAATAACTAGAAAATATATATGTAGGTGTATATTCTAATATATGTAAATAAATACATATTATAAATATTTATTTAAAATAACATCTAACACTTTTTTACATTATAAAAATATATTTAATGTTTATATAAATATATATGTGTGTATTAATAAGCATATATATATATCAATATTACATTATAGTATATATAAATGAATATAATATATAATATATTTAAATAAATATAAGTATATATATATATATCACTCACACACACAAATATTTGATAAATTTATTAAAAAAAATACATATAGATGACTAAAAAATATATTTTTAAATATATATATAAATAAATAGAAATATCATTAAAAAGAAAACAAAACCACATGGTGCAGTAGTAAATTCATTTCATCTTGAAAGAAAATGTTTAGGGTCCGAATCTAGTAGAGCGTAGGAGGCTATAAATTTTCAAAGTGCTAATAAAGGTGTGGTGGTGTAAAAATCAATGATAAAGGGGGGAGCGCTGCTAAAGGGTTCGTGGAAGTTCTAATAAAGGAGTTTGTCTCATAGATCTCTTAAAAAATATAGTTATACCCTCTTTAATAGTTTTTTAGCTCTGTTAAAGGGGAACTTTATCATCCCTAAAAACACTGTTAAAGGGGTCCTTTAACAATGCTAGAAAACCCTCTATTAAGAGGGTTCTCTAATAGCACTAAAAAAAGTGCTGATAATGGGGTGATTTATCAAAAAAATAGCACTGATAAAGGAAACATTTATGAGTTTTTTTCTATCACTAATAAAATTTTAGGGATTTTAACAACGCTCCAGTGTTCAGTGATTTTTTAGCACTGATGAAGGCATATTCTAGTGATTTTAATGGACTATTTTTTAGTAGTAAAATTCTTGGGGGTGTCATTTAATTTTCACTTGGGAATATAGAGAGGTTGTAGAAGTATAGAAGGTTGATGGATCTCTTCCTTCACCTACTGATAGGTGGAGCACCAAGTTATAAAACCTGCTACCTACCTCTTCATACCTGGACACCAATAATGACAATTCATATCACAGTACATCTTTATAAGAACAAGATGGAAGTCCCAAACAGAGGCATGATATTCCCTTATAATCTTTTATTGTATATCTAAAGGTAACCATACATACCCATGGAAGATCACTATTTTTCTCTCATAAAAAAAAACACATCTAGGTGACAGGTTCTCCCATGTGATGATATCTCTCAAAACAAGTCCCTCAGAATCATACAACTACCCCATTTAGACTCTCTCTAGGAGGGAGTATGTCACTACTAGAGCTACTATAAATGGCTTCCCATGCTGTTAATGAACATCAAGATGCACCTCAAAGAACAAATCCATCAACTATGACTCACTACTATCCTCCTTTATGGATTTTGTTTGAGTATTCTGGCTCAAAGTGTTGGCTATGACATTACCCTTACCAGTTGTGTATGAAAGATCCTAGTGGTACTATTACCGATATTCCACCCATGTAAGCTCCCTCAAATTCATGTCTTGTTCTGTAGAGATGTATTTGAGACTTTTTTTATTCATGTAAACAATGAATCACTCTCCCAACAAGTAGTGGCTCCAACAGTGTAGATCATGAACCACGACTGCTTGATCGATGTCATGCATAGGGTAATTCCGCTCGTGAGGCCTAAACTCACGAGACTCGTACACCAAAAACTAATCACCCTACATCAAAACAACACTCAGTTCGATTCTTGAATCATTGAAAAAATAGTATTTCTTCTACCTAGCTAAGAAAGAATCACAATCAGAGCTAAAGTGAGCCTTCTATTTAACTCCTAAAAAGTTACCTCAAAAGATTTAGTCTAGTAAAATTTCACACCCTTCTTGTTCAATCTCGTAATTGAAGCTTCTAGGCATGACTAGACTTGTATAAATTTCCAATAATATTCATCCATCCCTAAAAATTTATGATTTTTAAACATATTCTTGGGCTACTCCCAGGTAACCATAGGACTCACCTTATCTAGTTCAACTGATACGCCTCCCTCAAATATGATATAACCCAAAAAGTGATCCTTTCTGATACAAAATTGGCAATTTGATGAGCTTTGCATATATATGGTGCTCTCTCAATGTATTCAAAATGATTTCAAGATGAGTTTCATGGTCGTGTATAGTGTGTGAATACACTAAGATGTTTTCTATGAATACCGACACAAAGGAATCAAGATATGGGTGAAAAAACAGATTCATCAAATCCATACAGACTTGCGTAACATTCTTCAAACCAAAAGAAATAACCAGATACTCATACAAGTCATACCTTCTCTCAAATATTGTACGTGGTATGCCTGATGGCCTCACATGAACTTAATGGTATCCCAACCTCAAATAAATATTGAATAAAATAGTTTCTCCTCAAAGATGGTCAAATATTTAATCTATCCAAGTAAGTGGATACATGTTCTTCACCATAAGATAGTTCAATCATAGGTAATCCATGAACAACCTGAGGGTATTTTCTACCTTCTTGGTGAAAATGATAGGTGAACCTCATGGGGATATGTTGGGACTGATAAAGAAGTTAGCCTTTATATCCTCCAACATCCTCTTGAGTTCCTGAAGCTATATAGATTCCTTTTTATATGGAGGAATGGACACTGGTTCTGCACATAGAATAAGATCAATGGTGAACTTAGCCTCTCTCTTAGGAGGTAATCCGGAGAAATAATTAGGGAATACATCCCTTAAATGATCCACAACAAGGGAGAATTCCATAAACCTTATTCCCTAGTCACTCATAAAGATACTGGCCTTCTGGGCTTCCATTTTTCCCATCTCAGTATGCTTGAATCTATACCTAGTATCATATGTAGGGTCTCCGAGTATCTATCATGGCATGGAATAACCAGTTGTATCATCAAGACCCTATAAGGGGTCTCCCCAGGGGAACTTTTTTGGAGTTGAAATAGAAATAACGCTTAGTGAACCTATCTTGGGCATAAATAATTTTACCCCCAAGAGGTTACAAAGCATTGAAAAAATATAACTAAGGCATGAGAGTCCATATAAGAGGAACTTAAATCAAAACCCCTTGTATTACCCTCTACACTGAGGAGAAGTAGTAGAACAAGAAATACATATATATAGAAGATTCCCAGTAATTACCATTTAATTTGTTCAAGCATTTATATTACCATAGGAATGTCATTGGGCACAAACACTTAATTCATAAAGCACAAGTCATAAGAACTTGTCCAATTAAAATATCCCAATCATTCCTAAATGGAATGGGGTAAAGGGCTTGTCACTAGGTTCATCACCATCCACAACACAACATATAGGTCAAGGTATTTAATATATGGAAAAACACCTTAGGGGAGTTCAAAAACTCAAACAAAAGGGGTAAATTAAGAATTATAGTTGAATCAGACACAATTTTATAGAATTTAACAAGGCGATAAACCCAAGGGGTTGATTCTCAGATAACTTAGTTCATCAATGTCACAACAAAGCATCCATTTTTAATTTAATTTAACAATTAGAGTTGAATTCAGAAAGGTATGGCTCGTGGCACGATGGCACATTTTATGGAAAACAAAGAAACAATATAAAATATCTTAGACCACCTAACATAGCCTTATATAGAATCCATCATCTAGAATCAACCTTTGATTTGAGCTAGTTTGAAGAAAATGGAGACACCGTCAAATTCCATGAAAATGGGGAAAATGATATTTCACCCAAATAGCATTATATATGGAAAGAATAAATTGAAATAGATTATACAAGATCTAAGACAACATTTCTAGATTCATTTTGATTTTTATGGAAATCAATTTAGAGTTTGGATGCAGGGGGGCTTGATCCCTAGCTTGGAGGAGTGGAGAGCTCATACATGAGGCACAAAGGATAAGAAATCGCTGGAGAAGGAGGAGGAAAAAATAATGGTATAAAATAATTAAAGAGGTAATGTTTTGTAAATTAACTCTCAAACATATATATTCACGATTTGGACATAATATTGGCCAAATTGTGCACCAATCCACTACTTTAAGAGAGAAACATACACGGTTAGGTGTATGGTTTGTCTAACCATGCACAGACCAAGCAAATGGTCTCTGCCTAAAATTTCTCCATCACTACATAGTCACGTTCCCTAGGTTTTATAGTTGTATAAAAACCATGTAGCCTTAGGTACCCACTATCTGCATCCGCACAGTTTAGGAAAGCCATCTGGGTTGGGCTTCACAGTTTATCCTAATTGTTAGGCCTAGTCATTTCTTCCCATTTGGGGGATTTTGTCTTTGAACATTCCTCATACGCACCTGATACCTCCTTGTAATTTTTTTGGGATTATAATTATGGACGTTTAAAGGAATTAGAACCAAAAAATAATGGTTTTTACCATTGATAAAAGTCAGGACATTACGAAATCTTTTTTAATTCATTCCAATCTTGAATCAAAGTAGAATTTGAATAGATAAAAAGTTATTTAGAAGCTCCTTCTAAAGAAAAAGGAAATTCTCTAAACTTAATTTGAACTGCAATAACTCCATGAGGTTTCATGTTAACACAAAGTTAAATATATTATTAAAAATATTTGTGTAGATCTTTACCAAGAAATCTATTTAATTTTGGATGTTTGATAATGAATTTATATTTAATTTAAAATCTATCAGGTGAATTTGGATATTTTACAGGGAATTTTTTATTATCTTCATAGGATGAAGTAAATTATTTGAGTGTTTTTTTATTAACCATTGGAATTTTAGGATTAATAATATTTACACTTGGTGTGTCGGTGGTAAAATTACAACTAGGGATATTAAAATCTATAATAGTTTTAGACCTAGAGTGATTAGTTCTATTTATTTTAGGATTTAATGGTAAAAAATTGGGGTTATAATTTAATAACATGAATAAATAAAAATTAAAATAAACTTAAGAAATATCCTCAAAAATGATTCATGTTTTTTGGAAGGGATCCTTTCATGAAATACCTTATCAAAAGTTTTATCCCTTAAACTATTTCAAAAAGAAATTCCTCATATAATCTCTCAGGGATTTTATTATACTTAAGTTTCAAAAAATCACTTTCAATTTCTATTTTTACAAATAAAGGATAAATGGAGAAATTTTATTGTTTTATATAGGATTAAAATTAAACTAAAATATATTCAATAAACTATTGTAATTTTGAGAATTGAAATATATTTCAAAATAAGAGTTTTAAAATGGATTTTTTAAATCAGCAGTCATGGATTGTCTGGATCCTTTTACACTTATTTCTTCTTTTTCAAAAACAATTATCAAATTTTTATTTCTCATTGTTTAATAAAAGACTAGATTCTATACCATGTCCTTGGTATAAGTGATATTCCTTTTATAAGTTTTTTTCAAAATCTTAAATAATTCCAAGCAGATGAACCTGATTGAACTTACTATGCTAAATGGTAAGACCTTTCCAAATAATTTTAAATAATTAGATATTAAGTTTACTATTATAAATTGGATAACCTTCTAGAGAATATTAGAATATAAATAAATCAATAAGGAAGAATAACATATTTATCCCAAAAACATAGTTATACTGAATGGTAAAAAGAATATATAGAAAAAACATAGATATATGGAAGTATGTTTATTTGGATCACACTTCCACAAACACATTGGAGTTTATCCAAGGATGGATAAATCAAATCCCATTTTATTATTTCTCCTCATGTATACAATAGTAACTCTATAAGAAAACTCCCTAAACACTTGAAATCTAAAAAAACCTCACATTAAAACACCAATTACATATCTTATGTTTAATCTCTCCAATGATAATAGAGGGGAAAATATTATAATTTTATTCCATCCCTAAATCACATCTCAAGAATCATCTCACACATGTATCAACTCATCCACCGATTTTGCAGGTGTCAGGAGTATGATCCCTCTCATTACATGCACATGGGTTGAAATCATCAAATGTTCATGAACATGTCATGAATTTATTCTATTTTATTATTCCTTTAATTATCCCACAAAAAGAGACACTTTATCCCATCTTTATATGAACCCATGTGAATCAACCTTTGTGACAACTTGGAAGAACCTGTACAACATCCACTCCTAGAAATTTAACAAAGTTTCAAGTGTAATTATTTTTAAGATTCATCGTAAAACGTCCCTCATCATAAGACTTTCAAAGTATTACAATGGATGAAAATTCATATTATCAGGGAAAAAAAGTATTTCGATTATGGTTTTTAGTTTTTTGAAAAAGGAAAAAAATATCTCTGCTATTAGAGAAAGTATTACGATGGGCACAAAATACTTATGATGAAACATTTTTATCAGATAGGTAAAGGATTACAATGTAGAAAAAAGAATCATATTTTGGAAAATACTTATGATCATCCCATGTTATGTTCAAGATTTACATGCAAGATATAGCTAAATATCTCATTTGAAGTTCAAAAACAAAATTTTACATAAATTTCTCAGAATTAAAAATAGAGGCATGGATTAAAAAATTTATTTAATAAATGTTTAAAAACACATATTAATAATTAATTGAGTTGTTTTCATTGAAATTCCAAAAATACCCATAAAATTTAAAAAATGATACAAATTATCTCAAAATAACAAGTTGGCGGGAATTAAATCATTGAAATAAACATGATAGGTATTAAAAAATATCATCCCCATCAGTGGTCTATGTTAGCACCCTTTCACTCAGGGTGAGGTCATACAATTGAGTTAGTAATCTTGATCACCATATTATTACTTAGTTTGAGGCCACATATCATGTACATTGGTCATCCCTATATCCCAAAGATGTCATATAATAGTACCTTGGTCATCCCCTATCACTCAGGACATGCTAACAATAAGTACCCTTGTCATCCCCTATCACTAAATATAGGTTTAATAATTAGTACACTACCACTAACTGTTTATGTCGAGTAGAGAACACATAATATATATTCTCCTACCCCCCTCAGGGAAGGCTGTACATAAACTCTTGAACCATTCCCTATTATATAGGGGAATTCACCATCGACTACTAGAAACATTGCTAGTATGTCTCCAACAGCATCAGTCTCTTCATCTAGATTCACACAACCAAGAACATGAATGAAACAATACATTGGGAACAAAACCATCACATTACCTGACTATCTTTCCATTAGGTCTCTAGTCACTTGAAAATTATCCCCCATATCTCAAACCCTGCATTAGTGATCATCTAGACACAAAGGATAATTTTATCCAGGGTTCATTGGTCACACAAACAGAACATGTTGACTTTATCTTCATTATAATCTCAACCATGAGGGCCTCTTCTAGGGTCCCTTAGACCCATATTGGTCTCTATTAATCAACACTAAGTGGTATCCAACACCCAATGGTGTTCTCACAACATATAGGCTCTATTTGACCCTATCCTAAAAATTATGTTTCAAACCCCTATCAAAATCATGCATCAAAGCACAGTACCATTGATCAAGGTCCATACTAAGAAATCTAACTTATAGTCTCTTGGTACCCTAATGATAAGTTGTTAACCATCCATATGGCCCCTAATTTGGTCCCATATCACATCTCCCTTAGGATATCTGTAACGACCCAAAATTTCATTAATGAAAATTCCTCTGGATCTAATTAAATGTCTTATTATGGTCATATAAAATGTGAACATCATTGGTTTAATGTTTCTAGACTTTAAAATTTTGTTATGAATTGTGACCATTTCTTATATAGTCGTTGAATAGTGATAACATGATTAGTATAAATATAGGTCTTTAACAAATCCAATTCACTCAGAAAAAGGAAGCGATGGCCTCATCCAGTATACTTTCCCCATATGAAGCCCATTATTCAGAGCTCAAAAAGGAGGTTTCATCATTGGGATTCTCTCTTGACTAATCCCAAGCTAATATTGAACTTGTTAATCTTGAGCGGAACTGGCTACAGGAGAAGTGGAAGTTAATAGAGATTGCCACCAGAGCAATGTTATCTGAGCCACCCCAAGAGTCTGTCACCATCGCACACCTTACCCTTCCGTCTTTTGAGGGTGTTATAAGGGGTTATGTAACGATACCCTAGCACTATGACTATGTACATTATTCTTGTATAGAGAATATACATTCTTTTTATTGTTGCGTTGTAAATAGTTTTTAAAGAACAAATAGTATTTTTAGTTAATATTAAACTAAGAAATCTATTTTGATGAATTAATGGATTTTTGTATTAAATAATTTATTAATTAAATATTATTATTATTATTAAATTACTTTTTATTAAATATAAATTATCCTATAATTTTATGAATGCAATTGTAATTTTTTATTAAGGTTTGAAAGCTGTTTTTGTCAAAACCCATGATTTTTTATAAATGTTGGTTTTTATTTTAATAGTAAAAATTCAAATATTTAGAAAATTATTTAGGTAAAATGAATATTATTTTTGGAATCAGGACATCCAAATTATCCAATGGTAAATTTTTCATAATTTCTGAGACTGTCGATTTTTTGGTTAAAAATTAAATACCATTTAAATATATAATGTGTTTTACGACATCATAATGACCCAATAGTAATGTAATTAAATAATATTAACATTATGTTCGGCCAATATATGTTTTAACATTAAAATAATGTTATTTTGGGTTTGGTTGATTTGTTTTACAAATCTTTGGTGGAGCCTTCAAGGCATATAAAACATTTTGTCTTTTTAAATTGTATTCCTTGAGAGTGTGACTCACCTCCACATAAACAACCCTATTATTTTAAAATGTTCGACTATTGGCCATATACAATATTTTTTTCCAATACCCTTTGTAAAAAAACATGGGAAAAATCCATGGGTTGGTTTGTGCTATTGATTTGTTTAATGTGTGGTGACCCAAACCTAAATAATAATGAATTCCCTCTCTTTTCTTATATAAACCCACCCAATCTCCCACTTCCTCTTCACTCAAAGACTTTGGAGTTCGTCCAAAATATTAAATCAACTCTCTATAATCCTCCCAATGTTCCCCAAGCTCCCAAGAAGCCTCTCTATATCCCCTCCCAAGCCTTTTGGATCACACTTCCAAGTAAGGGATTTCTTCCTTTCTCATTTTTTTCAAATTTTTATTAAGTTGTTATGCCAGTTTTTTTCAATTAAAAATGTTGGGATATGATTTCTAACCTCCCCCATACTTCCCTATTTATGTTTGGATTATGGTATACCTCTTTCTATCTCATTAATGTGTCTCATGTACACCCGTTACCATGCCAAAATTTCGTGAGGGATTTCTCTCTCATCTTTTACATCCAAGTAATTATTTTGTATTATGAATCTAAATTCCCTTATGTTTTTTGAGAAATGTATCTATATGACCCCCTTACTTTCCATTTCATGTAAATTTTATGAGACACCTCTTTCTCTTTCATCAACCATTTTTATGTGTTCTTATTTCACGTCATTATGCAGCCGAACTTGCACTACGATTTTCCAAGCTAATGTCATTGTGTAGTGAATACCATACCCATTTATATATCAATTGTATTCACCTTTATGAACCTCTATATATTTATTATAAAGATTCATGTATTTATTCCACATCCCATTATCATGGAATAAATGATGATGATTTATTCCATGTTGAATGATCTTTGTGGCACACTTATGCATTAAATGAAATGTTTAAGAATGGGTGCGCCCTGATAGCACTCCAATGCATTGGGTAAAGTATCGAATCATGATAAATCATGTTCAAAGAGTTTTTAATCATTCTAATTCAAGTGAAATGAGGGTTTACTCATGCTTCAATTGCAATTAGGGTTTACTTATGCTCCATGTGCAATGAGCCTTGGCTCATGCTAATTTCTAGTTAAATGTTTTTTCAACATTTCCATGTTATGATTATCATGATTTATCATGACTTTATGTTCATGTTTCTCTTGTTCTCTATTGATATGCCTATTGTCTAACATGTATTGTATTCCTTATGTTATTACTTGTTTATTCCCTTATTGGACGTTACAACTCACCCTTTTTTTATGCATGTCCTCAGGTTATCCCATGCAATGCTAAGTATGAGGGAATGTAGTGGTCATGTAAAGGAAGTTTTCAATAAAGATGTTGTATTTCATGTTTTATGTTGTTATGTAAAGATACTAAGCCCCAAAGACACTATAACTCCTGATCTTCTTTGTTGTATCAAGTGAAGTTTATGTAATAAATCATGTTTAAGTATGTAATAAAGAGAAGGGTTGTCATAGTTGGTATCAGAGGATATGTTTAGTTATTTTTTGAATTAGGATTAGAAAACCCTAGAGAATCCTTATAGAAAAGACTATTTATAATAAAACCATCCCTAAGTTTTTGTGGGTATTGAGTAAGTGGTTTATCAAGCTAATACATCCCTGTCTGGATATGAGCAGGTAGAGGCAGCTCTGGCACATATGTACCTAGGGGTGAAAAACACAACAAGGAGTTTTGGTCTTGACCTGGGGTATCCTAGTACACGAAAATTGGCCTTGCTGCACTCTTGGTTACGACACTCCTGGGGGATATGCAGTGGTAAATTCACAATCTTATAATGAACCATTATTATGGGAATTAAAAAAAATCCCTAAGAATATGTGATGGATAACAAAGATTGAAACCTATATATTCATAAGTTAAGAAAATAAAAGCTATTTATAAGTCATTGGTTTTGTCCTTGGATTATCATTTATGTTTTACCCCTAAATTTCCTTTTATTCTAGCTAATGGCCGGTAATAGGAGGACTTGATCTAGAAACCGATGTGAAGGTCAATGTGATGATTGTTCTAATGAGATTACCAATCCGATGGGAGTGAGAATGACGAACTTTGTCACGATTCTCTCTCAGTTAACTCAATATTTGAGTAGAAACATGGGTCAAGAAGAATTTTCAACCACCCCTAAGAAAGAAAATGTCTCTATCGAGAGCTTCATGAGACAAAAGCCTCTTACATTTAAGGGATCATTTAATCCCTCAATTTCCGAACAATGGATCAACTCCATTGAAAAGATCTTCTCCATCCTTCAATGTTCTGAACAAGAGATGGTTCTTCTGGATACTTATCATATGGAGGGTGAAGCCGATCAATAGTGGAAATTGAAAAAAAATATGAAGCTTGAGGAGGAGATTGAGGCATTATAATAGAAGGATTTACATAATATTTTTTTTGATAAATATTTTCCGTGCACCCTCCTACTTAAGATGGAAATGGACTTCCTTTTACTCAAGAAAAAAGATGAAAAATTTATCAGAGCGTATGAGGAAAAATTCACAAGGCTTGCATGATACGCTTACGTCTTTGTCGTTACCCCTGAATTCAAGGTTGGCCGCATCTTTGGTGGGCCGAAACATATCCTGTGGAAAGCCCTGGTAATCCGCAACTTCGACAGCTATGAGGAAATTGTTTGATGTTCCTTCATGGTGGAAATGGTGATTGGTGAAACTTAGGGGTATCATGGGGATAAGAAGCATAAGGTGGACTTCAATTATGGTGTTCAGATGGATAAATCCAATAGTGCTAAGAAAATTCAGTACCCTACTTTCCAAAGGTGTGAAAAGAAGCACCCTTGAAATTTCCTAAAGGGGATGAAGAAATGCATTAGGTGTGGAAGAGAAGGAAACCTAGCCATTAACTACCAACAAGAAAAACCCGCGGCTGCGATAGAGGATAGGAACACTTCGTTCGACTCTCAATGCGTTGTTCATTTCTTCAACTAAAAATAACCAGGGCATCTTTAAATCAGTTCCCTAAGCCAAGTGTTTTTGGAGGCAACAAACAACCTTCAAGGAAATAAGGGTGAGCTTTTTCCATCACTACTGCCGAAGTGAACCTCGACAAAAAAGTGGTGATAGATATGCTAGTTATTCATTCAAGAATAGAGAACGTACTTTTTGATTCAGGTTCTACATATTCTTTTATATCCTGAATGTTTAGTAGAAACATCCCAACACCACTACAAATCATGGAATTAAAGATGTTGGTGAGTATGAAAAATGGGGCAATCATTGCATCCCATGAATATAACTCCTCCGCTGTCATAATCGGTGGATTGAACTTCCCAGTGAACCTCATCATACTCCATCTGGTGGAATTTCATGCAATTCTTGGCATGAATTGGCTTTCCCTATATAGAGCCAACATAAATTTCTGTGAGAGGGAAATAACTCTCCATGTAAATAATCGACCCCCGATTCTATACAAGTGAAAGGAGGAATATGAATCTTCTTTAGCTCTATCATCTCAAGTGTGGATATTACTAACCTATGAGCATGAATATCTGGCTTAGATGATTGAGTCTAAGGATCCAACCATATTTTAAGACATGTCTATTATGAGGGAATTCGCTGAAGTGTTTCTTGATGAATTTTGGGGTCTTCCTCTTAGAAGAGATGTTGAATTATCAATTGACCTTATACATGGAGAGTTTCAAATATCAACAACTCCATATAGAATGGCTGTTATAGATATTGATGAGCTGAAGAAACAACTATAGGAGAATCTTGAAAAAGTGTTTATACGCCCAAGTGACTCACCATGGGGTGCACCAGTCCTATTCATCTAGAAGAAGGATGGGTCAATGCGCCTTTGCATCGATTATTGTGAGCTTAACAAAATCACGATAAAGAACAAGTATACTCTCCCACGAATTGATGAACTGTTCGATCAGCTTCATGGAGAACAATACTTCTATAAGGTGGATTTGTGGTTGGGATATTATCAAGTAAGGGTGAGGAAGGATGATATCCCCAAGACAGCTTTTCGTACAAGATATGGGAACTATTAATTCATAGTAATGCCTTTCAGACTCACTAATGCTCCAACAGTATTAACGGACTTGATGAATAGAGTATTTAGAGATAACCTTGAAAAATTTGTGGTAATATTTATAGATAATATTCTTATGTACTCAAAAACCAAGGAGGATCATGAGGAGCATCTAAGAAATGTACTAGAGACCTTGCGAAAGGCAAATCTCTATGAAAAGTTTAGAAAGTGTGAGTTCTAGTTGAAGGAGGTATCTTTCTTGGGCCATATCATCACAATTAATGGGATATCTGTGGATCCCTCCAAGAAAATTGCAGTAGAGGGATGGCTGAGGCCAACATAGGTAACATATATCCGTAGATTCTTGGGGTTAGCTGGATATTATCGATGATTTGTGAGAAATTTTTCACGATTGTCCACACCTCTTACCAAGCTAACTCGGAAGGGAGTAAAGTTTGTGCTTGGAGTGATAAATGCGAGGAATGCTTCAAGGAGTTGAAAAGCAGACTTATCACAGTGACTGTGCTCACTTTACCCACATGTGGAAAACTTTTTGTGGTATTCAGTGATGCTTCGAAGAAGGGACTGGGTTGTGTCTTGATTCAAAATGTGAAAGTCATTGTCTATGCTTCAAGGAAATTGAAAGTTCATGAGCAGAATTACCCAACTCATGATCTGGAGTTGGATATGATGATCTTATCCTTAAAAATAGGGAGGCATTATCTCTTTGGGGAGAACTGTGAAATATATATAGACCACAAAATCCTCAAGTATATATTCACACAGAAAGAGTTGAACATGCGCCAACGAAGATGGTTAGAGATGATCAAAGACTATGATTTCTCAATCAATTACCACCCTAGGAAAGAGAACAAGGTGGTGGAATTCTCTAAGGAGAAAGGACCAAGTGATTTTATCATTGATGAGAATTGAGAAGGATCCAATCCATTTTGATTTGATGAAGATGGACATGGGTATCATAAAGAAGGGAACATCATCAATCCATTCACAAATGATTGCTCAACCGTCTCTTTTGGAAAGGTTAAAGGATTATCAAAAGGATGATGTGGGAATTCAAAAAAAATTAGAAGCTATCATAAAATGGAAATCCTTGGAGTTCATTGTTAATGAAGAAGGAATTGTGAGATTTGGGAAAAGACTATGTATTCCATAAAGTCCGGAGCTGAAGAAGGAACTTTTGGATGATGCACATAGTTCAAATTTCTCTATTCACCCAAGAAACACAAAGATGTATCGAGATCTCCGAGAGAATTATTGGTGAGGTAATATGAAGAAGGAGATCGCTGAGTATACATCAAAGTGCCTAATGTGTCAGCAAGTGAAGGAAGAGAGGCAGAAGTCTAAGGGGATGATGCAACCATTTCTCATACTATATTGGAAATGGGAGAACATCACCATGGACTTTGTCACTGAAATTACAAATACATCTAAAGGAAAAATTTCAATCTGGGTTGATGTGGATAATCTTAAAAATTCTACACACTTCATTGCAATTTGGGAGGATTTCTCATTGGATCAACTATCACATATATATATTAGGAAAGTGGTAAGGATGAATGGAGTACCACTATCAATTGTATCCAATCGAGATCCAAGATTCACCTCTATGTTTTGGAAGAGTCTTCAATATGCTCTGGATACTGAAATGAACTTTAGTATGACCTATCATCCTCAAAAAGATATCCAATTAGAGTGAACTATTCAGACACTAGAGGATATTTTAAGATCACGTTCTATGGACTTCAAAGGAGGGTGGGACCAACACCTTCCACTGGTTGAATTTTCCTATAATAACAGTTTCCAATCAAGCATCCGAATGGAACCTTATGAAGCCATGTATGGGAAGAGGTGTAAAACACTAGCATGTTGGGATGAAGTTAGTGAGAGTAAGCTACTAGGACCATAAATAGTTGAAGAAATGGTGGAGAAGGTGAAAACCATTCAGTAGTATATCAAAGAATCCCAGAGTCACCAGAAGATTTATGTAGATAACCATAGATGAGAACTTGAGTTTAAAGTTGGATATATGGTATTTCTATACATATCTCTATGGAATAAGGTCATGAGGGTTAAAAATAAAGGGAAGTTAATTCCAAGGTACATCAGCCCCTTCGAGATTCTTGATTGAGTCGGGGTTGTGGCTTATCGACTAGCACTTCCACCTACCACGACCAAAGTACATGATATATTTCATGTATCCCTATTAAGGAAGTACATACCATACCCTTCACATGTACTATCTTCAGAGATAGTACAGTTAGAGGATTATCTTTCTTATGAGGAGCAACCAGTGAAGTTATTAGATCATAGAGAAAAAGTTCTACGAAAAAAGATAACGCCCCTCGTCAAGGTATTATGGAGAAAACACATGTTTGAAGAAGCAATGTGGGAATAAAATAAAATGATGAAGTAAAGTTACCCACATATGTTTTAGTGTGGGAAAAGAAAATTTTGAGGGTGAAATTTCTTAAGGGGGGAAGATTTTAACAACCCAAACTTTCATTAATGAAAATTCCTCTTGATCTAATTAAATGTCTTATTATGGTCATATAAAATGTGAACATCATTGGTTTTATGTTTCTATATTTCAAAATATTGTTATGAATTGTGATCGTTCCTAATATAGTCGTTGAACAATGATCACATGATTAGTATAAATATAAGGATTTAACAAATCCAATTTACTCAGAAAAAAGAAGCGATGACCTCATCCAATAGACTTTCCCCGGACAAAGACCATTTGTCAAAGCTTAAAAACAAGGCGGAGTCATTGGGATTCACTCTTGACCAAGACCAAGCTGATCTTGAACATGTTAAGCTTGATTAGAACCAAGTATGGGAAAAGTTGAAGTTAATAGAGATTACCACCCGAGCGATGTTATCTGAGCCACCCCAAGAGTCTGTCACCATATCACACCTTACCCTTCGGTCTTATGTGGGTGTTATAAGGGGTTATGTAATGGGACCCTAGGACTATTACTATGTACCTAATTCTTTTATAGAGAATATACATTCTTTTTATTGTTACATTGTAAATAGTTTTTAAAGCACAAATAGTATTTTCAGTTAATATTCAACTAAGAAATCTATTTTGATGAATTAATGGATTTTTGAATTAAATAATATTTCAATAAAATATTAATATTATTATTAAATAAATTTTTATTAAATATAAATTATCATATAATTTTATGAATGTATTTTTATTTTTTATTAAGGTTTGAAAGCTGTTTTTGTCAAAACCCATGAATTTTTGTTAAATGTCGGGTTTTCTTTTAAAAGTAAAAATTCACATATTTAGAAAATTATTTATATAAAATGAATATTATTTTTGGAATCAAGATGTTAAAATTATCCAATAGTGAAATTTTCATAATTTTTTGAGACAGCTGAATTTTTGGGTAAAAATTAAATATCGTTTAAATATATAATGTGTTTATTACATCATAATGACCCAATAGTGATGTAAAAAAATACTATAAACATTTTTTTCATCAAATATATGTTTTAACATTAAAATAATGTAATTTTGGGTTTGTTTGATTTATTTTAAAAATCTTTGGTGGACCCTTCAAGGATTATAAAACATTTTGTATTTTTAAATTGTTTTCCTTGAGAGTGTGACTCACCTCCACATAACAAGCCCTATTATTTTAAGATTTTAGTCCATTGGACTTATAATTTTTTTTCCACTCCCATATTTATAATATCATGGGAAAAAATTATGGGTTGGTTTGTGGTATTGATTAGTTTAATGTGTTGTGACCCAAACCTAAATAATAAAGAATTCCCTCTCTTTTCCTATATAAACCCACCCAAGCTCCCACTTCCTCTTCACTCAAATCCTTTTGAGTTCGTCCAACCTCTATCCTCCTCAATCTATAATCCTCCCTATGTGCCCCAATATCTTAAGAATCCACTCTCAAGCCCCTCCCCAGCCTTTGGGATCACACTTCCAAGTAAGGGATTTCTTCCCTTCTCATTTTTATCCAATTTTATTTAAGTTGTTATGCACTTTTTTCAATTAAAAATGTTGGGTTATGATTTATCACCTCCCCCATACTTCCCTCTTTATGTTTTTATGATGGTATACCACTTTATCTCTCATTAATGTGTCCCATGTACATCTATTACCATGCCGAAATTCCATGAGAGATTTCTCTCTCCTCTTTTACATCCAAGTAATTTTTTGTATTATGCATCAAAATTCCATTATGTTTGTTGGGACATGTATCTATATGACCCCCTTACTGTCCATTTCATTTAAATTTTATGATACACCCCTTTCAATATCATCAACCATTTTTTATGAGTTCTTATTTCACGTTGTTATGATGCTAAAATTGCGCTACGATTTTCCAAGCCAATGTCATTGAGTAGTGAATACCATGCCCATTTATCTATCAAGGGTATTCACCTTTATTCACATTTACATATTGATTATAAATCTTCATGTATGTATTTCACATCCCATTATCGTGGAATAAATGATGATGATTGATTCCATGTTGTATGATCCATGTGGCACACTTATGCATGAAATGAAATGTCTAAGATAGGGTGTGCCCTAATATCTCTCCAATGCATTGGGTAAAGTATAGTATCATGATACATCATGTAAAATGAGTGTTTACTCATGATAATTCATGTGCAACGAGGGTTTACTCATGCTTCATGTGCAATTAAAGTTTACTCACGCTCTATGTGCAATGAGCCTTGGCTCATGCTAATTCCTTGTTAAGTGTTGTTGTCACATTTCAATGTTATGATTATCATGATTTATCATGACTTTATGTTCATGTTTCTCTTTTTTATCCATTGATATGCCTATTTTATAACATATATTGTATTCCTCATGTTATTCCTTGTTTATTCCCTTACTGGGATTTATAGCTCACCCTTTTTTATGCATGTCCTTAGGTTATCCCATGCAATGCTAAGTACAAGGGAATGTAGTGGTCAGGTAAAGGATGTTTTCAATAAAGATGTTGTATTTCATGTTTTAAGTTGTTATGTATTGATCCTAAGACCCAAAGACACTAGACCTCTCGATCTTATATGTTGTTTCAATTGAAGTTTATGTAATAAATTATGTTTAAGTATGTAATAAAGATTAAGGTTGTCAGAATACCTCTCTAAAAAATTATCTAGAATGAACCCACCACATCATACCTCATCTATATCTAGATATCTCATCCCATTCCTAGCACCTTCCAAGGCTCCAATCGACTCTCAAGTGGGTGATCCCTGATAAGAGTGAGACGTATGACCGTATCACCCATCATTTCTTGTCCTAAGAATCTGATACATTCTAAACCATCCATATAAAACCAAAATTGGATATAAAAATCACATCTAAGAACCTAGTCTTACCCTAGGCCTATCGTAAACCAAAACAGTATCTCCACCCCTTAGAGACATTGTCTTTAGAAAGTTTTTATTCTCATAACATCACTAGATAACTCACTCTAAACCTAGAAGGCTCAAGGACACCCTATTTCTTAAACTAAGGTTCTATCAGTCCATATCCTATTACCCACTCCCATGAAAACAAGAAAGCATGCACACTCATGTATAAAAAAACATATGTTTTTTTATTAAATGGACCACCTACCTCAAACATGGCGTTATTTTCCTCATGATGCTCTAATAACCATTGGTAAAGACCATCCATTCCTCATCTAAGCTTACATCAACTCCTGAGATCCTTTCTCAAGTCAAAACAAAATAATAATTAATTGTTAAAATTTATGATTAATTTTTTAATTTAATCCAAAAATGCATAACGAATAATAAATCACTGAACAACATCCACTCACTGAAACCTCAAGGGATGGCATGCCAATGTCTCATGGAATGATCACAACATTTCTAATAATAAAATATTTATCATAAAAATCCTTATAATTCACTAATTTCATCTAATTTAATTAAAAAACATAGAAAAATCCTATAGAAACATACATCAACCCAAATGTTGATAAAAAATGCGTGTTTGTCATCTTGAAACATCCTCTATCCTATCCATTAAAAATCCACATGAAGAAGGACGATTCTAGTATGATCCATTGGAATAATCTCTCTGAAATACTAACTAGATAAACAAATATTATAGGTAAATGAGGGTAAATAATAAAGAAGGAATAAGGGATAGATCTTTTCTAAAATCAATGTGATTAAACCCTCCTAAAGTAATTAGATCGAAAATAGACGAATTTGATAAATGATATTTCTATAGTGGGACCTACCCTTATTTCACATTGTTAGAATTGAATTTTCCTAAGGGGATCCAAAATAGGACCCTTGGAAACTACTAAAAGGCACCTTAAAAATATATCCTGACACATAAGTTGCAACGTGACCATAGGGGTCATGCTATGAAATCCCTACATGAGGTCCGTATCATGGTGTGTCCCTTATGGATTGTAGTGTGACTATCCTAGGTATCACCATAAATTTTTGACCCCTCTATGTTGTAGTGAGACTACCCACAGGTAGATAAACCAACCCCTAACCGACCTCCATCATAGAATAACCCCTCTGGGATATGGTTTGATTCACATTTCCCATGTGAGCCATAAGAAATCATGGTATAATCCCTATTTTACCTATAGAATCATTACCCACACTCTAAGTCATGATTACCTACACCATGAAATGAAAACTCCCCACTCAACCCTCATCATGGAATGTCCCTCACCCAACATGATGTGATGAGACACCTATAATAAAATTCTTATTAAGGGACACCCCAACCATGCTCTAATCCTAAATTGAGCACTTAAAACACCATTAGTGGCTCTAAAAACATTGAAAAACTTCTCATTGAGTTATTTCAACCCTAATTTTTTTGATATATATCTCAATTCGTGAAACATCTCCTACTCTAGCACAATAAAATCTAATTTCCTCTATAAACATTTACGTAAAAATTTACGGGCCATTACAAACTTTCCACCAAAATTCATCTTGTCCCCAAGATGCCTCGGTACTCCTCAACCAACAAACTCAACCCTACTCAAGCATCAATTCACTATAAATTCATCATGTTATTTCCTTGAACACTCAATAATATTCCACTACGCAACTCCAATCACCAATGCACACTATTCATTAAGGACTGAGCTACTAGTGGGTCACCATTTCTAAAAATGTAATGATACTCAATTGCACCCATATTTCTTGAGAAATTTAAGAAACATCAATGAATACGTACTTGTACTTATGGTTCTCCCCATTATAAGTCTCATATCATAACAACTTATTAAAAGTAATGATTTTCCCCACTATAGGAATTGCCTACCTAAAATTCATTTCTAGTGTCATGTCAACATGATCGATGATATTTCCACATCATTACACCCATTTCTATACAAAAACACCAACAATACCTCCTCTATCATAATGTTTCAAAAACAATGCTCCATCGCACCCACTGATGCATCATCCCATCAGCCAATCATGATGCCTTAATTTCTAGATGCATTACATAATCATCTAAATGCCTACATTTGAGTTCAAACCTAACATTAAATGTGATTACATGGTTGGTTCCTTGACTACCCACATGAACATTCATACTCTAGATATCAGTATAGGTGCACCTCTTATTAGACTCACTATAGAATCAAACCAAATCCATCCCAAGACCAATACTAACTTCTGGACTCCATCCACACCACATCTAATTCTAAAATGTAGTATTTTATAAGGAATAGATGAATAGAATCCACATTAATTTTAGAATATGGATTCTATTTGACTATCCACCAAACAATCTCGATAAATCCATGCCCCTACCAATATGGTGGGTCATAAATCTATGAACGATAAGATTCTACCCACTGTCAGAGTATCCTTATCATCACAATGTTAAACCAAAACACTTGATATTTATATCCCATGTCCTATCTATTACAAATAATAATGATAGAACAGGACTATCTTAATCATACCTTAGAGCCACTACAAAACACCAAATGCTTCATGTTCCAATCTCATTAGGAACTTCTCCCTCGACATTCACTGAAATCCACATACAATATGGTCTAAAAAATCCAACAATAAATGGTACACTCCCCATAAAATGAATTTCCAATAAACAACTCCTTGGAAAATACACCAGATAGGTTCCATGATTACAAATGCATGTCTCTTTTTGAGCCATGCTCATCCCCACCTAAAAACCCATGTCAAGATATGAAATCTAATTAACCATTCCATGGTACTTAATCCATGATGCAACCATCCATTGTAATGAAACATCTTTGATCCTAAATCCAAACATTAATCCACCATACATATAAATTTCCCTTAAAATCTATAAACCCTAAAATTTTATACGACTGCACACCAATCCACAACTTAATGAGAATATCCTAATCTAGCGCACAATTTCTCTCATGCATTGAGAATTTTCTTTGAAATCCACACCAAAACTCACTCTCTTCCTCAAGGAAAATTGATACTTTAAGAACCCTCTCAAAATTTCTTACCAATTAACCATCCTAATTTAATACAAACACAAACGGTGTACACACCCTATATTACCTATCACATAAACCAATTCAAGCTACAATGAGTCACATATCATCAAAACTAGTCTCACACACCTAAAGTAGTGACCAAGATCATCTCTCATGTAAATATCATCTAACAAATAGCATTAAAAAAGATTTTTCTCAGTATCCTTAGGAGTCTCACTCAAAATTAGGCTGAACACATGATCACTTTACACCTGGTCATCATTTTAAGACCATAAAGTGTCTACCCACACTCATGTTTCACCACTCTAAAATTCATACATAATCAATAAGTATGGCCCTCTAATCGATACTAACCTTTAAAACCAAAACAACTCATGGTATAAAGTTTTGTCTATCCATTTCAAGAAACATGTTTCTATCCTTTTATCACATCTACATGGTATACCTATCCTATATGAGGTCTACCGGGGTCCATCACTAAGGAATCAAATGCATGTACTAACCCACCAATGGTCTCTATGCATCCCTTTCACAAAGGAATTCTATATCGATCATTGATATATAATTATTAATTATAATATCCACATAACCTATTATATAAGAAATTACTATGGTATAGATAATTATAATTCCACCAACAAGTTATATAAGAGAACACTGTATAAGTTGTTAACACTTTAAACTCCTGAACCTTCTATTGTTATTGAAATCAATCATCTATAAGCATATAAATTTCTAATGAATCATATGTGTCAATAATGATGAATGTAAATAGAACTCATGAAAATATGGTTTAATATTAAAAAATAATAATTTAAATATCAAATACACTTATAATATTTGAATTGATATCTCAATAGTAATGATGAAGAACAATAATACCAATCCCATAAACATGGTAACCTGGACCTCTCATCAGAAAGGTATTTATGAATCACCAGTCATAGGTCCATCACAAGTTATGAAACATAATTATTCCCCATCCACCATATCCCAAAAAATAAGATAATAATAAAAATACATTGTGATACCACTTTGTTTTGAACCATTCTAAAACCACTTAGTGTCCCATATAAAGATCCATATAGCCTCAGGAACACCTCTTAATATTCCATAAGTTTCCAAGAAGCAGCAAAAAAATAAATCTCATATTTTATAAACTATTATCTCAATATTATAACTATAAATAATAACAAAACAACCAAAAATCTACAAAAATAATAATTAGATAACATATAATCAATAAACTTATTGATGCTACTACAAATTAATATAAAAACATACTGTCCTATATCTTGATTATCATCCACTAGGAAGATAACATCTATAAAAAATAAAAATAATAAAAAAGAGTCACTAATACTATCCCTGAGCCTCACCTCATCTCATCAACCCGATCCAATCGATCTTTGCCAGCATGACTCACTATACAACCCATGCTTAGACCTATAAGATAAACATAAGGTCTACGTACACACCAAGGTTACCATATATGGTATAATAAATACATCTCTATAGGGTCTCACTAAGTTCCACTAATATATAATTTCATATACATGTATGCATGATGATATTAAATTATTCAAAATAACATGAACTTCGTGTCAACATTTGCTAAATAATCCACTTTGATGCCTAGTCGAACTTGCTTTAGTCTATACCAAAAACCATTCATGTCATGGAGCAAGTTGTAAACCTTGACTACAAACTCAAGGTATAGTTTTATACCAATCTTCAACCTATGAACTCTCATGTATGTTAGGTTCCCATAGTCACATCCCAAACCTATATAGTATCACTCAGGGCGGTCCATGCCAGCACCCCCACAATCTGGGTGAGGCTATATGGATAATTCATATATCCACATCCTAGATGAACACCCTATCACCCTGGGTGGTCCATTATAAAATCCTATTACATTGGGTGCGGTTGCATAATCAATCTACATATCAATATCCTAGAATAGAGCTTAATAAACCCACATAATTTCATTATTTAATCATGGTAGTAATTGAATTAGAAATTTATATGTAACCCAACAAGCATAATTAAAAAGGTTTGAAAAAATTAGTGGGAGTATAGGGTTGAACACACATGTGGGTGATAACAACTATTTGTGGCCTATGGATTGGAACCTAATATTAATTCCTTATATGAATATGATGGATTTGGATTTATTCTAAAAAATAGGATTAAATGGAATATGATTAAGAAGGGTTCATGTTAAATTTTAGGGAGCCTATGAAAATCGTATTCTTAACTCTAGCTTGGGTATATCCTATGGGTTAGTTTTCAAAGTAGTTCAAGATTAAATAATTGTTTTTGGTCCAACCAACTAGATCTTCTTGGACTAGAAACCATTCTTTGTCCTTAGAATCGGTTTTCCATCTAGGTGAAAAAGGCACAACTTAAATAAAAGAAAGAAATATAAGTTATTGGTCCTATACATATTTACTCAAATCATGTTAATCCCTTCCTTTTCAATCCCTCAAATTAGGATCATACAAATTAATATGGTATACATGATTTCTTAACCTAATTTGTATCCAACATTTTACCCATTTTTCAATTTTACTATACATTAAATGTTGTAAACCCTAATCTTGACCCTAATACCTAGGAGGACTATCCACACATGTAGGCTATAGGATCATATGTGAAATAGTAATTAAATTTTATAAATCATCATAAGAAAGAAATACTTAAGTAAAAGTAATTGAAATTAATATGTGTAATTGGAATAAGAAGAAATCTAACACCTAGAAAATGAAATTACAAGTAGTGGATAAGAAACATTAATTAATTAAAGATTACTTCTTGGGAATGATAGTATGAACGAAAAATGAAAGTAAAAAAGGAGATAAAATGATAAAAGACTAGGTTAAAAACATAAAATATAAACTCTCACAAAATTTTGAGCCCCTAGAATATAAACAGGTTGAAGGAAATATGATATTAATGGATTTTATATCATTAGTCATCATAATTTTTACTCTACCCAATTCTTTTATGACATAAACCTACATTTTAAATCATGGATGAAAACCTTAAAGTATTTGAAACATTGTGTATTCACTATTTATGGATTGAATTAAATTTATGGGGTCTTCGAAAAGGTTTATCAGAGGTGGATCTTAAGGGTTTTATATTATAGATATTCATTTTATGGAATAAGATTTATTCAACTATAGAATTTATGGATTGAATTAGTTTTATATCTTGAATTGTTTTTTGAATTTCCGGAACACATTCTATGAAAATTTTGTGTCCTAAATTATAAATTTACGATTAAATTCACCTTAAATTGAATTCATTTTTATAGCAGAATCTCTTTTTCAATTTAATATCAAATTTTCTACAAAAAAACCAATCAATTATCACCACACCAAAGTAAAAAATGTGTATAAATCCAAAATAAATGATTTAAAAATGTATATATGAGTTAAACATATCAAATTACCTTACACATGAATGATTTATTTTCCTTAGAGAAAAAAATCATCTCAACAATAATCCTGAAACAAATAATTTTTAATAAGAAACATGCATTACAACCATGAAAATAAAAACAAGTATTAGAAAAAAATGATCTAGTCCTAAAAAATAATCCCTATAAATAAAACCATTCATGTATAAAGTTTAATTTCCTTATTCAAATCCCTTGTTCGTTTAATTGATATTTCTTAACTATTCATTAGATAGTTATGGTCATGTTCTAATTTATGACATAGTGAATTTTCTCTCATCACTCAAGAAAAAATAAAATTGTATCTTTACTAATACCACAAATAAAAGATCCTAACCATTGGATTCAATTGGATTTAGCATCTCCACATCATAAATAAAAATACCAAAATTATTCATAAGGACTTAAACATTATGGTTCAAATGACTCTCAGGAAGAGGGAAGGTGGGTATATAATTAAAAATATAGTTCAAAAGCATGGTTAACTCTGGATAATTATGCATGATAATCATAAAAATTTGTAAATAAGAATATCCCCTATAAATTATAATCTCTTCAATCCCAAAAACTCTAAAAAGGTCCATGAATATTCCAAAAATGTATAATGAAAGTATCCTAAATATTTATTTTCACTTTTTTCTTTGAATTCATGTTTAAGATAGATCTCATATCCATCACCTAACCATAGGAACTATTTCTTTAGATTCATCTGTCTAAAATGGTTATTTTTTACCAACCTAATATGAAACCCATATTTTTTCATATTTTTTATAAATAATACAAAGTAACAAAAAGAGTATATCAGAAGTAACCATGAATAATTCCCCACCGGTCTAGTGAAAATACCACCACAAATATCCTCAGTAATAATAATTCCATGTCTAGTAGATATGGTTTCCCCCCACACTTATTTTAATGAAACTAAATATATTAAAAAAATTTTAGGGTACAAAGGGATAAAATTTCTTAAATGTAGCTCAATACTAACAAGTTAATTTAAGAAAATTATAGAAAAATAAGTGATAATGTACAAGTGAGTCTCATAAAAAATGTGCAAAATCAATTAAAATTTATCAATCATTTTAATAGCGTATTTGTTCATTCATATCCTTGATAAGATATTAATGAATGTTTTGATAGCTTTATATTTCTCAAGTGCCTCTTATGAAATATTATTCGGGAAGAATTGGAAAAATTAGGTCTAAAATCCTCTTAGTAATGTAAATAAAAATAAAAAGGAAATCATTCTTCGCATAGTAACAAGTAAAAAGTCATTCAATTAAAAATTTTAGAAATTTACAAACAAAATTGACATAATCCATACAAAAATATTTCTAAAATTATAAACAGGAATAAGTAATGGATTTTAAAAATTATATCTAGAATTTTCATTTTATTTACATGAGCATAATGATATTTCATGTTAAAGAATGTTTCAAATGAAAAAAAAGTCTCATGGACTAATGAAAGAAGGAAAAACCCCATGTGAAAATACAATAAAGCTAAAAAATTTTCCCTCCAAAAATAAGATGAAACAATGTCCACACTGTTTTCAAAAACTATGTGGGAGAGATGGAAATTATAGTAAATAGAAATTTATGAAAAGAATGTAAATAGTTCCAGGAATCAAGAGATCCTTGAAATGATTGTCCTTCTAAAGAGGAAAATTTCAGATGATGATGTTAATCTAGAATACCTACAATAATCTTAGATAAAAAGAAAACATGTACTATAGAAATTATTAGTTGATAATATATATCCAATATTAAATAAGAAAATGGTTAAGTACACACATGAGTCAAAATGAATATCATATCAGATAAATACTTAAAATAGAGTAAAAATATGTTCCAGAATGAACTCCAAGCAGAAAATACCTATAAAAATAAAATAATATATAAAAACAAACACAAATAAAATAAAAAAAATCATACTATGGGTTTCCCCCCAATAGTGAAAATAATGACATCGTCATCCAAATATATGTACACGGATCAAATAGACCATTCCATCAATTCAGTTTTCCTCAGCCTCTTTTGATAACCTGGGCTAGTGTTATAAGGCCCCAGCCTTAAACCTTACTTAATATTGAGATATTTCAAGAATACACCTTGAGGATCTTTTCAGGTTTAGAGTTTTATAGAATTATATCATAAAACTTTCATTACATTCCACATTTAAACAAAGTGGTTACATAAAATAACAGTATTCATTTTTCCCATAAATGAAAACATATTTAAAATAAAACATGGATTCTTTCTTGACACTTCCTTGACACTATCATCACATCATGTACCTTTCCCTTGACCTGTGAAAATCATTTCAAAAACTTTGGATGAGCATAAAAAGCTCAGTAAGGGATATAAAAATATGGAAAGGAAACATGAGTACATGTATACATAAGAATCAATGAAATCATACTCTACTCATAAAACATAAGCACTTAAATATACCTCATCAAATCATGAATAAATCATAGAAATCATAAGACATAAAGGTAACTTGAGGTATTCATAACATTCTTACGTAGGGAGTAACCCTCTTGGTTACGTTTGGAATACCCATCACAGTATATTCCCTAAATCTCTTCGGAGAAACCTTAAAGTTTAACTCCTTCGCATTACCCAATGCATTGGAGAGCTATATTGGGCTCACCCGCCCTTATTTTATCACGGAACCACCCGTTTTCATAATAATGCCCAAGAACCATAACATAATTTTATCACATAAAACATGCATAAAGGAAACATAACATTTACACTTTTCAATCACAAGATATCAATACAACATATTGATATAAAAACATTATGAAAACCATTTTCAATACCAAAATAAAAGAAAAGTAAAACAAGGTATTTATTTTTCTTTTAAAAAAAATCTATGGCTTGTAGAGGAAGCCGAAACTCAAATAATGGTCATGGCGGCGGAGAAATCGTTGTCGCCGCATACGTACGACAAAAACATTCCATTTTGTCGTTTAGTAAAACGCTTCGTATAAAAAAAGATTCATTTTTGATAAACGTAAAAGTAAAAGGGGTTTATACACCGTATAAAAGAAGGTTGTGTATAAAACAAAATATGCCTCAATGAAAGGAGATTGAGACGAAGTCCCATACCTTGGGTCCGACTTGACTCGATCATTATTTAACGTCCTGAATAATAAACTTGAGTTAATTTCTACTTGCTTAAGAACCTTTTTCAAGTTCATTATTCTTTTTTATCACTTATTACCATGTCATGAACACTATGTAATTATTTAAGTTAATAACGGTCGTTTTAACGATCATTGGTACTTGAGTCAAAAATAAACTCTTTATAATTACAAGTTGTTCATGTATCCATTATATCCAGAGTTATATTCATGATTTAGATATCATATATATCATATATATCCAGTATATACATGCATTTATAATATTACATAACATTCAGAGGTAAGAAATGAAATGCACCGTTCATGGAGACGGTAAGCCGTACGTACGCATGAACGCTACTTTCATTTCTATTTCGTATTTTATGGAATGAAATCATAATGATATAAAGGTATATTATAATTCCAGTATAATATAATATATAATATCATTAATTACATCCTTTATACGTCCCATAAATGGCATTAACGAATCAAATCACTTTGAGGGGGCGGTAGTCCGCACTTCATAAAATGAAGATATCGCGTTTACCCATAATGGAAACCATAAATGTATGCCATAATTGAAAAATACAGAAGCTTAAGTAAAACATAAACATATTATATATCATATATAAATATAGTTTCATCTTAATGGACACCTTTTAAGGTGTTAAAATAATATTGAACAATCATCGTTTCATGAGGCAGAAATTCACCATCCACGGAAACAGTATGTTCTTTAACCATTATATGTAGGTGTGTGTAATTGTAGCTCGAATCATTCTTATAAAAAAATCCTAGTATATTTAAGATACTGTTGTTGTTACAAAATAAAGGAATAAAAAGAGTTTAGAGGGTTGGAGAAGCAAAATAAAACGTAAGAACACAAGAGAAGAAACTACCTTTAAATCGGGTAACTCTTTTTGATTTGAGATCAAAGGCTTCCTTGGGAAGACTTCTGCCCAAAGTGAGGCTTCTAAGAGTTAGAGAGGGATGTGGAGAGACCAAATGGTCAGGGGTTGGCCGATCCAAAGGCTTTGGATGTGTGGGTAAGGCGGTAGAGGTGGGGGCCTTTTATAAGAGGAGAGGAGGGGCACTCTTGGAAAGTAAAAAAATGTTACTTTATTTTAAAATTAGTTTCGGATTTAAAAGGTCCCACATTTATATAATTAGAGTCTAAGGTGATAAGGGTTCTAAATATACCTATCAAATAGTTTTTTGACAAGTGTAGGTCTTAGATTTTACATTATCTTTTCATTTTATTTAAATTGTTAAATAATGAGCTAATCACTGCATCATCATGATGTCATAAATAATTTAATTTATTTAATGTCTAAAAATTAAAAAAAATTACTATAATGTAGGAAATATTTGTATATTTTTAATGAATATTTATAGTAAAAAATATGACTTGTATAACCCCATTTAAATTTTTTTAGTAAAACAACTCATGTTTGTGTCATTTTTACTTTTACATTAAATAAAAAGCATTAATGTCTTTATCTTACCCAAGTGACTCCATGGGGTCCCAAAAATCGACCCATGGGTTGAATTTGTTGGCAATGACACATCCAATAAGGGGAGGACATGTGTCTAGGTCATTTCATATTATTAAAACATTATTTTTACCTTAAACTACACTAATTACCTCTAATCACGATTAAAAACTCAAAAGTTACTATTCACCAAAAAATCTATTTTAATCCCATTGAACCACATTTTACTTCTTAATTACAACCATGTATGTCGGATTTTTGAAATTCAAAACACAGAGGTGGTAAAATTTTATTTAAACGAAAAATCAGTTTTTTAAGTACCACTTAGTGGTTTCACTATTCATCAGAAATTGAAGTTTTTCAGAAAAATACCAAAACTTCTCCCTAATCTGTATTTGATATTCTGAATTCAAAAATGATGTCTATTTCACAAAATTAAAAACATATAAGTTACATTAATTAATTTAATAATTAATTCCCGCTTTCAGAACAAATAGCGTGTTTTTATGAAACAATAAGTACCAAAATATTAACACTAGTTTAAGTCCAATTTCAAAGTGAAATTAATTACAACGACCACTATTGGATTAAATGGTAAAAATATATTCAAATTACACTTTAAGACCAATTAAAAAGATAATCTAACCATATAATTAAATTAGATTAAAAAGTATTTTTGATGTAAAATGCAGTATTTTTCACTATTCATTAAAAAATGAACATTGTCAGAAAAATACCAAAAATTTATCCAATGTAAATTTCAATGTCCCAATCATAAAGAATATGTTTATTTTGAAAAATAGAGATTATAAAATTATTAAAAGTTTTATTTAAAAATGGTTTTCCATCAAAAGACAGTAAAACAATCTTTTAAAAATATTAGTGTATTCCATGCTTAAGATTGGATTTATTCTCATTTTAAGCATCTAAAACACTATCTAATTCATAAATAGACATAGATAAAAATATCTATTATTAATTACTTACTTGGGATGTTACATCCTTCCCCCCTTTAGAAAATTGCGTCCCTGCAATTTATTTACTTATCGAATAAGTTGGGGTATTTAGCCCTCATTGCATTTTCAGATTCCCATGTTGCCTCTTCAAAAATATGGTTTTTCCAAAAAACCTTTACCTGATGAATCACCTTATTCCGTAACACTTTATCCCTGTGGTTAATAATCTGGACCGGTTGTTCCTCATAAGATAGGTTCTCTTCCAGCTGAACTACCTCTGGACTCAAAACATGAGATGGATCTGGCATATACTTTCTAAACATAGAAACATGAAAAACATTGTGTACCTGAGATAAACTCGGAGGTAAAGCCACTCGGTATGAAACAGATCCAACTCTCTTTATAATGTCATATTTTCCAATGAACCTTGGACTCAACTTTCCTTTCTTACCAAATCGAATCACACTTTTCCATGGTGATACTTTGAGAAAAACATGATCACCTACCTCAAAAGAGAGATCCTTCCTCCTGTCATCCGCATAACTCTTCTTCCTGCTCTGAGCTGTTCTCATGTGTTTCTGTATCAGCTAAACTTTTTCTGCCATCTTTTCTACTAATTTTGGTCCCATCAACTTCCTTTCACCCACTTCATCCCAGAAAGATGGAGTTCGACACCGCTTCCCATATAATGCCTCAAATGGTGCCATCTGTATACTGGAATGAAAACTGTTATTATATGAAAATTCAACCAAAGAAAGATGTTGGTCCCAACTTCCCTGATAATCCATCTAACAAGCACGTAGCATATCTTCCAAAGTCTGAATTGTTCGTTCTGACTGCCCATCTGATTGAGGATGAAAAGATGTACTAAAATTTAATTCAGTACCCAACGACTTCTGAAGGCCTTTCCAAAAGTTATAAGTAAACCTAGGATCACAATTAGATACAATAGAGAGAATAACTCCATGTAACCTGACTATCTCATTAAGATACAAACGAGAATGTTGATCTAGGGAAAAAGTATCTCATATAGCAAGGAAATGAGCAGATTTTGTCAAGCGAACAACAATAACCCAGATTGCATTATTAGCTCGAGATGTCTTCGGTAATCCCACAACAAAGTCCATGGATATATTCTCCCATTTCCACTCTGGCACTGGTAAAGGCTGAAGAATCCCTTTCAGTAACTGCCCCTCTACTTTAACCTATTGACATGTCAAACACTTCACAGTAAAATCAGCAATATCAATTTTCATTCCATCCCACCAGAAATACTCCCGTAGATCTCTGTACATCTTAGTACTACTAGGATGAACTGAAAACAGAGAACTATGAGCTTCACATAACAACTCTCTCTTCAACTGTGAATCACAAGGCACACAAAATCTCTTCCCAAATCTCAAAACACAATCATTATCAATGTTGAATTTAGGAAACTTACCTTTATGAACTAGCTCTACCTTTTTCTGCAACTCACTGTATTGCTTCTGTGCTTGCTTGATTCTATCTGATAGAGAATATTTCACTAATACCTGAAACAAAACGGAAGGACATCCTGTACCAACAACTTCTATGCCAAAGTTTATCAAATCCTTAACCAAAGGATCATGTTCCAAATGCAACGTTGTTAATGAAGCATTACTTTTTCGACTCAAAGCACCAGCCACTTTATTTTCTTTTCCCGGATGGTAATGAATTGTATAATCATAATCCTTTATTAATTCTAGCCATCTACTCTGTCTCATGTTCAATTCATTCTAAGTGAATATATACTTTAAAATTTTGTGATCGGTATATATTTCACACTTTACTCCATACAAATGATGCCTCCAAATTTTTAGAGTGAAAACTACAACAGATAATTCCAACTCATGTGTAGGATAATTTACCTCATGAGTTTTCAACTGATGTGAAGAATAAGAAATTACCTGATCATTCTACATTAGGACACAACCAATTCCTTTCAATGAAGTGTCACTGTAGAAAAAAAACTCACCATTCCTGGAAGGTAGTGTCAAAATTGGATCATTCACCAATCTTCTTTTCAGTTCCTGAAAACAATCATCACATTCTTTTGTCCAGATAAACTTATCACCCTTCCGAGTTAGCTTCGTTATTGGACTAGATAATCGTGAAAAATTTCTAACAAACTTTCGGTAATAGCCTGCCAAACCAAGGAAACTACGAATCTCAGTTAAATTTTTGGGTCTTGGCCATTCTTCAATAACTTTTTTTTGCAGTATCAACAATTATCCCATCTTTAGAAACAATATGACCAAGGAAATAAATTTGTTGTAACCAAAACTCACACTTGCTGAATTTCCCATACAATTTCTTTTCTTTTAAAGTTTGAAAAGTAACCCTTAAATGTCTTTCATGATCTTCTTTACTTTTAGAAAACACCAAAATATCATCAATGAAAAAAACCAAAAACTTATCCAAGAACTCATGGAAAATTATATTCATTAAGTCCATGAATAAAATAGGTGCATTGGTTAGCCCAAAAGGCATTAATACAAATTCATAATGGCCATATCTTGTTCGAAACGCGGTCTTCAGAATATCTTCTTCCTTTACCTTCAAATGATGGTACCCCGATCTCAGGTCAATCTTTGAAAAATAATGAACTCCCTAGAGCTGATCAAACAAATCATCGATATGAGGCAAAGGATATTTTTTCTTAATAGTGATGTTATTCAAGGCTCTATAATCAATGCAAAGTCTCATAGAACCATCTTTATTTTTAACAAATAAAACAGGAGCACCCCATGATTATGTTCTAGGTCGAATGAAAACTTTCTCTAATAAATATTTCAATTGCTCCTTCAACTCTAAAAGTTTAGTTTGAGCCATTCGATAAGGGGGTTTTGAAATTGGCTTAGCATCAGGAACTAAGTCAATAGTAAATTCAACTTCCCGATATGGTATTATTCCAGGCAACTCATCATGAAAAACATCGGGATACTCATTTACCACTGGCATATCATTAATCTGAACAGTTCCCTTGTTTTCAATGATATGTGCAAGGTAACATTCATTTCCATATTTTACAAGTTTCTCGGCCTCTTGATATGTTATCAACAGTAAGGGTTCATTCTTGTACACAAACTAAAAGTCTTTCTGAAAAGAAACTTCTTTATCTCTAAAGTCAATCTTAGCATGGTAAATAGAGAGCCAATCCATACCCAGGATAACATCAAACTCTAATAGAGGTAAAAAAATAAGGTTTGCAAGTAGGTTCTTTCCATAGATAAGGATGGGAAGATTCTTATAAATTCTTTTTGACTCAACATTTTCCCCAGGTGTTTTTACCAAAAGTTCAGGAGTCATTTCTTAAGATGGTATTCCCATTCTACTAGAAAAGGTTTCAGAGATGAAATAATGTGTAGACCCCGAATCAAACAACACACTGGCATAATCTGAAAAAACAAACAAAGTACCTGATACAACTTCATTTGATGGCCTGACATCTGCTGAAGTAGTTGCAAAGGATTTCACCACCCCTTTATGTTTGTATTTTAACTGCTTCCCATCACTCAAGCTCTTTGTCGGACACTCGTTTGCATAGTGACCCATCTCATTGCACTTAAAACATTTCACTAACTGCAAATCAAATTTGGAATAACCATCACCTTGATCTTTTTCAGTGCAATCACGAGCCTTATATCCCATCTTACCACATCAGTAGCACTTTCCAGAATTCAGAAGACATTCCCCATCATGCCTTTTACCACATTTATCACAAACTGAAAACTTAGTTTTCTTACCATCATACTTTTTTGAAGAATTCTTTCCTTTCTCCTACCACCTCGGTCTCTTCTTCTGTTGGTTTTTATAGAACACTTGATCATCGGAAAACTCCATTTCAACCTTCTCATCACATCGAACAAGCTTTTCATAACTTTTGAACTCACAAGAAGCTAATTCCCTTCAATATTTTGGATTTAATCTTAAGTAAAAATGATTGATTTTACTATCAAGGTCTCGGAAAAAATTTGGAGCACACCTTTCCAATCGAGTGAACCTTTCTTCATAGACAGCCACTGAGTCCTCCTCTTGCCTCAACTCCAAGAATTGTTTTTTCATCCTAAGTCAAATAGACTTAGGAAAATACTTCTCAAGAAAAATACCTTTGAATTCATCCCAGTCGAGAGCATCAATCTCATCAGTGTCCCTGATATTTTTAACCATCGACCTCCACTGATCTGCTTCACCCTCCAAACGGTAAATAGAAAGACTAACCTTTTGATTGTCTGAACACCCCATGACATTGAAAATATTCTCTAGTGCTTTAATCCACCCTTCAGCTAGAACAGGGTCAGATGATCCTCTGAATGATGGGGGATGTTGCCTCATGAAATGTTCCACCACTGACATGTTCCTTTTCGGTTGATCTGGCTGATCACGTGCATGGATACCGCCACCATTTATCGCTTGAGTCAACTGCGCCATTACTACAACAAACTATTTAGTTCCAATTCCGACCATCTCAGGATGCTGATTCGGAAGGTTATTTCCTTCTGTATGCCTTCCTAGCACTGCTTCCCTGTTTCCTCTGCGGAAAACCATTCTGAACAAACATGTCTTAGATAAAACAACATGGTAATCTTCAAATGCTATATCATTTCAAAAAAATTATTTTTGGATAATCATTTAATATAATTATAACTTCTAAATTTATCTAAACCGGCCTTTGATACCAACTATAAGGCCCCATCCTTAAACCTTACTTAATCTTGAGATATTTCAAGAATACACCTTGAGGATCTTTTCAGGTTTAGAGTTTTAGAAAATTAGATCATAAAACTTGCATTACATTCCAAAATTAAACAAAGTGGTTACATAAGATAATATTATTCATTTTTCCCATCAATGGAAACATATTTAAAATAAAACATGGATTATTTCTTGACACTTCCTTGACACTATCATCACATCATGTAACTTTCCCTTGACCTGTGAAAATCATTTCAAAAACTTGGGATGAGCATAAAAATCTCAGTAAGGGATATAAAAATATGGAAAGGAAACATGAGTACATGTATACATAAGAATCAATGAAATAATACTCTACTCATAAAACATAAGCACTTAAACATACCTCATCAAATCATAAATAAATCATAGAAATCATAAGACATAAAGGTAACTTGAGCCATTCATAACATTCTTACGTATGGAGTAACCCTCTTGGTTACGTTTAGAATACCCATCACAGTATATTTTCTAAATATCTTCAGAGAAACCTTAACGTTTAACTCCTTCTTGTTACCCAATTCATTGGAGAGATATATCGGGCTCACCCTCCCTTAGTTTATCACGGAACCACCCATCTTCATAATAATGCCCAAGAACCATAACATAATCGTATCACATAAAACATGCATAAAGGAAACATAACATTTCCACTTTTCAATCACAAGATATCAATACAACACATTGATATAAAAACATTATGAAAACCATTTTCAATACCAAAATAAAATAAAAGTAAAACAAGGTATTTATTTTTCTTTTAAAAAAATGCATGGCTTGTAGAGGAAGCCGAAACTCAAATAATGGTCACGGCGGCGGAGAAGTCGTTGTCGCCGCATACGTACGACAAAAACATTCCCTTTTGTCGTTTAGTAAAATGATTCGTATAAAAAAATATTCCTTTTGGATAAACGTAAAAGTTTAAGGGGTTTATACACCATATAAAATAAGGTTGTGTATAAAACAAAATATGCCTCAATGAAAGGAGATTGAGACGAAGTCCCATACCTTGGGTCCGACTTGACTCGATCGTTCTTTAACGTCCTGAATAATAAACTTGAGTAAATTTCTACTTGCTTAAGAACCTTTTTCAAGTTCATTATTCCTTTTTATCACTTATTACCATGTCATGAACACTATGTAATTATTTAAGTTAATAACGATCGTTTTAACGATCATTGGTACTTGAGTCAAAAATAAACTCTTTATAATTACAAGTTGTTCATGTATCCATTATATCCAGAGTTATATTCATGATTTAGATATCATATATATCATATATATCCAGTATATGTATTCATTTATAATATTACATAACATTTATAGGTAAGAAATGAAATGCACCATTCATGGAGACGGTAAGCCGTACGTACTCATGAATGCTACTTTCATTTTTATTTTGTATTTTATGGAATGGAATCATAATGATATAAAGGTATATTATAATTACAGTATAATATCATATATAATATCATTAATTACATCCTTTATACATCCCACATATGGCATTAACGAATCAAATCACTTTGAGGGGGCGGTAGTCTGCACTTCCTAAAATGAAGATATCGCATTTACCCATAATGGAAACCATAAAGGTATGACATAAATGAAAAATACATAAGCTTAATTAAAACATAAAAAAATTATATATCATATATAAATATAGTTTCATCTTAATGGACACCTTTGAAGGTGTTAAAAGAATATTGAACAATCATCGTTTCGTGAGGCAGAAATTCGCCATCCACGGAAACAGTATGTTTTTTAACCATTAGATGTAGGTGTGTGTAAGTGTAGATCTAATACTTATTATAAAAAAATCATAGTATATTGAAGATAATGGTTTTGTTACAAAATAAAGGAATAAAAAGAGTTTAGAGGGTTGGAGAAGCAAAATAAAACGTAAGAACACAAGAGAAGACACTACCTTTAAATCGGGTAACTCTTTTTGATTTGAGCTCAAAGGCTTCCTTGGGAAGACTTCTGCCCAAAGTGAGGATTCTAAGAGTTATAGAGGGATTTGGAGAGACAAAATGGGAAGGGGTTGGCCGATACAAAGGATTTGGATGTGTGGGTAAGGTGGTAGAGGTGGGGGCCTTTTATAAGAGGAGAGGAGGGGCACTCTTGGAAAGTAAAGAAATGTTACTTTATTTTAAAATGAGTTTCAGATTTAAAAGGTCCCACATTGATATAATTCAAGTATAAGGTGATAAGGGTTCTAAATATACCTATCAAATAGGTTTTTGACATGTGTAGGTCTTAGATTTTACATTATCTTTTTATTTTATTTAAATTGTTAAATAATGAGGTAATCGCTGCATCATCATGATGTCATAAATAATTTAATTTATTTAATGTCTAAAAATTATACAAAAAAATACTATGATGTAGGAAATATTTTTATCTTTCTAATTAATATTTATAGTCAAAAATATGACTTGTATAACCCCATTTAAAAATTGTTTTAGTAAAACAACTCATGTTTGTGTCATTTTTACTTTTACATTAAATAAAAAGCATTAATGTCTTTATCTTACCCAAGTGGCTCCATGGGGTCCCAAAAATTGACCCACGGGTTGTCTTGGTCGGCCATGACACATCAAATAATGGTAGGACATGTGTCTAGGTCATTTCATATTATTAAAACATTATTTTTACCTTAAACTACACTAATTACCTCTAATCGCGATTAAAAACTTAAAAGTTACTATTCACCAAAAAAATTATTTTAATCCCATTGAACCAAATTTTACTTCTTAATGACAACCATGTATGTCGGATTTTTGAAATTCAAAACATAGAGGTGGTAAATTTTCATTTAAACGAAAAATTAGTTTTTTAAGTACCACTTAGTGGTTTCACTATTCATCAAAAATTGAAGTTTTTCAGAAAAATACCAAAACTTAAACCTAAGTTATATTTGATATTCTGAATTCAAAAATGATGTCTATTTAAAAAAATTCAAAACATATAAGTTACATTAATTAATTTAATAATTAATTCCCGCTGTCCGAACAAATAGCGTGTTTTTATGAAATAATAAGTAACAAAAGATTGACACTAGTTTAAGTCAAATTTCAAAGTGAAATTAATTCCAAAGACCACTATTGGATTAAATGGTAAAAATATATTCAAATTACACTTTAAGACCAATTAAAAAGATAATATAACCATATAATTAAATTAGATGAAAAAGCAGTTTTGATGTAAAATGCAGTATTTTTCACTATTCATTAAAAAATGAACATTGTCAGAAAAATACCAAAAATTTAACCAATGTAAATTTCAATGTCCAAATAATAAATAATATGTTTATTTTGACAAATAGATATTATAAAATTGTCAAAAGTTTGATTTAAAAATGGTTTGCCATCAAAAGGCAGTAAACCAATCTTTTAAAAATATTAGTGTATTCCATGCTTAAGATTGGATTTATTCTCATTTTAAGCCTCTAAAACACTATATAATTCATAAATAGACATATATAAAAATATATATTATTCATTACTTGGTATTTTACAAGTGTCTTCCTACTATAATGTATGCTTTGGAGGATTGACCACCTCATAAATGGTCATAATGAACCAATCATGTGGAAACTATATAATTTGTGAATCTCACAAGTGGATCTCCTAGGTAGGTCCTTTAATTGTAGTTGTATGTGGAAATTCCTCACGGGGATGGCTAAATGGTATCCTAGCATGTTCTTCCAATGTGATGTAAGAAGATGATGATCAAGACATAACACAACTAAATTTTCAAAGAATGAGGAACGTGTGAGAAGGTCATCATTATACAAAAAAGTGTATCCAATACATTATGTAAAATAAGTTTTATAAATAGGGGATAGGGAATACAGTGAAAATATAAATCACCCATAAATTGAAAAATAGGGGTACACTAGGTAACAACGAAGAAGTGTGGGAAGAATCTCCACCGTCATCATCGGAGGTCCCCTGCCCAGTGCTTGGTGTCTAGATCTAGAATTCCATCTATATGTCATCTATAGTGGTATCATCTAGTGGATCGACTATCAGAATTGGTGTTGTGGTGTTGGAAGTTAGTTCTTCCATGAATGGTGGTACTAGGTCAAATTCAAGAAGATGTGAGCTGATGATTTGGATGGAGTTCATTTTACTAACAGTTGTAACGATGAATTGAACCTTGGGTGGAGTCACAAGAGTTGGGCCCCTACCCCATCAAGGATGATCCACTAAGAATTACCTATGAGTTGAAGGGTCAATGATATCTAGAGGAAGATTGAATGGAGAGATCTTTGGTTCCATGTTGGTTGTTGTAGGTTTGGAGCTAGATTTGGGCTTAGAAGAATATTGGTGGGAGTGGGAGGATATAGTGGTATCCTGTGGAGTTGTAGAAGGGGGATGATTAATAGAAGGAAACTCTAGGAGATTAGTGAATCGAATGATATTGTGATAGAATATCCTCTTCTAGTTATCTATAGTATAATGTATAATGCTATCATGGTTTTGGACCAGTTTCCACATATATAATATAACATAGTTTTTCTAAGATGAATTTGAATCCTTGGGTCTGAAATATGTATGTTTTTTTGTATGGAATGAATGAATTTTTGAGTTATTTTGTGTAGGTTCCCCATCAGTGGACTCAGAATTTCTAGGTGTGAAGTCATGAAGATCACACACCTTTAGGAGTAGTCCCATTTTGAGGATAATTATGAGAAACATAGACTACATTGGTCCTAGTGATGGGTGGGATTGGTAGGTATCGAAAATGATCAAGTGATTGGTCAGGTGGGTGATGAATGATATTTCCAAATAATTGTCATGTGTACACCTTACCTGGGCCACATAATATAAAGATAAATGGTGGTCCATGTTCGCTGTTGGGGATCCTTGGGTTGTGGTAATAATGGCATCTTTGGTCTGAGTAACAGACCATTGAGATTCACCCTATGCCGGCCAAGCATATTCTAGATCATGATGGAGGATCCTCATAGCGGAACCCTATAATAAGGTTCTCTTCACTGTAGGTAGATATTGGATGATTTTCTTTTCATGGTATATATCTACCTAGTTCTTTATCATGTTGAACTTTTTCAGGTCTAGCTGTAGGGTGGCATAAGCTGGAGAAGAAGAAGCATCGGAAGAATAAATTCCCAACCCAAGTCCAAACTCACCCAATGTGAGCTCCCAATATCAACCTCCCAACCTAAAGGTGACATGAATGAAATCCAAAAAAAAGAAGAAAAATATTTCAATAAATAGATCTTAGTATTTCTCATCATAAAACATAATGATATAAGAGATGTGTATCTAGAGGAGGGACACCATGAATTCATCATCTATTAATATTTTATATAGGATGTACAAATCCTAGATCTTTTTGGTCCATATAGGATTGGTCTGAAAATGTTCCAAAAAAAATTGATGTTGTGGATTTAAAAATTGAAGGAATGGGTGAATCTAAGAAAACAAGTAAATTTATTTGGAATACTCGGATGTGGACTATGAAGCTAAACATGATGGGGAGGAATAGTGGGTGGTATCTTCCTGTGGTGGTGGAGTAGGAGCTCGAGATGGTTGCTTGGAAAAAAGAAGTTTCTTTCCATAACCCACACCCTTAGCTATGTTCTTGGAATTTGGATACCCTCTACCTCCCATCATTCATTTCATGGGTGTGAAGAGTGGTGGATGAAGTGGGATATAAAGGAGAATATGAGGGTGGAGGTGTGGCTGAGGGTGGAGGAAATTAAAAAGGAGGTAATGATGGTTGGGGAGGAGGAGAAGGATTTGTGGGGATTATGTGTGTTGGTAGAGATGAAGAGGGAGTGTCAATGGGTTATAATAAGATACTATGTTTTAAACCCTAGGTTCACATGTTAAAATTATCATCTATGAAATTTATGTCACCAATTTATAATTTATGATGTGAATTTGTGAGAATGAATTATTAAAAAACCATGAATTTTATGCCGTAAAAATTGATTTTAGTCCATAATTTTTTTAAAACTAACCTAAGGTAATAACCTAGGTTTCAAAAAAATTAGTTCTTCATTTAAGTTTGATAGATAAACATTTCCATAACTCAAGTGAATTTTAAAGATATGACACTTCCTTCTAGAAACAGTTCTTAATAAATTTTCAACTTTTGTCCATTGAATTTAATGTATGGTCCATCTTCTCATTAGGTATTTATAATTATATAAAGGAATAATTTAAAAATAAATAATGTTTCTATCCATCAAAATTTCAATTTTTGGGAATAATTTTAAGTGGTAATTTAACAAAAGATCTCTCTCCCTCCCTAGTGTGAATATCCTTCATGTGATCCTATAGTCATGAATTTTTTTTTCGCTTTATAAATTTTGGCACATATATAGTCATACCTTATGATTTATTTAAGATCATATAATTGCAATAATATTTCATTTCCGTCTTTCTAGGTATCCATATTTATCTTCTGAATTTCTCAGAATGAGTAGTGTTTTAATCAGACTAGCAGGCGAAATGTTTTTCTATAGATGACTCGGGAAGAAGTTGTGTCAATGGGTGTTTTGTATGCCATATGATATTCCCAAAGTGTATCATAAAGTTTTATACTTCAATATTTAAAAATTTTGTTCACTATTTTCTCAAAAATATGTTTAATTTATCAATTTGATAGTTCCAATTTCTCACTAGTCTATGAGTGGTAAGGAGATCTAGTATTTTATCGAATTAAATACTTCAAAAGTATCCCATGTATATAATTATTGTAGAATCATGTTACATAATTACTAATAATAATCCAGGGAAATAAAAACAAATAAAAAAATATCTTTAGAAAATTCATGACCACTTGGGTCATGCTAAGAGTTATAGCTTCCACTTCTACCCACTTTGTGAAGTAGTCTACACTGACTAATATATAAAGATTTCTATAGGAATTTGTTAATGGGAACATAAAATAAATTCCCCAAATATCTATGATTTCTACTTTAAGGATGGGGTTTTGTGAGATTTCATGTATTTTTACAATGGTTCCCATTTTTTGGCATCAATTGATGCTTTGTACAACGTTCCTTATATCTCGATGGATATTAGGATAAAATAATATATTTTGAATAATTTTATCAACATTATGATCAGACCCATGGTGTCCTACAGTAAGTGAGACATGAAAAAATATAACACATAATTAATTTCATCTTATGGGATGTAGTGTCATGTTAACCCATTAAAACATTTCTTAAATCATAATGGATTGTTCCAATAGTAGTGTGACACATCTAACAAAAAAATAATTCCTTTGATGATAAGATAAGTGTGAATAAAGAGTCCTAGTTGAAAAATATTTATATATATTAGCAAACCATGGTTAATCCTACACTTACATGTTGAAGAGTGTTTTATCAAGGAAGTAATCTATAATTGTCATCTCTTTTTCATCTTCAATATTTAGTAGCTGGAGTCTGGAAAAATGGTCGACAACAACATTCCTTGCCCCATTTGTGTCTTTTATGATAATTTCAAAATCTTATAGTAGTAGATTCCACTATATTAAACTTGGTTTTACATACTTTTTATTCCTAATATACTTTAATTTTGCATGATCAATTAAAAACACAAGTATAGAGAGCACAAGGTATTAACTAAATTTAATGAATACGAAAACCACTAAAAGAATCACTATTACTATAGTTGTATAATTACTTTTAACATCATTAAGAGTATGTATATTAGAGTATATGGGAATAAAAAAAATTCCTAACCTACTTACTAAAATAGAACCTATATAAAATTCACTTGCATCACACATGAGCTCAAATCCCTTTTACTAATCCGGCATGATGATAAAAGGTACTTACACAGTGTTATTTTTCAAAGTATCAAAGACTTTTAGACACAATTTATTGAATTAAAATATGATTTATTTATCTATAATGTGTTTAAATAGTAAATATATTTGTGAAAATTATTTTACAAATAAATAATAAAACCCTCCACGGTCTAGAAAACTCCTAATTTCCTTAACAATGGTGGGTTCTAGAAACTCTTTGATGACTTTTGTTTTAGATGTATCAATTTTTATGTCATGATTTGGAATCTTATTCCTGAGGACTATTCCTCCTTGTACCATAAAATGGAAATTTTCCTAGTTTATTACAAGAAATTGTTCATTAAAGTATTGTATCACTGGTTTTAGTTTACTTAAACAAACCTTGAAGGATCACCCATAAATACAAAAATTATCCATAAAGATATCAAAAAACTCTTCAACAATATCATGACAGATATGTTTCATACATTGTTTTATTGTTTCTATATAATTACACATTCCAAATAAAATTACTGGATTGGTAAAGGTTTTGAATGTACATGTGAATGTTTTCTTTGAATGACCTATCATGTTGAAAAAAATGTGATTGTACCCTTAATATCTATCAATGAAATAATATAATTCTTTCCCGTTAAACATCTCTAAATTATATTAAATGAATTGGAGAGTAAAATTTTCCTTCCTAGTGGCTATATTTATACTTCTATAATTAATTAATACTCACCATCCAACAATGGTATGATTCAAAATTAATTTATATTTAGTATTATTTATCACTCTAAGGCCTCCCTTCATAGGATCCACATGAATTAGGCTCACCTAATTGCATTCGGATATAGAGAAAATGATTCAAGTGTCTAAAACTTTTAGAACTTACTTTTTGACCACTTATTTCATAGGTGGGATGACTAACCTTTTAGGTTGATGTTTTTGTTTTGATCCATCTTCTACTAAAATATTTTGAGTGTGTGTCATGGGGTTGATCCCATTGATATCAGCCACACTCTTAACTACTAAATTTTTATGTCTCCTATAGACTTTTTTCAGTTTCTCTTTTTTTATTTAGTTAAAATAGATCTTATAATGACTATAATTTTATCTTTAGTATCTAAATATGAGTATTTATATTTTCTTAGAAGAGAATATAATTCCAAAATTGGTGGACTAATTATTGATGATGCGAACTCCGGATGGGAGTCTATTATAAGAGGCTAAATGTATTGAATTTACTCATATTCACTACTATCCTCCTCATTAGAGGATAAGATATTATTTTAATCTTCAAGAGTCATAATATCATGTTTTCATCATCCATAAATAATATCTTGACACTCAAGTTGATATTCCCTTTTCTTGGGGGATTTAACCAGATTAAATATTATTTGTACTTCACTGACTTAGAAGACAAACCTTTATTAAATCACTTCAATCAATACTTTACTGTACGCAAGAAATGGTCACTAAATAATAATGGGGATATCGCCTTATTCCTCCAGGTAATGGATGATAAATTTATTAGGGAATATAAACTTTCCAACCCTAACTAAAACATCCTTAAGAAGGCCATGAGGGTACTCGATAGATCTTTCAAGAAGATTTAGTTATTATCTTGTCAGATTCAGGTCCTCAAGTAACAATATTTGAAATATACTCATTGTAATGATATTGATTCTTACCCTGAGATCACATAAATCATTTCCAAAATTTCATGTTTAAATGGTATATGAGATCAAGAAACTACCCGAGTCCCTCATCTTTAGTGGAATCTGTTCATGAACAAATTTTTAGCATTATTAATTTAAGGAGATAAATCTTAAGTTTTCTATATTTCTCTTATTAGAGAGAAAATCCTTTAATAATTTATAATATGTGGGAATATGGTAAATATATTCAACAAAGGTAATATTTATATGAAGTTATTTAAAAATCTCTAGAAGTTTTCATATTTATCCTCTATCTTCCATTGTCACATCCTCTCTAGAAATGGAAGAGGGGGTCTATATAGTAGAGGTTCCATATAGATATATTATTTTTTGGGTTTCTATTTAACTTTATCATTTTATCTTTGATTTGTTTCAATATTTTGTTATTAACCTAATTTTTGGATGCTCTCAGCATTTTCTTTTTTGATAACTGCCACATTTTAATTAGTTTATTGTGTCTTCTTATCCTCACCTCTATATGGATGTTAATTTTTTTTCTCTTTTATACTTTTTAGAAACACATCCTTGGTCTCCTCTCATGGATGAGTCTCTGTATTACCTGAATGTGTACTATGTAGTTGATCTGAGATATTCCTTGTAATTTGAATAACTTGATGCTCATGGTTGCAGAGGTCAGCTCCATGATTCTGAATTTTCATCTATTTAATTCCCATTATTTGATCATCCTTTTCAAAACAATTCCATAATAATATTTTATAAGTTTGATTATTAAATTTTTGTTTCTTTTAAATTTCTAGGAGGGTTTTTTGGTTGTAATTTTTATTTTTGTAAAATATCATGGTCCCTAGAGTAAAATGGTTGTTTATGAAATTATTGTTATATTCAAGGTGCTTGGTTTTGAGAAGGGTACCCAATTAGTCCCTGAATTATTGGTGTATCTGGACCACTCCTATATTGATAATAACCCTTATTGGATTTTGTTTGATTTTATTAAATGGGTATATATTGGAAGTATGGATATTGGTTTGGTTGAAGATGTTGATTATAATTAACATAATTATAATATTGAGTTTTATTTTCTTCAATTCTTTCCTAGAATCCGTAATATGGGTGTGCGAAACAACACATCTCACATGACTAGACCTCTATAATAGAAGTAGGTGGAAGAGTTTTTTGGGGTGATTAAATGTTTTCCAGTTTCATTATAATATATTTAACCTAGACTATAAAGTGGGTGGTCACTTCTACTTGGATCAACCCATTCCTTGATGTTTTTTATCACTTTAACAAAGGCTATCATTGTTTAAGATTTCATTGAGGAGTGATCTATCAAATTTTGGTGTTTTTAATATAATTCCATAATCAGAGGTGGCATCCACTATAGTGTGAGTTTCTAGTTATAATCCATGGTAGAAATATTTCAGTAGGATCCAAACATTGAGTTCGTGGTGTGGGAACTTTCGTGTTAGTTCTTCAAACTAATCTCATGCCTCCCAGACTAATTCGCCACCTTTTTGAGTGACATTTCTAATTTAATTATATATATTATAGGTATATATAGGTTTTAAATATTTATCTAAAAATTAATTTTTCAGGTCATTCCACATGGTAATGGATTCAGTAGTCTGACTTTTAATTCAATCATTGTATCTATCATACATAGAGAAAGGAAAGAACCTAAGATGAATGGAATCATAAGACATACTTTTGTTTTTTAATGTTCAATATACCTATAAGAAATTTTATATATTTTAATTTGGGTCCTAAATATAATTAAACTTAATTGGACTTTGTTTTTTTATCATATAAATCAGGTTAGGATTTATTTTGAAGGTTTTCATCTATATGGGAGGGAAAAATGATGGGTGAAGAAGCACTGATAAATGAAAATCCATAATATATTATGGTGAGATTTGATAGGAGTGGTTACACTCCCATATGTTTAAGTGGTAAAAATTGATCATTCTTTTGGTTGGGTTTTGTAATATTATTGTGTTGGACTATGTTTTTACAATGTCATGTAGATATGCATCTTTTGATTTTAGGTTCTAAAGAAATTAATTTTTGAGTTTCTAGGCTCTTTCAATGAGTCAAGGGGCCTAGATCATGCTCTAAATCTTAGAATGGACTTAAGAAACTAGTCTTAATTGAAAATTTATAATAATAAAATGGGAAAATAATGGAAAGTGAGTAAATTCAAGGTTCAAACATGAAGGTCCCCATACTGAAGAAAGATTCCTCAGTAACTGCACCAAATTTTGATCAGACCACATAGTGTCCTTAATTATACATGAGAATAATCAAATTATAAATTTATATATAACCTAACTAGAACTATTTAAAATGTTCACATAATTGTGGATGTTTGGGGTTGAACCCACAAGTAGGAGACAACAACAAGCTGTGACATAGGGATTAGAGCCTAAGATGAATTCCCCATGTGAATCTAATGGGGTTAGATTTATTATAAAAAAATTGGATTAATTGAAAATTTAGAAATGGTTAGGATAAATTTAATGGATCATATAACAATATTAGTCCTAAAATCTATCTTGGTCTAGTCCTATTTCATAGGATGTGAATTAGTTCAAGTGTAACTAGTTGATTTTGGCACAACTGAGTTGATCTACTTGGACTAAAAGTCACTCTTTTGTCTTAGAATCGGTCATCCATCCATGTGAATAAGGATAAAATTCAATAGTATAAGGAAAAAAAATATATTAGTGTTATCCATATTTTCTCTAATTAGTATAAGACCCTTCCTGTATGATTCCACAAATCAGGATCATGTACAAGAATGTGATATACAAGATTTCTTAACCTAATATCTTAACCTAATTCTTACCCCTACTCTTGAACCATATCACTCGGAGGATTAACCTCACATGGTGGTAACAAAATCAAACATTTGAAATAGTAATTCAATTGAATTAGTCATTATATCAAAGAAATATTTATGAAAAGTTAATTAAAATTAATATTATTACTTGGAATGAGAAGAAACAGAACACTGCATCAATTGAAATTATAAGAAATGGGTACAAAAAAATAGTGAATTAATGTATAATTCCAAGGAATGAGATTATCATAGAAATTTGAAAGAAAAAAATGAGATAAAATGAGAGATAACGACATTAAAAACATAAATTCTCAATAACCTTAAAATTCCAAGCACCTAGAATATAAATAATCCAAATAACTAACAACATAAATGGATTTTACATCGTGAGAGATCATAAGTTTCTCTCTACTAATTGTTTTTATTACATAAAGCTCTATTTTAATTCAGGAATAACAAATTTCAAGTGTTTAGATATTTTTATCTCCATGATTTATGTCTTGAATTAAATTCATGGGGTCTTTGAGAAGGTTGACCAGAGGTAAAGTCTGAGTGATTTACATCGTAAATATTAATTTTACATCATGAGTTTCTTCATCTGTATAATTTATGGATTGAATTGGTTTTATGAATTGATTTTTTTTCATATTTTAAAAAATTAGTCTTCAATAATTTTACATCATAGATTATAAATTTATGAGTAATTCACCTGAAATAGAAATTTTTTTATAGAAGCACCTATTTTTCAAATAAAGTTAAAATTTCTTGAAAAAATCAATCTAATATAAAAGAAAATATTATAAAACATGGATAAAATCCAAATAAATGATTTCAAAATGTATATATGAATTAAATATATTAGCACTCTATCACTCAGGGAGGTCTATTCTAGAACCCATTTACTTAGGGTGAGGCCATACAAAAAGGTCATGCATCCTAACTACTGTGAAATCACTCAGGATGAGGTACCTATAAATTACCCTAGTTATACTTTCTTCCAAAATAACTCTCACAATAGTACCTTTTTATCCCCTATCACTCTGGATATTTCACACAATAAGTAACCTAGTCATCCTTTATCATTCAAGATATTTTATAAAATTAGTACCCGTCCACTACCCATCGATGATAGGTAGGGACAAATCATGGTACCCCTACCATCCCTTTTGGTTAAGGTAATAAATAAAGGCCTGAACCATTCCCCCTTTAACAAGAAAGGTCATCCATTATAATATATACATATTACTAGAACATCTCAACCACTACCTTCTTAATCATGATAGGGCCCATTTATCATTCTTTTCATATAACGTCACATTACCTAGAATAAGAAACAAAAAATATACTAGGCATATAGCATGATCCATGAGCTCGCTAGGAAAACATTGGGAAACTAGTTACTTGGGACCTAGACCAACATATCAGGGCATGCTTCACTTCCCAACTATCCACACAATTTAATCTTATCAAGACCATATCAGTCACATAAGAACAAAATTTTGACCCTGTAAACACCGTTAGCTTTCTCATGAGGTCCTTTAATAGGGTATTTTATAACCATATTAGTCCTTATTCATTATTACTAACCTATATCCACCTCCCCTAAACATTCTCATAGCTTTCATGCTCAATCTGACCATAACCAAAAAGGTCTAGTCTAAAACCTGATTAAAATCAAGAATTGTGTCTCAATTCAACTAATCAGTGAATTTACTAATACATCATAGTCCAAGAATCTTAGAATCCTAATTCCAATCCATTGACTATTCCCCTGACCCATGCTTGGTTCCTATCACACATATCCCTTAGGATATATCTATAGCACATCATTCAGAGGAAACCCTCTTCATCACACATCATCTATCTCTAGAGGGATCATCCTTATCCTAGAACCCACTATTTCTTGCCTATATAATGACTCGTATTCATTTCACAGTCGACACAAACATTGTTTTTGAAGGCATGGGATCACTAGGGTATTATTACCGATAATTATTTTCGTACACATTAATTTATATGATGGGAGGTCAGGATCATCAAACTATTTTGGTGTAATTATTACCAAATATAGGGATCTTTAAAAATATTTAATTCATGTTCATGAATCATTCCCATATACCAAGGTATGTTTTGTTACCAAAGTGATCGATTGATAGGGACATTTATATATATCATAGGATTTTCATCGATGGTACCATTTTTATTTATTAGAGGTTCTCCATGTCTCTTATACTTGGTGATTATTCTATGGTTTCAAGTATCAAAATTATGAAATCTAGAATTTATTACCATTCAAGGAGGTGGTAAGTGTTTTGTAGTAGGGATCAGACCCACAAAAGGGTATTCTTATGTTTCCCTATGAACTGAATCATAACATGAATAATTTGGTGGAACTTAATAGGAATTATCATACCCATTAAATTCATGTGATAAGGACCATATTAGTTCCATTAAGGCCATTCATTCATGACCATTTCAAATAATTTTAAAGTCATGAAAAGTGGACTATTAGGAACAATGGGTATATAAATGGTTGACATGGGAATTATGTATAAGTATCCATTTCTATATTACCCTGTCTATTAATAGCTATAAATGAAATGTTTTGATGATATATTAGAGGAATGTGGCCCCAATGATAATGCATTATATGTTTTATCATTAGATATGGACTAATGAGAAATATTGGTACTGATCAAGAGGAATGTAACCTAGTGAGGACATGAATTTTACAAGGATTATGTCCCAGTGGAAATATAGTTTTCCAAATTGGGTTTGAAGTACAAAGTGGCATCTTACATATCCTAATTAACTGGAATTAAACCCCATATAGTTCTATTTACACAGTTTAAGGTAATGTGATAGGACCATACCATGCAGTATAATTTTATCAGGTAAGTACATTATTTTTCAGTTTTTCTTAATGTGATAAAGAAGTTTGAATCATGAAAAGGGTGAAAACAAAGGATTGAGTGAGGATTATGCATTAGTTTTTCCATATGTGTGATCATCCATCTTATATTGGTTGGTAACAAAACAAGGAAGGATGTAGGGTCTCATGGGGAATATATACCAATAGATTGATATTAATACATAAACCATATATTAGGACCATGTGGTTATTTTGATGAACCAATTTCATGTAATTGACTTGGGTGGAATAGGATATTTGAAGGAATCCTGATTACCCCGAACTAGGTTGCTATAGGAAATGACCAAATTTAGGTCAGATTTTTTTGCAACCAAGGGACATTAAAATGAGGACAAAAAAATACCCACGTAGCCCCTATTCCAAATAGGATAAAGGTGACACGTTAAAGGAAAATTCATGTCTATTTATTGAGCTATTTTTATGGGAAATGGATTTTTTGGCTAAGTTTTCATGATGGACATTCATGAGTAATCTTATATGAAAAAGATTCATAGGATAAGCCAGCAGTAAACAATCCCTTCATAAGGAAGGTTCATAGGTGAACCCTAATGAGGTAGGTTCATGGGAGAATCCTTAGAGAAGAGATTCATAGATAAAACCTCAAGTATGAGGTTTACAGATGAACACTCATGGAGTAGAATCATGGACTAACCCTTTGTGAGGGAGGTTTGTGATTGAACCTACTAGGGATGAGGTTCACAGATGAACGTTCATGATGTAGGTACATTAAAAAACACTTTTTTCGGAAGTTCATGGGAGAACCCACATGGATGATTTTCATGGATTAAACCTCATTAAATAGGTTTTGGATGAACCTATTGCGTGAGAGGTTCATGGGAAAACCCTTAATGAGAGATATTAATGGGTTAACCCTTCAAAGTGTATAATCATGGTAAAAAAATCATGATAATTTCTACATTTTTCCGACTCCCTTCTTTAGATCCAAAATTTACTAATGATTCCTTTCTATAAGGGAGTATATCTCTCCAAATGGGAAAAGTTTTTACTCATTTTATAGAAAAATTCCTTTTATATTTCAAACTTATTCAAAAGACCCTCACAAAATGGAAAGGCTAGATATTTATAGTAATTGTTCAATAATTACCTTCCTGAAATGGGATTTTATATAAATGGTTTATAGCCATGAAGTGGGAGTAGAAAGTTTAGGTGGTTTATAGTAACAAACTATATCCATCTCTCTATGAAATAAATATTTATAGGTATAAAATTATTTCACCGTCATCACGTATAACCTATGTGCATGACCTCTTGGAACTAACCACCTCACTGCAACGTACAGAAGGATTTCATGATCTATTTCATCTTTTTGGGTGATAGGGGCACTCTGTGAGGAGACACCTTGATTTACAAAAAAATAGTACACTTTGAGAATGTTGGGATACCTCTAAAAACAACAAATTAATTCATATAAACATTTCCTTTATTGATTTTTTATTCAATATCCCATCAGATATTATACAATATTTTTGCGGTCCTTAATAAATTCACCTATCAAAATTGGGTCCAATTGGCATGAAAATGAGATGACTTTGATGATGTAATCTATCACAAATAGAATTTATGTAGTCTATATAGGGGTCCCCATATACAAATCTAACTGGGGGCCCTCTCATTTTTTACTATTCATTGAAAACTATTGATCCCCACTTCATAGATAATTTATTACATGTACTAGCCCATGTATGAGTAGTTTTGTACTATTTCCCACAGACTATTTTCCATACAATACTTCTTGCATACTATTTTCATGTAAAAATTCCCATGAGATATAAAATCTCCCCTAGAAAAATTAGTAATTGGGCCCCCCATATTCTCATGTACCACTTACACGGTCCATGTAGGTGTAATTTTTTTTTTGAATTTGTAATTTTTTGATGTTTGCTTTTTCTTGGTCATTATAAAATCTAACTATCCTAACTTATTTATATAAAATAACTCTATAATGGTGTGTGAATTCCCTTGTTTTTAATATGATGTAGAATTAAATTGAAGATACTATTAAGGTGGGACATCACCAACATGTCTGCTTGAAGCATTGATATCTTTATGAGCTTATGGGTAAAATCCTTTGAGATTACCAAACATAAGAGAGGCTACATGTATATGGTTTTGGGTATTTAATAACATGAATATTCCTAAAAAAATACTTGGGAACCATCCAATTAATTGAATTAATTACTTTTGAAAGTTATCGTGGGATAACATTTTATTATCGAGGTTTTTTATTAGATATCCTAATCACATAGAGGGTTATGTTTTAGGATATACCTACATAACCCTAAAATTAAAATTACACATTTCATAACTAGATTTCCATATTTTTGGATCCATTCTGATGAAATACATAGTTGAACAGAGGATGGGTTGGATGTCTAGCTAGGAAATTCACCCAGGGGTGATTTTGACATGTTTCTTGGTTGGAATTTCTAGGTACGAAAAAGTTATAAGGAATTAAAGAAAGAGATCAGATTGGTCATGTTTTATAAGGAAATGTTACTTTCACTACACCTTTTCCACTGTAATAGAAATTTCATACCTGATATAATCATCCAATTAATTATGGATATGAACATTTTTCATTTAGTGCATAGAGAGAATGGAATAAGCCTATGGGATTTGTGCATGACTAGAAAATATCCAATCATAGAGGGCATGTATGATGAATTCCCCTCTCATTATTTTATATGGTACAATGAGGAAAGAACTCCTACACTCACAAGGGAGGTTCTATCAATGGAGAGTCTATTCATAGATGAGGATATTCATCTAAGAATTGATATTCCCTTTAACACTTGGGATTATATTTTCAAAATTCCCAATGATTAAGATCCACAGGTGAGGAGAATGAGGTTCTTTAACAATCCATAATACCCATGAGATTCTTGGTGTATACTGGTTAATTCTAAAATAAGGAAGTTACACCACATGGGGTTGGGAGGTCACCCCCCAAATCTATTATTTAGCCTATTTAGTGGAATTAATTGTAATGTTCCTAATAAGACATATTATTTTGGTGTGGGTGTCAGGTCTCATAGTAAGAGTTGGGAAGTTTATGACGGTATCAGAATTAGAAGCTAGTAGGAAATTTAATTTAGAGGTACTAATGTTGGAAACATTATACCACCTCTTAGAGAATATCTATAAGGGAAATTTTCATTAAGAATTTTATCCCCTTTCTAAGTACTATAGGGTTAGATCATCACCCACATACGAATCTATGAATTCATCAAGGACTAATTTATACAAGACACTTGATTTAGACCATATCTATAGTGTTTTGTAGAGTTAGAACACTACCATTGAGAAATATAGATATAACAAATAAATAAAACCAACCTAACTAATTAACATTCACACCATACTCATCACCAATCAACATTGTTATATAAAATTGAATAGAAATGGTAAGGGGAGTGAATATTTAATTTCATTAAGAGCGCATGTGTTGGATATTAGGATTGATGGGTAGATGATATGGGTGGGATATTCACCCTATATATTAGATCAAACAAATATATTGGTATAGAATAAATACCCCAATAATCTTAATATAATGTGAATTTAAAAATATTTTATGGTCAAATTTTAGTTCTAGATAATGTTTACATGGGAGGAAACTTATATTTTTGGTCATTATCCTACTAGATAAGACCAATATTAATATTATGACCAAATATGTTGCACCATGGATTAAATCATACCATAATAAAATTTGGATGATATACTTCCTTAGATCAATGGGCCATTGGAGATAGAATAAGAAGGAGGAAGGGAAAAATCAGTGGAGGTAGAAAGATATCATAAGGGACTTTTCCCAAAGAATTCCATTGATCTCTTGAAGGATAAAGAAACAAGTGATTGATATAGAATTATCTCTCAATAAATGGGGTGGATCCCCAACTATACATCCTTAGTTAAGCCACATTCCTAGTGTCTTAGAAATAATGAGATTCTTGGAGGGGAACTTTAATTTTCTACGGTGTCTGGGTTTTTCTCCAGATAAAGGAGATTTCTTTAATAAGGTTCAAATACTTATCCAAACCCAAGGTAATTTCTTATGAGAATAAATCCAAAGAAGTTGAATCCTATATTAAGTACCTTAAGTCTAAAATCCATTCACGTAAATGTAAAATAATCTCTATCGATTTTTTGGTTGAAATGGTGAATCATTAGTCAGTAATAACCAAGGAAGGGGAGGATTGTCAAAGCAATTCTTTGGAAGAATAAAGATAAGTCCCCATATACATTTATTGTTCTTATTGTTTACATTTTTGTTAATTTACACCATTAAATTCTATTGGAGACTGAAGAGGATCAATCACCTACTATATCTCCAAAATATTTGAATAATGGGATAATAATAATCATATGTGATCATCTCGAAAAATGATTCAAGGAGAAAGGATCCCTTACATAATGGATCATATAGGGGTAGTTATATCTAGTCCTCTTTTTTCTTTACAATTATTAAAATGATGATTATTATAGAAAAGAATACTCTATGATACATAAATACGAATAAGTGGTCTAGGTCATTAGCAACCTATCTTTACTCAAGATTTATAAGTGAGTGTTTTATTTTCTCCCTCTTCATTTTTTTTACTTTTGAAAATTCATGTCAATTCATTGGTTTATTCAAATTTTGACTCCAATTTCATAGGCTCTTGGAAAATAACTATTTTGAAGAATATAACACCTACATCCCAAAAATAAATGTACGTAAGAGAAATTATGGGAGGATCCTAATAGATTTCATGAGTTAATATTGGATTAATTATCACAAGATCGAGGGTACCATCTATTGAAGATTATGTAACCCTTACACCCCAAGAATTGGATCATATAACAAAAGTGGTAGGGGAGAGAGAGGAGTTAGATCCAACTCATGACTCAGATGCATTTTACATTATCCCTATGGAACTAATTCTAGTGAATAAACTTATAGAGATTCCAGACCTGACTAACTATTTGGGATCTGACCTCACTGTGATCTATGAATTTATTCAAGAAGGTCAGTTAGTTTGAGATTTATAAATTTCCTTTAAAATTTTGTGAACCCATTTTGGAACCCATTTGTATTTATTCAAGCTTATAATTTTGGGGTAAACAAGTCATAGATTCCCTTTGGGCATTCTGCTCCATTGTACATTAAAACACTTTCAGAGGTGAGAACAATGCATTAAATCTCATGTAGAAATTATCATGAGAAAACACACCATTCATTCTTTATGATGAAGAGGCAATAGTTAAGGTGGTAAATTCTTATATGAATAATAGTAAATATTCACACCACTTATCATTTGTTCTTTTACTATAATTATGAGGTAATATATTCTCATATCAATGTAAACATACATATCATTAACTATAGAATCTTTAAAGGTTTCCATTGTGTATCTAATATCTCAATTGGAAGAAGTAACATAGGTGTAGGTTAATTCGGTTCTATGAAAAATTATATATGCCAACACTGTACCTTCTTTTAGTGAGTTGGTACATGAATACATGGCAATCCTTTCAAATTACTTTGACTAAAATTTTTAATATGCTTTAATGTAATGGAGGTTGTAGAAGAAATTTTCAAAGAATATCTTAATATTGGTTTGTGATACCCCTCTTAGTGATCTTTTTGGGTAGTTTAATTAGCTCCACCACATGTTCATTACTTTGTGATTTAGTGAGTATGATTACCATGACACCCATACCAAAGTGAAGGATGTGGTTTTTTCTTAAGGGTGAATGAGCATTCTCTGGTTTGATCTTTCAAAAATGAAATATTTACCCCAATACACTTATAATTCCACATACCCATACACTCATATCTGGTTCTGAAAACATTCACTTTACATAATGTATTTGATACCGAATGAAGAGACCCAAATATAAAATTCCATAATGTCATTTTCAATAAAAAAATATTTAGTTACTTACATACCAATTGACCCTTTTGGTTTAGAGTTTTAAATAATTTTAAAAACCATTATGTAACAAAACCTCATAATTTTTTATCAAATGGTAATTTTTTCTGTTACATCTATATTTTATTATTCCAAAAGAATAATTCAAAATATCCCATGGAACGCTCCGCATTGGATACCATTCTAGAAATATCAGAGGTAATAATTTCCTTCATAACTTGGGGTAAATTGAAACATAAGAGGGGTGATCACAAACACTCAATAACATTAAATATAAAAATTAAAAATCAAATTTCATAATTGAGAATAATGTAAAAATAATGGATAATAACATAATCAAAGTGAATAACATCATAGGTTTATACCAAAAAACATGATTCATAAATCACGAGTCATGGAAGAAATCTTTGGAGTAACATGAGACAAAATTCATATGATTCTATAATAAGGATCCAAGAGAAATAAAATATTACCCAAGAAAATAATTACAACTCATTTAAATCAAAGAGAAATTGTAAAGGTATCTTAGGATATTATATTTATCAATCATGTTCACTGATAGTTCAAAAATAATGGAATAACTTAAAATCAATTAATTCCAATCATAATTTCTCAAGAGAATAAACCATTACACAATGCATTGGAAAGTTAAATCTCAAACTCACCGATTATCTTCTATAATTTAAAAGAGCCATTACATGAATAAAACACATAGGAGTTAGGTCCCAAAGGGGTTATTTAAATGGGAAATATAGGGGTGAATTTATTTTCTTTAAAAAAAACTTTTAGAGAAAAACATGATTGATATAACTATTAAACAATACAACCAAACTAATATAAGAAAAGAGAGGGAAAATAAAATGAAATAAAGTAAAATATAAACACAAGAATTTTATATTAGTTCAAATCTAAATGATCCCATTTCTTCTCTTCAAATTCCAAACTAGTTTATAGAACCGACATAGATATATCAATTTTGAAGGAGAGTGACAAATAATTACATCCACCTTATTCAAACAATGATTATTAACCAAATTCTCTTATCTTTTAGGGTTTTAGAAAAAAAATCATACTCTTATAGGATAAGACCCCACCTAGACTTTTATAGGCGCAATCCTAACCTATTTAGTTTTTGGGTCTAGATAAAACTAAGTCTTTATGGGTGAAAACCTAGCCCGATATTGTATAGGTTCATACCCAACCTAAAATTTAAAAGGTAAAGTCCAATCCTCTTTTATGTTATGTGTAAAGATAAACTTTGTCTTCTTAGGGGATAGAAAAGTCAAAAACTCTTATAAGAGTGTTCCTTTCCTATCTTATTATATAGGTTATGCTGAACCCATTCTTCTAAGGGGATAGACTAAACTCAGTCTTCTAAGGGGACATACTAAAAACAGATGCACCTTTTGTAAGGGTAGTATAACCCCATGAAAGATGAGGTAAGTGTGAAATATACTGCACATATAGATATTTATCAATGAAAGAATAAAAAAATTTAACCCAATGAATGATTATTGATGATAATGATGATGATGGTGTTTAGATCCGGTAGATACCAATACCTTAAATATATTAAAAGAAAGAAGATCAAGAAATAAGTGATTTACTTCTGAAAGTATTTGAAAAATAAATCTCCAAAACTCATATATGAACTATATAGTTTGTAATATTTAAGGCATATTCATGTCAATATTTATTCATTACATGCCTCTATCTTTTTATATACAAAATAAAAATGAGTATTTTATTTGTATAAGAATCAATGATTCTCCTTAATAAATTTAAATAATAAAATCTTCATGTGAAAGAAATATTTAATTAGATTTGATACACTGTGAAAATTAAAACCATGTTGTAAAAATAATTTCATTATAATTAAAAATAAACAATTAATAAAGTAGTAAATACATCCATAAAAGTTGATAATAAATTCCTTCGAACACTCTCTAGATTAATTCTAAACTAACTCTTCATAATCCAAAAGATTTAAATTTTAATTTATCTCTTTTCTTAATCTTGGAGATTATATAACTTTAAATCCATATACTAACACTTTATTTTTTTACAAATCATTCACAGATGAATTTTTAGATACTCAAAATAATTAATAAAGAATTTTATAAAAGAGAAAACAAAAGAAACATATATCATAAACAATAAGTAAAAAAATAAAAAGAACTGGTAAAAAATATAATATTATCTAGATTCACATAGCCATATTCTAAATAGAAAGTTTTTACATAAGTGAAAAGAATAAAGAAAACAAAATCTTTCTTCATATAATATTTCACATATCTAAATAATTCATATAAACATATATCTAACATAGCCAAAATTCACATATGCAAATCGATTCATGTAGCTAAACCAATCTACCTAGTATATTTCCTGTTTCCAAATGGTTTATGTAAAAAAATTCATGTACCCATATTTATTATATAATAAATTCATCTAAATTAATTTACTAGATATGGATTCTGGCATATGAACGTATCCACTTTAGGGGTTTTCAATCAGTAACTTATTAAAACCTATATAAAAAAAATTCCAAATCACTTGGAAAAAAATATTATATTTTTATGTGTTTTAAGAATTGATAAAATATTTAGAATATACCATAATGAATAGAATATAATGGAAATAGAAAAAACATCCTAAAATAGAGGATCCCTGTAATATCTTAACAATATAATCATAAAACCAATATTAGGGACTCTAGAAATAAAATTAAATAAATGTTCCTATTCAATTATAATTAGATAATTTTTCTTCCTTCTAATGTATCACATATCTTCTCAGTTGAACTTATATGTATAATGATATCACTGAAAAACGGTAGCAAACACATTATGAAAACTCCATAAATATAATTGTATACTTTCAGTGATTTCATACTATATTTCATACATAAATATCATTAATTAAACCTTACTTGAATTTTATGAAAATATAGATAATTTTATTATCTAGCTGAACCAATAAGAATCATGAAAATAAAAACTTTTTTTCTTATGTTATTATTAAAATATTGTATCTAACTTAATCTAGAAAACTGTAGATTTATAACTGAAAAACATGCAATGAATTTGAGAAAAATTTACGGTGTGATAGAGATATATTAAATAGTAGTTTTATTTAAACAAAATTTATAAAATCATTTTATATTTATAATAGAACTATAATCATTCAATTCTAAGTTACGTTGCAAGATATGTAATTGATATATGGTAGAAAACTAATTCTTTAAACTCCAGTATACAAAATTAAATATATCTACATGTGATAATTTGAAAACCACATAAGGGAATGTGCTTAAATAATTTTAGTGTTACAAATAGAACATAATAAAAAAGAATGATTACAAAAAAAATAATGCATAAAATATTCTATTTAAAATAAGAAATACCATCAACATTATAAATATTTTAGAAGCAGTAAACAAGGTAAAAACATATTGAAGAAATGACTGTATAAAAAATAATATATTGTTAAAATTGTAAGATGTTAAAATAAATGAAGTAATTATAATTATCAAAACAATAATAAATTAATTAGATCAAGAAGAAACACAACAATATCTCCCTTTTTTATAATTATAGAATTTATTATAAACTCCATAAATTCTCCCCCTTTTAGAATTAATCAAAAAGTTAAAATCAATGAAATGAAGTATTTTCCTACTTTTTGAATGCAATTTTTATATTTCAAAACCAATGTCTAATCAAAAAAATTAAATGTCATAGTTTTTTTTGAATAATTGATTTGAAATTTTATATCCGAATTTCCAATTTCATTATAATATAGGATAAGTTTAGGAAATAAATAAGGATTAAATCCACCAAAACTTTTTGGAAATTAAAACTTTTGTATTTTCCCAATTTCAAGAAAGCTTCTCAAAACTACTCCTGTAAATTTTAATCAGATATATTAAATTGTAATGAAAGAATTTTCTACAAGGAGATACTAATAAAATTTATTGTATAAAACATTAAATATCCATTGTAAAGTGTATTTTATACCAAAATCAGTATATAAGAAAGGAAACATTTAATTAATAAAAAATAAAATTCAACAATTTTTTTATTACATACATATCCTAAAAACTTTAAAAATAAATATTTAAACATGAAATTTTAAATAAAAAATTATCTATACATATTTAAACACAATAAGTACATTTGAATTGGATCATTAAATATGATTCTCCATGAGTGTAATAGAATAATTTTTTTAAAAAAAAATATGATTTCTTCAATATACATAATGAGATTTTATAATTTAAAAAACCAAAATATGTACATATTATAAAACACATGATTATTTATGCTTAAAATAGTTAAAATAGATTTTAAAAATTGAGAACTACACATGATAAACATGTATAGATGATCGTGGTTAAACAAGAATAAAATATTGAAGTTTCCCTTAGATTTATCTTATTTTCAATGAATAATAGAGATTTAAATTTTCAAAATGCTCAATCATGAATACAAATCACATTCTAACATGATCAAAATAGACTTAATTCAAGAATGGTTTTTTAGTAAAATTTTATAATTGAAATGATGTTATCTCCACCTTAATTGATGCATTCTATATACATATCAATTTAAACATGTGAAATTTTAGTGGTAAATATATCCCTCAATTTCAGCTACCTTATACTGAATAAACATACTAGTTTTTATAGAAATTGAATTATAAATTTGTAAATTTTTTGGTTAAATTGTTCACAAGTTGGGAATAAATTCAAAATTAAGAAACTAGTATTTCTCACTCTTAATTCTGGCTTCCTTATTTACAGATAAATGAAACTAGTTCATGCATATTTTAAAAAATAAAAAAAAATAAAATTTAACATGTTTTTTATTTAATGAATATTTAATGTTTTAAATATTGTATATATTTAAATATTTAGATAAGATTCCAAAATCTAAAATACATAAAATAAATTCAAAAATAATTACAACATTACTTCTCCCAATTGATTCTTATATTTCAAATTATATATTAGTTAATTTTATCTTTAATCAAATTCACAAATCTATATATAAACATAATTGTTTCATATAACCATGAAATGAAATTTTATGATATTATATGAATTTTAAAAGTACTAAACTATTAGTATCATGATTTGTAAACTAGAATTAAAAACTATGAGAACATTCTCATATTCCATCTAAAAATAAAAATTCAATAACATGACACATAAAAGAAATTTATCTCATGTTTATTGACCAAAACAAAACATAAATATTGAATTAAATTCATTCATACCCAAATTATACATGGTATAAAACTTATCCAAAAAAATAGGAATAAATAATAATTCCAACAGATCCTATTTAGTTTATCATAACATTTCTTAAAATAATAATTCTTTACAACATTAACATTTAAATAACATCTATTGTAAATTTTCCTTTAAAAAAAATTAATTTATAACTTTATCCAGTTCATTTTTCAACCATTAATTTTCTCTCAAAATATATTCCATATCATCACAAAAATTTTCATGTTTAGAAAAGTTATGTTTTATAAAAATTCTATTTAATATCTCATTTTATTCCTTAATACTTAAATTTTTTATCAACATTCTTTAATTTAAAAGATAATTTTTTTTCTTTCCACAAACTCTTTTATATTTTTCTTTGATTGAAACATGTATAGAACTCATTTAATTTATTAGATATTCATATGAAACTCACATTTCAATTAGATATTAAATTCTTGGATCATAAATTTAAAAATTTATAGAAGTATGAGAATCATAATTAAAATCAATATTTTTTAGTTCTAATTTTCTCAAATATATTTCTATATTTTTTGAAATATAAAATAATATCACTTAAAAAATAATATAGAGGAAAATATGCTACCTTAGAATATATTTCCATTAATATGAAATTTCTAGTTTTTTTCATTAATCTTTATTGCATGAGCTTTCAGAATCACTTTATATAGTCATAGTTTTATTTTCTCTCTTTTTTATATTCCTCTGATTTCTGAGCTTTATAAAATTGAGTTATATATGTATTTTTTTTATATAACCATAAAAAATAATAATTTAATAATATAAATTTAAAATTTAATTACCTTTAGTGAAATATCCTTTATAGAAAATGGTTTTTTAATTTTTCATGGTTAGACACTCCATTTTCATGTGTCTAAATTTTCTCTAATTAAAGAAAATAGATTTCTTTGAATCTCTTTCTTCAATTTTTTTTTGTTTCAAACCATGTATAAATTTCACAAGTTGGGATAAAACTAAAAAAATCAAAAATATTTCCAAAAAAGAACTATAAGGAATATTTATTAAATTATAATTAATATCAGATTTAAAAATATCTTCTCATTTCAAATTAACCAAACCAGATTTAGTTAAACATAAAATTAAATCAAAATATCCCAAAATATAATAACAATACTCTTTAGATAATCTTTCATTCATACCTTACACTGAGTATAATTTCTACCATCAAAATTTAGTAGCAATTTCATATTCAAAAAACTTTTATTTCGTAAGATAACCATCATTGAAAAATATATTCCCCTTATTAGTTCTAAAATATAAGATAAAAATTTATCATAGTTAATATTAATAATCAAATAAATCACAATATATCATAAAAAGAGACAAGATTCGATTTTAATTGTTAGTATCAAGATAAAAAATAATATATCTCAACTTTTAATTTGGTATAGCTCTGATTCCAATTGTGAGGTCCTAATGGTTTGTTGGAAATAGATAAGAGGGGGATGAATTTTTATTATTTAAAAATTTATTAGATTGTAAAATTGAAGAAAAAATATCAATTAGTACAAATATTAAACAATTAAACCATGACGGTACATGAAAATATAAAGAAAAGAAAATTAAATAAATTAAAATATGAAAAAAATTATATTCATTTGGATCTAAATAATCCGACATCTACTCTTAATACACAAAACTAGTGTTTGGAAACCACTAAGGTATATCACCTATTAAGGATATTGATAACTCTTTACATCTACCTTTTTCACACCTAAAATCTTAACCCAATTCAATTTTCTTTTAAGGTTTCAGAAAAAAACCAAAACTTTTAAAAGATAATACCAAACCTATACTTTTACAGGATTAATCCTAAGCTCATACCTTTTTCAAGATTAGATAGAACCTAGTTTTTTATTGGTGAAAATATAACCTAGTAATTTATAGGTGCATACCCAGCCTATAATTTAAAATTAAAATTCCCAACCTATTCAATATTATAGACCAAGAGGAACTTGGTCTTATAAGCGAACAGATTAAACCCTAAATCATTTATGTTCAGTTCCTAACATTTTTTATAGGTTAAGCAGGACCCAATATTATAAGGTTATAAACTAAACCCCATATTCTAATGGGGCATACTAAACCCAAACATACCTTTTTTTAAATGTAGTATAATCGTATTTAAGATACACTAAGTGTGGAATATAGAGAACATACATACATAACTCAATGAAAGAATAAAATAATTTAACTCAATTAATGATTTTGAATTAATATGTTAGGGTATGGATTTGGTAGTGCCTAGGCCCTTAAATATGTTGAAAGAATGATTAGGAAACCATTATTTTAATTTAGCAAGTTATTGAATGATAAATCTCCAAGACTTAGTTGTGAACTATGCATCACATATGAGTTAAATAAGATTCATGTTTATATCACTTCACTGCATGCCTCAAAATTTCTATATAAAAAACAAAATGACTATTATCTTTACTTTAAAATCATGATTACCCTTCATAAATTCTGATAATAAAATATTCACATGGAAGAATCTTTTAATTTTTTTTAATATTATATAGAAATAAAATCTATTTTGTAAAAATAATTTTAATAGAATAAAAAATAAAAAATTAATGAAATAGTAAATATATCCATAAAAGTTGATAATAAATTCCTTGGAAGACTCCATAAATTTATCCAAGACAAACTCTTAATATTGTAATAAATTTAAATTTGAATTTCTCTATTTTCCTAAATTTGGAGCATGTATAAATTTAAATCCATGAGACTACACTTTAATTTCTAATAAATCATTATAAATAAAATTTTTATATAATTATAATAATTAATAAATAACTATAGAAAAGATAAATAAAAATAATAATTTATCATCAAAAAGTAGCAAATCAAAATTTGAATGAAATAGTGAACTAGAGTATATTTTCTAGATTAACATAGACATATTCTAAAAATATTGTTTTAAATAAGTGAAAATAATCCATTAAACCAAATATGTCTACATATAAGATTTCACATATCCAAATAATTCATATAGGCATATATCTCACATAAATGAAATTCACATATGAAAATGGATTAACATTACTTAATCTCTCTACATATCATATTTAATGTATGAAAATATTTGTATACAAATGGTTTTCATAAAAAAATATACATATCTATATTTTATATATAATAAAATTATTGAAATTTAATTTTTCACATAAAGATTCTGACGTATGAAAGTATCCACTTTAAGTTTTTCAATCAATAACTTATTAAATACTATACCAAACACTTAAAAAACACTTGGAAAAAAATTATTATATATTTAATGTATTTTAAAAATTGATAAAATAGTTATAAGATTCTATAAAAAAGTAGAAAATTGAAATCGAAAAATCATCTTAAAATAAAGAATCCTTGTAATAACTCGATATCATAATATTCGAACAAAGGTTAGTGCCTATAAAAATAAAAATAAAATTGTAGTTCAATTTACATATATTTAGATAATTTATTTATTTATATAATGAGTCAAATATATTCTAAATTGGACATATATATCTAATGATGTCATCAAAAAATAGATAGACAATCTTAAAAAAAAAAAATATAATTGAATACTTTTAATTACTTTGAATTAAATCTTAGACATAAAAAAATTGATTAATATTAACTTTTAGTTTAAGACAATGTATATAATATTATTATTTAATGAACCCAGTAATAATGATGAAATTAAAAAGTTTTTATCTTGTATTATGATAAAATACAATAGAAAACTTAATCTAGAAAACTGTAAAATTATAAATGAAAAACATGCAATAGATATAAGAAAAATGAAGACATGATATAAATAGATTACACCATAATTGTAGATAAATAAATTGTATGTAATACTTTTACATTTACAATGGAATTGGAATCATTCAAACATGAGTTTTTTAGCTGGATATATAATTGAAATAATATAGAAAATAAATTATAGAAACTCTAGTATACAGACTTAGATATATCAATGTTTGAGAATTTGAAAACCATGTAAAGAATGTGATTAAAATATTTCAGAGTTATAGAAAATAAGGAATACAAAAGTATGATTAGTAAATAAATAATCAACAAACAAAGTAAATTTAAAATAATCAATAACATCAATATCCAAAATATTTTCTAAGCATGAAAAAAGATAAAAACATAATAAATAAATGACCACATAAAATATAATATATAGTTAAAATTATAAGATGTTGAATGAAATGAAGTAATTGTAATTATCAAAACAAGAATAAATATAGTTGATCAAGGATAAAATAAACTATAGTGGTTTTCACTTTCATTATAAAAATCATAAAAATAACCATCATTCCTTTAAAGCTAGAATAAATTGTAGAAACGAAATGGTTTTCATCAATATTTCCTTAAAATGACATTATAATTCATCCATATATAGAAGATATATAAAATCATTATAGATTTCTTGATAATTATTTTATTTCATTTTCAAATACACCTTTAAAACTTGGGTGACGTGGAACCTAAATGAGCCCACTATTTTCCATGGGATGGGGCATACCCCTACAAGCATGACCCATGCCAACAATTTGACAAGACCGACCAACACCATTGCGGGAGGAGATGAGAATGTGTGATTTTTTTATTACTGGAACTAACAATAACATAAAACCTTTGAATAAATATTATACATTCATATGGATGAAATTTTTACCATTGTATACAACCACCCCACAATAGATCTAGAAAAATCAGGGATGAGAGAATAATGGTGCAGGAACCAAGAGTTGCACCCACCAGAATTACTGAGAGCCACACTTCAATAAAATCCTCAACCACTATGAAGGTTATAATTGTAAATAAAATTGGGATCTAAAATGATGAATTAGATTTAAATATCAAGGAAGAAAAAAAATTAAATCCATGATTGTTAGAAACCACACACATGTCGATGATTAGTAGTAAGACAAGCGCTAACACTTAATAACTATCATTTTTTGCACACCGCTTGAAGGGATTATAGTGAACTGCCATCCTTATAGGAATCATAATTAGAGATAATTGTAGGTTTTTGGAACCTAGACTATGAAAGGATAATCCTTTATATAACAGAGGAATGAACAAATAATTCACAGTGGTGGCCAGTAATCGAGATGGTGATAGTAAAAACTACAAATTATCATATGAGAAAACAATGAACAACCTTGGTAGAAAACATCATCAATGGAGATAAAACCATAAGAAAAAATCATTGAAAAAATCATAAATAGAGAGGATAAAAGCACATCAATCTTAGATATAAATTGATAGGGATAATTGTAAATTGAGATTTTGAGATTTGGATGAAGTATGTTTACTAATGAAAACTGAAGAATAGTGTACGAAGATATAATGGATATGAAATATAAACAAGATAAAACCAAATCTATTGAAAAATTGACTGAATTTGTGGGAACTAACCCACAGCTTAATGGGTGTGGTGTCTATATCTATATTTTTATATTGATAGTCCATCCCTAAGAAGATCTATCATTATCCATTGAAGAAAAACTACTAACTAAAAAAACCATTTTCGGATGTGTGATAAATGTACATCACCATCATTATCTAAACCACCGCCATCCGAAATCATCGTCACCGATGACTGAGTGGGAATAACTAAAAATAATAATTTAATGGTAACTTTACACCTCTAATTACCTCATCCATTAATGATGCATCAGAGTATGAGTTATAATAATAACTATTAAATTATCGATCATAGAAATAATAGAAACATAGTATAGAAAGAAACCCCCAGATGGTGGAGGATGGGTTCACCATGGCATTATCCTAATTCCAAACCTCATTAAACCATACATCTCCTCCACATTAGGGAATATTCTTAGTGAATCACATAAATCATAAAATTATATTAACATATATTAGAAATTCCTTTAAAATCATATTAAAAAATTACACTAAAACAATAATAAACTCCATTTCTTTTTATAAATTTTATTTTAAAACAAAAACTTCGCAAAATAATGAGAATATAAATTACTTAATAAAACTATTAAAATATGAATATAAATATTAATTTAAAAACTGGTTATAAAATTAGGAATTCTTTTCATATAGAAAATTTTAAAACAATACTTTTTATACATTTTTAAAGAAATTCAAAAGCGACCCCCATGGAAAACGTTAAAAAAATTCATTTAAAAATCCTTTATAAACAAATTTAAAGATATTTGAAAAATTAAATAAACTAATTTTAGGTATATATAATATTATTGTTAAAAAATATAAATAAAATGTATATAGAATAGAAAAAAATTTGTATGAAAATCTTCAAAACTTTTAAATAATTTTTTTTATAGAAAAAACCATTACCACTTTTAAAATATAAATAACATGAAATAAATCGCTTATAAAGGATATTTAAATACCATGAATAAATATAGAACCAATATATATAAATTAAAATAGGAATTTTATACAAAATATAAATTAATATATCTTTATAATTTGAAACATGTCTCAAAGAAGAAAATTTTAGATAAAAACCCATTAAAACTTTCATAATGATTAAATTAAAAATCCATTGAATGAAATAAAACTATATAGTTATATAAATATAATTAATTTCAAGAAATAATATGTCAAAATAAATTAATGGGTTTCAATTACACCATATAAAATAAATCATGGTTCACAATTTGAAACATGCATCAATGAATTGAAATAAATACAAAGAACCTTTATATAGATAGTAACATTTGAAGTAAGAATCAATCAATGAAGTGATTATGTGAAAAAATTTAAATACATATAAAAAGGTTGAAATAAAAGATAAAATAACAAAAAATTATAACACACATAATTTTTTCATAACAGAGTTGTTGAATAAGTGATAAGAGCCAATGAAAGGAAATGGAGTTAAAAATCCCTTTACCTCAGACTTTCTCTTTGTCAAACATGATATCTCATCCTGTATAATAAATTTATATATATTATTAATATATTTTAAAATAATATTTATACTTATCTTAATATATTCCATTCACTTATTATTTTTTATTACCTATATATTAATACTTTTTTGTTAGAAATCAATATTGATATGTTAACAATCATGTTTCCCGTGAATGTTTTAATTCAGAATTTTTGGTCATTTCACCATGTTCGTGGATTCATAACCTCCATAATTTTAGTCATGAAATAAATATCATATTTATTCATTAAATAAAATTTTATTACCTATCATACAACATGGGTATGGAAAAAATGCATCGTTCATAGAGGTGTTATCATACACGTACGCATGAGAAACATTTTCATTTTTCAATAGATGAAAATAAATGAAGGTATATAATGATTTATCGTTAAATAATCAGAATTTTTTTATTTATATTATATTAAACCATTAAATTCATATTTATATCCATCCTTGTGGGTTATTGATGAAAAATGAAATATGTTGTTTGTGGAGACGATGGTCCACACATACAGGTGAGCATCATTTTCATTTTTCTTCAAAAGGAAAAAAGATGGATGATGGTTGTTCCATCAACATAATAAAATTTCAGTAAAATAATCATACTAATCTTATTATTTTAATATGGTTTAGGAATATTTAGAGGTTTTTTAAGAAAAAATAAACTTTAAAGAACTCGGTTAAGGCAATTACTTCTTCTTTTGATATCCTCCATTTGATTGAACTTAAGTCCATTATAGGATAGGTTTATGGTCACAATAATGTCTTGGTAATGTGGAATAAGATGTTTTTTGATATATTTGGGTATATTTTTTTGATAAAATATAAATAATATGTGTTTTTGTAAAGTTATATTGAGTCCTATTTTATAAGAAAAAATCAATAGTGTTTTCACAAATATTCAATATTTAAGTATCAAGAATGTAATTTTTAAAAAAATTGAAAAGTGGATCATAAATTTAACACATATCATATTATTAAAAATTTATCATCCACTTGACTCATTATAATACTTTTTTGATTTTTAAATCAATTAATATATTATTCATTATCATTAAACACCCTTTACACTCATTTTCAAGACTATTCCCATAATTTGTCTTAAATGGTATCGAGATAACCATGGTATTAAAATTTAATAATTAAAATATAATATTTCATATCATGTTTATACCTAAAAGTGGTTAAATGATCCATTTCATCCAAATATTAATACTTTTAATATTTTTAAAATCATTTACTTTTGATATTTCTACTGCATTCACAAATGTTGTGTCGATGCTGCATAAGAGTTTCAAATAATTATATTATTATATAAAGTTGAAAATAAATTTAAAAATTAATATAATTTCATACCCATGATTATAATAAAATGCATTCTTTCATAATGTTTTTTATTCTTATCATTATGAAAACAATATATTTAAAATATTAAGTGAGAGTGAGTTACATTTTTGTAAATTCTCTTAATATAAAAATAATAATGGTTGTCATTAAGAGGACCACTTCAGGATAGACACAATATTGGGAGGGGATGAATCAGTTTTAGGAAAATTTTAACCAATACTCAATTTTTATCCCTTTACCATTTAGACCTATTAGGATCTTAATTTCTTAATTCTATTTTCCTTATCATATGAAAATATATGAAAGTGGGTAGAATGTGTCATGTGATATTTTTAGATGGACTACTACTCAAAAAGTGTATCTAGTCCTTTTCAGGTATGATGATGACTAGTAAAATTATTCTCTACTATAATGGAATACTTGTTTTTATGAATTTTATAGAAAAAAATATTATACCTAGTGTGGTTACCTATATTTTAAGAGTGGGGTGGAAATAATCTTGAATCCCTATTGTATTAATAACCTTATCCAACCTGAAACTCCCAATTGGTTCTTTGTACTACCTATATAGAGAGTATTCAACTTATTCTAATAGTTTCTTTGATACACCATCTAAGTAATCCCACTATTGAGACATTTGTTGTATGTCATAATGCTGCATTATTATTCACTTCATTATTCTTTTAATTTTACTTTCACAATAGAGATCAAGTAACTATTTTTCTTCTTCATAGAAGAAAAATGAAATTTTTTCTTCTATCTCTTCTTCCTTCATGCACAACTTTTCTGTATGATCCATCTATTTGATGTTATCCATATGATGAAAGTTCATCTGGTGAAAATTTGTTTCATCCCATTTCCCCCCTTTCTTTGGTACTTGTTCATCTGGTTCTCATGCTCTGTATGATCTCTTCTCCTTTATATGGTACCTACTCATATGATCACTTATACCCTTCTTCATATGATTCTTTTTCCTTATGTATTATCCCTAGGTCCATCAAGTACCTCTTCATCTGATTCTTTAACACAAATTATAATATCTCTAAAGCTTGATAGTAGGAACTTTCTTAAAACACTTTACTTTCTCACAAAAGTCATAGCCACGTGAATCATACCCATAACTCATAATATGTGAAAACTTATCTCAAAACATAAAATCCACTTTATATAATCATAGGTTCTCCAAAAACATAGGGAAAGGTGAACACTCATATTTGAAGTTCCTAATTTCAAGTTTGATTCTACCAATCAATACTTTCTTCACTTGACCACCATCAAAATCATTAAAATATTTAAGTCAACCAATATTCATAAGAAACTTTTTTAGATCCCAGTATCAATGTTCTTCTTCAAAATTATGAAAATATTGGAAATAATCATGATTTATTTTTTGAATTATTGATATGATAGACATCCAAGTACACATCACCATAATTAAATGAACTTATAAAAACATCATAATGTTATTTAAACATTAAATATGGTAAACATTGTAATAAATCCTCCATATGGTGTTCTTTCTAAACCTCATAATAATTTTTAAATATGATGGTACTTCATCTAGTAATACTCCATCTGGTTAGTTTGGAATATTCCCACTTCTTAGAGAACATCATGTTACTATGTTTTATGACTCATTCAAACTAACTTTCCACCTTGGCTTCAATAAAAATTTCTATGCCTGATGACTTTGGAATAGTTATTACAATTCATCCTTTTTTTGTGACTATATTTGATCATCCCCTAAAAGCCTCTCTTTCATACTTTCTTAAGAATCTTCCTTATTCCAATAAATCCTTATAAGTTTTTTATTTTTTCTATATCTTATGAACCCTTCAAATATTTTATCTTATTCTTCTATTTGATGAATTCATAGAACTCTATCAGATGACTTTGTAGTACTCATCCAAATGTCTTTGTAACATGTTGTCTTATTACATCACTCTGATACTTCTATATGATTCAACTATTTAGAAACCTCAGCAATGTTCGTTTGATGATATTTCATGGAAACTTTAGTTCAATGAACAACAATTGGAAACCTCTATCCATTGACATAATACAAGTAAATATTCATTAAATTATCTTCATATGTTTCCTCTAACTTTTTACTTATTTGTGAAACATGTTCATGATCATTTAAGAGACTCAATATAATATATTTTTTTGATGACCCACAATTATTGTAAGATATAATTCATGATTCTTTTTCTTAGTAACAACATCATCAATACTTTATTCATTCATTTTCTGTAACTTTTTTTCTTAACTTTTTGATATTTTCACAAGTCCATTTGATAATATTTATACATATATTCGTTTAAATTCAATTAGAACGTCACAATATTTAGAAACCATCAAGATCCACTAACTTCTTCTATAATATTAATATCTCTAGAATCATTAATTTTTAAGAATGATCATGATTTATAATAATTTAATAATATTAAAGCATTGTTAGATTGAACACTGTTTAAAACAGGATTTGAATCACAACCACATGGTATTGTGATATTTTAAAAAATAATGAACATATCACCAAGAATAAATTGATATAGTTTGTGTGATCACATGTCATATTATTTATGAATTCAATTCACATTGGTGTGGTGTCACTGTGAATGTTCTTTCGGTGATCATCCAATCCTTTTTATGATTGATTTACTCTTCGTCTAGATCTGATTGATGGACCATGCTTGATGAATTTGGAAAATTTAATATGTTGAAAATTATAATGAAGAAATTATAAAATTACATCAATTGGAAACTATATCCATTGGAACAATTTTAGAAGCCTTAGTCCAATGGCACTCCTTGTAAACCCTAGTTTTATTACCATAGTCTGATAGATGTCATCTGATTAACACAGTATATTGTCCTCTACCTTCATTGCCTCTGGTATCATCTTTCTTATTTAATTAACCACATACTTCTTCATCAATTTGGTTCTACTATCTATTTTTAGTTGTAATATCTTGAAAAAATATTATATAAACTTCATAATATTATTAACACACATGATTCGACAAACAATAATCATACTTTCAAGACATTAAAATCATCACACCAATCATCATAAGTAAACTCAATGTTTTGAAATAAATTTTCACTTTCATGTAATGAATAATCCCAATCTCTAATAAAATTAATAAAACTATTTATATGTTTCTTATGATAATAAGACTTCAGAAATTTATTTCTTATTCATTAATTAATCAAATATACATCAACATTATTACTAAGCATGAATATTTCAATCGAAATTTCTTTTAGCTTCTTCTTTATAACTAATTAAATATATTGACTTCAATTAAATACTTCTACTTTATTGAAAACCATTAACAACCATTGGAAGAAAAATATAACTTACACACAAAGTGGTATATTCAATATTACCATTTTTATTTTGTGTAAATATCATCTAAGTACTTTCCATGTACATATATCAATAAGTTAACATTTATATACTTTTATTATCAAACTTTATATATCCTTGACTTTTCTAAATTTCATTTCATTTCACTTTATCTCCACATTATTTATAAGAAATAAAAATTTCATGGGAAATGGTATCTCTTAATTCTTACAAACCAATATTAATACCATATATAATAAAAATCACAATATTGTCTTCAAGGGTTGTCTAATTTTATTCTATACTAAAGAAACCGCTTGAGATATAAAGTTTTTATAGAATGAATTAACATAAAACTCATAATCTCACTTCAAAAATTAGATTAAAATTTTTAAAGTAAAACTAGAATGATAAGTGGACTCGAAGAACTTTTTATATTTTCAATTTTCTTGTGTAATTTATTAATTCAATTTATCTCCATTTTTGTTAATATTTTTATTTTTTAACTAACAATTAGAGATAAAAAATTACCTCTGTTAATGAAATTTATTTAGGAACATTCTAAAATAATAATATTTATTTGAAGTAATGATTCTGGAAGCAACATCATTTTACATAACTTGTCTCCACCTCAGGGAGACCTTCCATATGATCTTTATAATGAATAATAACTTCCATATATAAGATTTAGAAACATTTTTTACGAAATAAAAAAATGGATATTTCTTAGTGGATGTTTATGCTTTTGAAAATTTCTACATCATCAATATGGATGACCCTTTTTCAATTTATTACTTTGGAATTCAAAATGTTGGATCAAATCAATATGGGGTCTTCTTTCACTTTTCTATGATGTATTTACAGAAACCAATTTAATTTAATCAAGTATGATACTCTAATAAATTTTCTAGTAAACCACATTAGATAACATTTTAGCATGAAAACTTACTTAAATATTATTTTCTATGGTTGTCATCTATTTCATTATCTCATGTTCTCACCCAGATATCATGACTCACCTTCAATTACATATCATTAAAGTTTAAATAAAATATATAATCATTAAGGGAATAAGGTTTCTATTCATTACTTAGTTAATTTGAATAGTAAGGTTGAGATATTTTTGTCATCCATGTTTCTCCATATCCTCCAATCTTCATGATTTCACATATGATATTTAGTTATGATTTATCTTGGGGCAGCATGGATCTTCCCATGTTATCCTGTACTTTGTGTGGAGAACTTTTTTCTTAATATCCTTTATTGATGATGTAATTTTAATATATATATATATATATATATATAAGGAATTCATCCTACTATAGTATAATGGTTAAACAATATTTTTCACAATTTCCAGATTTCTTAAATATATCACATATATCTTATTTAACACACAAGTTTTCTTTTGTTGAAAATATATCTTTTAATTCATCTACATAATGTGGACTATTTTCATTTCCTTTTTCACTAGCTTTTAATTATGATTCTCCTATTTTACTTATTCTCTCAAAATATTCCGGCCAGATATTTAACATAACATTAGAAACATTAGCAGTAAGAATAGTTTGTTTATATCATTTATTCAGAGTTCCATCATTTTTATTATTATTTTTGATGAAGCATTTTTTTCAACTTATTAGATTTTAAATATAAGATCTTCTCTCCTTTCTCAGTTTAAATTCTCTTGGGATTTTTTACAATAGTCTTTTTCCTAATTCCGAAGTTTTATTCTTCATTCTTAACCAATTTATATAAACTTATTTTCTGAACATATTTAGATACATATTTATATAAAAATTTTCCATTATTATTACCACTATTTTTTCCAACATCATAGGTATTTTCAATCATTCCAAATCTTTTCAAAGTATTAAAAAATTACTTTATGGATATTTCTTCATTATTTCCATATTTCTCCCCCTTAGAATATGATTTCTTTTTGTTTTATTGTTAAGAGTATTGAACTAAAAATAAAAATTCACAATTACCAAATATTTTTCAACACCAACATTATCCCACAAGCTTTACTCTTCTTATATCAATTTTATAATGTTTTTGGTCTTCTTCATAAATATTTTGGATCTTCACGGGGAACCAGCTTCCAAAATCATTTTATTATCCACCCTAGTCTTAGTGGTAGGATTCTTATCACATTTATTCATCCTTATTTGTATATATTTTGTTTTATAACAAACACTATTCATGAAAATTTATTTAGAAACATTTTTACTAGATAGTATGGATGGAACCACTTTCTTGATAGCTACTTGAGATAGATCATTGAATAAAGTCATGATATTCTTATCACATGTTAATGAGTATTTTTTAGAAGAAGAAAAAAATTTATTTATTTTGTGAAGACTCAATATATGTCTTCTCAAGATTAATAATCTTGACTACCTATTCTATACATTTCATATTGAGGGTGTTTTTATGATCATTAATCATAATCACCTTCTCTATAGAAACCTTCTTCATTCTTTCATCTTCCTCTTCAAACATCTTAACATTGTTTTTTAAAAAAGATTTTGGTTCCTTAATCTTCTTATATTTTAATTCTAGTTGAAAATTCTGGACATAAATGTAATTTTTAATCTTTTTTTAATGTTAATGGATCATTTCTTCCAGATTATTCTTGACTCCATATTTCTCTTTAACTTCTTTGATCCATTTACCTTCAAATTTTTAGGAACTTATTTCAAGTTCAAATTTTCTTATATTAATGGAAAAACCTTCTTGTGAGATTTATACATTTAAAAAAAAATTGTGTACGGGCTTCTCTAGTTTATTTTTCTCTTCTTCCCTTTGGGTGATCTCTTCCTACATACTTTTAAAAGCTCAAAAAACAAGAGAAACTATTTGTTTGGGAATGAAATTTAGAATATATTACAATCTTTTAAATGATATATCTTGAGAAGTTGGTTATGGATCATAATCAACACTTATTATATGATATCTTTTCATGAGGATATTTTTTACAAGAATTTTCACATACCTATGGATCACTTAACATTCTAAATTCAGTTGAGGTAGGAATGTTGTCCTTCAACTTAGTGGGAATTTGAACCACATGTTCTTTACATTCCATAATAGATATATATTCTATATTAGAAATTAATAGGGAATATGAGACTTCCTCTTCTTTAGATAAGTTGAATATATTTTTTATATTTATTTTCTCTTTCATTTTCTCGATCATCATTGTCTTGGTAGAAATAGAATTATTCTCAGAGAAAACTGAAACTTCAAAAAAACTACACTTCATTGTTAATAAAGTAAATAAAGTAAAATATTAAAACAATAATAACTTCAATGTAGATAATCAAATATAGGTAAACCATCCCTTTGATACCACTTGAGAATACCACTTTGGGATATACTCAATAATTTTTGGGGATTTGAATCCTTTTTGGGAACATTTTAACCAATTATCACCTTTTAACCCTTTTTTCTTAAACATGTTAGGATCATGATTCTACCATTACATTTTCCTTATATTATAAAAATATATGAAATTAGGTAAAATATGGAACATGGTATTTTAATAAGGTTTAATAAACAATAAGAGTGGCTAGTCTTCATCATGTAATGTTATGACCAATACAATGATTATTTATTATAATGGAATACTTGTTAATTATGGTTTGGTTAGATAAAAATCAGGAGATCCAATATGGTTCCATATACATTAGGATGGGGTATAAGTAATCCATAATCCTAGGAATTGTAATAACCTTATACAACTTAAATATTCTCACTAGTTATTTATACTGCCTTTATAGATAGTATTCAACTTATTTTAATAGTTTATTTATATCACTCAGTAGTATATCTGTTGAGACTTTTTTTTGTATGTTATTGTGCTACCTTTTTCATAAATTACTCCTTCTTATAATATTATTTTCACAATAATGAGAAAGAAATTTGTTTTATTCTTCACAATATAAAATTGAAAGCTACTCTAACTTATATTCTTTCATCATCTAGAACTTATTTATTTAATCCTTCATTATGATGTTACCTATTCAATACAAGTAAAAGCATTGATAGTTTATATAATCCCTTCTTCTTACCTTCCATTTATATCTATTAATTTAGTTCTTATTCTCAATTCAATCTATTCTTATTCATCTGGTACTTGTTTGTCTAATCACATCTAGCCTTCTTCATCTTGTTCTTTCACTCCATCTGGAACCCCCTGCTCCATCTAATACCTATTCTTCTGATGCATCGAATCAAATGATAATAGATCTCAAGGTTCAGATTCAGAACTTCCTTATATAACTTTACTTCCTCACAATAAGAAAATTCACATAACACACTCTCATAACCAATAATACAATCAAACTTACCTCATCACATCGACTACTATTTATATAGTTATAGATTCTCTAAAAACTTAGTGAAAGGTTTAAAATTAAATTTTAACTTCCTTCTTCCAAATTTGAATCTCCAGCTCGATTATTTCTTCATTTAACCACCTTAAAATTTTCTAAAAGATAGGATTAAACAAATATTTTTAGGAAAATTCCTTAGTTATCGGCTTTAAAATTATTCTTCAACCTTCCTAAAATATCAAAAAAATTAGATCTCCATTCTTTATTATCAAAAAATTTTATTTCTAGCTCATCATCACTACAATTAAATTAACTTATGAAAATTTCATAAATTTTTTCAAACATTCTTTACGATAAATATTGTAAAAACTCTTCCTCTAGGGAAATTGCATCTGGTATTCCTTCTCAACCTCATAGGAACATTTCCAATCTATGGTTCTCTAATAGATAATACTCCATATGGTAAGTTTGTTATGTTACCTTTGGTTAGATATCATTGAGTAACTATGTCAGATGACTCCTTTGAACTAATTTTTTACCATAGCTTCCATAACCATTAATATTATAGATGGATTTTTAATATTTCCCCAAATTACAACTTTATCTAATGACTATATTTAATCAAGCCTAAAAATTCTATCCAGTAGGCTTTCATGAGGATGTTCTTTAATCTAATGATTTCTTATATTTTTGTTTGATTTCCTATATTTGATGAACCCTTAGAGATATTCTCTTCTCCTTTTATCCAATGAATCTATATAACATTTTCATATGAATTTTTAATACTCATCTTGGTATCATTGAAACACTTTTTCATATAACATTTCTCTGAGACTTATAAAAGATACAACTATATGATAAACTTAAGAAACTCTATCCAATGATATTGCATGGAAACTTTATCTTGATCAACATCACTCAAAAAACACTATTTGATTACTTCATTTATATATTATTATTTTATAATATTTACATGTTTCCTATAATATTTAACTTCATTAGTCAACTTGTGCTTGATGATTAGAGATATTATTTCAAATAGTTTCAGTTTGATGACTCACAATGTTCCTATAATAGAATTCATACTTAATTTCATCAAAAATATCCTCATCAACATTTTCTATTTTTTTCAACATAAATTTTAAATTCTCTTTTTAATGTTTATACAAGTCCATTTAATAGACTTCATACAACTCTTAGTTAAACTTTAATCATCACTTCACAATGTTTGGGAACCATAAATTTCATCTATATTCTTACTTTATCAACCTTTATCTGGAATCATGAATTCTATATAAGGATCATAAGGTTTGATAATTTAAGAACAGTAAAGAATCAATAGATTTAGCGATATTTCCCAAAGTCTTTAAATACCAGTCACATGGAATTATGATGTTTTATAAAATAAGGAAAATATCACCAAGAATATACTGATATAAGTTTTCTAATAAACTATTATCTGATCAACTCAGTTCTTTCACACTAGTCAAATGTCACTGCAAACATTCTTTCAGTGATCTCAAAATCTTTCATCTGACTCATACAATCTCCATTTGGGTCTGATGGATGGATTATTCCAAATAACTTTGGAATAGTTAATATGAGGTACTCCATAATGAAGACTATAAAATTCTATCCATTGTAGACTAAATTATTTGGAACAATTCGAAAACCTTCATCCAATAGTACTACTTAAAAACCCTTTCATGATTACCGCAGTTTGATAGAATCTATCTAATTACCTTGGAACACTATGTTCTACCTTTAGTTCCTCTATTCTTCATTTCTTATTTCATCAAACACATAATTCTTCATCCATTTATTTATAGATTCTCTATCCATTAAAAATATGTTTTAAAAAAGATAAGGAAACTTCTTTTGGAAACTTCATAATATTGTTAGCATTAACACTTCTCCAAATATAAAATGCATGTTTGATACATTATGATAGGCTCACCAATCATAATTAATAAACTCAAAGTCTTAAAATAACACCCCCCTTTCAAGTAATTAATAATATGTATCTTTACTAAAGGGGAGAATGATCTTTATATGTTCTTTAAGATAATAAGACTTGATCACTTATTTTATTATTCATAAATTCATCCAAGCTACATAAACTTTAATACCAATCTTGGATACTTCAATAAAAAATTTAAACAACTTCTTATTAATAAATTATTCAATATATATACATCATTGAAATATTTATGCTTCATTGAAAACTATTGATTATAAATATAACTCACACACAATTTGGATTCTTCAAATTATCAAATTAAAGTGGCACCAAAATTGAAATATTTAGAATATACCACAAGGGAATATTGATCATAACCAAATTCACCAATTTAAAGATTTTTTTATATTTAAAAACATTACCCTTTGATAAAATAGTTTTATTTATTTTAGATTTTACCGTAGTGACTAAATTTTAACTTGGTAACTTAATGTTTTTGACTTCAACTGAAAAATTACATATTAAATCATTTGAATATTAGTATTAAAAATGTGGAAGTACATATATAATATTTAATTTCAAGAATTTTTAAAAGTTACATTTAACATAAATACACAAAAATATAATGAAAAATAGTTGTAGAAAAATGTCTTTTAAGTATAAAATTAATATTATAGTAAAATTATGTATAATATTGATTCCCATAACATTTTTTGGTTTATGATTAAAAAAGGAGATTCATATGACTTTAATATTAAACTAAAATTTAATCTAACCTTATAATTACTTAATTTAATAAGAGGATGAAAAATAGTTTTATTAAAATTAAACATCACATTGATTCTAAAATTTCAAAAATAGATGTTATAAATTTAACATAATGTTCTTAAATAATTTTTTATTTATTAAATATATATTTTTCCAATCAAGAATTTTCTTTTAAACTTTCAATTCATTCTTACACCATTGTGATGTCATAAAAATGATCGTATTAGTTAAAATGGTATTTTTCACTATTCAGTCAAAAATCTACCATTCAAGAAGATTCCTAAAAAATCACTATAAGATAATTTTAACATGTTGAATTTAAAAATGAAGTTTTTTTAATAACATAATAATTCATAAATTCATAAATTTTACTTTCAAATGAAACTAAAAAAATATAAAGGAAAACTACTTCTATAGAAAAATACCTTTAAGCTTTATGTTTTCTTAATATTATTTCATATCATTTACTAATTACATAAATTTTAATTTATTAGTTAATACATTGAAATATTTCAAATTATTATAATCATAATTTAAAATTGGTAGATTTAATTTATTAGGATAAAATACACAGTACTTTTAAAAAAATAAGAATAAATACCCTTTTCTTTTGGTAACATTTAAAAACTGAAAATTAAAAAATTGTTTACACTAGAGAAAGTATACCCCCATGTTGTAAGGTAACTTACATAGGATACCATATATAGGGTAAATTTATATATAATAAGTTATTATAGGGAAATTTGTTATATGGTGACTTGTTATAGGGTAAGTTTTTATTGGGTAACCTGCTATATGGTAAGCGGTTATATGGTAAGTTATTATTGTGTAACTTGTTATAGGGTAAATTTATATAGGGTAATTTTTTATAGGGTAATTTACTATAGGGTAAGTTTTTATAGGGTGTTTTTTCATAGGTTAAGTTTCTATTGGGTATCTTGTTATATGGTATGTTATTATAGTGTATCTTGTTATAAGGTAAATTTATATATGGTATAAAAAATAGAAAACATTTTTCTTAATTATGTTTATCAAATATTTCTTAGAGAATTTTAGTTCGATATTTCATGTGAAAAAATATATTTAAAATATTATTTATTTAAAGAATAATTACACATTTAAATCCCAGGGTGTTACATTTCCCCCTCTTACAAAAATTGTTTCCTCATAATTTCAATGTGATCTTACCAAAATGAATGTGTCTTGACATAATAATACTCTTAAATTTAGATTTTATTATGATCAATATAATTGAATTTAATTTTTTGTCAAAACCATAAGGTCATATTATTTTATTCACAACTGGTGATATCCAAATCAAAGATCAATCTATAAAAACCACTCTTCCCCCTTTCAACTGATCAAACAGATCATCAATCTGTGGCAAAAAATATTTTTTATTTACCATAAATCTATTGAGTATTTATTAATCAACACAAAGGGAAAGTGACCCATGAACGTTCTTAGCATAGAGATTTGGTGCCTCCTAAGGTGACACACTCGGGTGTATAAATCCTTTCTCTAAAAGACCATCCAACTGAGGATTAAACAGTTTCATTTCATTTGATTTCATGTAGTAAGAAGGAATATATATTGGTTGATTACCAACCACTAAATCAATAGAAATATATACCTCTTGTACTGGTGGAAATCCATATAATTCAGAAAGAAAAACATTAGGAAACTTGATGAAAACTAGATGGAAATCACCTCTCAATGATTCCTAATATGGATAAAAAACAAACACTAATATTACATTCACTAACTCTGGTTGATAAGTTTTGGCTCTACTTGAACTTGGGTCCCATTCTCCTTGAAATACGTGGAACACCCCCATTGGGGGTAGTAAAGGAGACCCATTGAAGATAAAAACTTATACGGGTTTTATTAGAAATGATCGAATCCATCCAGAAAATGATGTCAAGAGGTTTTATGATGAGAACTAGAAAATCCCAAGAAAGATCGATATTTTATAATGAGTAAATAAAAGAAGTACTATAGAGACCCCACTTTATCATTGTTATGAGGGGTGTAGTGATATTAATCACATAAGAAAAAATATATTTAGGAAGATTAAACAGATTGATAATACGGGTTGCAATAAACAAATGAGATCCACAAGTATAAAATAAAGTAATCTCTAATGATAAAGATATAATGATGGGATCTCTAATAGTTTTTAGACCTGTATCAGCTTCTTCTAGAGACTCATCTACTTTGTAAAGAAGATTTGTTCTGAATACATATGGTTGAAATCCATTTTCCCTTTAAACATCTTATTGAACCATAGTTTTTGTAGGTCTCATGACACTACATGGAGTATAATAGACATGTAATAACTTATACAAGTTACTTTTTTTTTAGTAGGATCTATCTATTTTTGGTTCTTTAGTGAGAACTCATTTTGAGTGGCTAGGTTTTCCACACAAGTAATAAAAAAAGGGCCTCTATCAGGCACTATAGGAGGTCTAGAGGAACCCTACTCTTGAGAAACACGATGATAATCATCACACTTACTCTTCCATTTAATGTAACTCACACTACCACTGGGAGAAAAAGGGACTCCTAAAATACGTAACTTACTATCTTGGTTCATTTCAATAATCAATGCTCTATCCAGTATATCAGTATATAAAGGAAGCTTCAGCAAGAAAACCTAAAAATGAATAACATATCAAAGTTTCATTTAAAACCATTTAGTCTTCATATTATCATTTGATATTATCTTAGTTTCAAACTTAACAAGATCAAAAAAGCAATTTATATATTTTTCAATGGTCTTGTCAGCCTACTCGAGTTTGAAACACTTTATAGCCTTGGACAACAACATTGAATCTAGATAGAACCATTTAGTGAAAATGTCTTTATAATCCTTCCATTGTAATAACTATTCCTTATTCACCATCAACTTCATGTCCCACCATCTTTTTTAGGTCCTTCTGGCTTGAACGTGGAACATTTCACCTTGATTGCATCAGGTGTTTCCAAGAACTCAAACAGAATATCTATGTCTCTAAACTAATACTCATCTAGTTTAGGATCATTAGAGCCTTGAAACAGAGGTTTATTTTGGATACATAACTCATGATAATGATTCTCTAAATCATACCTCTAAGGTTCCATAGTTGGATCCTGAATTGGAGTGGGTGCATGTTCCTATCCCAGAGCATGGACATCCCTCATGATAACATCAACAAATTTCTGGCCCACAAAATGATTTTAACATTGTGTTTCATCATAATTTTCCTACTGGATCTGATTCACACATATTTTTTTAGTCACGATGTTACACAACATCAGTAGATAACATTGAATACATCAAAATGTATACACAAAACAACTCTCAAACAAGAGTAATAGGGAAATTAATCCCAACAGATAGATAAGAAACATTTGGATTTTAATCTATCCAAATAAAAAGTGGGGAAAATACTAGAACTAATCATAAATTTTTATTTCACAAACCAACAATAGTAAATTTAGTATCATTTTAGTGAGATATATCTAATAAGTAACTCATAACTACCTCCTAAGTCTTGACAAGATTACACGACTGCATACTGACATTAAGGAAAGATGCTTAACTTGAATCTTTGATACCACTTTGTCATGAACCATCTTAGAGACCCTGGTACCCTAATACCTGATACAATCTAGAGATGGTCTAAAGTTATTTTATTATCTCTATCAGCTAGATACAAGAACCTGGTATCAAATAATATGAAAGTGGAAATGAATTTTCCACAAACATAATAGAAGCAAGAGAAACAAGTCGGTGTGAAAAAAAACTCAATAGGGATAATTGTACCTTGAGTCAAATAGTTATAAAAACACAAAGTAAAAAAAATCAATTACTATAAAATAAGATAAAAAAACCAAGTCACAATGGACACAACATCTCAAATCCCAAAGATCAATAGTAACTATCACCTCCAAGTGGTGTTTTCCCCTTGCTCGAACCTGGAAGGAGGAAATCTAAAAACACCCAAAGGCACAGGTAGGGTGTGATCTAAAATCCCAGTAGGGTCTCACCAAGGATTCCATAATAAATTAACCAAATAAATATTTTGATTCTAAATAAATGGTAATGGCAGTGCAAAAGTATATTTAAAATAAATCATTCTTTACATTTTAGTTGATGGAAAAAAATTCTATACATTGGTTTAATAAATATTTTATATAAAAAAATTATATAAATCTATAATTAATGTGTAAAATACTTTAAAATAAATTTAATATATATATATATAACAAAATAATCACAAAGGAGAAACATGGTCATCTTTTAGGAGGTACAATTGTTCCAGGTTATGGGATCCTCACACACTCATATGATGATAATGGAAATGTTCACACATGTGTCTCTAACACTATCCAAAGAAGACTAACCAAAATCCCATTAGGGATATGATTTTCCAAAAATTTTATATTTGGGTTGTAAAGAATCGATCCATTACTAAGGAATTCCCATCTTAGCGTGCTTGTCCTTAATAAGTCACTATCTACCAAAGCTTGTATATTCTCAAACAATAATCAATAATGAGAAATTTATTTTAAAACTATTTAAAAAAATTAACCCATTTTTCATTTCAATATTACAATTTCTATATAAAAACAAAATTGGTTTTTTAATCAAATCATTCCTTTTTTGGGATAAAACCAATGGGTTTCTATCAAATACATTTAAGCCATTTTTCTCAAATAAAAATTTGAAATCAATTTCACAAATCAATTAGACAATTTAAATTACACAGTTAAAGTCCATAATTTAATTTTCACAATTTTGCATCAAATTCTACAAACATTCCCCAATTCAATATAATTGGGGTCTTTTCATAAATTTTATGCCAAATAAAATTCAAATCCTAAATTCACTATAATTAGTGTTTTTAACAAAAAAACTGAACTAAATTAAATTTAAATTAATAAATTAAATTTAAATCAATAAATTTTGGGTTAAATAAATTAGAAAATATTAAATAGAACCACCTACCTCAGGATCATAGGATCGCGAAACACAACATCCGTAATGGGAGACTCCAACAAAGAATGTCGGTAAAGAATATTTTAGAATAAACTCTAGATTCAAGATGTAAAATAACAAGGATTAGATCCTCTAGTAAAATTGAGATCTAACAAACTCTAAGGAGAAGAGAGGAATATATTAGGAGAGATCAGGAAAAGAACATTAACATACACGGAGAAGATTGGACATGATTCGATGCACTTTGATCCACCAAGAAAGGGGTTTTTAGGTTCCAAATAGGGTCCTTGAGAGCCTTCTCAACCATGGAAATCGTGTTATAGGAAGTTAGGGCTGAGCTAGAGGTAAAAATAGTTGTCTTTTAATTTTAAAATAATAATAATAATAACTAAATCCCATATGCACGGTTATCTAGGCAAGGCAAGGTGGTTAGAGTAACAATGCACCCTAGTCATGTTCCCCTATTAGTGGGGTTTCGTGGTTTCTACTTGGTGGGTTCATGGTTCATCCAACCATGTTCCTACTATGTAGACCCTCACTACCTATTTTTCTATAGTTTTCATTAGTAGGGAATGCAGTTTGGGAAAATTGTGTTCCAACCATGCGTAACATAAGATCCGTTCAAGATTTCTAAAATTTCACCAGAAGCACCACTAGATGAATCCCAACCAAATCATGATCAAAATAGTGGTATAGGAGTAACTTAAAATAGTAATAAGATTTTTCAACCTCCCCACTATAGAAACTTTATTTCCCTAGAAATACTGTTATGAAACTTCCATGTCAAAAAGACGAGGCAACTTCTCTCTCATCAGTGTATCAATCTCCCAAGTAACATGAACATCATAATTGTTCTTCCAATGAACTAGAACGAAGGGTATAATCTTCCCACAAGGTTCCTTGGTTTCAGAATCAACTATATTGACTGGATGCTTAGTCCTTGATAAATTAGGTTCCACATCAAGATCACTCTAGATTAGAACATGAGATAGATCAGAATGATACCTTAGAAGCTGTGGTGTATGAAACAAGTTATATATCAACATCAAATGTGGTATAAGTGATTAATGGTAATTCACTTTCCCCAACTTCTCAACAACCTCAAAAGGTCCCACAAAAAAAGATCAAGTTTTCCTTTCCTCCCAAACCATCTATGACCAAAAAGAGGTGAAACTTATAAGAACACATGTTCACCAATTGAAAAATTCAACGGTCTATAATGTTGATCTGTATGAAACTTATACTTGTTCTCTATCATCAACATTATCTAATGAATCGACTAAATCTTGAATGTTTTCTCTTGAACCAAGCTCTGTCCAATCAAGTAACTTTAACCAATATCCAACCAACACAATATATATTTATAAGGTCGGTCATAAAATGCGTCAAAAGAAGCCATTCTGATCATGAACTGGTAAATTTTATTTTAATAAAACTCAACTAGCCTAAAATTATCATACCAAGCTCCACCAAAGTAAAGAATGAAAGTGAGAATCATATCCTAAAGAATCTGTATAGATCTTCAATCTGGCCATCCGATTGTAGATGGTATGTCATGCTCAAATAAACCTGAGATCAAAGTGCCTCCTGAAGTCCTCTCCAAAAATGTGAAGTGAACTGAGGATCCCTATCAAATACTATAGCATATGGAACTTGTTGAAAATGAACAATCTATCTCACATATAGACTTCCATGTTCTTAAAATTTTTTATATCATGAATGGGTATAAAGATATCTGATTTAGTCAATCGTTTGATCACAACCCATATCACATTCTTATTTCTCTAGATATGTGGAAACCTAACCCTAAAGTCCATAGAGATATCATCCCACTTCTAAGTGAGCACTAGAAGTAGATGATGAAAACTAGATGTTCTATGGTGCTTGGAATTGACCTAATGGAACATATTGTAATGAGAGACAAAATTAGAAATGCCTTATCTCATACCTGGCCACCAGAATCATCGTTTCATGTCATAGAATGCCTTTTTGGTTCATGGTTTCACATCCCTCTATTAATTATGGAAATACCCCATCAAAAATTTATTGGCTTCTAATAGTACCATAAAAAGATTATGATAATAAAGAATGTCATTCGTGGAGAAAAAATATTAACTTAAATTATTCCATAAATAAATCACATTGAAACATTTATAAATATTCCTAAACAATTAAAAACCCAAAATAAACATAAAAATAATTTTAGAATATCTCATAATCATATTTCGGGTATTTTTTATTCCTTGTCATTGATCACCTATTATTTGCGTGTTATTTTGAGTTTATATGTAGTTTTTTAGGGAGATATATCATGGATGAGAATGGATATAGTGTGGAGAGGTTGGTTACAACATGAATAATCTGGCTACAGTATGGAACCTCAATGTGGTTTTCCACTTTTTGAAACAACAATGGTGTAGAAAACCAATCTTAAATATGGATCTTTTTGGAGCCTCTCCTAATTTAGGCATTGTTGTAGCATGAAAAATAGTTGTGTGATAGGTGTGTATGGGGTGTCAATCATAATTAGAAGTTTTTTATACTGTGGTGTGTGTGATATTTCATAGCCTTACCCCGAGTATATAGGTTCTCATCACATACTATGCCATGGATCTAAGAGAAAGATGGACTAGGGGTTGTTGTGGCATAGCCTCATGCACTACACTATAGTCTACCACATTTTCATCCTTTCTTTCCCATGGCCATGGGGGTTCTCATCATAGTGTTTTTTATTTATATTGTTTAAAATCCTAACACCCCCTATTTACCTCCAAACTCTTCGTATTCAAAACTAATCTGACCCTTTGTATTTTGGTATCTCTCAACATATGTTTCAGAACTACAAAACTCATCTAGTGGTGGATAAAAGTGTTGATTAAAGTGGTGATCCTCTTCAGGTAGGTTCTTCTCCTCTTGAACTTTTATCTCTCCTATTCTCTTAATTTTTTATTCCTAGAGGGCATGGTGTCCTTTTGATTCATTGGTTCAAATATGGTTGTTGTGGAATTTTGGATCTATTCTATCTACTCACTTCAATTAATATCCATATTCTATTATTTGGTGATCTCTATCAGAGTAAAAACATCTTGGATTCGTTATGGTTGTATTTTCAGATATTCCAAGTAGTTCTTTCAATGCTTTTACATCCACTTGTAATTCATTGTTTCTTTAGAATTTATAGAAATGCATTTCATATTCTTAATATATGTTCTATGCTTGTTGATCTTTAATTCACTCATGAAATTTTTATTGAAACACTTCTATATGAATGAAATATGGAATGAATGGATTTCATCAGGATCTTGATTCCTCTCATGATTTTATAAATTGAAGAATTCCATATTTAATTTTATTTCCTTTCAAAGAGTTTATCATGGTTTTTGTTGTAGAAAGTTAAGGCTTAATCCCGATTTAGATTTATAATGTTAAATGATTTGATTTTAATTAAATGGGTTGATATATTTAATTATTTCCAAAGAGTTTGAGATTATTGAATTTTTGAAATGTTCATGATCCCTATATAAATTATTTTCTCATTGGTTTTTAAATGGGAGTTCTTGGGTGATTTTAAATGAGTGACTTTTTCACATGAAAAAATGACATAAACCCTTATTTTGAAATGACGTTGAGATTATTTAATTTTGAAACCTAATTTGAATGACTTAGTCAAATTTGAAATAAGTTATTAGTTTAAAGTCCCATTTGGAATTTTAGTGATGATTTGTAAAAGGATGTGGGGATGATTACACTAATTTTAATGTTGATTTGAAGAAAAGGTTATGAATGTATATTGATGATAATTGATATCTCAGTTGGAACTTTTTTATGATCCTATCTTGCAAGAATCCAATAATATGAATACTTTATTCTTATAATTACAATTGATGGTTGTTGAAAAATGGATTATTCACTTGAGGGGGCTCAGGGGTGATCCTGAGATGTGAACTAAAATTTATTGAAATGTTGAGGGTTTGAGCCCATGGTGATACTGAAGTGGACTTCCCTTATAATCAAATTGAATTGATTATCTCACTCACTTATTTTTACTAGTCACGAGAACTTGTATAGTTAGATGAGATAACTAAGATTTATGCTTTTCTAGAGTATTCAAACCCCCAGATAGTTGATCTAAGGAGAACCTGATAGGTTCAAGCTACAAGCATGCGGCTAGGAAAGCGTATGTTCATGGACTTGGTTTTCTTGATACCCAATAGACATGATATAAGACCCTATATTAGTCATTATGATATATTTATTATATTTTCTAGGGTGGAGTCGTTATTATATCTTGGTTATACCCATGACATCCTTATACTTGATACTAGATACATGAAAATGTTTATCCTCACTACTTTGAATTCGAGTTACCTTTATTGATTGATTAAAATTATTGATTCATATTTTTGTTTAGATGATGTATCTTGACACTATTTTATTTAATATTATATATATTTTGATATGAAGTGTAGGTTTTTACTTTTCTTGATTGATCTGACATTTTAATTTGAAATGTTTTTCAAATATTTTCAAGAAATTTTTTGGATTTCAAATGTTGAAATGGAATTTTTTCCAACTTTGGTTTGATAAATTTTTTGAAAAAATAATTTATTTTGAAACCCAACTCTATTATAAATTGATTCTAATGGATTTATTTTCCTAACCTGAAATGTAAATCCTTTTACACTCTACATTTCACTCATCTTTTAGCATATTTGGAATACCTTATTATGTAACTACATAGACTCTTTGGTGAAATCCCACTGAACTCTATAGATCACATTCTACTTATACCACTTGAAATTTTCAGCCTTTATGTTCTTATAGTAGGTTCTCATGCTCTACTCATCTTCCTTTGTGGCTTCACACATGGTTTTATGAGGGTAGGTGACTTGGGACATATTGTTAAAGCATAGACTACCAGGAGATGTGTTTTTGTAATTACGTGTTACTTTCAGTTTTTTTATAATCCCATTGTACCTGAGATGGTTACCTTAATTTTTTATATGATGATGTTTAAGTAGTGTAATTTGATTATTTTTATCTTTTATCATGTGTGAAATCATTCCCAAAGGTTGTTTCAGGATTCCCATGAAGTAATCTCTAGCCCATGGGGATTGGGAATTCCCTTCAAGTCAATGCCGAATTGGGTCGGATGCTTGGTTCATTTCAAATGGTATCATCAGAGTTAATTAATTAAAATAATGTATTTTTATTTTAAATACCTTATATTTTTTGGTGTGAGTCATAGTATGAAGGATATTTTGAATATGTTAGGACTCAATTCGTAGTTTATGAGTTGGTTCTTGATTACCAGCTCTTCATGATGAGACATGAGTTGCTAGGGAAAGTGGAAACTTGAGACTTTATTTTGAGTTATTATTTTCCTTATGATAAATGAGATTTAGATTCATGATTACAATTTAATTGATTTTTGTAATCTCTTATAAGTTTTGTAATTGGAAAAGAAAGATGAATAGAGCATCACTATGTCTTTACATTCGGGTAAATTTTGAGTAATCAGTGTGACTAATTTGGAAGGCAGCCCAAGAGTTTTTCAGAGATTAGTGTGTGGTTTACCATACCATGTGACCAATAAATTCATAGTTCTATTATAATTACCAACATGAAACCATGTCGATTACTTCTAAGATACTTCATCTAGGTAAGGTTTTTTAGAGGGTTATAGATATTGTGTGTTTTATGATATTTTTTGGTCGTTTCATCTATAATACCTTGTTGATTATTTTTAATTCTTAGTGAAAACCAAATTGTGTCTTAAAAAAGGATGGTTTATTTTTTTGATAAATATTACCAATTAAAAAATAGTATTTTTTATGAATTTTTTGGTTTGGAAAATTGATTTTAAAAGATCCTTTTGTTAATATTATAAAAAAATTTAATAATAAATTTTGGTTGTAATGAGTTTAAAATCGAAATCATTTTGAAAATTGGAAAATGGTATTGCTAATTTTAAAACCACGGAATAATTCCTATGAGATGGTAAAGAGTTTTTTTGATTCTATGATGAATATATATCAATATTTCTCATTTTGGGAGAAATGTGAAATATTTTATAAATAGGGAAAACTTTAGTGATTCAATTTAGTGATGTTTTGATGAAAGTGATTTAGAGCCTTGTTTGAATATTTTTGGATTGTATTTGTGAACTGTTTGAGTGTTTATTTATGTTTAAGTTTATGAGCATATTTTTTATGTCCATAAAGATATCATATAAATTTTTCCATGAAATATAGAAAGTTTTTTCAGTGATATGGTCTTTGGAGTAGTCTATTTCATTATCCAAGGATGATATCTCCATTTAATGACTCTACCTGGGCACTGAAACGAGTGGTGAAGTTGGAGCCTTTCTAGCCTTTGGACCTTACTCAAGTCTTCTCGGATTATCATCTACCTTTTTATGGAAGTGATTGAGGTTTCCCTGATGTAAGAACCTGGTTTTTCACCCAAGTTTTTATCCTTTAATTTTTGCTCCAAATCATTACTTTGGACCTAATGTGGATTCCTAATGAGTTAGTAAAGGTTATGAGGGTGTCTGGGGCTTTTTCAGAGCCCAAAACCCATCTTTTTGGGGGAAAACTATCTTGGCACAAGGTTAAGAGTAAACCATGTGTAATTCTGCATAGTTTTCCAAACCGTGTAGATGGTATTTTTTCGGACAGATACAACTCACATGGTTGGCGCATGACCATGCATCCTAACCGTGCATACTCCCCTTTTTCCTAGGTACCCATGCATGGATTGTGCACAGTTTGATAAAACTGTGTGGACAAACCATTTGGGAAGAACCGTCTCGTGCGGTTTGTGAACGGTTTGAAAAACTGTATGGACAAAATGTGCACAGGCTAAATTTCTAGTTAAATTTCCAGTTTTTCCCTTAATGAACAATTAATCCAACCCTTCCTCTTTATTCTGAGAACCACATAGATTTACCTCCATTTTCATACTTTTGGAGCTTTTTGAAGGCTATATCCATGGATCAAGAGATCATCTTCATCTAGCATCTGATTGAGATTTTGTTCGTCCCGTTCAATGTGCAATGGTAAATACTTGAGTCTTCTTTTTCTATTCTTCTTCTCTCTTTCTCTCAACCTAGATATCGACATGTGATCATTTTTCACCTTTTCTTATATCTACTATGATCCGAGGAAACCCAAGGGCCAATACTGGAGGATAAGGATCGTACAACCCTAAGGTGGGTCGTCTATAACTTATCCCTAAAGTTTTTTGATTTTGGAATGTTCGTGTGGGTTTGGCCAATTTCATCGGAATCCATTTCTTAAAATTGCATGCCATGATTATACTCATTAGAATTGTATGGTTATGCTCTCTATAAATATGTAATTAGTTTTTAGCAGTTACACCCACAACTCTATCTGCCCCATGTGGAAGGTTCTGCCATATTTGGGTTTTTAGTGTTTCAGCACGTTTGAGCCACCATTCGGGTGTGCCCTTGCTTGACGTTCTAAAAGGTGAGTCTTTTTATAATAAATGGATTTTTATTAATGTTAATTGCATAATGGAATGTACCATGTATACTCACCACCTGACCCACATAAGGTAAGTGATTCAATTGATTATTAAATGAGAAATGTGAAATGGAAAGTATACTAAGTATATAACTTGGCCTTATCAAATAAGATTGAATAAAGGTTACATGTATACATCACCCCTTTCCATATTTATGGGAGGTAGTGGAGTGAACCTCTCTAATTGAATATACCTTAATGGTTAATTAAGACTTTATTGAATGGTTTCAATGCTACTTGGACTATCCACACTAATTTAAGACATGTCTTGGACCAATAAATAAATGAGTTCAACTATACTTGACATATCCAAACTAATGTAAGGAAAGACATGGACCAAAAGGAATTACTAAATTATTACAATATCAAATAAGAATGGATTAACTCAAGTTCTCCTTGGATTCTGAGAGGATAATACCTTGGGTCTCCGTAAAGCCATTCTGATTCAAGGATGTGGTTTTATTAGGTTGATACACACCTATAATCGAATTCTTGTATATTCCTCATATGCCTGGTATACTACCTTATGGCCCTTTACCTTATTACATGATACCTTAGATACACTCTTTGGATCTAGTATTGACTATTAGGTGCCATGGTGAAATCCTATAGGGCCCAGTCTTTGTATAGCCCTATTTTACCTTGGTCGATAACCTTGGACTCAGTAGGCTCCTTATTGTGAAATGCCTTAGATTATTCTCCTTGTATTACACTCTTACCCCTTATCTAGACTCAAATAATCTTGAGTTAGTGTTATGTGAGATCAACATTACCTTGGATATTACCCTGGAACTCCATCAGTGGAAATCATTTTAGGTTGCCTTGTTATGTCTTGGGACCTTCACTACTTATAATATCACAAGATGATATTAGTGATGGCTATGCCTCATGTGACCTATAAAGATTAAATGGTAATACAAAAATAATGAATTGGTTACATGTTCATACACTAGCTGAGGGTTGAAGTTGGTACTGGGGTATTTAGTTATTTTGTACTTCATTCTTTACTTTATATATGCATCCTTGCACACTGCTATATTCCAATACGTGGGATAGATGTTATAAACACTATTGATGGTGGCCCACTTAGATTTATTGCAAACCCTCTCTGGGCATCGTTTGGTACTTAGAGTAGATTACATGGTTGCAGGTGTTGACAAAGGGAAGCATATGGCTTCAAACACATAATTGTTAATTATTTAGGATAGAGATTGATAGTAGATGATCAAGTTGGATCTTGATATTCTTGGAGTAGTATTTGTTTTCTTTTACCTTATGGAACTATTATGTATTTTGTCTTATCCATGTTTTCCAGTTTTCTAGTGACATGACATTACATGATCATTTTTCTAGTTGATACAGTTATTATAATTCTCATTTATCTAATGCATCAGTTTGCTTCTGCTGTTTATTTATATTTCATCCACTATTTTCTTTTCACAATATTCCTTCTATTGTGCTACACTCTACTAATGAGGGAATAGTATCCTCTTAGACACACCCTATGCCCTCGCATCTAGTCGTCAGCCTCTGGATTTTGGGGAGATGCGCTTAAGTACATGTGGCCCATTGGGCTCGGGGCACCCGTTAAGTGGCATGTGGGTTTGGGATGTCAGAAAGTGGTATCAAAGATCGTTTATTTTATTTCATTACTATTTGGAGACAATATATTGGAAAATAGGAATTCTTTGGACTTGTTCATAATCTATTCTTGGGCATCATGAACACATGTCTCGAGTAAAAACCAAGTTGACTAAATTATAATTATTCTTCTTCTTTTTCCTATTACAGTTCATATTATTTCATTATTGGGTGACACACATGTTGTGTGGTGTTATTGATTATTACTCTTTTGGGAATTTATTTCATCCTTATCCAGATGATATGAGGGAAATGAGCATTGTAACATGAAGCATTATAGGCACCTAGAGTTCACATTTCATTCATATTTCCATTCCTTATAGGTGCAATTCATAGCTTTTCATTTCTTAATATGCTTGTGATTGTTGATTGATGTTGTAATAGTTTACTTGTACTTGTATTACCTTTCCTTCGATTGAGTGATTTACTATCAAAATTCATGAGATGTATAGGCTCTCATGGGTTGGGATGAGTAATTTACTGAGTCAAGCCATTATGCTATAAATAAATGGGTGTTGTTTCTGGTTATAGGTGTATGGGCACTGATTCATCAGAAATGGATATCCTTTATAAATTGAATCCTAAAATCTAAAATGAATTGGTTTCACATCCTTATCCTTCCTTATCATGTCTGTGAAAGGTAAAGGAGTGAACCTAGAAATTAACAGCAAAATGACATGAAACTTAAACTTGAGAACTTACGGATACCTGGCCATCTAAATGAGTAGTTTGGGTATTATGCCTTGGGTAGTGAGATTTCTTAAGTTCAGTTTCCACTAGTGATGCTATCTTATGCTCATAATCTTGTTCTAAGGTGTGTTCATGGAATTTTTAGAACAATTCCGCCACGACGTCCTTGTATTGTTCTCCAGGAAATTGGTGACAATCATGTTCCAGACATGGTGGGACCTGAGCTTCCAGTCTTACCTCCAGAAGTAAAACTTAAGGAACTACCTGTTGTACCAGATATGAGAACTGATTATCAAATTTGTGATATTTTCTTAAGTCCGATGTAGTCCATTCATGATGATTAATGTGTTTCACCAATGATGGATGATCTGACCTGCGAGTTCCATCAACAACATCTTCATACATTTTTAGGGTATGTCAGTTCTCCTACTACTGAGTCTTGGCTAGAGGCCATGTTGTCTATCCTTGAGATTATAGAAACAAATAAAGAGAGGAGATTCAAGATTTCTATTAACATGCTTTGGGATTCGTCCAAGCATTGGTTGGATGTGGTTACCCAGGTTAGTCTTTATCAGGATATGTTATGGGTTGATTTTCAGACTGAATTCTATGATCAGTTCTTTCCTCAGCCACTGATAGCTAATAGATCCAGAGAGTCCATCCATATCGAGCAGGGTTTTTTTGTCAGTTATCGAATATACAGCATGTTTCACTGATTTATAGTTTTTCACCATATCTAGCTAGTGATGATATTTCATGGGCTACACTTTTTGAGGATGGGCTCCAGTATGCCATCTGAAATTAGGTGAAATTCTATTTCCTCTTACCTTTTCTGAAATATTTTATTAGGATGTTATCAATAAATGTAACTTAAGGGACAACACAAGTACCGGGTTTAAAGGATCAATGAAGCGTCAGGCCAGTAGCTCTTCTAGAGGTAAGAAATGTTCCTTTGAGGTTTCTCATCAAGGAAGTGGCAGCTTGAGTATATATTTTGATAGCTATGTGTTGTGTCATTGGTGTGAAAGAAAAGGTCATAAGAAGGAACCGTGTGATAGAGACCCTATGAAGTGTTAGTCTTGCGGTTGTATGGGTCATCATTAGCATTTCTACAAGACCTTTCCACTAGATTCAAGTGGAAAAGGATCAGGATCCGCTCCACCTATAGGAACGAGTTCTTTTGTGTCACATCAGGCGGGGAGTTGGAATAACTCTGGAATGTCTGGATGAGGAGGAGGTCATGGTCATGGTAGTTCGACCCCTGATCACCAACAGTTTCAGTAGAGCAATCATGATCATGGTAGTCCATCTGTGGAACTGGGCCACGGATCTGGTCAGCTTCATGTTTTATAGCTAATACCTGAGGATCATACTACAGGTCTATCTACAGTATGAGGTACTATTATAGAAGCCTCCACTATTGTCTCTACTTTGTTTGATACTGGCGATTCAAACTCTTTTATTTATGTATCTAATGCGTAAGGTATCATACTATTGATAAAGTATCATTATGGTGTAATAACTCTCAATATACCATTGGTAATACAGACAAATTGCATATGGTAGTGCATGGATTTTCCTCTAGAGGTTGGTAGTTCCCCTTTATTGTCGAATCTCTTTGTTCTTGAGATGAAGAGCATCGATGTCATTCATGGGATGGACTAGTTAGTCCACTATCATGCCTTTGTAGACTACTATCACCACTGGGTTACTTTTAAAACACCATAAGGTAGTAGTTATCTTTTCAAGGGTGATTGGGATGTCTAGGATAGGAGATCTAGATCAAATCATCATGGGCGAGGTGAAGTAACCACCCGGATTTCAAATCTTTTCATGTAGGATAAGTTTTTTCTTCAAATTGATTTCCCTCCAGTAGTTGATCATTTCAGGGAAGTCTTTCCTGATGAATTTACTAGCTTACCTTCTAATAGAGAGGTAGAGTTTATAATAGAGCTTGTTCTAGGAGACTCTCTAGTGTTCATTCCTTCATACCTAATGGTACCTACTGAGCTTCAGGAGATCAAACGACTGATAGAGGATCTAGAGTCCAAAAGATTTATATGGACTAGTACATCATCTTGGGGTTCACCCATGATTTTCACCAAAAATTCAAATGTAACCTTACATCTATGCATGGATTAGAGAAGGCTGAAACATATTATAGTCAATAATCGATATCCACTTACTCAAATATATGATCTCTTTGACCAGCTCTGAGGAGTAAAGGTGTTCTCTAAGATCGACCTGAGATCAGGTTATCATCAGGTGCGAGTCATACCATCAGACATACCTCATACAACTTTCTGTAGTAGGTATATTCTATATGATTATCTTGTTATGTCACTCGATATTATAATCACACCTTACATTTTCCTAGAATTGATGAATACAGGTTTTACACCCCTATTTGGACTCTTTTGTCATCATCTTTGTGTATGACATCTTGGTGTATTCTCGCACTCGTAACGACTATTCCAAACATATTGAGATCGTTCTGAGTACAATAAGAGAGCTTAAATTTTATGCCAAGCTTTCTAAGTGAGACTTATGGATTGACAAGGTCTGCTTCTTGGGTTGTATTATTTTAGAATCAGATTTACCAATTGACCTTGAAAAGGTAAGTTCTATAGTTTCCTAAGAGCATTCCAAGAACGTGTTTGATATCAAGAGTTTCTTAGGAATCACTGTATATTATAGGCATTTCATATAGTACTTCTCACATCTTTCATCACCCCTTAATGGACTTAAAAAGAAGGGTGTTAAGTTCCTATGGTCATAAGCTTATGAGAAATCCTTTTAGGAATTGAAAGGGAGGCTTGTCTCGACACCGATTCCGATTCTTCCAGAACTTGGTAAAGATTATATTGTATTATTTGATGCATCAAGAATTATCCTATGAGAATTATTGATGTAGGAAGGCAAATTTATTGTATACAGATCTCAGTAGTTAGGTCCTTGTGAGAGAAATTACATGACACATGACCTTGAGCTTACATCCGTTTTTCATTCCTTATGTTGATGGAGAAACTATTTTTTGGGTGAGTGCTTTGTAGTTTATAAAGATAAAAAGATCCTCAAGTATATCTTTTATTCAGTTTGACTTAAAAATCAGACAACATAGATGGGTAAAATATCTACAATCATTTGTTTTTAGAATGCCTATACACCTGGAAAGGGAAATGTATTCATTGATGCACTGAGTCAAAAAAACTCAAATGCAGGCCGTACAGGAAACTAGTGATGAATGGTAGTTAATGGACCTTTTTCTGAACTTCATCTGGAGTTTCATGATAATCATGAAAAATCTTACCTCTCAAACTTAATAGTTACCTATTACCTCCTTGAGAAGGTGAATAGTAGGAAATTTTTAAATCCTAATGTATTGGTTCTCCATCTGTGTATATCAGGAGATAACCCACCTATGAATTGTTTTGTGGATAGAGATGACATTCTGCATATATATTGATGTATCTGGGTTCCTGGAGATATGAGAGAGGAGTTGATGAAAGTGTCCCACATGTATCAATGGGCAGTTAATCTTGGAATCACGAAGATGTGTCGAGGTATGCGACTCCAGTATTGGTGACCGGGAATGAAACGTCAAATTTTAGGCTTCATCAATTGGTGTTCTTCCTATCAAGAGGTGAAGGAAGACCACAAAAGACCTATGGAATTTTTACAGATGCTTCCAGTCTAGTAATGGAAATTGGATGATGTTGCTATGGATTTCATAGTTGGATTACTTAGTTCATTGAGGGGTAGTGATGCTATCTGCTTAGTCATTTACCGAATAAATAAATCATCTCACTTCATTCTTATTCGGGAGACCTTCTCAGTTGATGAATTGGGAAGACAATATGTCCATGAGATCATATGACTACATGGGGTTTCATATAAAATTATTTTAGATAGGGATTCTCATTTCACTTGATGGTTCTATGAAGGCTTATAGAAATCTATAGGGACTCAGGTGCTTCTAAGCACATCTTTTCACCCTTAGTCTGATGGAAAATCAGAACAGAAAATACAGGTTCTAGAGGATATGCTCCAAACATGTGTCCTTGATTTCGGTGGTTCTTAAAAGAAGTATATCCCCCTCATCGAGTTTTCTTATAATAACAGTTTTTAGGAAGGAATTTAGATGGATCCTTTTGAGTCCTTATATGTTAGGCCATGACATTCACCCTTGTGTTGGCTAGAGGAAGGTGAGGCAGCCCTACTAAGTCCTAGTCTTGTTCAGGAGAATTCAGAATAGGTTTAGCCGATCGAGAAGTGTGTGACTACCACTCAGTCTAGACAAAATTCTTATGTCGATCGCCATTAATGAACTCTTATGTTCGATGTTGGGGATTTTTTTTCCTTTGGGTATCACCAAGTCTAGGGAATAGATGGTTAAGGAAGCAGGGGAAGTTTTGAACTTGTTACTTCAGGATGTTTGAGATTCTAGAGAGAGTTGGGCTGCTAGCCTACCAGTTGCTACTACCTCAGAGGTATCATTCCATGAACGACGTCATTAATATCTCATAGCTTCACCAATATCATACCGACCCATCACATACCTTTGATCCCAAGGAATTTTAGTTAGATGTAGATGCTACCTTTGAGGAATATCCAATACACTTCATTGATCGAAGCACAAAGGCTCTCTAAGGAAAGTTTGTCCCTATCGTATGCGTGCTATGGTAGCACGACCGAGTACAGGATGAGACTTGGGAGAGGGAAGTTGATGTAAGTTTCTAGTGGATAAATTTGTTCTCAGATAGTGTTTCTTTACCATTGGAAGGATAACTTGGGGCTTGTTCTTTTAAGGGGGGAGACTGTAAGAACCCGGTTTTTCACTCAGGTAAGGATCCTTTAATTTTAGGTCTAAATCATTATTTTGGACCAAATTTGGATTCATAATGAGTTATTAAAGGTTTCGAGGGTGTCTGGGGATTGTTCGAAGCCTAAAACCCATATTTTTGGGGAAAACTGGCTTGGTGCACGATTTAGAGTAAACCTTGCGGGTGGAGTTTTTTCGGATAGATCCGCCTCGCACGGTTAGCGCATGACCGTGCAGCCTAACCGTATAGACACCCTTTTTTCTAGGTACTCATGCAAGGCTTGTGCACAGTTTTACAAAACCCTTTAGAAAAACCATTTGGGCATAACCGTCTCACATGGTTTGTTCACAATTTGAAAAACTGCGGAGACAAACTATGCACATGCTGTAATTTGGGGGAAATTTCTTGTTTTTCACTTAATGATCTATTTATCCAAAACTTTATCCCTAATCCAAGAACTATCAGGATTTACCTTCATTTTTACCCTTTTAGAGATTTTTGATGGCACGGGCTAGGGATCAATAGATCTTCTTCTCCTGGCATCTGATGAAGCTTCCATTTTTCGTGTTGGATGTGCAATGGTAATTACTCGAGTCCTCTTTATCTATTCTTCTTTTCTCTTTCTCTCAACCTTGATGTCATCATGTGAAAATAATTCACCTTTTTTTAGATCTAATCTAATCCGAGGAAAACCAAGGGCCGATACTAGAGGAGAAGGATCGTACAACCCTAAGGTGGGTGGTCTATAACTTATCTCTAAATTTTGTTGATTTCGGAATGTTTGTGTGGGGCCTGTTGATTTCATTGGAAGTATTTTCTTAAATTCACATACCATGATTATACTCATTAGAATTATATAGTTATTCTCTTTCTAAATATGTGATTATTTGTTAGCGGTCACACCCACAACTCGATCTTCCCCATGTTGATGGTTATTCCATATTTGGATTTTTAGTGTTTCGGCACATTTGAGCCACTGTTCGGGTGTTCCATTTCTTTACCTTAATAAAGGTGAGTATTCTTATAGAAAATAGAATTTTATTAATGATAATTTCATAATGGAATGTACCATATATGCTCACCACTTGACCCACTTAAGGTAAGTGCTTCAATTGATTATTAAATGTGAAATGGAAAGTGTACTAAGTATATAACTTCTCCTTATCAAATAAGGTTGATTAAAGGATGAATGTCCATAACACCCATTTTCATATTGTTGGGAGGTATCATAGTAAAACTCTCTAATTGAATATACCTTAATGGTTAGTTAAGACTTGATTAAATGGTTGTAATGCTACTTGGCCTATCCACACTAATGGAAGAAAAGGATAGTACCAATAAATAAATGGTTTCAAGTCTACTTAACTTATCCACACTAATGGAAGGCATGAATTGGACCAAAATAAATTACTACAAGATTAAAATATAAAATAGGAATGGACTAACTTGAGTTATCCATGGATTATAAGAGGAGAATACCTTGGGTCTCGGGAACCCCATTCCGATTCAAGGATTCAGTTTTCTTAGGTTGATACCCACCTAGAATCTGATTCTTATCTATTCCTAAAATTCCTGGTATACTACCATAGGGTCCATTACCTTATTACAGGATACCTCAAATACACTCCTTGGATCCAGCATTGACTAGTAAGTGCCATAGTGAAAGCCCATAGGGCCCTGTCTTTGCTTAGCCTCGTTCTACCTTGGTCTCAATAGACACATTATTGTGGAATTCCTTGGATTTCACTCCTAGGATTACACTCTTACCCTTTATCTAGACTCATATACTCTTGAGTTATAATTCTGTGAGATCTACGCTGCCTTGGTCATTACCCTGCAACCCCCTCACTGGATATCATTTCAAGTTGCCTTGTTACGTCTTGGGACCTTCACTACTTACACTATCACGAGGTGTTGTCAGTGTTGGCTACACCTCACATGACCTTTTAATATTAAATGGTAATACGTAATTAATGAACTGGTTACATGTCCATACACCATCAGAGGACTAAATCAGGTACTTGGGTATAAAGTTATTTTGTACTACTTTTTTTACTTTATATATACATGCCTGCACACTGTTATATTCCATTACATGGGCCAGATGTTGTATGCACCCTTGGTAGTTGCCCATTGAGATTTGTCTCACACCCTCTCTAGAATCTATTTGGTACCTAGATTATATTACATGGTTGCAGGTGTTGAAAAAGAGAAGTATACGACTTCAAACACTTTATTTCTTGTTGTTTAGGATGGAGGTTGATAGCAGATGACCGATTTGGATTTCTGGATGCTTGGAGTAGTCTTTGTTTTCATTTACCTTGTGAAACTGTTATTCCTTTTGTCTTGTATCCATGTTTTCTATTTCTCTAGTGAAATGGCATTACATTATCATTGTTACAATTGATATAGTTATTATAATTCTTGTTTATATAATGCATTAGTTTCCATCTATTGTTTATTAATATTTCTTTTGATGTTTACTATTTATTGTATTCAATTTGATGTGATACCTCTACTAATGAGGGAATAGTCTCCCCACAGACATACCATATACCCTCACTGCTAGTTGGAAGCCTCTAGCATTTGGGGAGATGTGTTTGAGGCCATGTGGCCCCCCAGGATTGAGGCACCCATTAAGTGGAATCCAGGTCTGGGGCATCACACCTGAAGTAATTAAGTGTCTTAAATAAGTTTAAAATATTTTTGTTTATCTCAAGTATCTTGATGCTCTATGGGTTAAGTCTATCAACTCCTAGTTTGAGAGACCTGAACAAGAGTGATGGGAATTTTTGATTCCCCTATGAACTACATGAAATAATATCTTGATAATTATTCAATTTAGTCTTCATTCAGTGGTTAAATCCTATGGAAGTGAAGAAAGAGAATGTTTATGAGCTGTTGAGTTTTAGTAAAGATGAGATATCAGTTACATAATATGTCAAGAAATTATCATGTTTTTTATGTTTCTTACCTATGTTTTTTAGTAATGGATCAGTTAGGGAAATATGTTTTATAAAAGATCATCACTCATACCTTAGATATGTTGTCTCAGTGATCAATTTTACCTCTAATCTAATGGTGAATAAAAGGTACAAGGAAACTAATATGGAACTAGAAAAGAAATGAAAAGTATAGAATGCCTAATTTATAGTGGGTTTAAGATAATACTCTCTACCTAGTGGACTGTGGGAGTTATCTATCTATGGATAGTCATATCAGGGAAAGAAGAGGCATATAATGTGCTTCTAGTGTTGAGAACCAGGCTATTCTAAGAAGTCATGTCTAAAAGAGCTGAAAGTTTCTAAATAGTGTGGTAGATTGGGTCACCTTAAGAGGTTCTGTATGTTGGGCTACTGAAAGGGGAAGTTTTAGTTTAGGATCATTAGCTCTTGACTATGGGGAAATAGATGGTTCAAAATGACAGGGTCCCAACCATAGGCCTCAGAGTGAATATTTTCATGTAGTGAAATTATATTTTAAATGTATTAAATCTTGACCGAACTTAATTTTTTCCAACTTTTTAATGTAAATAATTTGATATTCCCTTGTAATTTATTATCTATTTTGGAAACCTTTTTGCTTTTTAGATCTAGGTGGCTTGTTTTGGGATCTTTGTGAATGATCTCTTATAAAACATGGTTGTAATGGTGATTATGTTTTTGTTTTCTTGGAATATATATGGTTATTCTATATTTATGTGAACTCTTTAAATATTATAATTAATTTTAAATGGTTTTACTTCTTTGATGTTTTTATACTCCTAGTAATAGAGTGGAATATTTCTTTGATAACCTTTAAATGTTGGGATTTTTTTCTTTTAAATCCCACTTTCTCCTTCGTTCCATGGGTGTCTTCTTATAAACAATGTTATATTACATTAAAGATGGTCATTATTCCTCTGTATCCTATTTATTTTACTTAATGGTTAGAGATCAATATTGATGTAATGAAAAATATCCCTTATGAGAGTGTAGTGCCTTGTTTGTGCACTGACCTTGTTATTATAATCACTTTTTGGTTGGAATTGGATAGACTTTAGGGTTTTACTCAATTAACTAGGATGATGTAGATTATTGATAGACCAGGAAACTAGAGGTGTTGGTGGATGATTTTATGAGCTCATCGATGTGTGAGTCTCAATTTTGATAATCCTAGGATACCATCCGGTAATTTATTGGGGTAGGAATCCTCATTAGATTCATTCCTTAATATTGGATGTGTGACCATAGATGTATCTTTATGGAATTACCTCTTATGGTATCTTTTATGTGCTTAATGGGATCGTTCCAATGAGATAATGTATCAAATCTTATATTTCTCTCCATAGTGAGTGGTTGAATCTTTTCTTTGGGGTTAAAGTGATGTTTTTCTCTCATGTTACACTATTGTTTTTGAAACTTTAAATTGTGTGGAGACCTTTTATAGGTCTATATTTGATTATGCTTGTTTTATAGTCCATCTCAATGATTTTTAGATTTTTTAATATGTTTTGAACTTGGAGTTGTTCTATATTGCAGCTTTATGGGTGATTGTTTCTTCTAGTTTGGTGGATTTCCACCTCATAAGATGAGAAAGGGAGTTATTTTTGTCTCATATTTCTCATTATTTTTAATATGAAGATTTATAGGGATATAAATTCCTATGGTTGTGACATTATAACATCTCATTACCATATTTAAATTATTTTTTATCCCTTATCATTGATCACCTTTTGTTTGGGTATTATCTCAATTTTATCTGATGTTTTTTGGGAGTTTCATCATGTATAAGAAGGAATAAAGCATGGATATATTTTCTAAATTATAGAATAGTTTGTTTTGGTTTACAACATTGGAGTGGTTTGTCATTTTTAGGCATAGATATTGTGTGGAAAACCTAGCTATGATGTGGAGTTTTTTTTATCTTCTTCCAATTTTGGCATAGTTTTAGCATAGAGGACAGTTGTGGCATAGGGGGTGTTTAGGATAAATCGTCCATTTTAAGTCTGGATGTCAAGTGATGTGTGGGATATGTTATATCCTTACCCAAGGTGAATAGGATATAGGAATGTACTATATCGCGGATCGATGAGCAACTTGGACCTGGGGTAGCTGCGGTGTCACCTCATACACTAAGATGTAGTCTACCTCATTTTCAGCTATTATGTACTATGGTCATGGGTATTGTTCTATAGTGTCCTGTATTTCTAGTGTTTAAAATACAAAGACCCCATATTTAAATCCAAACTCATCATATTCAAGCCTAATCTATTCCTTTCTATTTTAGGAGTTCTCTAGGGATGTTATGTCTCTATAAACCTATTATATTGGTGGATCAAAGTGATGGTCAAAGTAGTGATCCTATTTTGATATGTTCTTACCTTCGACATAAATATATCCTCTTATCTCTATTTTTTATTTCTAGAGGCTATGGTTTCATTTTTATTTATTGTATCATGGATGGTTGATTTGGAATTATGGATCTAGGATATCTTCCCACTTTTATCAAGATCCCTCTTCCTTGATTCAGTGATCACCATCAAAGGCAACATAACATAGATTCATTATAGTTAGATTCTCTAGATATTCAAGTTAGGTGTTTCTATGGTTTTAATTCATCTTTTAATTCATTGTTTCTTGATAATACATAGATATGTATTTCATATTATAAATATATGTTCTATTTATGTTGATATTTAATTTCCTCGTGAAATTTTATTTGAGCCACTTATCTATTAATTGAATATATAATGGATATATTTTATCATGATCTTGATTCCTATCATTGTTTTTTAAATTTATGAATTCTATATTTATTTTGATTTCCTTTAAAAGATATTTTCAAGGTTGTTTTTTGGAAAGTGAGAGCTTAAGCCCGATTTTTATTTCTAAAGTGAAATGCCTTTATTTGAATGAAATTGGTTAATGTATGAAATGATTTCCATAGGGTTTTAAATGATTTAATTTTCAAAATTACCAAGATCCCTCTTTAAATGATTTTATCCTTGATTTTAAATGGGTGTTCTTGGGTGATTTGAAATCAATAACTTGTTCAAATAAAAAATTAGACCTGTATTTTGAAAGGATTTTGAGCCTCTTAAATTGAAAAAATTCCTTTGAAATCCTTAGGGATATTTTGAAATAATTTTTTTTAAAGGTATATTTTTAATTTTAGTGGTGATTTGTGAAAGTAAGAGTATATGATTACACCATTTTAAATTTTTATTTGAATAAAAATAATAATTGAAATTGATGATGTTTGACATCCTAGTTGGCACTTTGTGATGATCCTCTCTTGTGATAATACCTTCATATGAAATACTTGATTCTTGTAATTCCCATTTATGGGTGTTAAAAATGTATTTATTCATCTAATTTATATCAAGGGTGAGAGTGAGATATTAACTAAGATTGATTGAAATGTTGAGTCTTGAGCCCATGATAATAATGATTTGGATTTCCTTTAGAATACATGTGACTTGATTATATTACAAACCAATTTTGATGAGTCATGGGATCAAAGGTAGTTAGATGAGATAACCTATATTTATGTATTGCTAGAAGACTCACACCCCAACTATTTGATCCATGGATAACATGAAGGGTTCAATCGAAAGATGTAGTGCTAAGAAGGGGATTGTGTGTGGACTTGGTTTTCTTGAGAAATATGAGACTAGATGTAATCTTGGTGACCATTATTGATGATTTATTGATTATCTTGTCTATAGGTAACTCATTATCATATATTTTTAGTATCCATAACATAATTATACTTGGTACTTGATACATGATATAATTCATTGTAACTACTTGGCTGTGGAGATTACTCTCTTGATTGATCTGTTTATTGAGATGATGCACCTTGACTCTATTGTATTGAATCCTATATAGATTTTGATATTAATTTCATGCTCATACTTCTCTTTATTTATCTTAATTTATCTTGTGAAATGGGTTTTAATTATTTTCATTAAATGGTTTGTCTTTCAAATGATAAAATATAATGTTTTCTAACTTTGTTTCGATAAATCTTTTGGAATGTATAAACTTCTATTTTAAACCCAGATCTATTGTAAACTAATTCTGATGGATTTATTTTTCTACCCTAAAATGTAAATCCTTTTAATCATTTCATTTCACTCAAATTTAATAATATTTATATTATCTTATAAAGTAACCACATAGACACTTTGGTGAAATTCTACTAGGATTTGTTGATCACACCCTACTTGTACTATTTTTTGTTTGAGTCCTTTATGATTTTATAGAAGATGTCCAAGATATTTTTGTCTTAATTTATGTTTTCATTCATGGATGGTTGAGTTAAGTTTACTTAAGACATTTTGGGTGGTCATGTACCATTATAAGATGAGTTTTTTAATTATGGTTTACTTTTATTTTTTTTTGTATTGTCTCCTCGTACAAGATGTGGTTGTATTGATTTTTTTATCTGATGATGTTTCCATAGTGTACTTTGATTATTTTTAACTATTATTTTTGGAGAAATCATTCCCGATTTTGTTTCTTGATATCTAGGTGTTGTCACCATCCCATGGTGATCTATAATTACCTTTGGTTTAGTGGATAATCGGCTCAGATACCAGTTTTCATGGTACTTTGGATCAGTTCATTACATATTTGATCACATATTATTCTAATATAAATTTAAAACTTATCTACAAATGACTTGAATCACTCATAAATTAACATAACAAAAATATATACACCTAATCATATATTATACAAAATATACTAATTTTTTCCCAAAATAACCCGAATCACCATGATATTAATCCACAATAAAATCATATAAACTTCCAAAAGTAAACTCAAGATTTATTACTAAAATAATATCTACCACTTCAAAAAAAGTTTCATTCCAACCAAAAAATTTATGTTCAACATAGTCATATAATTTCCTCAAAATATGATAAACCTTAATCCCAATTAACCATAATTACCTCAACATCATAGAGTGTATCAACCTTAATGGTTATATATACCTTTTATCTTATTACCTCAAATATAAAATTCAACATAAATAAATTCAAAAAAATAGAAAATCAAACCCAAGAGTTATATATACTTTAAAAATATATTAAAACCCAACAAACATCTCCCAAAATATCATTAATTTCTTTAAAATCCCATCACATGGAACCTAAAAAGGGTATCTATGACTTTAAAATTATGATCGTCCATAGACTTATTAACCTATGATGGTTTCTAAAACTCTTAAATTATCCTCATTTTATAACTTCATAACTTCTAAATTTATCAAAATCATACACTAATACCAATTATAAGGCATCGAAATTGTATATTCAAATCCAGTTCTAAAAACAAACTCTTTACATACATGCTTTTACACCAACTAAAGTGATACAAACTTAGAAAACCATAATAGCAGTGTCAATAACAAATACTAGGCCATTTAAATTACATTTGTATATTTCTTTAACTCCTTCCTTTATCATATATCAAGTATCATACAAGTATGAGGGTATTTATTAGTTCTCTTAAGAGTTCAATAATGATTTCTTATTAATAAAAAGTATCTTAAAATTAATTTCAATATTTAAAAGTAATTTTATGGTTTTAAAAAACTTTTTATAAGTTTGAAAATTAACATAAACTAAATTTTATTGTGATTTAACATTTTAATTGTATATTTAGAACTTTATTTTTGTTTAAATGTATGTTATTCTTTTAAAATTTATAAATTTATTAGATTTCCTTACCCTCACATAAGGGGAATTCACTATGTAAGGGCTGTTTAGACTAATCTTATGTGAGACCCCCATTATATATAAGGTAAATTTGAAAGTACCATTATGTGAGAATACCTTGTGATTTATTATTAAACTAATTTACCAATATGTAATATATATTTGATGTTATGTAAGGGTGATCATTTTTACCTTTACACAATATCGACCTCCTGTGTTAAGGTGTGATTTTAATCTAAAAAAATATTTTTTTATTCCTTATTATACCTACAATTTGAAAATACTATGAATATAGGTATTTTGAGATTAAAAAAATTTGTAAATAATTGTTTAAAATTATAGAATAATAATTTTATATTTTAAAATTTTTAATTAATAAAATAAATCAAAATATGAAGAATCAAAAGTGTTATATTAAAAAACAACTAAAATAAAAACTAATTTTTTTTGTATGTACATATATTGTGGAAACCATGGTTTTAAGAAACTAACCCTTTATTTTATGTATTTTATATATGTAATGTAATTTTGTTATGTTTGGGAGGGTTTGGAGGAGTTTTAGTGTGTTTTGGGTATTTTTTGGAGGTGAACAGTTTAAGCACAATTAGTAGAAACCATGCAACAACTCTAAGAAACTATGAAAATTAGGATGGTGGGCTCTGGGTAGGAGCATGGTTAGGCGAATGGTTTCACCAAACCACATATCCATCCAAGAGAAACCATGAATTTTGGGATATAGGGCTTCTTCAGGTTTGGCACATGGTTTTTCTAACCATGTGAGCCAACAGTATGAGGTTATTCTTGAGATAGAGGCATATGTACAGTTAGTGCACAATTTTCCTAACTGTGTACCTAACTATAAATGGTTAAAATATAGATCTGAGAATTGTGTATTTATTCAAATTTTTCCATTAGTTAATCATTTTTCCTATAAAATACCCTAATATGATTTCCCCTCTTCCCAAATGTTATGGATTCCCTTTCCCTTGATTAGGGAGTAATTCTTCAATGATGGAGTACATGGCTAAATTCATGAATTTAGTCTACTTTTCACTTGAATTCACTGCAAGTGCATCCTTGAAGGCATGAATTTTTGAATCAGGGTTAAAGGAAGATATTAGATCATAGATATATGTGCGTTGTATATCTGGTTATATAGATATGGTCAATAGATCAATGTTGGTAGAAAGAAACATCTCAGGAACTATGGGTGGAGTAAGTATGTTCATACCTATGGGAAATGGTGGGAACTCTAATGTTGGGAAAAAGCAGAGGGGGAAAAATTATTTCCAAGGTGGTAGTATGAAATCGAATTAGATGGGTGGATGAAACACACGTCCGATTGTCGCCTATCGACCAGTCAAAGTTCCGGTGCTCTGCTAATGTGTATAGCAGCACTCGGGTCGAATCCTCGGCGATGATACTTTGTAGTAGTCGTCTGTTTTTAGTTGATTGTATTTTGATTAGGGGGTTTGTTGCAGAGATTAATTGAAATGATTGATTGACTATAATTGATTTACCAAATTGATAAAGATTGGGGTGAGTTCATCATTGGAGAGTTAAGCATGTCATATCCTTGAGCCTTACTTTGTATTGCATTAAATTAACACCCATGTCATAAGTTGATGTTGATTGGAATTCCTAAGTGTGAAGGCTTTAATCCAAGACTTAACTTCACTTAGGGTTCTAATATCAATCAAAACTTATTTATGTTAGTGTATTTATGGTTCCAATAATCCATGGAAACCACTCGTTAAACAAAACATATCATTAATCCATGACATATTAAGTTTAACATACACAATATTAATTTAAAGAATACTCATCAATAAAAAGTCTCAAACACTTAACATCCCCGAATTATAACTCACCCCAATGAGAGATTTACTCATCCATTTGGATGTTTAATATTCTGGTTAAAATAATTATGATGATAAATTAAGAATAGAAGAAAAAGAAAGGGATTAGAAAAGAGTGGTACGTTGACACACACACACGAACGATGATGATAATTAAAAATGGATTTTCGATTGAATGAGGAAGAAAAAGAAGGGAAGGGGATTCAACTGAATTTAAACTATTTTAGGAACATAAATATTAAACTACAGAAGGTGGATGAGAATAAGAGATATTGAAGAAGTAACTTGCATTAAAACAGAATTACAAAGAAAGAGAATTACAAGATTACAAAAATGAAGAACACAAAAGTAAGTGAAAACAAAGAGAGGAGGAAAGGTCTCTCAAGTGAAAACGTGAGTATGTCAGGTCCTCCCAAGACTTTGTAAAGGATTTGGTCATGCCAATATGATATACTCTCTTCTAAAATGCCAACCCCTCTCAAAGAGAGAAGGGGAGAGTATTTATAGCCCAAGGAGTGGACAGTTTTCATTCCCAATCTGTACCTCCACTTGTATCGCCAATTTTGCTATTCATACATCCGAATAATCGAATATATCCTTCTTCAAAGTTGTAGAAAATAATGTTTGCCGACGACTCTAAAAATTTGGGGTCTTTTGGACTTAAGGATAAAAAGGTATGGCCGGTTTATTAAACAAAATTAAACTGTACATTTCAATATAGTCTTTTTGATGTCCATAATGTTAAAGGGTTTTAGAATATGAATATGCATTCAAATATGAATGGTTTATTCAACAAAGTCGGCCACCTATATCTCCTCTTTCACACTGAAAAATCTCAGCTCGATTTGATGCTTACATCATGAGAGATGTCATGCATACTATACTGATTTTAATTCTCGGACAGAATGGTGGGCTGGACTTCAAAGCTTTATTTGGGCCCCTTGTACTTGGATTTGGGCCTTGAAATTTTTATCCAAGATGAAATGTAGTGTCCCCCGAATTATGGTGGAGATTTAATGTTTTTGGACTTCTGTATTGAGCCGAGTAAATCAATCTTCAAGTCTGGTCTAGTTTGTTCACAGATTCTTTGGTCTTGTTTGTGAGGACCATATGACCCTTCAAATGGTAGAATTGGATCATGGTTCCTTCTAATGAAATGTTTTATATTGAAAGGAGAATCCTAAAAACCAAGAACCACACAATTTGGATCAGTATAGTTACAGTTATTATTAAAACATAAAACTGACTCAATTGGACTACTTCTAAAAATGCTCAAAAATTATATTTAATATTAAAACATTAATATTTCACACAAATTATGCACATTTCATATAAAATCAGTAAAGGGGGAATATAATAAGTCATGAAAATATTAATAACATCAGTGGATCATTGAACCTTACTCCGAGATCCTAGGGTAATCCAAGATACTTTCAATGTGGTTCTTTTGATCACATGAAGTGAGAGTGTATGGAACCACCTAGATCATGCCACAATTGAAATCCGATGGAGAATATTTAGTGCTATTATCATAGTGCTCCATAGTCAGGAGTTCCGTACCCATGTCATGGTTTATAGATGATGTATTCTTCGACGAGATGAGTGCAATAGAATAAATCTCATCATAAGAACTAAGCTATCAATGATGATTCTAGGAATACCATGACTTCTCAAATAGGGAAATCTCCACATGGTGATAAAGAACAAAGTGCAACAAGTAAGTAGTTGTATGGAGCTAAGTAAGTGATTGTGAATGATCAATACAGACCATTGACAGTGAGAGGTACTATTCTTTAGAATTCTACCAATATGCAAGCTTTGTTTGATATAGGTGAAACTCATTTGTTTATTTATTCTCATGTTGTCAATCTTCTAGGTTTACATGTTGAGATGATTCCCTCCATTTTGAAACTTTAAACTCCTATTTTCCAAATACAATGTCGATCCTTTATATGAAAGTCATGTTATATAAAAATTGATGGATTTGAGTTGATATGCTATTTTTCTATGCTTGAGACTAATTTCTATGACGTAATCCTAGGTATGGATTGGTTCAGAATTTTCAAAGCTCACATCAACTATTATACCTAAAGGGTTAGTTTTACGACTAATTATGGCATTGAGCATCTCTTTAGAGGATACCAGAATATAAAACTAGGTACAAAAAGATTGTTGGTACCAGTAGTAGGAACTATCTCATACCAGTTGAAATTTTTGACTTTGAAGTTGGGGGATGTGATTGAAAATAGTATTTTTTTAGTATTTTTTATCACTTTCTGATTTTTTTTTAAAATATATTCTCAGGGTTGTCATCCACAAGAGAATTGGATTTTACAATTAATATCCTCCTCATGGCCAGTACTATTTACCTTCTATTTTATAGTATGGAACCAAAAATAATTAAGGAAATTTATGGTTGAGTTTGAAGAGTTATAAAAAAAGGGCACATTCATCCTAGCACATCTCTGTGGGCAGTGTCAGTTTTGTTTGTGAAAAATGAGGATGGAACTCTTTGGATTGGTGTGGATTATCATATTCTTAACAAAGATGTTATAAAGAATCAATATACACTTACATGAATTGATGATATGTTTAATCAATTGATGGGAGCTTAGTGATTCCCTAAAATTGACTTGCGATTAGGATATCACCAATTACGGGTTCCTAGAGAGGACATTCCAAAGACAGATTTTAGAAGTAGGTATGGCCATTACGAGTATGTGGTTATTCCTTTTAGTATTAAAAATTCACTAATTATCTTTATGGAATTTAGAAATTATATATTTCAATTTTTTATGGATTCTTTTGTGGTGGTGTTTGTGGATGACATATTGGTGTATTGAATGACAAGGGTTAAAAATGAGAAATATGTGGCACCGATGTTGGAAATTTTGAGAGATCATTGTTTGTATTTCAAATTATCAAATTATGGTTTTTGGATATAAGCGTTACGTTTCCTTGTCCATGTTATCTATGAAAGAGGTTTTTTTGCGGATCTAGAAAAGATAGAGGTTTTGATCTCTTAGAAACCACCAAAGGATGCTTTTTATACAATGTTTTCTCAGTCTAGCTAGTTATTACTGATGATTTGTTCATGATTTTTCATGAAAAGATTCAATAATCATAGCTTTTACAAGGGAAAATGTCCATTCCAATGAAATGAGTAATGTTATAAGTATTTCCAAGAGGTTAAATTTTTCATAACATCGATATTGATTTTGATATCGCTAGAATTAGGATAAGGGTACATGGTATATTGTTATGATTTGGGATCCAGGTTGGGATGTGTTATCTTGTAGGGAGATCATTTTGTTAATTGTGGATCAAGGAAGTTATGGTTTCATGATATAAAATACCCAACACGTGATTTTTTGATTGCTGTTATAGTCCATTCTTCGAGGACATGACATCATTACCTCTTTGGGGAGAAATTTACAGTGTTTAAAAATCATAAAACTCTGAAACACATTTTATCACAAAGATATTTGAACCTAAGACAAAGAAGATGGATGGTGTATCTCCAAATGTTTGAATTTTACTTTATGTATACACAAGGTAAATAAAATTTGATGGTAGATGTATTAAGAATAAATTAATACGTTAAATTGGAGAAAGAGGCTTTATATCATAGGAAGTTAATGTTGGTGATAACTGACATGCACTTCGATAGTGAAGACTGAGGTAGTGTTGTTTTTTTCTTTCTAGTTTCATTTGTTCTTGATTTTTTTAAAATGGTTAAAGAGACACAGAAATCTGATTCTGAATGTGTGTCTAGGAGGTTAAAACCCAATATTGGGGAGGTAATTGAGGGATGGAACATGGATGAGAGTTCAATGTTGTGATTTAGAGATCAAATTGTACTACCTTTATCTTTTTAGGAAAAACTTATTCATGTTTACCATCATTTGATAGGGGTTATTCATCCTGGAATATAGAAGATGTATAAGGCACTTAAAGTACAATTTTTTGGGTTTTCATGGAATGAAAATTGGAAGTGTTTATGATGAGATGCCTCACATTTCCATAGGTTAAGGAAGAGAACCAGTAGCCAGTGGGTATGTTGTAGTCTTAAACTATTATTTTTTCGAAATTGGAGTAGATAACTATGGATTTTGTGACAGGTATCCCAAGGACAGTTTAGAAACATGATTCCATATGGGTGACAGTGAATCATCTTAAAAAAATTCTCATTTCATCTCTATTCGTGAATATCATATTATGGAGGACTTATCAAAAATCTATATTTGAGAAGTGGTAATGAGGGAAGGAAAACTAGTTTCGATAGTATCAGATAGAGACCCATGGTTTAAGTCTCATTTTTGGAAATATTTACAAAAAACCCATGGGATTTAGTTGACTATGATTATGGTGTATCATCCTTATATGGATGGACAATCTGAAAGGGGATACAAACATTAGAAGACATGCTTAGGGATTGTGTAATGGATTTTAGTGGCTCATTGGAGGAGAACATACCATTAATGGAGTTCTAAAAAACAACAGTTATTGGGACTCGATACATATGGATACATTTGAATCATTTAATGGGTTTCATTGTCATTCTCCTCTTTTTTTGGTTGGGAATAGGTGATACTTCATTGTTTGGACCAAGCCTTGTTTAAGAGATAATGAAGAAGATTTAGTTGATCGGGAAGAGAATATAGATGGATTAGAGTCACCAAAAATCATATTCATGTCATCATCAAAGTCCATTTTCATTTTAGGTGAGTGATCATGTGTTATTTAGAATCTCTCTAATGCATTTTCATTATTGTTTTGGAAATCAGGTAAATTTAACTTCTAGATATATAGTCCCTTTTGAGATACTTTAATGGGTTGGTGAGGTGGAAAATCAGTTGGCTTTTACACCATAATTTAGTTTAGTGCACAACAAGTTTCCCATATATTAGTTGAATAAGTATCACCATAATCCTAACCATGTGATTCTCTGTGATTTTTTACCAAGAGTTGAATGCTTCATTCATTCATATTATAGTATGTATTGTGGATAGGCAATAGAAAGCCTTGCATGGTAAAAGAATCTGTCTAGTGAGGTTTTTATGGAAACATGGTGGGATTTAGGAAGAAATATGGGAAAAGGAAAAGTAAGTTGTTGAGCAATGAATCAAACTATCTTAGGGAAATTATTGTTTTATACTTTCTATGGATGGAAATTCCAATGGTGGGGAGAATGTATCATCCTCAGTTTCAAACAAGTAACCCTTTTTTATTTTATATATGTAAGTTAATTGGGTTAAGTGTGAGAGAGTTTGGAGGAATTTTAGTGTGTTTACAAGATTTTCAAGAGGTTCATGGTTTGATCATGGTTAGTAAAAACCATGAAACACCTCCAAGAAACTATAAAAAATGAGATAGTGGGCTCTTTCCAAGTCCACGATTAAGCGCATGGTTCAGCCAAACTGTTCTACCACTCAAGAGAAAATATGCATTTTGGGATATAAGGATTCTTCATAGTTGGAAAATTGTTTTTCTAACTATGTGATCCAACCATGTGAGGTGCTTATTTAGGTAGAGTATTGTGCATAGTTGGCGAACAATTTTCCTAACTGTGCACCCTAACTGTGCATGGTTAAAAGTTAGATCCAAAAATTTTGGATCTAATTCCAATTTTAACATTAATTCCTTGTTTTTCCCTAAGAAACCCTAATATTATTTCATCTCTTCCCAAAGGCTATGAATACCCTATCCCTTGATCAGGGAACAATCTGTTGGTGTTTCATTTCACGTTGGAGGTCCAGATTCCTTAGTAAGACTATATTCTTCATTTTTTCCTTAGTTTATTCTACATCCCTCTTTTATAGTGATATATCCAATCCATTGGGGATGGATATAGGTTTCTTTATTCTAACCATGATGATTTATGATTTTTTTACTGATATGGAACAATATATATGGATGTTTTTTATAGTTTCAAACCATTTTGTTGAAGAATTTGTGCCATTCTTCATTTTCACCTATGTTTGAAAGGTAGGTGGATTCACTATCAACTCATCCTATTAAAACTTGAAGGAATGGTTTGTAATTGTTTTAATTTATTGAAATTTATTGTGAAATTGATGTGAAATTCTTGGTAGAGACCCTCTTTAGTGATGGTTTGAAAATTTTTGGAAATTGGTTGTTGTGAAAAGTGATTTGTTTCGTGATTTTAAAATTTTGTTTTAAAATATGGATTGGTTTGGATTCAAGGTAATGGTTTGATAGAATATTTTTTGATAAATTAAACGTTTTATTTAAATGGATTGAAATGGTTGGGTTTTTGATACAAGTGTTGGTGTGAGTTCATGGTTTTGACGTGGCCTGGAAAAAGGGGTGTGTACCATTGGGTTACAAGGGATGTGACCCTAGATAAGTGGTGTGTTTCATTAGGGAATAAGGATATTGGCCACTTAGTCATGACATGGTGGGTGTATGAGAAACTTCTAATGAGTATAGAACTTTCATTGAAGCATGAATGTGTGGGTGTGAGTCTGAATCATGGAATGGGTATGACAAATGGAATGTAAAGTGGATTAAAGAATTGTTTTTTTATTCCTTGGAGATTGGATGGTTTAAAAAATGGTTTGGATTTGATATAAACTATTTTAAATTTTTTTATATAAATTGTTTTATATAAAGGTTCTAACATTTTCTATCCTAGTGGCATGAGTAGGGAATTCATTTGTGGAAAACCTACTGAGTTTCATTCCTCACCCCCTTCTTGGGAAATTTTGTTCATTTTCAAATGTCTTATATAGAGACACATGTAAAATAAAGGTATCTAGTTTCTTTATTGATTGATCATGATAAAATTTCCATGGATTGTGGAGTTAGAACTTAGATAATGTTGGGATATGTAGAGTTATATATTTGGAGACTTTGAGTTTGGTTAGTTTTTTCTTCATATTTATACTCTAATATTAGTTTTGGTTTCAAAATTCAACTCTGGTATGTTGTGTTGTTGGTTTGGTTATTTGAGTTGTATTACATTATTATCATGCATCATATAGTGGTTGTTTTGTTATGGTGATTTTTTTGGGTTTTTATAAGGGAAAATCATCTCCCAATTGTTTATGAATCCCTTGGAATTTATTGCCTACATTTGGTGTCTTAGGGATGTCAACTAAGGCCAAGAAGCACTCCTACCTCTTCCCAAGCCAATGATAATGGGAGAGATGTTACTTATATACACAATGAAACATGTTTTTAAGATTTTAAAGAGGGATAATAATTATTATGGAATTATGAATGTGAGGTAAATGTGATTCCATGTTATATTGGTATCCACTGATTATGTGATAATATATTTTTCACAGAACTTGATTAACGTTATCGTTTTATGTACATACTCCAATATGATTTTTTCAGCACTTTTCCAATGATATCATTTTATGTTCACGTTTTTCCATGTTTATTGATGATATTATGATGAAATAAGAAGGTAAAGGAAGGTTGTAATAATAAATATAAACATATGTAACTATTTTTAAAGTATTGTAGAGTTCTTGATGTGGATAACAAGGTAACCTAGAGTTTAAATTAATAATGTTAATTCAAATTTAAGTGATATAGATAAGGTAATTGATCCAATTATTGTTAAATAAAAAAGAGTAAGAAACAAAGTATATGGGAACTATTCTGCTAGTAATAATTGGTTACTCATTTAAGAGTATTTTGTTTGTGTAATAATTAAATGGATACATAGAAAATTTAAGGAAGAGTCATTGGGTAAATATGGATAGAGAAATAACCTGGGTAAAACAAATAATAATTAATTGTACTAATAACTAGTTATATAGATAAATGATAGAATTATAGAATTTAAAAATTAATGGTAGGTAATAATTAATATGATAGATGTAACATTGTTTAAAAGATACTATTAAAGGATTAAATTAGATAGGGTTTCTTATAAAAGTTAAAGGGTGAGGAACCTTGATGGGGATTATTTAATCATGGATGGTGTGACTAGTCCACCATAACATTTTTTTACTTATTTTATTTTATATTTTTTTATAACACATTTATTTAATTATATATGGTTGTTTAATTTTAATGTATGGATGGTTTATTTTTGGATTATTATTATGTGTTCCCATTATGTGGATTATTTCTCATGTGATTATTTATTATTCAGCATCTGGTTAATTTTTATTTATTTATTTAATCATATAATTGCTTATATGATTGTTTGTTTACTCAATTTATTATTGTGTTGTTTGTATTATTAGGTTGTAATGGATCACAGTTTTACTAGAATATATTTACATTTGTGAGCTATAATATCTCAAGGTTGTGGAACATACATTTAATTATGGCCTAAAATGGATTAAAGTTAACATGTACACGTATCCTTTGGATATAATGGATTGATTGATTTTGTTGTGTATTGGGATATAATAACTTGAGGTTCAATATGAATTTGTATATGATAGAGATGCATAGGATGAAAGTATGTGACGATGAGGCTCCATGGGATGTAGGGATGTGATGATCTGCCTTCATGGGGTGTAAGGATGTGATGATGTGACTGCATGGGGTAAAGGGATGTGATGATGTGATGATATGAATATATGGGATATATGGATGTGAGGATTCTGTTGAATAGGGTTTAAGTATATGATGATATTGTTTCATGGGGTACATGGATGTGATGATGAAATTGTTTGTTAAGTTTGAGAGTTTTGATTTCTTACTTGTTTGAAGAAATATATGGATGAGATGGTATATAGATTTTTTATTCATTATTGACGACATATTTTGGGTTTCTCATTTAATTATAAATCCCTAGAAATCAAGAATACCTTTTAAAATCTATTGGTATGATATGATAATATATATGCAGGTGATGCTTTTAATAAAGAACAAAATGTGTGTATTAATTTCTCATTATCTTTATCCATGATCTTGATTTAGAATTTTTCATGAATATATATCACAATAGTCTTATGGATATAGAGTAACATATAATTAAGGTCCTACTGAGTACTCATAAATTACTCACCCCACCATAGTTTTCTTAGTGTTTATCTAGATAGTACAGTAAATATTTGAGCTATTGTTCAGGTAGCTTGGATGTAGCTGAAGGATAATTTAGAGTTTTAATACCCCTTTTCATGTATTAATTTACTATTATGATGTATGACATTTAGATGACATCAGGTTGGGAGAATTACTATTTCTTTTTATGATAATCATATGATTTTATTTGTGGTTTATTTTTTTATTCCTGGGTATCAAAAGTTTAATGCCTCTCATTTATATAAAAGATGCTATCGGGGCCAGTCTCCAACCTAGGTCCTATTCTAGGTGGGCTTCAGGGGGTCACTCTTATCCCTCTAGTAACCAGGAGGTGTTTTAGTGGGATTGGATTGTGAAAAAAATGGTATTAGAGATTTTTTTAGAGTTAATGGTAGAGTTTGGAGTTATGAATCGAAGAGACTTACATAGGTTTGGTAGGGAAACTATGTCATTTAAACCTAAATAGTAAATAAGGTAGGGGACTAGTTGGGGATGGAATGTCCTGAATTCCTTATATTTTTTTATTGATAATACCCTTTTTAACTTCATTGAGAGGGAACCCTTACTTGACCAAGAGACCCAAAGGCACAAATCCTGAATTACAAGGCGCAAATACCCATTGGGACAAACCCTTATATATATATAATGACTCAATTGCACTGGAACAAACCCTCCCTAATAATTGTTGAGGTCTCCATCAATCCCACCACCTTAATGTTGCTACCATATTTTAGTGACCATGTTCATATCTATATGGTTTGATGGATAGATCATCATATCCCTCCTTCAATCCTTAGTTTCAGTTGGACCCTCTTTTGTGACTCTTTCTACTCTAATTTATCTACTCGGGGATACTATAGTAATCCGAATCTGAACTTCTTTATGCCTTGTATTCCATGTTACCCGAAGGAATAGTTTTGTGGCTCAAAATCTCATTCGATAGGAATAGTACCACTTCTATAGTCACCCACTATTTTTCCAACACTGTTATAGTACTATAGTACTACTACATTACCTATAAAATTTTCTCCCACCTTGATTTGAATTTGGGTATGGTGCAGGATTATATGGAGTCTTTACAATTTAGGTAATCCCCTAACTTCTAGGTTACCAATTGGTATACAGATATTTAGTGACCCTTTAAAATTATTCTACAACCATAAAATTATGGATACTAAGTAGGATATACGTATCATGGCCCCCTATGATATGATTCAAGGACCATGTTAGCCAATTAAACAAGGTTAAGTGGAAAATTTACTAATTTTGGGGTAGAAAATTTAGGAGGGATACATGCATCATTGTCAAATATTGCATTTAAATTTAATCTTGGTTTCGATTATGATTTGTGTGTTATTTTATTACTAACATATATTGATGTGATTCACCCTTGATAATTATATTGAATTAAAATTTTAATCAACCAATTCATGTAAAGTAAATCATTATATTTAAAAATTTCTACAATTAATAGGTACTTAGTTATTCTATAATATTCCATGATAAATTTATAAATGATTCATGTTTATTATTAAACTGGTAAGAGAATGTTATAATTTAAAGGTTCTATTTTAAATTTATATTTTAGTATGGTAATATTATTTAATTATTGGTAAATATTATTTAGAAGTTATATATTCCATGTTAATATTTGTGCTTCGAAGATCAATGCATGTGAGAATTAATTATGAAAGCATGTTAGAATTTGAAGGGAATATATTAAGAAGTAAATGATTATATGTTTCCATGTGTATAGAATCATTAGTTCCATGAAAATTATTTAGAAAAATTTATTTTTTATGCATGTATATATAAATTATTGATTAAATTTATAGATTTTAAAAAGGAGAAGTTTTTCCAACATGCCTAAGTTATAATGTTATTTTATATGACAGACATAAATGGGTAAATTGAAAAGTTTTTGGAATTGAATGAAATATATAATCATGAGGTTACTTAATTAATGAGAAAGATAAAATTTTAAATTCTTGTTAATAGCCTGAGTAACTTAATAAAAAGCTACGGAGTAGGCCTAGTATATATATTGTGCATGAAAGAAACCTTAAAATGCATGGTTAAAATGGAATGTGATGTGCCTAAAATGTTTAGTATGGATAACATGACTATTATTATTAAGTTCTATAAGATGATTATTATGAAAGAATGATAATTACATGGTATACCGATTGCATTCATACCATGTTAATCATGATAGGGTACAATGGTTATTGTGTGGTTTAAAATTTATTGCATTATTGTATTGTAGATAATTTGAATTTTTTACATGAGATGTTATGTCCTTATTGATTAAATGAAAATCCTGATAAATCTAAATGATTAAATTGATGGGGTATAAGATATATATTGTTAAAGGTGTGTAATAATTATGGAATCATTATAAAAATAATATTCATGTTTATGAAATTTTGATCTCGTATAAATGAGTTAAATTTTGGCATGACATTTTTTTGATAGAAAGAAGGATAAAATTAATGACGAATATCAATAGCAGTACATAAGCAGAGCCAAGGAGGGAAGTTATCCAGCAAAATATGGTTGACATGGAAGGGGCCTGAGGTCTCCAGTTGATGGTCCTCATTATTTCCTTCCCTTTTGGTAAAGGATAAGGTGCAACAAGTGAAGCTTTGGCGCAACAAGCAGATTCTCCTGACGATGAAGCCAAAGGCCTGAAGTCCAGCGTCATTATGGTGAATGGCATTGATAACCGAAAGGAAGTTTGACTCAATGATGATATCATCCCATCCACATTCCACAGTGAGAATCATCCCTGCAAGAATGGAAAAGGCCTTAGCAACTTCAAGTTCCCAGAAGGCATGATGTGGTTCATATTTTGCTGCAATGATCTGCCCCAGATGATTTCGGGCCAGGAGGTTGAGAGCAACAGGCCCAACCTTGGGGAGAGAAGCATCCACGTTGAGCTTGAGACTCCCTTCCTTGGGGGGGGGGGGGGGTCCAATGAGGGGGGTAGGAGGGGGTAATGCCTGGAAAGAGGTGTCCATTGTGGTCCTTCCAAACCTCAATCCAAGAAGTGGCTCGTTCAATCCAGAATTCAGGGGGCTGATGGATATGGTGGAAAATCGAATCATTGTGCCGAACCCAAATGATCCAGGCTAGGGTGAAACGAGCTCTTGCATTAACCGATGAAATAGAGGAGCACCAGCACATCAAAAGATCAGGGAGGTCATAGGCAATTTCTGGTGAAGCATCCGAAGCCGAGCCCCATTTATTCCAGATTTCTGTAGCTCCCGGGAAGTGCATGATGGCATGCCAAGGATTTTCAAGAATATTTGGGCAGAAGGGGCTTGAATCAGCACTGGCCATATGACAGAAAACAAGGAGGCTCGTCTCGTGGTAGGAAGGGTACCCGTGCACACCTGCCACCAAAATTGGCGTATTTTTTGGGGGACGTTGAGCTTCCAAATCACTTTCCATGGTCCCTCCTCACGGTCGTGAGAGTGAATTCCAAGAGCCAGTATGTACCCGGATCTCACCGTGTACTCGCCTGAAGAATCATTGGTCCAAAAAAGATGGTCGGGGCCTGCATTAGGGACCCAGGGGATGATCATAATAATTCTTTGGTCTCTTTCATTGAACCATTCCTAGATCTTTTCCACACACCATCCCGGGACCTGGTCTGAAAAGAGGCAGTTGACTGTGGCGTCTTCCGGACCAGGTTGGGCGGGGGATGTGGCCCGCATACCATCCTTATCGACAATCCATGGATCGGTCTAGATGTTGAATGAAGAGCCATTTCCAATCCTCCATCCCAATCATTTTTCCAGGAGAGTTCGGGCCCCCAAACACTTCTCCAGAGGAAGTTAGGGTGGGGCTGAGAGAGGAACTACAGAAGTCCGTGTGTGGAAAATACTTGGCCCGGATAATTCGTGCACATAAAGATGATGGACGGTTAATGATGCACCATCATTTCTTGGCCAACAGAGCATCATTGAATAGAATAAGATTCCAAAATCCCATCCCTCCCTCAGACTTGGGCTTGCAGAGCTTCTCCCAGGACAAATAGTGGGGTCGATTTCTTCCATCAGTTTTTCACCACCAGAAGTTGGCAGTATGTGAATGGATCAGGTTAACGATGGCCGCCAGGAGCTTAAATATCAATATAAAGTAGCTGGGGATAGACTGAATGACAGCTTTGATGAGGGTTCCCTTACCAGCTTTGTAGATTCTTTTTGGGGTCCAGCCTTGAATTGTTTTCTCAATCCTGTCCACAAGAGCTGCAAAGATTTCTTTTTTGGATCGGCCAATCACCATAGGGAGGCCGAGATACTTATAGTGTTTATCGACCAAATGGATGCCTACATATGCACAAAGCTCATCTCTCTTGTCAGGAGGCACCCCTGCACTGAAGGAGATTTCTAATTTTCCGTGATTAACAGACTGTCCAGACGCCCGCTCATATTGCCGGATTGCTTGGCTGATCACCCGACATTCATTAACCGTGGATCTTGAGAAAAGTAGGCAGTCGTCTGCGAAGAAGAGGTTTGACACTTGTGGGCTCTCATGGCAGAACTTTTCCCTATGGATAGACTTAGAATATGTAGCCCTAGAAATGAGGTTAGAGAAAACATTAGCCACCAAAATGAAGAGAAAAGGGGAGAGAGGATCTCCCTGGTGCATGCCACGAGTTGGGGTGAATCTTCTAGTAAGCTCCCCATTGACCTTGATTATGAAGGAGATGGTCGAGATGCAGTGCATGACAATTTCTGTCCATTTAGTGCAGAATCCCATTCTCAGCATCACAGCTCTAAGGAACTGCCATTCCACTTTATCATAGGCTTTGGTCATATCCAGTTTCCAGGTCATGGTTCCTCTTTTTGCAGTAGAGCATGTTTTCATAGAGTGGAACACGTCATGGGTCACAATTTCATTATTAGAAATCAGCCTCTTGGCCACAAAGGCGCTCTGGTTTTCAGTAATAATATTAGGGAGCCAAGGGCGCAGCCGATTGACAAGGATTTTTGAGAAGATCTTATAGGAGACATTAAAGAGACTAATCGGTCTGAAATTAGGGATCGCCTTGTGTTTTTTGATTTTGGGGATGAGGACGAGGACCATTTCATTGATGGCGAACATGATTGTATTCCCAACCCATATGTGTTTTATCATTTTGCAGATGTCGGGACCGATAATGTGCCAGTATTGGTTTGTGATTGTTAATTAATTATCCTAAGATAATGATTTGTGAAGAAAAGTATTATAAACTATTGACTTATATCATTTATAGGATCTAGTATGATGTTATGTGGAAAATAATTGTTGGCCTGGATATATGTGGGGATTGAATAGTGGTTGACTTGAGGTAGAAGAATGTTATGATGGATAACTATGTATGGATTTTAGGATTGCCTCTATATTTATTTATTTCTAGCTACTAGTTGATTTTTTACTAGTAGATATTTATTTATTTTACAAACATTAACGATATATTTCATGAGATTATGGGATACTAGATGATCATATTTATGGGATGTTATTACTATTATAAGACCATGTTAAATTGAGTTAATTCATGTGAAAAAATTATTATTTTAGGCTAAAATTAATTAAAATAGAAATGAAAGAATTATGTTGTCCGAATTGATTATAGTGACCATTTGTAACCATCTGATGGTTTTTAAGTCATTCATGTTAGAATTAAGTTTTTACATCCTTATATATGAGATATAGAACCCTTTATGTGAATAAAGGTTAGAACCCAATTTTTGGGTTAGTGAATGTGATTCATGGTGAATATATATTAACATTGTTATTTTCCTTGGAGATGTATTGTGTAATGAACTAGACTTTTATAAATTAAATTTACCTTCTTAATGTATAAATGTTCTAAACTTGATAATATAGTATAATATAAATCACATTCAATAAAAATAAAAATCAATAAAACCTTATTAAATTAATTCAAACATTATATTTTAAGAATAAATAACCATAAAAATTGAAAATTTTACAATGGGAAAATAAGTATAAAAAATAACTATAATAGTCAAATTTGAATACTATTTATCTCCAAGAATTATCACACCAAGAATAACACTATAAAAAATATAAAACATTAGTAATCCAATCAACATTTTTGAGAAGGGATAATATAAAACCTTGATTGAAATTGGAGTGAATGATGAATGAAGTGAATTAGTGGTATTCATAAGGATTATAAAACCTATATGACCATTGTAATATTAAAACTAAATATTATGAATAGTAACCTGACTGTTAAAATAGTAATTAGACCATTGGAATGGCAAAATAATAGTTGGATATTTTATAAAATAAAATTAATACAAATTTATATCATAATATAATAAAATAAAAGTTTAAACATGATAAAAAATATTTGACATAAATAAATCATAAATTTAATTTTTAGTAAAATATATATGTTTTATTTTCATTATAATTAATTTTTATATGAAAATTTTATTTTTTTAAAAAATATTATTTATATAAAATAATATTATAAAATACTAGATATTTTTATATAAATTACAATATAATTTTATAAATCTCATAAAATTTCTAAACGGCTTGAAAGATTGGATTTGTCATGAAAACTAGTATTTTTCAATAAATAAATATATTTTTTTAAAATTAAATTTTAACTATTTGGAAAATTATTTTGAAAAATGGTTTTAATTTTTTGGAATAATAAATTCAAAATTATCTTAAGTTTATTATTTTGGTATTTTTCTAAAATAGTTGATTTTTTGTGAATAGTGAAATATGATAAAATGTGGGATTTTACATTATAAGTTAAATAAATGATTAATTACATAAGGGTTGATGTAAGAAACCATTATTTCAAGATCATATGCACTAATTAAATTATATAGTCATAATATTTTCACTGGTGGAAGTATAGAGAAAAAATAATAAACTATTGTGTATTAAATTAAAAAAAACCCTCTGAGCCCCTCTAAATACCAACCTTCACCACCCCACTTCTCCTCACACTCTAAGTTCCTTAACATGAAAAATATATATCCAAATATCACTCAAGTAATCGTTCTCATGTACAAGGAGTTCTATTTTTTCATGAAGACCATTCTATGAAGCCTTAATGGGCAGCCTAATAGTTAAAATCCAAAGGAGGAGGTAATACTCTCAACTAAAGTCTCTTAAATTATTTGCTTCTTATTCATCCTCAAATATATTTTATACATGTTTTTATAATAAAAAAATTCATTATTAATATACTTAATTTATATTATATGATAGTAATAACTAAAATTTATCCTCCTTTCATATTTTCTAAAATGAAAATTGCACCCATGTTTTGGTTGGTTCATCGAATCTAGGGATGACATGTTATATTTTTCAACACTAACTTTATGGATTGATATAGAAATAATTTTATGATTATATATGTCTATAATAATTATATTATAACTTATTTCATGTTTTTAATGAATAAAAAATCATTAAATTAAATAAAATGAATCTAGTTCATGATGGTCAGTAAAACCACTTAAATGAACTATCTATACAATAATAACATTTATAATATATGAATCACCCCTATCTGAGAATACATATAGATATTTTGGAAAATTTAAAATTCTATAATTAAATTAATATCATATCATTTCACTTCTAGAGTTGAAGTCCCATTTGAAAAAAAATTACCTAATTATCTATAAACTAAACCATCTTTGGAACTATGAAATGAATGCCCTTGAGATAGTTGGAATAAACACAATGTATTAATAAAATGATTTTAAATGAAAATAAAATAGTAGTAATAAATAAAATACAGATTAAAAATTACCTGAGTCAAGTATTTAATAAATTTAATTTTATTATTTAGAAAGTTAGTTGTCGATACTGAGTGAGTTAAGGACTAGTGGTAAGGGATCTTCTGAAACACCCCAATTACTTCCAGGTTACATATTATCTTTAATTTATACTTTTTTATGTACCTTGTTCTCATATAAATATCATATATTATATATATGTGTGTGTTCCTTAAATATATACCTAGTATACTTTACCTTTATTTGTTGTGGATAATACATGTTATTGAAGTTCTCTTCTTTATCATTCTTTTAAGAAAACCTATTTTAAAGGAAACTAGTCTAATTATTATCTTTTTTATGTAAAATCCTAGGAAATTATTTTGAACCTTCTATTCTTTCTAAAAACACATATTTTTATATAAAAAAAAATTGGTTTTATTTCTATTTTATGGTAATATTATGCTCTTACCTTCTTTAAAGACATATTGCCACTTTATTAATACCCATATTAAGAGTTTCATTTCAAAACATACTTCCCCATTTCTAGTTTCATGAATTAAATTAAATTTAAATTAATTTTAATGAAATATTCTCCTTATTTCATTTATGAACATCAAATAATTTTTTAATTTCTTCTTTTAATGGAATATTTATGATATTCTATTTGATTATACTCTAAGACAATATTGTGTAACCCAATTCCTTTTCTTGGTCTTTATTATGCTTACAACCATTGTTTTATTTCCTTATATGGAACACATATGAATTTAAATCTTATAAATGTGATGGGAGAGCTAAAAATTATACATCCCCCCATTTCATTGGGTAGTGTTTTCATCTCATGAGATATCAAGTATGGTTCACAATCGGTTATCCTTGAACACTATGTTATGTTTATTAGTGATGATCCTTAATGTATTTATATGATGTCATGTTTTATTTTGTTTTTTCATTTCCATAATTCCATTATACTTTTTATTCTATGCTTCTTTTTTTATGTTATATAATTTTCCACTTTAAGATATCTTGTAATGCCTCTTCTCTTAGTAGTTATATTTCACTAACATGTTTTCTCCCTTATCAAGATTTATATAACACCCCTTTACATATATATACCCTTAGGTTATCCTATATAGTATTAGAAGATATTTTTGACTTAGAATACCCCTTTAGAGATTGTAATACTGAAGATGTAGTTTATTTTGATTTTTTTTTATTTTTTATGACTAATCTTACAAATATTATAGTCCTCTAGATCCTTGGTTTGTATTTTATGAATTTTTATGTAGAAAATAAAGAAATAAAATGTGTATAGGGTTGAGTCTCTACAGCTTGTAAATAATGTATTATATTACATGGAAACTTGAATATAAATGATAATGAGAGTCTTGAATCAGGTATGAAATTCATCTCCATTATGTTTTTTTATTAGGAATCATTTCTATGAGTATCTTATGTGTGAAAAATATTTTATACTTCAGTGGGTATTGTTTAGGGATATGGTGTGTTGCATATTGTTTCCCTCACTTCTCCCTTATAAAACTCTATAATGGGTTTTTGAAGTAAATTAATAACATATTTCAAAGATATCAATGTGTTATAATTTCTCTAAATGGAAATGAAAACTTTTCTTAATAAAATTGAAGGTATAAATTTGAAGGTATTGTTTTTTAAAGAAAATGGTGTGTATTGATCGGAAATATTTTTTTCTACTAAATATAATTATATTACCTTTAATGTTTTAAAGTGTTTTTTTATTTCAAACTTACAGTGTTTAAAACCATTTAAATTGTATTTCAAATGGATGTGTATATTAGAACTCATATTATAGCGATATTTTAAAGGGATGTGTATAGATTTTTTTCAAAGAAAGTATTTATTTATAATTGGTATTTGTTAGTAGTAAATTTTTAAGGATGACTTTTCAAGAAATTTGATTTAATTTTATGTAAATCATAGTTGAAATTCCAAACCTATGTTTTATATTTCAATGGTAACTAGACTCTTATTTTAGAGGTGTCTTACCATGGAATTTATCTTAATTCTCAATTGTAATATTTTTTTGATATGTATATAATGTAATGGTATTGTTTTTAGAAATCTCCTTAATTTATCAAATCTTAGGTATCATACAATCCTAAGGGTGTTTCAAAATTCTTCTAGTGGTTCAATAATGATTTTTTAATTAAAAATTTTATTTAAATTTAATTTGAATATTTAAAATAAAGCTTGAGTTTTTAAAAATGGTTTTCAAAGTTTTTTAAATTAATCCAAACTATACTTTAAAGTGATTTAATGTTGTAATATTATATTTGAAAAATTAATTTTGTTAAAATTAATGTCACTCTTTTAAAGTTAATAATTTTTTTAATTTTTATTACCCTCATAGATGTGGTGTGCAATGAGTAACATTAGTTTAGACTACACTTACATGGGATCCCCATTCTATATAAGGGAAAGATGAAAGTAACTTTACTTCTGTTGACCCTATATTGTATGGGTAAACCTAATTACCCATACATGAGCTTCATTCAACATTATGAAAAAGTAACTCACTATTACCTTTTTGTCACAACCACCTCTAGCGTGAAGTAATGATTTTAAGCTAAAAAATGTAAGTTTTATTCTTTCTTCCACTTGTAACATTTTTCTCCTATGAATATGGTTATTTTGATATTAAAAATTTAGGTAAATAAAAGTTTCAAATTTTAGAAGAAAAATTTTATGATTTAGAATTTTCAAATGCTTGAAATAAATGAAAATATAAATAATAAAAGGTGTTAAATATTGTGACACCTAAAACACGAATTGAAATAGTTTGTATATACATATATACATGATGAAACATATTTTTATTATTTTATTATGGGAGGAGAATTATTATAGAATAGGATATTTAAGGTAAATGTGATTACAAGTTATATTGTTATCCATTAATTATGTGATGATATATTTGTTTTAGAAATGGATTGATTCATTAAATTTAGTTTCATACTATATCATGTTTATTTTCTTAGAGCTTGACTAATGATATCATTTTATGTGCACATGTTTCAATGTTTCTTACTAATATTATTATGAAATAAGAAACTAAGTAAAAGAGGTGATAATGAATATGTAGATATTGAATTAAGTTCAAAGTATTAGAGATTTATTGATGATGATAGGAAGGTAACATTGGGTTTATATTAATAATGTCAATTCAAATTTAAGTGATGTATATAAGGTAATTATTCCAATTTATGTTAAATTGAAAAACAATAACCAATAAATTTTATATTAACTATTCTACTATTAAAAGTTTATTATTTAGTTATTAAGGTTGCGGTCACGAAATAATTAAATAGATATGTAGAAATTTTGAGGAGTCTTTGGGTAAATATAGATAGAGTAATAACTACGGTTAAATAAATAAACATTAATGTGACTAATAACTAGATATCTGGATAAATAAGAGAAGTAGATATTGGAATAGTTAACATTAAGTAATAATTTTTATGATAGTTGTAATAATTTTTAAAATAGATTATTAAATGATTAATAAGAAAGAGTTGCTTATAAAAGGTGATGGGTTAGGAACCCTAGTGGGGAGATTATTTAATGTCGGATGGTGTGACTAGTTCACCATTTCATGTGTGCTTCTTTTTTATTATATGTTTTTTATGATAAATTTATTTAATTATATGTTATTTTTATGTTTTTATGTAAGAATGGTTTCTTGTTGGATTGTTCTTATATTTTCCCTTTATGTGAATGATTCATTTTTTTATTTTTTATTGTTCCCTATCTAATTACTTTTTTGTGATTACATTACTCATATTATTTTTAGTATGATTGTATGTTTACTCTCTTTCTTTTTGAGTTGTTTGTAATCTTAAGTTATAATGGATCATAGTTTTACTAGTATAAAGTTATATATGTGGTTTGTAATGGCTCAATGTTATGATACATGCATTTAATTATGAGTGGTAATGAATTAAAGTTAATATAAAAACATATCCTCTGATTTAATGGATTAAATTTTGTTGTCTTCTATCGGGATATAATGTCTTGAGGTTCAGAAAAAATTCAAAAATGATATGGCTTCATGGGATATGGAGATATTACGATGTTGTTACATTAGTTGTATGGATGTAATGATGTGACTGCATGGGATGGAAGGATGCGATTATGTGATGATTTGGCTGTATGGGATGCATGGATATGATGATTTGGATACACTAGTTATATATATATGTTGATGTAGGTTATTAGGGTATGGGGATATGATAATGAAATGATTGGAGTGGGTTGAGAGTTAGGATTGTCAGTTTTTTTGAATAAATATATGGATGTGATAGTATATAGAGTGTTTATTTATTTTTGAGGATATATTCTAGGTTTCCTCTTTTATTATAAATCCATGGAAATAATGAATACATATTATCACTTTTGATAAGTTATTGGTATAATATTATAATATATGTGTAGGTCATGCTTTTAAGAAATAAAAATATGTGATTATTACTAGATTGTTAGATTTATCTATACTCTTTTATTATATATATATTTTCATGTATGTTTATCCCATTAGTTTATTTATTATGGACATATAATAGCATATAAAGATGATCATACTAATTACTCATGAAGTTCTCACCCCACCATAGTATTCTAAGTGTTTTACAGGATAGTCCAGGAAATATTGGAGCTATTGTTCAGGTAACTTGGATGGAGATGAGGGATGGTTTAAAGTTTCAATACAACTTTTCAACTATTAACTTACTATAATTATGTGTAAAATGTAGATTGAATCAGGTTTTTGGAATTAATGTATCTTTTTATTAGAATCATGGGTGTTGGTTGGTGGTTTATTTTCTTCCCCTTGGTACTAAGAGGGAAATTCCTCCCATTCTTATTTTAGATTACCTTGGTGCTAGTTTTCAATATGGAGCCTATTTGAGGTGTCACTTAGTGATCATCATGTCCCTCTACTAACATAGGTGGGTTTGTAGTGGGTTTGGTTCGTAACAAGATTTGAAACTAAATAAAGTGTCCCAAACATAAAATTCCATAATAACAATGTCAATAAAAAATAATGAGTCACTTATATACCTGATGCCTTTTAAGTTTTAGAGTTTTATATAATTTAGATAAATATTATGTTAAAAAAAAATTTTCTCAGAAAATGATAATTTTTTTCATTATAAACATATTTTCTTATTGCATAAGATATCTACAACATCTCCCACAAAACTCTCCACACATGTTAGCCTTCTAGACATATCCTTCGGAATAATTTTCTCCATAAATTGAGAAAAGGGGAAATATAATAACGGTGACTTATAACACCTAGTAAATAAAAACCAAGTAGTTAATAATAAAATATCATAAGTGAGCATACGTGTATGAGAATATAATCAGATTGTATATCATAAGAGATCCATACCAAAGAAACATGATTTATTAATCATGAGTCATGGCATAAATATTTGGCATAACATAAGGAAATAATTTTATGATTGAATAATCATGAGACATTTAAAATCAACATTTTCTCAAGAGACCCCTTAAAACTTATAGAATGTATAGAAAAAACTTGAAGGTATCTTGGAACATTATATTAATCACCAGTGTTCACTCATATTTCACCCATAATTGAATAGCTTATAATCAGTTAATTCCAATCATCATTTATCTAGAGAATAAAACATTACCCAATACATTGGGGAACTATGTCTTGGTGTCAACCATCATCATTTTTAATTTCCAAGACCCATTACAGAAATAAAACATATAGGGTATTTTAAATTCATCATAAAACTCAAAAAAATATCATCATTTTTTTAAAGCTTGATTAACCTGTGGAAATGAAATAGGTTTCATGAAAACTTCTTTAAAACATCATCATAAGTCCTCTAGATAAATATGGTGGGATTTCATGATATGTATTGGATTTAACTGGCATGTCCTTCCTCACCTAGTCCCCCAACCATGAATTTCCCTCACACTTCTTGGAAATACATGTATCACACATGGCATGTACCCCCTTGTACATGGAGTGTATTGTAAAAATTTCCCCGTTGTTGTGACTCTTTCCTTTGTTCATGTACTTTGTTTGTGTTCTTCCACATGACCATGTACCACCACATGACTTCCCTGGCCATGTCCATTGGCCACATGACCTGGGGTCACTACATGGCGGGTGACCCTGGTACATAGTGTGTAGTCCCCAAAACTCATCTTACAAAATGGGAAAAACACATGACATGTGAACCTACTCTAAATGTCAGGTTATTGGGAAATTTTTATGGAAATTCTCTATGAGCCACTTGAATCGCCCCTGTTTTCTTCAAAACACATAGATCGACCACCACAGGGTCCCTAGTAGTTGTATAAGGGAACTAAAACCATAAAAATAGATAAAGGGATGGGGGTCAGAACTTAAAACTCGAATATTTATACCTCATGGAAAAATTCTGAAGCTTCAGGTTTGAAACGACACTTGGGAGTTTCTGCAGCATGATCCTGGAGTGATTATAATTAAGATTGGAGATCAGCGGTGCCTCTTCTTCTTGGTTATTCCTCAGTTCATCTGCCAATCCAAAGGGGTTGATGGATTTGAATCCCCTATTATTTTGTAACCAAGTTGGTGGGGGTATAATGATTTTTTTAATTTCATTAATACAATATCCTCCATTTAACACCCCTCCCATGACTCACCTCCAACCCGACACCCGACAATGAATTTTTTTTTTCGTGCCTAGGGAACACACCATGTTATAAACTCAAAAAAGGTCTCAAAATTAAGATTTTATACTCTAATCAGTAGTTATTCAAAATTCCCATATAAAATTCATGGTTATGATTAAGTATTTTTAATATTTTTAACATTTTTAATATAAATGTATTGAGGCTCTCCAGGCCCCGAAATCTCATGCCGACTCAGTGCCTCTCTTTAGAAATATTTTTAGAAATATTCCAAAGTCTTAAAAGTAAAAAAATAGAGTCACTAAAACCATTATATTCCATAACATACATAATATTGGTATAACATTGTCAATGAATAAGTGGTATAACCTAATGAAAATAAATTGTGTTAAAAATATCCTTAACTCAAATAGCTTCTTAGTCATACAAGCTCTAACCTTATTTATAATAAATTGATATTTATTATTCATATATTTTAAAATAATATTTATATTTATATAACTATAAACCATTAACTTATGATTTATTCTTACCCATTTATAAATAATTCTTTGTTAAAAATAACTATTTATATCTTAAGTGTCTCATTTCTCATGCATGTTTCAATTCAGTGTTTTTTGTATTTTGTAAAATTTTCATGGTTTCATGTCCTCTAGAATATTAACAATGAAATAAATATCATTTTAATCCATTAAATACACATTTATAACCTCCCATGTAAGGTGGCTAAGAAAAATGAAATACTCGTTCACAGAGGTAGTAGTTCCCACGTACACACATGTGATATTTTCATTTTTCAATGGATGAAAATAAATTAAGGTAGAAATTTATTTAACATAAAATTATTATAATTATTTCATTAATATCATAAATATTATTTAAATTAGTATTTATAACCATATTTTTTATGTGGTGATGAAAAATGAAACATGTCATTCGTGGAGGTGATAGTCTTCATGTACTCACAATCGACATTTTAATTTTTCAACGAATGGAATGGAGGAAAATGATGGTTGTTACATCAAAATAATTAAATTTAAGTAAAATAATTATTTATTTTATTATATTAATATAGTTACAGACTTTTTTTGAAGGTTTAAGAATAAATAAATTTGAAGGAACTTGATTAAGACAATTACCTATTCTTTGGATATCCTCATTTTGATTAAACATAAAGCCTTTTGAAGATAAGTTCATGGTCAAAAAAGTGGATTTAGAACATGGTATAGGAAGTTTTGGGAGTTATTTGGGTATAATTTTGTGATAAAACCAAACTAATATCTGTTTCTAGAAAAGTAATTTTGGGTCTCGTTTTATAGGTAAAAATCAATGGTGTTTTCAAAAAAGATTAATCTTTTAAGGGTCAAAATTATAATTTTTAAAAAACATAAAGTGGCTCATTAATGGAAATTTTATGGTTTAATCAAATGATTCTCATCAACTGGACTCAAGATAAGGTTTTTCTAAAATTAATTAATAATATAGTTTTTGACATTAAACACACTTTAAATTCATCTTCAAGACTTTTCACATAATTTTCCTTCAATGGTATCTATATAACAATGGAATTATAATTTAACCATTAAATAATGTATTAGATATCATTTTTATCCCTAAATTATTTCAAGGGTCCAATTAATCAAAATCTTGTTACTTTTAATATTTTTAAAATTATGTACTTTGACATTTCTATTACTTTCATAAGTATTATATCGACACTATGTAAGAATTTTAGATAATTATAATATTATTTAAAATTAAAATTAATTTTTTTAAATAAATATAGTTTCACAATCATAATTATTTTCATATATAATCATTCATAATGTTTTATTATCCATATAATTATCAAGATAACATATTTTAAATATTTAGTAAAAGAGTGAATAATTTGTAAACACATTTAACTTAATAAAATAAAGGTCATTATCAATAGAAAGTAGTGTGAAATTTGAAATATAGAGAATATAAAACATTTTTAGGTTTATAATAACCTCATAAATTCATTTCAATATAATGTTTTGTGATATTTAATGACATTACCATTTGATAAAATAGTTTTACTTATTTTATCCCTTACCATGTTGACTATCTTTTACCTCACTAACATAGTTTTTATGAATAAAAATGAAATGGTACTTATTAAATAGTTTTAATATGCAGAATAAAAATATTTAAACCATTTTATATGATTTATTTTCCATAATTGGTAAAAATTACTTTTAATATAAATATGAAAAATGCAAAAAAATAAAAAAAATAAAAAATGTTTTTTTAGGCACGAAATGAATTTACACTAAAATCATCAATAATATAGATTACCATATAATTTATTGTTTTATGATTAAAAAAATTATTTATATGTGGATTTAAAATTAATCCATAATTTAATATAATATTTTAATTAATTAATTTATTAAAAGGATAAAAAATAATTCTTTCATTAGAACAAAAGATCACTTAGGTTCTAAAATGAAAAACATAGATTTTCAAAATTGAAAATAATATTTTAAAATGATTTATTTTAATTATTAAATATATATTTGGAAAATAAATATGATTTTAAAAAATTTAAAATCATTATATCATAATTATTTATTTAAAGTGGAAATATTTGTACAACTATATTTTGGACTGTCCTCCCAAAAATCAATCATTTAAGAAAAATCCAAAAAAATAATCGTAAGATAATTTTCACAAGATGGATTTAAAAATAAATTTAATTACATAAAATATTTTTTTTTAAAATTCATAGTTTTAGCTATTAAATGAAATTAAATAATATAAAGAAAAACTACTTTTATTAAAAATGACGTTTAAGATTTAAGTGTTCTTCATCTTATTTCATATAATTTGATAATAACATGAATGTAAAAAATATTAGTCCATAAATTAAAATATTACATATTATCATAATCAACTTTTAAAATTAATAAATTTAATTTATTAGGACAAAACACACAACACTTTTTAAAAAAATAGATATTTGAAAAACAAGAAGAAATACCATTTTATTTTTATAACCTTTCAAATAGAAAATTTGGAAAGGTGTTTACCCTACCCAAAGTATTACCACATGTTGTAAGGTAACTTATGATAAGGAAACCTATTATAAAGTAACATTCTATGGGATAAGTTTTTATAGGGTAATTTTTTATAGGGTGTGTTGATATAGGGTAAATTATTATAGTGAGACTTGATATAGTGTAAATTATTATAGGGTAAGTTTTGATAGGTTAAGTTGTAATAGGGTAACTTTCTATAGGGTAAGTTTCTATAGGAAAACTTGCTATAAGTTAATATATTATATGTTAAGTTTTTATAGGGTAAGTTTTGTTATAGGGTAGTTTATTATAGGGAAATTTATTATAGGGTAACTTTTTTAGGGTAATTTATTATAGGTTACAGAACAATGTAAAGGGGGTTTCTTAACTATGTCTTATCAAATGTTTTGAATTTAATTTTAGTTTGATGTTTATGTGAAATAAGATATTTAATGAATTTTTTTAAGGGAAACTATATATTGAATTTGTAGGGTGTTACTACACTAATATTCTAGTTGTAGTAATTTTTTATGCATCTTAGCTTGTAGTGGGGGCAGTTGGGTGGAAACAGCATGTCACTGAAGGAAGGACCATGGTGGATCGACTTCACTAAGATCTATTTTGACTTAAATAAAATTTTTCATCACTAAAAATGTGATAGATTATCATCAATAGTTTTTTGAGGTGAAAAAAGGTGCGGATAGATTCTAATGCAAGGGTAAAGTCATTATGACCTGATGTAGAGTAGGAATCCATAGTGCTAGTAAAGTTATGTCAATATTTCAATGACTCAGAGTAGGTAGTTTTTAAACTTCTATAATCTATAGAACATACAATCTAATATCACCCCAATCTTTCCATTTATTTATATATACTAAGAGATACTCCAAATTATGGATTATCCTCTATCCTTATTATTAATAATAAAAAAGATATTATGTATTCGACCATTACCAATTATTTAAATATTACTCTCTCTTGATCATAAATTCTCAATGGCCTTTGAAACCCTTTAAGGGTAAACTCAATATAATTAAATCTAGTAAACATATAATGATAATTGAATAAATTCAAAAATATCCTTCAACTAAATGAGTCTAAATTAAATACGGAGAAATAAATCATCTTTCAAACATGTGACTCCAAGAAGATATATATTATTCAGATATAATGGAATATTTTCCATCACAGTACAAAAAAGTGGGCCTTGTGAGGTAAAGGATCGTAATTTATTTTCCTCCTAAGTGTGTGCACTTATATAAATATAGGAATTCCATATTTGGAAGCATATATACCATTATGATAGGAAAAGGTTAACTAGTTTGGACTTGACATATGATTTCCTCTTGGACTTATGATATCGGATGGGTATAGGCAGTCTAAATATGGTGAAACATGTACTATAACAATACACTAAGTTGGTTCATTTGTATATACATGTTTATTGACATAGTGTAATGAAATTCCTGAAGGGGGGTTTCAAATGAGGATTCTAATGTTCAAAATGGATCAAGTGACCTTATTCTTTCATTTTACATTGACCATATAAAATAATGTATGAGGGGATAAAAGGTTTCTCTGATTTTTAATTAGGCCTAAAAACCTAGTGAGAACATATTTACTTTTATAAGGATCATATGGTGGACCCCATAAGTTTTGTGTCTCTTTTTCATTAACCCTAAATTTTTTATAAGTCTCATTTCATGACCCCCTCCCTCCAAAGGTACACCTACTGGGTTGATGGTGAAGGAAGAGGGATAATGACCCCCAAGTCCCACCAATGATAAGCCCTGGGTTGGTGAAAAGCATCAAAGGTATAAAAATCTCACATATGGGAGTCATTACCCCTATATAATATAGGATTAAAAAATTGGATACTAAAACACCAAGAAACCCCAGTACATTACAAAAAAGTAATTCCAAGCCATCCCATGGTGTATGAACAATGTAAAAAAATAAAAAAATCTCCAAGAAAATACCAAAAGACGGACTTATGGTAGTGACTCAATGATAGCTCTAAGCCATGACCTAGTAATGTCTAGTTCAGTCCCATAAGTCCTCTTGGAAACCTGAAGAAAATTTTATATACATAGGGTGAGCATAACATGTATACATAGTGGGATCATATCTATGGTCCCAAGTGCACATGTGAAATGATCATACTAATGTTCTAGTGAACAAATAGTAGAACCAACATGCACCTAAACTGGTCAACTAACCAACCCCAGCCACACCATGTAATGATTTCCAAATCACACATCCAATATAGTAACATAGTATCAGAAGAACACAAACTAAGGTGCCCTTTAGCTGATTCCATGCTAATTTTTCTCTCACACACACCAACATTAAATATATTATTATCTCATCCATTCCATACATAACACGTCACATAACCAACCATATCTGATGTATTTTAGGATGCATCCCTACCCACCTCACCCTCGCAAGGTCTGGAATATACTGTTATCATCAGTCACCATCATGTCACATCCTTATTACATCACATCACTTCCAAAACACATAATCATGGTAGTATGGTATCATAAACATGAAGGAAATCAACCTTGTTCCCTCCTCCTACCATGCATGACACCCACCACATATAATATCCTTATTACAACTAGGTAATCTCTAACACCAACCCATACCATCACTGGGTAATCTTTAACACTAACCCATATCATCTCTATTATTGAAGGAAGAGTGAGGAAGATGGTTTATCCATCCATCCATGTCACCACCACCCTGGATGTTAGGGAAAACCCCCAAATCCCCAAAAAATGGGCATTGGTTAGGTTATCCAACTCAAGTGGGGTGTGTTTATAAATAACATAAAACACAAGATAATAGATATCACGCAATACACAACCTATGGTTCTACATCAACTGAACTAGCGCAAACTAAACTACCACCGCTACACCTTACAACATCCATCACAACTACTTCTACCACTAAATTCATCACACCACACAACCACACAATTCCACTTCCAAATATAGGTTCCACCATTTTTTTGATTTCAACACGTTCCCACTAACTCCTATTTACTAATGAATTTATTCATATTTACATAGAACTTTAATTAATCTTTAAATTAATTTTGGCCAATTATCACACATCAATTACAACTTATTCTTATTCATATACCAACCCATTCCATTTCATTTTCAGATTTTCAATTTCTTCCATGGATAACTGGGCAACTAACATAATGAAACCACAAAACAACTCATCCATCTTACATCAACCATCTCCATATCACTATATCATCCAAACCATCTGACTATAACAACCACACATCTCAACCACCACACATCACAACCCCTGCACATCACCACTACTATGCATCACAACCATCACATAATACAACAACCACATATCACTACCACTAAAAATCATAAACACTACATAACAAAATAACTTCACATCACTACCATCGCACATCACATACACCAAAAAACATAACCACTTCACAATAAAACCACAAAACATCACCCCCATCACACAAGGAAAAGACAAGCACACACATACACAAAACCACAACTAGGATTCAATAATTTAGGTTCAAGGGATTACAATACTTTCTTTATTATTTAGTATGTTTATTCTCACAAAAAATATTGGTTTCTATGGGTAAAAAATTTTTTATCTAGATATCAGTGATATCCATTTCATTTAGGGCCATATAACACAATTACACAACAAGGGGTCTACAACCATATCAACTACATCCCAAGAAAAGCTCCCAATAGATGTGATTTTTCGAAATGGAAACTAGAATGTATAATTTCATCATAAATAAAATCAAAAATAGTAAAAAATATATTTTACCCATTCCCATAAATTTTAGTTTAATAAAATTTATTTTCTTAATTAATATAACTCTTACTATCTACCTAATGGATGGAAAATGTATGAAATCCCTACACAATTTCATAAATAGGGAGAGAATGAGGTTCCCCTTCCAAAAAGAATCTTTCAGAATAATCACACACAATGGGGATAAAGAGAAGTAAATGGAAAACTTTAGCCTCATTAGGAAACCTCAAATATACCTAAATCATACTAATGTATCAAACATAACCCAAAAACTAAGGAACCATAACAACACCACCATAATGAATTCCCAAAGAGAAACCAAAGAAATATAGTATAAAATGATATTTACTCACCAAAAATTTCCAATGATTAAAATCTAGAATCCAAGTATCAATGTAGGAGTAAAGGGGTTGAAAGATCCTATAAAATTCCAAGGGTTCACCTAAGGAATGGTGAAAACAAGAGAGAAATTAAATAATTCATGTGATCCTAAGAATTTATAGACAGATAAACCTCGTCTCATTCATATAATGAAACAAATATTCACATTGTGAGTTTCTATGAGGCCCAATAATTCAAATAATGAAATATATTTAGGCTGTGGATCCCTTAAACTCCGAACCTGATGATCATCCATGAATTTTCATGGAGGCTCAGCATTGAATTTATTTACATCTTAAAAAATTATTTCATATTCTGTTTTCATTAAGAAAACAACCCCCATTAATAAATTTAAGTCATGAATCCCCAACCTATATGTAACAGACATTATCATAAATTATAAACACAAGTCCACATCTTGAACTACTAGTTGGAGTACAACTGTAGCTCTAAACTATTATGAACCCTCCTCGGTCCTGCTACGGACACCTCCAACTCCCAAACCAAAAAAGTAATGGAACAAGAAGGCACATACCATTACATTAAATACCTCTAAAATGATTTTAATCCTCAGTAATAAAAACCAAATACAATATAAAAAGTAATTTTTTAAACAACCATCCAGTGATATACCTCTCAGTGTTGTCATTACACCCCAAACACTACCACCAACTAGAAGAATCTACGAAACATTCCATCAAACCACATCACCATACCACACTAGTAGAAAGCCTTCTCTCTTCTAGTTAACCACTCACACAACTATTTTAACATCCACATAGTATAATCCAAAAACCACCTCAACTATTACGTAGAACTACCCAAGAACACAAATTAAGGAATATCACTCTTTATATAAAGATATTGTTCACCTTGGGTGGAACTAACTCACCTGTTTGGTTTTAAAATGTTTCATAAATATAATTTGTCTTTATTAGGATGTTTTTTCTCCTATTCATATTCTTAAATCCACAACACACATAATCATAATTTTAAAAAGGCACTTATCATAAACCATCAAGGTTAAAACGTCACGTAATCATGGAAATACAAAACAAAGAAAATATCAAAAATAAATATAGGTACTGGGATTGCATATGTGCCTCAATCTTACAATTAATCTCTTCCATGATGCTATACCTCCAGAGTACATAAACCAAGGGGATGTTTCATCCATGAAACACTTTTATCGAAAATCATAGATCACTACTGGACACTCCATGAACATCATTTCATCCTAGATATCCAACTCTCCCTATTCAATGGCATGGATGTTATATTGAAAATAATGATGAAGATGAGATATGTGGAAGACATAATGGATCTTCATTGCCATGGTTGAAACTCCAAATGATATTCCACCACTATGACATGCTCCAACACCTCAAAAGTCATAATGAACTGGGGATAAAGCTTACCCCCCTTTCCAAACATCAAATACCCCAATCGAGGGGAGATACAAAAGAACACATGATCTACAACATAAAACTCTAGGGACCCTTTCCTATGATCAGAATAAGAATTATAACAGTTCTACACCACCCTTAATTACTCCAAGATTATTTGGGTCTTACCAATCATGTACTACACCACATCAGAATCAAGAAACATTGACTCCCCAACCTCTGTCCAACGCAATAGATAATGAAATGACTACCCATAAAATTCCTCAAATGGATCCTTTCTAATGGATGAGTGGTAGATATTATTTTATAAAAGATTATACAAAGGAATGATCTCTTCCAAGGATCCTCCAAATTCCAACATGAAAGCTCACAACATATCATCTATCATCTGGATGGTGTACTCTTTCTGTGCATTTGTATGAGGTTGAAAAGCAGTGTTACATCACAATTGGAAGTCAGATCCATGATAAAATCCCCTTCATACTCACAAGGTAAAATAACAATACTATGTAGAGATGATGTTCCTAAATACCCCATGAATCCTAGACACATAATCTATATACTACCTCATGTGAACATATATGAAACACGATTCATAGATCTCCATAAAAGGAGATGAATTTATTAGCCCATCCACAATCACCCAAACTGCATCACAACCTCCCTGAGAATAGGGTATACAAGATCTTAAAATCATAATCCTAGAGAAACATTGTCCCCCTCTTCTAGGATATATTCAAATCCTACTAACAGAATACATATTTCAAGATCTTGTGGTATGTGAAAACTACCAAGCACTCTACAATGAGGTAATACCACTATAGCTTTAGTAAAAACACAATTTTTTTCAACTTCATTTCATGGGTTTCATAGTTATACTCCTAAGGATATTAATACCTAGACCTATAATAGATTAAATATCTCTACTATATCTATAATCATTCCAATACCACATGGTATATGTCATAGAAAATTGTCAAACATCACACCCTCCTCAGAAAACCAAAGCATTGGGGAACTAATTAAGTTATCCTTTGGGAAACTAAATACTTCCTAACACATATCAATATTAAAAAATTCTGATCCTTCCTGATCAATGATGTTAGTGGGGTATAAATCTAATATAAATATGACACAAACCTCCAATAATGTTATGAAATACCAAGGAAACTATGAGGATCTTCCACATTCTTGGGTGTTTCCCATGAAACAACTACCATATAATTTGATAATATGATGAATACACCCTACTGATACATCGCATGTCTATGTAAATTCACTTATTAAATCTAGATCTTACACTTGGATAGCTTTCCATAGGGATGGTGGTGTCGAAGGACTTGTAATACAGTTCTATGATGATCTACATACTCCTCCTTGGGCTTTTATTGGATCAAGATATCATTGATGGGCATGATGATGAATTGGTCCATGAACTCATGGAATATGGTGTTCATGGGCCCCATGAACACATATCGTGTATTCGCGAAACCAAATATCATGAACAAGAACATGAAGTTTCTATATCTTCACCTAAAGGTTTTCTTTGGAATATCCTCATATTTCTCCCCCATATAGTGATATCCATATCATAATTAATATTTTAAAACCAACTATCTCCCATTATACAGTTGAATAGATCATCAATCCTTAAGATTGGGTAACATTTCTTGACTATTATCTGATTCATCCTCCAATAGTCTACACAAAAACTTAAATTATCATTCTCTTTTTTAACAAAAAAACACTAGGGAATCCTAAGGATATATTATAGGTTGTATGAAACCCCTCTACATCATATCATGTACTACAGCGTCAACCCCAGTATCTCCATTGGTAGCATTTGATGAGGATCCATCAAAATCATATATGCATCCAATTCTACCCTTATCCCAAACATGATATCATGTGGAGGGTAGTGTCATAACCTTATTTGGAAAAAAATCTAGGAGCTCTTACACAACCCTGGGAATATCCTCTACCCAATCTTCCACTGAAATCTTCACCAACTGAGACAAAAATAGGATCTACTTTCATTCCACCCACCCCTTATCTTTTCTCACCAATTGACATGTCTCGATGGCACTCCATATCATAAAATGAAACTCTCCATTGAAAATAGTTTATGAATGTACAAATAGAATAAAACTAATCCATACCAAGGATAACATAATATAGTTGTATCTACAATAAAAATAAATATCCCACTAACAAGTGTTATCCTATCACTGGCCTATATTCCCAGCACACATCAAATAAATAAGTCTTACCTCCAACCAACGTAGGTAACACTTGGTCTACCAGAAGTGTCTCCATATATAGTCCTAAGGTATAGACCAAAGTAATAGAAAAAAGGATTGTGAGAATCTTGAATCAAATAGGTCACAAACAAGGAGAGGTGACAAATTGATCTTTTATCAGCCTCTAAAACCACACAATATCCTATTTCCCTAGAGATGGGGACTTTCACGAAGCTTCCCTCTTCTAACACCATCTTCTATCAACTTCTAAACAAGTAGTGTTGGTCCATAATACTGAAATGTACATGGTGGAAACCATTTCTACTATAAAAAATGTTCTTGAACTCCTATCTTAAACTATCTCCCAAAGCGGCCAGACAATGATCTTAGTGGTGACTATGTCACCTCAAATACATAGTAAAAAAATGGCAAGCCCCTAGAAGGTTATTTGAAACAACAAGTCCTATAAGTACCTAAAGGGATCTGTTGTCGTTTGTTCCCCATAAGACAGAACCCCAACTACCTAAATGTATGTGACCCACTACCTGAAGCTCTACTCCTTGAGATTCTCTACTAACCACTCTCTTGATGATCACCTCCAAAATAAAGAATCTATTTGATAACTGAAACCTTCTTTTGCATCTCTATTTAAGTTAAATGTTTAAATAGGGTCACCATATTCCAGATCATTGGGAATAACACCACATCCAGACGCCATGATCTAGACTCTTAATCAAGGAAAACATTAAGTGTAAGTATAGAAAGTCCTTTAATTTGATCTCACTATCCCACGCACTCAGGCTCCCCTACTAAAGGGAGAGAATATCCTGCCTCTTTTCCACCTTCATCATTGATAAAAAAGACATCTAAATGGAAATATTTTTGGAATTATAGACAGAACATAATTTCCTCTTTATGGTCACTAAGATACAATATCCACCACTTAAATACAACTCCTCACATATAACTAACTGCCAATGACACCTAAAACTCATCCCAATATTGAATCAGACCGAAGGAAATCTCAACATCTTCTAAACAATTCTTTTTCTCTATATCAAAAATTATCCCTTCATAATTCCCCAAACTCTGCCTATGAAAATAAAATAAGTCCCTTTTCCATTCCCCATCATCCTTTATTTGGTTGGTTCTTCTTTGATCAACTAGATTTGCCTAATCAAACTAGAATACCTGATATAATCATGAATGATGACCAAAATTAATTCCTCAAAATCTAGGAGAAACCATAATACATGTTTAATTAAATTTTATCAATGTTTATTTAATTAATTAATTTCAATTTCCAAAAATCACCAAAATTCAGAAACAAATAAAATCAATCATGATGCATGTACCTCTCCTAGGTCTCTACCCTAAAAATATTTGAACCTCCTTTAAAATATAAATAATATAAGATTCTTTAAATTAAATAGATCATGGGGAGAATAGAATATCATGTCATGGATATTCTTCCTTACCTACGCCACACTATTTCGTAGTTCCTTGAAACGTGCATTCTAGATTTAAGAATCACTGTTTCCAGGTGGTTTCCATTGGATTTATTCATGAAACCGAAAACTTCCAACAGTTATTTATCCAAAGAGGACCTGATTTCAAAAGTCATTCATTCATTAAGTTTTGAACTTTATGATACTTAAGAATGTGCATTGGTCGAGAGGATGTGAGGTCGGACTCATCACACCCTTTTGGGGGTAATTATTGTCTACTTCGGGACTCCCTTTGTAAGATTAAAATATTTTCAGCAATCCTTATTAATTTACCAAGTATATCATAAGTATCCCGTTGAATTTACAATCACTTATTAACATGTGTAAAATTTATAATCATTAGCCTTCATTCAAGGTTCTTCAACAATTGAAACATATGTATGTATTAGAGGTTTTACATCAATGGTATCCTCTAATATATCGATTAGAGATTATATTAATCATCGTTTTGATGATACTGGTTTTTAATCCACTCAGTGGGGCACTCTGATATTTATTGTCATCTAAGGAGACAAAGGTTTGTTTTAATCTTGGGATCGTACTCATAAAATGAGATACCTACATATCCTTGTGAAAATAATCAGAACCCTCATATTTTGGTGCTTCTTAATAGGACACATCATACATTTTAAGGTCATGTGATATGGACCTCTAAGCGGAAGGTGATTAGTTGAAACATAGTATGGGACTTATGCTGAAGTAGACCAAGGAACTTTGGAAAGGATATAGGTTTCCAAGTAGGATCAAAACCTATTGGGAATATGGCCCAAATAGAACAAGGTTGATTTGAAGTGTTGGGTTTGTACCTCAAGAAGGCTTCCTACGTATCTCATATGGATGAGAATCAAAGCCCATGTAGTTTGATATGTCTCATAGGAGAGTATAGTCCTCTGAGAGAGATGAGTATGGGATTACTTTATGAAAAAGTATGCCTTGATTATTTGAGGATTGAATTTGGGGCTTATTTCCTAAGGAGGATTCCCAAATTGGGGGAATTAAGGTTGGATTCCTGAGGAGGATATCCAGTGAGCTCAGGCCCTGAAAGGGCTTCCTACGTATCTTGGTTTGAACAGGAATCAGAGTTCTCGTAGTTCCTTCATATGAGTGTTTGTGAATATATTGTAATAATCCAATATCTCTAAGCCCACATGAGCCATGCTCGGCGTGATAAACAAAAGGATGTGAAATATTCAACAATGACACTTCATACTTTTCCTCCCCCGCTGATGGAAGAGGGCATGTCGACTGTGGAAGAGGGCGGGGCAACAAGCCTTCCCTCTCTTCTTTTTACATTGGACAAGGGTCCAATGTAAGGAAGAAGGGGTATAGGTGAGGGGATTATACCAGGATGGCTTCCCTAAAATTGGTTCTGGTAGGGGAGGGAGACTTATCCTATACTTACGTGGAATGGAAAGTGCGAAGTGTACCTTCCCTACTAGAGAACTCAGGTCCCGGGTCACCTCTTTGAAAAGGGAGAGGCCGGAACGCTACCATCTTCCAAACTGGGAACATCTCAACATTTTTTCTGGGAGAAAATTCCATGTGATTGCGGATATACAAACCCACAAACATCCCATGAATCTTAACCCCATTTTCAAAAAAATGTGGGAAACCTCTGGCTGCGGAAATACAAACCCAAAATGAAGACATGCTAATGTTCCTTATCCGAAGGTCTTAGAAGCTAGGAGATTTTGGGGGTGGCTTCAACTTATCCCCTTTCGAATAAGGGAACCAAGGAAAGAGATAACCTTCCATGAAAGGCTTTAAAGGGTATTTTAACTGGTCACATAGGTACCTCACGCAGATGTGCCGTGTAGGTACCCCACGTTGTCCTATTTCATAGGTATGGAGAGTAGGTTTTCTGTGCAGGTATAGCGCGTAGGTATGGATGAGGACTAAAGAGAATTTTAAGAACTTCAAAACATTTCTATCCCATTTAATTATCCATTCTTTTTTATCTTAGAGAAGTACCTGAGTCAATTTGAGAGTTCTAGGAGAAAGAGCTACGCAATGGGAGCTTCAAAGAATCTTTCACTTTTTTCAGTCTGAAAATGGGGAACCCAAGGGTTATATTTATAGGCACGGATGGGCCTGGCCAAAGAAACTTTAGTCATGAAGGTATTCTGCGTAGCTCCACTACACAAGTGATCTACATAGATGCATCCCAAATCTTCCCACGCATTGTTCGGATGTGTAGCTATGTCGTGAAGCTCGGCCGCGCAACTCTATCATGAAGCGCGGCCGTGTAGCTCTCTCATGAAGTTGCTGGATGTTACTATATTTCATAGAGCTTGGGAGTATTTTTTGATGTTTCCTTTGTACTCTTTGAATATTTTTAAGTAGTTTCAACAAAATCCCCCCCTCAGGATTGGATATGAAATATAAAAATAGGGTCAAGTCCTGAGGTGAATGTCTGGGAAAAAAAGATCTGGACGGATTAATGAATAACACAATTTTTCTGTGCAAGAATTTATCACTGATCTGTCATGAAGGTATGTCGCGCAGATATGGCATGTAGTCATGAAGTGGAGGTCTTCTGTTTCCTATAAATAGGTCTCAAACTTTCATGTATTTTTCTTCACTTGTGCTTTATCTGAAATTTAGAGATCTCGTTGCGTAGCTCATTCACTTAGCTGTATCGTGTTGTGCTATCGCATAATTCTCTTGAAATTTCTTCAAGGTAAAATTGTTTACGCGATTTGAGCTACACCAAAAGGACTTCACTGATAGAGTTCCACTATTATCTTTGTTGAGGGAACTACGCGAGTGACCTTATTGGAGGAACTTGTCGAAGGACCTACGTGAAGGACCTTGTCAAAGAACCTATGAAAAAAATTTCCTTTTCCAAAAATTTTCACTTTATTCTTTAAAATTTGACTTTGAAAGTTTTGATAATTCTGTTTTCAGGAGAAAGAAAAAATGAATCATTTGATAACCCATACGAAAGAAGCTAAGATTCTTCAAAATGAAATGATGAGGATCATCGGGCCAGATTATTATGAAATTGTTGAGAGTACTCTTCCTGGGCTATGTAAGGGTCTAATTCCATAGCAGCGTGACTATCCACAAAGTCCTTACATGCCTCTATATGGGCATGGGATTTTTCAAGATGCCCATTTTCCATCTATTAAGAAGTACTTTCCAAATAATTGGTTTCTTCAGTACTCCAACTGTAACAACATGAATATTATTTCAAGGGGGGGTTCTGTTACAAGAAGTCACAGTCCCAATTGGTTTCATCCTTCATCATAGCGGTTGCACTCCAGACATGAAGGATCATGTTGTAGAGCCAAGGCCACATTGTTATGATTCCACTTTTCAGGCTTCTCAAACTGATCAATGAAATAGTTGGAATGGAGACTAGGACCTTTGTTCTAGAGGGGGTGGAAAACCTGAGTGGATGTGGGAATTCTGGGTACGTCGGACTTGTAAAGAATTTAGAAAAGAGTTATCAGACGTTCATATTTATGAAGTTGTCTAGATGGGGAAAACTTATGTTTAGAAAAACGAATTCATTTCGGAATTACTGAGTCGATGGAGTCCACAAACGAATTCCTTTAATTTGACACATAGTGAAGTTGGTATTAGTCTCTAGGACGTTTACCAAATAACTAGAATTCCTATTCTTGGGGAAATGTATGATGAATTCATCCCACCTACTTCAACATGGGGTGATGTTACTAGAACACCACCGCTAGCCCATGAACTATTTAAGATAGCAAAGAATTTACCCAAGGATAAGAAAGATATTCATGCTAGAGTTTGGATGAATGATTTCTTAGAACCAACAATAGAGGAAGGTCCAACTTGTTGAAATCCTATTATTTTTCCTTCTTCCGATAACCAAGGCAGTTCAGGCACATATTGTCCTACACTAGAAAGAGGCAATTACAAGCACTGGGGTTATAAAGTCAAACCTGATACAGATGCATAAGTATGCTTATCTGCCTTCCTTGCTATGTGTCTAAGTGTTTATTTTCTTCCAGTATGTGAATCTAGTGGGGGTGTAAGATTAGGGACTTTCATTATTGCAGCTAAATTGGTAGAGGGAAAGTATATTGGGCTAAAAACCCCTGTTTTGGAAAGAATTTACCATCTCCTACTGCATTTATACAATGGAAAGGCTCTATTTAAAATTGTGGGGCCATTTCAAGTGTTGTGGGGCTGGATTGTAGTACATTTTTCTTCATACTCAGTATTGAACTCATTCAGAGTTCTTAAGGGTCTATTCAACCCGTTTTTACCGAATGTTTTAGGTATTAAGCCTCTAAACTTGAGACCTGACGTGGTATTGAAGGTATTGAATGTCTCAAGAGAATTCAACTTCTTTAATTTTGGTAATCCACCAACTGTAACATTTATTGATGATGGTAAATAAAAGAATTATGAGCTGAGATCTTATATGATGGCATCTAGATATGGTGTAATATCAACCAGGATTGATGGTGAAATTATCTACGAGGATTATATTCCCTTTAGGTTTGCTCATCAGTTCAGGTGTCTTAAACAATCAAGCACCTTTCCACCCACATATGTTAGATATGAGAAGTACCCAATGGTAGTGAAACAATTCTGGATTCTCACAGCTTTAGAGGTATCAAAATTGAAAATCACATTACCTCCACTAGATGCATCAATTGGATTGGATGCTGGGTATGCCAAAGATTGGGTTTCTTCATATCCTCATGGGGCTCTAACAAAAGGAGTATATCGAGTGGTGGCTACAACGACTTTTTCATGTGAAAATAGTCACAAGAAGTCCATGTCTAGAGATGATACAGAAATTTCAGAGGTTTTAGAGCCCTCAAGACGTCTTCACAGGAAGTCCATGGAAAGATTAAAAACATTCACCAGTTACTTTTATCAAAGGATCCAAAAAATAATCAATACTGATATTCCTATTGCTTTAGAAGAATGGAATGAAGATCTAGGGAAATCTGAAACCAATGTTGAGATTAACCCAAACCTTGAAAGATCTGATGTTGGAATACTAATAGAAGAGTCAACGGAACAAAATGTTTGCAGAGCCAATTTGGGAATCAACCAACATTTTTTGGATACCTTAAATAGTGAGGTGTTGTAACATTTCAGGCCTTATACAATAAAATGATGGACACCCTTAAACTGAATATTGATATTCCAGGCCCCATCAAGGAGTTTGAAGATTTCCATGAGGAATTTCAAGGCTGTAATTTTCTATTCATGCATTTTCATCCATAATATTTTCTTCAACTTGATCAAAATTCACCTTATGCATCTTTATCAGTAGAAAATGTCGCAAAGGATCTTTAGGAATAGGGTGTTCCACTTTATCCTTCTGCTAGGGATGAAGAAATACTTATAGAGGATCCTTCATCAGGAGATTCTCTAGATCATTCAAATGTCATACGTAAACAAATTCAAGGAAATACCCCCTCTGAAGAAACAATTTATCAAAACACCGGAGTTGGGAATATAGGGGATGAATCCAATCAAGTATATGACTTATTGTTGGGTAAATATAGTCATCAGTCTGAATCATATTTGTTTCTTCCATTTAAAACTAATAATGACCTTGATTTTTTATTTAGGGTTATCAGCTCTTAGATCATAGGGTGAAGCTTCTACTACCCCAAGAGAAGCCGAATAAAAAAAATATTTAAGCAACCTGTTTCCATAGTACATTTTACCACATGATAGTGACTTAGATTCAGATTTAGATATGCAATATGGTCTTGGCATGGCATGTAAGAAGACACGATGGCTGATTTGGAGAATAATTGCTGAAAAGACTTTGGAAGAATTATCGTCCCATTTTTCAAAACTCCCAGCATTATTCTGTGTGTTGGGATTTGGTGGGTTCAATTATCGGCTGGTCTATGATGCCATGAAAGAGAATATTCACCAATGGGAGTAGGAGCATAAGTTGAGACAAGATTTTGAAGAGGCTAAATGACTCATCAATATTAAGGGCTTTCAATCTGTAGTGGTTAAGGCAGAGAAAAATCACAACAAGAAATCACTCAAGATTAGCCAACAAATCAAAGAAGCCACGAAGGAGTTATTATGTCTTCAATAGCAACTGGATGCTTTTCATACAAAGCTTGATCAACTGAATCAGACATTTGGAGAAACCCAATTAGAGGGGATAACTTCCATTTCAATGTCTAAGGAAGCATTTCATCAGGCAGAGGAGGTTGGAGTTGCTCAACTATCTCAACTTCAGCAAGCAGCTGATAGAGCTTATGATGTGGTTCAACAAATGAAAAGTCATGTTGAAAGTTTATTCTGAAACATGATAGAGAGGCTCTATTTTGTGGATGAACCTCTATTTTCATATAAATGAAATAAATTTTGTTTTGAACCATATAAATCTTCATTCCTATATTTTTCATGATAACAATATGAAAGGTAAATGATGATAATGATTCCTTTATATTTAACAACCATTATTTATAATAATAAGAATGAAGTGCTCAAAAAAATTATTGTTAATTCAAGGGACCTAATAAGCATAATTTGACTATTGCTAGGGTCATATGGACAACCCTAAAAATTTTGTGTCTTTTGACCTCTTTTTTTTTATTTCTCAATATTACCTAAATCATACAAAAAAATGTATATTTAGTGAACCGGGACTCGGATTTTTTTTAGAGTTTCCCTTGCAAGTTCTCAATTTAATGAGTACCGAGTCTTTTTTTACTGGTAGTTTTAAGTCTTGTAGTGAGGACATTGGTACTGTGCAATTTTAAGTCATGCAGTAAGGATATTGGTAACGCTAATTTAAGGCCTTTGGCTCTAACCAAAAGTATGAAACTCTCCCAATTTATTGATAATTTGTTTGGAAATATACTATCATATTCAGGTATGAAAGGGAAAATTGTAAATTGTGATTTTAGAATTTCTGAAAATGGGGAATGGTATGAAAAAATGGATAGAAGCATTAGAAGAAGTATTTTTTAAGAACAAAGTTACCATTATTTGAAAAACCTGTTATGAGGGCTGTATTATGCAGGGCCAAATAGGGCATATGTTGCATATCCAAATAGTGGAATCTTTTGACTGATAGGACGATTATGTGGGTGACTTATGTAAGGCCGCATAAGGGCGCGTGCTGCATAGTCAGGAAAAAGAGCTCTCGGATATTTGACGTTCTATTGCTAAAAGTCAAAGAAAGTTTATGGAGATTCAGATTTTCTGAAGCATAGAGTTTGGTTTATAGAGAAAGGTACCAAAATATGGAAAGGGTATTTCCAATCAAGACATCCAAAGAATCAGAGGGATACAAATTTTACACAGTTCTGACCCAAATATAAAAGATATGGTGTCTATAGTTTTAGTTCATACAACTAGGACCAGAAATGGAAACAATATATAACATGTGGCCAAGTGATTTCAAGATTATTTTATAGTGTATAGAGCACATGTTGATAGAAATGTGTAAACCATGGTCTTGAAGACTTTCAGACAGTGAGAAAGATGATGGGACAAATATACTTGAATGGCTATTTTTTTTATAAAAATACAGATTCTTGTATATTGTCATTTAAGTATTAAGGGGGACAAAGATACTATAACCAAGAACTAAGTTACCATTATTTGAAAAACCTGTTATTGGGCCTATATTTTGCAGGGCCAACTAGGGGCATATGCTCCATATCCAAATAGTGGCATCTTTTGGATGACATGCCTGTTATGTAGGCAACTTATGCAAGGCCACCTAAGGGCACATGCTACATAGTTAGGAAAAAGAGCTCTCAGATATTGAAAACCTTGTCACTAGAAACCATAAGAAAGATTATGAAAATTTGAAAGAAAAATTCAAGATTAAAAGTGTGATATATGAAGGGTTTATGCCCAAAGTATATGAGAAATATTTGAATCAGTATTCGCTATAAATTTGATATCCTTTATATAGATCTAACTCATATGTAAAATGGAGGCTTTCTTTGTTTCCTTTGAATGAATATGGTACTATGCAGTTTTAAGTCATGCAGTGAGGACATTATACATTGAAGTTTCACATAATTTAGTAAGGACATTATACTATGTAGTTTCACATCATGTAGTAAGGACATTATAACTTCATAATAAATTAAAACACCTTATATAAAGAAACCATTTACTCAACTCTTAATCCCACGTGAGCTATGCTCGGTGTGAGAAACAAGGAGCAATAAGGGTTTCTTTTATAATGCAATGGTTATGCAAATGAAGAATAGGGGTATTAGATTTTCATTCAGTGTAATGTCATGAGGTAAGGATGACAATAAACTGATATGAAAACTAGATTAAGGGATAAAACCCAAGTATCACTATATGTCATGCTGGGTAAAGAATTAAGTCATACATAGTTTTTTTAAAACATTCCATATGCTGATTTGATTGATTTTTTTAATACAAGAAATAAAGGGGTTTTTGATTGTGGCTGGGCTCAAGATTGGAGATCTATGCATCTCTACGTATTTCAAAATATATGAGAATCAAGCCATACGTAGTTCTTCAAACAATCATTCCTCACGCTAAGTTTTATACGAGGAATGAGGATTTTGATATTTTTTGAGAGAACGATAAATTTTAAGACATGAAATGGTATAAGGACCAAATCATATATCTTAAGGAAATACTATGTATAGATTTGATTCGTATACAGGAGTAGAAAAGAAAATAGAAAAATTTTGTGGTTGTGGCTAGGCCCAGAATTGGAGATTCAGGCGTCTCTATATATCTCATTAAAAAATGAGAATCAAGCCATACATAGTTCTTGAAACTTAGTCTCTATGAAGATCTGACTCCGACATAATAAAGAGAGGGAATCATGTAATACTAAGAAGTAGTGATGATTTCAATGATGTTTGGTTATGGAAACTTATAACATCTTATAGAGAAAATGTTAGTTGTAAAAATGATGTCATGCAGTTTAACGCCATGCGACAAGGATGATAATGCTATACACTTTAACATCATGCAACATGGACACTTATGGTTTTTATGAAGTTTAATGTCTTGCAACTAGTACATTAGGGTTGTGTAGTTTTATGTCTTGGAGTGAGGACTAATGTGCATAATTACACAAAGTATTTCTTCAAGAATCTCGCATTGGTTGGATATGTAATGAGTTCTCCATCCATTGAGATTAAAGCATATGCTTCATTTGAATAAACCCTATGTATGGAATAAGGTACTTCCAATTTTGGTTCAAGTTTTGGAGGTTTCTTTCCTAGTATCATTGGAGTCCTAAGTACTAATACCAATTCCACTTAAAGTAATGAACGAAGATGAACTTTATTATTAAAAGCTCACGCTATTCGGTTCTGATAGACTTCTAGATGATGAAAATTATGATTTCTTTTATCATCTAATCATTCCAACTCATTAAACCATTTCTAAGATCTTTCATCTGTAGATAAATGATTATATATTGAAACTCTAATTGAAGGAAATTGTATTTCAATTTTCAAAACCACGTTAGTTCCTATACCTATGAATAAGGATCTGCTTGGGTGGAAGTATAGATTGTTGTCCGATAAACCCATAAAGCATTAAAAAGTTTATCAGGCCATGATTTCTTATCTTTATATACCATCTTATGGAGTATATTTGATGGGTTTTATTGAAATCCTCTATCTTTCCATTGGCCGCTGCATGATAGAAAGATGAATGGTTATATTTGATATTATATTCTTGATATAACTTTTTTACTTCAACTGAACAAAAATTGGTGCCATTTCCTTTCAAAATAGTATGTGGGATGCTAAATCTAGTGATGATATTAGTTTTGACAAAACAAATGATGATTTTTTCTCTGAATTCCTTGAGAAGTATTTCCTCATACCACTTAGAGAAGAAATCAGTAGTAGTGAGAATATACTTGAACTTCTTAGCCGTGGCTGGAGGATAAGGCCCTACTATATCCATTCCCCATGTGGAAAATGGCCAAGAGTATTTAGCTGTATGTAGAAACTCTAGGGGTTGATGAATGAAGTTTGCATGAACTTGATAGGGATGACATTTTTTTTGTGAAGTCTGTAAAATCCTGTGTCATTGAAGGCCAAAAGTATCCAAGATTTCAAATCTGATCAGAGAGTCCGTGCCCAGATTGGTGGGTACCACAAGCTCCTAAATGAACTTCTTTCATGACAGTCATGGTATCTTCTACATCAATACATCTGAAGATAATTCCATCAAAGCCTCACTTGTAAAGGACTTATTGGTGGTTTGGACCATCATAAAGAGTAAAATTAGCTACTCGTCACCAGATCTTCTCTTTCTCATCCCTATTTAGTGGAAGTATCCCACTTTGAAGATATTCCATTATGGATGTTCTCCAACCCATGGTATGACCATATGGTTCAGAAATATGAAAAATTTCATTATTTTCCTCTCTTATGGTTTGAAAAAAATGTGAAACCACGCGACGATTGGTTAGGCTGAAACTGTCTCATACCGATTTGGATCTTCCAAGGCTGTAGCTGCATTAGACAGTGCATATGCTTTGGCATTTTGTGATCGCAGAACATAGGACAATGTCAGCTCTGGGAAAAATTAAGCCAATAATTCTCTGACGTAATCAGAAAAAGGTATTAACCCATCTTTTTTGATAGAGTATTACCTATTGATTTGTTTGATTACCAATTCTGAATCACCTTTTATCTTTAAATGATCCATTCGCACCTGAAGGGCCAATTCCAAACCTTCAATTAGTGCTTGATACTTTGCTTCATTGTTGGTACCACCTTCCAATAATAAAAAATAATAAGGCAATGATACCTTTTCTAGGGAAATAAGAACTATTCCTAATCCAACCTTATTGAGTTTAGGATTTTCCAGTCTCTTCTCGGTTGGACTTCTAGAAGCACAATCAAATTATATTTCCCATGTTTGGGAATTATCTTGAATAGATAAGACCTCTTCATCATGAAGTTCAGTATTAAACAATTTATCTTTCATGGATGGATTCTCAGCAAGGAAATCAGCCAGATCTTGGACCTTTATTTCCTTTTGAGGCACAAACTGAATATCAAACTGTTGTAAAATAGCCTCCCACTATGCTTGATGTCCTGTAATCATAGGACGATTGTGGATAATTTTGAGCGGGTTATTACGAGATATCAATTGGACTTTATGATGTTGCAGGTAATGTCTCAATTTTTGAACAACAAATATTAATTCCAAGCAGCACTTCTCAATACTTGAATACCATATTTCCACATCAAGCATAGTGCGACTCAGATAATAAAGGCTGCTTTCATTTCCATCATCATTCTTTTGGGCGAGGAAGGAACCTAGTGATCACTCTAAAGCAGTTACGTAAATAATGAGTGGTCTTCCTTCAACAAGTGGCATCAATACTATTGGAATCAAGAGATATTTATTTAGTATATCAAACAATTCTTGGTAATCCTCGGTCCATTGATAAGTGACTCCCTTCTTCATTAATCTAGTGAAAGGTAAACATTTTCCTGCCAAATTGGCGACAAAGCACCGAATATAAGCCAAGTGCCATTGAATTCCTCTCAATTATTTCAAATTTCGAGGAGGTGACATACCAATCATTGATTTTATTTTCTCAGGATCAACTTCGATACCACAATGGCGTACAATTAAGCCAAGGAATTTTACTGAGGTTACCCTGAAAGCACATTTTAAGGGGTTCATCTTCAAATTATGTTGTCGATGTTTGCGAAATATGGTTTCCAAATCAGCCAAGTGATTGGATCATTGTTTTTATTTGACCACCAAATCATCCACATAACATTCAACAAATTTCCCTAAGAAGGGTTTAAAGATATGGTGCATGGAACGTTGGTATGTCATGCCTACATTCTTTAATCCAAAGGGCATTACCCGATAGAAAAACACACCTCAAGGAGCTCTAAAGGCTGTAGATTCTTCATCCTCTAGGGCTATTAGAATTTGATTATACCCAGAATATCCATCCATGAAGGAAAGTGCTTCATAGCCAGTTGTTGCATCAATTAGAAGTTCTGTAATTAGGACTGGAGAATCATCTTTAGGACAATACCTGTTAATATCTCTAAAATAAATGCAGAATCTAATTTTCCCGTTCTTCTATTTCACTAGGACAATATTGGCCATCCATTCGGGATACTAAAATTCTCTGACAAAGTTATCTTTTATATGATTATCAACTTCAGCTTCAATTTTAGAGTCATGAGTTGGGGGTGTTCTCCTTTCTTTTTGCTTGAACCCACAATGTTCTTCTGGAAAACCAAAATGATGGGTGGTTACATCAGGGTTAAGACCTGACATTTCCATATAATTACAACAAAATATATCTCAATTTTTCTTTAGAAAGGAAGTATACACCTCTTTTTCCTCAGAGTTCATGGCTGCACTAATTAATGTGGGGCGTGGATCTTCTCCTATACCCATATTTATTTCTCTGAGTTCATCCACGGTGGTAGAAACACCTTCTTCAAATGTTGGAGAAGCATCCCCGAGATCTTCTTCTTCTTCTTCATTATGTGCCACTACTTATATTTCCATTTTAATGGTAGATGACAAGGAAAAACTCCCAAAATTAGGGGATGAATCAGTATTTGAATATCTTAAAGAAGAAGCCACCACATCTGACCCTATTGATGATGAAGGGTTTTTCTGTGGTGAAGAGGGATTGATGGATTGAGAATCAACATCTATGTATCCCTCTAATATTTCTACAACATCTCCTATTATGATTAACATAGTAGAGTCTCGTTTTAGTTCAGCAGATAAAATAAAAACATCTCCATTTAAGCTTCCATCATTGCTTAGTGCATCAATAATTTCTCCCATGTTATCAGGCTCAATTGTCGTAATTGACATTATGGGAATTATTGGATGAGTGTATGTATTTGGTTTTAACCTTTTCAACTTTATTGATGGGTAGAACATAATCTATATATAAATGCATTAATAGATCTGCTGGAATTTTTTCCAGTCATTTTGGAGCATTAACTCTGGTTATTTACTTGGTCATGGACTTTATTCCTTTTGTGTAATAAAACTCTGCCTTGATATATTGAGATTCACATGTTTTTAATGGAGCCTTGTCACCATAAAATGTTCCAATTTGACCATTGAATTAGTATTTCGGACATTGGTGGTATGATGAAGGTATGGCTGTATGTTGATCCAAACAAGGCCTTCCAAGAAGAATATTGAAGGCTGTGTCCTGAAGAACAACCCTGAAAGCTGAATTAGACACAAGATCTCTGAACTGAGTTCTAGGTGTAATTTCGCCAGTAGGTTCTTGTTTATTCTTTTCATATCCTTGAAACATTATAGTCTAAGGAGATAATCCAGATTTAGTTAGGACCAATCGACAAAGTGTACGAACGAGAATGAGGTTGACTACAGAGCCATTATCAATGAAGACTCATCGGATATCGATATCATTGACCTTGCTAGACAGGTACAAAGGTATGATGTGTCCATGTACCACATGGTCTTCATCTTCATCTGTAATAGATATGACTACATGACATTCTGCAGAATCATTCTCTATACGATAAACCTCAGCAGCAGAATATTCACTTTAAAATTCTTGAGGAATTAACAAGGCCGCAATGAGTGCTTGTCAAAGATCTTTTGATAGATTCAAAGCATCCGAAATTGATAACTTGGCTGGTAATTGGGCCAATTGTTTCAATACATTATAATTTTGATCCAAAGGTCTGCATTTTCCAGCATGGAGATGTGGTTTTGCAGGTGATTTGGAAGTTGATGTTTTTCTTGTACATGTGTTCTGTATTGAAACAGAAGTGGGAAATACCACTGACTTTGGAAAATTCGACTGGCTAAGTCTATTCATCTGCTAAGAAGAAGATGGTGTAGCTTCTAATTGATCCTCCAGAATAATTTTTCCAGAACTAGATTTTCTTTTCATGGAAGAAACCCCTTGTTCTTGTTGAGCTCGCAAAAGAGCTCTTCCATGAGTTTCTACAGCATATATGGTTTGAGCAGGGGTAGAGTTAAAATGATGGTTTCTGGAATTCCCACGTCTTCCTCTGTTTCCTCGACCTTGGCATCTACCTCTAGTCCCCCAATTAGGCATAAGGAATTATGGCTCAACACAGTTAAAATCAACATTGTCATAAGGATATGTTAAATGGATAACATTAACAAGACCAAAGATCAATTCTTCTTCTGATGAGGATTCTGCCTGACATATTACTTCTGGTTGTACCATTTGGCGGGGCGGTGGTCGTGATTTTGAGACATATGGCATGAAATCTTCCATGGTAAAGGACAACTTTGGCATTGATGTGAGATTGTCTTCTTATGACTACTCTTTATCCTTATGACCACTTTGTTTCTTTGAGTAACAAATCTTTGATGAAGATGGTTTTTCTATGGAAGGTGTGGTAGAAGACACAATTGGTTATTTCAACTGTGTTTGTAAAATAGTATGATTTTGGTTGATCATTTTCATGATCATCCAATCATTATATTTTTGACCATTTTTACTTTTAACTTCCTTCCATTCCCCCTCTTAATCTGGATTGGTGTCAGTAACACATGCTACTTGAGTTGAAAAACTTTTCAATTTCACTTGTCTAGAGTCTAACATCTTTTCCAAAAGGTCTTTGAAAACAAAGCACTACTGAATGGGGTGTCCCAACATATGATGAAAGGGAAAATAATTCAAACTATCTTCATCTCCATCTTTATTTGGATTCTTTATCCTTGGAAACTGAACCAAATTGATTTCCAAGGCTAATATGAAGTAACTAGGAACATGCTCATTTCTGAAAAAATAGATTTTATTCTTTAATTCCTCAAACTGTTTTCGCCTTTGGTCTCTTTGATTGTCTTGATGAAGTGGTAATTTATTCTGATGCTCAGGAAGTGGAGACCTTTAGTATGATGAAGGTCTTGAGGTAGAAGCAGGTACAGGTTCCTGTTTGATTGTAATTATAGTAGCTTCTACCTTTCCAATTCTCCTTCCTAGAACTGATGGAATTGTATGAGTTTTATCCCTAGTCTCTATGAGAGAGTCTTCTATCTGCTGAGTGATTGAATTAAGGTCTCGAAACCCTCTTGTGTATTTCACAGGGATCAATGGTGTGCGTAATTCATCACGTATATTTTCCACACATATTGGCATAAACTCTTCTTGAGGGAGTTCTAAACTTAAGGAATATGTTAATCCCTTCTAGCGAGTAATGAAATCTAAAACTCTTTCATTTTTCATTTGTTTATAATTACTAAAATCAAAAACTATCTTCTTTGGTAATGTTGAGCTAAATTGAAGAAGGAATTTCTAACAGAGATACTTCCCACCTGGTAATTGATCGAGATTAAAAACTTGTATACCCGAAAAAAGTAGGTCATTATAATGACTGCACAAAACACATGAGCTTAACTGCTTCTTGTTGTTGAGGAGTTCCCATCATAGGATCACAACGAGAAACAAAATGTGTTAAGTGTTGTTCCAGATCTCCCGAACCATTAAAAATTGAAAATGTGGCATTCAAAAAATTTTATGGGGGAGGAATTGCATCCACCCATTTAGGGTAAGATCTCTTTTCCGATTGAACTGGTGCAAGTAGTTCCTCTATATCTACCAATCAAGTCATTAATGACTCAATTGTGTTCATAAGCATTTGGTGAATATCTTAATGAGATGGATCTATGCAGGTATTGCAACTGGAACTTGAGCTGGTGCAATAACTAGTAAGACCACTGATGGTGGTGCTGATATCTGTCTTGGATAACCCACAGAAATAGGTCAATCAGGATGTACATGATCCTATCTTGATTGTGTACCAAATGGAGGGAATTAATTATCTGTATCTGTAGTTACTACAAATCCACTTTACTAAGGAGCTCCTATAGGATTTGTAGTTTGAGAACATTCCTAGGGATACTGTCTAGCAGAAATTTCGTTTCGAAGTAACTCCTTGTTGAGTCATTTCAAATCCTTCATTTCCTCTTCTTGCTGCGAAAGTCTCTCTTCAAGTGAAAGAGATTGACCTTATCCAGTGGAAAAGTGAGATGCAATCTGAATTTTTTCCTTTCCCCTTGTTGGATTCCTTTTGGAGAGGGGGGAGTTGGTTATTGGAAGGCATACCTAGATTCTGGGTAAGCCTTTGATTTCGGGCACACACACCATCTTCATTTCCCTTAGTGTGTTCCACATTGTGGATAAGAACTTCATATTCTGATTCCCCTGAACTAGAATTATTTTATGGAGTATCTTCTGCAATGGTATTGATAACATTTGCTGATGAATAATTCATTAATGGCATTCTTTCAGTGTTTCTGGTAGATCGTCTCCCTTTTTGTCTTTTACAAAACTCTATTATTCTATATGAATAATTACCTAGAACTTTTTGATGGATAGTAACATGAAGGGAATCGTTGGATAGTTCAGTTGTATGGTTTCTTTGTGGCTTCTTTCCTAATCGGGAGAAAATTGATGTCTATTGAGGAGGGGATTAAAGATGCAAAATAGCCCCAACCTTGCAGGCTGGGGTTGATACTATTCTTCTTCTTCAAATTTTTGAACATTGATTAACGAGTTTTAACGTTCAATTAAATGATCCCCGAGCTAGGAAATATGGGGTGATTCTTGAACTACTACAGCTGAAATTCGTGCAACTGCTCTTTTAATTTTTCATATTTTGGTTCAGACATTAGCTGGATGCATCATCTGACAATTACATAAATGACATGTTTCAGAAGATTGATGTGCTATTTCGGACATTTTCATCCTCTAACGCCTGACATCCTTTAAACGGGATGCTTGCTCAAGATTCTCAGAGGCATGATGTAGAAGTAGTTTAAAAATTTCTTCTCTTTGGGCCTGATTCTGATGAAAACTGGTTGAGGCCTGTTCTTGAGCATACATTTGATTACACACAAAACCTTTTGACAGTGGTAGGTCATGGGAAATAAAATTACATGAAACTACTTTGGGAAGACTTTGCTGATTTTGAAGTGAAATGATATTCAATGCTCCATATGCACCCCATCCTCTGATGTGAACATTATATGGGGAATCGGAAATTAATTGGCATAGCCTCTTCGGAGCATTGAGACATGCGCGCTGAAGGGTTCTCTGTTGTTTTTCAACCCTTGGATGTTGGGAAACTGAAAGAGATGCCAAGTTAATTTGGTACTGTAATCCTTCTATTACCTTTATATGATTTTGATATTCATCATATGGTAATAATTTCGTTTTCAAATGATGAAGAATTTTCCATAAGTTGAGACGAATGTCATGAATGCAATATTCTGTCATTAATTCTGGAATATCAAACTGAGAATTCGCTAAAGGCCAGAACATCACTGGCATTTCTCCTTTAGCTAATTGTTTCCTCAGGTTCAACACATCTTCATCATCTTATACTAGAGGTTTCTGCACTTGGTTTGGCCAAAGTGGATGCTCTGCATTTGAGGATAAATGACCCAAGGGAGGTTCAGATAAATACTGTTCCCTTAAGATGTCTTCTGAGTGAGAAAGTGTTTCACCTATCAATGGAGAGGCATCAAACATGACTGGCCCTATGTTTGGAAGTGCCTCGTGATAGGAGGTCTTTCTTATTGCTATATTGCCAATTATAGAATTGTTTTTACAATGCGAAAAACTACTGCGGAGAGGAATTTCAAATCAAATGACTTTATGGGGAGGATTACCATGATGGATTACAACAAGGGATAAATCTTCTTGCTCCTTGGTCTTCTGGCCACATGAAGGGTTGCTGTGGCTCTCATCCAAAGATAGAAACTCTGGATTGACCAAATTTTCATGAAGAAAGCCTTCATGATGAATTTTCTAGTGAGAAACTTCATAATTACAATTACCACTCACAAAATTTGGTAATGAGAAGGCAGGATCTTGAATAGCAACAGATAAATGTCTGAGGGATTCAAGAACTCCAGCATTAAGAGGAGCTAAATTATAGCTTGACTCTTGATTTTCCAACAGTATTTGGTGAGTTTTTTTCTTGGATGTTCTCTTATACATAATTGGGGCCACTTAATGGGAAAAGTAGTTATCATGGGCAGGTATATGTGCATATCATGGATTAGTTACTAGAACAGACCGATTACCTCAAATTGGAAAGGGTGTATGTTCTCGATCTTGTTGTCCGTATGATATGGGGGATTATGCCCCATGACCCACCTGGACCGGAACATGAGGTGTGTATCTGCTCTTGGATGGAACGCCGATGTGTTATCTCATTTGTGGGGACAGATTTATGTGTCTGTTCCCTTGATACTGCTGAAGTAGTTGTTAAAATATCCTAACATGATTCCAAAATATTGGTAGGGATATGATTCTTCCCTTTCACCATTGACAAGATGTGTTTAGTGACTTCAGTGGCTAGAACGAGAATATATATCCATTCCATATCTGGAGTATGTGTATGTGCCTGCTCCTGTCCTAATTTTCCTATCAACGGGTATTGATCGTACTTTTTCATAGGGGTAGAGAGTTGAGTCTACTCCAAATTTGTCGTCGGAGTTTTCTGACTAACTTCTCGGGGTGCTACCAAACGAGACTGTTGGAAGACTTGATGAACATTGGTAGGTTTATGTGCCTGATGGATATTATACTTCAAGTATGGTTGATGGGTTTCCTTCAATACTATCAGACGAGACTGCTGACAGAATTGGGTATTGTAAACAGGTGTATGTTCCTGCTTACCAATTGCCACCATATTAGATTGGAGGGCTTCTTTAAATGTAGTCAGAAGATCCTGTTTACTGGATAATAACTTGTAAATAATTGTATGTTCTGATTCACGATTCTCCACTGGGTTTACCTAGTGGGATTGGTGGGTTGCTGTCAGACGAGACTGCTGAGAAACATAATTAGGACGAACAAGTGTTTGTGACCGCTCGATGTTTTCCATCAAGTTTGATCGATGGACTTCTCCAGGGGAGGTAGAGGTGAGAACCTGCTTCCTGTAAACCAGACGTTTTCCCTGGCGGTTCGTCTTGCTTTCCTAAATCTAAGAGACCTGGGCCAAACATCTAGAGGCAACACCCCCATCATGTTGGGGATATACTACAGTATGATTCTGGCAGTGATTTCTGGTTGGAGTCCTCAAGAATGAATCCTATATTTTTTAAGTGAGGCATTCAGTGACCTCTTGATCTACCTCCCTATAGTATGGGAGAGATTGATTGTTGCGTTATAAAGATAAAGACCCAAAATAGTTAGAAACGGTGGTTGGCACCATTTTCTTCTTGATCATTGGTCATTGTTGGCCAGATGATCGAGGATTATTGTTGACTTGGAGGGCCTGTCAAGCTACCTCCAAAGTCGGAATTGTACCATGATTGTGATGTTCCTTTATCATCACATTGGAGACCCAACGTTGAAGATGCTGGGTTGGTGATAACGTCCTTCTCGTGGATGAAGATCTATCTTGAGTAGCAGTCGGGAAGTTCACAGATGTTGTCTTGTAGAAATCCATTCTTCGGATTGAAGGGAATTCTCTGGAAAACTGAGAACAACAACAATTTCTATTAAAGTGACATCTTGTCAAATGGATACATACGTGATTAATTCCTTTGTCTGAACTTCCTTTATCAATTTATAGGGGCCTAACATGTGGTTAAAATTATTAACTTAGTTAAGGATTCACGTCGGGTTCACCATTTTTGTTTTGTAGTTCCCTGAAATGCGCATTCTAGATTTAAGAATCACTATTTCCAAGAGGTTTCCATTGGATTTATTCATGGAACTGGAAACTTTCAACATTTCTTTATCCAAAGAGGACCTGCTTTCCAAAGGTAGGCATTCGTTATGTTTTGAACTTTAAGATACTTATGAATGTGCATTGGTTGAGAGGATGGGAGGTTGGACCCATCACACCCTTTTGGGGAGAATTATTTCTACTATGGGACTCTCTTTGTAAGATTAAAATATTTTCATGAATCTGTATTAATTTACCAAGTATATCATAAGTATCCCATGGAATTTACAATCACTTATTAACATGTGTAAAATTTAGAATCATTAGCATGAATTCAAGGTTCTTTATAAATTGAATCATATGTATGTATTAGAGGTTTTTCATCATTGGTATCCTCTAATATATTGATTAGAGATTATTTTAATCATTTTTATGATGATACAGGTTTTTAAGCCACTCAGTGGGGCACTCTGGAATTTATTATCATCCAGGGAGATGAAGGTTTGTTTTAATCTTGGGATCGTACTCATAAAATGAGCTACCTACGTATCCTTGTGAAAGGAATTAGAACCCTCATAGTTCGATGCCACTTAATAGGACACATCATACCTTTTAAGTTCATGTGATAAGGACCTCTAAGCAGAAGGTGATTAGTTGAAACTTAGTATGGGACTTATACTAAAGTATCCCAAGGAACTTTGGAAAGGATATTGGTTTCCAAGTAGGATCAGACCCTATTGGGAATATGGCCCAAAGAGAACAGGGTTGATTTGAAGAGTTGGTTTTGTACCTCAAGGAGGCTTCCTACGTATCCCATATGGATGAGAATCAAAGCCCACATAGTTTGATGTGTCTCATAGGAGAGTATAGTTTTCTAATAGAGATGAGTCTGGGCTTACTTCCAGAAAAAGGATTCCTTGATGATTTGAGGATCAAATTTGGGGCTTATTTTCTAAGGAGGATTCCCAAATTGGGGGAATTAAGGTTGGATTCCTGAGGAGAATATCAAGTGAGATTGGGACCTGAAAGGGCTTCCTACGTATCCTAGTTTCAACATGAATCAGATTTCTCGTAGTTCCTTCGTATGAGTGTTTGTGAATATATTGTAATCATCACATATCTCTAATCCCATGTGAGTCATGATCGGTTTGAGAAACAACTGGACATGAAAGATTCAACAATGACACTTCATACTTTTCCTCCTCTGCTGATGGAAGAGGGCGCGTCGACTGTGGAAGAGGGTGGGGTGATGATCCTTCCCTATGTTCTATTTACATTGGAAAATGGTCCAATGTAAGGAAGAAGGGGTGAAGGTGAGGGGATTATACCAGGATGGTTGCCCTGAAATTGGTTCTGGTAGGGGAGGGATACTTCTCCTATACTTGCACAGAATGGAAAGTGCGAAGTATACCTTCCCTACCGGAGAACTCAGGTCCTAGGTAACCTATTTGAAAAGGACAAGGCTGGAAGCCCACCATCTTCCAAACCGGGAACTTCCCAACATTGTTTCTGGGAGAAAATTCCATGTGACTATGGATATAAAAACACACAAACATCTCATGAATCATAACCCCATTGTAAAACAAATGTGGCAATCCTCTGACTATGGAAATACAAACCCAAATTGGAGACACACTAATTTGCCTTATCCAAAGGTCTAAGAAGTCAAGAGGTTTTGGGGGAGGCTTCAACTTATCCCCTTTCGAATAAGGGAACAAAGGAAAGGGATACCCTACCATGAAAGGCTTTAAAGGGTATTTGAACTAGTTGCGTAGGTACCTCGCGCAGATATGCCACGTAGGTACCCCGCGTTGCCCTATTGCGCAGGTATGGTGCACATGTATGCCATGCAGGTATAGTGTGTAGGTATGGATGAGGACTGAAGAGAATGTGAAGAACTTAAAAACATGCCTATCCCCTTTAATTATCCCTTCTTTTGTAGTTTAGAGAACTTCCTGATATAATTTGATAGATATAGGCGAAAGAGCTATGCAATGGGAGCTTCAGAGAATCTTTCACTTTTTTCTGTCTGAAAATGGGGAGCCCAAGGGTCCTATTTATAGGCACATATGGGCCTGGACAAAGAAACTTTGGTCGTGCAGGTATGCCGCGTAGCTCTACCACGCAGGTTCTCCACGTAGAGGCATCCCAAATTTTCTCGCGTGTAGTTCGGATGCGTTGCTGTGTTGCGAAGCTCGGCCGCACAACTATCTTGCAAAGCACTTTCATGTAGCTCTCTCGCAAAGTTGTTGTATATTACTATATTTCATAAAGCTTGGGAGTATTTTTTGATGTTTCTTTTGTACTCTTTGAATATTTTTAAGGAGTTTCAACACACACACCAAGATCGGATCACATTTTTCCCTATCTACCCATGAAATTATCATAATTTTTAACTCCAAAATCCTTTTATCTATTAACCAAACCCTTTTATACCACTCTATCATGACACCCACCCAAACAAGGTACCCCACCTATACTGAAAATAAAGGAATATAGGTAATAAATCTTCAGTCTTGCCTCTAGTAGGCCCCAGGTTTCAAACATGCACCCACAGTATAAAATTATCACATATATGTTGTATTCTCGGCCAAAGTTTTTACTTTCAGTAGACCAAAATGAATTACCCACTCTCACAACTAGTATAGTTTGTGTATGGGGTTGATCCACATGGATATTGAAAGTATTTTTTACCTTGAGTTGTGATTAAATAACTGAATGTTTTATCAATTTATAGTTGATATTTGAGTGTTATGAGATTCGTTTTAGATGGATAAATGATTCACATTCTAAATTATTTTAAAGTATACTTAAAATAATAAAATGCACAACTATTTTTAGCAATGGATAAATGAAATGAATTATGGTTTTGGATGGTCATGAAGATCATCTAAAATTGATTAGATTATCAGGTTGTGTTGTTCGTAATAACTTACATATCTGAAATTTGAATGTAACAGAGCTTTCTTGGTCTGGACAGTTCAGATTAAGTTAATAGAAATCAACTTCTTGATATGAGAATTGGTTATTTAAAAATTTCTTGAAAACAAACCCCTTTTCAAGATGAAGAGTGTGCCTAATGATCATGGGATTACTCATCGTAATTCTCCTGGAGATCCCTAGAACTCCATTATTGATTTGATACAGAGTTTCTATTAAGATAAATAATAATGACATAGAAGAATTATGAGAGATAAAATGAACTAACACAAACACAATAAGTAGATTAAATTAACAAATATTCTTCATTACCCCCAACACGTATACATAAAAGGAATTAGCTACTCTTTCAATAAATGATGAAAAAAATTGCTCGATACCCCTGGTTTTCATTACAATTGATAGGAATTGAAAAAACCCAGAAATAATAGGAGAATAATCCTAAAAAGAAGTAGAATGAGTCTCCAATTCCTACCTCACCAAGACTAATTCCTTTTGGAAGATGATTCCCCTCTAAAATTTTCTATCCAGCATTAATTTTCCACCCCCAATGTCAAGGGGTGGTTAAAGGTACAAATACTATGATAAATAGTGGTTAAGAATGGTAGATATAAATTAGGTGGCCTCCTATTTCCATCCTCGAGGTTTAGGACTACAGTTATTTTAATCGTGAACAAACCATGATTAAGGTTCTTCCTTGAGGATTTGAGGCACACGTTTTCTTGGTCTGGTCTACATGGTTTGGTTAACCGTGTGGAGACTATGTGATAGGCCAATTCCTCCTTATAATCAAACCTTGAATGGATTTTTTATAATCCGCATGGTTTTTAAAACTGTGTGAAGACCGTGTGATGGGTTATATCTTGATGATCCTAGGTGTGAATGGTTATCTTTGTTGGGGTGTATGGTTTAAATGACACAGTAGTAACTGTACACCATGGAAAAAGGGTCCAAAAACCTCTAATTTCCATTCTAATTTCTCTATTCAAGAAAAATCTTTTTGACCCTTCCATTGATGACTAAATCCCCCTAAAAATACATTTTTAGGTTGTAAAAATACAAAAACTTTTTAAAAACCCCCTTTTCAATATTCTTAAAAGAAATAAAATTTCATATGCACATAAGTGCATCAAACTCCCCCACACTTGAACAGTTTTTCCCTAAAAAATGCATAGAAAATCATCTCATATGGGTCACCAAATAAATAGGTAGAACTTTCAAAAGTTATATCAACTAAATTAATGTGAATTTTGGATGAATAATTATTGAAATTTATATATTCATTATTCATGAATCACCAATCTTTGAATTTATCCAACAATGTAAGATCAATTCAAAACTTCCAAATATTCATTACAAAATCATTATTGTTTTCATTCAAAGAATGTTTCATCCTCTACTTCAATATCATCATGAACTTAGGTAGGTTAAGAAAATATTTATTCGACACCAAATGGTGGGATATCACTTTTATAGGTCACAAAAATCCATTGACCTGTTTCTTTCAATAATGATGAAAGGCCATCAACATATTTGAGCATGATTTTTTATATCTCAATTATTTTTATTGGGGTGAGATACTAGCATTGATATTTAGGGCCCAATGTTTCCATGTTTTATCATGATGAATTGAGGGATCGATTCAAGAGTTCATGAAATTTAGAATACATAATAACCACTAGTGCGACATTATCAATTTCTATACTTCACTTCCCTTAATTCACAAGTAGATTTCCATTTTAATGTCTTCCTTAATTTAAACTACTTCATCACAATGTTCATTTTTAAACAAAACTTTTTTTGAATTAATATCTAAAGGTTTCTCTTCAAGTATTACAATGTTTATTCATATCAAAAATATTCTTATCAATCTATAAATATGAGGAATTTTAAAAATAAGTCTCCAAAATCCATTTTTATCTAGTTAATATAAATGTGTGACATCTATTATAGCGCTTTATAATTCCCCTAAAAACATGTCATCCTAGGTAATTTCAAGGAAATGAGAAAATGGGGTGCCAAAAGTGGGTTACCTCCCCCCACACTTAAAACTAAGCATGATCCCCCATGAATTTGTTAAGGTAGAGAAGGGTGGGAAGAGAAAGTATGGTCAATGGCAGTGAGAAACAATGATAAGAAGAAAATGGAATTCATAACAGAAACACTACCCTAGAAAACAGTCAAAGAAAAGTTATTAATTGGTGTTCAAGAGTCTTCCAAGACAAAGAGTGTCTTCATGACAAAAAGAGAAATCCACATACTATATTGACAATGGAAGTATAAGAAGTGAAGTAATAATAACACAGTAGTAGAAAGTGGAATGAAACACAATCACACAATCACACCACATTAATGAAACTTCTATAGGATTAAGAAAGGTAAAAAATAGCCACAAAGAAGAGTGAGTGGTAAAAATAGTAGAATATAAAATAAAACTGGTTCCATCCTGAGGAGGGATAAATTCTAAATGGATCTTGGAACTAAGTGCAGACTGCCTCAACCCATGAATAATCTACTAGGGATGGATTATGTGTCCATTCCTTTGCTATAAGGTACCTATTTTGGATTCATTAGTGTTGGTTGAGAGAAGGTTCCCCGTACAGGTAGTAAGAATGGGTATGGTTGGGCAGGGGACAATATAGGTTGGGGTAGGTAGATCTTTCATGTGTATGCCTGCCATTTTGAAATGATTGGCCTCAACCTTCCAGTCAAACATGGCATAATAATCTTGGTCCCACTTCCATTGGAGGTCGAGGTCAACATACAGTGTTCCATAAAGGCTTGGGTAAGTGGAATAGGTTGAGTAGGGTGGAGGTTCCATAGGGGTGGTTAGAGTGGGAATTCAGTAGTCCTCATCATGTGGGAACACGTTTTGGGAGGCAGTGGGTGGGGTGGAGGTTGATTGGGGCTCATCCTGGGCTTCCCCATGATGAACATGAAAGGAATATTGGTAGACATCAAATTCTATCATGTGTATGAAATGTAACATAGTGATATCAAATGTAAGGTCTTGGGGTATCTTAATGAAGGCGATGTCATTAAATTCAATCTTAAGGTGATGAGCTAGAAGATTGATATAGGGGCCTCTGAAAATGACTTCATTGGGTTTTTTAAACATATGGTGGAGGTAATGGATGAAAAAAATGAAATGTTAATAGGTTCTTTAGTAATCATGGATTGGAAAATGAATAATTCTAGTAATCTTAAATTCCCGTAATTGTCTAATCAAGCAGTGAAATAGGTGGTGATGACCCGATGGAGAATCCAATATGTGGGGTTTAGAATCCAGGAGGCCTTAGAGGTTTGTGGTACACTGGGGGTCTGGATTAGCAATGGTAGCCCAAAATTCTCTAGTGGTGAAAGGGTCCAAATCCTAGGCTACCTGAGAATACCCCATGCTCTAAACGTATTCTTGATCATAATGTACGACAAATGTGTAAAATTATCCTAGCTGAAAACTATAACATCAGTTCATGAGGTGTGATTTTAAATTATCTATATCCTCTACAAATTCACAATAATCATCAACTGTATATCCTTCGTGGCACCAAAAGGTGACAGTGAACTCTAGCACTAGTTCCTTATAAGTGTGTTGGTGTACATCAAGTGCCTCAGTAAGGTACCCCTGGGAAATCATCCTCTTCAATTAATCATAAATTTTAAATGCCTCAATATGTTTTAGTGCAAAGCAACGTTGAGTTTTTACCTTGCTAGTAACTAACACTTGATAATTCTTAAACTCCTCTTTCTTTCTGAATTGAATGTTGGGACCGAAGAGGCTTCCGGATCCAGAATCATGGGAACGTTTGGAAGATGCCATGGATATTGGGTTGTTTGTCCTTTAGACTGTGGAATACACAGAATAGAAATTACACAATTGAAAAAATTATAGAAATATAATTAAATTTCCATCATGAATTCCCAAAAAAACCTATACCAACCTAAAAATAAAAGCAGTGAAATGATAAAAAATGGGGGGTTTTTTAAAAAAATTGTGCATGTGAGTGTAAGGAGGTTTTGAAAAATATTGGTTTGAAAAAGGGTGAATAAAACCCAATATTTAAAACAAATTGAAAATTGAAAAGGGGGAATGGGGAAAATCTTGTGGCTTCCCAAAAACTAGGGGAGGATAATTGAAATAAAATTAAAGAATAATAAGTGGAAGATGAATAAGGAAGAGAAAAATGAGAGAAAGAATAAGAACTTTCCTTGGAGTTGGATCCAGTGGAAGAAGAATGAAAGGAACTTGAGGTTTGAAAGCAAGGGAGGGAAAAATGTTACGCATGGTAGGGAGAGGGAGGGGCACAAAATTTGGGGGTGGTAAAATTGGGGTAGGAATTTTTAGGTTTAAAAATTTGTACATTTTTAAATAGTGCATGGTTAAATCAAATGGTTTTCAAAACTATGTAGTAATTGTGCGTATGGCCATTGGAATGTGGCGTCATTCCTACATGGTTTAATCTCATGGGCTGATTAGTCATGGGAGACCCACAAGAATGCCTCTACAATGATTTTTCCATTTTTCATGGTTAATGTTCATGGTTTTTTTAACCATGAACAAACCATATGTATGCCTATGTCTTTGAAAATTGTTAGATTTGCCCCCATTTGAATGAAATATAACCCTTTAAAAAAATTATTACCCAACTATTTTAAAAGATGATTTTAGATTTCCTTAGGATGTATAAGAAAATAATAACAAAGATTCAATGATACATATATCACTTTTCATGGATCATATAACTAAAAAAACAAAAAAAAACATGCTAACATTCTCCCCTAACAACACACAAACAAGTAATAATTTTGATAAAATTTTTAAAATTTTTGGTTAATTCCTAGCCAGTGCTATGCATATTGTCTCAAGATCAAGATAATTGGGCCTCTTGATTACCTAAATTGCATGGTGGATATCATGACCACCATGTTCTCCATTTGGAAGTATGGTTTAAGATGTTGTTTTTTCACCTTGAACATATGTCCATCTTCAGTAGCAACTTCCACCACACCATGGTGGGAAACCTTGATTACATTAAATGGTCTCGACCATAGGGACTTCAAGTTACCTAAAAATAACCTCAACCGTGAGGTAAAAACAATACCTGATTTCTGAAAATGAAATATTTCTGAAAAATCAAGTGTTCATGAACTGACCTTGTTTTCTCTTTGTAAATCTTGGCATTTTTATAAGCTTCTTTATGGATCTAATCAAGGTCCGACAGTTGGAATTTCCATTTTTGTTCAGCAGCCTTCAAATCATAGTTCAAATCTATGACATCTTAGTAATCCTTATGGTCGAACTCTATTGAAAATTTACATAGCTTTCCATAGACCAATAAGAATGGGGACATTCCCAATAGAGTTTTAAAGTAGTTTGGTCATCCCATGGAGCATCATATATCTTTTTAGATTAATCCTTTCTTGATTATCCCACTTTCTTTTCTTGGATTTGTTTATGTTCAAGATTAGACACTTCCACTTTTTCACTATATCGGGGATGGTATGGTGTCCCCATATTTTATTTTACCACTCATTTCATCAAAAAAATTCTCATCATTTCATTGTTGAGATGTATCACCTGTCACTAATGAGGACCTGGGGAACATCAAACCCGCTGAATATGTGCTTCTTCAGAAAAGTAATGACAACCTTTGTCATGTTTTGGGTTGTGGCAGCAGCTTCCACCCATTTAGAAATATAATCCACACATAACAAAATGTATTTTTTATCATATTATGGTGGAAATTTCCCCATGAAGTCAACACCCCACACATTAAAGGCTTCAACTTCAATTATGTGGTGTTGAGGCATCTCTACTCTACACCCAATATTACCTATCTGATGGAACTTAACACACTGTTCCATGATTGTTTGGGTATCCTTATGCATTGTTGGCCAGAAAAATCTAGATTTTAAAACTTTTTCTATTATGTGGTTTGGACCGTGATGACCTCCTTCAATAGATGAGTGAAAAAACTCTAGAACACTAGTGATTTCTACCTTAGGAACACATCGACGAATTATGAAATATCCACATGACCGGAAGGGCATTGGATCTTACCAAAATTACTTCTTTACCTATGATTGAAAAGACTTTATTTTTTGGTAATAGGGATTAGGATGAAGAACTCCCATGTAAAAATAATTGTCAATATCAGTGAGATATGGATGGGGTGTAGCAGATACTGAGAATAAGTGATCATATGGAAAGTCTTAATTGATCTCCCTATCTTATTCTATTTTTAAGTAGGGGAACTCCAAGTATGAGATATGATCAACAACCAAATTTTTACTTCCCTTCTTATTATGAATATACAAATCAAAATCATGGAGAAGGAGCTCCCAATGAATCACCTGTGGATTTCCATTTTCTTGTTTAACATGTATTTTAGTGTTGCATGATCGGTATCAAAAATGAATTTTGATAGCACCAAGTATAAAAAAAATATCAAATGAAAATACCACTGCCAACATTTATTTTTTCATGGTGGTTTAATTGATTTGAGCTTCATTCAATGCATGAATATCATAATAAATAAAACAGAAGATTTGATCAAGCCATTACCCAAGGACTACCCCCACAACATAATTGCTAGAAACACTCATGATCTTGAACTGCTCGTCCCAATTTGGAAAAATCATAATCATAACTTCCACCAATATCTATTTCAAAAGTTGAAATGACCTAAAATAGGCTTCATTAAACTCAAATATACAATCCTTCAAAATAATATTAGTTAACAGTTGATCTATTTTTTAAAAATCACACACAAACCTTTGATAAATCCCCACATTCCAAAGAAAGCTTCATATTGTATAGATAGAAGTGTGAAGGTATAGGTTTTATATCACATCAATATTCATGCTATCTACTTCAATTCCCTTATCATAGATATGGTGGCATAATAAAATTACATTTTATACAATAAAATGGCATTTTCCCCAATTCAAAACTATATTTCTCTACTCAGGCTATTCTAGTATATTTTCCAAATGTTTCAAGCATGTATCAAATGAAATCCCATAGGTGGAGAAGTTGTCAATGAAAAATTCTAGAATTTGTTCTACCATGTTGTGGAAAATAGATAACAGACACCGTTGAAAGATGGATGTAGTGTTACACATACCAAATGGTATATGATGGTAAGAAAATGTTCAATTTGGGCATGCAAAGGTGAAATTCTATAGATATTTAGGGGGAATAGAAATTTGGTTATATACATAGTAACCATCTAATATGTAGAATCCCTACCCTAAAAAATGTTCCAACATCTGATCCACAAATGGGAGTGGGAAGTTGTCCTTTCTGGTGATTTCATTTAGCTTTCTATAATCGACGCATACCCTCCATCTTGTAACTGTTTGAGATGGGATTATCTCATTCTTCTCATTTGACATCATAGTGATACCCCCATTTTGGGATCCACTTTCAAGGGGTTGACCCATGGACTATCAAAAATTGTGTATATAATTCTAGAATCTAATAGTTTGATCACTTCCTATTTCACAAACATTTTTTGTTGGAGGAATTAATCATCATTGTGGTTGTCGAGATAGTTTATCTCCTTCATCAAGAATTACCTTGTAGGTACAAATGGTTGGATTGATTCCATTAAGTTCTATAAAAATCCAACCAATATCTTGTTTCCTTATTTTTAGAACCTATAAAAGTGTGTCCTATTAGTCTTTTGTGAGGGATACATTGAGAATAACATGCAGTGTGTCCTTGTCACCCAAATACTCGAACATCAAAGATGATGGTAGAGTCTTAATTTCATGTTGTGGAGCCTTAAGTACCAAAGGCATGATAGGTTCAACCTCTTCCCCTTACAAATTTTCCAGGATTACTTCTCACTACTAATAATGACCACCCTTTGATAAGATATACTACATATATTCTTATTCATGTTGGAGCTGGATGAACACTGAATCTAGTTCATTGATATAAGAGAAACCACCCATGTCAATTATTGTACACTAAACATGATCCTCAACTATAGTTAAGGCACAAAAATATTCACTTTCTATAAATTAGGATTGTTTCATAGTTTTAATAATATTATAGGTCACTCTTTCATCCCCCACTCAAAATATTAATTCACCTTAATGAACATTAGTTAAAACTTCACCCGTAGCTAGAAAGTGCCTCCCCAAAATCAATGGCACTTCTTCATCTTCCTTCATGTTGAGAATAATTAAATTATCCAAGATTATTAATTTTTCAACCTTCACTAGCTCGTCTTCAAGGATACCTTTTGGTCATTTGATCAACCAATCATCCAATTATAGCACTATAAGAGTAGGATTCCATTCATTCAATCCCATATTCTTGAAAACACCAAATGAAATTAAATTTTCAATAACCCCCTAAGTCACAAAGGGCCTTCCCAAACTCACAAGATCTAACTATACATGGAATAGATAAGCTCCCAGGATCTTGATGCTTGGGAGGAATCAAATGATTAACCATTGAGAATCACTCCTTATTAAGAGGAATGGAACCAAAAATCCCCCATATTTCTTTTATTTGATATAATTTCCTTCATAAACTTTGGGTATGTGGAAATTTTATTTAATGCCTATGAAAATTGAATGTTAATGTGTTGTTTCCTAAAAACTTCCATTAATATTCTGAACTATTGGTCCAATTTCCTTTACTTATTACATTCCAAAAAGAGAAAGGAGAGTTCATAAGTCTTGAACACCCCCCACTTCTTTATCATACATGAACCCATTCCCTTTTTATGTATCTTTTGGTGGGAAAATATCATATATTTCATCTTATTTTTTACAAATATGGTATAGAGTTATTTTGATTTTTATCTTTACCCCCTCCTTACTTTGTGGTCACCTGGTGAGGTATCTCCTTCCCACTTCTAAAGGTTAGTTCATTGGATTCCTCCTGATGGTTTTTTATGTGTTACCTAGTAGTGTTCCAGGTTGCATCATAGATAAGTGGTTGTATATCTATCCAATATAGTTTTTGAGGATTTGAGTTTATTCTTCTAGATTTTGGAATTTGGTTTCAGTAGTGCTGATGAATTTGGACATCATCTCATCTAGATTTGATGGTTGTTCCAACTTAGGTTATTTTTGAACAACTTTATTCTATTGTGGTGGTCAAAGAGGTAGTGTGTGATGAGTATTTTGATATGCTTGATATTGAAACAAACCTTTTTGGTACTTATTTCCTTATTTTTATCTCAAATATGGATTTTGGTGTTGTTTTTTTCCATAATCAGGTAACTTTTGGGGTCATGGCTAAGAATTTCGTTATTGTTGTCCCAAACCAATATTTGAATTGTCATCCCATGTAGGTTTTTGATATTTATGGAACACATTTTTCCCTCGATTCTAAGAAACATAACTTACTTCACTTGTAAAGGAGTCAGAACTTAACCTCATACACTCACCCATGATGTGGTTTTCCCCACATTTTCTTCAAGCATGATGGTTGATTGCATGAACATGTTAAGGTGTTTTAAAATTTAATGTGTTAATATTTTTGACATAGAATAAAGTTGGACATCTATCATTGTAGTGGCCATAATGTTATGCATACCTATCTTTTAATTTCTCCACTCAAAATTCAATTGGAATATTTTTAAAGACATATCTTCCAAAAGTTCAAACAGTTCTTTAGGATACTTTCTCATGATGGTTCCTCTAGTAGTCGTATCCACCATAGATTTTATATTTGTTGTAATAATCCTATATAAGGTTTTAACATGTATCTATAGGCATATCCCATGATGGGGTAATTTCCTTAGAATCTTCTTGAAACATTCCCATTATTTATACAAAGATTCTTACTCGTGCTACTAGAAATTATGAATCTAATTTTGTAACATCACCATCTTCTAGGGGAAAATGTATTTGGACATAAATTCTTGATCCAATTCCTATCATGTAAGGATGTAACATTGGGTTAGTCCTTTTATCTAATCCTCTTCATTTTACCTTAAGTAAAAAGGAAATAAATGGATCTGAATATAATATTCTAACACCCTATGGTAATGGAATGTGGCACAAATTTCTAGAAAATTTGAGAGATGAGCATTGGGATCCTCACTTGGTAAACCCCTAAACTAAATTGTATTTTTGATGATTTTTATAATGGTTGGATTGATTCCAAAATGTTTTTCTTGCATCGGAAGCCTAACAATTCCCGTATATGCCCCATGAATTGATGGAAACCTATACTCCAAAAATGTTAAAGCATGGAGGCATTTGATTTATATGAGGTTGTGTAATATACTAATTCTTCTAATAAAATTAGGGTAATTGATTCTAAGGCTTATATGCCATCAGTTCTGGTAGAATATACTACTTTAGTTATTGTTGGCCATGTCTCGGAAGAAATTAAGTCGGTGGTCTTTCATGGTTCTACGACACGTAATCCATAAATTTGGTCAATGGATGCTGGTTTGGTTCACCATCAACTTCAAGTTGTTGGTTCTTATTCCCATCAAGTGAAAAATTATTTCCAACTACATGGACAGTGGTCGAGTCTTCCTCTACCATATTCTCCATGGGGGCATTCTAGTTGTGTTCTCCCATAAGGGCTCAACATCTCTTTAATCTCATTCGTTTGATTTCTAGGTCAAATACAAGTATCTCTACTGACTAAGTGCTCTTGGAACAAGTAATCCGGAATCCCATTCACCTATGGTATTACCCAACACAAAACAACCCACCAAGCATAAAAGGGAGAAACAAAAAATCCAACAAAAAGAAACGGGGTTAAGAGAATAATTTTTCAGAATTTATAATTTTTTTTTTCACTTAACTAATAAAAACTCAATCTGAAAAAACACCATTTAATTTATTCCAAAAATAGAAACATAATTTGGTGTCATTATAGATAAATTTTTTATTTTTGGAGTCCCAAATTTAATTACCCACTCTCACAACTAGTATAGTGTAAGTATGGGGTCGATCCATAGAGATATTTTATGTATTTTGTACCTTGATTCGTGATTAATTGACTGAATGTTTTATGAAGATAGAGTTGATATTTGAGTTTTATGAGAGTTTTTTTGGATGGCTAAATGAATCACATTCCAAATTCTTTTAAAAGTTTTCTTAAAATAAGAAAATGTAGAATTATTATTAACAATTGATAGAGGAAATGAATCGGGGTTGTGGATAGTTATAAAGATCATCAAAAAATGTTTAGCTTGTAATGTTTTGTGGTTCATAATAACTCACCCCTTTGAAATTTGAATGTAAAAAAACTCTCTTGGTCTAGTGGGTTCCTATTAAGTTAATAAAAATCAACTTCTTAATCTGAGAATTGGTTTTTTAAAAATATTACTGCAAATAAAACCCTTTTCAAGATGATGAGTGCACCCAATGATCATGGGATTAATTTTTAAAATTATCTTGAAGATACTTTGAATTATCTATGTGTGAATTAATCATAAAATATATATCCTTATGCATTCCAAAAAAGGTAATCAATCATAAGGTATAAACATAATAAATTTGAGAAATGAACTTCACAGATGTATTACCCCATCAAAGGTAGGGAGAATAAGTTATATATATATATATATTATACATATATAAAGTATTTAAAATCATTATATAACATTAAATAGAGATAAATAAAGTGAGTTTGAGAGATAATGGTCATAACCACAAGAAAAAGGGTGGTTCAGGGAGATCCCATACCTTATATTCTTGAATCATTATGCACTTGCACTTAATGTCTTGAATAATAAAAATAAATTCATTAATTAATTAATTCATAATCTTTTCCATGAATATTTTATTTAAAATAATATTATTTAATTAATTTATAACCATGTTAATGATTTATAAATTTTAATTTTATTGTTCTAAGGGCCTTTGTTTCATGGTTTTAAGTTCAGATCACTTCTCAATGATTATTGAAGTTCTTGTAAAATGGAACTATAAATCCAAAAGTAAAATGAAATGGTATTAATATACTTCCAAAATTTTAAATGGTCCCAAATATCCTTTTTTTGACATGGAGATGATTCTTTTAATAAAAATGTTAACATTAATTGGTTAGTTCATTTAGGCAGATTTACCAACCAATAGGAAATAAATTCATTTTATTTAATTAAATGATCATTAAAACATTCCAAAACTTAAAACCAGTTATATAATAGTTATCATAATCTTATTAAACCAAAATAATATTTTTATGACCATAATTTAAAATGGTGGAGAAAAAATAAGTGTGCTGGTCACGGAGGCACTGAACCAACCATATTGTAAATAATGTTTTCATTATAAAATCTAAATAACAGAGGGTATAAGATGGATATTCCCTTAAAAGATAAAATTTCAGTATATTTTTGATATTGGATTCATCATGTCATTTTGGATGAGGAAATATATTAGAATTTATAAAATTTTTAAGGGAAATGGTAGAAAATTATAAAGATACAGTGCTTAGAATTTGTGCGAAGAAGGGGTTGTGAGGGGTTGTATTTATAAGGAGGATAAGGGTGTTTTTGAATATCTTATTCATTAGTTTACTATTTTGGATAAAAACTACCAATAGTATTGAATCCTGTAATTATATATAGTAAATGGTGAATTTCAATTTTAACTAATAGTTGATTGCATCATCCATGAATCAAAAATCCATTTGTCTATCTTATACTGTTAAATATTTTGTTTTAACGTATTTCACTATTCAAAAAAATTTCCACTATTTAAAAAAATTAAAAAAATTAAATATAACCATTTTTTCAATGTATATATTGTAAAACTAAAATATATTTTATAAAACTATATTTTAAAATAGGAGAAAATTATTTTTTAAATAAAATCCTCAATTAATTGAAAAATATCAATTTTAATATTATGTTTGTTTTTTTAACCCTTTTAAAAATTACTCATGGTCTCATAAAATTATCTTATCATTATAATAAAACTTAATATAAATTTATAAATCCATTTTTTTAAAATAAATTTTCTTTAAAATCATTATATTTTTTATAAAACTTCAATTAAAACATTCATGTTTAATAAAAATTTAAATAATTAATTTATCATTTTTTAAACATTTATTTACTTTAACTATGGAATAAATATATCATATTTTAATTTTATATGATACTTAAATATTATTTTACACTTCCATAGGAAATGAAATTATTCAAATAGTCAAGTTACTATTCCAACGAACTTGTTAATATTCCAATGGTAAAATTAGTATTCTAATGGTCAGATTTGTAATCATCATATAGGTTCCCTAATTCCTATAAATAACTCATATTTTATTCATTATTAATTCTATTTTATTTATATCAAGGTTATATATTTTCATTTTTAAAATTTTTATTATGTTATTAATATTATTCTTCATTTATAAAATTTTGTTCATGAGTTATTCTGAGGGATTTAGCTTATCAAAATTTACCTATTACTTTTATATTATTTTATATTTTTATTCCAATTATAATAATTTTAATTATTATGTGCATATTTATTCTCTAAATTTAATGTTAAATTTAATATAATAATTTTTTTTGGTTTCATCTTGTGTTGGATGTGATTTATTCTACATTACTAAACATGACATAATTATAACAAGGGAATTTATATTGATAAAATTCTGGTTCATTGCTTTCTTCCCCCTTAAGAAATTTCACCCTTGAAATTTCATTTTACATACTAATGTTAAAATAGGTGAGGGTACTTATGATTCATCAATTCCTCTGGTTCCCATTTCACCTCTTCATTCTTATGGTTTCTCTAAAGTACTTTGATCAGGTGATTTGTCTTATTGAGAAGACCTTTATCTCTATGGTCCTAGATCTTCATCGGTTTCACCTTATAAGAGAGATCATTTTACAGTTGTACCACCTCTAAATTTAGTACATTTTATGGATTTGGTATGTACTTTCTCAAGAGGTATATGTGGAATATGTCATGCACTTGATAAAGGGTTGGTGGGAGTGTTGGTCTATAGGCCATAGATCTAATGAGATTTGGAATCTCAAAGGGCCCAATAAACTAGGGATTTAGCTTTCCCTTCCACCAAAATCACATGACTCTCTTCCATGGAGATATGTGGAGGAACACTTTATCTCGGACCTCAAACTCTATGTCACATAAACGATATAATAAAAACTACCCATGTCAATTATTGTGTAGTCAACATGATGCTCAACTATAGTTAAGGCACAATAATCTTCACTTTCTATAAATTAGGCCTGTTTGATAGTTTTAAGAATATTATAGGCCACTCGTTCATTCCCCTCTCAAAATATTAATTCACCTTAATGAACTTCAGTTAAAACTTCACCCGTAGCTAGAAAGGGCTTCCCCAAAATAAATGGAATTTCTTCATCTTCCTCTATGTTGAGCATAATTTAATTTTCTAAGAGTGTTAATTTTCCGACCTTCACCAGCACATCTTCAAGGATCCCTTTTAGTAATTTTATCGACCAATCATCCAATTGTAGCGTTATACGAGTAGGACTCCATTCATTCAATCCCATATTCTTAAAAACACCAAAAGGCATTAAGTTTTCACTAAACCCCATGTCACAAAGGGCCTTCCCAAACTCACAAGATTCAACTATACATGGAATAGATAAGCTCCTGGGATCTTGATTCTTGGGAGGAATCTAACTATTAACCACTGCAAATCACTCCTTATTAAGAGGGATGGAACCAAAATCCCCCATATTTATTTTATTTGACATAATTTCCTTCATGAAATTTGGGTATATAGGCATTTTTTTAATTCCTATATAAATGGAATGATAACATGTATTTTCCGAAAAACTTCCATTAATATTCCAAACTATTGGTCCAATTTACTTTGATTCATATATTCTGAAAAGGGAAAGTTTGGTTCATAAGTCTTGAACACCCCCATTTCTTTATCACGCAATGACCCATTCCCTGTTTAGGTCTTTTTTTGTGAGGAAAATTATCTATTTCATCTTCTTTTTACAAACATGGTATAGATTTATTTTTATTTTTTTCTTCACCTACTCCTTACTTTGTGGTCACTTGATGAGGTAGCTCCTTCCCACTTCTCAATATTAGTGCATTGGAATCCTCCTGGGGTTTTTTTATGTGTTACCTATTAGTGTCCCAGGTTATATCATAGATAGAGGATTGGATATCTATCCAATATAGTTTTTTAGGCTTTGAATTTATGCTTCTTGATTTTGGAATCTGGTTTTAGTAGTGGTGATGAATTTGGACATCATCTCTTCTAAATTTGATTAATGTTCTTACTTAGGTTGTTTTTGAAAAAACAATTTCTATTGTGGTTGTCAAGGAGGTTGTGGGTGATGAGGATTTTGATACCCTTTATATTGAAACAAACCTTGTTGGTATTCATTACACTATTTCTATCTCAAATATGGATTTTGGTATTGTTTTTTTCCATAATCGAGTAACTTTTGGGGCCATGGTAGAGAATTTCTTTATTGTTGTCCCAAACCCATATTTGAATTGTCCTCCCTTGTAGGGTTTTGATATTGAGGTAACACATTTGGACCTCAATTCTAAGAAAAAAAACTTACTTCACTTATAAAGGGGTCAGAACTTAACCTCATACATTCACCCATGATGTAGTTGTCACCACATTTGCGTCAAGAAGGATGGTTGATTTAATGAACTTGTGAAGGTGTTTTCAAATTTAAAGTGTCAATATTATTTGACATGGAATAAATTTGGGCATTTAGAATTGTAGTGGAATCAATGTTATGCATACCTATCTTCTAATTTCCCTACTCAAAATTCAAGTATAATTTTTTTACTAACATATCTTCCAAAAGTTCAAACAGTTCTTTAGGATACTTTTTCATTATGGTTCCTCTAGAAATCATATCCACCATAGATTTTATTTTTGTTGTAAGAATACCATAGAAGGTTTTAACTTGTATCTATTGTTAGATCCCATGATGGGGGAATTTCCTTAGAATCTTCTTGAAACATTCCCATGAATTATACAAAGATTATTACTCGTGCTACTAGAAATTATGAATCTAATTCTGTAAGATCACCATCTTCAAGGGGGGAATGTATTTGGACATAAATTCTTGAGGTAATTCCTATCATGTAAGGATAAAACATTGGGGTAGTCATTTTACTTAATCCTATTCATTTTCCCTTAATGAAAAAGGAAATAAATGGATCTGAATACAATCTTCTAACACCCTATGGTAATGGAATGTGTCACAAATTTTAAGAAAATTTGAGAGATAGGCATTTGGGTCCTCTCTTGGTAAAAACCTAAACTATATTGTATTTTTGATGATTTTCATAATGGTTGGATTGATTTAAAAATGTTCTTCTTGCATCGATAGCCTAACAATTCCCGTATATGTCCCATGAATTGATGGAAACCTATACTCCAAAATGATACAGCATGGAGGCATTTGATTTTGAGGAGGTTGTGGAATATACTACTACTCCTTTGAAAATTAGGGTTATTGATTCTAAGGCATATATGACATTAGTTCTGGTGGAAGATACTACTGTGGTTATTGTTGGCCATGTCTTGGAAGAAATTAAGTCGGTGGTCTATCATGGTTCTACGACACGTACTCCATAAATTTGGTCGATGGATGCTGGTTAGATTCACCATCAACTTCAAGTTGTTGGTTCTTATTCCCTTTAAGTGAAAAATGATGTCCAACTACATGGACAGTGGTCGAGTCTTCCTCTCCCATATTATCCATGGGGTGATTCTGGTTGTGTTCTCCCATAAGGGCTCAACATCTGCTTAATATCATTCGTTTGATTTCTAGGTCAAATACAAGTTTCTCTACTGACTAGGTGCTCTTGGAACAAGTAATCTAGAATCTCATGCACCTATGGTCTTACACAGAACAAAAAAACCCACCAATCATAAAATAGAGAACCAAAAAAATCCAAAAAAAGAAATAGGGTTAAGATAAGAATTTTTTAGTATTTATAATTTTTGTTTTCATTCAACTAATAAAAATTCAATTTGAAAAAACACCATTTAATTTATTCTAAAAAAGAGAAACATAATTTGGTGTCATTATAGCCAAATTTTTTGTTTTTTGAGTCCCAAATTTAATTACCCACTCTCACAACTAGTATAGTGTTAGTATGGGGTCGATCCATAAGGATATTTTTAGTATTATGTACCTTGATTCGTGATTAATCGACTTAATGTTTTATGAATATAGAGTTGATATTTGAGGTTTATGAGAGTGTTCTTGGATGTATAAATGATTCACTTTCCAAATTCTTTTAAAAGTTTACTTAAAATAAGAAAATGTAGAACTATTTTTAACAATCGATAGAGGAACTGATTTGGGGTTGTGGATAGTTATAATGATCATCAAAAAATGATTATCTTTTCATGTTGTGTTTTTCATAATAAATCACCCCTTTGATATTTGAATGTAACAATACTCCCTTGGTCTGGTGAGTTTCTATTAAGTTAATAAAAATCAACATCTTGATCTGAGAATTGGTTTTTTAAAAATATTACTACAAATAGAACCCTATTTAAGATGATGAGTGCACCCAATGATCATGGTATTGATTTATAAATTTATCTTGAAGATAATTGGAATGATATATGTTCACATTAATTATAAAATTTACATCCTTATGTTTTCTAAAAAGTTAATCAATCATAAGGTATAAACATAATAAATTTGAGAAATGAACTTCACAGATGTATTGCCCCACCAAAGGTAGAGAGAATGAGTTATATATAAAGAATTTTGAATCATTATATAACATTAAATAGAGATAAATAAAGTGATTTTGAGAGATATTGGTCATAACCACATGAAAAAGGGTGGTTCAGAGAGATCAGATAACTTTTGTTCTTGAATCATTATGCACTTGAACTTAATGTCTTGAATAATCAAATTAAATTCATTAATTAATTAATTCATAATATTTTTCATATATATTTTATTTAATTTAATTTTATTAAATTAACTTATAACCATGTTAATGATTTATAAAGTTTAATTTTATTGTTCTAAGGGACTTTGTTTCATGGCTTTATGTTCGGATCACTTCTCAATAATTATTGAAGTTATTGTCAAATGGAACTATAAATCAAAAAGTAAAATTATATGGTATTAATATACTTCCAAAATTTTACAAGGTCCCAAATATCCTTTTTTTATATAGGGATGATTTTTTTAATAAAAATGTTTACATTAATCGGTTAGTTCATTTAGGAAGATTTACCGACCAACATGAAATAAATTCATTTTAGTTAATTAAATGATCATTAAAACATTCCAAAACTTAAAAAAAGTTATATAATACATATTCTAATATTATTTAACCATAATAATATTTTTATGACCATAATTGAATATGGTTGAGAAAAAATAAGTATGTTGTTCATGGAGACAGTGAACCAGCCATATTGTAAATAATGTTTTCATTATAAAATCTAAATAAGGGAGGGTATAAGATGGACATTGCATTAACAAAATAAAAATTCAGTATATTTATGATATTGGATTCATCATGTCATGTTGGATGAGGGATTCTAGTATAATTTATAAAATTGTTAAGGTAAATGGTATAAAATTAGAAATATACAATGCTTAGAATTTGTGAGAAGAAAGGGTTGTGAGGGGTTGTATTTATAAGGGGGAGAAGGGTGTTTTTGAATATCTTATTCATTATTTTAATATTTTGTATCAAAACTAACAATAGTGTTGAATCTTGTAATTATATATAGTAAATGGTGAATTTTAGTTTGAACTAATAGGTGATTGCATCATCCATGAATCAAAAATCCATGTATCTATCTAATAATGTTAAATACTGTGTTTTAACGTATTTCACAATTAAACAAAATTTCCACTATTTAAAAAAATTAAATCTAACCAATTTTTCATTGTATTGATTGTAAAAATGAAATCTATTTTATAAAACTATATTTGAAAATAAGAGAAATTTATTTATTAAATAAAATCATCATTTAATTGGAAAATATCCATTTTAATATTATGTTCTATTTTTTAACCCTTTTAAAAATTAATTATGGTCTCATAAAATTATCTTATCATTATAATAAAACTTAATATTTATTTATAAATCCATTTAATTAAAATAAATTTTCTTTAAAATCATTATATTTATTATAAAAGTGCAATTAAAACATTTATGTTTTATAAAAATAAAAAAAATTAATTTATCATTTTTTAAACATTTATTTAATTAAACTATGGTATAAATATATCATATTTTAATTTTATATGATACTTAAATATTATTTTACACTTCCATAGGTGATGAAACTATTCAAATAGTCAAGTTACTATTCCAATAGACATGTTAATATTCCAATGGTAAGATTAGTATTCCAATGGTCTGATTTTTAATGGTCATATGGGTTCCTTAATTCCTATAAATAACTCATATTTTATTCATTATTCATTCAATTTTATTTATCTCAAGGTTATATATTTTCATTTTAAAAATGTGTATTATGTTATTAATATTCTTCTTTTTTATAAAATTTTGTTCATGAGTTATTCTGAGGGATTGATCATATCCAAATTTTCCTATTACTTTTATCTTATTTTTTATTTTTATTCCAATTATAATAATTTTAATTATTATGTGCATATTTATTCTCTAAATGTAATGTTAAATTTAATATAATAATTTTTTTGGTTTTATCTTTTGGTGCATTTACTTTATTCTACATTACTAAACAAGACATAATTATAAGAAGGAAATTTATATTGATAAAATTCAGGTTCATTACTTTCTTCCCCCTTAATAAATTTCATCCTTAAAATTTCATTTTACATACTAAGGTTAAAAGAGGTGAGGGTACTTATGATTCATCAATTCCTCTGTTTCCCATTTCACCTCTTCATTCTTATGGTTTCACTAAATTACTTTGATCAGGTGATTTGTCTTATTGAGGATACCTTTATCTCTATGGTCCAAGATCTTCATTGGTTTCACCTCATAAGAGAGATCATTTTACATTTGTACCACCTCTGAATTTAGTACATTTGATGTATTTGGTATGTACTTCCTCAAGAGGTATATGTGGAATATGTCATGCACTTGAGAAAGGGTTAGTGGGAGTGTTGGTCTATAGGACATAACTCTAATGCGATTGGGAATATCAAAGGTCCCAATAAACCTTGGATTTTTTCCCCTTCCTACAAAATCGTATTACTCTCTTCCATGGAGATATGTGGAGGAACAGTTTATCTCTGACCTCAAACTCTATGACACGTCAACGATGTAAGAGAAACTACCCATGTCAATTATTGTTCAGTCAACATGATCCTAAACTATATTTAAGGCACAAAATTCTTCACTTTCCATAAATTTAGATTTTTTTATAGCTTTAAGAATATTATAGGTCACTCTTTAACCCCCCCCCCCTCAAAATATTAATTCACCTTAATGAACATCAGTTAAAACTTCACCCGTATCTAGAAAGGGCCTCCCCAAAATCAATGGATCTTCTTCATCTTCCTCCATGTTGAGCATAATTAAATTGTCTGAGAGTATTAATTTTTTAACCTTCACCAGCACATATTCACGGACCCCTTTTGGTAATTTGATCAACCAATCATCTAATTGTAGCGCTATATGAGTAGGATTCCATTCATTCAATCCCATATTCTTGAAAACTCCAAAAGTAATTAAGTTTTCACTAAACCCCAAGTCACAAAGGTCCTTCCCAAACTCACAAGATCCAACTATACATGGAATAGATAAGCTCCCAGTATCTTGATTCTTGGGAGGAATTGAATTATTAACAACTGAAAATCACTCCTTATTAAGAGGGATGGAACCAAATTCCACTATATTTCATTAATTTGACATAATTTCTTTCATGAAATTTTGGTATGTGGAAAATTTTATTTATTTCCTCTATAAATGGAATGTTAATGTGTATTTTCGTAAAAACATCCATTAATATTCCTATATATTTTTCCAATTTCCTTTTCTTCATACATTCTGAAAAGGGAAAGGTTCTTTCATAAGACTTGAACACTACCATTTCTTTATCATGCATGGACACATTCCTTTTTTTAGGTCTCTTTTGGTGGGGAAAATCACATATTTCATCTTCATTTTAAAAATATGGTATAGATTTATTTTTATTTTTATATTCACCTCCTCCTTACTTTGTGGTCACTTGATGAGGTAGCTCCTTCCCACTTTTCAAGGTTAGTGCAATGGCTTCCTCATGAGGGTTTTTATGTGTTACCTAGTAGTGTACCAGGTTTCATCATAGATAGGGGATTGGATATCAATCCAATATAGTTTTCTAGGCTTTTTATTTATGCTTCTTGATTTTGGAATCTGGTTTCAGTTGTGGTGTTGAATTTGGACATCATCTCTTCTAACTTTGATGGTTGTTCCTACTTATGTTGTTTTTGAACAACTTTCTTCTATTGTGGTTGTTAAGGAGGTTGTGCGTGATGAGTATTTTGATAACCTTGATATTGGAACAATCCACATTGGTATTAATTTCCCTATTTTTATCTCAAATATGGATTTTGGTATTGTTTTTTTCCATAATCGGGTAACTTTTGGGGCCATGGCTAAGAATTTCTTTAGTTTTGTCCCAAACCCATATTTTCATTATTCTCCTATGTGGGGTTTTTATATTGAATGAACACATTTGGCCCTCTATTCTAAGAAACATAACTTACTTCACTGGTAAAGGGGTCAGAACATAACCTCATACATTCACCCATGATGTGATTGTCACCACATTTTCTTCAAGGAGGATGGTTGATTGCGTGAACATGTGAAGGTGTTTTCAAATTTAAAGTGTCAATATTATTTGATATGGGATAAAGTTGTTAATCTATAATTGTAGTGGCATCAATGTTATGGATACCTATCTTCTAATTTCCCCACTCATAATTCAATTGGAATTTTTTTACTCACATATATTCTAAAAGTTCAAACAGTTCTTTAGGATACTTTCTCATGATGGTTCATCCCGTAGTCATATCCACCATATATTTTATATTTGTTGTAAGAATCCCATAGAAGGTTTTATCTTGTATGTATAGTCAGATCCCATTATGGGGGAATTTCTTTAGAATCTTCTTAAAAAATTACCATGATTTATACAATGATTCTTACTCGTGCTACTAGAAATTATGAATCTAATTCTATAATATCACCGTCTTCGAGGGGGGAATGTATTTGGACATAAATTCTTGAGCCATTAACAATCATTTAAGGACTTAACATTGGGGTAGTCCTTTTATCTAATCCTCTTCATTTTCCATTTAGGAAAAAGGAAATAAATGGTTCTTAATACATTCTTCTGACACCCTATGGTAATGGAATGTGTCACAAATTTCTAGAAAATTTGAGAGTTGGGCATTGGGGTCCTCTCTTGGTAAAACCCTAAACTATATTGTATTTTTAATGATTTTAATAATGGTTCTATTGATTTAAAAATGTTTTTCTAACACGAGTAACCTAACAATTCTCATATATGCCCCATGAATTGATGGAAACCTGTACTCCGAAATTGTACAGCATGGAGGCATTTGATTTTGAGGAGGTTGTGGAATATACTACTACTCCTAAGAAAATTAGGTTCATTGATTCTAATGCATATTTGACATCAGTTCTGGTGGAAGATACTACTGTATTTATTATTGGCCCTGTCTCAGAAGAAATTAAGTCATTGGCCTTTCATGGTTCTACGACACGTACTCCATAAATTTGGTCGATGGATGCAGGTTTGGATCACCATCAACTTCAAGTTGTTGGTTCTTATTCTCCTCAAGTGAAAAATGATGTCCAACTTCATGGAAATTGGTTGAGTCTTTCTCTCCCATATTCTCCATGGGGGCATTCTGGTTGTGTTCTCCTATAAAATCTCAACATCTCCTTGATATCATTCATTTGATTTCTAGGTCAAATACAAGTTTCATTGCTGACTAGGTTTTCTTAGAACAAGTAATCCAGAATATCATGCACCTATGGTCTTACACAACACAAAACAACCCACCAAGCATAAAAGGGAGAACCAAAAAATCCAAAAAAAATGGGCTTAAGAGAAGAATTTTTCAGAATTTATAATTTTTGTTTTCACTTAACTAATAAAAACTCAATTTAAAAAACCCCATTTAATTTATTCCCTAAAATAGAAACATAATTTGGTGTCATTATATCCAAATTGTTTATTTTTGGAGTCCCAAATTTAATTACCCACTCTCACAAATAGTATAGTTTAAGTATGGGGTCGACCCATAGGGATATTTTAAGTATTATGTACCGTGATTCGTGATTAATTGAATGAATTTTTTATGAATATAGAGTTGATATTTGAGGTTTATGAGAGTTTTTTTGGATGTCTAAATGACTCATATTCCAAATTCTTTTAAATTTTTTCTTAAAATAAGAAAATGTATAACTATTTTTAACAATCGATAGAGGAAATGATTCGGGGTTGTGGATAGTTATAAAGGACATAAAAAAATTATTATCTTGTGATTTTGTGTGGTTAATAATAACTCACCCCTTTGATATTTAAATGTAACAAAACTCCCTTGGTCTATTTATTTCCTATTAAGTTAATAAAATTCAAATTCTTGATATGAGAATTGGTTTTTTAAAATATTTTTGCAAATAGAACCCTTTTCAAGATGATGAGTGCACCCAATGATCATGAGATTAATTTTTAAAATTCTCTTGTAGATACTTGGAATGCTATATGTGCACATTAATTTTAAAATTTACTTCCTTATGTGTTCCAAAAAAGGTAATCAATCATAAGGTATAAACATAATAAATTTGAGAAATGAACTTCACAGATGTATTACTCCATAAAAGGTAGGGAGAATAAGTTATATATATACATATATTATACATATATTAAGTATTTAGAATCATTATATAACATTAAATAGATATAAATAAAGTTAGTTTGAGAGATAATGGTCATAACCACAAGAAAAAATGTGGTTCAGAGAGATCACATACCTTATGTTCTTGAATCATTATGCACATGCACTTAATGTCTTGAATAATAAAATTAAAGTAATTAATTAATTAATTCATAATATTTTCCATCTATATTTTATTTAATATAATTTTATTAAATTAATTTATAACCATGTTAATGATTTATAATGTTTAATTTTATTGTTCTAAGGGCCTTTGTTTCATGGTTTTAAGTTTGGATCACTTCTCAATGATTATTGAAGTTCTTGTCAAATTGAACTATAAATCCGAAAGTAAAATGAAATGGTTTTAATATACTTCCAAAATTTTAAATGGTCCCAAATATCCTTTTTTTGACATAGGGATGATTATTTTAATAAAGTTTTTTAAATTAATTGGTTAGTCCATTTAGGCAGATTTACCGACCAACATGAAATAAATTCATTTTATTTAATTAAATGATCATTAAAACATTCCAAAACTTAAAACCAGTTATATAATACTTATTATAATCTTATTTAACCATAATAATATTTTTATGACCATAATTGAATATGTTGGAGAAAAAATAAGTGTGTTGATCATGGTGGCAGTGAACCAACAATATTGTAAATAAAGATTTCATTATAAAATCTAAATAAGGGTGGGTATATGATGGATATTCCATTAAAAAAATAAAATTTCATTATATTTATGATATCAGATTCATCATTTTATGTGGTATGATGAATTATAGTAGAAGTTATAAAATTTTTAAGGGAAATGGTAGAAAATTGGAAATATACAATGCTTAGAATTTTTGAGAAGAAGGGGTTTTGAGGGGTTGTATTTATAAGGGGGAGAATGCTGTTTTTGAATATCTTATTCATTAGTTTACTATTTTGGATCAAAACTACCAATAGTGTTGAATCTTGTAATTATATATAGTAAATGGTGAATTTTAGTTTGAACTAATAGGTGATTTCATCATCTATGAATAAAAAATCCATGTATCTATCTTGTAATGTTTAATACTGTGTTTTAATGTACTTCACCATTCAACAAAATTTCCACTATTTTCATAAAATAAAAAAAATTAAATCTAACCATTTTTTCAATGAATAGATTGTAAAACTAAAATCTATTTTATAAAACTATATTTGAAAATAAGAGAAATTTATTTTTAAACAAAATCCTCATTTAATTAAAAAATATAAATTTTAATGTTATGTTCAATTTTTTAACCCTTTTTAAAAATAATCATGGTATCATAAAATTATCTTATCATTATAATATAACTTAATATTTATTTATAAATCCATTTTATTAAAATAATTTTTTTAAATCATTCTATTTTTTATAAAAGTGCAATTAAAACATTTATGTTTAATAAAAATAAAAATAATTAATTTATCATTTTATAAACATTTATTTAATTGAACTATGGTATAAATATATCATATTTTAATTTTATATGATAATTAAATATTATTTTACACTTCTATAGGTGATGAAACTATTCCAATAGTTGAGTTACTATTCTAATGGAAATGTTAATATTCCAATGGTAAGATTAGTATTCTAATGGTGAGATTTGTAATGGTCATATAGGTTCCCAAATTCCAATAAATAACTCATATTTTATTTATTATTTATTAAATTTTATTTATCTCAGGGTTTTTTATTTTCATTTTTAAAATGTATATTATGTTATTAATATTCTTCCTCATTTATACAATTTTGTTCATGGTTTATTCAGAGGGATTGATCATATCTAAATTTTTCTATTACTTTTATCTTATTTAATATATTTTTCCAATTATAATAATTTTAATTATTATGTGCATATTTATTGTCTAAATGTAATGTTAAATTTAATATAATAAATTTTTGTTGGTATCATGTTGTGGTGCATGTGCTTTATTCTACATTACTAAACATGAAATGATTATAAGAGGGGAATTTATATTGATAAAATCTCGGTTCATTTATTTCTTCCCCCTTAAGAAATTTCACCCTTGAAGTTTCATTTAACAAAATAAGGTTAAAAGAGGTGAGGGTACTTATGATTCATTAATTCCTCTGGTTCCCATTTCACCACTTCATTCTTATGGTTTCCCTAAAGTACTTTGATCAGGTGATTTGTCTTATTGAGCATATCTTTATCTATATGGTCCAAGATCGTCATTGGTTTCACCTCATAAAAGAGATCATTTTAGAGGATGGTTGATTTCATGAACTTATGAAGGTATTTTCAAATTTAAAGTGTCAATATTCAATGACATGGAATCAAGTTGGGTAGCTAGAATTGTAGTGTCATTAATTTTATGCATACCTATCTTCTAATTTCCCCACTCATAATTCGATTGGAATTTTTTTACTGACATATGTTCCTAAAGTTCAAACATTTCTTTGGGATGCTTTTTCATGATGGTTCCTCAAGTAGTCTTATCCACCATAGATTTTATATTTGTTGTAAGAATCACATATAATGTTTTAACTTGTATCTATAGACAGATCCCATGATGGGGGAATTTCCTTATAATCTTCTTGAAACATTCCCATGATTTATACAAAGATTCTTACTCGTGCTACTAGAAATTATGAATCTAATTCTGTAACATCACCATCTTCAAGGGGGAATGTATTTGGACATAAATTCTTGAGCCAATGCCTATCATGTAAGGATGGAACATTGGGGTAGTCCTTTTATCTAATCCTCTTCATTTTCCATTAAAGAAAAAGGAAATAAATAGATCTGAATACAATATTCTAACACCCTATGGTAATGGAATGTGTCGCAAATTTCAAGAAAATTTGAGAGTTGGACATTGGGGTCCTCTCTTGGTAAACCCCTAAACTAAATTGTATTTTTGATGATTTTCATAATGGTAGGATTGATTTCAAAATGTTTTTCTTGCACCAGTAGCCTAACAATTCCCGTATATTCCCCATCAATTGATGGAAACCTATACTCCAAAATGGTACAGCATGGAGGCATTTTATTTTGAGGAGGTTGTGGAATATACTAATGATCCTAAGAAAATTAGTTCCATTGATACTGATACATATACAGCATCAGTTCTGGTGGAAGATACTTTTGTGGTTATGTTATTCATATTCTTCTTCATTTAAAATGTGTATTATGTTATTAATATTCTTCTTAATTTATATAATTTTGTTCATGAGTTATTATGAAGGATTGAGAATATCAAAATTTTCCAATTATTTTTATCTTATTTTCTATTTTTATTCTAATTATAATAATTTAAATTATTATATTCATATTTATTCTCTAAATGTATTGTTAAATTTAATATAATAAAATTTTGTTGGTTTCATATTGTGGTGCATGTGCTTTATTCTACATTACTCAAAATGAAATGATTAGAAGAAGGGAATTTATGTTGATAAAATTATGGTTCATTACTTTATTCCCCCTTAAGAAATTTCACCTTTGAAATTTCATTTTACATACTAAGGTTAAAAGAGGCGGGGTACTTATGATTCATCAATTCCTCTGGTTCCCATTTCACCTCTTCATTTTTATGGTTTCACTAAAGTACTTTGTTAAGGTGATTTGTCTTATTGAGTAGACCTTTATCTCTATGTCCAAGATCTTCATTGGTTTCACCTCATAAGAGAGATCATTTTACAGTTGTACCACCTCTGAATTTAGTATATGTGATGGATTTGGTATGTACTTCCTCAAGAGGTATATGTGGAATATGTCATGCACTTGAGAAAGGGTTGGTGGGAGTGTTCGACTATAGGTCGTAGCTCTAATGTGATTGGGAATCTCAAAGGGCCCAATAAACCTGGGATTTAGCATTCCCTTCCTCAAAAATCATATGACTCTCTTCCATGGAGATATGTGGAGGAACACATTATCTCTGACCTCAAACTCTATGTCACATCAACAATTTTTATTATATATCTTATATCAACTCTGAGCATCCCAAATGTGTTTTCTAATGGTCTTGGCCTTTTATTCCATTTCCATGACCATTTCATTTCCTAGAAACTTTTGTTCACCAACTTTATCAAAAAATTAAAGTGTTTTACATCTCTTCCCATAAAGGGAATCGTATAGATCCATTTGGATATCTGAGTGAAATCTATTATTGTACAAGAACTATAAAAGAGGAATATTTTGATCCCATCCTCCATTAATGTCCATAAAGCATCAAATCAACATGTATTTTAGTGTCTGGATAGTCCACTTAGATTATAATTTTTTTTGGACACGATAAACCATAGTGAAGTGCAATGCAGTGTTTAGATAATGTTTTAGACTTTTCTAGAAATTAAAGGTAATTATTATATAGCAATCAGATACAATCAGCAATGGTGTTCTAACCATGTTTTCCTTTCCAAGGGCACAAACTTGGATACATGGTTTCCTAGGCCAAACCACCTGATTTTTCATAACATTATGCCAAATTTTTATAGTCCCAAAAAGTAAAAAAAAATCAAACTTCACCAAAGATAAATCGTTGAAACTAGTCACAATTAAATTATGATCAAAAGGGGGTCAAGAAGTATATAAAATAATGTAATTATGTATTAAAACCTCCTTAACATAAACACATTCTATCACCAAAAATCATGTCAGGAAGATTCTATATCAAAGAGATGAGATTACTACTGTCTCATCAGTGCCTCACACTCTCAAGTCTCATGTGAATTAGAACTATGATACCATAGCACAAGAACCAAAGGAATAGTCTTACCATGAAGAACCTTTTTCTGAGTCAATAATCATGACTGGATTCTAGTCACAGATAAATTAGGTACATCATCAAGATCTTCCCATCTCAGGACATGAAAACTGTTAGTAAGAAACATCCACAACTATAATACATGAAAAACATTTTTTATTAAAGTAAACTTGGTGGAGGTTCCAAATAGTAAGACATTTTCTCCACCTTCTCAATAATGTCTAAAGGACATAAAAACCTCAACACAATATTTCTCTATTTCCCAGGACATCGATGACCCAACCAAGGTGAAACTCTCAAGAACACCTATTCACAAAATGTAAACTCCAATTTTAATAAATGATGATTAGTGTAGTATTTATAACAACTCTATGACATCATCATTATCTAATTAATCAATTGAATCTTCATTATTTTCTATTGGATAAAACTCACTCCAACCAAGAAAGATTCACCAATATTTGAAGAAGACAATGGATATTTACATGACCTTTCATACAAGTCCTCAAAATGTTACATTCTAATAATTTATTGATAACTATTACTATAGGAAAACTCAACCAGTCCCAGATGGTCATACCAAGCTCCACTAAATTGAAGAACACAAGCACGAAGCATGTCCTCAAGAATCAGTATGGCTTGTTCTATCTGGCCATCCATATGTGAATAATAATCCATTCTAAAACACACCTTAGATCCCAATGCCTCATATATGCCTTCAAAGTATGATAAATAAATTGGTGATTCTGATCATAGACTATAGTATAAGGAATTCCATGAAACTGGAAAATCTCTTTCACATAGAGAAATCCTAAATCCTCAAATTTTTTGATATCTCAAATGGTTATTAAGTGAGTTGATTTGGTCAGTAGATCAATCACAAACCATATCTTATTCTTTCCTCAAGGGTTACAAATCAACCCAACCATAAAGTACATTGAAATCTCATCCCACTTCCAACTCAGCATAGGAATGGGCTAAAGAAAACTTGAAGGTTTCTAATTCATGGATTTTTCCTGTTAGAAAGTATAATAATGAGAAACAAAGTCAAAAATGTCTTATCTCATACCTGGACACCATACTCATTTTCACATATCATAGAAAATCTTTTTTCTTTAAAGTTTTACCACTTACTAAGAATTATGGTAGTACCCTATCAAGTCCTTTCACACTACCAATGGTATAATTTACTAGTTCCAAAAACATAGGATACCATAAAAAGAGAATGAACACTCACTAATGGTCTCCCCACTATAAAGAGAGTCCATAAATGTATTTAATTCTTCTCAATTTTCTTCTCCAAAAGAATCATCTCAAGAAGAGAGGGAGTCAACTAAACTCTAACCAAGACATCATCGGTCACATACTCTCAAACTCCCAAGTGAAACTGTGGAAAGAGATCCATAATATTCCACTCTCCTGATTATTCTTTCATGGACTAGTTTGAAATATTCCTATTTAAAGAATCAGCAAAAACATTATCCTTATCAAGGGTATAGGCAATGTAAAAATCAAAAGACTGCAAGTAATCCACCCAACGCCTCTACTGAGGGTTCAAATATTTTTGGGAGAATAAATAACTCAAGATTTTTTTGTCAGAATAAATGGTAAACCATTCTCTAAAAAGTTAAAGTTGATAACTATTTAGAGTATGAATCAATACTGTGATTTTAAGATTATGGGTTGGATAGTTATTTTTATGTGGTCTAAGCTATCTATAACCATAGGATACCATATGATCACCCTGTATAATGACATATCCCAAACCCAAAATTGACACATCAAAAAATACCACATTCCCCTGCCAACCCTATGAAAAATTCAACACTGGTATAAAAGTAAAAATATGTTTCATATTATCAAAATAACTTTTACATTTCTCATCCTACAAGAAATTCAACCCATTATGAGTGATGGAAGTCATTGGAGAAGCCATCTTTGAGAAATATTTGAAAACCCTATGGTAATGTCATGACAATAAAAAGAAGATATAAATATCAAAAACATTACTTGGGTGCTCCAACATCATAATATATTCCAAATTCTCATGATCTATTGAAATACAATGCTCTAAGAACACTTTTCCTAGGAATTTCATTTCTCAAATACATAAATTACATATTGAATGATTCATGTAAATTGGGTGATCTCTCAATATCTCTATAACTTATTTCAAACGATGTACATGATCCTCCTTGGTTTTAGAGTAATCCAATATGTCATCCACAAAGACTACCAAAAATGAGCCAAAGTTCTCATGGAATATACTATTTATTATTTACAAGAACAATGCTGGAGAATTAGTGAGACTGAATGGCATAAAAAGATACTCATAATGGTCATACCTACTCCAAGAGGTGATCTTCTATAATTTATACTTTTCTATTTTCAACTGGTGATAACCATATTGAAGATAAATCATTGATAACAACTTTTCCCCTTTCAATTAGTCATAAAAATAATCAATCCATGGAAATAGATACTTATTCTTTACTGTAAGTTGATTTATTTTTCAAGAATCATCAAGAACGTGAATTATTCAATCATCATTCATTTAAAAAAGCACAAAAACAACCAAAGGTGACACACTTGGGAATATAAATCCTTTCTCTAGAAGATATTATATGTTACACACTCCCCCTCACCCATTGGATTGGGAAGAGGCAGCGGTTCTGCTGGCCTTATGTGATGTTCCTAGGACACTAAATGATGCAAATAAATTCCAAGGGTTTAGGAAATGTTGGTGAATGATTTTACCTATAAAGATTATATAATTTGACAATGCTAATCAATAAACATCTAATCCCATAAATTATGAATAAAAAATAATCACATAACTAAAATAAATAAAGATACAAGAATAATATTATAGAACATCACACAAATAAACAAATTCTCAAGGATAATATTCCAAATAGAAATACATTGGTGCCAAAGTTGCTTAATCCTGGACTAAGATGAAGACACTCCCCAGCTCCAATTTTATAAATGAGAACATGATCACAAGGGTCACCACTAGAGAAGTATGAAATAAGACAACCTGTATATCTCGGTATATGACATCTATAAATTCACTAAATTTTATAAGATGGGGTGAGTATAACACTCATTAGGATTTCCCCAAATATTTCCCATAATATTCCACAAGGACAAGAATAGGTAAAACATTTTATATAAAACATAAGGGGAGAATGTCAAAAGATTTTATAAAAGGAAAAAAGTTTATGAAATCAATGTAACCAAATAAATCCTTCCACTTTGTATTTAAATTTCCCCTTGGAATACCCATTCCATGTAATATACTCACACCAACATGAAATCCAAACAACAATCCAAACACTCTCAAGTAGAAATTCATCTTTCACAAAGTCCGCACTAGGTGATATATCCTTGTGACTTTATAGTAATCTTTGAGAAACAATTATATTCCAACAAGGCCTCATACAATGTAATATGGAAACATGCTACCATATATTCCAATATCATAATCCATATGAAGTAGTTTTCGACAAAAAATTTCTTTTAAATACAAAATCCTTTGAAAACATTTAATTAAAACATCTCATGGGAATCTTTCAAAACTAACCTTATGAAATCACATTAAACAAGGGTTTTCTACATAAATGACTCAAGATATTTCCAATAAAATAACAAGAAAAATTTAAAAATATTCATGTCAACAAGTTTTAGAATAGTGGATTGGGATATAATCCACCTACCTAGATTTTTTTTTCATAAATTGTCACAGCCCGCGTTCACCAAGATTAGGGAAGGGACATCAAGTTGTCAAACCCTTCCTTCCTCATGTTGAAGGAGAGATAATGACCCCCAAGACCCGCCTTAGATAGGCCCCATATTGGAGACTAGTACCAAGGGTATAGAATCACACGTAATATGGAATGAATTTACCATTTTATTTTGTAGTATCGAGAGAAAATATAGAAAATACCAAACAAAACCAAATATAGAAGTAAAAGTAAGGCCAAAACAATTAATTCCAATATGAATATTCCAATAATGTTGTTCTATGTTGTACAAGAAAAAATCCAAAGGAAAGTACCAAAGAGAAGAAAAACAACAACATCAACAGTCTCGATGTCCAAGCTAATAGGGTTCAGTATGGTCTTTGAAGTCCTCCTAGAAACCTGAAAGACGTTTCATATACGTAGGGTGAGTATATAGGTATACTCAGTATGAAAAACCAAAAGCTCTCATTCACAAGTGGGGAGGCATTCTAATGACCCATGAGAAAAGGAGATAACCAAAGCACGTAGTAAGGAAACTATCCACCCAAACCTCACCAAGGCACACTCCCTAAATAACGCAAGTCAAGTAAACTACTTGTAATAACACATAAATGTTTGGGTACCCCGCACCACTTTCCCACTAGTTATTAAAGACATCCTACGCGTCAGACCTCTCCTGCCATTCTCACCGTAGTCCCACTACCATACCCTTCCTGCACACACTTGGTCTACCATAACCACACATCCCACCAACAAACACATGGGCCAAAACCACACGTAACCACGCCCTCACACACCTAGTCCAGAACAACTACCACCTTGCCCGAAGACACCTAGGCCTCATCTAGAAGACACTTGGGAAACAACCTGCCCACACATACCTGGGCCAACCACCACAACGTACACTGCTGTAAGAATCTTGGGATATAATGGACCTCAAGCCGTCACAGCCTGATTGAAGATTCTTGGGATACTTGGGAAAGGGAGAAAAAAAGGAGCTTATAACTATCCACTCATAGGAGTGTTGGTAAAAACACCCTCCCCCATGAAATGGGGGTGTTCGGCATAAAGTGATCAACTTGGGTGGGGCGTGACTAAGAAACAAAATAACTAAATTATATATATAGGTTAAAAAGAACGCATACCAACCTAGGTGTTCTAAAATTATCCCCCACACAAACACCCTCATTACTATTCATTTATAAAAAATCACAACGCCCACAACTTAGGCACAACTCACTCTCGGAAAAAAAATTCCCCAATGAATCCATTCTTATTATCATGTCCAAGTGATTTAATTTAAATAATTCTTCACTACCAGGAAAATAAAAGGCATAGCCACAATCCATGGAAAAACAACCAAGTATCAATTTAAGCATTCACACCCAGTTCTCTTATAAGGCACAACAACAAAATGGGTCTGTGAGATCCTCAAAGTACTAGAACCATACCAAGCCCCATCATATGGCCCCACACTATCTTAGATCCACAAACCAACAACTTCACCACAATAGGGGATCCCATCCCCATCCATGTCATCCAACAAGAATCAAGCAGAACAACCACGCATATTACCAAGACAGATCAAGAGAGTTTCTAGATTTAAACACACCATTCATTGCGTTCCCTCTTTTCTGTTGGGTTAATTGAGGTGATCACACGGGGGTTCTTATTACCTGTACATCCATTTAATCAACCGAGCTTACGTGATTAACCAATTTTCATGTTACATCCTTTCAATCATCATAGAAAACAAGGGTCCCTTAGTGCACAAGGAAAGGCCACCAACAACCATGATTTTCAGTGGACAGAAGACCATAAAATTTACAACATATAATAAAAGGTAAAAGAGTATTGTTGCATCATCAAACACACCCCTTAATTATTTAAAAGTCTATTTATTATATTCGTTAAGGTTTTGTTTTTTCCATCCCCATAGAAACAATAGCATACCTACCCCGCATGACACACAGTAAAGAAAGATGAAGGAAGAACCCTACTTGGATGATCAACGATTGGTGTTTTTCTCCATGAATCGAGAACTGGGGATGCACAACTTACAGGGGAAGAATTTCGGGTAATCCATGTGTGAGTAGGAAAGGCTCCTGTACAGGCGCACCACTAGCGTCAGGAATGGGGAATCCAAACGCACCAAGGAATGGAAAAGAGACCATCCAAGAAGAAGAAGGAATTATCATGCGATAAAAAGTTGAGATCCTGGAGTTGCGAGATACGAATTTTGAATAGATTTATTGGTAGATTATGGATTCACCACGCGGTTGGATGGCTACACATGATGGAATTAATTTTTATTTAATAATTCTCATCAGAGAGGTGGCCATAATGGCTGTGAGTTAAAGGGTTTCCTTTAAATAGAGGAAAACACATAATAGGGAGGAAATAGAAAGTACGGGTAAAGGGTGTGGAACTGAGGAAAAAGCCACATGTTTTGGTAAGTCAAGGGTCACCCGACTCTTGGGGGATTTTTGATATCATTTATGGGCTTTTAATGGCTTTTAAATGGGTATTTAAGCCATTATAACGTCAAAAGATACGTTGCAAGAGGAGGACTAGAAAAAGAAACATGGGATGGGACATTGTTTGGTGAGACACTATAAGTGGTGCCACCGTTTTAGTGTGCGACAGTGACGGTGAAAACATTATGGTGCCACATTCACAGTTCCACCCTCACGGTGCCACCGTCACAATTCCATCGTTAGTGGTGCCACCATTTCGGTGTGCGACCGTGACACTACCACCATCAGGGTGCCACCATCACGGTGCCACCATCACGGTGCAACCAGTTCAGTGGGACACCGTTAGAGGTGCCACTATTTTGGTGTACGAATGTGACCGATGTGACTGCGATGGTGCCACTGTCACGACTGATTCGATGGGACACCATAAGTGGTGCCACTATTTTAGTGTGCAACCGTGACCGGTGCCACCGTTTTGATGGAACCATTTAATGGGACTGAGATTTGAAAAAGTACCGGACTAGGAGGGTCCAGTCCATTACATCAGATACATCTCAAACTATTCACACCCTCAATAATCAAACTATAACCGAAGAAAAGAGAGGGGTCCGAACAACCACATCAGAAGATACCTCTCAAGAGTAAACCACCTCTACATCTAGGAACACCTCTCCCTCATGTATCCATATGAACATGTAATGGTAATACCATCCAGAAATATAGATTAGGGAGTCCTTTACTCCATGTCAGGATATTATTTGCTTTGGGAAGAACTGACTCGCTCGCATGGGTTTAACCGCATCCACTTTAATGCATCTTGATTATGGATCAGGTCCTCCCCTCCCCAAAGTAAGGACTCTTCACATACATTAAAGGAACAAGGAAAAAAAATCCATTTCATAGTTAACATGGTCAAACACTGCATCACAAAAAAGTACAAAACATAATAGAAAAAAACTCAAAACAACTCTGGGTACTAAGCACAAATTTGTGCCTCCCATTCCAAGGAACTCTCCTCGAGGACACCATGCCTTCACAACACACAAACCAAGGGAATGGTTCATCCATGAATCACCTTCTCCTCATGATCCTTGATCCTCACTGGTCTCTCTACGAATGTTGCATCATCCTTGATATCCAGCTTTACCCAGTTGAGGACATGTGAATCATCATGTAGATACTGATAGAGCTAAGAAACATGGAAGACATAGTGCACCCACAGTAGAGAAGTTGGTAGCGCCAGCTAAAAATCCAATTCGCTGACCCGCCGCAACACCTTAAAGGGTCCGACGAACCGGGGAGAAAGCTTACTCCCCCTGTCAAAACTCCATTGCCCATGTTGATGGGAGAACTTCAAGAACACGTGGTCCCCAACCTCAAACTCTAGGGATTTCCTCCTTTGGTCGGCATATGAATTCTACTGGTCCTGAGCTGCCTTCATCCTCTCCCATATAAGCTAAGTATAAGCTAAACCTTCTCTGTCGTTCTCTACATTACCTCCAGGACAAGAACACCTTCTTCCTCGACCTCTGTATAGTACATGGGTGAGCGACATGACCTCCCGTAAAAGGCTTCTAATGGATCCATTACAATGGTAGAGTGATAGATATTATTGTAGGAAAAATCTATCAAAGGCAAGTGTCCTACCCACGATCCCCCAAAGTCCAAAACACATTCCTGTAGCATATCCTCTGGTGTCTCGATGGTGCGCTTTGTCTGCCCATCTGTCTAGGGGTGGAAAACAGTGCATAGGCATAACTGGGTGCCAAAAGCATGTTGAAAACCTTTCCAAACCCATGAGGTAAACCAGGTATCCTGATCGGAGACTATGTTCCTTATAACTCATTGAAACCACACCACTTCATCCACAGACCATTGTTCTAAGGCATCTACTGCACTCGACTCCTTGATTTCCCGGAAGTGAGCTGATTTCGTCTGCCGGTCCACCACTACCCAAATAGCACCACAACCCCCTTGAACTTTGGGTAGTCTCATGAAAATATCCATTGAGATTTCATCCCACTTCCACTCTGGGACATCTAAAGGGTGTAATAGACCTCATGGGATGTAGTGTTTAGCCTTCACTTGATGACACACGATGCACTTTTCCACAAACTCTACCACTTCCCGCTTCACCCCACACCACCAAAACTAACCCCTCAAGACCCAATGAATGTTGGAAACTCTTGGGTTCACCACCAGGGGTGAGTTGTGGAACTCACCAAGAAATCTCTAGCACATTTCCACCAGGAAGAAGAAATTCCCATGAAACATCATCTGATTCTTCTTGTATTCAAACCATCCTCTTGGAGAATCACCCTGGATAACATGATCGCGCATCACTTAAGCCTCTAAGTCCCCCCACTGGGACTCTTCCACCTGCTGCAATAGAGAGGACTACAATGTCATCTGGAATAGAAAACCTCTTCCATCTTCCACCCTTGCATCCAGGTGTAGGGAAACCAACTCCTCCATTTCCTTCCAAGCATCTGTTGACTCTCAAACTGCATCTATAACGACCCGAAATTTTGAATAAATATTGTTTCCTAATTTTATGTGTTATTTTATTTTTATACTCAACAAAAATGTTTCATTTGATGGCACGAGTATAATTAAAATGAGACCGTTGGGTTTTAACTATGATATGACCATTGGTCAATATGGCCACTGTAAACTAAATGTTTCGATTATTGTCTCTAAATACAAGTAATATTGGTTAATTATTATAGAAAGAAGATTCGATGGCCTCACCCAGTAGTCTTGGACTGATCGAAGCCCATTTAACAGAACTTGGGAAGGAGGTAGCACCACTGGGCTTTGCTCTGGACCAAACCCAAGCTGAACTTCATCGTGTGAAGCTAGAACGGAATCACCTTTACGAGAAGTTCAAACTGATAGAAATTACTACTCGTGCGATGTTGGCTGAGCCTCCCTCAGATTCTCTCACCTTAGCACACCTTACACTTAGGTCCTATGCTGGTGTGATAAGGGGCTATGTAAGGAGACCATAACTGCCTTGTGTAATCCTTTTTTTTAAATAAAAATTGGGATTTCTTCTTATGATAATGTTTATGACTTTTCAAATGTCCGGATAAATATAGTATGCATATTTTTGGTGAATTTTAGAGAAAGGATATTTTAAAAAATGTTTATGTAAACCTTAAATAATTAAAAATGTGTAATTATTTTCAAAAAATGGTCTTGTACAATTATGTTCTGTACGAAATTTAGAGTCTAATAAGATCAACTTGATTTTTGATGAATAGTAAATTATGAATAGTGATTTTATGCTTAGGATTAGTAATGTGACCAAATAGATTAGTAATATAACTCAATGAGAGTATTAATATAATCTAGGCACCTTGATTAAGTAATGTGATTCAATAAAATGGTTAAATAACGGTTTCATAAATTATTATTCATGTATTAGTTTTTTTAGGTGAATAGTGTTTTTTAATTAAAAATTAAATTAAAAAATATTTAGAAAATTATTTTTATAAAATGGATTTCATTTTTGAACTCAGTGCATCGATATTATGTTAAGGTAATTTTTGGGGTTTTTTCTGAAAAAATTAATTTTCGGTGAATAGTGTTTTTATTTAAAAATTAAATTAAAAATATTTAGAAAATTATTTTTATAAAATGGAGTCCATTTTTGAAATCAGAGCATTGATATTTGGTTAATGTGAAATTTTGGGATTTTTCTGAGAAAGTTGAATTTTCAGTGACTAGTAAAAATACAGTTTTAGGGTTTCGGTATGTTTAATGACATCATAACTGTGTCATGATGATGTCATGATATATTTTATGGGTTGGACGACCAAAGGTGATGAATTATTGTATGGGGGGCCCCATGTGGCCTAAATCCGTGGGAAATACCATGGGAGAGCACATGGTTTTGAGAAAAGCACTTGTGAGGTGTCCCTTGGCCATTAATGCCTTGTCCCCTCACTTTCCCTATAAATACCAAGCCCTCCTCCCATCCATTCGACTCCAAAACCATCCTCAACGAAGTTATGGTCTCCTTACCTCCCAAGTATTCCTCCCAAGGTTCCCCCAAGCCCTCAAGGTCCAAACCTTTGAGTTTTAAGAGTTTCATTTTAAGGTAAGGGATCTGACCTCTCTCTTTCTCTTCAAGAAATCTCTTTTATGTAATTTCTTTTATGTTCCATGATCTTATGTTAAAAGATGTTATTTTATACTCCTCTTACTGACCTTTTCATGTTCATATAATGAGATATCCCCTCTTACTCTCATTATTTCGTTTTATGAGGTTTTAAGTGGCGCCGTTAGGCTGCCAAACTTTTTGTAACAGATTCTTTCTCCCTTCTCATTTTTCAAGATCTATTTTCATGTAAAGTATTTCAAGTTAGTTTTTATTATGTTGGGGTATGATCTCTAAATTTATCATACTGATATTTTATGATCATATGATTAGAGACCCCATTTGATCTCTTCAATTCAGTATTTTGAAGTTTTAAGTGGCACCGTTAGGCTGCCGAATTTTTAAGTGGTCCTTTCACCTTTCTCCTTTTTCAATGTTCTAATTCCATGTCAAGTCAATAAAGTCCTTTTTTATTATGTTGGGGTATTATATCTATATATATCATACTGATCATTTATGTTCATATGATTAGAGACCCTATTTGATCTCGTCAATCCATTTTTGGAAGTTTTAAGTGGCGCCGTTAGGCTGCCGAATTTCTAAGGGGTTCTTTCACCCTTCTCGTTTTCAAGATCTACTTTCATGTCAAGTCTTTCAAGTTCCTTTTTATTATGTTGGGATATTATCTCTATATATATCATAATGATCATTTATGTTCATATGTTGAGAGACCCTATTTGATATCGTCAATCCATTTTTGGAAGTTTTAAGTGGCACCGTTAGGCTGGCGAATTTCTATGGGGTTCTTTCACCCTTCTCGTTTTCAAGATCTACTTTCATGTCAAGTCTTTCAAGTTTCTTTTTATTGTGTTGGGGTATGATCTCTATATCTATCATACTGATCATTTATTTTCATATGATGATAGACCCTATTTGATCTCGTCAATCCATTTTTGGATGTTTTAAGTGACGCCGTTAGGCTGCCGAATTCTCATAAGAGAAATCTTATTTTTGTCTTCCTTTCAAGTTCTTTGTTTCATATAGTATATCATTCAAATTTCATTACCATGTTCTTAAATACTATATATTCTGTTCCCCTACAGTTTTATGTATCATTTTTTAGTGGGTTACCCATGTCCCCTCTCTTTTCAATGTGTTCTAAAACCATGTATTGTAGATGTTATGCTGCATAGTTTTCATCTCAAAATGCCTCCCTCCTTATCTCAAAATTATTTTATATAATTATGTGAATACTCAAAGCTCTTATTTATATAGAGGTATTCACATATATATCAAAATGTTCTATTTTAAATTCTAGGATTTACATACATGAAACCCGGTTTCCCTTTTCTGTGGGTTTAAAGTGACATAAAGATCATGTCTTTAAAGAAGTTTTTAAAACGTTATGATTATGAAATGAAACCCATTTATTTTATGCTATATGGGTTGTTTATGAAATGATTGATGATGATATATGTGGATCACATGATAATAAAGACATGTCAAGGGTGCGCCCAGATAGCGCTCCAATGCATTGGGTAAAGACTTAATCTCTAGAGATGACTTTTTAGACTGATACCTTTGTGAATAACCTTGGTAATTTTTAATGACACCTTGGGGATGGACCTTGGTGAAACGAAATGATTGTCAATATTAAGTGTTGTGGCCACATATTCAAGTTATGAAAAATTTTATTTTTATTATGATATGCCTCACGATTTCTTTCTCATGCCTTAAAGTTATTTTCGTGACTTTATTGATGTATCTCAAGATCATATGTAAAATGTTTCACTTGTTTCCCTTACTGGGCCTTCTGCTCACCCTTTCTTTTGATGTATGTCCCCAGGTTATGAGATGCAGTAATGAACCTAGTATGAAAATGAGGAGAATCCTTTCAAGTGTCTAAGAAGAATGTTTTATGTTTTCATGTTTTAAGTTCCTGGTTTCTAAGACACGAAACCTTAAAGATCCTCGGTTTTGTAAAATGTAATGAAAGTTTATGTGATAAAAAGGTGGGATGCTATAGTTGGTATCAAAGGATGGTTTAGTTATTTGTGGAAATTAGGATATGAAAACTCTAGGAAGAACCCTATAGAAAAGTTTAAATATAAAAAATCTTCCTGGTATTTTGGTGAGTATTGAGTAAGGGGTTTCCAAGCAAATACATCCCTGTCTAGATACGAGTAGGTAGAGGTGGCTCTGGAACAGATGTACATAGGGGTAAAACCTGAAAACACCGCTTTGAGCTAGACTCAAATTGAACTGGTACACGACAATGGGCCTTGCTGTACTCTTGGTTACGACACTCTCGGGGGATATGCTTTGGTAAATTCATAAGCTTAGTATGAACCATTATTAAAGGAACAAAGATAAAATAAAATAATGATTCACTTAAGAATATATGATCATGGATAACCTAGTTTAAAACCTTGGGGACCACAAGTTAGGGTATACTTTTCTTCTACAAGTTATCCTTATATGATTTTAGTTCCTTTTCATGATTATTGGTTAAGTATTTAAGCGTCAAATTATACTTTCTCTTATTAGTTAATGGTGGGAAATGGAAGAACATGTCGCAACAACCAATGTGATAGGAAATGTGATGATTGTCGTATTAATATGACAGAGATGATTAGGGGATTAAAAGATGATTATTATTTTGGAAGACGTTCACTATTTTGGGGACCCTATATGATCGAGGTAAATAGATTACTATGGTATTTTCATTTAGGAGTAAGGTTGACTTATATTTTGAAGAATCGATGAATTTAAGGTGGACTTATAGTAATTTAGGTTACTTATGAGAAATATTAACCTATCTTGGGTAAAATATGTTTTGGTTAGGTACTTTTGTTATAAGATGTTAGGAGTGGTTGATGTTGTTTGGAGATGAACAATGATGTTATTTAGGAAGACTATGTTATGAAGTCCTTCTTGTAATTGGGTTTCAATCTTAGTTTGGGTTATTTTGAGGAATCTTAAGGACCGTTATTTATGGAATGGTCTATGATGAACTTTGGGTAGTACCATGGATATTTGAAGATTTAAAAGTAGTTTCCCTTCCTATGGGATTCTTTCTTTTTTGAAGAGTTGTTTTATCTTACCCTTTCTGTTTTTGGGATAATGTTTAAAGGTAGAAGAAATTGATAGTTAATCTTTTGTGGATTAAGTGAATCTCAAGAAGATGATTCTTTTGTTTTGATGAGACCAAGTGTTTTCGAATGCTCATCGTTTGGAGAAAAGATTAGTTTTGGTAGAAACTTATTAAAGCATGAAACTCTACATTAAGGTAAGTATATTTTCTCATGTTTTTGTTCTATGTATTAAATTAATTCCTCAAAATTATGAAAAGGAAAGTAAAACAAAAACGTTGTTGGTTTAAATTTCCTACTAGGTAATCAAAGACCATTTACACACATCATAATTTTGGTATTTTCTTATGGTTAACTTTCTCCTAATCATGTTTTCTATCAATCTCCCCTAGAACTTGGCACTTTTTTTTTCTTCCATATCCATGTTTTCCTCCATGGAATCCTATTATGGGTTAACTCAGGTGACCTCTGTACTTCCCTTTCTTTCTTTTAAAGTAATAGTTTTACTGACTCCTTTTTCGATGTGGGACTTTCAATGAAATTTCAAAACCTAATTTTAAAAAAATTGCGAGAACGCAATTTCTTAAGGGGGGGGGAGATTGTAACGACCCGAAATTTTGAATAAATATTGTTTCCTAATTTTATGTGTTATTTTATTTTTATACTCAACAAAAATGTTTCATTTGATGGAATGAGTATAATTAAAATGAGACCGTTGGGTTTTGACTGTGATATAACCATTGGTCAATATGGCCACTGTAAACTAAACGTTTCGATTATTGTCACTAAATACAAGTAATCTTGGTTAATTATTATAAAAAGAAGATTCAATGGCCTCACCCAGTAGTCTTGGACCGATCGAAGCCCATCTAACAGAACTTGGGAAGGAGGTAGCACCATTGGGATTTGCTCGGGACCAAACCCAAGCCGAACTTCATCATGTGAAGCTAGAATGGAATCGCCTTTGCGAGAAGTTCAAACTAATAGAAATTACTACTCGTGCGATGTTGGGCGAGCCTCCCTCAGATTCTCTCACCTTAGCACACCTTACACTTAGGTCCTATGCTGGTGTGATAAGGGGCTATGTAAGGAGACCGTAACTGCCTTGTATAATCCTTCGTTTTAAATAAAAATTGGGATTTCTTCTTATGATAATGTTTATGACTTTTCAAATGTCCGGATAAATATAGTATGCATATTTTTGGTGAATTTTAGAGAAAGGATATTTTAAAAAATGTTTATTTAAACCTTAAATAATTAAAAATGTGTAATGATTTTCAAAAAATGGTCTTGTACAATTATGTTCAGTATGAAATTTAGAGTCTAATAAGATCAACTTGATTTTTGATGAATAGTAAATTATGAATAGTGATTTTATACTTAGGAGTAGTAATGTGACCAAATAGATTAGTAATCTCACGTAATGAAAGTATTAATATAATCTAGGCACCTTGACAAAGTAACGTGATTCAATAAAATGGTTAAATAATGGTTTCATAAATTATTATTCATGTGTTAGTTTTTTCAGGTGAATAGTGTTTTTTAATTAAAAATTAAATTAAAAATATTTAGAAAATTATTTTTATAAAATGGATTTCATTTTTGAACTCAGAGAATCGATATTATGTTAAGGTAATTTTTGGGGTTTTTTCTGAAAAAATTAAATTTCAGTGAATAGTGTTCTTATTTAAAAATTAAATTAAAAATATTTAGAAAATTATTTTTATAAAATGGAGTTCATTTTTGAAATCAGAGAATTGATATTTGGTTAATGTAAAATTTTGGGATTTTTCTGAGAAAGTTGAATTTTCAGTGACTAGTAAAAATACAGTTTTAGGGTTTTGGTATGTTTAATGACATCATAATTGTGTCATGATAATGTCATGAGATATTTTATGGGTTGGACGACCAAAGTTGATTAATTATTGTATGGGGGGGCCCATGTGGCCTAAATCCATGGGAAATACCATGAGAGAGCACATGGTTTTGAGAAAAGCACTTGTGAGTTGTCCCTTGGCCATTAATGCATTGTCCCCTCACTTTCCCTATAAATACCAAGCCCTCCTTCCATCCATTCGACTTCAAAACCTTCCTCAATGATGTTCGGGTATCCTTACCTCCCAATGAGTCCTCCCAAGGTTCCCCCAAGCCCTCAAGTTCCAAACCATTGGGTTTTAAGAGTTGCATTTTAAGGTAAGGGATCCGACCTCTCTCTTTCTCTTCAACAAATCTCTTTTATGTAATTTCTTTTATGCTCCATGTTCTTATGTTAAAGGATGTTCTTTTATACTACTATTACTTCCCTTTTCATTTTCATATAATGATATATCCCCTATTACTCTCATTATTTCGTTTTATGAGGTTTTAAGTGGCGCCGTTAGGCTGCCGAAATTTTTGTAACAGATTATTTCTCCGTTCTCATTTTTCAAGATCTATTTTCATGTAAAGTATTTCAAGTTCCTTTTTATTATGTTGGGGTATGATCTCTAAATTTATCATACTGATCTTTTATGATCATATTATGAGATACCCCATTTGATCTCTTCATTTCAGTATTTTGAAGTTTTAAGTGGTGCAGTTGGGCTGCCGAATTTTTAAGTGGTCCTTTCACCTTTCTCCTTTTTCAATGTTCTAATTTCATGTCATGTCTTTAAAGTTCGTTTTTATTATTTTGGGGTATGATATATATATATATATCATACTGATAATTTATGTTCATATGATTAGAGACCCTATTTGATCTCGTCAATCCATTTTTGGAAGTTTTAAGTGGCGTCGTTAGGCTGCCGAATTTCTAAGGGGTTCTTTCACCCTTCTCGTTTTCAAGATCTACTTTCATGTCAAGTCTTTCAATTTCCTTTTTATTATGTCGGGGTATGATCTTTATATCTATCATACTGATCATTTATGTTCATATAATGAGAGACCCTATTTGATCTCTTCAATCCATTTTTGGAAGTTTTAAGTGGCGCCGTTAGGCTGCCGAATTTCTAAGGGGTTCTTTCACCCTTCTCGTTTTCAAGATCTACTTTAATGTCAAGTATTTCATGTTCCTTTTTATTATGTTGGGGTATGATATCTATATCTATCATACTGATCATTTATTTTCATATTATGAGAGACCCTATTTGATCTCGTCAATCCATTTTTGGATGTTTTAAGTGACGCCGTTAGGCTGCCGAATTCTCATAAGAGAAATCTTATTTTTGTCTTCCTTTCAAGTTCTTCGTTTCATATATTATATCATTCAAATTTCATTACAATGTTATTAAATACTATATATTCTGTTCCCCTACTATTTTATGTATCATTTTTGAGTGGGTGACCCATGTCCCCTCTCTTTTCAATGTGTTCTAAAACCATGTATTGTAGACGTTATGCTGCATAGTTTTCATCTCAAAATGCCTCCCTCCTTATCTCAAAATTATTTTATGTTATTAAGTGAATACTCAAAGCTCTTATTTCTATAGAGGTATTCACATATATATCAAAATTTTCTATTTTAAATTCTGGGATTTACATACATGAAACCCGCTTTCCCTTTTCCGTGGGTTTAAAGTGACATAAAGATCACGTCTTTAAAGAAGTTTTTAAAATGTTATGATTATGAAATGAAACCCATTTATTTTATGCTATATGGGTTGTTTATGAAATGATTGATGATGATATATGTGGCTCACATGATAATAAAGACATGTCAAGGGTGCGCCCAGATAGCGCTCCAATGCATTGGGTAAAGACTTAATCTCTAGAGATGACTTTTTAGACTGATACCTTGGTGAATAACCTTGGTAATTTTTAATGACACCTTGGGGATGGACCTTGGTGAAATGAAATGATTGTCAATATTAAGTGTTTTAGCCACATCTTCAAGTTATGAAAAATTTTATTTTTATTATGATATTCCTCACGATTTCTTTCTCATGCCTTAAAGTTATTTTCATGACTTTATTGATGTATCTCAGGTTCATATGTAAAATTTTTCGCTTATTTCCCTTACTGGGACTTCTGCTCACCCTTTCTTTTGATGTATGTCCCTAGGTTATGAGATGCAGTAATGAACCTAGGATGAACATGAGGAGAAGCCTTTAAAGTGTTTAAGAATAATGTTTTATGTTTTCATCTTTTAAGTTCCTGGTTTCCAATACACTAAACCTTAAATATCCTCGGTTTTGTAAAATGTAATGAAAGTTTATGTGATAAAAAGGCGGGATACTATAGTTGGTATCAAAGGATGGTTTAGTTATTTATGGAATTTAGGATATGAAAACTCTATGAAGAACCCTATAGAAAAGTTTAAATATAGGAAATCTTCCTGGTATTTTGGTGAGTATTGAGTAAGGGGTTTCCAAGAAAATACATCCCTGTCTGGATACGAGCAGGTAGTGGTGGCTCTGGCACAGATGTACATAGGGGTAAAACCTGAAAACACCGCTTTGAGCTAGACTCAAATGGGAACTGGTACACGACAATGGGCCTTGCTGCACTCTTGGTTACGACACTCCCGGGGGATGTGCTTTGGTAAATTCATAAGCTTAGTATGAACCATTATTAAAGGAACAAAGATAAAATAAAATAAATATTCACTTAAGAATATATGATCATGGATAACCTAGTTTAAAACCTAGGGTATCACAAGTTAGGGTATACTTTTCTTCTACAAGTTATCCTTATATGATTTTAGTTCCTTTTCATGATTATTGGTTAAGTATTTAAGCGTACAATTATACTTTCTCTTATTAGTTAATGGTGGGAAGTGGAAGAACTTGTCCCAACAACCAATGTGATAGTAAATGTGACGATTGTCGTATTAATATGACAAACATGATTAGGGGATTAAAAGATGATTATTATTTTGGAAGACGTTCACTATTTTGGGGACCCTATATGACCGAGGTAAATAGATTACTATGGTATTTTCATTGAGGAGTAAGGTTGACTTATATTTTGAAGAATCGATGAATTTAAGGTGGACTTATAGTAATTTAGGTTACTTATGAGAAATATTAACCTATCTTGGGTAAAATATGTTTTGGTTAGGTACTTTTGTTATAATATGTTAGGAGTGGTTGATGTTGTTTGGAGACGAACAATGAAGTTATTTTGGAAGACTATGTTATGAAGTCCTTCTTGTAATTGGGTTTCAATCTTAGTTTGGGTTATTTTGAGTAATCTTAAGGACCGTTATTTATGGAATGGTCTATGATGAACTTTGGGTAGTACCATGGATATTTGAAGATTTAAAAGTAGTTTCCCTTCCTATGGGATTCTTTCTTTTTTGAAGAGTTGTTTTATCTTACCCTTTCTATTTTTGGGATAATGTTTAAAGGTAGAAGAAATTGATAGTTAATATTTTGTGGATTAAGTGACTCTCAAGAAGATGATTCTTTTGTTTTGATGAGACCAAGTGTTTTTGAATGATCATCGTTTGGAGAAAATATTAGTTTTGGTAGAAACTTATTAAAGCATGAAACTCTACATTAAGGTAGGTATATTTTCTTATGTTTTTGTTCTATGTAGTAAATTAATTCCTCAAAATTATGAAAAGGAACGTAAAACAAAAACTTTTTTGGTTTACATTTCCTACTAGGTAATCAAAGACCATTTACACACATCATAAGTTTGGGATTTTCTTATGGTTAACTTTCTCCTAATCATGATTTCTATCAATCCCCCCAAGAACTTGAACCTTTGTTTTTTCTTCCATATCCATGTTTTCCTCCATGGAATCCTATTATGGGTTAGCTCGGGTGACCTTTTTACTTCCCTTTCTTTCTTTTAAAGTAATAGTTTTACTGACTCCTTTTTCGATGTGGGACTTTCAATGAAATTTTAAAAACCTAATTTTAAAAAAATTACGAGGACGCAATTTCTTAAGGGGGGAAGATTGTAACGACCCGAAATTTTGAATAAATCCTGTTTCCTAATTTTATGTGTTATTTTATTTTTATACTCAACAAAAATGTTTCATTTGATGGTATGTGTATAATTAAAATGAGACCGTTGGGTTTTGACTGTGATATGACCATTGGTCAATATGGACACTGTTAACTAAACGTTTCGATTATTGTCTCTAAATACAAGTAATCTTGGTTAATTATTATAGAAAGAAGATTCAATGGCCTCACCCAGTAGTCTTGGACCGATCAAAGCCCATCTAACAGAACTTGGGAAGGAGGTAGCACCACTGGGCTTTTCTCGGGACCAAACCCAAGCTGAACTTCATCGTGTGAAGCTAGAATGGAATCGCCTTTGCGAGAAGTTCAAACTGATAGAAATTTCTACTCGTGCGATGTTAGCCGAGCCTCCCTCAGATTCTCTCACCTTAGCACACCTTACACTTAGGTCCTATGCTGGTGTGATAAGGGGCTATGTAAGGAGACCGTAACTGCCTTGTGTAATCATTAGTTTTAAATAAAAATTGGGATTTCTTCTTATGATAATGTTTATGACTTTTCAAATGTCCGGATAAATATAGTATGCATATTTTTGGTGAATTTTAGAGAAAGGATATTTTAAAAAATGTTTATGTAAACCTTAAATAATTAAAAATGTGTAATGATTTTCAAAAAATGGTCTTATACAATTATGTTCAGTACGAAATTTAGAGTCTAATAAGATCAACTTGATTTTTGATGAATAGTAAATTATGAATAGTGATTTTCTACTTAGGATTCGTAATGTGACCAAATAGATTAGTAATATCACTTAATGAAAGTATTAATATAATCTAGGCACCTTGATTAAGTAATGTGATTCAATAAAATGGTTAAATAACAGTTTCATAAATTATTATTCATGTATTAGTTTTTTCAGGTGAATAGTGTTTTTTAATTAAAAATTAAATTAAAAATATTTAGAAAATTATTTTTATAAAATGGATTTCATTTTTGAACTCAGAGCATCGATATTATGTTAAGGTAATTTTTAAGGTTTTTTCTGAAAAAATTAATTTTCGGTGAATAGTGTTCTTATTTAAAAATTAAATTAAAAATATTTAGAAAATTATTTTTATAAAATGGAGTTCATTTTTGAAATCAGAGCATTGATATTTGGTTAATGTGAAATTTTGGGATTTTTCTGAGAAAGTTGAATTTTCAGTGACTAATAAAAATACAGTTTTAGGGTTTCGGTATGTTTAATGAAATCATAACTGTGTCATGATGATGTCATGAGATATTTTATGGGTTGGCCGACCAAAGGTGATGAATTATTGTATGGGGGGCCCCATGTGGCCTAAATCCATGGGAAATACCATGGGAGAGCACATGGTTTTGAGAAAAGCACTTGTGAGGTGTCCCTTGGCCATTAATGCCTTGTCCCCTCACTTTCCCTATAAATACCAAGCCCTCCTCCCATCCATTCGACTCCAAAACCATCCTCAACGAAGTTCTGGTCTCCTTACCTCCCAAGGAGTCCTCCCAAGGTGCCCCCAAGCCCCCAAGGTCCAATCCTTTGAGTATTAAGAGTTGCATTTTAAGGTAAGGGATCCGACCTCTTTCTTTCTCTTCAAGAAATCTCTTTTATGTAATTTCTTTTATGCTCCATGTTCTTATTTTAAAGGATGTTTTTTTATACCCCTCTTACTGACCTTTTCATGTTCACATAATGAGATATCCCCTCTTACTCTCATTATTTTGTTTTATGAGGTTTTAAGTGGCGCCGTTAGGCTGCCGAATTTTTTGTAACGGATTCTTTCTCCCTTCTCATTTTTCAAGATCTATTTTCATGTAAAGTATTTCAAGTTCCTTTTTATTATGTTGGGGTATGATCTCTAAATTTATCATACTGATATTTTATGATAATATGATGAGAGAACCCATTTTATCTCTTCAATTCATTATTTTGAAGTTTTAAGTGGCGCCTTAGGCTGCCGAATTTTTAAGTGGTCCTTTCACCTTTCTCCTTTTTCAATGTTCTAATTCCATGTCAAGTCTTTAAAGTTCCTTTTTATTATGTTGGGGTATGATATCTATATATACCATACTGATCATTTATGTTCATATGATTAGAGACCCTATTTGATCTCGTCAATCCATTTTTGGAAGTTTTAAGTGGCGCCGTTAGGCTGCCGAATTTTTAAGGGGTTCTTTCACCCTTCTCGTTTTCAAGATCTACTTTCATGTCAAGTATTTCAAGTTACTTTTTATTATGTTGGGGTACGATATCTATATCTATCATACTGATCATTTATGTTCATATGATGAGAGACCCTATTTTATCTCGTCAATCCATTTTTGGAAGTTTTAAGTGGCGCTGTTAGGCTGCTGAATTTCTAAGGGGTTCTTTCACCCTTCTCGTTTTCAAGATCTACTTTCATGTAAAGTATTTCAAGTTAATTTTTATTATATTGGGGTATGATATCTATATCTATCATACTGATCATTCATGTTCATATGATTAGAGACCCAATTTGATCTCATCAATCCATTTTTGGATGTTTTAAGTGACGCCGTTAGGCTTCCGAATTCTCATAAGAGAAATCTTATTTTTGTCTTCCTTTCAAGTTCTTCGTTTCATATAGTATATCTTTCAAATTTCATTACCATGTTCTTAAATACTATATATTCTGTTCCCCTACTGTTTTATGTATCATTTTTGAGTGGGTGACCCATGTCCCCTCTCTTTTCAATGTGTTCTAAAACCATGTATTGTAGACGTTATGCTGCATAGTTTTCGTCTCAAAATGCCTCCCTCCTTATCTCAAAATTATTTTATGTTATTAAGTGAATAATCAAAGCTCTTATTTCTACAGGGTTATTCACATATATATCAAAATGTTCTATTTTAAATTCTGGGATTTACATACCTGAAACCCGCTTTCCCTTTTCTGTGGGTTTAAAGTGACATAAAGATCATGTCTTTAAAGAAGTTTTTAAAACGTTATTATTATGAAATGAAACCCATTTATTTTATGCTATATGGGTTGTTTATGAAATGATTGATGATGATATATGTGGCTCACATGATAATAAATACATGTCAAGGGTGTGCCCAGATAGCGCTCCAATGCATTGGGTAAAGACTTAATCTCTAGAGATGACTTTTTAGACTGATACCTTGGTGAATAACCTTGGTAATTTTTAATGACACCTTGGGGATGGACCTTGGTGAAACGAAATGATTGTGAATATTAAGTGTTGTATCCACATCTTCAAGTTATGAAAAATGTTATCTTTATTATGATATGCCTCACGATTTCTTTCTAATTCCTTAAAGTTCTTTTCATGGATTTATTGATGTATCTCAAGTTCATATGTAAAATGTTTCGCTTGTTTCCCTTACTGGGCCTTCTGCTCACCCTTTATTTTGATGTATGTCCCCAGGTTATGAGATGTAGTAATAAACCTGGGATGAACTTGAGGAGAAGCCTTTCAAGTGTTTTAGAAGAATGTTTTATGTTTTCATGTTTTATGTTCCTGGTTTCCAAGACACTAAACCTTAAAGATCCTCGGTTTTGTAAAATGTAATGAAAGTTTATGTGATAAAAATGCGGGATGCTATAGAATCCTTCTTTGAATTAATGCTCAAGGAATCAGACAACACATTCCCCTTACCTTCAATGTAAGGGATTTTGAAGTCTTAGTACTGAAGAATCTCAATCCACCTATGCTTCCTCAAGTTCAGGTCCCACTGAGAGAAGATATACCTCAAGTTCTTGTGAACTGTGAAGACCACAACGTGCTCCCTGATGAGGTAGTGCCGCCAAAACTTTAGTTCAAACACAACCACTGAAATCTCTAAGTCATGCCTGGCATATTTATACTATTGGGGACGTAAATTCCTAGACCCATAAAAGGTCACCCCTGTTGTTGCATTAGCACACACCCCAAGCCTTGGCCTGAAGCATCACATAACACCTCAAAATAAACCCATTATTTTGTAAACCTCAGCACTGGGCTACTAACAAACTTCCCATATAGATAAATAAAGGCTTTCTAACATTGTTCACTCTACATGAAGGTCTAGTCCTTTATAGTCAAGGTTTTCAAAGGATCTGCAACTCGAGAGTAGTCGATCATGATCCTTCTGTAATAGCCTACCAGACTTAGGAAACTATGAACCTCCATCACATTCTTGGGTGATACCCAAGAAACAACTACCTCGACCTTTGATGTGTCCACTTCTAACCCCTTATCGGACACCACGTATCCAATAAAGTGCACTTCTCATGTTCAAGACTTACACTTGGACAACTTCCCATAGATTTGGTGCTGTCGGAGGTCCTCTAAAACCACCCTCAGATGCTCAGCGTGATCCTCCTTTGATCATTAGTAGATTAGGATGTCGTCAATAAACACGACTATGAACCGGTCCAGATATTCTCAGAAGGCGGAGTTAATGGGCCCCATAAACATGACTAGTGAGTTTGTAATGATGAATGGCATGACCATGAACTCAAAGCGCCCATATCTGCACCTTAAGGGAGTCTTTGAGAGGTCACCCTCATTCACCCTCAAATGGTGATATCTTGACTTCAGGTCGATCTTGGAGAACCATCCTACCCCTTTCAACTGAACAAAAAGGTCGTATATACTAAGGAGAGGGTAACAGTTCTTGATCGTTGTGTGATTCAGTCTCTGGTAGTCTATGCATAGCCTGAGACCACCATATTCCTTCTTCGCGAACAAGAATAGAGAACCCCATGGTGATGTTCTTGGTTATAAAAAACCCCTCTTCATCAAATCGTCAATCTGAATTCATAACTCCTGCAACAAAGAAGGTTTCATTTGATAGGGAGACATCGAAAATGGACGGGCACCGAGTTGCAAGTCTATCTCGAACACAACATCACGTCGAGGGGGTAGAGTCACCACCTCTTTAGGGAAGACATACATGAACTCACTGATAATCCTTGATGCTTCCATCATTTCTGATTCCACTGACGGCTCAGCTAACAAGGAATGAAAGGGATCCACTCGCTGGCTGCCCTCCTGAAAACCTCACTCACTGAAAAAAGTACAACGTCGGCCGCCCATATCTGAAAAAACAACCCTTATCTGGAAGTATTAGATAATAGAAAACATAGAGAACATCCATTAGATTCCTAAAATGACATCATATGGCTGCATTAGTAAAAAAAGAAGGTCCCAAATAGACTGATGCAGTCCCAACATCAGCCTATATCCTTGGAAAACACGAGACAAGCTGGTCTATCCTCTGACTGGCATACTCAAAACCAGGGGTATGGTAAGTATATCTATGTCTAGACCTAGATAATGGGATATACTGGGTGAAAAAAAGGAGTGTGAAGCTCCTAAATCAAACATGGCACATGCAAGATTACTAAACAAGCTGACAGTACCTCAGACTTCTTCTAGCCCTGCTGAAACTGCTGCCTCTGTGGCGTGAAGATGCCCACGCCAAGATCCTCTACCCCTCAGCTACTGGACGCCTCCCCAACCACACCCTATTCGAGGTCCCTGAGGATCACCCTGAGGTCGGCCTCCTCCTACAACATCTTCACTCAGAGGATCTGGATCTTTTTGTCCCTACTGCTGCTGCAGAAAGGGACTAGATAGAAACTGTTTCTACTGAGGTGGGAACTAAACCGGCCCACCCCCACTATACTGCACTCAGTCCAAGAACTGATTCTAAAAGTTCCCACGGCTTCGACAGATTAATCATCTTAGTCTTGGTCCTGAAAATAAAGGGCGAGGCCCAGGAGATCGAAACTCAAACAACTAGGGCCTGCTCCCCACTGGCCAAAACTTAGAAGGCCCTAACGCTAGAGGCATGCTGCTGATGGCCTTCCCCTTTGAAGATCCCAACTGGATCCCTTCTTAGGGAACACCTCCCAGTGTGTGCATCCTATCCACCACTTTATCTTTCTGATGGACATCCAAGTATGGCAGTAGAGTGAAGGTAGTAAGAACATACTGAAGAGAAGGTCAGAGTGCCTCCTCTAAATGTCTCACACGAGACTCCTCATCTGGAAAGATATCCAGAGAAAAGTGAAGGAGATCCATGAACTTGATCCCCAACTCTCTACTGACATACTCCCCTACTAAAGGGAGAGTAACTCATGCCTCTTCTCATCCTTCATCATGGAAGAGAGGAATTACGCCTAGAAATACATCTCAAAGTCAGTCCACAAAACCTCAGCCTCCCTCTTCTCCCCAAAGTAGTGCATCCACCACTAACGCGCTACTCCCCACATTTGGATTATATCCAGAAGAACCCAGTACTCTATTGGAGCATGGATCAAGCTGAAATCTATCACAAGCTCCTTGAGCCATCTCTCTATCTCCATGTCCGAGACACTGCCCTCGTACTTCTTGAGGGTATTCCGCTGAAAGGCATGAAGTGTACTCTTCCACTAGTCATTATACTCCTCTAGATCAGCCCTCTACTAGTCAGCTAAATCAGCCTCATAGGCCTCGATAACCCATACTACTCGTGGTTGTCATCCGGGTACCATAGCTGCAAGGTAAACAAGAAATTCCTAAGCCTGAGTAGTGTAGAAGATTGCTTTTAAAATTTTCTTAGACTTCTTATTTATATATAAAAAATCCCAAAATACCCAAGACACACAATAAAAAAAAGTCTTTATGATGCATGTACATTTCCTAAGTCTCTACCCTACAATCAGTGTAGCCTCACTTGGTCGTTCGGTAGGCCCAGAGTCCTCGTGTCGGATCATGGGGGGCCCTAAAATCCAATGTCCTAGACAATCTTCCCTATCCTATCTCACACACCAAGATATCCTAAAACTATATCTCTACCATCCCATGCAATCCCCACTATTCCTAACTCTGAACTTCATCATTTCTCTTGACCAACCTCGCCTCTGATACCATTTTGTCACGACCCTCCTTCACCATGATGAGGGAAGGGATAGCAGGTTTCCAAACCCTTCCTTCCTCAAGTTGAAGGAGAGATAATGAACCTGGATACCCACCTTCGATAGTCCCTGGAGTGGTGAATAGAACCAAGGGTATATAATCACACGTAATATGGAAGGAATTACCCATTTTATTTAATATGATCGGGAGATAAGATAATAAATCCCAAACAACAACAAAGAAGGAATTAAAAGTAAGGCCAAAACAATCCATTCCAAGATGCATGTTCCAATAATGTAGTGCTATGAAGTACAAGAAAAACTCCAAAGGGAAGTACCAAAATAAAATATAAACAACAATGTCAACGATCCCAACTGCCAAGATAATAGGGTATGGTATGGTCTTCTAAGACCTCTTAGAATTCTGAAAGCAGTTTAATATATGTAGGGTTGAGTATATAGGTTTAATTATTTGGGAAAACCAAAAGATCTCGTGCATAAGTGGGGAGGCATTATAATCCCATGTGAGAAAAGGATATAACCAAAGAACCTAGTAAGGAAACTATCCACCAAAACCTCACGAAGGCACACTCCGCAAATAACGCAAGTCAAGTAAAGTAATAGTAATAACACATCAATGCTTGGGTAACCCGCACCACTTTCCCACTATTTATTAAAGACATCCTACACATCAGACCTCTCCGGACATTGTCCCCACAGTCCCACTACCATACCTCACCCGCACACACCAGGGATACCACAACCACACATCCCGCCCACAAACACCTGGTCCACAAACACATGTAACCATGACCGCAGACACCTGGGCCAGAATAACTACCACCATACCCAAAGACACCTGGGCCTCATCCTGAAGACACTTGGGAAACAACCTTCCCTCACACACATAGTCCAACCACCACAAAATATGGTACGTAAATAATCTTGGGTTATAATAGACCCCAGGCCGTCACATCCTTCCCGAAGAGTCTTGGGCTACTCGGGAAAGGGAGAAGAAAAGGAGCTAATAACCAGCCACTCATATGAGTGTTTGAAAAAACACCCTCCCCCATGAAATGGGAGTGTTCGACATAAAGTGCTCAAATTGGGTGGGGAACTAATAAGAATCATAAGAAATAAATTATACATATATGTAAACAAGAACTCATCCCAACCTAGGGGTTCCAAAATCATCCCATACACAAAAACCATCGTTACTATTCATTCATAACAAGCACAACACCCACAACCAAGGCACAACTCACTCCTGGAAAAACAATTCCCCATTGAACCCATTCTTGTTATTGTATCCAAGTGATTTCATTTAAATAGTTATTCACTACTGGGAAACATACATGCATAGCCAGAAGCCAATAAAAAATATCCAAGCAGCAATTTAAGCATTTACGCTTGGTTATCTTGTAAGTCATAACAATAAAAGGGATCCGTGAGATCACTCAAAGTACTGGAACCAAACCAAGCCCCACCATATGGCCCCACAAGGCCTTAGATCCACAAACCAACAACTGCACCACAACAAGGGATCCCATACCCATCCATGTAACCTGACAAGAATCAAGTAGAACAACCACAGATATTACCAAGACAGAGAAAGTGAGTTTCCATATTTTAAAAAACCATTCATTGAGTTCCCTCTTTTCCGTTGGGTTAACCGGGGTGATAACATAGGGATTCTTATTCAATGGAAATCCATTTAATCAACCAAGATTATGTGATTAACCAATTTCCATCTTACAGCCATTCAATCATCACTGAAAACAGGGGTCCCTTAGTGTGCAAGGAAAGACCACCAACGACAATTATTTTCAATGGACATAAGCCCATACAATTTACAACATATAAGAAAAGGTGAAAGAGTAAAACAACATCATCAGAAACACCCCTTAATTTTGTAAAATTCCATTTACTATCTTTGTTAAGGTTTGGTTTCATCCATCCCCATAGAAACATTAGCATACCCACCCCGCATGATACACAGTAAAGAGAGACGAAGGAAGAACCCTACTTGGATGATCAAAGATTGAATTTTTTATCCATGCACTGAGAACTGGGGATAAGAAACTTGCTGGGAAGGAACTTTGGGTACTCCAAGAGTGAGTAGGAAAGCCTCCAGTACAGGCTCACCACTAGCGTCAGGAAGGGGGACTTAAATAGCATGAAGGAAAAGAAAAGATACCAGCCAAGAAGAAGAATAAATTCTCATGCGATAAAAAGGAGAGATACTGTAGTTATAGGATAAGAATCTTGAACAACTTTAAAGGTGGATTGTGGTTTCACCATGTAGTTGGACAGTTACACATGATTGAATTAATATTTATTTAATAATTCTCATCAAAGAGGTGGCCATGATGACTGTGAGTTAAATGGTTTCCTTTAAACAGAGGAAAACACGTAACAGGGGAAGAACTGGAAAGTAAGGGAAAAGGGTGTGAAACCGAGGAAAAATTCACATGTTTTGTTAAGTCAAGAGTCGCAAGTGGTGCCACAGTCACATGGCCACCATCACGGTGCCACCCTCATGGTTCCACCATCAGTGGTGCCACTGTTTTGGTGTGTGACGATGATGTTGCAACCGTTACAGTGTCACCATTTCGGTGTGCGACTCTGACCAGTTCCACCATTATGGTGTCACCATTTAGATGTGCAACTATGACTAGCACCATCATTTCGGTGGAACTGTTTGATGGGACTGAGATTTTGGAAAAGTACTGGACCAGTAGGGTCCAAGCCTTTACATGAATAATCTTAAATGCTTTCATGGATCAAACTCTTCCTTCCATTCCTCTATCAAACCCCAAAAATATCTTGTCACTACAAATCCAAAACCATAGATCTAAGTATCAAACACTAGTCTATGGTTCCTTTCAAGAAAAAAAAGAGATATCCAAAATGATAAGAAATAACATAACCCTAACCTTTGATTTCCACAATGAAACACTAAAAGAATTATTTCCCATTGATTATGGATGTCAAAGATCACCATAAATCACCTAGGATAAGCATTGAAGTCAATAAAATAAATAAATTCACTATATGAGGATTTACAACCTCTTTTTTAAATGAAAATCATTGGGTCCTGACTATTTATAGTCTAAATTGAGAATTTACACCATAAATTCATTGAGTTTCACTTACATCAAAAAATACTTCACCTTGGTTAATTTTTTAGGAAAACCCCATTTTATGGTACAAAACCATTTTATAGAATAAGTTTATTTTACAACTAGATCATCTAACCCAAACTATTTACATTTTAAAACCACAATTTAAAATATAAACTGTTATTGTAGATTTTTTTAAGTAGTCAAATCTAGGTTATTTGCTTTTTTTCACATCTAAACACTTCCAGAATCTAACAAAAAGACTCCACTAATAAGAAAATACATAAAACAATAGTGTAACTAAAATTGAGGGTGTTATATTCTCCCCACCATTGGGCTTTCCATCCTCAAGAATCTGGGTATCAACATTTCCCTTAAAAAAGGAAGACCATTTATCCCACATAAAGGCTTTCCATTACCATGTTTCCTCTTAAACCAAACCATGTTTCCATAATACTCACACAAAAGAAATAAATATACCTAGAAAATATTTTTCCTATCAATACCCAACCCATATCGTTTCATAGATAAAGGTCACATATGTCTCAAGAGTAACTTGATCCCAATTGATCACATGTCGACGATAACGGCGATACTTCTTCAGTTTAGAAACATGGAATACATTATGAATATCAATGAATATTAGTGTTAATTATAACTGATATGAAACAATTTTAATCCATTATATAACCTCAAATGATCCTATATATCATGGCACTAACTCAAATTGTTTCCCCTATCATTAGTGACCATGTTTCAGTGAAACTTATAAGAAAAAATTATCATTGACATAGAAAGATAAAGGTTAGATATGATTATCTTCATATGACTTCTATCCACTTTGTATCATATCCTTATACTTCTGAATGATTTGGATTTTCTCTATAGTCTCATGGAAAAGGATCAGTCCAATCAAAGATGTCTCTCCTATTTCCACCAAACATAAAGGAGAATGAAAATGATGAATATACAAATCTTCAAATAGAGAAATATATATTGTCACCTGATAATTGTTGTTATATAAGAATTAATCCAAAGTCATATGATCCTCCTATAAACCACCAATATACATAACACACGCTCTGAGCATATCTTCCAATTTTTAAATAGCGTGTTTGACTAAAAATCTATATATGTGGATGATATGATATTCTCATAGTTAATAGACTTATAAGATAGTTTTTCAATGATAGGTAAAATAAAGAAATAAAATTAGGGTTTCTGTTAGATACTATTGAATATGGATCTTCATGTAACATAAGCACTTCTAAAATATATAATTTTCCCAAGTCCTATACCATGTTGGATTATTTGATAGGGATAAATTGTACTAACTTTTTAATTTGATTCACTACTACCCATATAACATCATGTCTCCATAATATTCTTAGTAGTCTAATAACAAAATTCATTCCAATTTACACTAACCTCTATAGTGGTATAGGAATGGATTTTATCATACCATCTTTTCCTTATTATTCAACCTTTACCTACTAACATGCTAGATATTTCTTCACATAGTCTATAATATTTCCTTTCTTACCTACCCAATAGAAATATGCCTTCATCACCAAGTACATTTTCTGAACATTTGGATGAAAATACCCTTTCGAATGGTGATATAAAAAAATAGATATTATTGAAAATAAATAGGAACTAAAATTAAAATTTGAAAATGAAATAAAGAGTTTTCATCATCTATTTAGTCATCATAAGTCTCCCAATCATTTAGGTTTGAACTAATATTGATACAATTAGGATCTTATGTCTAATCATCTTTTAGTAAATTTATCAAGTCTATAAAAAGATATACTAAAAAAAAAATATGTTCACAATATATAACACAACATAAATGTATATCAGTGATAATTCTCATCAACTACCACTGTTCATGATATTATCAAACAAATTAATTGCACAATTTATGACTCAAAAAATCTTCTATAAAATTACATTTTATTATGTGTGTATTCCAATTTGAAATCGAACATCTATAGGTACTCCATCCATCTTCTATAAAATTACATTTTATTGTATTATATTTTCTCCAAAGATAAAATTACTCTAGGTATTTAAGGCATGGAAACCCATACCTAATTCTAGGATATGTGTAGGATAATTATTCTCATGAACTCTTAACTTCCTCAAACCATAGACCACAACATGGTCTCCGTACATGATAACATAGCCATGAAAAAATATAGATGCATCACAATATACTACATAGATATTAATTAGTTATAGATATATTATTGTAGGTGTCTAGGTGAGAAGAGTTTTCTATTGCAAAAAACAAATCTAAATTCATCATTCTATATGAATGGAACACATATTTTTGTCAAATTAGTCATGGTGGAAGAAAATCATGAAAAATCCTAAAAACGTAATAATAACATGCTAATCCTAGAAAAATGAATACCTAAAAAACATTTTTAGGAATCTTTCAAGATACTACTACTTCTAACATTCTAGGGTCAAGCAATATTAATTATTCAAAAATGACATGGCCAAAGAAATGTAATTCTTAGATCCATAAGTCTCGCTTAAAAAACATATCATACAAATTATGTTCCCATAGATTACTCGGTTCAATTTATAAGTGATATTCATGATAATTCCTATATATAAAGTATATCAAAATATCATCAACAAATACAACAACAAAATAATTGAGGTAATTATGGAATATGTATTTCATCAAATCCATAAAACGTTTTGGTGCATTTATTAAACCAAAAGGCATGGAGACATATTTAGAATAGCTATAGAGACTCCAAAATGTTTTTTTTGAGATATCCACTATTTTGATTATAATATGGTTATATCATGAGTTTATATCAATTTTATAGAACTTCTTTTCACCCCTTAATCAATCAAATAAATAATATATTTGATAAACAAGATACCAATTTTTAATCATCACAAGATTTAACTTATGGTAATCAACTCACAATTAAACAGTACCATATACCTTATTTATGAATAAAGTTATTTTATCCCAAGGTAATGTACTAGATCTAATAAATAATTTACTTACCAACTCTTCATGACAGACCATAAATTCCCACAACTTAGTCAAAGCTGTTTTGTAAGATGATAAAGATATATGCCTTATTCATTAGACCAGATCGATAGTAAATTTGATTTCTATTTCAGGTGGTAACCTATGAAATCATTCATAAAAAAAATATGGATATCGATACACGATTTCAAGAAAAGTCTTATTCCATGTTTCATCATTTTTTCTTGAGGTCATTACTATTAACGAGACAGATATGGTTCCATCAATTGTCTTTAAAGGCCTTTCTTTTCCTGCATTTATATCCCAAACCACCTTGAAAAGGGAAGGAATATATCTATGGATGTAAGGGTTACCAAATGATAATAATTGTCTATATGGGCCTTAAATCCCACAATCTAATATATACTAAAGATCATATCAAACTCATCCATCTCTTGGACAATAAAATCCTAGAGATATTGCATTGCATCAATGATAATGGAACATACATGGAATTTGAAACCTTTTCACTCCTTTTCTACAATGTGTTTCTTGGTACTCTGAATATAAAACATAATTTCCATGTAAAATATAATTTTTTAAACCATAAAAGATGAAATGAAATAATGGGATGTTTTGGTTTCAAAAACGACATGTATATGAGTAGATTTCATATTGATGGTACCTTTCACTGTAGAGGGACCTGGTTTCTCACTTTTAATATCCCATTCTACTCTATACAATTGTTTCTAAACTATCATGGGATAGCTATTTATTTCATTATGAATTGTCAACTAAAAAACTAAAGTGTTCCGAGAAACAACCTGGTTCACTAGTGTCTGTGGACATGAACTAGTCTGATGGTACTCTTCCATAAGAGTATATAAAATCTGAGGTTAAGATGAGGTTTTCAACCTGCTTATATCTGATGTTTAAGAAAAAAATTCTTGATATGGATACTCTTGTTGTAGTGGTGGAAATTTCTCAATGGTGAAGATAATTTTTTCTTCTAATGAATTAATGAACCACACTAAAAACCCTAGTTTAATTTTGGATCTTTCAAGAATATTAATTTATTCTACAGTCTGATTGTGAGGTGTTCTAGCTCCGTGAGAGTTTGAATCCATATTTCTATTATTTCCAGAAATATATTTTGAGCCTATCATCATGGGAACAAATAGACTAACTCCTGTAAGATTCCTAAGAAGAACCATTTCTTCAAAGATTTCCCTATTGAACATCTCTGTATAATATGTAATACAAAGAATAGCTATCTTGGATAAAATCTATGATTGAAATCCTGACTCAAATATTCCCGCTTTTAAGGAAACAATATAAACTAATTATGGGTTGAAATGAACTAAGATTGTAAAATTATTTTCATAGTCAGTCATAGAGTGGTTTTCCGATTTCATTCAGAAGAAAACTATTGTTATTTTGATTTTAAATGTGTGGGTATAGAATTATTTATTGAAAAATACCTCAAAATCCTCTCACATAAGTCCTTGGTTGGATTTACCTTAGACCGCTGAATTCCACCATTAGTGTGAAAGATATTTTAAAATATAGGTTTCCAACTTAATATTTATCTCTTCTGATGTACCAATAAAATCAAAGATTTTATCCATTAATTTTAACCATGCTTCCTCTTTTTTAGGTTAAAAATACCCTCTTAAAATAAGAAGTTTATACTTCTGAAACTAAACTAAATGATCCATTTTTCTTAGTTTATAATTTCTATTTCCTCTTTCAATGGCTTAGAAAAAATTCCAAAATATTCTATACAAGTTGTTGGCTTACCTATGACTCAGATGAAATCGTATTTTGATCAACTTATTATTGTTGATTTCTATGGGTTCTTTTTTGTTCCATTTTTTATAAGCAGAGAAATACACCATTTAGACCATTTATCTCTATTAAATGAAGGCTTTAATAAATTCCAAAACAATATAAACAATTTTTATCACCGTGTGAAACAACTAGTGAAACAATCACTTTAAGAATAACCATTTTTACTACTTTAAAAAAATTGAACAAGATATGAATAATTCATTCCTAGTGGTAAGTCTCTATACTAATGCATGATATGAAATATTCATCAGTTAAAAACATGATAATGAGATAAAAATACCTATAGAAGTAACTTAGAATAATTTTGTACCCAAAAACCCTGGTAACTTTTTGTTCAGAATTAAAAGGTTAGATTTGTATTTTTATGCTATAAATTTCAATTTTGGATAGTCATAACTCCTTGCTACCAACCCAAATCAAGGAACAAACAAAACTAATACCATTTATCATGAAATATGGAAGGACCGACTATGATTGATATGATTTACAACACCCCTCCCCTTACCCATTGGCATGAGAAATATAGAGGTGATACTAGACTTAGGTGAAATCCCCCATGACAAAAAAGGCTGGCAATAAATGTCAATGTCTTAATAAAAATTGGGGGATGATTTTACCTTTGAAGATTAAACAATCTAATAACACTAAAAAATAAAAATCCAATCCTCTAAATAATGCATGAAAAAATAATAATATAACTAAAATAAATACCAAGAAAATAATAATATCACAGTACAATGGAAAAAGAAATAAAGGTGAAAGGGTAAGACTCCAAATAGAAAGACATTGGAACCAAAGTGGCACCATCCCAGACCAAGATGCAGAAACTACCCAAATCCATCTTCAGCAACCAAACCATGATTTCAAGGATCAACACTAGAGAAGTATGAAATATGAACCTTCCTTATATATTGGTAGATGAAATATTCAAACACACCAAAGTTACCAAGTAGGGGGTTTTATAACACTTATTAGGATTTCCTGAATGGATTCCCATCACACACCATAAGGAAAAGAACATGCTAGAAACTTTTATATAAAACAGAGAGAGGAAATATAAAAATTGTTTATCAAATAAAATGGTTTAAGAAAGTAATTTAATAAAATCAATCATTCAACATTATATTTCACTTTCCCCTTGTAATACCCATTCCATTTTTGATAATCACATGCATATACATGCCAAATGTTATTCCCATCACTCATGAGTAGAAATTTGTCTTTAAAAAAGATGTCACTAGGTGATATCCTCTTATGCCTTTCCAATCGGCACCAAGCACCAGGTCTGTTTCAATAAGGACTTAAACAATGTAATATGAACACATACCACCATGTATTAAAAAACCATAATCCCTATTAAATACTTTTCCACTCAAAACATTTATTTTGAGAACTAAATAATTTGAGAACATTTAATTAAAACATATCATGAGAATATTTACAAACTACCCTTTTAAAATCACATCAAAAAAGGGGTTTGTCACATAAAATACTAAATATATTTTCAATAAAAGTGTATGAAAATTTTATCAAGATTCAATACAACTTGTTCTATAATAGTAAAATGGGAGAGAATGCACCTACCTCTAGATTTTTTTCATGAAGAAACTGAAACAATTATATAGATAAACCTATTCCTTTTGTTCCTCTATAGAAACCCAAAAATATCTCATAAAAAAATTCAAAACCCACAAATTTGGGTATCACACCCTAATATATGGTTCTGATCAATCCAACATAAATAGATCCAAAATGATAAGAAAGAAAGAAACCCCAACCTTTGATTTATATAAATAAATGCTCCAAGATTTATTATCAATGGATCCCATACATTGAATATCATCATAAATCACCTAGTTAAATATTAGAAGTCAATAGAAAGAATAATTACACCATATTATGGTTTACAATTACTTTCCATAATAAAAATCATTGGGCCCTAACTATTTATTTTGTAAATTGATAATTTACATCGTAATTTCATTGAGGGTCACTTATGATGAAAAAAACATTGCCTTTATTATTTTTCTAGAAAAATACCATTTAATAGAATAAAACCATTTTATGGTGTAAATGGATTTTACACCAAGATCATATTCCCCAAACTATTTACATCATAAAACCACAAATTAATTCCTAAATTGTTCCTACAAATTTTTTCCTCATCCAACTCTTGGTTCATTCCTTTTTACACCTACTGAAACTTTCATAAGTGAACATAAAGACTACATAGAAAAAAATAATAAAATGATGGAATGACTCAAACCAAGGTTGATGTATTTTAAAATATTTTTCAACTCTTTCAGTTCAATTGGTTTCATACAGTAAGAAGGGATAAGCATTCGCTGAGTAATGGGTAACAAATCAATGGAAAAATCTTCCTCTATTATTAGAGGGAAGCCAGAGAAATCAGATGGGAATACATTGGGAAACTTGATAGTGGATAGAGGGATATGGTCTCTCAAATATTCTCACTCCAAGTCAAAAAAAAATATTGATATTACATTTCCTAGCTCCAAAAAAGGAGGTCTGAATCTAATCGACCTTGGGTCTTATTTTCCCTGAAAAACAAAGCACACCCCATCAGGTGCAATATATGAGACCCACCAAAGATAACTGTCAATCTGATACTTATGGGAAATCTTCCAATCCATCCCAGAATTTTTGTTAATTGGTTTCATGTTAAGAACTATAAAATTCCAAGAAATATCAATTTTAGAGTGAGAGAACACAGGAAGGACATTAGAGACTATAATATCTCTTTATTCTAAGGGGGTAGTAATATCCATCACATAATAAAAAAGATCCATAGGATGGTTTATCTGGTTCAAAAAATGAGTTGATATGAACAACTTAGATACACCGATATTAAATAAAGAGGTCAATAATTATGAAGCTATAGTGATAGTGCCTCTCATAGTCATTAGACCTGCATCATCTTCCACTATAGACTCTTCAACTGTATGAAGAAGTTATGTTCTGATTAATGTGGTTAGAACCCCATAGTTATTGAAGCATATGATTGCACCATAGTAATTTTATATTATAATGACCTCATTCCCCTTCATAGAGTAGAAAAGATATGGAATAATTTTTTTGCTGACTTGAGCATCACACAAACTACAGATATTGGGTGCAATAGAACTTATCCATTTTTAATTCCCAAACATTCCAAATTGAAAGCAATACATGGGGCCTTTTCTAGGAACTGGAGGAGTTCTAGTTGATTATTTATATTTAGGATCACCATGAGACTCATAACTCTTTCTCTTTCATTAAAAGTAACTCAAAGAACTACTAGTGAGAGAAAAAGTATCTCCCGTCAACCATGAATTACATGATAGCTCATGCTCATCCATAAACATTCTATCCATCATGTCACTATAATATATAAGATTCAAGATGAATTATTGATATTCAATATTATTTTGAAGAACCATATCAATAATTCAATCTTATGGTTTCTCATTCTTCACCACATCAAGTGTAACACCCCACCCCTACCTCATTGGCTTGAGGAGGCGGTGAGGGATACTTGGCCTTAAGAGACGTTCCCAAGGTGCCAAAGGCAGACAATAAATACTGAGGGCTTCAAAATCAAGTTGGGGAACGATTTTCCCTTAAGACAAAACCTACCAAACCATCCAATAACAACCACTATATTATGAATATCAATTCCATTACCCAACCATGCATTCACAAAAGACAACCAAGTTGTTCCACAACAAAACTCAAAACCTAAACAACGAGACAAGTCCACACAACAGAAGAGTACACTATGGAAACTAAACAACCAAACACCACAAGCCATGACACCACCACAACTCCACTCCAAGCTCTAAGCTCCAAGCTCCACCAAGGGATCACGATGCTCCAATAAGGAGGGTGATGCATTACCTTTTCCCACGTCACGGTACATGACATCTTCAAAGACACAATAGTGCCAAAGAAGGGGGTGAGTACTAAAACTCAGTAGGATTTCCCCAAATGACTTCCCTACACATGCCACTAGGATAAAACCATTAGCAAATTTATATAAAACAGTTAATATAAAATAATCACAAGTGAAACCATTACCATAAGCCAACCATGCTCTTACCAAGACATCAAACACAAACCAAGAAACCAAGGGAAAGCCAACCAAACAAGCCACAATCATCCCAACATTTACACATTAGCACAACAATTCCATCTTGAAAATAAATGCACAACAAGAAACCAAAACGGTGGGACTTCCTCCCAACCCGTTCACCCATTCACACCAAAACAATCAGAACGGTGGGACTTCCGCCCAACCCGTTCCCCCATCTTCAGCTTGCAGGACTTCGCGCCCACTACCTGACAACCCAAAATGGTAACGGTGGGACTTCCCACCCAAATTGTTCACCTTTTATAGTGATACTTCCTTCCCAATTCCACAAAACATTTCAATCAAGCCAAACCAGGCATAAAACCCACCAAGGTCACAACCACAAGCAATCAACCAATTCCATTGCATATCAATCCACTTCAATAAATCACCTATTTATTGAAAACCATTTTTCATGCCAAACAAAATTTCAATAAAAATACCCTTTTATTGAAAAAACTTTCCATAAATAATTTTCACAAATAAACCATATCATCCCATTTTAAAATCTCTATTTTAAAATCCACAAGAATATCATTTCACCATAAAACACCCTTTTCCCCAAAAAATCCCCAAAACATCACCTAAGGAATTTATAACCAATTTCACACATCAAAACACAATTAAGTTCAAGAACAAAAAATTAATTGTAACCAAAACCACTAGCTATAACCAAGTGGAGTCGAGAAAGGAGCCACCTACCTTTAAGGTTCCCGAGAAATCGACCCACAAGTCACCGCACCTCAAATCCGGCAAACGCACCCCCGAAACCTCTCTAGATCCCTTCCCCTAGCATTTATAAGCCTTAAATCATCATTCAAGGAAACCAAAACCTTATAAATACACACAAAAATTGTATATATTGAAAACCAAGAAAGTGGGAAGAGCATATCTAGAGGAAAACACAAGAGAAACAAGAGGAGAGACTTACCCAGGAGAAACCACCTTCAAACCGCCAAGAAAACTCTTCAAAATCCTTCCAAACCGAGCGGGAGAGCCTCTCCAACCCCTGAGAACCCGAAATCTCAAGTGAGGATTGATTGGGAAGAAGTTTGGAGTGTTTTAGGTTATGATCGAGGGAGCCCGGAACTTATATCCCTATTTTTATGTAGCCGCACGGTTAGCTCACACGGTTTGGAAAACCGTGCGCTAACCGTGCGCATGCCACTGCCTCGAGATCCAGGGTTCGCACGGTTTCATCACACAGTTTGGAAAACCATGCGCAGACCATGTGAGGCCTACTGTCTTGAGAACAAGGGTCCGCACGGTTTCCTGGGGAACCCGCACGGTTTCCTGGGGAACCCGCACGGTTTCCACTAACCGTGCTCAAACCGTGCACCCCTTTAAAATCCTCCAAACACATCCAAAACCATTCCAAAATCTCCCAACCTCTTCCCAACTCATTCCATTCACTTTAAACACATAAAAATGCATAAAAAAGGCCACATACCTCAAACCAATGGTTATACATTCTCACCACCATTGGACTTTCCGTCCACAGAAAGTAGTGAACCCGCCCTTTGCCGAAAGAGCTCGAGCCACTGCTCGATCATCTATTTCTCCTGCTCTCAAGTATCCTATTGAATCTGGCTATGTTGCCAAAAAACACGAACTAAACCTATGCTTTTACCACGAAAGACTTTATCTTGCCTATCCACAATCCACACTGGCACGTGCACCAACAAAGCATCCGGTCTTAGCTCAACATGATCCCATCGAATCACATGGTCACGATCCGGCTGATACTTTTTCAACTACGAGACATGAAATACATTGTGCACCACACTAAACCGTGGTGGAAAAGTGAAATGATAATCCACCTCAACAACCCGCTCAAGAACCTCAAAAGGAAAATATACCTTAGAGATAGCTTTCCCTACTTCCCAAACCGATGATGTCCCAACCTAAGAGAGATCCTAAAGAACACATGATCACTCACTTAGAACATCAATGGTCGTCGATGATGATCCTCATACGATTTCTGACGACTCTGAGTCATCTCCATTCTCTTCCTAATCATCTTGATCTTCTTCGTAGTCTCCTAGACAAGACTTGGTCCAACTATCTAAGACTCGCCCGCTTCCACACAACATAGTGGAGAACGACACGGCCGCCACAATGCTTCAAACGGAGCCATCTGTATGGATTTATGATAACTTTTATTGTACGAGAACTCAACCAACAACAAGTGCTCCTCCCATGAGACACTAAAATCCATGACACAAGACCACAACATATCCTCCAGAGTTTGTATCATCCTCTCGGATTGACCATCCTTCTGAGGATGATACACCATACTCATCATCAACTGGGTTCCAAGGGATTGCTGTAAGGATTTCTAGAAACGAGATGTAAACCTCGGATCTCTCTCTGATACAATCAAAACTGGAACACCATGCCTCTTTACCACCTCTTGGATATAGATTTTGGACAGATCCTCCACCGTATGATATTCATGAATCGGGATGAAATGGGCCGACTTCGTTAGCCGATCCACTATCACCCAAATGGTATCGTGCTTCTTGAACGTTCTTGGGAGACCTGTGACAAAATCCATCACTTTATTCTCCCACTTCCAAATAGGGATTGGTAAAGACTACAACATTCCTACTAGCATCTGATGCTCTGCCTTGACCTGTTGACAAGTCAAGCATCTCGAAACAAACTCATCCACACTTCTTTTCATACCAGCCCACCAGAATTGCGCCTTCAGCGCTTTATACATTTTCTGAATTCCAGGATGAACATCCCACCTAGAATGATGATACACCCTAAGAAGATCCTCCTGAGAATCAACTGGTACAACCATCTGATTCTGAAAACACAAAACTGAATCTCCATTCATTTAACAATCCTCAATGGTCTCCCCACCATTGAGTCTCGAGCCCACAGTCACACACACAGAATAAGATATTTGTGCCTCTCTAACCAGGACAACCATGTCAAGAATTAACAAAACCAGAACGAAGACCACTATATCGCCCTGTTTCTCACATTCCAACTACATATCAGCTATAACTGACATCAACTTCCACTGGTCTGATGTTTGTTTCACCACCTGATCAAATGATTTTCTACTTAAAGCATCCGCCACCGAATTTCCCTTACTCAGTGTGTACATCAAGTCAAAATCAAACATCTAGAGATATTCCATCCATCTCCTTTGCATCAAGGTCAAATCCCTATGTGAGAAAATGTGTTTCAAGATCTTATGATCTGTATATACCGTTAATTTCTCACTGAAGATATAATGATGCCACACTTTCAAAGCATGGACCACTGCTGCCAACTCCAAATCATGATTTGGGTAGTTCTTCTCATGCACTCTCTACTGTCTTGAGCCATATTCAACCAAATGATTCCATTGCATGAGAACGTATCCCAACCCTGATCATGATGCGTCGCAATACACCATGTACCCTTTTCCTGGTTTTGGAAAAACCAAGATTGGTGATGATGTAAGATGACCCATTAGCTCTTTGAAACATTGCTAATACTGTTCAGTCCACTAGAATGGAACATTATTTCTTGTCAAATCTGTCATCGGTGAATCCAAACGTGAAAAATCATGAACAAAACGCTGATAATACCCAGCTAGACCAAGAAAAATCCGTATCTCAAACACTATATTTGGTGGTTTCCACGAGATAACAACCTCTATCTTTTATGGATCCACTGAAACACCCCTTTCAGAAATCACATGGCCCATAAAATGAACTTTCCGTATCCAAAAGTCACACTTTGACAATTTGGCATGCAACCGATATCTTTGAAATATCCAATTCATCAATGCCACGAACAGCACTGGCACATTATTTATACCAAAGGGCATAACCAAATATTCATAATTTCCATATCTACTTCTGAAAGTTGTTTCAGAATATCTTCCTTCCTCACCCGAAATTTCTAATATCCCAACCTCAGGTTGATCTTGGAGAACCATAGGCTCCCCTCATCTGATTGAGAAAATCATCAATTCATGGAAGTGGATATCAATTCTTTATCGTAACTTGGTTAAGTCTATGATAATCGACACATAGACTCAAGGTTCCATCCGCCTTTTTCACAAACAACACCGGCGCTGCCCATAGAGACGTACTGGGTCAGATAGACCCTTTGTTTTCTAACTCTTCCAACTGGACTTTCAATTCCTGCAATTCAGTAGGTTCCATCAAGAAAGATGGAAGTGAGATAAGAATGGTCCCCAGAATGAGATCAATCGTAAACTCCACTTATCTTACAGGAGATAACCTAGATAATTCTTCAGGAAAACAATCCATGAACTGATCTACCACTGCCAGAAGAACCCTCTACTCAACACCATCTACAGATTCCAATGACAACACCACCAAAATATACGATAACATACCCACTACTGGTGCCAATAAACTTGTTGTACCCTGACTTTCAAGCCTCTCTCCTCTAAAGGTTTGTCTAACGCCATCATGTGTCCTAAAATCCAGTTTCCATGCATTATAGTCGATGTGGGTCTTAAACGCCACCAGCCAATCCATTCCTAGGATTACATCATACCCTTCCATCTCAAGCACTATGAAATTCCACATTCTCTCAACCTTTCCCACAACAATACAACATGCTCTGCACAAGAAAGATCAACACTCCCTTTGACCCAAAAGAGTTTGAAGTTTCAAAAACTAAGGTATCATATCCATAATTAAACCCAATAGAATAATTGCATGAGAAGAAATAAAATAATGGGAAACAGTCATATCAAACTAAGATTGCATCAACATGGAATTTAAAAGAATGGTACCTCGCACCATGGATGGTCATGTTTGATCATCCACTACAACCTGCTCAGCTCCAAACATATGTGTGCTTTCTATGCTGTTCTCTTTATTATCTAGCTGAAACTTCCCTTATTGAGGAGTGTCACAAACACCCGACCACTGAGCATTACGACAATACCGCTGAAGATGCCCCATGTGCTTTTAGTTATGATATTCCCAAGGTTGTGCCTTACAATCCCATTTCAGGTGGCCTACAGAACCACACTGAAAGCATCATGGCTTACATTTGGGTCTTGAAGAAAGTTTTAACAATCTAGCACTATTGGAAAAATGGCCTATACCCATGGTTCAAAACAATGGGTATAGCCCCCAAAACCGTGGGTATAGCCTATACCCATGGTTTTGGGAACCATGGGCTAGAATGGCATCAGTATAGGTCCCCAGCCTATACCCACGGTTTTCCAAAACCATGGGTATAGTTGTCGTGCCACCGTGTCACCTAAATATAGTCAATTTCCACGGTTTCAAAACCGTGGGTATAGGTCCTAAAATAATGTAGGCGCTGAGTTTTGATCCCGCAATGTCATCGATGCAAACACCGCTTCTAAACACTACCATAACATCACCTATATGTATATATATATATAGTTAAATATAGTTATAAAAACCATGGGTATAGAGGGAAGAACCATGGGTATAGGGTTCCCGCTAAAAAAAATTTCCTTCCCGCGGAATTTTTTTTTCTTGCACACAAAAAACTGACCTATACCCATGGTTTTTCATAACCGTGGGTATATGTATTTTATCCTCGACCTATTCCCACGGTTTTCCCCAAAACCATGGGGATAGGTACCCCTATACCCACGGTTTTGGGAAACCGTGGGTATATGTCACTTTTCAGGACCTATCCCCATGGTTTTGGAAACCCGTGGGGATAGACCCCCCTATACCCACAGTTTTGGAAAACCGTGGGTATAGGTCTTGAAAAGTCCCTTATACCCACGTTTTTCCAAAACCGTGGGTATAGGGGGGGTCTATCCCCACGGATTTGGAGAAAACCGCGGGGATAGGTCCATTTTCCAGTAGTGTAGTGGTCTGATTTTGATTTACTTTAAGTCATTGAGAAAAGGTTTTTTTATTGTTCTTTCTTGCAGTGTTGGGGTTCACACCTCCTATCATGAGGAAAACCTTGCTTCCATTACTTGTATTTTCAACCGTGATAGATATCATAACAGGTGTATCTAGTTGTAGTCCCGACTAAACTGTTTGAAAAGCCTGAACAATGCTTTGGGCCAACTGCTGGTTCACCTGGGGCTCAGGTGGAACCACATTTTCAGTAGCTTCCTCAAATTGGTCTCAATGATGTCTACCCAGTTCCATTTCTATAAACAGAAAACAAAAAACCATGAGTCTCACTTCCGTAGACATCACGAAATCCCATTTCAAATCACATTACACAACACTATCGCACAAGGCTTTCCACAAGTTCGCATTTTCTATGTTTCACCATTTTGAATACCAAACCATTTTCAAAATACCAATTTATTGACATTACAATTTCACACATTCATATCACATCATAAATAATTATTCATCAATAAAATATGCATCCTAGAGGGAAGTCATTTCTACTATGCATGTCATGCTCATCTCATTGGCTACACCCACAAAAATGAGATATCCAATGCCAATAAGTATCTCCAAAACACTTATGTACCCAACTCCCTGGTAAATTGAAGTTAAGAATAAAAGGATTAGCTACGTCCTTTTATGCTATACATTTAAAGTTCCGAAATTCCTACACCTTGCTACCCTCCCAACTAAAGGAATACACCACAACAAATGTCAACTCCAAAACCAATGATCAACATAAATGATCAAACAACTACTTTCACTTGAAAGCTAAGGACCAAACAAATTGATACCACTTGTAACACCCCACCCCTACCTCACTGGCTTGAGGAGGCAGTGAGGGCAACTTGTCCTTAATAAATGTTCCCAAGGCACCAAAGGCTGGCAATAAATGTTGAGGGATTCAAGATCAAGTTGGGGAACGATTTTCCCTTAAGACAAAACCAACCAAACCATCCACTAATAGCCACTATATGATGCATATCAATTCCATTACCCAACCATGCATTCCCAAAATACAACCAAGTTGTTCCACAACACAACTCAAAACCAAAACAACGAGACATGTCCACACAACATCAGAGTACACTGCGAAAACTAAACAACCAAACACCACAAGCCATGACTCCACCATAGCTCCACGCCAAGATCCAAGCTCCAAGATCCAATAAGGGATCTCAATGCTTTACTAAAGTAGGGTGATGCCGTACCTTTTCCCATGTCACGGTACACGAAATCTGAAAAGACACCACAGTTCCAAAGCAGGGGGTGAGTACTAAAACTCAGTAGGATTTCCCCAAATGACTTCCCTACACACGCCACTAGGATAAAACTGTTAGCACATTTATATAAAACAGTTTATGTAAAATAATCACAAGTTCAACCATTACCATAAGCCAATCGTTCTCTTACCAAACCATCACACCCAAACAAAGAAACCAAGGGAAATCCAACCAAACAAGCCACAATCATCCCAACATTTACACATTAGCAAAATAATTCCATATTGAAAAGAAATGCACAACAAGAAACCAAAACGGTGGGACTTACGCCCAACCCATTCACTCATTCACTCATTCACACCAAAACAATCAAAATGGTGGGACTTCCGCCCAACCTATTCCCCCATCTTCAGCTAGCAGGACTTCCCGCCCACTACCTGACAACCCAAAATGGTAATGGTGGGACTTCCTGCCCAACTCGTTCACCTTTTATAGTGAGACTTCCCGCCCACTTCCACGCAATATTTCAATCAATCCAAACCAAGAATAAAACCCACCAAGGTCACAACCACAAGCAATCAACCAATTCCATTGCATATCAATCTACTTTAATAAATCACCTATTTATTCAAAACCTTTTTCCATGACAAACAAAATTTCAATAAAACAACCCTTTTATTGAAAACCCTTTCCATAAATCATTTTCACAGATCAACCATATCATCCCATTTTAAAATATCCATTTTAAAATCCACAAGAATAACATTTAACCATAAAACACCCTTTTTTCCAAAAATCCACAAAAAATCACCCAAGGAATTTCTAACCAATTTCGCCCATCAAAACATAATTAATTTCAACCATAACAAATTAATTGTAACCAAAATCATTAGTTCTAACCAAGTGAAGTCGAGAGAGAAGCCACCTACCTTTGGGGTTCCCGAGAAATCGACCCACAAGACACCACACCTCAAATCCGGCGAACGTACCCCTGAAACATCTCTAGATCCCTTCCCCTAGCATCCATAAGCATTAAAATCATCATTCAAGGAAACCAAAACCCTAGATATGCACACAAAAAGTGTAGATCTAGAAAACCAAGAAAGAGGGAAGAGAATATCTAGAGGAAAACACAAGAGAAACAAGAGGAGAGACTTACCCAGGAGAAACCACCTTCAAACCGCCAATAAACCTCTTCAAAATCCTTCCAAACCGAGTGTGAGAGCCTCTCTAACCCCTGAGAACCCAAAATCCTGAGTGAGGCTCAAGTGGGAGGAATTTTGGAGTGTTTTAGGTTAAGCCCGAGGGATCCTGGAACTTATAACCCTATTTTTAAGTGGCCACACGGTTAGCCCGCACGGTTTGGAAAACTGTGCGCTAACCATGCACACACAACTACCTCGAGAGTTAGGGTTCATGTGGTTTCCTCGCACGGTTTGGAAAACCATGCGATGGCCGTATGAGGCCTAATGTCTCAAGAACAAGGGTACGCACAGTTTCCTGGGGAACCCTCATGGTTTCCACTAACCATGCTCAAACCATGTACCTCTTTTAAAGCCTCCAAACACATCCAAAACCATTCAAAACTCTCCCAACCTCTTCCCAACTCATTCCATTCACTTTAAACACATAAAAATGCATAAAAAAGGCCACATACCTCAAAATGGGGGTGCTACACCAAGAGTATACATAATAACATTAGAAAAATGGATCATGTACTGTGTCATGGTCTGATCACCCTACTGGAGGCTGAGAAACTCCATGGATTTCACCAAGACCATAAAATCTGGAAAAAACTAACCATTGAAAATAAATCTAAATTCTTTCCACTCCAAGACCCCAAGTTTATTTTTTTCACCATCGAATCCCTCCATATCCTACTAGGTTCTTCCAGATTAAATGTATCACACTTCACTTTAAACAAATCAGGCATTTCCATGAACTCAAAAAGAAACTCTATATTTTCAACCAATTCACATTCTTATAAGGATCATTATAAACTTGGAAATATTTTGTTTTTTTTATAATAAACTCTTGATCATGATTTTTAATATTCATTCCTTAAAGGTTCCACTACTAGAGCCTGAACATGAATGGGTGTGGGTACCTGTCTAAGAGCTTGGATAGCATGCACCATTATCTCAACAACATTTTGGTCCACTAGAGGATTCACCTACTATGGTTTTCTATTAGATTCCTCTTGTGATCTATTAAAAAATCTTCACATAGGCTTGATTCTACACAACATCAATAGTCAAAACTAAAACATCATCAGGGATACACATATAAAAACACAAATAAAGAGATACATGAAAATCAATTCCTTCAATATAATTCATGATTGGGATTTATGAAAACTAAAATAAAAGGTAATAAATACACTATAATCAGATTTTTTTTTAAAAACATTTTCCCAAACACACATGGTGACTAAAGGCTCATTGTGATGAGAGATAGCTGGGAACTTTCTCATTAATACCTTCTATGTTCTGATAGTCTTACCTCTTATCAATCATGATAACCCAAACTACGTACCAAGAATAAGGAAAGATGTAAAAAAATACACATTTAATACCACTTTTTCATGAACCAACATTGATATCCTGGTAAACTAATACCAAATATAGTCTTTAAATATCCTAAAGGGAATTATTGATCCCCATCGATAGACAATTAACAACTGATATCATCACAAGATCAATATGGAATAGTTTTTCAAAAAAATAGCATATGATAAACGAAATAAGTAGGTATATCAGCACTCCTCAAGTATAACATACCTAAATCAAATAGTTAAAATAGAACCCAAATATAAAATCATCGAAATAAACAACATCTATTAAGATAAAAACTCTAAAAATCCCATGAAACAAGTAGATCACATATCCACTGGTCACCTCTATCACTCTAAGTCCCACAAATCAAGTACACCTTCCTCCAAAACACAAATATAAAATCATAAAAATATACAACATCTATTAAGATAAAAACTCTAAAAATCCCATGGAAAAATTGGATAACATCTCCCTTGGTCACCTCTATCAATCCAAGTCCCACAAATCAAGTACACCTTCCTCCTCTAAGAGGCGCTTTCACTTTACTTTAACCTAGAATAAGAAAATATAAAAACTACTAAAGGGGAAGTTATGATATAAGATAGATATCACAATATGGTCACACCAAGTGTTCCATAAGAAATTATATAACAATAAAATAAATACACTTTAAATTTGAGAAAAACAAGGAATGGAATGTCACTTACATAATTTCAACAAAACATTCTTTCAAATAAAAAATATGGTAGATATATCAAAATAGGATTAAAAGAATTTTTTATATAATAACACTAATATAAAACATTTTTCATGAATAAAATAGCTCTATAATCAATGGAATGTATAATAAAATCAAACATAACAAAGCACCATGGTAATAAACCCTACAATACATTAGTTTTTGGATATAGGATCCGAACACTTCACATTTGTCAATATGGCTCAAGATAGGTGTGTACAATCAAATAAAAACCCCAATAAGAGACCCTTACAGAAAATAAATCTATACACTATTAGGAGACCCATCATAGGAAATCATATCTGACTTGGTTTAGGTAGTTTTTCCACTTTCAATCCATTTATAATGAGACAGAGTCCTAGTGTACTTGTCTTAATCACCCACTAACTACCTAGGATCACATGTGATTTAAATCAATCATTAATTCATTAATTCTTGGGGAAATAATTCAACTCAAATCAATTCATAATTAACAATTCAAATACCGAATTTCAATTTCATCATTTCATTTTAATTTCAAAACCGAAACATAAATTTCCATCAATTCATGCCTTTCAAAATCGACTTTTATTTTAAAACATTTTTCTCAATAATAAATGTCAAATAATTTATTCAAATAAACATTAAATTAATTCCATCATTTTTCTCAAACCCACCCAACAATTTCAATTCCATATAAATTGGGGGGTTTCATAATTTCCATGCATTTTTCAAATAAAACATCAAATCATCTCAAATATGTGTTTTTAATAAATTAAAAACTCATTTCAAATCAATCATAAAATTTGTATTTCAATTGTAGGGTAAATAATTATGTAATAACCGACATTTAATCCCATGATCAAATCAATACCTAAAATGGGAACTCCAATAAGAAAAGAGTTTATGGAATTCAAGAAATAAAAGCTAGAATCAATATCTATAAAAACAAAAATTATATAAAAAAAATAACACGATGATATATCACTCCCAATAGATTATATAAGATTATATTGGTAGAAACTACATAAGAGGATATATACATACTATAAGGAGATCAAATGTGATCACAATAACTTCGATCCACTTAGATAATAGGTTGGAGGAGTCAAAATATTCTCTTTAAAACCTCCAAAGACTAAGGAATTTTGTTAGGGTTGAATGGGGGTGTTTATCATCTTAAATAAAGGTCCTTTAATTTTTAGTTAATTTTTTTAGTAATTAAATGCCATGTTCATGGTTATATATATGGATTTCATGGTTAGTACTAACTATTTTATTTATCCATGTTCCCCTACTATACTTCTGGATGGGGTGCATGATTAGTTCGCACAATTAAATTAACCATGTATTAACCATAAAAAACCCCCTCAATCTATAGGGTTCACCATTTAGAGGGTGGGTGCATGGTTTTCTCTAGATATTCTCCCACTTAAAGAGGCACAACCTTGGCCTAATTGTTTCCTAGGTCAAACAATATGGTTTTCCCGAACCATTCACCAACCATCCATATCCCTAAAGATTTAAAAAAAAAATAATACTTCACCAAAAAATTCCCCAGAACAAGTCCCAATCAATGTATGATCAAAACAAGGGTCAAGAAGTACCTCAAAAAAGGTAATGGAATGTTACATGATTAGTATTTATAAGAAGAACCACCACATCTCATATATCATTATTTCCCTTGATACCTTCGGAATACCAATGAAAAATTACATGGTGATGTTTTCCCATTTCCATGTAGGTATGTGTAATAGTTGCATCATTCTCTTGGATTTTTTCCACTACACATTCACTTTCTAACATACAAGGTGCTTTGATTTATATTCTATGATATCTTTCTTCATATTTTTCCACCAATAGTTCTCTTAGAGATATCTATATATCTCTATGATCCATGGGTTTATGGATAAGGTATAATGATGTGAATCATTCAATAACTCCTCATATATCTAGGGATTTTATGTTACACATATATAATGACCCAAATCTTATAAATCCTTGATCAATTTTAACTTTAAGTATTTCACTTTTCTTATAGCTTCCACCTTCTATTGTTTTCCCATATGATCTATTTGAGAATCCTTTATCTTCTCCATAAGGGATAGTTGAGCAATCAGTTGATAAAGAAATGATTGTGTTCCTTCCTTTACGACTCTCATGTCCATCCTTTTGCCTTATAATAATATTGAACCATTCAAAGTTCTCATCATTGATATGGTTGTAGGATCATTTATAATTAGAGAATCTTACACTTTATTTACTTTCTCATGAAAGTAATGGACTGAATAGTCATAGTCCATGATCATCTCTAACATTCTTCATTGGCACATATTAATCTCATTCTGTGTGAATATATATTTGAGGCTCTTATGATTTGTATATATTTCATACTTATCCCCATAATTACAATGCCACCATATTTTCAATGTGAATATTATTACATCCATATCTTGATCATGAATTGGACAGTTCTTCTCATGAAATTTCAATTTCCTTAAGGTGTAGTATATAACTATGTCATTATACATTAGTACAAAACCCAAGAACTTCTTTGAATCATCATTTATACCATGAAAATTTCCCCATGTGAGGAAAATGTGAGGAATGGTGCTGTGATAAGACACTTTTTCAATAAATTTAATCTCTCTTTTCATTCATCAATCTAGAAAAACTTTAAACCCTTCTGATTCAACTTGGTCAGAAGGTTTAACACTCAAGATAAGTTTCTCACAAATCATCGACAATACCCCATTAGTCTAAGAAACTATGGTTATTTGTTACAAATATTGGTATGGGCCACTACTCAATTGATTTTTTCTTATAAGGGTCTATAGATATGCCTTTTTTGGTGATAATATTCTCTAAGAATGATACTTCCTCTATCCAAAACATATATTTATTGTAATTTTCATCTAAATTATCCTTTCATGAAGTCTTTGGAATGTTATTCGAATTATCATCATGATCCCCCTTTCTTTCAGAGTATATCAGAATATCATCTACAAAGACTAGTATAAATTTGTTGACGTGATCTCTAAAAACTATATTCATTACATCTATAAAGATTTTTGGAGAATTATTTAGTTTAAAGGGAATCACTATTAACTCATAGTTTATACACCTCATTCAAAGGGAAGGTCTTGAAATATATTCCTTCTTCACCTTTAATTGGTGGTATATTGACCAAAGGTCCACCTTAGAGAAGTATTGAGCTCCATATAGTTGATCGAACAAGTCATCTATCTATGATAAGGGATACTTTTTATTTATCCTGGTTTTTTTAGTTCAGTATAATTAATGTAGAGACGCATTGACCCGTCCTTATTCCTGGTGAAGAGGACCAACACACCCCACGGGGAAGTACATGGTAATATAAAACCCTTTTCCAAATTCTCCTATAACTTATTATTTAGTTATTCCAATTCAATGGTGTCTATTATATTAGGATTCTTGGTTATGGGTAGAGATCTAGGTATAATTTTGATTGAGAAATCAACCTATTAGTCAAGAGGAAGTCCAAGAAAGTATTCAGGGAATACATCAGTATAATCCCCCATAATGGGAATGTCTTAAAACATGATTATCTCATTTGTATCAATAATTTGAGATAGATTTACCTTCTCATATGGTATTACTATTCATTCTTGAGAATAATATTACAAAGGAGATTCAACCTCCTCCTTTCACTTGTATAGAATTGGAAGATGACTTGGTATGTAAAGAGTGATCTCTCTCTCCCTATAATTTATGTTGGGTTTGTATAAGGATGGTAAATTCCTACCCAATATAACATCAAAATCCACTAAAGGAAGTATGAAAATATTGTATGGAAGATTCATTCCACAATTAATGACAAGGGAGGAGTTATATATTAAGGATTCAATAATTTCTTTATTTACTATTCTCATATATAGCTCAACCCCAATATTTTGAGGTGGTGTTTCAATAGTTAATTTTTTTTGAAAAATATGACTTATTTGTAGAAATATAATCATATAAGACATTTTATTATCATGAATGGATAATGAGACCACCTTTCACTATTTTATTATAGTTATAGTAATTTAACATATACAAAAAACACAGGGATGTGAATACTAAAACTAAATATTATGTAAAAAGGAAAACTATCAACATATAAGGAATAACTTATAAATTACATGTAAATCCTATATTTTGAGTCTTTTGGTCTCAATATAGGTTATACATGGTAATGTTTCCTATTAGTTTTTCAAACCTAATAATCTATTCAAGTTCTTTATAATGGTTTATAAAGAGTTTGTGAATTTTCCAAGAAATATCCCTTGGGAGTGTCAAACCAGGAATGCATTAAGGCCAATTTTTTGTTCACTAGGTTATGATTGAGTTAATACTAAAAGTTCCCTTTTTTGGGTTATTACCCATAGGTAAAAATATTTTAGATCTCCATCAACTTGTTGAATTTAGATAGGTATGTAATGTCTTAGAAACCACTCACTCTATACTTCACCAAAATTTTTGGATAATTTCTTATACTTAGACTTATCTTTAGAATTCTCCCTAAACTATTATAGTCTTAATCCACAAAAATAACTAGAACTTGATTTGATACCAACTATAGTGACCCAATCCTTTTACACATATTATTACAAGATTCATAACATAGAGATCCATGAAACACAACCCAAAGATCATGAGGCTTAGTGTATTTGGAATACTAGGTTCATAATAAATAAAAAAACTAAAAAACAAAATATTTGTTTTATTCTCCATAATGAGATCTTAAATCCCTTTGATCTCCTAAAACTGTATAGGATATCATGGGGAATATATTATACAAAGGGGTAAGCTATAAATCACCCTAAGTGAATAAAAGTAATAATGAGGGATTACATGTGATCCAAATGGAATAACATGATATCATAAAAGATAATACTTGTGAATAATCACTTGTGAGAATAACATAAAGAACATGGTATCATAAGATCATAGAGACATAGTAAAGAGGCAGCAATATAAAACATGACATAAGCATAAGTCAAGACTAACTTCTAAGACAACATCATGTGGTGGAAAGAGTCCAAACATGGATTAGGTTTACACCCTAATCACGTTAATAAAATATTGTTAGATAAAAAAATTACCCAATGAATCTAAGAGGTATATGTGTGCATCCATAATTACATGTTCATTTTTATGTGTGATACAAAACATAATCAAACATAAATCATAAACATAAAGAATTGGATAAATGAACTTAAGGAATGTATTACCCTATAAAATGAAGATAGAATAAGCCACATATATATGTGAGGTAAATATATATAGTATTTATAATCATTATATAACTTTAAATAGATAGATAAAGTGGGTTAGGGATAGAAATTTCATAAACCTAAGAAAAAGGGTGGTTTAGATAGATCTCTTACCTTATGTTCTAGAATCATTCCATGTTTTAACTTAATGTAATATATAATAAAATTTAATTCATTAATTACTTAATTCATATTATTTTACAAATATATTTGATTTTATATGGATTTATTATGTTCATTTATAAACATTTCAGTGAGTTATAAAGGTTATTTTCCTTGTTTGAGGGTGTTCATTTCATGGTTTCAAGGTCATATCACTTATGGATAATTATTGATGTAAATACCCTAACCCTAGTATCTTAGAGTTAGTGGTTACATTATTAAATTGTCACTAGATACATGTGATAACATACCAAAGTACTAAATAGATTATTAGTATTGGAAAATTAGATACATACTTGAATCTCACATTACAATTGAAAATTTAAAATACAACGTAGTCTTTTCATTTAGAACACCATTATTTCCTTTAGTATATCCCAAAATATCAATTATAAAACACTTCCCGACATCCTAGGGAAAGGAAACATAATAAAGGGGTGAGATATAATGCTTAGTAAAGGTATTTGTATAGTGAAGTCTATCATGAATAAATAAGTCATAATCAATATGATAGAAAAATAACTAGAAACATATTCCATTTAATCAATAGCTTGAGCGAAAAGAATAATTTGGTAGAAATAAATGATGATAAAATAATCCCATATCTATAATCACATGATCTTGAAACTTATCAATGTATATTCTAACTAATTGAATAATCACATTGACATCAAAAACTAATCTCATAATGAGGGAATTAATAATCTTGGACATCATAACCATTATAGAAAGGCCTCACGCCAAGACATATTTTATAAATGGGTAGTTCCTCATCCAAAATTCCAATATAGTTCATCTCATGAAAACGAATGATGCATCGAGAGCCAATATTGGGCCCCTTCCTTAACTTATTAAGTCCAGTGCATTCCTCATATGAAAAGGGAGAAATTATATCATGTAAACATTCATATTGAAAAACTAGTATATTAAATATTAATAATTTTCCTAATAAATAAATAAATTCAACATAAAAATTTTTATTGGAAACAAGCATACAAAATGTTAATAATTTCCCCAATCAATAATAATAATCACAAACCATTTAGAGTAATGTGGATAATGGTATCAAAATAGGACATCCCAAGTCAAACTGAACATAAACCATCTGGAAAAATTAAAAGGATGGTATCATTACATAATATTCCCAATGAAGCACAAGTAAAATTAGTTTTTTTTGCCATTGATATATATAAATTCCATAAAAATGATACTAAAAACTTTCTTGAGAAAAATGTACTTTTCAATTTGAAATCACTTTTAAAAAATAAAAAATTACAGAATATTAAGAAAACAATAATTAAAAATAACTTAGTAAACTTGTAGAGGAAGCTAAAAAATGATGGTGGGTAATTCTGTACATTTATTATAAGTTAAAAAATATATTTTTTGCACACTGTTGTAGAAATTTTAAAACGTATCTCATTTAAAAAATGAAAAGAAGATTCATTTTAAACAATTTTATAAAAATTAAAAACATTAGTAAAAATTTATTTAATAAATCATTTATATAATTTTAAAAAACATTTTTAAAAACATTTTCAGAAAACATGGATATGGAAGAAAAATGTTTTTCGACAAAAGAGAGAAATACATTAGGCTTTTCCTAAAAACATTTTCTCAATAATATTAAATAACAAAGAGAGAAAAATTTTATTATTACTTAAAAAGTTCATTAATAACCTGATCAAAATTAAATTCAATATTTTATTAATGTATATATCATAATATTTCATCATCATAAACTTAATCATATAAAATCCTGATAAACAATGATATTGAAATCATAAAACCCTTACCACTTGGGTATCTTTTGAATCATAATCCCCATGAAATAAATAACTTCAAATTATAATTTAAATACTATAAGATCACAATTTTTTTAGTATATTCCATTATTAATTTCTAAGAACATTTTTACCCTTTTTTAATCTCCTTTTGTTTGGGTCTTGTCTTGGATTTGTTCATGTGAGTTTTGGAAGTTTTTTTGGTGGGGTATGGCTAATTCATAGTTATTGTATAGTTTTCCCAAAATGTTCAGCCTCCCCTAGAAAACAATTCACCCTTGTAAAGTGAGGGTTTTTATAGTTAGTGAACGGTTTAACAAAACATGAACCTACCTAGGTGAAATTGTATACCTCATAAAAAAGGGGACACGGTTAGGGTGCACAATTTGTCTAACCATGCGGCTCATCCAGGAAACCATGTTCATGGAATTTTATACCCACAAAATATTAATTAAAAATTCTTGAGTCCTTATCTTTTATTCCTAATAAACTCTAATTTACCTAAATAATATTTATTTTATTTTGGAGGCTCCTAGGAAGATTCCTAAGCCCCTCTAACATCCTATATTAAACTTAAAATATCTGATGGAATAAATTAACTCCTCTCTATTTTTGATCCTAGATCATCTTAATCATTGTGATTTAGTTTGTTCTACGTCAAATAAAGGGATAAGTTTTAAAGTAAACTCATAAAAGACTCTAAGGTTGGTGTTTTACATTCCCCTCTTAAATGGCCTGAAGTCCTTCTTTTTTTATTTTATTATGGATAATATCCCTTTTAAGGGTTGAAGGGGAACTCGTATATAACCCATAGGCCCAAGGCACAAGGCATGACATGACTTGAAATACATGACCTGAAGTCCCAGAGGCATACCATGCCCAATACATTACTCATAGGCCCAACCCACTAAAATCACCCCTCCCCAACTTCTGCATCATTGATCTCCTAGCTCCCCACCTTGCATTGCTGATTGGATAGCATTGCCCCGTACAAGGCTGCACAGTGACTGGTCCTGATGGCAGTTGTCATACCCTCTCATTCTTCCAATCCGGTTAACTCTACTTCTTGTGACTGCTATTATTGTTTCTATGATCCTTTTAAATGGTTAAATAATACTTTTTCATGTATCTAAAGTGTTGGGATGATGTTAAATGGAGATGTTGTAAATGAAATGGAACTATGTTGTATATTTGATAAAATTTTATTGTTGTTGAGCCTGGATATATGTGAATAATGGAATTGTATTAGTGATGAACTGATTCTCCAAGTACCCATGATTTCTTTGCTAGAATGATTCTCTAAGTAATCATGATTTTAGTGATGGGATGATTCTCCAAGTACCCATGATTTTGGTGCTTGAATGATGATTTATGTTCCTGAGATAATGATGATGGACTAACACTCCACGAATCCATGATATGGTACCTGGACTGACACTCCAAAGTGGAAAAATGAAATTTTAATAAAATGATAATTAAATACATTATTAATTAAATTTTAAATCCTATGATATATGTTATAGAGTCTATAATGGTCCAAAGAAGGTATGAATGATTTGGGTGTCACCAAGAACCCGAGGGTCAATACGGTTAATTAAATAATATTAAAAAAATGTAAAACTTATTCAATTTTTCTTGGCCTATTTATTGTTTCTTATACTACTACATACACTGCTATATATTGGATATTTCTGTATACATTGTTGGCGCTGCCCAACTGAGTAGAACTCACACCCTACTTAGGATGTTGATTGGTACTCGAGTAGACTTCTTGTTTGTTATTCGGGATAAGGAAAAATGCATTATATTAGATAAATGATTTGGGATTTGGGAAGGATAATGGATTAGGGGATAGTACATGATGTTGAGACCCATTTGGGAGTTTTTTGTTTTCCTTTATTTTGTATTTTCAATCAACACTGGAATTTTACCTAAAATGAAATATTTTCTATTTTTTTGTCACTTTCCCTATTTTGGGTTTTTATTATGTGATACATAGTCCTTTTTGGTTATTGTTTGTTATTATATTACCTATTTCAATATTAATTTATGATGTTTTCTTGCTTTGATAAATAGGGTATAATCTTCTTAAAGTTTCATGTTAGACCCTCACTAATTGTTGATAGCCTCTGGCATATAGGGAGATACGCTTGAGGTCATGTGGTGAACCAGATCTGGGCACCGGTATGTCGAACCCAGTTCATGATGTTATAAATTGGTATTATAGTAGGTTTTATTTTCGATAATTTAACTATTTGGAGAATTTAGGTAGGATAATAGGATATTTGGGGTATTGAAAATGAGTTTGTGCATGGGAGTATCTAACCCATGTTTGAGGGGAAAACTATGTTCCCTTAGGTGGGATTGTTTTTCTAAATTTGTTCTATTATAATTTAATGTTATTTCACTTTGGATGATTCACTAATTGTGTGGTGTTATTTTTTAGGATATTATACTCATAGACCAGTATGGCATGAGAGTTTAGAATTTATGCATTATTCTAGGAACATAAGGATATGTGGGACATGCATAATTTTATGAACACACAGAAAAGTAGGTCATTAGTGAGTTTTGGGATAAAAAATGATATTATTTACTTGTTTGATTTAAAATAAATGAAGAATAATGAAGAATTATTAATTGTTAAAAGATGTTGAAATGTGGTATCTTGAAATAGTTAAAAAGGGGGTGTCTAATGGAAAACATATAAATGAGAAATTTTTTTTATCCTATGTTATCCATGACCTATGTTAGGGATGGTTGAGGGTAGTGATAGTGTCGTAGTTTTGACCATGGGTTAGTGTATGTGGAATGAACTGTTGTGGATTTATGTGAATATTTCTTGTACAAATGTGTTAATGATACGTTATGTGTCTTGGGAAAAGTGCATGGAATTTTTGAGACATGCCTTCATGGTGAAATCTGTTGGTGGGATGACATGAGGAATTTTTTGGAAATTCCCCACCATAAGTGGTATAATATTTAATAATATTTCTAAGTGAGGGGAGGAAGAGTGGTTTTGTGATAAATTCACTCACTTTATGTATTTCGTATAAAGAGACCCAGGTTGGGTTGTGTGGAATATGTCTGATCTGACTCAGGAGTTCCAACTATTTCACCCTCAGACATTCATCAGAGAGGATAAACATGAGGCATCTGAGTTCTAGATTGATTATATCTAGATTATCCTGGATCATTTAGAGACTCCTTCAAAGAAAAGGGTCGAAATAGTAGCCTATATATTATGAGGACCAATGAAGTGCTGATGAGATATTCAGGTTTGGGAGGATTGGTCATAGGTAATGTTATGTAAATACTTTTATGAGAGTTTTCTAGAACATATTTACCCAAATACACTAAGACTAGAGAGGGTGGTAGATTTTATTTGGTTGAACTAGGTAAACATGTCTGTGATGGGTTATAATAGCCACTTCACCAACTTGAATCCCTTCATCCCAATGCTGGTAGGAGATGAGGCAACTATAGAGAGACATTTTCAAGATGAACATAATTGTGAGATTAAGTCATATGTTAATAGATTCTGATTAAAGAAGTTTTTTTAGGTAGTGAATCAAGATCTCATTTCAAAGGGGAACCTGAAGGAGGCTTCCATTGTAGGATAGATGGATTCTACTAGATGACCAAGAGGTATATCTTCTGAGGGTAGGAAGTTTCAATATAATAACTTTCACCAGAGTATCGACAGATAGAGTATCCAAGGAAAAGGATTGGTTACTTAGGGAACTGATTGAGTATTTTTTTCATCAATGTGGTAAGATGGATCACATTTGTATCCATTGTCCCTAACCATTGGTGGATTTTCTAATATGTGGTAGGATGCGAAACTTATAGAGGTTCTATAGGAACCATTGACATATGGGAAGTTATAGAGGACTTAGGTTAACTCAGAGCACTAGAAGGGGGGAATCTACCTCATATCAGTTGGGTAATTGGAGTTCTATAAGTTGCATAAGTCTATATGGTGGATTTGGTACTACAAGAAAAGATAACATGTATTAGTAGAGTAGTGCAGCACAAGGGACTCATATTGAAGCACATGGTAGAGGAACTTTTCAGTTACATGTAGTTCATCAATCACTTATTGATAGAAAGTTAGGGTCATCAATAGACATAGGTACAATTATTGTAGCTTATATGATTTCTAGTTATTTATTTGATATAGGAGCCTCATATTATTTTATATATAATCGACTTTTGGATGGTTTTTGGATGAAAATAAAGTTTTTATGTGGGGTTATAATAATTAACACATCATTGGGTGTATGATTGAAGGACATCTATCTATGCAAGGGGTGTTCCCTTGAGGTTTTTGAGTATCATTTCCTTGGGGATATGTACATACTTGAGATATTAGGTTTTGACTTGATTTTGGGTATGTAATGGATGGTATCATACTGATCCCACATCGATTGTTACCATAGGAGAGTAACCTTCACATTTTATGAGGGTTAAATATGTGTTCATCATAGAGAATGGGATTTATGGGAAGGTTTTGTGGGGCCATCTCATCAGAAACTAGGGGAGATCACTGCTCAATTTATGATTCTTTTGTTAGATGAAGGGGGTGTGAAGCATAATGTCTTTCCAACTGTAGTCAAATAGTTTTAGTATGTGTTTCTAGAGGACTTCTCGGGGCTTCCACATAAGATATACATTGAGTTTATGATTGATATAATGCCTAGAACTGAATCATTTTCTTTTCCACCATACATAATGGCACCATAATATCTTTAAGATCTTAAGACTTAGGTAGAAGAATTGATGGAAAAGGGATTTATCCATATGATTACATCACCATGTGGTTCTCAAGTCTTATTTTCCAAGAAATAAAATGGAACATTGTGCTTGATCATTGATTATAGAAAGTTAAATAGGATAAAATTTAAGAATAGGCATCCTATCCCATGTATTGATGATCTTTTTGACCAGTTGATGAGTGCTTGTATGTTATCCAATATAGATTTTAGGTTAGGGTATCACTAGTTGAAAGTGCTACCTTATGATATACCATGGTCTAATTTCTATAGTAGGTATGGCATGTACAAGTTCATTTTAATATCATTAAGATTTAAAAATGATCCCTTGAGGTTTATAGCCTTAATGAACTAAATCTTTCACCCATAATTGGATCAGTTTTTGGTTGTTTTCATTGATGAAATATTAGTATACTCCTGGAATAATGATGATCATTACAAACATATGGACATTGTATTGAGATCAATGAGGGATAATTGACTATATTCATAATCTATCTAAGTGTAGTTTCTGGATCAATATATTTCATTTCTTATGTCACATCATCTTAGAGGATGGTATGTTTATGGACCCCAAAAAAATCCAAGTATTGTTCCTTGGGAACAGTCCAAGAATATTTTTGATATCTGAAGATTTTTTGGTTTGGAGGGATTTTAATAAAGGTTCATTATGGAATTTTATTTTTTAGCTGCACTGCTTTTGGGATTGACCAAAAATGGAATCCATATTGAATAGTATAGAGAATCCAAGAATTCCTTCCATGATTTAATAAAGTGTTTGACCACTATACCAATTTTGATCCTACTTGGGTCGAGTGAGGAGTATAACTTTATTTGTGATGCATCTGGGATTCGACATGGGGAAATGTTTATGTAAGGATGTTTATTTGTGGTGTGTGGATCATGGTAGTTGAGGCATCAAGAATGGAATTATCCTACACATGATCTTGAGTTAGAAGCAGTGGTCTATGCCTTAAAGTGATGGTGGAATTACCTTCAAGGTGAAAGATATATTGTTTATACTAACCAAAAAATCCTTATGTATATATTTTCTCAGTAGGATTTAAATATTCAAAAGTGAAGATGGTTTGAGTTTATGAAATCATTAGAATTTGAGCTTGTCTATATTCTAGGGAAATAAAATAGTGTTTCTAACACTTTAAGTTGAAATACACATACTCAGACAGTCTAGGAGTCCAGTTCTACGTAGAATATGATGGATTTACTAGTTGAGATGCACATAGATAGGCAAGATGATTTGGAATAAATAACCCTTATTTCCTTATCCATTGATCCTACACTCTTGAACCAGATGAAGGAAAGGTGGTATGATGATATTGTGCCTGGAATTGAGGTATATTTCTGAAGGGTGGATCCAAATTATGATTAGATTATATATGAAGATTATATAATATATTTTCGGGTCTGTGTTTTTCTTTATACTTGTATACAGGAAGATTTGATGCATGAGTTTGATGCATTGAAGTGGGACGTTCACCCAAGTTTTACCAAGATGTACCCAGTCATTGGAGATAGTATTGGTGGTCAGGAATGAAAATAGTATTACAAGTTTTGTGATATTATGTTACACCTATCATCTAGTGAAGTTTGAGCATCAGTGACCGGTCAAGATTCTACATCCTTTTTCCATTATAGAGATGAAATGGGATGATGTCACTATTGACCTTGTGGTAGGTCTTCTGAGAAACCCTTGGAATAATTATGTGATATAGGTGATTTTGGACCAGTTGAAAAAGTGGCTCATTTATTTCCCATTTTGAGAAACAATCATGGAAGATTAGTTGGGAGACTTATATGTCCTAAATATAGTGAATTTTCAGGGGTTTCATGAAGTATAGTTTCAAATCATGATACACATTTTACTTTACACTTCTATAAAGGTTTGAAGAAGTTTCTTGGTACTCAAGTGTTTCTAAGTAAAATTTTTCACCAATATATAGATGGGCAATTGGATCATACTATTGAGGTGTTGGAGGAAAATTTATGTACATAAATCCTAGAATTGGGTGGATCTTGGAAGAAGAACTCAGAACTAGTTGATTTTCCAATAATAATAGTTATTAGGTGACTATTTAGAAGGAACCATATGTGGTGATCAATGGTAGTCCATGCAGATCACCTTTAAGTAGGATGAAGGAGGGTGGGTCAAAGTTGTTGGATCGAGTCTCATGAATGAGACATTATAATAGGTTCTGTTGAATCAGAAACATATGGCTATAGTGTAGATTATATAGAATTCATATGATTATTGAATTATTCAAACTCTTGAGTTTATAGTGGGCGATGATGTATTTATTTAGGTTTCATCAAGATTAGGTCACCGTCAAATTTGGAAGTAGGGAAAGTTGGTGTCCAGATTTTTCAGACCATTTGTGATGGAAGATAAGATCTAAATATTGGAATGTCGATTGGATATTCCAAATAAGTATAGTATTATGAAATATGTCTACCATGTTTCACATCTTCTGCTGTATCACCCTAGACCTTATAATAAGATCAATGTTGATGATGTTGAGCTTGAAGTAGATGCATCCTTTGAAGAGCACCTGATTCATGTTGTGGATCACAGTGATAATGTTTTTTTGGGGAAAGATCAAGTTGTTGGTCTGAGTGTTGTGGAATAATGGTAGTGTTTAAGATAAAACATGGTAAAGTTAAGAAAATATGTGGTCCCAGTGGCCTGACCTTTTCACCACATAAGCTTAGTGGTTCTTAGGAGTGCAGCTTGGGATGAGCTATTATAAGGTGGGGAGATTATAAGATACCAACCATTCTCAGAAACTTATGTTATTTTTTTCATGTACCTTTTAAATATGCTTTTGTTTTGGTCTAGTTTTGGGTGCATTCAGGTGAGTTTTAGATGTTTTTTGGGTGGTATAGTGCACATTTTGCGCACGGTTTCCCAAACCACATGGCCGCCCCTAGAAAATCAAGAACCCTGGAATAGTGGAGATTTGAATAGTTGGTACATGGTTTAACAAACCTTGTTAATACCTAGTATAAACTATTCACTATAGATATTAGGGGTGAATAGTTATTTTTCATGGTTTTTCTAACTGTGTGGCCCATCTATGAAACCATGAACACAAACTTTTAAACTCTCAAAATTTTAATTAAAAATTCTCAGACCCCTGGTTATTATTTCTAATCACCCCCACTCAACCTAAATTTAATTAATTAACTTTTGGTGGATCCTGATATTGTTAGTAGTATCCCCAATCCTCTTATCTTTTGAATCAAATATTCAGTGAAAGAAGTCATCTCATCCATGATTTTGATCCAAGATAATCTTATTTGTTGCATCTTCATCTGTTCTACCTCAAATAAAAGGACAATTTTTAGTAGGCATTCATCAAAAAACCTAAGTTATGTGGTCTAAATGATAATTTCCATAGTCTTTATGATTATTTTTTTGTTGTATATTTATCATTGTGTATCCACGTTGTGAAATTACTTTTAAAATTATAAATGTGAATTGAATCCCTATGAATTTTTGATACCCTTCATGGATCCCATTGGATTCATTGGAGATTATGAAACCATGTTTAATGGGTACCCAAGGGGTGTTCCAATTTCCTTGAAATGATAATTTTGTAATGAAAATGGTGAATTGATTTTTTATGCAATTAAACAATTATGAATGTGTTTATCATGTTAAATTTTTATAAATGATTACTTTTATTAACACGAAAGTGTTAAATATGTGTGAGATGATTGCTATTAATTAGTATAAATGGTAAGAGAATAAAAGTTAATGTTTATAAATGTTTGTGATGATATTAAATAGATATGTTTTATAAGAAATGGTATAGTGTTGTATATTTGATAAAAGTTTATTGATGTTGATCCTGGATATGTATGAATAATGTAATGTAATTGGTTCTGAAATGATTCTCCAAGTACCCATGATTTTGGCTCTAGACTTATTATCTAAGTAACTATGATTTTGGTGCTTGACGGATTCTCCAAGTACCTGTGATTTTGGTTCTAGACAGATGCTCTATGTACCTATGATAATGATACTATACTGATGCTCAAAGAATCCATGATATGGTACCCCGACTGATACTCCAAGGTAACGAAAAGAAATTTGAATAGAATGATAATGAAATCCATTTTGAATTAAAGTGTTGATCTTATGATATATGGTATAGGCTCCAACATTGTTCTAAGTTGGTATGATTGACCCAGGTGTCACTGAGAACCCAAGGTCCAATACTGTTAATTGAATAATATTAAAAAAAATGTGAATCATTTTCACTTATTCATGAACTATTTATTATTCTTTATACTACTAAATACAATATTATAAACTTGATATTTCTAAACTACTGGTAGTGGCATATAGAGTTATACTCATGCCCTATTTGGGCCCCTGATTGGTACCCAAGTAGACTTCATGTTTGCAGGTCAGGATAAAGAGAAAGGCTCTATGTTTGATGGTTGAGTTGGTATTTGGTATAGATCATAGATGAGGGTAAATCATATGATTTTAGGAAATATTTTTGAGTTTTCATTTCTTCTTTATTTTGGGTTTTCAGTCAACACTTGACACTTACATGGCATGTCATATTTACTATTTTAGATTGTGGTTGCTTTCCCTATTTCAGAATTTAATTATGTGACACATGGTACATATTGGTTATTGTTTATTTCCATATTAAATATTGATATATATATTTTTTCATGACCTTATAAATAGGGTATTGTTTCCATGTTTTATATTAGACCCTCGATGCTAGTCAGGAGCCTTTGGAATACTTGGAGTCGTGCTTGAGGTCTTGTGGTGAACCAGATCAGGGCACCAGTATACTGAACCTAGTTCATAAAGTTACAAATAACGTGAAGATAAATATATTAATAATATAACATATCAAATTTTAAGTATATAAACCACACAAAATAAATAAGTGGTGAATATGGCATATGTCTCACAGAAGTAAAAGTGAGAAGATATAATTTTACCTAAGGCCTGATTTTCATTGTATGTGTTCAAACCTCCTATATAATAAATATATATTCATTATAAATATATTAAAAACCTATAATAATATATATTATACCATATATTGTTTTCTTATAACATTTTATCACCGGTTTATTAACAATTCTTTATTAAAAATACTATTTTGGGCTATAACTGCTTCATTTTCACGTATATTTTGGTTCAGTAGTTTCAGTAATTTTTATTTTATTATGATTAAATTATATATATAATTTCAACCATAATATAAATATTATATATATTAATTATATAATTATTTATAAAATTCTATAAAAATTAGATATAGAAAAATTAGTTATATCATTTATAGAGATGGTAGGCCATATGTACGCATGAGCGTTGTTTTCATTTTTCTTTGATGGATGGAAAAAAGGAAAGGTAAATAATATTTCAAATATATATAATAATTCTTATATCATATATATAATATATATTCATTAAATATATCCATATTACTATCCATTTCAAAATAAAATAAAAAACGCATCACATCACAACATGGAGGTGGTATTACACATGTACGCACGAGCAACGTTGTTGTTTTCCAAAGGATTGGAATGTATGAAGGTAGATGTGATATTATATTTTCATAAGTACAATTGTATCATAAATATCATATATATATATATATATATATTTAATTCATCAATATATCCCTTTTTGAGAGGCGGTTACAGAAAATGAATTACACCAGTTCAAGAGGCAGTAACTTTTCGTACACACGGTTAATGGTTTCATATCCCATTTTATAAAAGATAGGATTGAAATATGTTATTCCATTAACATAATATAATTTAAATATATTTAAGATATGATTTTTATTATTTTAGCATAGTTGGAAAATATTTTAAGGAGTTAGAGGAACAAATAATACAAAGATGCATGGTTAAGAACTACATATCTTCTACGAAGAACCTCTTTAGGTTTATACCTAAAGACTTCTTAGAATGGTTTTATGATAAAACCCAAGAATATAGTATTTGGGGAGGGATGTAAGGTAAGTGTGAAATTTTTTATAGAAACAAAATTTTCTTGAAGTGTGGGAAGGTTAGGAGAGTAGGTGTCCTTTTATAAGTGGGAGAGGGGACCTTCTTGGAAATTACTTAAATATTTACTAAGATAATATATAATGATAAAGTCATTCCCAAGTAAAATGATTCTAAATGGCCTTATATTTTAATATGGGATAGTATCATGTAAAAATATGGAAATTAAATATGGCTTTGAAAATCTTAATTGAAAAATTTACCCTTGTCTTTTGGTCTAACCCCCCCCCCCCAAGTAAACTCGTTTTAACATTAACCACGATAATTAGTTTTTACTAATTTCACTATTCATTATGAAAAAAATTAATTTGAACTAATTATATAATTTTAATTATTAGGATTAAAAATATGGAATCCATTTTTCTAAATTCAAATCATATAATTGGTATAATTTAATTTAAAATTAAACCTGCAAACGTGATGAAAAAAATGTTTTTCAAAGAAAGAACTTTCAAAAGTTTAACGAAATTTTATATCAAAATTATATATGAAATTGATTCTAGAGAACTAAATTTTATTAATAATGATATAATTGAACTAATTTTACGTTCAAACCATTTTTAAAAAAAATGTAACTTTGCAAATTCTTTAAACTAAAGGTAAGTTTTCAATAAAAAACAATATTTTTCTTTATTCATTAAAAAATTAATATTTTCATAAAATTCTAAAAAATTCACTCAAAGATAAAATTGAAATTCTAATTTAAAAAATTAATTTTTTTAAATAATTTTTATAAAAGTGGTGAAAAAATTAAAAATAAGTACACAAAATATGATGAAAATCTTTTTAGAAAAATACAGTTTTTTAGAAAAAACATTTATTTTTCTTTCAAATGAGTTTTTTGTTTTAATTTCTACTTAATTTATGACTAATGAATTTATTTTATACATGTGAAAAACAAATACTTTTCATAATTTAGTTATTAAAATTCATAAATGCTTATTTAATCAGTAGATTATAACTGTATATTATTTTATAGTTCTTTTAGACTCATGGTTACATGTATCGCAAGCTATCAAAGTGATTGAATTTATTTAAAAGAAATATATATTCATGTATCGGGTGTTGAAATTAATGTTCTTTTCAAATTGGACTAAAAAACAAAAGTGAAATGAAACTGTATTCATATACTTTAATAAATTGAAATGGTCTTAAATATCCTTTTGTGTTCTGATACATGGATGATTCTTTTAGTAAAAATGTTAACATTAATCAGTTAGTTCATTTTGGAAGATTTATAAAACATAATGAAATAAATTCATTTTATTTAATTAAATGACCATTAAAAATTTTAAAAACCTGAAATAAGTTATATTATACTTATTATCAGATTATTTGACCACAATAATATTTTTATGACTGGCCTCGAAGGTGATGGAGAAAAAAAATGCATTTTTCAAGGAGGCAATAAACCAAACATATTGTAAACAATGTTTTAATTTTAGAATTTGTTGAAGGGAGGGTAGAATATGGATGTTACATTAACACAATAAAATTATAGTATATTTATGATATTGTAGTAATTATGTTGTGTTGGATGAGGGAGGTGGGGAAAATGTAGAAGTGTAAATGAATTCAAAAGAGTTAAATTGATTTTATTACCTCTTAAATGTCATCTTCCTAAAATAATATTTAATTCACCATGAAATGGAATTTTTATGATACTAGTTGCACTATGATGTGGGGTAGGGGGTGGGAAGGGAAGTTTACCAAAATTTAGAAAGATACAAGGCTTAGATGTTTTAAGGATAAGGGGTTGTGAGGGGTGGTATTCATAAAAATTAACCAATTTTAGAAAAATACCAAAATTTAACCCTAATAAGTTTTATATGTTTAAATTACAAACATAAAATCCATTTTATGTAAAAAAATATTATGAGAAATTTAATTCTTAATTAAAATCATCATTTATTAAAAAATAATTTTAATATTATGATCGCTTTTATAAATCTTTGAAAAATTGCTTATATTATCATAAAATTATATTATAATTATAATACAACTTAATATTTATTTATAAATCCATTTTTTTAAAATAAAACTTCTTTTAAATCAATATATTTATTATAAAAGTTAAATTAAAACATTTATGTTTTAAGAAAATACAAACACTAAATTTATCATTTTTAAAACATATATTTAATTTTACCATAGTATAAGTATATCATATTTTCATTTTACAATAAACCAAAATATTAATTTATAGTTCTATAGGTGATGATACTATTATAATAGTCAAGTTACTATTCCTACTGGTCATATTACTATTCCAATGGTTTGGTTACTATTCCAATAGTCTGATTTATATTGGTCATATGAGTTACCTTCTTCCTATAAATACCTCATATTTCACTCAATCTTCATTCACTTATATTTTTCTGAAGGATATATATTTTCATTTTCAAAATTCCTATTTCTTTAGTAATATTATGATGCCTTTCTACAATGCATTTCATGAGTATGATTGTTCAAGGAGATCAAGCTTATCCAAATTTTCCTATTATTGTTATATTATTTTATATTTTTCCCATTGTAATACTTTCAATTATTATGTCTATATTTATTCTCTAAATATAATTTTTAAATAAATTTAATAAACTTTTGTTGGTTTCAACATGTTGGGAATGTACTTTATGCTATATTGATAAATATGACATAATTATAATAAGGGGAATTATATTAATAAAATTCTAGGTTGTTACACTATTGGCCATATTTAAATGATAGGGTCTTCTACAAAGTTTTCAGGGAATACAAATATTAGAGTACCTTCCCCTTAGTTTGAAAACATGCCTTTAGTTAGTAGGGTTGAACATGAAGGCATTAATATTATTAACAACTAGAGGTTTCCTTTAGATCCTCTACACTCATTATCAATAGCCATGAAAGATTTGTAATAACTCAAAACACTCGACGCTTGAAGTTTGGTTTATGGAGAGATATATTAAAAAAGTAATGGGGAAGTTCCAACCCAAGTCCAACCATTTTTGTGTAAAACTAGTCCTTAAATAAGGAATGTAAATAGATAATGATTTGTGGATGTATCTAAAACATATGGTTAAAATTTCCCTAAATATCCTAAAGTAACATTAATCAATCCACGCATAGTCCTTATATAAAATATCCCATGCATGGTTCTATATCATATATAGGAAAGGGGCATTTTATCCTAACATTTATTAGAGTCAAAAGATGTTTTATTCATAGAAATACCCCAGTTCATAGAAATATATGAATATGGGGAGACAAAATGATAATATTTTTGGGATATACAGTAATTTTATTATAGAGTAGGGTCCCATATGTTATGTACTCATACATGTATCTGGCTCTCAGATAAGTCAATTGTGTCATGTATCATGGACCACTCTAAGTATTTTATGGTTATGCATGGTGGGCCATGTGTTATGTTGTTTAATATTGTGCGACTAGTGAAAATGTGTTTTGAAGTTTAAGGTTATACAATGACGTCCTCCATATAAGAAAATTTTCAAAGATATATCTCATGGATAAGATAAAGTATATTCATTTCAATGTCTAACCTGTGAATGAAACACCAATGTATATAAGGGGGACCAACATAATAATGAAACTATTTAAAGAGGGGATACATTGTATTCCAGAAAATATTTATGGGTATATAATAATTTACTGGGGGGTTTTATATGTCATTTGTTTTAATTTCATGTAGTAAGGACAAAGTTGTTTTATAATTTAGGGTCGTATAACAAGAACCTATATATGGGAGCTTTACACAAATCCAGAACATATATAAAATGAGATGCCTTTATCTTATTTTTTAACATATTGAGGGAAACCTAATGTGAATTAGAGGGTCCAAACATCTATTTGAAGAAATAATTTTATTATAATTTGCAGTTGGGTATGAAATAAGATATTTAGGTATCATTGAATATCTCGTTATATGAGAATCAGGACACACATATTTTTTATAGATTGGGTGAATGTTTATTCCCAATGAAAATTAGTGAATGGAAAATAACATGCATTGGGGGATCCTAAATGGATATAAATATTATGTAACGGAAATATTTCTCTATAGAAGACTATCTTAATCATTTTAGGATGTCGTATATGGCATACCAAATGTTTTACAATTTATCATCATGTGAAAATTAATTAATGGTCCTCAATTTAAAGTCATATGACTATGAATTGTATGAATCTATCTTAGTTTGATAAGAGCTTGTACACTAGGAGTAAGATCAAAGGATTTGTGACTCAGCCTGAAATAGATAATTTGAGCATCACAAAATATTCCAAAATAATATAATTCAAGTTTCAAGTAATTTTTATTTCATGAGGTAATTTTTATGGTTTTAAGTGATCACAACTATGTCACCTCCAAAGAAGGAGTGCTCTCATTACTTGCTTAACTTATACAACATAATCCAAGGGAACAAACCTTTATCATGACCTACCTAATTGGATGATAAATGTCTTAATAAGTGTTTTATTTAGAACGAATCTAATTATTAATATTTTTAAAGATGATTTAATCACACCGTCTTATCTTATATATTCCCTTTAGATGCATGAATGCTTCTAATGATTTAATATGGAATCATTATTTATTCCACCAAATCTATATGTTTAAACATTATTAATTTGTATCTATTTATAAAACTCAATGATTATGTTACCAAACCAAAAATAAAATGAAATTATATTTACACATATCCAAATGCATCTTATGCATATTGTAAATGGAACAATTTCTTATAAAGGAATAAAATCATATGAAATCAATAATCCCCATAAGAGTAAGCATGGGATATTATATATTCAACCCCTATTTTCTATACAAGTCATAAGCCTCTAGGCTAGTGAGAATTATGAACCAAATTCCCTCTACCCATGGTTATTTACTCAAAATATTCCTCATTTCCATCATAATTATAACAGAAAATATTTATAAATTGTAAATAACTTCTTAATTAAAACTAAAAATCTAATAAAAGTCAAAGACAAGGTAGAAGAAAATTAAATCAATTATCACACCAAGAATACATCTATTTGAATGAATGTATGCTAATTTAATGATGTAGTTTAACATGTCAAATTAAATCATACATCATATTTCATAAGAGAATAATTATATATATGAATAAAATAGGGAATAAAACAAAATAATAAAAAATTACTATAGTTAAACATGATATATATATTTATGAAAAATTAATAAATAAAACAATTATAAAAACATTATAATTTATCTATGCATTATAGATATTCCATAATTAAATAAATTTAAATAATTTAAATTCATTTCCAATATGAACTAATTTATATTATTCATTATATTCCAATTAACTTAAATATAGTAAATTTTAAATATTAACTTTATCTATATGAACTGTTCATATATTATGTACAAATTCAAAATATCACATGTTTAATAATATTTAAACCTTTTATCATATTAATCATAAAAAACTCTTTTAATATGGATTAAATGATTCATTTTAATTTGAACAATTCAAATTAATAATTATGAACAATTCCTAATTCAATATAAAATCCTCTATATTTTGCCTTATTCTTTTATAAACACTTTTTAAATTACCCTTAAAATTTCTATATAAACATTTTATGTCCAAATTGTAAGTAATTCCATATGAATTCAAAATTAATTTAATATTAAAATCTAATATTAAAATTTAATATTAAAATTTAATATTAAAATTTAATACTTTAGATTTAAATTTATTAAATGTTTCAAAAAAACTTTTTAATTAATTATAAAATTAATTAATTAATTTATAAACACTTTATAAATTAAATAAATATCCTAAAATACCCTTTTATAATTTATAAAAAAATTATAAATTATCTAATTAAAATTTTATTCAAAAATATAAAAATTAATCATTATATCATATTTAAAGATATATTTTATCCCATAATCCTAATTATAGCTCAAAAATATATCAAGGATTATGATTGGGGTGTCACAACCTACAATAGATAATGTTGTATTATCTGTCATATTTTATGATACCCCAATATCATTTTTCATGGCTCAATTATCATAGCTAATGATTGGCTTGTTATATCACCTTCAGTGGTTGGGTGTCATATTTTATGACATGCATTGATATTGCTATAGTGATATGATGCTCAATTTGGCACATGAGGAATGACATCATCATAAATCAGGAATCAATTTATCATATTCTATGATACACCAAAAACCAAAGGATTACACTAGATATTATTTTAAAATATCACATATCATAAGTAATAACCATGTCATAGAATATGATGTAATGTCCCGACTTGGGATCCACTTAATCTGTGCCCATGCTAGTGGGTCACATTGACTCAAGAACACCTCCCCATACACGAGAGGCTATTGAATAGTAGTGAGGGTGTGAAGGTTTTATGGTAGGGATACTATACCCTCTTATCAGAGTGTCACATTAGATACAATGAGAAATATACAATAATATCATAAGAATATCTAAAAAAATAGAATAAATAAACAAGAATTGGGAGAAGAAATAGCTGAACAACTGATAATATAATTAAAAGCCTCTAAGGTAGTGTTAGATACTCATAATGAATGCCATGTTGATATTAAAAAAGGTAAATGGGGGAATAGTTACACAAACATGCTATAAAAAAGTAAAAAATAAACAGAAAAAGATCTACTAGAATCTCGAGCGAATGATCAATCCTCTACTCTTAAGGTCCAACTATGAGTAATCATATTAACAACCTATAAAAGGGTGATTTCCCTTTTAAATATATGTAGATAGATAATCTTCTCAGGTACCAAAGCCATCCTGAGTAGGGTGTGAGATAAAAATCTTAATAGGCCACCACCAAGGTGTGTATGTGTAATATGAGTAGCGCTCGTAACTAAATTTTGTATAGGTTTAATCAAATAAGAAAAACAATACTGAAATAAATAACCATCCCACTCAAGTTCTTATAGGACACCTGGGGGTATACCTACTTCTGCTCATGGCCAGAAGCAATTGTTGAATAGTTACTATATTTATAGTAATAATATATATATATATAGTTTAATTATATATATTCCATCCAACTATATGAACCAATTATGTGCAGATGTAAATGGACATATAACTGGAATACTAGTGCTGGTTAGACCGGGGAATAACTCATACATCCATGAAGAGTCTGACAATCCTATAATCTCAAGTAATAGGGTAAATGCCCTATATCCCGAGAGGAGTGTGAGGCGTCATGCACAACACTAGAGATGGTGAGTGATCCATCACGCCATCACTCTAGAAAAGGAATGTCGTGCTTCAAGCCTGACATCCTAATATTGTCAATGGTGTGAGACGTCATTATTAAAACCCGATGTAAGGGAACGTGATACAGTCATGATCAATTATTCCCTTACCATCATACCATAGCCTATGTCATGGTGTATCATATAAATATAATCATCATGAGAAAATACTCCTCATGATTCTCAATGGTCATGTTAAATTATAATAAATAACTGTCATTATTAATGAGACTTCATAACAACATAAGAGAAGGTGTGATATTACTACCCTTTACATGTCATTACAAGGAATCCATTTCATTTTCTAAAGGAAATAAACCAACCATGAGGAATTACCTCCATTAGTCCATTTCACTTAAAATATTTTAATTTATTTAATAAAGAGGGAAACCATCATGCATTAGCCTCTACAATTTATTAAACCATTCAATATAATCAACCCATTTAGTTCATTAAGACATGTAAAATCAATTCATAAGGCTCAAGGGGTCAATTGGAATGTGTCCCAAAAAATTGGGAAAATGCCTACATGGGAAATTTCCTTAATAAGATAGACCAAACTCTTAATAGGTGCTTAGGATCATTAAACAATTATATAATTGAGGGAAAAGACAATTTAAAGGATAAGATGTAATCCAAATAGTCTTTCTGGACATTTGATCAATTTAACATTTAAGGGAAATTTAACTTGACATGCCCAAGGGGTGTCTATATATGAGATTCACAACTTCTAATTCACTAAAAAAAGAATAAAATAAAATTTATCAAGGTGAAATGATCAATTTAAAAAGAAAAAATCAATATAATGGGGATACTCAGAAAAGATTGGTATGTGAAAAAATGGCATAGATATGAGACATCAAAACTCAAAGGGAAAACAATGTGACCACCTACCTCAAGGTCGTAGATGACTCCTCACTTGATATCGACCTCGGATTCGAAGCAGGTTAGAATAGATATGAGAAATGGTCCAATACTCTGAAAATAAGGAAAACAGTCTTTCACCTAAATAGAGATATATATTTTAATATAAAACTATATAGGAGGTAAGGTACTAGAGGAGCTTACTGAGATGTATCCAATGCTTTTGATGGATTGGGGATTGGACATCAGGCGAAAAAGATAACTCGATGCATAACTTGGGAGAACTTCGAGCTCATGGGTGAAGAAAGCACAAAAATAGACACTAAAAGAGAGGAGAGAAAAGAGAAAAAAGGTAAATAGATTAAGCTAGGGAAAAATGTAATTTCACCTAAAAATATAAGTGTGAACAATTTAGGTGCATGGTTCGTAAATGCATTCAAATCATGCGAAGTCACTGCTATAATGGGCAAACAACATGATTAGGTGTACAATATGACTAACCATGTTAAAACCATGAAAAACAGATTTTTTCTAAATCTTAGCAGGCCTTCACATCCAGGTGCCTCATGTAGCATGGTTTTAAACAAACCGTACAACCTATAGGTGACAACATCTACAATAGAAATGTTTTAGACAAATTGTGCGGATTGGGCATCATGGTTTCTCCAAACTGTACATTCCAGTATTTTTCCCATTTTTCTAGAACTCCAAGCTATGAAAAAGTATCAGACACTCTTGGGACCTTCCTTATGTCATATTTCATGTTTACCATGACTAATAAAGGGATTAAAGTTGAAAAAAAAAATCAAACATACCTTCATGAAAAAATGGGTCATTACAACTTTCCCTCCTTAAAGAAACTTTTCTCTGAGTTGGCCTTCTAAGGGTAAAGAGGTATCGTTATATAATAGATCTGTCCACTAAGCATGCATATCATCTTCCCATTCCTTGGTCTCATCCTGTACTCGTTCGTTCTACCATAGCACACATACTAAAGGAACTGAACTACCTCATAGTGTATTGACGCTTCAATAAATAATACGCACAGGGTAATATTTAAAGGAAGAATCCATATCCAACTCAATCTCATACGGATGAAAGATTCTTGTTGGGTCTAGATAATGTCATCAAAGTTGAGATACATTGAAGACATCATGTATATACCAATATCTATAAGAAAGTTCTAACTAGTAAGCCACTGGTCTGATCTGTTTCACAACCTCAAAGGGTCCAATGAACCTTGGTGAGAGATTACCCTACTTTTGAATACATCTATAACATAACCTAGCTAAGAGTCACAAGAAAACATATTCTATGACCTTGAACTCAATATATTTCTTGCATCTATTGGAATACGACTACTTTCTAGACTAAGCTGTCAACATGCACTTCTTGATTAGCTTGATCTGCTCTATAGTATCTTACATGAGATGTGGTCCAAGCATAGCTATTTCTCCTACCTCTAGCCAGCACAGAGGTGGGTATTAAGGACTACTATATAATAATTCATAAGGATCCATCTCTATGGTAGCCTGAAAGCTGTTGTAATAAGAAAACTAAATAAGGGGATTGTGTTCCTCGCAGGAACCCCCAAAGTTAAGGACACGTGAATAGATAATTTCCTCTAGCACCTAAGTGGTATGCTCTGTTTGTTCATCATTCTATGGGTGATAGGACATTCTCAAAAGTACCTACATAACCAAGGACTTCTAAAACCCCTACTAGAACCATGATGTGACATGAACATCTCGATCATAAAATATAGAAGTATTATCTCCATGAAGATATACAAAATTCTTAATGTATAGCATTCCTATATTATCTACTGAGAAGGTCTCTCGAATATGTAATAAGTGTTCCACCTTCATCAAATGATCAATGAAAACCCACACTGTATCATTTCTAAAAGGTGATCTAGGTAGACTAGTCATGATATCAATTGAAATAACATCTCATTTCTACTCAGAAATGGATAGTGATTGTAAAATCCCTACCAGATGCTGATGTTCTAACATCAGCAGCTGATAGGTGGAACACTGAGTGATAAATTCAGAAATATCATGTTTTATACCAGGTCACCAATACCAATGTCATAGATCTTGATACATTTTAGTGACACTGGGGTGGACCACCCATGTTGAGGTGTGTAATTCCCACATCATCTCCTCTTTGATGCTTATTGGGACCAATACATTCCCATGGAACAATAAGGTATAATCCCTATCCACAATCCAACTTGAAAACATATCATCATCCAATAATATTTCCCTTAGGATGAGGCACTAGGGATTAGACAACTGTCTCATTATTACCCGTTCAAGAAGGATAAAAGTCACAGCCAATGCCAAGAGGATAGTCTAACCATGGTCCTCCTAAACCTCAATGTGCATCTCTAAGAATAAGTCCATAAGATATAATTAACCACTGGATTATTAAACCATTTTTGTCTAAGTATTTTTTATTATGAAATTGGCTACAAAATTTCCTTTACATGATATCATGTAAACAAGATCGAAATCAAATGATTGTAGGTACTCCACCCACTTGCATTGTCTGATATTGAGATCCCACTATGAAAAAATATACATGAGGATTTTTTTGATCAGTGAACACCACAAAACTCTCTCCAAGTAGATAGTGACTCCAAAAACATAAGTCATGTACAACATCTATGAGGTCAAGGTCATGTATTAGGAAATTCAGCTCGTGAGGACTTAACTAATGAGACCCATGTGTAATGACTCTCTTATCCTACATAAAAATAGCTCCAAGACCATTACTTGATGCATCACAATCCATGATATAGATTCTTCCTGGATCTGGAAGAATCGGTATCAACACTGAATTCAAATGACCCTTCAACTCTGGAAAGGATACTTCATAATCTTCTAACCATATGAATTTCACACCTCTCTTTTTCAATCATGTATGTGGCACTAAAATATATGAGAAATCATGGATGAAGTATAGGTAATATTATACTATCCCTAATAAACATTGAATGTCAAATATGTTATTGGGATGCTCACATAAAATCACAGATCTCACTTTCTTTGTGTATATTGAAACTCCTAACTCTTAGATAATGTGACCATAAAGTGGAATTTGTCAATCCATAAATGTCATTTACTAATCTTATAATAGAGTTGATTCTCTCTCATTATATTCAGAATAATATCAATATAGGTTTCATGGTCGTGTGTGTAGCGTGAATACACCAAGATATCATCAATAACGACTACCAAAAATGAATCTAGATACGGTTGGAAAACATGATTCATAAGATCCATTAAGACTACATGTGTGTATTTTGAGTCTAAATGGCATAACCAGGTACCTGTATAGACCATACCTACTCTATAAAGTTGTGTGAGGTATTTCAAAAGTCCTATCATGCACCTAATTATAGCTCAACCTCAAATCTATCATTGAAAAAGACTCTCTCTCTATAAATCCAATCAAATAGGTCATCTATTCTAGGAAGTGGATACCAATTATTTACCATGATCTGGTTCAAATAACAGTAATCCACATAGATACTAAGGGTATCATCAGATTTCATTGAAAAAAGGATTGGTGAACCCCAAGGATAAGCATTGGGGCATTTTAGTCCTTTGTCCTCTAGATCGTCTAACTATTTATTGAGCTCTGAAAGCTCTTTAGGTGCCATCCTATAAGGAGAAATTGTCACTGGTGTTAATCCAAAAAAAACTCAATGTAGAGTTAAACCTTTCACACCCGAGTTATAATATAGAATTTTTCAAGAAATACATCCCTAAATCACTCCACTCCTAGAGGGAAAATAGTGGTTCATAACCCCTGGCCATCAATGAAAATACTGGATATCTGACCCGTAACACTGCCCAACCTTTACTACTCAGGCCCATCTCTAGTTTCACTGACTTCCCATTATACCTTATGTACATGACCAATGCCCTCTGGTGATGTAAGTGTCACCCTTAAATGATATAATTCAATGTGTTCTTGATAGGAAACAAACCATTCAAAAACAATGATTACATCAAAGCTTGTCATGTAGATGATGAAAATATTCCATACAAAGAAGTAACTACCTATCTCAAGGGGAGATCCTTACAATGTTAAATTCCCTCTAATCGAATACCAAATAAGGTTTCTATCATAATAACTCCATGAAATTGTTTGATCTCAAGGCCCAAACATCCCATAACAATATCATGTATAAATGAGTGAGACATACCTATGTTAAATAAATAATACACAAAATTGGAGGATACAAGAATAGTACCTAGAAAATTAGAATTTAGGTGCTCTTCTCTTCTTGTGTAGGTTGGACTGCATGTAATTGGCTTATACTACAACCCTGAGTCGCTACCTGACTTCCTTGATCAATCCCTCTCTACCAATTCTGAGATTCATAAGTCTGACTGCCTCTATCCCAACCGCCAACTTGGCTTGATTGACCAGTGGTATTCCATCTACCCACCTATCATGATCCCACTGTCCCCACTCCTTTTAAAGGAATAGGTTAAGATCCCCTCTATCTAAGCACTAGAGGGAAAGTCTTGAATAACTGTCGGATATGCCCTATCCAACCAGAGCCTCAACACTTGATTGGATACCACAAGCACTGAGGTTTTGTATGTCCCAGCTTACCACACTAGTGATAGATCAAGAAACTATTTAAAAATGGAACCTAACTGGTACAACCTTCATGAGTAGTCTCAAAGAATCACTTTATCCCTAAATATTAACCACTAGTATCTCTAGGTGTCAAACCACCCTGACTCACACCATCATCTTCCCTTATGTTTTGTTCTATTATAAGGTCATGGTTGGTGATTTCAAAAATGGTTGCCAACCTGAACATTTTGACCTATAATGATATGGTGTATACCATCCCATCCTTGAATCACCTAGCATTTATAAGGTCACCCCTTCTCGAGTACAAATGAACTACTACAGATCTGTTAAATGAATAGAGTATTCCATTAATGGCAGGATCCCCTGATATAGGTTCATGAATTATCTAGCTCTATCATTCCTCAATGTTTTTGGAAATAAGTAGTCATATAAGATGGTATGAAATCCACCCAAACCATATATTTATGTTGATCTACTTGTGTTGTAACATCCCACCACTGCATAGTAGAATTAGGTAGCATATACATAGCTAACTTGACCCTTATCTTTAGAAAAGTCTCCAGATTCTAAAATAAAGAAAGGATTTCTTTTATTTAAGAATCCACAACATGAGTTCTTCCATACCCCAAAAAGTTGGGAGGATGCTGCTGCTAAAATTCAAAAGTCAACTCTACCATGCTTGGGGTCGGTCGAACTACACCTTGCATAGACTGCAACATATGTATGAATGCTTCTCAAAACTGGGCACCAGTGCCTATATCAGGAACTAGAAGAGGTTCCAAGGTTGGAACTTTAGGAGGAATCATTGGTAGCTCACAGCCTTCAACCTCATTTATGTGTTCATAACTACCTTCAGGGCATGGTACTTGAGGACATCGTTTCAGAATAATTCTACAATATCAAAAAAATGCCACAAAAGATATTCAATAAATTTAGGATATTGCATAAAAAAACTAAGACGGTTATAAATACTCCTTATATAAATGATCACACCTCTCTACTTTCTCAAAAAGCTAGGTATATATGGGAGAAGATACCATGATGGCTGTAAGAACATAATAGATACCCACTACCCACTACTAAGGTTGGTCTCAGTTCTAAGTCTCTATGTTAGATATATACAAGATGTCCATTTCAATTTGGGAAATCATATTCATTTTGAATTGGAAAATTTTCAATTATTTAAATTATTTTTAATAGATCAATCAAGTTGATTTCCATTTTATAGTCCATAAGGTCCCATAATTCTTATGAACCAAAATATGGCATCAAGTTAACCCACACCATAACACGTTTCATCCTATGTGACCAATTGTCCATGGCTCAATGTGCCATAATTGAATTCTTAAGGTGTATGCTTTAACCTTTTCATGAAAACACTGATAGGTTTAGTCAGGCACTTTAAGTATCAATTATGTTTTATAATCCCTATAAGAAGTGTCATCACAATTCAATACATATTAAAGAACTAAAATATGCTATAGGAAAATGCATGCTGAAAGTAAATGTGTCATAGAAAACACATGGAATATTTCTCCTATTGTGCCTAATTGTGATTCATGATCTAATAAAAATCCCTCATTTCATTAGGCCATTGTAGGAAATCACATTTCAATCACACCAATATCAATAACACTAGAAAAAAAGTGTGTAACCCAACATTGAAGTCGTATCAACTATAAGAATCATAATCAATAAATGAAATTACCCATCCTATGTAATTTGAGTTTTCCTTATACATGGGATAACTACATCCAATAAAAGGGTCAATTCCAAATACCTTTAACTCTTAACCTCCTTTATAATACCCAAACAGTAATATAAAGGAATTTGTTTTACCTATGATACCCCTTTGTAATGTCTTAACCCAGGATCAACTTAACTCGTACCCTGAGCCAGTGGGTCACATGGCCTCAAGAATGCCTCTACATACACTAGAGGTTTAAAAATATAGGTAAGGGTGCGAAGGTGGTATAGTGGGGAGACTATAACCTCTTATCATAGTGTTACAAAGAATACAATCAGAAACATACAACAGTATCAGAAGCACATCTGAAGAAACAGAATAAATAAACAAGCAGCGGAAGAAGAGATAACTGAAAAACTGATAATATAATAAAAAACCTCTAAGGAAGTATTAGATACATGTAATGCATTTCATACTAATATAAAAAAAATGTAAATAGGGTAATAAGAACACAAAAATTCTATACAAAAAGAACAAAAAGAACAAAAACATCTCCACTAACATCTTGAGTTAATTCTCGGTCCTATGCTCCTAAGTTCCAACTATGAGTAAGCATATCAACAAGCTGTTGAAGGGTGATTTCCCTTATACAAACCTATAGATAGATAATCTTCTCAGGTACCAAATTTAATTTCTTGGATTTTTACAACTATTATTTTGAAATATTATATGGAATTATTATAGGACCAAGTGCAGAGACAACATGTCATTCTGAGGCCCAGTGACCCCAGAATTGTGGTTTGATCTTTCTTTTAAGTTAAGTGTGTTGTGGTAGTTTCCAAATGGATTATCAGATTAAAAATATGAGGGCACCACTACATCCGGGATGATGACTTTACCTAAGAATGGGCCTAACCTCAACCGGCATGGGTCGAAAAAATGTTAATTTTCCGATATTTTTTGTAAAATAAAATAAAATAAAATAAAATAATTCAAATATTTTATTTTATTTTATTTGGAAAAATTCAATGTAGTGCAATGACGGTGAAACTATTTCGATAATTAATACTATGCCATAATGACTCATAAATAGAAATGCCGACTCATTAATGTAACGGCATGACAAAATACTGAAATGTGATCCCTCTTTTTAATGGGTTAATCGAATGTTGGTCGTTGGCATAAAATTGAGAGGAACATTGGAGAATTCTTGGAAACTTGGATATAACTCTCGACAATGAATGACAACAATGCAATCGATCTATGCATATCGGATTCGAAGAACCCTCGACAACGAACGTGATGCGGTGGTCATTCTTCAATCGAATCGAGCTACGGGTTTTGTTGAATTGTTTTGTTTCCCCGTTCTTTGATTAAACGATGAATGTGGATCAACCAATGCATAAGTTGATTCGTGGATTGTACATTTTTATGGGAGGGTTATTATTTTCTGTTTCTTTGCGGTTTGATTTAGGAATATGATTTGTGATAATTGTTAGATTATCATTTGATCCGCCTAGTTTAATCCTTCTAATGGGAGTGGATCAACGCCATGACGAATGACGACAGAGGTTTCTTTCTCAAATTGGTTTATTGGATTTCTTCCTCTTTTCCTCACATTATTCTCTTTCTTCGTGGGGCGATGAAAAACAAATCATTGTGCATCCGTTTTGCAACGCAAGAATCCCAAATTGGAGATCGAAAATCACAACAACCTAGTAAAGGTGCACCGATGATGGAGAATGATGAATCATCTCAGGTCAGGAGAGACCGTTCTTTGATCATTATTTTCACTGATAGAACAATACACATTTTTAGGGATGATCAGAGGACCTAAAACAATAGATAGAACTTTGGGACATCGAGATGACCTTAACATTAGAGTTTCGTGGTGAGTGGATCATTGGATCGAAGATCAGAGCATCACTGAGGCGTGGCGGAGCAGGTTCGAATTTCTGGAAATTTCCTGAACACACGACATGTATCCCGAATAACATGTTATGTGGTACCGATAGTAGTTGATAGGGTTTGTGCACTGCACACAATGAAAAACATGGCGTGCCTCTAGGGAGACACGGTGTGTGGGCCCCACCCGGTGGCAACTGGAGTTCTGGGCAACGAGAATCACTAACACGGCATGTGACCATTGTCATAAGGTGTGTAGGTCCTTACACAGACTCAATGTGTGTCTCGAAAGATACCCAGACACTAGGTGGGTACACGGTTGTGTACTCCACCACATGACTAGACTAGGCCGACTACACGAGCTAAACCGTGTACCAGTTACACGGGACGACACACATGGGTTGAAACTGTGTATGGGGACACAACCACATACACGGATGGAACCACAGTTACTTGTACACGGCGTGTGGTCCTACAACACATCGTGTACTTATCCCCTTCTACACGACATTTTCTTCTCACTCGATCTATTTTTATATAGGTAGTACCTGGATTTGAGAGACATGGTGTGTGACCCTTCTACACGTCGTGTATATTCTAGAACATGGCTTGATCACCTTTTTCATCAATCCTTGCACAAATTTTTTTTGGGTTAGTTCCCCTTTTTTCTCATTCCCCTGAAGGTCAGGTATCATTTCCATCCGTAGGGATGGGTCGTGATAGAGTGTTATCAGGGATAGTCAGTTCTACCATAGGATCAAGAGTATGTGAGATTGGTTTGGGGGAAATAGTGTTAAGTGTTTTGAGCTCGACTTTCAGATTAGAGACTCCAGTGTTAGTGCAGGAGGCCTATGTATCCACATACCAGGACTCTGATAACATTATTTTCAACTTGTTATATGAAAACACTAGTTTCAGGGAAGTAAAAGAATGGTACATGCATCATATAGGAATGAGTTGTGTTTTCCATGTCCTTTGTGTCAGCTATTCAGATATGCTTGTTAACCGTGGTACATCTTGTTTCCATAAAAGATGCCTCCATGATGTATACCTGCTTGGATTCAGTAGAGGGATCATGAGGATGACCCCCTCAGTGATGAGGCTTCGATATAGGGACCAGTTCTACAGGAAATACCTCAAGGCGGTGCACCTGCTTTACCACCAATAGTGGAGTAGCCCGTGGTACCTGTAGTACCGATAGATTAAGGGCACAAGATGAGCATGATCCATGAGTTCCAGAGACAGATACCACTTAGGTTCCGAGGTGAGCCCGACCCTTAGGCGGCTAAGGACTGGCTTGAGGTGGTGACCAGATTTTTCCAAATAATGAGGACACCAACGGACCATATGGTGATCCTAGGAGAAAGACTTATTCATGGTTCGACATGACGATGGTGGAGTCTGACCACAAAGACTCACGACGATGAGAATATTTCATGGATGGAGTTTGAGTGACTCTTTAGAGAGGATTAATCTCCAGTTACGCTGAGAGAAGTTCACTTCTAGGTGCTTCTTCAGCTTCAGAAGGGTTGTTTGACGGCGGTTGACTATTCATCAAGGTTCACTATCCTCTCCATGTACTGGATGTATATAGTCAAGGATCAGTACTTCAGAGCTTGATCCTTTGAGCAAGGATTACGATGGGACATCTAATCTAGTGTCATGCCTCTATGCATTTTGACTTATGATGGAGTTCTCGAGTGGGTCTTGGTGATTGATATCTTCTTGGCATAGCAGAGATAGCCAATGGTAGTCAGCAGTAGCCAGACATGTGTGGAGACCTTAGTAGCAGGGATCCGTCATTAGGAATTGGGATCAAGAAATGGGAGATGTCACAGGAGGACCCAAGATAGGGGATCGATAGTCCACGGCTCTTAGACTGGATCCAGTCATCCTAGGGAGAGGCGATGCTACTCGTGTGACGGTAGGGGACATATTTCTAGAGACCATCTGACTCATTGAGATGCTGACAGAGAGGCGATGGATGGACCACTGAGGCAGATGTAGAGAGTGGAGCAGACAGACTCTCCAGGAAATGGATGTGGCAGAGGATCAAGGAGAGCTGTAGGTGGTGACAGACGCTTCGATCTGCTTCCACCACTACCCCCAGGAGGTCCACACTAGGCTCAGGGAGCTGGGGGACAAGGGTGGGGACAGCTGCATGCAGCCAAGGCATATGACCTATATACTCTAGGTATGATACGAGGTATGATATGTGTCTTATATACCTTAGTTTTCATACTTATAGACACAGGTTCCAGTCATTCCTTCCTCGCCACATGTCTTGTGCGAAACCTTGAGATTCTGATAGAGTCGTTGACTCGACCCTTACACTTGGAGACACCTATGGGAGGAGACTCGATGATCAGGCACCTTTTCGGACAGTGTGATCTTACCCTTAGTGGTGAGAGTATTGGTTGGAACCTCTTGGTGGTAGCTTCAAGGCCTTACGACGTCATTCGCGGTATGGATTGGTTATCTTTGGTTCATGCCTAGATTTACTACTTTAGGAAAAGAGTAAGGTGTGTCCACAGCGATGGGATGAGGTTTACCTTTTTGGGGGAAAGGATACCCAGGCAGCACAAAATGGGCTCATACATATGAGGGTGCAGCCAATAATTCATGAGTTGGCTAGCCTTACCCTCTCTGTAGTAGATGTTGTGTGCTTCCAGTTCCCAGCAGTACTGGCGGAGTATGAGGACGTCTTTCCTGAGGATATTCCACGAATCTATCCTCACCAGAAGATTGAATTCTGCATTGACTTATACACTGAGACGACACTGATTTCCTCCCCATCATATTGGATGACTCCCGTAGAGCTTCACATGTTAAGAGTGAAATTAGAGGATTTTTAGAGTAAGGGTTTCGTAAGACCCAGTGTTTTACCCTGGGTGGAAAATGTTTTGTTTTTTAAAAAGGAAGATGGGAGTTTGAGGTTGTGTGTGGATTATCGGTTCCTGAATTAGGTAATGGTGAAGAATAAGTATCCACTACCAAGGATCGAAAACCTCTCCGATCAGCAAAGAGGGGAACATTTGTTCTCAAAGGTTGACCTTTGGTTAGGTTACCACCAGTTACGAGTACGGGATGAGGATATACTGAAGATAGATTTAAGATGCCACTATGGTCACTATGATTACTTATTGATTCCATTAGGCATGACGAATTCTCCTACAGTGTTCATGGGACTTATGAACCAGCTCTTCTAGCTGTACTTGCACCATTTCGTAGTGGTCTTCATCGACGACATCCTTGTGTACTCGACATCAGAGGATGAGCATGCGAGACACCTGCGAATGGTTCTAGACGTACTCTGAGAGCACCAGCTTTATGGTAAGCTCTCAAAGTGCCAGTTTTGGATTCAGGAGTTCCACATTCTAGGACATGTCATCTCAGAATATGGAGTAGTTGTGGACCCAACCAGGGTGGAGGTAGTGTTATCATGGGAGCCACCTCAGAGCGTAAAAAAGGTACATAGCTTCCTTGGATTGGCAGGATATTACTGGAGATTCATTCCTGATTTCTCTCGTACATTAGCACCGATGATAGCCTTGACTAGGAAGGGGAAACCTTTCATGTGGACGGATAAGTGCCAACAGGATTTCAAGAAGTTGAAACGGAGTTTGAAAAGTGCCATGATCTTGATATTTCCATAGGAGGGTGTCTAGTACATAGTTTTATGTGACACATTGGGTACTGGAAATGGTTGTGTACTGATCCGGGGATAGGTAGTGATTACTTGTGGTTCAGTCCAACTAAGACCGCATGAGAAAAACTATGTGACCCATGATCTTGATTTGGAAGTGGTTGTCATCGCGTTGAAGATGTGGTGACAATACCTTATAGACAAGCGGTTTATCATCTACTATGACCAAAAGAGCTGAAAATTCATATTATCATAGAAGGACTTGAATCTGAGATAGAGTCATTGGATAGAGTTCCTCTAGGACTACGATTTAGAGACCATCTATACTCCTGGAAAGGGGAAAGTTGGGGTAGATTCTCTCTGAAGAAGATCGATTTTGCAGCTGCTGAATGAGGAAACATAGCAGTTGGCCTTGTTACGGCTATACTTTATGAATAGGGAGGATGCAGGTTACCGTTAGTCGATGGTTGTCACCCATCCACTCTTACAACGAGTTAAAGAGGCATAGCTAGGAGATTTTGATTGTGAGACTTTACATGATCAGTTATCCATAGGACATGAACCTGATGGATATTCGCAGGGTGGGGAGCACGTAGTTCTTTTCAAAGGATACATTGTTGTACCAGTGGAATTGTGGGAGGAGGTTCTAAGAGAGTTTCATACACCCCCTTGGTGGTACACCCTATCATGGTGAAGATGTACCAAGATCTTTAATGACAGTTAGGGTGGTCAGGCATGAAGAAGGTAGTAGCAAAGTTCATTTCTTGGTGCCTTACATGCCAGCAGGTGAAGGCTGCGCACCATGGTCAAGCAGTGTTAGCTCACCCACTGGAAGTTACAAAGTAGAAGTGGGATGGAATATCAATGTACTTCATGACGGGATTACCACAAACATTAAAGGGACAAGATTCCATCTTGGTGATCATCGAGCATCTCACCACGTCTTCCCACTTCTTAACTATTAGGGAGTAGAGTTCCATAGAGATCATGGGATGCCTCTATGTACAAAATATAGTTTGGATTCATGGATTCCCTTAGACAATATTCTCAGATCGAGACGCCCACTTCACATCCTAGTTGTGGAAGGGATTGTAGGAGGATTTCGGGACTGAGCTATGCTAGAGTACAACATTCCATCCCCATACTGATGGTTAGACTGAGAGAACAATTCAGGTTTTGGAAGATATGTTGCGAGCCTGTATATTGGACTTCAGTCATAGTTGGGAGGACCACCTACCACTGCTGGAGTTTGTGTACAACAAAATCTATCACTCCACCATTGGTATAGAACTATTTGAGGCTTTATATGGGAGACCCTGTAGATCACCACTTTTCCGGCCCGAACCCATAGTGTTAGTACTCATGGGTCCAGAGTTGGTGCGAGCTACCATTGAGAAGGTTAATATCATATAGGAGTGGATGAAGACTACACAGATCTAGAAAAATTCTTATACTGATAGACGACGGAGACCTATAGAGTTTGAGGAGGGAGACCACATCTTCCTTCAGGTCTCACCTCGATGAGGTTTACAAAGATTTGGTTATGGTGAAAAACAGTCTCTGAGGTTCATCAGATATTTCCAAATACTACATAGATTTGGTGAGGTGGCATACCTATTAGCTCTACCACCACAGATGCACTGGGTACATGATGTCTTCCATGTGTCATAGGTGAGGAGGTACGTGTATGACCCATTTCACGTCATCGACTAGGGCAAGCTTGAAATTGATGATGGAGAAACCTTTACTGATTACCAAGTAGAGATCGAGGATTGGCATGAGAGGATCCTACATGGGCAATCGATTCCCTTGGTGCATATCTGGTGGTAGCAAGAGAATCTTCAGAAGAGCACGTGGGAGCAGGAGGCTCTGATTCAGGCACAATACCAACATCTTTTTTAGTAGGCTTGTTTTGGATTTTTGGGGACACGAAGCCCCAAGGTGGGGAGAATGTATTGTTTCAGATTTTTTCCATGTATTATTTTTGAAATATTATATGGAATTATTACGAGAAAAAGTGCAGAGACAAAATGTCATTCTGAGGATCGGTGATCTCGGAATTGTGGATTGAACTTTCTTTAAGTTAAGTGAGTTGGTTGGTGTGGGCGGTTGTGGCCGTTTCTAAATGGATTCCCTGATTAAAAATCTGAAGGCACCACTGCATCTGGGATGACCACTTTACCTAATAATGGGCCTAACCTCGACCGAAGCGGGTTGAGGGAAAATGTTAATTTTCAGACGTTTTTAGTAAAATAAAATAAAATAATTTGAAAAGTTTATTTTATTTTATTTATAAACATTTGCGACAGCGCAATGATGGGGTAGAAGTTTTGATAATTAATTCCACACCATAATGACTCAGAAACATCAATGTTTACTCATTAATTTCATGACATGATAGAATGATGAAACATGTTCCCTCGTTTTAATGGGTTAATCAAATGTTAGTCGTAGGCAGAAAATTGAGAGGAACTCTGGAGAATTATTGGAACCTTGGAGAGAACTCTCGACAACGAATGACGAAGACATGATCGATTTACACATCTCTAATTTAAATAACCCTCTACAAATAATGCGATGTGGTGATTGTTCTTTAACAAAATCGAGGCAGGGTTTTGTTGCCTTATTTTGCTTCCATTTTCTTTGATTAAACGATGAACAAGGATCAACCCACAAACAGGTTGATACGTGGATCATGTGTTCTTGCAGGATGATTATTATTTTCCATTTATTTGGGGTTTGATTCGGGAATATAATTAGTGATAATTGTTGGATTATTGTTTGATTCGCCTTGTTTAATCCTTTTAATGGGAGAAGATTAATGCCATGATGAATGAAAATGAAGATTCATTTCTCAAATTGGTTTATTAAATTTCTACCTCTTTTCCTCGCGTTCTTCACATTCTTCGTGGTATAATGAACAACAGATCATTGCACATTTTTTTCACAATTCAACTATCCCAAATTGGATATCTGACATCATGATGACCTAGCGGAGGAGTGATGATGATGGTGGATGACGAATCAGCTCGGATCGGGAGAGACCATTCTTCGAGCGTTCTTCACGTGAGTGGATCGATGCACATTTTTGGGGTTGATCAAAGGCCTGGAAACATCATAGATGACATTAGGACATCTAGGTGACCTAAAAATTCGAGTTGTGTGGCAAAAATATTGTCGTATAGAAGATCGGAGCATCATCGAGGAACGACGGAGCAGGTTCGCGTTTCTGGAAATTTCTAGAATACATGGTGTGTATCCCGAATAACACACAATGTGGTACCAGCGGTAATGGATAGGGTTTGCACACTGCATGTGATTAAGAAGAAAATGTTCCTCTGGCGAGACACGACATGTGGGCCCCATCCAAAGCCATCTACAGTTCTGGGTGATGGGAAGCACTAACATGGTATGTGGCCATTGTCACACAGTGTGTGAGTCCTTACATTGACTCGACGTGTGTCTCAGAAGATACTTGGACATGGGGTGAATACATGGTCGTGTACTCCACCACATGGACAGACCAAGCCGACTGTACGGGCTAACCCATGTACCGGTTACATAGGACGACACACACAGTTTAAAACTGTGCATGGGTACACGGCTGCGTACTCGGAGGGAACCCCGGTTACTTGGACACAGTGTGTCGTTGTACTACACATTGTGTACTTATCCCCTTAAACGTGAAATTTTCTTCTAACTTGAGCCATTTTTACACGAGAAGTACCCGGAGTTGAGAGACATGGAGTGTGACCCTTCTACATGCTGTGTAAATTTTGGAACATGGCTTGATCACCTTGTCCACCGTTCCTTGGAAAAGTTTCGTTTGGACTAGTTCCCCTTTTTTCTCATTCCCCTAAAGGTTAGGTATAATTTCCATCCACAAGAGTACAATCCCTTCAACCGGAATTTCCAAGATAGAGTCAGGTATCCCTCCAAGAGGCCCGGAGTGAGATCCTATATCTATTTTTGACCCTAGGTAGAGTCAGGTATCGACGTGAATACTTCTATAGGATGATGATCCACTACTTAGTAGGTGAATCTGGATGAGTTGCGGTATCATCTATGGCCCTGGAAATGATCCTCATCTATGTATCGTGATCTTTCCCCACTAAAGAGTGTGTTCTCCTGGAATGAGTGTATCTATCTATCATGTCTTTTCCCGATGGATAGTACTTTTTAGATGGAAGACATCAGATCTATCAGACTCATGGAGTGAGTTATCCAAGATGAGTGCTTCTTGGAATCATTGAACTTAATCCCTAGCAGGGGTATGCAGTTGTGTGACTTGTTTCTTAACTACGGGTCAAGGTTTTGAGTATATCTAGATGTGTTTCTATTTTTATATGTTCGGTATACATATACTATGTAGAGATGATGTTACCATTACCTTTTGTATTGCTTAGTGTTTTTGGGGGTCCCCTTCTGGGTATTGTTATACTCACCCCTGCACGGGCTTTTCCGTACGTGTCGTGTCTTGTGAAGACAAGCGGCCTTTTGACAGAGTCCAGGGCGGACTAGTACCGGACCGAGCATTCTGAGTTCCCACTAGGCCGAGGTGTTCCTACGGATATGAGTAGCAGTCCCAATACCTCTTTGTGCTTATAGGTTGGAATTTGTAGTTTTCAGCCTCATGTTTTTGGTGGGCTTGTATTCCGGCCCAGTTTTATTTCAGCACTTTACTTTATGTTGTACTATGTTGGTTGGGTTTAGTTGTATACATTCATTTTGTTCCATAGTGGATTTTTTATACATTTCAGCACTTTTGGGCTTGGATATGTGTGCGTGTGTACAGGTAATTAGGAAATTACTTCCATGTTAGTGATATTCCTACTCAACATTAGTCACAAACCCCTCTCCTATTGGAGGCGGGGTTGGGGAGTCATAGTGTGGGACCCACTGGGATGGGTCATGACACCAAATGAATATAGAGTAGGGTGTGAGATAAAAATCTCAGTAGACCACCACCAACAATGTCTACGTGTAATTCGAGTAGGGCTCATAACTAAACAGTGTACAATTATAAGTAGAATGGAAAAACAATACTGAAATAAATAACCATGTTGCTCAGGTTCCTATAGGACACCTGGCAGGTCTACCCTATTTGGATCATGGACAGAACTAATGTTTGAATAGTTACTATATATAGTAATAATATATATATATATATAGTTTAATTATATATATTTCATCCACCTATACAAACCAATTACATGCAGACCTGACTGGAAATATACCTAGAATACTAGTGTTGGATTGACCAGTGTGTAACTCAGACATCCATGACCAATATAACTAGCCTATAATCTCAAGAAATAGGATACATTCTCTATATCCCAATAGGAGTGTGAGACATCATGCATGAAAATTGGTATAGTGAGTGAACCATCATTTTAACACTCTAAAAAAGGAATGCGGTGTGTCAATCAGGCCGAATATTAGTTTTAAAAAAGGTTAAGTGTAATTACTTTGATAAAGAATGAAGTATGTGTTTGGTTTTAAGTTAGAACTTTTATTTCCATAATACAAAATTTGGGTGTGTTGATGAAGTGTTAAGTTTTAATTTAGTTCTCAAACAAAACTTTAAATATATAAATTCAACCTGTAAACTATTTTGATAATGCATTAAATATAAACATGGTTTAAACCAAACTTTAAAACATATAAAAACTATTTGGAATTGTACTAAATGAAAGTGGGGGAATGGAGTTTTTTTCCAAACCAAACTATTATTTACTAAATATTGGTCACATGTGTATTTATAAAGTTACAAATATAAAATTGGTTTTCACATTGAACTTCAAACTAATTTCTCATTGGATATATTTACTTTAAAAAGTGTTGGTTATTCCATGTTTGGGTTGTTACTAAAACTCCTTCATGGATCTTAGGTCTACCTTTTTTATTGCCACCAATAAAGACTATATTAATGATTATGCAATGATTTATGCCTATTTTGGATTAATACTATTATTCATGAGTAAATTATTCTTGGTGGTTTCTTATTCCATGTGTAATATCTTGTTTGGAATGCCACTAGTATGTATAAATTAATTATAATTTCATGTATTAAACTTAATTTTCATTGATACTAGTTTATTATAATTCCCTCATCGGGGAGGAATATTGATGTGATTGGCACTCAATCATCATTCCCTCCTTAGTTAATATGATGATATGGGTTCTTAACACTCGATCATTACTCCATCCTTAATAAGGACAAAAAGGGTGCTTGACACTTGACAATTCTTTCCCTATTTAGTGAGAACAATAGGGGAATGTTGGAACTTGATCATTAATAGATCCTTATTTAGGATAACAATTTTCCATTGGTAGTCAAGTTTCTTTATTTCATATCCTATGAAATGGTCTAGAAAGTATACCCGTGTTTGAATCCTCTAGGTATAAGAACTTATTAGTCTTATATAAGAAAAATACACTATGAAGGGGGTGAATCGGGGTATGAAGTTTTTTCTTTAATGAACCCTTACCAATGATATATCTCTATCATTATTAGGAAAATTTCACTCCCAAAAAATATATATGAAGTGATAAATTAGTAAAATAGTGACACAAGTATATTTTACTTTGTTCGCCTAAACTATTCTTATCCATGGACCATGAAATGAAAATGTTTTGATCACATAAAACATTAAGAGTAATACTTTCTGGTTATAATTAATATTGGCTTCAATGACCCTCAAGGTTTACAACATAAATAGAAAAATATAACTAACTTCTCTGAATCACACGAATAGATCATTTCCTCCACAATTTTTTTTTCATTGATCTTCATGAAAAAACGTATGATTTTACCAACTATTGAAATTCATGAAGTTATAGTGAGAATATATCATGAATTTTCTTTCTTATTTTCCAACAATATCCTCGAATTACTCCTCTCTATTCTTTTAATGACTCTCTATTTAGTCACTGATCCTTTCTAATTCTTCTTTCCTTAATTTTGATAGATAAATATATATATATATCATATATTTATTGAATCAATATGTTGTGATTTATATAGATCATTAATCCACTAATTATAAGTAGGAAAAATCAATCCAAATAACCACTTTATAACAAAGTCAATATCCCCTCTTAACTTCCACAAATTTCCTCTAAAAATATTGGATATTTAATTATAAAGGCATGTTGAATCAACACCATCAAGACAAAAGCATCTCCACGGCCATGAAATGTTTGTCCAAAAACCCAATCCATAAAATACACTCCATATATCATATTTAATTTATCCTTATATCATGATGTGTATCTTCCAATCCATTTTTATCCTTGAACCGGTCATAGCATAACCCTTTGCTTCATTGTGTAAACCTCATCTAGGAAGAACCACTAAAATATTCCCAAGTCCAATAACAACATAAAACTCATTTATCTCAACTTGGTCACCCATACTCTATAAAAACCTATTCCCTTATATTGATCATCCACAATGTAGAACTCCCTCCACCGAATGGCCTTCAATTGGGCAATGCCACTAAAATCCACTTGATTATATTTACAGCATAACTAAATACTTCATTGTGAGAAAACATGTTATCTTTGAAATTTTAATAGTAATAACCTTATGAACCACTTTAAAAGTTTTAGTGGATACCTAAATACTCTTAAAATTTTTTCTAATTATTCTTATAGTGATAAAGACTTTTCTATTCTACCAACTAAAATGAACTTCATGGCATGACACAACCATACTTGGCACAAACCACAAAATTATCTCAAGGCCTAAAAAATATGGATTCCATTAATAGTGAAATAATACCAATGAATAAATACTCTATAATTTTATCCATTTCATTTATCAAAGTCATTTCATGACCAATGTTTTCATGGTGTGATGGCTACACTTCTTCTAGAGACAAAGTACAATACCTTATGATTTCCAATGAATATCACAATCCTAAAAATGAATCATAAGATTCTAAAAAATGATTCTTATAGATTTATATAGTATTCCAATACTTTTTTAATTTTATAGAAAAAAATGTTCATGTTGTGATATATGTCATCACATTATGACTTCTAACCTACAAACAGAACTATAGTATATCCTTCCAAAACTCTTTCAAAATCTTCCATCACTCGGTAAGATCCTTTGTAAGTAACATCACATATCATTATAAAAAAACACAATCCCAAAATAAATCAAGGTATTTTTATAATAATCTCCCCTTTGGGGTTTTTTATAACCCTTAAAACAATACTTCCAAAGCACCAAAGAAGACTCAAAATTTTCACATCCATGAACTATATAACTGATCTACACTCTGACTTGAAATATTTTCCCTCTAAATACTGCAATAAAGATTCACTAATCATGTAATATAATCAAACATGAGTAAAACATGTTGTGATAAATAAAAGTTAATTGAAAAGTTTCTCATGAAAACACTTCCATTATTTCTATTCTCTTCAATGCTTATGTTATGAATGGATTCAAATACCCTCACAAACTGATACCTGACACAACACATCACACACCCAAAGGATGTTCCTAATCCCCATGGGTTGAATAATAGCACTCATGCATCAACAAAAAATATAGGGAATTAGTTCACTCAAAATGAAATAGAAAACATGACATATATATACATAGAAAAGTGAAAAAACAGAAGATAAAAAATGAATAAATATATATTTCATGATAAAATAAAGAAAATGAAAATGATATAACTCAAAAGTAGATAAAAAACTAACATGTGATTCCAATGACAAAGGAAAAAACAAAAATTAGAAATAGGTACTCCATGTGATGGAATAGGAAAACTCCCATTATATCACCACCAACAACCTAGACACAGCTAACAGAAATATCACCACCTCACAATGGCGCCTTTCCTTTCCCAACATGAAAAAACATAATAATATCCATGTACTATCGAAGGGGTGCGCAAGGTGTGAGATTAATAGGATTAGGGGGATCTCGCCTAGGTGTTTCACAACAAGTCTCTTTACAACAATGCGAATAGGCTCAACTTTAAAGAAAATAAGACATTATGATTAGTTAAATATTTTTTATATCAAAATAAAGGTAAGACATTTCCTTTTTCTATAGTTCCAAAATAATCTAGGTAAAAGATTTTCAAAATCATATCACATATATCAAATAAGTTTAAAGTATATAACAAATATCATATCATGTCCAAAGTAGTACAAACCAAAGGTATAGTTAATATCACATGAAGGATAACTACAGGTGTGGTTAGATAGAACACTTGTACCCTGACATATAAAATCACATGCATCAAGTCTATATACATATGCATAAAATATAGAGAATATAGGAACACCAAATAATGTAAACATCCCAACAGTTCTAAAAAGTTCCAAGAACAATAGGCCTAAGGAGAATACGAACACCCCATGAGTGAACATCCTGATAATATAAATGGATAAGAATTATTACTAGACCTTCCACCTAAGCACCCAAGGATTACTATGTGATACATTTTCCAAATCACTTCATCAAAAAAATGATTTCAAAACCATTTAATAAATTAATGTCACAAAACTTTGAAAATTAATTTTATTTTACCAAAAAAAGGGTAAAATAATCTTTTCTAAAAAAACTATTTTTAGACACATGAAAATTTATGAATCAATCATTCCATTTTATTTATAAAACAATTTATCAATACTAGAGCAATCAACGTTCATTCAACACAAGATGGAGACAGAACCACCTACCTTAACTTAGGCCATGCACTCCCACAATGGAATCCACCAACTAGGAAAAAATGAAAAGACCATACCATAATCTCTATAATAGATTCTCATATCTTAGAATCAATTTAACAAGTGAAGTAGTCAATGGAGAAGTTAAACGAAAAATACCACAAATAACTCGCATGTCACACCGCAAAAAACACAAGGGTTGGTGTTTGGAAGATGATCTATAAAAACCCAATATTTTATGAACTATTTTTTTAAATGAACATTTAAAAAGATATATATTGTTATAAACTACTCTATTTTTAGTTTTTTAATATAGAACAACTCTTTTCTTCGATAGTGTCCCTGACACGTGACACTGAGGTTTAGTATACCAAGAAATTATATTATTTTAAATATTTCTATTATAACCTAGCCATTAAATAAGAAGGTATGAATAGTAATAAATATTTTATGAAATATACATATAAATTTCCTACTTAATACCAATTAATTTTTAAATTATTAGTAAATTACCAATTAATTTTATTAAAGTGATTATATTCATCAAAAATATGTTTTCTTCAAAAATGTTTTTTTACTTTTTATGAGAAAATACTATAGAAAATTTTGAAAATTTATTTGATAAAATGAACTTTATTTATTAAATAATTTTATTAAAATTAACTTATAGTGAAATTTCAGGATTTTTTTAGAAAATATTGATTTTTCAGTGAATAGAGAAAAATATCAATTTTGTAAAACCATCATTTATATTCAATAAAATAAGTAATTTAAATGAATCATTTAGTTTTTAAGTAACATTATTATTATTTATTTATATGTAAACCAATTAATTAATTTTTAACAATCTTTATATTGTATTATAGAATAAGTTTTTTTGGGTTTAAAAGTGGTTTTTTCTAAAAACTATTTTAAAGTGGGTAATGTTTCTCCATTTTAATTAATTAAAATAATATATAATTAGGAATTATTTAAATAAAATTTATATATTATATGTCAATAAATTTTAGTTTATATTTATACAAATATTATTATTATACATAGAGATAATATAAATCATCTTGTGCTTGAAAATAAAATACACTTCTTGAAAACCCATTTTTTCATCACGTCTGTGTGTTTTGTTTAATTTTTTTTTCCAATTTTATAAAATTCAGTCTAAAAAATAAATTTAATTTTGGAAATCATAATTTCAAAATTATATTATAATTCATTTTTTATAATTTTCTGAAAAGATTAATTTTTTGATGAATAGTGAAAAATACTCAATTTTAATTAAAAACTCCCTTTTTGTTAAAATTATTTATAAAGATAAATTTTATATTAAATTTGTTTTAAAGTAAAATTAGTTCAATTATATATATATTAATCCAATTTATTTCATTTCAATCGATTTCATAATGAAATTGGATATAAAAACTTTGTAAAATTTTGAATAATGTCTCTTTAAAACCCCACTTTCTCATCACATCTACGAGAATAATTTTAAATTATATTTTTACAATTATATGAATATAATTTCAAAAAATGGATTAAATATTTAGAATCAGAATAATTTAAATTATCTAATATTGTTAACTGAATATTTTTCTAAAATGAATAGTGAAAACAGAAAAAAAAATTATTTACTGTAATTGAGGTAAAAATGGATTTACCATGGGGTTAAAAAAAAGATAAGTATTAAATATGACCAAAAATAAGTATAAATACTATTTTCTATAAATATTTCCATATTTTTCTTCCCAAGTAAAAATCTATGTTCATTTGGAAGCTTTTTTTCTTGGAAATGGATTTATTATTTTGGAGTCCTTTGGGAAATTTCAATGTTCTTTCCAAGTGGGTTCCTTTCCCAAATTATAAAAGGTCACCACCACCATTCAATTATTCAGACATGAAAATATTTTTAGGAAAATACCAACCCAAAAAAACTTTTAAAATTCCCTCCTCTAATCCTATGATCCTTAGTTTGGATATAAATCCATCTTTTGAAGGATTTTGGTGAAAACCTAAGGAGGATACGCAAAGAAGAGGAAATGTTCATCAATGATCGTTTTTTTATTTATTCATCCACATCCTTCAATTATTATTATACCATGATCATATAATAACTTTATTATATTATAGATACTAATATTTTTTTATGTTAATTTCATGACCTACAACCATATCCGCTTCCATCAAATGGGTTATGAAATCATCATTTGCGTATACGGTGGACTACCTTCTCGTGAAAAGATGTCATTTACTTTTCTATTAACACCTAAAAAGGATGAATATAAGGATGAATTTATTATTTTTAAATTATATTTATGGTATTATTATAATTTTTGACTTATTATATCACACATCCCTTTATACTCTCCATTTTGTGGGAATGCGATAATGTTGCTCGTGTATACGTCGGACTACCACCTCACGAAGCGATGTGATTCATTCAAACTTTACATGGAAGGTAATAAGGATAGTTTTAATTAATATATGTGATATATATGACATAAAAATGATTCTGTAATTCTAATATATCATTTAAATTTATTTATTTTAATATGAAAATAAAATGGAAACAACTTTCATGTCTACGTACAGTCTCCGTCTCTATGAACGATGTATTTCATTTTCTATCACTAAATTTTATGGATTACTCGAAATATATATATATATATATAATGAATTTATATGATATTTATATCATGTTTAAAGTTATTTATATTATTAAATCATTATCAAATTAAGAGGAACACAAATAAAAAATAAAAACATATATGAAAAACAAAGCAGTTATTACTGAAAACGTAACTTTAACATGGAATTGTTAATAAATAGGTAATAAAAGGTCAAAATAAAATCATATATGGTATGATATATATAAAAATTGTTCTATAACATATTTATAATAAACTTATATTTATTATACAGTAATTTTGAACATGTACGACGAAAGACAAGACTTAAGGTAAGAGATTTATCGTCTCTCTTTTAGTTCTGGGAGACATGAAAGTTCACCACTCATTTAAAATAATATATCATAAATATTATAATTTTAATTATGTTTAAAGTCTAATTTTATGTTATTATTTATTTGGGATTATGATTTAAAATATTACTAAATCAATAAGGTATTTTTGTCTCAATTCTTTTCTTTGAGACATATGATTATGTTATGAACCAATATTATTTTATGAGGTGTGTATACAAACCATTTGACATGTAATATCATGGATTTTTTTATCCTCATGATATTTTTAGATTCATTTAAATATATTACTTCATGAGGCTTATATTTTAAAGTTACCAAAGTGGTAAATATTTTATGTTATAATATCGCCGTTTATCGGGATTATTTATGACTATGTTTCTGATGATAAAATATTATATTCTATATCTCAAGAAAAATCATGAATTTTATTCTTTTATGTTTATTTCATGAGAATATATTTTTTCCCTTCATTTTCCTCTGTTTATGTACCAAATATTTTAAAAATAATGCTTTTAAGGAAAATTGCTTTTTTGGTAAAAAAAACTTTTTTCTTCTAGAACCATGTTTTCTAAAAAAAATTCAAATATGTTTTTAAAATTTTTAAAATAATTTTTTAAAATAATTTTTACCCATGTTTTTATTTTTAAAAAATTAAATTAAGGTAATATTCATTTTATTTTTCAAACAATTCCCATTTGGATTTTACCAAAAATGTGAAAATAATATTTGTTTTTAACATGAATAAAATGAATAGTATTTCCCACTATAATGACTGCTTAGTGATTTAAAAATTCCTTTTCAAATTTTCAAATTTATTTTCAAATAATGAAATTTCCTTGATATTTGGTTGATTTTTATATTTTATATAAATGATTTCAAATTGAAAAAGGATTTTGAAAGTGTTTTATGTTTTGAAAATAATTTTTCAAAGTGGAAAGAATATTTTCCTTAAGAAATTTTATAAATTAATTTTAAATATTAATTTTTAAGTATCAAATTTATTTTCAAATAAAATTATTTTCAAAATGTTTTATTTTTAAAAAATGTTTTTTAAAGAAAAGTCATTTTCCTTAAGAAATGTTCCAAGTGATCTTTTAAAATCATTATTCGTCTAAGATGGAATCCTTTGATGCTACATATTATTTATTGGGGATATGATATAGGGATACCATTCTTATACTTTGTCAAAATGGTTTATGTTTCTGATGAAAAAATGTTTAAAAAACTCATTTCTCTTCCATGGGTTATACCACCATAAAATTCTTATAAAACCCACTTATTTTCATAGGTTATGATATGATGAAATGAGGAAATGATTAGAATCCCTGTATCTTTTACTTAGGTTATGATATAATGAAATGTTTATAAATCCCATTTCATTTCGTGGGTCAAGATATGATGAGTTTTTTATGATTTTATGGCACACATATATTTTATTTTCATTATGTTATGGGTATAACCTATATCTCCATCCAATTCATAGGGTAATGATAAATTTTATACAAGATCATAGGGTACACAGGTGGTTATCCCAAGACTTAAAAGGATAGTACGTGAGTGGTTATCTTAATCCAATAAAATAGAGTACACAAGTGATTGGCCCAATCTTGAAGAAGGTACATGGGGGGTTATCCCAGTACTAACATGTTATGAATGTATTGGTGGGTATGCTTGACATAAAAGGTTCAATTCATATGTGTATGACACAATTCAATGTCTTATTCTAATGTTATTCTATAATGGATAATGTTCTTTTATTTCCTTATAATTCATGACTTGTGAACTTCCAATATTTTTTCCATGACTCAAGATTATGATCTTTCATATGCAAGGTATGGTTTTCATATGTTTTGATCATTTTATCATACCCTTATTTCCATGTTATGATTAAATATCTCCCTTGTTTACCCTTACTAAGCATATGATCTCACCCTTTATTATGTTTACTTCCCCCATGTTATGAATAAGTGTTTTATGTTGGGTATGTTTGTGAATATTACTAAATAGGAAGATCATTATGTGAGACATTGAATATATTTCATAAATTAAGAAGATTATGTTCCATGTTTTGAGAGGCACTAAACTATTACGGTTCTTAGGTGTGTATTTGTGTAATGTAATGAATATTCATCTAAAAAGATGTAATATCCATATATGAGAATCCTGGGTTGATATAAGATCACAAAAAAGGATCTAAAAAAGATCAATAAGAATATCACTACAAGATCAACGGATCCACAAATATATCACAATGGTGGTGCTACGATCAATGGTAATAAATAAGTAGAAATATTTCTTACTTTGAGAGACATAGTGAAACCAAAATGAAGATCAAGAATTTATTTATGTGATTTAGAAGGATATAACATCCCTAATATCTTCTAGTATAGCTCCTTGGTTATGAGAGATAATCTTGCATGCTGAATTAAAACAATCATACGTGAAATGTGGTAAAAATATTTGGCCCTGAACCATTTATTATGTAAACCCCATTCATGAGATAAATTTTATTATTTACAAGATACATCAAAAAATTTGTCACTTTGGATTAAAAATCATGATCCCAACCATCTCATGGTGTGAAATAGTTTCATATCTTGTAAAATTTTCACTCTAAACCAGTTTATGAAATATTCCCAGCAACAAATTCATGTCGTGTAACCAGTTTATGAGGTGAATGTGTGTAGTAGGTAGATTATGAAGAAAAAAATTAGAAAATCTTCCAGGTAGAACTATACCCCAAAGTACATTTTCTTAATACATTTACACATTTATACAATGAATTCATTAATTCAAAAAAACATACATCCCCAAACATTAAGTCATTTTTTGCAAAAACAATCTACCAATCCTAAAAAGTCTTGAAATGAACCCAAATAAAGACATAAAGATAATAGAGACAACACATATCAAAAAGAAGGTAACAAGATGTTACAACTTATCCAAGGTACTAATAACCCTAAATAACTATTCATGCACTCTCCGCCTCTGTTAAATAAAATCTAACGATGGATTATTTTTCCCACTTGATGCATAAAAAACAGATCTCCCTTTTTCAACAAACCCAATGTTTACATCTCTAAAAGTTCAAAAAATAGAGTTATATATTTCCACATATATAATAAGAGATAATTACTACAATTATCTATAAAAGTTAATCAAATAGGGGAGTGGGTGTCCCTTCTCTAAACCAACAAGATATATAGAGACAATTGTACTCCAAGAGATAACTTATGCTTCTCAAAATCAACTTTGGGCAGTGCCTTCATCATTATATTCACAATGTGATTCTACATTGACTCATATTATAACTCTAATATACCTTCCTAAAAATTCTCTTGGTTGAAAATAAATAATTTAATTTTGAATAATTGAAAGTAATTAAATTATATATTTTTCTTATAACATATCTTTTAGGGATTCTTATCATCATTCATACATAAAAAAGTTATGTTGGAAATGTAAACTAATGTGATAACTACTCTCTTCCAATATATATTTGGTATATTCTTTTCAATAAGAATTGTTTGATCCATGATATTTATAATGTGATTTCTCCTCTCAATGAATTCATTTTTAAGCGGTCCTTATCAAAAAAACATGATGTATTATCCTATACTTCTTGAGATATTTCTCCCCCTGATTGTTAGTGAACTTCATAATATTATAAATCCCTAATTTTTTAATTTTTATCTTGATCATACTCTCTACTAATATATGGTATCACTCAATTATTTTTAATACTTCATATTTGTTAGAGATAACCATAAAAAATTCCATCCTATTATAATCATTAATAAATAAAATATAATATCTCTTATAATCCTTGAACTTGGTTAATATTTTTCTACACATATCTATGTTATTAAACTCAAGAAATCATGTCGATTTATTATCATTTGGATTATGGACCCTTAAAAGGATCTTCCCTTTTTGAAAAGTATCATGTGTGTGAGTGTGATCATGTAAAATATTAGGGTTTTCATGAGATCATTAATTCTTCACCAATTTGTACAAGAATTTTTGGCTCAAGTGTCCAAGAATCTTATTCCATATCTTGTTTTATTCATCCATAGATAGAAATCACTTTTCTTTTCTCCACTGATAAGATATATATTTCCCTTCCTTTGATTTCCTTTTATAATAATTTAACCATATCTTCCATTGATGATGCAATCCTTTTTTAAGTTCATTGTATATCATGAGTCATACAATTGACTTACACTTAGTATATTGTGACCAAGACCTTAAACTACCAACACATATATGCACTTAAAATATTTTCCTCCTATTTTGGATTTCTTAGATCTAATTATCATCAACCCTTAATCATTTCTAAATTAGATGACACATTCCTTATCTTACTTGATTTAAGTGACAATATTCTGATTTCCCATCATGTAGAAAGTACAATCACTATCTATAATCCATACTATATATTAATACATATCTTTTAAATAAATTTCAATGATGTGAGACTTATCACCACTTCCCTTTTTATTCAATGTTAATTTTTTCCTCCTTTGGTGGTAAATTATAATTTTCCACCTCTGGATCCATAATATCAACCTAAACTTATACAGATGTGAATTTATTTTAACTTTTTATCCAAATTATTAAAGATTCCATCAATTGAGATATTCTTTTATGTGTCTCTACATGCAAAATCGTATGAACCTTTTCTGATAAACACATTATTTTGTGTACATATCATTCACAAGAAAATAGTATCGATTAAAAACATACCAAGTGTGTTAAATTTTTCTCATCTGTTTTTTTCTATTGATCCCAAAAGTGAAATTTTCCTACATAAAAAAAATATTTTGTATAACCCATATTTCCAAAACAACAAAACTAGATTAATGGAGTAATATTACATGTAATTAATACTTCATTAAAGGCCTTTGGGTATTTTTTTGAGTCAAACAAATCAATATTCTTCTAGGGTGTGGGTTCTTATGGTTTCACATCAACTGCCACTATATTTTTCTTTTGATAAATTCCTTCAATAAATTTACCCTTACCTTTGAATCAAAAAACTCATAGAAAAGTTTACACCTTCTTAGTTTATCCCTCAAGGAACTCTTTAGCTTCATTATCAACTGGTATACTCAAACTCCTCAATGTAATGTTAGGTGATATAATTCTTTATTAATTATTGATATTTTGTAACATCATGAAGAATTCCCCTTCAATTCCTCATCTATTTTGACATAATCTTTTAAATAATTGGTCAATCCGTCAATGATCCATGTATGATCTTCAACTTTGAGACTAATTTCAACTTCCTTCTCCAAGTTTCTATAATTTTGAGAGTTAAGTTGTTCAATCTCAACCTTCAACTCATATTTTTCTTCTTGTTATTATTATTTTATTAGTTTTCAATCACAAACCACTATATTGAAATTATTTATTTTAAACCTCCAAATGTATATTTCTATAGGATAAATTACCAAGTAAACTGTTAGGTTGAGTCTTCCATTAACTTTAGTTTCTTAATTATCATCGTACTCCAGTTTTTTTATCCATTATAATTGCAAGAACATCATTTCTGAGTTTTTTTTATCAGTCCTCAACTTCTTCCTCTTCTGTCTCTTTCATCCAGACATCTTCTTTGCATAGTATATTCTTCTTGTTGAAAATTTATATTGTTAATTATTATCACCTTTAACACCCCTGAATAAATTATTCATGGCTTCTTCATCAACATCATTCTCAAAAATTTTATTTGGGCACCTTGTTGTGAGATTCCCAACCTTTATCATCGAAATCAAGTAATTCAAATATTTTGTTTTAATATTACTTTTACACATTTTAGGTTTTAGGAATATAAATACATCACCTCATCAATCTCTCAATCATTAGGATTATATTTCAATGAAAATTTCTTAATCTACTTGAATTATACGTCATGATAAATCAACTTTTTAAAGGGATCATTATAATTATTTATTATCTAATATACATAGAGATAGTTATAAAGAATATCTGATGCCACTTAGTTTGAGAACGAAGACCTTAGTTTTCAAATTCAGTGGTATTTATCTCAATATCCACTTCAATGTCTTCATATATTCAAGGTTTTATCTAGGTTAAATCATGTAATCCACAATTATGTTCACCCAATCAAAAAATTCTTTGATAGACTCATTCATGTGTATCCTCAAATCCTTTTACTTGTTACAAAGTACCGATAATTAAGCTTTACATTCCAAAAAATTACCTTTGTAGATGTTGAGAAATTGTTCCCACATAGAATGTGAGTATTTACATGAAATCAACTTCATTTATATAGCATTGGATAATTATATTCCTAACATATTTAATCATTTAGTGTTGAATTCAAGTTCTCTTTGGTCTCTATCAGATAAATCTCCGATTTTCATAATGAAAAATATCCCATGTAGGTAATCCATGTATTCATGAATTAACAATGATCGAAAGTATTTTTACATTAGATTCATACATAGTTCAAAATATTTACGATGAAAAATAAGAATCCAATTATGGTTAAAAACCACTAACATCACTTCATAGAGAGTAAACTCCACTAAGAATATTTTCTTTGATATCACTTATTGGTCCCAAACAAGGTAAATACTATAATAAGGGGGGATAAACCAAGGTATGTAAATTTTTCTTAAATTACCCCTTGAAAATAATCTTTATCTGAAATTATTATGAACACTCTTCTCCTTCATAGTATATATTATGTGATAAAGGATTAAAAGAGGTAGAATAGTGGATTTTACTTGGTTCTCCCAAAATTGGTGAATCTAGGGAGCATGTAATAGAAATGTTTCAAGAACCTAAAATAATAAGCGCACTGGTTGTTGGTTATAATTTTTAGTGGACACACTAAACCTATAGGTTTATAAACCACATAGGAAAAGTGAACTCATTTCTATAAATCACTTAAATATCTCATTTATTCTATGAGTTTTGTTTCCTTGATCTTTATAAACAAAGAGTGAGATTCCACCAATTTGTGCATCAATTATGATCCACGTTCACACACTAATGAAGTATATTAACCTCTAGTGATAATAACACCAATATATCATTTCTTCCTTTATATCAGTAGCATATAATCCCTCCTCTCTAATATCTAAAAGCCTATATGTTCAATCTCTGGTCTTCCATGATACTTCCTTCATTTATTTTGATAGAGAAAGAAAAGTATCATATATTAAATAATAATTATTTTTTCATTAATATATATCATTAATAAACCCATGATAAGTGGTGAAAATTAATACAAATACCCTCTTCATAACCAAGTTGACATCTCTTCTTAACTCCCCTAGATTTCCTCTTGAAATATAAGCTATTTAATTCGACATCCATGATGACTTAACACTGTCATGATGTGAGAATCACCACCACAACATGGATTCTGTTCAAAAACTATATTCATGAAATCCAAACCATATATCATATTTAATATATTCTCATATTGTTTATAGATATTTTAATTTATTTTGATCATTAAACCATTTTTAGTGTGACCGTCTCTTCCATAGTGAAAACCTCACTTGGAAAGAACCACTGAATTCTGACCAAGTCCGATCATGACACAAACCTCCTCCACTGTAGTGTAGTCACTTTTACTCAAAAAACAACAAAATTGATTCTACCTCCACAACATGAATTTTAGATGGACAGTGCCACTAAAATACACTTGATCACCTTTGCAACATAGAAAAATCCTTCATGAAGAGAACACAAATTATCATTAAAATTAAATAGGGAATAGCCTTATGAACCACTTAAAGAGTCATAATTTATATTTAAATAATCTTATCAAATTCCCCCCAATGACTATTATAGAGATAAGTAATTCTCCATTTTTTAAACTGAAACATCCTTCATGGAATAATGTAATCTTCTATTGTGTAACCACAAAATCAACCCAAGACCTAAAACATATATCCTAATTTTATAGCACAATCCTCCTAACAAATCTATTATCTATAAATCACCTATACTTCCTTTAGTTGGATCATGTCGCAATAAATAATGTCATGATATAGATACTATGATTATTTTAGTGACAAAGTACAAAACCTTTTGATTTAAAATGACTATTACTATCCTCAAAATAACTCTTATGATATTAAAAATGATTCTTAAAGGTTTCATAGAAGTTCATTCCTTTTTCACTTTTCTAGAAACACATGTTCATGAATTGACCTATGTATATATGACACGACTTCAAAAATATAGACATAACTCTTGTAGCTCCTTTCCAAAACTCATTAAATATCTTTCAACACCTAGTAAGATTCTTTTCATGTCAGATCACACATCATTTTCAATAATAAAATACCAAAAATGCTTCAAGGTATTTTTTCTAACATGATTTATCTATTATATTTTCTATTTATATATGATTTCACTATTTATAATTGATAGAATGATTTAATTATTAAACATGAAAAATGATTTATTATATATTTAAATAAGTAACAACATTTTGATTCCTAGGCCTACCTCTTTCCTTGTGTGTTTTGAGACACTATTAGTGGAAACCTATTGAGTCTATGTGTCCATACCCGGCATGTACAATTTGATGGGAATATATCTTAACATATTTTTATTTCATGTACTAAAATGTACATATTTATATATTGGGATTATTTATAGGATTAGTTAGACAATGGTTTTTCCTTATCATAGTAAATAAATTGAAAATGTGTTGGAGCAAAAGAGACTAGCCTTGGCTTGAGGGATGTTTGGCATATAACCATTTTTTTTCTATTTTTTCATCTCAAGACATATTTAATTTTATATATTGCATATGGATTTTTCTATTCATGTTTTAAGTGTATCTTCTTACTCATTCCAGTTTCATTCATAGAGAAATTAATTTATATTATTATACCATGTATCCCTCATAGATAGGTACACCCTTGGAGAATAATTTGAAATTTTTGAAAACTTCCAACGTATGGAGGGATCGTTATGAATTTTTATAGAATCTTTCATATATCAAATTTAACATTATAAGTGATCAAATCATTACCAAATGATAAATAAAAACCTCAAAAACTAGTGGGTATATATTTGAGATTAGTTAACATACCTAGGGTTAGTTATGGTCTAACTTGGGTATTTTTTGAGTATCTAGGATGGGTCACTACTTCTACCATATGCATCAACTTTAGTGAAAAATATATTTTTTTATTCAAAATATAAATTCAAAATTAAATTATGTATTGAGAAAATAATCATGGAGTTTTATTAAATGAAAATGGTTTGTGTAAAACTGTAGTGGTAAATATATCAGTTATAAGTTAGTTATTTCAAATATTTTTGGCTCAGCCAAAACTGTTTCTTGGGATTTCTACACAATGAAATATGTGAAATTTTGAAAATTCATGAGTTCGTGAAGAAAAATTATAAATTTTATCCCATGAAAAAATAAAATAAGTTCAAATAAGTGTTTACTACATGAGTCACAACTTTATACAAAATAATTAAAAGATCTGATTATACTTCATGAAAGTTATCAAAAAATAAATTTTTAACCAAGTAATTATTTTTTGAAGTTAACTTTAAATAATATGAAAATTGGAGATCATAGTGAAAATTCATGAATGGTAAAATGATATTTTAAATAAAAGGAAATAAAAAATGAGATCTTTAACATTATAGTTCATAAATTATTTGAACAAAATATAGTTGTTCAAATTGAAGAGGTGAAAAATATTAAGGAATTTAAAATTGTGAAGATTAATTTATTATGAGATTTATATGTCTAAATTAATTCATTATTTTATTAGTGATCCCAAATAAAAGGAGTGTTGAATAATTATGTTCGAATGTGAATAATGATATTGAATAACTCTTTAAAAAAATTAGAGCATTTTTTTATGGGTGATAAATTTGGATGAGGGTATGATGAACTAATGAAAGTAATTATAGGATTCTCCACAAAAATTAGATAAGTTCAATAGTAATGTTGTAGATATGCCATAATTTTCATTATTGATCTTATTAATCTTGGGATATTCATTTTTATAATCAAATATGAGGATTGGGAATAAATGATAGAATTTTATAATTGGTGAAAAGATGATAAAATCTCGTTATAAATTGTAATACATATATGATATTAATTTATTCATTGTGATTTTGATGATACCCACCGCACTAGGGATGTAGTTACCCATGTTGAGGTAAAATATTTCAAATCATGTGTGTTACTAGGTATTCATTCATATTCTTACATGATACTAATGGTATTGAATAAAGTTAAAGAAAATTGGAATGTGTTATTATAATAAGTAAGAGGGGTTAATGAATATATTTTAAAAAAATAAACTCAAATTCACTCCCTTATAATTTTTTCATCTAAATTCATTCCTTGAAAATTTAATGATGAAATAATTTTATTATTTGGTTGATAAAAAAATTAATACAATGGTTATGATAATAATTAAATTAATTCAATGGTTAAGTTCTGCATTAAATCATAAAAATGTGGAGATGATAATAATATTCATTTAGTTATTAAGATAAATAAAATTAATTCAATAGATGACATAAGGATATAACCATTTTAGAGTTTAGGTGTGAAATAATCCATAAAATTGTTATGATCAAGATGAACTTCATCTAATGATTTATATCAGGATGAAATCATGATAATATTTATATGAGAGTAAAATTTATCCAATGTTTAATATGAAGATGAAATCCATATAATAATTAAATTCTGGTTGTTATCCTGATTTGGTTCAAATGAATAAAAAATTTATCAATAGTTATGACAAAGATAAAAAACATCCAAAAATTGAGATCTAGATGAAATCGTGATAAAGTTGAGATAACAATAAAATTAATTTGGTGGTTAAGATCATAATGATATTTATCCAAGTATTTATAAAATTATGTATTCATGATAATATGTGGAAGTGTAAAAATCATCTAATGATTAAGACTAAAATAGGATTAATATAGTAGTTGAGATATATATAAAATCAAGATAATGTATGAGGTGACCCAATATAAACATATCTTTATTTTATATCATTTACATAAGTCAAAAATTACATTTCACGCATAATTTAATAATACTTAAACCAAAAGGTTTATTGTATTTTAGGACTAGATATATAAGAAACTAATTTTATGATACTTGAGAACATTTATCTATAATCAAACCACATTAGATCCCCTTCCAGACTCCATATAGGTTATACTCATCTCTATGGTCTAAGTAATGGAAAGATATGAAAGTATTGAGCTCAAACACTTAATAAGGGAAAATATATCAACATATCATCAAGGGTTAGATTATGAATATATGATAAAACATGAACATGTAGAATTATATTATTAAAAGAACAATGAATAATAATATTTGTCCATAAGTCATAATAGAAGGACATGTAGTCCTAAATGATCAAAAAAATAATGGAATAAGAGTTAGAAAACGTGAGATAATAAACATGATTAATGGAGAATAACACAGACATATAATATTAAAATTTGGCACAAAAATAAGCATATAAATAATAACATAGTAGATTAGGTATCAATTCTTTTTTCTCTTAGTGGATCGGGCATGACTGCATGTTTCTCATAGTGGACCAGGTAACAGATCTTATTTCTTATAGTGGATAATCCTCGCAATCTTTTTCCCATATTATATTAGGCATTAATTTTTTTCCCATAGTGGGTCAAGAATACAAAATTGTTTCCTATAGTGGGTTAGTCATCATAACCAGTTTCCCATAGTGGATTAAGTATCATTACTCATTTCCCTTTATTATCACATGAGATATAAAGCTTTACTCAATGAATTGTAGGTTTACATAGAACCCACACATCACATAATACGAATCCATGTATATATTTCCCACATGAAACTAATAATTCATCATACCATAAATAACATGTGGAAACAAAATTTATTTCATAGAATTTTTAAATGGTATCACAAAAAATGGATTCAAGATATATATTATTTGATAATAAAAAATTAGTCCCCACAAAATGAGTATTTAATGATATAAACTATAAGGTGATTCATAAAAAACAACACTAGATTACTTATATATTTTGGAGTTCAACAAGAAAATGGAAGTGGATCCATAAAAGAGTTTTTAGAAAATTATTTTAACATTGTCTTACAAGAAGAGGTTACAGGTCATATTCAAAAGGAATTTGTAAAAATTTTAAGAAAACTCTTTTTAAAACATTTAATTTTAAAATTTATATTAAATAATTTATCCTTGAAAAATAAATAATTTTTTCCAAAGGAAATGTTGGGTGGAAGATAAAAAATGAGGTTATGAATGGAAAAACATTATAATATTTTAAAATTCATTTTTTAAAAATCCAAATAATAAAAAAAGGTTAATAAAACCTCATTTTGAAATTATGAAAGGTGAATATGAATTTCACATGAGATAACACACAATTATGTTTCCAAATATAAATGAGAACATTTGCGGGAATAAAAAACCTAGACATGGAAGAAAAAATGTCGTTAAAGAGGATGAGAATGATTCCTACCAAAGATATAATTAGTGTGAAATAAATTCATCATGGTAAAATATATTAACTTAAATTTTTATTTTTCACAAATAAATAATGCATTATAGTATCACCATATAATATAATAAAACCATTTTGTAAAACCACGGTCAAATAGGAATAATTATGACTCAAGAAAAGACGTTGAGTCATGAAAGCTCTTTAACATTCTGTATAATAAACACAACCATCTTAATAAAAAATATAAAAAACTTATTCATATATATATATAATATGTTTAATTATAATCATTTTTTATATATTTATTAGTTATTTATAGTCCATGTTTATTAACATATGCCAGTGATTTTGATTGTTTTACACATGCTTTAAAATGAAAAAATCGATTACCTTTATTTTATTAAAAAATAACTATTAACATATTATAAATGTTACTGTAATATACGATTTATTTTTATTTATAATTTTCTAATTTCATTCCATGGTAATTTTAGTCATGATTCATGAAGATGTAATCGAAGACAAGCTTGTTTATGTAATTTTTTATGAACAAAAGTTGGTAAGTTAATAATGTGATAAAAATTTATATAAACTTTATAAAACCTTAAATAAAACATTATTTTATCATTTAAATCTAATAATACCATTATTTAAATGTCCATAGTCATCCATGATAGAAATTTATATCATTTTTCGCATGGGTGGTTAAACCGCCCCAAACAAGAACATGTTATAATCAGTGAGTGATTATGGTCAAAATAAGTGAATAATTTGGAATAATATTATTATTAAATAATTGTAATGATATTATTCAGTTTTTTTATAGTGGTGGATAATATTATAATATATTTAAGTAAAGAATAAAATTCTAGATGAAAAATAAAATGCAATGCTTCGTGGAGGTGATACTTCACATGTATGCACATGTGGTGTTCTCATTTTCAATAGAAAAAAAAGAATTTAAGAATTGGTTTATATTTTAAAAGTATTATAAATTTTTAAATATAATTTTTATTTCTTAAATACCCTTTTTTAAAAAACCAGGTATTTCGGTTATGAAAAACAGATCACATCATGGAGGCCGTAATATGCATGAAACACGGGAGACGTTTTCATTTTTCAAATGGTTGGGAGGAAGGTAGAAAATGGTTAACCATAAACATAATAACATTTAAGTGTAATTATGATAATGATTTAATTATTTAATCATGGATATAAAATATTTATATTAGAAAGAAGAATAAATAAAGAAGAGAGATGAAAAGGGAGTAATTGAGAATTTCACCTTACTCCTTGGAAGTGCTCCATTGCAAATTAGATTAAGGATTTGGGAAGTGATATTTTGAGAAGAAAAAAATATATAATAATTATATAGGTTTTTATAGGAGTTATTTAGGTAATTTTTTTGAAATATAAGAGGATTAGGGCGAGGAAAAGTGGGGCGGAGATGGCTCATGTTATAAGGGGGAGTAGCATTTTTTTAAAAATATAAAAGGCAATGTCCCTAATTAAAGTTAATGAAGATCCAATAATGGAACATAATGGAGTGGAGGAAGGATTTTGGTCCATATTCTTCAACCAAACATTTAAACACATGTTTTTAACATTTTTTAATCCTTTTACTTTGTGATTTTTCAGTTTTCTAATTTTTTTTGTTTTTACCATGGTAAAGAATTTTTACCTAAGTAATTTAATTTTATTTTGTAATAATGAAAAGAGAATTATTTAATAATTTTAACATAATTATTCCAAATATAAAATTATTTTTTTCAAAAAAAATTCTAAGGGTGAGAAACAAATTAATATTATCACAAATTACATGTAAAAACTATTTTTAAGAAAAGTTTATTTTTAAGCATAAAAAATGATTTGGATAAAATTATAATTTTTTGTGATTTAATAGAAATTAATTTTTTTAATATTAAAAAATCTTTAAAATAAAAAAAAACCAAAATTCAACCTTGAGAAAACTTAGTTAAAATAAACTGTTCAAAAATAGTTTTATATTACAATAATTATTACTTATATTTCAAAATTTTAAACATGACTTTAATAAATTCAATATTGATTTTATTTAAATGAGTAATTTTAATCCATAAATATATTTTTGGTGATGGAAATTATTTTTTAAGCTTTAAATTCATACTTATTTTATGTTAATGTCATAAAAGATATGGTATTTCTAAAAATGATATTTGTTCAATTCACCAAAAAATCAATCATTTGTTGAAAAATATAAAAATCTCATATTAAGATAATATATATATGATAAATAAAAAAATGATGTTTATTTTTTAAAATTAAAATTCTAAAATTTAGGAATTTATCTTTTAAATGGAAATATAAGATATAATGAAAATAGTTTTTACAGAAAATGATTTTTGAAATATTAACTATTTTTAATCTTATATTCTATTAATTAAATTAGTGTTATTATATTATTCATAAAATATATTTAGATTCATAAAATAAATCACATAATGATACAATTTTATAAAAAATAAATTTTTAATCATAAGGTAATCTTATTAGATTTTTATTAACACTAATTGAATTTTATCGATTCGCTAGTGTTAAAAATTAGCTTTATTTTTATTTATAAAATTATTTTATAATTAGGTTACCTCTATTTATACCCACCAATTCAAAGACTACTTTATGATATTTATATTAATATTAATAAAATGTTTCATAGTTCATTTTTGATTCGGTATTTATATGAATCAATCTATTTAACACAATGTTTATTTTAAGGAGGGATATTATCTAAAATCATGGTCTATTCCATTATACCAGTCTTGAAAAAAACTTTTCCCTAACAAAAATTATTAGTTAGACGAAAAAAATGAGGATTCTTTTCTCTCATTATATCTTCATGTTCCCATGTGGCTTCCCATGAATTATGATTCTACCATAGAAATTTGAAAAGTTGGGTGGTATTGATCCACGACACTTTATCTCTTAGATTTATAATCTCCACTAGTTGTTCATCATATGAGAGATCATGTTCCAATTTCATGAATTTGGAGTTCAATACATGTCAAGGGTCAGGCATGTGTTTCCTCAAAGGTGATACATGGAACACATCTTGTACTTGAGAGAAATCTGGAAGGAGTGATAAGTGATAAGCTACAACATTGACATGATTAAGTGTCACAACTCGACCCAAGTCAGGGCTCAAGTCTTAACTACCCTAATACCACCTCTATAGAATAAGGGTGGTGACAAGTGTCAAAGGCATAATTAACACAAAGATTCCTTCTCCTAAGAACTTGTACACACGCACACAACCAACTCATGAAAAGTATAGAGGGGAAACAAATGAAGGATGTAACACTCCTATAAATATACCAAATATGTATAGACCACTAAAAAAATGAAGTACGGTAGTGCCTAATGAAAATAAAAAGGGGGAAAATACGCACCCAAACTAGAAATATGTTCCAATCTGACAAAATTGGAAAAGAGTAAACATCTAAGAGAGCCCAGATCCTGTAACCCAAGCCATGACCACCGTACATGGTATAAGAACCCTGATCCCTAAGATCTTATGAAGTCATGATTGACTTGTACGCTGTCTAAAAAAGACACAACACATGTTGGAAAAATCCCATGTAAGAGTGAGTATATATATACACAGTATAATGCCCTTAAAAGGTGAAGGGCGAGTAGTCAGAGATACAAATTAAGTGGGAAGAATTAGATAGAACAAGGTATAATAAGGGAGTATATCTCAACTATCACAAACCAACCTAGGTACCATGGTAAACCAATAACTGAGTTGGCCCTGACATGGCTTGAAGGGTGCTCAAGATCGCTAGGGGTCAGTGACTAGCACCTAGAATCACACAGCATGCAAGTGGGAATTATTTTTTCACCAATAATGCGGAAGAAAAGAAATAAGATAGTATGCATAACAAAAGAAAATCCACTGATATTAATGCACCAGAATTCAACACGGCATAAACCAGCCCAAATAACTATAACCAAAGTACTAAAACAGAAGAAAAAAACACAAGGTCCCCAAGGACATAAATCACCATGACCAAATCTCAACAGCTGGATCCACCTCCAAGAGATCCATTCCCTTTGATCGAACCTAGAAGAAGAAAGTATACAAACACCCGAAGGCAAAAGTAGGGTGTGAGCCTAATCCCCATATGATACCACCAATGATTCCATAACAGATTCCAACTATATATTATCCAAATAAAATATTTCAATTTTCAAATAAATGGGTTTGGAAATTCAAAATCATATTTAAACAAAACATGCTATACATTTTCAAATGATGGAAATAAATATTTTAAGCAATGATTTTACAAATGATGCAATATTTCTAAAATAATGGCTTATGTAAAACATATATATAAAATAATTTATATAGATTCATCAAGCATATAAGTAGTTCATACAAACATTGACATACATTTATATCTCAAATATAAATAAACAAGCCAGCAACATGGTCATCTTCCAAAAGTTATGATAGTATTAACCAGCTATAAGATTCCACACTCTCTATGTGAACTTAGAAAAATGTGTATACACACATCACTACTGGAATATTACTCTTTACCAACAGTTCAAAACCATTGGTAATGGCCTGGAAATCGTTGGTATATAGTATACCAACAGTTCCCCCAACCGTGGGAAAATAAGGCATGACAATAGGCCTATACCAATGGTTCTGTGAAAACCATTGGTATGGGTGTCAAAGTATACCATATACCAATAGTTTTAAAAACTCTTGGTGTATGTGTGTAACACCTCTACCAATGGTTTATAACCATTGGTATAGGGGGAATATTCCAATCCATAAGGCTATACCAATGGTTTGGTTATAACCATTGGTATAGCTTATATAATAGTATCTATACCAACAGTTACAGAACCGTTGGTATAGCCTTATATAATATTATCTATACCAACGGTTGCAGAACTATTGGTATACAATTACACAGCAGATCCACAATAGCAGACCCCTCTCCCTCTCCAGACTTACAACAACACAGAAACCCCTCTCCACACCTGCAACAACACCAATACAGAAGCCCCATCCAATGTATTCAAAATTTAGAATTCATTCCAGAATTTAGAAATTTAGAAATTCAAATGCAATAACACCCATAAAGAGAAAACACCTACATGTTATAGGAAATGCACTAACACCCATAAGAGTATTCCAGATATAGAATTTATTCCTTACTCAAACCACAACACCAACACACATAAGAGTATTCAAAATTTAGAATTCATTCATCACTCAAACCACAACACCAATAGACACAAGAGAAAAAACCTACATGTTATAGGAACCACATGGGATGTTTATTTATGTTCTTGGGTTGAGTATCTTAAAACCAACAGAAAAACTTGGGTAGTGTGGCAAGGATCATAATACCCATAAGATATACAATGTTAGTGCTCATGTGGTTAGACCTAGGATGAGTTATAGGAAGAAAATGGGATTTTTATATTCCTCTAATGATTATGTATCCATGTATAAATGGTTCCTGATGTGTTAGTGGGAAACATTGGCCAATCTCAACATATGAGATGGGTTACCGGAATATCCTACATGTTTTTCATAGATTTTTCGATTAGAATAAGGGGGTATGTGGTGGGGGCTGTCCGAGGGGTGCAGGGGGCTGTCTGGGGGATGCAGGGGGGGGCTGTCCAGGGTGGGGGATTTATGGGGAGTGTGGGGGGCTCTCCGGGGGTGAGGGGAGCTGTCCCGGGGGGGGGGGGGGGGGATGTACGGAGTGCGTTTTCAGCCAGCGCGGTCACACGACACCTCTGATTGACGTTCCGTTTGGCCGAAAAAATTCTCAATTCGTCCACCCGTTGTTGTCGTCCGATTTCATGGAATTCCAAGGTTGTTTGGCCGGTTGCGACCACCCCCCACACGCTTATCAAGTGCTCCTAACACCTAAAAAAAACATATTCAGCCGTGTCGCACAAACCGCGCATCCGAATGACGTGTCGTCTTTTCGTACACCTCATGAATAATAATTAGGGTGTTTTAGTGTGATTTCAAGTCATTATGATGTTGGTTGGCATGCATTTGACTGTAAAACCCATGTTTTGGCCATTTATGGCACGCTGGGTGAATTTTTGGCCAGTGCGGTCACACGACACCTCTGATTGATGTGCCGTCTGACCGACAATTTCACAATTCACCCACCCTTTGTTGTCATTCGATTTCATGGAATTATGAGGTCGTTCGACCAGTTTCGGCCACCCCACACATGCTTTTCAAGCGCGTCGAACACCTAAAAAACACATATTCAGTAATGCCCCACAAATTGTGTGTCCGAATGATGTGTCATCTCTTCGTACACCTCAGGAATAATAATTAGGGTGTTTTCATGTGATTTCAAGTCATTCTGATGTCGTTCGACATACATTTGACCATAAAACCCATGTTTTGGCCATTTAAGACACGCAAAGTGTGTTTTTGGCCAGCGCGATCACACGACACCTCCGATTGACGTGCCGTCTGGATGAAAATTTCAAAATTCACCGACCCTTTGTTTTTGTCTGATTTCATGGCATTCCGAGGTCTTTTGGCCGGTTTTTACCTCTCCACGCACGCTTTTCAGGCGCGACGAACACCTAAAAAACACATATTCAGTCATTCTGTACAAACCACATGTTTGAATGACATTTCGTCTCCTCGTACACCTCACGAATAATAATTAGGGTGTTTTCATGTGATTTCAAGTCATTCCGATGTCGTTCGGCATGCATTTCACCGTAAAACCCATGTTTTGGCCATTTACGACACGGCGAGTGCATTTTCGGCCAACGCGGTCACACGACACCTCTGATTGATAAGTCATCTGGCCAAAAATTTCACAATTCACCCACCCTTTCTTGTCTTCTGATTTCATGGCTTTCCGAGGTCATTTGGCCGGTTTCGACCACCCCATGCATGCTTTTCAAGCACGCTGAACACCTAAAAAACACATATTTTGTCATGTCGCACAAACCGCGCATCCTAATGACGTGTCTCCTCCTCGTACACCTCCAAAATAATAATTGGGGTGTTTTCGTGTGATTTCAAGTCATTCGGATGTCGTTCGGCATGCATTTGACCGTAAAACCCATGTTTTGGCCATTTACGGCACGTGGAGTGCGTTTTCAGCCAGCGTGGTCACACGACACCTCCGATTGACATGATGTACGGATGAAAATTTCACAATTCACCCACTCTTTGTTGTCATCCGATTTCATGGCATTCTGAGGTCCTTCGGTCGGTTTGGACCACCCCACGCACGGTTTTCAAGCACGCCGAACACTTAAAAAACACATATTCAGTCGTGTCGCGCAAACCGCACGTCCAAATGATGTGTTGTCTCCTCTTACACATCATGGATAATAATTAGGGGGGTTTTATGTGATTTTAGGTCATTCATATGTCGTTCGACATGCATTTGACCGTAAAACCCATGTTTTGACCATTTACAACACGCGGAGTGCGTTTTCAGCCAGCGCGGTCACACGAAAACTCCGATTGATGTTCCGTCTAGCCGAAAATTTCAAAATTTTCCCACACTTTGTTGTCGTCTGATTTCATAGCATTCCGAGGTCATTTGGATGGTTTCAACCACCCCATGCACGATTTTCAAGCGCATCGAACACCTAAAAAACACATATTCAGCCGTGCCGTGAAAACCACATGTCTGAATGATGTGTCATCTCCTCGTACACCTCACGAATAATATTTATGGTTTTTTTGTGTGATTTCAAGTCATTCTGAGGTCGTTCGGCATGCATTTGACCGTAAAACTCATGTTTTGCCCATTTACGACACACCGAGCGCGTTTTCGGCCAGCGCGGTCACATGAATCCTCCGATTGATGTGTCGTCTGGCCGAAAATTTCACAATTCACCCACCCTTTGTTGTCTTCCGATTTCATGGAATTCTGAGGTCGTTCGGCTAGTTTTGACCACCCCACGCACGCTTTTCAAGCACACTGAACACCTAGAAAACACATATTCATCCTTGTCATTCAAACCGCGCGTCCGAATGACGTGTTGTCTTATTTTACACCTCACTAATAATAATTAGGGTGTTTTCGTGTGATTTCAAGTTATTCTGATCTCGTTCGGCATTCATTTGACCGTAAAACCCATGTTTTGGCCATTTACGACACGACAAGTGCGTTTTCGACCAGTGCGGTCACACGACACCTCCGACTGACGTGTCGTCTAGTAAAAAATTTCACAATTCACCCACCATTTGTTTTTGTAAGATTTCATTGCATTCCGAGGTCGTTTGGCTGGTTTGGACCACCCCACGCACACTTTTCATGCGTGCTGAACACCTAAAAACACACATTCAACCGTGCCGTGAAGACCGTGTGTCCGGATGGTGTTCCTTCTCCTCTTACTCCTCAAAAATAATAACTAGGGTGTTTTCTTGTGATTTCAAGTTATTCTGATGTCGTTCGGCATGCATTTGACCGTAAAACCCATGTTTTGGCCGTTTACGACACGCGGAGTATGTTTTCGGCCAGCGCAGTCACACGATGCCTCCGATTGACGTGTCATCTGGCAGAAAATTTTACAATTGAACCACCCTTTACTGTCGTTCTATTTCATGGAATTCAGAGGTCGTTCAGCTGGTTTCGACCACCCCACGCATGCTTTTAAAGCATGTCGAACACCTAAAAAACACATATTCAGTCATGCAGTGCAAACCGCGCGTCCGAATGATTTCTCTTATCCTCTTAAACATCAAAAATAATAAGTAGGGTATTTTCATGTGATTTTAGGTCATTTCGATGTCGTTCGACATGCATTTGACCGTAAGACCCATGTTTTGGCCATTTACGACACGCAGAGTGTGTTTTTTGCCAGCGCGGTCACATGACACATCTAATTGATGTGTCGTCTAGAAAAAAATTTCAAAATTCACCCACCCTTTGTTGTCGTCCAATTTCATGGCATTCTGAGGCCGTTCGTCTAGTTTCGACCACCCCACGCACGCTTTTCAAGCACGCTGAACACCTAAAAAACACATATTCAGCTATGCCGCGCATACCATGTGTCCGAATGATGTTTCGTCTCCTCGTACACCTCACGAATAACAATTAGGATGTTTTCATGTGATTTCAAGTCATTCTGATGTCGTTCGTCATATATTTGACCGTAAAACCCATGTTTTGGCCATTTACAACACGCCGAGTGCGTTTTCGGCAAGGACGATCAGACGACACCTCCGATTGATGTGTCGTCTAAACGAAAATTTTACAATTCACCCAACCTTTGTTTTTGTCCGATTTCATGGCATTCCGAGGTCATTCGGCTGGTTTCGACCACCCCACGCACACTTTTTAAGCGCGTCAAACACCTAAAAAACACATATTTAGTCGTGACGCGCAAACCATGCTTCCGAATGATGTGTCGTCTCCTCTTATAACTCATTAATAATAATTAGGGTGTTTTTGTGTGATTTCAGGTCATTATGATTTCCTTTGGCATGAATTTGACTATAAAACCCATGTTTTGGCCATTTACGACACGCCGAGTGCGTTTTCGGTCAGCGCGGTCACACGACACCTCCGATTAACGTGTCATCTGGAAAAAAATTTCTCAATTCACCCACCCTTTGTTGTCACCCGATTTCATGGCATTACGAGTTCGTTCGGCCGGTTTGGACCACCCCACACACGTTTTTCAAGCACGCCGAACACCTAAAAAACACATATTCAGTCGTGTCGCGCAAACTGTGCATCCGAATGACGTTTAGTCTCCTCGTACACCTCATGAATAATAACTAGGATGTTTTTGGGTGATTTCAAGTCATTACGATGTTGTTCGGCATGCATTTGACCGTAAAACTCATGTTTTGGCCATTTACGACACGTCGAGTGTGTTTTCAGCCAGCGCGGTCACACGACACCTCCATGGGGCTGTCTGGGGGGTTGTCCGAGGTCTAGGGAGGATGGTGGGGGGGGGGGATGTCTGGGATCAGGACTAAATAATGGAATTACCGCGGTGTGACCGCGGCGTGACCGTGACGTGACCATGGTGTGATCGTGGCGTGTTGGCCCCATCCAACGACATCCACGGGGCAACATCTTTCGATCAGGATTCCAAATAAATCCTATGTAGTTGTCCTTAACATTATATAAACTAATCTTATGTTATAAAAAAAGACGATTGATTCGGGATTGTGATATGATAAAGGCATATATTTCATATTCTTTGTTTTTAAAAGTGGTACTAAGTAGTTGAAACTACTGATTGAGAGTCAAATTATCACACCCTAAATTATCACTGTGAGTTTTCATAGACAGTTCACCTCAGTTGGAGGGGTTTTATTATAAAAACATGAATTTATTTATCTAATGAAAAAATTATATTAAAGAAAATGTATTCAAGATATGCATTTCAATATAACTAATCAGAATTAAGAAAGAATCTAAATTCAATTTAAATCATTATTAAATTAAAGAGGCTACGAGAGGGACTCTACCTCAAGGGGTGTCTCCCATGGGTGTCTTGTGGTGTGTAGTGTCTATCTATGATTTTTGTGGTGCTTCCGTATTGTGGGAAATGTGTATTGCATGGTTAGTTTAATAAATACATTAGTCAATAAGAAAATACACCCATAGTCAATAGAGATATACCCACTTTTGATAGAGAATACCACCTAAATAACCAACTCGGAAATCCGAGACCATCATTTTACTTTACCAATTCCAATTACATAATATATGCAGCACCATCTTATGTTTTATGAACCAATCAATTAAAGGGAAAAAAACTCGTCACAAAAACCCATAAAATCTCATATAAAATCACTCACCTCCAAACCATTATAACATCATTAGGCTTCCATATTTGGTCGAAAATAAATAGTTATACTGAATTCAAAAAATATCCATACCATAGAGAAAAACCAGGTTCAAAAATAAAGAGTTATACAAAATTCAAAAATTTAATGGATCAATCTGCCCCTGATCACCATCACCATCACCACTGTCATCATCAGCCTCATCTTTTTCGCCATATCTCTCCTCGTCATCGTCATCTTCATCATCCCCATGCTCATCATCATCCCCATCCTCACCCTCGGCCCCATCCTCTCCCTCAGCCCTATGCTCGTCATCATCCTCATCCTCATCCTTGCCCTCGTCCTCTTCAGCATCCTCGTCATCACCAAGAACGTCATCATCTCGACCTCCACTAGAACTTCTGCCTAGTGCATTGGATATTTCACCCATCGACATCACAAATGCCTGACAAGCCGTGCTGGCCTCTGGTGGAAGTGATAAAGGTAAATCTTTCATCAGTTTCATAAATTCTTTGTCCCTCGTTTGAACATTTTCTTCTAACTCTTTTACCCTTTTATCAAACCGTCTTGAATTCTCCTTGACATGTTCCAACTCAGTGGTACTATAATGGATACCTGGAGAGGACCAATACCTTTTCGGGACTATATTTTAACTATGTCAGCAGCGTACTCGACCAGAGTGCTCATCTCCCAAAACCTGATATAAATGATCGTGTGGCCCAAAATTGTCGGGCTCCTGGGCATCAAGGGCTTCTAAAGAAGCCTGTTAAAAATATTAATAGTTTATTAAATTTTCAAAATAGATATTAAACTTTGAAATAAACAAATTAAAACTTAAAATATTTTATTGTGTCGGTTCATTAACCGCAGATCCATCTTTTTTCCTTCTACTCAATCAATACAATTTTTCTCGAGGGATAAGTCCTTCAATATTCAATTTGTGCTACTGTAATGACATTGAAACACTATAAAGTGAAAGTATAATCATATATTCAATATTAAATAAATCACATAAAGTAGAAACATTAAAAATGGCAAGTCCTAAAGAAAAATTATAAACAACTATATCGTACCAGCTACCTCTCATGATCTGACATAGTCGTGCGCCCCAAAGTGTGAAGGTATTGCTTTGAATGAATTTTTTTTTTGTTTTTTTCAGAATATTCCTAAATAATTATTTCATAATAAATTAGATAATATTAATGAAAAATATGAAATCTGTCATTTAAATACCTCAAATGGGATTAATACCTTAAATTTGACAGTTTCCCAATGGGTAATCATTTGGCGATATTGCTCTACCGGGCAGTCATCCATGATAGTTAATGTCTCCAACTCCATGCCCACTCTATCACACTAGCCAACATACATATCTTACTTATAATCTCTCCAAATCTCTCCTAGATCCTTTAAATGCGCTGGTCGTGCACCTTCGCCATTAGGGAAGTTATATCGAAGCTGACACCAAATAGATTAATTCATATAAATACAAAAAAATACTACATTAAATCCAATAGAATTTTTACCCATATTTGTGCCCACAAATTATCCTTGACTTCATGTGGTAGATGTCTCCAAGAGATAGGGCTGACCAGAATGATGTCAGAGTATTTGGCTTGCATCGCCAAAAAACCCCGACATTCCTGCCTAGATTTATCAATCATCTATCCATTATCACTGTATTCAACCATCAACTGTGTTTGGTGGTTCCATACTGCACGCAAGTGAGTATGCCCTCTCCCCCACCTCCTATTAGTAGATTAACCTATTATTAAAGAAAAAAATATCAGTACAAGTTATAATAAAAATTAATTTTGGTATAAAAATTTGTTAGAGTTATATAAATATACATGTGGTAGTTAGATCAATAGGCATCACTGGATGTGCAGAAGCTGAAGGAATGTTCTGCACAGGTGGAGTGTCCCTCAATGTATGATCCTCAGCCACATACTGTGTCAGAGCAGGAGTCGAAGAAGGTAGAATATAATATCCCAGAGATAATGAACCAGAAGAAAAAGATGACGACATAGAAGTCTAGCTAACTGGTAGTGTAAAAATCGGAGGACTAAATATCTCGTGTGTCCCTAAAGACACACCGGGATCAAAATGGGGCATAGAATATATGTCTGTGGTAGGGGCATAATCCAATCGGGTATGACCAGTGGATCGTCTAACTCTCTCACCACGAGCCCTCGTACCACTGGCCTCTGTACCGGTATAAGGCCCTAGCCTTAAACCTTACTTAATCTTTAGTTATTACAAGATTACACATTGAAGATATTTTCAGGTTTAGAGTTTTAGAGAATTAGATCATAACTATTACATCTCAAAAGATTACAAAGTAGAAACTTCTACTAAGTTTCCATAAAATAAAAACTCTTAAAAAGAAGCATGTCTAGTTCCATGTTTTAGATAGCATGACATTCCCTTGATCCCATCCTTGACCCAATTCCACATTAAGTCATGTGAAAAAAAAAACATTTCAAAAAAAACTTTGGGTGAGCAAAAAAACTCAGTAAGGGATACACAAAGAATGAAAACTGTTAGTTCTTAAAACAACAAGTAAACCACATATACTTTATCAAAGTAATACCTTCTACTTTATGAAGTAGTAAAAACTCTTCAATGAATAAAATATCATTACTTACTCTTTTGTAATCAAAATATTATCATAAAATCCATATAAAGAACACATAACATATAAAGGTAACTTGGGACATAAACATACTTAAGTGGAATAACCATAAGGTCTACTTCCACACATATTAGTTAATGGAATAGCCATTCGGCCAACTTCCATACATACTTAATGGAATAGCCATACGGCTGACTTCCATACCCAATGCATTGGAGGTTATAACGTAACCACCTGTCCTGGTATTCACGGCACCACCCGTCATATGGTTTATCACGTAACCACCCGTAAAATGTCCAAGTACCATTATAAAATTATAACACATAAAACCAATATATAGGAATGATAACATTTCCACATTTCAATCACAATATATCATCTAAATATATTGACAAAATATAATCCTTTATCAAAACCATTTTCAATACCAAAATACATAAAAGAGTATATGGTATTTATTTTATTTTAAAAACATTACGGCTTGTTGAGGAATCCAAAGATCAAATAATACTCGCGGCGGCAGAAAAGGTCGTTGTCACCGCGTATGTTAAAAGAAACATATTTTTTTGTCGTTTAGTAAATCGCTTCGTAGAAAAAGATTCATTTTTTATAAAATTAAAATTAAAAGGGGTTTATACACCGTATAAAAGAAAGTTGTGTATAAAACGAAATATGCCTCAATGAATGGAGATTGAGACGAAGTCCCTTACAAAGACGATATCATTAGTTTAAGGATAAATCAATTACATAATTATGTGTGAAAAACAAATACACAAAATATAAGTGGATATTAAGTGTAAAACAATAAGAGGTTATTCACACATATTCATAGAACGACATATTCAAGGATTATAAGTTTATCCCAAAGAATCAAATTTGGGTTAAGAACTTCCCTTGCAAAAAATCGACAGCCTAACGACATCACTTCCAAATTCAGAAAAAGTGTTGATGAGAGATAAAAAGGGTATCTCATCACATGGAAATAAAATTTAAATAAATAAGGATATAGAAGAACATATCCCAAAACAATAGTAAGTGAATTAAATGACATAACAAAAGAAGTCTTTTAAAAAGAGGAGGGTGAAAGGTTCCCTTACCGACATGGGTATCTTTCGAAACATACACCTCGTGAAAGAAGGACAATACAACATTGATTTAAATACTAATAAATGAAAGTATATTACTCAATGAGTAAAATAATGGGAAGTACATACACCACTCAAAGGAATTTGTGACAAATGTAGCATAAATATCACGGGAATAAAAGTGAGATGAAAAATCCCTTACGAAAACTCGGCAGCCTAACGACGCCACTTAAAACTTACAAAAATGGATTGATGAGATCAAATAGGGTCTCTCATTATATTACCATAATGTTTACAGCAAGATGAATATAAAATAACATACCCAAAAATAACAAAGAGGAGCTTAAAATTAGCGACATAAAGGAGAGTACTTAAAAAGAAACAGAGAGGTTAGATCTGTTATGAAAATTCGGCAGCCTAACGGCGCCACTCAAAACTTCCAAAATGGATTGATGAGAGAGAATATGGTCTCTCATCATATGAAAATAAAAATTACAGTAAGATTAATATAAAATAACATCCCAATCACAATAAAGAGGATCTTAAATGGAATGACATAAAAGAGTGTACTTAAAAAGAAAGAGAGGAGTTGGATCCCTTACGAAAATTTGGCAGCCTAACGGCGCCACTCAAAACTTCCAAAATGGATTGGTGAGAGAGAATATGGTCTCTCATCATATGAAAATAAAAATTACAATAATAGTAATATAAAATAACATCCCAATAACAAGAAAGATGATCTTTAAAAGGAATGACATAAAAGAGTGTACTTAAAAAGAAAGAGAGCAGTAGGATCCCTTACCTCGGGTCCGACTTGACTCGATCGTTCTTTAACGTACTGAATAATAAACATGAGTTACTTTATAATTTCTTAAGAACCTTTTTCAAGTTCATTATTACTTTTATATCAATTATTGACATGTTATAAACATTATGTAATCATTTATGTTAATAATGTTTGTTTTGTCGATATTTGGTTCTTAAGTCAAAAGTGGACTTCTAACAATTACATGTTGTTCGTGTGGTCAAAGGTTATTTATATCCACAATTACATTCCTGATTTGGATATAATATATATCATATATATCCAGAATATACATGTATTTATAATATTACATAATCATTTAGAGGTAAGAAATGAAATGCACCGTTCATGGAGACGGTAAGCCGTACGTACGCATGAATGCTACTTTCATTTCTATATCATATTAATGGAATTAAAACTAAATTAGAGATGTGTATATTTTTAATCCCAGAATTATATTCATCCTTTAGATTTATCATACATCATATATATCCATTATATGTACTTATAATAGTACATTACATTGGAGGATAAGAAATGAAATGCACCGTTCATGGAGATGGTAAGCCGTACGTACGTATGAATGCTACTTTCATTTCTATATTATACTTTAATGGAAAGAAAACAATAATGATATAAAGGTATACTATAATTATAGTATAAAATAATATATAATAACTTTAAATCCATCCTTTATACATCCCACATATGGCATTAACGAATCAAATCACTTTGAGGGGGCGGTAGTCCACACTTCCTAAAATGAAGATATCGCGTATACCCATAATGGAATCCATAAAGGTATGCCACAAATGAAAAATACAGAAGTTTAAGTAAAAAATAAACATATTATATATCATATATAAACATAGTGACATATTAATGGCCACCTTTTAAGGTGTTATATGAGTGTTGAACAATCATCGTTTCGTGAGGCAGAAATTCGCCATCCACAGAAATAGTATGTTCTTTAACCATTAGATGAAGGTGTGTGTAAGTGTAGCTCGAATACATATTATAAAAACATCCTAGTATATTGAAGATACTAGAGTTGTTACAAAATAAATGAATAAAAAGTGTTTAGGGGGTTGGAGAAGAAAAATAAAACAAAAGAGCACAAGTGAAGACGTTACCTTAAAATTGGGTAACTCCCTTTGGTTTGAACCAAAAGGGTTTCTTGAAGAGCTTCCTGAATAATTTAAGGATTCTAGGATGAGGAGAGGGATGTGGAGAGACAAAATGATCAGAGATTGGACGAACCAAAGGTTTTAGGGGTGTGGGTAAGGTGGTAGAGGTGGGGCCTTTTATAAGAGGAGAGGAGGGGTACTCTTGGAAAAGTATAAACTGTTACTTTATTTTCAAATGGTTTTCGGATTTTAATGGTCCAAAATTGATATGTTTCGAGGATAAGGTGATAAGGGTTAGAAATCCACCCATACAATAGGTTTTGGACATGTTTAGGTCTTAGAAGTTACATTATATTTCCATTTTATTTAAATCCTTTATTAATGAGGTCATCGCTGCATCATCCTGATGTCATAAAGAATTAACTTTATTTAATGTCTATAAATTAAAAAAAAACTATGATGTTGGAAATCTTTTTATCTTTCCAATGAATATTTACAGTCAAAATTCTGACTTGTATAACCACATGTAAAAATTGTTTTAGTAAAACAAATCATGTTTGTGACATTTTTATTTTAACTTTAAATAAAAGGCAGAAATGTCATTATCAAACCCATGTGGCTCCATGGGGTACCAAAAATCGACCCATGGGTTGTCTCGGTCGTCCATAACTCATACAATAGGGTTAGGACAAGTTTCAATATATTTTCATTTTATTATAATATCATTTTTACCTTAAATCACACTAATTACCTTTAATCCCGATTAATAAAACTTAAAAGTTACTTTTCATCAAAAATTATTTTCATCCCATTGAACCACATTTTACTTAAAAATTAAAATCATTTAAATTGGATTTTTGAAATTCAAATCACAGAAGTGGTAAAGTCCCATTTAAACAAAAAATCAAATTTGGTAACCACCACTTTGTGGTTTCACTATTCATCAAAAATTGGAGATTTTCAGAAAAATACAAAAAATTCACCCTAAGCTATATTTGATATTCCAAATTCAAAAATGATGTCTATTTTACCAAATTCATAACATATAAGTTGAATTAATTAATTTTATAATTAAATCTCGTTGTTAAAACAAATAGCGTGTTTTTATGAAACAATATCTTTCAAAAGATTGACACTCGTTTATGTCAAATCTTAAAGTGATATTAATTACAATGACCACCATTGGATTAAATGGTAAAAATATATTGAATTTACACTTTAAAACCAATTAAAAAGATAATCTAATCATATAAATAAATTAGATTAAAAAGAGGTTTAAAATACAACATTTTCACTATTCATTAAAAATTCACCTTTTTCGGAAAAATACCAAAAATTTACACAAAGTAAATTTTGATGTCCCAATTATAAAGAAGAATTTTATTTTGTCAAATATAACACATAAAATTGTCAAAAAGTGGATTTAATAGAGGTTTTCCATCAAAAGGCGGTTAATCGACCTTTTAAAGAATATTAGACTGTCTACGCTTAAAATTGGATTCATTCACATTTTTAATCCTCTAACATTTATTGTAAAGAGTAAAAATATTTGACAAATATATATAATCATTTTGTAGGTATTACTGTTCATTCCCGCCATTACAGTGGCTAGGCGTTAACTATTATTTAAAATAATATTATTTTATTATTAGAGTGCAACGTAAGATTCCCAAGAAACTCATTGTTGCGTATTGGGTACGCCATCAAGAATAGCATCCCCTTTAAAGTAATATTAATATTTTATTCACAAATATGGATAAACATAAAAATGTCATATTCTTTATTTACCTGGGGTGTTACATCCTTCCCCCCTTTTGGGAATTGCGTCCTTGCAATTTTCAAATTGGGCTTGGAAATATCCTTGAAAGTCCCACATCGAAACAAGAGTCGGTAAAACAATCACTTTAAAATAAAGAAAGATAAGTACAGAGGTCACCCGAGTTAAACCTTACTAGGATTCCATGTAGGAAAACATGGAAATGGAGGAGAAAACATAGGGTCATGTTCTGATGGAGAGTGATAGAAAACAAGTTTAGGAGAAAGTTAACCACAAGAAAATCACAAACTTGTGATGGGTTAAACGGTATTCGATTCCCCAGTAGGAAAAGTTAACAGACAACATTTTTGTTTTAAGTTACTCTTCATTGAGGAATTTATTTTTGAGCCTAACTAAATCATAATGAAACATACTTACTTGTCACGTAGACTTCAAACTTTTACTAGATTCCTTAATCACACTCATATTTTCTCCAAAAGACGAGTATTTAGGAAGACTTGTTCACATTAAGAGTACTATAATCAACTTATAGAGAACCACCTAACCCACAAAAGATAACTATATATTTCCCATGTCTTTAGAATTTAACCAAAACCAAAACTAAAAAGGTTGGTACAAGATCAGATAATCCAGAAAATGATAACCCTTTATAAAAAGAAAATATATTCTTAATCTCCAAAATTTTTCCAACAAAAACCAAAGTTCAACGAGGACCATTCGATAAAAAATTTGTCCATAAAATTCTTCAAAGTAAACCAAACTAAGATTTAAACCCAAATATTTGAAGGATTTAGTCACATAGTCTTCCAATTTAAATCATAACATTTATCTCCAAACAACATCAGTTGCTCTTAATGTCTCGTATTGAAAAGTAATTAACCTAATCACATATCCTCCACGATAGGTTAATAAATTTCCATAGATAACCCAAAATCAACTTACTCTTAATTCATAAAATCATCTAACTAAAAAGAATCATTCAAACTAACCAGGGACATCACGTAGTCCAGTGGTAGGCGATAAATACCAGTCACACTTTGGTTGTGGGTTCGATTCCCGCAGCTTTGTCTGACGCAACGGGTTGTCACACGGTCTGCGTGTTGTCCTTTTTATAAAACTCCAAAAATAACCCTTACATGTTTTAACCTTAATAGTTTCCTTATAGATCTCTTTTTCATCCAAATTTGTTACAGTCTCAACATATTAATTCTTGAAGTCTTATTTCACCACCATAAGATAAAATAAAACGATTCCCAAAAATGAATAACATCATACCTTGATCATGGAATCCACTCGGTTTCATCGTCATCTTTCTCACGTAGGTAGAAGTCCCATGCATTACAACAATGATTTAGAGATCCTTCAAAATAATTTGCTTCCTCCATCCAAATACACCTTGTACAACATGTGTAGAGACCCGAAGCTTGATGTACATAGACATTACATTAATTTTGCGGAATACTTAGTATATAAAAAAACACACACACAAGGATCGTAATAGTTTAGTGTCTTTGGAAACTCGGAATATAATCTTATAATCGTGGTGAAAGATCTTCAACATCTCCCATAAAGATCTTCCTTTTTTTTCTTACCTAAAACCTTTATTTATATCCTGGGGAAAAAAACATAAAAGGGTGAGATCAAATGCTCAGTAAGGGTAAACAAAAGAAAAATCAATCACATCATATTTATAAGAACATAACTTTTGGAAATATTAACCTGAAAAAGAGAGCATAATTTCATAACATGGGATAAATCATAGTAGTGAAATGGAATCCCAATAATCATAACATAAAACATGAAACTTTGTGGCATACACACATAATCAAAGATAATCATATCTTATTAGTAAAGACTCATTGCCAAGACTATCTTAGTGGACAAAGTCCATTTCTGAACCGAGTCACCCTCGTTTCAGTCCTGTTTCACTGAACCGGTATAACCTACCATTCCAGCCATGTCTATCTCATGAGATATAAAATCTTTACCCAATTCATTGGAGGGAGATATAGGTCCCACCCATCTCATAATGATACCATTCTTATGTGTGCCACAAAATCATAAATCATACATCATTGCATAACCCATGTAATAAAAATGGGATTCTTAAACAACATGACATCATAAAACAATTCATATAAGATAAAGTGATTCATAAAAATAATTCCATCACAACATAATCAAATCAATGTAATAATAGGGATAGAAACAAAACCCTTTATTATCTTAGATGGAAAATAATTTTGATAAAACACTTGAACTCCATTCTTGAGGAAAATATCCTTTCTGCTTCAAAAACACTTTTCCTTTCTCAACATGTCGTACAATTATAAACTAAAAGAAGTTGATTAAAAATAAACTTGAAATCTTGTAAAGGAAGCTTCTTGGAAATAATGTTTTCAAAATCCATTCATGCTGTATAAGTTAAAAAAACATTCTTCGTACTTTTGTCGGAAAAGTCAAAAAGTACCTCGTACGAAAAACGACAAAAGATTCCTTTCATATATTTTACTAAAAACTCACCAATGGTAAAAATTGGATTTAAAAAATTGTAGGCGGATGGAAATAATTATACATATTCTGGAAACATGGATGTGGATGATAAAATAAACCCCAGTAAATACTAAAGTATAAACAATCTCGGATAAAAATGAGATTGTGATATTTCCCTTACATTAGGTCCAATATGATTCGTAAGTGTCCGAACCTCCTGTATAATGATTTAAATAATGTTATTGAATTTTTCCAGAATCATACTATTTTTATGATATCATATATGGTCATATTTTTAGCTTCTTATTAGTAATATTTCATTACTACTTGTTATTCGGGTGTTTATTACTTTTTGTTCTTATGCGTGTTTGTAGAATAAATTCTTATTCCTCTCTTTAGGTTATAGATACCTCATTTATAAAATGGTATTAGTGTAACATATATCATATTCATTCATTCAATTCATTTATATAATCATTATGAAATTAAGATCATGTAGAACGAGTCACATCACATCGTGGAGACGGTATTCCGTACGTACGCACGAGTGATGATATCATTCCTATGATCGTGGAATTGTATTGTAGTGTATGTATACTATTTAAGAATCAATATCACTTTATAATAGTCATATATAGTCATTATTTAAACCATTATACCCATCCAAGTAAGGTGGTGGTGGAAAATAGATTACACCACGACGTGGAGACGGTATTCCGTACGTACGCACGCGCGGTGATTTCATTTTCCGTAGAATGGATAGATGGTGAAATAGGGTTGTTTCATACTTATAATAACATATCAGTATATTAGTGATACTGATTTTATTACTTTATAATGAAACAACCTAAGAAGAAGAAGTGGAAGAAGAAATAAAGATAAAAGAATCGGTAATGGACATTACCTCTTCTTTGAAGTGCCTCTTTGAGATCTCCTTTTAGGGCACTAAAATTGGTGTTTGAGGAAGACCAGAACCTCTAGGATGTTGCTAGGGAAGTGGAGAAGAGAATTTGGCAGGGTTTATCCGAGCTTTAAGGCTCAATGTGGTGTGAGGAAGAGAGGGAGGAGGTGCCCTTTTATAAGGGAGGAGAGGGGCACCTTTGGAATAACTAAAAATATTATTTTATTATAAAGTCAAGTTCGGTTTTAAATAGCTCCAAATTGAGTTACTTCGAAGATAAGGTGGGTATGGGTAGAAATACTCTCATCCCATAGAATTTAGACAAGTTTAGGTCATTATATTAACCTTATCTTTTAGTTTTAACTCTTAGTTAATTAGATTGACATTTACCATGTCACTTTTTATTTTTATATTATATAGTTAATAAACATACCATATACATCCAAGAGACCCCCAAGTTATTTATTACTAATATATATAACCTTATCTAAGTAATTTTGCCAAACCTTAGATTTTTAGGAATAAAATAACAATTAATAATATAATATTTGTTTTAAAAACTATTTTATGTCAATTTTGACACTATTTAGTAATTGATTTTTGTGAAAATAATAACAGAATGATAAGTTCTAAAAAAAGTTAATTAAATAAATAATAACATGTCATATTAACCTAGAAAATTAGTGGAATTCATAAAAAGTCTCAAATTATATTTATTTGGGTATTTATAAATTCAATTATGTCAATATTTCATTAATAAGATAATTACTGCATCATCGTTGTGACATAAATAAATTAAATTATTTAATGTCTAAAAATTACAAATAAAATACCATTATGTAGGAAATATTTTTATATTTCTAATGAATATTTATAGTCGAATTTATCTTATGTATAGCCCCATATTAAAAATTATTTAGTTATTAAACTTTGATTTTAACTATTTTAACCCTTCTTTAAATAAATTAATAATAAATGTCCTAATCTAATAAAAGTGGGACTAAATGCTCATATTTTATTCCTAAGTTTGTTTTTGGTCGAATTACACTTGTCCAATAGAATTAGGAAATGTGTTAGGGTAATAATAATATCATTTTTACCCTTAATTACCCTATTTACTTTTAACCGTGGTAAAAAAAGTAAAAAGTTACTATTCACCAAAAATTATTTTCATCTCATTGAACCACATTTTAGTCCTTGATATTAACCGTGTCTCTCGGATTTTTGAAATTCCACTCAAAAAAGCGGTAAAATTAAGTTTTATGAAAAATTCAGTTTTTTTTAACTACCACTTAGTGGTTTCACTATTCATCAAAAATTGTAAGTTTTCAGAAAAATACCAAAAATTAGGCCTAAGATATATTTGATATTAAGAATTCAAAAATGATGTCTATTTTACCAAATTCAGAACATATCAGTGGCATTAATTAATTTAAAAATTAGTTCCCGTCGTCAAAACAAATAGCGTGTTTTTAAGAGATAATAACTATCAAAAGATTGACAGTTGTTTATAACTAGTTTAAATGTGAAATTACATCCAATGACCAACATTTTTTTAAATTGTAAAAATATATTTTAAATATACTTTAAAGACACTCAAATTAATAATTTATCACTATTAATTATTTCTATTAAAAATGTTCTTTTTAATTAAAATTTAGTAATTTTCACTATTCATCAGAATATGAAAGTTATCCGAAAAGTACCAAAATTTCACCCTAATCTAATTTCGCTATTCCAAATCCAAAAATTAAGTCCATTTAGAAAAATAAAATTTAAAAAATTTCAAAAAGTGGTTATTACTATTCATAACGGCTAGTTTTAATAATATTTTAATAGCATATCGTTGTTTAGTGAAACTCGGTATTGCGTACTACACACGCTATCGAGGAAGGTCGCGATTTCATGTAATGCAAGGCAAGTCAACGATGCGTGTTGTGAAAGCTCCTTTTTGTGTAGCATACAACACAAGACATTAATGAAAAGAATATTTTTCATAAAATCTCGGGGTGTTACATTCTACCCCCCTTAAAATGAATTTCGCCCTCGAAATTCGTCGGGGTTATAAATGGTTTACTACTTGAAAGTTTCTTTAATAGAAACCCAAATCGTAAAAAGGAATAAACAAACCAATATTTAAAAACAAAAGTATGAAAAGTAACGGTTACCCAAATTAACTAATCAATGGGTTTCCACATAGGTGAAAATATGGATATGGAAGAGAAATCTAACCATCATGTTCTGATGGAGAGTGGTAGAGAACATGGCTATGGAAAAGCCAGCAATCACAAAGCCATAAATTTGTGATAATCTAAGGTACCATCTGAATCATCAGATATAAGAGCACTAGGACAACATTTTTGGTTTTCAAGATCATTTCCCTAAAGTTGATGAAATTGGAATTAGAAGAAATACTTTCGTGATTTTGGTATAGTCTCATCGTTGGTCGTTCTTTGGAAAATTTCCACTTCATCTCTTAATGAAATGAAGTTGAATTTGTCATTCATGATGTGTTAGCAGATCATGTGATATAATGATGGGTCATTCCATCTGTCTCAAACAAAAGGTTAGAAAAGTTATCAAAAAAAAATATAAGTCCATCTATAGTGATATTAATCATATATGGTTCCTAAAATGAACTTATACTTCATATATCATACCGCTTAATAAAATAAAACTAGTTTCTACTAACCAGGGACTTTCTGTAGGCCAGTGGTAGGCGATAAAGGCCAGTCGCACTTCGGTTGTGGGTTCGATTCCCACAGCCTTGTCCAACGCGATGGGCTGTCGCCCGTCCTGCAGGTTGTCCTTTTTCTAAAACTACATTACTATAACATCCCATCAATAATATCGAAAAAAACTTTTATCCTTAAACAATACTAAATTATGTCCAACATAGTCCATTCCAATCTTTAGGCTTATCCATAATACTACTGTCCAATCTCATATTATAGTGAAAATGATTACCAAAGAGTTCATATAACAAGCATGTTAATACCATCATTGATCCCCGTATATCATGAGATATGTCTTGTTGGTCACATTCCAAACATTTTAAGGCCTTAATCATGTATTCTCTTGAAAAATGAATACCCATTGAACCTTAGTGAAAACATTAATGCAGTTAAAAGTTAACACTTTCCATATACCAAAATCCTCAAAATACTATATACTCAAACCATGATATCACTTAGTCCTTATATCAATCATGAGCTCATGAATACTGTCAAACATTTCATTTTCTCCTCATCCCTTCATTATGCGCATATCATCTGCTTTCCAAAATATTTGAATCACTTTTCATGGTTACCGGTACCTTAAAATTATTGAAAACCACAATAGACTAATATAAAAATATTCTAATACACAATAAAAGTACCTCAACAACATTATTCTTGAATACCAATACATAAACACTTCAATCCATCCTCTTCAATGATTGTACTGGAATAAGTCCTTCCTTGATTTAGAAGTAACTTTTTAGGTCAGGGCATTGAGTTGGGTAATGCCCATGTTCTCCACAAATAATACATTGAACTCCATAACAGTCTGTCACTCTATGACCCTTTTCTCCACACAGATAACATCGGTCCCTCCATTTGAGGTATTCCTCAAGGTTCTTCTTCCCTTCTTTAGAAATCTCAATATTCCTTTCTTTATGCTCCTCAACATGCGAACATGCATAATAGTCTATCTTCCTCTTATTTGATGAATTAGGCATACCACAAAATTTCACCTTGTTAATCATATATCGTGATGACTGATTCGGCATAATCACAATATCTTTATCTCTAGGCATTACAAAATTTTGTTTCTCATAGTCACCAATTTGTCCATTGGATTCAATGTTAACCAAATTCCTTCTGGTTCCCTCCATTAACTAAAACACAAAAAGAATTCTGTGAGAGGCAAAATCATGCAAGGGAAAACAACATAGTAAAGGGGGAGTACCCTCAATATCTAACATCTTAGGTTAAATTATAATATCCTTAGCGCAATTCTAGGACTATAACCTATACGTATACTTAACCTTAGAGACATCCCTAGACATACCTTAGAAATATCTCTAGGGATCCCACTAACGTTTTCGCATCCTAGTTTACAAAGGTTAACTAAACCTTTCCTTTGATACCAACTATAGAGACCTGAATCTTGATGTACATAGACATTAAATTACTTTTGCGGAATACTTAGTACATAACAAACACACACACACAAGGATCGTAATAGTTTTGTGTCTTTGGAAACTCGGAATATAATCTTCTAATCGTGGTGAAAGATCTTCAACATCTCCCATAAAGATCTTCCTTTTTTTTCTTACCTAAAACCTTTCTTTATATCCTGGGGAAAATAAAACATAAAAGAGTGAGCTCAAATGCTCAGTAAGGTTAAACAAAAGAAAATTCAATCACATCATATTCATAAGAAAATAACTTTTGGAAATCTTAACCTGCAAAAGAGAGCATAATTTCATAACATGGGATAAATCATAGTAGTGAAATGGAATCCCAATAATCATAACATAAAACATGAAACTTTGTGGCATACACACATAATCATAGAGAATCAGATCTTATTAGTCAAGACTCATTGCCAAGACTATCTTAGTGGACAAAGTCCATTTCTGAACTGAGTCACCCTCGTTTCAGTCCTGTTTCACTAAACCGGTATAACCTACCATTCCAGCCATGCCTATCTAATGAGATATAAAATCTTTACCCAATGCATTGGAGGGAGATATAGGTCCCACCAATCTCATAATGATACCATTTTTATGTGTTCCACAAAATCATAAATCATACATCATTGCATAACCCATGTAATAAAAATGGGATTCTTAAACAACATGACATCATAAAACAATTCATATAAGATAAAGTGATTCATAAAAATAATTCAATCACAACATAATCAAATCAATGTAATAATAGGGATAGAAACAAAACCCTTTATTATCTTAGATGGAAAATAATTTTGATAAAACACTTGAACTCCATTCTTGAGGAAAATATCCCTTCTACTTCAAAAGCACTTTTCCTTTCTTAACATGTCGTACAATTATAAAATAAAAGAAGTTGATTAAAAATAAACTTGGAAACTTATAAATGAATCTTCTTGGAAATAATGTTTTAAAAATCCATTCATGCTGTATAAGTTAAAAAAACATTCTTCATGCTTTTTTCGTAAAAGTCAAAAAGTACCTCGTACGAAAAACGACAAAAGATTCCTTTCATATATTTTACTAAAAACTCACCAAAGGGTAAAATTGGATTTAAACAATTGTAGTTGGATGGAAATAATATTACATATTCAGGAAACATGGATGTGGATGATAAAATACACCCATTAAATACTAAATTATAAACAATCTCGGATAAAAATGAGATTGTGATATTTCCCTTACCTTAGGTCTGATATGCTTCGTAAGTGTCCAAACCTCCTGTATAATGATTTAAATAATGTTATTTACTTTTTCCAGAATCATACTTATTATAATGATATCATAAATGGTCATATTCTTAGCTTCTTATTAGTAATATTTCATTACTACTTGTTATTCGGGTGTTTATTACTTTTTGTTCTTATGCGTGTTTGTCGAATAAATTCTTATTCTTCTCTTTAGGTTATAGATACCTCATTTCAAGAATGGAATTAGTGTAAAATATATCATATTCATTCATTCAATTAATTTATATAATCATTATGAAATGAAGATCATGTAGAACGAGTCGCATCACATCGTGGAGACGGTATTCCGTACATACGCACGAGTGATGATATCGTTCCTATCATCGTGGAATTTTATTGGAGTGTATGTATACTATTTCAGAATCAATATCACTTTATAATAGTCATATATAGTCATTATTTACACCATTATACCCATCCAAGTAAAGTGGTGGTGGAAAATAGATTACACCACGGCGTGGAAACGGTATTCCGTACGTACACACGCGCGGTGATTTCGTTTTCCGTAGGATGGATAGATGGTGAAATAGGGTTGTTTCATACTTATAATAACATATCCATATATTAGTGATACTTGTGTTATTACTTCATAATGAAACAACCTAAGAAGATGAAGTGGAAGAAGAAATAAAGATAAATGAATCGGTAATGGACATTACCTCTTCTTTGAAGTGCCTCTTTGAGATCTCCTTTTAGGGCACTAAAATTGGTCTTTGAGGAAGACAAGAACCTCTAGGATGTTTCTAGGGAAGTGGAGAAGAGAATTTGGCAGGGGTTTTATGAGCTTGAAGGCTCACAGTGGTGTGAGGAAGAGAGGGATGAGGTGCCATTTTATAAGGGAGGAGAGGGGCACCTTTGGAATAACTAAAAATATTATTTTATTATAAAGTCAAGTTCGGTTTTAAATAGCTCCAAATTGAGTTATTTAGAAGATAAGGTGGGTATGGGTCGAAATACTCTCATCCAATATAATTTAGACAAGTTTAGGTCATTATATTAACCTTATCTTTTAGTTTTAACTCTTAGTTAATTACATTGACATTTACCATGTCACTTTGTATTTTTATATTATATAGTTAATAAACATACCATATACATCCAAGAGACCCCCAAGTTGTTTATTATTAATATATATAACCTTATCTAAGTCATTTGGCCTAACCTTAGATTTTTAGGAATAAAATAAAAAGTAATAATATAATATTTGTTTTAAAAACTATTTTATGTCAATTTTGACACTATTTGGTAATTGATTTTTGTGAAAATAATAACAGAATGATAAGTTCTAAAAAAAGTTAATTAAATAAATAATAACATGTCATATTAACCTATAAAATTATTGTAATTCATAAAATGTCTCAAATTATATTTATTTTGGGTATTTATAACATCAATTATGTCAATATTTCATTAATAAGATAATTACTGCATCATCGTTGTGTCATAAATAAATTAAATTATTTAATGTCTAAAAATTACAAATAAAATACCATTATGTAGGAAATATTTTTAGCTTTATAATTAATATTTATAGTCTAATTTATCTCTTGTATAGCCTCATATTAAAAATTATTTAGTTATTAAACTTTGATTTTAACTATTTTAACCCTTCTTTAAATAAATTAATAATAAATGTCCTAATCTAATACAAGTGGGACTAAATGGTCATATTTTATTCCTAAGTTTTTTTTGGTCTAATTAAACTTCTCCAATAGAATTAGGACATGTTTTAGGGTAATAATAATATCATTTTTACCCTTAATTACCATATTTACTTTTAACCGTGGTAAAAAAAAGTAAAAAGTTACTATTCACCAAAAATTATTTTCATCTCATTGAACCACATTTTAGTCCTTGATATTAACCGTGTCTCTCTGATTTTCTAAATTCCACTCAAAGAAGCGGTAAAATTAAGTTTTATGAAAAATTCGGTTTTTTTTAACTACCACTTAGTGGTTTCACTATTCATCAAAAATTGAAAGTTTTCAGAAAAATACCAAAAATTAGGCCTAAGCTATATTTGATATTAAGAATTCAAAAATGATGTCTATTTTACCAAATTCAGAACATAAAAGTTGCATTAATTAATTTAAAAATTATTTCCCGTCGTCAAAACAAATAGCGTGTTTTTAAGAGATAATAACTATCAAAAGGTTCACACTTGTTTATAACTGGTTTAAATGTGAAATTACATCCAATGACCGAAATTTTATTAAATTGTAAAAATATAGTATAAATATACTTTAAAACCACTCAAATTAATAATTTATCACTATTAATTATTTCTATTAAAAAAGTTCTTTTTAATTAAAATTTAGTAAGTTTCACTATTCATCAGAATATGAAAGTTATCCGAAAAGCACCAAAATTTCACCCTAAGATAATTTCGATATTCCGAATCCAAAAATGAAGTCCATTTTGAAAAATAAAATTTAAAAAATTTCAAAAAGTGGTTATTACTATTCATAACGGCTAGTTTTAATAATATTTTAATAGCAAATCGTTGTTTAGTGAAACTCGGTATTGCGTATTACACACGCTATCGAGGAAGGTCACGATTGTATGTAATGAAAGGCAAGTCAATGATGCGTGTTGTGCAAGATCATTTTGGTGTAGCATACAACACAAGACATTAATGAAAATAATATTTTTCATAAAATCTCGGGGTGTTACAACATGGGTCATATGGGTGTTCACAGAAAAAAAGTTTTGGAAAATAATCATGTATGGCATATAATTCCAAAACATCTGATAAAACATGATTTCTATAAAATAGTCAGACAGAATTTGAGTTGAAACTTTCTATTATTGGTCCTTTTAAAATACCATAAGTATGTGCTGAGAGACTATATTTTAAAATCAAATATAAATAGGTTGCGCAAGGGTCTCCTTCCTCAGCACCATCATTAAAATCATAATATGCTTCAAATTCTTGTGATAAGGTAAAATATTTGAAAATACCTTGATAATATTTACCTTTCTTGAAAATATGAGAATATTGTGAAAATATTATTTCTCTAAAAACAACCCATGATCCATGATGATAACGAGGTATAGTGGAGGTGTTTGATATCTCAACCAACTGCTTGCCAGTGAGTTGTATGCTAGAAAAAGTTTCACAGTCATCCGAACATGACTTTGCAATAATTATTGCAAGCATTTCATCAGGAAGAGATAGGAATGTCGTTTTAGATCCTTCTCCTTCCATTCGAAACTGACTTTACTTGTCCCGAAAAAAGTTATAAAACAAGGATTTAACTGAAATAATAGATATAGGGACAAATCATGTGTCTAACAAAAACTCCTAATCCCTAAAGTTTCCTAAACCGACCTTTGATACCAACTATAAGGCCCCAGCCTTAAACCTTACTTAATCTTGAGTTATTACAAGATTACACATTGAGGATCTTTTCCGGTTTAGAGTTTTAGAGAATTAGATCATAACTATTACATCTTAAAAGATTACAAATTAGAAACTTCTACTAAGTTTCCATAAAATAGAAACTCTTAAAAAGAAACATGTCTAGTTCCATGTTTTAGATAGCATGACATTTCCTTGATCCCATCCTTTACCCAATTCTACATTAAGTCCTATGAAAAAAACATTTCAAAAAAAACTTGGGGTGAGCATAAAAAGCTCAGTAAGGGATACACAAAGAATGAAAACTGTTAGTTCTTAAAACAACAAGTAAACCATGTATATATTATCAAAGTAATACCTTCACATTTATGAAGTAGTAAAAACTCTTCACTAAATAAAATATCATTACTTACCCTTTTGTAATCAAAAGATTATCATAAAACCCATATAAAGAACACATAACATATAAAGGTAACTTGGGACATAATACTTAAGTGGAATAACCATAAGATCGACTTCCACACATATCACTTAATGGAATAGCCATTCGGCCAACTTCCATACATACTTAATGGAATAGCCATACGGCCGACTTCCATACCCAATGCATTGGAGGTTATAATGTAACCACCCGTCCTGGTATTCACGGCACCACCCGTCATATGGTTTATCATGTAACCACCCATAAAATGTCCAAGTACCATTATAAAATTATAACACATAAAACCAATATAAAGGAATGATAACATTTCCACATTTCAATCACAATATATCATTTAAATATATTGACAAAATAGAATCCTTTATCAAAACCATTTTCAATACCAAAATACATAAAAGAGTATATGTTATTTATTTTATTTTAAAAACATTACAGCTTGTTGAGGAAGCCAAAGATAAAATAATACTCGCGGCGGTGGAAAAGGTCGTTGTCGCGGCGTACGTTAAAAGAAACATTCCTTTTTTTCGTTTAGTAAAACACTTCGTAGAAAAAGATTCATTTTGTATAAAAGTAAAAGTCAAAGGGGTTTATACACCGTATAAAATAAAGTTGTGTATAAAACAAAATATGCCTCAATGAAAGGAGATTGAGACGAAGTCCCTTACAAAGACGGTATCCTTGGTTTAAGGATAAATCAATTACATAATTATGTGTGACAAACGAATACACCAAATATAAGTGGATATTAAGTGTAAAAAAATCAGAGGTTATTCACACATATTCATAGAATGACATATTCAAGGAGTATAAGTTTATCCCAAAGAATCAAATTTGGGTTAAGAAGTTCCCTTGCAAAAATTCGACAGCCTAACGGCATCACTTCCAAATTCAGAAAAAGAGTTGATGAGAGATAAAAAGGATATCTCATCACATGGAAATAAAATTTAAATAAATAAGGATATAGAAGAACATATCCCAACACAATAGTATGTTAATTAAAAGACATAACAAAATAAGTCTTTTAAAAAGAGGAGAGTGAAAGGTTCCCCTACCGACATGGGTATCTTTCGAAACATACACCCCGTGAAAGAAGGACAATACAACATTGATGTAAATAATCATAAATGAAAGTATATTACACAATGAGTAAAATAATGGGCAGTACATATACCACTCAAAGGAATTTGTGGAAAATGTAGCATAAATCTCACAGGAATAAAAGTGAGACGAAAAATCCCTTACAAAAACTCGGCAGCCTAACGACGCCACTTAAAACTTACAAAAATGGGTTGGTGAGATCAAATAGGGTCTCTCATCATATTACCATAAAGTTTATAGAAAGAGGAATATAAAAGAACATCCTCCAATATAACAAAGTGGAGATTAAAATAAGTGACATAAAGGAGAGTACTTAAAAAGAAACAGAGAGGTTAGTTCTCTTACGAAAATTCGGCAGCCTAACGACACCACTCAAAACTTCCAAAATGGATTGATGAGAGAGAATAGGGTCTCTCATCAGATGAAAATAAAAATTACAGTAAGAGTAATATAAAAGAACATCCCAATCACAATAAATAAGAGCTTAAATAGAATTACATAAAAGAGTGTACTTAAAAAGAAAGAGAGGAGTAGGATCCCTTACGAAAATTCGGCAGCCTAACGACGCCACTCAAAACTTCCAAAATGAATTGATGAGAGAGAATAGGGTCTCTCATCATATGAACACAAAAATTACAGTAAGAGTAATATAAAATAACATCCCAATAACAAGAAATATGATCTTTGAAAGGAATGACATAAAATAACATACTTAAAAAGAAAGAGAGCAGTATGATCCCTTACCTCAGGTCCGACTTGACTCGATCGTTCTTTAACGTCTTGAATAATAAACATGAGTTAATTTCTACTTTATTAAGAACATTTTTCAAGTTAATTATTCCTTTTATATCAATTATTGACATGTTATAAACATTATGTAATCATTTAAGTTAATAATGTTTGTTTTGTCGATATTTGGTTCTTAAGTCAAAAGTGGACTTCTTACAATTACATGTTGTTCGTGTGGTCAAAGGTTCTTTATATACAGAATGAAATTACTGATTTAAATATCATATATATCATATATATCCATCATATACATGTATTTATAATATTACATAATCATTTAGAGGTAGGAAATGAAATGCACCGTTCATGGAGACAGTAAGCCGTACGTACGCATGAATGCTACTTTCATTTCTATGTCATATTAATGGAATTAAAACTAAATGAGAGATGTGTATATTTTTAATCCTAGAATTATATTCATCCTTTATATTTATCATTCATCATATATATCCATTATATGTACTTATAATAGTACATTACATTTGAGGATAAGAAATGAAATGCACCGTTCATGGAGACTGTAAGTCGTACGTACGCATGAACGCTATTTTAATTTCTATCTTATACATTAATAGAAAGAAAAAAATAATGATATAAAGGTATATTATAATTATAGTATAACATCATATATAATAACTTTAAATCCATCCTTTATACATCCCACATATGGAATTAACGAATCAAATCACTTTGAGGGGGCGGTAGTCCGCACTTCCTAAAATGAAGATATCGCGTATACCCATAATGGAAGCCATAAAGGTATGCCACAAATGAAAAATACAGAAGATTAAGTAAAAACATAAACATATTATATATCATATATCAACATAGTGACATCTTAATGGCCACCTTTGAAGATGTTATATGAGTGTTGAACAATCATCGTTTCGTGAGGCAGAAATTCGCCATCCACAGAAATAGTATGTTCTTTAACCATTAGATGAAGGTGTGTGTAAGTGTAGCTCTAATACTTATTATAACAACATCATAGTATATTGAATATATTGGATTTGTTACAAAATAAATTAATAAAATGAGTTTAGGGGGTTGGAGAAGCAAAATAAAACAAAAGAGCACAAGTGAAGACGTTACCTTAAAATTGGGTAACTCCATTTGGATTGAACCAAAAGGGTTTCTTGAAGAGCTTCCTGACTATGTTAAGGATTATAGGATGAGTATAGGAATGTGGAGAGACAAAATGATCAGAGATTGTCCGAACCAAAGGTTTGAGAGGTGTGGGTAAGGTGGTAGAGGTGGGGGCCTTTTATAAGAGGAGAGGAGGGGCACTCTTGGAAACGTATAAAATGTTACTTTATTCTCAAATGGTTTTCGGATTTTAATGGTCCCACATTGATGTGTTTCGAGGATAAGGTGATAAGGGTTTGAAATAAACCCATCCAATAGGTTTTGGAAATGTTTAGGTCTTAGAATTTACATTATCTTTCCATTTTATTTAAATCCTTTATTAATGAGTTGATCGGTGCATCATCATGATGTCATAAATAATATAATTTATTTAATGTCTAAAAATTATAAAAAAAATACTATGATGTAGGAAATAGTTTTATCTTTCCAATTAATATTTATAGTCAAAATTATGACTTGTATAACCACATGTAAAAATTGTTTTAGTAAAACAAATTATGTTTGTGACATTTTTATTTGAACTTTAAATAAAAGGCGTAAATGTCATTATCAAACCCAAGTGGCTCCATGGGGTACCAAAAATCGACCCATGGGTTTTCTTGGTCGCCCATAACTCATACAATAGGGTTAGTACAAGTGTCAATATATTTTCATTTTATTATAATATCATTTTTACCTTAAATCACACTAATTACCTTTAATCGCGATTAATAAAACTTAAAAGTTACTTTTCATCAAAAATTATTTTCATCCCATTGAACCACATTTTACTTAAAAATTAAAATAATTTAAATTGGATTTTGGAAATTAAAATCATAGAAGTGGTAAAGTCCCATTTAAACGAAAAATCAAATTTTGTAACCACCACTTTGTGGTTTCACTATTCATCAAAAATTGGAGATTTTCAGAAAAATACCAAAAATTCACCCTAATCTATATTTGATATTCCGAATTCAAAAATGACGTCTATTTTACCAAATTCATAACATAGAAGTTGTATTAATTAATTTTATAATTAAATCCCGCTGTTAAAACAAATAGCTTGTTTTTATGAAATAATATCTTTCAAAAGATTGACACTCGTTTATGTCCAATCTTAAAGTGATATTAATTACAATGACCACCATTGGATTAAATGGTAAAAATATATTCTATTTACACTTTAAAACCAATTAAAAATACAATCTAATCATATAAATAAATTAGATTAAAAAGAGGTTTAAAATACAACATTTCTCACTATTCATTAAAAATTGAACTTTTTCAGAAAAATACCAAAATTTACACAAAGTAAATTTTGATGTCCCGATTATAAAGAAGAATTTTATTTTGTCAAATATAACACATAAAATTGTCAAAAAGTGGATTTAAAAGAGGTTCTCCATCAAAAGGCGGTTAATCGACCTTTTAAAGAATATTAGACTGTCTACGCTTAAAATTGGATTCATTCGCATTTTTAATCCTCTAACATTTATTGTAAAGAGTAAAAATATTTGACAAAGATATATAATCATTTTGTAGGTAGTACTGTTCATTCTCGCCATTACAACGGCTAGACATTAACTATTATTTAAAATAATATTATTTTATTATTAGAGTACAACGTAAGATTCCCAAGAAACTCGTTGTTGCGTATTGGGTACACCATCGAGCATATCATCCCCTTTAAAGTAATATTAATATTTTATTCACAAATATGGATAAATATAAAAATTTCATATTCTTTATTCACCTGGGGCGTTACAACCGGGACCACCAGATGGTAGTCTAACTCTGACACCACCACCCCTCCTACCACCAGCCTCTGTACTGGGAGAAATATCAGGCTCCTCGTTAGATATCTCTAATCTAGGTCGTGGATCCTGAAAAAATGTTTAACACAAAAGTAAACACATGAAATTATAAGTTATTTAAATATATATATTTGTAATAAAATACTCACAATAGGTATGAGTGGAGGAATGACCATCTGTGTCATGCGAAGATTATTTTCTGTCATATTTTTCCACCACCTCTCCTCAATGGGTGTCATTTCCTGCAATAAAAACATTTATGGAAGTAATTAGAAACATATAACTAATGTGTAACCCAAAATAAAATATAGAGAAACCATTAGGATAAAAACACATAAAGAAACAGAATATTTATGGTGGTTTGAAGGTATGTACTAGGATACACACTCAGAATTATGTAGGTGAAACATGTAGGTGAGAACACAATTGTATGATTCTATATATTTCCCACCACAACTTCGGTTTCACAATCAACTTTGAAAATTGAGCTATTGGAGTCATCATAAGTAATAAACGGATTGCTTCCAATTTTCAGGGGGTGGGGGCATCTGGCTGGATGGGGGGTGTCTGGGGGATGGTGGGTGGGTGTCTGAGGGTGGGGTGGGTGGGATATCCAGGGGTCCCGGGCTATCCATGGGGGTGGGTGGGCTGTCCACGGGGGTGGCGGGGGTGCCCATGGGGGTCGGGGGTGTCCAGGGGGGGGGGCTTTCCAGGGAGTGGGGAATCATCACAGAATTTTTTTTTAGTGGCGTTTTTTATTTTAGCGACGGTTTCACCTGCCAAAAAATGGATAGGATATAGTAGTGGTTTGAACCACCATTATATCCTCACCATTTTTTGTCATGGAAAACAACTGATGAAAAAAATGGTAAAAAAATATTGACCTTAAATAGTGGTGGTTCAAACCACTACTAAACAACCATTAGGCATATATAGCAGGGATTTAAAACGTTGCTATATATTGCTTTAAAAAAACCCAACTGCAAAATTTGTGACCCTGGAAGATAAAAACAAAATTCAATACATATGTTTAAAATTATATCCATATTCACCGCACCCACCTATGAGATCATATAATAATGAAGGTTATCAACATGGTTTACTAGAATGTCAAAATTAATTTACTATTCCATGAATACATTACATTATTTAAGCATGGAAAAACATTCAAGTGGCTATTATATTTCTAAGACATCCTTAAAAGACATTAATGAAGGAAGAAGTGAACTCATTAAAAAATCTAATGAGATGTACACAATATAAAAATGATATTAAGATATGGGATATTAGTGGTAATGATCAAACATGGATCCAAACTTATAAATGATTCAATAAGTATAAATATGTTTAATGAGATTTTAGAATACTTTGAAAATGGGATATGTTTTTGTACAGTTCCAAATAAACCAATTAGAAAACATTTTATCTATTTTATAAACATATATTTAAAAACCACTCATTTATATCATTAAAATATAAATATGTTTCATTATTAAAAAAATCAATTGTTGTCATCATAAAAACATAACCAAATAGTAACTCAGTGAGTCGACACCACCTACAAAAAATTAGTCACGCATTATGAATACAATGATCTCTAAAAAGAACTTAAGAATAACTCACCCAAAATTCATTACCAAAGGAACCCAATACATAACCACTATAAATGCATAATAAAATAAAATACATTAAAAACCAACACTAAAAACTCTATAGAACAAAAGAAGAGGAAGCCCCATGATCCTAGGAAAATTACACCATTCTTAGGTGGAATCACCGTATTAGTGGTATTATGTCGTATGTTTAGTTACAAATGATATATGAAACCAAATTCAACCCTATTCATAGACATCTACCAATCATGTATTAGTCATTGATTCAGTCTCAAATAGTGTGAATCATAAATTTTTCCAAAATCCCTAAAATAAGAAAAAATGACGTGATCTTTTTAGATATTGCAATAAATGTAGAAATCGGAGGAAGAGGGATTATATGTTTGTATTTGGTAAGAGGTTTAAATAGTCTAAACTAGATGGGATAGTTACAACCGATCGGATGGAAGAACTTCGGTTAGGGTTCACCTATGCGCCGGGGCTTCTGGAAATTGGGGGGAAGGAGTTCTGTGTTGTGCTGCGAGGGCGTCTGGAAATCAGGATTATTTGAGGAAACCTTTCCCAATGGTTTTTAAAAACCATTGGGAAAATATGGCCTTTACCAATGGTTTTCTACAAACTGTTGGTAAAGGGTGAAAATATTTTGTATTTCCCAACGGTTTCTTCAAACCGTTGGGAAAGCCTTCACAAAACCAATATTTTCCAACAATTTTTACAAACCATTGTTAAAAAAACACATATACCAACGGTTCTGGAGAACCGTTGGTATACAAGTTTTGGGGAAACAAAACTTTCCATTAGTTCATCCTTATGAAATTTTCCAAAGGAGGCTCTTCACCAACCCATCGGGGATGTGACCCGCCGCAAGTATGTTTTAGAATGTTTTCGTAGCATAGAGTGTATCCAAATAATTCACTAACTACCTAAGTATTTCATGCACTCTTACATGATGGGTGAACTATTTTAAGAATTCTTAAAAATATGATCAATCCCTTTATTCCATTTCAAAAGTTCCAGTTTCCTTCCATTTAAAACCAAAATAGGTTTTATTCAAAAAACATTCCTTTTTCACAAGATAAAACCACTGGGTTTCTATCAAATCATTTTAAGCCATTTTCACCAGTTTGAAATCCATTCAAAAAATATTCCATCATTAAACAATTTATTTCCACAATTAAATTCAAAACTTTATTGGAAATAATTTTCATCAAATCCACAATTCAAACTAAACAATTTAAATTAGCCAATTTTCATAAGCACACCCAATTCAATGAATTGGGGGTTTTCCAAATTTCTATGCCAAAACCATTTCAAATATCTTGATTCACTGGAATTGGGTTTTTATCAATTTAATTGAAATAAAAATTGAGAAATTTAATTTAAATCAACTATTGAAATAAATCAAGAAATACAAGGATAATCAAATTGGCCAATCAGAATGGAACCACATACCTTAAAGTCATCGATGTCAGCAGAAATGATAAACCTCCCTATGTGGTTCAATATACCTCTGTATGGCCCTATTATCGTAAGCATCGACACACAAATGGATTATGTTCATCAAGTATTCCTATAATATTAAATGCGATAATACTTTATCTCTCTTGGATAATATCTGGATTATCATTTTATGCCAGCGCATGTGTTTGAAATTATACCTCAATGTTTCTTGAAATTACTTGTTTATAATTTTATATTTTATAAAATTATCATTAATTACCCAAGTAATTATCATATATATATATATATATATATATATATATCTTTTGATAAAAAAATAAATAACCTTAGATAATTTTAATAAATTTTTCCAAGTATGTTTATCGACATATATATATATATATATATTATGATAATTCATTTTGTTTTTATAGTCCAAATAATTATCATTTGATAACTTTAAAAAATTATTGATTTAATAATTTGATGAAATTATCATTCGTTAAATCAACCTAGTTATTGTTAAAAAATTTCACCTAATTATTCATTGACTGATAGTTCATTGGGATTATCCTTTATTTTAACAAAATTATATTCTCAAAATAAATTATCAATGTATTTATCGCCTGATAATTATTTAAAATTATCCTTTCAATAATTTCATGCAATATCTATTTGATAATTTTATAAATTATCCCGTGATAATTATATCAATTATCTTTTAATAATTTTACAGATTTTTTTTGAAGAATAGTGCAAAATTTCTCTTTAATAATTTTTGATAAATTATCCTTCTATAAATTTGGTTTATCAAAAATAATAATTCAAGGTCAAATAATTTTAAAAATAATTATCCCTTAATAATTTATACAAAATCTTTTATAATTCAATTTTTCTCTTTTTATTTTATTCCAACACTTTTTTCCATTTTGATAATTATGAAAAAGAACTAAAAATAAAAAAATGAAAATAATACCTACAACTCCAAGGTGTCTTACACAAAGAATGGAAGAATAACCACATACAAAACCAAAATAGATCTTGGGAGACCTACTGGTTGTGTTCACGGAGGTTTGAGGTGGATTGAAATCATTGAGATACACCACAAATAGGAGCTAATGGGGCATATGAACCCAAAAACGCAACATTTTGAGTCCTAATTTAACACATCTAATTTAATCCACAGTTTAATAAAAAAAGTATTGCAGAGTCTTTAATTTTCCTTTATTAAGATTTTTCAACTAAAATTGATTAAAATGGTCTTGATTTGAAATCTTTTGAGAAATGAAACGCTCAAAAATGGAGTTTTACGGTTTAGGGAAGATGGAGCACTGTGAACCCCTTCATTGATATTATTGTTATTTTTATAAATTAATTTAATATATTAAAATTACTAAAAACATAACCATAAAGATCGATGTGACCAAACACATGTTGATCATGAGTGTTATACCCTTTCTAGGGTAAGCACCCCATTCTGGATCCAAAGATGGTTTCAGATTTCTCAAACAATGTATCATTTAAAAGATATTAATTATTTATTATTTAAAAATAGTAATAAATAATTAATTATAATAGAAAGGTTTATTTTTGCGAGTGAGGAATCCAAACGCCAGATGCTAACAAATGTTATACCTTGTGTAGGGTAAACCCCTCATTCCGGGCCCATTAGTGGTCTCAGATTTCCCATACGACACACCATTTGGAAGATATATAATTATTGTTAATAAATAATATATTAAATATTATTAATATCTTTATCTCATGAGCGAGGCATCCAAAAATCCAGCACGTTTTAATGTTATACCCTTCTTAGGGTAAAAACCACATTTCAGACATAACAGTATGCTCAGATTTCTCATATGACAGACAGTTTTGGAGTCATTCAATTATTTTGAATAAATTGACCATGATTGAAATAATATATTTAATATTTGTATTCCATACTCCCCGAGGATTTTCAGACCTCATAAACTTATACTTACTCAATATTTAACACAAAAAATATTCAATTGAATATTCTTAAGTATTAAATGGGAGTTTTACCATTCCGCAACATGTTTAACAAAAATGAAACTTTTCAATTATAATCCATTCTTTTCATTTAACGTAATAATAATTTAACAAAATAAGGTTTAGGAATACCTAAAACAGTAAAGATATGTTACAATCTCCCCACTATAGGAACTTTCTTTCCCCAAAAATCCTACGAGGAAGCGTCCATGTCAAAAGAGACAAGGCCACTGTTCTCTCATTAGTGCCTCCCTCTCTCACATCTCATGATAATTAGAACCATGCTTCTAAATCATATGGACCATAGCTATATTCCTCTCATGAAGTACCTTGGTCTCAGAATCAACAACCATGATTGGTCATTCAGTCATAGATAAAACAAATTCCACTTCAAGATCACGCCTTCTCAGAACATGATATGGGTTAGATAAATGCATTCGAAGCTAAGATACATGAAAAACATTATGTATCGACATTAGTTGTAGTGTTAGTTCTATATGTTAAAAAACATTCCACACCTAAAAAAATAATAAAAAGATTCTACAAAACAAGGTTCAAGATTCCCTTGCCTCCCAAGTCCTCAATAACCCAACCAGGGTGAAAGCTTCAAGAATACATGGTCACCAATACTGCTGCTTCAAGTTGTAGAATGTATTAGTGCTTCCTGGGTGCACAACACATTGAAAATTATGGAAATCCCCCCATTATATCCTTCCTTCTCACTAAAGGTGCAATATAATAATTATGATAACACAGAACACCCTCTTTGGATAATGACCATTGGCCATCAGTCTCCCCACCTTAAAAAGAGTCTCTAATGCTATAGAATTCATCATCATGATGTAGTTATTAAAGAATCATGTTGAGAAGAGAATATGTCAATTGAAAACTGGCTAAGGAAACTTCATCCCCCATCCACTGAACTCCAATATGCAACTGTACAAAAAGATTCATCAAACTCTACTCTTCTGAAGATTATTTCACAGTTTGTGTTGGAAGCTTCCAGCTTATCACATCTGCAACAATATTCTCTTTCCCCAGGGTATAGGCAATGTCAAAGTTGAAAGATTTTATGTAATCCAACCAACGCCTTTGGTAGAGATTCAAATATTTTTGAAAGTAGATATAACTCAAGCTCTTGTGGTATGAATACACAATAAAACTTTCTCCATAAAGGTAATGTCACAAAAACTTAAGTGTGTGCATTAAAAATACAAGTTAAAGTTCATGGGTAGGATATATCTTCTCATGAGGCTTAAGATGTTGAGATACATAGGAAAAAATATTATTACCTTGCAAAAGTACACATACCAAACCTGAACATAATGAAAAACAGAAGACAAAATAGCCTTTCCCAGCCTCAGGAAGAGTTAACACTGGCATAGTAGTCAAAAGACTCTTTAACTCAATAAAATAACAATAAAATTTATCATTCCAGGAAAACTTCTATCCTTTTCAATTGATCAAACAAATCATAAATTCATGGTAATCGATATTTTTACTTTATCAATACATTATTGAGCTTTTGATAATCAAGACATAAGCGAAGAGAACCATCAGCCTTCTTGGCGAAGAGAACCAGTGCTGCCCCAGGTGACACACTCGGGTGAATAAAGGCATTATCAAGAAGATCATCCAACTGGGACATTACTTCTTTCAGGTCAACTAGAGCCATTTGGTAAGAGAGAAAAGAAGCTGGTCGAGTACCAGACACTAATTCAATAGAAAACTCAACCTCCCTTACCAGTATAAAAACAAGATAAGTTAGAAGGAAACACAATAGGAAACTCAATGATGACAGGAGGGAGATCACCACTCATTAAATATCTCTCTAGATCAATATTAAACACTGATATCACTTTCCCCAACTCCAGATAAGAAGTTCCAGATCTACTCCATCTTGGGTCACATTCTTCTTGAAGGACAAGAGGCACACCACTAGGTGTAGTAATATAGACCCTTCAAAGATAAAAATCAATCTAGGATTTATTGGTAAAGATCCAATCCATCCCAAATATTAATTTAAGATATTTCATGTCGAGTACCAAAAAAACACAAATAAAGTTTGACAACTGATAGAGAGAAGACACAAGAGAGATTATGGAGACCTTGCTCTCTCTTTATACCAAGGGGTATAGTAATATCCATTTTAAAAAATAAAAGCTGCATATGAAGATCAAGCATATTAATAGTATAGGTTGAAATAAATGATTGAGATGAACTTGATTCAAAAAGAGCAGTAACTAACAACAAAGCTATAGTAATAGTACTACTCACGGTCATTGGACTAGTATCGGCTTCCTCTGGAGACTCTTCCACTGCGTGAAGAATATTTTTTATGGATGTCTATGGATGGAACCCTTTTGTACGTGAATCATTTTATTTCCCCATAGTTTTTGAATTTTTTGATGATATCATGCCACAACATGGAGTGGTAAAGTTGTGAAAGAACTTATGAAATTCCCCCAAACGTCTGCAGGAGCAACAATTCTTTCATCCTGCTCAGGCTTGAAAAATATCCATAGATTTGGCCAACACCATTGACTCTGGATAAAACTATTTGATGAAAATAACCTTGAAGTCCTTCCAATATAATCCCTCATGTTTCTTTGTCATCACTATCGTATCCAACTATCTTCTTCATGGTCCCTCCAACACAAAGGTGGCACACTTTACCTTGATATCATCTAGTGTCTATAAGAACTCAAACAAAATTTCTATCCTACCCAATCATTCCTCAGCATGATAAGGATTGTTCGAGCCTTTGAAAAATGTTGGTTTCTAGTGAAATAACTCTTGAGAAAAATTTCTAAGAGCACCCCCCAGGTTCCATAGCTGGAGCCTGAATGGGGACTAGAGGTGGTGCCTATCCGAGAGCTTGGACAATGAGTATAATCACCTCAACTAGGCTTGGATCCACTGGAGTATTTTCTCACTAATATTCAAAAGTATCCCCTTCCAAGATCCAATTCAAATGTCTTCTCAAAGGCATGATGTTACACAACATCATTAAATAATATGTAAAACATTAGAAAATGTGTGTACATAGCAAGGAGGGAAACATGATCCTAAATGATAGAACACACATGATTTTTATTTCACTCTATCAAAAAAAAAGGTAAAATACAAGAACTAATTCATAAGACGTCTTTCCCTAACCACCCCTAGTGACTTAAGTTTCATTACAGTGAGAGATATCCGGATACTCAATCACAACTACCACCTAAGTCCCAACAAGAATACTCAAATGCATATTATCATCAAAGAAAAATTCTTAACCTCACTCTGATATCATTTTGTAACGAACCAACCTGGGTACGCTTGTAACCCGATAACCGATCCATCTATGACATAGCACAGATGGAGTTCACAATCCCCATGGGTCGGAAACTAGCACCTGACATCACACAACATGCAAGTGGGAATGATTTTTCCACCAACAATGCGTAATAAAAGAAACAAGATAGTATGAATAACAAAAGAAACTCAACTGGGAGTAATGTACCATAAGTTAACAAGGCATAAACCAACCCAATGCACTACAACCAAAGTACTAAAAAAGAAAGAAAAAACAACCCCAAGTTCCCTAAGGATATAACTCACCAAGACCAAATCTCAACAGCTCAATCCACCTCCAGGAGATCCATTCCCTTTGCTCGAACATAGAAAAAGAAAGTCTAAAAACACCTGAAGGAAAAAGTAGGGTGTGATCCTAAGCCCAATAGGATACAATCAAAGATTCCATAACATATTCTAAATGTAGATTATCTAAATAAAAGATTTCAATTTTCAAATAAATGGGTTTGGAAATTCAAAAGCATAATTAAACAAAGCATTCTATACATTTTCAAATGATGGAAATAAAAATTTTATGCAAAGATTTTAGAAATGATGGAATATTTCTAAAACAATCCTTTATGTAAAACATTTATATAAAATAGTTTATATAAATTCAGAAGGCATGTATGCAGTTTAAACAAACATTGGCATAAATTTATATATCAAATATAAATAAACAAGAAAGCAACATGGTAATATTCTAAAAGGTACGATAGTATGACCAACTATAGGATTCCACAATCTCTATGAAAACTCAAAAAAAATGTGTATACACACGTCCCTATGAAACTGGATAAAGGAGACTTGTCACCAACCCATCGGGGATGTGTCCCTCTGCAAGTATGTTTTAGAACGTTGTCGTAGCGTAGATTGTATCCAAATAAATCACTAACTACCTAAGGCTTTCATGTGCTCTTACATGACGGGTGAACTATATTAAGACTTCTTAAAAATATGATCAATATTATTCTTCCATTTCAAAAGTTCCAATTTCTTTCCATTTAAAATCAAAACAGATTTTAATAAAAAAAAAGCCTTTTTCACAAGATAATACCACTGGGTTTCTATAAAATCATTTTAATACATTTTCACCAGTTTGAAATCCATTCAAAACCAAATCTATCATTACAAAATTTATTTCCACAATTAAATTCAACAATTTAATTGAAATCCTTTCCATAAAATCTATAATTTAAACTAAACAATTTAAATTATCCAATTTCCATAAACACATCCAATTAAATGGAATTGGGGGTTTTCTAAATTTCCATGCCAAAACCATTTCAAATATCTTGATTCACTAGAATGGGGTTTTTATCAATTTAATTGAAAGAAAATTTGAGTAATTGAATTTAAATCAATAACTGAAATAAATCAAGAAATACAAGGATAATCAATTTGTCCAAACAAAATAGAACCACCTACCTTAAGGTTGTTGATGTCAATGACAACAATAAACCACCCCATGTGGTTCAATATACCTTCATAAAACCCTATTATCATAATTGTCGACATGCCAATGGAAGATGTTCATCAAAGATTCCTAGAATATTTCATGCAATAATATTTTATCTCTCTTGGATAATATATGGATTTTCATTTTATGTCAGCACATGTGTTTGAAATTATACATCAATATTTCATGCAATTACACATTGATAATTTTATATTTAATAAAAATATCCTTAATTTCCAAAGTAATTATCAAAAATATATATATATATATATATATCTTATGATAATTCATTATGTTTTTATAGTCCAAATAATTATTATTTGACAATTTTTAACAATTATCGATTCAACAATTTGATGAAATAATCATTTGTTAAATCAACCTAGTTATTTTTCGATAATTTCATCTAATTATTCATTGACTAATAATTATTTGGTATTATCCTTTCTTTTAAGAAAATTATATTCTCAAAAAATTTATTGATGTATTTATATATTGATAATTATTTACAATTATCCTTTCAATAATTTTAGTTAATAGTTATTTGATATTTTTATAAATTATCCCTTGATAATTTTATAAATTATCTCTTAATAATTTTGTGATTTTTATTGAATAATGGTCCACAATTTCCCTTTAATAATTTATGATAAATTATACTTTTATAAATTTGGTTTATCAAAAATAATGATTCAATGTAAAATCATTTTAAAAATAATTATCCCTTAATAATTTGGTCAAAATCATTTACAATGTAGATTTTATCATTTTATTTTATTCTATCCTTTTTTTATTTTGAGAATGAAGAAAATGAACTAGAAATAAAAAAAATGAAAACAATACATGCAACTCCAATGCATCTCACATAGGGAAAGGAAGAAGAGTCGCAGACAAAACCATAATAGTTCCTGGGAGACCTACCGGTTGCGTGCAAGGAGGCTTGAGGTGGATTAAAATCGTTTAGATCCACCAAAAATAGGATCTGGTGGGGTATATGAACCCAAAAACATAGCATTTAGAACCCTTACATAAAAAATATAATTTAATCCACATATTAATCAAAAAACCTATTGCCTAGTCATTAATTTTCCATCATTAAGATGTTGCAACTGAAATGGATTAAAACAGTGATGATTTGGAAGCTTTTGGGAAATGAAGCGTTCAAAAATAGAGTTTTACAGTCTGGGGAAGATGGGGCACCATGAACCCCTTCGTTGATATTTTTGTTATTTTTTAAATCAATCTAATATATTAAAATTAATAAAAAAACATAACCATAAAGAGAAATGTGACCAAATGCATGTTGATCATGAATGTTATACCCTGTATAGGGAAAAAACCCATTCCGAATCCAATAGTGGTTTCAGATTTCGCATATGATGCACCATTTAAAATATATTAATGATTTATTATTTAAAAAACAGAATAAATAATTAATTAAAATATAAATGGTTATTTTTGTGAGCAAGGCATCCAAACGCCCGACACTAACAAATGTTATACCTTTTATAGGGTAAAACCCTCATTCTGGACCCATTGGTGGTCTTAGAATTCCCATACGACAGACCATTTGGGAGATATATAATAATTTTTAATAAATAATATATTAAATATTATTTAATAACTTTATATCATGAGAGAGGCATCCAAAGGTCTAGTGATTTAGAATGTCATACCCTTCCATGGGTAAACACCACATTTCAGACATAACAGTATGCTCATATTTCTCATATGATAGAACATTTTGGAGTTATTCAGTTATTTTGAAAAAATTTCTAGTGCTTAAAATAATATATTTCATATTTTTATTTTTTTTCTCCTTTAGGATTTGGAGACCTCATAAATGTATACTTACCAAGTATTTAACATAGAAAATATTTAATTTAATATTTCAAAGTATTAAATTTTTGTTTTACCATTCCACAATGTGTTTAAAAAACGCAATGTTTCAATGATAAACCATTTGTTTCAATTTAACGTAACAATAATTTAACACAAGAAGGTTTAGGAATACCTAAAATAGTAATGTGATGTTACATCAACCCAACAAGAGAGTGAAAGTGAACTCGGCTAATCATAAGGAGCTCAACACTGTGAGAAGATGAAATTATCATTGAGTATTCTCTACCTATAGTAGGAGAGTGGACTCATTCAACCATGAGAAACTAAACACGGAAAGAACATGGCGTACACTGCACATCTTCACCTCTTTTTTAAGGAGAGAAACTATACCAAAGGTGTGGGTACTTAGGTATAATATATATATATATATGCTCAGTCAAAGAAACTCAAATGAGAGCGTAAGGGGATCTGCATATCACAGTACATCCCAAGAAGATGAGTAGTCAAAAGATAAAAAAATAGCCCCTCGATGATGCCCAACACCTCACATGTCTGCCCTGAACACATAAGTCTAAGGGACTCAATCACCACACCTTGAAACTATATGCTTTGGGTGGAATTGACTCGACTGTATAGTTTTAGTTTGAATTACAAGAATGTGTATCAGTGGGAAAATCATCCCTCTTTCTCATGAGTCCAAAGGTTCGTCAAACCACACCTCATCAATATGCCTCATAGTCAAGGGGTCACCAGTTTTAGGAAATGATATCATGCCCTAGTGTGATAGGAGGGTCCTAGTCTAGTAGTTATTAAGGAATACCACTGCCCAATTCTACTATAGGATACTACTCGAGAAGGTCACCAGGGAACGTTACTACCCAGTCCTACAAGACGGTACTGCTCAGGAAGGTCACTGGGGAACTCTACTGCCTAGTCCTACTGGAGGGTAAGCTCGGTGTGTCATCAAGGAGATTCCACTACTTATCCTAGCTGGAGGGTTATGACTAAAATATTTCATCAAGGAATGCAACTACCCAGCTCAGCTTTAGGGTAATCCCAAAACGTCGAGGAACTCAATTTCCTGGTACTACTAGAGGGTAACTCAGAAAGATCATTGAGGAATTCCACTACTCATTCCAACTAGAAAGTAATATGGGAACTACCATTAGGGAGTGCCACTACCCATCCTAGCTGAAGGGTAATCCTGGTATTTCTCTAGTGATTCTGTACGATCATTTTCAACATCACGTGTTTTTTCAACATGTTTCAAACATGTAATATTTCACATTGTATCTAAAAATAAACTCCTGATGGAACCATCACATTCTACATGAAAAAACACTCAGGATAATCATCTCACAGGCCAAAATATGAGTTCAAACAAAAGAGATATGGAGGTTTTAAGATCACTCAGAATAGATCAAGTAGTACATGGCGTGTGAGGGGACCCACAGGACATGTGAGGGGACCCACAAGACGTGTGATCTCTCTTCACTACCTATTCATGTCTCTAGTCAGTACAAAGGTCTCATCCTATGTAGTAGAACACTCTATTAAGGTGGACTGCACATCATGTCCAAACTATCTGGGACTGGAGTCATGTCCTATGGTCATGTCCATGTACTCAGACCCCATTTATATGTACTCATAATCTATGTTCATTTACTTTGTACACAAAATTTCTTTGGATTTGTAGTCCGTGACACGGCTCATATAAATGAGAAGTAACTGCATAGCATGTCAAGTAAGTACACATCGTGCCATACTTATGGGTTCCCAAACCCTAGCACCACCACTGGAAAGAGGCTACATGTCGTGTGTTCTTCAATGTACACGATGTGTAGTCGTGATTTTTCCAAAAATCTTAGATTTGATCCACCACTTAAAATACACTTCAACCATCACTGATATCACCTAATGTTATTCCAAAACCTTCGGATATGGCTAAAGAACATGGATTCCTATCATCCCTCACCACTAATCATCCTCATTTATCAATGAGGTTTTGTCCAAACATTTTACACACTTTCATGCCAATTTTTATCTTGATTTCAAAGGTTAATCACCAGATCAGTCATCATCACTTCGAAATCTTTCTAGATTCATGCTTAGCTCATAAAACCATTGACAATTTTTCGATTATCCACAAATCCGAGCACCCGATCGGGCACGAGACGCCCAACAACTATCAATTTAGGAACCGTGGGGTTCCAATGGTGAAGAACGCGAATAAAGGTGGAAGAAAATGCATCGATAACAAATGTTTTTACAATATTTGACCAATAGTTCTTGTCCAATGATCAATAACATGCTATAGGGTTAGACACAATTGATTAATCAAAAGAGATAATCTAATTTTAGTTCCTTGGGATAAATAAATGGTGCAGGGATGGGTATAGATTGATAAATGTATAACAATGTACTAAAACTGTTAATATAGGGTGTTAAAATCACCAAAGATGAGTCCTACCTCTTTTTTAGATTGATCGCTAGTGAAAAACATGTTTTCAAATGAGGGAGGAGGATGAGTTGCCTTCATTATGCTTCGATCCACCTTTAATCAGAGGTCTATCATTCTCTGAAAGGAATTCTCCAAAGGAATTCACAAATGGGGGTTGGGAGGAGATATTCACTAGAGAACAGTGGATTGTGAGCCAAACCTAGATAAAATACTATATTGTCTTATTTATAAGATTTTAATTAGGTTAACATTTATTAGTCAAATAAATAAATATTTATTTATTTATATTAATTGCACTTCCAATGATAGATGCTTATGATCATCCCACGTCAACTAATTTTTTGTCATGCATAAGAAAAAAGACAAGTTCCATACCTAATTGTGGTCTCAGATTTTTGATATGATCAACTATTTAAGGGTTATCCTATTTTATTTAATTAACTATGTGTGGAAATATAAATATATTTAATATTTCTTTTAAAATTAATTCCAGCTACATAGGGCCACTAAATTTCATGTCATCTCATTTCCTAGCTTTCGAAATATATTTATAAATTTCTTAAAGTCTTGAAAAGAAAAAACTAGGTATCTACATCATTTCCTCCTTCAGTATTTTCATCCCTAGAGAGAAAAAACTAAGAAAAGAACTTAGGATAATGAGCCCAAATCTCGTTATCCTATTCCCAAGAACTCTCATGCACATTTCCATACTTCCACAACACACGAACCAAAGGGATGGTCCGTCCTCACATGGTCTGATCATGTCGGTCATCGATCATCATTGAGTGCTCTACAAAGGTGGATCCATCCACAATGTCCAGGCCTCCCTAGTCAATGACCTGTATAGGGTCATTCACGTATTTCCTCTGTTATGACATATAGAAGACGTCACACACCTGCTCTAGCTTCAGGGGTAGGGTGAGGAGGTAGGAAACCTCACCAACCCTCTGCACAATCTCGAATGACATAATGAACCTCGGGGATAGTTGCCTCCCTAGCCAAACCTCTGCATTCCTCATTATGGAAAAAATCTCTAAAAGATGTGGCATCCCTGTTTGAACTCCAAGGGACTATGATGACAATATTTGTAGGATTTCTATCTACTCTAGGCCATCTTCGTCCAATCATGGATGGATAACACTTTCTTCATTCCCACCTTCACCAACTCTTGGCCCACAAGAGATGACTCTCTAATATTCATCCTGCAAAAGGGTGACCTTCAGGTCTCTTGTATAGGGCCTCAAAATGTGGCATGTCAATGGTAGAGTGATATTTTTTTCTGTACACATACTCTATCAAAGGAATTTGATCCTCCAATATTTTAACAAAGTCCAATATGCAATCCCTCGACATATCCTTTATCACTTGGATAGTGCACTCGGTATGTACATCAGTATAGGGGTGAAATTTTTTACTCATCCTCAACTGGGTCCCAAATTCCTCCTGTAGGCCCCTCCACAATTGTGACATAAACCACATATAATTATAAAAGATAATATTTGAGGGTACATTGTGAAGATGCATGATCTATTGTACATAAAACTTCCCCAAAATCTCCACCAAACTATGTTCCCTAATAAAAATAAAGTTCTACGACTTCATGAGTCGGTCTACTATCACCTAGATAGAGTCATGTCCCTTTGTTGTGAGTGGAATCTCTATGATGAAGTCCATGTATATGACATCCCATTTCAACTCCATCATCTCAAGAGGCTATAATAAACCCATTGAAACTTGGTGTTTAGCTTTCACCTGCCAACAGGTGAGGCATCATGAGATGAAATAATCTATGATTTGTCTCACACTAGACCACAAAAACTTTTTTCTGAATATTTGTGTACATCTTACCCACACATAGATGTACAACTAAGGGATAAGTTTGGAACTCCTGCATCACCTCCTCTCGTATCACAACTACAACCATTGTTCACCCCTAGAACAAGATCTCATGATTCCCTCATTCAGAATTCCCATCTGCTGCATTTCCTATGGATATCTAATCATGCAGAACCTCATAGTTAATTTCTCCCACCTAGTAATCTTTCACATGATCAAGAATAAAAGGAGTCAACATCATTGACTATAGAAAAGTTTCACCCTCTTTCTCCACTAGATTTAGCTATAGAGAAGCTAACTACTCTGAAGATTCCCACACTTGATGAGCCTTGGACTTCCTACTAAGAGAATATGCTACACCGTCACCCTTCCCTAGAGTATAGACTATCTCGAAGTCATAGTTCTATAGGAACTCTAACCAGTATTTCTACTTCAGGTTCAGGTCACTTTGAGTGAAGACGTACCTGAGGCTTTGGTGGTCTGAGTAAACTATAAAGTTCTCTACTAGAAGGTAGTGCATTCAAATAATCAAGGATAAGACTAATATTGATATCTCTATGTTATGATTCATATAGTTCTACTCATGGAGTATCAATTTCCTCGACCCATATGTAATGACTACCTATTGTTGCATCAACACGCAACAGATCCCAACTCTTGAGGAATCACAATACACCACAAACTCAACGCCTTCCTATGGTTGACTCAAGGCTGGATCACTCATTAACATTCACCTCAACTCCTTGAAGTCCTTCTGGCAGTACTTAGACTAGGTAAATGGTTGTCCCTTCCACATCAAGGTGTTCAAAGGGGACAAAATTCTAGAGAAGTATTGCAAAAATCTCTTATAGTACTCCTCCAAGCCAAGAATGATCTGAACTGTTAACACATTTTTGGGTGGATCCCAAGAAATCATTGCTTTGATCTAGGATGGATCCATAGCTAAAACTTGTTAAAAAATAACTTTCCCTTGAAAGTGAACCTCATGTATCAAGAACTGGAACTTTGATATTTTTCCATAAAGCTAGTCCTCTCAAAGTAAATCAAGAACCATCCTCAAGTGCTTTGTATTCTCCTCCTCTATTACAAAGTAGAAAAGTATGTCATTGATGAAGACAATAAAAAACTGGTACAAATATGGCTGGAAGATCTAGTTCATCAAATCCATAAAGATGTTGGGGGTATTTTTCACACTAAAGGGAATCACTATGGACTCGTAGTGTCCACCGTGACATCAAAAATCCAACGTTGGAATATCATCATCACGAACCCATAAATGGTGGTAGTCAGACCATAGATCAATCTTGGAGAACCATCTGACACCTGATAATTGATCAAATATGTTTTCAATCCTTGGAAAGGTTTACTTTTTATTTATCATGATCTATTTCAAGCGATGATAATCTACATAAAGTCATATGCTCTCATCTACCTTTTTCACAAACAGAACTGGACCTGCTCATGGGGACACACTAGGTCTGATGAAACCATTCTCATGAAGATCCTCCAACAAAAATCATAGCTCCCATATCTTAGTTGGTTCCATATGATACACCATAGAGGATATCAGGGTAGTCCTAGGTTTGAAATCTATGAAAAACTCCATATCCAACCTAGGAGGTAGTACCAGAACATCCTTAGTGAATAAATCCATATAATCCTCTATAACTGAATAAACCCAAATTCTTGAAGAGTCTTATTCTCCAAGGGTTACACTGGCTAACTGATAGATGATAGGATACAACTTCTTACTCACAACATCTACTCATCCTGCTATGAGGTCTCTCTCACTAGAAAAGGAGAACCTCATCCCATCAGTGCATAGGTATCTGACTAGTTTGTGGTGATAATAGATATAGGATTGAACCATGGAAATACAATCCATTCCCAATATGACTTCATAATATTCCATCATGATGAAAAAAATATTCCACGTTAACCTCTCTCTTCCAAGTGATGGTTCACACTACTGACAGATAAAAGAAACAAAATAAGCATCCCCTATAAGAACCTCGAGGCAAAGATAATGTGCTAGCACCTCCACTAGATGATCCAAATCCCATACTAAGAATATCAAGATAAAATAATGGCTGGAACTTATGTCTACTAATACTGAGGAAAGTGTAGGATAAACATAGATTGTACCTTGAATCTTCTCGTGCATTGTAGGATTATAGATATCTAAATATTGCAGGTTTCCGCAGCCCAAACCACTAGATCCCTTAGAATGACATGGGGAACCTAGTGGTGGTGGTGGTGGAAGGATCTCACACCGTCATCCCCCACCTACAACACCTCCTGATCCTATGCTAGCTCTGCCTCTCTAGTGACCACCATGTCCCCCCATGGGAGATACTTAATCACAGTGTTATCTCTGCCATAGCAGTCCATACACTATCTTCTTATGAAACTCATCTCATCTGGTTGGAAAGTCTCATTCCATGTGACCTCTCCCATCATAAAAATAATACTACCCCTCCCCAGGCTTCCATGATCCTCTATGGTTTCCCTGCACTATACGAACACATCCCTAAGCAAGATCATGGAAGGGTCTCCTATTCCGAGATATCTAGTGCTTACCTATTGTTGTAGATGTCTCAGACCTGTCACTATAACTTCCATCTCTAGATATATGTAATCCCTCTAATAGAAATCCATCTATCATAAGTTTCTGCTCCAGTACCCCGAAATAGGTGGGGATGCACAAGGTCACTAGGCTAGCTCAGATCTCTCTACGGAGTCCCTGATCAAACTTATGTTCTTGGACGTATCCATATTTGATCATGTTGAGAGAGTAGCATGTAAGGTCTATGAAACTGGATACATAATCATCCACTGTAATCCCTCACTACTGAAGCAACAAAATCTCTTGAATCCGAATTTTTTTTAAGAAATAGGGGTAGTAATCCTCACGAAATAGCTACTGGAAGTCATCCCATGAGAGTGTCGACTCATCATGTATCTAAGTAACTAGGCTCCACCAATGACCAACTACTCTAGGGGAAATATTGGCTTCCAAATCCACCAAATTATCCATTAGTTTCTGGATAATCCTGAATATATGGACCTCCAGCTCTATCCAATCCTCCATCACCTAGGGATCCGGTTCACCATGAAACCTTAGCGGTCTTTGAAGCTAGAACTCACAGAATGAACTCATCCAATGAACATACATAGAATATTTTATTGGAATGATATGATACTCAATATGTGGAGGTGATTCTAACTTCTCATATGAAGGAATGAGATCATGATATGGACCTTCAACTAAGGCCCTGCCACTCGTTGGGTCTTTGTCATGAACTAGAGTTGGTATCCCGACTGGCTATCATCGCGGAGAAATCCTAAAAGTTATCAAGGAGTATAACGGTCAGATGAGAATATACATATATATCAACAATAATGGGGAGATAACTCAAGAATTATAGTTAAAGACTCAATATTATATGATGCATGTACCATTGATCCCTGAAAAAAATCTTGACATGCGAAGTCAAAAAGCATGTATTCGAGGTCATGGTGAATGGATACGTCAACCACCACACCATTACTGGACTCTCTATATTGATAACTACACTTGAGACACATAGACATTGTTTCCCTAAACCCAACCAAAAACCATTTTAGGGAAATATTAGAATAATCTCCCAATGGTTGAACCACCTTTGATACCAATATGTCACAACCTAACAAAATATGGGGCTCAAACCACAACTACCCCAAGCCTACCTCCATATTCTAGGGGTGGAGACAATCAATGAAGTCATAACTTACTCATTGATCCCTTTTCCTAAGAACCTATACTCACGAAAATAGCCAACTTAATGAAAAAGTGCATAGGGGAAAGAAATGAAGCATGAAAAAATACTATAAATATACCAAATATACATGGACCACTAAACAAAATGAAGTACAGTAGTGTATACTGAAAAGAAAAAGTGGGTAAATACAAGCCTAAACCAGAAATACATCTTAAACTAAAAAATGGAAAAGAGTAAACTGTTGAGTGGGACAATATCATGTATCCCAAGCTATGACCACCATACACATTCCAAGAACCTTGTATCCCTAAGCTCCTCTAAAGTCATGATCGACCTCTCTACCATCTGTAAAAGACACAACACTTTTTTGGAAAATCCCATGTATGGTTGAGTATATACATACCTAATAGAACACCCAGAAAAATGACGGGGGGTAGTAAGAGATACAAATGAAGAGGAAAGTAGTAGATATAACAAGTAAGAGTAAAAGAGTACAACTCAACCCAACAAGAGAGTGAAAGTGAACTCATCCAAACACAAGGATCTCAATATAGTGAGAATAAGCACCTATTGTCGAGTCTTCACTACCTGTAGTAAGAGAGTGGACTCATCCAACCATGAGAATCTAAACACGGAATGCACATGACATACCCCACGCATATTCACCTCTTATTTAAGGAGAGTAACTGTACCCAAGGAGTGGGTACTGAAGTAGGATATATATATATATATATATATATATATATATATATATATATATATTCTCAGTCAAAGAAACCCAAACAAGATTGTAAGGGTATCTCTATCTCATAGCTCAGCCTAAGAAGATTAGTAACCAATAGTTCCAAAAGGATTCCATCAACGATGCCCAGCATCTAACATGTCTAGATTGAACACATAAGTCTAATGGAATCAATCACCAAACCTTGATACTATCCTCTTAGGGTGGAACTAACTCACCCGCATGGTTTGAGGTCAAGTCACGAGAACACATCTCAGTGGGTAAAGTGTCATTATTTCTTATGAGTCCAATGGTTCATCAAACCATGCCTTGTCGATGTGTGTCACAATCAATGGATCACCATTTTTATGAAAGGGTCTCATGACATAGTATGATAAGAGGGTCTTACCATGGTAGTCACAGATAAACTTCACTTCCCAATCCTATTGGAGAGTACCTCTCGGGAAGGTCACTGAGGAATGCCACTACCTAGTCCTACTGGAGGTCACCACATAGGAAGGTCATCAAGGAACACCACTTCCTAGTAATTCTATAGGGTAATCCCGATGAGTCATCACAGAAACACTACTTCCCAACTCAGCTAGAGGTTTATGCCTGGAAGATGTCATCGGGGAATGCCACTACACATCCCAACTAATGGGTAAGCCCATAATGTTGAGAAACTCCATTGCCCAGTCCAACTAGAGGGTAACTCGAAAAGATCATTGGGGAATGTCACTACCCATTCCTACTAGAGGGTAATCCTAGAAATACCATCGAGAAATTCTATTTCCCAACCCAGCTAAAGGTTAATCCGAGTATAGCATTGGTGATTCTGTATGATCATTTCCATCATCGGGTGCCACCTCAACATGTGCTAAACTTATGATATTTCACATAATATCTCAAAATCTACTTTTGAGGGTACCATCACTTTTTACATGAAAAAAAATCAAGATAGGCATATTGCGGGACAAAATATGAGTTCAAACAAAGGAGATGTTAAGGTTTGAAGAACACTCAGAAGAGATCAAGTAGTGAATGACATGTGAGGGGACCCACATAGTGTGTGGTCCCTCTTCACTCTTTGTCCTTGCCTCTAGTCAGTACACATGTCCCATTCCATGTATTAGAACAAGCCGTGTTTGTGGACTACGTATTGTGTCCTAACTATCTGAGACTAGGGTCGTGTCTTATGGTTGTGTTTGTAAAATTAGACCCCATGTCTGTGTACTTTGTACATGGCGTGTCTATGGACATGTAGTCCATCAAATATATCATACACATGAGAAGGCATTACATGGTGTTTCAAGTAAGTACATGTCATTCCATCCTTATGGATTCCCAAACCTTAGTGTCACCACTGGAAAGGGACTACACGTTGTGTGCTGTTCATTGTACATGACATTTAGTTGTGATTTTTTTAGAAATCTTAGAATCAATATGCCGCTTCAAATATACTTCAACCATTACTGATATCACCTGATGTAATTTTGAAATATTTGTTTCTGTTCGAATAACACGGATTCTCGTCGTCACTCATCACGAATCGGCCTCATCCATTGATGAGGGTTTGGTCGAAAGTTCCACACACTATTTCACCTCAATTCATTATAATTTCAAAGGTTAATCATCAGATCAGTCGTCCTCACTTCACAGTCTTTCCAAATTCGTTCTTAGATCACAAAACCATTGACGATTCATCAATCCACCTCAAATCTTGGCACCTGATCAAGTTTGGGATGCCTGGAAACTATCGAGCTAGGAACTGAGGTGTTCCAACGGTGAATAATGTGAATAAAGGGGGAATAAAAAACACCAAGAATAAAGGTTTTGATGATAACTAACCAAGAGTTCTTGCCTAATGATCAACAACATGCTCCATGGTTATAAACAGTGGATTAAGAAAAAGAGATGTTCCAATTTTAGTTCTTTGGGATAAACAAAGGGTGCAGGGAGGGGCACCGATCGATGAATGATTAAAAATCAACTCAAAAATTTTATCTAAGTCATAAAAATTACCAAATAAAATTCCTAAACCTTGTTTAGATTGATATATGGTGAAGAATGTGTTTTATGGTGAAGGAGGAGGATCTGTTGCCTTTATTGCGCTTCGATCTACCTTGAATCATAGGTTCATCGCTCTTCAAAGGTATTTTTCATATGAATTTTTCAATAGAGGTGGGGAGGAGAGATTCACCGAATAATGGTGAATTGTGAGCCAAACCTCACTAAAACCCTATAATGTCCTATTTATAATATTTTAATTAAGTCAAAGTTGATTAGTCAATTATTTATTTATTTATTTATTTATTTACCTTCAATTCACTGCCAACTAGTGAGGCATCCAGTCATCCCGTGTCGACTCATTTTATGTCGCGCCTAAGGTAAACACCGCATTCCGGACCCAAGTGATCATCCATTGTTAATTTTGTTTCTCCTGGATCTATCCATTCCTTTAAATAAAATAATGTTAAGATATGAGAAAATTAATCAATTCATAAAAAGGAAACTGTAAATTTCCCATAAGTAACTCATAAATAGAGTGTATAACCTAACTTATGGATCTTTAAGTTTTAATATATATTATCAATTTCAATTTCCAATTAGTTACTATAAACTAAATATATTCAATCCCTAATTATTGTTTATTAATAATGCGTGAATCACAATAGAATATCTCTCGAGAGTGTCAAACTAGGTGTATTTTGGGATACTTTATCGTGAACCGACTGATGATTGAGTTAATACCCAATATGCCCCTTTCAGGGTTACTACCCCTTGGTGCATCTATTCAAGAGATTATATCCACTTATAGTATCCTTAAATGGATTTTATTTCTAAAAAAACTATATAATCTTTACTTTACCAAAATTTTCTGATAATATCCTATACATATAATTTTTCATGGGGTTTTTGATAAAGTTATCTCATCTTAATGCCCCAAAATGACAAAAATAATCACTAAAAATAACTAAAACTTTATATTATACCAACCAAGGTGACCCAATATAAACATATATTTATTATACATCATTTACATAAGTTAAAAATTACATGTAACATATAATCCCACAGTCATAAAACTCAATGGTTTATTATTTTTGAGTTCTATCTATATAAGAAAACTATTTTACAATACTTGTGAGAATTTATATATAATCAAACCACACTTGACCCCATTCTTGACTCCTTATCATCATGACCTCGATATTTGAAGCATAATAAAGGGGTGGGCTCAAATTCTCAGTAAGGGAAAACTAATCAATATTTCATAGAGTTTTATCATAATCATATTATAAAACATGAGTAGGGAAAAATATATTATTAAAAGAACATGGAATAATATGATTTGTTTATAAGTTATAATATAATTTCATGTAATCTCAAATGATAAAATATATACCATGGAATAAGTGTGTGAAATAATGAGATAATAAAAATGATCCATGGATGATAACATAGGTAGATAACATATAAATTTGTCACAAAAATAATCATAGGAATCATAACATAGTGGATCAGGAATCACTTCATGTTTACCTTATTGGATAAGGAATCACTAACTATTTCCCAATGCATTAGAGGGTTATATAGGACTCACCCAGCTAGGGTTTTCCCCCCACCACCACCTTCCTCTCCCCCGTTGTGGTTTGGATGGGATCCTATCATCGACGCTTCAGCTCGGAAAGCTCATGGTGTGCAGTGTCCCTTCTTGTGGTGGCATTGTGGCTTGATCATCTCAATGTTCTCACCATTTACTGGCCATTCCATGCCCTGCTCATTGATCTGGAAAGGGATTCACATGGTGGTATGGTGAGGATTGATTCCAGATACTGTGGTGGAAGTTTCCACTTTACATCTGAATCAGTTTGGGTTTCATGGGTAAGATATGGTCTTCATGTGTGGTTTCAAAGGCGATGACGGGATTTGAGGTTCATGCTTGTGGCAGATCTTATTTGGGTGTTCTTATTCTTCCCTCAGAGGTCTGGATGTGGTGGTATTCGTGGTAAGGGGTGTCGTTTTGTTTCTTTGATGTTCAAATATCGTTTGGGTGTGTTGTGGCGTCGATATCGTTGGAGGTTCCCCACTTTTCCTTGCTTCTCTTCCTGTGGTTTGTGAGATTCAGACTCCAGTGAGCTTCCATTCTTCTAGTGTCCGCGGCTAGCTGGGGTTTGGATGGAGGTGGGGTTTCGACCTTGGTTCCGATAACTGGTGAAGGTTTTATTATGCACTCGTTCTTGATTCATGTTGAGCAGCGGTGATTTGGGATTCATGATGATGGAGCAATCAGGTTACAACGGTGGAATTTTGTGTCTTCACATTGTGTTGGATTTGTCTTGGTGATTTGGTGGAATGGTTTCTGGTGTTAGGGCTGTTTTCCAATTTTTTTTGGAATTTTGAATTTGGAATCTACTACATGGATAAGGCCTAGAGGAAGATTTAGAGCTGGTGGTTCATCTTTGTAGAGCTTTTTGGATTTGGATTTTTGAGAGGGTATGGCGTTGACCATTGGATCGGGCCTGTGCTTTGACACATGACACATTCTTGTCGATATCCATTCAACAGTGGATTGATTCTTTACGATCAAATATAGGGAAGGTGCTTATCCATGTTGTCAGTTGGTTTTTATCTCTTAGACCTTCGTGTTGGATCTGAATCTACGGATTACACACAAGAGGGGGGGTGAATTGTGTCTTTTCAAAATTATTACAATCTCTTCAATTTAGACAAATTCTATCCACTATGCTTTTGCTCAGTTAAATATGCAGCGGAAAAAGTAAAATCATGAACACACGGATGTATAGTCGTTCGGGGAACAGAAGGCCCCTAGTCCACTCCACCAACGCTCAAATCCATGAGCTTGGCGATTTTCACTATCTGGTCCTCGTTTCCACAGACCTATCCACAACTGAGTACAGGCAGTTGACACCTTTACAAGATTCAGGCACACACAGCCTTCCTGGTTCAAACACGAACCCACACAGCTTAGAACGAGAAGCTGATCACTCAAAAATAAAAAGAGTTTCGATAAAGAAAACACTTCTCCAGTTGTTCTTCACAATTGCAACAGAATGCAATTGACAGTAGATAGATCGTTGTCTTCAGAAAATAAAGATCTGTAATCAAAACAGTTCTGAGTCGATCCAGTTGCAATAGATATTACCAGAAACTTCACAACTTCAGCAGCAATAGATTCACAACAGATAGTCGATGTAGAACACGTGAATCTGCTATCAAGATCTTCCTTCGGTAATAAAGGTTTTTCACTTCTTCTCGATCACCAGAAAAGAACACCTTTACACAGTCTCTGTTTCTTGCTCGTTAAAAGATCAATCTATATATTTCACACACTTTCCTGTGTATATATATATCCGAAGTTTCCAAGATAGAACATATATATATTCAAATCTGAGAAAATCTTCCGCATAAATAGATCCATGAAAATCTCCTTTAGATTCGCGATATTAAATGAAATAACAGAGCCGTTGTAACTCCCCTGAGGAATCGGCATAAAAATCTCCGTTTAAATCAATCAGTAATCCGTTGAAAATCGTCTTTGATTCAGTCAAAGTCGTACTTAAGAATCGGCTCGAAATCCGCCTAATAATCCGCTTGTTTGACCAATGCAAAAGGAAATATCGTCTGTCAAAAATATCCCGACGCCAAACGTAGGGTTGATGACGTGGCTCCAAACGTAGGGTTCACAAACGTAAGGTTCACAAACGTAAGGTTGAACATACATACTTTCTCTTCAGCATTCAAACGTAGGGTTGATCATCCATACTTTGTCTCGCTTCAACTCTTCAAAGAACGTACGGTTGATTATAAAAGTAATATTGATGATCCATACTTTTGAGAAACAAACTCAACACTGAAAACTAACGTACGGTTTCTCTTCCATACTTGTCCAACAACGAAAACGTAAGGTTCCTTCCAAACGTAATGTTCTTCTTCCATACTTTTCAACAACGTAAGGTTCATTAACCATACGTTTCAAAATAACGTAAGGTTCCTTAACCATACGTTTCTTTTAACATAAAAAGTAAACTTTTCATCCATACGTTACGTTCATCAGCGTAGGGTATGAACAGTGATTCCAGTACGCGCTAAAATTGATCTTGCGCTACAGTGATTCCAGAACACGCTAAAATTGATCTTGCGCTACAGTGATTCCAGAACACGCTAAAATTGATCTCGGAATAAATGAAGTATGAAATCTCGTTGTATGAAATAAATAAAATAAATTCCTGCAAAATACTCAACGAAATAATTAGTAAATAATTAAGGGTATTTGTGAGCATCAAAATCATCATAAAGAGACAGAGTATTATTTAAAATAATCTACCCCTTTAAAAAACATTATTTTGAATTGTTTGAAAACAATACATTGCTCAACAATCTCCCCCTTTTTGATGATCACAAAACCCATAAAATAATAGAACTAATTTAATTGCAATCTTTATTGAAAAATTAGTTTTATAAAATTTTAGAATTCTGAAAGGATTAAAACAATATTTAACTATAATAAAATTTCTCCCCCATAAAAATAAATTTTCAGCTAAAAAATAAATAAAAGATAAATGTCTTCTCCCATATATCCAAATTTCTTCATAGGAAACAAATGAATTTAAATGAAAATGAATTTAAATGTTGTGTTTATCCAAATTCTCCCCATTTTTGTGATATCAAAAAGAATGAAAAAATTACGGATTTGAACACATTCAATATTGCACTGAACTATAAGTAAATGCTATAATTAACTGTATATGAATAAGTGAATTTGTTATACTGGCTAACTTAATCATAAATCAATACATAACAACAAAACAAAAACAAAAGAAGAGAATTTTCATTCACAAGATGTTATATATATAAAGGATTGTGATATACAGAGGAATCAAGGTTCATGGATAAGACAGGGAAAAAGTTGTCTATCTCCTTTGAATCGCGGTCTTGATCTCTGTAAACTGTTCTCTGAGCCTCTTCATCATCCCATCTCCTAACTTGATGATAAGATCTCTGTTCTCTTGAGTCATATGAATATCTTCAATCAAATTAACTCTGAAAAACTCATGCATCCTTTCTTCTTTTTCAACAAAAAGAGCCAGCTTCTCTGATAACTGATTCAAAAGAATCCTAATCGGTTGCTCTCCAGATGTCAACTGATCCACTAAAAATTTCTGATTATCCAGCAAAACTGACAAAGGGGCACTATTACACTGAAGATCGTGTAATCTGTCACTCATATTGCTTAGTGCTTCTGTAATTGCTTGAAATCTCCGAATCAAATCAGGTGAAGAGCCTGATCCACTCACAGCACTGTTTGCAACAGACTCAAATTTATTCTCCATGTAAATCTTCATCTCAGACAAATCATCTTTCTTTACCATCTCTGATTTTAACTGATCAACAGCATGCAACATATCAGTCTTAAACAAATCTACTTCCTGTCTTGAAACAGTACATTATTTCAGCTTCTGAAACTTCAACTGCTCTAAGTTCAGAGAATTTCTGAGACTAACATTCTCAGATTCTAATTGAGAGATACGCTTGTACAACTCAACAACTTCTTCTTTTCTCGAATTAGGGGCACCCTGTGCTCTATTCTCATGTCCAGAAATAGGTTGATGAGGCAGGGCAAGTGGTAAAGAATCTGCATCTGACTGTTCTTTGTCCTTGTCCTGACAAGGTTGATCCACTGAACTAGCTTTTGAAGCCTGAAACTCTTCCACTGAAAAATCTTCCTGAAGTACCTCTGTATTAGCTTCAGAAGTATGTTCATCACGAACAGTAGTCTCTCTGACTTCTACTGAATGGTCAAGAACAATATTTTCATGTAAATCTTGAGGTCGGGCCACTTCTTCACCAGGCACTGCCTCCATAGGTTGTTCTTGTTGTATTACATTTTCAACAGCCACAGCAGCAGATTGAGGTTCTTTTTGGATTTCCGGTTGAGCTGCTGGTTCCTCTATCGGTGTAGTCTGCTCCACAACAGTTTATCTCACAAATGAATAAGAAATTACCGGTTCAGAAGATTTCAAGGCAGGAGAGATAATTTCTTCATCAATTGATCTCTTCCTTCTAGATTGAAGTCCTTCTTGACTTCTCTCTTCCTCAACTTCCTCCATCTCAAAGCGAATTCTCCTTGCCACTGTACTAACCCTTGATTCTGCTTGTCCCTCCTTGGACTTAGCCGGTTGAGCCTGAGCACTCTCCGAGTCTTCCTCAGCTCCAACAGGTAAGAGTTTTCCTTTAATTGTGCTCCAGAAGTATCCTACTTTCCTCAAAGTTCCATCATTAAAAACATTACTGTGATGACATTTCACCCCAGCATCTACCAATCTGATCATTCCTCTTTTATGCAAAAACAAAGAAATGAACCTTCCATAAGGGAAAAAGGTCATTCTTGCTTCACTCTGACAGTAGTATCTCAGATATATTATCATAAACTGAGGAAAATTAAACTTAATATCACACATCAGAAGATACATTATGTACATGTCAGGGTATAGGATTTTCTCCATCTCAGCCATCCTTGGTGCTAAACCAGTCTGAACAAATTTTACCAAGATTTTCTGATCGGGCTCCAAATCTTTAATAAACATTTTCTTTATCACTCTGGTTCCAAACAGAAAAGAAATAATGTCTTCAGACTTATGTACAGAATCTCCAATATTCCGTAAATCGAAATGAAAAACTTCTTCATGAGGGCAGTTAAGAATTTGACTTATCTCTACAGATGATATGGAAAAGTCCTTATCCTCTATTTGAGCCAATAAACTATCCTCCGTATCTCCAAGGCTAAACTGAACAGTTCTAAAGAAATGTCTCATTTCTGCCTCATAATGAAACTCAGAGTTTTCACTATTAAAAGCTTACTCAAGGCTTTGAAACGACAACGCTTGCTTCAACAGTAAATTAGTTTCAAACAGCCATTCTAAATCTATGACTTTACCTTGCAGTATTTTTCGACCAACTACTTTAGGTTTCTTTGCAGCACTGCTCTCAGCTTCATCTGGACGCTTAGTCTTTGCCATTTCAACAACGATTTCTGAAGGTTCGTAAGTTTAGGGTTTGAAGATTCAGAAAGGGTTTTGGAGCAGATGTGCGGTTTTAGGTTTTCGAAAGGGTTTCCGAAAAAGGTGAAACAGTTTAGAAGGTGAAACGGTTCTGACAGCCTTGATTCCCGTGTAATCACTAATCATTACTTTTATTTAAAACAAAATAAAATTACTTATAGCGGGAAACAGAAATTAAGCAGAATTCGAAAACAGAATAAGATAAAGACTATTTAAAATTAAATAAACCTAACTCCCCCTTAATAAATTCAAACCTTGCCGTGGGAAGTGGTTTAGTAAAAATATCTGCTAATTGATTTTCGGTATTTATAAATTCTAAAAATATATCCTTTTTAAACACATGATCTCTTAAAAAGTGATGTCTTATATCAATGTGCTTAGTTCTAGAATGACTAATAGGATTTTTTGAAATATTAATTGCACTAGTATTATCACATAAAATAGGCGTATTATTGAAATTTAATCCAAAGTCCATAAGAGTGTTTTTCATCCACAACACCTGTGCACAGCAACTACCTGCAGACACATATTCTGCCTCGGCTGTTGACAGGGCAACTGAGTGTTGTTTCTTACTAGACCATGATACTAAAGACTTTCCTAAAAAGTGACATGTTCCTGAAGTACTCTTCCTATCTAATCTACAGCTTCCAAAGTCAGCATCTGAATATGAAATTAAATTAAAATCAGAGGTTTTTGGATAAAGCAGAGATTGATAAATAGTACCTTTTAAATATCTAAAAATTCGTTTAACAGCAGTTAAGTGGGATTCTTTGGGATTTGATTGAAATCGAGCACAAAGACATACTGAATACATTATATCTGGTCTACTAGCAGTAAGATATAACAAACTACCAATCATACCTCTATATAACTTGTTGTCCACTGATTTTCCAGTTTCATCCAAATCAAGTTTTGTATTAGTACACATAGGAGTTGTAAATGTCTTGCTGTTTTAAAGTCCAAATTTCTTAAGTAAATCAGTAATGTATTTGCATTGATTTAAAACATTTCCAAAATCTTTTTGAAATATTTGAAGACCCAAAAAGAAATTTAATTCTCCCATCATGCTCATTTCAAATTCTTTTTGCATTAATTCTGAAAATTCATGACACAGAATTTTATTGGTTGATCCAAAAATTACATCATCAACATAAATTTGAACCAACAAAACATTATTTTTCACAGTTTTCTTAAAGAGTGTTGGATCTGCTAGTCCAACAATAAAATCATTTTTCAAAAGAAAAGAACTTAGTCTTTCATACCAAGCTCTAGGTGCTTGTTTAAGGCCATAAAGAGCTTTAGTAAGTTTGAAAACAGAATCTGGTTTTTGAGAATTTTCAAAACCAGGAGGTTGCTCAACATAAACTTCCTCCATTAAATAACCATTTAAAAAGGCAGATTTAACATCCATCTGAAATAATTTAAAATTCATATAAGATGCATAGGCTAAAAGGATTCTAATGGCTTCTAACCTGGCTACAGGTGCAAAGGTCTCATCATAATCCATTCCTTCTTCTTGATTATATCCTTTAGCTACTAATCTTTCTTTATTTCTAGTTATTATCCCTTGATCATCCTGTTTATTCCTAAAGACCCATTTAGTTCCTATTACTGGATAATCATGTGGTCTTTCAACTAATTCCCAAACCTTATTTCTCTTGAACTGGTTCAATTCATCCTGCATTGCTATTACCCAGCTCTCATCTTCTAAGGCTTCTTCTATGGTCTTAGGTTCTTGTTGGGATAGGAAAGCAGAGAATTCAACTATGTTTCCAAAGTTTCTTCTAGTTTGAATACCAGTCTCTAAGTCACCTATCACAGATTCTAAAGGGTGATTCTTTAAGGTTCTAGACTGTCTAGGCATTATATTCAAAGGTTCTTCAGTATCATGTTCTTCTGAACTGGACTGAATTTCTTTTATATCATTTTCAAAATCATTCTTTAAATTCTCAAGTCTCATGTTTTCATTAGAATCAGGTTCATCTATTTGTTCTATCCTTTTCTCAAAAGGATCAGATTCATCAAATTTCACATGAACTGATTCTTCAACAATCCTTGACTTTTTATTATAGACTCTATAAGCTTTGGAGGTTGCAGAATATCCTAAGAAAATACCTTTATCAGATTTTGGATCAAATTTACCAAGATTATCTTTGGTATTCAAGATGTAAACCTTGCATCCAAAAACTTTAAAGTAATTTACTTTAGGTTTTCTGTTATTCCATAGTTCATAGGGTGTCTTTTTCAAAATAGGTCTTATTAAAATTCTATTCATTATATAACAAGCTGTATTAACAGCTTCTGTCCAGAAATATATAGGTAGGCTATATTCATTTAACATAGTTCTAGCCATTTCTTAAATAGTTCTATTTCTTCTTTCTACAATCCCATTCTGTTGAGGTGTTCTTGGAGCAGAGAAGGTGTGTTTAATACCCATGTTTGAGCAAAAGGAATTAAATTCCTGGTTCTCAAATTCTCCACCATGATCACTTCTCAATGAGATTATATTAAAACCTTTTTCATTTTGAATAGATTTACAAAAACATTCAAATAAACTAAAAGCTTCACTTTTAAATTTCAAAAAGAAAATCCAAGTAAATCTAGAATAATCATCAACTAATACATAAACATATAGTTTACCAGCTAAACTTGCTACTCTTGAAGGTCCAAACAAATCCATATGGATAAGTTCTAGAGGTTTAGTTGTAGCAACTTTATTAACAGATTTGAATGATGATTTGTGTTGCTTGCCAAGCTGACATGCATCATAGAATCTGTCATTTTCAAATTTGAGACTAGGCAAATCAGAAACTAGATGTTTCTTAGATAATTTATGTAAAGCATATATATTACAATGACCAAGTCTTCTATGCCAGATCCAGGATTCACTTATATTAGCAGTTAAGCAGTTTACTTGTTGTTTACACAAGGAATACAAATCCAAAGTATAAACATTATCAGTTCTGGGTGCTCTAAACTTAAACAGTTTATCTTTAGAAACAGTACAACTATTGTTAGTAAAATCAACAGTGTATCCATCATCACAGAGTTGAGAGATACTTATCAGATTGTGTTTTAACCCTTGTACATAAAGTACTTTGTTGATTGAGACTGTCTCTGGATCTCCAACTGTTCCAATACCAATAATCTTTCCTTTGGCATTGTCACCAAAGGTGACAAGTCCTCCTTCCTTTCGAGTAAGAGAAGAGAAATTAGCTGAAGTTCCACTCATGTGTCTTGAGCAGCCACTGTCCATATACCATATTTCTTTCTTTCTTTGGTGACCTGCTACCTGCAAAGATATTCAAACAAATTGCTTTGGTACCCATATTTTGTTGGGTCCAGGAGTGTTAGCAAGCAGTGATCTGGGTATCCAGATTTGCTTTGTTTTCTTAAAATTGATTGAATCATATAGATCATTGGAAATATAAGCTTTCTTAATTCCACATATTTGAGGTTGTCTTAGAAAACAGTTTTTAGCTATATGACCTTTTGTTCCACAGAAGTTACAAATAACCTGTTTATTGCTAGGAACAAAATAATTTTTGTATAACTTAGGTTTTTCTCCTTTACTTCCAATTCCAAACCTTTCCCTTTTAATTACAGTTTTTCCAAGTATCTCATTTAAGACGTTTTCTCCTTTTGTAAAAACTAATGCAACCTTTTTATAAGATTCTACTTCATCCTGTAGAGTTTTTATTTTTGATTCAAAATTAATTTTATTTGAGTCAGCAGAGTTGTATCTGTCAATTAATTCCTTATGTTGTTTTAGCAAAGTATTTCTCTCATCTGAAATAGCTTTGTGCAAGTTCTTTATAGATTTATATTTGTTAAATAATGAGTCATACCTTTCTTCAAGCATATTGCAGTAAGCTGCAAGTTTTTTATTTGAGAAGCTTGTTTCAGAGTTTGATTCATTATTTGAGTCAGAGGAGTAGTATGAGTGTACCTCATCAGTTTCAGCCATGAAACACATATTTGCTTTTAAATTGGCTTCCTCCTTCTCTGAGCTTGATTCAGAAGAATTACTTGAGTCTTCAGAAACACTCCAAGTAGCTTTCATAGCTTTCTTTTCTTTCTGCTCATAATCATCTCTTTTGAAGAATTTCTTCTTCTTTGCATCTTTCAATTTTGGGCAATCCGGTCTGATATGTCCCATCTTTTTGCATTCATAACATCTCACTTCCTTGCTATCCTTTTTGAAGGATTTCTTGAAGTCTTTCTTCTTACTATAGAACTTTCTGAATTTTCTGGCTAGCTGAGCCAGTTCTTCATCCGAATTTGAAGAATCAGAGCTTTCTGATTTAGCACTTACTTCTCTTTTCTTCATCTTTCTATCCTTTTGTTGAGAAGTCACTTTCAATGCAGTGTTTTCCCTTTTTATGTAGACTTTATGCTCATTTACCTCATCTTGCATTTCAGCCTCGTACATCATCAATGTACCAATCAGTTCTCTCATAGTTAGATCTTTAACAGAAGTTGATTGTCTGATTGCTGCAGAGATTCCATTCCATCGAGTAGGAAGTACTCTCAGTACCTTCAACGCTTGATCAGCCTGCTTGATTGGTTCTCCTAGAGCTGTTATATTATTGACAATTTCTGTCAATCTTCCATTCATCTGAGTGATGCTCTCTCCTTCAATCATTCTGAAAGTATCGAATTTTAACTTAGCAGTTGCATATCTCATCTGCCTTACATTATCTGTTCCTTCATAAGCAACAGCTATTGTTTGCCACATTTCATATGCAGTCGGGCATTGAGATACTCTGTTAAATTCATCTGGTCCTAGACCACAGATGATTGCATTCATAGCTTTTGAATTTATGTCATACTCAGCCTCTGTAGCAGCACTCCATGTATCGGGATTTTCAGGAATTTCATAGGGAGTCAGAATCTTTGAATAGACTTTGTAACCAAGATTTTTCAGATAAATAATCATACGTGATTTCCAGCAGCCATAATTATCTCCATTAAAGTAAGGTGCTCTGACCATTGACATTCCCTCTCTCATATCAGCCATGATACACTATGTATAATCTTTAAATACTTCTAGCTTGATAAGACTTTAAAAATAAGAAGCTCCTCCTCTGATACCAATTGTTGGATCTGAATCTACGGATTACACACAAGAGGGGGGGGGGTGAATTGTGTCTTTTCAAAATTATTACAATCTCTTCAATTTAGAAAAATTCTGTCCACTGTGCTTTTGCTCAGTTAAATATGCAGCGGAAAAAGTAAAAGCATGAACACACGGATGTATAGTGGTTCGGGGAACAGAAGGCCCCTAGTCCACTCCACCAACGCTCAAATCCATGAGCTTGGCGATTTTCACTATCTGGTCCTCGTTTCCACAGACCTATCCACAACTGAGTACAGGCAGTTGACACCTTTACAAGATTCAGGCACACACAGCCTTCCTGGTTCAAACACGAACCCACACAGCTTAGAACGAGAAGCTGATCACTCAAAAATAAAAAGAGTTTCGATAAAGAAAACACTTCTCCAGTTGTTCTTCACAATTGCAACAGAATGCAATTGACAGTAGATAGATCGTTGTCTTCAGAAAATAAAGATCTGTAATCAAAACAGTTCTGAGTCGATCCAGTTGCAATAGATATTACCAGAAACTTCACAACTTCAGCAGCAATAGATTCACAACAGATAGTTGATGTAGAACACGTGAATCTGCTATCAAGATCTTCCTTCGGTAATAATGGTTTTTCACTTCTTCTCGATCACCAGAAAAGAACGCCTTTACACAGTCTCTGTTTCTTGCTCGTTAAAAGATCAATCTATATATTTCACACACTTTCCTATGTATATATATATCCGAAGTTTCCAAGATAGAACATATATATATTCAAATCTGAGAAAATCTTCCGCATAAATAGATCTATGAAAATCTCCTTTAGATTCGCGATATTAAATGAAATAACAGAGCCGTTGTAACTCCCCTGAGGAATCGTCATAAAAAGCTCCGTTTAAATCAATCAGTAATCCGTTGAAAATCGTCTTTGATTCAGTCAAAGTCGTACTTAAGAATCGGCTCGAAATCCGCCTAATAATCCGCTTGTTTGACCAATGCAAAAGGAAATATCGTCTGTCAAAAATATCCCGACGCCAAACGTAGGGTTGATGACGTGGCTCCAAACGTAGGGTTTACAAACGTAAGGTTCACAAACGTAAGGTTGAACATACATACTTTCTCTTCAGCATTCAAACGTAGGGTTGATCATCCATACTTTGTCTCGCTTCAACTCTTCAAAGAACGTACGGTTGATTATAAAAGTAATATTGATGATCCATACTTTTGAGAAACAAACTCAACACTGAAAACTAACGTACGGTTTCTCTTCCATACTTGTCCAACAACGAAAACGTAAGGTTCCTTCCAAATGTAATGTTCTTCTTCCATACTTTTCAACAACGTAAGGTTCATTAACCATACGTCTCAAAATAACGTAAGGTTCCTTAACCATACGTTTCTTTTAACATAAAAAGTAAACTTTTCATCCATACGTTACGTTCATCAGCGTAGGGTATGAACAGTGATTCCAGTACGCGCTAAAATTGATCTTGCGCTACAGTGATTCCAGAACACGCTAAAATTTATCTTGCGCTACAGTGATTCCAGAACACGCTAAAATTGATCTCGGAATAAATGAAGTATGAAATCTCGTTGTATGAAATAAATAAAATAAATTCCTGCAAAATACTCAACGAAATAATTAGTAAATAATTAAGGGTATTTGTGAGCATCAAAATCATCATAAAGAGACAGAGTATTATTTAAAATAATCTCCCCCTTTAAAAAACATTATTTTGAATTGTTTGAAAACAGTACATTGCTCAACACTTCGGGTCGTGGTTTGTCTTTAGTCCAGGGAGTCTATGTGGGTTTCCCCCTTTGTCCCTTAAAAGGGGGTTTTATTACAATAAAATAAAAAATTTAAGGCCTTTGGGTCATTTGATGGATGGATTGATAGGACTCACCTATCACATAATAATAATCTATACATATATTTGACACATGAAATCAATCATTCATCATATCCTAAAGAACCTATGGAAAGAAAACGAGTTTTTTAATATTTTAAAATGGTATCACATAAAATGTATTCAAGAAATAGATCAATTGATACCAAAAATTTAGTCACCACAAAGGAGTATTTTTTAATGAAATTTAGAAGGTGATTCAAAAAACATAACTTCATAATAGATATATATTTTTAAGTTAAATACTAAAGTACAAGTAAAACTAAAAAAACATTTTTCGAAAAAGTTTTTAACATTGTCAAAAAATAATAGGTTATGGGTCATATTCAAAAGTCAGTTTTCAAATGGTGAAGTAAAAAATTTTGAAATAATTTATTTTTAAAAATAATCTTCAATAATGAATCCTTGAAAACGACCTAAATGTTTTCTAAAGGAAATTAGAAGTGAAAGATAAAACATATGGTTATGAAAAGAAAACCTTTTTAAAATTTTAAAATAACTTTTTTGAAAACTCAAAATATAAAAAATGTTAATTAAACATAGTTTTAAAAATAGGAAAGGTAAACATTAAGGTTTAATAAAATAACACATAATTATGTTTCCAAATATAAATGATAACATTGGAGGGAAGGGAAAATACGAACATGGAAGAAACCCCACCATTAAAAAGGATGTGAATTATTCTTAACAAATATACAATTTTTGAGAACAAAATTCATCAAGGTAAAATATTTTAATTTTAAATTTCACTATTAATAAAGATATAATGAATTTTAGTGTCACCATATAACATAATAAACCATCTTGTAAAACCGTAGTTAAAGAAGAATAATTATGACTCAAGAAAAGAAGGTGAGTCAAGAAAACCCTTAACATTTTACTCTTAACTTCCATGAAACGTATTTAACCAATTTTATAATAAAAAACAAATTAATAACCAATTTAAAATAATTATTAATATATATCACTTAATATAATCTTAAATTATAATCATTTTATACATTTATTAGTTAGTTATAGTATATTTTCATCATCAGATACTATCGATTTTAATTATTCTACGCATGATTAAAAATCCCAAGGTCGATTCCATTTCTTTGATAAACATTTCACCATTCCTAGATTATCATATATACTAAAATATATTCTTTATAATGATTTATAATTATCTAATTTCATTTTAGGGTATTTTTAGTAACAATTCATGAAGACAGAATCAGTAACGAGTTTGTTTTAGTAATTTATTATGATCATAAGTTGGTATGAAAATAATGCATTAAATATTAACAGAACCTTTAAATAACCTTAAACCAAACAATATTTGGTCATTTATGTATAATAATACTATTATTTATGTTTCTATAGTCATCCATGATATAAATTTATATCACTTTTCATATTGGTGGTTAAACCAACCCAAATAAGAACATGCTATAATTGTGGGGTAATTATAGTTAAGAAAGTGATTCATTTGGTTAAATATAATTACTATAGAAGTAAAATAATATTATTTAGAGTTTTTAAGGCATATAATTATATTTTAAAATATTTTTATAAAGAATAAAAATCAATATGAAAAATGAAATATGTTGTTTCACGGAGGTGGTAGTCCACATGTACACACAGGCGACGTTCTCATTTCCCATGGAATTAAAATATGTTAGGAATTAGTTTATATTTTCATAATATTAATTTAATATTTATTAATTAAATATCCCCTTTTAATATGACATGTATTGTGGTTATGAAAAATTTATTACATCGCTTATGGAGGAGGTAGTTTCCACATAATACAAGCAACATTTTCATTTTTTGAATAGTTGGGAGGAAAGTAGAAATGGAAATACCATAAACATTATAAAATTTTAGTATATTTATGATACTATTGTAATTATTTCAACACGGTTAGATTATATTGAACCGAGGAAAAATAAAAAATAATTGAAAATAAATGAATAATGAATAATTAAGAATTTTACCTTACCCCTTGGAAGAACTCCTATGAAAATTGGAATATAAATTTAAGAGGTGGTGTTTTGAGAAGACCAGAACCTCTAGGACTCATCTATAAGTGTTCAGGATTTATTTGGGTAGATTTTGGTTGAATATAATAGGATCGGGGTTTGAGTATAATTGGGGTGGTGATGGATACTCTTATAAGGGAGAGGAGTAGAATTTTTGTAATAATGTGAATGGTAAAGTCATTATCCAAAGGTCAAGTGCATCAAATAATAGAAAATAATGGAGTGTGGGAAGTGGTAAAGTAAATAAATCCTCTACCAAACATTTGAATACATTTTTTGTACATGTTTTTAAGTATTTTAATATTAGATGACTCACTTTTAAAAAAATTGGGTTTTTACTATGGTAACTAATCTTTACCTGAGTAATTTATTTTTAATGAAAAAGAATAAAATAGAACTTATTACATTATTTTTACCCAATGATTAAAAATATGAAATTAATTTTTTCTAATAAAATTTCTAAGGGTGTGAGAAAACGAATTTTAATACTAGCACACATTACACATAAAAACCCATTTCTATGAAAAGTGTATTTTTAAGATTTAATTTAATGTTTAGGATAAAATTATCAATGTTGCTGATTTCCATGACATTAATTGGTTCAATGTTAGAAAAATAATAGTTATGTGGATTTAAAATCAACTAAAAACTGAATTCCACCTTGATGAAACTTAATTAAAAAAATGAAACAAAAATAGTTTTTATAAAAATAATTATTAGTTAAGTTTCAAAATGTTAAAAATGGGTTTAATAAATTCAAAATTGTATTTATTTAAATGGATTATTTTTCTCCTTAAATAATTCTTTGATCTTGAAAAATGTTTTATAAGTTTTAAATTCACACTTAGTTTATGGTAATGTCATAAAATATACGGTATTTCTAAAAAGGGTATTTTGTACTATTCACCTAAAAATCATTCCTTTCATAAAAAAAATCAAAAAAATAATTATAAGATAATATTGACATGATAAATACAATAATAAGGTTATTTTTTTCAAATTCAGATTCTAAAATTTATGAATTTAACTATTTTTATTCTTATTGTAAACTAATTAAATTTATGTTAATATATTCTTCAAAAAATATATTTAGTTTCTTAAAATAAAGAAGATAAAGATTTATTTTATAAAAGAATACATTCTAAGAATAATTTGACCTTATTAGTTATTTAGAAACACTGATTGATTTTATCTATGAATTAGTATTAAAATTTATCTTTATTTTTATTTCTACATATATTTCATAAAGCGGTTACCTCTATTAATATCCAGAATTTCAATGGATACTTTATGAAAGTTATATTTATATAAATAAAATGTGAAATGGTTTGTTTTGGGTTTGGTGATCCATTTTAAATAATATTTTTAACTTAATGAATATTTTAAATAGGAATATTTAATAAATCATGGTTCATTACAAGGTCGACATAAGGATAATATTCATTCGATAATTAAGATTGAGCTAAAATCCATACAATGGTTTATTTTATATTTTCTAAATATACATTATCTACTATTTTATTTTCTCTATAAATAACCATCAATTTGATTCAAATCATGCAATCCATTTACTTTTATTTAATGGTAGTCTTCCTTTAACCATTATTCATTTGAAAAAATTATCTTCCTGGTCTCCTAAATATTTTTCATGAAATGAGATTATAGGTGTCTACCAAAAAATTATATTGTTTTTATTCATATGTTAAAAATGTATACAAAAGAGACAAGAATGGGGTTTGTAATCATTAAAATGAAATATCATTGTAATCAAATGTTGTCAAAAAAACTGATTAGATGTATCATAAGAGTAAAAAATATAAATCCCAATGGTGCATCAAAAAAGTGTTATAATTAATTTATTTTATCCCTTTTATGTTTATAGATAAAAATACATAACATTAACACTCTAAATTATTCCCATATAGATCAGACAAAAATACTACTCATGAAAGCTTTCACATATAATAAATTGTAAGCTTGATCATGTATGAAACACAATAAAAATTTTGATAAATTCATAGAGTATTGTCATTGTGAGACAAACCACTCGATAGTGAAGTGTCTAATGGATCACATAGGGACACTAATAGGGGGGTGAATCATTTAACCCAAATTTTGTTGAGTTTTAATTTATTACCAATTCTTACACAAAAATTTATCCCAGTTAATAGATACAGATCTTATTGATGCACACTCAAACCTCACCTTGGTATTCAATTCAAAATAAACAAGAACAGAAACACTTATGTATTTTTACAAGGTTCAAATCAAATGAGAAAACCCACTCATTATCTTGTTCAAATTTCATTGATATATATATTATCTATATTATTTTCAGTGATTACAAATTCCTTTCACAAAGGAATTCAAATTACATAGCATTGTTTTATACCTTATGAAATATATTCACTTTATAAAGTTTTAATTACTCTTCATTTCATCAATGTTTTTTAGAATCACCTTATGAGTCTCCCCTATGAAACATTCTGAAGTATTATTTTCTCCTTATGAATATCATCATAGGGTTCATGAATTTAACAAAATCATAGATCATAAACCATATAAAGATTATTTAACTTATGAAATATTCATATCTACCTTATAAAGTTGTATGAAACCTTACGAAGTTATATACTGTAACTTTTTGAACGTAGTAAACCATGCATAGTTTAGAAAAACATAAAGAGATTCTACAGTGCAACCATAAAAATCCTAGGAATCTTAAAAATTTCATAGGGTTCATGAATTTTTCAATTTTAGATTCAAAATTGAATTTCTATATTTGATCCATCTTTTCTCAAGTATTATCAAGGACTTATCCAACACCTAAAATAAAATCAAAATCATTACCCTAAAGTCTTTATCACCTGTTAACAACATCTTTTATTTACAATATTTTCTAAATGGTTTCTTCACATCTTCAACTATATTTTTTCCTTCATATAAATTTTTTAATATCATCACTACCTAACATCATCAAAAATATCTTCCAAAATATTTTAGAAGAGTTTTAAGTCATAAAAAATTATCTTTAACATGAATAATATCTCACCAATATTCACAAGTAAGGGATGATATATTTATCAGGTCTTTAAGAAACAACATCAACTTACTTTGATTACTTAGCATGGAAAGTGACTTATCATCATACATTGGCTTTACCCAAAATATATTGAAAACAAATATAATCTCATCTTCAAAAAGATATTTGGGTACTTTAATCTCCCCTTTAGAATTTATGTCAAGATTTGGATTACTCCAAAGTCATTTTTATTATTCTCCCCCATATTGACAATAAATGTAAAAGGAATATATGGGAATGACATCTCATAATTAACTACCTTTAATGTTTTTTCAAAACAAATTATTCTCACTCTTTTTTTTTGAATCACAACCTACTTAATAATTTTAAGATAAGGATGGTACCACATACTTATTAGAAATTAGCCTTCAGTTAATCAACTATAAGTCTATATGGGAAAACCCAATGTAGAAAATAAGAGAGATTATCCAAGATCACAAAGTTATCCATAATTTTTTCTATCATGTAATGTCAATTAAAAAATCTATTTTAGGGGTTATAAAATCATATTTAGAAAATAAATATTATCCTACAATCATATTCAATAAGTACATAATAAATATTCAAGTATAAGAACATATTACCCCCTTTAACTTTTCTTACATATCAATCATTACTCCCCCTTTATAATCATACTTGATATATTCAAAAAAAGAGTAGGAAAGTGTGATTAGCATACCTCAATGGATTTTTTAATGTTTTTTTAGATTCTATATTTACATAAAGTATCTTAACTTAGTCATCACCTTCTTTATGCTAGATCTCCCTCAAGGGATGAACTCACCACTTCATCATGTTTGGTATTTTCAGAAATACACCATGATGGATGACTCGTTCTTTATTGTATAGTATTTACAACCACTCTCAATTCTTCTATTTCAAATACCAACTTCAATTCCATACATGAAATCACTCAAACAAATCCAATAGAATAAAGTGAATTTTCAAACAGTTTCTGAATAGAAATAGCAGGGCTGAGACTTGGATTTTAACTACGAACCTCTCTTAAATTGAACTTTAGACTTAAGAGAACTCTTCATTCTAGCTACACTTTTGTTTTTTTTAATTTTAAACTTCCTCTGGTATCATATAATTATTCTTTCCGTCATATATCTTATTCTATATAATCAGTATGTTAATCCTTTCTAATAAAACATTTTCAACCAGTGGTTATTTTCCTTTGTCTTTAATATTCTTTATCATTTCTTTTTGAGTTATAAAGATAGTCATACATTTATTTTCATTATGATCATGTTTATTTAACCTTAAACATACATATTTAAGAACTATTGAGTCATCATTTTTAGATACCCCCCTATGAGATTTGAGTTCTTCTTCATGTGAAATAAAGTTTTCTTTCAACACCTTTTTGTTTAATCTCCATTTGTTTATCCATTCTTTATTGGTTTGGCCAAATAGCTAGGAAGTCATATACATACTCAAATTTCATATATTTTTTACATGGTTTAATAATATATTTTTTGTTTCCATTATTAGGAAACTCCACCAACTATTCTTATGATATGGATTCGATCAAACCAATCCTTTTATTTATCTCTTGTATTGATTCTTTCTTTGAAATCAGTTTTCTTTCTTTGACACTAATCGTCATGTTATTTTTGAAATGAACATTGGTTTTACATTTATACCACAATACAATAATCTTAATTTTGGTTTTACATCCTTTAAATCTTTCTTCTCAAACTTCTTTGGATGGGTTTTCTTAACTATCTTCCTTTATTAGACACCTTTATTCACTTGATTTCTCCCAAGGAAGACTTATCTTTCTTTCTAACATACTTCTAAATTTATTATGGATTTATTTTTACATTATAAATAGATTTTTTTGATTTATTCATAGCAATAATCTTCATAATTATATCCAAATCATTTATAATAATCATATAATTTCTTCATGAATTTAAACCTCTTTTTGATGAACATATTCCTCTTATTCTTAAAATATAGTTTATATACAGTAGGGTCTTCTACTAACTATATATATTCTACCACCTTAAACCAATACTTCTTAAACTTCCATAGGTTGATAAATTGTTCTATCACTCAATTGGACTTGTGTCAAAAGCTTTATTAGAATTAGTAATTTCCAATAAACCTCCTTTATTTTCTTGTGGGTGCAGTCTTGCCAGATTTAATTTCGTACTATTTATGGGCGGATATACTACACTTTTAGTCTCTTTTTAGGGTGGGGGATTCTTTTCTTAGGTATACCAGTATCTAACTTTGATGTTATGGTAGATTTATTGACACTTTTATGCACTCAAAATTGTCTATATTTAGATTTAAAACCAATATTAGTGAAAAAAACTGCATTATCACAAAAAGATTTATCTAGAGTTTGGGAAACCTTTTTCCAATATCTTGTTTTAGGATGATCATGGGTTTATTTCAATCCCTTATTTTCACTAATATGAGTATTGTTAGAGTAGTAAATCCCTTTATAAATGTTTATGGTGGCGTCATTCTTTTCAATAGTTTAGAAAGTTAGGGTTTGTTCTAATTCCAAATTCTTCTATTTCTTCTTTAGTTCAAGACATTTTATATTAAGGGAGTTCTTATCATCCTCAATTGATCTCAAACTTTATTTTAAATCATTATTCAACTAATTAATTGGATATTCATCTAATTTTCTTGATTCTTGCAAAGGGTTATTAATCTCTTTTATTTATTTTAATTGAACTGCCAACTAATAATATTTAACATTAATGGTGTTTTTATATAATTTTTCAAATTCATGGATGACTTCTAAAAATATTTTTCATTTCACCACTTTGTCAAAAGAATTTATTTGAAATTATTCTTCAAATAGAGAAAATATTTCATTATAAAGTGATAAATGTTTTTCCTTTTCTTCCAATTTTTTTGAGATTTATTCACCTTTAGAATTTCCTATCCAAAACGTTTTTCATTTCTTCATATTTCTCTTCTAGATATTCTTTTTAATAAAGTCCCCAGATAAAATCAACTATATAGGTGACTAATTAAACATGAACTTTATTTAAATACCTTTCAACCTGAGGGTGGAAGTCGTCAATAGTTTGGATAGACTCATCCACCCCATACTATTCATAGCTTGAACTAATTTCATAAAAAGGATCATTTTCCATAGATTTTATATATGAACACTTACAACCATGATTAGATTCGAGTATTGGTTAACCCTTCTTTTCTGTAGAAATATTTTTCTACTTCTTTGCCTCTCTCTTCCCTCTGTTCCTTAGGGTTTTAGTTCAAACTTTCATACTATCATTAAAAATTGGAACATCCTATTTCTCCATATAACCATTTTTTATCATTTCTTGAAATAAATAATTCATATAATATGTTAAAACATATGGGGAAATAAAATAGACCTAATCATAAGAAAATTTAATTAGCTCTAATACCACTTGAAGTGCCCATTGAGTCACGCAAAAGACACTGGGGGTGAATCAATGTACATAACTTTTGTTGAGAATTACTTTTTTCCTTTATTTATCTGATTTTGTTACTTAAACTTATGTATTGATTAAGATATATATAATCTTATTAATGCTCACTTAACCCTCACCTTGGTATGAAATGTAAAATAAAAAATAATAGTAGCACCAAAGGATTTTTACAATGTTTGTTTGTAATGAAGAAACATACTACTTATCACGTTCAACTCCCATTGATATATATATTATCATTATTATATGCAATGATTATAAATTACTAATGATAAATTCACAATGGGTTGGGTCGGTATCATCCACACTCCCTAAGGCAGGCATCATTCACTTCCATAACCTTTACTGTATTTCATAAGTGAAGGGATCTTTTTACTACATCCCATAATTGAGATATCCCCCAAAAATATCATTAGAAATCTCTAGGTGGAGTGGAATATTTTATATTGGAACCACCAATTTTAAATGTCACCTCCATGAGCTACTGAGTAAGACTTTGATGGTTCTTTATCAAGGTAAAATCACACTGACCTTGCTATTTTCACTCAATATGCTGCGGTAGATTTCTCACAATAACCTTATATGATAAAATTATATCATAAGACAAATTCCTAACCTTATTTGACACATGATAAACGCTTATATTTCTTCAACTATCCTCCTTAAATAATTTTATGGTTTTCTAATTACAGCAGAATCATGTTCTTATTTTTCTTCTTTGACTGGATATATTTCTATAATGTAATAGCACTACCAAAAGTCTCCCCTTTTTCTATAATTATTATTATCTCCATGAAATATTTATAATCATATAATATCACATTAATATTTTAAATAAGTTAGTCCCTCAATAGGGTCTTAGAGAGATATTTCCCTAAGAGGGGGTTGAATTAGGGTATGCAATGTATTATCAAATTAAAACACTTCTTCCTTTCACTATGACTGCCCTAAAAGGATCTTAAACTCTAAAAATTGAGGGTCACTTTTTGTGATAATTTTATTAACTATTGATCTGAATTAACCACTTGACCATCTATTTGTTATCATATAACATATATGATTCCCTTTATCCTCTTTCAAAGTGCATGTAGAAAAAAAATAGGGACATGAAAATTTACTTGGTTTACCCCCACTAGGATATGTCTAATGAGAATGCATCGGTGATGTGTCATGAACCAAATAACTATAAATAGTGATTATATTCTCATGGGGTTAATTCTAAGTCACTTATTTCCTAGTACCACTACCTTAGAAAGTTTAGGGTCAAATCATTTTTTCCCAAGGCTCACTGTTTGCTCAATTCCATCTTTCACCTCCCCTACTCACTGCACCATGGTAGGATATATACATAGTTTATGAAAATATAGGTCCCTTTACCAGCTTAACTTTCTTGGAATATATCCTCAAGTATAAATGGATTCTCTATTCTAGTCCCATTGGGCTGATCCTTCACATTCCGTGAATACCTCATAATCGTAGCACATTTTCTTCTAGAATAAAACTAGGACTCCTTTTCTATTTGTTGTTGCATAGAAATTCATTCCTCTCATTTGTAAATATATTCAATGATTCAAAAAAAATTATTCTTACTTCCATTCCCTCACCTAAAACAAATTCCTTCACTTAAGAAAAATCAGATATGGATCTTTGTGCTCTATTTAGAATTTATTCTTCTCTCTGTCGATCTCCTATTTTGTTATAGAAGATCACGAGCCAATAAATTGGATACCTATAACCCCATTATAGTCCATTAAAAACCAACCATAACTACTCCACAATTTTCCTCCTCAATCACCTTACCCACAATCCTCCATAACTTCCTCATGGTCATTTGTCATCACTTTGTATCATGGAATTAAATCTCTATTTAATTTCATTTGAGTAATACTGGAACCACCTATGAATCTGGCTTGTATTACGGTCTAAAAATGATACACATGGTGTATGAATAATTCATGATCCATTAATTCATCATCATATCCAAATCCTCTAAATTTGGTACATCTCTTGAAGACACGCCCACAAACATGGCTCGCCTCCAAACACCAAAATGTTGTCTTTTTTATTTCAAGGCTAATACACCCAGCTCCATGACCTGTTTTCCATGCTTCCTTTTCCTATAGAGTGTTAACTTCCACTTCCACCATACAAGAAAAAGAATAACCACTTCCACCACCACAATCATAATGTTCCTTCCCATGGATCACAAGTAGACTATTATGACAACACACACATTAGAATGGTACGGTCCATCTCCCTAGGTTGTTTTGACCACTTTTAGCATCAAGTCTTCAATGTAGTACAAAATATTTCCAATGATGACTTATATTGTAGGACCCCAGGACACCCTGAGAGGGGAGGGGTGAATCAGGATGACAAATTTTTCTTTTAAAGTGATGGATCTTGTTCCCACGTTGGTAGGAACTTGTTGAACCCATAAGATGGATATGATCAGAAAGGAAATATTAACATGAAGAGAGATGAAACAACACTTTTTAATTGCTTCACCACTAAGGGCTATGTCCAAGGAGCATACGCCGATAGGTTTTTATTCATACCAAATTCCACTAAACTTCACTAGACGTGGATTAAAAAGGTTCGGTCACAATCACTCTATCCCATGCTCATTGACATTGCAAAAGTTTAGGGATAGCTCACTGCATCCCTAGGGTCACTCCCATTGACTCCCCCTAGCTCACTGACTTTGGTGAAGTCCCACTCAGTTTATAGACATGAAGGTCTCTTCATCATCGCCAATTAATACATAATATTTTGTATGTAGATGCTCTGTTGATTTCCAACTTCCACCCATAGACTAATCTCACTTTGCACCAACGGTATCAGGAAAATATTAAACTTTCTCACAACCCCAAAAAGACTAGCGTACATCAACAACACGTGGAACACTTCTCCAAGACCAGCGCTTAAGTTTCAATATGGAGTGCAAGTTCACCTCTCCCAGTTGAGCGAAAATCACTTTTTCAACATCAAACATGCATGACTCACATCCTTTTACTCCCAAACCGATTTTGGCGCGAAACTATGAACTGCCACGCTTCTTCAAATCCTGGTGCACAAGTGTCACCAAAAAACCTGTGCAAAACCTCCTTCACCAACTCCAAACTTGGGCGGATCAACCCCTTTCTTTCCCAAAAACACCTTGGACACGCAACAAACAACAGCCGCGCAACTTCAACTTGCGGGACCCACCACCACTTGCGCGACCACAACACCTGCACGATGGGAGCTCTGATTTTCTCTAAGTTTGAACTTCATGTCGAATGAGGAGGGGTCGACCTCTATTTATACGCATTTGGACACCCTGCTGGATTGTGCGCAAGTCTCACCTCGGCGTGCAACTTTCGGCGCGCAAGTCTCTTCCGCGCTAGTCACTTGCGTGACCAACCCCAAAACTAGAATAACCCTTCTTCCTTTTCCATATTTTGATGACCTGATCTAGAAAAACATATTGCGTGCAAGTTTCCAAGCCTTTAAGACTTCGGTGTTCAAGTCCCTTTTCCAAAAACACTTTTCTTCATTTGTGAATTTTGAGGTCCAGAAATTTGGAAAACACTGGAAAACGATGCCACCTTCAATACTGTTATCTGCCTGTTTTGTATGATCACTTTGCTGGAAAACATTCTAAAATTCCTCTGACGATTGACAACAAACACAAACCATACCATACTCCAATTCATGCATAGAACGGCCATGGTTCCAAAAATATCCTCGTTTGGGTTTGTTGGAAATCAGTAAATAAATTCAATAGAGCACCATCCATAGGCAAAACATAAATGCAAGAATAAACTCAGCCAACACTCTCAGTCTATGTGAGCAATGCTCGGTGTAGAAAACAAGAGATGAAGCTTGAATTGGGTTCCCATGTTTTGGAATTCTCAATGACGCCCAAGAAATTCTCTTACAGTGTCACAGAAGAATTACATGTCCAATGTATTCCTTCCCATCCTATCATCGACACCGTATTCTCAACGTTTCACAAAAGCATTACATGCCTGAATTTATTCCTTTCTACCCCATTGACAATTAACCCAAAGTCCGGTAATTCTTAATTGTTCAGCTCAAACCACACTCCCCCTGGATAGTATCTCCCCCACAAACCTGAATCGCATCCATAAACAGATTAAAAACAATTAACATAACTTGGAAGATGGGAATTTCTTAACCACCTTATGCACTAGGAGGTGGCTGAACACCGAGGTTTAACCGATGCTTCTCAAACAGAGCCATTGACAGTGGCTTGGTCAGGATATCAGCCACTTGCTCATCAGTTCCCACATGATCCATTCTAATCATCCATTTCTTAACTTTTTCATTGATAAAGTGGTACCTAATTTCAATATGTTTCTTACGAGAATGATGAACATGATTCTTTGTAGGATCGATTGCGCTCTTTTTATCACAGTAAATCACCATTGGTAGTTTCACCTCATCACCAATATCTATTAGTTATTTCTTCATCCATAGTAGTTGAGTGCATGCCTTTGTGGAGGAGATATACTCAGATTCAGTAGTACTAAGAGAAGTACTTTCTTGTTTCTTTCTCAACCAGCCAACACATTTATTCCCAATATAGAATGAACCACCACTGGTGGAATTTCTGTCCTCAACATTTCCAGCTGAGTCAACATCAGGAAATGATGATAATTCACTGTCCCTTCCTGTAGAAAAGTATAATCCACAATTGTGATTACCTTTAATATACCTCATGATTCTTTTTACTGCTCCCATATGTTCCTCCTTTAGATTACTCTGAAAGCGGGCTGCAAGACATGTGGAAAAGACAATATCTAGTCGTGTCACTGTTAGGTACAGTAGGATCCCAATGATCCTCCTGTACATTGTGGGATCTACAGAGGTCCCATCCTCATGCTTTCCAAGTTTGGTTCCAACTGCAATCAGATTTGACATTGGTTTGTAGTCTTGAATATTAAACTTCTTCAGTATCTCTCTTGCATAATTTTCCTGAGAAATGAAAGTGTAATCCTTCTTTTGAATCACCTGAAACTCCAAGAAATATGTGAGCTCCCCAATCAAATACATTTCAAAATCTGATTTCATGTGATTGGAAAATTCATCCACTTATTTCTACCTACTGCCACCAAATATGATATCATCAACATAGACTAGAACAATGAACTGTTCTTTTAAAGAATTCTTCACATATATATTGTGGTCTACTCCTCCTCTTTTGAATTCCATCTTCTTGAGATACGATTCCTGCTGGGAATACCATGCTCATGGTGCCTGCTTCAAACCATATAGAGATTTCTTCAATTTTCAGACCTTTGTTTCATTAATACCAAGAACAAAACCCACTGGTTGTTCAATGTAGACTTCTTCTTCAAGTACACCATTTAAGAATGTTGTCTTGACATCCATTTGATATACTTTATATCCTCTTTGGAGTGCCAAGGCAAGGAAAATCCTGATTGACTCCAGTCTAGCCACTAGAGAAATGTTTTATTCAACATCAACACCTTCAATATGGGAGTATCCTTTACATACCAGCCGTGCCTTTTTTCTAATTACACTTCCATGATCATCAAACTTGTTCTTGAAAATACATTTTGTACCAATCACATTGTGACCTTTGGGTCTCTGGACAAGATCCCATGTCTGATTCTTGTCAATCTAATCTAACTCTCCATTCATGGATTTCACCCATGATTCATCCTTTACAACTTCTTAAAATAAGGATGGCTCCACAACTGACAGAAACATAGATTTCGTGTTATTCCTCATCCTCCTTGTTTGAGTGGGTGCACTCCTATCCCCAATTATGTTAGATGGATCATTCTCAGCTCTACGATTTCTACTGTGTGGTTCAGTTTCATTCTTTCCAGCCACAGTTTCTTCTTCAGATTCTTCTTCTAAGTCAACATCATGATGTGACTGATGAGTGCTTTTTACAGCTTCCTCTATTTCTATATTTGTATTTTCTCCACGTTCACTTTCTTCCTCACTTTCTATCATAGTAGGATATGATGTACTTGAAGCATTTGTGGTTTTCTCTTCAATTATCTTAACATCACTGCTTTACAAAATCCTTCTTAATCAGTTGTTGAAACACTTGTAGGATTTGTTGTTCATTGGATACCCAAGAAAAATTCCTTCATCAACATTATCACCAAACTTCCCTTGATTTCCTTCTTTATTCTGGATGAAACATTTTCTTCTGAAAACAAGAAAATATTTCAATGAAGGCTTACTTCCATGCCACAATTCATATGGTGTCTTCGTTTCTCCCATATAAATCCATGTTCGATTCTGAATGTACACTACATATTCAACAACCTCTTTCCAGTAGTGGCGAGAGATAGAACTCTCAATCAGCATAGTCCTGGCCATATTGTTGACCTGTCGATTTCAGCGCTTAACAACTCCATTTTTTTGTGGAGTTCTCACATAAGCTACCTCATGCTGTATTCCATATTTTTCTAGGTAATTCCCAAACTCAATGGATGTGTATTCCCTTATATTGTCAGATCGCAGGACATTTATTGTTTGTCCAGTATCATTCTCAGTAATTCGGCGATACGTTTTCATGAAATAAAGTACTTTTCGCTTCCTGTGAATCACCATTACACAAGCCATTATACTGTAATCATCAATGAAAATGACAAAGTACCTCTCTCCATGAGTTCTAGCAACATTTATCGGGCCATATACGTCTGTATGGAAGAGATCAAGAAGGTGTGATGCCCTTTTCTTCTTTTGTCGATATGAATTACAAACTAGCTTCCCTCGTATGAAAGCATCACAAGTCTTTTCCCATTCATATTTCAGATTGGGGATATCCATGACAATATTCAGTTTAGATATCTTTTCAATGTCTTGTTGGTTAATGTTCCCCAACCTTCGATTCCAGAGGTTTTTTTCTTCTTCAACAGACAAATAGTAAGAGTTTACTTTGTTGTCATCCTGATATAAGTCTCCATCTATTCTATAGACTTTCATAAGAGAATTCCCTGTTTTTCACTTTATAGTGCAACCTTTTTTATTGAAAGTTACTATGAGCCCTGAGTCACAGAGTTGACTTACACTGAGGAGATTGTGGATTAGACCGTCCACATAAAGAACTTCAGTATTTTTCAGATCTCCATTGGCGAGAGCAGTATTCCCACTGCCTTTAATATTCAAAGAACCATAATTACCAAACCTCACTATTCATCAACCTTCTTTTCAACATTCTTCAAAAGGTCAGAATTTCCTGTCATATGTGAAGATCATCCACTATCAAGAATCTAGGTGCTGCTGCTCTTTGTAGCTTTAAAGGATACTTATGCAAGATTGGATTTCTCGATCTTCCTTTTTTCTTTCCATGAGGTATTGGATTGAGTATAAGATATTGATGGCCTTCTAACTATTTCTTCCACATAATCAAATTCTTCATACCCATAATCTTTTTCCAAAGGATAAAACCTATTTATTAGATCAACACCATCAGGAGGATGAATATTAACCCGTTTATGAGAGTTGTATGCATCTCTTTTATCGAATCTCTACCTGAAATACATATATTTATATCCAATGTTAGAACAATGAAAATTGTATCCATAAAAACTATTTCTTCTATAAGATGGACGATATGAAGTCAGTCTCTTTTTTGGCATCCCAGATCTTCCCCATTCAAGTAGCTCCTTGATTCTTCGTAATATGAAATGGTATGGCCCAAGTATCCACATAACTGACACTTCATGAGAGGAAATGTCTTCTCACTTGAATTTCTCCTCATACCTTCTTCCTTGGGAGAATAGTTAGACTACCTGTCATTCCTAAATGTTTGCGGATAATTTTCAGTTCTCCTTTTAGTTTGGATTGAGGGTTCCTTTTTCATCACTTAAGGCAATGTTTCAACATGTCCAACTTTCATCTTGTCTTTCTTTTGGCTCTTCTCACTTCTATCAATTGATGTCTCATCTTCACAGCCAATTCCACTCTTTCCCATGCAAGCGGGTCTTTGATCACTCAAGATTTTCCCAACCCCATCTGAACCACACATGGCTCTTTCCAGTAATTCTGAATATGAGAATCTTCCAAAATGAATTTTCTTCTTACCATCATTTTCGGTTGATTGACATAAAATTTTACTCCTAAGAGTAATAACTTCTTCCTCAAGACCCTCAACATTCATGGAGTTTTCTCTTAGTCTGGATGAAAGGTCATTTATGACCTTTCCTTGTTCTTCAATTCTAAGCTTTAGTTCCACAACGTCATCTGTGCATTCAAGGATTGAAGACTAAACTTTCACTAGTTCTTCTAGTCGTTCAATTTCTGCTTCAAGCTCATCGACATATTCTGATGATTCTTCCACCATTTCATTCCACTTATTTCATCTCTTGAATTTATTCCCAAGATTTGAAAGAGAATACTTAATTTGAATATTTGGATCACCATTAGAAGTAATATGATTATCTCTGCCTTTGTTGATTGGTGGTTCTGACTTTTCAATGGTAGCCATCATGGAAGCATGGTTTCTTGTTTTAAATTCTGGTTCTTCTTCTTCACAAAATTCAATATCATCATCTTCCTCTTCATAGAAAAAACTCTTCCTATGTATTCTCTTTCCATATTTGAAGTCTCACTTTTTGAAAACCATTTTCTGAGGCTTCTCGATGTCTTCTTCTTTTCTTTCATCATCATCAAGATTTCTTTGGCACTGAGAGGAAATGTGCCCGAATCTTCCACAACGAAAACATGCCAGAGGCAGCTTACCTTTGAATTTAACTTTTCCCTTATTCATATTATTGGAAATGATAGAAATAATTTCCTTTTCCTCTTCATCTTCACCACCACTGTATTCTGAAATTTTCAGTTTGTCCATGGCTTTGAATTCCATTTCCTTCCTTACACAAGTCGTGGCATCTTCAGGTTTGACTCTCATCCCATATGCCACTAGACTACTTAAAAGATCATCCATAGAAAGTTTAGATAGATATCTTTCTTCAAGATCTGACACCTTTGCATTGTATATAAGAGGAAGTATTCTCAAGATTTTATTTACAATATCAATGTATTTGATTTCTTCTCCAATACCTCTAATTACTCCCACAACATCAGTAATTCGATTAAAGAATGAATATGCATTCTCATTAGGATGAATCATTATATCGTCAAACCTGTTGTGTAAGACTTGAAGTTTCACCTCCTTCACCTTGTTGCCTCCTTCATAAATGTTTTCATTTTTATCCCATATAGACTTTGCTGAGGTGCAAGTCATCACCTTTAGATAGATCTGATCTGAGAGAGCCGCAGTGATAGCATTCTGAGCTTTAGCATCTGCGTCAAGAACTTTCCTATCTGCATGAGTCATAGAAAGCCCTATTGGATCAATATCTTGTATTCCGTGCACAGTATAAAAGAGGACCTCCCTTCCAAGGGATATTAAATGATATTTCATTCTGTTCTTCCAAGTATGAAAATTACTTCCATCGAAGAGAGGTATTCCCCTAGCGTTGACTGCATTCTCCATGACGACAAAGGACATATCTAACACGAGCAACCTCCCACTGATACAACTTGTAGGACCCCGAGACACCCTGAGAGGGGAGGGGTGAATCAGGGTGACAACTTTTTCTTTTAAAGTGATGGATCTTGTTCCCACGTTGGTAGGAACTTGTTAAACTTGTAAGATGGATATGATCAGAAAGCAAACATTAACATGCAGAGAGATGACACAAAAATTTTTTCTTGGTTCACCACTAAGGGCTACGTCAAAGGAGCATACACCGATAGGTTATCGGTCATACCAAATTCTACTAAACTTCACTAAATGTGGATTAAAAAGGTTTGGGCACAGTCACTCTGTCCCAGGCTCACTACCTTTACAAAAGTTCAGGGATAACTCACTGTGTCCCTCAGGTCACTCCCGTTGACTCACCCTAGCTCACTGTATTTGGTGAAGTCCCACTCAGTTTATAGACATGAAGGTCTCTTCATCATCGCTAATGAATAAATCCTCTGTTGTATGTAGATGCTCTGTTGAAGTCCAACTTCCACCCGTAGACTAATCTAACTTTGCACCAACGGTATCAGGAAAACTTTCAGCTTTCGCATAGCCCCATAAAGACTGGCATACATCAAACACACCTAGCATGCTTCTCCACACCTGGCATACAAGTTTCAAGATAGCGTGCAAGTTTAACTCTCCCACTTATGTGACACTAACTTTTTCAACTTCAAACTTGCGCGACTCACATCCTTTTACTCCCAAACCGATTTTGGCGTGCGACTATGAACTGTTGCGCTTCTTCAAATCCTGGCTTGCTAGTGTCACCAAACCAAATGCATGACACCTCCTTCAACAACTCCAAAATTGGGAAACTCAACCCCTTTCTCAACCAAAACACCTTGGATGCGCAACAAACAACTGTCGCATAACTTCAACTTGTGCGACCCACCAACACTAGCGCGAACACAACACCTGCGTGACGGGAGCTTTGATTTTCTCTAAGTTTGAACTTCATGCCGAATAAGGAGGGTCGACCTCTAGTTATAGGCATTCGTACACCTTGTGCGATGGCACACAAGTCTCACCTCGGCGTGCAACTTTCATCCAGCAAGTCTATACCACACTAGTCACTTGCCCGACCAACCCCAAAACTTGGGAGCCCTTTATTCCTTTTCCATATTTTGATGATCTGATCTTGAAAAAAATATGGCGTGCAAGTTTCCAAGCATCCAAGTCTTCGGAACGCAAGTCCCTTTTCCAAAAACACTTTTCTTCATTTGTCAATTTTGAGGTCTAGAAATTTGGAAAACACTGGAAAATGATGCCACCTTCAATACTGTTATCTGCTTGTTTTGTATGATCACTTTACTGGCACACATTCTGAACTTCCTATGAGTATTGAAAACAAACACAAACCATACCATACTCCAATTCATGCATAGAATAACCATGGTTCCAACACATATATGGTGTGGCACAAAAACTTTGCATTTGTTTCACTCATCCTGGAATTTTATATGGCATGGTCAACCTTTAGTTGAACATGTTGTTCACTAGGTCTTTTGAACATCATGTGCAACAAAGACCACTAAAACTCATTGTTTCTTCACCATTTTTCATAGGTACTCTATAATTCCACCACAAGGACCACCATATAATGGTTTATTCTAGTTTTATAACTTCAAGAATCTCTACCTCTACCATGGCCATAAAACATGGCATAGTGATACCTCTATTCTTCTTCATCTTCACCATGCCCACTGATCATAATGTGGTCTTTACTATGTTGGGAAACATCAACACAACATTCTCTAGGATGCCTTAAACATATCTTTGTCCCTTCTCTTTACCATGTAGGCTTCTTTTAGAATTATTTCACACTTCTAGATTACCTCTGAAATCCATTCTATTTGTGTGGATAATGAATTCAACACAACAAAATTCAAGATTCCATGTCACTAAATCCAAGATCAAGTAATCAAGATCATTGTTAAGAATCCTCCATGCATCAACTTTAACATTTTCTTCCTTACCATCAAGGTCATTTTCTTTATTGTCAATAAATTCAACGCAATCCTTTGGGATTATTAAAAATATCCCCCTTTGGATTTTTTTGAAAATATCCAAAACATCTAATTCCAACATTTCATAATACCCCTTATAAATGGGTTCATATACTTTTGTCTTCAAAACTTTTCTCCCCTTGATCTGTGGGAAAAACCCCAATAAAGATCACCCCCTTTGTATTGAAATTTCAAGAGGGATTTCACATTGGTTTCAAATCTCCGTATGAGGATAGTGAGGACTTCTTCATCTTGTTTCTTCTACCCCTATGTTCAACGCACCTTTATCCTTTGGAATCAACCATATGTTAATTATCCAAATTATTTAAAACCAATTAAAAACAATTTATGGTTGTAATTCCCAATTACAGAATTCTCCCGTAATACTATCCCAATAACAAAAAAATATAATAATAAATCTATTGATTGACACTCCCAATTATTATTTGGGATGTCAACATATCATATAATCATACTAAGCTCAAACTTTTTGTAGGAAAAAGAGTCTTAGAAAGCATCCTCAAAGTTATCCTTGTCACTCATGAAAAATAATGAAGGCTCAAGAAGGTTTGGATATTTTCACTTCTCAACACAACCTTTGATCTTCATCGCACTTTTACACCAAAGAGTTAGTGTAATAACATTAAATTACTTTGATTTAGGATCATACATCTTGTTAAAACTGATACCAATTGTAAAATACACATTAATACCAATTGAAAATTAATCTCTTTCAATTATTAATGTGAATTTTCAAACTCTAGATAAAGATAAGAATCCTTTGAATATTGTTCAAAAATCCCCCTAAGTATTTATCTCTTGAAACCAATTGCTAATGTTAAAATTGGGGATAACACTTGATATATTTTTATCAAATCTTATTTTAGCGTCATAAATGTGATTTTATAGCACACTCACCCCAAGGATTATATCTCCCCCTTAATTATAAACATCTTAAAAAATAGTTATAAATAATTAATAAAAGGAGAGGGGTACCTAAATATTCTTCAAGTATAGGAATGGTTTGGTCAAGATGGACCAACCCTTCGACTTCCATATATTCTTTTCTCTTTTTCATATTTTTGGAAGGGAAAAGGAATGCCATCATCACTTAAACATCATTATCATCATCATTTATAATATTATAACTCCCCAACCTCTTTCTTAAGAATATACTTTTCATGATACCACTCATATTATTATCTTCATGAATGTGATCATTATTATCGATCCTTAGTTTTTTCTTTTCCATAGTTGTGAAATCGATCACACATGAACAAGTATCTTCTTGAGTTGCATCAGTAGTGGATATCAGAATCAACTATCATATCCATTTAATTTTCATTTTTTTATTTTAAATTATTTTTAAATATCAATTTGGAATCTCAATTATTTTATTTCCATGAGATTTATCTTATATTCCTTCTTATTAGGTCGGTTTACTTCCACCTCTTTCACATATAGAATAACTCCTTTATTTTTCTTCGAAATTTGTCTTTTTTCTTTCCAAGATATTTTTTGTGAGTAAACTAACTTTGGGTCTTGAAAAAGTTATTGATGAATATTATCTTTGTTCTCCAAAACATTGAACATGTTTTACTACTTAAAGGTCCTTTCACATGAATAAATTCTCTTCTTGTATTTTATAGGAGTTGAGTGTCTCTATATGGAATATATACCCTTATTTACACCCCTCTTATTGAAATACCTTTCCATGTGACTAATTTTAGAAAAATTAAAGAGTTTACCATAAGAATCATACCTCATGTGGTCTCTCCTTCATTGAGATATTGGAACTACTATAGTTTTTCTATCATCCTTATGATTATTAGCTTTGAAACATGTGCTCATAATGTGACAAATCCTTCCATAATAGTATCACTTTTGTGAATCCTTATTTTATTGATAATTGATTCATGATTTAGCATGGAACTTATATTTTCTTCTATATTTTAGATTTGGACTCTTTCTGTTGAGGCTTCTTTGGGAGGGATTTTTATCTTCTCATTTGAGGTGTTTATCCTCTCCTACGATTCTTTAATCTTGATATCTTTTTCTTTAAATTTTACAACCATAAAATTTTTATTTGAGGTGGTATCCATCCTAGTTTGTATTCATTATTCAATTTGAGTCTTGAGAGGAATGATTATTTCCTTCAATTCCTTCTTTGTGACCATTTTATTCAAAATTTCTTAAGAAATATCTTCAATCATATCACATTTTTCTTTTATATTTTCCCATTTTATTTATGTTGAAATTAAATGACAAGTCTTATTTTTTTCCTCTTGTTCTATGAGTAAATATCTTCAATAATCATATAATAAACTTTATGAATGACTTCCCATTGTTCCACCTTCTCTTGTAAGGTTGATATCTTCTCTGGGTTATAGAATGAATGCCTCCTTGATTAAAAACTTTATATTTTTTCTAACTCTTCATAAAATCTTGCTTTAATCTTTGAAATAGAGTTTATAATTCCATATAATTTCACCAAACCATTGTTAGAATCAGATATAACATTAGATTTAGAATTTTTTACCTCGATAGGATAATTCTCTTTTCTGGCACACTTTTTCTTTATCTTATTACCTTCGGACCTAAATAACTATTCATTGACTCTTCCCTGGAGTTATTAAAATTTCATCCACATATATTTTTATAACATTACATGTGCACCCTTAGTAAATATGTCTTCTCTAAGAGAACCCTTTAATACCTTTTTCACTGAGGCATCAATCTCAATGATTTTTTTATCTAATTTTTGTCAACTTAGAAGAACAATTAATTCCACCACAACTTCACATGTAACTTCATGTTAATATTACATGTGGTAAATAAACTATGGTTTCCATTATTTAAAGTTATTTCAATAAAACAACAGATCCTTCAATATAGATTCCATTTCTCTTTACAAATCTTCAAATCAAGTTAGATAAATAAAAAAACCTATTTTTGGGAGGTGAATCCTATTTCAGTTCACCAGAATTTAATCTATCATAATTATTCTAACCATAATTTCATGTAATGGATAACGGGTTGAACATGAGGTATGAATAGTTATAGTTGATCTTCTCTAATGTAATTAGGTCCATCAGAAGCCTGATTCTATCGATGGAAATATAGTAAAGTGTTAAGAGGTTTGAAAGCTCAGAAAATTTGATGGGTCACTTGGTTGGTAACCCAGATCAGGTGTTCATTCCACTTTATTTGGGTTTATAGGAAAGCATGATTAACTTTTTTGACTGGATGTGCTTAGTATTTAAGTACATGGTACCTTTATCGAAAAGTGTTAGAAAATGGTGGTTCAACTGAGAATTTATTGAAGATTCTAGGAGTTGATGAGAATTACTTGTATTCATATTCTTTTTTTCACCTATAATATTCTAGTTATTATAAAAAATAATCAATTTAGTTTCCCCCATGCATATAGTACATAGTCTGAAACACATTAAAAAAATCTTTCTTGTTTTTTGTATTTTTATTGCATGTTTTACCATTTTATATATTTATGATACATATTTTGTTTATAATGAGGTGTGTGTATGAGGTTGTATTAGTGTGGTGGGTAGGGAATAATGACTTCATACTTTTGGTAAACCTAGTCAAAGGGTAATTTAAGTTCTGCTAGTTCATTTTTCTACGATGTTGATCTGTATAGGATCTTCTAGTGTTATATTTATCATACTTTTGATGGTTTTATTGATAGTTTAGATGATTGGTTTTTCACAAGTATTGTGTCTCCAACAAATGGTATAAAATGTTCAGTTTCGATCTCATGGTTCAACACACTAGTAGTAGCACAATAATTGTATTAGATGAAGTAAACATTTGGATTGATGAATTCTATGGATCAAATATTAGATTCTATTGAATTAATATTAAATATTATATGATTCATAAAGACTTAGAGGTTTTATTTTCTTGATTGAATATAATGTTGATAGTTAAATATGAATTATATTGCTTATATAGAAATGTGTTGGATCTTGTAATAATGTCTCATTCAATGAATATCAATTTCAATATTAGAGAAAATAAGACTACATTGAAACTTATAAATTTATTGGTGGATATTTATGAAAAAACCACCACCCATAACAAGGTCTTCATGTTGTAATGATTTGTTGGATTAATTTTGATGGAAGGAACAACAGTGAAAGATAATTTTATTGATTTCAACATGGTTTGTGAGCAAATTCAATTAATAAAGGTTACATTTTCTGATTATGTATGTACATTTAAACAATTATCTTTACTTTTTAAGAGCTAGGATGAAATGGTTGTTTCAATTAGTAACTCTAGGGAAAAAACGGGGTATTTGATGATATATGGAATCTGATACTTAATGAGGAACTTTGGAAAAGGTATGTTCAAGTTCCAACTGATAGTATCCTTAATACTAATAGAAGAGACACTCACCTCAATATAAGAAAATCTATCAGAATAATACATCGATAGAAGATTATCTAGAAAGGTAACGATATAAGAGTTGAGTAAAGTTAGTTGGTCCGGGTCTAACCTAATAGAAATGTGGGAATAAGTAACATATCAAGAATTTTTTCAAAAGTCATAATAAGAACACTAAAAAAACATCAATGATCGGTAGTTCATATTCTATTAATATGATGAAATATAGAAAGAATTACTTGCTAATAAATGTTACTCTGGTAGAATCGTGGTTGACTGACTTTGGAGCCTCATATAATTTAATTTGTGATCAATGATTCATAGGTTATTGTGTATCAAGAAAGTTTAAGAAATTACATTATGCAGATGGTATAGACATAGAAGTTTTTGGGAAAGGAGAGGTCAACATTCGAGTGAAGAATAGAGGATTCCTGAAGCTATCAAAATTTCATCACATTCATGGTATATAGAAGAATATTAATTCCATTGGATAATTATATAATTATGGTTTTATAACTACCTTTGAAAATGTGGTATATAAAGTGACATGAGGATCCATGGTGATTGTAGAAGGAGAAAAGGATGGGACCCTTTACAGGACCGAAAACTTGGACAAAACTGTAATGATTTGAAGTTAAAATTATGATGATCTAGATCTATGGAATTGTAGGTTTTTTCACCTTAGTGGGAAGAACATGAAGGTTCTAAAGGATAATGGAATACTAAATATTGATCACAAAAAAATAGGAAATTGTGAAAATTGTGTGTTGGGAAAGTAAAAAAGAGTGTCTTTCAACTTGGATGGTCAGAAGACCAATGAACAGAAGGTGGGTCTTGTACACTCATACATTTAGGGACTACCCTTGTTCATTCCTAAGATGGTTTTCTTTACATTATTAAATTAATTTATGATGATAAAATAAAATTATATATTTATTTCTTGAATCATAACTCAAGAAACTCATAACAACCTATTCAGTTGATGAGATCAACCGAAATCAGAAGATCAGTTCAGAGGTATAGAGTTGATATGAACTTTATACTCCTAACAGATGTAGGAGAACCTAAAAATCTATAATATGTGGGTTCTATTAGTGACTCCAATCAGTTGGATTTATCTATGAATTATGATATGTATTCATTAAATTTCAATAGAACTTGGGATATTGTAGAACATTTAGAGGGAAAAAGGAACTTGAGGATAAGTGGGATTACCATGACTAATAGTGAAAGGATTCAACAAAAGGAAGTAGTAGATTTCTTTAAAATATCATCACCAGTAGTTAAAAATTATACCATAAAAATTATTCTAAGAATGGTTTCATAATAATATATGTTTCAGGATTATATGGATGTCAAGGGATATTTACTTCATAGTGGGTTGGAGGAGGATATCTACACGAAGAAACTGATAGGTTTACCAAAAGTATAGAACTAGATTTTGGATCATAGATTAAAGAAACTACTCAATATGATGAAACAAGACTTGTGATAGTGTAATAATAAATTTGATTCATTCATGTCAAAGAAAGTGTTCAGCAGGTGACATGAAGATCATTGCTGTTATCAGAAGAAAAATTGATATAGTGCATTCATCTTATTGGTTTTATATGTGGATGACATACTGATTGCTGGACTAGATTCTCAAAAAATATGAAATTAAAAGTGTTGTTTTTTTGGAATATTTGAGATGAAATATTTTGGATAGGAAGGTAAGATAAAAGGGATGAAGATCAAGAGAGATAAGAAAGATATGACTTTGGTTCTATCTCAAAAATATTATATCTACAAGATCATATAATGGTTTTAGATATTCGGAAGTAAGCTAGTTTCAGTATCTATTATGGATCACTTCAAGTTATCCAAGTCATAATAAACAACAATAGAAGTTAAGGCCAAATATATGGAAAAAGTACCATAAGAATCAGTGGTCGGATGTTTGATGTATGTAATGGTTTTCACTTGACCAGAAATTTCTCATATAGTGGGAGTTATACATCAATATATGGAGAATCTAGGGAAATTATATTGGGAGGTTGTGGAGTGTATTCTATAGTATTTGAAAGGATCGTAAGCTCAAGATTTGTGAATTGGAAGGGATGAAAGGTTACTAGGATTCATGGATGTAGACTATAAAGGTATCAGGGTGCACTGCGAAAGATGGTGGGCCATAGATTTTAATATATTCATCACCAGAGAGACATAAATTTATCATATCCATTGATTCAAGCCCTTGTAGAGGTTTGAGGATCTCATGTGAATATTTCGAATTAGAAAATTAAATAAATGGTTACCTCATTTTATTCGATGTGCGTTCGAATTCAGATTGTTACTAGAAATCATTGCATAAAGGATATAAAGATTAACCCCTCTAGATGATACACACATACTTCAAGAATTTGTGCATATGTAGTTCACTGAATTCTGGGTGCTATAATAGAGCTTCAATTATTCCTTCGATGCTGCGATGATCACCTCGATCTAATGCCTTCAATCTATGAAATCATTCTTGGATTTCTCACTCATATAGATCCTTTCTCTCTCTAAGATATGAAAGGATAGATAAACTCTCAATTCATTGGAATGAACTGTGCACAAAAATGATCTCGTCATCTTATTATATAGTGGGTGTCTAAAATAATCGATTATGGTTTCACAGCCCACATATATTTAATGCCCACTAAATAAGTAAGAAATAAATAATTATGATGAACTAAATACATCATAGATATTATTTATATTTTATCATACACTTGTAATGTATATTAAATATATTATGTGATGAATTTGAGTCATTTACTTGACTCATAATTCTCAGTAATATTAAATGAACCTTGAATATTAAAATAATATCCATTCATTTAATATTCTTCCAAGTATTTACTTAAACACTTATAAATACTTTTAATAAACAAATTCAACCCAATTATTCTATACTATAATAATAATGAATGTATTTATTTTTCGGTGGTCAATAATGCTTGGAAAGCTCTCAGACCCCATGGTGGGTTCCACCATGTCCTATATACCTATTCACCAGAATTGGGTAGAATCTTGAATGTGCTATTGTGTGTGACCCTATAGTCCCTTATCTCAATAGTAGTGAATAATATTTATAAACCCAGAGCAGATTCTAGCAACCCATAAAGGCCCCTAATAAGACAAGTAATAGTCATAGTAATGAAAACCATCCTACAAACACATACTGCGTAATTTAATCTCTTTTTCATATGATAAATCGTAAAGCATGATGCACACTTGTTTTGTCATCCTTTCCTTGTTATATTATTTACTGATTTAACTAGATAGATTTACCTTTGATTACCATGGTCATGTATTTAATGAAGGTACCACAATCGTGGTCAAATAGGCTCGAGATATTGCTTCCTCACTCAAAAAAGGAAAATTTTATCTTGACTATTTAACCAACAACATGCCATCAATGATGCACCCAACAAAAGCTACTCTCCATGACTCCAATGTAATGGTTTTTTCATTACACCAAGGTATGTTATCAAATGGTGAACATAGATAATGATCTCAATTTAGGGGACCAATAATCATGTCCATATATATGAACAACTGATGACACCTAAAACATGTGGTGATCCCATTGGCGGGTCTGTTCTTATGATGTCACCTACTAGAGGTCACTAAGTGTGAACTTCATGAGAAGAATACTCAATGATTATGATCCCCCAACACCTAATAGTATGAAATCAACTGTTTCCAGTCATTATAATGTATCAAGATCATAGGATATATGTTTAATATTAATGCCATAGTATCTAGAGGTTCACATTATAGACTAGGAAATGCTATAACCTTTTTATATGATAAATAATCTATAAAAAGTACCATTTAAATAGTGGATGAAGAAATATATACACTATTATAGTAAGAAAACACCATGTATAACTCACTATATCCTTGATATGATAATCAAAAAGTACTGTTCAAGTTGGGTCTATGGAACCCACTATTACAATAATTCCACTTGAACTGGAGACAACATGCTAACTAACTTTGTTAGATCTCACATGATCAGAACATGTTTCTACTAAGTTATGGATTCATTCATGGGCCTTCCACATTTTCTTTGTGTGGGATTTCTTCTAGTTGTGACTTATCCTCCTTGAATAATTCTTTTTAAGAGACGATATCCTTGAGTATATTAATTTTTTTACACTATAAAAACATGGAATCTTGAATAGTATTAGTAGTAGAATCATCATAATTTATATTATGATATAACTTTAGTTAGTAGGTTTGATTAAAAAAACTAGAACAAATTGTTTCATATTATATATTTCTTCTTTAACTGCCACTGAAGGTGAAACGCACTCAATATTTTTATACATGGATACCACTAGCTTAAATGATATTTTCTTTCTCATTACCTTAGCCTGAATTTGATATTATATCATGTTGATCCACGGAAGACTAGTTTTCTCCCCTTAAAACTAGTATTCCTTCTTATCCACATACTAGTTATTTATATTCTTTGTACTTGCTTGTACAATTGGAAAACTCTAATTGCAACCCATGCAGTCCTCCAAGATATAACTGGTATTTGTCTCCCATAATGTATATATTAGCATTATCATTTCTTGTAGATAGAATGGAATATGTGATTGATTCATTATAGAATCATATGTAATTCATTTTACCACATTAATCTCCTCTTATGTCCCACACATGTCTTCTTGGGGATATTTATGCCATGTGACAATGGTAACAATACTCTCTCAAATTGTTCCAAATTATATTTTTAATACATTGTGAGTAAATGTACAATTGACTAGGCCAAGAAACTGTCAAATCAACCTCAATAGATCTTGTTTCATAAAACATTGGTTTATACTTTACGTTAATCTCCGTAGATTTAATGGTGGTGGATTCTTGGTTGATCTAGTTTGAGGACATGTGGAGCTTAAGGTTTGGGAGTTCCTTGGTTTGGCATGTTGAGGGAGCCTCTGGTTTGGCTTCTTTGTCTTTCTTCGGATGGTTGGTGTGGAGATAGTTTTTTTTTCTGTAGTTTGAGCAGAGAACACTCTGGTTATTCTTGTTTTTCTGATTCGTGTTGGACGTTCTTATGGTTGCACTACAATAGAGTGTTTCTATGGATTTTCACTCTGTTCTGCATTGGTCTCATTGATCCTATGTGTTCTTCTGAAGCGGTTTTTTTGTGGGTACTTGTCTCTCTCGTTGCATTTGGATGGTGAAACATTCAGCAGGTACCATTTTGTGGGTGACCTTGAAAGAGGGACGAGGCATTGAAACCCATCATCATCCATGCGTCATCTCTTGATGGACGGATGGGTTCTTTGTCATGACAGTTTCTCAGGAATTTTCAATCTCTGATTGTGTTGCATCTGGTTGACACTATGAAGACTCTTCTCATGCATTGTTGGGTGGGCTGCTCGAAAGATAGAAAGGTGTGTTTACGCCTTTCATCTGGCTCTCCTCAACATTTGTTGATTGGAGGGGTGCTCTGACACATTGTGCCGCCAGCATGGTGCATCTTCTTAACAGAGGGGGTGACACATTTTTTTGACTACTCTCACTGGTGCACTGTTTGACGAGGGGGGCGATGAGATTTTCTGGTGTCTACATAGAAATCTATTTCTTTTAGACTTGTACGGTCTTTTTGGAATGTGCTTCAAGGCTGTGTGCCATTCGTGTAATGGGTTTCCAATTACACAGTCTTAAAGAGGTTTCTCTTTTTCTTCATGATCAATTTAGGGGGCCAGACCCCCACCCTTATTCAAAAAAAAAACATTCATCTTGTTATTAACTAACTATCAGACCGATAGTTATTTTCCATATGTTATCAAACATATTTAATTTGGAAAATAGTGACACTCCCACTAACCTCTTGTAGGGACATGGAAAAAATTATTTCTGAATGAATATTCTATGATTGTGTTGATTACTTTAATCTTAAACTAGATTTTAGTAACTTTCCCCCCTTATTGTCATTTTATGGTGTCGCCATCCCTTTCTGGTTGTGTCGTATAGACACCTTCCATGATTGGTGGTCTTGAAATCCAATACTCAATAAAATGATCATATAAAGTATCTATGAAAAGTAAAATTCTAATGAATTTAGGCATAATGAATTAGTATTGCCAATCGAGCCTTAATGGTACCACACTTGTACCATCCATGTATAGTCTCACATGAATACCCACCACAGAATTCAAAATAATAATCCCCTGTATACTAATACATGGAATAAATTTTTGAATTTTAATTGATCTTGAAAATCATTGTTGATTTCCATATATTGTATACTTGTATGAATTATTATTCTCAATGAATAATGTATCACAATTCACGGTGAATATAAAACCACTACTAGGGTTTTATCCTTCATACCTAGTATATGTCACTGGAACATTCATCTTCTATGAGATCTTGTAGAATTTGTTCCTATGTCAATTATTTGTGCATCTCTATCATTGACTAGGACCAAGTCAGTCTCTCTCCCACTATCTCACATAGAGATGTGCACCCTTTTATAGAAATATAGTTTATCACTTGAATATAAACATTCTATGATAGGGATTTCAATAATACCCAATATGAACTTTAGGATATTAACTGAGATGTAGATTGTGTTTTTCATGATAGATATTTGTTTTTATCCCCACAAATTATTTTCACCTAAACACATGTTCTAATGACATAATGGATTTTTATCATACTATAAATCATATGATATCCATTTTTCATTATATATGGCATGTTGTAATGGGATACCGCCATTATTTTCGAGGCATTTCTTGAAAAATAATGGAAGTATTTACAATTCATACAAGTTCCAACATTGATACTCATTTTTCTAAAATCATGAATTTGATGTGTATAAGGAAATGTGCATTTAGGAATTTCTCCATGCTATATTTTATTAATCAATTTTAACATGTAATACTCGTTGTTAATATTTCTTATTAGAATCATATATTTGATGCGGATATGGTGATGTTAATTTAGGAATTACTCCACACCACATTATATTGAACGATGAATGCATTGTCAAGATATTCTTTGACACATCATCCCAAAGCATATCATATCTCAAGAACATGCATATACTATAATTCACTATCACATTCCTTAAAAACTTAATGGAATATTATGAAGTATACTTACCACTATATTACACTTGGAATAGTTCATGCTCTCTAGCTGAACTAATTCTGAAATCTTTCTGGATTACCTTTATTTATAAATGTTTCTTTGTCCGAAACTAAGTACATAAGTGTGTCGATATTACCTATGGTCTTTAACTCTGAAGATTATAAAACCATACTATGTATATCCTTGAAAACTACTTAGTTTTTATTGAATAAGTATTATATTTCCACAATTGGGTATATAAGTCTTACAATTTATATTCATCTTGTAATTCCAATGAGTCTAGCATTATAGAACAATTGTTTGAGTATTAAACACCACAAACAACATTCATTCTAGAACTGAAATAATGTATCCTTATGTCCTAAATACATGTGAGATAAATGTTTTAGTAATACGTTACAAAATTTCAATGAGAACTATTAACTTGGAAAGTAGAAGTTGTGTTCTTCTCACCGTTGACTTAGGAACCACCCTTTCTCAACCACTTGGAGAACACACCTTACTTCTTGAAACACTTCAATCCTTACTTGGTTATTGTATTTAAATACACATACATGATAGGCATATTGTATTTAATACCCAGTAAGTAAAATAGAAACATTACTTACAGTTTATGAATATACCTAAAAAAGATAAGTGATTACTTGCTTCTTTGATTCAGCTTATTTCATTTATACATTCAAGGACTTATTTCATGACATGAGAAGAAAATAAAAATTTAAAAATAACCAATCTCTTTGCATTGAAGGATGTTGCAAGGTGCCTTTTACATTAAACATTACACTGGCATTTTCACCTTTTCTTTCAACTTGTTCGCCATAATAAATAAAGATTATACTTTATTTTAGTTCTCTTTTACTTATTGAACTTTTACTTGAAGGAAATAAAGAATTTTATTCATACTGTTCATTTTATAATTTTAAATGAAACTAAAGAAAGTGGGTGGAAATGATATAAGAATGGTGTGAATTGAAAGATAGTATCTCATCTTTCACTTTATATGTATTAGGTGTAATCATCACCACATTCATATCTTACTTTTGTTTCTCCTTGAAAAATTCTCATAGATGAGACAACATGTGAAATAATCTTTGTCCTAATGTAGTATCCATAACTCACATCAGACGTTGCTGATAAAATTATGACATAACTATCATATGAGTCATACATGAGTCTCTCGTAATCATTTTTCTTACCCTCGCTTGCTGAGATGGATCAACATGTATTGGGAACACCAACACCTTAAATATCAGATATTGAAGTGCTTTGTGCAAGCATCTATATTACACTTGGAAACTCATTCTAGAGAAGGCATTGAATTTTTACCATAATTATCATAGTATATGTTGTGGTATTACTTTCCATTTTCTACAAAAACAAAATCTAGAAAATTAGTACTTTTATATAATTACCTTTTAGACATTATTGATTAATTAATTAAATTGTTAAATGCCTCCCACTATCTTATTGAACTCTAGTATCCCTTACTACTAGACTCAAAACACTCTATCACTAGAGAATTCTAGTGGCTAGGATCCATGAAACCTCTCTTCACAGGCTACATAATTAGGTTGCGCCACTACTCGTAGAGTTCAAGGTAAAAATTTTACTGGACAACCGCATTAACTTATGGCTCTTTGATCTATTGAGTGGAGTCCTAGATTCTAAAATAATAAACATGATTTACTCAATTATTTCATCTAAAGTTGAAGCAATCTATATTTGGAAGCTTCTTTGCTTCTAACTTTAGATAAGTTAAACCATCACCGTCATAATAACTCCCTGGTAGTAGAAGGAACCCTCAAATTGGGATGACTAGAACCCTGTACATAGTTTTGTTCAAATTTGAGTGAAAAAATGTGTTCAAGACTTAATATTTCTTTTAGGAGTTTTGATATTTTCAATGAATGTAATCCTTTTCTATTAAATATTTTTATACTATGTTGTCACACTCACAACTGAACATGCATTTAATATAATACATTCATCGTGTTTTATGAATTTTCCTTTTTTTATTATTTTATGTGTTATCATAATAAGTATAAAAATGCATAAAATAATAAATAATCTACAAAGGAAATGATTTTACATGACTGGTATTCATCATCTAATTGTGATTGGTCCCTTTTAAGCTTAACGGATCAATCGTGACCTAAGAGGTATCATACTTGAGTTGAGTCTTAACTTGTATAAAAAATTACCCTAGTCTAGTGTTTTAGCATCTCGTCTCACGTACCACCTCATCTAGGCAGGGTCCATGCCTTAAAGCATCATCCTCATAATGTGTAAGTATACTCACACCCAGATGAGGGGGTCTTAGGAAGTGCAAAATACATACAGATAAATTGGACGTGTAGAACCCTATACATATTGAACTAAAAGAAGAAGATGCACAGACCGTTATAAAATTAACTACTTATTACAAACATCACACATGAGTAATAAATAATTAAATGAAATTAACCAGACATATACAGGTTCGGTCAGTGATAAAGACCAGTCAGTGGGTAAAATAAAAGTGATATAAAATTAGATTGCAGTAAATTTAAAATACAATGGGATTTAAATAAATTAAATGAATTATTTGAATGCTAATAATTTATTGATATTTGATCGCATAATTAATTTTATTTTTATTCCAAAATAAAATTAATTCATTTATTAATTTAATACCAAAATTAAATTAATTATTTTAAAAAACAAATTTTTTTTTATTATTTAACCAATAAATTAATAAATTAATTTTCGGTTAAATTAAATATTATCATGGGCCCAAAACCTCATTCAAGCCCATTATAGGTCATGTCGAACCCACGCAAGCTCATTCCGGGCAGGGCACAACCCGCTCAGGGAATTCACAAGTTGGGAATACCCGGTGCAGGGTGGTTTTGGGTTGGATACACCCGTTTCAGATTGGTTTGGATCCGTTTGGATCCAATTCGGGAGATGGATCGGCTATAAGAGGTCTCACAACCACCATCACACGCAAGGTTGGTCCGAGGGGGGCTCTGTTGAAAATAGTGCAGTACAAGGAGTATAAGAGTTTACATCGAGGAGTAGGGGCTCTAAACTATTGTGGGGATAGCTAGAGATGGTGCGCACTAGGGAGGTTGAGGCCGCGGTTGCGGTTGGGCATTCTAGGAAGGTGGAGGCGTGGCGATGGTTGTTTCCGGGAACTGTGGTGGTGCCGTGATTGAGGTGAGGCTACAGGCGGGGGCATGCTGGGATCTGGCCACACAACAGGTCCTGGAAACATAAGGAACCAAAAAGAGGAACTTAGCCCAAAGATGGGGAAGCTCGATTAGTCTCGGTTGTCTAGCATGATCCGACATCAGGAATCGAAGGAGGTTGGCGGACCGATGGGAGTAGGACGTAGGCGGCGGTAGACCAAGGTGGTATGTAGACTGAGAAGGCATGCAACGACGGCTGGCCGAGTGTCGAGGTGGTTTACGGATGAGTCTCTAATTCAGGATCCTACCTCGGCTAAGTGGCACTCGAAGCATTGGGGAAGATGTTGAGCGGTTAGCCGGGTTACGATGATCGGATAAAAATCAAAATTAGGCAGGATATTATGGGTTCACAGAAACTTGCCTCAAAAATAAAAAACAAAAAATATATAAATATAGTATTCATCAGTTTTAAACTACAACATCTGTAATTTTCGATCCATACCAAAAATTTAGATTAGTCACAACTTGGTTATCCAAAATCAGATTGACATGCAGTTTGTTCCATTGGGTCCAATTTAAATCTATCTACTTAATTTAATGCAAATTAAATTTTTTGTGGATCAAAAAAATAACATGATATCCCTAATACCAATTGAAGGTATTGGGGTGTGCAGAGGAAGATGATGGGATGAATATTTTAAATTTTTCATCACTAGAGTGATGTAACTTTGTCATCAATGGTGATCTGAGCCCTGGTAGAGATTTTAGTATCTCGTGTGAATAATTCAGAGAAAAATAAATAAATAAATGGTTACCTAAATTGATTTGACATGCATTCAACTACATCTCATCGCTAGTGACCATTGCATTAAGGATATGAAGTTGAACCCCTATAGATCATCCGCACATGATTCAAGAATCCGTATGTACATCGTTCGTCAAATTCCAGGTGATAACATGAAGCTTTGACAATTCCATTGTCATTGTGACGGGCACATCGTTCACGTGCCTTCGATCCAAAAAGGCATTTTTTGATTTCTTGCTCATATAGAGACTTTCTCTCTTTAGCATATGAGTGAATAAAGGATCTCTCAATCCATTAGAACAGACTACACATAGAAATGAGCTTCTCATCGGCTTATATAGTGGATGTCTAAAATGCTTGGTTAGGGTTCCCCAACCCTTGTATATTTAGCACCCACTAAATAAGTAATAAATAAATAATTATGATGAAATAACTTCATCATAAATATTATTTATATTTTATCGCATACGTGTAATATATATTAAATATATTCCATGATAAATTCAAGTCATTAACTTGACTCATAATTCCTGCTAATATTAAATGAACCTTTAATATTAAAATAATATTTAATCATCTAATATTTTTCCAAGTATTTACTAAAACGCTTGAAAATAATTTTAATAAATAAATTCAACCAAATTATTCTATAATCGAATAATAATGAATTTATTTATTTTTTAGTGATCAATAATGTTTGGAAAACTCTCAGACCCCATGGTCAGACCCACCATGTCCTCTTTACCTATTCACCAGAATAAGGAAAAATCTTGAATGTACTATTGTGTGTGACCCTCTAGTCCCTTATCTCAATAGTAGTGAATAATATTTATAGATCAAGAGCAGAGTCTAGAAACCCATCAAGGCCCCTAAAGAGACAAGTAATAGTCATAACAACAACAATCATCCTATGAACACATACTGTGTGATATAATCTCTTTGTTATATGATATCTCATAATGCAGGACTCACACTTTTATCATCGTCTTTTCCTTGATTTATTATTTGTTGATATAAAATAATGGATTTACATTTGACTAGTATGGCCATGGATTTAATAATGTTTCTACCATCCTAATTGACTAGGCCCGAGATATTACCTCTTCAACTCAGAAGTGGTGGATTCTATCTTGACTATTAAACCATTTCCATACCACCAATACCCACCCAACACAAGCTACCTCTCTATGAAATCAATGTCATGGTCTTTTCCTTACATCAAAGTACATGATCAAATGGTACACACTGATAATGATATCAAGTCAGGAGACCAATACACTTGTCTGTAGATAAGAACAACCATTGACACCCGAAACATGTGGTGTTTCTATTGGTGGTTTTTTTCTCATGATCTCACCTACTAGAGATCACCATGTGAGAAATTCATGAGAATAAGTTTCAATGCTTATGAGCCCCCAGAACCTGATAGTATGACATCAAACATGTCCAGTTAGTATGATGTATCTAGACCATAGGACATAAATTTATGATTAATGTCATATTATCTTTTGTTTCTCATTATAGCCTAGTAACTGCTATAACCTTTTTATATAAAAAATGATATATGTAAATTTCCATTTAAATAGTTGATATACAAATATCAACACTATTAAGGTAAGAATACATCATGTATAAATCATTGTATCCATTATATGGTAATAAAAAATTATTGTTCAAGTTTTCTTTAAGGCATCCACTATTAAAACAGACTCTAGGGGTGACATGGATACAAGGAGAAGTACAATCATTTTTTTGTTTACTTTTGGAGGAATAGTCATCCTTTGTTCATCAAAGTTGAAAAATCTTCTTACTCTAAGTTCAATGAAAGCTGAGTGTGTAGCTACAATGGAAGCTGAGAAGTAAATTGTATGGATGATGCAATTGTTGAAGGAGTTAGGAAGGATTCTATCAAAATAAGTAATTTACTGTGATGGAAAAAGTGTAATTCACTTGGCTAAAAAACCAGTGTTTCATGATTTAATGAAAAAAATTGACTTGAAATATCAGTTCATAAAAAATTTACTCTAGGAAAGTGAGTTAGAGACAAAGTGGATGGTAGGAAACCAAAATCTAAAGGACATATTCACCAAGGTGGTAGTTCAAGAATGTATGGGGAAGTATCATGCCTCAATAGGACATGGGTGAAGGAAGGAAATGAGAGGGGAATGCTACAGATGTTAGGTGTTGGAGAGTTTACAAGGTTCCCTTAAAAAAATTAAAGTGGGAGATTGTTGGGAGGTGAAGTCTATTTCAGTTCACCAAAATTTTATCCATCTGAATTACACTCACCATAATTTCATGTAACGGATGATGGGCTGAACGTGAGGTGAAGAGAGTGGTGAAAAATCTTTTCCAATGGTAGTATGTCCATTAGAACATGTCTACTACCGATGTCTTGATGGTGAAGCATTTTCGAATGGCATGAAGGCCTTCAATTTTTATTCATTTTTGATAATCCTCATTTTAAGGGTTAAAAGGGAACCTGTACACGACCTATAGAATTCATGTCATTACATGAACTAGATGTCTTAGAGAAATTCATCCAAAGTATGACTACTTGGAACTGCTCCTCCCCATCATCTATATATTTATGTATCTCTCCACCTTTGCATGGCTATTCGGCTAGGATTCCAGTGCAAGCACAGGCTGGTACCGATGGAAAGTGTCATACCCTCTCATTCTTTCAATTCACTTATCTTTGCTCTTGTGAATGTGCTTGATCTGAATCCTCATATAAATTTTGTTCCTTGTAGAGTCTGCCTAGTCTATTAAGCACAATTTCTTATGGCTCGAAGGCCTTGAGGTGGCCGGAGAGCCTTACTGGCCTGAAGACCTTGGGTGGCCTGAAGGCCTTGAAGGACTCGGGAACCAAACCAGTGGCCCGAAATCCCAAATAGATGAATAGTTCTAGCTACTACATTATCAAATCGTACTTGCTATAGTTCTTCTAGAGTAACCCGGAAATTTTTATCTACCCTGATTTGATCTCAGGTCTCTTTGATGCACTTGTTGAGTCCTCACTAACTGGTATGAGGCTCTAGTGTAGTATGGTGAAGCATTGGGAGGTTCAAAAGTTTAGAAAAGCTGATGGGCCACCGAGTTAGTAATATAGCTTAGGCAGTCATGCCTCTTTATCCATCTTTTCAAGGGAGGAATTTTAACTTGTTTGACCAGTTGTTCTTAGTATTTAAGTATGTGGGGCCTTAAATAAAAATTTTGTGAAAATTTTGGTTTAACTAAGAATTTATTAGAGTTGAGAATTTGGTGAGGATTACTTGTCATTGTAATCAGTTTTCACTTGTAATATTCTGTTTATAATAAAGAAAGCGATAGTGTGGTTTCCGTCATGCACATAATATAGTCTTAAGTACATTATTTTTTTTTTCTTACCTACATTCTATTTTTCTACTATATATTTTATCATTGTATGTATTTTTTGTATTTTTTTGTACTGGGGTGTGTGTATGAGGTCAACTTAGTGTGGTGGGTAGAGTGCAATGACTTATTACTTCTGATATACCTACTTGAAGGGGAAGTGAAGTTCCATAGGATCATTTTCCCACTTTTTTGATCTATGTAGGGGGTTCCCTTTTGGTGGTATATTGATCACATTTCTGGTGTTTTTATCAGTAGTACATGCAATTTGTGTTTCTAGGATCTTGTGACTCCAACACTTATCCCTTTTCAAATTATTAGTCCATTAATAGGGTTTTAGAGAAAGATTACCCTAATGGGGGTGAATCAAGGTATGAAATGTCTTATCCAATTAAAACACTTTCCTTTAACTATAACTACCCTAAAAGGATCTTGTCCTCTCAATCTTGAAGGTTACATGGTATTATATTTTTCTTAAGTGGTGATCTGAATTAATCACTTAACCAACCCTTTGTTATTATATAATTTATATTATTTCTTTTACACTCTTTTGGTATGCCTGCATAATGTAAATGGGGTAATGATAATTTACTTGGTTCACCCTCACTTGGATACATCCAAGGAGCATGAATTGATGATGTTCCATGCACTGAATTACTATAAAGTACACTACTCTTCATAAGGGGTTCAGGATAGGTCACTTCATTCCTAGAATCACTCCCTTACAAAGTTTAAGTTCATCTCATTATCACCCAAATATCACTATCGAATCACTTCCATCATCATCCTCCCGTGTTCACTTCACGAAGGTAGGATATCCACACAATTTATGGACAAGAAAGTCCCTTCACTTGGGATGTATCCTCAAGTATAGATAGATTCTCTATTGTAGTCATGTTGGGATGATCCTTCACGATATGTGAATACCTCCTTATCACAACACCTCTTCATAAAAAATGAAACTATACCTCCTTTTCTCTTTGTTGTTGCACAAAAATTCCTTCCTCTTATTTGGAAAAATATTTAACAATTTCCAAGACCTTATTCTTCCTTCCAATCCCTCACATGGAACTCCTTCCTTTAGTTGTGACAATTAAATATGGATCTTTGTTCTCTATTAAGAATTATTTATTCCCCTTATCAATCCACCCTTTTTATATATTATGTCATGATCCAATAAATTGGCTACCTATTGTGCCATTATGGGCCTTCAAAAACCTCCCATATCTCCTCCATGATCTCTTTACCTGCATTCCACCATAATTGCCTCATGGTCAAGCATCATCACTTTGCATCATGGAATTAAATATCCATTTAATTTCATTTGAGTGATGTTGTAATTAACTTTTAATCAAGCATGGATTATGGTCTAAAACGGAGACACATGATGTATGAATCATTGATGATCTGTTCAAGAATCATCAGAGTCAAATACTATACATTTAGTGTGTGTCATTCCAACACATCCACAATAATGGCTTGCTTCCAGACACCACGGTGTGGTCTTTTTATTTCTAGGCTAACACACCCATCTCCACATATTGTTGGTCATCTTGCATTCTCTTATATAATTTGAACTAAAAATTCCTTTGTATAAGAAAAATAAATTACCACAGTTACCACCACAACCATAATGTTCCTTCTCATGGATCATAAGTAGACTATCAGGACAAAAAACTCATCATCATGGCATGGTTCGTATCCCTTGGTCATGTTTTCCACTTTGGACTTATTATCTTCAATGTAGTACAAACTCCCAACTATAGAGACTCCTCTATATTGTAGCACAAAAAAATTTCCCATGTTGTACTCACTATGATATAAACCATGGAATATCTAACCTTCATCTGACCATGTTGCATCACCGGGTCTTCTATAAACTTCATGCTTGACTACAACCACTAAAATTCATTATTGTTTTGTCATGTTGCACAGGAAGTTTGGAATTACACCATGGGGACCACCAAAGTGTGGTCTGTTCTAGTTTTCAATTATTGGGAATCTTCTTCTCTACCATAGCCATAAGACATGGTGTGGTCACACCTATCTTCTTCTTCATCTTCATTGCACCCAATGAGCACAACGTGGTCTTTCTTATGTTGGGAATCATCAATAAAACATTATTCAAGATGTCTTCATCATATCTATGGCCCTTCTCTTGACACAATAACCTTTAATATGCCTAGTCAACAAATAAAACATCAAGAAATCAATATCGTTCATAACAATCATCTAAGCATCACCTTGACCATCTTCTTACTTATCATTGAGTTCATCTTCCTTATTTTCAAAAAATCCAACACAGTCCTTTATGATTCCCAATAGTTTCTACAATTGATTTTGGAAGCATTGAGTAATAATTTTTTATTCAAACTGATAGATAATTCCAATTTGAATTATTCCTCAAAATCTTGTCAAATCCTTGTATAAAATCACCATTCAAATCTCCAAATATATCAATATATTTCATTCTTTAAATCTTCCACAAAATCCATGATTTTTAATTCCTTCAAAATCTTCATCCACGTGTTCATGGACTCATGCATTATGACGTGGAATGGTAGCTCATTACGTGGAACTATTATCAACACTTTTTATCTTGATTCATGATCCTCTTGAATAATAATGATGTTTGATTCCATGAAGAAAATCATTTTAGTGTCGTCTTGATTTTTTATCTCGGTCTTCAAAATTTTCATTTTGGAATCTATGGTTTACTGAATTTTCACAAAGGCATTCACCTTACATAGTATTGTGTAATGTCCCAACCTGGGTTCTACATACTACTTTCCCGAGCTGATTCATTAGGTGACCTCAAGTGCACCTCCCCATATGCAAAAGGCTTCTGACTATTAGTGATGTTCTAATATGTTATGTTGAAAGACTATACCTTCTTTATCAAAGAAATACAACAATAAAAATCAATATAAAATAGTAAAAATAATAATAATCAATAACTAATAAATACCAAGAATCACATAAAGATGCCAAAAGTATAAGAAATGACCATAAACTAAAGAAAAAGATATTTCATGCCATATATGTGTCATGTATGGACTGGAAACCCAAAATAAAGAAAAATCAAATACTCAAAACCAAGTCCTGACATCATATTCTGTTCCCTCATCCATGATCTATCCAGAATCCCAACTCTTCCATATAACATAGGTTTCTTTTCCTTATCTTGACTTGAAAACATGAATTATACTCAGGTACTAATCAGTGGCATGAGTAGTGTGTGAGTACAACTCAGTTGGACACCACCAATGACGTCTAAAGAAATATTGAATATATAGCATTGAATGAAGTTGTATAAAGAAAAGAAAAGACGAAATGATTAAAGTAAATAGGTTTCAAATTTATTATTTTTTAGTTATCCACATTATCCCTCAAGTTCACAGTGACACTCAAGACAATCATACCTACTTCGGCCTTTGTCAGAGTCTGAACCATCTCTCATATGTTCAACATTTTAATTCACATAGGTTTTCATTTTTATTCAATTCCAATTTCATTTCAATAACTTTAAGCATCAATCTAGGTACCATTATCATGGATACTTGGAGTTTCAGTCCAGAATCGTTATCTTAGGTACTTAGAGAATTAGTCCAGCACCAATATCATGGGTTCTTGGAGAACCAGTCTAGCACGAAAATCTCAGGTACCTGAAGCATCAATCTAACACCAATTCTCATGCAAGTAATAGGTCCTAGAGCAGCAATTTGGCACCCACAGATGAGAATCATCAGTCCAACACCCACATCTCATTATTCACATATACATTTCAAGGTTCAACATCAGTGAAATTTTTATAAATCATTAACAACACGATGCACCATTTAATTTATAAACTTAATTGTGATTATTCTCTTTTAACACAAGAAACAACATGGGCATTCCCCCATTAATCGAACTATCATAAATTCCTACATAACTTTAACCCTTAAAAGTTAAGAAAAACAACCCTTTAAATCTCACTATCAAACCATGTAATATGGATTTAGTTCAATTCTATAAACCATATCATTATCTTTTTCATTATATAATGATCATTTCAAGGAAATTGGAACACCCCATAGATTTCCATCATGTCTAGTATCATAATATCCAATGAGATTCATGAAATTTCACACACTTAGGATAGGGTTTAATTCAATTTTATTAATAAAAATAAAATTTCATGGATGGGTAGAACAGTTAGACAAACTATACACCCTAACCATGCGCCCCTACCGTCTTGGGGTGCATGATTTGAACTAGTTTTTTGCATGATTTGAAAAACCATTGGATAACCATGAAAACCCCCTCTGTCTAAGGGTGCACAATGGGGGGGTGTTTCACAGCTAGGTCAAACCATTCACCCCTTCTAGAAGCTCAAAATGGGTTTCATGGTTTGTTAGGGAAAATCGTACGGTTTTCCTTAGTCGTGCGCCAACCATGCACAACCCAATAGGTATCCAAAATTCTCCAATTTCACACAAAATGATCACTAGGAAAGGCTCAACTGAAATATGATCCGAACAAGGCTAAAATAATACCTAAAAATGAGTATGAGACACCTCTAGAATAGTCAGGATCTCACAACCCCCCCACCTTATAACAGCTCATCCTTGAGTTTTACTCTTAAGCATCACTAAACTTCCATGGTGAAATGGTCATGTAATTGGGCCCATATATTTGATTCCTTATCACTTTTTTCCTCCAAAACACAACCATACTTCCATGGAACTTGGACCAACAACACATTCTTTCCCCGAAAAAATTTTTCATTATGATCCACAACACGAATCAGATGCTCCTCAAATTACGTATCAGCCTCACGCTCAACATCATCAACATCTATCATATGAGAAGGGTCGTGGTGATACTAATGAAGTTGAGGAACATGAAAAACACTATAAATAATGATATACCTTTGTGGAAGATCCAATAAATATGTCATCAGACTGATCTTATCCACAATCTCAAATGGTCTGATAAACCTAAGTGGCAACTTTCCGTACTTCTGAATCTGACAGTGACCCAATCTCGGTGATACCTGAAAGAATACATGGTCACCCACTTTAAACTCAAGAGTTCGATGATGTCAATAAAAATAATAATTTTTTTACTTTGAGTAGTATCCATACATTTTTGAATGATGAAAATGTTTCAATGTCTCTTGCATGAGACTCGGTCCCAACAACTCTGAATCACTCACCACCATCCAACATAAAGGTGACTTGCATGTCCTGCCATAAATTGTATCATATGTTGTCATCTAAATATTCACCCAATACCTATTGTTATAGGATAATTCAACTAATGCAAAGTGGTTTTCCAAAGATTCGCCAAAATCTAGGATGCATGCCTGTAGCATGTCCTCCAACACCTGAATAGTACATTATTATTTCCTGTATATCTATGTGTAAAAATATATAATTAGAAACAATTGAGTACCAAAAACCTTATGCAAGCCTTGAAATAAGCGTGAAGTAAAATGTGAGTCATGATTTGAAACTATACATTATAGCACCCAAAACAAACACACTATCTTCTGAACAAACATATCACCCAATTGATCAACCATGAAAGTCTCCCTAATTGGAAGGAAATGGGATACTTTCATCAACCTTTCCACAATCACCCATATCACATCATTCTTCTGAGGCTTACTTATAAGAACTAACATAAAATCCATGGTAATGTCATCCTACTTCCATTTCATAATGGAAAACATTTTTAACAAACCACAGGTCACTGATGCTCAACCTTTACCTGATGACAAGTGTAGCATCATGTCACAAAACATGTGATATATTTCTTTATTCCCAGACACCAATATTTCTTATGAAGGTCATGGTACATTTTGGTCAATTTAGGATGAACATCCTACTTGAAGGCATGGAACTCATACATCATCTCCTCTCACATACAAGAAGTCAGAATAACATGAACACAAATATAGATGATCTCATCATCATTAATAAACCAATATGAAGATAGATTCCAACCTTTAAAAGTATCTCTAAATGCAAGACACTCGAGGTCCTCATACTGCCTCTCTATGATCTGGATCAGAAGTGTGGGGTCAAATGATAAGGATATGAGGTTTATCTTCCCCTAGCACTCCTGAACCTCTATATTCATCTCGACTAACAATTCCATCATCTTCCACTCAGAGTTATACTCATGGATTTCCTATGTCTATATCTTCCGGCTCAAAGAATCATCTACAATGTTTCCATTTCCAGGCTTATAGGCTATCTCAAAGTCAAACATCTGCACGTATTAAACCCATCTCCACTACTGAAGATTTAAATCTTGATGTGAAAAGATGTACTTTAAACTTTTATGGTTGGTATACACAATAAAACTTTTTCTAAAAAGGTTACACTACCAACACTTTAAGGTATAAACCACTATGACCAACTCAAGATCATTCATAGGGTAATTTCATTCATTTGGCCTCAACTGTCATGACCCATACACCATGACCAAATATCCCTATATCAACACTACTCTATGTCCAATTTCGGACACATCACAAAACAAGGTATACTCCTCACCCAACTTATGTAATATAAAAATTGGTGAAATGTTCAAATTCATGTTTGGATCATGGAATACATTCTCACATGCTCTAGACCATTCAAACATGATACCCATTTTTGGTCAGGCCTAAAATGATGCTGTCAAATGGGAAAATTCATTGAGGAATTTCTGATAACAACCTGCCAAACCCAGAAAGTTTCAAATATCAAAATCATGTTTGGGATGTTCCCAAGAAACAACTGCCTGAACGTTTTCTTGGTCTACTGACACACCTTCCTCAGAGATTATGTGACCCCAGAAATGTACCTTTTCGATTCAGAATTGACACTTAGATATCTTGGTATATATCCTATGTTCTCTCAGTGTGCTCGGGACGATGCCAAGATGATTATCATGATCGTCATGAGTCAAGGAGTACACCAAGATGTTATTGATGAAATAAAGTTTCATCGAATTCATAAACATGGAAGGCACATTTTTCAACCCAAATGGCATCATAATGAACTCATATAGGTTATAATTTCTTCTAAAAGAAGTATGCGGTAGATCAGAAGGTATCACCCTCAACTGATGACAACCTAAACTCAAGTAAATATTTGACAACACACAAGAACCCCTAAAATGATCAAAAAGATCATTGATATAAAAAAGTGGATACCGAATCATAATCATCATTTGGTTCAACTTTCAGTAATCGACACAAAAAAGAGACATTCCATTATCCTTATTAGAAAACAAAACTGGAGATCCCCAAGGTGATGTGCTCAAACAAATGAATCCTGATCCATCATTTCTTCCAACTAAGACTTAATCTCTTGATGCTCCATTGGTTTCATTATATAAGGTTGAATGGAAACTAGTTCATCTCCATACATTAGCTCAATCATAAACTCAACATCCCTCTGAGGTGGCAGTCCTGAAAATTACCCAGGAAACACATCCTGAAACTTGTCCAATATGGGAGGAAATACATCACAACTCACACCCCTATCATCCAATAAAAGGCACAAAACTTGAGTAGTGATCTCCCCCATCTACTGATGAAAAATCCATGCATGGCCTGCATGGATGTACCATTCTCTCTGATGAGCATATTTTTCTACCTTAGGAGATGTGAATGTTACCCTCCTATAGTAAAAATTGATGTGGGATCGATGCAATACCAACCAATCCGTACCCAAAATCAAGTCAAAACCTGATATATCAAGTACATACAGATCCCAAAGAGAATGATACTCACCAAACTCAAGGGAACACCCCTTGTATAGACATATTTCCTTTGATCGTACACCCAATGGGGTGTCGATTGTCATAACCCCACACAAAAACACCACCGTCAGTCCCAAACCATTCACAAGTTGAGAATATATAAAACAATGTGAGGATTCAATATCAAATAAAATGCTTGAAAGTGTAGAAGCTATAAAATTGTACCTCTAACTATCAATGGCCCAACCTCACTATCAACAAGTGCAGGTTGAATTTCATGCAGCTGGCTTATCCCTCTACCCTATGCTTTAGTCTGAGTCTCCTATGTTGCACTGCTCTATTGATACGAGTGATCTTTCCATGAAGTACCAAGTCTGCTACCCTAATTGGTTTGGCCAGTGGTACTCCAAATTCTTGATTGATATGGGGTAGAAGATCCCCTTCTAGTGCTCCATGTCAACCTAGATCCTCCTTCAATTCCCATATGTCAAGGGTTTTTGCAGAACCTCTATAAGTGTCCCATCATGCTGCATGCTCGATACTCTACTAGAAGTTGGGGACACTGGCTATGAATGTGACCCAACCTAATGCACTGATGGAAAAACATTCGATTACTGCCCTGAATAACTGATCTTCCCCTATAGCTACTATGTTTTCCACTGCTCTAGTGAATGTTCTCATAATGATTCTTCCTTCCCTCAGAAGTCGTACTTCCTGGTCATCCATATGAAGCCACCTATCCCACACTGGAAACCTCCTTTAGGCTCCCCTATGAAATGAGGGCCTGGTTCACCACCTCACCAAATTTATTCAATTGAAAGATATTAACCTGGGACTTAATATCACATTTAAGTTTGTCCTGAAAATGTTTCTCCCCAACTTCCTCATCTCCTACTAGTGCTACGACAAAGTGATGTAGGTTAGTGAAGTGGCTAGCATATTCCATCACTAACATGATTCCATAGGCCCACCGCATAACCTCTAGCATCCTAACCTGTCTCAGTGTCTTTGGGTAAAAGTGTTCTAGAAACCTCTCCTGGAATATCTTTCATACCATGCCCTCCAACTACTCATCATGAGCCTGAGTATCCCACCATAACTTCGTTTTCCCTCATAACATATAGGCTGATAACTTAACTCATTTCTCTATAGGAGTCCTTAAATGATATAGGATTGTCTTCACAAACTCAATCCAAAGCTCAGTTGCCACAGGTCTACCCTCTCTGGTGAATGTCATAGGGTACTGCAGGTAGAACTCCCGGGTAAGACTAGGCATATTTTACACAACCTACACTCGGTCTCTTTTCCATGAACTGCATAAAAGGAGAAAAGTTCTCACAGAACTTGTCTTCGGCCCTGAAACCCAAAACTATCGAGGCCTCTTATCCCATTATTGGAGGTTCATTTCTACCGATTTCCTCTTGTCTTCCTACTAAAAAACATTGTTGTGGAGGAAAGTCTCTACAATGCCAAACACCCATATCAGGACACATAACACATCATTTACACATTTCCACAAGAGAGATTCTCATAAATCCATAAAAACTCATCTCTCATGCACTACCCATGTGGTCAAAATCACAGCACTAGTACTACCCTCAACCATTCCTAACCTAGGCCAAGGCTAACACAAATTTGAAAACTTTCATATTTATAGGGTTCCCATTAGAAAACTTTTTTAACCATTTCAAATTACCACATTTATTATCTTTTTATAATTATAAATTCATTATTAGGAACCATTTCTTTTTAACCACACAAATGAAGAAGTGTGTTTTCTTATCCTAAAACTCACTCATAAACCTTTTTTTGTGTGTTCCTAAAATGATGCATGTCACATGTATCCATTAGTTCCTATAATGGTTTAAACATACTAAACTCTCATTTCATAATGGTCCATAAGTAAAATCTCATAAAACAGTAACATTAGACATCAAGTGTATCATCCAAGGTGAAATAACATTCAACTGTAACAACAAACATCAAGAACAACAGTCCCCACCCATGGTACTTGAGTTTTTTCTCACACATGGGTTTGCTACTCCCATGCACGAGATCATGAACAAGGCCCAAATCATTCTATTCACTTGTATATCATTCTGAAATAGTAAAACGACCAAAAGAAAACCTCATTTGATATAACTTTAAGATGTCCTGACCTGGGTGTCACATATTGGTTCCCCAGGATGGTTCATTATGTGACCTCAAGTGCACCTCCTTGTACACTAGAGGTTTCCAACTAATAGTGAGGGTCTAATATGTTATGTAGAGAGACTATAATCTCTTAATCAAAGCAAGAAAATAGTTTAAAATCAATATAAAATAGAAAAAATAATAATAATCAATATTCATTAAAGACCAAGAATGACATGAAGAATCCCAAAATAGGGGAAATGACCATAAACCAAAACAATAGATATGTCAGGCCATATATATGTCCAACTATCGACTAGAAACCCAAAATAAATACAAACTGAAAAATTCCAACCGAGACCCAACATCATGTATGTTTCCCTCATCCATTCTCTATCCCAAATCCCAATTCATCCATTTAACATACGGTCACTTCCCTTATCATAACCTACAAACATGAAGTCTACTCGGGTACCAATTGGTGGCCCAATTAGGGTGTGAGTGCAACTCAGTAGGCCACCGCCAATGGTGTCTAAAGAAATATCCAGTCTATAATAGTGTATGCAATTGTATAAAGAATAAAAAGACAAAATGATAAAAGTAAACAAGTTTCACATTTATTATTCATTATTTATCCACATTATCCCTCAGGTTCACAGTGAAACTCATTCCAATCATACCTTCTTTAGCACGTGTCAATTTCTGAACCATCTCTCATATGTTCAACACTTTAATTCACATGAGTTTTCATTTTCATTCAATTCCAATTTTATTTTGATACCTTAGAGCAGCAGTTCAGGTACCATTATCACGGATACTTGGAGCATCGGTCTAGCATCATTATCTCAGGTACTTGGAGAATCAGTACAACACTAATATCATAGGTACTTATTGTGTTAGTCTGACACCAAAATCTTGGGTACTTGGAGCATTAGTCCAACACCAATTTTCATGTAGGTAATAGGGCCTAGAGCATCAGTCTAGCACCCACGGATGAGAAGCATCAGTCCAACACCCACATCTCATTGTTCACATATACATGTTACAGTTCAACATCAGTGACCTTATTATCAATCATTAACAACACTGTGCACTATTTAATTTATCAAAATTAACCATTGTTCATTAATTTTAACACAAGAAACAATATGGGCATTCCCCCGTTAATCTATTTATCATCAATTACTACATAACTCATTAACCTTTCAAAATTAATCCAAAAACCCATTAAATCTAATTATCAAACAATTAAATTAGGATTTAGTTCAATTCCACAAGTCCACTAATTCCCTTTTCATTCCATAATTATCATTTCAAGAAAATTAGCACACCCCATGGATTTCCATCATGCTTGGTCTTGTAATATCCAATGGATACAATAGGATCTGTGAAAGGTCTCATATTTAGGATTGGATTCACTTCACTTTTCTTAATAAAAATGCAACCACACAACAAGGCACTGTAATGAAAAAGTTACATATATGAGAAATGTAAGAGTTGGTGTCCTAGAAAAAACTGGTTTAACATTGATTACATAGATATTTAATGTATTATTACATGTTGTTCATTGTTTTACATGATTATGATGTAATAAATGTCCAAGAGTATTTGTTGCATTGATAAGGTCATGGAAGTTCTCCACTATCATGATAACTTTGAAATGCTATAAAAATATTCTTAAATATAGTTCTATGGTTGGATGACATGCGATGATGGGACACATAGCATGCAGACTGTCAGTTGTGAGTACTCGTAAGCAGATGAGACTTCCTCTCATGAAGTTTTCACTTGATAATCTCCAAGATAGAAGATTATGAGAATAGACCCGCTAGTAGGAATTACACTTGTTTTGGTGTCATTTGATATTTCTATCTACGAGCGTGTATAATTATCCTTATACTTTAATATTATTATTAATACATCTCACGACTTACGCAATTTGATTTACTGATGGAAATCATCATGTAGATAGTTGGTGGGAAGTAGGGTACGTTGAGTGCGTCACAAGTGGCATGTTATTAATGGACAAGTCAAGGAAGGATTTGTCCCTTCCATTTATGGAATTTGATATCTCGGAACTTTGATTGAAATTGAACCGCCGCACGAAATTCCATGGCCAGGGTGTAATGAAAAGTTTATTTCAGTTAGTCAAAGAATGATGTATCAAGCATAAAATTTGATGACACAACCATGAAAACTTCTTGATGAGATATTGCGATAAAGGGATTATATTATAGAGTGAGCGTTCGTATGTGGATGTTTTTTTTGTGACTTTATGTTCATTCTCTTGGGTGACTTGACCCATTTCTAGACAATACTCTTGGACTTTAGGCAAGCTCGCCTAATTCCAATGAGAATGAATCCTAGAGGGTCACACACTAAGTGTTTTTGGTGGTCTCGTTTAAATTATATTTGAATTTAATTAATGAAATAAATTTTATTCTCAAGACCATGGAATAATTTTATTCAAGTTAAAATGATCGCATAAATTAAAATATATATATATTTTTATTTTATTTAATAAATATTTATTTACTAGTTAATAAATAAAATATTTATTTATTTATTCGAGTGTTTAATAAATGGAAGTGAAGTACGAGTAGACCAAGTTTTGACTGGTAATAAAATAAATATTTGCAAGATGGTAAATAATTATTTAAGTAGTTGGTAAAAATTAAAATAACACTGCTATTATTTTGTGACGTGGAATTTATAATTCTGTTTTGCACAAGTTGGCACACCATAAATAATGATGCGAAATTATTATTAAATGCATATATTTTCTCTAAATTCATGAATGTATTTAATTGTTACTATGAAATTAAATATTGTAACTGAAATTCCATGTATATAAATAGACAACTAGGCCTATTGTGCCACAGACCACACCACAAGCCTGGTGAATTGAGAATTATTGAGACAAAAAATTTCTCTCTCGAATCCTATTCTCTCCCCTCTCAAGAACAAGATACGTTCTTCAAGGATGAAGAACAAGAGATCAAGAACGAATGACACAAGACACTCGCTTTGCTGCACTAGCACCCGGAGAACGAGCAGTGTTGATTGGAGGCCATTGAAGCACGCGTGGATTACCACTAGAGGAATTATAGTTTGGATCATTACAAGAACAATGTGATAATTCAGAATGGTCATTCCAGATGATCAACATCATAAAAGAAGAAAAATACCAAAGATCCAGGTATTTTGTTTATGAAATTAATTAAATTAATTATAATCATGATGTGAAAGATCCTCACTAAGGTTTCAGGACTCTTTATTCTTTATCTAAATCTTTGATTATATTCCATGGAGATTGGTGTTCATCGTCGCATTGATCCTGAAATAATAATTTATCATGGTAAAAATCAATGTTGGGTGCGCTCTCAACCATGATTTCTTTATACTCGGAACCTTCAAGTGGTATCATAGGGGTTACATCATAGTTTATAATTATTTAAATATTTTGTCAATGAATTACACATTTAATTATTTAGCTGTTTCAATTCAAGTTAATTGTTCTGAAAATCTAAATCTTGAGATCTATTCCTCCTCTTTCGTTTCTCGTTCACCTTACATAAAAGATATTTTCTTTTAATTTTGATTAAAATAAAATAGAGGATATCATCCGTAGGTGCCAAAGATTCCTAGATGTACAAAACAAGAACACACGACATGTATTCGACAGTACATGCCATGTAGTCAAGATTCAATGCATCAGACCGGTCCACCAATCCAAGCTATGTGTTAGAGTCTTTATAAGTCTTAAATGACTCTATGTGTTGACCAGGAATAGGTGGAACACGGTTTCCCGATTACACAATGTGTGGCCCAATGTACACAACGTGTATTCCCTTCAGGTTAGGGTTGGACCATGTACCCCCTACACAACTTTCCCGGCTGGAGACCATATAACAAGGAACTACATGGTGTGTGGACCACTAGACATGCCGTGTACTTCAAGGAGTTCCGAAATATACTCACATGTCATTTCCCCAAGCATGTTCTTCAGATAGATGGTGAAAAATAATACACACCGTGTAGTTGGAACTACACGTCATGTACTCATCTAAATTACACAGATTTATTAAAACTTATTATTATACAGACCCTTGAGAAGTGTACCATCGTGCCGGAATAAAGCTAAGGAACAAAATGTGATAGGTTATATATATATGTGTTTAATTAAACATCTACGTAATTTTTATTTCTACTCATTGGGTAGTTATGAATAGGAATTCACTTGTTTGCCTCCAAGGTAAAAGTTACGTACAAATATAATTTTAAATGAATTTATTTTTTAAAAATTATGATGATAATCTCAAGGAAATTCAGAAAAGGGAATATGATAAAAGGATTGATTAATTAAAGATGATAATTAATTGATTAGAGCATGATTTATCTTAAACAAGAATGATTAAAGAATTTATTTATAGTTTTATTTAGGTGTAAATATCGTTGCATGTATAGATGATCATGAGCTAGACCAAGACCTTTGTATGTGGATGGTTTCTTTTAATTTATTTATTTGAATTAAATTTGTTGGCCTGTGAGCCTTCTCTTTATTAATATGTAGGGCCCGAGTGACCAAGGTTTCTTTATGTAAAACCCCTTTTTACCCCTCACCTACATGTGAGTTAAAAAAAGTAATATGCAATGGATGGAACTCCCAATCTATTAGAGGTGGTTCAAGCTGGAGCTGAGACGAAACCAATCCCAGTAGATACAGAGGTGGATAGGTGGAAGCTGTAAACATGAACCCAAAAGGTTCAAGGTGTTTCTCCCCTAGGTCAGGGTTAGTTTATCAACCACTAGATAAACTAACCATTATAAAATCTCATTATCATTCCATTTACTTTATTTTATTTCTGTCAGTTGCATGGTTTATCATTATGGATGTGTTGTCACAAACACATAATTAATGAATTAAACAAGAATGCAATATGTAACTACAAGAAACTAGACTTATGCGTAAGTATTATCAATATATAGTTAATCAATTAAGTAAGTTCCACTTAATATTAACAAGCATGTGATAATGATAATAATAAATTCACGCATAAGAGATAAAAATCCCTCAAATAAAATATTAATTCAGAATAAGCCTTTCGTTACATGATTAAGGGAAAAACTCAATAAAACTATGTGGTTGAACAACCCTTGTTTGGACACTTACTTTTATATAGGAAGCCCTTATGAAAGGTTTTGTATTGACTTAACCATATTACATCAAGATGATTAGCCCTTTCTAGACTTGGTGTAATATTGGAGGCAAGAGTTGAGAAAATCTAAAGTCATGATTTTAGGATTGGGGAGTCCACTCAACATATCAAAGAGCCGTAATCCCACAGTTGGAAAAGACATTCCTACCTAAATACCTTCTAATAGATTGACCAACAATTTTTGGGGTTATGCGAAGGGGAATATGGATCGTCGCCACAAGAATGTCATGGAAACTAATCATTCTGAGTTCAATGGTGAGGACTATTGGGATTTGATTAAATAGTGGTAGACTTAATAAAATTTATTATTTCTTATAAAATGTAATCAAGAAAGTATTAATGATCTTATGTTTTAATTGTAGAATAAAAATGACAAACTCGTCAACCACATTATCCCTATGATCAATTCTGGATAAAGACAACATCCTCACCGGCAGTAACTTCCAATAATAGTTTAGACACCTTCGGGTTATCCTACACCATGAATAGAAGTATTACGTGTAGGAGTCAGAATTACCTGATCCACCTGCCAAAGAGGCGAGTGATGAGGATTTCCTGGTCTATGAGAAACATATGAATGACGTGGTCGATGTTCAATGTTTGATATTATCATCAATGTCTAGTGAGCTCATGAAGTCTCATGAAAACATGGATTCTTATAGAATACTCGAGCACCACCATGTTCTTTACTGGGAGATAACAAGATAGGAAAGGTTTGAGATCTATAAGGTACTCTTTTAGAGTATGTTTAGAGAAGGTTCCATAGTTGGGCCTCATGTAGTCATGCTCATTGGTTACAATGAGTGCCTAAAGGTTCTAAGGTTTAAACTCCCTGAAGAAATGTGCACCGATCTCATTCCCACATCACTCCCTTAGAGCTTCTCTAACTTTGTTTTCAATTTAAATATGAAAAACATTGAGAGGTCTCTATCTAATCTTATTATCCTCATTCACCAAGTGGAAAAAGATATGAAGCGTGAAAAGACTTCTGTCCTTATGGTGAATAAGAGGAAATGGATGGCGAAGAGCTTTAAGACCAAATATTCTTCACGGCCTTTCATGAAAAGGAAGGTCAAAGGGGAGGCAAGGGAACAACATGTTGTTTTTTTATCATGTGGTAAGAAGGGCCACTAGAATAATAACTTCACCCAGCCTAAGAAGAAAGGGGAAGCTTCAGGTCTGTTTGTTATCGAATGAAATCTATCTATTTCTACAAATTGGGTATTAGATACAACTTTTGGTGCTCACATATGTATCCAAATACAGGAACCAAGTAGATTCAATAAGATTGACTGAGGGTAGGTAGATCTACGAGCAGCAAATGGAGCCAGGATTACTACTGTAGCTATTGGGGAATACCACCTCACGTTTCCAACTGGTATGATCTTGGTGTTAAAGGGTTGTTATTATGTGCCTTTTTTTACTAAAAACATTATTTCTTTATCCAGATTAGTTACAGATGGATTTATTTTCAAGTTTGTAAATGAATGCTGCTTCTTTTACAAAGATAGCATTTCATATGGTAGGGCACATTTATACGATGGACATTATGTGTTGGATTACACAAACCATGTAATGGAAATCGATAACGAAGATACTTCACATGACTCATACCACACCCAACTTTGGCATCACCAGCTAGGTCATGTAAATGTGAAATGCTTGATAAAGTTACATCAAGATGGATATTTATATTCTTTCAAACTAAAACCACTTCACGTATGTCATGCATGTTTACAAGGTAAAATGAACAAATCCCCATTTAGTGGGAATGGTTAAAGGGCTAAAGAACTTCTTTAATAGTTTCATACTAATGTGTGTGGACCATTTCTAGTTGAATCAAGGGGAGGGTACTCATACTTAACTTTTAATAATGATTTTAGTAGATATGGATATATCTAGTTAATGAGGTATAAGTCAGACTCTTTTGATAAGTTCAAAGTATACAAGAATGAAGTTGAGAACCAGCATGGTAAGAAGATTAATAAACTCCACTCAGACTGAGGTGGAGAATATCTTAATCAAGATCTCATTGATTTCTTACGGGAGTTTGGGATCCTATCCCAACTCACTCCTCAAAACACACCCCAGTAAAATGGTGTGAGCGAAAGGGGGAACCACACCTTGTTGGACATGGTGAGATCAATGATGAGTCATAGGAGTCTTCCATTATCCTTTTGGGGATATACATTAAAAAAAACATCACACATACTAAACCAAGTACCAACTAAATTGATAAATGGTATTCCATACTAGTTGTGGAGTGGAAGAAAAGCCAGGTTATTGAATTTACATGTGTGGGGTAGTGAAGCGTTTATTAAGGCCTCTTCAGGTAACAAACTCACCCCCTGAGGCACAAAGTTTACCTTTATAGGATACCTCAAGGAAACAAGGGGATATTACCTATACAACCCCTTAGACAAAACGTTTATAGTGGAAAGACATGCATTATTAATTGAGAGGGATAAAATCTCCAATAGAGATAGTGAGAGAGAGATAGACTTCAATGAAGTCGGGCCTCAAGGTACACAAGAGTTGGTATAGGAACAGATTCTACAAAGCCCTGTAGAAGAAGAATCTGTTCCAGAGACACATGTACTACGTAAGATTACAAGAGAGGTTAGAGAACTAGAATAGTATGGTATTCTACTTACTGTGGATGGTGACTCATTATTAATTGATTATAATGATCCTCTAACCTACAACGAAATAGTAAGTGGCACAGACATTTCCACGTGGCAAGAAACCATGAATTCTAAAATGGATTCCATGTACCAAAACCAAGTCTGGATTTTGGTAGATCCTCCAGTTGATGTAAAGCTTGTTGGTTACAACTGGGTATTCAAGAAGAAACTGGACATGGAAGGACAAGTCAGTACCTATAAGTCATGACTTGTTGAAAAAGTTTTTAAAGAGTGTCAAGGAATTTACCACAATGAAACCTCCTCACTATTGGAAATTCTGAAATCCAACAAAATTATACTTTCCATTACAGCTTACCATGACTATGAGATTTGGAAAATGGATGTCAAAACAACATTCCTTAACAAGATCCTTCAGGAAGATGTCTACATGACACAACCTGAAGGTTTTTGTGACTCCAAAGGATGCCTATAAGGTATGAAATATGTAGAAATCCATTTATGGATTAAAGAAACCATCCAAGTCATGAAACATTCATTTTGATGAAGCCATAAAATAATTTGGTTTTATCAAGAACAAATGTGAGCCTTGTGTCTACAAACGGTTTAGTGGGAGTGTAGTCGTTTTTATAATAGTATATGTTGATGAAATATTACTTATTGGAAACGAGATAATAGTCTTACATTTTATTAAGGAATGGTTTAATCAATGCTTCTCCATGAAATACTTGGGCGAGACGATGTATATTATTGGGATCAAGATCCATCATGATAGATCCAAGAGATTGTTGGGCCTAAGTCAAAGTACATACATTGATAAGATACTGAAGAGATTCAGTATAGAATAATCCAAGAGGGTATTTTTACCGGGGTCACACGGAATTCATATTTCCAAGAAAATGTGTCCTCAGACACATGAGGAAAGAAAGGTAATGGCAAGTACTCCATTTGCATCAGTGATTGGTCCAGTCATGTATTCCATGCCATGTACTAGGATGGATGTCACCTACAAATTGAGTATAGTGGGAAGATATCAAGCTGACCCAGGTGACCTCCATTGGATGGAAGTCAAGACAATCCTAAAGCATCTAAAGCGTACTAAGGTTATGTTCCTATTTTGTGGAGGATATGAGGAACTAGTCAACATAGGATATGCATATTCTAGTTTCAAGACTGATCAAGATGACGTGAAGTCCAAAACGGGAAACATCTTCACTTTGAATGGAGGTTCAGTGAGCTGGAAGATCTCAAAGAAGAGTGTGGTTGCAGATTCTACAGTAGAGTCCGAGTATATCGTAGCTTTTGAGGCAGCTAAAGAGTCAGTTTGGATGCAAAGATTCATCGAGGAGATAGATATGATACCAAGCAGTAAAAATCCCATCACATTGTACTGTGATAATACTACAGTAGTGGCACTCAAAAAATATCCAAGGTCACATCATTGGATGAAGCACATACTTCATAAGTATCATATCTTGAGGTATTTTTCTATGAGAGGTGAAGCTATAGTGAGATGTATTTCCACAGAAGAAAACATGGAAGAACCCTTGGCTAAAGTCTTGGCTCAGCAAAAATATGATCATCATGTGAGGTCTAGAGAACTAAAAGTCCTAGGCAGTCGACTCTATTACAAGTGGGAGTTTGTAAGTGTTGGTTTCCTAGAACCAATTGGTTTTACTTTGATTACATGAATATTTAAATTATTATTACATATTGTTCATTGTTCTGCATGACTATGATGTAATAAATATCCTAGAGTATTTTTTTATTGATAAGGTCATGGAAGTTTCCTACTATGATGAGAACCTTGAAATGCTATGAAAATATTCTTAAATATAGTTTTGTGGTTGGATGACATGCTATGATGGGACACATAGCATGCAGACCGTCAGGTGCGAGTACTCGTAAGTAGATGAGACTTCCTCTCATGAAGTTCTCACTTAGTAATCTCCAAGATAGAAGATTATGAGAATAGACCTGCTAGTGGGAATTCGGCATGTTTTGGTGTAATTAGATATTTATATCTGTAAGAATGTGTAACGATCCTTATAATTTAAGATTATCATTAATACGTGTCATGACTTACGCCCTTTGATTTACTAACAAAAACCATCATGCAGATAGTTGGGAAGAAGTAGGGTACGTTGGGTGCATCACGAGTGGCATGTTATTAATGGATAAGTCGAGGAAGGATTTTTCCCTTCCATTTACGGAAGTTGATATCTCATCCCTTTGATTTAAATATAACCGTCATGTAAAATTTCATGGCCATTGTGTAATGAAAAGTTTATTTTAGGTAGTCAAAGAACGGTGTATCAAGTATAAAATTTGATGAAACAGTCATGAAACCTGCTTGATGAGATATTGCGATAAAGGGATTATATTACACAGTGAGTGTTCTTATGTGCATGTCATTGTTGGGTCTTTACATTCTTTCTCTTGGGTGCCTTGACCCATTGCTAGAGAGTACTCTTGGACTTTAGGAAAGTCTGCCTAATACCAATGAGAAATAATCCTAGAGGGTCACACACTAAGTGTTTTTGGTGGTCTTGTTTAAATTCTCTTTGAATTTAATTAAAGAAATAAATATTATTATCGTGACCATGGAATAATCTTATTCATGTTAAAATGATCGCATAAATTAAATAAAATATATGTATTTATTTTATTTAATAAATATTTATTTACTAGTTAGTAAATAAAATATTTATTTAAGAGAATAAATTATTTATTTTTTTATTCTAGTGTTCAATAAATGGAAGTGGAGTTCGAGCAGACCAAGGTTGGTCTGATAGAAAATAATTATTTTCAAGATGGTAAAAAATTATTTAACTAGTTGACACAAATTAAAATAACACTGATATTATTTTGTGACTTGGAATTTCTAATTCTGTTTTGCACAAGTTGTCACACCATAAATAATGACATGGTATTATTATTAAATGCTTGGATTTTCTCTAAGTTCATGAATGTATTTAATTTTTTCTATGCAATTAAATATTATAACTGAAATTCCATGTATATAAATAAACAAGTAGGCCTATTTTTCCACAGACCACACCACACACCTGGTGAATTGAGAATTGTTGAGACAAAAAATTTCTCTCTCAAATCCTCTTATCTCCCCTCTTAAGAAAATGAGATGTTCTTCAAGTCCTAAGAACAAGCAATCAAGGACGACTGACATAAGAGACTCGGTTTTCCACGGTAGCACCCGGAGAATGAGCGGTGTCGATCAGAGGCCATCCGAGCACGTGGAGATTATTGCTAGAAGGATTATAGCTTGGATACTTACAAGTTTAAAGAGACAATCTGGAAGGGTAATTCCAGATGATAAACATCATCAACGAAGAAAAATACCAAATATCCATGTATTTTTTTCTTTATGAAATTAATTAAATTAATTATAAACATGATGTGCAAGATCCTCTCCAAGGTTTCAAGACACTTTCTTCTTTATCTAAATATTTGATTATATTCCATGGAGACTGTCACTCATCTTTGAATTGATCCTAGAATAATCAACGATCATGGTAAAAATCAAAGTTGGGTGTTGTCCCAACCAAGCTTCCACTGCGCCCAGAAGTAGATGAGACAAGAAACAACATTAGAATTTTTCCATTAATCCATTTATAATCAATTACTACACAACTCATTAGCCCTTCTAAATTAAGCCAAACAACCCTTTTAAATCTCATTATCAAACCATTCCATATGGATTTAGTTAAAATCCCTAAATCCAGTTACTCCATTTTCATTCCATAATTATCATTTCAAGAAAATTGGCACACCCCATGGATTGTCATCATGCTTGGTCTTGTAATCTCCAACGGATATAACATGATCTATGAAAGGTCTCACATTTAAGATAGGGTTCAATTCAATTTTCTTAATCAAAATTCAATTACACAACAAGGCACCGCCACTAAAAAGTTATATATATGAAAAAGGCATCAAGACTATGGGAAATAACAAGTAGAACACCTACCTTAGGATCATTGATTGATGTCTACTAAACCTTGGTCCTTGATTTGAGGTAGAACAGAAGAAATCACAACATCAAATAAGATCTAGGATCAAAACCTAAGATCAAGATCTATTAAAACCTATCTCTAAACCATCAACAATGGAAGGATTCATCCCTATCTAAATGGAGAAAAAGACAGGAGGGAGAGGAACCTAAACAAATAAGGGATCACATACTAGAGAGAGTTCTATTCCTTCCACTAGATCTTCGATTTGCAAAGGAAAGAGTTTGAGAAGCCAAGGAATCCTATCTAGAGCCCCCAAAAGACAAAGAAACTATATTAGGCCGAGTGGGGGTTATTATCAATATAAATCGGGGGTTTAGGATTTTTTATTAAATTTTCAGGGGTTTATAGGTTTTCACACACAGTTTCCTAGATGGGCTGCATAGTTAGACAAATAGTGTTCCCTAATCATGCACCCCTACTATCTTGGTGTTCAAAGTTTTCACTGGGTGACCACACAGTTTGAAAAATTGTGCATCAATATTGCAAACCCCCCTTTTTCCAAGAGTGCACGGTTTAGGGGGGGCATGGTTTGGTAAAACGATGTGCCCCCTTCTAGTGGTCAAAATGGGGGACATGGTTTGCAAAGTCAAACATCCTGGTTTTCCCTAATCATGCGTTAACCATTCTCATCTTCATGGGCTTCCAAAATTCTCCTTTTTCACAAAAAATGATCCATAGGAAAGGCCCAACCAAGGTATGATCAAAACAAGGGTAAAACAATACTTGAAAATGAGTATGCGACATCTCATGAAAGGTTGGGATCATACAACTATGATGCAACTTAGGAAGTTTATTCACCTTATGATTTTTTCATGCCTTACGAAGACTCATTTTAATCTTATGAAGATCACCATATGGTTCATGACTTTACTAAAATCAAAAATTGTAAACCCTATTAAGCTTATGTACCTTATAAAGTCTACATCTCAACCTTATGAAGTCATATGGAACCTTATGTAGTGATGCGATGAAACTTTACGAACTTTATGAACTTTATGAAGTTCTGTGTTGTTCCTTAAAAATTTCTGACAACCATATAAAGATAAGTAGACCTCACAAAGCCTAGGACCATTATTAAGGGTGTAGGTCCCAGGAATTTGTCAATTTTAGCTTCAGTACTAAAATTCCAAATTTGATTCATCATATCTCAAGTATTCTCAGGGACTTCTCCGACATCTCAAATCAACTCAAAAATAATCATCCAGAAGGTTTTTATCACATATTCACATCATATTTGATTTCTAATATCTTTTGGATGGTTTCTTCACACCTCCAGTTAGCTTTCTCCCTTTATAGTAATTCTTCAATCTCCCCACTAGCATGCTTCCTCCAAAACATCTTCCAAAATATCTAAGAAAATGTTTTCAACATTCAACACTTACTTAACTTTAGGAACATCTCTTCAATCGTCACATGAAAGGGTTGATACATTAAAGTTGTATTTTAAGGGTCTTTAAGCATCAACATCACCTTTCTTTTCATACTTAGCATTAGTAACAAATTCTCATCATACATCAACTTTATCCAAAATATATTAACAAAAAATACAATCCCGTCTTCACAAATCCATTTGGGTACTTAGGAAAGTGTAATTATGTATGATCATTTTCATATATCTTGAATCTTAGCATAATAAACAACTTCTCATCATACATCAACTTTATCCAAAATATATTAACAAGAAATAGAATGTTGTCTTCACAAATCAATTTGGGTACTTAAGAAAGAATAATTATGTATGATTAACATTTTATATGTTATAATATAAGCATGTCAATCAGGTATTGTTGTAAGGCTACTTTTTTCAAAGTGGATATGTCATGTTACATTCTAGTAATTGTGCATCCCTTAATTTTGTTTCCTTTTTTATTTCCTTTTCAAAGACCCTCCTCCCTTTGATCCTAGAGTGAGTTTTTACCTATTATTTTGTGGTTATTATACACATAGAATTTATAATAAAATTTCTCATCAAAACAAAATTAAAAATATATTTCCAACATGGGAATTCCCCCATTAATCCATTTATCATAAATTACTACACAACTCATTAACCCCTCAAAATTAAGACAAAAAACACTTTAAATCTCAATATCAAACCATGAAATAAGGATTTAGTTCAATTCCATAAATCTACTAATTCAATTTTAATTCCATAATTATCATTTCAATAAAATTGGCACACCACATGGATTTCCATCATGATTGGTCTTGTAATGTCCAACAGATACAACATGATCTGTGAAAGGTCTCACATTTAGGATAGGGTTCAATTAACTTTTCTTAACAAAATGAAATTGCACAACAAGGCATCGCAGTGACAAAGTTACATATATGAGAAAAGAATCAGTAATAAGGGAAAAAACAAGTAGACCACCAACCTCAGGGTCATTAATGGATTTCCACTAATCCTTGGTCCTTTATTTGAGGTTGAACGGACGAAATCACAACATCAAAGAATATCTAGGATCAAAACCTAAGATCAAGATCCATTAAAACTAGATCTAAACCATCAAAAATGGAAGGATTCATCCCTCTCTAAAAGAAGAAAATGATGGGAGAGAGAGGAACCTAATCAAAGAAGGGATCACATGCTAGAGAGAGTTCAATTTCTTCCACTAGATATTCAATTCACAAAGAAAAGAGTCTGAGGAGACAAGGAATCCTCTCTAGAGCCTCCAAAAGCCAGAGAAACTATTTTAGGTCGAGTGGGGTGGTTATCGATATAAATTGGGGGTTTAGGAATTTTTAATTAAATTTTCAAGGGTTTATAAGTTTGTGAACATGGTTTCTTAGATAGGCTGCATGGTTAGAAAAACTATGCACCCTAATCATGTGCCCCTACTTTCTTGATGTGCACAGTTTGCGCTAGTGACCACACTGTTTTAAAAACTGTGTATTAACCGTGAAAACCCCCTTTTTCCAAGAGTGCACGGTTTAGGGGGGCATGGTTTGGTCAAACTGTGTGACCCCTACCAGTGGCTCAAAATGGGGTGTATGGTTTGAATGGTCAAACAACCCGGTCTTCCATAATCATGCGTCAACCTTTCTCATATTCATGGGTTTTCAAAATTATCCAATTTCACCCAAAATGATCCCTAGTAATGGCCCAACCAAAGTATGATCAAAACAAGGGTAAAATAATACTTGAAAATATGTATGAGACTTCTTAAGAAAGGTCGGGATCTTACAAATATGATGCACCTTAGGAAGTCTACTCACCTTATGATGTTTTGATGCCTTATGACGTCTCATTTTCATCTTATTAAGATCACCATATGGTTCATGACTTTACCAAAATCACAAATTATAAACCCTATTAAGCTTATGTACCTTATGAAGTCTATATCTAAACCTTACGAAGCTAGATGGAACCTTATGTAGAACTACAATGAAACTTTACGAACATTATGAACTTTATGAAGTTTTGTGTTGTGCCTTACAAAGTTTAGAAAACTATATAAAGATGCTACATTACAACCTTATGAAGACTAGGACCCTTATAAAGTGTGTAGGGCTCAGGACATTGTCAATTTTAGCTTCAGTACTAAAATTCCAAATTTGATTCATCATATCTAAAGTCTTCTTGGGGACTTCTCCAAAACCTAAAATCAACTCAAAATCATCATCCAGAATGTTTTTATCACATACTCACATCCTCTTTGATTTCCAATATCTTTTGGATGGTTCTTCACACCTTTAGCTATCTTTCTTCCTTCATAGTAATTATTTAATCTCCCCACTATCCTAATTCCTCCAAAACATCTTCCAAACTATCAAAGACAATGTTTTCAACCATCAAAACTTACTTTAACTTGAAGAAAAACTCATCAATCATCACATGAAAGGGTTGATACATTAAAGTTTTATTTAAAATTAATTTAAGAAACATCATCAACTTTCATTCCCTACTTAGCATAATCAACAACTTCTCATAATACATCGACTTTATCCAAAATATATTAACAAAAAATACAATCTCGTCTTCACAAATCCATTTGGGTACTTAAGAAATAATAATTATGTATGATCATATTCATATATCTTGAATCTTAGAATAAGCAACAACTTCTCATCATACATCGAATTTATCAAAAATATATTAACAACAAATACAATCTCATCTTCACAAATCCATTTGGGTACCTAATAAAGCATAATTATGTATGATTAATCTTTTATATGTTATAATATAATCTTGTCAATCAGGTATTGTTGTAAGAATGATTTTGTAAAAATGGAGATGTCATGTTACATTATAGAAATTGTATATCCCTTAATTTCATTTCCATTTTTATTTCCTTTTTGAATACCCTCCTCCCTTTGATCCTAGAGTGAGTTTTTCCCCGGTATTTTGTGGTTATTATTCAATTAGAACTTATAATAAAATTTTCCATAAAAATAAATTAATAATGTATTTCCAACATGGGAATTCCCCCATTAGTCCATTTATCATCAATTACTACACAACTCATTTGCCCTTTAAAATTAAGCCAAACAACCCTTTAAATCTCATTATCAAACCATGAAATAAGGATTTATTTCAATTCCATAAATCCACTAATTCCCTTTTCATTCCATAATTATCATTTCAAGAAAATTGGCACACCCCATGTATATCCATCAAGCTTGGTCCTACAATCTCCAATGAATACAATAGGATCTTTGAAAGGTCTCACATTTAGGAAAGGGTTCAATTCACTTTTCTTAATCAAAATTCAATATCACAACAAGGCACCACAATGAAAAAGTTACATATATGAGAAAGGAATAAAGACTATGGGAAATAACAACTAGAACACCTACCATAGGGTAATTGATAGATGACCACTAAACCATAGTCCTTTATTTGAGGTAAAACAGATGAAATCACAACATCAAAGAAGATCTAGGATCAAAACCTAAGATCAAGATCCATTAAAACCAAGAAATAAACCATCAACACCATAAGGATTCAACCCTCTCTAAAGAGAGAAAAAGATAGGCAAGAGAAGAATCTAATAAAAGAAGGGATAACATACCAGATAGATTTTGATTTCTTCCACTAGATCTTCAATTCGCAAAGGAAAGTGTTCGAGCCAAGGAATAATATCTAGAGCCTCCAAATCCAAATAAACTATATTAGGCCGTGTGGGGGTGATTATAGATATAAATCGAGGGTTTAGGAAGTTTTAATTAAATTTTGGGGGGATTATAAGTTTGGGCACACGGTTTCCTAGATGGGCTGCACGGTTAGACATACCGTGCGCCCAAATTGTGCGCCCCTACTGTCTTGGTGTGCACAATTTTCCCTGGGTGACCACACAATTTGAAAAACTCTACATCAACCATGAAAAACCCCTTTTTCCAAGAGTGCACAGTTTAGGGGGCATGGTTTGGTCAAACTGTGTGCCCCCTTCCAGTGGCTGAAAATGGAGTGCATGGTTTTCTAGGTAAAACCACATGGTTTTCCTTAATAATGAGTCAACCATTCTCATCTTCATGGGATTCCAAAATTATCCAATTTCACCCAAAATGATCCCTAGGAAAGGATCAACCAAATTATGTTCGAAACAAGGGTAAAAGAATACTTGAAAATGAGTATGAGATGTCTCAAGAAAGGTCTGGATCTTACAACTATGATGAAACTTATGATGTTTTCATGCTTTATGAAGGCTCATTTTCATCTTTTGAAGATCAAAATATGGTACATGACTTTACCAAAATCACAAATTGTAAACCCTATTAAGATTATATACCTTATAATGTCTACATCTCAACCATAAGAAGTTGGATGGAACCATACGTAGTGCTACAATGCATCTTTACGAACTTTATGAACCTTATGAAGTTCTTTTTTGTGCCTTAAAAAGTTCATATAACCATATAAAGATGATAAACTATGATATTATGAAGTTTAGGACCCTTATGAAGTGTGTAGGGCTCATGATTTGTCGATTTTAGCTTTAGTACTAAAATTCAAAATTTGATTCAACATATCTCTAGTCTTCTCATGGACTTATTTGACACCTCAAATCAACTCAAAATCATTATCCAAAAGTTTTTATCACATATTCAAATCAACTTTGATTTCCAATATCTTTTGGATGGTTTCTTCACACCTTCAACTAGCTTTCTTCCTTCATCGTAACTCTTCAATCTCCCCACTGTCTTCCTCCAAAACATCTTTCAAACTATCAAAGACAATGTTTTCAACCATCAACCCTTACTTTAACTTTAGGAATAGCTCTTCAACCATGAAATGAAAGTGTTGATACATTAAATTTGTATTTCAAATGTCTTTAAGCATCGACATAAACTTTTCTTACCTACTTAGCATAAGCAAAAACTTCTCATCATACATCGACTTTATCCAAAATATATTAACAACAAATACAATCTCGTCTTCAAAAATCCATTTGGGTACCTAAGAAAGCATAATTATTTATGATCATATTCATATATCTTGAATCTTAGGCATCTGAATCTTCTGATCTGTCAGCATTTACACTTAAATGATTATGACGTTGATATCTCCCCATATTCATGACCCACTAGAATGAAGAAACCGAAAGAACAATGATGAAAAAAATTCATTCATCATTAAAACTATGAAAGAAGAAAACCATCACATTTTTACAATGTTCGAGTAGTCAAGGCAACATCAAATGTAAACACAATAATAAAAGTCCTCAAAATTTCAAAAAGAAAAATAAATTTATGACATGATATTTGAATAAGATTGGTGATCAAAATGTTCTCTCTCTCTCTATCTCTCTCTAATTATAACAACTCCATCAATAACCACAACCACTTTTATAATCACCTTCAACATTACATATTTTCTAATCATTCAATAATATTGATGAGAGTGGGATTAACCTTTTATACATTATAATATAAACATGTCAATCAGGTTTTTTTAAGGCTGAGTTTTTCAAAGTGGATAAGTCATGTTACATTATAGTAATTGTGCATCCCTTAATTTTATTTCTTTTTTTATTCCCTTTTGATGACCCTCCTACCTTTGATCCTAGAGTGAGTTTTACCTAGTATTTTGTGGTTATTATACACTTAGATCTTACAAAAAAATTTCTCATCAAAATAAAATTAATAATTCATTTTCAACCAATCTAAAATCAAATATGGTGCACTGAATTAAGAAATTGGGGATAAAATACTTGGATTTTGATCTAATCAAGGGAGTGGCATCACAAAATCATTGGGGAAAACATATAGGAACTCTCCAATGACCCTGTAAACCTTTATTATCCTAGTGTCTTCTAATTCCACTAAAAAATCAGCAAATAAGGAATGAAGGGGATCCATATGCCGACTACCCACCTGAAAACCTCGATCACCAATGAAAACCACTTGTTGTCCATACACATCCAAAACGATGTCTCTCTTCCAGAAGTAGTCAATAACAATACATATGTAATAAAACCATTAAATGTTGTGTATGACTTGGTATGGCTATATATATAGCAAGAAAATATCCCCACGGGACTGGTGTGGCCCCATCATCAGTTGACACCCCCTGCACACATCAAACAAGATGACATGGCCTCTAACTAGAATAGTCAACACCAGGGGTATGAGAAGACTCTTTACATGTAGTCCTAGAGCATGGTATAGAGTTGGTGCAACAAAGGAGTGTGAATATCCTTAATCAGACAAGGCACAAAAAAGGGTACTAAGAAAATTGATCATACCTCTAACGATCTCTGAACCATCTAAAACTATTGCCAGCATTGCGTGCAACTAACCACACCCAAATCCTATACCTATCTATTGAGAACTACCTCCACAACCATGCTCGGGTTGTGTTCCCTAAACACATACTAAGGTAGAACTTTTCTTGATCCATATCCCCTTGGAGAAGCAAAAACATAATACCCCTATTGCTGAAATGGCCTCACTAGCAACTAATACTGAGGCTAGTTCGGAAACTATCCACCTCCACCAAACATAGCTCCAGGAACCATTGGGAACTGGTTCATACAATGACCATGAACCCCACAACCAAAACACAATGGCACAAAACTCCCAGGAAAAACATGGAAACCACTAGCCCCACAAGTTCGGAAAGGAAGCTGTTGAGGTTGACTCCCTGCTGGTTCAAACCTCAAAGTCCATAATTCATGAGACCTACAACTGAAAACCCTTCCCCTTAAGGAACACTGCTGGTTCCACACTTGTGAAAAAACTCCTTTCAAGTGCATCTACTCTATCACCTTTACCTTCTTCTGAACCTCCACATACTTTGGAAACATAAAATGAGTTATTGCTTATTGGATAGAAGTATGGAGTGACTCCTAAAGAATGTCTCATTTGAGACTCTCCATCCAGAAAAAGATCTAGAAAAAAAATTTAAAAGGTCCTTTAACTTTATTCCCAACCCTCATACTTACATGCTCCCCTTCTGAAGAAAAAGAATCTCCTACCTCTTTACTATCTTCATGGTTGACCAAAGGAAATTTGCCCGGAACTCCTTCTGGAAGTCGACCCACAAAACATCTTCCTCGTTCCTCTCTTCCAGATACAACATCCACCACTGAAACGCAACTCCCCACATCTGACTAACTTCAAAAGGGACCCAGTATTCCATCGAGACCTGGATGAAACTGAAAGTGATATCGAGATCCTCTATCCAACACTCTATCTCCACATCTAAAACAATACCCTCATACTTTCCAAAATCTTACTTCTATAAAGCACGCAACGTCCTTTTCACTGATCCTCCTCCTCAACTGGATCAACCCTATGGTGATAAACCAGATCTACCTACCGAACCTGAACTCCCGATCCACACATGAATGAAAAATGAGAGCCATAACTGACATTCAAACAAGGATTTACTAAGATCGAGTAGTATGAAATTTCACTTAAGATTCAATTTTACTCATTTAATTCATGGTTTCATCCATTTAAACATTCCCAAAACAACAAAATTCAAACAAGAACACAAGTCACTATGATGCATGTACCTCTCCTAGGCCTCTACCCTGTAATTATGTCTATCTCACTTGGTTATTAAATAAGCTTGGATTCCATGAATTGGATCATGGGGGCCCTAAAATCCCATTTCCTAGATGTTCTCCCTAGACTATGTCATTCACCAAGGTCAATTGACATTGATTCCATACCAACTCATGCAATCCTCACTATTCCAAACTACAAACTCCACACTATCTCTCAACCATCACCTTTGATACCACTCTATCATGACCCTATCCTACAAAAGATTATACAATGAATGGAGAGAGATAATTACACCCAAGTCCTACCCACAGTAGGTCCCAAGTTGATGACTAGCACCGAGGGTATAAAAATTAATAATACGGGAGGAATTTCCTTCTATAAGAAAAACAAGATTTGGAGATTGGATGTATCAACCATAATCAACTCCATTGAATATATATATGAAAACCAAAAACCAAGCCACAATGAATGTTTGAATAAAACCTATAAAAATAAAAGTATCCCAAGTAAATACCCTAAGTAATGCTAAAGCAGATACACGACAACTATTCAAAGGTCAGAGCTAGTGATGCCAAGTAGGGTCCATGTAATCCTCCTAAAAACCTGATTTTTTTTATATACATAGGGTGAGTATACAAGTATACTCAATAGAAAAAACATAAGTCTATAATTAAAATGTGAAAGAAGCATAGTAATGAACTTTTGAGAAAACAACAAAACCAAACAACACCTATCAAGGTATACTAACTATCCCAACCTCACCAAGGCATGCTCACCAAATAATGCAATCCAAGTAATATAGTATAATAATAATCACATCAATAAGTGTACCCCACACAAATTTCCCATTGGTATAACACTCTCACTCCCAACTTTGTACATCTTGGAACTCCCATAAATTTTATATAACACACCACCCCACAAGCATGATCATAATACACCTCGCCTATAGGCACTTGGGCTCGCTGCCCTACAAGCACGACCACAACACATCTCGTCTGAAAACACCTGAACCAAAACACAACCACAACCATAACTAGAGTAATAGGGTATCATGAACATGTATGATATCAACATAATTCTCTCATCCTACCATGCATGACCCCCACCAGAATCCTCCCATAACCACAATCAAATGTCATCCAAAAACACTTGGGCTGTCACATCTCACCCGCAAACCCCTAGGTTATCACATCTTTCCCAAAGACTCTTGGTCCATCACAAACACCATATAATTGAATAAAAGACCTCCAAACACCACAAACTGTAAAATAGATACCTATCCAGCAAAAGAGAGTGGGAAATGGTAGGTACCCAACTATCCATACTCCTCACCGGATGTTGGAAAAAACACCCCTACATGACTATGTGGGTGTCTGCACAATGTGCTCGATGTGGGTGGGATACGTATAGAAATCACAATAATGTAGAAGTATATATATATATATATATAATATAAAACACTCAAGTCCAACCTATGGGTTCAAAAAAAAACCAGCCAACTCAAAACACCGCAACTTTTTCTACTACCTCTAAATGCATGACACCGCACATCAAACCACAAACCCCACTTTACATTTCCAATCAATTTAACTTAATCACCCCATTAATTTCATTATTTAGCATAAAACATTTTTAATCACACAAAAAAACATTTAATTATCCATTAACAATTTACATTCCATTAACCAAACCAACCCAAGCCATTATAAACATTATTTATTTAATCCATCACCACTCGAGCATCTAACACAAAGCAACCACCACCTTGCCACCCCAAAAACATGACCAAACAAAATACCTCCACACTACCCAAAAATCATGGATAAAAAAACTATCATCACCACATTCCCCAACCACACATCTTCATCCCACAAGCATTATCACACATCACAATGCATTAATATTATTTCACAAATTTATAAAGGGGCTTTTATCACATTCCACTTTATTTTAGGGGAAATCTCACAGAAGCCAAAATCCCAGGGAAACCATTTCATTGGAAAAATATAAGTTGTTAATAAATTTCCATTTTATGGTGATATCACCAAAATAAAAACCAAAGAATAAATCACAACACATATATCCAGTGCAAAAAAATCCCTCAATAACCATAATTTTCAGTGGGGCATCAAGCCCATACAATTCAAAATATCACAAAAAATATCAAAGCTGTAAAAGCATGTGAATCAAAACCCATTTTAACTTTTCAATTCAATTAACCAATTATTTATCTTTTTTGAAGCTGGAAAAAAAATAACCCATATATAAATAAAAGTAAACTCCTCCTGCATGATACACAATAAGGATAAATGAGATAATCTCTACCTCAAAGAAGCTTTCCAACTTAGTGTGCACCACAAAGAGAAGTAGAATGCTCATGAACCACAAACACCCCTCAAGAAACACATATCAACCAAAAATAAAACCAAATACCATAAAAAATCAACCCAACACATACCCAAACCCATAAAAACATCAAGTTAGTGAATCCCCACGATAAGAATGGAAGAAAAATTACCAAGATGGGAGAAGAACCTACCACAAATCAACCACATATTGCCAATGAACAAACATCAGGACCAACAGATAAAATAGGGAGGGAGAGGGCTTTAATAATTCATTTGGGTTCCTAGTGTTTTCCCAAAACAAGAGGATGAAAAATCTAAAACTGAATAAAAGAAAATTTAGTCAAAACAGAATTTTAAAGCTGCACTGGATCGGGGGTTTACACATTGTGTAATCCACTTTCACATAGTGTACTCCTTGGGGGTTATTTTAACTGAAATAAGTGGAAACTTTTTATTATTTTACCCCAAAAATATACACATTTTGGACCATCCTTGGACAAGCCGTGAAACTAACTTTCACGTTGTGTAATACACTTACACAACGTGTATTTCTCACAGTAGATCTACTGCACCTCCAACTCCCATGAAAACTCCCGAAACCTCCTCTGAACACCAAAAACAACAACAAAAATCAAATTAATATACTTTTATGGCACATTATGTTACACATGAGTTGATAGTGACCTCCCATTATTGAATAATTTTGGGTATTTACAAAAATACCTCTACTCCTAAATTATAAAAGGGCACTCACTCCCCTCACTTATTCAAAAATATCAAACACTTATTATATAAAAAAACATGAAAAACAACCTCTATAATATACTTATCTACATTTTATAGATGTTTTTCATACCAAAAGACCAACCCTGGGGTCCTTAAGAGGATGTCCAAAGTAGGTTTCTCTTAGAGTAGAAAATTGTCTAAACATAGATTTTTCATTTTATTTTTTATTTTTTCACCTTAAATTATATATTAAAACTTAAAATATAATATCAATAGTATATTACATATAATTAGATATTATTATGTTTATGGAATAATATTGATCCCTATCCACTTCTATCAAATGGGTTATAAAATCATCATTCGTGTATACGATGGACTACCACCTCATGAACCGATGTCATTTGTTTTTCCACTACCACAACTCACAGAGGGTTATAATGATGGATTAAATGTTTATATATGATATATATGATATTAATATACTTATGAAATTATTATATCATACATACCTTCATACATTCCATTTTTTGGGAATACTATAGCATCGCTCGTGTGTACGACGAACTACCGATTCTCGAAGCGATGTGATTCATTCATGCTTTACATGGAAGGTAATAAGGATGATTTTATTGAAAATTTGTGATATATATGATTTAAAAATTATTTTTAATGTTAATATTCTATTTAATTTTATTTCTTTCAATCCGTCCTGAAAATGGAAACAACGTTCATGCATACGCATGATCTACTCTCTCCATGAACAATGTATTTCATTTTTCATCTCTAAATTTTATGGATTACTATAAATACATATATACTGAATATATATTAAATAAATATAATTTCTATAATTATAGAGATGATGGAACCATGATCAAAGTAATATGAATTAAAATAAAAAACCAAAACATACATGGAAAACAAAATAGTTATTGCCCGAAATGTGGCTTTAACATAGAATTATTAATCAAGCGGTAATAAAATGACATAAGTAAATGATATTTGGTATGGTATATATAATTATTTTTATGTAATATATTTATAATAAACTTATATTTATTATATATTAGGTTCAAATGTTTACAATGTAATTTGAGACTTAATGTAAGGGATTTCTAGTTTTTCTTTTATTTCTAGGAGACATGAAAATGATCCACTCATTTATTTTTTAGTGTATATACTTCACCTTTTACATGTTATATCATGAATAAAATTATTTTCAATATAATTAAAGTTTCATTTAATGTTATTATTTATTTTAGATTACAATTTAAACTAACACTATAGCGGTAAGCGATTGTTATCTCAATTTATCTTGAGACATATGTTATGTTATAAACCTATATTCTCTTAAGAGGTATATATAAAACCCTTTTGACATGTAATATCATGAATTTATTTATCATCATGACGTTTTAAGTTTTATTTAATATTATTACTTCATCTGGATTATGATTCAAAGCTACCAAAGTTGTAAAGAGTTTATGTTATAATCTCATTGTTTATCAGGAATGTTTATGATTATGATTACAATGATAAAATATCATGATATATCTCTCAAGAAAATCCTGACTTTTATTATATTATGGTTATTTCATGATAATAATTGATTTCCCTTCACATACCTAGTACTTTAATGAAATATAATCAAGAAAATCATCTTTATTTCACTCTTTGGTCGAAGACCCCCTTTTCATCCAAAACCATGTTTTCTAAAAATGTTTCAAAAATGTTTTACTGATAACCGATGATTTTTAAAATAATTTTTTAATCATGTTTGAAATATTATATAGTTTTTTAAAAATGAATCTTCATGTCATTTTCAAAAACAATTCCCATTTGAATTTTATTGAAAATGTGAAAAGAATCTTTATTTTTAACATGCACGACATGAATGGTATTTTTCACTGTCATGACTACTCAATGATTTCAATATTACCTTAAAAGTTTTAATATTACATTTATTTCCTTAATATTTGGTAATATTTTATATTTTAAATCAATTATTTCAAAATAAAAATGGATTTTGAAAATGTTTTAAACAGTGTTTTTTGAAAGCAAAAAGTCTATTTTCCTCAAGAAATGTTTTAAATTATTTTTAATCTTAATTTATAAGTTTTTAAGTTTATTTCAAATAAAATGAATTTAAATTTTTTTATGAATTATAAGTTTTAAAAAAATTACTTTCAAATAAAATTTATCTTCTTTAATAAGTGTTCCAAGTAATCTATCTTTCATAATCATTCTCTATCTAAGATGACATATCTGGATGTAACTTACGATTTTCTAGGTATATGAACCAAGGAGACCGTTATTATTATTTATTTGAATGATTTATGATGAAAATATACTTATGAAACTCATTTCTATTCCATGGGTTATATGATGAAAAAATTATTTTGAAACCCGCTTATTTTTCAACGGGTTATGCTATGATGAAATAATGAAATGCATATAAGACCTATCTCTTTTCCATGGGTTATGATATAATTAAATGTTTACAAAACCCATTTCATTTCATGGGTAATGATGCAATTAATTTTTTATGATATTGTGGAACACATATATATGATTTCATTATGTGATGGGTGAGACCAATATCTCACTCCAAGGAATTGGGTAATGATTAATGTTATATGATCTCAAAGGGTACACAAGAGGTTATCCCAAGCCCAAAAGAGGGTACATAAGAGGTCATCCTAGGATAGAAGCAGTTAAAAAGTGGTTATCCCAATACTAACTTATTATGAATGTATTGGTGGGTACACATGACATAATATTTCTCTTTCTTATATATATTCCACACTTCCATGTCTTATTTAATTGTTACGCTCTCTGGAATCATGTTCTTTGATTTACTTATGATTCATGTCTTATGAACAACCAATATTTATTTCATTTCTCAATATTATGATATTTGATACATTGGTTATGGTTTTAAAATTCTACCCTCATGTCTCATACCCTTCTATTCATGTTATTCTTTTGTATCTCCCTTGTTTGCCATTATTGAGCATTTGATCTCACCCTTTATTATATTTCTTTTCCCCAGGTCATGGAGAATGGTTTTTTGTAGGGTATGTTTGTGAATAGCACTAAAGGGTAAGATCTTTATAGGATAAGTTGAACATATTTCACCATATTATAATATTGTGTACCTAGTATCCAAAGGCACAAAAACTATTATGGTCCTGAGGCATGTGTTTGTGTAATGTATTGAATATTCATCTTAAAACATGTAATTTCTATGTATAAAAAGGATGAGTCACTATAGTTGGTATCATAGGATATGTTTAATTAAAAATTGGAAATCAGGATGAGAAAAATTTAGTGGGATCCCTAAGGATATTTCTAAGGATATGTCTAGGGATACCTCAAATGGTAAGTCTAAGGATGAGTCAAAGTATAGGATAATGTCCTGGAATATTGGTATAGGACAGAGTGAGTAGTTTCTAAGAAATTAAATCCCCTTTAGGATATACAAGTGTATGAGGATCTGGAATATAGGTACCTAGGAGTAATAAATTAAATAAGGGCACATTGATATGGACTCGATCTTCACCTAGTGCATGAAAATGGGCCTTACAGCACACCTAGTTTGACACTCCTAGAGGATATGATTTGGAAATTCACAGAATCTTTATGAACCATAATTATGGAATTAAATAGATGATGAATATTAATGACCTAGGAAAAACCTAATGTTTTATCGATTGAAAATAAGGTTTCATGATTTAGGCATCCTATAATTTATTTTTCTTGATTATTTGGTTACCAAATATTATTAGTGTTTCTCACACTATGATTTTGGTTTTAGTTGATGGATGGAACCTGAAAGATCTATGTTAATGCTGACTTCCATGAAAAATGCAATGATTGTTCATGTGAGCAGCAAAAAATTATGGGTGTCGGAATAAAAAAATCTTGTTGCTATGCTTAGAAAAATTTCTCAAGCTGTGAATTATGCTAGAATTCCAAATGAGAAAAGTAGGGAACAAGATTCTATAGAGTCCTTCATGAGAAAATTTCCACCTTCTTCTAGTGGGTCTTATAATCCACTAGTTTCTAAGTAATGTATTGACACCATTGAAACTATATTTTCCATCCTCTAGTTTTTGGATCATGTTAAAGTAATTTTGGATATCTACTATTTAGATGGTGAATAATATCAATGGTTGAATTTTATCAAGAATATAAGGAAATAAGATGCAATTGAATCCATGAATTGGGACTAGTTCAAGAACTTATTTTTCAACTATTAATTTCTTCGTATTATTTGTGAAAATATGGAAGAGTTCCATGAGAAAAATAAAAAGGATGATGAATCCATTGGTACATATGAGGAAAATTTTACAATACTTGTGAGGTATTCTTACGGTATTATCATCTAAACTGAATGTATGGTTGATCATTTCTTTTGTGGATTAAAACTAAGTGTTCAATGGGAGTTATCCAAAAGAGAATTCAGTAGTTATGAAGATATTGTTCAATGTGTTATCAAGGTGTAAATGGAAGTTGAATTTACTTATCAATCTCATAGTTTTGATAATAATATAAAAATGGAATTCAAAGGAAAATATAAGAACGATGGAGAGAATAATATGAGATTTTCTTTATTCTCAAAGTGTGGGAAAACCATAGAGGAAATTTTCTTAATGGAATTACTAAATATTTTAAGTGTGGAAAGGAAGGTCATAGAGTGGTTGAATGCCAAAGTAATAGGAAGAAGTGATATAATTATTTGAATAATGAGAAATCTGTATATATTACACCTCCCACACTTCATTGTTTCAATTGAAAGTATTTTTGGAATTATGCCAACAAGTGAAAAAATATGAGGGTTTATAATGATTATCAACACCGACAACCTCTAAATACAAAATACCAAGGTAAACCTTATTAAATCATAACGGTTTAAGAAAATCATGATAATTAGGTTACACCTATCCTTACCTCCTTAATTGTTAATTTCATGCTTAATTTTGTTTGAATGATCCCTATGAAGATTTTATTGTTCATCCTTTAGTGAAATTTCATGTGATTATCTCCCTCTACATTAATTATAGAATAAAAAAATCACATTTAAAATTCTATAAGTATAAGGGTGAACTCAATTTTATAATATTATTTTGTATAATATAAGATCTAATTTAAGGGATAAAGGGTGAATTATATTTTGGAATCATTTTTTTCTCCTCGTAATATTAAGTTAAGAGTTATGGATACCACCATGGTTTTATGAGTATAAGGGAAATCATAAGTTCAAATTCATTCAAATACCTTTTTAGGTTTTTTATGATGAGTGTTTATAAATATTAAAGATATCTTATGAGAAATTTATGGAAATGAAACCCTTATATAGTGACAAATTTATTTGAGGATGAATGCCTTGAAAATTTGTGGACATATGATTAAAGGTATTGGTAACATTTAGGATTTTTCTTATCTTTAATGTTGAGATAATTTTGGGTTATAATCTATCACCTTAAAAAGTCAACACAATTAATTACTATCAAAGAAGATTTTTATTTGGGTCATATTTCCAGAATATATATTAATGAAGCGGTAAGGTTGCATGGATCACCACTTTCAATTGTATTTTTTTTCAGAATCTGGAGTTCACCTTGAGGTTTTAGAGAAGTCTTTAGCAATATCTTTATATGGAGTTGAGTTTCATCATTACGTATCATCCTCAGATAGATGGTCAGTTTGAGATAATAATTCAAACCATAGAGGATATGTAATGATCTTGTTCTATGGATTTCAAAGGTGTTTGGTATCAACACATTCCTTAAGTTGAGATTTATTACAACAATAGTTTTCCCTCGAACATTATGTTGTCTCCTTATGAATCCTTTTATGGAAAGAATTGTAGAATTACAATGTACTGGAATGAAGTTGTAGAAAGAACTCTATTAAGACTTCAGAAAAATGATGAGATGGAATCGAATGTTATTTCCATTCAACAATATGTAAGAACTGCACAAAGTTGAAAAAATGTTGTCTTAATAATCATCGTGTGGTCTAGAATTTGAAGTTATTAAGAAGGCCTTTCTATGAGTTTATACATGGAAGAAAGAAGGGAAAACTAATCCATAGGTGTATTAATCCCATTAAAATACTTGATCATATCGAGAAAGTATATTATCATTTGGAACTTCCACCGAACCACTATCAGGTTCATGATGTGTTCCTTGTATCACTTATGAGGAAGTACATACCTGATCAATCACATGTATTGAACTCACTGGTCATACCACTAGAGCATGATATTTCTTATGCAGAACAAATCATAGAGATTATAGATCGAATGGAGAATGTTCTAAGAAATAATACCACTAACTTGGTTAATGTTTTGTATCAAAACCAACAACTTAAGGAAGCTACATGGAAAATTGAGGAAATGATGAGGTTGAAGTATCATTATTTGTTCATATGAGAGCGATGAATTTTGATGGTGAAATTCATTTTAAGTGGGGTATAATGTAACACCCTGAGTTTTTATGAATTATTATTTTTCTAAATAAATTAAATTTCTTTGATAGCCTGCATTACACATGACATAGAGTTTTAAAAAACCGTGATATATTATTAATATTATTCAAACATGAACATTATAAACTAGTATTTAAACTTAGTGATATGATTAGTAAAAAATAATTTTTAAATATTAATTATAATGGTTTTATATAAATAAAATATATTTATAAAAGGTACATAATTTTTATAATATTCTTTATACGTTTCGAAAATACTATTTTCTCAAAAAATGTTTTTATTTATTTTTGTGCACATTAATAAAATTAATTTTTGGAAATTTTTAAAAATTAAATTGATAAAATGAAATTTTATTTTTGAAATAATCATATCAAAATTATCTTAGGGTTAATTTTTTAAAAATATCCGAAAAGATTAATTTTTCGATAAATAGTGAAAAATATTGAATTTTAATTGAAAATAGTATTTTAGATTAAATTAATTATAAAGATAAATTATATTATAAATTATTTTTAAAGAAAAATTAGTTAAATTAAATATCTATTAATACAATTTAGGTCATTTAAATCATTTTCATATTGAATTTTGATATAAAAACATCTTAATCTTTTGAACATTTTCTCTTTGAAAACTAGCTTTATTATCGTCTCTACAGGATTGATTTTAAATTAAATTATATCACTTATGTGGATTGAATTTATAAAAAATGATTACATTTTATCAATAAAAATATTTTATATTATATAATATGATCAACTTAATTTTTTACCATAATGATTAGTGAAAATAGTTAAAAATTAATTACCGCGATTAAGGTTAAAACGACGTTTTGCACGTTACACGTGTTTGTGTTAAAATTTATTTTAAACACACATAAAATTTGTATTTAATATTTAGAATTAAAAGGTATAAATTATCTAATAATTCTCATTTATTTTATTCTGAAAAGATAAATTACCTAGGTTAAAAAAACCAGTTACCGTGGTGAAAATTAAAATGGTAAAATTCAGTAAAACTTAAAGGATATTGAATGAAATGTTTAAAAAATATGTTTTTTTGGTGGAGGTATTTCTAACCCATATCATCCCTAATATAAATTATTTATAAATTTTTAGGCACATGAGGTGAGAGTGATCTCCCATTATTGAATACTTTTGGGTATTTACAAAAAATATCACTCCTCCTCAATTATTAATAGGAACTCACTCACCTCACATATTCACACATATAAAGCCATTTGTATCAAAAAAACCTACCAATAACCATCCAAAAAATACTTAGAAACCTTCCATAGATGCTTGTAATACAAAAATACCGACCCTAGGGTCCTTAAGAGGGGATCCAAAAGTGGTTTCTATTAGATAAAGTAATTTCTCTAACAAAGCTCTCACACTTTATTTCTTCTTTTTTCCACATTAAATTACATATTATAAATTAAAATATAATTAAAATAGTACCTTAAATATACTTATATGTTATTATATTTATGTAATATTATTTATCCCTATCCACTTTATTCAAATGGGTTAGGAAATCATCATTCATGTATACAGAGGACTACCACCTTACCAACTGATGTCATTCATTTTTTCATTACCACCTATCAAGGAAGGTTATAATGATGGATTAAATTTTTATATATAATATTTAAGATATTATTATAATTATGGAATAATTATATTATACATACCTTTATACTTTCCATTTGATGGTAATATGATAACTATAACATCCCGCTACTTGTTTTTAGGTACTCCTCAACCCTAGTTTGATCCCTTTTTTGGTTGGGTCTTTTTTAGGGGTTATTCGGGTAAAATTTAAAAACATTTGGAGGTTTTAGGGGTTGTTAAAATTTGAAACATATTTTTCCCAAAACCATTCCCCCTAGTGAAAACCGTGCAACCCTGGATAGTAAGGGTTTTCATGGTTGGCACATGGTTTGACAAACCTTGCATCCACCTAGTAGAAACCATGCACCCCGGTGTAGGGGAACATGATTTGGGTCCATGGTTTTTCTAACCATGTAGACCTTCCTATATAATAGAGCATGTAAAAAATTTTTATTCCAAATAATTATTTTAAATTTCTAAACCCCCTGATTTAACCCCTACTCAACCCCCACTTGACCAAATTGGAATTACATAGCTTTTAAAGATCTCAATAAGAGGTTTTGGATCCTAAAACCCATTCTCATGGTGGATTAAAGCATGTTTGATCAAGCTTAATCCCCTCGATAAGTGGATCTCCTCTCTAATTGTTTCTCCTCTCTAATTAATTCTCCCAATATATCCTTCCTTACTTCTTAGAGTTTGATATATCATTATGTATTGGATGGTTCTAAACTCCATTTAATTGGATATTGATTCGAATTTTGATTTCTTGATCTCCTACAAATTTATTATTCATTGGAAAATCCCATTGTGGGTGTTGTAAGTTGTGATTTCTGTGATTAATGGCCAGTGGTTCCGATTGAGATAGGTCATGTGATTAAAACCTTGATTTTATTGATTTTTTTAGATATATTTAAATTTATTTATAAAAACCCAATTTGATATGAGTTGGAATTGGAATTTAAAATGGCATAGATTTTGGGGAAAACCTACAAATTCCAATGGAAATGGAATTTGACACATATTTTGAAATTGATGGAATTGTTGAAATGATTTGAGAATAATCCTGAGAAAAATAGATTAAATTGAAATGATGAAAACCTATGATTGGTTTTGTATTGAAAAGTCCTGAAATAATGAAAAATCCATGTTTTTTTAAATTGAATTTTTATTTTGAAACTAAAAATTGCGAAATTGAATTGTAAAATATGATTTACTTGAAAAGATATGATTTTACCATTTTTGATTGATTGATTGATTGAGCACAGGAAATCCCGGGTAGTTAGTTGGTTATTTGGGATATGTATGTTAGGATGTTAATTATCTAGTATTGGATTGATGATAAAAAATCTTAAAGAAACCTAGTTCTATATATATTATTCCTGATGTAATATTGATGAGTCCTATTCAGCCTGAGGTTGAGGTACATGTGTAAATATACTTACCATGATCAATAATATGATAAGTGTGAGGATCATATTTCCAAACACTAAAATACTCTATGGATGATGACCATGGTGCTTATTTTTATTGTTTTTATTATATATTACATTGATTATATAACTTTTTTACACATGAAAAATGATTTATATAGATTATTTCATATAAAATTTTCATTTAATCGATGTTTAAAATGTTTCCTATCTTTTGAAAAGAAACATTTTTTGTTTTAAATATGCAAATGATATATTATACCATGCCTTGTTTTATTTGAAATTGAAAGAATTATATGCTTTATTATTATGTAATCTATTATAGAACACTTCGTGAGACCCTAATGAGGTCTATATCTTACACCCTACCTTTTCCATTGGGTGTTGATAGATTTACTACTACCAAGTCTAAGAAAGGGGAAAGCACTACTCGGAGGTGGTGGATATTCTGGATCCTTTGGTCTTGGATTGATGTTTCCTTTGGTATTTTACCTTTTTATTAGTACTTTGACGATGTAATGTTTTGGTTTTTATTTTACCTGATTTGGTTTCTGGTACTATATCCCTTTGGAGTGTTGATCATACTAACTAGTATCTTTTATATTCTTCTGTTTTATGGACAATTAATTCCCTCTTTTATTTTATATGATATCAGGTGCTAGTATCCAACCCCTGGGGATTGAGAATTCATTTCAGGTTGTGTCAAATATGGATCAATTATCATGGTACCGAGCTATCTGATCTGGTTCATGACAAATTTTTATCAAAGTTTTAGGTTAAATATCTTTCCTTGATGTCAGAGTGAAGTTTAGAATATCATGTTAGGAATTAAGAGGTAGTTACGAGTGAGTTCCTAGCCACATCTCATCATAAATAGAATTAAGTCACCATGGGTGGTTTGGGAAAGGCGTCCTGAGGAATAATTTTATCTAATTATATTATTTTCCCTTATTTTTATTTGGATAGGTTGAAGTCCAAATCTTGATATCTTATCTGATGGGATTAATTTTCCCATTTCTCTTGTTTGAGTTGTTGATATGAGTAATCTTCTTATGTCTTCAATGTTGTTTGATGATGTTGTGTAGCACCATGCCTATGAGAAGACATGTAAATAGGCTCTAGGATGAATCTACTGATTAAACATAGTGAGAAGATCCTCCCATGGACCAGAATCTTATTGATATTATTGTGCATGTGGTCCAAGCTCTTGGATAGGCTCATGCACATGTTCTTGTTCAGGCTCCAGTTGTGGAACCTCAGAGGGATGAATCTCAAAATCTTTATTAGAAGTTCCTTCACTATAAACCACCATAATTACAAGGCTCTAATTATCATTAAGTGGAATATGATTGTTTGAGAAATATAGAGATTCATTTTTATTTTTTGGAAATTACTGACTCAGTTAAGGTGAAATGTGACACCTTCAAGGTAGAAGGACCTAGTGGAAGATGGTGGGATTTTATGGTCATGGTGAATGACCATGATGATTTAGAGTGTAAGGAATTTAATGTTTTTTCACTTAATAGATCTATATAGAGTCTATGGTGGAGGATATGGCTATGTATTTTTTTTAAACTCAAACTGTCTAACATGACCATGGAGGAGTATGAAAACCGCTTTTTTGAGATTATGTAGTTTGAACCTAAGATTGTATCAAATGAGAGATGAAGACTTGATAGTTTGATATGGGTCTTTGAAATTATAATCTTTCTTAGGTTTTCTTTCAAATTATTTATTCTTATGATGATGTGTTGGACAGGGTATTGATAGTTGAGCTTGACTTGGTTGGTAATCTAGGGTTGTCATGAGTTCCTTTTTATCCTAGTGGAATTTCTATGAGTTTCTTTAAAGGAAATAGCAAGTGAGATGAGTTTCATGGTGGTTCTCAATAGTAAGTTTCTTACAAACCTCCTATAGTGCCTAGAATATTACCTTTGACTTGTTTTAGTGTGGTCGTCCTACACATTAAAAATGGGTTTGCACTGAGGCACCCAAGATCTGTAGTTCCCATGGACAATCAAGAAACTTTCATAAATTTTGTTATAGATTTTATTCCCCACATAATGGAATGATCTCATTAGTAGCTAAAAGTAATGTGGCGCATTCATATGATTCAAGAACAAGGGGTTCCAGTAAAATATATCTATAATGAAGATTCTTCACATAATGGAAGAGTCTCTAGAGGGAGTAGATATGAATCCAATGACTGTGAGAGGTATCATCACTATAAATTCATCTCTAGTGAATTATTTATTAGATACTGATGCATATCACTTGTTTATATCTACTTGTATTTTGAATATGATAAATCTTATTATGAGGATTTTATCTTATGTGATGGATATTACAACACCCCTCAGAATAAAGAGATAGAAGGGTCTTCATTGTCCTACTTGTGTTTTCTCTTTATCAGAAATTGAGCCTACCTAGAATTTTCTAGTTCTTGACATAAAACCTCTTGATATATTTTTTGGGATGAATTGGATCATTTCTAATAAGGCCCAAATTGACTACTATCTTTGATGGGTATTTTTTACCTCACCCAATGGAGTGTGATATATCTTTTATGGAGAATGGGAATCAAGGTCAAGTAGAGTCGAACCTTTTTATCTGGAGTTGGGGAAAGTAATATTAATATTTTCATTTTATTTTTATTGAAAATATTTGAGCGATGTTCTCGCACCAGTTTTTTGGAGTTTCTCAAAGTGCTTCCTTTGGATTTATCTGGTCTACCACATGTATGATAGGTAGAGTTTTCTATTGATTTAGTGCCTGATACTCATGTGATATCTGCACCTTCATACCATATAGAACTAGCTAAAATGAAATAGTTTACGAATTAGTTGTATGATAAGTTAGAGAAAGTATTTATATGCCCAAGTGTGTCACCTTGGGTGATGCCTGTTCTCTTTTCTATGAAAGACGATGGAACACTTTTCTTATATGTTGATTACCAAAAACTCAACTGAGTTTTAGTAAATAAAAAGTATCCATTTCCACAGATTGATGATATGTTTTACCATTTGAAAGGGGTGAAGTGGTTATCAAATATTGATCTTCGATTTGGTTATCACCAGTTGAGAATAAAAGAATATGACATTCATAAAACCTCCTTCTAGAGAAGGTATGACCATTATGAGTACCTTGTCAAGCAATTTGGTCCAACATATTCTCTTAATGTCTTTATGGATTTGATGAACATGATATTCCATGAGTATCTTGATATGTTCATGGTGGTTTTTTTGGATGACATCCTGGTTTAATCTCAGTGTGAGGAGGATCATGTGCGTCATATGAGAGAAGTTATGGAATTTTTGAGAAATCAATGACTTTATGCCAAACTATCAAAATGTAATTTCCAGATTTTGGAAGTAAAGTTATTGGGATGCATGTTCTTGGAACATGGTATCTCGGTTGATCCTGAGAAGGTTAAAGCTATTATGACATGGGAGAAACCACATAATGTTTTCTATATTCAGAGATTATTGGGTCAATCAAGGTATTATTTTCAGTTTGTAAATGATTTCTCAAAGTTGGCTTTTCCAATGACTTATCTCACTCATAAGAGGTGTAGCTCACTTTGGATGATAAATGTTATATTTTTATTTGTTGAGATGAAATTTATTTTTACTTTTGTGCTAGTGTTGACTCTTCCAGAAGTCGAGAATGGCTATGAGGTATTCTATGATGCACCAAGTTCAAATTTGGGATGCATTCTTATGTAGGGTGACCACTTCAATGCCTATGTCTCTCAACAACTTAGGGCACACAAGAATGATTATCTAACCCATGACCTAGAACACATAGCCAGGATGCACGGACTGAATATTCGGAAAAATTACCTTTTCAAAGAATGGTTTACCATGTATTCTAACTATAATAGTTTTAGTTATATCTTATCTCAAAAATATTTGAATATTCATTAGAGGTGTTGGGTGGAGTACCTTCAATATTTTGATTTCGACATTAACTATATCTTAGAGAGAGGGAATATTGTTGCTGATGATTTGAGAAGGAAATTTTCCACCCAGACTATTAAGGAATCATCATAAGAGTGAAACTTGATGGATCATTTTCCATAGTTGCATATATGAGTTTTGGAAATAGGGTCTAAGGCTGCCTTGGTTGGTGTTCAGTTGACCTCCACTCTTCTCAAGATGATTCTTCAAGAGTAGTAGATGGATAATGAATTCGGTGGAATTAGGGACTCTATTTATGGTGGGGATACCATTAGTGAGTGGTAGTTCTCCATGGAGGGTATCCTATGTTTTCATATTAGGTATGTTGTACCTTTGTCTGTGAGAAAATATATGTTGGGGGATTTCGATAATTCCCAATGGGTTGTGCACCCAGAAACCACAAAGATGTTTTATGATAAGAGATGAAAATTTTGATGTCTAAGTTTGAGATGAGACATCACTCACTTTGTTTTTCACTATTGTACTTTTCAACAGGTCAAGGTTGAGCACTAGAGACCTTCGGGTTTGATTTATCAACTTCCATTTCTGACTTTGAAGTAGTATGAGATCTCTATATAATTTGTGGTTGGGTTTCCATATACCCAGAGAAAGAATTATGTGATAGTGGTTTTTATCGATCAACTAACCAACTTGGATCACTTTATACCAATTCATTATGCATCCAAAGCTGATGATTTGAGAAATATCTAAGTGAAATAGATTTTTCATTTTAATGGAATTCCATCTACTATAGTCTCTAATAGAGATCCCCATTTTACTTCTCATTTTTTGGTGAGGCCTCTAGGAGGTGATGAGATATCAAGTTTGTTTGAGTACGAAATACCATCCACATATGGGTGGATGATAGATAGAGATATAAAAATTCTAGAGGATAGGTTATGTTCTTGAATTCTTGACTTTAGTGGAGCTTGGGATAACCATTTGAGACTGTTTGAGTTTTCTAATAACAATAGTTACTAGTCTGTGATTAAAATGGATCCTTTTGAGTCCTTGTATGAATATCCTTGTAAATCGTTATTGTGTTGGTCGGAGATCATTGAAAGTTACTTAGTTGGTCCAAGCTTGGTTCAAGTGACATTAGAAATGATTTATTTGATTTAATAGAGAATGTTGATGGCACAGATCCGTTATAAATCCTATAATGATCATCATCATAGACCACTGAGTTTCTTTATTGGTGACTGAGTGTTCTTGACAGTTTCACATCAGTTGGGTCACCAACTACTTGGGAGGAAAGGGAAACATTATCCTCAATACGTGGGATGTTTTGAGGTTTTTTAGCTGGTGATGAGAGTGGATTATTATTTAGAACATCCAGTATACTTTAATTAAATACATAATGTTTTCCATATATCTTAGCTATAGAAGTATCTTTCTGACCCATCTCATGTCTTGAGTTGGGAGGATCTTGATATTGAGTCTACTTTATCTGTGAATGAGCATCCAACCATGATAGTTGATTCTACAAAAAAGGAACTTCAAGGGAGGATGAAACCTTTGGTCTAGGTGGTATGGAAGAATAGTTTTGATTCTCATGAGACATGGGATCACGTGGCATTGATGAGAGAGTAGTGATCTCATCTCTTTAATATGAAAAATTCTGGAAAAGATTCATGAGGAAAAAAAATTCTATGGTGGGGAGTTTGTAACATCCCGTTAATTTTTTTTCATGTACTCATTGACCCTAGTTTGATCTTCTTTTGGTTGGGTATTATGTGGGGGAACTTCAGGTGATATTTGGAAATTTCATAGGTCTTACAGGCTGTGCACAGTTGGTGCACAGTTTTCCCAAACTGTATGCCCCCAATAAAAACTATACAACACTAAATAATACGAGTTTTCATAATTGACATACAGTTTGAAAAATCATGCACCCAACTAGTATAAATAGTGAACCCCAGTGTAGGGGTGCACTGTTAGGGCTAATATTTTTTCTAATCATGCGACCCTACCTAGATAATCATGTAAACATAATTTTTTTATTTCGAAAAATTATTTTAAATTCCTTAACCCCCTGATTTAATCCTCGATCAACCTCCACACGACTTAACATAAATTACACGGATAGGAAAGCTCGCAAGAAGAGGTTTTGTCTCCTAAAACCCCTTATTTTGGAGGATTGAACTGTGGTTGATCAAATTTAATCTCCTCTAGTAAGTGGATATACACTCTAATTGTTTCTCCTGATCTCTCCTTACTTCCTTCTTAGAATTTGATAGATCATAAAATATTTGATGGTTCAAAAATACATTTAATTTGATCTTGATTATAGGTTTGATTTCTTGATCTCTAATTCCTTCGTTATTTTTTGTAAAATCTCTTTTCGGGTGTTGTGCATTTTGATTTCCATGATTAAAGGTAGGTGGTTCTGTTTGAGAATGACCATGTAATTAAGACCTTGATTTTCTTAATTTTGTTTTAAATAGATATCAATTGATTTATGAAAATTAAATTTTATATTATTAATAATTAGAATTTTAAATGGAATTAATTTTGTGGTATAATTTGAAATTTATGGAATTGTTGAAATTATTTGATAATTGTTTTGTAAAAAATGGATTAAATTGAAATAATGCATGTTACATAAGAAAACATTCATAACATCAGCAAAGAAAAATTATCCCAAGATAGAAATGGGTTTCATGATTATTTCCACAAAACATTATCATATAAAATCCATATAATGAATATGTCAGTCTCATTTTTTTATTTTATTAAATTCAAAAGCAAGACAAAAGAAAAAGAACAAGAAACAAAGAGATCATAAAATCTAGGATCAGGACCAGAAAATTAAAGAGTCATGGGGGTCTAAATTAGTGGAGACCTAGAGAGTATTCTCTAATGAGATCCACAGAATTCAGAGGAAGATAAATAAATTTGTGGAAAAAATTAAAGGGTTCACCATGAGGGTACCTGATCGCATAGCGATTCACTATTCAATTCCACCCTTACACCGCTGTTTTAAACTAGTTTTGTAATGAATTTTAAAAATATAATAGTAGATTTAATTTTAAGTTTAATTAAATGACTTAATGTTTATAATTGTTTAATAGGTCAATTTTACTGGTTTCGGTGTTTACATTGTAGGAGGAGGTGATTTAGAGAGCCCATGATGGAAATCAAGCACAATGGGCCAAACTGCGCGAGAGCCCAAGAATGCATGTGGACATTAATATATACTATGGATAATACGTGCATTCAATTGGGCTAAAAATTGACTTATTGATTCAAAAAATTATGGTATACATTTCTATATAAGATCATGGATCCCAATTGATCCATTTGAGGGCCCAAAATAGCCCAGAATGTGAATAAATTTTGGGTAGGCCAGATTGGACCACCCTTCTATATTTGGGACATAACTCATGCCTCGATGATTCAATTGAGATTATTATACCACCTTTGTACATATAAATCAAAATATAACCTATACACCTAATTTCATGACAATTGAATGCAGTTTATTCAATCCACCATCCAGATAAAGAAGGATTAAAAAGTCTGTCCAAAATAGAGACCTAGCCCCTTAGGCACTTGACTTCTTTTGTGGAAAGTGTGATGTTTTTTCATAAAGTCACTCTTCTCCCTCATTATATCAGGTTGAATTACCAGGGGTTAAGGTTAGATGAACTTGAGAGATTTCTTCTTCCATTCTCTCCCTCTTCTCCCCTACGTACTTCTAAACCTCTAGTGATCAATTTGTGGGTGTCCTTTGTTGTAATCCTAATCTCCACGCTTGTAATATTCATAAGGTAATTGAATTTCCAGGTTTGTTGTAAATTGTTATTCATATATACCTTCTTAATTTTTAGTTTATTTTTGAATGATAAAATACAAATCAATGGAATAAGTATCCCCATGCTCCCACGCATAACCCGAATCTTGTGATTATTTGAGTGCGGTTGCCTCTTTTCTCACCCCTCCCCTTTCATGAGTGTGCAGATGGATTATGTCGGGTGATAAATTATAGAAGCTTGAACCCGTGAATATGCATGTTCATTTCTTGTATAATATTTTATCATGGACACAAATCTGGTCATCTAATCAGATTTTTGATGTGATGCCTTGATTGAGTTCCTCTTTTACATCGATTCATGTTTTTGATTTTGGGCAGTCAGCGATTATCAATATCATCGATTGATCAAATATTAGGTGGTAACCTAGTAATAAAACACTCGCCATTACTGGTTTTATTATGTATAAAATCAAGTAATAAAAGACCCTTCTCTTTCCCTTGAGAGCGACGATGGATTGAGCATCAAGGGACACTTAACTGGGCTGATCACGATTTCTCCAACTGGTTTCCCTCAATAGTAATGTAATTTTAATTTCTGTTTTTAAGGAAAAAAACCCATGTTTTTTAAAACCCCATTTATCTTTTTGTTTCTTAATCAAATCATCATTTTTTAATTAATTTTCTAAGGCTCTATCGAGATATGACCTAGGGTTACTGCTATAATGTAGAAATTCTAGTTTAAAATGAACATCAAATTTGACACGCTCGACAATGTGATCAATTTTTTGGCACCATTGTTGGGGATCCAGGATAAGTTTTTTATTTATTTCATTTAATTTATTTATTTTACTTCTTAATTATTACTCCATTCAATACCCCACTCCCATTTGATTGTTTTTGTTTTGGGTTTTTGTCTTTATTTTTGTTTGTTTTTGTGTGTTTTCTCTCTCTATATTTTTTACCTATCTCTCTAATTCTGTAGTATAACATTATATTCTTCTTTCACCATTATTAAGTTATTTTTTATCCATCCCAAATTAAAAAAACAAAATTCATAATTTATTTTCATGACCTTATCAAAAAAAGAAAAACTATTTGTAATAGACCCTAAAATCGAAAAGAAACTTCACACAAGAATCAAGGAATCTAAAGAAGGTAAATAAAGTAACACTAATTAAACCATTGTGTAACATCAAGTGGTAATTAAACAATAAAAAATTGAACCAAATAAAACCCCATAAATCATTGTTGCAAATAATCAAACTTTAAAAAGAACTGGCCACCCATGATGTGGAGTACCAACCTGCATACATCCAATACCATGAGGATGAAACCAACATTGAGATGATATTGGAACTCATCCACCTACTTCCCTAATTCCATGGTCTTCCTGGTGAGGACCCTCATAAACACCTTAAAATTTTTCACATATTCTGCTCCACCATGAAACCCCAAAATGTCTCTGAGGACTTAATAAAGTTTAGGGCCTTTCCTTTCTCCCTTGATGGTGTAGCCAAAGATTTGATATACTATTTTCCTACCAAAATTGGGGATATAATAACCTGAAAGGAATCTTTTTATAGAATTTATTCCCTTCCTTCCAAACTACATCAATTAGGAAAGAATTTTGTGGCATTAGGCAATCACAAGGAGAGACCCTTCATAAATACTGAGAGAGATTCAAATAACTCTGCTCAAGCTTCCCCACCACCAGATTAGCAAACAACTATTAATCCAATACTTCTATGAGTGACTTATCCCCATGGATTGTGGAATGATTTATGCAGCAGTTGGTGGTTCCTTGGTAGATAAAATTCATTTCGCTTCTTGTGACTTAATAGATAATATGGCTCAAAATGCACAACAATTTGGTACACGAGGAATTGCACCAACCCGAGGAGTTCATGAGGTAAGTCAATCATCCCTATAACAAATGGTAGATAACAAGATTGATAATATGCATACCCTTCTAAGGAAATTAGATCAAGCAAAAGGTAACTCACAATATTCTCCTCTCCCATTACATTGTGGTATTTTTTCTGGCAATACTCATTTTTATGACCAGTGCCCAAAACTGCAAGATTCACATAAGTATTGCACAGCCATGTTCCCAGGGCATCCATTCCAACAAGCACCTCCCTTCAATCAAGAACTATTCAGGCCACATTGAAACCCTAGGTAGAAAGTATAACCCCAATACCGACAAGGAGAAAACTCAGGCTACCCCAAGCAGAATTGGTATCAACAAGGACAAGGTATGAAACCTTCTTAACCATAAACTTCTCAAAACAATCCTCCTCATCCTCCCAAATCCGAACCAAGCCTCGAGGATATAGCGAAGAAAATGAAAACCCAGATCTTCTAGTTCCAACAGACTACACAATTGGGAATTCAAGATCTACAAACTCAAATGGGGTAGTTGGAAAACACCGTCGGTGAGCTTAAGATGCAAGGTTATGGACAACTACCATCCCAACCCATTTCCAATCCAGAGGAAAAAGGTAATTTAAATGAAGTTACAATTTTAGTGGTAAAGAATTCTCTCCTACTGATTCTTCACAATAGGTATTTCCCCCTTTTGAAAACTTTCTTTCCCAACCCTCAAAAAATTCAAGTAAAGAAAAAAAAGATAAAAATGGTTATCGAATTATCATTGATGATTCAAATGAACAATCCATTCTTCTTCCTTTCCCCTAAAGAATCACTAAATCTAATAACAATTTTGATACTGAGATTGATAAAGAAATAATGGATACATTTAAAAAGGTTCTAGTTAACATTCCTCTATTGGATGCAGTTAAACAAATCCCTCGATATGCTAAATTTCATAAAGATCTTTGCACCCATAGAAGGAGGATGAAGGGTAATGAGATAGTCAACTTCGGAAGGAATGTCTAATCCTTGATCTGACTAGTAATTCCAACCAAATACAAAGATCTGGGCACATTCACAATACCATGTACCATAGGGGAGACCTTCTTTTATGATAATATTCTAGATTTAGGTGCTTCCATTAATGTATTTCCTCACTTTGTTTATACTTCTCTACAGGTAGGAGAGCTTCAACCAATAGTCATTGTTGTGAAACTGGCAAACCAGAGTACTACACATCCAATAAGAGTGAGTTAGGATGTACTTGTAAGAGTGAATAATCTCATCTTCCCTGGTGATTTCTACATTCTTGAGATGGAAGATACCCTATCCTAAGGACATTACCCTCTCATACATGGGAGGAAATTCCTCAAAACAGAAAAAAAATCATAAACGTACACAATGGTACGCTATCCATGGAGTTTGGAGTAGAAAAGGTAAGTTTTAACATCCTTGATTATATGAAACACCCTGTTGAAGAGCACTCCAATCTTCATATCTATTCTATGGAAGTACTCTCAAACGATGAACGCACACACAATTCTCTCCTCAACCCATACTCTGATTCATTTTCCCCTTATTCACACTTAGATTAATTGAGTTTTGATTCATGTTTTTAGAGTTTTGTGGGTTCTGAAAAGTGTAAATTTTTTTCTTTAATTTATGAGTGTGTTCATTCTGGGGTACCCATGACCATCGATGATTATAAAAATATCATTTCAATAGAATCTCTATCCATAGAGAATAAACATGACCAGATTGATAGTTTCATGGACCTCACTCCCCCTAGACACCCTCCCTCAATCCAAAAACCACTGGTGTTGGAACTGGAAAAACATCCTTCTAATTTAAAATATTCATATCTTGAGGGTATTGACCAATTTCCCATCATTACTGCAATAATATCTCTCCACAATAGGAATTGAAACTACTAAACCTTTTGAGAGAGTGTAAAATGGATATAGGATGGACATTGACGGATATTCCAAGGATTACCCATCTATTTGTATGAACAATATAATTTTTGATGATGAGGTTAAGCCCGTAATATAATATCAACCCAGGTTGAATCCCACTCTCCTTGAAGTGGTAAAATTGGAAGTTAGTAAATTAATTTTTGTGGGGATAATTTATCCTATATTTATTATTAAATGGGATAGCCTAGTGCAAATTGTGCCTAAAAACCGGAATAATAGTTGTGACAAATTAAAGGAATGAATTGGTTCCATCACGCGTGAAAAACAGTTGGAGAGTCTATATTAACTACTGTCAATTGAATCAAGACACATGGAATGACCACTTTCCCCTACCTTTCATTGAACAAATGTTAGAATGATTGGATATTAAGTCCCATTATTGTTCCCTTGATGGATATTCAGGTTATTTCTAAATCCATATAGCCCCTGAGGATCAAGAAAAGACAACATTTACCTGTCCATTTGGCACATTTCCATATAGAAGAATTCCTTTAGGTCTATGTAATTCTCATGGTAATTTTCATATATTGAGTATTTTTTATGAGTTCCTTGAGATTCATATGGAATTATATATGGATTATTTCATGGTATATGGTTCTTCTTTTGATGATTGTTTGGAACACCAATTTTCTATCCTCTGCCACTGCATTGAAAAAGATCTTGTTTTAAATTATGAGAAATTCCATTTCTTGGTTTATTGGGGAATATATCTTGGGAATGTAATTTTAAATAAGGGAATTAAAGTTTATAAATATAAAATTGATTTAATTTCACCCCATACATATCCAAAATGGGTTTGTGAGGTGCAATATTTCTTGAGTCATGCAGGTTTTTATCACAGATTCATTAAAGACTTTAGTAAGATCGCACTTCCATTAACCCGATTATTACAAAATGATTCTGATTTTTTGATTGATAAAATTTTTGAGGACGCATTCAATTCACTAAAATTGAGTCTCAAATCAACTCCCATCATCCAACCACCTAGGTGGGATCTTCCCTTAGAACTTATGTGTGATGCCTCAAACTTTGCAGTTGGGGCAGTTTTATCACAAAGGGTTGAGAATAATCCTTATGTCGTTGTGTATGCCTCACATACCCTTGACCATTCCCAGGTAAACAACACAACCACTAAAAAATTAATCCTTTCTATTGTGTTTTCCTTGGAAAAATTCCATTCATATATTCTTGGGTCAAAAGTGATTGTGGTTTCTGACCATGCTACCCTTCAATTTCTCTTAAAGAAACTTGAAGCTAAGACCCGCCTCATATGGTGGATGCTCCTACTCTAAGAGTTTGAACTTGATATTAGAGATAAGAGGTGGTGTAAAATGTTGTATATGACCACATTAGTAGTATTTCTTCACCACTGGACCACCATGTTGATTCATCCCTCCCCATTGGATAATTCTTTCCTCATGAGAACCTATGTGATGTTGTGGACCTTACCCCCTGGTATGCGAACATTTTGAATTTTCTAGAAACATCTAGGGTCCCCAAAAATTTCAGAACTTCCTAATCAGAGAGACATAAACATGATTCTTAGTGGTACATTTGGGATGACCCATATTTGTAGATAATTTTTTGTGACCAAGTAGTTCTTCGGTGTGTCCCTGACTATGAGTTCACCTCTTTTTTGACCTTCTACCATAATTTGGATTATGGGGGACACTTAGGTTCTCAATGCACAGCTCTAAAGGTCATTGACTCATAAATTTATTTTCCAACATTTTATAGGGATTCCCATTGATTTTTCAACTCATGTAGTCATTGTCAATTCATAAGGAATATCTCCAATAGTAATAAAATTCCCCAACAACCCATGTTATTCTATGAAATTTTGGATGCATGGGGCATTGACTTCATGGGGCCTTTTCCAAATTAATTTCGCTTTGTGTACATATTATTAGTTGTGGACTATTTCTATAAATTGGTGGAATCAAATTCCACTAAGAATGATGAATCTTGAGTTGTTTTTGATTTTGTGAGGTCCCAAATTTTTATTTAGTTTGGTTTTCTAAGATTCATCATTAGTGATCGGGGTTCACATTTTTTCAATCACAACATGAATACTTTTCTTTGTAAGTATGTGGTTTATCATAAAGTCTCCACTGCATACCACCCCCAAACTAATGGACAAAAAGAAATCTCAAATAGGGAATTTAAGATAATCTTGAAAAAACGGTATAACCCAACATGAAATATTGGAGTTTTCACTTGGATGATGCAGTTTGGGAGTACCATACATCGTTTAAAAACACAATCAGAATGTCACCATATAGAATTTTGTTTTTAAAGGCTTGTAAACTCCAGGTGGAGGTAGAACACTATGCATATTGGGATGTTAAACAATTTAACATGAACCTTTCAGATGTAGGTGAGAATAGGAAGCTTCATATTCAAGAGTTGGAAGAAATTAGATGTGATGCATATGAGAACTCCCATACCTATAAAGAGAATACAAAGATTATCCATGATATAATTATTCTTCAGTGAAAGCTTCATGTTGGTGAGAAGGTCCTCATGTACAATTCCAGGATAAATATCCACCCAGGTAAGCTTTGTTCCTGATGGCTTTGTCCTTATACTATTGCTAATCTTTAACCTTTTGGTGAAATTCAGATTTTTCATGAGCAGAGTGGAAAAAGTCTTACCATCAATGGGAAGTGACTTAAACACTTCTATGAGGATTTTCCAAATAATATGGTGTAGGAAATCTACCTTCTAGAAGCAACATACTTGTGAAACACACCAAGTTTTATCTTTCCTTCTCACATTCTCAATTATTACAGTGAGGACATTGCACATTCTAGGTGTGTGTGTGGGGGGTGGATACATTTCTGAGTTTATTTGTATTTTCATTGTCTTTATTATTTCTTCTCCTTTTCATCTTCTTTATGGTATTTTCACTTTTCCCCATCTTTTTTATTTTATTAGGATTTTCATTGTATTTATTCTTTCTTCTCTTTTCACCTTAATTATGGTATTTTTACTCCCCCCCTTATGGTCACCAAATCATATAACTTACTTAAAATGCATGTTGAAATTTTTGATTTCATGTTAATTTAACATTTGATGAAAACCTATCTCTATTATGGAATGAATTCTTGTATGAATTTAACATCAGGGAGTGATTTTTAGTGAATTGTTTTTATATCAATGATATAAATGGTTGTATCTCTGTGAAACCTTTGATATGATTGATGCCCCATGTGTGAATAGTTTTTGGGGAAAATAGTGTCACTAATATCTGTATATATTTTTGAACCAAACCACAAAGTGTGAATATTTCTTACATAATAGAAGGTAAATATAATTTAGGTTAACATTTTTCATCTTAAAATGGTATTTACATTTATTTGTTCCTCATATGATCTGTTTCATTACTGTACCAGATTGACCTATGCGTGTATACTTGATATCTGACTGTTTGATGCCCTAAAAAACAGAAATAAAATAAACAATTTGGGTTGTGACTTGGGAGGGTCAAAAAAAACTCCTCCTAAACCTTTTATCTTGTTATAACTATTACAATTAGTGTCATGAGGATATCAACCAAGTTTTTAGAGATGTGTTTGATATTTGTTCCAAATGAAACTTCAGAAAAAATAATAAATGAGGGGAGTGATGAAATGTGAAACATATGGGCATATCTAGTTCGATAGCTTATTGTTTGACTTCTGGTAATGCTTAAGTGAGTGGGTCTTGAAATATGATTTTGAAAGATATAGAGAAATTTCGATGGATAAAATCATTTAAGCTGAAAAATGTTAAAATAACCTATATTTATTGGAAAGAAAGTGTAAAGAATAACATGAAATGGTTTTCACACACACACATGGAGAGTTAGTGGCATGGTTGAATTTTGAATTCCTTTCTCAATTTGGTATCATGAATCTCTTTGAATTTCATTGTGATATGAATTATGAGACATCTTTTTGCATTTTCACTAGGAAGAACTCCTTGGTGTTGTTTGTGCCTTGATCACATTACTTTAATGAGTTAAAATTTCCCCAAATGTTAAATCTTCATGATGTTGGAAATATATACATGCATAATTTTTTTGATATGTTTCTGTTCCCAGGAGTGCAAATGTTTTGGTGTGGGGGTGTGATCACATAGTGATTCACTATTCAATTCCACCCTTACACTGCCGTTTTAAACTGGGTTTGTAATGAATATTAAAAATATAATAATAAATTTCACTTTATGTTTGATTAAATAAACTAATTTTTATCACTTTTTAATAGAAAAATTTTACTTTTTTCGTTTTTTACATTGTAGGAGGAGGTGATTTGGAGAGCCTGTGATGGAATTTAAGAAAAATGAGCCAAAATGCGCGAGATCCCAAGCATGAATGTTAAAATTAATACATAATATAGATAATAAGTGTATAAAATTGGGATAAAATGGGCGTATAAATTAAAAACAATGTGGTATACCTTTCTCTAGAAGATCATGGATCCAAATTCGTCCATTTGGAGGCCCAAAATGGGCCCACAATGTGAATAAATTCTAGGCGGCTCAGATTGGACCACCCTTCTATATTTGGGTCATAACTCGGGTCTCAGAGATCCAATTGGTCTTATTTTACCTTCTTTGGATAGATAACTCAAATATAAACCTTTCCACAAAATTTCATGAAAAGTTAACGAGTTTTGTTTAGTTAACCATCCCGATAAAGGAAGATTAAAAAGTATGTCATGAATAGTGACCTAGTCTCTTAGGCGCTTGACTTCTTTTATGGAAAGTGTGATGTTTTTGTCCCTAAAATAACTCCTCTACCTCATTATCTCAGGTGTAACAAACATGGGATAAGTTTAGTCAAACTTGAGAGATTCCTTAATCCATTCTCTCCCTCTTCTCCCCCATGTACTTCTAAATATCTAGTGATCAATTTTGGGGGTGTCCTTTGTTGTAATCCCAAGATCCATGCTTGTAATATTCATATGCTAATTGAATTTCTAGGTTTATTGACAATTTCTATTAATTTATACATTCTTAATTTGGGTTTATTCTTTTATGATCAAATAAAAATCAAAGGAATAGGAATCCTTATGCTTCCATGAATAACCCGGATCTTGTGATGATTTGAGTGGAGTTTCCTCTTTTCTCACCCCTTCCCTTTCATGAGTGTGAAAATATATTATATCAGTTGATAAATTCTAGGAGCATGAACCCATGAATATGCATGTTCTTTTCTGGTAGAATATTTTATCATTGACACAAATTTGGTCATGTGATAAATTTTTTCATGTGATGCCTTGATTGAGTTCCTCTTTTACATCGATTCATGTTTGTTGATTTTGAGCGGTCGCCGATTATCAAAATCATAGATTGATCAAATCCTAGGTGGTAACCTAGTAATAACTCACATACCATTACTAGTTTCAGTGTTTATAAAATAAATCAATCAATGATACTTCCCTTTCCCTTGAGAGTGATGACAGATTGAGCATCAAGGGACACTTACCTGAGTGGATCACGATTTCTCCAACCGGTTTCCCTCAGTAGTAATATAATTTTAATTTATATCTTTAAAGAAAAAAAAACAAGTTTCATGAAACCCCATTCCCATTTTAGTATCTTAATCAGAACCTCATTTTGGAATTAATTATCTGAGGCTTCATCGAGAGACGACCTAGGGTTGCTGTTATACTATAGAAATTATAGTTAAAAATAAACATCTAATTTGACGTGCTCCACAACGCGATAAATACCATGAATAAAGGAAGCCATACACCTTATTTTACTTGAACCATGTGTGTTAAAAGATCACCTATTTGTTTATAAGGGTACCACATATTCATATGTGGTAATAAATGGACCATGGAGTAGGAATTTGGTTTTTGAGGGAACTTTAGATAGATAGTTAATCAGTTTCTCCCTCATCTAACATGATTTTATTATAATTTTAAACCACCAAACCCTTAATCTGGGCCTAATCCTCCACTTGAAGGTATTCACAATGACCAAATATAGTAGTGAAATCAGAAACAACATTATCATTGGGATCCAAAACATTACCCCCCCATTTATAACACCAAAGATGTAAGAACTCTATGTATTTAGTTTTAACCTAATGGTTTTTAGGTTACAACGAATCCACAAACTCTGGGGGATCCTCTTAAGACTTGGGATGGAATGATACCTATTTATAAAGAAATTTATAATACAGGGTTCCTCCTCCCATCATCTCAGAAGAGTACCCTGGTCGAAAGCTACCCACCGAGTTCTAGTAGTGAGATCTATCACTGAGCATTGAGTGACCTTAGTCCAATCTTTATTACTTTCCTCCCAAATCACCTAAAAATATATAGATAAAATAATATCAAAAATATTATTCTCTATGTTATTTCTTACCACAACCTGAAAAAATATCTATATAGATTTTTCACCTTAGAGAACCGGAGACAACAACCTAGTGAACTCACAAACAGAATTCCACACAATTTTATCCCACCCACCTTCAAAGAATAAGTGATCATTCATCTCCATTTTTGAGAGGGTGAAATATATGAATTTATAAATGTTATTAATAACTTTTCATTTCACCTTCTCATTAGTAATTATGGCATGGTTATATAAGTTCCATATGAGAAATTTGAACTTCAGAGGAATTTATTTATGCCAAAGGAGATGACCCGATATATCATGATCTTGATAATCAGTTGACATAGATTTGTAGGCCTTAGTCAATATATATCCTAAAAAGGATACCCTAAAATTCACCTTTCTAGATCATCATATAACTTGATATTGTGTAAAACATTCTTATTATTATTTTTTAAAATGTCCCAGGTAAAGGCAAGATAATCACATGCATGCATGAATGATAGGTCGGGTGGTGGGCATCCATGAAATTTGATCGTTCTACCTACCTAGTTATTATGACATAAAATTATGCCCCACTAGATGATTATCCATTTTTCATGGAACTGAAGAATAGATATGTGTCTTTGGAACATTTTAAACATATTGGAAGAGCATCTTATCACCGAACCCAGATTTTCCCCATACTTCTTCATGATGAATTTAGCCCAAAGAGTGTGTCCTTTGAGTGACTCCCAATCCAACCTTACATGAAGAAAATGCATCATATCCTCCATGATTCTTAAAACAACACATCCTTCTTCAGTTGGTGAAGCCAACATTTCCCAAGAATCCTAGTGGTACTTACCCTCCTAATGGGAGTCCCAGATAAAAGAGGTTAGGACTTTATCAATATGCTTGATGAGTACCTTTGGAACCTGAAAAGGCATGAAATGATGAAAAACACATGTTTAGGTCCTAAAATGTAATATTCATATTGAAACTAAAAATGGGGAAATTGAATTTTAAATGAAATTTTACTTGAAAAGAAACGATTTCCCCATTTTTGATTGATTGATCAATTGAGAACATGTGAGCCTGGGTAGTTAATAGGTTATTTGGGACAAGAAAACAAGAATATTAATTCCCTAGAATCTTATTAATGATGAAAACTCTAAAAAAACCCTAGTTCATCAAATATTATCCCTGATGAGATGTTTATGAGTCCTATTTGGCTTGATCCTAAGAGATGTGGGTACACATACTTTCCATGACAAATGATATGAGAAGTGTGAGGATCCTATATCCAGACACTAACATACTATAGGGAAGATGACCATGGTTTTTTTTGATTATTTTGATTATATATTCCATTGATTATAGAACTATTTTTATCATTCCAAATTATTTATTTAAATTATTTTATATAAAATTTTTATTTAATCTATGTTTGAAATATTTTATATCCTTTGAAACGAAGTATGTTTTGTTTTAAATATAAAAATTATATATTATTACATTCCCTATTTTATTTGAAATTAAAAAAATTATTTGGTTTATTATTATGGAATCTGTTATAGAACACTTGGTGAGACTGTATTAGGATTTATATTCCACACCCTACCTTCTCCTTTGGGCATTTATTGATTTCCTTTTGCTAGGTTTGAGAAAAGGGAAAGCACCACTTGGAGGTGGTGGATGTTAGTGATCCTTTGGATTGGAGTGATGTTTCCTTTGAGATTTTCTATTTATTTTAATTACTTTTATGATGTACTATTTTGGGGTTTTTTACACATTTTTGGTTTCTATTACTTTCTCCCTTTGGAGCATTGAAGAAGTCGACTTGTATCTTTTTTCTTCTGCTATTTTTTGGAAAATTCATACCCTATTTTATATTTTATGATGAAAGGTGATAGTTTCAAACCCACAGGGATCTAGAAAATTCTTAGGGTTATGTTATATCTAGAATGGTTATTTGGGTACCTGGGTATCTGCACTAGTTCATGATAATAATGCAACTTGTCTGTGTGAAAGACTACCACCTCGCGAAGCAAAGCAAAGTGACTCATTCAAACTTTACATAAAAGGTAATTGTGATGGGTTAAAAAAATATATGTGATATATATGACATAAAAATGATTCTATAATGGTAATATATTATTTAATTTTCTTTCGTTCAGTCTTTCGAGAAAATAGAAACAATGTTCATGCGTTCGTACGATCCATCATCTCCATGAATGATGTATTTCATTTTTTATGTATAAATTTTATGGATTACTATAAATACATACATAATGAATATATATAATATTTTTATCATGTTTATAATTTTTTATATTATGTAACCGTAATAAAAGTAAAAGTACCGAAAATAAAAAATCCAAACATGCATGAAAAACAAAATAGTTATTTCCCGAAATGCGCCTTTAATATAGAATTATTAATAAACGGGTAATAAAAGGAAATAAGTAAATCTTACATGGCATGATATATATATATATATATATATATATGTGAATCTATAATACATGTATAATTAAATTATATTTATTATAGAGGATTTTGGAATGTGTATGAAGGAATTCGAGACTTAAAGTAAGGGATTTCAAGTATATCATTCATTTCTAGAAGACATATGAAAATTCAGCGCTCATTTATTTTGTGTGGTGTACATAGTAACCATTTTAAATGTTATATCCTGAATCAAATTATTTTAATCACATTTAAATTTTTATTTGATTTTATTTTTTATTGGGGATTATGATTCAAAATATTACTAAAGCAATAAGGGATTTTTTTCTCAATTTACCTTCATTGTGGCATACATTATGTTACACACCTATCTTATCTTATGAGGTTTATATAAAGCCCATTTTAAATATAATACCATGAATATTTTTTGTACTCGTGGTATTTTAGGTTTCTCTTAATTTTATTTCTTCACAGGGCTTACGATTCAAAGTTATCAAAGTGGTAAAGATTTTATGTTGCAATCTCATCATTTAATTGGATTATTTGAAATTATGATTCCAATGATGAAATATTATGATATATATCTCAATAAACTCATGAATTTAATTTTCATTTGGTTATGTCATGAGAATTCATGTTTTCCCTTCATGTACCCAATATTTCAAAGGAATGTTTTTAAGAAAATTGTCTTCATTTCTCTCTTCGGTCAAAAACCCCTTTTTCATTCAAAACCATGTTTTCTAAAAATGTTTTAAATTTTTTTTTAATACTCTCATATTATTTTTAAAAGAAATATTAACTATATTTGAAATATTAAAAATTATTTTAAAAAGGAATCTTCATGTTATTTTAAAAAAAATGCCCATTTGGATTTTACTAAAAATGTGAAAAGAATATTTATTTTTAACATGCACGACATGGAAAATATTTATCACTATCATGACCACTAAATGAATTTAATATTACCTTAAAATTTTTAAAAGTTATTTTCGAATAATTTTTTTCCTTAATATATGAGAAATTTTTAGATTGTAAATAATTTTTTTCAATGTAAAAAAGGATTTTTAAAATGTCTTCAAACATGTTTTTTCAATGTAGAAAGGCTATTTTCCTCAGGAAAATTTTAAATTATTTTTAACCTTCCTTTATAAATTTTTATGTTTATTTTGAAATAAAATTATTTTCAAAGTATTTTATGATTTTTTAGTTTTTAAAAAATTATTTCAAAGAAAAGTTATTTTTCTTAAGAAACGTTCAAAGTGATCTATCTTTAAAAATAATTCTCTATATAAGATGACATCTCTTTATGTAACTTATGATTTTAAAGGGATATGAAACAAGGATACCATTATTATTCTTTAAATGAATGGTTTATGATGATGATATGTTTATAAAACCTATTTCTCTTCTACAGGTTATACCATGACAAAATTCTTATAAAAATTGCTTATTTGTTCAAATATTTTTCTATGATGAAATAATGAAATGATTATAAGACCTTTCTATTTTCCATTGGTTATGATATGATGAAATATTTATGAAACCCATTTTATTTCATGGGCTATTATAGGATGAATTTTTTATGATCTTGTGGCACTCATATATATAATTTTCATTATGTGATAGGTGGGAACTACATCTCCCTCCATTGCATTGGGTAATGATTAATGTTATATGAGATCAAAGGGTTCACAGGAGGTTATCCTAAGCCCAAAATATGGCATATAGGCGGTCATACCAAGATCAAAGTAGCTACATGGGTTTTTATCTCAATCCTAATATGTTATGAATGTCTTGATGGGTACCCTTGACATAATATTTCTTAATCTTATTTATATGCCAAAATTTCATTTTTATGCCAATGTTACGCTCTTTTGGATCATGTTCTTAGATTTAATTATGATTCATGTCTTATAAACTTCCAATATTTATGTAATAACTCAAGATCATGATCTTTGATATGCAGGGTATGGTTTTAAAATGTTATTCTCATGTCTCACACCGTTATGTTCATATTATGCTTATGTATCTCCCTTGTTTACCCTTACTGAGCATCTAAGATCACCCTTTATTATATTTCCTTTACCTAGGTTCTGAATAAAGTTTTTAATTTGGATATGTTTTTGAATAGTACTAATGGGGATTATATTTGTGGGATATGTTGAATATCATTCACAAAATTAGAAGATTGTGTACCTAGTCACTAATGGCACTAAACTATTATGGTCCTTAGAAATGTGTTTGTGTAATGTATTGAATATTTATCTAAAAATATGTAATATATATTTATAAAAATACTAGGGTTTTATATAACAATAATCAAATTTAGTGATATTTTCACCCTTTCCCTACTATTATTTGTGTTATTTATCGTAGAAAATGCTGTTTATTTATACTATTTAGGGGTTCTTTGTTTTTTTAAAAAACAGTGAATTTAAAATTTGTATTAAATTCATAATATATATATTTTTAGTTGATTTATTCCATATGATTAAAATAATAAATCTATGGTTGTTAGATATCATAGATGTTTTATTTATTATAATATATTTATCCCAGATTTTAAACATCTTTTTACTATTTTTGGTAATTAGTTTTGAATATATTGTTTGAATATGTTTATAAATGCAAGTAAAAAACATATTTTCATGCATGTATTTTTAGTATAATTAATTCATTTTCCAAGTAATATCTAAGAAAATTAACATGTAATCAAACATACAAAACAATAACATGAATTAATTCTATTTTTTGTTTTTAGGTTATGATACATACATGAATTATTGCCTTATTTTTTTCCAATAGTATTTGGAGATCAATGCTATGTATTCACAAATACTTTTGATAGAAAAGGAAGAAAAAAGGTATGTGATTTTCTTTCTATTTAATTTTAATTTTCACCAAAAATGGAAACATATTTTTTTTGTGTTATCTAACATTCTATCATTCCCATTTCCATTTCCTAAAAAAATTATTTCTATCTATCAATTCCTCTTATCGATTTTTTTGAACTATGATTCATTTAAACATAAATAAAAATATGGGAATGATAAATATTATTTTTTATACTATAATATTCTCACACTATTTTAATTCCTTTCTTTAAAAAAAGATCCAATTTATAGAAAATATTATGAGTAGATTAAATTCAATTAGTACAACATATAAAATTAAATCATTTACATTTGATAATAGATTGAAATTTAGTTCATATTTTTTAAAGTTATTCATAGACAACCCCTTTTATATTTCAATTTTAAATTAAACTATTTTTAAAAAACATGATACATGGTAACTTCATTTTTCTATTATTAATTATTGAAAATTAAATATTTTTCTTGAATGATTCCTTTTTAGGAAACCTTTATCTACAAAACATATATTAAGTAATCTATAAATATAATAATCTTATGTATTCTCTACTGCCACGTGTCTAAAATAAATGCTTCCACACCACTTTTTCAATATGTTCCAACCCTTAATAGCTCCACGTCGCGACTCCCTATGGATTGTAATTTTTCTCTCCACCTCCTACAATCGCTCCTGCTTAGATTCTCGCGGGTCTTGACCTACCGAGCCCTCATAAGACCTCTGCTCTCATCCTTGCAGTCGTGGATTACCAGACATCTATCTCCGACCACCACCTCCTGATTTAGACTACAATTTCCATGTATTTCACCTCTGACCACCTTTTCCAAATTTCAAATGTAGTTTCGATGTTTTCTACCTTTCGCAGTCATGGTCGTTGAAAAAATATTCACGACCTAGGGTTCTCACAGACACCTGAAGTGGTCATCATCTACCTCTTGGTTTTCTTAAAGATCGAAATCCTCACACTTCATCTTCTTCCCCCCACCGCTTGCAATCTCAAATTGGTTTACCTCGCTCCAAAATCGTGATTGTATCTCCCAACTGCTTGCATTTTACCTCTGTACCATATAGGGTTTCCACTACTTGGGTTCTCCCTTCGCCGCTCGTGTTTTTCCTCCACACCTACTGAGGTTTCCGCCACTCATGTTCTCTATCCCCACTTTCATTTTCACCTCTGACTCGTTCTAAGGGCTCCTCCAGCATCTCCTCCAACTTCCATTCTCGCTCTATTTTCTCTGCCTCCTCCTACACCGCCTTTGCACCTTCAATGGATTCAGACTCCACCATCAGATGGTGATTTTAATTTTTATTATCTATGGTCAACTTCCATTTACTGTTTTCTAACCTTGACGCACTACTAAACCACCTCAAGCTTGATATTTCAGTTCCATCAAACTACGGTAACCCTTAAACATTTACTAATGTTACCCCCAATCCATGAAAATGGTAAAAAAATTTCTTCACTCACGACCTTCAATGTTGGGTAGTTTCCAAAGACTCAAATAAACTAATATTGGATTGGCTATTTCTAACTATAGAAAATATGATGAGGTACATAGCACTGGTCAAGAGGAGCTTGTTCTTTCTGACTACATGATGCATGTTACACATATTTAAGATGATGATGAGGCCTCATGGTTCTCCAACTCTTTGGATAAGGCTTGGAGTTGATTGCACTGGTCATGCTTTATAAAATGCCTCAGTGAAATTAGGTTGGGATCCATGTTTTTGTCATTGTATATATGTTTTCATTAAATATTGTAATGTTATTCACTTATAATATTTCCAATACACTATAAATGTGTTTCTGGTTAGTATATTATGTTCACTATTTGTTCATGGTTAGAATGTTGTGTCCAATGATAGTATGTTGTGTTCACTATTAATATGTTACATTCACTAAAAATTGATTCCACTATATATGAGTTTCTATTTAATCTCAGAATATTGTATTCACTATAACATTGTTCAATGTTAATATGTTTTATTCACTATTACTTTGTTCAATGTTAATTTGTTGTATCCACTATTAGATTGTATTTACTATTAGTTTTTTCAATGTATTCACTATGATTTTGTTTTTGGTTTGGTATTTTCTATGGAATGAAGAGTCATTAAGGTTTGATTCCAAAACTATAATGTTATATCACTATTGAGATTCAGATTTATTGATCTCAAATCATTTTTTTAGTTGATGGAGAATGATGGCGGTACAGAATGATTTCCATCAAACTGCACTGATAAGAGTCGTGATTGAGGTGAACCCTACAACAATCAGAGCCTTGATAGATGAGGTAAACCAAGAACTTATCACAGCCCAGAATCTCTATCCATATTATTATTATGATTTTGAATATTCCACTAGTGGATGTAGAGGTATCCATTATTAGGGAGGACATAGTACTCTTTCCTCCTAAGATGTAGTAGCCTGGCTGTTGTTGACTTTAGAACATCTGATGAGGTATGTAGTGCTAGTCAAGATAAATTTGATATTTCTGACAACATGCTACCTGCTACACAGAATTAAGATGACGACGGGGCCTTAGGTTTCTCCAATGCTTTGGATCAGGCTTGGAGTTGATTTCACTAGACATGTATTATAAAATGCCTCAGTGAACTCAGGTTGGGAACCCAGTTTTTGTCATTGTATATATGTTTCCATTTACTATTATCATGTTGTGATCTTTTAATATATCCAATACACTATATATGTGATCTTAGGTTAGGAACCCATTTTTGGTCATTTTATATATGTTTCCAGTCACTATTGTCATGTTGTTCACTTTCAATATTTCCAATACACAATATAACTATTTCTGGTTAGTATGTTTTGTTCACTTTTAAATCATAGTTGGAATGTCGTGTCCATTATTAGTATGTTTTGTTCACTATTAATATGTTACATTAACTACAAATTGAGTCCACTGTATATGTGTTTTTTATACCCCTTCAAACTATTGTATTCATTGTTAAGTTGTTCAATGTTAATATATTTTATTCACTCTTACTCTGTTCTGTGTTGATATGTTATATTCACTATTTGTTTTTTTCATTGTATTTACTCTATGTTTGTTCATGGCTTGGTATTTTTTTGTGGAATAATGAGTCTTTAAGGTTTTATTGAAAAACTATAATTCTATATTACTTTTGAGATTCACTATTATTGATCTCAAATAATTTGTGTAGTTAATGGAGAATGATGGAAGTACTAAATAATTTCCATCAAACTACACTGATAAGAGTTGTGATTGAGGTAAATCCTACAGCAATCAGAGCCCCAAATGATGAGGTAAACTCTACACTGGTCAAAGCCCTGAATATTTATCCATATTGTTATTATGATGTTGTATATTCCATTGCTGGTCATAGGTGTCTCCAGTATTAGGGAGGACATAGTATGCTTTCCTACTAAGTTGTAGTAACCAGGTTGTTACTGTCTGTAGAACATATGTTGAGGTATGTAATGTTGTTCAAGATGAATTTTTTATTTTGGACTATGTGTTTTGTGCTACACAGATTTAAGATGGTGGTGAGGCCTCACAGTTCTCCAATGATTTAGATCATGCTTGGAGTAGATTGCATTAGACATGCTTTATAAAATGCCTCAACGAACTCAGGTTGCGAACCCAGTTTTTTCATTGTATATATGTTTCTATTCACTATTGTCATGTTTTGTACTTTTAATATTTCCAATACACTATATACGTGTTTCTGGTTAGTATGTTATGTTCACTATTTGTTCATGGTTGGAATGTTTTGTTCACTGTTAGTATGTAGTGCACATTTTCATGTATTTTTTACTAGCTCTAGAATGGTATTATTTACTATAAATTAATGTACAAATTTGAATGTCTTACATATCATTATGTTCTTCTTCCATAAGTTTAATATTTGGTTTCAGTATGTCTTCATTATACTATGCAATAAGTAGCCTCTTTTAGGTAACATTTAAATATATGTACATATACTTAGAATGCCTAACCTTGAAATTTCATGTGGTAGCCTATTTGACTGTAGGAGGTGATACCAGTTTGATTGATCCATGCAAATTTCATTTGATGGATGAAAAATAAAGACTCAAAAATCACCAAAAAATAATACATGTCCCACCTTGCAGATTGAAGAATTCACCTTTGTGGATAAAGGACCTTCAATTTCATCATTCTCTATTATTTTTCTGGGTTGTTTGTATAGTTCTACCATCATTGATCTAAAGATAAAAACTGAAATATACACCTGAAATTCTGTTTCATCTATAGGTAAACCATTCATTATTTACCTCAATTAATGAAAGACAATGGAAAGATTCTCAATTTCTGTTGTAATTGCTAATATTCTTCTCTACTCATTCATATTGAAATATTATCTAAGTAGACATCTGGTGTTCAACAGAGTTGGTTTCATCCTACCATCTGGTATGCCAATGCCAAATTTTTAAGCATTGGAGAAAACTTTGTTCTAATTTATGCATAATTTGGCAGTATAGACAAGTGGTGGACAAAACCATTTTTTTATCCCTGTGATCATGCCAATTATGGTTGTTCCAGTTTGGTGACCATAAAATGGTCCTTTTATATGTACAATGCTCTTCTGTGATGGGTATTTTAGTTAAGGTATGTTAAATTTTATGAATATTTTCACTCTGGTATTTAGATAATTATTAATTTCTTTTTCGGTTCCATTTGGAATGACTGAAATAGGGTTAAATAAAACCAATTAATTATCATTATCATGGAACATTATTTGAAATTGATATCCTTCAACCTCATGATTTATTGAAAGAACACATTCTAATTGTCTGTAACTACATGTTAATCTTTTTAATTGATATCATTACTATATATTCAACTTTTAAAATTGATATCATTCAAAAAATTTATTGATATCATTATTATATATTCATTATGGGGTAATCCTTTTCTGAATTTTTAAGATGTTAACTATATACTACTACAGTGATTGAATCAATGTATTCTCAAATTTAATGACATGGTTTAGGATATCCTAATTTAATGTCACAAAAACATGTATAGCATTATGTTTTGAAGGTAATATCACTAAATTTTTAATAGTAACAGTCAAATTTTTTATTCCTTCCATTATTTTACCATTTTCATTTTATAACATATTCTTTACTATATTTTAAGGCATTAACTGTATACTAATACAGTGACTGAATCATTGTATTCTCAATTTTTCATTAATTGTTTAGGATATCGTACATTGATTTCACAAAGACATGTAAAACATTATGTTTTTGTAGTTAATATCACTAAATTTTTCATACTTACAGTAAATTTATTTATTCCCACCATTAATTTATCATTTTTTATAATATATAGTTTACTATATTTTCAGGTGTTTTTGGACCATTGGTGCATGCCTCATAATTGGTATGTTTGATATTTTCTTCTATAGTCATCATGAATTGAATGAATATTTTATTTTAGAGGATTGAAGTTAACAAAAAAGGTTATGGCATCTCAAGAAAAAGTTAATCTATTTATTGATGGATATGAGTTTTATACATCTAATTATCAATACTTCCTCAGGATTAGATCCTTGTAGGTTAATTTTCTATATGTATTCATATAGTCATATTTTATTCTACTGTTTATATTTGTATTTCATTTAGTATACCTAATTCCCAATTACTAAAAGCTCTAAAACTATAATTTGATGAATTTTTCTTCTCTTATAATTTCATCAAGAATTAAGTAAGGGATCAAATAATTTTTGATGAACGGTTTTGATAACATGTTTTGATTGAATGAATTGTTTTTAATTGAATTTCATTGTGAGTAACATCATGGGATTGATTTTTTCACCCACAACCCATTTCTTGGTTTCATTATAGTTTTGACATCATTGGAGTTCTCTTCAGGAGGGCACTCATAATTCTTGATCATGAAAATGTTGGGATCAACAACATGCGCCATGAGGGAGAACAATTTAGTTCCAATAGGTTATCATATAGTTGTGAAAAACTGAAGTCATTTGGCCAATATTATCTATTTTTTCATGTTTTGTTTACGCTTTTTCTATCAGTTCCTTTATTGGTTGTAGTGTGTCGAGAATAAAATATATGAAACTTAATTTGGAATTTTTTTCCATCAGTTTGGACATGTGAAGTTGTTCTTGAGAAAATTCATTTTTAAGGAGTGAATCCAAGGGCATAATCGTGTAGATGAAAGGCTGAGTCATGTAAGAAGAAATATGGAGAAGAAAAAATGGGGATAATCAACCCTAAAATATTATTCAAATAATTCACTTGGAAGATGCTATTTTTCTCCATACTGTGTTACTGTTTTTATGATCATTTTCTCATTGTCTTTTCGAAATATCTGAATGCATCAAATTGGATACATAATGCTTTAATTTCTTCTATATTGCACACATTTCTTCATTGTAGACTTTAATACTACCTAAAACATGTATTCTTTTCTCTCATTGTTGTATTTGTGTATTTTGTATTAATGATCGCAATAACTATTTTCACCATTGTGTTAGGATGGACATGATATTAATCCAATTGCCAAGGAGTAGCTCTCTAAGATCAATGTTGATCACCCTGTAGTCTGTTACTTCTTATATAATATTTTTCAATGGCACAAATAAATTTTTATTCCTTTTTATATAAAATTTCTCTTTATTACTGTTATGATGATGTCTTAAGTAAATTCTACAAGTATTCCAATATTCCTTCTTGGGTTCATGCTCGTGATCCCCTTCATCTCCTACAATGTTTCCCGTGCCTCCAATTTTCACATCATCATCAACCCGATACTGCTCTTTCTACCACCACTTTCTATATATCCAATTCCTACCCCTCCCCCTCTTGAGTTTCATTACATTATCATTCGGTTTGCGGTTACTATATTCTACCTTCAAAACACCTTTCGCTTGCAAGTTTTCTAGCATGTATCTATGTCAACCCTGCATTTACAATGGCTTAACCTAACCGCACCACAAAACCACCAAGGTCATGTGATTTCAGTTCCCTCTTTCTATGGTAACCCCTAAAAAATCATTTTTCTGTATGATTTTCTTCCACTATAACAATTGAATGCCTTTGGCCTTGAATCCTTGTAATTTTGTAAATATCTTCTACAGTTTCTTGATAAAGTTTCATCTACATGTGTTGTGGATTCTCCTACTTCAATAAGTGATGTTTAAAGATATGTTTTTTGATGGTCAGGTATTTGTATTTTAGTAGGTTTAATACTCCAATTTCTGAAAAAGTGAACTTTATTAGTGTTATATACCTCAATTTTCAATTGTTTTATCATTTTGTGAACGCGTTTGATAGTTGTATATGTATCAGGTTTTCCTTCAACTGAAATAAATTTTTAGTTTCGACAACATTATTCTTCCCAAAATTTGTTTCTCGATTTCCATTTTCATAGAGCCTCTCAATATGCCTTGAGATACCACATTATCATGCAGAACATATGACCATCATATGGGAAGATTTATATTTTTTATTTAATATTAATTCATTTTAAATTTAAAAAACTTCTTCTTTTACGAAATAAATACAATCTATTACATATGAATCAAAAAGTTCATTTAAAAATAGGAATTTATTTTCATTATAATGGACTTTTTTGTAAGTTGGTATTCTCATGTGTCTTTATAATAGATCAGAGACCGGTTTTCTTCATGGCATGTGGAAGACCTATTTTAATTAAATTAGATGTTTAAATTTGTATGTATAAGTATTATAGTATGGTATACCAGGCTTCCACTTCGTAGGTTGTGGGGTAAAACACATGTTTGATCAATTGTATCATAAACCCTTCCATCATGGATATATGTGGAAAAAATGACATCTTCAATTTTTAATGATTAGAGGATAAAATTTCCATCATTATCATGGTGTATGTACTGTTGACATTAACTTATTCTTTTTTGGTTTGGAATTATTTATTTTATGTTAACATTCATTTTTTTGATTCTGCAAATTCTGGTTTTCTTATTTAAAACATTATTGTCTATACAGAATAGTCTATTCCAAGCTTTTTAAGATGGATATTTGTACAGTGTGATATAATTTCTGGGTGAGATCCTACAAAATCAACTTACTTTCAATGATTTATATAGTTCTACAAATACAAACATTAATACTTATGATACATATTTTGAATTTCAAATTTCCATTTGAATGTTCTTTCCATTTATGTATTTCAATTCTCCATGCAGAAAATAATTCTTTATTTCTTATATATTTTCCATGATGTTTTCAAATGTATTTATCCAGATTGTTATCTACCATCGTAATGATGTCTCTATATTTTGTCCAATTGTATTCCAATATTAAGTATCACTATATTTTGATTTCAATATATTCAACATTCACGTTCTTTATAAACGTTGAAATATATTTTTGTCCTCTTTAAAACAAGCATTGAACTGTATTGTCGTGTGAATGCACAGGTGATTACTAGTTTTATACAAACATAGGTATCCATATTTCTATTATAATCATTTTCTTTTAAATATTAAATTGAATTTTTTAACATACTAATTTTTTTTGAATGACGCTGAAGAAGTTTAGTTGAACACAAAGTAAATAGTCCTATGCATTTGCACAATTGAAGTACTTGTGTTATTTATTTATAATTTTTTTTCATTTACTTGATTACTAATAAGTAATATGGAATGAATCATAAAATAATATATTTATTAATACTTTTTATTTATTATGTGGACGTCATATGTTTGAATTAATGAATACTTTTAATTTTCCAAGAAAACTATTCATATAGCCAAACTTTTGATATTCTCACAATTTTATTTTATTTGTAGAGATTAATATTAACCATTGGATAAAGTCTTATATACTCTATATATACAGTGATATGTTAATGGAAGTGTGTGATTTTGTTGGACATATACCTGGGTTCATTCTCTATTATTCTATTTTTTCTCTTATCACTAACTTATTTTACTTTACCATCACCATCCCAAACATTCCATGTCATTATATGTTAATCTTTGATTCACTTCTGATCAATGTTTTCATGATTCATAACAACTCCAATCAATCAGTTTCAAAATATGTTATCATAATGAATATTCTACTGAGTAAAATTCATAGTAAGATTGGTAAGATAATTTTTTTGGTAAATATTATGAAGCCTAGATTTATCTATATTGAAATTTTTAGGAAGAATCACTAGCCATGGACTCTAGATGTGGAGATTCATCTCGATGAAAATAACATTGGAAAAATGATTAAACCTGATAATCATTATTCTAATCAACATCATGCATGAGACCTAATATTCATCTACCATAACTACTACGAGGATTTAATGGAATATTACCCTATAATGAAGGATACTATTTTGCTATTGAATAATCTAAAGGAGTGATATGATCACCATTGACTGGTAATGCCATCAAGAGATATATTTTTGTCAAGTTATTTATGATTCTAAGACTATAAATCAATAGATGAATACAACTCCACCATGTTTAAAATGATATCAAAAAAATTATATAGAGACATTATCAATGACACCGATATGATGGAAAAAAACCTATTTTACTTTCATTTAATAATTTTCATTCTACAACAACAATATTGTGATAAAGGTTTTAAAAAATACTATGAATCACTTATTTCCTTCTTGTTATTGAAAAAATAATGAAATTATGATGAGGAATCATGAATATCTACCTACTAATGTGACTCAATTTCTTGAAGAAAATAATTCTTCTTATAATTAAAGTCATGATAATAATTGACACAATCAAGGACAAAGAAATTCATCTTCTTGAGGTGGTTATACACCAAATGAGAAGAGGAAAGAGAACCTCTAGTAGTGGTCCAGTAATTAACATCCACAACCAAAGAAAACAAAGAATGATGAAAGTTAATATTGTTAATGTGTCATGAAGGGGAAATGGTCACAAACATATCATACCCCAAATCATTTTTATGATTTTTATCAAAAATCTATTAAAGGAAATGATAAATTTCTAAAGATAATTTTACTAACCAGGCCTTAAAATATGATGATGATATTATGAAATTTGACATTTGTGATTATTTTTTACTTACTATAGGTGTTGAATATATAGATCATAAATTCTCATGGGGGATATAAACTTTTTTTGTAATGATTTTAGAATGAATATTTCTTTTTTCATTTTGTTTCTTTTATTTTATTTCTTATAAGTATGTTTTAATTCCTTTAATAGAAATTAATGATATAAAGCAATCCATTGTGAATAATTTTTATAATGTATATATTTTCCTCATTGATAGTTACATGATGCACACAATTATTAAATATGATAAATATTTTATCAACATTAAAATTGGGAGTGCTTATGTAAGTACATTAACTAGTGGTTTACAATTAATTGAAGGCTCTGAAGAGAAAAAATATTCCTACCTGGTGGTACACAAATTTTAATAAATATTGTTTTCTCTCAAGTAATGATGCAATTTACTATGTTTTAAATATCTTCATGATAATATATGTCCCATAAAGACTATAGATGAATGAGGTACTGAGTACCAATATATAATAATAATTAGTAATGAGTGAAATTTTTTTCAAGAGAAACTTTCAAGACATCTATCTAGATTTTACTTTTTCAATATTTGTACAATCAAATAAAATATGGTAAACTAAAATTTTACTGATTGTGGTACATTTATTATATGACCCGATAATTTTTTTCATCCTATAACAAAAATGAAGAGGATAATTATTAAATATATGCATGGTCATCCATTAGTTGATAAAAGGTATCTTACACCACATGATTTCTTAGGTGTTTCTTGTTCTCAAGGAAATTTCATTATAAGACCATCACCATCCAAGATTAGGACTAAATTCACTATATTATTAGATCAAATTCATAGCGATATATTTGGACCAATTTACCTACCATATGGACCATTTAGATATTTTATTGTCATGATTGATGCGTCAACTAGATGGTCCAATGTGTGTTTATTACCCACTGACAACCCAGCGTTTGTGAAATTACTTGCCCAAAAAATAAGTATAAGAGTAAAATTTCCATATTATTCAATAAAAAATATTAGGCTTGATAATGATGGTGATTATTCATCACAAGATTTTAATAATTATAATACATCATTGGGAATAAGTGTTGAACATCCTGGAGCTCATGTTTATACCTAAAATGATCCAGATGAATCATTTATAAAGAAATTACAACTTATCGCTATACCATTACTTCTGAAAACTAAATTACCTTGTTTAGCATGGGGAAATGAAATTTTTCATGTTGCATCACAACTTCAAATAAGGCCCTGAAGACATCATGATTATTCTTCTTTAAAATTAGCTTGTCAAAATGAACCAAATATTTCACACTTAAGGATATTTGGTTGTACTGTATATGTGCATGTAGCACCCCAAAAAAAATATGGAATCCCAAAAGAGTTTGGGGATAAATGTTGGTTTCTAATATCCATCAATAATTTAATATCTGTAGATTATGTAAGTATATATATTCATAACAATATTTGATGATTATATAGATTAAAGAAGTTAGGGTGATTTTGATATAACTATCTAAGTAAATATTTGATGAAGGAAGGTTATAAAAATGATTCAATTATCCCATGTATCTTCATTAATAGGAATGAATCTAAATTTGTGATCATTTTAGTATATTTTTATGATTTAAATATTATTGGGAATAATAATAAACTTTATATGGCAGTAGAATATTTGATGAAATAATTTGAAATGAAATACCATGGAAAGACAAAGTTCTACCTCAATTTAAAAATTCAACATTTTAAGGATTCATTTTTTTGTGAGTCAATAATGATATAATACTAAATTATTATAAAGATTTAATATAAATAAATCAAATACATTAAGTACACCAATGTTTGTATGATCTTTTGATTGAAATAATAACCCTTTAAACCATGAGAGGATAATAAAGAACTGACTTTTCCTGAAGTACCATATCTAAGTGTTATTAGAGCACCGATGTACCTTGAAAACAATATAAGGACATATATATAATTTTTTATAAATTTATTGGGAATTTATAGTTCATATACTACTCATAACCATTGTAATGGTGTTAAATAGGTATTAAGATGCCTTTAAGGATCCAATGATCGGGGTTACTTTATTCTAAAATTTCCAAACCCAAGTTAGTTTTTTATTCAAATGATAAATACTTTTTTTATCAACACAAATAAATATATCAGTGTCAATATTTATTTTTATATTTAGGAACTACTATTTCTTGGCATTCTATAAAACAAACCATTTTTACACCTTCTTCTAACCATACTCAGTTGATTTATATTTATGAAGAAAGCCAATAAGTGTTTGGATGAGATCAGTTATTAATTATATTATAAGTAACTATGAATTTGATATGAATAATAATATTCCCACTATATTATATAATGATAATGCTTCTTGTATAACACAGTTAAATAGTGGGTATATTAAAGGTGAAAAATAAATAATATATCACTAAAATTATTTTTTACTCATGACCTTCAAAATTATATTGATATTAATATCTAATAAATAATTTAATGTGATAATATTACATATTTATTCATAAAGGAATCAACAAATTCAACATTTGTGAAACTTATTTATAAAATTGGGATGAAAAGATTGAAAAGTTTATCATGACTTTATGAGTGTGAGTTGGGAATGTTGTACTTATTTTCCCTTCATCGAGTTTTCCACACTGGGTTTTCCTGCTAAGGTTTTTAATGAGGAAATATAATAAGGAATCATGTTTAGTTTCACTTTTTTTCCCACAAGGTTTTTTTTCAAGTGAATATTTTCATTATATTCAATAAAATTATGACATCCAGGGGGTATTATAAATTATTATTTATAACGGGGATGTCATAAGTTTAATTAATGAATACCTTTCATTTCCCAACAAAACTATATATGGCCAATCTTTTGATATTACCACCATTGGATTTTATTTTTAGAGGTTAATATTGACCATTGGATTAATTCATATGTACTCTATATATAAAGTGATGTGTTAATGGAAGTGTGTGATTTTTCTATACATGTACATGGGTTATTTCTCTCTTCTTCTATTTTATTCTCTTATTATTTAATTCTTTTACTTCACTATATCCATCCTAAATATTTTATGTCATTATATGTTTGTCCTTGATTTTCCTTAGATCAATTTTTTCCTGATTCATAACACCTACAATCAATCTATTTCACAGTAACAACAAAATAAAAATATATTATAATTATAGAATAAAATATGAAGAAAAAAATATGAAATTAAATATATAAATTTAACACGAAATACCTAGTAAAAAGTCTAGAAAATAATGAATGATTTCGGTATAAGAAAAAAAGTATTAAAAATTAGTTTGAATAATAGTATAAATATACATCAAAAATACTCAAAGAGGAGATTCAAATACATGGGTTATAGTTTAGAGACAATCCACACCATTGGATTCAGTCTTATTAGGTGCTACACTTTCACAATACTAAATAAAAACTATGGAAAATCCATTTCTTAGCACCTTTTCATTAACATTTAGGGCTTATTAATTTAATATAACACACTATTTTCTATTTTCCTTCTTTTCCCTCTAAGCAAGCTGCTAAACTAAACTCTTACTTAATTTATATGTTTGTAACAGGTCGAATCAATTAATCATATCACAACACTCAATCCAACATGTCATAAGTCCTAATATGTGTTCTCAATAATCATAGGCTAGAACCAAGTGTTGATAGTTTCAAATATACACTTTAGGAATGATCTTAATCTCTAAATCCATATAAAAAATATTATATTCTTACAAAAAATCTGACATGAGGTGTCCATATGTTGGGTATCCATTCTAATAATAAAAAATTTAAAATTATAAACTAGACCAAACATGGAATAAATATCAAGATTAATATAAAATATCCAAGTAATAAATTACCCCAAAAAATATAAATCATATTATACATGATATCTTAAGATGCAAGAGATGGAAAAAAGGATGAAGATGGATAATATGGAAAATCAATAATAAAATTAAAAAGAATGATAATTACCCAAAAATATAAAATGGGAATACTCTATTTGACCTGTGGTTATTATGATGTTCTTGTGCATGACAAAGAGATGAATTCCATGCATATATTGTTATATCATGCTTGAACTATTTTCAATGTTCAAGTATCAAATATTTGGAATAAAATGTTGAGATTAATATTCTTAAGGTATATTAAAGAATTTATTTGGTTTTTTTATAACTTCAATAATTAACAAGAATAATGGATTTGATACTCATGAGGGACTTAAAGATCAATGGAAATAGTGAATCATGGGTAAATTTTGTAGCACCATGATAAATATTGGAGGAAATTATGGTTGTTGGAGATAAATGAATAGTGGAGGTTCACTCTTGAGTGGAAGGATGAATATATAGAGAACCATACCTTACATACATTAATTTTACCTCATTTTAAGACAAAGATACATAATAATAAAAATCCTAAAATTAATGGGTTTAGTGTCTTGGGAAAATTATGTTCATACAACATGAATAAATATAGAACATTAAACTTTCTTTAATTCCTTATTATTATTCCTCATATATTCTTTCATTATCTCCTTATTACATGAAATCACCTAGGTATATACCTCAAATAAATTGTGAGTTAAAATGCCAATATGAGGAGGAATAATATGGAAGTAACATGAGACATGAATCAATATAGTACATGGACAAGAATAATAATAATCATCATATTATAAACACAAGATAATCATCATAAGAATTCATAAATCATTTGAATTATACATGAAAGTTACACATGAATAATAATGAAACATCATAACATTGTAGACAAATATCACACAATGAATGTGAACAAAGCTAGGACAGTGTTTATGCATAACATATGTGTACAAAGATTATTGCATAGTATGAGAAAATTGCTATCATCATGTTCATGCATTATAATATCATGAGATACATCACTTTATCCAATGAGTTTTAGGTATATATAATTTTGGTCCCACCCATAACATCATAATATGTTCATAATCATGCAGACCACATATGAAGGGAACATATATCGATCATAAACATGAAATAAACCCATGTGAAAAGAAAGAGTTTTATAATGATATTTCAAGGAACATATCAATAAAAAAATAAAATATTACCAAAATAATAAGTTAAAACATAATTTTGGTTATTCATGGGTTTCATTTATAGATAAAAGGTTACTGTTCATGAATAAGATACGAATAAACATAATAAGAAACAATGATAGATGTGGAGAAAAAACTCTTTATCAATCATCATGAATATGATTAGGAATGTATCACCACTATGTAGAAACATGCATATCCCCTGAAGAATAAAATGTAAATAAAAGTAAAATAAATTTTAATGGGACTTGAGAAGAATCATGGTGAATAGATAAGGAAATAGAAGATCAACCCAAAAGATATAATGTCATTTGAGAGTCCCCTTACAATAGGTTCCATTTTGTTTCATCACATTTACACCTCTAGTATGACCAAATTATTTTTATGAAAAATTGAATCCAGAAGTGTATTATATTTACTAACATTATTATTAACTATTCATATTCATTAAAATTTATATAAATATCTCTTTGTTAATGATTAAATAGTTTGATGACATGATTCTTTGAATTATCTTGTTTTGTTTCAATTTAAGAATATTGATTCATTGTTATTTATCCATTAGTACAATTACCTAAAAATATTAAAAATATATAAAATAAGTATTTATTCATTATAAATAATTTATTCATATAATCTATGGAAGTCAGTGATAAGTAAAAAATTAGCAGCATCCTCATATGCGGTAAACCGATCATTAACAGGACATGTCAAAAGAGAGAAAGAGAGGAAAAATATATATTATAAATAAAAAATAATGAGTTTATGGAAGTATAATTAAAATTATTAATATATAATCTATATTAAATAAAAAAATATGTGGAAATACATAAATATTTTTCATTGTCTTTATAGGTGGTAAACTGACCATTAACAAGAATTTGTTAAGGAGAGGGAGAGAGAAAATATACATACTATAAATAGTTGCTAAAAATTATCCAGTAGTATGATAAAATTTATTTATAGTTTATATATTCATTAGATAATTCAGGAAGTATTTTTTATAAGAAGGTATGATAATAGCTGTATAGTGGAGGGAAAATTTAAAGGCAAAAGCATGGTAAGTTACCTCATTCCCTGAAGTTGCTGTTTTTCTAAGATCCTAAAACCTTGGAGGATTGAAGTTTCATGACACCAAAACATAAATAAAAATCATAAGAGTATTTTAAGAAGATAATTAGATAGATATTATGAAATTATAATTATTTGTGAAGTGATTTTATGTGGGGGTGAGATGATGTATTTTTACTTGAGGAGAAGGGGTGTTTTGCGTTTAAATAATCTATAAAATTTTGTTTCCTTAGTAAAACATGGAATAATAGTGGTATTATATACCATTATGATTTATATATGATTAAAATTACATGATTGTGTAATTTATATACAATGTTACCACCAAATTTATTAGTCTATATAAACTAAATGAAGAAAAAATGAAAAATTATTTTTTAATTCTATATTTTATCTTCTTAGACTTTGGAAAGTACTTTTTGGGATTAAAAATTAAGTTTATTATTTTAAATGAATAATTTATCTTATTAAACATATTTTTGGTCAATATAACCATTTAATTATTAATAATATAATTATTATATCAATATTACATCATAAAACATCACTATTTCAAAAACTATATTTTTAATTATCATTTAAAGATTCATGTTTTTAAAAAATTTACCAAATTTCACCCTTAAAAAATGTTGAAATATTGATTCCAAAAATTAAATTTCTTTGGTCAAAATAATTTTCTTTCATAATTAATTTTAATATTTAATATACTAATTAATGTTAAGAAAAAAATGTTAAAATAAAATTTATTTAAAATGAACCTATAATTTCTATTGAATTTTATAATTAGAATATTTATTTTATAGAACTATAATATTTTTATTTAATTATTTTATTCTTAGTAAGTATTATTTACAAGTTATTTTTATACTATAATGGTTAATATTCTATTAAAATGGTATAGTTATTATTCTTAATAGTGAATTCACTACTTCTAACTGTCATGTTATTTTTTTTAATGGTCGGATTACTATTATAATTTTCATATTGGTTTTATAATTCCAATAAATCCCTCATTCTACCTTCATTAATCATTCACTTAGTCTTCTACCAAGGTCCTTCATATTATTTATACAATTTCAATCACATTTCTGATGATTTTACATATTTTTACCATGTTATTCCTGACCGTGATAATTCTAGGTGTAATGACCATGATTCTAGTAACCTGAAGCCAATGGTTATCTTACTACATTACTATTATAACAACTGGGCCATGTTGATAGTTCATACCCCCCACTTTAACATGGTATTTGGTTCTTGGCCTGTTAGGGGCCACTAATTCCCCCTCAAACATGTACTTTCCCATCTCTAGGGCCCACCCACATGCCTGAATGGATTATCAAACCAATAAATATCCCCATAGGCCAAAAAAATTTCAACGTTTTTTTTTCTCACTCACACACACCCTAGGAAACTTCCATAGAGATCGCCCATCTCGATACTAATCCAAGAAAAGCTTTACTTAACCATGGAGTTATAAATCGATAGGCTCTTAAAATGAATGTTTCACCTTATTGAAATGAGTAGTAACAGTTAGTCGTTTAACCATTTATATTTATAGATTATTATATAAATATCCTTTAGAGCACACCATCCTCATTATAGACTATATATTTTAACCTAGGCAGTGCCACTATACTTTTGTATGGGCACTACCTTTGATACCACTGTAACAACTAGGCCCCAATGTCAACACAAACAACCAATTTTAACATGGTAATTGGGTCCTGGCCTGCCAGGTGACACCATTTTTCCTACAGACATGTGTTATCCCCTCCCTAAGGCCTACTCACATGCCCAAACAAATTATCAGACTAATTTCTATCCTCACAAGTCAACACATGTTCTTTCGGTGTAATTTTTCCTCACTCACATACACCTTCAGAAACTTTCTAAGAGGTCATCCATATTGACACTAATTCGAGCCAATCCTTGCTTAACTATAGAAATCTAATTAGTCAAGATCTTAAAAATAAAGGTACACCTTGTTGACATCAGTACTAACTTTTAGTATTTTAACACTTTAACTTTATGGGGTGTTACATACATAAGATTCAAGATATTTTATAAAGGTTTAGATCCATGTAGAATGACCCTTTTCATATTTTTGACTCTTGTGGATATTGGAAGAGGCTTATAATTGGATTGGATAGGTTTGTCTATGAAATAATGGAATCAGGGTTAATACAGGATGTGTAAATATTACACGTTGGGTATGTGTAGTTAATGTCATATGAAGGTCCAGTTCGTGATGTATAAATTTTTGGGATTAAATAATACAAAGGTAAAACTTTTTTTGGTGAAATATTACCCAAAAATTTACAAATGGTTTAAATGGATTACACGTCTTGTAAATATCATCAACAATACTTTTATAAATTTTTTCATCCACTCGGGTTTCTCAAACCCTATGGATGCACTCATTTTCCAGTTTCCATAGGATCCTACCTTTGTATTTTTGAGATACCATTGATAGGAATTGATCCTTGGTAAATTTCCTTCGATATGCAGGAATCCGTGTTGAACCAAGGTGTGTTAGTCCTTTAGTTTATAGTGGGTTATCATGATTTGATCATGTTTCCTTCTATTTCCTATTTTGATGTGATGGTGGATGATCTCCAATGTTTCTAATGGAGTTTTATTGGTTTTTTGTTGGTGAGGTTGTGTCACGGAATCATTGGATGAATTCAGTTCTTACGGGAGAGGTGATTAGAGATCCGTAACATGGTCCATTCTCATGTGAAGAATGTTGATGACTTTTAAGGTAGGGGAATTGTTACTTCACTTACTTTATTTACGTGCAATTATAAATTGATCACGGTTTATCCCTTTTGATGACAATGAAATTAACCTAAAATTATTGAATTTGATTTTATAAATTGGTTGCAATCACATGTTTCCAATGTCGTTTCTTTATACCATGATAGAGGTTTGCCTCATGATTTTCTAGTTCGTGTGATATCAATGACTTTCTTTGTTATAATGTTATTATTTTTGTATTATCATGTTGAAATTAGTAAAGAACATAAAGAAATAATTAATTGGATTATGAATAATAAAAGAGATAATCAAATTGACATAATGGAAATATTTATTTGAAAATTTGATATTCCATGTGATTAATGTAATTTATAAATAAAGTGAGGTACATTGATTTCTTATTGATAATAATTGAAAAGGAATGTTAATTTATAATGGTACTTATCTAGGGGTTTTAAAACCATAATAAATGAAAATAGAATGTTTTTCCTTGATATATTATTATAGCATGATGCCTTAAGTTGCATATGGTTGGAACTTGTTAATAATAAATTAGTTAAATCGAGATGGAATAAGAAATGGTTGTGTGACAGAGATGTTTTTATAGGGCCCAACTTTTCCATTTTCATAAGAATGCCGAGTTCAATGTTTTTTAGCCCTAAGAGATTGTTTTCATGAGATTGTTAAAATCCTTATTTTGAGGTCCCAACTTCCCAATTTATTTCTTGTTTATTTCATGCTACTTGTGAAGTGCTCTGGATGTGATCCTTATGATGTGAACCTAGTAAGGATGATCCTAGAGGAATGATGTGTGATATAGGTAGGGGATTCCCGAATATGATATGAGCCTGGGATGGATGATGTGATATGTGGTTAGGGAGTCCCAGATGATTTGGTAGTAAATAATGCCTATGATGGAGAGATGCATCGGTATATGCATATGGGTGTTGGGGATGGCACTGGAGGTGATGAAATGGGTTAAATCTGGGCTTACCCATTGATGAGATACAGATATCAGGTATTCTCTCTTGAATTTATTTAATGGTTGATGTCTTGGTTGCTTGTTTTATCTGTATTCCTTTCCCCACAGTTTGGGGAAGCTAGAGGTGCTTGGTTACATGTTTCCTCTTCGTGGTAGCTTAAAATGGTTTTTTCCAGAGTACCTAGTTTATGTAAGAATTCTAATAATTATTTAATAAATGTTTATCCCATGATTTTGGTTGTTTTTGGAATGAAATGTATTAAAATATGTTAATCTTGATAAACCATGGACTTGGTTTGGATTATTTCTATAGGAAATAAAGTTTATTATGATGATTAATTTGATGTAATGCAATGAAGTGTAGTGTAATGTGGATTAATTTTAACTGATAATTAATTTATAATGAATTAATTAACAGAAAAAATTAATAAAAAATTAAATATGTATTTAATGTAGCTTTTTTTATGCTTGTCTGTTTATAGGATATCTAGTCTTAGTAGTGAAAACCAGGAGACAGAGTGCCCTTAGTTTTACTTGAATATAAGACTAGGTTATTCACACAGTGTGGTTGTGATATATATTATATCATGTATATTCTATGATTTGATACACTTCCCCACCCATGTAGGTTAGGTAAACTGACACCCAATAGACTCTGGGTAGGTGTTTCCCCTAACACCCAGGTGGAAGGATAAATGGCTGACTAACCCCTAGAGACCTACTCTATTCACATTGTAGCTACTTGTACTGATATTCCCGACAATTAGTTTTCCCATATATGTGCATAGATGGTTGTGATGTCTTGTGGTTATTTCACACAAATGTATTATAAAATATTGTATCGAAATAATTATTATTGGAATGACTTGTATAGGCTGTGATAGTTTGGGTTACTTACTCAGTGTATTGGCTATAATGGATTACGATATAATACCCGATATTTGATATACATCATACATGATATGGGGGCTCCCAAAAACTACTTGGTTACTATATGTGATATAGGATGGTGTGGTTATATGATGTAATATGTGTATATTGTGACACCTTTCCCAGGTGTCTTCAGGTGAGATTAATTTTGGAGATAGATGGCTCATGACGTGCGATGTTGGGGAAGTGTAAAAAATTATCAGGGAAGTGGGAGAAGGGTACCTTTGATGTTTTATTAATATATTATATCCTTTATTGTATGTGATAATTTTTGAGAGTTATCCATGGCATGGATGGGAACTTAGTCTACCTATTTAAGTGACGAGTTAGTTTCACCATTGTTTAATGTGCTTTAGCATGCTTTCTTTATCTTTTTTATGAGAGGCTCAAGGGATAATCCTATTGAGTATACTATTATACCCACCCTATGCAAATATAATCTATTTTTCAGGTTATCTAGAGCAGGTGGGTGATTGGGATGAACATTTCTAGCTTAGGTTTTGACAGAAAATGTTTAGGCTTTGTGGTCACTGCTTCCTTTACCATTATTGTGTACTTATAGTTTTCCTTTCAGTTATTTAGTACTGTATGAAATTTCATTTTTTCATTTGGGTTTTATTTATATATATATATGTGTGTGTGTGTGTGTGTGTGTGTTTGAGAAGGTTTTGGTTTATGTATCCTTATTATTTATCTCTTCTGCATTTTTCTCTTATAGGGTAATTCCTCCCATATGCTTGTTTACTATACCCTCGGTGCTAGTCTCAAACCCAGGGCCTACTGAAAGAAGAAATTAGGTAGTCCCCATCTCTCTCCCCTCATTGCATCATCTTTGTGGGGAGGGGGTCATGAAAGAGTGGCATCAAAGGTTCAAGTTGAGGGATAGGATGGAGTTTCGAGTTAGGTATAAGTGAGGTTTCATTGGTTGGTAGGGAAAGAGTGTTAGCTAAGTTTAATAAGTGATTTAAACACAAGATAATTGCTAAGACATGAGTATTTATGTCCCCTTGTGATTTGATGTATGGAACTTTAAGTTTATCAACACCACTAAATGAAGTGATACCGGTTGTAGGGTAGAGACCTCGTAAAGGTTCTTACATCATTATTCTTTGCATCCATGTTTGAAATGGGTGGAACTTGGGATTGGTTAAAACCTTAAACAATATAATAACATTTATTAATTTATTAATATTAAATATTATAAATTATAGGTTTAGGATCTCTAACAGTTTTTAATTTTTTTTGCAGGCATGGATCCAAGTTGACATCCTTTTTAGGTTCACACCTATGATGTTCAAAAAGATGTTCCCCCATATCACCAAAGAGTAGAGGCCTATGATGAAGAAACATGGAGGACACTCCGAGGGTTTCTGTGAAAAATTATATAGAATTATGAGGGATCTATTTTAGATGCATCCATGAAAGAAATATTGGAGGATGTTGAGAAAACTTTCAGTTCGATCCATGCTCAGTAGAAGCACTAGGTTTCATTGGATGTGATGATGCTGCATGGATTAGTGAAAAGGTGGTGATTCATGTTCCTTGGGGATTGTGAGGAGTCAACAAACTCATGAGAGAAGTTCCATGACCACTTTAGAGAAGAGTTTATTTCTTTGACCGTGACGATGGCCAGTCTCTAAGAATTCTTACCCTTTGGTTGGGGATTTTTAGTGTTTCAAAGTTCAAGACACATTTTAGGACCCTTATATGATATGTTTTAGACCTGTTTCCAGATGACGAGGCCAGGGTGAGGAATTTCAAGGAGTCTTTACATATAAATATCTAGCTCTAGTTCATTAAAATTATACTAAATATGTATCTTGAGGTGTTGGTGGGAGCAAAGGTTATTGAGAGGAAACTCGATAAAACTGCATCATCATGATAGGGGATTATTCAAGATTCCTCACAATGTAGAACTATAGTATGGGGTTCCCAATTTTTAGGATAGACGTTTTTTGGGTTAGTTGCAGGTATGTCCCAAGCCTCATTATCTTGTTTCTCTGGGGTTAGTGGCTATCAAACTTATGCCAAGGGATTAGATGTATGTTTTCCTTATAGAGCCCAAGGTCATCAGTGGAGAGAGTTGCTAACCATTCTGAGCAGTCATCATGTGCCACGTGTTCTACTTCAGATTTCTCTTTTGAGGTAGTTTTAGGTGAGGTAGCAATAGTAGGGTGGTCCAGTTTGGGATCATCAGAGAGAAGATGAGGAAGGTTGAATACATCCATGAGATTCTTCTTATCTGTAGAGAGTGGAGTGCGGCTGTGGAGGTGGTTTTTAGTAGGGAAATAGAGGTTTTGGATAAGGTTATGGAAAACTTCATGCTTTAGAGTTTCTATCACCAAGAAATACATATGTAGTTTGATGAACCTTTTTCTTATATTATACTTGGGTGCATACTTTGTTTCAAGAGATATACACTCCTTTATATCACCTAACCTTGTTGATGCTTTGGTACATGAGGTAGAGAAGCTTATAGTACCCTTGAAATTGACTATGCTAGTTGGTGGGAGATATGTATTATATGAAGTATGTATAGACTAGTAGATAGTACTAGGGAGAACCACTCTTGGGGAGATTTTCTATGTTTGAAGATACAACCATATGAGATCATCCTCAGCATGGATTGGTTTTATTCAGTGCAGGCTGTCATGGATAGCTTCAGGAGGAAGGTTGTTTTCAATGATGCTGATGGAGATCCAGTGATGTTTTTTAGTGAATGAGACCCTCATATGGGCCAGAGGAATGTCCCAACCTTGTATTCTTTGATGGCCTAGTTGATGCTGAGTTCATCAGAGGTTTAGTGGCCGATGTTTCCTAGGGTTTTAAAAGAGTAACCTAATGTCTTTATAGAGGAGGTTATAGCATTACCCCCTCAATGGGATATTAAGTTTAGGTTTGAGTTAAAACCAAGAATGTCTCCTATCTCGATGTCTCCGTATAGGATAACACCTTATGAGTTGCAAGATCTATGAGTACCTATTGATGATATGTTTAGTAAGGTTTTTTTGGTTGAGTGTGTCACCTTGGGGTGCGCCAATTTTGTTTGTGAAGAAGGTTGATGGCAATTTTTGGCTTTGTATCGATTATTGTCACATGAACCAAGTGACAATGAAGAACTGCTATCCTCTTCCATGTATTGATGATTTATTAAATTAGTTAGAGGGAGAAATTTGGTTTTTGAAGATCAATTTACAATCAGGATATCATCAAATATGGGTGAAGGATGAGGATTTTCAAAATATTATGTTCCGTTGTTGCCAGAGGGATTATGAGTTTTTTTGATGTCATTCATTGTAATGAATGATCTAGTTGTGTTCATGGGGTTTATGAACAAAACTTTTAGAGAGTTACTGGATATGTTCAGAGTGGTTTTAATTGATGAAATCCTTATGTACTCTATATTAGAAGAAGATAATGTATAAAACATGTGTTATATTCTGGGATTTCTTCATCATGAGCAGCTGTTTGAGAATTTGTTAAAGTGTGAAATCAGGCTCATAAAGTATATTTCTTGGGGAATGTGGTGTCATAGTAGGGATTAGTTGTGAATCCTTTGAATATAGAGGCAGTTGTGTCTTGGGAATCCCCTAAGATAGTGACAGAGGTGTGAAGTTTACTTGGTCTTGTAGGCCATTAAAGAAGGTTTGTAGCTGATTTATCTCAGGTTTTGAATCCTTTGGGAGCCTTGACCTAAAAGGATGAGGCATTCCTATGAACTGACCTATGTTAGATAGCTTTTTAGTACCTAAAGGAGAAGTTGGTCTGCACTCCAGTTCATTATTTTCTAACCGAGGGAGTTCAGTTTGAGGTTTTATGTAACACTTTGTATCTTGGATTGGGATACATTATGATTTAGTAGAGATCGATTGATTCTTATGGTAATTGATATTTATGTCCCCATGACCATAATTATGACACCCATGATCTTGAGTTGGTGGTAGTTTCACTCCCACTAACCTCTTGTAGGGACATGGAAAAAATTATTTCTGAATTAATATTCAATGATTGTGTTGCTTACTTTAATCTTAAACTAGATTTTAGTAAATTTCACCCCTTTTTGTCATTTTATGGCGTCTCCATCCCTTTTTGGTCATGTCATATAGACACCTTCCATGATTGGTGGTCTTGAAATCCAATTCTCCATAAAATGATCATATAAATTAGCTATGAAAAGTAAAATTCTAATGGATTTAGGAATAACAAATTAGTATTACCAATTGATCCTTAATGGTACCACACTTGTACCATCCATGTATAGTCTCGGTTGAATACCCACCACAATATTAAAAATAATAATCCCCTGTATAATGATACATGGAATCCATTATTGAATTTTAATTGATCTTGAAAATCTTAGTTGATTTCCATATATTGTATACTTGAAGTAATTATTATTCTCAATGAATAATTTATCACAATCCACAGTGAATATAAAACCACTACTATGGTTTAATCCTTCATATCTAGTATATGTCACTAAAACATTATTCTTCTATGAGCTCTTGTGGAATTTGTTTCTATGTCAATTATTTGTGCATCTCTAGCATTGACTAGGCCTAAGTCAATCTCTATCCCACTATCTCACATATAGATGTGTACCCTTTTATAGAAATATAGTCTATAACTTGAATATAACCATTATAATATAGGGATTTCAATAATACCCAATATGAACTTTATGATATTAACTGAGATGCACATTGTGTTTTTCTTGATGGATATTTGTTTATATCCCCACAAATTATTTTCAGCTAAACACATGTTCTAATGACATATTGGATTTGTATCATACAATAACTCATATGATATCCATTTTTCATTAAAGATGGCATGTTTTTATGGGATAACTCGATTATTTTCAAGGCATTTCTTGAAAAATAATGGAAGTATCTACAATTCTTACAAGTTCCAACATTGATACTCTTTTTTCTAACATCATTAATTTTATGTGTATAAGGAAATGTGCATTTATGAATTTCTCCATGTTATATTTTATTAATCAATTTTAACTTGAAAGACCTGTCATTAATATTTCTTATTAGAATCATATATTTGATGTAGATAAGTTAATGTTAATTTAGGAATTACTCTACACTACATTATATTGAATGATGAAGGCTTGGTCAAGATATTCTTCGACTCACAATCCCAAAGAATCTCATATCTCCTGACCATGCATATATTATACTTCACTTTCACATTCCCTAAACACTTAATGGAATATTATGAAGTATACTTACCACTAGATTACAATTGGAATAGTTCATGCTCTCTAGCTGAACTAATTCTGAAAGCTTTGTGGATTACCATTATTTATAAATCTTTTTTGTCCAAAACTAAGTACATAAGTGTGTCGATATAACCTAATGTCTTTAACTTTGAAGATTCTAAAACCATACTAGGTATATCCTTGAATAATACTTAGTTTTTATTGAATAAGTATTATCTTTCCACAATTCGGTATAAAAGTCTTACAATTTATATTCATCATGTATTTCCAATGATTCTAGCATTATAGAACTATTGTTTGAGTATTAAACACCATAAAAAACATTCATTATAGAACTAAAATAATGTATCCTTATGTCCAAGGAACATGTGAGATAAATGTTTTTGTAATACTTTATAAATTTTCAACTAGAACCATTTACCTGGAAAGTAGATGTTCTGTGCTTCTCACTGTTGACTTAGGAACCACCCTTTCTCAACCACTTGGATAACAAACCTTAATTCTTGAAACACTTCAATCCTTAATTGGTTATTGTATTTAGATACACATACATGATAGATATATTTTATTTAATAATCAATAAGTAAAATATAAGCATTACTTACAGTTGATGAATATACCTAAAAAAGAGAAGTGATTACATGCTTCTTTGATTCAACTTATTTCATTTAACAATTCAAGGACTTATTTCATGACATGATAAGAAAATAAAAACTTTTAAAATAACCAATATCTTTGCATTGAAGGATGTTGAAAAGGTTCCATTGATATTAAAATTTATACTGGTGTTTTCACCTAGTCTTTCAACTTGTTCACCATAACAAATAAAGATTATAATTTATTTTAGTTCTTATTTACTTAGTGAACTTTCACCTGAATGTAATAATGAATTTTCTTTATAATATTAATTTTATAATTTTAAATGAAACTAAAGGTGGTTTTTCTGTGGAAGCCTCCAACCGCTTCAGCCTTCTCTGATCTCGTGTTCTACCACGCCTCTCCCGGTCAGATCTAGAGCAATAGTTCATCATGGTTTTGGGATTTTGGGATCACCATTCGACGGTTTTCAAAAAACCTCTAGAGTTGGCTCATTCTCTTCTTTTTCTATGGTTTTAGCATCAATGTGATGTCATCGTTTGAAGCCCTCGTCCATTCAAACCTCTTCCCTGACCTCACATCCCTCGGCTCCTATCCTGGTGAGATCTAGAGTGGTGGCTTCTCAAAAGTTTTGGGAGGGGAGTTTTGATGGCCGACGGTGCCCCTCGTGTTATTTTCTCTGGTTTTCTTCTCCCTCAATTTTCAGGTTTCGACATCATCCATTGTATGTCTTGGTCTTTTTGGTTTTATATATTTGTGAAGGTTTGGTGCTTCTATAGCATGATGTTTGTTCGGTGTTGTACCTGTTTATTGTTTATGGAGTGGTTTTGTTTATGTTTGGTTTTTTTGGTCAATAGAACTAGGATCGTTACTCGTGTTTGGGTGCTTTTTCTGGTTTGATTGGGGACGATCCGACTAACTTTGGTGTTCTAGTGTGCAATTGGACGACACAGATGATGGACAATGTTTCATTAGGTTATTGACGCTGCTTATCTTGACTACGCTAAAGACATTACAAGTTTTTGTGATCGAAGTTTGTTCACAGGGTTTTGTTTCCGAAGGAGGCGATCATGGTTTGACGCTTCGTTAGGAAACATTCTGGTAGGAGTTCTATGACTGGTGTTATCAACAGAGAAGTCGGTTAGAGTGGTGGATGGCGATGAAGGGGACGACATTGACGGGATGGTGATGGCAGTGAAGTATGATAGTGATAACAATAATCCTAACTTATCTTCTCAATACACATGATCTTATGGACCTTGTGGGGGTCCGATTTTCAAATTTTAATGTGGATATGTTGTTTTTGGTTTTGAAATTCGAATTTTGAATTTTTTAATTTTGTTGTTTTATTTGAGGTTTGAAAGTGTTCGGTTCCCACAAACCCATAAAGTGGATTCCTAAAATTTCATAAGAAGAGTTTTGGATGGTGAAAAAAGAAAAATAAAGTGGGTGGAAATGATATAAGAATGGTATGTATTGAAAGATCATATCCCATCTTTCAAAATACATGTATTAGGTGTAATCATCACCACATTCATAACTTACATTGTTTTCTCCTTGAAAACTTCTCGTAGATAAGACAACATGTGAAATAATATATGTCCTAATGTAGTGTCCTTAACTAACATCAGGCGTTGATGATATCATTATGACATAACTATCACATGATTCATAGATGAGTCTCTCGTAATCATTTTTCTCACCCTCGCTTCCTGAGATTGATCAACATGTATTGGGAACACCAACACCTTAAATATCAAATATTGCAGTGCTTTGTGAAAGCATCTATATTACACTTGTAAACTCATGCTAGAGAGGCATTGAATTTTTACCATAATTATCACAATATATCTTGTGGTATTACTTTCCATTTTCTACAAAAACAAAATCTAGAAAATTAGTACTTTTATATAATTACATTTTAGACATTATTGATTAATTAATTAAAACATTAAATGTCTCTCACTATCTTATTGAACTCTAGTATCCCTCACTACTAGACTCAAAATACTCTGTCACTAGAGTATTCTAGTGTCTAGGATCCATGAAATCTCTCTTCATAGTCTACAAGCTTTGGCTACGCCACTACTCGTAGAGTTCAAGGTAGAAATTTTACTAGAAAACCACATTAACTTATGGCTCCTTGATCTGTTGAGTGAAGTCCCAGATTCTAATATCATAAACATGATTTAATCAATTCTTTTCTCAAAAGTTGAAGCAAGCTAGATTTGGATACCTCTTTGCTTACAACTTTAGTTAAGTTAAACCATCACCCTCATAAGAACTCCCTCGTAGTAGAAGGCACCCTCAACTTTGGCTGATTAGAACCCTGTACACACAGTTTTGTTTAAATTTGAGTGAAAAAATGTGATCACAACATTATATTTCTTTGAGGTGTTTTGATATTCTCAATGAATGTAATCCTTTTCTATTAAATATTTTTATACTATGTTGTCACACTCATAGCTGAACATGCATTTAATATAATACATTTATCGTATCTTTATGCATTTTCCTTGTTTATACTTTTTTGTGTTATCATCATAAACATGAACATGCATAAAATAATAAATAATCTATAAATAAAATGATTTTACCTGACTGGTATTCAACATCTAATTGTGATTGATCCATTTTAAACTTAACGGATCAATTGTGTCCTAAGAGGTATCATACTTGAGTCGAGTCCTAACTTGTATAAAAAATCACCCTAGTCTAGTGTTTTAGATTCTCGTCTCAAGTACCACCTCATCTAGGAGGGGTCCATGCCTTAAACCATCATCCTAAAAATGTATCAGTATACTCACACCATGATGAGGGGGTCTCGAGAAGTGCAAAATACATACAGATAAATTGGATGTGTAGACCCTTATACATATTGAACTAAAAGAAGAAGATGCAAAGACCGTTATAAAATTAACTACTTATTAAAAACATCACACGTGAGTAATAAATATTTAAATGAAATTAACCAGTCATATACAGGTTCGATCAGTGCTGAAGACCAGTCAGGGAGTAAAATAAAAGCGATATAAAATTAGATTGTAATAAATTTAAAGTATGATGAGATTTAAATAAATTAAATGAGTTATTTGAATTCTAATAATTTATTGACATTCGATCCAATAATTAATTTTATTTTTATTCCTAAAATTAAATTAATTAATTTATTTATTTAATACCAAAATTATGTTAATTATTTTAAAAAATAATTTTTTTTTATTTTTAAACCAATAAATTAATAAATTAATATTCGATTAAATAAAATATTATCCTAGCCCCAAAACCTCATCCAAGCCCATTGTAGGTCAGTTCGAACCCATACAAGCCCATTCTAGGAAGGGCAGAACCAGCCCAGGGCCTTCGCGGGTTGGGAAGACCCCATACAGGGTGGTTTCGGGTTGGATAGACCCGTTTTGGGTTGGTTCGGGTCCATTTGGATCCAATTCGGTTGATGGATCGACTATGAGAGGTCGCACAACAGTCACCACGTGAAAGGTTGATCTGAGGGGGCCTCTTTTGAAAATAGTTTAGTACAAGGAGGAGAAGAGGTTACCTCGAGCAGCAGGGGCTCCAAACTATAGTGGGGATGGCTAGAGCTAGTGCCCGCTGGGGAGGTCAAGGCCACAGTCGGGGTTGGGTATTATAGGAAGGTGGAGGCGTAGCGACGGTTGGTTCCTAGAACTCAAGCAGCGTAGTGATCGAAGTGAGGCTACATGCGGGGGGCATGCTGGGATCTTTCTGCACAATAGGTCATGGAAACATAATGCATGTACAAGAGGAACTTTTTCATGAAGATGGGCCAAGCTCAGTTAGTCTCGGTAGTCTAGTACGGTCTAACATCAGGATTCAAAGGAGGTTGACGTACTGATGGGAGTAGGACCTGGGCGGTGGCGGACCGAGGTGGCATGTAGACTAAGAAGGCACACAGTTCCGGCTGGCTGGGTGTTGAAGTGCTCGATGGATGAGTCTTCAACGTAGGATCCTACCTTGGCTAAGTGGCACTCGAAGCATGGGGGAAGATGTTGAGCGGTTAGCCTTAGCTTCCTTGGGAATCTAGCTCAAAACCCCCCCTTTTTATTTATAATATTACAAGATTCAATTGGAATCATTTAATTATTTGAGACACCAACACCCCACAAGTTTTGTTTCTATCCATTAAAAGTCATGCCGGCCAAATAATTCCCCCTTTATTTTGTTATTTTTATTTTCATTTTTATTTTTGTAAAAAATTCTTCCATAGGAAGTAAACTCTCATCAGGGAAAAATTGCTACGGTCCGTCATGTTACGATGATCAGATATCGGTCAGAATTAGGCAAGAAATTAGGGGTTCACTGAAACTTTCCTCAAAAATAAAACATAAAAAATATATAAATATAGTATTCATCAGTTTTAAACTACAACATCTTTGATTTTCGATCCATAATAAAAATTTTGATTAGTAATAACTTGGTCATCCAAAATCAGATTGACGTGCATTATGTTCCATTAGGACCAATTTAAATCCATCTACTTAATTTAATATAAATTAACTTTTTCTTGGATCAAAACAATAACATGATATCCCTAATACTAATTGAAGGTATTGGGGCGTGTAGTGGATTATTTCAAAGAAAAAAAAAATAAATGGTTACCTCAATTGATTTGGCGTGCATTCAACAACATCTCGTCGTTGGTGACAATTTCATGAAGGATATGAAGTTGAACCCCTCTAGATCATCCACACATTATTCAAGAATCCATATGTACATCATTCGTCGAATTCTATGTGATAACATGAAGCTTTGAAAATTCATTTGACATTGCGACGGTCACCTCGTTCACGTACCTTCGATCCAAAAAGGCATTCTTGGATTTCTTGCTCATATAGATCATTTATCTCTCTATGATATGGGAGGAAATAGGATCTCTCAATCCATTGGAATGGCCTACGCATAGAAATAATCCTCTCATCAGCTTATATAGTGGATGTCTAAAATTCCTGGTTAGGGTTCCCTGACCTCCGTATATTCAGCACCCACTAAATATGTAATAAATAAATAATTATGATGGAATAACTTCATCATAAATATTATTTATATTTAATTGCATACATGTAATAAATATTAAATATATTACATGATAATTTCAAGTCATTAACTCGACTCATAATTCCTACTAATATTAAATTAACCTTTAATATTAAAATAATATTCGTTCATCTAATATTATTCCAAGTATTTACTAAAACACTTGAAAATAATTTTAATAAATAAATTCAACCCAATTATTCAATAATCTAATAATAATGAATTTATTTATTTTTTAGTGATCGATAATGTTTTCAAAACTCTCGGACCCCATGGTCAGACACACCATGTCCTATTTACCTATTCACGAGAATAAGGAAGAATCCTGAATGCACTATTGTGTGTGACCCTCTAGTCCCTTATCTCAATAGTAGTGAATAATATTCACAGATCAAGAGAAATGTCTAGAAACCCATCAAGGACCCTAAAGAGACAAGTAATAGTCATAACAACAACAATCATCCTATGAACACGTACTGTGTAATATAATATCTTTGTCATATGATATCTCATAAAATAGGACACACACTTGTATCATTGTCTTTTACTTGATTTATTATTTGTGGATATAAAATAATGGATTTAAATTTGACTACCATGGACATGGATTTAATAAATTTTCTACTATACTAATTGACTAGGCCCGATATATCACCTCCTCAACTCAGATGTGGTGGATTCTACCTTGACTATTCAACCAATGTCATACCACCAATACGCACCCAACACAAGCTACCTATCCATGACATCAATGTCATGGTTTTTTCATTGCATCAAAGTACTTGATCAAATGGTACACACTGATAATGATATCAAGTCAGGAGACCAATACACTTGTCTATAGATTAGAATAACCAATGACACCCAAAACATGTGGTGTTCCTATTGGTGGGTTTTCCTCATTATCTCACCTACTAGATATCACCATGTTAGAACTTCATGTGAATAAGTTTCAATGCTTATGATCCCCCAGAACCTAATAGTCTGTCATCAACTATGTCTAGTTAGTATGATGTATCTAGACCATAGGACATATGTTTCAGATTAATGTCATGGTATCTTGTGGATCTCATCATATCCTAGGAACAGCTATAACCTTTTTATATAACAAATAATATATGGAAATTACCATTTAAATAGTTGATATAGAAATATCAACACTATTAAGGTATGAATACATCATGTATAAATCATTGTATCCAATATATGGTAATAAAAATTTATTATTCAAGTTTGGTTTAAGGAATCCATTATTACAACAGACTCTAGGGGAGACATAGATACAAGGATAAGTAAAATCAGTTTTTTGTTTACTTTTGGAGGAATAGTTGTTAGTTGTTCATCAAAGTTGAAAAATATTGTTACTCTAAGTTCAATGGATGCTGAGTTTGTATCTATAATGGAATATGAGTAGGAAATGGTATGGATGAAGAAATTATTGAAGGAGTTAGGAATGTATCAATTGAAATAAGTGATTTAATGTGATGGACAAAGTGTAATTCACTTGGCCTAAAAACCAGTGTTCCTGATTGAATGAAAGAAAATTGAACTGAAATATCAGTTCATTAAAAATTTACTGGATGAAAATGAGTTAGAAAAATGGAGAATGGTAGGAAGCCAGAATCTAGAGTACTTATTCACCAAGGTGGTAGTTCAGGAAAGTCTAAGGAAGTATCATGCCTCAATAGGACTTGAGGGAAAGAAGGAAATGAAAGGGGAATTCTATAGATGTAGTGTTAGAGAGTTTACAGGGTTACCTTAAAAAATTAAAGTGTATGGTTATTGGGAGGTGAAGTCTATTTCAGTTCAGTAGAATTTCATCCATCAGAATTACGCTAACCATAATTTCATGTAATGGATTAGGGGTTGAACGCAAGGTATATATAGTGGTGAAAAATCTTATCCAATGGTAATAGGTGCATCAGAACTTTTCTACTATCAATGTCTCAATGGTGAAGCATTGTCTAATGGATTTAAGGCCTTTAATTTTAATTCATTTTTTATACTCCTCCTTTTAAGGGTTGAAGGGGAACTTGTACATGGATCGTAGGCTTCGTGTCATTACAAGACTTAGTGGTCTTAGAGTAATTCATCCAAACTATGACTACTTGGAACTGCTCCTCCCCATATTCTATATATTGATGTATCTCTCCACCTTCGCATGGCTGTTTGGCTAGGCTTCTAGTGCAAGCACAAGATGGTACCGATGGAAAGTTTCATACCCTCTCATTCTTTCAAATCCATTATCTTTTCTCTGGTGAATGTGCCTACTCTGAATCCTCTTATGGAGTTTTTTCTTGTAGAGTATGACTGGTCTATTAAGCACAATTCCATGTGGCTCTAAGGCCTTGATGTGGCTCGAGAGCCTTACTGGCCCAAAGACCTGGGTGGCCTGAAGGCCTTGAAGGACCCGAGAACCAAACCGGTGACCCGAAAGCCCAAGAAGATGAATAGTTCTAGCTGATACAATATCAAATAATAATTTCTATAGTACTACTACAGTAACCCAGAAATATATCTCCACCCATATTTGATCCCAGGTCCCTTGGATTCACTTGTTGAGTCCTCACCAACTGGGTTGAGGCTCTTGTGTAGTACGGTGAAGCATTGGGAGGTCCAAATTTTTAGCAAACCTGATGTGATACTGAGTTATTAACATAGCTTAGGCATTCATGCCTATTTATCCTACTTTTCAGGGGAGAAATTTTAACTTATTTGACCATTTTTTCTTAGTATTTAAGTATGTGGGGCCTTAAATAAAAATTGTGTGAAAATTGTGGTTTAACTAAGAATTAATTAAAGAGTTGAGAAGTTGGTGATGATTACTTGTCATTGTAATCAGTTTTTCAATTTGTAAAATTCTAATTATAATAAAGAAATCGATAGTGTGGTTTCCCTCATGCACATAAAATAGTCTGTTTTACATTAATTTTTTTTTCTTTCTTACTTTCTATATTTCTACTACATATTTTAGCATTGCATTTATTTTTTGTACTTTTTTTGTACCGGGGTGTGTGTATGAGGTTAAAATAGTGTGGTGGATAGGGTTCAATGACTTATATCTTCTGATATACCAAGTTGAAGGAGAAGTGAAGTTCCATAGGATCGTTTTTCCACTTTCTTGATCTGCGTAGGGGGTTCCCTTTTGGTTGAATATTGAACATATTTCTGGTGGTTTTATCGGTAATACATGCAATTGGTTTTTCTTAGATCTTGTGCCTCTAACACTTATCCCTTTTCTAATTATTAGATCATTAATAGGGTATAGGAGAGATATTACCCAGAGGGGGTGAATCAAGGTATGAAATGTATTATCCAAATAAAACACTTTCCTTTAACTCTAACTACCCTAAAAGGATCTTTCCCTCTTAATATTTAAGGTTGCATGGTATAATCTTTTTCTTAAGTGTTGATTTCAATTAATCACTTGACCAGCCCTTTGTTGTTATATAATTTCTATTATTCCTTTTACCCATTTTCGGTATGCATGCATAAAGTAAATGGGGACATGATAATTTACTTGGTTCACCCTCACTTGGATACATCCAAGAAGCATTCATTGATGATTTTTTGTGCACTGAATCACTATAAAGTACACTACTATTCATAAGGGGTTCATGCTAGGTCACTTCATTCCTAGGCTCACTACCTTACAAAGTTTATGTTCATCTCATTATCACCCAAATATCATTATCAACTCACTTCCAACTTCACCCTCTCTTGTTCACTTCACTGAGGTAGGATCTCCACACAATTTATGGACAAAAAAGTCCCTTCACTTGGCATGCATCCTCAAGTATAGATAGATTCTCTATTTTAGTCATGTTGGGATGCCCCTTCATGATATGTGAATACCTTCTTATCACATCACCTCTTCATCTAAAATTAAACTACAATTCCTTTTCCCTTTGTTGTTGCACAACAATTCTGTAATGACCCAAAATTTTGAATAAATATTGTTTCCTAATTTCATGTGTTATTTTATTTTATACTCAACAAAAATGTTTTATTTGATAAACATGATTATAATTAAAATGAGACCATTGGGTTCTGACTGTTATATGACCATTGGTTAATATGACCGCTTTGAAAAAAATGTTTTGATTATTGTCTCTAAATACAAGTAATCTTGGTTAATTATTATAGAAAGAAGATTCGATGGCCTCACCTAGTAGTCTTGGACCGATCGAAGCCCATCTAACAGAACTTGGGAAGGAGGTAGAACCATTGGGATTTGTTCTGGACCAAACCCAAGCCGAACTTCATCATGTGAAGCTAGAACGGAATCGCCTTCGTGAGAAGTTCAAACTGATAGAAATTACTACTCGGGCAATGTTGGCCGAGCCTCCCTCGGACTCTCTCACCTTAGCACACCTTACACTTAGGTCCTATGCCGGTGTGATAAGGGGCTATGTAAGGAGACCGTAATTGCCTTGTGTAATACTTTGTTTTAAATAAAAATTGGGATTTCTTCTTATGATGATGTTTATGAATTTTCAAATGACCGGATAAATATAGTATACATATTTTGGATGAATTTTAGAAAAAGGATATTTTAAAAATGTTTATGTAAACCTTAAATAATTAAAAATGTGTAATGATTTTCAAAAAATGGTCTTCTACAATTATGTTCAGTACAAAATTTGGAGTCTAATAAGATCAACTTGATTTTTGATGAATTGTAAATTATGAATTGTGATTTTATGATTAGGATTAGTAATATGACCAAATGGATTAGTAATCTCACTTAAAGAAAGTTTTAAAATAATCTAGGCACCTTGATTAAGTAATTTGATTCAATAAAATGGTTAAATAACGGTTTTATAAATTATTATTCAAGTATTAGTTTTTTCGGGTGAATAGTGTTTTTTAATTAAAATTTAAATTAAAAATATTTAGAAAATTATTTTTTCAAAATGGATTTCATTTTTGAACTCAGAGCACCGATATTATGCTATGGTAAATTTGGGGGTTTTTTCTGAAAAAAATGAATTTTCGGTGAATAGTGTATTTATTTAAAAATAAAATTAAAAATATTTAGAAAATTATTTTTATAAAATGGAGTTCATTTTTGAAATCAGAGAATTGATATTTGGTTAGTGTGAAACTTTGGGATTTTTCTGAGAAAGTTGAATTTTCAGTGAATAGTAAAAATACAGTTTTAGGGTTTCGGTATGATTAATGACATCATAACTGTGTCATTGTGATGTCATGAGATATTTTAAGGGTTGTCCGGCAAAGGGTGATGAATTATTGTTTTGGGGGCCCCATGTGGCCTAACTCCATGGTAAATGCCAAGGGAGAGCACATGGGTTTGAGAAAAGCACATGTGAGGTGTCCCTTGGCCATTAATGCCTTGTCCCCTCACTTTCCCTAGAAATACCAAGCCCTCCCCTCATCCATTCGACTCCCCACTATTCCCCAACGAAGTTCTGGTCTCATTACCTCCCAAGGAGTCCTCCCAAGGTGCCCCCAAGCCCTCAAGGTCCCATCCTTTGAGGTTTAAGAGTTACATTTTAAGGTAAGGGATCCGACATCTCTCTTTCATTTCAAGTAATCTCTTTTATGTCATTCCTTTTATGTTCCATGTTCTTATGTTGGAGGATGTTATTTTATACTCCTCTTACTTCCCTTTTCATGTTCATATAATGAGAGATCCCCTCTTACTCTCATTGTTTCGTTTTATGATGTTTTAAGTGGCGCCGTTAGGCTGCCGAATTTTTTGTAACAGATTCTTTCTCCCTTCTCATTTTTCAAGATCTATTTTCATGTAAAGTATTTCAAGTCCCTTTTTATTATGTTGGGGTATGATCTCTAAATTTATCATACTGATATTTTATGATCATATGATGAGAGACCCCATTTGATCTCTTCAACCCAGTATTTTGAAGTTTTAAGTGGCGCCGTTAGGCTGCCGAATTTTTAAGTGGTTCTTCACCCTTCTCGTTTTGAAGTTTTACTTTCATGTCAATTATTTCAAGTTCCTTTTTGTTATGTTGGGGTATTATATCTATATCTATCATACTGGAATCTTATGTTAATATGATCATATACCCCATTTGATCTCTTCAATTCAATATTTTGAAGTTTTAAGTGGCGCCGTTAGGCTGCCGAATTTTTAAGTGGTTCTTCACCCTTCTCGTTTTGAAGTTCTACTTTAATGTCAATTCTTTCAAGTTACTTTTTGTTATGTTGGGGTATGATCTCTATATCTATAATACAGGAATATTATGTTAATATGACGAGAGACCCCATTTTATCTCTTCAATTCATTATTTTGAAGTTTTAAGTGGCGCCCTTAGGCTGCCAAATGTTTTAGGGGATTCTTTCACCCTTCTCATTCTTTTCAAAGTTCTACTTCCATGTCAAGTCTTTAAAGTTAATTTTTAATTATGCTGGGGAATTATATATATATCTATCATACTGAACTCTTATGTTCACATGATGAGAGACCCTATTTGATCTTTTCAAATCATTTTGTTTGAAGTTTAAGTAACGCCGTTAGGCTGCCGAACTTTCATAAGAGAAATCTAATTTTTGTCTTCCTTCCATGTTTTTAATTTCAAATGGTATGTCCTTGAAATTTCATTACCATGATCATTTATCCTTCTTATTCTGTCCATATACTATTTTATGGGTCATTTATGAATGTTTTACCCATGTCCCCTCTTTTCTCAATGTTTTCTAAAACCTTGTAACATAGCCGTTATGCTGCAGAATTTCCGTCTCAAAATGCCTCTCTCTCTTTTCTCAAAATTATTTTATGTTATAAAGTGAATACTAAATGATCTTATTTCTAAAAGAGTATTCACATATATATCTAAATGTTCAATTTTAAATTCGGGGATTTACATACATGAGACCCACCTTCCTTTTTTGTGGGTTTTAAAGTGACGTAAAGATCATGTCTTTAAAGCAGTTTTAAAACGTTGTGATTATGAAATGAAACCCATTTATTTTATGCTATATGGGTTATTTATGAAATGTTTGATGATGATATATGTGGCTCACATGATAATAAAGTAAAATTTATGGGTGCACCCTGATAGCGCTCCAATGCATTGGGTAATGATGTAACCACTAGAGATTACAATTTTCACAATACCTTGGTGAATAACCTTGGTAATTTTCAAATGACACCTTGGGGATAGACCTTGGTGATATGTTCATGATTGTCTATGTTAAATGATGTAGCCACATCTTCAAGTTATGAAAAATGTTATTTTTATTATGATATATCTCATGATTTCTTTCTCATGCCTTAAAGTTCTTTTCATGGCCTTATTGAAGTATCTCAAGTTCACATGTAAAATGTTTCTCTTGTTTCCATTACCGGGCCTTCTGCTCACCCTTTCTTTTGATGTATGTCCCCAGGTTATGAGATGCAGTAATGAACATAGGATGAACATAAGGAGAATCCTTTCAAGTGTTTAAGAAGAATGTTTTTTTTTGTTTCATGTTTTAAGTTCCTGGTTTCCAAGACACTAAACCTTAACGATCCTCGGTTTTGTAAAATGTAATGAAAGTTTATGTAATAAAAAGGCGGGATGCTATAGTTGGTATCAAAGGATGGTTTAGTTATTTGTGGAAATTAGGATATGAAAACTTTAGGAAGAAACCTATAGAAAATTTAAAATACAGGAAACTTTCCTGGTATTTTGGTGAGTATTGAGTAAGGGGTTGCCAAGAAAATACATCCCTGTCTGGATACAAGAAGGTAGAGGTGGCTCTGGCACAGATGTACATAGGGGTAAAACCCGAAAAAACCGCTTTGAGCTAGACTCAAACGGGAACTGGTACACGACAACGAGCCTTGCTGTACTCTTGGTTACGACACTCCCGAGAGATATTCTTTGGTAAATTCATAAGCTTAGTATGAACCATTGTTAAAGGAACAAAGATAAAATAAAATAAAGATTCACATAAGAATATATGATCATGGATAAACTAGATGGAACATAGGGGATCACAAGTTAGGGTATACTTTTCAACTACATGTTATCCTTATATGCTTTAAGTTTCTTTTCATGACTATTGGATAAGTATTTAAGCCCCTAATTATAGTTTCTTTTCTTAGTTAATGGCGGGAAATGGAAGAACATGTCTCAATAACCAATGTGATAGGAAATGCTACGATTGCCGTATTAATATGACAGAGATGATTAGGGGATTAAAATATGATTTTTTATTTTGGAAGACGTTTACTATTTTGGGGACCCTATATGATCGAGGTAAATAGATTACAACGGTATTTTCATTGAGTAGTAAGGATGACTTATATTTTGAAGAATTGATTAATTTAAGGTGGACTTATAGTAATTTAGGTTACTTATGGGAATGATTAACCTATCTTGGGTAAAATATGTTTAGGTTAGCTAATTTTGTTATAAGATGTTAGGAGAGGTTGATGTTGTTTGGAGATGAACAATGAAGTTTATTTTGGAAGACTATGTTATCAAATCCTTCTTGTATTTGGGTTTCAATCTTAGTTTAGTTTATTTTGAGGAATTTTAAGGACCATTATTTATGGAGTGGTCTATGATGAACTTTGGGTAGTACCATGGAACCTTGAATATTTAAAAGTAGTTTCCATTCCTATGGGATTCTTTCTTTTGAAGAGTTGTTTTACCTTACCCTTTCGGTTTTTGGGATAATGTTTAAAGATAAAAGAAATAGATAGTTAATCTTTTGTGGATTATGTGATTCTCTAGAAGATGATTCTTGTGTTTTGATGAGACCAAGTAGTTTTGAATGATCATAGTTTAGAGAAAATATTAGTTTTGGGTAGAAACTTATTAAAGGATGAAACTCTACATGAAGGTAGATATAATTACTTATGTTTTTGTTCTATGTTGTAAATGAATTCCTCAATGTTATGAAAAGGAACATAAAACAAAAACGTTTTTGGTTTACGTTTCCTACTAGGTAATCAAAGACCGCTTGCACACATAATAATTTTGGGATTTTCTGGTGGTTAACTTCCTCCTAATCATGTTTTCTATCACTCTCCTTTAGGACGTGACCCTTTGTTTTCTCCTCCATGTCCATGTTTCCTACATGGAATCCCAGTATGAGTAAACTCGGGTGGCCTTTGTACTCCCTTTTCTTTCTTTTAAAGTAATGGCGTCACCGGCTCTTTTTCCGATGTGGGACTTTCAATGAAATTACAAAACCCAATTTTTAAAATTGCGAGGACGCAATTTCTTAAGGGGGGAAGATTGTAACGACCCAAAATTTTGAATAAATCTTGTTTCCTAATTTCATGTGTTATTTTATTTTATACTCAACAAAAATGTTTTATTTGATAAACATGATTATAATTAAAATGAGACCATTGGGTTCTGACTGTTATATGACCATTGGTTAATATGACTGCTTTGAACAAAATGTTTTGATTATTGTCTCTAAATACAAGTAATATTGGTTAATTATTATAGAAAGAAGATTCGATGGCCTCACCTAGTAGTCTTGGACTGATCGAAGCCCATCTAACAGAACTTGGGAAGGAGGTAGAACCATTGGGCTTTTCTCTGGACCAAACCCAAGACGAACTTCATCATGTGAAGTTAGAATGGAATCGCCTTCGCGAGAAGTTCAAACTGATAGAAATTACTACTCGGGCAATGTTGGCCGAGCCTCCCTCGGATTCTCTCACCTTAGCACACCTTACACTTAGGTCCTATGCTGGTGTGATAAGGGGCTATGTAAGGAGACCGTAACTGCCTTTTGTAATACTTTGTTTTAAATAAAAATTGGGATTTCTTCTTATGATGATTTTTATGAATTTTCAAATGACCGGATAAATATAGTATACATATTTTTGATGAATTTTAGAAAAATGATATTTTAAAAATGTTTATCTAAGCCTTAAATAATTAAAAATGTGTAATGATTTTCAAAAAATGGTCTTCTACAATTATGTTCAGTACAAAATTTGGAGTCTAATAAGATCAACTTGATTTTTGATGAATAGTAAATTATGAATAGTGGTTTTATGATTAGGATTAGTAATATGACCAAATGGATTAGTAATCTCACTTAAAGAAAGTTTTAAAAAAATCTAGGCACCTTGATTAAGTAATTTGATTCAATAAAATGGTTAAATAACGGTTTTATAAATTATTATTCAAGTATTAGTTTTTTCGGGTGAATAGTGTTTTTTAATTAAAAGTTAAATTAAAAATATTTAGAAAATTATTTTAATAAAATGGATTTCATTTTTGAACTCAGAGCACCGATATTATGCTATGGTAAATTTTGGGGTTTTTTCTGAAAAAAATGAATTTTCAGTGAATAGTGTATTTAATTAAAAATAAAATTAAAAATATTTAGAAAATTATTTTTATAAAATGGAGTTAATTTTTGAAATCAGAGCATTGATATTTGGTTAGTGTGAAACTTTGGGATTTTTCTGAGAAAGTTGAATTTTCAGTGAATAGTAAAAATACAGTTTTAGGGTTTCGGTATGTTTAATGACATCATAACTGTGTCATAGTGATGTCATGAGATATTTTAAGGGTTGGCCAGCCAAGGGTTATGAATTATTGTTTTGGGGGCCCCATGTGGCCTAACTCCAAGGTAAATGCCAAGGGAGAGCACATGGGTTTGAGAAAAGCACATGTGAGGTGTCCCTTGGCCATTAATGCCTTGTCCACTCACTTTCCCTATAAATACCAAGCCCTCCCCTCATCCATTCGACTCCCCACTCTTCCCCAACGAAGTTATGGTCTCATTACCTCCCAAGGAGTCCTTCCAAGGTGCCCCCAAGCCCTCAAGGTTCCAACCTTTGAGGTTTAAGAGTTACATTTTAAGGTAAGGGATCCGACCTCTCTCTTTCATTTCAAGTAATCTCTTTTATGTCATTCCTTTTATGTTCCATGTTCTTATGTTGGAGGATGTTCTTTTATACTCCTCTTACTGCCCTTTTCATGTTCATATAATGAGATATCCCCTCTTACTCTCATTGTTTCGTTTTATGATGTTTTAAGTGGCGTCGTTAGGCTGCCAAATTTTTTGTAACGGATTCTTTCTCCCTTCTCATTTTTCAAGATCTATTTTCATGTAAAGTATTTCAAGTTCCTTTTTATTATTTTGGGGTATGATCTCTAAATTTATCATACTGATCTTTTATGATCATATGATGAGAGACCCCATTTGATCTCTTCAATCCAGTATTTTGAAGTTTTAAGTGGCGCCGTTAGGCTGCCGAATTTTTAAGTGGTTCTTCACCCTTCTCGTTTTGAAGTTCTACTTTCATGTCAATTATTTCAAGTTCCTTTTTGTTATGTTGGGGTATTATCTCTATATATATCATACTGGACTCTTATGTTCATATTATGAGAGACCCCATTTTATCTCTTCAATTCAATATTTTGAAGTTTTAAGTGGCGCCGTTAGGCTGCCGAATTTTTAAGTGGTTCTTCACCCTTCTCGTTTTGAAGTTCTACTTTCATGTCAATTCTTTCAAGTTCGTTTTTTTATGTTGGGGTATGATATCTATATATATAATACTGGAATCTTATGTTCATATGATGAGAGACCCCATTTTATCTCTTTAATTCAGTATTTTGAAGTTTTAAGTGGCGCCGTTAGGCTGCCAAATTTTTTAGGGGATTCTTTCACCCTTCTCATTCTTTTCAAAGTTCTACTTCCATGTCAAGTCTTTCAAGTTACTTTTTAATTATGTTGGGGCATTATCTCTATATCTATCATACTGAACTCTTATGTTCACATTATGAGAGATCCTATTTGATCTTTTCAAATCATTTTGTTTGAAGTTTAAGTAACGCCGTTAGGCTGCCGAACTTTCATAAGAGAAATCTAATTTTTGTCTTCCTTCCATGTTTTTCATTTCAAATGGTATGTACTTGAAATTTCATTACCAGGATCATTTATCATTCTTATTCTGTCCATATACTATTTTATGGGTCATTTATGAATGTTTTACCCATGTACCCTCTTTTCTCAATGTTTTCTAAAACCTTGTAACATAGCCGTTATGCTGTAGAATTTCCGTCTCAAAATGCATCTCTCTCTTTTCTCAAAATTATTTTATGTTATAAAGTGAATACTCAAAGCTGTTATTTCTACAAGAGTATTCACATATATATCAAAATGTTCTATTTTAAATTCTGGGATTTACATACATGGGACCCACCTTCCTTTTTTGTGGGTTTTAAAGTGACGTAAAGATCATGTCTTTAAAATAGTTTTAAAACGTTGTGATTATGAAATGAAACCCATTTATTTTATGCTATATGGGTTATTTATGAAATGTTTGATGATGATATATGTGGCTCACATGATAATAAAGGCAAATTTAAGGGTGCGCCCTGATAGCGCTCCAATGCATTGGGTAATGATGTAACCACTAGAGATTACAATTTTCACGATACCTTGGTGAATAACCTTGGTAATTTTCAAATGACACCTTGGGGATAGACCTTGGTGATATGTTCATGATTGTCTATGTTAAATGATGTATCCACATCTTCATGTTATGAAAAATGTTATTTTTATTATGATATATCTCATGATTTCTTTCTCATGCCTTAAAGTTCTTTTCATGGCCTTATTGAAGTATCTCAAGTTCACATGTAAAATGTTTCTCTTGTTTCCATTACTGGGCCTTCTGCTCACCCTTTCTTTTGATGTATGTCCCCAGGTTATGAGATGCAGTAATGAACATAGGATGAACATAAGGAGAATCCTTTCAAGTGTTTAAGAAGAATGTTTTTTTGTTTCATGTTTTAAGTTCCTGGTTTCCAAGACACTAAACCTTAACGATCCTCGGTTTTGTAAAATGTAATGAAAGTTTATGTGATAAAAAGGCGGGATGCTATAGTTGGTATCAAAGGATGGTTTAGTTATTTGTGGAAATTAGGATATGAAAACTTTAGGAAGAAACCTATAGAAAATTTAAAATACAGGAAACTTTCCTGGTATTTTGGTGAGTATTGAGTAAGGGGTTGCCAAGAAAATACATCCCTGTCTCGATACAAGAAGGTAGAGGTGGCTCTGGCACAGATGTACATAGGGGTAAAACCCGAAAACACCGCTTTGAGCTAGACTCAAACGGGAACTGGTACACGACAACGGGCCTTGCTGTACTCTTGGTTACGACACTCCCGAGGGATATTCTTTGGTAAATTCATAAGCTTAGTATGAACCGTTGTTAAAGGAACAAAGATAAAATAAAATAAAGATTCACATAAGAATATATGATCATGGATAACCTAGATGGAACATAGGGGATCACAAGTTAGGGTATACTTTTCAACTACATGTTATCCTTATATGCTTTAAGTTTCTTTTCATGACTATTGGCTAAGTATTTAAGCCCCTAATTATAGTTTCTTTTCTTAGTTAATGGCGGGAAATGGAAGAACATGTCTCAATAACCAATGTGATAAGAAATGCTACGATTGCCGTATTAATATGACAGAGATGATTAGGGGATTAAAATATGATTTTTTATTTTGGAAGACGTTTACTATTTTGGGGACCCTATATGATCGAGGTAAATAGATTACAACGGTATTTTCATTGAGGAGTAAGGATGACTTATATTTTGAAGAATTTATTAATTTAAGGTGGACTTATAGTAATTTAGGTTACTTATGGGAATGATTAACCTATCTTGGGTAAAATATGTTTAGGTTAGCTAATTTTGTTATAAGATGTTAGGAGAGGTTGATGTTGTTTGGAGATGAACAATGAAGTTTATTTTGGAAGACTATGTTATCAAATCCTTCTTGTATTTGGGTTTCAATCTTAGTTTAGTTTATTTTGAGGAATTTTAAGGACCATTATTTATGGAGTGGTCTATGATGAACTTTGGGTAGTACCATGGAACCTTGAATATTTTAAAGTAGTTTCCATTCCTATGGGATTCTTTCTTTTGAAGAGTTGTTTTACCTTACCCTTTCGGTTTTTGGGATAATGTTTAAAGATAAAAGAAATAGATAGTTAATCTTTTGTGGATTATGTGATTCTCTAGAAGATGATTCTTGTGTTTTGATGAGACCAAGTAGTTTTGAATGCTCATAGTTTAGAGAAAATATTAGTTTTGGGTAGAAACTTATTAAAGGATGAAACTCTACATGAAGGTAGATATAATTCCTTATGTTTTTGTTCTATGTTGTAAATGAATTCCTCAAAGTTATGAAAAGGAACATAAAACAAAAACGTTTTTGGTTTACGTTTCCTACTAGGTAATCAAAGACCGCTTGCACACATAATAATTTTGGGATTTTCTGGTGGTTAACTTCCTCCTAATCATGTTTTCTATCACTCTCCTTTAGGACGTGACCCTTTGTTTTCTCCTCCATGTCCATGTTTCCTACATGGAATCCCAGTATGAGTAAACTCGGGTGGCCTTTGTACTCCCTTTTCTTTCTTTTAAAGTAATGGCGTCACCGGCTCTTTTTCTGATGTGGGACTTTCAATGAAATTACAAAACCCAATTTTTAAAATTGCGAGGACGCAATTTCTTAAGGGGGGAAGATTGTAACGACCCAAAATTTTGAATAAATCTTGTTTCCTAATTTCATGTGTTATTTTATTTTATACTCAACAAAAATGTTTTATTTGATAAACATGATTATAATTAAAATGAGACCATTGGGTTCTGACTGTTATATGACCATTGGTTAATATGACTGCTTTGAACAAAATGTTTTGATTATTGTCTCTAAATACAAGTAATATTGGTTAATTATTATAGAAAGAAGATTCGATGGCCTCACCTAGTAGTCTTGGACTGATCGAAGCCCATCTAACAGAACTTGGGAAGGAGGTAGAACCATTGGGCTTTTCTCTGGACCAAACCCAAGACGAACTTCATCATGTGAAGTTAGAATGGAATCGCCTTCGCGAGAAGTTCAAACTGATAGAAATTACTACTCGGGAAATGTTGGCCGAGCCTCCCTCGGATTCTCTCACCTTAGCACACCTTACACTTAGGTCCTATGCTGGTGTGATAAGGGGCTATGTAAGGAGACCGTAACTGCCTTTTGTAATACTTTGTTTTAAATAAAAATTGGGATTTCTTCTTATGATGATTTTTATGAATTTTCAAATGACCGGATAAATATAGTATAGATATTTTTGATGAATTTTAGAAAAATGATATTTTAAAAATGTTTATGTAAGCCTTAAATAATTAAAAATGTGTAATGATTTTCAAAAAATGGTCTTCTACAATTATGTTCAGTACAAAATTTGGAGTCTAATAAGATCAACTTGATTTTTGATGAATAGTAAATTATGAATAGTGGTTTTATGATTAGGATTAGTAATATGACCAAATGGATTAGTAATCTCACTTAAAGAAAGTTTTAAAAAAATCTAGGCACCTTGATTAAGTAATTTGATTCAATAAAATGGTTAAATAACGGTTTTATAAATTATTATTCAAGTATTAGTTTTTTCGGGTGAATAGTGTTTTTTAATTAAAAGTTAAATTAAAAATATTTAGAAAATTATTTTTATAAAATGGATTTCATTTTTGAACTCAGAGCACCGATATTATGCTATGGTAAATTTTGGGGTTTTTTCTGAAAAAAATGAATTTTCGGTGAATAGTGTATTTATTTAAAAATAAAATTAAAAATATTTAGAAAATTATTTTTATAAAATGGAGTTAATTTTTGAAATCAGAGCATTGATATTTGGTTAGTGTGAAACTTTGGGATTTTTCTGAGAAAGTTGAATTTTCAGTGAATAGTAAAAATACAGTTTTAGGGTTTCGGTATGTTTAATGACATCATAACTGTGTCATAGTGATGTCATGAGATATTTTAAGGGTTGGCCAGCCAAGGGTTATGAATTATTGTTTTGGGGGCCCCATTTGGCCTAAATCCATGGTAAATGCCAAGGGAGAGCACATGGGTTTGAGAAAAGCACATGTGAGGTGTCCCTTGGCCATTAATGCCTTGTCCCCTCACTTTCCCTATAAATACCAAGCCCTCCCCTCATCCATTCGACTCCCCACTCATCCCCAACGAAGTTATGGTCTCATTACCTCCCAAGGAGTCCTCCCAAGGTGCCCCCAAGCCCTCAAGGTTCCAACCTTTGAGGTTTAAGAGTTACATTTTAAGGTAAGGGCTCCGACCTCTCTCTTTCATTTCAAGTAATCTCTTTTATGTCATTCCTTTTATGTTCCATGTTCTTATGTTGGAGGATGTTCTTTTATACTCCTCTTACTGACCTTTTCATGTTCATATAATGAGATATCCCCTCTTACTCTCATTGTTTCGTTTTATGATGTTTTAAGTGGCGTCGTTAGGCTGCCAAATTTTTTGTAACGGATTCTTTCTCCCTTCTCATTTTTCAAGATCTATTTTCATGTAAAGTATTTCAAGTTCCTTTTTATTATTTTGGGGTATGATCTCTAAATTTATCATACTGATCTTTTATGATCATATGATGAGAGACCCCATTTGATCTCTTCAATCCAGTATTTTGATGTTTTAAGTGGCGCCGTTAGGCTGCCGAATTTTTAAGTGGTTCTTCACCCTTCTCGTTTTGAAGTTCTACTTTCATGTCAATTATTTAAAGTTCCTTTTTGTTATGTTGGGGTATTATCTCTATATATATCATACTGGACTATTATGTTCATATTATGAGAGACCCCATTTTATCTCTTCAATTCAATATTTTGAAGTTTTAAGTGGCGCCGTTAGGCTGCCGAATTTTTAAGTGGTTCTTCACCCTTCTCGTTTTGAAGTTCTACTTTCATGTCAATTCTTTCAAGTTCGTTTTTTTATGTTGGGGTATGATATCTATATATATAATACTGGAATATTATGTTCATATGATGAGAGACCCCATTTTATCTCTTTAATTCAGTATTTTGAAGTTTTAAGTGGCGCCGTTAGGCGGCCAAATTTTTTAGGGGATTCTTT